>CM046874.1:383717774-386450274 GCA_025667525.1 Glebionis coronaria
AAGGTTGGCGAGAAAGAGCGAGAATTGCTTAGTTTTTATTTGACTGATGTAGAGCGTGGTTTGAATGAGGCTTTTAGGAGGTTATCGGTGTTGGAAAGTGGTGAGTTTGCTGAAATGAAGAGAAAGATGAATTCTATGGAGATTCAATTGATTGTAGCTCGTGCGATGCGTGAGAAAGATGAGAAGGAGTTGAATATATCCGTGGGTTGGAATAGTAGATTTTATGCCGACATGGTTAAAAGAGGAGTGATCCGTAAGCGCCCAGCTGAAGATGTGTTTAGTGATCGTCTGACAAAGATACAGAAGACGATGGATGATGGACCATCTGGCGGTTTTCAGTAGACCATTCTGTGTTTAGTAGTGACCTTTGTATCTTTTGTGCTTTTGTAGCTTTGACTGAACCGACTTGTTAGTAGTAGACTTGGCACGAATTTTGAGTGTATATAGTGCTAGAACTTTGATATGGGATGTAACTAAGACAATACTTTTGTTTCAAATCGAATGAAATATGTATCTTGTCTTGAATTCCATATTGTGCCTTATTTGTATCTTGATTATGAATTCAATCCATATTATATGAATCCTTGTTGGGTGAATGCTTAATACTTTAAAATTGTGAAATTATAGAACTATGCCGCCCAAGAAGGCTGTGACTGAGGATGATGTACGTAGGATTATTAAGGAGCAAGTTACCGCATCTATGACTGAATTTATGGCAAATGCTAGAAATGAAGCTAGCGGTAGTGGAGCTGGCGGTAGTGGAGCTGGCGGTAGTGGAGCTGGCGGTAGTGGGGCTGGCGGTAGTGGAATTGGCGGTACTAATGTGAATGTGAATGCTAATAATGTGAATGCTAATGATGGAGGAAATGTAGGAGGACTTGGAACTAATGCACCAGAAGTTGGTGGTTGTACTTATGTGACGTTCATGAAGTGTGAACCTCTACCTTTAAATGGAACTGAAGGTGCTGTAGGATTAAGTCAGTGGATTGAGAAGATTGAATCGGTGTTTAGGATTAGTAAGTGTAAGGAGGAAGACTTTTGCTATGGCTACTCTTAAAGGTCGTGCGTTAACTTGGTGGAACGGGAGAATTGCTTTCATGGGTCTTGATGTTGCTAATGCTACTCCTTGGGCTGAAATTAAGAAGTGGATGACTTTGGAGTTTTGTCCTCGTAGCGTGATCATTAGGTTAGAACATGAGTTGTGTAACACCCCCAAATTTATACAACTCAATACAGCGGAAGACTCGTTGGTGTTACGGGATAGCACATTACTCACATCATAGACAACGCTTAAAAATCGCGTCGTTTATTAATAAAGCATTTCCATTCATAAATATCAAAGTTACATAGGTCCCAAGTCATTGTATTTAATACAGGTTTTACAAAGCATTTGAATGGAATTTAATATTTAAGTGCGGGCCATGAATTCTTGATGTCTTCCCGAGAATTACCTTCAAGTACCTGAGATAAAACATGTTAAAAGAAAAGGTCAGCGATAACGCCGAGTGAATTCATAGAGTTTAATAAAATCCATCAATATAATATCGATATAAAATTATTACCGAAAATCATTTTGTACAAATCTGTGTAATAGCCATAAAATAGCCAAAGTCATTTTTATACAAATCCTTATCGAAAATCATAATATAGGCATTTGCCTTAAAAATCATTATACGAGCCAATGTCGTAAAAACATCATACAATACGTCTTATGACGTTGTATAAAGTTAAATAAAAACCGTTATATGAATGTGGTTATGAAAAACCAAAACACGAACATAATATCAATAGTATGACCCCGTATCGCTAGTCAGGCAATACATCGTAATTCGGTGCGTATAGTAGTATTTCGTTAATCGGATTATTATAAGCCGCATGACATTGTTACCTTACTAAAACAAACAACGAGTAGCTAGCCCGAAACTCATTTGCCCATCTAAATTAGCGTGTCGTCACAAAGGTCACGCTATGTAAATCTTCTCATACATAAATTCACTTACCAATCAATGTGGCACGACGGGGATCAACCGTCAAGGCGCGAACTGGGGTGATCGTCCCCAAATAGTACTATTATATGCATAAGCGTCTACCAAATCCCGGTAGTTCACAATTCATGCTAAGGGGACGTTTAGTGACATAACCTAACTTTAATAATCCATTTTATTTCATCTATCGGGTACTTTAATCATTTATCGGGTCATACAATCGGGTCATACAATCATTCGGGTCCAAATCAATAAACAAACAATCGGGACAAATGATGTCCTATTTTATAAAAACTAACATGTTATCTCCCTCGCGAGTTTAAAAACATTTCATAAAAACATTTAAAAGAGTGCGAGGCTATGAACTCACGTTGATATGGGAAGGCGGGTTATCGGCAATTTGGACGTACGGTACGTGCTTCAATCACAGAAACCTAGACAAATAATACTCGTCTTAGACTCATGTCCAATGACTTTATAAAAATAACAATTATGTATACATATGTTGATTATATATATATATGATGATCAAGTGGGTTTACATATTCTCTTTTACTCATTTTAGTGTTTACGTATTGGTAACTTCTTACTAGTTTACTAGTTTTACCTATTTACATATTTTAAGTCCAATAAACTTATTATAAGTTCTTTAACTTGTATTATTCCACTTTATACTTGTATTATCAGTATTTACACTTTACATGTTGGGCCCAAATGGGTTAAGCCCAATAAATAAGTTTATAAGTGTTTTAGTCCATTTTGTTGTATTATTAGTCCAATAACGTTAACTTAGCCCGTTAATGGCCGTATGTATATAGTTCGGGTTTTATCGGTTTTTACTTGTTATATATGTTTATATATCAGTATATCAGTTTATAAAAGTTTACATTAGACGGGTCCAACCGTCTATGTTTTATTTAACAACAACGTTAATTTTTACGGTAATAGCCGAAAAAGTCATAAAAATCATGTTTATAGTTTTATAACTTTTAAAACTGATCAAACTACCTTTTTTATAAAATTTCCATTTATTTATCCTTATACATATTTATATAAATGAAATTCATAAGTTAGTGGGTTTTAATTTCTCATTTTATACTATATAATTTGAGTGCTTATATAATAGTAATAAACATTAATTCTTCAAAATCTGATTTATATTTTCATCTTCACCATTTTTATCATATCTAGAGTTCTACAATGAATTAGAAGCTCATTTTTGGATGGCATGAACTTCATATTATGTGCTACAATTAACTTAGTTATAGCTACTGCTCATTTTAAGTTTATCTATGCTTAACAGTCTCTACAAAACAGCTTATTCAGATTAACACACTCATCTTGTTTTGATCATATCTCACTCATTATAATGATTCCATTGCATGGCCAACTCTCACATGTGTATAACATCTTGTACTTACTGTAAATGGATTCTACCATGCAAGTTTATCAGTTCAAGTTTTGGTTACATACTGTTTTTATACAGCCAACTAATTAATCATGATTTTAGCCTTATTTCTTATGCTTATTAATCTTTTTAAGCATATTTATCAACACTTGATCCCCACACAACATTTTTATCATCATATATTCATCATATACATATACAACAAGAAAGAAAATACATTTGATCTTTACAAAAATAACAAGAGAAAATGGAGAGGATGATCTTCTTTACCAACCAAGAGTATATCTTGTTTTTGGAAGACAAGAACTTGATGAACACCAAATGTAACTCCAAGATCATCAAACACCAAGAAAGTAAGTTGAGAAATCAGCCCTAGGACACAATCAAATCACCTCCTTTGTTGTTAAAATGGCCACCAAGTGATCAAGGCTTCAAGGTAACTCCATGAGATAGCTAGATAACAAGTATTTTGTGGCTAGAAAATATCAAAAAGGGGTGTTTGTGCTTAAAGTGGGACGGCAATGGTGGTGGTTTTGAGAGAGTTTCTAGTTGATTTGCATGTGTGGAATGGAGGTATGTATAGCTAGTTGTTGGTTTTGTGTTAGTGGTAGCTTAAGTTGTAAGCATAAGCTTACACTTGTATGTTTATCAAGTATAAAGATGCTACATCTTTGATGTGGTGTCTTACTTGGGCCGTCCCATAGTTAGTGGGGTGGGATAATGTATTTTGTCCCATCCCGCTAATTTACGGGTACTCCTCGATTCTAGTTTTCTCGATTTGCGTGCCCTCGGGTCGTTTTGCGAAAAACGTTTTTATAAATTATGAATCAACGGCACAAAACGAATCTAATAAAAATTGTCTCATCAAAAACGGAGTTCGAAAACGTAAATACGTAATCCTAAGGTTTCCGGTTTAGTCGTAAAGGACGTTAAATTAAAATCGTAAGTCCTAATATCTTCTCGTAAATTTGTGAGTTTATGAACCAACACAAATTTAAAATCTCAAAATAATATTCACGGACAAATTTTTTTTCTGAAATGTCGGACTGTCACCAAAAACGGTGTATGTAAACGTAAGCACGTAAAGTAAAATCCTCCGGTTTAGTCGTAGTCGATGCTACTTCAAGACGTAAATCCAAATTTCTTCCTAAAAATAAGTGAGTTCATAATGTAACATTAAAATAATGTTTTCAAATAAATATTGAGAATAAAATATCAACCATAAATTGACGGATTATCACAGCATTTACCCCTAAACAGGATCTTTGTCCTCAAAGATCATCTTACTACTCGCTTCTTATAGAGTTAAAGCCATGTGGGTATTTCCTCCACATTCGGTCTTTTCTCACAAGTGTAATCCATTACAATACGCGAGTTTCATCAAACATAACTACGGGAATAAGATCAGGCTAAATGTTGACTTACTTTCTCTATCCATGATGTTCACGGGTTTCTGATGAATGCAACTTTTCGCCGATCTAAGCTTTATTAAGAAGAATTCAGATTTTCACTTGATAGATATTTTATCAAGTTCGATATACGAAACATAATTCAGGCATCTCTTTTACATCATCTCAATGGTCCCATACAACGGGGACTTATATCCCATGATCTTTCAGATCATCAATTCATTTTTCCATAGTTAAAATTTTTGGCATAACTTCGCTACCCATCTGGCACTTCAAGATCTACATTTCATAACTTTCAGCCCACTACCGGCGGTCAACAATCAGATCCTAATTTCAACAATCATTTCAGGTCTCGCGGTTCGAGTATTTTGTAAGGTTAGGTTCGCCATCATAGGAAACCTTAAACCTAAAAGACATGTCCAACTCACAATGGGTGTTGATAGTTGTAAAATTAGACACTTGTTTAGGAAAACAAGCACCTAAAATAGGGAAGTAGGTAAGCACGACGATTTAGGAAAATCGTTTGTAAATGACCCTAAAAGTGAGTTCGTTCTCGAGGAGGCTAGTGTGTTGTGTAATGACTTAATTAATGGTTTGTGATTATATTGAGAGAAAAGAAAATAGAAATATGGTAAGAAGAGAATGACGGTTACGAAGATGGATCGAGCTAAGACGAAAAGGCGCTCACGTAAAACCGTAAAAACTACAAAATTAAAAATTTTAAACCTAAAAATTAATTAAAAGTTAAAAGCAAGTCTAAAATAATATAAATAAGAATAAAAATCTAATAAAAATATTTTAAAACCTTTATTAATTAAATATTCAATTTTAAATGCTAATTAAAGCCCTAAAATTAAATATAATTAATCAAAATGTCCAAAATATTATTTTATTGAACAAATAACTTACTTATATTATATAAAGACTAAAAAGTATTTTTCCTAAATTTTAAAAACTATTTTTCTATTTTTTAAATCACTAAAAACTATTTTTAAACTAAAATAATCATAAAAAATAATTAAATAATGCTAAAAATAATTTGACAATTTTAAATATCCTAAAAAACACTAATGAACAGTAGAAAAATGAAAAAGATTGAAAAATATAAAGTTTTTCACTAAAATACAAAAACAGTTTGAATTAAAACCCTAATTAAACTAAATTAATTCTAAAAAATAATTAAAAAGTGAAGAGTAAAAACTTTTTGAACCAAAAATCATAAACTATTTTTCTAAATCCAAGAAAAATCTTAAAACTGAAAAATAAGTATTTTTATCACTAAATGCCAAAAACAGAAATTTAAAAGTTAATTAAAAATAGCTATAAAACCTAAAAAATACTTAATGAACAGTAATAGAAAAATAAATTACACTAGAAAATCAGAAATAAAATTAGAAAAATATTGCAATTTGTTTCAAGCCCTAACTCTTAAATTTACCCACAAAAGACAAAAAATCTTGAAATCTGATAGTGACACTTGCAAAGGATTTCTCCTTTTGTGTAGCAGTGGTAACAATTGCACAAGCAGGGGGAATTATGTTCCCACTGTTAGTGTAATTTTTTGTTCAGCTTAGCTATAAGCTTAGGAAAGCTTATATTGAGAGCTTTTCTTGGGCAAGAAGGCACTCCCACAACCAGTTGGGTTGTGGGAAGTCAATAGCAACACAAAAAAACACAAGTCACTCACAAAATTAAGCACAAATGACCAAAAATGTTTCTGATTAAGCTAATATGGTGTCTGATGAACAGTTACTGATTCAAATGGCAAAAAAAAAACGAATTTTAAACCCTTAAATCTTTCACACAAATCCACCAAGTAGCACACAACCAATTAAAAAACCTACTTGGACCTAATATCTAACAATCTTAAAAACTTGGTGAACAAATTTCAACAAAAACAGTCCTAAAAGGGACTTTTTGATTTTTGACCACTCTTCTCAATTTTTATCAAGCAATTTTGTTTTAAACTTTACCAAACTGAAATCCAAGTACTGAGAACATGTAATAACAACAAAAAGAGCATGTTTAGGTAGCTTTCAAACCAACAACTTATCAAACTCCTACCTGAAAACCTAGACCCAAACACCCCTTTATTTTCTGAAAATGCAAATTCAACAAACCAAAAGCTTCTTTTATCCTACCAAATCTGATAACTAATAATCAAACATGCACAAACACCTTAATGGAGTAATATCAACTCATAACATAAACACATGAACAGATTTCATGCCAAATCAACAAATCACATAAATCAAAAACTTGAAAACTGAAAATAAGGAAACAAGATGGTTACCTTGTGGGACCCACATCCAAGTCCCACTATGGCTGCAATGCCATCTCCCTTCAGGCTGGGGCCTGAGCTGAACTCTTGGCAATTTGGATGCAAAATGAAAATGATGATGATGGTTGTACTTGTTCTTGTTTTGATCCTACACAAACACAACAAACAAGGCAAAACACTTCAAGTAACAATAGCTCTTCAAGAGCTTTTATTACTGTAAAATCAGTAATAGAAAAGAAAAACCCTTTTTTGACAAACCTTGAACAAATTTTGGAATTTCTGAAAATATGGAACCTTTTTTTAATAACTTTTGAAAAACTGAAACTCAAATGTTATACCCAAACAATGGAACTCAGATCAATCTCAAGCACTACCAACTTTTAAATCAATAAAAGCAATTACAATTTCTAAAAAATACCAACTTTATAAATATTTAAAAAGGGATTACAAACTTGAGAAAAAATCTGGAACAAAGGATATGTACAAGCCACATTCTCCTTTTATAAGCTAACTAGGAACATTCTAGGCTACTGAATAAAAAAATAATAAGCTAAAACCCTAATGGGTGATTTTCCAGAAAAGCCCTTTGTTGTTGACTGAATTCTTGGTCAAGATGGAGCATGTGATGTTGCTAGCTGTGTGAAGTTGATCAGGAACGTCTATTATACCTTTGGGAACAAGAAAACCATCTTGGCTGTTGATTTTGTCTGGTATTGGGGTTTGGGGAAAGTGACGGGTGCAGGGGAGGGCCCTACCCAACACATGGGTGTGTTGGGTTCACGTTTCTTATGTGGGTTTTGGTGAGGGTGAGATGAATCAAGGATCTAAAAAAGGGTTAGCAAAAACCCTTTGTTTTTAAGGTAATTAATCCTGGGTAGATTAGGGTTTATGGGGTGTTTAAGGGTGGTTTAATCCATTTGGGGTAAATGGGTTTTTAAATATGGTGTTTAGAGGGAAAAGTAAATAATTAGTTTAATAACTGATTATTTACTTGGTGGGAAATGACGTGGGTGGTGATGGTGAGGTGGAGGGGTGTGATTGGGTGTAGGGTGTTGTAACACCCCACTTGGATAAGTGGACCGCTACATGTATTTATGGCGTGTCATCAAAGCATAAGGTAAATGTCCTAAAACATTAAATGACCATAACGGAAATACCGGAATCAAACATCGGTAATCCAACCTAAGCTCAAAACATGAAAAATAAAATATTGAAGGAAAGGACTAAACAATGTCCAAATAAGTAGAATAATGTAAGTACATCAAGTAAGAAGTCTGGATAGCTTCCATCCAAATGCACATGCTCTCAGAATCTTAAGATCGTCCTGGGGTACCTGCCGTTAGAACATGAAAGGGAACTACGGCTGAGCATAACGCTCAGTGAACGGATATAAAGCATGATAAGGAACTACTAAAATGAAACAGATGGTAAAATACTGGAGCTGTAAGACTGATAAGTAAAGTTGCAGCGAAAATCTGTGCATAATCTGTAAAGTCTGATTCGTAAATAATAAAGCTGAACTAATATCTGATAAATCTGAAAACATGCATTTACTGTATTTTAATTTGCCAGAGCTTATATAGGCCACGTGCTGTAACAACCGTGCATGAATAACTGGAGGGGTGACCTCGTCATGCTGTAGAGGGGTGACCTCTAAATAACTGTGCTGGGTGGAGGGATCAGCTCCAATGTGAAGGATGTAGAGCACACACCACATTCACCCTGATAACATGAAACACTTATAAGCCTAGGATGCATCCATATGCCCCACTAATAATACTGATAAAATGGCCAAGCTGAGCTGAGTGGGACGATGCAGGATATCACTCTCCTGCATGTGAGTCACGACACCGGTGCCTCTAGTGTCATGGTTACGGTACCTCCGTAACTAGTACATAAACTGGTCATGCTTGTATATAATGCTCAGGCAATTTATTTAGTTATTAACATGATTACTAATAAGCTTAAACATATACTGGGGAAAACATTTGGCTGAAGACGGGGAATCCTAATCATGCATAGAAAGGAAGTACTTACTGAAAGGACGGAAAATCCGTACCTCTAGTCTAGTAACTGACTGAATGGAAGACTGAACGAATACCACTCGGGCTTCACGCGTGCTACATGAATAAAGGACGCGAATAAGTTAACTGACATTCGTTTATTTAATTTTACTGATCTTATTGGCTTCTTATTTATTCATTTTATTTTGATTCTGAAATTTTGTACGTATACCAACTGATCAATCCGAACTTATAATAATTCATTTTAAAGTATTATCGTTCTACTATTAGTTACGGTACAACGTATTTCTGACGATATAGTATTACTATAATAAGTATCCCGCTACATTAGAAAGTTTCTTAATTTAGAAAGTTCTCAAATAATTTAATTCATTTCCTAAAATTATACCCCTTTAAATATTAAAGAACTATTTTAGTTTAATACATTTAAAATATATTTTAAACATTTATAAAACAATTTAATTAAAAGGTATAATATAAGAATATTTATTTTATTATTTATAATAATGTCCCGATCTTACCGAGATATCCCATCTCGGTCGCCCTAAACAAATCAACATATACTAATTTAATCCAACTATACAAATCTGTCAATAAGAATTTGTGACAGAATTTTGTGTCACTAAAACTGTCGCTAAAACTGTCCCTTTTAAAAACTGCATATATATAACAGTTTTGCGACAGAAAACTATCGCTAAAACTGTCGCTAAAATTATTCAACATAACCATTTTAAAGTCCCATTTTTTTCCACTGGTTTTACATGTAATTCCCACTGTTGGGTTACGTTTCCCAATGCTTGTGCAGTGGTTCCCACTGCTTATGCAGTGGTTCCCACTGCTTTCATTTCTGGCAGACCCAAACATCCCCTTATTGCCAGATAATCCCAAACGCACCCTGACTGGTCAAAAACAACCCCCTCTGACTGCTGTTGGGTTACTGCCGACTCAAAGAAAACAGCCCTGCGCCTATAACAAACACCTCCTGGATGTGTTTTGGCTACGGCTGAAAAAAAAAACGAGAGCCACCGCCCCTGAGTGGGTCACGGTTGGTCACAGCAGACACACCGAGACCTTATGGTCTCGGTTTTCATGATTCAAACAGAAAAACAACACCCCCTTATTGATTTATTTTGTGATTCATTAAACAGGAAGGAGAATGGAAAGTGATTTGGGTTACCTTGGCTCGTGATTAAGAACATATTACAACATATGGCTGAATCAATTTCAAGAAAGATCGAATCCTTTCCCCTGTGTTTGTCTTCTACCGTCGGCCACCCCCAAGAACATAGTAACCCTAGTTTTTTTTTTTTTTTTCGTTACTGTCTGAGCAAAAGAGGGGTTTTACTCCCGTTTATTTTGTATGGAATGGGCCTAAGCCCAAATTCCCTTTTTTCTTTTTTTTTTATTACAAACCGCCTCTTTCATTTTTATATATAGTTTTCCTTTTTTTCGACATTTGTAGATTATTACGTATGCGTGTTATATTTCCCGTGTTTTATTTTTTTCTGAAACGTAATAATCTTTTCTGTGTGCTAAAATCACATATATAATATTTTCTGAACTTAATAATTATTTTTATGAATAATTATATATATAGTTTATAATAAATCGAGACTGTGTATTTAATATTCGAACTTTAAATACGGGTTTTACAATTCTTCCCCTCTAAAAGAATAATTCGTCCCCGAATTAAAGATACGACTATACTGGGTTTTACAATTCTTCCCCTCTAAAAAGGAGAAAATTCGTCCTCGAATTAAAGATAATACGTTGGTGAAGTTATAATAACTGAAAGAACACGTAAACTAAAAAGGCAATTAAGCTGAAGGATAATTTGTCTTTTAATTAAGACATAATGGTGGTGATAGGTATAAACTTGACATGACTGAAATAAACATTAAACGTGACATGGCTGAAGGGGACATGGAACGTAACATGACTAAAAGAACTTAACTGGATTTATTGAAGGAAACGGATGAGAGGTCCGGATGGACTCCTCCGTTTCGAGTGGCCTCCCGCTCGAAACAATTCCTTCAACAGATCTAAAAAAATGTCTTGGTCCTGTTGACCCTGTCCTGATGAATGCTGAAAAATTTCTGGTTCCATACTTAAGATGGATTTCTTAAATTTAATAGAATGAAAAGCCATAGCATGTAGGATACATGAAACGATACGTGTAAATATTCTGAAAAGATAATATTTATATCTCTGAGAAAGCTGCTGAAAATATAGGGACGAACTACGTGAACAATTGTGAACGTGCTGAGTGAGCAATTGTGAACGTGGTTCATAATTATATGAGGAGCTTTGGAATGGAATATATCATGAATGTGATACGTGAATCATACTGTGAACGTGATACTAGAATATATCATGAACGTATGCTGACTAAGGAAGGAATGCCAAACGATAAGGTCTGAGATGTGAAGCGTCTGCCTGGTTATTGAGTAGTTGTGCTAAACTTGAGTCTGATTTCTCAAGCTTTCTGTAACCGTATTCGGTAGTAAAATGTGAAACATGTATCGTGAAATGGCACACGAACTTGAACGTGAACAATGTTATGAACGCTAACGTGAGCTTAGATAATGAGATAACACAAAACATGAACTGAAACAGCATCATACTGCGAATGAGACGTAAACGTGAAAGTGAAAATAACCATGAACGTAAAGTGGACGTAAACATACACGTGACCGTGAACATGAATTCTGTCTGATATGACGGTCGATGGAATGCCTTGAAATCGTATGATTTACTGCTGAATTTTCTGCATGTCCGCTACTGCGTAATCCTTCCGGTTGAAAGGAAACGCGTAGGTTGATTACATGGTCGACAATGACTTAGATAGTAATACTTTTTCTGAGTCTGTGGTAACTGATACTAGTTCCGTGGAATTTTCGTCTCATTTCTGCTCAGAAATTTCTAAGGATTTTAGTAACTCACTGACATGACGGCGTTCTATCTTGAACCTGCAGTAGGTCAGGCATCTAGATATGAACATAGCTGCATTAATGCGTGATGCGAATTCTATCAAAGTTTTGTCTGGGATTAATGGAACATTTTGGTGGAAATCTGGTTGAGAACTGTCGGCAATTTCTGCGGTAGCAGTCAATTGAGTTCTAGAAAATTTTGAACTACGTTCACAAGCGTCGGTCGGGACCATCAGGTGGTGGCCTTCACCTTCGCATGATTGTCTGAAATTTCTCTCTGCTGAATTTGGGTGACTCAGAAAGGCTACTCTGTTCATCTGGGATATACATCTGGAAAGCTGCTCATATAATTTCTCCTATCTGAAAATCTGCATGTCCGTGAGAATACGATCTTACGTTCTTTTTTAGGATTTAGTAGATCGGAATGTGCTCAATGAATATACTGACGATTTGTCTTAGAATTCATGGGAAAAGTTTTATTCATAAATTTCGTAATATAGCTGAAGCATTTGGGAGTTCAGAATCATAAGCTAAAATTTTAAAGAGACCATAACGTGTGCAAAAGTAGTCTTGGAACATGATGTTCTTTCTCCCACCACTGACCGTGTCATGATTGTGAGTTGTTCTGGAAAAATGTTCAAGACATCATAGGAGATCAGATAAACCTCTATACGTTGAATGAACATCGATTAAGAATGGTGATCTTGTAAAATTATTGGTGGTCGATACGTGATCTCGTGTTACCGGCCTTCTTTCTGATAGACATAACACGGTGCACCTTCTGGTGGTGCGCTAGGGCGAAAAAAAAACCTCGTGCCGGTAATTCTTGCAACAAATGTTGCAACTCTTTTAACTTAGCTGAAGCCCCGCAATAAGAGTTTTGGAACAGGTTCTATTCTTGAGACAATCTTGATGCTAACTAGAAATTTTCTGAAATTATATTTGAGAACTCTGGAATAATCTGCTGATCATGAATTTTAAGGAATCTTAGAAGTGAATATGTATAACTGGTAGCTAAAAGTATTTGTAGCTATGAGATAATAATTCACGTGCTTGTAAAGCTGAAACAATTTATACTCATTTTTCTGGCAGAAAGTATAATGAATATATTTAGGATTTAGTAAGACTGATCTCGTCGTTAACTAAAAATAGAATTTAATAAATATAGTGATACTGTTGCGTCCTTTCGGGCTGAGAGGCAGGTAACTACCTGATTTAAGATAAAGCTGCCATAGGAACACGTGAAGTAAATATGGCGACTTTTCACTAAAAGTGTTCGTCTGCAACCTCACAGGATGAACACCGCGTATCTAACCTGAATAATACTTCCGTGATGGTAACTGATTTGTAATGGTCTGATTTAGGCGTGGCATAACGGTACGGGTATACCGCTTTGGAGGGTACCCTGAATTTCAATTTCTGAGGACCCAGTTTAGCAGGCATACTGGTGTTATGAATCTGACTCGTGCTTGAGAAGATATTCGCATGACGTGTACTTTGACTGGTGTCCTTGACATGTGTCTCTCGAGATGGTACTTGAACTCGTGTCTTGCCTGATGTCTTGACACATGTTTTAGTAAGTGGGTCTGAAATAAGGTTAACAGTTCCTGGTAACGGTTAAGGTTTGGCGGAACGGTTAGACTACTGACCTCTTGTATTTCTGGTCACGTCCGTTCCGGAGTTCCGATGGTTACTGACTAATCAATTATAAGCACGGTGGTTGTCACTAATGCTTTGTCTATCGATTTATGACGGTCATTATCATGACCGTGATTTATGTAACTATTCTGCTGAGTGGCCGGCTGAGTTCCGATTCCCACTCTTCTGAATGAACGGTTAGCTGAGTAACGTGTGACAGCTAACTGAGGAAGTAAAGCATGGAATAGAATGGTAGTGTCTGATGGTTGAAAATTTACTCTTGTCAGAAATTTCAAATTTATAGTGTTCGTCCTTGCTCTGTAGTGTCTTTATAGTATAACAGCATCAGCATCAGCATCTTGAGAAATCTCCAAAGTATCAGCAGCATCAGCATTTGTGAGGTCTTCAAAGTGTTAGCGGCATCAGCATCTAGCAAAATCTTCAACTCACGAGCAACATCAGCACCTGGTAGAATATCGACAAGTGGAAACGCCTGAGATGATTGAGGATCGATTAGCAATATCCATGGAGTAGGGTACCTGGTGTACACCTGGACTACTGTACATGAAGTACAAAATGAATATTGCACACGAAGCATATCTGCGACACTGTACGTGGAGTACACATGAATCACTGTACATAGAGTATAACTGAGACACAGTACATGGGGTACACAAGGAAATTTTTTGGGATGATCGATACTGGTTTCGCTTGTCTGACATTATCAAATAAATAAATTGATTTAAACGGTAGTAAACTAACATGATGGGCTGAAAATTTCTGCATGGACTTAATGCTGGTTGTATAGAGGCTAAAAGTATGATTAAACGGAGTTTCATCAACGTTCAGTATAAAGACATGATTGATAAAGACTAGAACATGATTTATCATGAAATAGTATTTTACTGTAATCCTTCTGTATCTTAGCATAAAACATTATCACTCTGTTGAAAACATAATCCTTGTAAGGAAACATGAAACTGAATCCGCCTGAAGGCGATATCAGCTTGAATTTATGAAACTGGATTGTTATAAAGAACATAAGAGTATGATCAACTGAGTTTTAACAACAACTGGTGTGGATGGCTATGGTTCAATCCACAGAATTCAAAGAAGAAAACATGAGACTAAGTATGGGCTATTCTGGTTCGATCCATACTGGTCAAACTTTCCTGAGAACTGTCATGTATAGAAATTTATAATCTGGTATTAAATATGGATGGTTGTAGTCCAATCCATATTTGTCAAATTTTATAGAACGTCATGATATGACAAATGTGAACAACTATGGATCGGTTCACAAAATAACATTTGACTAAAAAGCATGAAATTTGATCTGAACATTGGTGAACGTATATGGGCCGGTTCACCAAGTAATATTCGACTGAAAACATGAATCTGACATGAGTAAGGATAAGCGCCTATCATCAGTTCATCTATACAACAATCTGAACGACAAGGGTGAACGCCTATGGGTCGGTTCAAGAAAACAAAATTCGCAGAAAGCACATGCGACTAAATATGGTTAGTCATGTACCAACCGTTTACTTAGTCAAAACTTTAAGAAAACTGACTGATAAATGAAGAAAACTGACTGAATAATCCATGAGAAACATGAAAGATAACAACGCTAAAATCTGGGAAGTTCCTGGTGACTACCCACTAGTCACAGGTCAAGTTTTAGAGCCTACAGGTCGAACCTTGCTCTCTGATACCAAAATTGTAACACCCCACTTGGATAAGTGGACCGTTACATGTATTTATGGCGTGTCATCAAAGCATAAGGTAAATGTCCTAAAACATTAAATGACCATAACGGAAATACCGGAATCAAACATCGGTAATCCAACCTAAGCTCAAAACATGAAAAATAAAATATTGAAGGAAAGGACTAAACAATGTCCAAATAAGCAGAATAATGTAAGTACATCAAGTAAGAAGTCTGGATAGCTTCCATCCAAATGCACATGCTCTCAGAATCTTAAGATCGTCTTGGGGTACCTGCCGTTAGAACATGAAAGGGAACTACGGCTGAGCATAACGCTCAATGAACGGATATAAAGCATGATAAGGAACTACTAAAATGAAACAGATGGTAAAATACTGGAGCTGTAAGACTGATAAGTAAAGTTGCAGCGAAAATCTGTGCATAATCTGTAAAGTCTGATTCGTAAATAATAAAGCTGAACTAATATCTGATAAATCTGAAAACATGCATTTACTGTATTTTAATTTGCCAGAGCTTATATAGTCCACGTGCTGTAACAACCGTACATGAATAACTGGAGGGGTGACCTCATCATGCTGTAGAGGGGTGACCTCTAAATAACTGTGCTGGGTGGAGGGATCAGCTCCAATGTGAAGGATGTAGAGCACACACCACATTCACCCTGATAACATGAAACACTTATAAGCCTAGGATGCATCCATACGCCCCACTAATAATACTGATAAAATGGCCAAGCTGAGCTGAGTGGGACGATGCAGGATATCACTCTCCTGCATGTGAGTCACGACACCGGTGCCTCTAGTGTCATGGTTACGGTACCTCCGTAACTAGTACATAAACTGGTCATGCTTGTATATAATGCTCAGGCAATTTATTTAGTTATTAACATGATTACTAATAAGCTTAAACATATACTGGGGAAAACATTTGGCTGAAGACGGGGAATCCTAATCATGCATAGAAAGGAAGTACTTACTGAAAGGACGGAAAATCCGTACCTCTAGTCCAGTAACTGACTGAATGGAAGACTGAACGAATACAACTCGGGCTTCACGCGTGCTACATGAATAAAGGACGCGAATAAGTTAACTGACATTCGTTTATTTAATTTTACTGATCTTATTGGCTTCTTATTTATTCATTTTATTTTGATTCTGAAATTTTGTACGTATACCAACTGATCAATCCGAACTTATAATAATTCATTTTAAAGTATTATCGTTCTACTATTAGTTACGGTACAACGTATTTCTGACGATATAGTATTACTATAATAAGTATCCCGCTACATTAGAAAGTTTCTTAATTTAGAAAGTTCTCAAATAATTTAATTCATTTCCTAAAATTATACCCCTTTAAATATTAAAGAACTATTTTAGTTTAATACATTTAAAATATATTTTAAACATTTATAAAACAATTTAATTAAAAGGTATAATATAAGAATATTTATTTTATTATTTATAATAATGTCCCGATCTTACCGAGATATCCCATCTCGGTCGCCCTAAACAAATCAACATATACTAATTTAATCCAACTATACAAATCTGTCAATAAGAATTTGTGACAGAATTTTGTGTCACTAAAACTGTCGCTAAAACTGTCCCTTTTAAAAACTGCATATATATAACAGTTTTGCGACAGAAAACTATCGCTAAAACTGTCGCTAAAATTATTCAACATAACCATTTTAAAGTCCCATTTTGTTCCACTTGTTTTACATGTAATTCCCACTGTTGGGTTACGTTTCCCACTGCTTGTGCAGTGGTTCCCACTGCTTATGCAGTGGTTCCCACTGCTTTCATTTCTGGCAGACCCAAACATCCCCTTATTGCCAGATAATCCCAAACGCACCCTGACTGGTCAAAAACAACCCCCTCTGACTGCTGTTGGGTTACTGCCGACTCAAAGAAAACAGCCCTGCGCCTATAACAAACACCTCCTGGATGTGTTTTGGCTACGGCTGAAAAAAAAACGAGAGCCACCGCCCCTGAGTGGGTCACGGTTGGTCACAACAGACACACCGAGACCTTATGGTCTCGGTTTTCATGATTCAAACAGAAACACAACACCCCCTTATTGATTTATTTCATGATTCATTAAACAGGAAGGAGAATGGAAAGTGATTTGGGTTACCTTGGCTCGTGATTAAGAACATATTACAACATATGGCTGAATCAATTTCAAGAAAGATCGAATCCTTTCCCCTGTGTTTGTCTTCTACCGTCGGCCACCCCCAAGAACATAGCAACCCTAGTTTTTTTTTTTTTTTTCGTTACTGTCTGAGCAAAAGAGGGGTTTTACTCCCGTTTATTTTGTATGGAATGGGCCTAAGCCCAAATTCCCTTTTTTCTTTTTTTTTTATTACAAACCGCCTCTTTCATTTTTATATATAGTTTTCCTTCTTTTTTTCGACATTTGTAGATTATTACGTATGCGTGTTATATTTCCCGTGTTCTATTTTTTTCTGAAACATAATAATCTTTTCTGTGTGCTAAAATCACATATATAATATTTTCTGAACTTAATAATTATTTTTATGAATAATTATATGTATAGTTTATAATAAATCGAGACTGCGTATTTAATATTCGAACTTTAAATACGGGTTTTACAGGTGTGATGTGGCAGGATGATTGGTGGTGGTGGGTTTGATTGTCCGCAAAAACAGTCCTCAAAGTCTCTTCATTTGTTTACTTTATATAAAACAGCCCACAACTTCATTTTTCCTTTTAAAAACTTTGCATAACTTGTCAATTTTGGCACATCATGTTTTCAAACTTAAAACAAGGACTATTTATGCAATAAATGCAATCTTCAAGGGCTTTTCTTGACATGTCTTCAAAATCCAAGGATGTATCTTGTATAAATGAATTCTCCAAGGGCCTTTCTTGCCAAATCTTCAAAAATGAGGGACCAATGTTGCCAATCTTCAATTCTTCAAGGACCATTTTGGAAAATCAGATTCGGGTCCGGTTCATTGTGCGGCTTCGTTTCCCATGTTCGTTTTTGATTGATTCTTGTGATCTTTTTGTCATTTCCTCAATATCCGTACCTAATATACACAAGCAACAAACACGAGCATATATTTGGTAGTTTTAATGATATTTTATGCATTTTAAGCCTGATTTTGGACGATGAGACTATGTATAAAAGCAGTCTCATCACTCCCCATACTAAACCATTGCCGTGCCCTCACGCAATGCTAGAATAATGTATCGTAGCATCTCCAATATTCATTTTTATTCACTTTATTGAATGATAAACTAGTTACACTACTTCTATTACTACTACTTGCGTTTTAGACATAATGTATAATTTTCATCGCAAAATAGGACGTTTAGGTTCATAGAATAAGAACACGTGAATGCTTCGTTAGAAATAATTTCATCGTCCTCGATTTTCACTCAATTCCATGCCAAGCGTGCAACGAGATCATTGTCATTATAAGTTAGTAATGCTAACACTACTTATATGCCCTAATCACGTACTTATCCTCCCATTATTCCTAAGTTGTATCTCTTATATTTTATTTTGTCTTGAATGTTTCACGAGGATACATTGTTTGACTTATGCGATACTAGAGATTTAGGTCTAAAATAGATTCCTAACGTTGTAACTAAAACCATCAAATCAATAACCCCTCCTAATAGACAACGATGTCAAAAAATTAAGTTGACAAGAAGAATTGATAAACACGGTTTTATAACGGTTTTGAACATGAGACTTATTACCAATACTTTTATACGCCCCCTAACGGAAGGGCCTTATTATCTTTGGTTTACCTCCATCTTTTATTCAACTTCGCCATGACGCTTTTATTATGACTTCGGTCTTGCCTTGCCTTTTATTATCCGCCTCATCGGTGGTTTTATTAGCCAAAGACGTATATCCTCACGCTAAGGCGAATTTTGGATCTTTAAAGCTTCGAAGATTAAGGCTTGATTCACTTTCAATTTTGCATAGATTTTTCGGCCTTGTGGGGCTTCAAATTGTTTGCTAGATTTAGGTGAGCACTTAAAATCTTATTATTGGGTGAAGCTTTCGATTATTCGGGTTGCCAATACTTCAAAACCGTGACGCTGGTGATACCTTAATGTCTTCCCAATTTAATGACACGGAAGCTACTAGAAAAGACTAGAAACCCAACAATCCTAACTAAACCGCTAAGTCAATATTTATTAAGCAAAAAATATTTACATGCGAAGGGAGAATAATCAAACAACGAGAACACATTAGTTTTTGAAAGAATACGAGTACTCTACGTTTAGCATAGTAACTTATAATTAACTCTATCATTTCTCGTCCTCATTTAAGAGACTTAGCCTAATGTGTAGTTAAGGAATCAAAGCTAAGTGCTCAACACGCACGGTCGAGTCAAAAATTACTCTTATTCTCGCCATCCGAAAACCTACATTCGTGTCTTCAAACACTTATAAATCATGAGAAAAATTTTAAAATTTGGCCATTTCTAGCCTTATTTTGCAACAAAAACGATAAAAAAAAAGATAAACTTTGGAAAGCGTGAAGGTTTGGAAAGGCAAGTATCTATTCACCACCCCCCCCATACTAAAGTTAAACATTATCCTCAATGTTTCAAGTCTAGTGGTGCAAACACCCCCATACTAGAGACGTAGTCGAATGCCTAATCTAGCATGGAAAGGGTGTAACCAATAAATTAATAGCCGTTTATGAAGTGTGCTATAAACCTAAGGTTAGAACATCAAAGGATATATCATTTCGATATTGAGAAAGTCTTCAAAGCAAACGATCGAGTGCTCCCATAAAACGAACACGAGAGGCTCCAATCGTGAAGATCATGATCTAAAAACCACAATGCACAACAACCACGGAACAAAGGTTGGAAGGGCACAAATCCCCTCAAATTAAACTAATTAGAAAGCAATAATATGTACATGGATAAGCATGGGTCTCCCCCACGAGGCACCTTGTTTTTGATAACCGAGTCAAAAGCTCGACTCGAATCCCCATTAGTGTGATCATTTAGGGATAATCATGGTGTGGTCAATTTTTAGTGGGGCTTACATGATAAACAAGGCCCAAAAGCAACCGGTATTAAGGACTAAGTCCTTTGAAGGTGCAAAATACCGGGATCGAAGATGGCGTTCTCGTTTTCATTGGAAAAACAAATCAACGCCACTTCATCATGTGCCAACAAAAACCCAAAGGGTTTCAAGAAAATAGATGGGAAGAAATAGAAGGGTGGGACAATGGGTAAGTCATAAAAACATTGAGCTACTCGAGGTAGACTCGCACCAATCAAATAGAAAGATTTTCCATTTATTGCATCGGTGGAAGACCGAGATTTCCCTTTATAAGCAATTCCGGGATCAAATATCTCGTCCTCGGTGGAGAAAGGGGAGGGAACATAAGGGGCTTCCCCCACACTAAGTCCACACAAAGCATCGTCAAAAGGAGAAGACGAGCTTGTAGTACTCAATAAACGTGGTGATGATGGAGTTAGAGTTGTAGAAAAATCTTTTAAATTTAATTCAAAATCTTTCCCTTTTTCATCTTTTAAACTCTCCTTATGAAAACCCGATTTGATTATGTCAAAAATATTTGGTGTTTCTAAAGAAATGTTAGTCACACTAAAAATTCTCACATTTGAAAACCGTTTTGGTAAAGGTGGTGGTAAGTTCTCAAAACGTTTGTCAACAAAGAAAACTCCCCCATCGGGATCAACATATTCATCATCCAAAAAATCATTCACAATTGGAAGCGTAGGCTTAACACTCTTAACCTCCACCGGCGGAGGGGACGGAAAATCGTTTTTATCATCAACTTCTAAAACTCTTTTTGAAATCTTTTTACAACTGTTTTTGATGGGATTGACATTGTTCAAAGACGTGATATAATACAAATGAGAAAGTGTGGAGTTTTGAGTTGCATTAATGACGAGTTCTTCCTCATTGAAACGAAGAGTGATTTTCCTAGCATGCACATCGATAAGTGCTCTCGAGGTATCCAAAAATGATCGACCTAAAATTAGAGGAACTTTAGGATCGATGGGAATGTCAACAACAATAAAGTCTACGGGATAGTAGAACTTTCCAACTTTCACGAAGACGTCCTCGACTACTCCACAAGCTAGAATCGTAGAATGATCGGCCATCTCGATCGACATTCTTGAAGGAGTGAGATTGGGAAGATTGAGCGATTTAAAAATCTCAAGAGGCATCAAATTAATACTAGCACCAAGATCGGCCAAGGCGTAGCATTCTTCCATATCTTGTATAGCACATGGGATTAAAAACTTGCCGGGATCACCGACTTTTTGAGGTATGCGGCTAAGAAAAACTGATGAACAACTAGACGATTTTTGCAATTTCTCTTTGTTATTCAACATACTTTTGAAGTTCGCGGAAAATCGAGGCATCATGACCAAGGCGTCGGCAAAACTTATATTAAAATGCAAGTCACGAAACATTTTCATAAAAAGTTCAAATTGATAATTATTTCGTTCTTGTGCCTTTTCCTTGTCTCGTCTTGAAGGGTAAGGTAAGGGTGGTGTGGGTTGGGGCATAGGCAAAGGCCTTGGAATCTCGGGTTCCATGATTGGTATTGGTTCAACCGTAGGTGTGGTTTAAGCGGTACTTCGTGGGCTTGGAATTTGCTCCTTTTCTACCACCACCTCGGGTTCTTTCTCTTTTTCCTTCTCCATAGAAGTACTTGGACGAGAAATGGGTTCTTTGAAAGTTTTACCACTACGAGTAGTAATAACCTTCAATTCTCCTTTCGTGTTCACGATGATATCACTAGGAAGACCACCCGAAGAAGAAGGTTTACACATGATAGCTTCAAACATTTTTCCCATTCGGTCTTCAAACTTAGATAGCCTAGCATCAGCATTTACCAATTCTTGCTTAATCTCATGTTGACCTTGCTCCATTTTTTGTTGATTTTGTTGGAGTCGTTGAACATTTCCTTCCATTTTATTAGCATGAGTTTTAAGTTCATTATCAAGTTCGTTTTTAAGCTCGTTTTTCAACTCGGATATTAAGCTAACCATTTCACGTTGCATGTTATCAAACTTAGCATCGTTTGCTTTCGCATAATTCAAAAATTCTCCTTGAAGATTTTTGGTGTGATCATTTTTAAAACCTTGTGTGGTAGTTTGAAAATCACAGTTTTGGTTTTGGTTGGAAATTTGCCCATTTCCACTTTGATAATTACCCTTGTTGTATTTAAGTTGATTGCCTTGATAATTACCACCTTGGTTGTTGTTTCGATAGTTATTAGCATTTGATTTGGTGGAGCTTGATTTTGGCGGGAACCTTGACCGTTTTCGTTATAAGTTCCCGTGGCTACATAAGCACTCGAAGTGTTACCATCCGCGGTAATGCACTCGGAAAGATCATGAGCTCCACCACAAGACAAACAAATCTTAGAAACCGCTTTAACCGAAGCGGAATTCGAAGCTTCTTGAGCTTTCCAATGGGACATAAGGTTAGCAAATCTATCAAAAAACCAATTTTCTTCATTTGCTTCATCATGTAAGGCATTAATGCTACGAGACGATGACGAGCCCATTTTGGCAACAGTCGGTGTGTTACGAGGGCTATAAACCTTAGATCTATTCTCAATTATTACCAAACCTTCCTCGACCGTTTTACACAAAAAATTTCCACACGCGGCGGCATTTAAATAATCTCTTTCATGATCATTAAGTCCATTGTAAAACGTGTCAATTTGATGCAAGTCGGAAAACCGTGATGAGGACATTCATGTAACATCTCCTTAAACCTATTCCAAGCCGTTGAAAAACTTTCATTTGACTCTTGTGAAAACTTTGAAATCTCGTTTTTCAAGTGCGTAGTCTTAGAGGGCGGAAAAAATTGGTTCACGAATTTTGAAACGAGATCCTTCCACGTCAATATAGAATTAGGTGGCTCTTTCTCTATCCAAATTTTAGCGGGCCCCGCTAAGGAATACGAAAAAAGCATCATCTTAACCGAGTCATTCGAGACATCCTTAAATTTGCAAGTAGCGGTAAGACGATTGAATTGGCGGATATGGTTGTGTGGATTGTCCTTCTCATCACCACGGAATTTGTTGTTTTGGTTCATCGACAACAAACCCGTTTTCACCTCAAAATTCTCCGCAAGGATAGCGGGAATCACAATAGCTTCTCCATAACCCTCGGTGGGTGCTTGAAGTAACTCCATCATAGTTCGATTCGCCATGGTTGGTGCTTCTCTTACAATGGGTTCGTCAATAGGATACTCCTCACTAGAATGATTTGGAGTGGGAGTTTTGTTCTTTCGTTTACGTGCACGTTTTGCTTGATTACGAGTTAGCATAAACGTCACGTACAACGAGGGGACGAGCAAAGAAGATTCTTTTTGGTGTTTTTAACTTTTTCAACTTTTTTGGATTTTTGATTGTTTTTTACTTTTTTTGGATTTTGGAATTGTATTAGGTAGAAACAAATCTATAAATCTCCTCCTTAATCAAATCTCTCGATTAAAGAAGCCTCAAGGAATGAAAACGATCACGTGAAGTGAACGCCTTCGATGACTTTAGAACAATGGTGGAACACCAAATCGTTCAAGAGGGTTTAATCAAATGAAACCAAGAAAATAAATATGATACTTAATAATACTTTGGGTGGCAAAACCCTCGATTAGCTCTCAAAATCAAATACTCACAAGCAAGCAGGGAAACGAGGCGGCGCGAAGCACTTAAGAGCCTTTTTCCTTAGGATATATTTTATAATATCCGCCTTATACCCACCTTATAGTTAGTATTTTCAAAATCGAGCTTCTCGAAAGTATTTATCTATTTTTGTCTTTTTCTTTGGTTTGAGAGTCGAATACAATGATTGGGTAATGACCTCCCAAGTCAAGGTTGTGATTTCTCACGTATTTGGAGTACTTTTGTATTTATTGTTCTACGTATACAATATAGTAATAATATTCACAAAAAACGAAAAACCGATAACACGTATTAGTAGAGTGCTACTAATAAAAATACTATTTATGGCTATATAAAAACAACAATTGTTCAAATCAAAACACAACACGCCTCCCCGGCAGCGGCGCCAAAATGATAGTTGTAAAATTAGACACTTGTTTAGGAAAACAAGCACCTAAAATAGGGAAGTAGGTAAGCACGACGATTTAGGAAAACCGTGTGTAAATGACCCTAAAAGTGAGTTCGTTCTCGAGGAGGCTAGTGTGTTGTGTAATGAATTGATTAACGGTTTGTGATTATATTGAGAGAAAAGAAAATAGAAATAGGGTAAGAAGAGAATGACGGTTACGAAGATGGATCGAGCTAAGACGAAAAGGCGTTCACGTAAAATCGTAAAAACTACAAAATTAAAAATTTTAAACCTAAAAATTAATTAAAAGTTAAAAGCAAGTCTAAAATAATATAAATAAGAATAAAAATCCAATAAAAATATTTTAAAACCTTTTATTAATTAAATATTCAATTTTAAATGCTAATTAAAGCCCTAAAATTAAGTATAATTAATCAAAATGTCCAAAATATTATTTTATTGAACAAATAACTTACTTATATTATCTAAAGACTAAAAAGTATTTTTCCTAAATTTTAAAAACTATTTTTCTATTTTTT
Organism: Glebionis coronaria; assembly: GCA_025667525.1. NCBI lineage: Eukaryota > Viridiplantae > Streptophyta > Magnoliopsida > Asterales > Asteraceae > Glebionis > Glebionis coronaria. The sequence continues at coordinate 383,742,788 of CM046874.1, forward strand.
AAATCACTAAAAACTATTTTTAAACTAAAATAATCATAAAAAATAATTAAATAATGCTAAAAGTAATTTGACAATTTTAAATATCCTAAATTACACTAATGAACAATAGAAAAAAGAAAAAGATTGAAAAATATAAAATTTTTCACTAAAAGACAAAAACAGTTTGAATTTAAACCCTAATTAAACTAAATTAATTCTAAAAAATAATTAAAAAGTGAACAGTAAAAACTTTTTGAACCAAAAATCTTAAACTATTTTTCTAAATCCAAGAAAAATCTTAAAACTGAAAAAAAAGTATTTTTGTCACTAAATGCCAAAAACAGAAATTTAAAAGTTAATTAAAAATTGCTATAAAACCTAAAAAATACTTAATGAACAGTAACAGAAAAATAAATTACACTAAAAAATCAGAAATAAAAATATTGCAATTTGTTTCAAGCCCTAACCCTAAAATTTGCCCACAAAAGACAAAAAATCTTGAAATCTGATAGTGACACTTGCAAAGGATTTGTCCTTTTGTGTAGCAGTGGTAACAGTTGCACAAGCAGGGGGAATTATGTTCCCACTATTAGTGTAATTTTTTGTTCAGTTTAGCTATAAGCTTAGGAAAGCTTATACTGAGAGCTTTTCATGGGCAAGAAGTCACTCCCACAACCAGTTAGGTTGTGGGAAGTCAATAGCAACACAAAAAAACACAAGTCACTCACAAAATTAAGCACAAATGACCAAAAATGTTTCTGATTAAGCTAATATGGTGTCTGATGAACAATTACTGATTCAAATGGCACAAAAACGAATTTTAAACCCTTAAATCTTGCACACAAATCCACCAAGTAGCACACAACCAATTAAAAAACCTACTTGGACCTAATATCCAACAATCTTAAAAACTTGGTGAACAAATTTCAACAAAAACAGTCCTAAAAGGGACTTTCTGATTTTTGACCACTCTTCTCAATTTTTATCAAGCAATTTTGTTTTAAACTTTACCAAACTGAAATCCAAGTACTGAGAACATGTAATAACAACAAAAAGAGCATGTTTAGGTAGCTTTCAAACCAACAGCTTATCAAACTCTTACCTGAAAACCTAGACCCAAACACCCCTTTATTTTCTGAAAATGCAAATTAACAAACCAAAAGCTTCTTTTATCCTACCAAATCTGATAACTAGTACTCAAACATGCACAAACACCTTAATGGAGTAATATCAACTCATAACATAAACACGTGAACATATTTCATGCCAAATCAACAAATCACATAAATCAAAAACTTGAAAACTGAAAATAAGGAAACAAGATGGTTACCTTGTGGGACCCACATCCATGTCCCACTATGGCTGCAATGCCATCTCCCTTCAGGCTGGGGCCTGAGCTGAACTCTTGGCAATTTGGATGCAAAATGAAAATGATGATGATGGTTGTACTTGTTCTTGTTTTGATCCTACACAAACACAACAAACAAGGCAAAACACTTCAAGTAACAAGAGCTCTTCAAGAGCTTTTGTTATTGTAAAATCAGTAATAGAAAAGAAAAACCTTTTTTGACAAACCTTGAACAAATTTTGGAATTTCTGAAAATATGGAACCTTTTTTTAATAACTTTTGAAAAACTGAAACTCAGATGTTATACCCAAACAATAGAAGTCAGATCAATCTCAAGCACTACCAACTTTTAAATCAATAAAAGGAATTACAATTTCTAAAAAATACCAACTTTATAAATATTTAAAAAGGGATTACAAACATGAGAAAAAATCTGGAACAAAGGATATGTACAAGCCACATTCTCCTTTTATAAGCTAACTAGGAACATTCTAGGCTACTGAATAAAAAAATAATAAGTTAAAACCCTAATGGGTGAATTTCTAGAAAAGCCCTTTGTTGTTGACTGAATTCTTGGTCAAGATGGAGCATGTGATGTTGCCAGCTGTGTGAAGTTGATCAAGAACGTCTATTATACCTTTGGGAACAAGAAAACCATCTTTGCTGTTGATTTTGTCTGGTATTGGTGTTTGGGGAAAGTGACGGGTGCAGGGGAGGGCCCTACCCAACACATGAGTGTGTTGGGTTCACGTTTCTTGTGTGGGTTTTGGTGAGGGTGAGATGAATCAAGGATCTGGAAAAGGGTTAGCAAAAACCCTTTGTTTTTAAGGTAATTGATCCTGGGTAGATTAGGGTTTATGGGGTGTTTAAGGGTGGTTTAATCCGTTTGGGGTAAATGGGTTTTTAAATATGGTGTTTAGAGGGAAAAGTAAATAATTAGTTTAATAACTGATTATTTACTTGGTGGGAAATGACGTGGGTGGTGATGGTGAGGTGGAGGGGTGTGATTGGGTGTAGGGTGTGATGTGGCAAGATGATTGGTGGTGGTGGGTTTGATTGTCTGGCAAAAACAGTCCTCAAAGTCTCTTCATTTGTTTACTTTGTATAAAACAGCCCACAACTTCATTTTTCCTTTTAACAACTTTGCATAACTTGTCAATTTTGGCACATCATGTTTTCATACTTAAAACAAGGACTATTTATGCAATAAATGCAATCTTCAAGGTCTTTTCTTGACATGTCTTCAAAATCCAAGGATGTATCTTGTATAAATGAATTCTCCAAGGGTCTTTTTTGCCAAATCTTCAAAAATGAGGGACCAATGTTGCCAATCTTCAATTCTTCAAGGACCATTTTGGAAAATCAGATTCGGGTCCGGTTCATTGTGCGGCTTCGTTTCCCGTGTTCGTTTTTTATTGATTCTTGTGATCTTTTTGTCATTTCCTCAATATCCGTACCTAAAATACACAAGCAACAAACACGAGCATATATTTGGCAGTTTTAATGATATTTTATGCATTTTAAGCCCGATTTTGGACGATGAGACTATGTATAAAAGCAGTCTCATCAGGTGTATGTCGGGTGTCTTCATCTCAACTCCTGCTTATAGATGCTCTAATATTTAGATCCTAACAAGATTCAATCTCGATATTAACATGATAATTATCAGTGATAATCTCTCCAAAGGAAAACGATTATACGGTTTATTACCAAAGGTCAATCATTCAAACATAACACAGCACTTATAGTATTTTGTATCGTTACTTTACCTCGTCCCTTCTATTTAGGGTGGTAAACAGTACTCTCATCAAGATTCGTTCTTAATGACTTCTGAGAAAATCTCTAGAAATTCAATGCGAAGAGAGGATCTTGATAGAGATGATCGATACAGGTACACCATGTTTACACAACTCTTTTAAATACAAAAGAGTCAATTTCTTCATCAAGAATCTATCATTAACGAGAATGATATTAGCAGATTTGGTCAGTCTGTCGACGATGAACCAAATCGAATCAAATTTAGATGATGACCTTTGTAATAGCTAGACGTTTACTAATGTATGAGGCGGTGTCTGCCTTCATAATTTTCCATCAGTACAACTTCTTCTGACAAAGATACATTAAATCAGAAATGACAAGAATAGAATACTTATACTTACAAGTTTCCAACATAACTAAATTTCACAAACCTCCATATTTAGGCAACCATAAGTGACCTTTTAATAATTTTAACGCCATCGGCTTCTCAATTTTAATGGTTCACATTAGCCGTGAAACCTTTCACTATTTATATTATCCTTTTTACAAATATTGTTTATTTTTATATTGTTCGGCAATTTATTTTACACCTTCATTACTAAGGAACATGTCCTAATTGGTTCTTTATCTTTTATACATAATGTGTCGATATCTAAATTCACCTCTCCTGATGATATAGTTATCATGTCCACAATTTACACAGATATTCTTTCTTCATATTTTCTAAGTTTTAATTTCTTCTCAAATATTCAGTTTTTATGAAACGTAAAAGTATAGATTTTAAATTTCTTAGTCCATCCAATTATATGAAAATGTTCAAAATAATTTTAAATTTAATTAACACGATTTTTGTTGATTTATCGAAAATAATTAATAGGATTCGTAAATGTTCGAAAAACCCTTGTTTATTCTTTGGTAGAAATTTTCTTAGTTGAAAAGCAAAAATTTTCGTTTCAAATTTTAAGTCATGGTTTAAATAGTTTCCTCAATTCTTCTTAGGTTGTCTTGAGGTATACACAAACATTTACCCCTAAACAGAAGTTTAGTTAAATGGTTTGTGTATAAGGGAATAATCCCTTAAAATCCTTTGTTAAAACATTTGTGAAAATATATTTGCACTTTCTTTTTAGTATAACTCAAAGTCTTAAATGACTTCTAAATTTTGAAGAGTCAATTTATTCCATTTTCTATTATCACACGGTCAAATAATGTAAAGGATTAAGTCTTTCATCACATGTTAAATATTCAAGGTACAAGTTTTCATTGTTCGGCCAATTTAGGGTAGTCTATAAATAATTATTAACTCCTTCTTATTCTAATAAACAAACAAATGGTCCGTAATGATCACGATCATGAATTTATCAAATTACAGCCTACACACGTGATTCACCAAATTTATGAATGCTACATGTGTATTAGTCAATCCAAACAACATCACGTGAAACTCATAATGTTCATTACAAGTTATGGATGTAGTGATTGGAATAGATAATCTTTTTCGCAGATGCGAAGTTGATGATAACCATGCCGTGGATCAAATCTTTAAAACATACACTAGAACCTTGTAAATGATCGAACAAATCTTCCATTTCGAGTTATGGATATCGTTTTCGATTGTCAATTTACTCAGTTCACAGTAATCTATAAATATAAGGAATGATAACACCATAGCTCTTCATGATGACGAGCTCGGTAGAATAAAATCTTTCTCCGACAACTCTTTCAGTTGTACGGTAATTCCTTTAATTCAGATGATGCTGACGTACAGTGCACAAGCCACAGGTGCAGCACCGGAAATATAATCAATACCAATTTCAACTTGCCTTAATTGAAAAAGTTTAGGTAATTAACCAATAAATACCTCCTAAAGTTTCAGATAACATAAACATCTTTTAATAAATTCATATTAGGTTCTTTCTAGATTATAATATCTATGACTAATTCACAACCATTCATGGTATAATTTCAAGTCTAAATACAGGATATTGTCATCCATCAAGAATTATTTAGATCACTTTTGATAATCAACATCTTATCATTTAGGGGAATTCTACTCGAGTTCCCATCAATTAAGACAATGTCGTCATGTCATAATCAATCAATCCATTCTACTGGCACTATTAACATTCCAATTTCATTATCGTCGATAAGATGTGAACTTCTCAAAAGACTAATAATAACTCATAATCCTTCACAAGTTCGAGGATATATGGAGACACAACTATCATCTAAAGAGTAAGGTCAACGCATAATCTATGCGAGAGAATTTCAAATCAGATACAGGCGAAAACATTTAACGAATATGAATATATCCATGTTTTCATAATTTGAGTACGCATTCGAAAGTTCCTCGGATCGCTACCCAGGTCATTCAAATGAAACCAAATCAAAATAAATGATAGGAACGTCGATACATCCAGTCAGGTATCAACACTCGGTAATCAGATGCTTTTCCTAAGAATCTCACTACGGGAGAATTGGACAAGAAAGAATTGTCAATTGTCAAATAAGACAATTTCCACAGATGAGTAAATTCGACTCAGAAGAATAGATGCTACAGGCACATATGTAGGTGTCCCTAACACTATGTCCCTATATTTCACTTCTTGCAGATCTCTTAAAATTTAATCTTTCACAATCTTCAAATAAAATGTAGTGTTTATTCATTAGTTTTATGGTGACTACTAATCAGCCTTGCATGGTCCATTCCAAATTGTATGTAGGCGCGCAACTATATACAATTTCAAGATTAATGATGCAATACTCAGTTCGTCAAAAATTTATCATCATGTTTATAATAAAAACATTTTCATGCTTAATTCTTAAATAAGAATCAAGAATAAATTTACAAAGATTTTCTTTGTTATGAAAACAGTTAAGTTTTCCAAGGTACTTTATAAACAACCTCATTTCGATAACAGTAACTTATAAATCTTACTTTGAATAATCCTTATAGTGATGAAAATTCAATTTTTCTCAATGGATACAGTTTTATCTTATAAAAACAATGAGTGATCTGCAAAAGAGTGATGAAAGCTTGTTCACCAAGAACTAACTACAATATGATGGAAAATGAGCTTAGCCAATTAATCATGAGGTTCATGATCTCGATGGCACTCAAAAAGAATAATCCACAACGCAACTCAAACCGAGATGAGTACTTGTTCAATCGTTGCATCACTAATGCGAACATTAGGATGAAGCAATAAAAGATAGATAACATCGATACATGTAGGATTTAGCAATCAAAGGTAGTCTTTTTCATTAATCACAAACAAGTCAAAATTGTACCGTAACACATTACGTGTCACTATGTCATACAATTCTCAGAACTCATCCTACTAACTGATATCTGAGTTAAGTTAGGAATTTTTAAAAGATACCACAATGAATACTAACCTACAAGAGTCATTAGGTGTTCCATATGTCCCGGAAGATCCATTGGTCCCAATTCGGAAGAAGATTTCTTCAATTTATTTATTGGACACTGGGCATCCTCGTCTTTGGACAATGGCCTAGGAACAACCCTTAACACAAACCTACAATCAATTAAATCCTTATAAATCAATCACAAAACTTAACGACTTCCTCTTAATAATCTCACATTCCATACGGGTTAAATTTTACTTTATTCAAGTTTCAACCAATTTTATACTCAATTCGATATCCTACCTCATTCTCCAATACTTTCATCCTTATTCTTACACCTTAATAGGGCAATAAAAGCTCGATATGATCAACACTTAATTTCCAATCCTATAGCTCTTACAACAACAATTATCAAATGAGTCACTAGTATGAAATGACTCGATCAGTCAATTAGACTTCTCGGAAAGGTACTAGTGGCATGAGGCTTTTGGGTAATGATTCCAATGACAGCCTCAAGTGCAACATTCACCCTTTCGATTTCAAATTTAAGAATTGGATGACAACGAATCAGATGACATCTTTCCAAGTGATAACATTTTGTCAAACTCCACTCTATAAGGAAAGATCGTCATGACATTGATATCAGATTTAATCTCGCCAATTCTTTTTCAATATCACAATCAACTAATATCTACATTTCTACGAATATCAACCATTTGTTGGGATCATCAATATCCACAACGTGGTTCAGATCTAGGATAGCTAGAATTCCTACGAGAATAGCTTCGATTAATTTAATAGGGGATTTAAGGTTCCTTGTGACAATCTACGTCGTATAAATACCTCGTATAAATATCAAAATAATCATCAAACAATCATGTAATAAAATTACATCCTATATATATATATATATATATATATATATATATATATATATATATATATATATATATATATATATATATATATATATATATATATATATATATATATATATATATATATATATATATATATATATATATATATATATATATATATATAATCCAAGTCATATATATATTAAAATAACACTTCTCAGTCTGGCCTTGTCGGTAACTCGGGAATTCTTCGGCACCGTTATAGTCAAAAGATTTTTATACATTTTTAGAAAAATGTTTATAGTTAAAAGATTTTGAAATGTTTTATTCAAAACCTTGGTTTTAAAAATCTTTCGTTCTCTATAACGAGAGCTCTGGTACCAAACTGTAACACCCCCAAATTTATACAACTCAATACAGCGGAAGACTCGTTGGTGTTACGGGATAGCACATTACTCACATCATAGACAACGCTTAAAAATCGCGTCGTTTATTAATAAAGCATTTCCATTCATAAATATCAAAGTTACATAGGTCCCAAGTCATTGTATTTAATACAGGTTTTACAAAGCATTTGAATGGAAATTAATATTTAAGTGCGGGCCATGAATTCTTGATGTCTTCCCGAGAATTACCTTCAAGTACCTGAGATAAAACATGTTAAAAGAAAAGGTCAGCGATAACGCCGAGTGAATTCATAGAGTTTAATAAAATCCATCAATATAATATCGATATAAAATTATTACCGAAAATCATTTTGTACAAATCTTTGTAATAGGCCATAAAATAGCCAAAGTCATTTTTATACAAATCCTTATCGAAAATCATAATATAGGCATTTGCCTTAAAAATCATTATACGAGCCAATGTCGTAAAAACATCATACAATACGTCTTATGACGTTGTATAAAGTTAAATAAAAACCGTTATATGAATGTGGTTATGAAAAACCAAAACACGAACATAATATCAATAGTATGACCCCGTATTGCTAGTCAGGCAATACATCATAATTCGGTGCGTATAGTAGTATTTTGTTAATCGGATTATTATAAGCCGCATGACATTGTTACCTTACTAAAACAAACAACGGGTAGCTAGCCCGAAACTCATTTGCCCATCTAAATTAGCGTGTCGTCACAAAGGTCACGCTATGTAAATCTTCTCACACATAAATTCGCTTACCAATCAATGTGGCACGACGGGGATCAACCGTCAAGGCGCGAACTGGGGTGATCGTCCCCAAATAGTACTATTATATGCATAAGCGTCTACTAAATCCCGGTAGTTCACAATTCATGCTAAGGGGACTTTTAGTGACATAACCTAACTTTAATAATCCATTTTATTTCATCTATCGGGTCCTTTAATCATTTATCGGGTCATACAATCGGGTCATACAATCATTCGGGTCCAAATCAATAAACAAACAATCGAGACAAATGATGTCCTATTTTATAAAAACTAACATGTTATCTCCCTCGCGAGTTTAAAAACATTTCATAAAAACATTTAAAAGAGTGCGAGGCTATGAACTCACGTTGATGTGGGAAGGCGGGTTATCGGCAATTCGGACGTACGATACGTGCTTCAATCAAAGAAACCTAGACAAATAATACTCGTCTTAGAATCATGTCCAATGACTTTATAAAAATAACAATTATGTATACATATGATGATTATATATATATGATGATCAAGTGGGTTTACATATTCTCTTTTACTCATTTTAGTGTTTACGTATTGGTAACTTCTTACTAGTTTACTAGTTTTACCTATTTACTTATTTTAAGTCCAATAAACTTATTATAAGTTCTTTAACTTGTATTATTCCACTTTATACTTGTATTATCAGTATTTACACTTTACATGCTGGGCCCAAATGGGTTAAGCCCAATAAATAAGTTTATACGTGTTTTAGTCCATTTTGTTGTATTATTAGTCCAATAACGTTAACTTAGCCCGTTAATGTCTGTATCTATATAGTTCGGGTTTTATCGGTTTTTACTTGTTATATATGTTTATATATCAGTATATGAGTTTATAAAAGTTTACATTAGACGGGTCCAACCGTCTATGTTTTATTTAACAAAAACGTTAATTTTTACGGTAATAGCCGAAAAAGTCGTAAAAATCATGTTTATAGTTTTATAACTTTTAAAACTTATCAAACTACCATTTTTATAAAATGTCCATTTATTTATCCTTATACATATTTATATAAATGAAATTCATAAGTTAGTGGGTTTTAATTTCTCATTTTATACTATATAATTTGAGTGCTTATGTAATAGTAATAAACATTAATTCTTCAAAATCTGATTTTTATTTTCATCTTCACCATTTTTATCATTTTTGGATGGCATGAACTTCATATTATGTGCTACAATTAACTTAGTTATAGCTACTGCTCATTTTAAGTTTATCTATGCTTAACTGTCCCTACAAAACAGCTTATTCAGATTAACACACTCATCTTGTTTTGATCATATCTCACTCATTATAATGATTCCATTGCATGGCCAAATCTCACATGTGTATAACATCTTGTACTTACTTTAAATGGATTCTACCATGGAAGTTTATCAGTTCAAGTTTTGGTTACATACTGTTTTTATACAGCCAACTAATTAATCATGATTTTAGCCTTATTTCTTATGGTTATTAATCTTTTTAAGCATATTTATCAACACTTGATCCCCACACAACATTTTTATCATCATATATTCATCATATACATATACAACAAGAAAGAAAATACATTTGATCTTTACAAAAATAACAAGAGAAAATGGAGAGGATGATCTTCTTTACCAACCAAGAGTATATCTTGTTTTTGGAAGACAAGAACTTGATGAACACCAAATGTAACTCCAAGATCATCAAACACCAAGAAAGTAAGTTGAGAAATCAGCCATAGGACACAATCAAATCACCTCCTTTGTTGTTAAAATGGCCACCAATTGATCAAGGCTTCAAGGTAACTCCATGATATAGCTAGATAACAAGTATTTTGTGGCTAGAAAAAATCAAAAAGGGGTGTTTGTGCTTAAAGTGGGACGGCAATGGTGGTGGTTTTGAGAGAGTTTCTATTTGATTTGCATGTGTCGAATGGAGGTATGTGTAGCTTGTTGTTGGTTTTGTGTTAGTGGTAGCTTAAGTTGTAAGCTTAAGCTTACACTTGTATGTTTATCAAGTATAAAGATGCCACATCTTTGATGTGGTGTCTTACTTGGGCCGTCCCATAGTTAGTGGGGTGGGATAATGTATTTTGTCCCATCCCGCTAATTTACGGGTACTCCTCGATTCTAGTTTTCTCGATTTGCGTGCCCTCGGGTCGTTTTGCGAAAAACGTTTTTATAAATTATGAATCAACGGCACAAAACAAATCTAATAAAAATTGTCTCATCAAAAACGAAGTTCGAAAACGTAAATACGTAATCCTAAGGTTTCCGGTTTAGTCGTAAAGGACGTTAAATTAAAATTGTAAGTCCTAATCTCTTCTTCTAAATTTGTGAGTTTATGAACCAACACAAATTTAAAATCTCAAAATAATATTCACGGACAAATTTATTTTCTGAAATGTCGGACTGTCACCAAAAACGGTGTATGTAAACATAAGCACGTAACGTAAAATCCTCCGGTTTAGACGTAGTCGATGCTACTTCAAGACGTAAATCAAAATTTCTTCCCAAAAATAAGTGAGTTCATAATGTAACATTAAAATAATGTTTTCAAATAAATATTGAGAATAAAATATCAACCATAAATTGACGGATTGTCACAAGTTGATTCATTTGAGAATGAAAGGTGTGGACATTGATAGTTACACAAACCGATTCCATGAGTTGGCCTTGCTATGTCCTCGATTGGTTGAACCCGAAGAGATCCGAATTGAACAATATATTAATGGGTTGACCAGGAATATCCGGGGGGACGTGACATCATCTAAACCACTGACCATCGATGATGCTGTTCGAATGGTTTACCAACTCATTGGACAGATAATTCAGGATAGGGAAGATGAAGCCCGTGTTGGTGAGAAAAGAAAGCGTGACGGTGATCGTGTAGATAGAGGTGATAATAGGAAGAATTTCAATCGCCGTCAGAACCAGAGAAAGGGGAATGCAAATGCTCTTACCAACAATACACCGCGCAACGATGATAGATGTCCTAAGTGTGGCAACAAGAGGCATGCTGGCGACTGCTGGAAGTGCCGAAATTGCGGAATGCTTGGACTCAAGGTTGAAAGGTGTAAGAAGCGAACCATTTGCTTCAACTGTAATGAAGAAGGTCATAGGAAATCAAAATGCCCCAAGTTGAAAGCGATTGTACCTAGAATAAACCTCCAGGGGTTATCTATCAACTTGGAACAATTGAGGTGAAGAAAGAGGATCCGAATGTCGTTACCGGTACGTTTTTACTCAACAATCATTATGTTGTTGCTTTATTTGATTCGGGTGCTGATAGGAGCTTTGTATCCACAAAATTTAGTGCCCTTATTGACATTAAACCTGTTGAGATAAGTACCAGTTACGAGGTGGAATTGGCTAATGGTAAATTAGTGAAAACTAATAAGCTATTAGAAGGATGCTCTCTAAATCTCTTGAACTATTCCCTTCCGATTGATTTGATGTTGATAGAATTAGGTAGTTTTGATATTATTATTGGTTGTCGTTGAATAATGCTACTATTTTATGTGGAGAGAAGAAAGTTAAGATTCCTCTTAAGAATAGGACGTTAGTAATTGATGGTAATCGAGGTGAATACCGTTTGAAAATTGTTTCATGTATTAAAGTCCGAAAGTACATCAGGAACGGTTGTGAGTTATTCTTTGCTCAAGTGATCGGGAATGAGTCTAGGGATAAAAGATTGGAAGATGTACCTATTATTTGTGAATTTCCTGAGGTATTTCCTAAAGATTTACCCAGACGTCCACCGATAAGGCAAGTAGAGTTTCGAATCGATTTAATTCCTGGTGCTGCACCGGTGGCACGTGCGCCTTACCGATTAGCCCCTACTGACTTAAAGGAGTTATCTGAGCAACTTAAGGAGTTGTCTGATAAAGGTTTTATTCGACCGAGCTCATCGCCTTGGGGAGTTGCAGTCTTGTTCGTTAAGAAGAAGGATGGATCTTTCCGTATGTGCATTGATTATAGGGAACTGAAGAAGTTGACAATTAAAAATCGATATCCTTTACCTAGGATTAATGATTTGTTTGATCAACTGCAAGGATCTAGTATGTATTCTAATATAGATTTACGGTCAGGATATCACCAACTTCGCGTCCGTGAAGAAGATATTCCTATAACTGCATTTAGAACTCGTTAGGGACACTATGAATTTCAAGTAATGCCATTTGGGTTAACTAACGCACCTTCGGTGTTCATGGATTTAATGAATCGAGTGTGCAAGCCCTACTTGGATAAATTTGTGATTGTGTTTATTGACGATATTCTAATCTATTCTAAGAATGAAGATGAACATAGAGAACATTTAAGGATTGTTTTGAAATTGTTGAAGGATGAAAGGTTGTATGCTAAGTTTTCGAAATGTGATTTCTGGTTAGATTCTGTGCAATTTCTTGGTCATGTGATTAACAAGGATGGAATTCATGTTGATCATGCAAAGGTTGAAGCTATTAAGAATTGGTCTGCACCGACAACGCCAACGGATGTGCGACAGTTCTTAGGATTGGCTGGCTATTATAGGCGATTCATTAAAGAATTTTCTTTGATAGCTAAACCCTTAACTAAGCTTACTCAGAAGAATAAACCTTTCGTTTGGGGAAGTGATGAAGATGGAGCATTTCAGACATTAAAGCAAAAATTATGTAGTGCGCCGATCTTATCATTACCCGACGGGAGTGAAGATTTTGTAGTGTATTGTGATGCGTCTCTTAGAGGTTATGGAGCTGTTTTGATGCAGCGAGAGAAAGTGATAGCTTATGCTTCTATGAAATTAAGGAAGAATGAGGAGAATTATACTACTCATGATCTTGAGTTAGGAGCTGTAGTCTTTGCTCTTAGTTTGTGGAGACATTATCTCTATGGCACCAAGTGTACGGTATTCACCGATCACAAAAGCCTACAGTATATTCTCGACCAGAAGGAATTGAACATGAGGCAACGAAGATGGGTAGAGTTGTTAAGTGATTATTATTGTGATATAAAATATCACCCAGGAAAAGTCAATGTTGTTGCCGATGCGTTAAGTAGGAAAGATAGAGAGCCTATCAGGGTGCGTTCTCTAGTCTTGACCGTGCACAATAATTTGCCTGAGCAAATTAGAAATGCGCAAATAGAAGCTTGTAAGAAGGAAAATTTTGTTAATGAAGGGTTCCGAGGAGAAGGAGATCCTTTAGAGGTTAGAGCTGATGGAGTGAAATGCTTAAGAGGTCGTATATGGATACCTAAGTTTGGAGGCTTAAGAGATTTGATTATGTTAGAATCCCATAAATCTAAGTATTCCATCCATCCGGGATCTGATAAGATGTACCATGATTTGAAGAAGTTGTACTGGTGGCCGAATATGAAAGCTGACATAGCTATGTATGTTCTTCAATGCTTGACTAGTGCTAGAGTCAAAGCTGAACATCAAAAGCCATCATGACTACTTCAACAACCAAAGATTCTTGAATGGAAGTGGGAGCGAATTACGATGGACTTTATCACCAAGCTTCCTAGAACATCATCTGGAAACAACTCGATTTGGGTTATTGTCGACAGACTGACCAAATCAACACACTTCATTCCGGTTAAAGAGCAGTTCTCACTGGAGAAGCTGACTCGTATATACCTTGAGAACGTTGTATGCAAGCATGGAGCGCCTGTATCGATCATTTCAGATCGAGATCCTAGATTCGCATCGAATTTTTGGAAATCTCTCCAAAGATCTTTGGGAACGAATCTCAACATGAGCACTGCTTATCACCCCCAGACTGATGGGCAGAGTGAAAGGACGATACAAACACTAGAAGATATGTTGAGGGCTTGTGTGTTAGATTTTGGTAAGAATTGGGATAAACATTTGCCGTTAGCAGAGTTTTCGTATAACAATAGTTACCATTCTAGTATTAAGGCTGCACCATTTGAAGCTTTGTATGGTAGGAAGTGTAGATCTCCTGTATGTTGGAGTGAAGTTGGGGATACCCAGCTCACGGGACCGGAATTGATCCGGGAGACTACGGAGATGATAGTTCAGATTTAGAATAGGTTGTTGACTGCCCGTAGTAGACAGAAAAGTTACGCGGATGTGCGGCGGAAGCCAATGGAGTTTAAAGTGGGTGACTGAGTAATGTTGAAAGTATCGCCATGGAAAGGCGTTACCAGATTTGGAAAGCGAGGGAAATTGAATCCCCGTTATATTGGACCCTTTAAGATTTTATCTTGAGTAAGTCCGGTGGCTTACAAACTAGAGTTACCCCCAGAACTTCATGGTGTTCACAACACATTCCATGTATCTAATCTGAAGAAATGTCTAGCAGTGAGTTATGAGAAAATTCCATTAGGTAAGGTTCGAATAGATGGGAAGTTGCATTTTATCGAAGAGCCCGTAGAGGTTATGGATCGTGAGGTAAAGCAACTGAAACAAAGTCGGATACCTATTGTCAAGATCCGATGGTATTCAAAGCATGGACCGGAGTATACATGTGAACGAGAGGATGAAACGTGGAAGAAATATCCGCACCTCTTCGATTTCAATAAGAAACGAACATCCAAATGAAATGGATCACGAGGACGTTGATCCCTTTTAGGAGGAAAAGCTGTGACAGTCTAACATTTTCAGGTAGCGAAATATTTTCTCGTATAATATTTTGAAACTTATTTTTGTGTTGTTTGACGAACTCACAATTTACGGATTTAAATTTGGGCTTACGTGCATAATTTGCCGTCCTTTACGATTAAACCGGAAACCTTAGGATTACGTATTTACGTTTTTGAACTCCGTTTTTGATGAGACAATTTTTATTGGATTCATTTTGTGACGTTGATTCATAATATATAAAAACATTTTTCGTAAAACGACCCGAGGGCACGCAAATCGAGAAAACTAGAATCGAGGAATACCCGTAAACTAGTGAGATGGGACAAAATACATTGTCCCACCCCACTAGCTAGCATGTGACGGCACACATGACACCACATCTAAGGATGTGGCATCATGTTAGCTAACTAGTTACAAGTGTAACTAAGCTTACACCTTAAGCTTACTCTTTCCACTTCCACTAGCTAAAACCATCAACACTTCTCATTTCTATCTTTCCAAACATGCAAACAACCTCAAAACTCTCTCAAAAACTCTACCCTTGCCGTCCACTTTTAAGCTACAAACACCCCTTTTGATCTTTTCTAGCCATGAAATACATGTTATCTAGCTCTATCATGGAGTTATCTTGAAGCCTTGATCATTTGGTGGCCATATTAACAACATAGGAGGTGATTTTCTTGTGTCCAAGGGCTGATTTCTCAACTATTGTTCTTGGTGTTTGATGATCTTGGAGTTACTTGTGGTGTTCATCAAGTTCTTATCTTCCAAAAACAAGAAATACACTTGGTTGGTAAAGAAGATCATCCTCTCCATTTTCTCTTGTTATTTTTGTAAAGAACGAATGTATTTTATTTCTTATTGTATATATATATGATGTATATATGATGATAAAAATGTTGTGTGGGGATCAACTGTTGATAAATATGCTTAAAAAGGTTAATAACTATAATAAATAAGGCTAAAATCTTGATTATTTAGTTGGCTGTATAAAAACAGTATATAACTAAAACTTGAACTGATAAACTTGCATGGTAGAATCCATTTACAGTAAGTACAAGATGTTATACACATGTGAGAGTTGGCCATGCAATGGAATCAATATAATGAGTGAGATATGATCAAAACAAGATGAGTATGCAAATCTGAATAAGCTGTTTTGTAGGGACTGTTAAGTATAGATAATCTTAAAATGAGCAGTAGCTATAACTAAGTAAAATGTAGCACATAATATGAAGATCATGCCACCCAAAAATGAGCTTCTAATTCATTATAGAACTCTAGATATGGTAAAAATGGTGAACATGAAAATAAAAATCAGATTTTGAGAATTAATGTTTATTATTATTATATAAGCACTCAAATTTTATTGTATAAAATATAAAATAAAAACCCACTAACTTATAGAATTTATTTATATAAATATGTAAAAGGTTAATTAAATGTATAAATTATATAAATGGTAGTGGAATAATACTTATAAGTAATAAAAACTATAAACTTGATTTTTACGACTTTTTCGGCTATTATCGTAAAATTAACGTTTTTCGTCAATTAAAACTTAGACGATCAAACCCGTCTAATGTAAAGTTTTTAAAAGTCCTATACTGATATATAAGTAACTAATACAAGTAAAAACCGATAAAACCCGAACTATAGGACATACGGACATTAACGAGCTAACTAAGCATATTGGACTAATAATTGGACTAAATAAGTTAACCACTTATAAAAAGAACTTATTGGGCTTAACCCATTTGGGCCCAACATGGAAAGTATATATACTGATAATATAGGTATAAAATGGATTAAAACAAGTTAAAGAACTTATACTAAGCTTATTGGACTTAAAATAGGTAAATAGGTAAAACTAGTAAACTAGTAAAAAGTTACCAAAACGTAAACACTAAAATGAGTAAACAAGGATATATAAACCCACTTGATCATCATCATATGTACAAAATCATCATATGTATATTGATATTTTGATAAAATTCATTGGACAAAGTCTAAGACCGATTATTATTTATATAGGTTTCCGTGACCGAAGCACGCCCGTAGCCGATAATCTGCCTTTCATTATCAACGTGAGTTCATAGCCTCGCACTCTTTTAAATGTTTTATAAAATGATTTGTAAACCCGCGAGGGAGATAACATGCTAGATTTTGATAAAAATAGAACACAAGTAGTCCCGATGGTATGCTTAATGATATGGACCCGAATGATGTTATGACCCTATAAACGAGACAAAAAGGATTATTAATAGTTGGGTTATGTCACTTAAAGTCCCATTAGCATGAATTGTGAACTACTGGGATTTGGTAGACGCTTATGCATTTGATAGTACTATTTGGGGACGATCACTCCAGTTCGCGCCTTGACGGTTGATCCCCGTCGTACCACATTGATTGGTAAGCGAATTTATGTATGAGAAGATTCCATAGCGTGATTTTTGTGACGACACGCTAACTTAGATGGGCAAATTGTTTGTCGGGTTCGCGGCCCGCTGTTTTCATAGTAAGGTAACAATGTCATGCGGCTAATAATAATCCTAAAACCTATATACAAAATGATAACGACGCTAATAACGATGAATATATCACCTATCATGGTAATATAGAGGCTACGGTCTCATGGACGGTTTAAGATGTATGCTTGATTTATATATTGCATGACTAGCAATATGAGGACTTACTTCCGATATTATACTTGTGTTCCGATTTTAGCGATTGTTTTATATAACGGTTTTTATTAAACTCTATGAATTCACTCGGCATTCGTTGATATGATTTTTGCATGTTTTTATCTCAGGTGCTTGAAGGTAATCCGGATGGAGATCGACTCTGATGGCCCACATATTATTAAAAATGTTCATTCGATCTATGTTTTGTAAACTTAATGACCTGTATAATTTGGGACCTGTTGTACACTTTAAAACTTTTTATCGAATGAATGTTTGTTAAACCTTGTACAACCATTTTTATGTGTTGTCTATGATTGGAGTTATTGTGCTATCCCGTAACACTCTGAAATACCCTTCCGCTGTACCGATAAGAAAAATGAGAGTGTTACAAATCCTCTCATCCATTACTTGAAAAACCGCTCACAATTAATATAAGTGCGTTTCAAGAGTAATAAGTCATTCGCCTTATGTGTAAAATCCTCATGTCATGCATTAATAAGTAGCTACACACTCGCTAAGGAAAGGAAAATAAAATTCACGCAATAATTTACATCCTCCGCCTTTTTGAGACTTTGGATCTTCAATCCCGCAACCCGTCAAGGTAATATTGGATTGGAGCAACTATTATATCCCCGCAACCCGTCAAGGTAATATTGGAATCTTATAGTTACTATAATTAAAACTTCACTGCCCCTCTTGGGAGTCTTGTATGATTATTAATTTTTTTTCTTTTCTTTTTTCTTTTTCTCTTTTTTTTCTATCCACTCATTTTTTTTCATAAGCCGCTCTTATTTTTCTTTATTCCTCACAAAGAACGTTGAAAAGAATAAAAGGAAAAACACCCGCTAAGTATTAAGCATGACATAAGTCTAGTACACATAAAACGTTCTAACTTAGAATCTTAGGACGTACTTATACCAACCATGAATGATTAGACAAAAATGCATAAGAGACTACAAACCGATTAAAACCGTTCTTTATTATTTATTAACATATATACATGCGAAGAAAATAGAGGTAAAGAAGAGAAGGGTTTAGCCACAAGTAATTGTCATGAAGTTTATCTAGCCCTTTTATACTTGCTTCAACTCTATCATTTCCCATTCTCCACAAATTTAAAATCTCAAATAATGAGAGTGGTGGATGCTTAGCCTAATATACCAATGAAGGACTACATGGTTAAGGATACTAACTAGAGAATGCTTAGATAAGCAAACACGAGTTGAGTCAAAATATCCAAGGCGGGCCTAATATGTCAAGGAAGTCTAAATTTGTTAAACCATTTTCTTATTATATTTTTCCTTTTTCAATTTTTCATAAAGAACAAAAGAAGAAATATATACAATGCAAATGTGTTATGCAAATGAAAAATGATTGATGCAAAAATTATGAATGCATATTTTTGGTGGCCAAAGTAGATCAAAAAATTTGAAAAATGTTTGAAAAATTAATTTTCCATGTTACCATGAAGGTCAAAGACAAAGTCTAGGTAAGGTCACTTCGATAGAAGACCCCCCTACACTTAAGCTAAACATTGTCCTCAATGTTTAAGAGTATGGAAGTATAAAACTTCCCCTACACTTATGACAATGAATAGACTTTGCTTAACCAAAGCTAAGGAAAGATCAACTATAGTGAATTCATTTTTAAAGCACAATGTGTCTATGAAAAATCACAATAGTAACGAAGTGAACCGGATACAAGGGCCTCCTCCATAAGCTCCAAAGCACGTGATGAGTGAGAAACCCTACAAACAACAGGAAGACAAAAGAAGGTCTCCCATATACTTCTCATCAACTTGCTATCCTTATTTCTATCCTACAACACTCTAAGTCTAAAAACTTCCAAACCTAGTTATTCAAGCTTGATCCCGGATCAAATACATAATTACCATCCCAGTTATAACACAATTCAACAACTAACATCCCAAGAAATGGTGAAAAGGATGAGGTGGTGTTTTCCAAAATGGTAGCCCATATGTTTGTCAAAATGTGATAAGGTGATACTCTCAAATCTTTCACAAGTTTTCCTTTTGTTGCATCAGGCGGATACTGAGATGGTTTAGCAAGCTCTATGCCAGGATCAAAAATCCGTTCCTTGATGGGAAAACAACAAGTGTTGGTTGCCTTAGAAGATTCTCCCTTGTAGGTCACATGGTGAGAGAAAGGTTGTGGAGTAATGGGTAACAACAAGCTCTTGGAAGGAACCATCATGGCTTGGTTTCCTTTATCACATTGAAAAGTTGAGGTGGACAAGGAAGAAGGTAAAGGATCTTTATGCAATAGAGATTCTAAATAGAGTATGTCCCCCTCCTCATCAAGATATCCAAGAGTATACTCAAAAGGTATATCCACCTCTAAAAACTCATCACTCTCATCCATGATAGAATCCTCCTCATCACCATAAACATCATAGATTGGTTTATCAAAGATTGGTGATTCCTCAAAACCCAAAGAAGTGTGATCATCAACAAATGGAGAGTCACAAGTAGAGATCTCATAATCACTATAGTCATCATATGTTGGTGTATCACAAAGAAGAGATTCTTCATCACTAAGATCCTCATTGGTTTCTTCATCATGGTGGAAAAGTGGGTTATCATATGAGATTTCAAAGAGAGGATTGGAAGAAATCACAAAATCACCAAAGTTAAGCTCTTGAGGTTCATAAAAATCCAAGGATGAAGTAATGGAAGCAATGGTCTCAAAATGAGGTAAATCATAATCTCCACTTGAGCAAGCTTCATAAAAATATTCATCACAAACTTCATCAAGGATATCATCTTGAGTTTCCTCATTCACAACATCAATATGCTTCACCGCTTCGAGCTCATTAGATTTCTTTGACTACTTTCCTATATTAAACACAACTCTCTCATCTCCTACCCTCATTGTAAGTTCACCTTTCGCCACATCTATTAGAGTTCGACCCGTTCTCAAAAATGGCCTACTAACAATCAAAGGAACTCTCGGATCCATATAATAATCAACCACCACAAAATCCGCGGGAAAGGTAAAACTATCAACCCCAACAAAAACATCCTCCGCAATTCCCACCGGATAAGCTATAGTACGGTTGGACAACTCAAGAGTCATCTTAGTAGGAGTGAGCTCGGGAAGTGAAAGTTTCTTCCAAACCGATAATGGCATGAGATTTATGCTTGCTCCTAAATCTGCTAAACCATGCAATTTTCCACCCCCGGGAAATTGCAAGGAATCAAAAACCTCCCCGGATCTCCAAGCTTAGTAGGCAACTTATTAATCAAAACCGCGGAACAATTTTCATTCAAGGAAGCATTGGGTAAACCCACCAATCTCTCCTTGTTAGAAAGTAAATCCTTGATCATCTTAGCAAACTTAGGCATATTGGCTAAAGCTTCCGCAAAGGAGATATTTATGTTAAGTTGCTTGAACATCCTCAAAAATTTGGAGACTTGTATATCATCCATGTTCTTAAGCTTGTCCTTTCTCAATCTTGATGGATAAGGAAGACTTGGTTTTGGTTGTGGTTGAGTGGTTGAAGAAGGATTTTCATTGTTGGTTTCTTCATGAGTAGGTGTGGAAGTGGGAGAAATGGGAGAACTTGAGGATGGTGAACTAGATGTAGAAGGCGTATCACAAGAAGGAATCATAGTAGACTTTACCAAAGTAGGTTTAGGTGGTAAAGGATCATGAGTTTTCTTTCCACTTCTTGTTGTGATAGCATTAACATTTGCCCTCGGGTTTGTTTGTGTGTTAGAGGGTAAAGCTCCTTGTGGCCTTTGATTAAATGCCATTAAAAGCCTCTTAGTTTGCTCCTCTGCAATGAGTTTCATTTGCTCTTGCATTCGTTTCTCACTTTTACGAATTCTCCTCTCAACATACTGTTGATTATCATATGGCACATATCCTTGATTTTGAATTTGAGGATATCCTTGATTTGGGAAGATTGGTGGTGGGTGAAATCCTTGATTTTGTGGATGAAAATTATTTCCTTGATTTTGAAAGGTATTAGGTGCCTTGTAATTGTTCCCTTGGTATTGTGGTCTTGGACCTTGGTTTCTTTGTATCAATTGAGGGGGATTTTTTTGAAGTTGGGTAGGTGATTGGGGTGGGAATCCCGGTGGTGCAAGATATTATTGAGACTTATAAGAAAGGTTATTTTGATTGATGTTGGGTTTGAAATGTTCTCTATGTTCTTCTTGGTATGCATAACACTCCCCTTGATAACCATGGATCTTATCACATTGTTGGTAGGAATGGGGGCCTCCACAAGTCTCACATGAAAGAGCAATAACATGCACATCATTGGTGGAAGTATTGCCCAAAGAAAGTTTCATAAAGTCATTCATCATGGTTTGTTGCATCTTTTGTGTGTTTTGCATAATTGTTTGACTTTCCTTTTGAGCTTGAGTCAATTCTTGGATGGATGAAATGAGTTTAGTCTCAAATGGTTTGGAACCTCCTTCTTGAATGACATGTACTCTCTCATCGAATTGTGTGTTAGTTTGCACCATTACTTTAGTCTCAATTATGTCCCAAGCGTCTTGAATGGATTTAGCAAGAATATTTCCTCCCGCGGAAGCATTGAGTGAGTCTTGGTGATGAGGTCTAAGGCCATTGTAGAAAGTATTGATTTGGTGAACTTCATCTAATTCATGGTTAGGGCATCTCCTCAATAACTCCCTATACTCCTCCCAAGCATCAATAAAAGTTTGACTAGGTTTTTGTTGAAAGCCTATAATTAAGTTCCTCAAAGCCGTAGTCTTATATGGGGGAAATAACTTGTTCAAAAACTTCTTAGTGAAACCATCCCATGGGGAACTCCATTGTACTTAATGGTGTTGCAAAGATAAAGAAATTTATTTAGGTGATCATGTGGATTATCATTCTTGTTCCCAAAAAATGGTGTGTTTGATACCAAGTTAATCATGGATGTTTTTAGCTCAAATGTGTTTGCGGGAATATCGGGTATCTTGATAACATCGACATATCCTTGCACATTAGATTGAAAGTGCTCCATCAAAGGTCGAGTATCAACTCCGGCCATGGCTTCTTGTTGTGTGTGGATCAAAGCACGATTCTCGGGATTGGCTTGATGGACGGTGGTGTTCCTACTCTTTCTCTTTTTCTTCCTTTCCGGAGGAAGGGGTTGTACACCAATCGGTATTTGTGCACGCCCGCGAGTGAGCATGCAAATCAATACGAGGAATGAGAGAGAAGCTCTCGTTTAACTTTGAAGAAGACAGGATTATCCTCTTCGAGTTTCAATATGAAATATCCACAAGAAAGTATAATATACGTAATTACTACTTGGGTGCAAGACCCCCAATGAAGCCTTCCTTCTTAGAATACACACTAGTGAACGGGGGGGGTTAGGTGGCGCGAAGCACTTAAGTACCTATTGACCCTTAGATGGTATTTTATAGCACATCGCCTTTCTATTCACTTTGTAGTTTGTATTCTTAGAATTATTGCCTATTGGAAGTATTTATCTATTCTTTCTTTATTGAATTTGATCGATACGCGTGTCAAGGACCGGAACGCCCCCTAACACGGTGTATTGCCTTGGCAGTACTTAAGGAGAATATTTGTATTGGTTGTTATTATACGTATACGTATTTACATATAATACTATAGAGAAAATATTTTTTGTGTTTATTGGGGTTTTTTAAAGAAAATACTATATGTACATAAAAACCGAGGAAATCCAATAATATATATTTTTGGTTGCAATCTTTTAGGAAAAAGATTGCTTTTTGATTTTTTAATTTTTTTGGTCAATTATTTAGGAAAAGAATTTTTTTTTATTTTTAAGTTTTTATATTTTTATTTTTTTTATGTTTTTGATTTCTGATACGTAAAAAATAACGTTCACGAGGTGAACGGATCCCAAAAGCCAATGAAAACCGTCAATCTGTAGTCTCTCATAAAGTCAAAGAACCGGCAGCGGCGCCATTTGAAATTGAGTAAACTGAAGTTCGTTTCTCACGATTCTTAACTAATTGAAAGTCCTAACAATATCAGGTTTATTATCGTTTTTGGTTGAAGGGTTATTTGGAGTTTCTATGTCTATTTAATCAAGCACGTAAGAATGTGAAAAATATTAAGCTACGTAACCATAAAACAATTAGCACATACCAAAATTCTATTCACAAAAGGACAAAATTGTAAATCTATGAAAGGAATGTGCTGAAAATGTAAGTAAATGAAACTTAAATGCTTGAAATGTAAAAATCAGAAAGTAAAAGGACCAATTGTGTAAAATCTAACAAACTTCTAACAAATTGAAACAACTTTCAAAACTAATTAACTGACAATGACAACTAGTGAAAAGTTATGGACTAATTGTTTGCAAACCCTAATAAAATGGAAGTATAGCCAGTATTCAAAACTGTTACAAACTATGAGGACTATTATGCAATTAAAAGGGAAATTATACTAAAAACGGGCACAAGGAACAAATAAGCTCGTATAAGCTCAAAAATGAACCAAATAAGCTCTAACAACACTACAAGAAAATTTGGATTTACTGACGAAATGGATATCGTCACTATCTTTATAAAAGGTGGTCACTAACATGTTTTAGTGACGAAACCCTGGGTGGTCACTTTTCGTCACTATAGCTCCGTCACTATTTTTAATAGTGACCGAAAGTTATAATCCGTCTCTAACAAATGACGAAATCTAGTGGTCACTATATTTGTGACGATGTATCTGGTCACTAATTTCGGTCACTAAGAGGATATGGTGGTCACTGAATTGATTGATAGTGACGGATAAAGGTGGTCATGAAAGTGGTCACTGTTTTGTTATAGATAACGAAGCCATTAACACTCAGTTAACGGCCATCAGTGACGGTATATGTGGTCACTTCCTATAAAATTTAGAGACCAGCTGGTGGTCACCACCTATTTAATCATACTAGCAAAATTTAGTCACTTCTTCAAAAACAATTTATCAAATTCTGAGAATGTATAAATGCAATAAAAACTAAAACCTGAAAAAATATCAAATATTCATAGCATTGATAACCACAATCTTTAACATACAATATTTTGCATCTCCGAAACATTGATAACCACAAAAAGAAAAAAAAACATAACGTTCAATTGTATCCATGTTTAACATCGTTTTTATTAGCAACAAAACATGCTTTCAATAGTATCCACCCTAAATGAACGATAATTGGAGTCCAAGTGCATGTAATCCTGGAGAGCAATCCAAACCAGAGTAGTATCCAAAAGGTATAGGAGGTGGTATGTGAATATGCTAACCCTGCACCATGAGAGAAGACATATCAATGTAATTTAATAAGCTACAGATATTAAGTGATTAGTTATGCTCTAAGTTAAATAACTAACTACCAAACGTGAAAAGAGTAATTATTGTCAAACCCGATTATACCTGGCCATACCCGATCAAACCGGTCATACCACGATAAAACATGCTAGACCAGTTTCAGATTATATAATGCTACCTCAAATTATCTTGTTCAATGCTAAAACCGGACAACAAATTTACACATCCCAACCCATCAACCCGCTAAACTCTTTTATAATAGTTTACATGCATTTGATCGGTCTTCATTATCCTACTAAAACACCCTTCCATTTCACAATAAGACTAGCTACGGTACCTAGAAGTACAGCTACGTGGATACTTGATTCTAAAACAAAACACAAATTGATCATCATACATACATTAATCCAGATTCACTAATTTATATGAACTGATTGATCTGTATTTAAAGGGATTAAATTAAATTACCATTTAATGGAACATGAAGAAGAATAATAAGAAAAATTTACAGATGTTGTTGGTTTTAGTTTATAAGTTTTGGTTACTTACAAGATGTGAAAAACATAGGATGTGGGATGTCCTACCTACAGATTTAACATAAGTTCGATATAGAGGATGTTAACTTACAGATTTATCAGATACCAACTGAGACAGATGTTGAATCTCTTTCATCATTAATCCCATACAATTCTTCATTTCGCCTTGCTCCAGGGTGACTTCTTTCAACTTTTCCTCTAAAGCTGCTGATTTCTTCCTTTCAAGCTCGACAGTTGTCCTTAAATTCTCCACAGCCAATATCTCTTTCTTTGGTGCTGAACGTCCTCTTAGATGTCCAGGAACACGTTTAAGCAGTTTGAAACATATTTCCGCTGGTGTACCTGAACCAGCAGCTTCTGCGGTTCGTAACTTTTTCTGTATGTAATTTATAGTCAATAGGTAAATTTCTTGTTATATTGCATAGTAAGTTGGTTTACTTTTCTAGTTTGCTATTATTGTATTTAATAGGTAAATTTTAAACTTTAAAAGAAGCACATTCTAGAGAGCATACCAAAACCGCAGCGGCCTCCTCGCTAACCATCTTTTTCGTCTTCTCACAATAATGTGAAATTTCATAGCCATCAATTGCAGTTACAGTTTTTCCTTCTTTCCTTTTCTTTTTCATATAGAAACAATAGATCAGAGATACAATACACGCATGCATAATGAATAATACAAGTTTTATAGAACTACTCACAACATCAATTCTTCTTGCAGTTGATTTTGTGCCGACAACGGGTGGAATCAAATTTAACGAACGGTTCTTCTTATTTTGGGCGCTTAACTTATGCAAAATATATATATATATATATATAAAGGATCACAAAAGTATTTTCATAAACAAAATACTATAAAATATAGAAAAAAAAATTTATACCTGAATATCCTCACTTGCAAATTTTTCACAAAGCTTGACCCAATCGGCAGGTTCAATCCTGCTTGGGGGTTTCAATAGTGCCTCTTCATGTGTAGCAAACTTCTGGTACATAACATGCAACCTCCACTGCCGGTTTTTGTGTTGATTACCTAACTGTGAATCTATAGCATCTACTGATCTCTTACACTTCCCATCGAAAGTTGAATTTTCCTAATATATAATGAAAGGAAAAAAACTTCATAAAATTAAAAAGCAATTTACCACGAAATAAAAATCTGCATTCATATAAATCTGAACATTCAAGAATTTACCATGCATTTAGAGATAATATCAGTCTTCAAGAAATCTGGATGTTTTTTCCATGTAGTACCATCAAACATACCATATTCACGCACCAAACACCCGCCCTTAGTGATGAAACATTGGCTATCCTTCCCAACTATTCGCCCAGCGCATTCATCAATTTTGAAGACCAGCTTCCTCTTGTCCAATCGCCTTTTCTTTGCTTCATTCAAGGCTCTTGTTTCTTTTCGAGTAACTAATGTGCCTAACAATAAAAAACAGCATAACAATATATTATTAATACAATGATAACACATAAAGAATACACATACAAAAACAATATTTTTACCATGTGAAGTTGATCCAATCTTAGTTTCGATTTGTGGAGAATTAACTTCATGATCATCCTCTGAATAATATTCGTGATCTCCAGACTGAGTCTGCACCTCTTCTTGCACATCTTCTTGAACATCTTCTTGCACATCTTCTTGCACATCTTCTTGCATATCTTCTTGAACATCTTCTTCCACATCTTCTTGAACCTCTTCATCTTCCAATTGCATATAAGCTTTCCTCTTTCGTAGATCATTTTCAATAACTGAACTGTAAAGATGTGACATATCTTGACTCTTACTTAACTTGGACGGTTTTGAAGTAACACGACTGGTTCTTGACTTGTATGGCTGTAGTACATCTTGACTTTTAGTTAACTTGGACGGTTTTGAAATTACACGACTGGTACTTGACTTGTATGGTTGTAGTACATCTTGACTTTTACTTGAGTAATGCGGTTTTGAAACTCCATGGCTACTGCTTGAACTCTGAAAAGCAACCCTTTTTAAGGCTACTTTTCCAGGGCCAGACATCTATGTGTTTAATCAACATCGAAAGACCATGTTAATAAACAAAATAACTAAACCAGCGAGATATCAAATAAACTAATACAAGAATTGTACCTGATAAACATTCGGATTCTGACGAGAAGGCTTGAAAAGAGCAGTAGTTTGAACTTGTTTTTCTAAAGCACGTCGTTTTTGGTCAAGTACCTGTTTGACATTCATTCTGAAACACATGATATCAAGGTTAGTAGACTGAATATTCTGATGATAAATTAAAAGTTGAGAACATATCAGACTACACAAGATCAAGAAAACAGCTTTAAAAACATGGAAAAGGAACTTAAGGTATACAAATCTGTACCTAATAATATATAAATAAAGACCATATCATTCTTATCTGCTGCTCAACTTTCCCATTATAATTTTTTTACTAGAACAAACATCCAATCATGTGAATATTACAAGTATGAACAGAAGTAGCAGATCCATGTATTGTTTTCTACTATCCCTTTATTTACAGCAGAGTATGTAATTCTGATTACCCAATATCAGAAAAATCACTTTCAGTATGCACATCCAAACACCCCAATTCATGCACAAACTCAAGCCCCTCTTTATTCTCTCACAGACACTCATGATTTCTACAAGACCTTCATATCCTAGTGTGGGCATTTACATAAATAACACTAGACGTTACCTGCTTATTCATTACTATTATAATCAGAATACAACGGTACATGACAAAAGCACCAAGCTACGAGCATGGCAAGTACTCTCTGTTGGGTTGATCACATTCTCAAATTATGAACACTTCTGTTATGCCGAATAACTCATTTTCTAGTTTTCGTGAACAAGCTAATTACCAAAAGAAACTGAGAAAAAACATCTTTTCACACCTTCCCAGTTTTAGCTACTATCCACAATTCCATTTACTCTTATCCAAACAATTTAGCCAAAATAAGATCATCAAAATAAACGGTTTTAACATTTTAATACTCCATTAAATTTAATTTATGCTTATGTTCTTTAAGGTGAATTAGATTTAATGAGCAATGAATATCAAACAAGAGGAAAATCAGTCACACATACATATACAACTGACTCAACAATAAACAAACACGCTAACTCAACAACACACATAATAAACTAGTGCATAACATTGACCACTTAATGAACTAATTCAACGTTAAAGTAACACAACATAAAATGAACACAAAAAGTAAACCGATTTGACAGTCCACAATCACACAAACTAACAGACACTTCTACAGCATATTAAGTAAACCGACCCTAAGTGGCTAAATCACAACATGTACCAATTAATCCACTAATTTGACGTTAAATTATAACTACGTCAACACGCAACACAGACTGAAAATAACTACGTTAAATTATAAACCAAAGCACAGCTAAAACAATTTAAAAGTTGGGTCAAAAAGAAAGATACCTGAATGTTAGACTCTGACTAAAATCTTTTAAGAGTTAACAAAGAGACAGTTGCTCAAGTTTCACGATTACTGCAAAACTAAAAGGTCCATTATTAGCTGAGCTTCAATACACATTTTTAAATGGCAATTTATAATTTAGTAATTTGAACATTCAAACAGTAAAGTACAAATAATAGGGCAAGGTATGAAAAGACAAGAAGAGACTCGTCAAAACTGTAGACAAAGCATTATATTCCTAATATTCGAGCTTCTATTGGCCAAAAATATGGAACAAGTTGCTATAGCAAACTATAGCAATGTAAGAAAATAATGAACAAGCTGTCATATAACAAATGTTTCAGTAGTACTATCTATTCCCAATCACTACAATCATCTTCGGATGGTTCTTCATTTTCAGAATATTCTAGACCAGTTGGGTCTACATCGTCGTCATTATCATCATCGTCGTCTTCATCAAGCTCGCCATCATCCTCGTCCTCGTCCTCGTCATCGTCCTCGTCCTCGTCATCGTCCTCGTCCTCGTCCTCAATACTATCTTCATCCATTAGATGCATGTCATGAGTTCGTTTCTTACTAGACTTATCACCAATCTCCGATTCATCCACCACTTCCAATGGGACATCACCTCGTGCAAGGGATGGTAGCCCCATATTCAAATCGCTAGTTAAATCTAAATGTAGTTCTTGATCTTGATAAACCTCTTCATCACGTAATGGAACATCAAAAAGGGCTCGAGGGGCATTACTATCCACCACAAGCCAACCCTTACCCAACTTTATATCAGGTGCATAGAAAACTTGTTTAGCTTGTGATGCACGTATGTAAGGTTGATCATGGTACCATTTACGAGATGCATTGACGCTGATGACTTTAGATTCTTTGTCAATTCGTAGTCCGTTTTGGTTATCAACTCTAAACCAATCACACTTAAAAACCAAAACTCTTTTATTTTCTCCCAAGTATTCCAACTCTAGTACTTCTTTCAATATCCCATAAAAATCTATCATGTTTTCCCCATGACTCCCTTGCAATATAATACCACTATTTTGACCTTTCTTGTTCATTTCACGATTTTGGGTGTGGAACCTATACCCATTTACTAAGCATCCACTATATTGACTCACTGACTTTGATGGTCCACGTGATAAGAGACGAATTTTAGTTCCAAATGATTCTGGGCAACCATTCACCTAAATTACAAGAAAAATATCTTTTGTAAATTATCGTCTGACCCGACTTTGAAATATTACACCATATTTTTAAAAACAGTATTAGACTTACACGTTGCCGTATCCATGAAGAAAATTGTTGGTCGTGGATTTTGTTTATATCCTCACAATTTTCTTCCTCGAGTTCAGCTTTATGTATACTTCAGAAAGCAAAAGAACATAATCATGTATTCTCAAAAAAACGATTTTACTTTAAAATTATCATTCAAGTAATAAAGCACTAACTTTCTTAGCTCCTCCAATTCATCGCAGTTATTTAAAATATATGTATGGATCTTTTTCAACTCCATTTCACTAATATCATGCAATTTGGGACCACCTAAGGGACGCCCTTTACATGAGAAAACGGAAATTTCACAATCATTGTTCGTCATTTCATTGTTCCGCTCAACCTTTCTAAAGGCGGTCTCGACATTGTTCAGATACATGGAACAAAAGATTAGACATTCATTTTCTATGTATCTCTGAGCAATGCACCCTTCTGGATTAGCTTGGTTCGTCACATACCCCTTTAAAGTACGCATCTTCCTATAAAAATCATAAGTAGTTGGTATTATGATAACATATTAGAAATTATTATTGATATGAAGAATGATGTCGGGAGTGTAACTACCTCTCAAATGGAAACATCCAGCGATATGGAGCCACACCAGCTATCTTTGCTTCATATGGCAAATAAATCAAGAGATGAACCATGATGTCAAAGAACGATTGAGGAAAAATTCGCTCTAACTTACACAAGATAAGAGTAATTCTTTCCTCTTGTTTCTCAAGAACATCTAGGTACAATGTTCTCGCGCATAGAATCCGGAAAAACTCACTTAGCTCGTATAATAAGAGTCGAACTTCTTTTGTCAAGCAACCCCTAATTAATAAAGGTAACACTCTTTGGATGAAAACATAGAAGTCGTGACTTTTCATTCGAGACAACTTGAATTCTCCCCCCTTTATACATCTAGATAGATTGGAGGCATATCCATCCGGGAATTTCAGCACCTTCAAGAAACCAAGTATTCTTTGTTTCTCGTCTTTTGTCAAATGGTAGCAAGCCATAGGCATTATGAGTGAGCTACTATTTGGTTGTGGTCATAGCTGTAAGCCTTTCTTCAACCTTTCATCCATCAAATCCCTACGAGATTTCCATGTATCCTTGGTTTTACCCTTAATGTTGAACATCGTTCCCACCATGCTTTCCGTCGCATTCTTAATAACATGCATGATATCTACATTGTGTCTCAACTTTAGTTTAACCTAATACGGAAGCTCAAAAAACACACTCTTTTTTTCCACCCCCGCTTATCCTTTGAAGACTTGAGCTTTCTCGAGTTATCCTTTGAAGACTTGCGCTTTCTCGAGGTATCCTTTGAAGACTTGCGCTTTCTCGTGTTAAGAGAAGAATCAATTTAAGTCAATATTTCTTCTCAAGACTTAGGTGCGACTGGTACCCTATAATCCACTTTGCCGTCAAAATTCGTTTTATCCCTTCTCCATGGATGTGAAGCCGGCAGAAACCTTCGATGACCCATATAGCATATTTTTTTACTATGATGCAAGTAACGAGAAGACGTTTCATTCATGCATGTAGGACAAGCATTGTAGCTCTTGCCAATCCAGCCGGATAGCATACTATATGCTGGGAAATCATTTATCGTCCATAACAAAGCTGCACGTAGTGTGAAGTTTTCTTTTTTGTGTGAATCATACACTTCTACACCAGCCCACAAATCATTTAGTTCATCGATGAGAGGTTGTAAATATACATCAATCTTTAATCCGGGAGAATTCGGGCCAGGAATTAACATCGACATGAACATGTAAGGATCTTTCATACATTTCCAAGGTGGAAGGTTATACGGGACGACAAATACCGGCCAAATGCTATATGGATTACTATGGTTACCAAACGGATTAAACCCATCCGTTGCAAACCCTAAACGTATATTACGCGGATCACTAGCGAATGACGGCTCCAATCTATCAAGGTGTTTCCAAGCCTCGGTATCCGCGGGATGTCTAATTACGTTTTCATCATTCACCCGCTTCTCTTTATGCCACCTCATCTCAGAAGCAACTTCTTTATCAATGAACAATCTTCGCAGTCTAGGTTTGAGAGGAAAATATCGAAGCACTTTTCGTGGTACCTTAGAACCACTAGCTTTATACCGAGGCTCGTTGCACTCAGGGCATTGGGTACAAGATTTGAACGTGCCTCGATAAAGAATGCAATCATTGACACACGCATGAATCTTTTCTCAATAAAATCCTAAATCCCGTACGTATTTCTTGGCTTCATAGAAGTTTTTCGGAACTAAGGAAGGAGTTGGCAAGGCTTTTCTAAATACATCAAGCATGGAATCAAATGATTTGATAGTCCAACCGCTCTTTGTCTTTAAATGTAAGATTGTAATGGTAAAGGAAAATTTTGAAAAAGTTTGACATCCCGTATAAAGTTCTTGTTGTGATGCATCTAATAGTTGACGAAGACTTTCAAGATCTTTATCTAAAGTATTGGAAGATTCACCCCTACCATGCCAATTAACACCTCCTGTGCTTTCACCTATGTTATTTAACATCTCATCGAGGTCATCATCATCCATATCATTATCACTCGCACTATGTTCACTAATTGGCATATCATCATCACTATCATCTAAATCATCATATGGCTCGCCATGATGAATCCAGTTCTCATAACTAACGGTGATCCCTCTTAGAAGTAAATGTCTCGATATTGTAGGTCTGCTATGTTTACGATAATTGTTGCAGTCTTTACAAGGGCAAGGCACTTTTGATGAAACTTGTTTGTCGTGGTATGCAAAATCAAGAAACTCATTTACACCTAACTCATATCTTGGATCGCTTAACCTATGGGCTATTTTCATCCATGACTTGTCCATATTCTCATACAACCAAATCTATCAAGTATAGAAAATCATATTTATCAATATGTTCATATTCAACGATTATCTAAGCCACATAATAAGCTTACTCTAATACAAGTTTAGACTTACATCAAGAAATAGGTAAACATTGCTTATGATATGTACGTAATATCAAACAGAATCATTGCTTATGATATGCGCGATATATGCATGCAAGATACTGTTGGTATAGTATAAATACAAGCAAATTACATTATATCAGCTCATAAGCAATGGAAATATATTGTTGGTACAATATAAATACAAGCAAATTACATGATATCATTTCAACTCTGGATCTAACTATATAACAGTAACATAATATAAAATGACTAGCAATCAACTCTATAGATCTAACTAACAGAAACTAATAGCAAAACCGAGTCATATGCGGTCTTAGCACACTGTCAACATGATGAACGAATCAAGAAACACTACTACAAAAAAGGTTATAAACACCCCCAAATAAAGACTGGTTACATAAAACCCAATTCCTATAATAAAAAAACTAATAATAATGGAATGAAGTAAAACTGGTTAGAAATGTATAGAGTTTAATCTGTATGAAACACGTAGGGACAACACAGTAAAAAGGCAGCTATTGGCTAGTGCAGTTATCGACTTGGCCGAATATGGTATTTTTGAAGATAGTTTGATAGTAAGTGTTCCTATGAGTTGTAAAAGGATGTTTGGTAATACGGTGCAGCCTATGCTTATTGTTGAAGTCCAAGTCGTTGAGAAAAATAATTGGGTGAATTATTCAGTTGGGGAGAGATTGATAAGGGAAGGATTGCTGGATAAGTATGCCTTTGCATTGATGAATGCAGAGTATGCTGAGGAAGCTGACACTGCCTCCGTTACAGATAATAACAAGGTTTCCTACCGATTACAGACCCATAGACAGTCATCACAAAAGACTATGCAAAAGATTACAGATACTAGACTATGACTAAGTTGTCAATACTGAAAAACTACATCAGTTAAGTATCTAAGTCTACATCATGGGTCTGGGTCTACACCACTTATGTGTCGAGGGAACGGAGGCCTCAGCAGGTAAAGCTGAAACCGGATCCCTAATCATCGGTGTATCAGGATGAGATATGCTAGCAGTAGAAGTTGAGGCTAACCTCTTTGACCTCGCGTACATCTGAGTAACAGGAGCAGAAGCTATGATTACAAGAGCAGAAGTCGAAACAACATGAGGTTGTGATAGAGGCTGTGAAGGACCCGTGTCTTGTAGCAAAGCTAGGATACGCACCTGTTTTTCCTCGATTCTGGTTACGCGCTCTTTTGTTCCACGTTGCTCTGTCAGAATGGTAGTGAGCATAGCAAGAACTGGATCTAAGTTGCTGCCAGGTGGTGGCGGTGGCGGTGTAACAGGAATAAGGGCAGAAGAATGGGCACTTGACATGCCTTGGTCTCTAGCAGCCGATTGGTGGATAAGACTGAATCATATAGTAGTGTGAAACTATCAAAGCTGATTGGTAATAACGACACTAGAAAAGTGATGGTCTATGAAGCGAATAACGAAAGCCAAATCATCGGACATATTGGAACTGATGGTGATAGTAAAAATAATGTGAAGAGACATGATTCTTCAATGGATTCATGTTTGGTGCTGTCCCGGGCCTAAGTTAGATGGATTCTAGTGCAGAAGCTACAACTTTATGGCTAATATATATGTAGCTTCTGCACCATAGATGGATTCTATTAGATAATATAACAAGCGGATTTAAGAACAGAATAACGAAGTTTATGCGGTTAATTTATAACTGATAGTATTTGTAGCATATAATTGTGTTGTAGTTTATACCTTTATTCTGTATTTGTAGGTTCACCAAAACTAGCCGTAGCTATTAGGCTATTAGCGGTAGTAGGTAGCGGTGGTTGTTTGTTTTATTAAAGTAAATAATGAGTAATGAGTCTAAAATGACAAAAAAGTGAATGATGTAATAATTCTATATTTGTAGGTTCAGCAATACCCGTAGGTGTTTGTTTTATATTGTTACTGTTTAACTGATTATATCGACAAGACAACTAGAGTAATGTATTTCGAGTCGTTAGTTTTTATATTAGCAGCATAGGACTGTTTAACATGATGTAGTTTATGCTGTTATTGTGTAACTGAGTTTTATATTGAAAACTAGAGAAATGTAATTAGTGTCATTGATTAATAACTAACAGATATATGATGTTTATGTTGTTAGTTTATAACTGATTATTATATGCTTATTCTTCGTTAACTGATTACATTAGCATTTAGCAGTTTAATGTAGTTTGTGCCGTTTATTTGTAAATTACAGTAACTGATTATTATATCGAAATCTAGAGTAATGTAGTTTATGCTGTTAGTTAATACTAACTGATTATTATATCAAAAAAGTAGAGTAATGTAGGTAGTATCGTTGACTAATAACTAATGACAACTTTTTTGACACAATGTATGTATGCATCATGTGTTTGTACCACTTAAATGTGTATATGCATTAACCGTCTTAACTTAGTTGACCACTAAAATGTTACTAAATAATCTTTTGGAAACGGTTTTTTCTCTGAACCTCTTAGATTTGAGACCTGTCAAAGGGTATCCTTTTTAGATTTCAGACATGTCAAAAGGTATTTTTTAGGTAAAACGGATAAGAAGTTTAACCAGAACCAAATGAGGGTTTAAGAAAGTCATACTACTTGTTTGAATGTTAATCCAGATTCAACTCACTAACCACTAACATGCGGTTTAAAAAAACATTAGAACACCATGTATAGCCTTACCTACTTACCCATTCTTTAGTAAAAGCTGCAGGTTTCGAGTTGATAATGAGGTTTTGTGGTCCAACATTACAGGGAGATGAATATGATCGATTCACCTGCTTCATTGTTTTGACTTTCGATCATATAACAACAGGTGACAGACGAACCTTTCCACTTTGAGCTCGAAACGTGTCTTAAAATGACAAAAAACATTACGTATGTACAATCATATGAGCACCTCTTAGATCTTATGTTCCATCAGCTTCAAACTGTTTTGTAGGAACCACTGGAATGGACTGTGTCATGCTCCTATTACTCAGATTTCTGGCCAAAACCGGCCATAGTACTTAGGTTATTTTCGACCAATGAATAGATTGTCCCTATCATATATTTTTCCTACCAACTTCGGTTTACGACCTTTTGCTTTTGCCATTGATTGAATGGAACTCTCTACCAACAGCAGCATTGGCTAAGAGATTAAGCCGAAAGTGAACTTAGAGGAAAGGAGGAGGAATAATTAACTGTATAATTCGTTTAGCACTAAGCTTGTAATGCTTATCAGCTTATATAAGTAAAGTAACCACTACTAAGCTCTTTTGTTCCACTGTTTGTTTTCAGAAAATAAGTCTTATATAACAATTTTTTTACGTGTATCTACTTAATGCTTATAAAAAAATAAGTCTTAATAAAAAAATGTGATTACTTAATGTGTATCTACTTAATGCTTATAGCATAGCAGTTTTACTCCCCGTTATGTGATTACTCCCCGTTAATCGCACATAATAGCAATATGTAAGTAATCGAACACTTTGTACACCTTGTATTGAATGTTCAAATTACTTAGTTTCATAAACAGTAAAGTACTTAGTTTCATAAACAACAATATGAAACAGTATAGCACTTAGTTTCATAAACAGTAAAGTACACTTGGCGTGCAAACTTCTACAGCTTAAACAACAAATTTATCGAACACTTGGCGTGCAAACTTATACAGCTTAAACATAACCTCATTAAGCTTAAATATAAGCTCAATAAGCTTAAATATAACCGCATATAAGCTTAAACATAACCTCATATAAGCTTAAACATTACCGCAAATAAGCTTAAACATAACCGCATATAAGCTTAAACATAACCGCAAATAAGCTTAAACATAACCGCATATAAGCTTAAACATAACCTCATATAAGCTTAAACATAACCGTAAATAAGCTTAAACATAACCGCAAATAAGCTTAATCGTAACCTCATTAAACATAAAAATAAGCTTAAACATAATGAATCGAGACGAACCTCAAGATCGGATTGAACGGAAATGAACGGAAATGAATGGAAATGAACGGATCGAACGGATTCAGTAATCAATCGAGACGAACATGGACTGTGATTTGTTTTTTAGATCCACTTTTCATGGTGAATTTGTTTTTGTTAGTTTTGTGGTGGATAAGTTTTTTATACTATATTTATATCCTTTTTTTATATCCGTTTTTTAGATCCGTGGTGGATAAGTTTTTTATGTAATATAGTGTAAATTTGTTAGTTTTAAAAGTAATATAGTGTAAATTTGTTAGTTTTGTGTAAATTTTAAAAGTAATATAGTGTAAATTTGTTAGTTTTGTGAATAAAGTATAAATTTAAATGTAATATTTTATATGTATATTTATTTATTTTTATTTTATTCAATGGTCTGTGTTTTTACTAAATTGGATTGAACTGAGGACGGAAATCTCTAAAATTTCAGATCGATATACGACCGAAATAGTTCGGTTTAGTTTGGGTTAGTTAGTCCGATTCAGTTTTTGATCTGGTCCAATTCTAGTAGACATAATCGACGGTTTTTGAATAAGACCGAACCAGACCGAGGTCCGTAATCGTCCAAAACTCCTGGCTGAAA
Source organism: Glebionis coronaria (assembly GCA_025667525.1). Taxonomy (NCBI): domain Eukaryota; kingdom Viridiplantae; phylum Streptophyta; class Magnoliopsida; order Asterales; family Asteraceae; genus Glebionis; species Glebionis coronaria. The sequence continues at coordinate 383,780,608 of CM046874.1, forward strand.
TTATATGGTCCGGTCTGGTCCGAAGTTGTTTTCAAACTTTAAAATTTAATGACCACCATTATTGGTCTCTATTATGGAAACATAGTGACCACGCATAGTTTGTCTTTAAATTTTAGGTGTTAAAGTTCTAAGGGTTAAAGTTATAAGTTCAGGGGTTAGGGTGTGTATTTTGGTTAGAGTCTTTTATTTTTATATTTTATAAATTAGTGACCACAAATAAAGCTCTCTAACTCAAAAACTTAGTGATCACCAAAGATGGTCTTTAACTTGGTAACATGATAACCACTCAAATTTTGCCTTTAATTTTTGTGATTAACATTTTTATTTTTATTTTAATAAATCTGTGACCACCAACCTTGGTCTCTAACCTGGAAACATAGTGACCACTTAACATTTGGTCTCTCTCTTGAAACTCAATGACCATTATTAAAGTAGTTATTAAAGTAGTGACTATTATTGTTGGTCTCTAATCTTGAAACTCAATGACCATTATTTTGTGGTCACAAATAGTTGTCATTTGTGACGGCTTAATGACCACAATTTTTAAAACATCACTAAATTTATGAGAATGACCAGAATTCAGTGACCACAAGAATATTGGTGACTAAATGAGCAAATTAGAGACCAAATATTAAGTGGTCACCAAAAAATCGGTCACTAAAGGCCTTTTTTCTTGTAGTGCAAGTTTTAAACTGCTTAAAAATGAAAAACACTTAGGCTTGTCCAACGAAAAAGATTAAAAGGCTCTAGAACTCAAATAAGCCAACTCCAATAAGCCAAGAATAAGCTACAATAGAATCCATTCATGCACATTTCAATTTTAAAGTCAAATCTTATTAAACAGCTACTTGTGAGTCTGAAATGTCTTTTCTTATGAAAAATGATCCGGTAGATAAGCAGGAATTTGAAAATAAGCTGAAACCTAGCTTATTGACTTTTGTTGACCAAAAAATGAAATTTCTGAAAAGCTCAGAATTTGTTCATGACATGTTTCTAAGTGAGAATGTGGAAGAAAATCACAAGATTTATGAAGTAGAAATGCCAATCCAAGAAATCAGAATGCTATTTTATCATAGAAACTTGAAGTTGCTTGGATGCTTATTAAAAAGCTGATTCTGAGCTTAATTGTGAAAACTGTATGATTTCCCTACTAACACTTAAACTTCAGATGTTAAATGACAAATAGAAACAGGTTTCAATGATTTTTATCAAGAAATAAAGAAATGACATAAGATTGAATTAAGCTACTTTTTCTGATGAACTATTATCAAAATAATGACCCAGACTTTTTATCAACCATTTGCCTGTTTGACCATATTTTTGACTTGAAAACTACACAAACTTGTTTAAAAAGACTAAAGGATGAGAAATGAACTATGTTTAACTAGTTTATCACACTTAAACTCTAAAATGTATGCAAATACAAACACAAGTTATCTGATCTGTTTAAGAATTTTGTAAAGAGAATTTGAGCAAAAGATTAATCTGATCTATGACTTATATCTAACCAAACTTGATGAACAAAATGAGGTGCAAATGAAGAAAGAACATGCTAGTAAACACGCAAGTACTCAAAAATCAACAACAAGCTAAATAAATGATGAGTATGATAATAGGAACAAGTATAAGAAAGCTAAAGACTATCAAACTATCATTAAGCTATCTAGTCAACATAATCAAGCTAAATCAGACTAATCACGATTGATCAAAACATCATTTAGAATTTAACTAGAATTTAGCATGCAAAGGACTGTTGAGTGGAACAAAACTCAGAAACTAGAAACCTTTTAGCATAAAGCCTCCATTGATGGAGTAGGTAGGCGTTGAGCCTCCTAAACAATGCTAAACCACAACAAGATTCAACAAGAATGCAGGAATTGTAAGATAAGAAGATTGAGGGAAAATTAGGAATTTTATTGATTTTGAATGTAAGAGTTGGTTACAGAAGTAGGTAAGTAGTTACAACTAACTATAACTAACTCAAGTGGTTGTCAAGCTCTTGAGTTTGTTATGCTAACAGCCAACTAACTAGATTGAAGGGAGAAAAGTGGAAGTGTGTGTAAATTTCACACTTAGCTACGTACAACAAATGAAAGGTATAATCCCTATTTATAGACAACAAATGAGAGTGAGTTGGGGTTGATGACGTATCCCTTCCAATAGCAGGCTTCCAGGTGTCACCAATTTCTCAATTGCAGATTCTTGTGTTCTTCATGAATTGGGGGATTTTAATCCTTTGAATTTTAGTTTGATTAAGTGTTCCCATTGTGTTTCACTCTTGAAAACGAGCAAGTTTCATGTATAAATCTCCTCATGAAATGCATTGTAGCTCAAGAACGAATATGGGTTCGTTTGTTGAAGACGATGCCACGTGGCAATCTCTGGTTGGGCAAGAGATGAGCACACGGATTGCTATCCAAAAATGGATAAAGGGATTATTGAGTGTCCTCTCCTGATTGGCTAGAAAATAGATAGTGGGGTGGTCCTGTAGCAAAACGGCTCATTAATGAGCTTGGTGAGCTGGCTATAATGCTGGCAATCCTTGTCTCTCATTTCTTGCATTTTCATTGGCTATAAGCCTTAGCACACGGATTAAAACCATTTTTTTGTGTAGTTTTGGCAAATTAAACACCTAGAGTTTGGCAGATTGTTCAAATAAGCTATAATCTTCATTCCAATGTCATTTTTGGTACTTCTACTTGCATTCTTGTCTAGTTTGACCCTTTGACTTGGTTGACTTAAGAGTTGACCATGTTTGACTTGAATCTTGACTTTTACCAATTTACACTTTGAATCCCTCAACTTTGGAACGTTGTCAAGATAGGTCCTTCATCTTCAAAGTCTTGTCATCTTTTATCCTTCATTGTCTTTATCATCCAAATAAGCTTGATTTCTTCTTGTTTGCTTGAAAGTGTATCCTTCTTACCTATTTGAACACAAACACAAAACATACCACATAATTCTGCTATATAGCACAAAAGTTAGGTATTTTCCATGTGTTTTTGGGTGATTTGTTGATTAATTGATATGAGTTTTTGCTCATATCAGTTAGTCAAATTTTAGGTGATTCTAGTCATAAGAATGGTGGTATTACTTTTTGCTCTGTAGTTAGTGATGGGGTTAATGGTGGTAGTCCTAGTGTGTTAGGTCCAATGCCTGTTCCAGTATGTGATAATCCTATTTTGAATAAGATAAATATTGATGAGGGTCCTAGGATATTGAAAAGGGGTGATAAACTTATGGATGGTGGTAATAGGGCTAGTGTTACGTTTTCTTTCAACAATGCTGAAAAGTTGCCTAGTCTAACTAGTAATGGGAATAGTGGTAAGAATGGGGAAGGTAGTACTGTGAGTGGTGATGTTATTATGGAAGAGACGGTTAACAATGTGGTTTCTAATGCATTTGTTAAAGCTGTCCAGGTTATGATGAATAATGATAATAATAAGCTTAAGGCGTACCCTGTTGAGAGTAATGAGAAAGGTGAGATGAGTGTTGATTTGGATCCTATGATTCAGAATGGAAGTAAGAGATGGGCGTTAACTCTGGTTGGGTATTTTGTTGGGGTAAAAATGACTTATAGTGAAATTATGGGTCATTTAAGAAGAATGTGGAGGGGACATGACTTGCTGAAGTGATAACAAATGAGAGTGGGTTATACTTTTTTAAGTTTAGATCGGAAGAGGGAATGCAGTACATCTTGGAGAATAGGCCTTGGTTGGTAGATGGTTTACCTTTGTTTGTGCAGAAATGGGAACTGGGTTTGTCATTGTTTAACAAGAACCGACAAAAGTACCACTTTGGGTTAGTATTTGGAATGTCCCACTTGAACCTTGGAACTATGAAGGTATTGGAAGATTAGCGAGTAGAATTTGTAATCCTGTTCTTATGGATAGAATTACAACTTTTATGTGTGATAATGCTCATGGTAGAGCTAGTTTTGCGAGGGTTTTGGTTGAAGTGGATGCTAGTAGGGGATTGCCGGATACTATTCATGCTACTTATAAGAGTTTGGGTAAATCGATGGATTTGAGGGTGGAATATCCATGGAGACCTCCTATATGCTCTTTCTGCAATGTGTTTGGTCATAGCCATGCTAATTGTTCTAAAAGGAGTGTGAGTGAGGTGGTGAAGAATTTGAAGCCTGTTGATAAGGGAAAGGGTGTAGTGGTTGAGGGTATTCATTTGGAGGATGATGGTGAATGGAGGACTATGAGTAACAGAATGAGTTATAACAATGAGGTTAATACTTCGTATGGTCCCAGAAATGAAGGTAATACTTCGGTTGGACCTAAATACAGGGTTTTTGATAATGCTTCTAGGGGTGGATACAATGGTAGAGGTAGAGGTGGTATGGGTAAGGGAGGAAGGGGTTATGGTGACCAAAGGTTTTACAAGGAGGAAAATGATCAGCAAAATGTGGTTAGGAAGAATTATGTGGCTGTTAATGGTAATAAGGAAAATGTAGATCCTAAAGGTAATGAGGCAAGTGTTATGGAAGTGGATACTGGTAATAATGTTGTTTAAAAGGAGAAGGTGGGTACTAAGAATAATAGTGGAAAGGGTGATGCTGTTAGTAAGAATGCTAAGAACAATGAAGTGATGAAGCCTAGTACTAGTAATAGATTTGATACATTAAGTAATGAGGAAGGTGTGGATAAGGTATTAGATTGGGAAGTTATGAGAAGTAAAATAGATATGGCATGTGAGAAGGGCGTTAATATTACTGCGTTTGAGAAAAATCAGTAGGATGATGAACTTAGGAACTATTTTGTTAATAAGGTTCAAGAGGTTACTAGAAGGGATACTGTCAAAGAACTTAGGTCCAATATTGCTTTGCTTGGTAAACAGATTAATCACAGTAATATGATGATTGCCATGGAATCAAAGAGTATTGCGGACCAAAGATTTAGGACAGTTATTGTAGAGAAAAGATTATCTGAGAATGAAGCGTATCAAGATGTTTATGATGAGGTGTATAATGATGAACTTGAGAGAATAAGTGTTCTTGAATTAAGGAGACAATATGCTGAAGTTGAACTCTTTATTAAAACGAAGAAAGCTTTTACCAGGAATGAGCTTGATAATTGGTCTGATGTTAAGTTGGATTTTTATAAGGGTTCAATTGGTGAGAGTGTCTTTTCTTCGGTGGTGCAAGCTCTTAAGAATGGTAGTCAAGATATTATGCATGAGGATGTTGTTGAAGATTTGAGTGCTAGTGCTCAATTTGCTGCTAGTGATGTTCCTTCAAATGTTATGGATTCGGATGTTAGTCTTTTGCAGGATATGTCTGCTCCACCTCCACCCATTTAAATGTGTACAAACATTGCAATGCCCTGAGACAGTCGGAGGTTAGGAGTTTTATTAGAGATAATAATATTGTTTTTATGGGTATTATAGAATCACAGTTAATGAAGAAGTTTGTGGATAGAGTATGTAATGATGTGTTTCAGGGTTGGCCATGGACGTCTAATACTGTGGATAGTTGAAAGGGTTGTCGGATAGTTGTTGGATGGGATACTAGTGTTGTGTTCGCAACTCTGCTGTCCCAAAGTAGCCAAGCTGTAACACCCCATTTTGATAAATGGAATGTCACGCGTGATTATGACGTGTCATCAAAGCATACAAGGATAAATGTCTAAAACATTACATGACCATAAAAGGAAATACCGGAATCAAACATCGGTAGTCCAAAAGTAAAGCTCATCACACACAAACATAAGTACTATAAATGAAAGGACTAAACAATATCCATGGAAAGAGTATCAAAGTATAGATAATGCATAAAGTAAATAAAGGATAGAAAGCTTCCAGTCCATATGCACGTACGCTTAAAGTCTATGAGCGTCCCTGAGTACCTGGCGTTTTGGGAACATGAAAAGGAAAACAGCTGAGCAATACGCTCAATGCACGGATGTACAAATAAAGCATGAATAATATAAGCATAAAAGCATATAACAGCGGAAGAAACTAAGTCCTGGATAACCCGGTTAAGTCTTAGTAAAACTGGTTTTATAGTTTGAAAAGCCTTATGTTTATCTTGTAAAAACTGTTTACCATATTTTACCATTAGCCAATATAGGTCATGAAAATCAACGTGCATGAATACTTAGAGGGGTGACCTAGTCATGCAAATTAGAGGGGTTTCCTCTAATTTAATATACTGGTTTTTGGGTAGGAGGGATCAGCTCCTTGTGAAGGATGCAAGGCACACATCACATTCACACTGAGTAATCTACTGAAAAACATGTAACTAGGATGCACCCATACGCCCCACATGATAAATATAATAATATGGCCAAAATCTGAAGGGACGCCACGAGCAATCACTCTGCCGTGGGGAAGTCATAACACCAGTGCCTCTAGTGTTATGGTTATGGTTCCCCGATAACTAGGTGAAACTGGTCATGCATGTATATGGCTTTAGGTATTCTAATTAAACATATTCAATCAAATATATAAACTTATACTGTAGGAAAACAGTTGGCTGCATACGGGAATCCTAATAAGGAAAGAATGTCCATACTGAAAGGACGAGAATCCGTACCTTATGTCCACTGAACGAAGAAGACAAACGAAAGAGAGTCCTACTTCGGTATCACTAATGCCACATAAATACATACGTGTATAAGTATCTGATTACTGAATACGTAATTGGTTTTATATCATGTCTTAGCTTGTTTTATATGTTAGTGTCATGTTCTACTGTTTTAAGCTTTATACCGTGTTTATCGTATATTCTGTCTATTCTGATTAAGTATTACTTGTGTCACAACCGTGAATTTAGGATCTATTTAACATATGTGAAACGCGTTATTTCGGGTTAGACTTGTGTGTCTATTGGTGTCCCGATTTTGTTACGCGAAATTTTGTACGAATTTAAAATTTTATGACACTCATGAAGTATTGGTATAAATGACAAGGTTTATTTCGACTTTCTTGTTAGGAAATATTGTTTTAAGAAACGACATTTAGTTTCGTCGATGTAATACCACTTTAAGAATCTCCACACAAAACGAATATTTTCGCCCCAACTATATTAACAACATACTTGGAAATTTCACATTTAGCAAAACTTCTTTTATTACCACTACTCCTACAAAATATCTACTACTTGCAATATTACAACTATACAAAAGCAAAATATACAATAACAAAATAAAAACCAAAAACCTTTATCACTACTTGCAAAAGTCGGTTTCCACCTCCCCACTTGTATTACTCCACCCACGTTTTGTTTTTCTCTTCTGTATCACTTCACAATTTCAAAACCCTTCCTTGTACATCACCTCCCATTAAATGGGGAGTACTTTGGTCCCCTCACTTGCCTTCACTACCCACCGTTACCAACCCATGGTCAAAAGAAAAGGACCCTCGAACCCCTCTCTTTGCTGCCACCCTCGAAGTCCCAAACAAGATGACACTCCCCAAGCTATTGTGTTTTCCCATGCTAGTTTCTTTGGTAAACTTAGTTACTATCTAACTAGATCCTTTACAAACCCTAACTAAGCCTAAACTAGTTGCTAAACCCTAACACACCCCACTCCTTGCCTATAAATAGAACTCATTTCTCCCTTAAACTCTCATACAAAAACTAAAACTCATTAGTAAAAACTTCCCACTTCTTTGAGACTTGCTCACGGCAGAAAGTAAAGAGCACCATTAGAGTTGATATTTAAAAGCAAGCTAAAAACACTTAAGATGGTTAAGACATGAGCACATGTTGATAGTTGATCTCTAGTTCTTGTCATCCCTTCACCAAATTACTTAGGACCTCTTGTAAGTCATCACTAATCATTGTTGAACAATTTTGGTTGATATAATACTTGCTATAAAAACTTTTGCAAACTAAAATGTATGAAAACAATGGTCACGGGTAGGTTTGGATGGGTGTTTTCTTGACGAACTAAATGATGAAACAAACTACTCACAGGTTGGATTGGACAATAAACCAAGCTACGTTTGAACTAAACATATGATATCAAGAAGCCACTGTTTGAGAAATTTCTTAAATCTGTTGAACAAACCAAACTAGATTACGTAAGGAACAAACGCCACAGCTAGGGTTAAGTTCAAGATAAAAACTAAGTGGCAAAGCTATGATTTTATGTGAACTTGTTTAGTTATGATTGTATGGTCACTCATATGTATGTGCGTATGAACTACCCCTACCATTATGACTTCAAAAGGTATGATGCATGTTAAACCTATTTAATATGTGACTCTTATACTTGTATATGTTGTGTACATGATCTCAAGGTCGTGGGTATTCAAAACATGTAAAGACCATGAACCTTAGTTGTATATATGCTCGTCATGTACATGGGTGTGTATGAGTGGAATATGAATACTTGCATGCTTATATGATGCCATGATTTAAGTAGTACTATATGTGTGAACCCCTGCATGAAAAACAACCCAAGTTTGTGTAAAGAATGAACTTTGGATGAAGTACTTGTATACAGTTCTGCGTATATATGTAAACATCAGAAAAAACCAAGTGAAACGTGTATATGCTAAGACCCCTTTATGTAATTGTAGTATATGTACTGTGTGTATAGGTCTCAAAAACCTAGGACTAAAGTATGAAGAAAACATGTGATGTTGTATGTGAACGTATGCCTGATTTTATGTGGGTTTGCATGGGATATTATATTGGGGTAATATTCGTAGTGAGTCAGAAAGAGGAAAGAAAAGATATAACCTAGCCTTCTGATTTTTCCCCTGCGTATAAATAGCGAACCAGGAAGAGAGTGAAACGCAAGACAGAAAATCTGCTAGGTTGACATATGTTTGTGTAGTATACATGTGAGATGTGAGGGAAAGATAAACAAGGGGGTCATGAGGACTATTATTGCATGCTATAAACCAAACTATTGTAGGTGCTGAGTTTGGGTATCGTATGCATAATTGTATGTACGTAGTATGATGATTCTATGTGTCCGCATATGTATGAATGGCTATAAGGGGAGCATAAGGTTTTAGACAATCAAATGAGTGCTAAAATATGTGTGCATGAGTAGTTGTGTGTGCCTATGTATGAAGAAGTGACCACTAACAGTGAATCAAAATAGCTATAACTGTAGACATACTTTTTCTACTTCTTTTGTATTGCCATGTTATAACATGTGTGTGTGCATGCATAGTGATGGTATGGCTAGGACAGGGCCTGACACCCCACCAACCCTTCCTTTTCTTGACTACCTGCGTAGGACAGTAAGCCAAAGAAAGAAATAAATGTCAACTTGCCTATTTGAAATACTATGTTATATATTAAGTAGGGTCAATTGGTGTGATCCATTTTCTCGAGTATACTGAACCAACAAAGGACCACAAATTGCTTTTCCCAAATTGACAAAGTAGTGTATGCATGCATACTACGTGTTAAGTGCAAAAGGGTAATAACAATAGGATACACATATGCAAAATGTCCCAAACGCCCTACTTTGAGCCTGTTTTTAGTCGACCAAATGACTTTCGCCCAAAGGTCTAAAAATATCCCGTGAAAGTTGAGACGGCCTGGTTTTCAAAACAACTTTTGGTTTGTCATAAGGTCAAGTAACGAGATCACAATAAATTTCCAAAGTTGGTCGATTTCCACTTGTATAAAATTGAACTTTACTTGTTGTGTTTTATGTGTGAGTGCTCCACTTTGCATAATTATTTGCTAGACTTAAGGACTTTATAAAACTGTGATATTTATCAAATATCAACAACCTCGTGGCCTAATTTTTATAATGAGAGTCCGTTTATTTTTCGGACTATTATTCAATAAATTATCGAGACCCGAACTTGACCCCGTGACTAAATTTGTTGAACAAGAAAAATGTATGAAAAACATTTTTATTAAACAAGAGAAAGTATAAATCATCAACCAAGTGCCTTGTACGTTATTATTATTTGTATTTAGCCTAAGTACGGATATTTTGCTTAGGTTACGAGTAGATTGTTTGTGCATTGGTTTGCGTGCCTTGATTTACCGAGCTATCTTTCTTGATCATATTTACTACTTCATCAAGGTGAGTTTCATAGCCCCCCTCCCCCCACTTTTAAATTGTTTAACTATTTTGGGGTGAGAACATTGCTTGTTTTAACGGATGAACATAAGTGCCTTAAAAACTCATACGTTTGCCTACATGATGTCTAAGTCCCGCAATCCCATGTTGCCTTTTAGCCCACTATCATGAACCGTTAATTACTTTGTGTAAGCGCGAATTTTATGAATTGATCTATCGGGATTAACCTCCCTATCTAAATTGGTTGTGTGACCAAAGTTAGGTACACTTACATTTGAGATGTTACAAATGCTTAGGGAGGGGCATTTGCTCGGGCTCTTGTTATATCTTGTCGGTTTAGGTTAACGATTCGGTGTCATGAGCTTAGGCGTAGGTTATGAAAACGTATACTTTTGATTATAATCTTGTATTTGTTATAAGATTATATGCCGGTTGCCTTGAAAATCTTATGGTTCATCACACTATTTAATCTTAAACCTATGAACTCACCGACCTTTGCGTTGACGTTTTAGCAATGTTTTTCTCAGGTATCAAGACGGAGGAGTGACGTGGTTATGCTTGAGAGATTTAAATAAAATGGTCGTGACTTGTATTTTGGATGTCCAAAACAATGTTCAAGTCTTTGAAAACTATGCTTTATTTGATCTTGTGTAATACGCTTCCGAACAAGTTTATGTTTTTAATTAATATAAAACGACTTTTAAATAGTCGTTCTTTGTATCTACATCTTGTGATAGTCATGATCGTCGCACCCCATTGCGTTACCTTACTCTGATAAATTGGGGGTGTGACAGATTGGTATCAGAGCTGTAGTTATAGAGAACTAGGTTATCTTTTTACAAAATGATTTTTATAAACTTGAGTCAAAAATTTAATTTTGGAAAAATGATTCTAGACTATAACTAACTCAAATCTCCAAGGACCACTTCACTCCGCGTCTTCGATACAAGTAAGTTGCAAGTTAGTTTAATTTATTTGCTATGCTATTTGATACGAATTATTTGTGATCTATTATATTTTTGCACGTCGATATACAAAAATTTGATATCCTTTAGGGATATGCGCTAGAACGACAATTAATACGATGTATGTACGTAACATCCAAAATTGGAGTGCAAATAACTTATTGCAATGGAAAACTAATATTGAAACACGACATGATTATTTGAAAATTTTATACGAGAGAGTTTTGGGATATCTTTATTTTTACAAGTATTTACGAATTTAAAAGCTATTATTTTCGATCTAATACTAATACATGCCTTGTTTTGGCAGTGCTATGGCGACAACTAGTGACGAGACGATTTACAAGGTGGAATCGCCCAACGGACTAAGACCTATGAGGATTGGAGAATCGCCGGAAAATTCACACGTAAGAGAGCCACTCCCACTCCCACTCCCACTTCCAAAGCCGATCATTTGCTACCAAAGGCGTGGAAAGGCTAAGAAGACTGCTTCCCCTTGCTCATCATCTCTTGCACCAAAGGGGCCTCCTATGCGACGCACAGCTCGATTGTCAGTGAGGCACACCTATGCGGGGAAAAAGCTTGCTTCTAAAGACAAGGATTCGGCACCGGTTTGCTCCACCTATCTCTCCTTAGGACCTACTTCGCCAGTGGATGATGACTTGGCCATGCCCAAGATAACTACTATCCCTCCATTCCATGGAGAGGATATCCCTAAGAGCTCAACGGCTCCTAGGTACCGTAGGACCTCTCTACACTCCTTTGCTCGACTTTACTCTCTACGAGAGGATATGACCTATATCCTTCGTAACTTGGGAAGGGTCCCTCCTTTCTTGATGAGTCGGCTTGAGGAGTGCAATAGGGACATCATCACTGCTTTAGGGATTGTTGACCCACCTGAGCCGGATCGTATGGCCATCATTTCTCGAAGGTTGGATGAACAACACTTTAGGATGGGGGATATGCATAGCCACGTCATTAGGGAGTTGACTAGGTTGTCCAAGAGGGTGGATCGTCTCGAGGGTTTCTCCGACTAGATGTTTACTACTCTTGTTGTGTTGTATTTCAATTTCCTTTCTTTTATGTAATCTTTTGTAAACAATTCCCAAAACACTATGCCCTCTTTTTGTAAAACTTAATTCACGACGATGAATCGAATGTTTGGGTTATGTTTATCACTTGTGAAACTTATGATATTTGTTGTGATATCATGAACTATATATGCCATGCGAAAGCGTGATCTTATGAATTGTTATTTCTAACGCTCAATGTAACCTTTATTAATTTAGATCAATGGCATCCGTTAGACGTAGAACAAGAGCAAATGCAAACGCAAACGCAAACCCCGCCGCTTCAATTGCTATCGACCCGACCGTTCTTAACCAAATGATAGCGGACGGTGTGGCCACCGCTCTCGCCGCCGCCGAAAGTACTCAAGAAGGGAACAATACCACTAACACCACGGCAACAACTACTGGTACATGCACAGACAAGGAGTTTAAGTCTTGCTTCACCGGTTCTTTCAATGGAACCGAAGGGGCCGTAGGTCTTGCTAGGTGGATCGAACGATTGGAAGCTCAATTTAGTGTGAGCAATGTAGCGGAAGGCGACAAAGTGAAGTACGGATCTAGTACTTTGATTGATGGCACGCTAACATGGTGGAATATCCATGTTCGTGCCGTTAGCTTGGAAGCCGCTAATGCCACACCATGGGCTCATTTCAAGAACATGCTCTACAAAAAGTATTGTCCAAGGAATGAGATGCAAAGGTTGGAAACGGAATTGTGGAACCTTCGTGTGAATGGTACGAACTTGATGCCATATACTCAAAGGTTCCAAGAGCTTAGGTTGATGTGTCCTGAGATGCTTCCCACGGAGACTCGTGCGTTGAAAGATATATGGTGGGATTGCCTTCGTCAATCCGTGGTGATGTCATCTCTTCAATGCCAACCAATCTCAATGAAGCCATTGAAATGGCGAATGGCTTAATGGAAGCTATTATCTTGGACTCGAGTGATCACAAGAGAAAGTGGGAAGGAAACCATGGTCCTAATCATGGCAACTACCCCCACAAGCGCCAAGATAATGTGACCAAGGATTTCAATCTCAATGGTGGCTCAAATTACCAAGGAAAGCAACCGTATTGTGCAAAGTGTGGTAAAAACCATCCAGGAGCTTGTGGTAAGACTTGCCACAATTGTGGTAAAGGCGACCATTTTGCCAAAGATTGCCGTAGTGCCCCAAGACCGTTGAACCAAAGAGCCCCAACGGCTCCGAATGAGCGTTATGCGGATGTTACTTGTTATGGTTGTGGGGAAAAGGGACACTTTAAAAATAAGTGTCCTAAGGCTATCACCGTGGGTCGCGGAAATCAAATCCGTGGCAAAAACAACAACAACCAAGCTCGTAAGAATCCGAAACAAAACCAAGGAGCTTCGAGTAGTGGAACAAGGGGAAATGGGAATCAAGCGGGAGTGATTGGTCGCGTATATGTTTTGGGAGCCGAGGCGGCTATCCAAGACAACAACGTCGTCACCGGTACGTTTCTCCTCAATAATATTTATGCTTCCGTATTATTTGATTCCGGTGCGGATAGGAGCTTTGTATCTACTACCTTTAGCGAACTACTTAATGTGAATCCCGTAGCCTTAGAAGTAAGATATGATGTGGAGTTAGCCGATGGCAAGTCCATCTCCACTAATACCGTCCTTAAGGATTGCATTTTGAATTTGCAAAATATCCCGTTTCCTATCGACCTCTTACCAATTGAACTTGGAAGCTTCGACGTTATTATTGGTATGGATTGGTTGTCTCAATGCCATGCGGAGTTGCTTTATCACGAAAAACAAGTTCGCGTTCCTTATGGAAGGCAAATTCTAACTATCTTTGGAGAAAGAAATGGCGCGAAAATCCAAACTCAATTAGATGTCATCTCATGTACTAAAACCAAAAAGTAAATCGAGGAAGGTCGTCCGATTTTTCTCATTCAAGTTACTAACGAGAAAGAAGCCGAGACGAAAGAGAAGAAGATTGAAGATGTTCCGATTGTTAAAGACTTTCCCGATGTTTTCCCCGAAGATTTACCCGGATTGCCACCACTCCGTCAAGTAGAATTCCATATCGAGCTAGCACCCGGAGCCGCACCCGTCGCAAGAGCACCTTACCGTTTAGCACCCGCCGAGATGAAGGAATTAGCCGACCAACTGAAGGAGCTTAACGACAAAGGATTTATTAGGTCGAGTTCCTCGCCTTGGGGAGCTCAGGTTCTATTTGTAAAGAAGAAAGACGAAACTTTTCGAATGTGCATCGATTATCGCGAATTGAATAAGCTTACCTTCAAAAATCGTTATCCTCTCCCAAGGATAGACGATTTATTTGATCAACTTCAAGGTTCGAGCATTTATTCAAAGATCGACTTAAGATCGAGTTATCATCAACTTAGAGTTCGAGAAGAAGATATTTCCAAGACGGCGTTCCGCACCCGATACGATCATTTTGAATTCCAAGTCATGCCTTCCGGTTTGACTAATGCACCCGCGGTTTTCATGGACCTCATGAACCGTGTGTGTAAACCTTACTTGGACAAGTTTGTTATCGTGTGCATCGACGATATCCTTATTTACTCTCGTAATAAGGAAGAACACGAGGAACACTTGAAAAAGATATTGGAATTATTGAGACAAGAGCATTTGTATGTTAAGTTCTCAAAGTGTGAATTTTGGATTCACACGGTTCAATTTCTTGGTCACGTGATTGATAGTAGTGGAATTCACGTTGATCCCGACAAAATTGAAGCGGTCAAGGATTGGGCGACTCCTACTACTCCCACGGAGATTCGACAATTCCTTGGACTCGCCGGTTATTATAGAAGATTTATCGAAGGATTTTCGAAGATCGCAAAATCTATGACAACTTTGACTCAAAAGAACAAAAAGTTTGAATGGGGAGACGATCAAGAATTGTCTTTCCAAACCCTCAAACAAAAGCTTTGTGATGCACCTATTCTCGCACTACCCGAGGGTAGTGAAGACTTTGAAGTCTATTGTGACGCGTCAATTAAAGGCTTAGGCGCGGTTCTTATGCAAAGAAAGAAAGTTATCGCTTATGCCTCTCGACAATTGAAGCCGAACGAAGAAAACTATACCACTCACGATTTGGAATTAGGCGCGGTCGTTTTTGCTCTCAAGATTTGGAGACATTACCTTTACGGTACCAAATGTGTTGTGTTCACCGACCACAAAAGTTTACAACACATCTTGAATTAAAAAGAACTTAACATGAGACAAAGACGATGGTTGGAATTGCTTGGTGATTACGATTGTGAAATTCGTTATACACCGGGAAAAGGCAATGTTGTAGCCGACGCTTTAAGTAGGAAACCTCGTGATAAACCTCTTAGAGTTCGAGCTTTAGTGATGACTATTGGCTTGAACATACCCAAAAAGATCTTAGAAGCTTAACGTGAAGCCATTAAGGCGGATAACATTCATAAGGAAGATGCCGGAGGTATGATCACGAAGAAACTCGTTGCACGTACCGATGGAACGTTATGTCTTGAAGGTAGAAGTTGGCTACCACGATATGGAAACATGAGAAACATAATTATGCATGAGTCACATAAATCGAAATATTCGGTTCACCCTAGATCGGATAAAATGTACCATGACATGAAGATGTTTTATTGGTGGCCGAACATGAAAGCCGATATAGCTACTTATGTTGGAAAATGCTTAACTTGCGCGAAAGTTAAGGTTGAGCATCAAAAGCCGTCCGGATTACTAGTCCAACCTAGAATCCCGGAGTGGAAATGGGAAAGAATTACTATGGATTTTATCACTAAATTACCCAAGACATCCGCCGGATATGACACGATTTGGGTCATTGTGGATCGTCTTACAAAGTCCGCACATTTTCTTCCTATGAAGGAAAAAGACCAAATGGACCATTTAGCACGATTATATGTGAAAGAAATCGTTGCTAAGCATGGAGTGTCGATATCCATAATTTCGGATCGAGACGGTCGATATTGCTTAAGATTTTGGCAATCACTTCAAGAAGCTCTAGGAACACAACTAGATATGAGCACGGCTTACCATCCTCAAACGGATGGCCAAAGCGAAAGGACCATCCAAACTTTAGAAGACATGCCCCGAGCATGTGTGATATATTTTGGAAACGGATGGGATCGTCATTTACCGCTCGTGGAATTTTCATATAACAATAGTTACCATACGAGCATTAAAGCGGCACCGTTTGAAGCAGTTTATGGTCGAAAGTGTCGTTCACCCGTTTGTTGGGAGGAAGTTGGTGATGCACAACTTACCGGCCCGGAAATAATTCATGAATCAACGGAGAAAATTGTCCAAATCAAGAGCCGTATGCAAGCGGCCCGCGATTGTCAAAAGTGTTACGCCGACAAAAGACGTAAGCCATTGGAATTTCAAGTTGGAGACCTCGTCATGCTAGAAGTCGCACCGTGGAAAGGTGTCGTTCGTTTTGGAAAACGAGGGAAGTTAAACCCACGATATATTGGACCATTCAAGATCACTCAACGAATTGGTGAAGTCGCTTATCGTTTGGATTTACCCCAAGAACTTAGTCGCGTGCATAATGTGTTCCACATTTGCAATTTGAAGAAATGTCTATCCGATGAGACGCTTGTTATACCATTAGAAGAGATTCAACTTGACGACAAGCTCGTGTTTGTTGAAGAACCCGTTGAGATTATAGACCGCGAAAATAAACGACTTAGACAAAGTCGTATACCGATCGTGAAAGTGCGTTGGAATGCACAATGAGGACCCGAGTTTACATGGGAACGTGAAGATCAATTTAAGCTTAAGTATCCTCATATATTTAATTGGATATGTTTCATCGAAATATGAGCTTCGGGTCGAAGCTCAAACTTAAGGGTTGTCGGATGTCACAACCGTGAATTTAGGATCTATTTAACTTATGTGAAATGCGTTAATTCGGGTTAGACTTGTGTGTCTATTGGTGTCCCGATTTTGTTACGCGAAATTTTGTACGGATTTAAAATTTTATGACACTCATGAAGTATTGGTATAAATGACAAGGTTTATTTCGACTTTCTTGTTAGGAAATATTGTTTTAAGAAACGACATTTAGTTTCGTCGACGTAATACCACTTTAAGAATCTCCACACAAAACGAATATTTTCGCCCCAACTATATTAACAACATACTTGGAAATTTCACATTTAGCAAAACTTCTTTTATTACCACTACTCCTACAAAATATCTGCTACTTGCAATATTACAACTATACAAAAACAAAATATACAATAACAAAATAAAAACCAAAAACCTTTATCACTACTTGCGAAAGTCGGTTTCCACCTCCCCACTTGTAATACTCCACCCACGTTTTGTTTTTCTCTTCTGTATCACTTCACAATTTCAAAACCCTTCCTTGTACATCACCTCCCATTAAATGGGGAGTACTTTGGTCCCCTCACTTGCCCTCACTACCCACCGTTACCAACCCATGGTCAAAAGAAAAGGACCCTCAAACCCCTCTCTTTGCTGCCACCCTCGAAGTCCCAAACAAGATGACACTCCCCAAGCTATTGTGTTTTCCCATGCTAGTTTCTTTGGTAAACTTAGTTACTATCTAACTAGATCCTTTACAAACCCTAACTAAGCCTAAACTAGTTGCTAAACCCTAACACACCCCACTCCTTGCCTATAAATAGAACTCATTTCTCCCTTAAACTCTAACACAAAAACTAAAACTCATTAGTTAAATTTCCCACTTCTTTGAGACTTGCTCACGGCAGAAAGTAAAGAGCACCATTAGAGTTGATATTTAAAAGCAAGCTAAAAACACTAAAGATGGTTAAGAAATGAGCACATGTTGATAGTTGATCTCTAGTTCTTGTCATCCCTTCACCAAATTACTTAGGACCTCTTGTAAGTCATCTCTAACCATTGTTGAACAATTTTGGTTGATATAATACTTGCTATAAAAACTTTTGCAAACTAAAATGTACGAAAACAATGGTCACGGGTAGGGTTTGGATGGGTGTTTTCTTGATGAACTAAATGATGAAACAAACTACCCACGGGTTGGATTGGACAATAAACCAAGCTACGTTTGAACTAAACATATGATATCAAGAAGCCACTGTTTGAGAAATTTCTTAAATCTATTGAACAAACCAAACTAGATTACGTAAGGAACAAACGCCACGGCTAGGGTTAAGTTCAAGATAAAAACTAAGTGGCAAAGCTATGATTTTATGCGAACTTGTTTAGTTATGATTGTATGGTCACTCATATGTATGTGAGTATGAACTACCGCTACCATTATGACTTAAAAGGTATGATGCATGTTAAACCTATTTAATCTGTGACTCTTATACTTGTATATGTTGTGTACATGATCTCAAGGTTGTGGGTATACAAAACATGTAAAGACGATGAACCTTAGTTGTATATATGCTCGTCATGTACATGGGTGTGTATGAGTGGAATATGAATACTTGCATGCTTATATGATGCCATGATTTAAGTAGTACTATATGTGTGAACCCCTGCATGAAAAACAACCCAAGTTTGTGTGAAGAATGAACTTTGGATGAAGTACTTGTATACAGTTCTGCGTATATATGTAAACATCAGAAAAAACCAAGTGAAACGTGTATATGCTAAGACCCCTTAATGTAATTGTAGTATATGTACTGTGTGTATAGGTATCAAAAACCTAGAACTAAAGTATGAAGAAAACATGTGATGTTGTATGTGAAAGTATGCCTGATTCTATGTGGGTTTGCATGGGATATTATATTGGGGTAATATTCGTAGTGAGTCAGAAAGAAGAAAGAAAAGATATAACCTAGCCTTCTGATTTTTCCCCTGCGTATAAATAGCAAACCAGGAAGACAGAGAAACGCAAGACAAAAACTCTGCTAGGTTGACATATGTTTGTGTAGTATGCATGTGAGATGTGAGGGAAAGATAAACAAGGGGGTCATGAGGACTATTATTGCATGCTATAAACCAAACTATCGTAGGTGTTGAGTTATGGTATCGTATGCATAATTGTATGTACGTAGTATGATGATTCTATGTGTCCGCATATGTATGAATGGCTGTGAGGGGAGCATAAGGTTTTAGACAATCAAATGAGTGCTTAAAATATGTGTGTATGAGTAGTTGTGTGTGCCTATGTATGAAGAAGTGACCACTAACAGTGAATCAAAATAGCTATAACTGTAGAAATACTTTTTCTTCTTCTTTTGTATTGCCATGTTATAACATGTGTGTGTGCATGCATAGTGATGATATGGCTAGGACAGGGCCTTACACCCCACCAGCCCTTCCGTTTCTTGACTACCTGTGTAGGACAGTAAGCCAAAGAAAGAAAGAAATGTCAACTTGCCTATTTGAAATACTATGTTATATATTAAGTAGGGTCAATTGGTGTGATCCACTTTCTCGAGTATACTGAACCAACAAAGGACCACAAATTGCTTTTCCCAAATTGACAAAGTAGTGTATGCATGCATATTACGTGTTAAGTGCAAAAGGGTAATAACAATAGGATACACATATGCAAAATGTCCCAAACGCCCTACTTTGAGCCTGTTTTTAGTCGACCAAATGACTTTCACCCAAAGGTCTAAAAATACCCTGTGAAAGTTGATACGGCCTAGTTTTCAAAACAACTTTCGGTTTGTCATAAGGTCAAGTAACGAGATCACAATAAATTTCCAAAGTTGGTCGATTTCCACTTGTATAAAATTGAACTTTACTTGTTGTGTTTTATGTGTGAGTCCTCCACTTTGCATAATTATTTGCTAGACTTAAGGACTTTATAAAAATGTGATATTTATCAAATATCGACAACTTCGTGGCCTAATTTTTATAATGAGAGTCCGTTTATTTTTCGGACTATTATTCAATAAGTTATCGAGACCCGAACTTGACCCCGTGACGAAATTTGTTGAACAAGAAAAATGTATGAAAAACATTTTTATTAAACAAGAGCAAGTATAAATCATCAACCAAGTGCCTTGTACGTTATTATTATTTGTATTTAGCCTAAGTACGGATATTTTGCTTAGGTTACGAGTAGATTGTTTGCGCATTGGTTTGTGTGCCTTGATTTACCGAGCTATCTTTCTAGATCATATTTACTACTTCATGAAGGTGAGTTTCATATCCCCCCCCCCACTTTTAAATTGTTTAACTATTTTGGGGTGAGAACATTGCTTGTTTTAACGGATGAACATAAGTGCCTTAAAAACTGATACGTTTGCCTACATGATGTCTAAGTCCCGCCATCCCATGTTGCCTTTTAACCCACTATCATGAACCGTTAATTACTTTGTGTAAGCGCGAATGTTATGGATAGATCTATCGGGATTAACCTCCCTATCTAAATTGGTTGTGTGACCAAAGTTAGGTACACTTACATTTGAGGTGTTACAAATGCTTAGGGATGAGCATTTGCTCGGGCTCTTGTTATATCTTGTCGGCTTAGGTTAACGCTTCGGTGTCATGAGCTTAGGCGTAGGTTATGAAAACGTATACTTTTGATTATAATCTTGTATTTGTTATAAGATTATATGCCGGTTGCCTTGAAAATCTTATGGTTCATCACACTATTTAATCTTAAACCTATAAACTCACCGACCTTTGCGTTGACGTTTTAGCAATGTTTTTCTCAGGTATCAAGACGGAGGAGTGACGTGGTTATGCTTGAGAGATTTAAATAAAATGGTCGTGACTTGTATTTTGGATGTCCAAAACAATGTTGAAGTCTATGAAAACTATGCTTTATTTGATCTTGTGTAATACGCTTCCGAACAAGTTTATGTTTTTAATTAAATTAAAACGAATTTTAAATAGTCGTTCTTTGTATCTACATCTTGTGATAGTCATGACCGTCGCACCCCATTGCGTTACCTTACTCTGATAAATTGGGGGTGTGACAACTTGTATTTCATGTATTATTATACTTGTTGTGTAATAATAAGTAACTTTCTAAAAATAGCAGGTTTCCTAAAATATAAAGTTTCCAAAAATAGAAAATTACTAAAAATAGGAAGTTTCCAATAATAGAAAGTTTCCAAAAATAGAAAGTTTCCAAAAATAGAATTACTGGTTAAAATAGATAAGTTTCTAAAAATAGAAAGTTTCCATAAATAGATTAGCTGCCTTACTTAAATAAGATTCTAAAAATAGAAAGTTTCCATAAATAGATATAAGCTGGTTAAATAAGCTATTTATATAAGCTTAAGTGTTTTCTGATTATTATTCTAAGTCATGTGATTATAAAGTATAGTTTATTAATTATTACATGTAAATTAAATAAACTATAGGTTAAAAGTATTTAATTAAATATAACATGATTTTAATTAAATAAAGGTAAAATACTTAGGTTAAAACATGTATTATTAACTATTAATAATATAACCTAAATCACGCTAATTAATTAATTATAGTCATGGTTTTAATTAATTAATTACTTATAAAGTCAATTAAATATAAAATACTTAGACTAAAATTCATGAACTAATATATAAATTTATAACCTAAGTCATGTACATTAAATTAATCATGTCATGTTTTATTAATTTAATTTAAGTCTAAAACATAACTAGTGAAAATCATAAACTTGAAAATAATGATTCATGAACCGGACCCGTGACTAAAAATCATGAACCGGACCCGTAAGTATCATCATAACCCGAACCACAACGGGTTTCCCCTTGGTTTTTCTGCTTCCGTGGGACCACCACCAGCATACCGAGACCATATGGTCTCGGTGGTGTTACATAAGCCAAGCCGAGACCCCTTAAGGGCTCGGTTAGGCGTCGGCTAGAAACAAAACACCCCTAAAACCCTTGTTTGATTTACCTCATGATCATTAACATGTTTAAAATAATTGTTTTTAATTAGTTTCATTAAAAACATCATGATTTTATGTGATTATCAAAATCAAAACATAAGAGAAAAGGGTTAAAAAGTTATACCGAATGCGTGGATCAAATAAGGATTAACACACACGAATCCTTGTAAGATTTCCAAGATCAAAATCAACCCGAACACCCCTTGTGATGATGTATAATCGGCGGCTAAATAGGAACCAAAGGAAGAACTAGGGTTTTTTTTTTCTATTTTCAATATTTTGGGAATAATGAAACAAGTTTTTACCTTAACCCCCTAGTTAGTAAATTTTGCATGGGCTAAGCCCATGTTCTTGTGTATGCCGCGGGTGGGGGCCCCACATGGGGTAACCCGTACTTTTCTCGTGTCCAAATTATATAGTGTGTTCTCGTGTTTTATCGTATTCGTGTTTTACGTGTTCTAATTAATTATTGATCGTGACTTAATATATTAATTTGTGTTCGTAATAAATATATATACGTAAATAATATTAGCTCGTGATTAAATTACATTCATGATTTCATGATCGGATGTTCGTGGTTATAATTATTATTGGAATAATTATCGTGTGTTCATAAGTAATAAATACTTATCGTGTTCTAACACGTACATTATACTTGTAATTCTTATACGCGAAACGTAACGTGCTATAAAAGGAAAGTTCTAATCATGTATGTATGATCTAAAGGGTACTATTCATGGTAAAAGCATGCGGGTTTTACAACTCTTCCCCCCTAAAAAGAATAATTCGTCCCCGAATTATATATAAAGTAAACTGGAAAAGAAGAACATACCCGAATTCAATATATGAAATGAGAGTAAGAAGCCCAGATAGACTCCTCTGTTTCCCAAGTGGCTTCCCGCTCGGTATGATCCCTCCAAAGGATTTTGACAAATGGAATCGTCTTCCTTCTAGTGACTCGTTCTTGTCTGTCAAGAACTCGTTCGGGTTCTTCTATAAAAGTGAGATCTTCACGTATCTGTTCTAATGGATACTGAACCATGTGAAGGGGATGATACTGGTACCCTATGAGTAAGGACACATGAACCACATTTTGTACATGCGAAAGCTGTGGAGGTAACGCTAAACGGTAAGATACTTCACCGACTCATTCAATGATATCAAACGGTCTGATGAAACGAGGACTTAGCTTTCCTTTAACCCCGAAGCGTCTAACACCACGTGCCGGCGAAACCTTAAGAAAGACGTGATCTCCTACGATGTATGTCCCTACGATGCTTGTCTGCGTAGCTCTTCTGTCGTGACCGTGCTTCTTGAAGTTTCTGCTTAGCTACTACGTCCCTCTCATTAGTCATTTCTATAATCTCTGGTCCTTCAAGTGTTCGCTCACCAACCTGATCCTAGCAGATTGGAGCGCGACACTTTCTGCCATACAACATCTCAAAAGGAGCACACTTGATACTTGCGTGCCAATTGTTGTTGTATACAAACTCCACCAAATAGATATAATCGTCCAATCACCTGTCCACTCCAACGCACATGACCTCAACATGTCTTCCAATGTCTGAATCGTTCGCTCCGACTACCCGTCTGTTTAAGGATGAAAAGCCATGCTAAGCTTAAGTTGTGTACCACAAGCTTTCTACAGACTCTTCCAAAATTGCGAAGTGAATCGAGGATCTCTATCTGAGACGATGCTGGATGGAGCACCGTGGAGTCTCATGATCTCTCTTCTATACGTATCGACGAGTTTACTGACCGAATCTTCCTTGCGGATCGGTAAGAAATGAGCTGATTTGGTAAGTCGATCTACGATAACCGAAATTGCATCGTGCTTCCTCTTTGTTGGCGGAAGACCACTAACAAAATCCATGGTGATTTTGTCCCACTTCCACTCTGGAATATCTAACGGTTGAAGGAGACCGCCAGATCGCTGATGCTCGATCTTAACCTGCTGACAGGTAAGACATTTGGAGACGTAAGTGGCAACATCCTGTTTCATACCACTCCACCAAAAGTACTTCTTGATTTCATGGTACATCTTAGTCTAACCAGGATGTATAGAGAATGGGGAGCTATGAGCTTTAGCTAACAAGGCTTCCCAGAGTTCTTGATCATCAGGAACAAAAAGTCTCGTGCCCTGCCATAAGATACCATCTGCATCTACTCTGAATTCCGTCTGCTTCTCCAAATTCTGAATTATCGCCCAAATTTCTCCATCATCTTTCTGAGCTTCCTTGATCTTAGAGAGTAACTCGGGTTCTACTCTAAGATTAGGCCAGTAACAGTGTTGTCCACGTACCATGATCTCTATGTCTAGTCGTTCCAAGTCTCTTATGATTTCTTCCTTAATTTTAATGTCGTTGATCATTCCGGACTTCCTGCTAAGTGTATCTGCTACTACATTCGCCTTTTCGGGATGATACTACAGATTAATGTCATAACCCTTCAACAGCTCTAAGCATCTCCTCTGCCTCATGTTCAATTCACGCTGAGTGAAGATATACTTCAAGCTCTTGTGGTCTGTAAAAATGTCACATGATTCTCCATATAAGTACTGCCTCCATATCTTCAATGCAAACACGACTGTAGCAAGTTCCAAGTCATGCGTAGGGTAATTCTCTTCATAAGGCTTATGCTGTCGTGAAGCTTACGCAATCACTTTCCCATGTTGCATGAGAACAAAGCCAAGTCCCTTCCCCGATGCATCACTATAGATTTGAAATCTACCCGTACCAGATGGGAGAGTAAGAATAGGTGCAGATACTAGCTTCTGCTTCAGGTCTTCAAAGCTCTTCTCTCGTTCTTCGGTCCAGACGAATTTCTCCCCTTTTCGCATCAGTTTGGTCAATGGTAGTGCTAGGGGGAAAGTTCTCCACAAACCTACGGTAATAGCCAGCTAAGCCTAGGAAACTGCAGACTTCAGTCGCTGATGTCGGCCTCGGCCACTTAGTAATATCCTCAACCTTCAGCTGATCCATAGTGATTCCTTCTGCTGATACAATGTGACCTAAGAATGCCACTTTGTCTAGCCAGAACTCACACTTGGAGAATTTCGCATACAACTGCTTCTGGCGATGAATCTGTAGTACTGTACGAAGATGGTCTTCGTGTTCCTCCTTGGACTTTGAGAATATCAGGATGTCATCGATGAAGACAATGACGAACTTGTCCAGAAATTCATGGAAGATTCTGTTCATCAAATCCATGAACACTTCTGGAGCATTGGTCAGGCCAAATGGCATGACTACAAATTCGTAGTGGCCATAGCGTGTACGGAAAGCAGTCTTGGCGATGTCCTGCTCCTTAAACCGTAGTTGATGATAGGCTGACCTAAGATCAATCTTGGAAAAGTGTTTGGCCCCTTGGAGTTGGTCAAACAGATCGTCTATACGTGGCAGTGGATACCTATTCCTGATAGTAATCTTGTTGAGCTCGCGATAGTCTATGCAAAGACGCATACTGCCGTCCTTCTTCTTAACAAATAAGACCGGTGCGCCCCATGGAGATGCGCTCGGTCGAATGAAACTACATTCCAGAAGTTCTTGCAGTTGATCCTTCAGCTCCTTTAACTCTATGGGAGCCATGCGATAAGGAGCCTTGGAAATCGGCTCAGCTCCAGGGATGAGCTCGATATTGGATTCCACTTCTCGTGCAGGTGGTATGCCCGGAAGTTCTTCTGGAAATACATCTTGGAATTCTGACACGATCGGCTGATCTTGAATTGATGGGGATTCAACATCCATGTCATGAACCGTAGCTAGATAACCCTCGCAGCCATGTGACAGTAGTGCATGTGCTTGCAGGGTAGATATGATTTGTACAGACCTTCCAGGTATGAACCCGTAGTGAATGTACTCTGGTGCATTAACATCACCGAAGATGACTCGATATGATATGGTAGCATGATGCTTGGATAGCCAATCCATGCCCAAAATCATGTCAAAGTCATTCATGTCCAGCGGAAGTGAGTCAACAGGACGAACCTTATTGTCAAACTCTAGGGGAAGACTCTTGTATACATGGGTTATTAATACAGTGTCCCTCAAAGGCGTGGAAATACTGAGTCTATTCTCTAGTGGCATGGGGAGTATCCTAGCATTCTTGGCATAAGCAGTAGAAATGACCGAGTGAGTAGCACCCGTATCAAATAGAACACATGCAGCTTGACCATACATATACAAGATTCCAGTGATGGTACCTGTAGACTTGTTGGCCTGATCTCGAGACGTCGTGTAGACGCGTCCAGTGGTAGGAGGCGGCTTGGTATCGGCATGTCCCGATGTGCCCTCCATTTCGCCCTTACGTTAGTCCTTCATGCGATGGCCAGGTAGGCCACACTTGAAGCATGCATCACTATCGCAACGACATGGCCCTGGGTGCCTACGATTGCAAGTAGAGCAAAGAGGATGAGTATATCCTCCAGCACGTGCTCTGGCTGGCTAAGAACCTGATAAACATTATACATGAGACATGATAATAGGGTACAAGGGCAATGCAGATAATCGTAAGATTGAATACCAGTGATAGCTGGACGGCTAGGCTGTGAACCTCTCTGGTTCTGGTCCCTACCGTTTCCATGGTTCCTGGTAGAAGATTTGCTAAAGTGTCAGAATTATGAGTTATAGCATGAAATCATAAGAAAATGCGTATGTATTAGGACTTGCTGTCGGTGGAGTGTCCAGCGTTGTTACGGTAATTACCATTACCGCCACGCCTATCCGTAGCAGAACGGTCGTTAGACTGACCGTTTCCCTTGGGCTGATTAGGCTGCTGCTGAGTAGCCGGCTGAGACCGGTCCCCAATCTTCTGCCTGGGAGATACAATTTAAGAGATGAAATATTTGACATATATAGGAAGAATACGGATTGGTCACGGCTTGATTACGAATGTTTAACTCTTATCGGGTTTCTCTACTTCCCTGAACTCATCTCTCTCCTGCAGCATCTCCAGCTTACGTGCTGCATCGACCACTTGTGCTACCATGTCCAACGGAGCACCTTCTAAGTTATTGGCAATCATTGGATTAAGGGCCCAACGAAAATGTTGTGCCTGCTCTTCAGTGGTTCCCGCAGCTGCTCTCAGGACACCGACAAATCGAAGAAAACGCTGCATGAAGTCATTGCTGTCTTCCTCAGGTCGATGTCTAATGGTATAGTTAATACATGGTTTTTAGGCAAGTATAAAAGAGTTATCGTCCGATCTTTTCGAATTGATTACCGTTAATTATTGCGACTCAATCGTTCTTGGTGGAAAATAAAATGGTTGGTTGATTATCTATTTTTAAACTAATAGCAAATATGTAAATGCCGTTGAGTAAAATAAAAGCTTTAAAAATTAACCTAAAAATTACTAGAAAAATACTTGGTAAAAATGGAGATTTCGGGAAGCGTGCAAATTTTGAAAATTAAAACTTGAAAACTTGGTAAAAATAAATTAAGATGAAACTTGTTTAATATAATTCTAAGTTAAAATGGCAGGAAAAGTTAAGAACTAAGAAAAATAAATCAAAAGCCAAAATCAGATCACAATGCGATCGTACTCAGATCACAACACGATCGTGACCACCGATCGCACTCACGATCGTAGCCTGGGGTCAGATCGCACTCAATGCGATGGGAAAGAGTGATCGCACTCACAGATCGCAACCACGATCGCAACAAGTGGATCATGGTCTATGATCGTGGTCTGTGATCGTAACACAATGATCGCAATCTATGCGATCGAACTCAAGGATCGTGACACAATCGCACCACATATCGCAATATGTGATCGTGGTGTGGATCGTAGCCAGGGAAAGAAGTGAAGATCGCACTCAATGCGATAGTAGCCAAGGATCGTAACCAAGTAAAACCCTTATAAGATTGCAAAGGGATCCAAAGAGTAACCAAGCTTAAACGAATAAGATGTTAATCCAAAAAGCACGTACCAACTTTTAGACAAGGATAAATAAGTACAAATTCGAAACCTTTTGGAATACTAAGCACGTGAACTTAATAATCCGAACTTTAAAACGTTAAAACTTTTAGGAAAGCTTAAAAGTGAACAAGCTAAACATACAAATAATCCAATAAGCACAAAGAGCTTATTGCTTATACGTATAAGAGCTTATGTAGGAATAAAAAGATGAACTTTTTAATCACTTAAACATCAAAATCAATCACGGATCATAAATATTTCGGACCAAATGTAAACTAAAATCAAGAAATGTAGAAAGAGATTAAAGAACAAAAAAGCTTAACTTGAACTTGTGATTAATGAAATCCAAATAAAAGGAGAACAAAATGCTTAAACTTAAAAGATAAAAATAAAGAAAAGAAGAAACTTAGTGAGAGAAAGTTTGAAACTTTCTCTCTCTAAAAACTAGAAAGGAAAATGATAAATGAAAACTAGCTAACCCCCTTCCTAATGTGATTAGGAGGGTATTTATAGGGAAATGGGGAGTGCATGTGTGCTTTCTTATTTCTTTCTTTTCTTCTCGACTCGATTTAAATTCTATGTCTTTCTCGACGTCGTCTCGGGATTAATTTAACTCGTCTTATAAATTCTTCACTTATTTAGACTTGAGTACTCTTGATCTTTTGGCTTCGTCTTTTCTTGTTTTCTTCGATAAAATCCCGTGAAAGCCCGTGTTTTCTTCCTTTTTCATCTTTTGGTCCTAAAACACAATAAAAACACAAACCACGCGTAATTCCGACTTTTACGACATAAAATACACGTTTTGGTCTTGTTACTATTGGAAATAAGTGGTAAAAGGATAAGTGTTTTCACCTTTATTAAATCCCCTACACTTGACCATTGCAATGCCCTCATGCAATGAATTAATTTTAAAGAATGGTTTACATTTTCCATCATAAATAACCCACCTTGGCCTTTATTAAATACTAAACTTTAAGGAAACTAAAAAGATATAAATATGTACAAAACAAGTAAAGAAATCAAAGACTTACATTGGGGTTTTGGCTGTCATGAATGTTCATCATCCTCAAGTTTCACGTTCCCCATACCAAGCTTAAAAACGAGATCATTGTTATTATAAGTTAGCAAACTAACACGAATTCACGTGGGCCAATTATTTACTTAGACTCCCTTAATCCTAGGTGTATCTCCTATATTTTAATTTTGTCTTGAATGATCACGAGGATGCATTGTTTGACTTATTTTGATAATTTATTTAGGCCGAAAATAAAGTGGGACGATTTAATCAATAGTTAGCTAAAGGACAAAATCTTTTGAAACTGCTTCTAGGGACCTCTTAAAAGTTCATATCTTGGCATAACTCGCTTCACGATTTGAGACCATTCTCGGACCGATATTTGGTAGCGACTTCATACTTCGAATCTTGAGAGACGTTCTTGAAATTATGGTCTTCTCTTCATAATAGGAATTTCTTCACTTGAAGTTTTGAGAGATTCTTCATCTTTGGACCACGACTTCTTCATTTTTCTCCAATCTCTATTTTGGACTTTGATACACAACGATCCGCCTCCTTTTAGGACTTGGATATTAATAAGTGTGAAAACACTTATCCTTTTTCCACTTATTTCCAATAATAACAAGACCAAAACGTGTATATGTCGTAAAAGTCGGAATTATGCGTGGTTTGTGTTTTTATTGTGTTTTAGGACCAAAAGACGGAAAAGGAAGAAAACACGGACTTTCACGGGCTTTTATCGAAGAAAACGAGAAAAGACGAAGTCAAAAGATCAAGAGTGCAAAAAGAACGGAAGTCCAAGGCCTATTCTGAAGATTTGTCGAAGAAAAAAGTCTAAAGACGGAAGTTTAATGAAGTCGAAGAACTCATGTCTAATTATAGAAGAAAATTAAAAAGACGAGTTCAAATCCCGGGACGACATCGAGAAAGAAAAAGATTTAGATCGAGTCGAGAAGAGAAAGAAAGAAGAAAGCATACATGCATTCCCCACTCCCTATATATAGCCTCCTAATGACACATTAGGAGTGTGTTAGTCATTAGCTAGTTTTAATTTTCTTTGTTTTAGTTTTCATTTTAGAGAGAGAAAGTGTTTAACTTTCTCTCACTAAAACTTCATCTTTTCTTTAAAATTAAGCTTTGTTTA
Source organism: Glebionis coronaria (assembly GCA_025667525.1). Classification (NCBI taxonomy): domain Eukaryota; kingdom Viridiplantae; phylum Streptophyta; class Magnoliopsida; order Asterales; family Asteraceae; genus Glebionis; species Glebionis coronaria. The sequence goes on from CM046874.1 coordinate 383,810,542, forward strand.
ACTTTGTATTAGAGTTTCATTAATCAAAAGTTCAAGTTTAAGCTTTTAATCTTTTATCTCTTTCTACCTTTCTTGATTTTGCTATTATTCTTGATCCGAAACTTCATCTTTGATCCGAATAGTCCTTTATTCGTGTTTGATTTTGATGTTTTAGTGATTAAAAAGTTAGTCTTTTTAGTCCTTACTAAGCTTTCATACGATTTAAGCTATAAGCTCTTTGTGCTTATTGGCTTATTTCATGTTTTAGCTTATTGCTTTTTGGATTACTTAAAAGGTTTATTTTTTTAAAGTTCTTCTATAAAGTTTATGAATTTCGTATCTTAAAAAGCTTTCAAATTTATGTTATTTGAGTCGGTTAAGTTTTGGTGTAGTGATCTTATTGATAGTGCTTATTGAACTTTGGCTTATTTTCAATTTCGGATTACTTCGTGCTCCATCGCAATTCTAAGGGTTTACACATTCCGACGAGAAGCTGGTTTGTATCGCAAAAACCCTTAAGGGTTTTACTTTGCTATAGCTTGGGTTTTTACCTTACCCCGATCTGGGATTGCGATCGCTCATTGCGATTGCATATTCCGACTGGACTTAAGGTCATTTTAAGTCGAAACTCTGTCCAATTTTAGTTTACAACATTCCGATAGTAGTGCATTGCGACGGAAGTGTTTATGTTATTCCGATCTGGAAGTTCCGATAGATACGTTGCGATAGAGTTGAACATTGCGACAACACCACATTACGACAGCATTGACTTTGTTATTCCGATGGGTATTCAGATGAACATTCCGATGGCTTTTCACCTTTATTATTCCGATGACTTGTTTTAATAACATTCCGATTGTTCTACTTTTGGTTCATTCCGATAGAAAGGACTTGTTACATTCTGATTAATTAAGTTTGTTAAGTTTTAAAGTTTTACAAAGTTTTATATTTCAAGTCTTTTTCAAAATAACTTTTAGTTTAATCTTGTAAAAGCTTCTACTTTACTCAACGACAATCATTGGCTTTTAGTCTAGAATTAGATAATAAAACCAAACCACCTTCATTGTTCACCAAAAGACAATTGAGTCGCACTCTTAATCGGTAATCAATTTGATAAGACTTGGAACAACGAAATTATTTTATACTTGGCAAAAAGCTTTGTATTAGATCTATTTATCCTCATACCATGTTAGGGCATTTTTAGATACACTTCTCCATGATCTTTAGGGGAGTATTTGCTTTTCGTCGTGTGTCTCGATCCTTCATATTGATTTTTGATAAATGATTCTTCACATCACTTTTGGATCTTTAGCAACAAAATGTAGCCCTCATGCCTTGTTAGGGCCTTTTCAGACTCGCCAATCTTCGCATCCCGCTTCAATAAGTTATGCCTTGGCTATGAACTCTAATTAATACCGAGCAACTTTTAAACGATCTTGTGCTAGAAGATAAGTAACTTTTCAAATCGTACAACCTTATTTATTGCAGATATAATTATAAACAAGCGATGGGAGAATAGCCTTATAATCAACTCACATAAATTCACGAAAGAATACCAAACTTATAATTGACTCCATCATCTCTCGTTCTCCACAATTTAAAATCTCAAGGAATGAGACTCGTGGATGCTTAGCCTATTAAATCAACGTTTTGGGTTTTCGAGTCATCTATAGGATCTTGCAAACTCTTAGACTTTTTCAAGTTTAGAAATCGTGTTTTAAAGTTCCCTTGATAAACAACTCTCTAGGATCAATTATAGCAACTTGCGAAAAGTTCTTGTTCTTAACCCGTAAGAGTTAAGACTATCGCGTTTTAAAGTTCCCTATATAAAAGCCTAGCAAAACTTGACTTAAACACGTTAAGGATACTAGCTAGAGTAAACTTAGATAAGTAAACTCGGGTTGAGTCAAAATATTCACGACTTTGAAAAATAATAACCACTTTATTAAAAATTTATTCTAACTCAGAAAGTAAATAACGATAACAAAGGAGAATACTACTAGGCCAAAATAGATTAAAAATTTTGAAAAATGTCGAAAAACCAAATTTTCCGGTTAAAATGAGTGTAAACTCATGGAAAAGACCACTAACTTCGATAGAAGCCCCCCTACACTTGATATAAACATTGTCCTTAATGTTTAAGCATGTGGGAGTAAACTCCCCTACACTTAGGACATTGTGCACTTTTGTTTAAATCCTGCTAAGGAAAGGACAACTATAGTGATTTCAACATGAACATATAAGATATGAAATATTGAATCACGACAGTTTAGGATAGAACCAGGAAGACGGGTACACGGGATCACGGTTCGTCAAATGTCATCCAAAGTGCTCTTTGAAGCTTGAATCCCTGCACAAAATAAGAAACAAGACAACAAACACATACGGGGCTCCCCCTTACACTTATTATGAAAACGTTAAAGGATAGATCAACGGGTTGCCTCCCGAGAAGCACTTGTTTTTGATAACCGAGTCACGAGTCTGACTCGACCCATAACTAATTCAAGGGAAACGTGGTGAGGGATGGAATCATCTCATGAGAGATGTACTCACCAAAATATAGCTTCACGCGCTGGCCATTCTCCTTAAAATTTGTCCCATTTGGATGAGAAAGCTCAATGGTGCCATAGGGGAAGACTTTGGCGATGGTGAATGGACCAGACCAGCGGCTCTTCAACTTGCCCGAGAAGATCTTCAGCCGAGAGTTAAAGAGTAAGACTTGATCACCAACATGGAACTCTCGGTTCTTAATCTTAGCATCATGGATGATTTTGTTCTTCTCTTTGTAGATCAACGAGTTCTCATAAGCTTCATTCCTCAATTCATTTAGCTCATTGAGTTGAATCTTCCGAAGATCGCCGACTTTGTTGATTTTGCAGTTAGCCCACTTCAAGGCCCAGTATGCCTTATGTTCCAGCTCGATAGGGAGGTGGCATGCTTTCCCGTACACAAGACGATAAGGTGTACAACCAATCGGGGTCTTATATGCGATACGGAAAGCCCACAAAGCATCATCTAACTTATCGGCCCAAGAGGCACGATGCTCTCCTATAGTACGCTCCAGAATTCGCTTCAATCCACGGTTAGATATCTCCGGCTTGACCATTAGTTTGAGGATGATAAGCGGTGGAAAGACGGTGATTGACATCGTACTTAGCCATGACTTTTGCAAATTGATCATTGCAAAAATGAGTCCCGCGGTCACTGATGATAGCACGAGGAACACCGAATCGAGCAAAAAGTTGCTTCAGAAAGTTCACAACCACCCTCGCATCGTTCGTAGGGAGAGCCTTGGCTACAACCCATTTAGATACGTAGTCAACGACTACGAGGATGTATTTGTTCCCTTTAGATGATGGAAATGGCCCCATAAATTCGATACCCCATACGTCAAAGATTTCACACTCTTGTATGAAATTTTGAGGCATCTCATCTTTATGGGTGATATTGCCTTGTCGTTGGCAAGCATCACAATTTTTAACCATCTCGTGAGCGTCACGATAAATGGTGGGCCAATAGAATCCAAAAGTCGAACACTTTCTTCGCGGTATAGTTGGGACCAAAGTAACCATCGGTGGGTCCTTTATGGCAAGCTTCAAGAATGTCTAAAGCTGCGGGTCCATCAACGTACCAACGAATAATCAGATTAGCACATTGTTTGAAGAGATAAGGGTCATCCCAAAAGTAAGTCTTATCATCTTAAAGAACTTCTTCTTTTGTTGGGATGTTAACCCTTCGATGAGAATACCACCCGCTAAGTAGTTTGCAATGTCCATAAACCACGAGGTGTCATCAAGATTGGAATTGATAGACATTAAGGCCTCAAGGGGAAAAAGGTCGTTGATCTCTTGATTCGGATGATCCCCTTGATAAGGATCCTCAAGTCTACTAAGATGATCCGCGGCTAGGTTTTCTGCTCCCTTTTTGTCACGAATTTCAATGTTAAATTCTTGAAGGAGCAAAACCCAACGAAGAAGTCTCGGTTTAGAATCTTGCTTAGTCAACAAGTACTTCAACGCGGAATGATCGGTGTACATGGTAGTGGTATAATGCAATTGAGCCCTCGTCATTATCTTGCTAGCTTAATGGATTGGTTGGAAATGTTTATTCACTCTTTGGCCCAAAACCGCTCCAATAGCAAAGTCGCTAGCATCACACATCAACTCAAAAGGTAGCTCCTAATTAGGGGTAACCAAGACTGGTGCCTTAGTTAGCTTGTCCTTAAGAAGATTGAAGGATTCAAGACACTCTTTAGAAAAGATAAAAGGAATATCTTTTTCCAAGAGGTGGGTCATCGGCCGAGCGATTTTAGAGAAATCTTGAATGAATCGACGATAGAAGCCCGCATGACCAAGGAAACTTCTCACACCCTTCACGGTTGAAGGTGGAGGTAATTTTGCTATGACATCAACTTTAGCACGGTCTACTTCAAGACCGGATTTGGAGATTTTATGTCCAAGAACAATGCCTTCTTTTACCATGAAATGGCATTTTTCCCAATTTAGAACAAGGCGAGTGTCTTCACACCGCTTAAGCATGCATTCCAAATTGGCAAGGCAATGAGAGAAAGAATTACCATAGATCGAGAAATCATCCATGAAGACTTCCATGGTTTGCTCAACCATGTCATGTAATATAGCCATCATGCACCTTTGGAAAGTCCCTGGAGCATTGTATAAGCCGAAAGGCATTCTTTTGTAAACAAATGTTCCATAAGGACATGTGAATTTGGTTTTTTCTTGGTCTTGAGGATCGATGGGTATTTGAAAATAACCCGAGAAACCGTCAAAGAAGCAGTAATAGTCATTACCCGCTAGACGTTCAAGCATTTGGTCCATGAAAGGAAGGGGAAAATGATCCTTTCTCGTAGCATCATTGAGTTTACGATAGTCTATACCAACTCTCCACCCTGTAACGAGACGAGTAGGAATCAACTCATTGTTTTCATTGGGCACAACGGTGATGCCGCCTTTCTTAGGCACACAATGGACCGGACTAACCCATGGTGAATCCAAGATAGGGTAGATCATTCCTGCATCAAGAAGTTTGATAACCTCTTTTTTTGATAACGTCATGGATCTTAGGATTCACCCTTCTTTTGTTTTGAATAGTGGGTTTAAAATCGTCCTCCATGAGAAATTTATGTGTGCAAAAGTGAGGATCAATTCCACGAATATCGGAGATTTTCCATGCAATCGCTTTCTTATTATTTTTCAGCACGGCGATAAGTCGGTATTTTTCTTCTTCTTTCAAGTCCTTAGCGATGATGACGGGTAGCTTTTTATTCTCTTTAAGGAAAACATACTCGAGATGAGACGGTAGGTCCTTAAGCTCTAAATCCGGAGGATTTTCGATGGAAGGTATAGTCAAATTTGTATCATCGATAGAGATATCCTTAGGAGATGGTGGAGAAATATGGTCCTCATTGAGCAGTTTCTAAATGGTACGAATGTCTTCATCCCAATAGGAGGGAGAATCGTCATATTTTAAGTACACATCTCCCAAAGTTGCTTCAAATTCTTTCAAAAGGAAATCACTTTCTCCAAATGGAGTTAGTGAGGGAGCAATAGAGGCAACAGTCTCAACAGTGGGTAGAGAAGAAGAACCACTTTTACAAGCCTCTTTGAAATTTTCTTCACAAGCTTCATCAAGAATGTCAATGAAATTAACACTCTTGTTTTCAGAAGGCTGCTTAGAAAGTTTACCTATGTTGAAAACGATTTTATCCTCATCAACTCTCATGATTAATTCGCCTGCGGCTACATCAACGAGAGTGCGACCGGTCCTCAAGAATGGACGTCCGACGATTAGTGGAACACGAGGGTCCATCTCGTAGTCAACGACAACAAAATCCGCCGGAAAGGTGAATTTCTTGACACCGACGAAGACGTCTTAGGCTATCCCCACTAGATAAGCAACCATACGGTTAGCTAATCCCAAAGTCATTAGTGTGGGGACTAGCTCGGGTAGAGACAGTTGTTTACAAATGCTTAAAGGCATTAAGTTAATACTAGCACCTAGATCGGCTAGGGCCATACAATTCTCTACCCCAGGGAAGTTGCAAGGAATCAAGAAACGACCCGGATCACCAAGTTTGGTTGGTAATCTCTTTAAGAGGACTACAGAGCAATTCTCATTAAGTTGGGTCTGAGTGATATCAAGGAGTTTCTCCTTATCACTGAGAAGGTCTTTAAACATTTTAGCATACTTGGGCATGTGAGCGAGAGCCTCGACAAAGGAGATGTTGAAATTCAGTTGTTTAAACATTTTAAGAAAGTTAGAAACCTGGATATCATCCTTGTTCTTCAACTTCTCTTTCCTTAACCATGAGGGATAAGGTATATTGGGTTGAGATGAAGGCTTGGAATAGAATTCTCACTCACATCCTTGGGTGGTGGAGGGGTAGGTGTTGATGGTGGAGTAATTGGAGAAGGGGACTCATTTTCCTTTGTCACAATCACGGTGTAGGTGTAGGAATCTCGGGTTCCTTTAAACCTTTGCCACTTCGGGTGGTGATTGCTTTCATGTCCCCTCTTGGATTAGCAACGGTGTTACTCGGAAGAGAACCCGAACCAAAGGCTTGATTACTTGGGAAAAAACTAGCCATCATATCCCTTAAGTTATTCGTTTGATTGCTCATAGAGTTTCTCATATCGGCTTGAAGAGCATTCCCTTGTTTTGCCATGTCATTCCTTAGCTCGGCTCAAATATCGTTCCGTTGTTTTGCCATGTCACCCTTCAAGTTAATGAATTGGCTTTGAAGATTCGTCAGCATCTCTCTATTGGTCCTCATGTAAGCTTTGAGGTCTTGGTTCAATGCCGTGGGTTGATTGAGAGGTGGGGCTTGGTAAGATGAATTATTTCCTTGAGGTTGATATGGGTTTCTTTGGGATTGATATTGATTGGTAGCTCGAGGTTGGATTTGATTTATTTATAATTGAACAAAAGCGACAAGGCGAAGCCGCTTTACCGAATTGTAGAGGTGAAAGAACTCGATCTTCCTGGTGAAATTGTTTCTATTCGACCAGGTGATTCTTCTCCTCTCCCCGTATATAATGAGAAATCTCTATTGCAGATAGAGCGGGACAATGATGTTATTGTACATAGAAGGACTTCAGAATCTTGATTCCAAGTGGTCCGCTCTAAAATACTGCTGGCCTAAAGCAAGATCGTGGATACTGAAAACCCACAATTCTTGTGGTTAAAATTGTTTTGGTTTGGGTTTTGAGGAGAAAAACCGGGTGGAGATAGATAGTTGTTGGAACGATAACTTAGCAAGTTACGGTCTCCTTGAGGACGTGCTTGATAGCCTCCTTTAGAAAAGTTACCTTTAGCGGCATACACATTTTCCAGATTGTCAAGAGTAGAAGGACAATCGGTGTATGAATGAGAACCTCCGTAAGTCTCACAAAAAGTTGCTACAGCTTTAGCCTGTTGAAATTGGTTTGTAGCCATGGTTGAAAAGTTTTTGTTCATCTCAGTTATTTGGCGAGTAAGTTCGGTTATCTCTGAGTTGGATGATGTAGAAGAAACATTGGCCCTCTGGTTATTCCTTGAAGATGCAAATGAATCCCAATTTTTGTGGTGAGTGGTCATGTTCTCTATCAGCTCTCTACACTCCTCAGGTCTTCTCTTCATGAATGTACCACCGGCAGCAACATTAATCGTATCACGATCACGAAAAGTTAGACCATTATAGAAAGTATCAATCAAAGTAACAGGGAGCATGTTATGGTTCGGACAACGGTCGATCAAGACATTATAGCGTTCCCAAGCATCGAAAAGCGACTCATCAGGTTCTTGTGTGAATCCACTGATTTGGTTGCGAAGACTAGTGACCATGGATGGTGGAAAGTAGCGCGACAAAATTTTTTGAGTCATGTCATTCCATGTTTGAATTGAATTTTTAGGAAGACGATCAAACCATTTTTCGGCATGATGGGATAAAGTGTGTGGAAAGCGGTGAAGGCGAAGAAAATCCATGGAAGCACCGGGTAGTTTCATGCTTTGAGTGACGGTAATGAACTTGTCGAGATGTTTGTTGGCATCATCATCCGGTAATCCGTGAAACGGGCAAGCGTTTTGAACTTGCTGGATCATGTGATGCTTCAATGAAAATTCAGGAGACGTGATTTGCATCGGCGCAATCGGTCCTCCGCGTCCGTTCATGGTTGGTTGACAAAGCTCCTCCATTGTTCGTAGATCGGGTGGGGGAACATTGTTGTTGTTATTATTGTTATTCACACCGGCCATATCTATGTCTCTAAGAGTCTCGGGCTCAGGATAAGACGTATATCGAGTACGCATACACTAAAAGGAAATAAAATATTTTTGATTTTTTTTATCTTTTTTATTGTTTTTTATTTTTGAAAATTTTATATTTTTTTTTGGATTTTTGAATATTTTGTATTTGAAAATAACGTTCCTAAAAGAACGGATCCTAAAATCCAATTTCTCACTAAAAACCGTTAATCTTTACGAAAAGAGCCGGCAACGGCGCCATTTAATACTTGGTTTTTAGCCAAGTATAAAAGAGTTATCGTCCGATCTTTTCGAATTGATTACCGTTAATTAGTGCGACTCAATCGTCCTTGGTGGAAAATAAAATGGTTGGTTGATTATCTATTTTTAAACTAATAGAAAATATGTAAATGTCGTTGAGTAAAATAAAAGCTTTAAAAATTAACCTAAAAATACTAGAAAAATACTTGGTAAAAATGGAGATTTCGGGAAGCGTGCAAATTTTGGAAATTAAAACTTGAAAACTTGGTAAAAATAAATTAAGATGAAACTTGTTTAATATAATTCTAAGTTAAAATGGCGGGAAAAGTTAAAAACTAAGAAAAATAAATCAAAAGCCAAAATCAGATCACAATCCGATCGTACTCAGATCGCAACACGATCGTGACCACCGATCGCACTCACGATCGTAGCCTGGGGTCAGATCGCACTCAATGCGATGGGAAAGAGTGATCGCACTCACAGATCGAAACCACGATCGCAACAAGTGGATCGTGGTCTATGATCGTGGTCTGTGATCGTAACACAATGATCGCAATCTATGCGATCGAACTCAAGGATCGTGACACGATCGCACCACAGATCGCAATATGTGATCGTGGTGTGGATCGTAGCCAGGGAAAGAAGTGAATATCGCACTCAATGTGATCGCAGCCAAGGATCGTAACCAAGTAAAACCCTTCTAAGATCGCAAAGGGATCCAAAGAGTAACAAAGCTTAAACGAATAAGCTGTTAATCCAAAAAGCACGTACCAACTTTTAGACAAGGATAAATAAGCACAAATTCGAAACCTTTTGGAATACTAAGCACGTGAACTTAATAATCCGAACTATAAAACGTTAAAACTTTTAGGAAAGCTTAAAAGTGAACAAGCTAAACATACAAATAAGCCAATAAGCACATAGAGCTTATTGCTTATACGTATAAGAGCTTATGTAGGAATAAAAAGATGAACTTTTTAATCACTTAAACATCAAAATCAATCACGGATCATAAATATTTCGGATCAAATGTAAACTAAAATCAAGAAATGTAGAAAGAGATTAAAGAACAAAAAAGCTTAACTTGAACTTGTGATTAATGAAATCCAAATACAAGGAGAACAAAAAGCATAAACTTGAAAGATAAAAATAAAGAAAAGAAGAAACTTAGTGAGAGAAAGTTTGAAACTTTCTCTCTCTAAAAACTAGAAAGGAAAATGAAAAATGAAAACTAGCTAACCCCCTTCCTAATGTGATTAGGAGGGTATTTATAGGGAAATGGGGAGTGCATGTGTGCTTTCTTCTTTCTTTCTTTTCTTCTCGACTCGATTTAAATTTTTTGTCTTTCTCGACGTCGTTTCGGGATTAATTTAACTCGTCTTATAAATTCTTCACTTATTTATACTTGAGTTCTTCGAATTCAGTAAACTTCCGTCTTTAGACTTTTTCTTCGATAAATCTTCAGAATAGGCCTTGGACTTCCGTTATTTTTGTACTCTTGATCTTTTGACTTCGTCTTTTCTTGTTTTCTTCGATAAAAACCCGTGAAATCCCGTGTTTTCTTCCTTTTTCATCTTTTGGTCCTAAAACACAATAAAACACAAACCACGCGTAATTCCGACTTTTACGACATAAAATACACGTTTTGGTCTTGTTATTATTGGAAATAAGTGGTAAAAGGATAAGTGTTTTCACACTTATTAATAGTACTCTCTCATGAGCCGATTCCTTCCTTCCGTGGGGAAAATGCTAGGCGGGAGAGGATAGTTGTTGTTCTGATGAAGGATGTCTTGCAAATCTGCATTGGCAGTTGCAACCATCTCCCGGATATTGTTTGTGTTTGCCATCTGACAGTATAACATAAAATACATGATTAAACTGATCAAACATAAAATATATACACGAAAAAAAAAATTATATACCAATAAATCATGAGAAAAAAATTTTATGCTGGAAAATTTGTACATGAATGCATGATGCAGTTTTATGAAAACTTTTGTATGCTCGAGAGTGAACGCCTATGGTCAGTTCACCCAAAATAAAAGACATGGCGAGGGGACGCATATGGGTCGGTCCCAAATTTAAAAGTTTCGATAAAACACATGCGACTAAATAGGGCCAGTCCTATACCAACCATTACTTAGTCATAAACCTGCGACTATGACATATATATGTATGTATGAAAATAATGAATGCATGAAAACCGACTGTCAGTTCTAGGAAGACCATAGGGCTACCAACTAATCACAGGTCATGTTTTGAGAGTCTACAGGTCGAAACCTTGGCTCTGATACCATAATTGTAACACCCCATTTTGATAAATGGAATGTCACGCGTGACTATGGCGTGTCATCAAAGCATACAAGGATAAATGTCTAAAAGATTACATGACCATAAAAGTAAATACCGAAATCAAACATCGGTAGTCCAAAAGTAAAGCTCATCACACACAAACATAAGTACTGTAAATGAAAGGACTAAACAATGTCCATGGAAAGAGTATCAAAGTATAGATAATGCATAAAGTAAAGAAAGGATAGAAAGCTTCCAGTCCATATGCGCGTACGCTTAAAGTCTACGAGCGTCCCTGAGTACCTGCCGTTTTGGGAACATTAAAAGGAAAACGGCTGAGCAATACGCTCAGTGCACGGATGTACAAATAAAGCATGAATAATATAAGCATAAAAGCATATAACAGCGGAAGAAACTAAGTCCTGGATAACCCGGTTAAGTCTTAGTAAAACTGGTTTTATAGTTTGAAAAGCCTTATGTTTATCTTGTAAAAACTGTTTAACATATTTTACCATTAGCCAATATACTTGGAGGGGTGACCTCGTCATGCAAATTAGAGGGGCTGCCTCTAATTTAATATACTGGTTTTTGGGTAGGAGGGATCAGCTCCTTGTGAAGGATGCAAGGCATACATCACATTCACACTAAGTAATCTGCTGAAAAACATGTAACTAGGATGCACCCATACGCCCCACATGATAAATATAATTATATGGCCAAAAGCTGAAGGGACGCCACGAGCAATCACTCCGCCGTGGGGAAGTCATAACACCATTGCCTCTAGTGTTATGGTTATAGTACCTCTATAACTAGGTGAAACTGGTCATGCATGTATATGGCTTTAGGTATTCTAATTAAACATATGCAGTCAAACATATAAACTTATACTATGGGAAAACAGTTGGCTGCATACGGGGAATCCTAATAAGGAAAGAATGTCCATACTGAAAGGACGGGAATCCGTACATTATGTCCAGTGAACGAAGAAGACGAACGGAATAGATTCCTACTTCGGTATCACTAATGCTACATAAATACATACATGTATAAGTATCTGATTACTGAATACGTAACTGGTTTTATATCATGTCTTAGCTTGTTTTATATGTTCATGTCATGTTCTACTGTTTTAAGCTTTATACCATGTTTATCGTATATTCTGTCTATTCTGATTAAGTATTACTTGTATTTCATGTATTATTATACTTGTTGTGTAATAATAAGTAACTTTCTAAAAATAGCAGGTTTCCTAAAATAGAAAGTTTCCAAAAATAGAAATTTACCAAAAATAGAAAGTTTCCAAAAATAGAAAGTTTCCAAAAATAGAAAGTTTCCCAAAAATAGAAATTTCCAAAAATAGAATTACTGCTTAAAATAGATAAGTTTCTAAAAATAGAAAGTTTCCATAAATAGATTAGCTGCCTTAATTAAATAATTTTCTAAAAATAGAAAGTTTCCATAAATAGATGTAAGCTAGTTAAATAAGCTAATTATATAAGCTTAAGTGTTTTCTGATTATTATTCTAAGTCATGTGATTATAAAGTATAGTTTATTAATTATTACATGTAAATTAAATAAACTATAGGTTAAAAGTATTTAATTAAATATAACATGATTTTAATTAAATAAAGGTAAAATACTTAGGTTAAAACATGTATTATTAACTATTAATAATATAACCTAAGTCATGCTAATTAATTAATTATAGTCATGGTTTTAAATAGTTAATTATTATAAAGTCTATTAAATATAAAATACTTAGATTAAAATTCATGAACTAATTATTAAATTTATAACCTAAGTCATGTACATTAAATTAATCATGTCATGTTTTATTAATTTAATTTAAGTCTAAAACATAACTAGTGAAAATCATAAACTTGAAAATAATGATTCATGAACCGGACCCGTGACTAAAAACCATGAAACGGACCCTTAACTATCATCATAACCAAAACCACGTCGGGTTTCCCGTTGGTTTTGCTGCTGCCGTGGGACCACCACCACCATACCGAGACCATATGGTCTCGGTGGTGTTACATAAGCCAAGCCGAGACCCCTTAAGGGCTCGGTTAGGCGTCGGCTAGAAACAAAACACCCCTAAAACCCCTGTTTGATTTACCCCATGATCATTAACATGTTTAAAATAATTGGTTTTAGTTAGTTTCATTAAAAACATCATGATTTTATGTGATTATCAAAATCAAAACATAAGAGAAAAGGGTTAAAAAGTTATACCGAATACGTGGATCAAATAAGAATGAACACACACAAATCCTTGTAAGATTTCCAAGATCAAAATCAACCCGAACACCCCTTGTGATGATGTATAACCGGCGGCCAAAGAGGAACCAAAGGAAGAACTAGGGTTTTTTTTTTCTATTTTCAATATTTGTGAATAATGAAACAAGTTCTTACCTTAACCCCCTAGTTAGTAAATTTTGCATGGGCGAAGCCCATGTTCTTGTGTATGCCGCGGGTAGGGGCCCCACATGGGGTAACCCATACTTTTCTCGTGTCTAAATTATATAGTTTGTTCTCGTGTTTTATCGTGTTCGTGTTTTACGTGTTCTAATTAATTATTGATCGTGACTTAATATATTTATTCGTGTTCGTAATAAATATATATACGTAAATAATATTAGCTCGTGATTAAATTACGTTCATGATTTCGTGATCGCATGTTCGTGATTATCATTATTATTGGAATAATTATCGTGTGTTCATACGTAATAAATACTTATCGTGTTCTAACACGTACATAATACTTGTAATTCTTATACGTGAAACGTAACGTGCTATAAAAGGAAAGTTCTAATCATGTACGTACGATCTAAAGGGTACTATTCATGGTAAAAGCATGCGGGTTTTACACAAGCTATGCATTTCATAGTTACTTTTATTAAGGATAATGTTAGCATTTATGTTTCTGTTATATATGGGGAGAATTATCTCACTCCTAGAATTAAGTTGTGGAAGAATTTGATAGATCATAGTAATGTAGTGGGCGATAAACCATGGGTGATGATGGTGACTTTAATGTTATCCTTAAAACTAATGAGAACTCGAGTGGGGCGTATATTAGGTTTAATGAAAGAAAGGACTTTGTTGAGTGTGTTGAACAGCTAGGTATGGAGGATATTAAGATGTGTGGAATGTTTTACACTAGTGTTCAAAATATGAGGAATCCAGAGTATGACGTGTTTAAGAAGCTTTACAGAGCTATGGGTAATAATTTCTTTCTTGATAGTTACACGGTTAGTTTTGCCAAGTTTATGTCGTATATGTCTTCGGATCACTGTCCGGTTATTTTAACCATACCTGAGGTTAGTATGTTTAAAGCTAAGGCTTTTCGGTTTATGAATTTTTTAGTTGATAAGAAGGGTTTAGTGAAATGGTGAAAGACAATTAGGATATGGAGGTTGATGGCTTTGCTATGTTTAAGCTTGCTAAGAAACTTAGAAATTTGAAGAAGTTTTTAAGAAGGCTTAACAAAGAGAATGGTAACGTATTTGATAAAGTGAAAGCTTGTAAAGTTAAGTTAGAAGGTGTTCAGAGTGCACTTGACAAAGATCCGACTAGAATAGCTCTTTGTGACCAAGAAAGGATTTGTGTGAAGGAATACAGGGATGCCATGTCTGATGAAGAAAAGGTTCTTAAACAGAAGATGAAAATTGAATGGTTAAAGGAAGGAGACTTTAATACTGCTTATTTCCATAATGCTATTAAGGGTAGGGTGAGTCGTAACAGAGTCCAGATGTTGTATGATGAGTATGGTAGTGCTTACTATGCTGATAAAGTGCCTGATATGTTTGTCAAGCTTTTTAGTTCTTTTCTGGGAACGTGTGATGATATCATTCCTATTGATGACCCTGCTAGCCTGTTTATGAAGAAGCTTAGTGTGGAGAAGTCTGTGAATCTTATCAAGCCAATTTCTGATGCGGAGATCAAGGAGGCGCTGTTTAGTATGGATGATAACAAAGCCTCAGGTCCTGATGGTTATACATCCAAGTTCTTCAATGCCGCGTGGTCCATGGTGGGAGGTGATGTGAGGGCAGCTGTTCGTGAGTTCTTCATCAGTGGCAAGATGTTGGGTTAGTTAAATGCTTCCCTTATCTCACTTATCCCTAAAATTGCTTCTCCTTCTAAGGTCACTGATTTTAGACCTATATCTTGTTGTAATGTGGTGTATAAGACCATTAGTAAAGTTATTACTAATAGGATTAAGATTGTTTTGAATGAGTTGGTAGATGTGAATCAGAGTGCTTTTATTCTGGGTAGGCTTATTAGTGATAATATTCTTCTATCTCGGGAATTTATGAAGGGTTATAATTGGGACATAGGAGTGAGGAATTGTGCATTTAAGATTGACATTCAGAAAGCTTATGACACGGTTAGTTGGGAGTTTTTAGAAGTCTGCCTTAGAAATTTTGGTTTTCATCAGGTTATGATTCATTGGATTATGACATGTTTAAGGACTGCTTCCTTTTCTGTTTCTGTTAATGGGGAGATGCATGGGTTTTTTTAAGGCTATGAGGGGTCTTAGGCAGGCTGACCCTATATCACCGTATCTCTTTGCACTTGTTATAGAGGTCTTATACCTTATGGTGAAAAGACACATTAAGAGGGATAGAAAGTTTAAGTATCATTCTGGTTGTCAAAACATGAAGATTAGGAGTTTATTCTTTGCTGATGACCTATTAATGTTGTGCCATGCTGACTTAGATTCTGTGTCTATACTTAGGAGAGGTCTTGATGAATTTTCTATGTCATCAGGGCTTTACCCTAGTATGGCAAAGAGTAACGTCTTCTTTTGCAATACCCCTGAGTTAGTTAAGGATGATATTAAATTGGTTATGCCTTTTGTTGAGGGTGTCTTACCAATTAGATATCTTGGGGTTCCCCTTGTTTCTAAAAGGATAACAAAGAAGGATTGTAGTTTCTTATTAGAAGTTCTACAGAATAAGAATAATAGCTGGAAGAATAGAGTGTTATCTTTTGCTGGTAGACTTCATTAATCACTTATGTCCTGTATTCTATGCAAGTTTATTGGGGTTCTCTCTCTATCCTACCGTTAGCTGCTTGTAATGATAGTGATACCCTTCTTAGTAATTTTCTTTGGGGTAACAAAAGTAAGGTTGGTGCTTTAGTGAATGTTAAGTTGAGTGATGTTTGTGTTCCAAAGAGTCAGGGGGCATGGGTTTAAAATCTATGCATAATTGGAATAATGCCCTTATGACTAAACACCTTTGGCATATTTTGAGTAATAAGGACTCTATTTGGGTTCAATGGGCTAAAATTCACAAGCTTAAAGGCCAAAATATATGGATTATTGTTTTTAAGTGTAGTATGTCGTGGAGTTGGAGACATATTCTTACACTTAGGGATATGATTAGAGAGTTTGTCTTTGTTAAGATTGGTAATGGGAGAGATTTTAATGTTTGGTTAGATAGATGGCATGATAGAGGATCGCTAAGTAAGCTGATAAACCCATAGGATGATTGAGTTGGTAGGGTTTTCTGTTAATGATAAAGTTATTAAACATATTGATAATGGAATTTGGCTATCGCCAGTTAACTGGATTGGTCTTTATGGGGAGGTTTTGAGTGTTCCTGTAGTTGTGCTTGTTAATGAGAAGAAGGATTTAACTGTCTGGTCGGATAAGGGTAGAACTGAAAGAAGATTCAGCCGGACTGAAGTGTGGAAAGCTTTAAAGCCTAAACATCCTGAGGTGATTTGGTATAAACATGTTTGGTATACTTAATGTATACCAAGACATGCTTTTATAACTTGGCTTGTTGTTAAGGAAAGTTTAAAAACTGGTGATAGACTAAGGAAATGGTTTAATGCTAGAGATGTATCTTGTTTCCTGTGTGGTGATCCAAATGAATTCTACAACCATTTGTTTTTCACTTGTAACTTTTCTAGAAGGCTGTGGGAAAGACTCAAGCCTTTGGCTATTTTGGATAATGTAAGTCATATTTGGCCTAGTGCTATTTCAGGGGTTGTGAGTTTTCCTGCTAGAAATAACATTGTTAGTGTGGTCCAAAGGTTGTTGTTTGGTGCTTGCATCTATTACCTCTGGCAAGAAAGAAATTGTAGGCGTATGGGATTGGTGTCTAGAGATGTTGATGGTTTGGTCAAGATTATTGTCGATACAATTAGGTTGAAATTACTTAGTCTGACTATTAAACCATCCTCAAATGTTATGAAGATTGCTGATATGTGGAATGTTATACTCTGTAAGAATAATGCTACTAGTAATAGAGTAGGTTTTGATCCTTACTTAACTAAGTCATTATGAGTAGTGTTTTTTATGTTGTTGGTTGGTGGGTGCGTTGGTCCTTTGGTGGGACTGGCTTATGTGATTGTAATAGATCTTGGGTCCATATTTGTTCCATATATGATCTTAGCAGGTACAGGGATAGGTGAGTTTGCTTGTTTTGCAGGACTCATGATGTTTCATGGCTATGGATGGCTGGATGGTATTAGATCAAGGTATTATGCATTGATGGATTTGCAAGTTTTATTCTCTCTCAGTTGCTGGGAGTTATGGGGAAGACTGTTTTGGTTTATTAGCGGGATTGTTTGATGTCCTACTAGTGGACGCATGAGTTTCTTAACGCTGTGCACAATTTTTAGTTGCCAAACCTGGTTTTGTGATGCTTGTCCTCCCTTGTTTTTTAATAATCTATATATGTTTAATGTTGTGCTGATAGATACTAGGTTATTGCATCATGGAAATGATTCCTGCTTAGTTGTACTCTCTCCCCCTTTTATGGTTTCCCACTGGGTTTTACATAATTAGGGGTTTTGAGGAGACAATATGTTGGATGTGCTACTATGGCACCTTTCCTTTATCTACCTGCAGGATGATCTGATGGCGTTTATGAGTAGGTTTTCTTAATGCCTGCTTTACTTTGTCTTATGTTTGGGGTAAGGTTTACCATGGTGGATGGATTGGTTACTCTTGGTTGCTTCCCTTTTAGGTTGAATCAAGGTAGCCATGTATTCTGAAGTGGATCCTTACCTCAACTTATGGACTGGTTTTGTTTTGAATTGCCATGGATTTGCAGAAGGTGAACCTTATCTATTGGGTTCATATTGTGTTGGTATGGGTAGCAGTTATGTTCTATCTATAATTGCTTAGGTATTTGTTTCTTTTTGTAATGAGCATTGGTTTGTCCATTGCCATTAGTTTAGTACTTATTTGTATTGGTAGTACTTAGATATTGAGCATGGGATCTGTCCATGCCAATGATGTGTTGCTCAAGCTTGTTAGTAAGGGATGTATCCCTATCTAATTTTTGTTAAGCTTGTAGCTTTGTACTCTGCCTTTGTGGCATTTTCTTAATAAATTAACCGTTAAGAAAAAAAGACTTAATCCTTTACATGATTAGACCGTGTGATTAATAAGATAATGAAATCTATATTGACTCTTCAAAAACTAGAGCCATTTAAGACTTTGGGTTTTACCAAAAAGAAAGTGTAAATATGTTTTGATAAGTGTTTTATCAAAAGAAATTTTAAGGGATTATTCCCTTATACCCAAATCATTTAACTAAACTCCTTTAGGGGTAAATGTTTGTGTATACCTCAAGACAACCTAAGAGGGATTGAGGAAACCATTTAAACCATGACTTGAAATTGGAAACGACAATTTTTGCTTGTCAACTAAGAAAATTTTAGACCAAAGTATAAACATAGATTTTCGAACAATTACGGATCTTATTAATTATTTTCGATAAATCAACAAAAATCGTGTTAATTAAATTTAAATTTATTGTGAACATTTTTTTATAATTGGACGAACTAAGAAAAAAAAATTATGTTTACGTTTCTAATAAGTGTGAAAACACTTATCCTTTTACCACTTATTTCCAGTAATAACAAGACCAAAACGTGTGATTTATGTCGTAAAAGTCGGAATTATGTGTGGTTTGTGTTTTTATTGTGTTTTAGGACCAAAATATGAAAAAGGAAGAAAACACGGGTTTTCACGGGCTTTTATCGAAGAAAACGGGAAAAGACGAAGTCAAAAGATCAAGAGTGCAAAAAGAACGGAAGTCCAAGGCCTATTCTGAAGATTTATCGAAGAAATAGTCTAAAGGCGGAAGTTTAACGAAGTCGAAGAACTTAAGTCTAATAGAAGAAGAAAATTAAAAGACTTGTTCAAATCCCGAGACGACAAAGACAAAGAATTAAAGTCGAGTCGAGAAAACGTGAAGAAAGCAGGAAAGAAGATGCAACACATGCACTCCTTCCACCTTCCCTATAAATACCCTCCTAATAGTCATTAGGAGGGGGTTAGATAGTTTTAGCTAGTTTTCATTTTTTCATTTTCTTTCTAGTTTTTAGAGAGAGAGAGTCTTAAACTTTCTCTCACTAAATTTCATCTTTTCTCTTAATCTTTCAAGATTAAACACTTTTGTATTGCTTATTTCATTAATCTAAGTTTTATTTTAAGCTTTTAATCCTTAATCTCATTCTACTTTTCTTTGATTTTAGATTGATTTTTGGTGCGATTATCATATGATCCGTGTTGTTCTAAATGACTTCGTGCTTAAAAAGTTAATCTTTTGATCATTTCATAAGTTTTCATTTGATTAACCTTTAAGTCTTTTGTGCTTATTGGCTTATTTTTATGATTAGCTTATTTGTTTATAAAAGTTTCCCTTAAAAAGTTTATGTTTTTATTGTTTGATCCAAAAGTTTGTTTAATTTCGTGTTAGATAAGTTGATAAAAGTGCTTATTTGATTTGGTTTAGTATTGATTCGTTTTAGTTTGGTGTTAAGCTTGGCAACATAGCTTATTCATTGGCTTATAACCGAATCCCTTAGATTTCGGAAAGGGTGATAAACCCCTTTCCGATTTACACATTCCGAGCAGCCCTCCCCCCCCCCTTTTCCGATCACCCAATCGGAAAAGGGTTTTGAACATTCCATTCTGGCCCTTTTTGATTATTCCGATTGTTCATGTCTCAGTTATTCCGATTGGGATTTTTCCCAATATTCGGATTAGATCATTCTTCGCATATTCCGATTGTGTGAAGTTTTGTGTTATTCCAATTTGGTCCTTGTGTTGTATTCCGATCAGTACTTGTCCCTGTTATTCCGATTGGCTTCATTTCTCCATATTCCGACTGTGTCTGATTATAAGCATTCCGATTGGGCAATTTCATATATTCCGATTGGGTATTTTATTCCACATTCCGACAGCCTGATTTCTCCATATTCCGACCACCAGATCGGAATATATTCCGATCTGGGCTTGTTTTTAGCTTACTCCGATTAGGCTTATTTAGTGTATTGTTTTTATTAAATTTTCTAAGTGTTAGTTTTTATTAAGTGTTAAAGCATTTTTCTAATCTAGCCTTTAAGTTTTCAAGCGTTTATTTTACTAGTAATTTTAGTATTATTCTTTATTCTTCTATTTTACTCATCGACACTTTAATTACATGCTAATAGTTAAAATAGACAAACAAACCAAACCATTCTCTTGATTCACCAAAAGACGATTGAGTCGCACTTAAGACCGGTTTTCAATTCGAAAGGATTCGGACGATAAAGATTTTATACCTAGCCAAAAGCGAAGTATTAAATGGCGCCGCTGCCGGCTCTTTTCGTTGCGATTAACGGTTTCTAGTGAGAGACGCATTGAATTTTGGGATCCGTTCTTTGAACGTTATTTTCCTTGCTTTAAAAATTTTCAAAAATCCTAAAAAATATAAATCTCTTCAAAAATACAAAAACATTGAAAAATCATTAAAAGCAATTCTTTTCAAAAGGTTTTGCACCAAAAAGATTATATAGATATTCTCTCTGTGTATATTTTTCTTCTACAGGTGTATGCATACTAGATCTTTGACCTATTCTGAGCCCGAGACTCGTGAAGATTTAGATATGGCTGGTGTTAATAACAACAATAATAACCCACCTCTACCCAATTTGAACAACAACAACAACAACAATGTCCACCTACCTGATTTACGAACGATGGAGGAATTGTGTCAACCCACCATGAACGGACGCGGAGGCCCGATTGCGCCAATGCACGTCACGGCTCAGGAGTTTTCGTTGAAGCATCACATGATCCAGCAAGTACAAACGAACCCATTTCGTGGAATCTCGGATGATGATGCCAACAAACACCTCGATAAATTCATTACCATTACCCAAAGCATGAATTGCTCCGGTGTTTCTATGGATGACCTTCGCCTCCAACTTTATCCACACTCGCTTTCTCACCATGCCGAAAAATGGTTTGACCGTCTTCCTAAGAATTCTATTCATACGTGGAATGACATGACTCAACGCTTTTTATCGCGCTACTTTCCCCCATCCATGGTCACTAGCCTTCGTAACCAAATCAGTGGATTCATGCAAGAGAATGATGAATCGCTCTTTGATGCTTGGGAACGATACAATGATTTGATCGACCGCTGTCCAAATCACAATATGCTCCCCGTCACTCTCATTGACACTTTCTACAATGGTCTCACTTTTCGTGATCGTGACACGATCAATGCCGCCGCCGGTGGTACCTTTATGAAAAGGAGACCGGAGGAGTGCCGAGAGTTGATCGAAAACATGACTACTCACCACAAGAATTGGGATTCATCCGCATCCTCAAGATCTAATCAGAGAGTCAATGTTTCTTCTACTACCTCCAATCCTGAAATGACTGAAATTTCTCGACAACTCGCTGAGATGAACAAGAATTTCATGGCCATGGCCACTAACCACTTTCAACAAGCTAAAGCCGTTGCTATTTCTTGTGACACATGTGGTGGTCCTCATTCTTATAATGATTGTCCTTCTACCCGAGGCAATTTTTCTGAAAACGTTAACGCAGCTTGCGACACTTATCCCACGGGAGGCTATCAAGCCCGCCCTCAAGGAGACCGTGGCTTGCTAAGTTATCGTTCCAACAATTATCTTGCTCCTCCCGGTTTCCCTCCTGTAAACCAAAACCAACAACAAAGCTACAACAAATCCCAACCTCGTGCAAACAATCAATATCAATCCCAACGAAACCCATACCCACCTCAAGGAAATTCTCAAGCCTACCAAGCTCCACCTCTCAATCAACCGATGGCAGTGAGTCCAGACGTTGAGACGTTCATGAAGACTAATCGTGAGATGGTGACGAATCTTCAGAGTCAAGTCCGCAACTTGAAGGGCGAAATGGCGAAACAAGGGAGCGATATTCGAGCCGAGCTAAGGAATGACATGGCAAAACACAGCAATGAAATTAATGCCAACATGAGAGACTCTTTTAATAATCAAGCAGTTCACCTTCGTGATATGATTGGTTCGCTCATCAAAGGTAATCAACCCTCTTCTTCGGGTACTCTTCCGAGTAACACCGTTGCGAATCCAAGAGGGGTGATGAAAGCAATCACCACTCGTAGTGGAAAAGGTTATATGGAACCCGAGCTTCCTACACCTCCACCCGTGATTGTGAACAAGGAAAAAGAGCAACTTTCCCCACCTCCTTCACCTTCTATCCCCATTTCCCCACCACCCGTGGTTGTGAGTGATCCTATTCCCTTAAAGCCTTCTTCTTCATCCAATATACCTTATCCTTCAAGGTTGAGGAAAGAGAAGCAAAAGAGCAAGGATGATATTCAGGTTTCAAACTTTCTAAAAATGTTTAAAAAATTGAATTTTAACATCTCCTTTGCCGAGGCTCTCGCTCACATGCCCAAATAGGCTAAGATGTTTAAAGATCTTCTAAGTGATAAGGAAAAGCTTCTTGACATCGCTCAGACTCAACTAAATGAGAACTGCTCTGCAGTGCTCTTAAGGAAATTGCCCACCAAACTTGGTGATCCGGGTCGCTTCTTTATTCCTTGCAACTTCCCGGGAGTATAGAATTGCATGGCCCTAGCTGATCTAGGTTCCAGTATAAACTTAATGCCTTTAAGTGTTTGGAAGCAATTATCTCTCCCTGAGCTAGTCCCCACCAAAATGACTTTGGAATTAGCCAACCGTACGGTTGCTTATCCAATGGGGATAGCCGAAGATGTCTTTGTTGGCGTTGATAAATTCACCTTCCCGACGGATTTTGTCATCGTTGACTACGAGATGGATCCTGGTGTTCCATTAATCGTTGGACGTCCATTCCTGAGGACCGGTCGCACTCTCATTGATGTAGCCGCGGGCGAAATAATCATGAGAGTTGGTGACGATAAAATTGTCTTCAACATGGGTAAGATTTCTAAGCAACCTTATTCATATGAGAGTGTTAATGCTATTGATGTTCTCGATGAGGCTTGTGAAGAACATTTTCATGATGCTTGCAAAAGTACTCTTTCTTCTCTACCCAATGTTGAGACCGTTGCCTCAATTGCTCCAGCATTGACTCCTTTTGGAGAAAGTGACTTGGATGATTTCGAAGCTAGCTTGGGTCCTCTTGATATTAAGTATGATAATTTGTCCACCAATTGGGATGAAGACATTCGTACTATTGAGAGACTTCTCAATCAGGACCCGTTTTATCCTCCTTCTCCTAACGAGGTGACTAATAATGATCCATCGTTAGTTTCACCATCTATTGAGGATCCTCCTATTCTTGAGCATAAGGACCTACCTCCTCATCTTGAGTACGTTTTCCTTGAAGACGACGAGAAGTTACCGGTCATCATCGCAAAGGACCTGAAAGAAGACGAAAAATCCCGACTTGTCGTTGTGTTGAAGAAGCATAAACGAGCTATCGCTTGGAAAATCTCCGACATCCGTGGAATTGATCTTCACTTTTGCACACATAAAATTCTCATGGAGGACGACTTTAAGCCCACAATTCAAAGCCAACGAAGGGTGAATCCTAAAATCCATGAAGTCATCAAAAAAGAGGTTATCAAACTTCTTGATGCGGGTATGATTTACCCTATTTCGGATTCACCATGGGTTAGTCCAGTCCATTGTGTGCCTAAGAAAGGCGGAATCACCGTTGTACCCAATGCAAACAATGAGTTAATTCCTACCCGTCTCGTTACTGGGTGGAGAGTTTGTATAGACTACCGCAAACTCAATGATGCCACGAGAAAGGATCATTATCCTCTACCTTTTATTGACCAAATGCTTGAACGTTTAGCGGGTAATGAATATTACTGCTTTCTTGATGGTTTCTCGGGTTATTTCCAAATACCCATCGATCCCCAAGATCAAGAGAAGACAACATTCACTTGTCCCTATGGCACATTTGCTTACAAAAGGATGCCTTTTGGCTTATGCAATGCCCCCGGGACTTTCCAAAGGTGCATGTTGGCTATCTTCCATGACATGGTTGAGCAAACCATGGAAGTCTTCATGGATGATTTCTCGGTCTTTGGGGATTCCTTCTCTTCTTGCCTTGCCAATTTGGAACGTATGCTTAAGCGGTGCGAAGACACTCGCCTTGTTCTGAATTGGGAAAAATGCCATTTTATGGTAAAAGAAGGCCTTGTGCTAGGACACAAAATCTCTAAAGCCGGTCTTGAAGTCGACCGTGCTAAAGTATATATCATAGCCAAATTACCTCCACCTTCAACCGTGAAGGGTGTGAGAAGTTTTCTGGGTCATGCGGGCTTCTATCGTCGATTCATTAAGGATTTCTCTAAAATCGCTCGCCCGATGACTCACCTCTTGGAAAAAGATACTCCTTTTATCTTTTCTAAAGAGTGTCTCGAAGCCTTCAATCTTCTTAAGGATAAGCTAACTAAGGCACCGGTCTTGGTTACCCCTAATTGGGAGCTGCCTTTTGAATTGATGTGCGATGCTAGTGACTTTGCTATTGGTGCGGTTTTGGGCCAACGAGTGAATAAACACTTCCAACCAATCTCCTACGCTAGCAAAACAATGACGGGGGCTCAATTGCATTATACGACAACCGAAAAAGAGCTTTTAGCTGTTGTCTATGCTTTTGAGAAATTTCGCCCCTATCTTGTTTTATCCCCCACCATCGTATACACGGACCATTCCGCGTTGAAGTACTTGATGACAAAGCATGATTCTAAGCCAAGACTTCTTCGCTGGGTTTTACTCCTTCAAGAATTCAACATTGAAATTCGTGACAAGAAGGGAGCCGAAAACCTGGCCGCGGATCATCTGAGCAGACTTGAGGATCCATATCAAGGGGATCATCCGAACAAAGAGATCAATGACTCTTTCCCCCTTGAGACCTTAATGTCTATAAATCTCAATCTTGATGGCACCCCGTGGTTTGCGGACATTGCAAACTACTTAGCGGGTGGTATTCTCATCAAAGGGTTAACATCCCAACAAAAGAAGAAGTTCATGAATGATGTTAAGACTTACTTTTGGGATGACCCTTTTCTATTCAAACAATGTGCTGATCTTCTCATTCGTCGATGTGTTGACGAACCGGCAGCTTTTGACATTCTCCAAGCTTCCCACAAAGGACCCATCGGTGGTCACTTTGGTCCCAACTACACCGCTAAGAAAGTGTTTTATTCTGGATTCTACTGGCCCACCATTTATCGTGACGCTCACGAAATGGTTAAGCATTGTGATGCTTGCCAACGTCAAGGCAAGATCACACATAAGGATGAGATGCCTCTAAATTTCATACTTGAATGTGAAATCTTTGATGTATGGGGCATCGACTTTATGGGGCCATTTCCATCCTCCAAAGGGAACAAGTACAGCCTCGTCGCCGTCGACTATGTTTCTAAATGGGTTGAAGCTAAGGCTCTTCCTACGAATGATGTGAGGGTGGTTGTGAACTTTTTGAAGCAGCTTTTCGCTCGATTTGGCGTTCCTCGTGCTATTATCAGTGACCGCGGGACTCATTTTTGCAACGATCAATTTGCAAGAGTCATGGCTAAGTATGGTGTCAATCACCGTCTTTCCACCGCTTATCATCCCCAAACCAATGGGCAAGCCAAGATATCCAACCGTGGATTAAAGAGAATTTTGGAGCGTACTGTGGGAGAGCATCGCGCCGCGTGGGGCGATAAGTTAAATGATGCTCTGTGGGCTTTCCGTACTGCTTACAAGACCCCGATCGGTTGTACACCTTATCTTCTTGTGTATGGGAAAGCCTGCCACCTCCCAATCGAGCTGGAACATAAGGCGCACTGGGCCTTGAAGTGGGCTAACTTCGACATCAACAAAGCCGGTGATCATCGCAAGATTCAACTCAACGAGCTAAATGAACTGAGGAATGAAGCTTATGAGAACTCGCTGATCTACAAGGAGAAGACGAAGATCATTCATGACGCAAAAATCAAGAACCGAGAGTTCCACGTTGTTGATAAAGTCTTACTCTTTAACTCTCGGTTGAAGATCTTCTCTGGCAAGTTGAAGAGCCGCTGGTCTGGTCTATTCACTGTCGCCAAAGTCTTTCCATATGGGACCATTGAGCTTTCTCAGCTAAATGGGCCCAACTTCAAGGTGAATGGTCAGCGTCTGAAGCTGTACTTTGGTGAGGACATCTCTCACGAGATGATTCCATCCCTCACCACGTTCCCTATGAACTAATTTGGGTCGAGTCAGGCTCGTGACTCGGTGAACAAAAACAAGCGCTTCTCGGGAGGCAACCCGTCATCTATCCTTTACTGCTTTCATAATAAGTGTAGGGGAGCCCCGCATATGTTTGTTGTCTTGTTTCTTGTGCTGTGCAGGGATTTAAGCTTCAAAGATCCACCTTGATGACTTTTGACGAACCGTGATACCGTGTTCCCATCTTCCTAGTTCTATCCTAAACTCTTGTGATTCAATATTTCATATTTCATATGTTCACATTGAATTCACTTTAGTTGTCCTTTCCTTAGCAAGATTTAAACAAAGTGCACAATGTCCTAAGTGTAGGGGAGTTTACTCCCACATGCTCAAACATTGAGGACAATGTTTATCTCAAGTGTAGGGGGGACTTCTATCGAAGTAAGTGGTCTTTTCCATGAATTTGCCCTCATTTTAACCGGAAAATTCGATTTTTTTGTCATTTTTCAAAATTTTTAATCTATTTTGGCCTAGTTGTATAGTTGTATTTTCCTTTATCTTGTTTAGTTTCCTTCCATTGCTAGAATAAATTTTCAATAAAGTGGTTTTAAATTTTTCTTAGTCGTGAACATTTTGACTCAACCCGAGTTTACTTACCTAAGTTTACTCTATCTAGTATCCTTAACGTGTTTAAGTCAAGTTTTGCTAGGCTTTTATATAGGGAGCTATAAAACGCGAAAGTCTTAACTCTCACGGGTTAAGAACAAAAACTTTTCGCAAGTTCCTATAATTGATCCTAGAGAGTCGTTTATCAAGGGAACTTTAAAATGTGATTTCTAAACTTGAAAAAGTCTAAGAATTTGCAAGATCATATAGGCGACTCGAAAACCCAAAACTTTGATTTAATTGGCTAAGCATCCACGAGTCTCATTCCTTGAGATTTTAAACTGTGGAGAACGAGAGATGATAGAGTCAATTATAAGTTCGGTATTCTTTCGTGGATTTATGTGAGTTAATTATAAGCCTATTCTCCCTCCGCTTGTTAATAAATTTATCTGCAATAAATAAGGTTGTACGATTTAAAAGGTTACTTAGCTTCTAGCCCCAGATCGTTTAAAAGTTGCTCGGTACGGATTAGAGTTCATAGCCAAGGCATAACTTATTGAAGCGGGATGCGAAGATTGGCGAGTCCAAAAAGGCCCTAACAAGGCATGAGGGCTACATTTTGTTGCTAAAGATCCAAAAGTGATGTGAAGAATCATTTATCGAAAATCAATATGAAGGATCGAGACACACGACGAAAAGCAAGAACTCCCCAAAAGTCATGGAGAAGTCTATCCGAAAAGACCCTAACAAGGTATGAGGATAAATAGATCCAAGTCCTAAAAGGAGGCGGATCGTTGTATATCTAAGTCCAAAATAAAGATTGGAGAAAAATGAAGAAGTCGTGGTCCAAAGATGAAGAATCTCTCAAAACTTCAAGTGAATAAATTTCTATTACGAAGAGAAGACCATAATTTCAAGAACGTCTCTCGAAGATTCGAAGTATGAAGTCGCTGCCAAATATCGGTCCGAGAAAGGTCTCAAATCGTGAAGCGAGTTATGCCAAGATATGAACTTTATGAGGTCCCGAGAAGCAATTTTAAAAGATTTGGTCCTTTAGCTAACTATTGATTAAATCATTCACCTTATTTTCGGACCAAATAACTATCAAAATAAGTCAAACAATGCATCATCGTGATCATTCAAGACAAAAATAAAATATAAGAGATACACTTAGGAATAAGGGAGTCTAAGTGAGTAATTAGCCCACATGAGTTTGTGATAGTTTGCTAACTTATAATAACAATGATCTCGTTTTTAAGCTGGGTATGGGGAACGTAAAACTTGAGGATGATAAACGTTCATGGCCGCCCAAACCCAATGTAAGTTTTTAATTTCTTTACTTATTTCTATCTTTTATGTTTAGTATTTAATAAAGGCCAAGGTGGGTTATTTATGATGGAGAATGTAAACCGTGCTTTAAAATTAATGCATTGCATGAGGGCATTGCAATGGTCAAGTGTAGGGGATTTAATAAGTGTGAAAACACTTATCCTTTTACCACTTATTTCCAGTAATAACAAGACCAAAACGTATGATTTATGTCGTAAAAGTCGGAATTATGCGTGGTTTGTGTTTTTATTGTGTTTTAGGACCAAAATATGAAAAAGGAAGAAAACACGGGTTTTCACGGGCTTTTATCGAAGAAAACGGGAAAAGACGAAGTCAAAAGATCAAGAGTGCAAAAAGAACGGAAGTCCAAGGCCTATTCTGAAGATTTATCAAAGAAAAAGTCTAAAGGCGGAAGTTTAACGAAGTCGAAGAACTTAAGTCTAATAGAAGAAGAAAATTAAAAGACAAGTTCAAATCCCGAGACGACAAAGACAAAGAATTAAAGTCGAGTCGAGAAAACGTGAAGAAAGCAGGAAAGAAGACGCAACACATGCACTCCTTCCACCTTCCCTATAAATACCCTCCTAATAGTCATTAGGAGGGGGGTTAGATAGTTTTAGCTAGTTTTCACTTTTTCATTTTCTTTCTAGTTTTTAGAGAGAGAGAGTCTTAAACTTTCTCTCACTAAATTTCATCTTTTCTCTTAATCTTTCAAGATTAAACACTTTTGTATTGCTTATTTCATTAATCAATGTTTTATTTTAAGCTTTTAATCCTTAATCTCATTCTACTTTTCTTTGATTTTAGATTGATTTTGGTGCGATTATCATATGATCCGTGTTTTTCTAAATGATTTCGTACTTAAAAAGTTAATCTTTTGATCATTTCATAAGTTTTCATTTGATTAAGCTTTAAGACTTTTGTGCTTATTGGCTTATTTTTATGATTAGCTTATTTGTTTATAAAAGTTTCCCTTAAAAAGTTTATGTTTTTATTGTTTGATCCAAAAGTTTGTTTAATTTCGAGTTAGATAAGTTAATAAAAGTGCTTATTTGATTTGGTTTAGTATTGATTCGTTTTAGTTTGGTGTTAAGCTTGGCAACATAGCTTATTCATTGGCTTATAACCGAATCCCTTAGATTTCGGAAAGGGTGATAAACCCCTTTCCGATTTACACATTCCGAGCAGCCCTCCCTCCCCCTTTTCCGATCACCCAATCGGAAAAGGGTTTTGAACATTCCAATCTGGCCCTTTTTGATTATTCCGATTGTTCCTGTCTCAGTTATTCCGATTGGGATTTTTCCCAATATTCCGATTAGGTCATTCTTCGCATATTCCGATTGTGTGAAGTTTTGTGTTATTCCAATTTGGTCCTTGTGTTGTATTCCGATCAGTACTTGTCCCTGTTATTCCGATTGGCTTCATTTCTCCATATTCCGATTGTGTCTGATTATAAGCATTCTGATTGGGCAATTTCATATATTCCGATTGGGTATTTTATTCCACATTCTGACAGCCTGATTTCTCCATATTCCGACCACCAGATCGGAATATATTCCGATCTGGGCTTGTTTTTAGCTTACTCCGATTAGGCTTATTTAGTGTATTGTTTTTATTAAATTTTCTAAGTGTTAGTTTTTATCAAGTGTTAAAGCATTTTTCTAATCTAGCCTTTAAGTTTTCAAGCGTTTATTTTACTAGTAATTTTAGTATTAATCTTTATTCTTCCATTTTATTCAACGACACTTTAGTTACTTGCTAATAGTTAAAATAGACAAACAAACCAAACCATTCTCTTGATTCACCAAAAGACGATTGAGTCGCACTTAAGACCGGTTTTCAATTCGAAAGGATTCTGACGATAAAGATTTTATACCTAGCCAAAAGCGAAGTATTAGTTTCGTAAAGTTAAATATTTATTATTTAATTACTTGTAATATTTAACGACGCTTTAAACGTCGAATTGAGCAAAACTAATAAAAATAATAGTTGAGACGAAACTAAAACGTAGAAAATATGAAGAAAGAATTTCTGAGTGAATTGTGGTCATGATAATTATTTCATCAGGAAAGGTGAATGTAAAGACTAAAACATTATGTAGAAAGGATAAGGAATCAATTAGGATTGTTCCTTAGTAATGACTGTGCAAAATAAATTTCCGAGTAATTTAAAATAGCCGATGCTTGTAAAAAGGATAATATAAATAATAAAAGGGGTTCGCGGCTAATGTGAACCATTAGAATTGAGAAGCCGATGGCGTAAAATATATAAAAGGCCACTTGTGGTTGCCTAAATATGGAGGATTTCGAGATTTAGTTATGTTGGAATCTCATATGTCTAAGTATTCTATTCATGCCATTTCTGATTAAATGTATCTTTATCTTAAGAAGTTGTACTGATGGTAAATTATGAAGGCAGACATCGCCTCATACATTAGTAAACGTCTAACTATTGCAAAGGTCATCATCTGAATTTGATTCGATTTGGGTCATCTTCGACAGACTGACCAAATCTACTAATATCATTTCCGTTAATGATAGATTCTCGATGAAGAAATTGACTCATTTGTATTTAAAGGAGTTGTGTAAACATAATGTGCCTGTATCGATCATCTCTATCAAGATCCTCGCTTCGCATCGAATTTCTAGAGATTTGCTCATAATTCATTGGGAACGAACCTTGATGAGAGTACTGTTTACCACCCCAATCGAAGGGACGAGGTAATGTAACGATACAAAACACTAGAAGTGTTGTTTTATGCTTGAATAATTGACCTTTGGTGATAAACCGTATAATCGTTTTCCTTTGGAGAGATTATCATTGATAAATATCGTATTAGTAGCGAGATCGAATCTTGTGAGAATCTATATATCAGAGCATCTGTAAGCAGGAGTTGGGATGAAGATACCCGACATACATCCATTGTGAGTTGGACATGTCTTTTAGGTTTTAAGGTTGCCTATGATGACAAACCTAAACTTACAAAATACCCGACCCGCGAGACCTAAAATGATTGTTGAAATTAGGATCTAATTATTGACTGCCGGTAGTGGGCAGGAGGTTATGTGAATATGAAATGTAGATCTTGAAGTGCAGGATGGGTAGCTAAGTTATGCCAAAAATTTTCACCTTGGAAAAAAAGAATTGATGATCTGAAAGATCATGGGAAATAATTCCCCGTTGTATGGGACCATTGAGATAACGTAAAAAGTTGGTTTGAAACGCATACAAGCTAGATCTACCCTAGGACTTCAAGGGCTGCGTGAATTATTTTTCGTATATCGAACTTGATAAAATGTCTATCAAGTGAAAATCTGATTACTTCTTGATGAAGTTTAGATCGGCGAAAAGTTGCATTAATCAAAAACCCGTGAACATCATGGATAAAGAAAGTATGCCAACTTAAGCCTGATTGTATTCCAGTAGTTATGTTTGATGAAACTCGCGTATTGTAATGAATTACACTTGTGAGAAAAGACCGAATGTGGAGGAAATACCCACATGGCTCTAACTCTATAAGAAGCGAGTAGTAAGATAAATCGATCTTTGAGGAAAAAGATCCTGTTTAGGGGTAAATGTTGTGATAATCCGTCAATTTATGGTCAGTATTTTATTCTCAAGTATTATTTAAAAACATTATTTTAATGTTATATTATAAACTCACTCATTTTTGGGAAGAAATTTGGGTTTACGTCTTGAAGTAGCATCGACTACGTCTATATCGGAGGACTCTACGTTACGTGCTTACGTTTACATACACCGTTTTTGGTGACAGTCTGACATTTCAGGAAATACATTTATCCGTGAATATTATTTTGGGATTTTAAATTTGTGTTGGTTCATAAACTCACAAATTTACGAGAAGAGATTAGTACTTACGTTCATGATTTAATGTCCTTTACGACTAAGCCGGAAACCCTAGGTTTACGTATTTATGTTTTTAAACTCCGTTTTTGATGAGACAATTTTTATTAGATTCGTTTTGTGCCGTTGATTCATAATTTATAAAAACGTTTTTTGTAAAACGACCCGAGGGAACGTAAATCAAGGAAACTATAATCGAGAAGTAACTGTAAAATAATAGAGGTTAGACAAGTTTACATTTGCCCCACCCCTATACAAGTGGCGACAAGATTAAGCTAGCAAGCCTTTTATGGCAAGCTTGTGTAAACTAGAAGGACATTTATCCTTTACTTCCACCAAAACCACTTGCATCATAAAACAACTAGCAACATAAACTAGCTACTCATTTCTCTCATGCCACTCACACACAAACTCTCTCTTGCTCCTCCTTTGTGTCGTCCACTCTTCAACACAACTACACCATTTGATCAAAAATTTCTACCATAATCTTGTGATTAACTTACACAAGATGAAAACCCATAGAAGATGTATTGATTGGAGGTGATATTAACAACTAGAAAGGAGTTTCTATGGATTCTTGGGGCTGATTTTCCACAAGGAGTTATTGAAGATAGGTGATCTTGAAGTTGATATTGGTGTACCACAAGTTTTGTCAACAAAAGTCAAGATTGATCTTAAATTTCATAATCTTTGTGGTAACAAGATCATCCTTCCCATTTCCTTGTTATTTTTGTAAATGTAAATTGTATTTTCTTTCTTGATGTATATGTATATGATGATATATGATGATAAAAATATTATGTAGGGATCGTGTGTTGATAAACTTGGTTAAAAAGATTAAAAACTACATGTAAAAATGTTAAAAGCATGCTTAAAATAGTAGGCTTGATAAAACAGTAAAAGACCATATGATAAATTTTTTAAAATAACTTGGATAAATTAATATACAGTAATGTATGTGTCTTGTACATATGTAAGAGTTGGCCACACAATGGAATCCATAATATTAGTGAGATATGATCAAAACAATATTGAAGTTCAAATCTGTATAGTCTGTTTTGGACGAATTGTTAGAGACATTTAGAGGTTGATTGAGCAGTAGCAAAATCTGAGTTAATTGTTTAAAATAATATATAATTTGTGTTACCCAAAAATGAGCTTCTATCTCCTTGTAGAACTTAAGATATGGTAAAAATGGTGAAAGTGAAAATCATAATCAGATTTGTAAAATAAATGTATATATTATAAAATTAGCACTCAAGTAAAACTAATATAAAATGTATACCTAAAACCCACTAACTTATATATTACTTATAAATAAGTATATACTTTGATAAATAAATGGGACATTTTATAAAAACGGAAATTTGATAAGTTTTATAAGTTATAAAACTATATACATAAGTTTTACGTCTTTTCGGCTAAAACCGTTAAATTAACGTTTTCGTCAATTAAAACATAGACGGTCGGACCCGTCAAATGTAAACTTTTTACAAGTCATATACTGATTTATAAGTATATTTGACAAGTAAAAACCGATAAAACCCGAGCTTTATAACTTATGGACATAAGGGGCCAACGTAGCCTTATTGCACTATTGACCCAACTAGTTTGGATAAACACTAATAGACTTACTCATTGGGCTTAACCCACTCGGGCCCAATATATGAGTAAAGGCCTGATATTAATAGTATAAATGGACTAATATAAAGAGTTGAACTCTTAATGGACTTTAATGGGCTTATTGGGCCTTAATATGGAATTGGATTAAAACTAGTATAATTAGTCTAAATTTGACTAACACATAACACTATAATGTGTATGAAGAGATAAAAATCCCACTTGATCATCATCATACTTACAATATCATCATATATATACATGACATTGTTTTTATAAAGTCATTGAACAAGAGTCAAAGACGAGTATTATTTGTCTAGATTTCCGTGATTGAAGCACGTACCGTACATCCAAATCGCCGATAACCGCCTTTTCCAATCCACGTGAGTTCATAGCCTCGCACTCTTTTAAATGTTTTATGAAATTTTTTATAAACCCGCGAGGGAGATGACATGTTAGTTTTAAGATAATAGGACACCAGGTGTCCCGATTGTTTTCTTATTGATATGGACCCGAATGATTATATGACCCGATGAATAATTATATGACTCAATAAATGAAATGAAATGGATTATTATAGTTATGTTATGTCACTAAAAGTCCCATTAGCATGAATTGTGAACTACCGGGATTTGGTAAACGCTTATGCATATAATAGTACTATTTGGGGAAGATCACCCCAGTTCGCGCCTTGACGGTTGATCCCCGCCGTGCCACATTGATTGGTAAGATAATTTATGTATGAGAAGATTTATATAAGTGTGATTATTGTGACGATACATTGTTTTAGATGAGCAAATTAATTTCCGGTTAGCTACCCATTGTTTGTTATAGTAAGGTAGCAATGTCATGCGGCTTATAATAATCCAATATTGAAACTAATAATGTACGAACTGAATTATAATATATTGCCTGACTAGCAACACGGGGTCTTATTATTGATATTATGTTCGTGTTTTGGTTTTACATAGCCATATTCATATAACGGTTTTTATTTAACTCTATACAACGTTATAAAACGTATTGTATGATGTTTTTACGACAATGCTTCGTATAATGTGTTGTCCCATATAATTTGTGATGATTAAGTAAGGAAGAAAGAAAGAAAATAGATGAAGTAGATGAATTCTAGAGAGAGAAAGTAGAGAGAAGATGGAGAACTAGGTGAGATTAGATTAGAATAATGAGAGTTACAAATGATAATCCACCCTTCCTAACATGCTAGGAAGGGCCTTATATAGCCAGGTTTACATGTAACCATAATAGGTTATATTGTTTTGACCAGGCATGTCTTTTGGGCTATGAGTAGCTTAAATCTAAGCCCGTGAACCACGACTATTTAACTAACTATTACAACGTTCTAATAAATGTTACAATAATAAAATATGATCGAGCATTCTTTTATAACTCAATATTTTGAGGCTAACAATCTCCCCCAATGTGAGGTCATTCCCCTTCGATATTTGGAGATCAATGGAGATTACGAATCTCGTCATAAATGAGTCTTGAACGTGTAACAATAGTCTTGTTCCTTCATGCTGTGATCTTTGAGCCTTTTTGATTGTCTTCCGACTTAGTCTTTTATCTTGAGATCTTCAAATAATTCTTGACTTGTCTTTGCCATCTTGCGATCTTGTGTCTTTATCCACATGCTCACACTATTAACTGTTGAATAAATATTTAGGCATGAATATGTGGTTTTTTGAATCTTTGACTTTGCTGAGTACACCGTGACGCCACCTTCTCGAGACAAAACATAGACACGGACTGAATGGCTTTGACATTCGTCCTAAATCGGTAGCGTTTTACCTCTGGTCGGTGAAGACCGTTATACGATATTAAATACAGTACCTATGATTAGGTAGATTCAATTAAGAATATGCTTGACAGGGTTTCGCGGCTGTACTAGCCGTTCTCTTTACTCGACCGTCTCAAAGCAAGACTGCGAACATAAAGAGTGAATCAATTGGATAAATATCCCCTTGATTAAATTCGTCATTTCAAAATCCTGGAACAAGTTTGATTCATTAAGAATCTTACCATTTTTGCTTTCCAGTTAACACAAGCTTGATTCATATGAATCTCACAAGTCACCTACCGTAGCGCTGTTTGATGTTGACGCTAGAAGGATTTCCATTCGTCACTGTGAATATTAATGAATATCACTCTGAATGTTCTGGCAAGACCATAAAGATATTGCGTAGAAACCTGAAACGAGTTTGAATCAATTCAGAATCAAACCACTATTGCTTTTCAGTTTACACATGTTCAATTCTAAAAGAATCTTACACATGACCTACCAAAGTGTTGTTTGATGTTAACACTGGAAGGATTTCCACTCATCATTGTGAGTACTAAGTAGTATCACTCTGAGTGTTCTAGCAATATCGTAAGGATATAACGTAGGACTCTCTTGATCTTCATCTGTGTGTCCTAACGTGATTTGATTGATCTCTTGGCTCTAGACTCGATTTGTGCATTTTTAATGGTCGGAGGCTAAAGTAGATGCCACCTATTCAATATCAACTATCTCGAAGTGAGAAAGTCAATATAAGTCATGTTGATCTCCGTGACAATAAAACAAACTTCTTTTTAGAGAAGTCTGAGTAGCTAGGAAAGGGTTGTGCTTCACATCACTAGATCCATGATGAGTTTATCTTCATGATGGGTTGACCTAGTTTCTGCCTAAGTTGTATGGAAGGCTTCTTTCTTTACGCCCTTTATCCTTACATTTCTTTTTCATTCTTCAACCCCTTCAATGCTTACCACGACATCATTACTAGCACCTT
Organism: Glebionis coronaria; assembly: GCA_025667525.1. Classification (NCBI taxonomy): domain Eukaryota; kingdom Viridiplantae; phylum Streptophyta; class Magnoliopsida; order Asterales; family Asteraceae; genus Glebionis; species Glebionis coronaria. Next base: position 383,846,971 of record CM046874.1, read on the forward strand.
GTTGTGATTTTTCCAGTGCTAGCATCAGTACTTAGTCGGCATTTAGCTACGTTCACATTCTACTCCATCTTTCCTAAGGACTTCTAATAATCTATTGGATTGTCCCTGGGAAGATCCCTCTGGTTCTGGTTGGATCATAAGACTTAAACCTAACCACCCTTTTGACACCAATAACGTCGTGAATTAAAGATGTTGTGGGTATTTGATCGTAACCATGAAAACCACTTCGAATGTCTAACAAGATGTTTGAAAAACATTTCACACCTTGATAGTTTTGTCGTTTCAGAAATGCTCCCCCTTCACATGTGCATCGATAATCGAAAGTGTTTCGCACATGTAAATAAGAGTTAAAGCGCTTGAGTCTTATATAAGATCACATTTTAATCACAGTTTCTCCCCTATCTCTAATATATAAAATCTTTTGATATTAGAGATACCAAATTTGATTAAATTATATTTTGAAAAATAGTCTTGAAAATCTCTGGGAGAAAGATGTGTGAATCTTTTGCATGAAGTGAAAATGCTCCCCCTAAAATTGATCCAATTGAATTGTCATTGTGAGGATGTGATCCACATTTCTCTTTTTGAGGATGGGAGTCGTTTAACACACAATTTTTGAAAGATTTTGAATAATCATTGAAAAATTCTTGAAAATATTATGTTCAACGCTTTTTGACAAATCCTATTTCTTTTTGTCGAAGAGGTTTTTCTAAAGCATAAACTTGAGTTCATAGACTTTGACTATCTTGACAAATCCACTCAAGTTTAAGAAGATTTAACTTCTTTTGTTGAGGGTAAGGGAACTAAATCGTACACTCCCCCGTGAATATATATCCGGGTTGCAATCTGAAAGTGATTACAAGCCATTATGTTGAGCTCAAAACGTTGAATGTTTTGTGACAAGCTCAACCCGAGATAGATTGCTCTACCCGTTGTTAGAAACATTGTCCAAAAGAGACAAGTTCCTTTAAAAAGATAAAAATGACATGTTTTGAAAAATATTTACAACTTTCATTCGAGCTTTATGTACATACCCGTGTCGTTATTGAGCGACATTTCTAGGTACGTCCATATTATCGATACTGAAAGACATGTCGAGAAGAATCTTTTTGGTATTTTTGAAAGATTTTTAATTTTGTGTTTTGCTTTTATATGTTTTATATTTTTGTATTTTGTTTTTCCATAGATATATACAAGTAGATGTTTGAAATATGAATCAAGCAGGTACCTTTGCCAGAATCTCCAGGTCTGCTGGAGTCAAACATCTCATACCAATTTGCCTAACGAGGTACTCAAACCTATCTTGCGACAGAGCTTTCGTGAACAAGTCGACTAACTGATAATCCGTTCCAACAATGTATAATTCAATGATTCCGCGTTCAACTTGTTCCTTTATGAAGTGATATCTGACGTCAATGTGCTTCGTGCGGGAATGTTGTACCAGATTGCAGGAGATGGCTATGGCCGACTTTGAGTCACAATACATAGGTACTTTATCAAAGTGGAAGCCATAATCCGTGAGTTGTGTTCTCATCCACAGAACATGAGCACAACACGCAGATAGAGACACATACTCTGCTTCGGCTGATGAAAGTGACCTGCAATCCTGCTTCTTGGAAGACCATCCCACAAGCTTATCTTGACCTAGAAATTGTGCACCACCAGAAGTACTTTTTCGTGTATGAAGACACCCTGAATGATCAGAATCTGAATAGGCCGTTAGAAAGAAACCGGTTTCCCTCGGATACCAGAGTCCCAAGTGAATGGTATTCTTAAGGTACCGAAAGATCCGTTTAACCTCCTTGAGGTGCTTTTCAGTGGTTCGTGCTTGATATCGTGCATAATAGCATGTAGCATGATGAATATCAGGTCTGCTTGCTGTCAGGTACATGAGGGACCCGATCATGGACCGATATCTCGTTTGATCTATGGGTAATCCCTCCAAGTCAGCATCTAGGGATTTTGTGGATAATGGTGTCCTAACTGGGTCACATGAGGTCATACCATGCTTTTGATTATCTCTTGACAATAGGTAGCTTGGTTAATAGAGATACCACTTGGGGATTGGTGAACTTGAATTCCTAGAAAGAATTTTAGTTCGCCCATCATAGACATTTCAAATTTGTTGTGCATTACTTTTTCAAACCATTTTGAAAGTTTTGGGTTTGTAGACCCGAAAATAATGTCATCAGCATAAATCTGCACAAGCAAAATGTCATCCCCATATAAATAAGTGTACAAAGTTAGATCGATGGAACCTTTTGAGAAACCTTTGGAGACCAGAAATTTCGAGAGCTCGTCGTACCACGCCCTTGGAGCTTGCTTTAGTCCATAAAGTTATTTGTGGAGACGATACACCTTGTCAGGATAAAGAGGATTGACGAATCCTTCTGGGTGCGTGACATAGACTTCTTCCTTCAAATGACCGTTAAAAAACGCCGTCTTTACGTCCATTTGATAAACGATGAATCCCTTATGTGCAGCATAAACAAGAAAAATCCTGACCGCTTCCATTCGAGCTACTGGTGCAAATGATTCTTCAAAATCAATACCCTCTTTCTGTCCATACCCTTTAGCCACTAGCTGTAACACCCCCACAAGTGCTATGCGCAGCGGAACTACAACATTGGGTGCTACACAGTATTCATTGCACACAAGATATATCAAACGACGCTAAAAAGACGTCAACTTAAAACTTGAAATTAAAAATTGTTAGATGATACATGTCCACGGTTTTTCCAACCCCAATTGGTACAACAGAGTTTAGCGTTTTCGGTCCCCATGAATCTCAACCCAAAAATTTCAGTTTCGCAACAACATTACATTTAAACTTAAAATTGTTTAAGTAAAAAGGGAGGAAAAACAAGCAGACTCCAAGCCATACACACAACATCCATCCCATGCACGCTCCATTCTAAACTTCAGCGGTTACCTGAAACACATGCCAAAATTTGGTCAACGAAAACGTTGAGTGGAATTCATAGGTTCTACAATTCATTTGAACGTATATAAAATAAAAACCATTCGTGATCATTTATAGACTTGTCGATCAAACAATCTATATTCAGGATACTGACAATTGTGTTTAAGCTCATGACACTAATCCGTTAACTCAATCACCCGCGTAATAAATACCGGCGTGATTCAGATGAAACCAGTGCCCCTTCTAAAGGCATCAGTTGCAATTATACCTTATTTCTCATACAAAATAATCTACCGCAGAACTTACTCAACGTACAGCTTCTCGGCTAGCATTGGGTCGTTAGCCCCGTAGTACTACAAATTGCATAAGCGGCTATTTCCCCCTACTCGAGGGCAGGACAATAGTTAATAGTTCATGAATTTAGGGTCTTTTGCAACTTGGTACTCAACACAATTTCTAAGGCAACTTTCGGGTCTAACAATCATTCATGATATACGTTCCTTTTAAAAACTAGCATGCATTTCCCTCGCGGGTAAAACAATTTGAAATAAATATAAGCGAGGCTATAAATTCACACCTTATATCTTAAGTAGTCGGTAGTTCGAGGGATGTTCACTGACGACGAAACGGATGCCCGGTAAATCAACACCTATCACAAATACCGCGTAATGAGTCATCTCATTTTAAATACCTTACGGTACTGTATAAAATACATATATACTAGTCACTTAGGACAATTATAACTCACGCCAAAAACAAAACAACAAGCATTACTCATTTTATACCATTCGTTCTCATTATTTACGCTATCCATTTTTTTACTCGTTTTCGCCGGTACTTACCGAAAGTACGGGCTGTTTTACCATATTTAACCATACTTATAAAATTTGACAAAATTCTCAAAAATCCTATAAGACCTGTAGATTACATGTTTTTAAGCCCAATAAAATTTTTTACTTTTACGACCCGTTACGCAACGTTTTTCCAAAACTACATTTTACGGGCTGAAATTGTACTTCGACCAACTTTGACCTCTTTGACCTATATGAAAAGTACCTTTGACTTCTTTGACTCCTAAGTCAACTTATAGACTCATTTATACAGGTTTGTGACCAAATTTTGACTCTTGACCATTTACCAATTCATACTTGTGATCCTCGGGATTTGACTAAAACTTTACATAAATTCGGATTATGAAAGTCCTCGTCTCCCGGTACTCGATCTTTAAAACCTCATAACTTTTAGCTCGTTTTGAGTCACGGGCTCTACCTTATACCAAATTAAAGACAAAAAGACCCTCTATAACTACATTTTGTTTTCAAGACCTGTAGGAAAAATAAATTTTATGAAATGACCTCAAAGTTTCTGCCTAAACTTGACCATACCAAAAACATGCTTAGACTCGATTCCAATCCTATCCATCACTACTAGGCATCATCCTAAGCCTCCTAAACATATCCAAACACAAGTTTTCAGTCCTACCCCTATTGATCAACCAATCTCATAATCAAGAAAATATAAAAACAACATGCAACTACTAATACCCATCTAAAACATCACTAAACATTAAACCAAACACAAGACAAAGCTCAAAATTCATCAACCACCATGGCTCCCCAAACACCCCTTGTGCCGTGGGGTTTGGGTGACCCAATCACCACAACCAAATTGATTTTGGTGGGTTTTCTTGGTGATTATGCTTCCAATACACATGAATTTAACATGCATTACAACAATTAGCCTCAAAAACGAATTTGATGATTCTTGAAAAATTTTGGAAAATTTACTTGAATGCATGTGGGATTAAATACATAGAAATGTGGGGAATGACAAGATTAGATGTGGTCTAACCTTAATTTTAATGAAAATCAAGTGAAAAAAAAAATTTGATGGTGTTCTTGGTGGTTTGGGGGTAACCGTCGGCTATAGGGGCAAGAGAGGAGAGAGTTGGATTTTTGTTTTGGTGAAATGTAACTATGTGTTTGTGTTTGTGGCTTTTTGGTACATTGGGAGGGACCAAATGGTAAATAAAGGTTTCTTTTGGCCTTAAGTTAAAAACGTCCTCAAAACTTTGCGGGTTCGACTCATTAGTCAATTTTGAAAATTTTACGGGAGTTGGAAATCATCCCGAACACTCCAAAATATTTTTGGGATACTTTAAATGTACTCGGAAGGCTATAAAACTCACCCGACTCAACTTAACACGAACCGTAAATAAAATTCTCGAAAAATTACATTATCGATAAATCGTCAATAATTATAGAAATTTGTGCATCCATCGGTATCGTAGTCGTTATCGGTTCTTCTTAAATCGTCAATCGTTAATTACGACCGTAAACGTCGGTTTCAACTTAAACCGTCAAATATATAGCAAACGAAATTTCTTAAAAATTTCAAAAATATACGTAAAATAGGATTAATAAATGACGTTGGGCTCGGGATATCACATCCACAAGTGAGCCACAACTCAAGAGAGATGCTCATACTGAACAGCTCTTGAGACAATAACTTAGCATCATACGGCACTTTCACGGGTGTTACATCCTTCCCCCCTTAATGGAGCGACGTCCCGGCGCTCTCCGGTTCTTATACTCGCATTTTGTACTACTAGGAAGATAAAGGTACTTCTTCCTAAAGAGGTCTTCATGTTCTGTTCTGGACTTCGGTTCACGTCTGGTGTTCCATCATACCTTCACCATGAGTATTATACCTTGCTTCAATCTCTTAACATCTCGAACCTTGATCTCCACTTCAATTTCTCAAACCCTTCCTTCGGTTATTGACACGTCTTTTCTCACAGCTTCTCGCGGTCAACAAGTGATTCTCAATCTACACCATCTCCTACTGAGTCTCTCAATCATTTCAGGTTCATTCAACTAACTTTTTCCTACTTCATTTCATCCAACTCGCGGTCTATATTTTCATCAACATAATTCTTCAAATGTCGCAGCTTCCAAGCTAACATGGTAAATGTCGTCGTACAAAGGTACTACCAACGGCAATGGTCGATCTCCACAACTACCAAAATCAATCACACACGCTCGGAGCACGTCTTCCAACGTTCGAATCATCCTTTCACTTGGTTCGTTGTCTCATACAAACAATTATTCATAAATGAAAATCGCACGGGTCGCACCTAACCCCATCGAAAAACGTTCAAAATATAAAAGATGAAGTAATCAATACTAGTCGTACAAAATCACCTTATTACGATATTACGTACATACAAACAAATTTATCGATACGAAATCATTCGGCGTATACATAACTCCCTCGAAGACATCACAATCCAAACAAACACAAAAGCCATTATGAAACACATACAACCACATTACGACATGTTTGCAACATAGCCAAACCATGCCAAACCAATCAGTTCAATCAGTTGACCCACGCTTGCTAATCAACCAAGCCAAGATAACACAAGAATATTGACATAAGTCTCGGATGAGTCCAGTCAAAAGAAAATTGCAAGTTAAAGAAAGTTTACGAGCTTGCCATCTATAAATGCATATCCAAAAAGAAATAAAATACATACATATGTCATCGCAGGGTGCTCACACACGGATCCACACCCAAGAGATATTACAAAGACACCATCTCACTTCCGTCCCAAACGTGGTCAAAATCTCAACAAGCATCACCGTTCACAGTTTAATATAAAAAGAAATATATTACATGGCACGTGTTCTCCATGATCGGACTTCATTGGACAATGTCGCCTCAAGTTCTCACAACTTACGATCACTCGACCAGATCTCTTAACACATAAATACATATAAAGCAGTGGTTTACCATACAAATATCAACTATGGCTATCTATCGTTTAACCATCGATAATCAAGGATGGTTGAGTCAAGCAAAGAGGATTCCTCACTTAAATAAGCGAAAACGACAATGGAATTGTCTTTCAATTACTGATGCACAACTGGTAAACTTCAACAGTTTATCGCGTGTCGTTTAAACATATCAAAAGAACAAGAAAGAAAATATATAAGGTACGATACATTCGCTGTAGGAGAAGTATTCGTCCTTTCCCTTAGAGTTATTCAAACTTGGTTTTCCTCTACTTCGGAAGTCTTCTATTTTTGTTAAAAACTCTTCTCAGTGTCGATTCGCTCCCCTTTGGTATTTCATCAACACCCTCGTGATTCCGATAATCTTCACACATTACACACAACTCATAAAAACATTTTCCAAAAACTACTCGGTCACAGTGACTTACCAAGTCAACACCAAACGAAAGAAAAGATTTCAAGGAATACAAGAAAAATTCAAAAATTGTCTTCAGGAATCAAAGAAATTACGACTACTTGCAAAAATGATCCACCATTTTAAAAGAAACGTTCTCATCCAAAAGTTTATCAAAACACTACAAGTTTCAAGATGACCAATTTGTTTGACACGATAGTGCCCTTCCTAAACTATGCATAACTAGCTAGATCATGCATACTTAAGGATCAGGCAACAACAACCAACAAAACAGGACTCTTCCCGAATTATGCCTAGTTAGCTAAGCTGTGCATAATTGAGGATCGAGTGACAACACAAACATCATTATTACATACCAAACACGACTATGGAAGTTTTCGACCTAGCCTTCAAAATAATTAAATCATTTGAAATGAAATTTGAAATGGGAAAATATTGCTACCATCGTTTTAAGAAACACATCAAACATTTTTCGTCCACTTTGGAAACACACCTTTTTGCTTTGCCTTTTTATGAGAAAATAAATAAATAATCAAATAAATAAATCGACACCCTTTGCATTTGGTTCACCAAAACATTTGACACACTCATACCTATTTTCACAATAGACTATTCACAAAATGACGGTAAGGTGGTTCATGATTAAAGATCATTGCAAGCACAACAAGTGATAAAATTAAGATCAATGAGATCGAACGAGGTAAACGAGCAATATAATTGCCAACAGAAATTAACTACATTAGAAATGAAAATACTTCAAATATATGACAAAAGTCTTAGGATAACAACAGCGATCTACGAATACATGGAGTAAAAGTTGAATATCAACACAAGGGTCCAAAATAAAACAACGATCACACTTCCCATCGTCTCGAGTTGCACACCCATTCCACCAAGGGTATACGGGGAGAGAAAAATAACCACTTGGTAAAATAGAAGCAATTTCACCAGAAAGATCAAGTTCTTTCACCTCTACAATTTGGTAAAGCGGCTTCGCCTCCTCGCTTTTGTTCAATATAAATAAATAACCAATTTAATGAAGGTTTATAGCATCATTCAAGTAATATACAGAATTTTTTAGGTTCCATTAACCGAAAGAAGAAAGTTACGGCGTCCATGATCATGACAAAATACACCGGGTGGCATACCCTCATCCTCAAGTACTAGCGATGTAGCGACACAAAAATAAATATAATAATAATGGTTTCATACCATAGACAATATTAAAATGAACAATCACATGACGACTCATGTTTAGATACAGACTCACAAAATCAAAGAAGGGATGTCGGACGATCGAACCATCGTGACTCAAAACATTATATATACATCTTTATTAAATAATATTCAAGTAGGCGTGTGTTGTATAATCCAGTTGCGTATAATAATTAGTGTTACCTTGTACATTGTAAGACCGAACATTTACACATTTTCAAGTTGTGTTACACCATTAAATAATTTATACTTTTCATTTCTCAATCTATACAAAGTTTTCATTTCTGGAAAAATTTCAATCTCTCGGAAATTATTAACATTAGTAGATGCGGTGACTCGGTTATCATAATTGACAAATCATTAGGTTTGAAAATCTCCATACTTGTGTCAAAACCTCATTAATGTTCATATCTTAAGTACCAAAAACATACGTAGTAAGAATTTCCCAAGTTTTACGTTTTTATTATTACGACTTATATTATCACATATATACACATATCCAACACGACTCAACCTAGTCCCATTAACTCTTATAAATTCAGCCTTTGACTTTTATTACACACATGTTTTCCCCAAAACTGTTTTGTTAAATCATATTCGCGTAATTCGACTCAAATGATAAAGAGGTTTCACGTGGTATTATCTCGGATACTTACTGATTTTAGTCGAGACTTAAATCTCAATAATAATAATATAATAAACAATCAAAATGCTTATCTCAATAATTTTAAAATATATAAAATTCAACTTTTAATCCTTAGCCCATTATCAAATGATTTTAAAATTAACACATCTCGTCGCGGAATAAAACAAAAGATTTTCAAACGATTTTAAACAAGCATCATCGAATAATGCATAGTGATTCTCTATAACGACAATTAAATAAACAAATGATTTCCAATGACGTTCCATCAATGTTTAAAAATTTATTTCAAGCATTATAATTTCTTACTTAAGGTGTATATTCCGGTTTTATCCCAGTTTATTTACTACAACGAGTGACGAGTTCTAGTTTACACCAATGCATACGTAAACATAACCTTATGTTTAAAATAAACCAACTTTACAAAGTTTTTAGCTCCAAAATACATGACCAATTTTTCTACTCTATATTACAAATTATGCCAAAAGTTGCTACATTGACCCGAAAATTAATTCATACTAAATCCGAAGCTACATATACTCAATAGTCATCTCGCAAATTTTATTATAACTCCTTTCTCGAACTAATTTAAACAAATTCTTGACAAGTCCATCACAATCTTTTAGTATCAAATTTTAATATATGAAAACAAGGATTTTACGAGTAATAATAATTACTTATTACGATTTACCAACCAAGGTTGAAGGGAAAAAAAAAATAATTTCACAATGTCCATTTATTCTCTACACGAATTTTACTTGTTACAAAACACATCATACGTCATTTTTATCCGAAAGTTTCATTCACCAAATATTAAATATATAAAACACTTTATGTTTAAATCATTCGATCAACAAAGTCTTATGCTTATTTAACTCACACAAATGCCGGACCTCTTCATGTAAAATATTAACTTCAAAATAATGAATCAACCAAACAAAATGAAATAAATGGAACGAGAATACGTATGTCAACTAAATGTTGTTATCGGTCTCGGATGAGTCTCGAAATCGTACTCCACAAAATTAACACAAAAACCAACCAAATTCCAAATTATCGCGCTTGATCACAACGCCAGTCTATTTTAAAACACATCTTTAAAATTCAAGTAGAATAGTAAACATCGATTTAATGGCAACACGCCTCAACCACGTTTCATAACACACACAAATGTGATTCTTCGCTATGATGAACGCATCGTTGATTGTACTTCGTCTATATTATAGTTACGCGAACTAATATATCAAACCCATAAGAAATAAAGGAAATAAAATAGTACGTTAGTAATTTACGATTCAAAAGAAAATGTACACAATGACACATCACAGTGTGATAACGACAATCGAGATCAATTTAGTCAATATACAATATGTTACGAAGCGTTATTTACGTATCTAGAGTATCAAACGAGCTTCACACTCGGTTATCCGAACAATAAATTAATTATCAAGATTGATAATTAGCGGTAAGGCCGAATTCTCAGCAAAACCGCATTATAACATGTACGATAATCACTCAAGGACCATTGCTTCACGTGCAATGCCTTTAAATATCATAGTATATACATACTTATACATAAAACCATTCCTACATACACGTAGGATTACAACGCGGTGTTGCCATGTAATGCAATGTAGCCCGTTATGCCAATTACATGCAACATATACGATAATCTTTACAGGAATTTGCAAATTACGATGATAAGTACTCAACGTACAAAACAATATATCTCAATATATATCAAAGTATTTACTTACTAAATACTAGGGAATTCATATCAATTTCGAGGGATACATCTAAAATATAAAGCAATGCTAAAGAATTCTTACCGGAGCCGTGCAGGATAGTTGTGTGTGCTTGGACCATTTCTTACGACACCAAAAGTTATAGTTTAGGATTTTCAAAAACGACCTAGTTCTCTATAACTCATGGCTCTGATACCAATCTGTAACACCCCCACAAGTGCTATGCGCAGCGGAACTACAACATTGGGTGCTACACAGTATTCATTGCACACAAGATATATCAAACGACGCTAAAAAGACGTCAACTTAAAACTTGAAATTAAAAATTGTTAGATGATACATGTCCACGGTTTTTCCAACCCCAATTGGTACAACAGAGTTTAGCGTTTTCGGTCCCCATGAATCTCAACCCAAAAATTTCAGTTTCGCAACAACATTACATTTAAACTTAAAATTGTTTAAGTAAAAAGGGAGGAAAAACAAGCAGACTCCAAGCCATACACACAACATCCATCCCATGCACGCTCCATTCTAAACTTCAGCGGTTACCTGAAACACATGCCAAAATTTGGTCAACGAAAACGTTGAGTGGAATTCATAGGTTTTATAATTCATTTGAACGTATATAAAATAAAAACCATTCGTGATCATTTATAGACTTGTCGATCAAACAATCTATATTCAGGATACTGACAATTGTGTTTAAGCTCATGACACTAATCCGTTAACTCAATCACCCGCGTAATAAATACCGGCGTGATTCAGATGAAACCAGTGCCCCTTCTAAAGGCATCAGTTGCAATTATACCTTATTTCTCATACAAAATAATCTACCGCAGAACTTACTCAACGTACAGCTTCTCGGCTAGCATTGGGTCGTTAGCCCCGTAGTACTACAAATTGCATAAGCGGCTATTTCCCCCTACTCGAGGGCAGGACAATAGTTAATAGTTCATGAATTTAGGGTCTTTTGCAACTTGGTACTCAACACAATTTCTAAGGCAACTTTCGGGTCTAACAATCATTCATGATATACGTTCCTTTTAAAAACTAGCATGCATTTCCCTCGCGGGTAAAACAATTTGAAATAAATATAAGCGAGGCTATAAATTCACACCTTATATCTTAAGTAGTCGGTAGTTCGAGGGATGTTCACTGACGACGAAACGGATGCCCGGTAAATCAACACCTATCACAAATAACGCGTAATGAGTAATCTCATTTTAAATACCTTACGGTACTGTATAAAATACATATATACTAGTCACTTAGGACAATTATAACTCACGCCAAAAACAAAACAACAAGCATTACTCATTTTATACCATTCGTTCTCATTATTTACGCTATCCATTTTTTTACTCGTTTTCGCCGGTACTTACCGAAAGTACGGGCTGTTTTACCATATTTAACCATACTTATAAAATTTGACAAAATTCTCAAAAATCCTATAAGACCTGTAGATTACATGTTTTTAAGCCCAATAAAAGTTTTTAGTTTTACGACCCGTTACGCAACGTTTTTTCAAAACTACATTTTACGGGCTGAAATTGTACTTCGACCAACTTTGACCTCTTTGACCTATATGAAAAGTACCTTTGACTTCTTTGACTCCTAAGTCAACTTATAGACTCATTTATACAGGTTTGTGACCAAATTTTGACTCTTGACCATTTACCAATTCATACTTGTGATCCTCGGGATTTGACTAAAACTTTACATAAATTCGGATTATGAAAGTCCTCGTCTCCCGGTACTCGATCTTTAAAACCTCATAACTTTTAGCTCGTTTTGAGTCACGGGCTCTACCTTATACCAAATTAAAGACAAAAAGACCCTCTATAACTACATTTTGTTTTCAAGACCTGTAGGAAAAATAAATTTTATGAAATGACCTCAAAGTTTCTGCCTAAACTTGACCATACCAAAAACATGCTTAGACTCGATTCCAATCCTATCAATCACTACTAGGCATCATCCTAAGCCTCCTAAACATATCCAAACACAAGTTTTCAGTCCTACCCCTATTGATCAACCAATCTCATAATCAAGAAAATATAAAAACAACATGCAACTACTAATACCCATCTAAAACATCACTAAACATTAAACCAAACACAAGACAAAGCTCAAAATTCATCAACCACCATGGCTCCCCAAACACCCCTTGTGCCGTGGGGTTTGGGTGACCCAATCACCACAACCAAATTGATTTTGGTGGGTTTTCTTGGTGATTATGCTTCCAATACACATGAATTTAACATGCATTACAACAATTAGCCTCAAAAACGAATTTGATGATTCTTGAAAAATTTTGGAAAATTTACTTGAATGCATGTGGGATTTAAGTACATAGAAATGTGGGGAATGACAAGATTAGATGTGGTCTAACCTTAATTTTAATGAAAATCAAGTGAAAAAAATTTTTTTTGATGGTGTTCTTGGTGGTTTGGGGGTAACCGTCGGCTATAGGGGCAAGAGAGGAGAGAGTTGGATTTTTGTTTTGGTGAAATGTAACTATGTGTTTGTGTTTGTGGCTTTTTGGTACATTGGGAGGGACCAAATGGTAAATAAAGGTTTCTTTTGGCCTTGAGTTAAAAACGTCCTCAAAACTTTGCGGGTTCGACTCATTAGTCAATTTTGAAAATTTTACGGGAGTTGGAAATCATCCCGAACACTCCAAAATATTTTTGGGATACTTTAAATGTACTCGGAAGGCTATAAAACTCACCCGACTCAACTTAACACGAACCGTAAATAAAATTCTCGAAAAATTACATTATCGATAAATCGTCAATAATTATAGAAATTTGGGCATCCATCGGTATCGTAGTCGTTTTCGGTTCTTCTTAAATCGTCAATCGTTAAATTACGACCGTAAACGTCGGTTTCAACTTAAACCGTCAAATATATAGCAAACGAAATTTCTTAAAAATTTCAAAAATATACGTAAAATAGGATTAATAAATGACGTTGGGCTCGGGATATCACATCCACAAGTGAGCCACAACTCAAGAGAGATGCTCATACTGAACAGCTCTTGAGACAATAACTTAGCATCATACGACACTTTCACGGGTGTTACATCCTTCCCCCCTTAATGGAGCGACGTCCCGGCGCTCTCCGGTTCTTATACTCGCATTTTGTACTACTAGGAAGATAAAGGTACTTATTCCTAAAGAGGTCTTCATGTTCTGTTCTGGACTTCGGTTCACGTCTGGTGTTCCATCATACCTTCACCATGAGTATTATACCTTGCTTCAATCTCTTAACATCTCGAACCTTGATCTCCACTTCAATTTCTCAAACCCTTCCTTCGGTTATTGACACGTCTTTTCTCACAGCTTCTCGCGGTCAACAAGTGATTCTCAATCTACACCATCTCCTCCTGAGTCTCTCAATCATTTCAGGTTCATTCAACTGACTTTTTCCTACTTCATTTCATCCAACTCGCGGTCTATATTTTCATCAACATAATTCTTCAAATGTCGCAGCTTCCAAGCTAACATGGTAAATGTCGTCGTACAAAGGTACTACCAACGGCAATGGTCGATCTCCACAACTACCAAAATCAATCACACACGCTCGGAGCACGTCTTCCAACGTTCGAATCATCCTTTCACTTGGTTCGTTGTCTCATACAAACAATTATTCATAAATGAAAATCGCACGGGTCGCACCTAACCCCATCGAAAAACGTTCAAAATATAAAAGATGAAGTAATCAATACTAGTCGTACAAAATCACCTTATTACGATATTACGTACATACAAACAAATTTATCGATACGAAATCATTCGGCGTATACATAACTCCCTCGAAGACATCACAATCCAAACAAACACAAAAGCCATTATGAAACACATACAACCACATTACGACATGTTTGCAACATAGCCAAACCATGCCAAACCAATCAGTTCAATCAGTTGACCCACGCTTGCTAATCAACCAAGCCAAGATAACACAAGAATATTGACATAAGTCTCGGATGAGTCCAGTCAAAAGAAAATTGCAAGTTAAAGAAAGTTTACGAGCTTGCCATCTATGGATGCATATCCAAAAAGAAATAAAATACATACATATGTCATCGCAGGGTGCTCACACACGGATCCACACCCAAGAGATATTACAAAGACACCATCTCACTTCCCGTCCCAAACGTGGTCAAAATCTCAACAAGCATCACCGTTCACAGTTTAATATAAAAAGAAATATATTACATGGCACGTGTTCTCCATGATCGGACTTCATTGGACAATGTCGCCTCAAGTTCTCACAACTTACGATCACTCGACCAGATCTCTTAACACATAAATACATATAAAGCAGTGGTTTACCACACAAATATCAACTATGGCTATCTATCGTTTAACCATCGATAATCAAGGATGGTTGAGTCAAGCAAAGAGGATTCCTCACTTAAATAAGCGAAAACGACAATGGAATTGTCTTTCAATTACTGATGCACAGCTGGTAAACTCCAACAGTTTATCGCGTGTCGTTTAAACATATCAAAAGAACAAGAAAGAAAATATATAAGGTACGATACATTCGCTGTAGGAGAAGTCTTCGTCCTTTCCCTTAGAGTTATTCAAACTCGGTTTTCCTCTACTTCGGAAGTCTTCTATTTTTGTTAAAAACTCTTCTCAGTGTCGATTCGCTCCCCTTTGGTATTTCATCAACACCCTCGTGATTCCGATAATCTTCACACATTACACACAACTCATAAAAACATTTTCCAAAAACTACTCGGTCACAGTGACTTACCAAGTCAACACCAAACGAAAGAAAAGATTTCAAGGAATACAAGAAAAATTCAAAAATTGTCTTCAGGAATCAAAGAAATTACGACTACTTGCAAAAATGATCCACCATTTTAAAAGAAACGTTCTCATCCAAACGTTTATCAAAACACTACAAGTTTCAAGATGACCAATTTGTTTGACACGATAGTGCCCTTCCTAAACTATGCATAACTAGCTAGATCATGCATACTTAAGGATCAGGCAACAACAACCAACAAAACAGGACTC
Organism: Glebionis coronaria; assembly: GCA_025667525.1. Lineage (NCBI taxonomy): Eukaryota > Viridiplantae > Streptophyta > Magnoliopsida > Asterales > Asteraceae > Glebionis > Glebionis coronaria. Next base: position 383,862,745 of record CM046874.1, read on the forward strand.
TTCCCGAATTATGCCTAGTTAGCTAAGCTGTGCATAATTGAGGATCGAGTGACAACACAAACATCATTATTACATACCAAACACGACTATGGAAGTTTTCGACCTAGCCTTCAAAATAATTAAATCATTTGAAATGAAATTTGAAATGGGAAAATATTGCTACCATCGTTTTAAGAAACACATCAAACATTTTTCGTCCACTTTGGAAACACACCTTTTTGCTTTGCCTTTTTATGAGAAAATAAATAAATAATCAAATAAATAAATCGACACCCTTTGCATTTGGTTCACCAAAACATTTGACACACTCATACCTATTTTCACAATAGACTATTCACAAAATGACGGTAAGGTGGTTCATGATTAAAGATCATTGCAAGCACAACAAGTGATAAAATTAAGATCAATGAGATCGAACGAGGTAAACGAGCAATATAATTGCCAACAGAAATTAACTACATTAGAAATGAAAATACTTCAAATATATGACAAAAGTCTTAGGATAACAACAGCGATCTACGAATACATGGAGTAAAAGTTGAATATCAACACAAGGGTCCAAAATAAAACAACGATCACACTTCCCATCGTCTCGAGTTGCACACCCATTCCACCAAGGGTATACGGGGAGAGAAAAATAACCACTTGGTAAAATAGAAACAATTTCACCAGAAAGATCGAGTTCTTTCACCTCTACAATTTGGTAAAGCGACTTCGCCTCCTCGCTTTTGTTCAATATAAATAAATAACCAATTTAATGAAGGTTTATAGCATCATTCAAGTAATATACAGAATTTTTTAGGTTCCATTAACCGAAAGAAGAAAGTTACAGCGTCCATGATCATGACAAAATACACCGGGTGGCATACCCTCATCCTCAAGTACTAGCGATGTAGCGACACAAAAATAAATATAATAATAATGGTTTCATACCATAGACAATATTAAAATGAACAATCACATGACGACTCATGTTTAGATACAGACTCACAAAATCAAAGAAGGGATGTCGGACGATCGAACCATCGTGACTCAAAACATTATATATACATCTTTATTAAATAATATTCAAGTAGGCGTGTGTTGTATAATCCAGTTGCGTATAATAATTAGTGTTACCTTGTACATTGTAAGACCGAACATTTACACATTTTCAAGTTGAGTTACACCATTAAATAATTTATACTTTTCATTTCTCAATCTATACAAAGTTTTCATTTCTGGAAAAATTTCAATCTCTCGGAAATTATTAACATTAGTAGATGCGGTGACTCGGTTATCATAATTGACAAATCATTAGGTTTGAAAATCTCCATACTTGTGTCAAAACCTCATTAATGTTCATATCTTAAGTACCAAAAACATACGTAGTAAGAATTTCCCAAGTTTTACGTTTTTATTATTACGACTTATATTATCACATATATACACATATCCAACACGACTCAACCTAGTCCCATTAACTCTTAAAAATTCAACCTTTGACTTTTATTACACACATGTTTTCCCCAAAACTGTTTTGTTAAATCATATTCGTTTAATTCGACTCAAATGATAAAGAGGTTTCACGTGGTATTATCTCGGATACTTACTGATTTTAGTCGAGACTTAAATCTCAGTAATAATAATATAATAAACAATCAAAATGCTTATCTCAATAATTTTAAAAAATATAAAATTCAACTTTTAATCCTTAGCCCATTATCAAATGATTTTAAAATTAACACATCTCGTCGCGGAATAAAACAAAAGATTTTTCAAACGATTTTAAACAAGCATCATCGAATAATGCATAGTGATTCTCTATAACGACAATTAAATAAACAAATGATTTCCAATGACGTTCCATCAATGTTTAAAAATTTATTTCAAGCATTATAATTTCTTACTTAAGGTGTATATTCCGATTTTATCCCAGTTTATTTACTACAACGAGTGACGAGTTCTAGTTTACACCAATGCATACGTAAACATAACCTTATGTTTAAAATAAACCAACTTTACAAAGTTTTTAGCTCCAAAATACATGACCAATTTTTCTACTCTATATTACAAATTATGCCAACAAGGATTTTACGAGTAATAATAATTACTTATTACGATTTACCAACCAAGGTTGAAGGAAAAAAAAAAATAATTTCACAATGTCCATTTATTCTCTACACGAATTTTACTTGTTACAAAACACATCATACGTCATTTTTATCCGAAAGTTTCATTCACCAAATATTAAATATATAAAACACTTTATGTTTAAATCATTCGATCAACAAAGTCTTATGCTTATTTAACTCACACAAATGCCGGACCTCTTCATGTAAAATATTAACTTCAAAATAATGAATCAACCAAACAAAATGAAATAAATGGAACGAGAATACGTATGTCAACTAAATGTTGTTATCGGCCTCGGATGAGTCTCGAAATCGTACTCCACAAAATTAACACAAAAACCAACCAAATTCCAAATTATCGCGCTTGATCACAACGCCAGTCTATTTTAAAACACATCTTTAAAATTCAAGTAGAATAGTAAACATCGATTTAATGGCAACACGCCTCAACCACGTTTCATAACACACACAAATGTGATTCTTCGCTACGATGAACGCATCGTTGATTGTACTTCGTCTATATTATAGTTACGCGAACTAATATATCAAACCCATAAGAAATAAAGGAAATAAAATAGTACGTTAGTAATTTACGATTCAAAAGAAAATGTCCACAATGACACATCACAGTGTGATAACGACAATCGAGATCAATTTAGTCAATATACAATATGTTACGAAGCGTTATTTACGTATCTAGAGTATCAAACGAGCTTCACACTCGGTTATCCGAACAATAAATTAATTATCAAGATTGATAATTAGCGGTAAGGCCGAATTCTCAGCAAAACCGCATTATAACATGTACGATAATCACTCACGGACCATTGCTTCACGTGCAATGCCTTTAAATATCATAGTATATACATACTTATACATAAAACCATTCCTACATACACGTAGGATTACAACGCGGTGTTGCCATGTAATGCAATGTAGCCCGTTATGCCAATTACATGCAACATATACGATAATCTTTACAGGAATTTGCAAATTACGATGATAAGTACTCAACGTACAAAACAATATATCTCAATATATATCAAAGTATTTACTTACTAAATACTAGGGAATTCATATCAATTTCGAGGGATACATCTAAAATATAAAGCAATGCTAAAGAATTCTTACCGGAGCCGTGCAGGATAGTTGTGTGTGCTTGGACCATTTCTTACGACACCAAAAGTTACAGTTTAGGATTTTCAAAAACGACCTAGTTCTCTATAACTCATGGCTCTGATACCAATCTGTAACACCCCCACAAGTGCTATGCGCAGCGGAACTACAACATTGGGTGCTACACAGTATTCATTGCACACAAGATATATCAAACGACGCTAAAAAGACGTCAACTTAAAACTTGAAATTAAAAATTGTTAGATGATACATGTCCACGGTTTTTCCAACCCCAATTGGTACAACAGAGTTTAGCGTTTTCGGTCCCCATGAATCTCAACCCAAAAATTTCAGTTTCGCAACAACATTACATTTGAACTTAAAATTGTTTAAGTAAAAAGGGAGGAAAAACAAGCAGACTCCAAGCCATACACACAACATCCATCCCATGAACGCTCCATTCTAAACTTCAGCGGTTACCTGAAACACATGCCAAAATTTGGTCAACGAAAACGTTGAGTGGAATTCATAGGTTTTACAATTCATTTGAACGTATATAAAATAAAAACCATTCGTGATCATTTATAGACTTGTCGATCAAACAATCTATATTCAGGATACTGACAATTGTGTTTAAGCTCATGACACTAATCCGTTAACTCAATCACCCGCGTAATAAATACCGGCGTGATTCAGATGAAACCAGTGCCCCTTCTAAAGGCATCAGTTGCAATTATACCTTATTTCTCATACAAAATAATCTACCGCAGAACTTACTCAACGTACAGCTTCTCGGCTAGCATTGGGTCGTTAGCCCCGTAGTACTACAAATTGCATAAGCGGCTATTTCCCCCTACTCGAGGGCAGGACAATAGTTAATAGTTCATGAATTTAGGGTCTTTTGCAACTTGGTACTCAACACAATTTCTAAGGCAACTTTCGGGTCTAACAATCATTCATGATATACGTTCCTTTTAAAAACTAGCATGCATTTCCCTCGCGGGTAAAACAATTTGAAATAAATATAAGCGAGGCTATAAATTCACACCTTATATCTTAAGTAGTCGGTAGTTCGAGGGATGTTCACTGACGACGAAACGGATGCCCGGTAAATCAACACCTATCACAAATAACGCGTAATGAGTAATCTCATTTTAAATACCTTACGGTACTGTATAAAATACATATATACTAGTCACTTAGGACAATTATAACTCACGCCAAAAACAAAACAACAAGCATTACTCATTTTATACCATTCGTTCTCATTATTTACGCTATCCATTTTTTTACTCGTTTTCGCCGGTACTTACCGAAAGTACGGGCTGTTTTACCATATTTAACCATACTTATAAAATTTGACAAAATTCTCAAAAATCCTATAAGACCTGTAGATTACATGTTTTTAAGCCCAATAAAAGTTTTTACTTTTACGACCCGTTACGCAACGTTTTTCCAAAACTACATTTTACGGGCTGAAATTGTACTTCGACCAACTTTGACCTCTTTGACCTATATGAAAAGTACCTTTGACTTCTTTGACTCCTAAGTCAACTTATAGACTCATTTATACAGGTTTGTGACCAAATTTTGACTCTTGACCATTTACCAATTCATACTTGTGATCCTCGGGATTTGACTAAAACTTTACATAAATTCGGATTATGAAAGTCCTCGTCTCCCGGTACTCGATCTTTAAAACCTCATAACTTTTAGCTCGTTTTGAGTCACGGGCTCTACCTTATACCAAATTAAAGACAAAAAGACCCTCTATAACTACATTTTGTTTTCAAGACCTGTAGGAAAAATAAATTTTATGAAATGACCTCAAAGTTTCTGCCTAAACTTGACCATAACAAAAACATGCTTAGACTCGATTCCAATCCTATCCATCACTACTAGGCATCATCCTAAGCCTCCTAAACATATCCAAACACAAGTTTTCAGTCCTACCCCTATTGATCAACCAATCTCATAATCAAGAAAATATAAAAACAACATGCAACTACTAATACCCATCTAAAACATCACTAAACATTAAACCAAACACAAGACAAAGCTCAAAATTCATCAACCACCATGGCTCCCCAAACACCCCTTGTGCCGTGGGGTTTGGGTGACCCAATCACCACAACCAAATTGATTTTGGTGGGTTTTCTTGGTGATTATGCTTCCAATACACATGAATTTAACATGCATTACAACAATTAGCCTCAAAAACGAATTTGATGATTCTTGAAAAATTTTGGAAAATTTACTTGAATGCATGTGGGATTTAAGTACATAGAAATGTGGGGAATGACAAGATTAGATGTGGTCTAACCTTAATTTTAATGAAAATCAAGTGAAAAAAATTTTTTTGATGGTGTTCTTGGTGGTTTGGGGGTAACCGTCGGCTATAGGGGCAAGAGAGGAGAGAGTTGGATTTTTGTTTTGGTGAAATGTAACTATGTGTTTGTGTTTGTGGCTTTTGGTACATTGGGAGGGACCAAATGGTAAATAAAGGTTTCTTTTGGCCTTAAGTTAAAAACGTCCTCAAAACTTTGCGGGTTCGACTCATTAGTCAATTTTGAAAATTTTACGGGAGTTGGAAATCATCCCGAACACTCCAAAATATTTTTGGGATACTTTAAATGTACTCGGAAGGCTATAAAACTCACCCGACTCAACTTAACACGAACCGTAAATAAAATTCTCGAAAAATTACATTATCGATAAATCGTCAATAATTATAGAAATTTGGGCATCCATCGGTATCGTAGTCGTTATCGGTTCTTCTTAAATCGTCAATCGTTAAATTACGACCGTAAACGTCGGTTTCAACTTAAACCGTCGAATATATAGCAAACGAAATTTCTTAAAAATTTCAAAAATATACGTAAAATAGGATTAATAAATGACGTTGGGCTCGGGATATCACATCCACAAGTGAGCCACAACTCAAGAGAGATGCTCATACTGAACAGCTCTTGAGACAATAACTTAGCATCATACGGCACTTTCACGGGTGTTACACTAGCCTAGATTTATTCTTGATGATCGTGTTTTCTTCATCCATCTTGTTTTTCCAGATCCATCAAAGATTTAAGGGTATTACATCATATGGTCTGTCAACAAGTTCCCAAACTTTAAGTCTTTCAAATTGTTGAAGTTCATCCGTCATCGATTCAATCCAAGCATGATCAACCATGGCTTCTTTGATGTTTTCCGGTTCAGCTGAACTCACGGCGAGTGCGAACATACAAACATCGCCATAGGTGTGAAGCTGTCGTCTTGTACGAACGGGCTGTGAAGGGTTTCCAATGACATGAACCAAAGGGTGACCTCGGGTCCAATGATGTGTGGAAGGATGTCATTGGTAGAACGTGTGCATATTTGACGGATCAACATGGCGAGTGGAAGACTCTCCAGTTTCGTGTACCGGTGTACCGAATGGGTTGATAAATTCGTCTTCGTCAGATAATGCGACGTCTGCTTGATTTGTGTTCTCTAGAGCAATGACAGTAGTTGTGGATGTTGTAGGAGCGATTGTTGATGTAATATTCTGAGGAGGTAACTCTGCAGCAACCCGTGTTGAAGTAGATGAAGTTGTATCCGGTTGTTGACGATGATCGGTATCATCATTTTTATCATGAGTGACAGTGGAAGACTTCGATACAACTTGTTTCTCCCCCGTGAAATATTCATCATACATTGGTCCATATAACATTTCCAACTCCTCAATTTTCGTGTTGACTGTCATATCCGCTCTTGGAACATTTCCTTGAACCAGCGTTGAACTTGACGGTTCATTGCTCTGGTCTTGAGTTCCGAGTTCCGTGCGGTTGTGAACGGAAGTCGTTTGACTTTGTGGATCAGGACTTAAACTGTTTTTTTTCAAGTGCCATTTCTTGTAATTCATCAAATCGGATGTGAATTGTCTCGACTATCAATGTTGTTCTCTTGTTGTACACTCTATATCCCTTAGACTGAGTTGCATATCCCACTAGAATACATGCATCACCTTTCTCTTTCATCTTGTCCAGATTTTCACCATCGCGAATAATGTAACACATACATCCAAAAACATGAAGGTGTTTGAGTGAAGGTTTTCGATCATGAATTATGTGATATGGTGTCTTTTCGTGTCTTCGGATAATTAAGGAGCGGTTTTGTGTGTAGCATGCGGTTGACACGACTTCGACCCAAAAGTATAGTGGAAGTTTTGAAGCGGATAATAATGTTCGAGCAGCCTCAACTAAAGTACGGTTTTATCTTTCAACAACGCCGTTTTGTTCAGGTGTTCGAGCAATAGATGTTTCATGTTCAATTCCTTCGGCTTCAAAATAGTTTCTCAGTTTTGAATTCAAAAATTCTGTACCTCTGTCAGTACGAACCACTTTAACTTGAGCTTGAAGACCACGTTGTATCACTTTAAGGAAGTTGATTAGAACATCAGGAGTTTCATCCTTGGACCTCAAGAAGTGAGTCCATGTGTACCTTAAGTAGTCATCGACAATTACCATAACGTATTTCTTCCCATTAATACTATGAACACGCATGGGACCACACAAATCTATATGAAGAAGATCTAACTGTACTTTAGAGCTTGTTGTAGTCTTTGTTTTGAAGATACTTCGTATAGCTTTACAAAGCTCACAAGAAGAACAAAGATGATCTTCGATGAATTTCAAGCTTGGAAGGCCTCTCACAATATCTTTCTTGGAAAGCAAGTTGATGGTATCAAAATTAAGATGAGATAAACGTTGATGCTATAACCATGCCTGAGTCGATGAAGATTTAGCCATGAAGCAAATTGGAGTTGATGAAGTTGTTTCTTGAAGTGAAATTTTGTAAAGATTAGTACCTCGTGTACCGGTAATTAAGTCATTCCCATCATAATCACGAACAAAACATGTCTTCTTTCTGAAATCAACCTCCAAATCCGCATCACAGAATTGACCAACCAAGAAAAGATTGTGATTGAGCCCTTCGACGTAGTATACCCTTTTGATCGTTATATTTCCCTGAACCAAATCTCCATATCCTAGGATCGGTGCAAATTCATCATTTCCGAATCGGACCGTACCCAGGAACTTCTCCACGAAGTTAATTAGAAGCTTCGTGCATCCAGAGTCCAGTATGAAGAGAATTATTTGTATCACCTACAGAAGAGTTAGAACACGATGGAGCATTTGCTAAATTGGATACCACAATATTTGTGATTGTAGAATGATTAGTGTCCTTAGCAACATTTAAAGGCATACTAACACTCGTCGTCACATTTTCTTTCCTAACTTTAGGCATCCATTTATATCCTGGAGGACATTGATTAGCAAACCACAATTTCCGATACTTGCTAGCAGACTCATATAATTCCTTAATTCTGCTTCTAGGGTTCTTAGTGGTGGAGTCTGATGCATTACTTTTCTTAGTGGGAGTAGCACCAGAATGGTTCACTTTGTGTTTAGGTTTACTAGCATTAATAGGCATCGCAACTTGCTTCTTAGTTCTAGTATCTACGCCTTTGACATTATTCATAGCACACATAGAATGATTAGCATCAGCACATTTTCCACATTTGACACAAACAAATTTAACATTCAAAGCATTCAAATCGTTCAAAGCATTCAAATCGTCATTACACACGATTACAGAGTCTTTATTCTTCAAAACATTCAAATTCCTAGGGTGTTCTTCTACTTCCTTATGCTGAGGCTGGCTAACACTAGTAGTGTAGACTATTCCTATAGTAGAAGACATACGAAGATTAGTGTTTCTAGAAGTCTGATGCGAGTGAGTAACTTTGTTTGTAGGCTTAGTGGTCATTCTATACATCCCTGCTTTAATCACATTATTATGCTTAATGCTTGGTGCTATGACATTCCTTATGGGTTGATTATGTGGTAACCTTTCCTTTCCATCCATCTTGGGGGCAAACACAGGTTTTGCAAACGAGGAATTTGATAAAGCAGATGGTTTTCCCAAGATAGAGGAGCTATTCACCTTAGAAGCATTGGGTTGTCTAACAACAGGTTTCTTAATGCTAGGTTCCACAACTTTGCCACCCATCTTAGCAACGAGTTTCTGCAACTCTGCTATCGCTCTTTCCCTGTCTTGTAACTGAGCTTTCAACCCTTTAATTTCCGAATTCTGTTCATTCATTTCTCGAAACGTTTTGGAAAGTTTTTCTTGCAAGTTATTATCATGTGGAAAACTTCCAACGTCTTTTTGCAAAGCAAGTTCAAGAGAATGACAATGTTTTTGAAGGAAATCAGTTTTACGTTGAAGTAACTCAAAAGCCTTTTTATCAACATTTTCCTTACGTTTCGAAAGCTCATTCAAGATGTTGACACTCTTTGACTTGATCAAGATATTTGCAAGAAACATTAGAATATTCATCAATATCAGCACAAGATGTAAAATAAGCACACATAACATCTTTATAAACACATTCTTGCAAGAGTAAATCATATTCATTTGAAAAATCAGACTTCTCCATTTGAAGAGCATCAATGTCTTTCTCAATAGACTCAACATATTTTAAATCATCAAACATTTTAGTTCGAATTAACTCCTCAAATTAAAGAACAGTTTCTTTAATCAAGGTCGTATTTGGGATTAATAGTTCTTTCACAAGCAAAGTAATATCTTGAGGAATCGGGCGTTGCCACTCAACATTTTCACGTTTTGCCCAATCTCTTTCAACAATAGATTTAACATTATCTATGTGGTGTTTAAGAATACCTAATGTTTTCCTACTCTTGCTTTTGGACTCATCTAGAGGAAGGTAGTTCATATATTTGTAAACTTTAGATTTCTTAGGGGCAAATGCTTTCTTCCGTTGAATTCTCTTTTGTTTGCATTCTAAAAACACTTCCTCACGAGATTTCTGAGTTTGTTTGTTGAAAAGACCATAAAGACTAATCCCATAAGCATAATTAAATGGTTTCACAAACTCTTTATTGACAATTGTTCGACTATCATCATCCCAAAGGGCAGTCTCTTCACTATCGGCACTAACAGGCATGAAATCAAGATCGGTCCTTTCAGACTCATCTAGATAAAGACGCGGGTTCGCAGCTTGAGCATTGGCAAGGTACTCAGGACTTGCAAAGCTAGCTTGACCCTTAAACATCGACGGAGGTTCTATCATTCTTATGGTTTGAATAGAATCATGCGTGTTATAAACAACTTTCTTCAAAAATTCGACTTGTTCTTCTAGTTTCGTTACTTTTTCGGTTTCTTTATCATATCTACTTTTGAAGTCTTGTTTTAACGTATCTACCTCTTGTTTCTTAACCTCAATAATTTTAGCAGAATCGGTAGTGGTCATAGAGAGCTTTTGTTCAAGTTCATTAACTTTGGTATTTGCAAGGTACGTTTTTTTACGTTCATCCATTAAGAAAACATTATACTGACGCTTCTCTTTTGCTAATAACTCAAGAGTTGTATTATATTTGTTTTCAAAATTGTTCTTTTGACTTTTTAACGCACTATCCTTGTACCCCTCAAGCTCTTTGGTTTTCCGAAGGAGCTCATCTCTATAGCATTCGGTTATCTCACTCGATTTGATAAGAGCAGCTTTGCATTCTTCAAAATTTTGAGTGAGCGTAGAGTTTGCCTTCTTTAATTGCTTTTGACTCTTTCTGTTTTCAGTGACATATTTTTGTAAAGTGGCAATTAAATTAGCAAGCGCAAAACGTTCCTCTTCATCATACTCATTTGCATGTTGATCATCCTCAGACTCATTATTGCACATGTATTATGAATTAGGTGTGGTATTACTATCAACTGTTTCCATCATACATGTGTCATTAATGACATTGGGTAGATCACTATGCTCATGAATATCACCAAACACATTATATTCATCAGTAGTGTGTACCTTATCGATTGGCTCAGTGTCAAAGATAGGACCGTTGTCATCTTCAGTGACTTTGTGAACTTCTTCAACCTTTGCCATCTACGAGTAATGTGCATCGAGTTCTTGATCGGAATCTTCATCATCAGTGTTATCAAGCATTTCTCCTTCCTCATCCCACAGTTTAACCCCAGCTTCCATCTTCTTGCATAGCAGCATCTTTTCCTTATGATAACCAGAGTCTCTAACCCTTGACGGAATATCGAGCTAGAAATGTCCTAAAACTAGTATGGAAACAATTTGAATTTACTTGATGGAAAAATTTTAACTCTTTTTTTATTTTTATTTATTTTTATTTTTTTTAATCTTCATGTAAACGATATTCCGAAACTAGTCTAGATGGTGGCTAAGTCTAAAAAATACTCGAACAAAATTTAGCGAAACATAGCATCGGAATGTCCATCAGAATGTGCCATCGGAGTGTCCATCGGAATATAGTATCGGAATACTGTCGGAATGTAGTATCGAAATGCCTATCGGAATCACTGTCGGAATATGGTTGTCGGAATGTGGCTGTCGGAATCCCTGTCGGAATCAGTGTCGGAATAAGACCTGTCGGAATACACGATCGGAATAACCGTCGGAATGTTAAAACCCCTTTCCGATGGAATTCCATCGGAATAACTGTCGGAATATGAAACCCTTTTCCGATGGAATTTTGTCGGAATAATTGTGCAGTTCCGAAACTTTAGGTAAAAATGAGATTTTTGACAAGAAATCCGGGATTTTAACCAACCAAAAGCAATCAAATCCCTACCACAACTATGTAGGAGATGTAAATCAAGAAGTAGAGCACGGAAAGCACAAGAAAAACTTGAATGCGATATGATTATAGGAGGAAATCACACGAACCAAGTATTATATCAACAACGAATCACAAAATACCCCATGGCGATTGATATGAGCAAAAACTCATATCAATTAATCAACAAATCATCCTAAAACACAAGGAAAATACCTAACTTTTGTGCTATAAAGCGGAATTATGTGGTATGTTTTGTGTTTGTGTATAAATAGGTAAGAAGGATACATTTTCAAGAAAACAAGAAGAAAATCAAGCTTATTTGGATGAAAAAGACAAAGAAGGATCAAAGATGACAAGACTTTGAAGATAAGGGACCTATCTTGACCACACTCCAAAGTTGAAGGACTCAAAGTGTAAATTTGCCAAAGTCAAGATAAAAGTAAAACATGGTCAACTCTTAAGTCAACCAAGTCAAAGGATTAAATATTACAAGAATATAAGTGGAAGGACCAATTATGCCAAAGAAATGAAGTGCTAAGCTTTAATTTTGAATCTGCCAAAGTACAAGGGCTAGAGTTGCTATTTTTCAAAGTGAAAATAGACTTAATCCGTGTGAAAGAGTTGAGAGCCAATGAGAGGGCAAGATTTAAGGGTCACGGATTGCCAGCTTATGGGGACACATCACCAGCTCATTTGTGCGCCGCAAAGCAACAGTACACCCCACTTACTTAATTTCTAGCAAATCAAAGAACGCCAGCCAATAACCATTTTATCCAAAATAGATCATGATCCGTGTGCTTATCTCTCTTCCAATCAAAACCTTCCACGTAGCATTCTTCTATAACAACGAACCCAGGAATGATTTTAAGTTCTATTGCATCTCATGGAAAACTTCAAACATGAAAAGTGTGTATTTTTGAAAGACGAATTCATCCCACATGGTCAATTAACCTGGAAATCATCCAAGAAGAAAAGCCCAATTTCACATTCACAACGGCTAGTAGCAATTGGCAGGTTGAGGATACGTGGCAGCAATTAAGTGGTTGGAACACGTCATCGGCTTCAACTACTTCTCATAATTTGTCTATAAATAGGGAATGTTACCCTCATTTGTTATTGTAGCTTAAGTGTGAAATATTCACACACTTACTTTTTCTCTCCCTCAATCTTAGTTTGTAGAAGTTAGCATAACGACCTCAAGAATCTGACAAGCTCTTGAGTTAGTTATTGTAGTTGTAACTACCTTACCTGAATTTGTAACAACTTTTCTCACTCAATCAATAAAATCTCATTCCTTTTCCTTCAATCTACTATTCATTCACTGCATCACTGTTACTCTTGTGCTGTTATGAGCTATTTGTGATCACCATTGATCATAATTAGTTCTTTTTGAAGGTTGTAGCTGTTTACTCTTTTCCTATTCATCCAATAGCTGTTTTAGTTGATTTTGAAGCAGATTGTACAAAAAATGGTGATGATGATGATTGTAGCAGGTTGATTAAGTGGTAAATAGTGTTAAGGTAGTGGTTAACACTATCTAGGAGGCTCAGCGCCTACCTACTCCTTCAGTGGAGGCCTTTGCTAAAAGGTTTTCTGGTTTCTGATTTTGGTTCCTCTAAACAGTAAATGCATGCTCAATTCTAGCTTAATCTTCTTTGCTGATATGATCAAATGTGTTTAGCTTGTGCTTGTGTTGATTTTTGCTGATTAGATAAGTTTCTAGTAGTTTGATACTTGTTACTAGCTTATACTAGTTCTGATTTCATCTTATCAGTCATTCTTAGCTTACTTGTGCATTTGCCTTATTTTAGTGCATGTAATTGGTTCCTTTTCACTTCATTTTGGTTAATAAGTTTGAGTAGATATCACATTTTAACCAGTTCAACCAATTTCCTAGTTTTCATTTACAAAAAGTTGTAAAAAATCATTAACTGGTGTTTGGATCTAGTTTTCATTGTAGTTTAAAGTTTTGTTAAGAGATTAACTTTGGTTCATTTACACTCCTTTAATCATTGTAAACAGGTTTTGGTAGTTTTCAAGTCAAATAACAAGTCAAAAAGGAAATTGGCTATAAAAAAGTATGGGTCATTTTTAGCTTTAAAAATTTCATAAAAAGTTGCTGATTTCATTTGCTTGTCAATTACTCATTCCTTAATGAAATTTCTTCAAACCAGTTCACAATTGTCCATTAACATCTAAATATTGAGTGTTCATAAGGAAATTCTATAGTTTTACATTTCAAGGGAGAAATAAGCATTTTCATAAGCTGAATAGCAAATGAAAGTTTCTGTAATATGAGTGCTTACTGATTTCTCATTCCAGCAAATCTACTTCATAAATCTTCCCATTTTCTTTCATATTCCTGTTTAGAATGTGTTCTTGAGTGGATCTGGAAGTTTTCAACTTTTTCCAAAATTTGGTCAACTTTGGTCAAATAAGCTAGTTTTAGCTTATTCTCATTTTCCTGATTCGTTACTTGATCATTTTCATTTTCAAAAGACATTCCAGACTCTTAATGGATTGATTAACAAGATTTAGCAAAAAAATCAGTTTGTGCAAGTCTGGCTTATTAGATAGCTTATTTGTGGCTTATCAATATTTGCATATTTGAGTTTTACTTAGCTCCAAGCTTATTCCTTTCACAAGCCTAGGTAAAATTGGATTTTAAACAGTTTGAAATTTGTTTGAGCTTATTTGGTCCATTGTAGAGCTTAAGCGAGCTTATACATTCAACTTGCCCGTTTTTGTCAAAAATTCACATATAATTGCACTTTGGTCCTTAAGGTTTGGAACTGTTTTAATTGCTGGCTAAAATTTCTTGTTTTTAGGGTTTGCTAAGATTTAGTCCTTTACTTTTTAAAACTTGTCAAATTCAGTTTGTTAGTTTTATAATTTGTTACAAATTAGTTAGTAGTTTGTTAAATTTTGCATAGTTAGTCCTCATAGTTTCTGATTTTACATTTCAATCATCTTAGTTTCAAGCATTTACATTTTTAGCACTTAAATTCCATAGTTTTACATTTTTGTCCTTATTTGAATAATAATTTGGTATTTGCTAATTGTTTTACGGATAAGTAGTTAATATTTTGCACATTTTTACTTGATTGTTCAATTAGACATAGAAAATCCAAATAATCCTACCAACCAAAAATGATCCTAAACCCGATTTTGTTAGGACTTTCAATTGGTTAAGAATCCCGAAAACGAACTTCAATTATACACAATTTCAAATGGCGCCGCTTTCGGTTCTTTGACTTTACGAGAGACTATCGATTGATGGTTTTCATTGGCTTTTGGGATCCGTTCACCTAGTGAACGTTATTTTTACGTATCATAAATCAAAAACAATAAAAAAAAATCAAAAATATAAAAATATAAAAACTAAAAAATAAAAAAAAATAATTCTTTTCCTAAAGAATTGACCAAACAAGTTAAAAATTACAAAAAGCAATCTTTTTTCTAAGAGATTGCACCCAAAAATATATATTATTGGATTCTCTCGGTTTTTATGTACATATAGTATTTTCTCTAAAAAACTCATAAATACAAAAATATTTTCCATATATTATTATAAGTAAATACGTATACGTATAAGAACAACCAATACACATATTCTCCATAGGTATTGCCAAGGCAATACACCGTGTTGAGGGGCATTCCTGTCCCTGACACGCGTATCGATCAAACTCAATAAAGCAAGAATAGATAAATACTTCCAATAAGCAATAATTCGAAGAATACAAACTACAAAGTGAATAGAAAGGCGATGTGCTATAAAATGCCATCTAAGGGTCAATAGGTACTTAAGTGCTTCGCGCCACCTAACCCCCCGTTCACTAGTGAGTATTCTAAGAAGGAAGGCTTCATTGGGGGTCTTGCACCCAAGTAGTACATACGTATATTATTACTTTCTTGTGGATATTTCATATTGAAACTCGAAGAGGATAATCCTTTTCTCTTCAAAGTCGCACGAAAGCTTCTCTCTCATTCCTCGTATTGTGTTTCATGCTCACTCGCGGGCGTGCACAAATACCGATTGGTGTACAACCCCTTCCTCCGAAAAGGAAGAAAAAGAGAAAGAGTAGGAACACCACCGTCCATCAAGCCGATCCCGAGAATCGTGCTTTGATCCATCCACAACAAGAAGCCATGGCCGGAGTTGATAATCGACCTTTGATGGAGCACTTGAAATCTAATGTGCAAGGATATGCCGATGCTATCAAGATACCTGATATTCCTGCAAACACATTTGAGCTAAAAACATCCATGATTAACTTGGTTTCAAATAAACCATTTTATGGGAACAAGAATGATAATCCACATGATCACCTTAAGAAATTTCTTGCTCTTTGCAACACCATTAAGTACAATGGAGTTCCCCATGATGCCATTAAGTTGATATTGGTGCAATTTTCACTAGAAGGTCTGGCTAAGCATTGGTTAGATACACAACCACTCGAGAGCATTACCACATGGGATGGTTTCACTAAGAAGTTTTTGAACAAGTTCTTTCCCCCATCTAAGACCACGACTTTGAGGAACTTAATTATAGGCTTTCAACAAAAACCTAGTCAAACATTTAGTGATGCTTGGGAGGAGTATAGAGAGTTATTGAGGAGATGCCCTAACCATGGATTGGATGAAGTTCACCAAATCAATACTTTCTACAATGGCCATAAACCTCATCACCAAGACTCACTCAATGCTTCTGAGGGAGGAAATATTCTTCTTAAATCCATTCAAGAGGCTTGGGATAGTATTGAGACCAAATAAATGGTGCAAACAAACACATAATTTGATGAAAGAGTACATGTTATTCAAGAAGGAGCTTCGAAACCATTGGAGACTCAACTCATTTCATGCATTCAAGCATTCACTCAAGCTCAAAAGGAAAGTTAAACAATCATGCAAAACACTCAAAAGATGCAAGAAACCATGATGAATGACTTTATAAAACTTTCTATGGGCAATCATCCACCAATGATGTGCATGCTATTACTCTTTCATGTGACACTTGTGGAGGTCCCCATTCATATCAACAATGTGATAAGGTGCAAGGATATCAAGGGGAATGTTATGCTTACCAAGAGGAACATCGTGAACATTTCAAGCCAAACATCAATCCAAAAAATCTTTCTTACAAGTCCTAAAATTACCTTACTCCACCAGGATTCCCACCCCAACCACCCACCCAACCTCAACAAAATCCTCCTCAATTTTTACAAAGAAACCAAGGTCCAAGACCACAATACCAATGGAATAACTACAAGGCACATAACAATTTTCAAAATCAAGGAAATACTTTTTATCCACCAACTCAAGGATTTAATCCACCACTCCCACCCTTCCCAAATCAAGGTTACCCTCAACTTCAAAATCAAGGATATGGGCTACAAGAGACTCATGAGTATGTTGAGAGGAGAATTCGTGAAAGTGAGAAAAGAATGAATGACCAAATGATACTTTCAATGGAGGAGCAAACTAAGAGGCTTTTGATGGCATTCAATCAAAGATAACAAGGGGCTTTGCCATCTACACACAAACAAACCCAAGGGAAAATGTCATTGCTATTACAACAAGAAGTCGAAAAACAACAAAGGATCCTTCACCTCCTACACTTCCTGTTGTTAAACCCACTTTTGTTCCTACTTGTGATAAGCCTTCTACATCTACTTCACCACATCCAAATGCTCCTACTCAATCAACCACACCTTCTCAACCTATTTCCACTTCTCCTTTACCTTCCACAAATCCCAATGAAGAAGCTAACAAAGACAAATCTTCCACTACAACACCTACACCTAAACCAAATCTTCCTTACCCTTCAAGATTGAAAAAGGACAAGTTAAAGAACAAGGATGATATACAAGTCTCAAATTTCTTAAGGATGTTCAAGCAACTCAACATAAACATCTCCTTTGCGGAAGCTCTTGCTTACATGCCAAAATTTGCTAAGATGTTCAAGGATTTACTCTCCAACAAGGAAAAATTGGTTGATTTGCCCAACACATCCCTTAATAAAAATTGTTCCGCCGTGCTACTTAAAACCTTACCGACAAAACTTGGAGATCCGGGGCGCTTCTTGATACCTTGTAATTTTCCCGGGGTGGAAAATTGCATGGCTTTGGCGGAACTAGGGGCAAGCATAAACCTCATGCCTTTATTGGTTTGGAAAAAACTCTCTCTTCCCGAGCTCACTCCCACTAGGATGACACTTGAGTTAGCCAACCGTATCATATCTTACCGCGTAGGTATTGCGGAGGATGTGTTTGTAGGTGTGGATAAGTTTAGCTTTCCGGCCTACTTTTTAGTGGTTGATTATGACATGGACCCTAGAGTTCCTTTGATTGTTGGTAGACCGTTTTTTAGAACGGGTACTTTGATAGATGTGGCAGAGGGAGAACTAATTATGAGAGTTGAGGATGAGAAAGTGGTGTTTAATTTAGGGAAAGTTTGTGATAGGAAAGAGATTAAGGAGTCTAAACCTTGTGAGACTATTAACATAGTTGATGTGCTAGATGAGGTTTGTGATGAGCATTTTCATAACGCTTGCAAGAGTAATAGTGAAGATATGCCCCATGTTGAAATCGTGGCCTCAATTGCTCCCTCTTTAACACCTTTTGGAGAGAGTGATTTCCTCTTGGAGTGATTTGAGTCCAACTTTCTTGGTAATGATGATTCTCCCATCAATTGGGAAGAAGATATTCTCACTATCCAAAAGTTGCTCAATGAGGACCCCATTCCTTCACCCATTCCACAAGAAGTAACCAATGATGATCCATCCATAGTTAAACCTTCCATCGAGAGTCCACCTCCACTTGAACTTAAGGACCTTCCATCCCACCTAGAGTATGCTTTCTTAGAGGGAAAAGACCAATTACCCGTAATCATTGCTAAAGAGTTGAAAGAGGATGAGAAAGAGAAACTCATAGAAGTCCTTAAGAAACATAAGCAAGCCTTAGCATCGAAAATATCCGACATAAGGGGAATTGATCCACATTTTTGTACTCACAAAATCCTTATGTAGGATGATTACTGATGAGACTGCTTTTATACATAGTCTCATCGTCCAAATTGGGCTTAAAATGCATTAAATATCATTAAAAATGCCAAATATATGCTCGTGTTTGTTGCTTGTGTATTTTAGGTACGGATATTGAGGGAATGACAAAAATATCACAAGAATCAATCAAAAACGAACACGGGAAACGAAGCAGCACAATGAACCGGACCCGAATCATGAATTTCCAAAATTACCCTTGAAGAATTGAAGATTGGTAAGAATGGTCCGTCAACTTTGGAAGACTTGGCAATTTATACCCTTGTAAAACTCATAAATTACATTGGGGTCCCTAAATTACCAAGAGTATACAAGAAAAGCCCTTGAAGATTGCATTTATTGCACCTTTGGCCCTTATTCAAAGTATATAAACTACATGTGCCAAAAATGACAAGTTCACAAAAGTTGTTATAAGTAAAATGGGCGTTGACAAAGTTTTATCACCAAGAGACAAGAGAGAAGAAGTATAGGGACTGTTTTGGGCAGACAAGCAAACCTCACCCACCACTCCCAGCTCTCCACGTCACCCCACTCCCATTTTTCACCCAATCACACTACACCTCTCCTCCACGTCTGCATTCCACCAACAAACCTTAATAACTGATTTAATAACTCAGTTAAATACTTCCCACCAAAACACCATTTTAAATTACCCAATCCCCCAAAACAGATTAAACCTAATCCTAATCCCCCATAAACCCTAATTTTCCCCAGGTCCTAATTAACCAAATCCAAAGGGTTTTTCCCCCATTTTGTCCAGAATAGTGATTCACCCTCTTCTCACCTTAACCCACCTTTTTTACCCATCCCAACATCCCCATGTGACTGTGGAGCCACCCCTACTCACGTCCCTTTCCACACACCCCAACACCAGACAAGATGAATGGTGGGATTTCACTCCTTGGACCCAAACCAACTTTTAACAGCCAAGATTGATCAACACAAGCTTCCAAACGGCCTGGCTCATCACATGGCGCCACAATTGACCAAGATTCGATTTTTCATCAAAGGCATTATAGTCAAATAATTGCTAGGGTTTCTCATATGTTTTTAGTTCTAGAATAGTCCTCTAGCTAGTATATAAAGACCCTCCACCATGTGGAAGAGGATTTGTTCCAGATTTTTGCTAAGGTTTTTCTAATCCCTTTTTATTCAATTAAAAGTTGGTATTTTAATATAAAAGTAATTCCTTTTTATTTTGTTAAAAGCTGGTGATAAATTTAGCAAATAATCTGAGTTACATATCAATCTTGTGAAGTTCTTTGTTGAAAGAGTTTTCAAAAAGTATTTTAAAAAGTTTCTGAAAATCTGTTTTCTTGGTTGGCAAATTGGTTCAAATTCTACAATAGCTGTTTCATTTGGGCTCCTATATGACCATTGAACCTTGATATCTTGTGGATATCAAGATTCAGTGGGTATAGAGCTTGGGTGAAAAGCTTTTTGAGGTGAAAACCTTTTTTCTTGTTTGACCCATTGGTTCTAACTCTTACTATATCAAAAGCTACATGCTTTGAGCTTGTAGCATTTGATATTTGAAGCTTTTCTCTTGGTTTTGTGGTGATTGTGCAGGGAAAAAGTCATTGCATCACATCTTACCAAGATTGGTGGAATTGTATTTTACTAAGAAACAACCCCTTTTCTTCCAAGAACCCCTGGCTCGCCTAGCTGTTGGTTTAAGTTCAGGGGAGCATAGCTGACCCTCACTAGGATGTAAAGTGAGGGAGGTGCTCATTCTCTTTCCCTTCTTATTTTTCTTTCTTAGTTACTGAAAATTTGAGTGTTATATGAGTTTACATGATTGTGTTCTTATGATGAAGTTTTTTGTTTGATTATGCTTGTTTAGGGTGTTTATGCATGCTTAGATAGGATTTAATCAATTTGGTTAGGTTTTGTATGCAATTTGTTTGTTAAAATTTAAAATCAGAAAGTTAAAGGGGTGTTTGGGTTTGGGGTAATAACTGGTTTATGTGACAAGAACTCGGTTAATATCAGCTTAAACACTCTCAATTGGTTAGTATAGGGTGTGTTTCATACTTAGTTTTCAGTTTGGTATGATAAAAACAAGAATTGCATGCTAAATATTTGGTAAGAAGCACAAAATCAGTAACTGCCTATTTGTCTTGTTTTAGTGTGAGATTTCCTTTGAAAACTTGAGTATTGTTAGATATGGTGCATGTCTAGGTTTTAGAACTGGTTTTGTACCATTTGTGAGTGGATTGGGTAAGAATTGGTGAGCCAAAACTCACCCAATTACCAACTACACCAGCAAAAGGACCCAAGTCCATTTTTCTAATAACAGTAACAGAAATAGGACAAGTGTGTTTGATTTTTGTGTGTTAACTTGGTGTTTTCTTGCTCTTTGTGACTCCCCACAACCCAACTGGTTGTGGGGGTGCCTTGTCTTGCCAAAGCAACCAACAAACCTCCAAGAACAAGCCCTCTTGTTCTATCTTCACAAGTGAAGACACGTTTTACTTTTGTGTTCATCAGTTACTGTAACAAAGTGGGTATCTGGGCATATTTTTTACTTTAATTGGTTTAATTCTAGCTTATTTGTTATAAAATTTGTGTTTTAGAGTAAGTAAAGGATACTGGTTTGAGGTTTATAAATTTAAAAAGAAAAAAAAGTTTTTTACAAAAAGGACGTGGCCAGGACTCGAACCTGCGCCAGGACTCGAACCACACCAACGTGATAACCAGTTGCCCTAGGGTCTTTGACTGGTTATCACTTGGTCAGATTATTATTTAAGGGGTGTGTGTTTTTAGCTTATTAAACTAATCAGTTTAGTAATAAGCTGATTTCAGCTTATCCTTATTAGCTTTTTACATTTAGCATTTTTCTATTGTTCTTATTTAGGTTTAGGACTTTTTGGTTTAAAAAATTTATTTTTCACGTGAACAGTTTATTTATTAGGATTATTTTGAGTTTAAATTTTAGAGAGTAAATAGAAAATAGGAAAAAGTATTTTAAAAATCTGGAAAAATAGTTTTTAAGTTTTTAACTATATTTTTGAGGTTTACAGCCATTAAAATTTTCATTTTAACTTATTTTTTATTTTATATGATTTTAGGGTTTTTAACCAAATTTATAAATTAATATAAAATTATTAAAAATGGTTTGGAAACTTTTGATTGCATTTCTGTCTTAGTTACATTTTTCTAGATTTTTGGTAATTTTTTAGAATTTTTTTATAAACTTTGAATTTTTTTTTGAATATTTTATTATTAAAAATTGAATGTTAGTTTTTTCTACTTTTTTCATTTTTCCTAGTTCAAATATCTCAAGTTAGGAGTTTTGCAACTTTTAGAATATTTTCATTGTCCTTAGATTTATTTTATAATTATTTTAAGTTTTAATAGTTTTAATAGTTTTTAAATCATTTTAAATTGTTTTGATTAGTTTAAAAATTTTCTAAAATAGTTTTAAATTAGGTTAGGTTGTTTTAGAGGTTTACAAAGTGATAAAACTCATTTTGGGCTTTTTAGTAATTAAATTGATTTTTAGGGCTTTAATTAGCATTAAAAAATCATTATTTAATTAATTAAAAGGTTTGGGTGATTTTTGATTTTTTGTAAACTCTTTTTACATTATTTAGGATTTGTTTGCAATTTTTAGGATAAAATTTTAAATTTGGTGCTTTTTACGGTTTTACGTGAACGACCTTTTCGTCTTAGTGTAATCCGTCATCGTAACCGTCATTCTCTTCTTACCCCATTTCTATTTTCTTTTCTCATAACAGTAAAATCACAAAGATAATCATTTCATTACACAACGCACTAGCCTCCTTGAGAACGAACTCACTTTAGGGTCATAACTTGTGGTTTTCCTAAACTACTCGTTAACACTTGCCCTAATTGCCTCCTTTTCCTAAAGGTGTGCAAAAACTCAACCATCATTTTTGACGCCGCTGCCGGGGAAGCTTGTTGTGTTTTGATTTGAACAATTGCTGTTTTTATATAGCCATAATAAGTATTTGTATTAGTAGCACTCTACTAATACGTATTAACGTTTTTTGTTTTTTGTGAATACTATTACTATATTGTATACGTACAATAATAAATACACAAGTACTCCAAATACGTGAGAAATCACAACCTTGACTTGGGAGGTCATTACCCAATCATTGTATTCGAATCTCAAACCAAAGAAAAAAAGGCAAAAATAGATAAATACTTTCGAGAAGCTCGATTTTGAAAAATACAAACTATAAGGTGGATATAAGGCGGATATTATAAAATATATCCTAAGGAAAAAGGCTCTTAAGTGCTTCGCGCCGCCTCGTTTCCCCGCTTGCTTGTGAGTATTTGATTTTGAGAGCTAATCGAGGGTTTTGCCGCCCAAAGTATTATTAAGTATCATATATACTTTCTTGGTTTTATTTGATTAAACCCTCTTGAACGTTTTGGTGTTCCACCAACGTTCTAAAGTCATCGAAGGCGTTCACTTCACGTGATCGTTTTCATTCCTTGAGGCTTCTTTAATCAAGAGATTTGATTAAGGAGGAGATTTGTAGATTTTTGTCTACTTAATACAATTCCAAAATCCAAAAAAAAGTAAAAACAATCAAAAATCCAAAAAAAAATTTAAAAAGTTAAAAACACCAAAAAGAATCTTCTTTGCTCATCCCTACGTTGTAGGTGACGTTTATGCTTACTCGTAATCAAGCAAGACGTGCACGTAAACGAAAAAACAAAAAGGAGGCAACACCTACTCCTAATCTTTCTAGTGAAGAAACTCCAAGTGAGGAACCTATTGTAGAACAAGAAGCTATCATGGCTAGTCGTACTATGATAGAGTTGCTTCAAGCACCCACCGAGGGTTTTGGAGAAGCCATTGTGATTCCCGCCATCCTTGCGGAGAACTTCGAGATCAAGACGGTTTTAATGTCTATGCTTCAAGCCAACAAGTTTCGCGGACACGAGAAAGACAACCCACATTATCACATTAGGAAATTTAATTGTCTCACCGCGACAAGCAAGTTTTAGGATGTACCACATGATGCCATTAAGATGATGTTGTTTCCATAATCGTTAGATGGACCCGCCAAGATATGGCTCGAGAAAGAACCCCCAAATTCGATTTTGACGTGGGGTGATCTCGTTTCTAAATTTGTGAATCAATTTTTTCCACCATCTAAAACAACACATTTGAAAAACGAGATTTCACGATTTACACAAAGATCTAATGAATGTTTTTCAATGGCTTGGGAAAGGTTTAAAGAAATTTTACATGAATGTCCACACCCCATGATTTTTCCGAATTGCATCAAATTGACACTTTTTATAATGGGCTTAATGATCAGGAACGAGATTCCCTAAATGCCACCGCGGGTGGTAATTTTTGTGCAAAACGACCGATGAGGCTTTGAAAATCATTGAAAATAGGTCCAAGGTTTATAGCCCTCGTAACACACCGAGTGTTACCAATTTGGGTTCGTCATCGTCTCGTAGCATTAATGCCTTGCAAGATGAAGCAAATGAGGAGAATCGGTTTTTCGATAGGTTTTCTACTCTTATGACTCATAGGAAAGCACAAGATGCTTTGAATTCCGCATCGGTTAAGGAGGTTGCCAAGAGTTGTATTTCGTGTGGTGGAGCTCATGATTTTTCCGAGTGCATTACCGCAGATGCTAACACTTCGAATGCTTATGTAGCCACGGGAACTGATATGTGTGAAAACACACATCTTTTCTACCACTTAACTACAATAATAACCGGACCAAAACGTGTATTTTATGTCTTTTATGTCGGAATTATGCGTGGTTTGTGTTTTTGTTGTGATTTAGGACGAAACGGTGAAAAGTGGAGAAAACACGGGAATTCACGGGCGTTTACGGACTTTTATTGAAGAAAAGGATCAAAGACGAAGTCAAGAAGTCAAGAGTGCAAAAAGAACGGAAGTCCAAGACCAATTCTGAAGATTTATCGAAGAAAAAGTCAAAATATGGAAGTTTACTTAAAGCCGAGGAACTCAAGTCTTATTTATCGTAGAATTAAAAGACGAGTCCAAAGAAATCCCGAGCCAAAAGTCATCACATTCAAAGATTAACAAAAAGATTAAGAAGGAAGGACTTGATGGCGCAATTAAGAAGAAAGGAAAGAGAGGAGGAAGCTTCCTCTAACCATCCCTTAATCACCTATAAATACCCACCATTTCACTTCATTTACTCTTGTTGGCTAGATTGACAAACTAGTTCTTCCACCTTTATTTTATGCACCTTTAATTACTTGCACATTTAAATACTTGTTATGCACCTTAATTATCTTTTAATTTCAAGTAAGTGTCTCTTTTAATTACTTGCACCTTTACTTTATCTTGTTAAACTTCTTCTACCTTTCTTTAATCTTTGATTTACACGTTTTTATCTTGTTAAGTTGTTTAAAGATTCGATTTTTACGCTTTTGATTGTTTTAAATCTCTTATTTTCATAGCTTATTTGATTTATTTTCAAGTTTATATAGTTTTTACAAAAGTTATTTTTATGTAAAAAGTTGTTTTCTTAAAGTTTATCTTTTTCGTGTCTTAAAAGTTTTTAACTTTCAGTTTCGTAGCTTATTTTTACACGGTTCTACCTTAGGATTTTGTCTTGTGCTTATTAGGAGTTTAGCTTATTTTTCTAGCTTATTTTGTGTACTTTTCCCTGTTTTCCGATCGTGACAATCGGAAAAGGGTTTTACATTCCGATCGGTGTGATCGGATAAGGGTTTCTATATTCCGATTGGAGGCATCTTGGTATTCCGATCAGAAGAGGTTCTGGATATTCCGATTGGGTAAGAGTGACAGTTATTCCGATTGGGCTCCCTGCCACATTCCGATTGAGTTGCAAGTTAGGATATTCCGATTGTATAAGGTGACAGATATTCTGATTGGAGTTCCGATCTTCATTCCGACCAAGTTCCTATTCATATTCCGACCAGGTAGGATTGTGGTATTCCGATTGGGGTATTGGTGACTGATATTCCGATTGGCATTACGACGACAACATTCCGATCAGGTCAGGGTAAGGGTGATCGGAATATATTCCGATTGGTTTTATTTTCTTCATACCTTGTCTTGTTTTATTTTTATACTTGTTTAATTTTAATTTCCGTCACGCTTTTATTTTTAGTCATTTAATTAATTTACTTTCCGTCACGTTTTTAAATATCGCACTTTCTTTTTAATTAGATTTAGATTTAATTTCACGCTCTTTTAATACTTTCCCTTTACTTTAACGACATTTACTTTTAAGTCTTGCACATTTAAATTAAAAACCAACCAAAAATATTCTTTTTCACCAAAATAAAACTGAGTCACATAGAGAACCTAGATCAATTCGATTAGACAGGAACAACGAATTTAATCTTTTTATACAGGGTGTCAAAACCTATGTACCAAATGGCGCCGCTGCCGGCTCTTTTCATTAAGATTGACGGTTTTCTGTGAGAGACGCGTTGCTTTTTGGGATCCGTTCACTTGTGAACGTTATTTTTCTTGCCTAAAAAATTCAAAAAAATCATAAAAAATTAAAAATTGATAAAAAACCATAAAAATTAAAACTTTCAAAAATCCAAAAAGATTTTAGCTTTATTTTGTATATATATTGTCTTTGTGTTTGGTTTTGTTTTCTTTTGCATTTTCAGGTGTATGCGTACTAGATCTTCTAATTATCAAGAGCCCGAGCCTCAAGAAGATTTAGATATGGCAGGTGTTAACAACAACAACATTCCACCGCACCTCAATAATAATAATAATAACAACAATGTTCTCCCACAACCCGATCTGCGGACCATGGAGGAACTTTGTCAACCAACAATGTTTGGACGAGGAGGACCGATTGCGCCGATGCAAATCAACGCTCCTGAGTTTTCGTTGAAGCACCACATGATTCAGCAAGTTCAAACAAACCCATTTAGAGGATTGCCTGATGATGATGCCAACAAACACCTCGACAAGTTCATTACAATCACCCAAAGCATGAAGTTAGCTGGTGCCACAATGGATGAACTTCGCCTACAACTCTTTCCACACACCTTATTACATCATGCCGAGAAATTGTTTGATCGTCTCCCGAAGAATTCTATTCACACTGGGGATGACATGACTCAACGCTTTCTTTCGCGCTACTTTCCACCTTCCATGGTCACAAGCCTTCGCAATCAGATCAGCGGTTTCATGCAAGATCCCGATGAATCTCCTTTTGATGCTTGGGAGCGGTTTAATGTCTTGATCGATAGATGTCCAAACCACAACATGCTCCCTGTGACCCTAATTGATACTTTCTACAACGGTTTGACTTTTCGAGATCGTGATACGATGAATGCAACCGCCGGTGGCACATTCATGAAAAGCAGACCCGAGGAGTGTAGAGAGTTAATTGAGAACATGACTACTCATCACAAAAACTGGGATTCCTCTGCTTCTTCAAGGAACAACCCGAGAGTCAATGTTTCCTCCACCTCAGCAAACCCTGATATGACCGAACTCACCTGTGTGCTGACTGAAATGAGCAGAAGTATGCAACTCTTGGCTTCAAACCAACAACAACAACAAGTTAAAGCTGTTGCTACTCTTTGTGAAACATGCGGCGGTCCTCACTCATACACCGATTGTCCTTCGACACAAGGAAATCCGGAAAATGTGTATGCAGCTTATGGTAATTATTCACCAGAAAATTACCAAGCTAGACAACAAGGGGATAGAAATCTGCTGAGTTACCGTTCCAACAACTACCTTTCACCCGGTTTTTCTCCTCAAAACCAAAACCCCGCCAACAACTACACTAGAAGCAACCAAATCCCACCAAGAGCTTTTAATCCTTATCACCCACCCACCCAACAAACCCCACCCATTAATCCCGATGTTGAGGCCATCATGAGAACCCAAAGGTGAGCAAATCAAGAACTTGCAGAGCCAAATTATCAATCTAAAAGGAGATATCACAAAGCAAGGAAATGAGATAAGATCCGAGCTTCGAGATAACATTCAATCCTCCTTCAGCAGTCAAACCAATGATTTGAAGAATATGCTTGCTAGTTTCTTGCCAGCCGCTCAACCTTCTTCTTCAAGTTCTCTACCTTCAAACACCGTCACTAATCCGCGAGCGAATGTAAGTGCTATTACTACCCGTAGTGGAGTCACCATCGTAGGACCACAAAGCCCACCACCATCATCTCCACCTCCTCCACCACCATTTATCCCTACTCCTCCTACACCTAGTATTAGTGCACCATTACCGTCTCCGCCTCGACGTGATGAAGTTCCCACTAATGACCCTTCAACATCTCAACCTTTACCTACACCTGCACCTTCACCACCCAAACCCAATATCCCATATCCTTCTCGTTTAGGCATGTCCAAAATGCTAACCAAGGAGGACTCCGAAGTGTCACGCTATGTGAAGATGATTTCTCAAATGAACTTCAACATTAGCTTTCTTGAAGCACTGGTCCACATGCCCAAATTTGCTAAAGCATTTAGGGAATTGCTCAACAAGAAGGAGAAGCTGATTGAACTCGCCAACACACGCTTAAACGAAAACTGCTCTGCAGTTATTCTTAAAGAACTTCCGGAAAAGCTTGGAGATCCCGGTCGTTTCGTGTTGCCTTGCGTGTTCAACAAAACTGAAGCATTTACTGCCCTTGCTGATCTCGGGGCTAGTATTAATTTGATTCCTTTGAGTGTTTGGAAAACACTATCATTGCCCGACCTCACTCCAACGAAGATGACTCTTGAACTTGCAAATCGCACTCTCGCTTACCCCGTTGGTATAGCCGAAGACGTGTTCATTAAAGTTGGCGCATTTACTTTTCCGGTCGATTTTGTCGTAGTTGATTATGAAATGGACACTCGTATTCCTTTAATACTTGGTCGGCCATTCTTGAGAACCGGACGAGCTTTGGTGGATGTTGCCGAATGTGAGTTACTCTTAAGAGTCGGGGATGATGCACAAGTTTTCAAAATGGGGAAGCTTACTAGTACAACTTTTGGAGGTCGAGAATCAGTGAATATGATTAATGTGCTCGATGACTTTACCGTCTACGACAATCCTCTATTCGACTCTTTCATCAATAATCCACTCTTTGACGATGATGTGGATGATTCTCGATCCAATTTGGAAGCTTCTCCCATTTATGATTCTCCATCGGTCTTTGATGCTTATGATGATGATGATTCTAGCTCAGATTCGGATGATTTTGATTGTACTTCTGAGTATCCCGAGATGCCCACTTTCGATGATTTTGATGAGGCTGATACTCTCTCGAGCGATTCTTCACATGATGAAGATCCTCCGCCATCACTCGATCCTACTTTGGGCGATTATTCATTTGAGGAAGATTTCTCTGAATTTCTCAACACATACTTCCCTCATGAGAGTGATGCTCCTCCTTATGACTTTGAAGATTATCGTCTTGATCCTACTTTGGATTTGAAGAACATTCTGTCTAAGGAGAAGAAACCGGTCGACACTGAAATCCGTTGCACATACGATTTGACACCTCTTTGTCCCCCTTCTGAGGACGAGGTTGTGCTTCTTTGCGGATCTTCTTCACACTCTGCTGAGCCTGAGTGCTATTTTCCCCTGAAGGAAAAGGTGTTCGACCCCGGTATTGAAGTCTTTAAGCCATCTCAGTATCCACCTGATGAAATAAAAGGAAAAATCTTTGGAAAATTTGAAGACATGCTTGAACTTCACCCTTGCTTACACCGTGCTCCATCGCTGCTTAAGGGAACCTTGCCACTTCTTATTTGGCTTGCCTTGTTCGCCTTAAGCTTGTGTTATTTGCTCGATGAAAACTATGTTTTTGACCCTGGTGGATATGTTTTATGCTTCTTCCGTTGATGATCAAGGTCGAGTCAGGCTCACGAATTGGTTAACAAAAACCAAGCGCTTCTTGGGAGGCAACCCATGCATCTATCTTTTCGCTTTATTTATCATAAGTGTAGGGGAGACCCGTTGGTTTGCTTTCCTCTCATCACTTCTTAATCAGGGATTCGAGCTTCAATGATCCACTCTTGATGATTCTTGACGACCCGTGATTCCGTGTTCTACTTCTTCCCGGTTCTATCCTAAACTCTTTTCGATTCACTATTTTATATTTTCTCAATATTAAAATAGGAATCTCTTTAGTTGTCTTTTCCTTAGCAAAATTTAAACAAAGTGCACAATGTCCTAAGTGTAGGGGAGTTTACTCCCACATGCTTAAACATTGCGGACAATGTTTATCTTAAGTGTAGGGGGGACTTCTATCGAAGTTAAGTGGTCTTTTCCTTGTATTTGTCCTCATCTTAACCGGAAAATCAATTTTTCGACATTTTTCAAAATTTTTGATCTATTTTGGGCCTATTAGTTTTTCCCTTTGTATAGTTATTTTCTTTCCTTATTAGAATAAATGTTTAATAAGTGGTTTTAATTTTCAAACGTTGTGAATCTTTTGACTCAATCCGAGTTTACTCTAGCTAGTATCCTTAACGTGTTTAAGTCAAGTTTTGCTAGGCTTTTATATAGGGAGCTATAAAACGCGAAAGTCTTAACTCTCACGAGTTAAGGACAAGAACTTTTCGCAAGTTCCTATAATTGATCCTAGAGAGTCGTTTATCAAGGGAACTTTAATATGCGATTTCTAAACTTGAAAAAGTCTAAGAATTTGCAAGATCCTATAGGCGACTCGAAAACCCAAAACTTTGATTTAATAGGCTAAGCATCCACGAGTCTCATTCCACGAGAGATGATAGAGCCAATTATAAGTTCAGTATTCTTTCGTGAATTTATGTGAGATAATTATGAGCCTATTCTCCCATCGCTTGCTAATAATTTATCTGCTAATAAATAAGGTTGTACGATTTGAAAAGTTACTTAGCTTCTAGCCCAGATCGTTTAAAAGTTGCTCGGTATGGATTAGAGTTCATAGCCAAGGCATAACTTATTGAAGCAGGACGCGAAGATTGGCGAGTCCGAAAAGGCCCTAACAAGGCACGAGGGCTATATTTTGTTGCTAAAGATCCAAAGTGATGTGAAGAATCATTTATCGAAAATCAATATGAAGGATCGAGACACACGACGTAAAGCAAAACTCCCCAAAAGTCATGGAGAAGTGTATCCGAAAAGACCCTAACAAGGTATGAGGATAAATAGATCCAAGTCATAAAAGGAGGCGGATCGTTGTATATCAAAATCCAAAATAAAGATTGGAGAAAAATGAAGAAGTCGTGGTCCAAGTATGAATCTCTCAAAAAGTTCAAGTGAAAAAATTCCAATTATGAAGAGAAGACCATTGTTTCATGAACGTCTCTCAAGATTTGAAGTATGAAGTCGCTGCCAAATATCGGTCCGAGAAAGGTCTCAAATCGCGAAGCGAGTTATGCCAAGATATGAACTTTATGAGGTCCCGAGAAGCAGTTTTAAAAGATTTGGTCCTTTAGCTAACTATTGATTAAATCGTTCACTTTGTTTTCAGACTAAATAACTATCGAAATAAGTCAAACAATGCATCCTCGTGATCATTCAAGACAATAATAAAATATAAGAGACACCCCTAGGAATAAGGGAGTCTAAGTGAATAATTAGCCCACATGAGTTCGTGTTAGTTTACTAACTTATAATAACAATGATCTCGTTTTTAAGCTTGGTTTGGAGAAAGTGAAAAGTTGAGGATGATGATTATTCATGACATTTCCAAAACCCAAGGTATGCTTTTTAATTTCTTTACTTTGAATTTTTGTAATTTTCTATCTCTTTAATAAAGGCCAACATGGATTAATTATGATGAAAAATGTAAACGTGCTTTGTAACTAATGCATTGCATGAGGACATTGCAATGGTCAAGTGTAGGGGATTTGATATGTGTGAAAACACACATCTTTTCTACCACTTAACTACAATAATAACCGGACCAAAACGTGTATTTTATGTCTTTTATGTCGGAATTATGCGTGGTTTGTGTTTTTGTTGTGATTTAAGACGAAAAATTGAAAACTGGAGAAAACACGGGAATTCACGGGCGTTTACGGACTTTTATTGAAGAAAAAAGATGAAAGACGAAGTCAAGAAGTCAAGAGTGCAAAAAGAACGGAAGTCCAAGACCAATTCTGAAGATTTATCGAAGAAAAAGTCAAAAGACGGAAGTTTACTTAAAGCCGAGGAACTCAAGTCTTATTTATCGTAGAATTAAAAGACGAGTCCAAAGAAATCTCGAGCCAAAAGTCATCACATTCCAAGATTAACAAAAAGATTAAGAAGGAAGGACTTGATGGCGCAATTAAGAAGAAAGGAAGGAGAGGAGGAAGCTTCCTCTAACCATCCCTTAATCACCTATAAATACCCACCATTTCACTTCATTTACTCTTGTTGGCTAGATTGACAAACTAGTTCTTCCACCTTTATTTTATGCACCTTTAATTACTTGCACATTTAAATACTTGTTATGCACCTTAATTATCTTTTAATTTCAAGTAAGTGTCTCTTTTAATTACTTGCACCTTTACTTTATCTTGTTAAACTTCTTCTACCTTTCTTTAATCTTTGATTTACACGTTTTTATCTTGTTAAGTTGTTTAAAGATTCGATTTTTACGCTTTTGATTGTTTTAAATCTCTTATTTTCATAGCTTATTTGATTTATTTTCAAGTTTATATAGTTTTTACAAAAGTTATTTTTATGTAAAAAGTTGTTTTCTTAAAGTTTATCTTTTTCGTGTCTTAAAAGTTTTTAACTTTCAGTTTCGTAGCTTATTTTTACACAGTTTTACCTTAGGATTTAGTCTTGTGCTTATTAGGAGTTTAGCTTATTTTTCTAGCTTATTTTGTGTACTTTTCCCTGTTTTCCGATCGTGACAATCGGAAAAGGGTTTTACATTCCGATCGGTGTGATCGGATAAGGGTTTCTATATTCCGATTGGAGGCATCTTGGTATTCCGATCAGAAGAGGTTCTGGATATTCCGATTGGGTAAGAGTGACAGTTATTCCGATTGGGCTCCCTGCCACATTCCGATTGAGTTGCAAGTTAGGATATTCCGCTCGTATAAGGTGACAGATATTCCGATTGGAGTTCCGATCTTCATTCCGACCAAGTTCCTATTCATATTCCGACCAGGTAGGATTGTGGTATTCCGATTGGGGTATTGGTGACTGATATTCCGATTGGCATTACGAGGACAACATTCCGATCAGGTCAGGGTAAGGGTGATCGGAATATATTCCGATTGGTTTTATTTTCTTCATACCTTGTCTTGTTTTATTTTTATACTTGTTTAATTTTAATTTCCGTCACGCTTTTATTTTTAGTCATTTAATTAATTTACTTTCCGTCACGTTTTTAAATATCGCACTTTCTTTTTAATTAGATTTAGATTTAATTTCACGCTCTTTTAATACTTGCCCTTTACTTTAACGACATTTACTTTTAAGTCTTGCACATTTAAATTAAAAACCAACCAAAAATATTCTTTTTCACCAAAATTAAACTGAGTCACATAGAGAACCTAGATCAATTCGATTAGACAGGAACAACGAATTTAATCTTTTTATACAGGGTGTCAAAACCTATGTACCAGGAACTTATAACCAAAACGGTCAAGGTTCCCGCCAAAATCAAGATCCACAAAATCAAAATGCTAACAACTATCGAAACAACAATCAAAGTGGTGCTTATCAAGGAAATCAACGTAACTACAACAAGGGTAATTATCAAAGTGGAAATGGGCAAATTTCAAACCAAAACCAAAACCGTGATTTTCAAACTACCACACAAGGTTTTCAAAATGATCACACCAAAAATCTTCAAGGAGAATTTTTGAATTATGCTAAAGAAAACGATGCTAAGTTTGCAACGTGAAATGGTTAGCTTAAGATCCGAGTTGAAAAACGAGCTTAAAAACGAACTTGCTAATGAACTTAAGACTCATGCTAATAAAATGGAAGGAAATGTTCAACGTCTCCAACAAAATGAACAAAAAATGGAGCAAGGTCAACATGAGATTAAGCAAGAGTTGTTAAAAGCGGATGCTAGGCAATCTAAGTTTGAAGACCGAATGGGAAAAATGTTTGAAGCTATCATGTGTAAACCTTCTTCTTCGGGTGGTCTTCCTAGTGATACCATCGTGAACCCGAAAGGAGAATTGAAGGTTATTACTACTCGTAGTGGTAAAACTTTCAAAGAACCCATTTCTCGTCCAAGTACTTTTACGAAGAAGGAAAAAGAGAAAGAACCCGAGGTGGTGGTCGAAAAGGAGAAAATTCCAAGCCCACGAAGTACCGCTCAAACCACACCTACGGTTGAACCAATACCAATAGTGGAACCCGAGATTCCAAGGCCGTTGCCTATGCCCCAATCCACACCACCCTTACCTTACCCTTCAAGACGAAACACGGAAAAGGCACAAGAACGAAATAAGTATCAATTTGAAATTTTTATGAAAATGTTTCGTGACTTGTATTTTAATATAAGTTTTGCCGACGCCTTGGTCATGATGCCTCGATTTGCCGCGAACTTCAAAAGTATGTTGAATAACAAAGAGAAATTGCAAAAGTCGTCTAGTTGTTCTTCGGTTTTTCTTAGCCGCATACCTCAAAAAGTCGGTGATCCCGGTAAATTTTTAATCCCATGTGCAATACAAGATATAAAGGAATGCTAAGCCTTGGTCAATCTTGGTGCTAGTATAAATTTGATGCCTCTTGAGATTTTTAAGTCGCTCAATCTTCCCAATCTCACTCCTTCAAGAATGTCAATGAGATGGCCGATCATTCTACGATTCTAGCTTGTGGAGTAGCCGAGGACGTCTTCGTGAAAGTTGGAAAATTCTACTATCCCGTGGACTTTATCGTTGTTGACATTCCCATCGATCCTAAAGTTCCTCTAATTTTAGGTCGATCATTTTTGGATACCTCGAGAGCACTTATCGATGTGCATGCTAGGAAAATCACTCTTCGTTTCAATGAGGAGGAACTCGTCATAAATGCAACTCAAAACTCCACACTTTCTCATGTCTACTCTATCACGTCTTTGAACAATGTCAATCCCATAAAAAACATTTACAAAAGGATTTCAAAAAGAGTTTTAGGAGTTGATGATAAAAACGGTTTTCCGTCCCCTCCACCGGTGGAGGTTAAGAGTGTTAGGCCTACGCTTCCAATCACGAATGATTATTTGGATGATGAATATGTTGATCCCGATGGGGAAGTTTTCTTTGTTGACAAACGTTTTGAGAACTTACCACCACCTAAACCAAAACGGTTTTCAAATGTGAGAATTTTTAGTGTGACTAACATTGCTTTAGAAACACCAAATATTTTTGACATAATTAAGTCGGGTTTTCATAAGAAGAGTTTAAAAGATGAAAAAGGGAAAGATTTTAAATTGGATTTAAAAAATTTTCTACAATGCTAACTCCGTCATCACCTCATATTTTGAGTGCTACAAGATAGTCTTCTCCTTTTGACGATGCTTTGTGTGGACTTAGTGTGGGGGAAGCCCCTTATGTTCCCTCCCCTTTCTCCACCGAGGACGAGAAATTTGATCCCGGAATTGCTTATAAAGGGAAATCTCGGTCTTCCACCGATGCAATAAATGGAAAATCTTTCTATTTGATTGGTGCGAGTCTACCTCGAGTAGCTCATGGTTTTTATGACTTACCCATTGTCCCACCCTTCTATTTCTTCTCATCTATTTTCTTGAAACCCTTTGGGTTTGTGTTGACACATGATGAAGTGGCGTTGATTTTTTTTTCCAATGAAAACGAGAACGCCATCTTCGATCCCGGTATTTTGCACCATCAAAGGACTTAGTCCTTAATACTGGTTGTTTTTGGGCCTTGTTTATCATGTAAACCCCACCAAAAATTGACCATACCAAGATAATCCCTAAATGATCACATTTATGGGTGATTCAAGTCGAGCTTTTGACTCGGTTATCAAAAACAAGGTGCATCGTGGGGGAAACCCATGCTTATCCATGTACATATTATTGATTTCTAATTAGTTTAATGTGAGGGGATTTGTGCCCTTCCAACCTTTGTTCCGTGGTTGTTTGTGAATTGTGGTTTTTAGATCATGATCTTCACGAGTGGAGCCTCTCGTGTTCGTTTTATGGGAGCACTCGATCGATTGCTTTGAAGACTTTCTTAATATCCAAATGATATATACTTTGATGTTCTAACCTTAGGTTTTTAGCACACTTCATAAACGGCTATTAATTTAACGGTTTCACCCTTTCCATGCTATATTAAGCATTCGACTACGTCTCTAGTATGGGGGTGTTTGCACCCCTAGACTCGAAACATTGAGGACAATGTTTAACTTTAGTATGGGGGGTGAATAGATACTTGCCCTGCCAAACCTTCACGCTTTCCAAAGTTTATCTTTTTGTTTATCGTTTTTTTTTGCAAAATAAGGCTAAAAATGGCCAAATTTTAAATTTTTTCTCATGTTTTATAAGTGTTAGAAGACACGAATGTAGATTTTCCGATGGCGAGAATAAGAGTAATTTTTGACTCGACTGTGCGTGTTGAGCACTTAGCTTTGATTCCTTAACTATACATAAGGCTAAGTCTCTTAAATGAGGACGAGAAATGATAGAGTTAATTATAAGTTACTATGCTAAACGTAGAGTACTCGTATTCTTTCAAAAACTCATGTGTTCTCATTGTTTGCTTATTCTCCCTTCGAACGTAAATATTTTTGCTTAATAAATATTGACTTAGCGGTTTAGTTGGGATTGTTGGGTTTCTAGTCTTTTCTAGTAGCTTCCGTGTAATTAAATTGGGAAGACATTAAGGTATCGCCAACGTCACTGTTTTGAAGTATTGGCACCCTAATAATCAAAAGCTTCACCCAATAATAAGATTTCAAGTGCTCACCTAAATCTAGCAAACAATTTGAAGCCCCACAAGGCCGAAAAAATCTATGCAAAATTGAAAGAGGATATACGTCTTTGGCGAATAAAACCACCGATGAGGCGGATAATAAAAGGCAAGGCAAGACCGAAGTCATAATAAAAGCTTCATGGCGAAGTTGAATAAAAGATGGAGGTAAACCAAAGATAATAAGGCCCTTCCGTTAGGGGGCGTATAAAAGTCTTGGTAATAAGTCTCAAGTTCAAAACCGTTATAAAACCGTGTTTATCGATTCTTCTTGTTGACTTAATTTTTTGACATCGTTGTCTATTGGGAGGGGTTATTGATTTGATGGTCTTGGTTACACCGTTAGGACTCTATTTCTAGACCTAAATCTCTATTATCGCATAAGTCAAACAATGTATCCTCGTGAAACATTAAAGACAAAATAAAATATAAGAGATACAACTTAGGAATAATGGGAGGATAAGTACGTGATTAGGGCATATGAGTAGTGTTAGCATTACTAACTTATAATGACAATGATCTCGTTGCACGCTTGGCATGGAATTAGGGTGAAAATCGAGTACGATGAAATTATTTCTAACGAAGCATTCACGTGTTTTTATTCTATGAACCTAAACGTCCCATTTTGCGATGAAAATCATTCATTATGTCTAAAACGCAAGTAGTAGCAATAGTAGTAGTGTAGCTAGTTTATCGCTCAATAAAGTAAATAA
This sequence comes from Glebionis coronaria, assembly GCA_025667525.1. Lineage (NCBI taxonomy): Eukaryota > Viridiplantae > Streptophyta > Magnoliopsida > Asterales > Asteraceae > Glebionis > Glebionis coronaria. The sequence goes on from CM046874.1 coordinate 383,900,232, forward strand.
AAATGAATTTTGGAGGTGCTACGATACTTTATTCTAGCATTGCGTGAGGGCACGGCAATGGTGTAGTATGGGGGAGTGATGAGACTGCTTTTATACATAGTCTCATTGTCCAAATTGGGCTTCAAATGCATTAAATATCATTAAAAATGCCAAATATATGCTCGTGTTTGTTGCTTGTGTATTTTAGGTACGGATATTGAGGGAATGACAAAAAGATCACAAGAATCAATCAAAAACGAACACGGGAAATGAAGCCGCACAATTAACCGGACCCGAATCATGAATTTCCAAAATTACCCTTGAAGAATTGAAGATTGGCAAGAATGGTCCCTCAACTTTGGAAGACTTGGCAATTTATACCCTTGTAAAACTCATAAATTACATTGGGGTCCCTAAATTACCAAGAGTATACAAGAAAAGCCCTTGAAGATTGCATTTATTGCACCTTTGGTACTTATTTCAAAGTATATAAACTACATGTGCCAAAAATGAGAAGTTGACAAAAGTTGTTATAAGTAAAATGGGCGTTGACAAAGTTTTATCACCAAGAGACAAGAGAGAAGAAGTATAGGGACTATTTTGGGCAGACAAGCAAACCTCACCCCACCACTCCCAGCTCTCCACGTCACCCCACTCCCATATTTCACCCAATCACACTACACCTCTCCTCCACGTCTGCATTCCACCAACAAACCTTAATAACTGATTTAATAACTCAGTTAAATACTTCCCACCAAAACACCAATTTAAATTACCCAAGCCCCAAAAACAGATTAAACCTAATCTTAATCCCCCATAAACCCTAATTTTCCCCAGGTCCTAATTAACCAAATCCAAAGGGTTTTTCCCCCATTTTGTCCAGAATAGTGATTCACCCTCTTCTCACCTTAACCCACCTTTTTTTTACCCATCCCAACATCCCCATGTGACTGTGGAGCCACCCCTCCTCACGTCCCTTTCCACAAACCCCAACACCAGACAAGATGAATGGTGGGATTTCACTCCTTGGACCCAAAGCAACTTTTAACAGCCAAGATTGATCAACACAAGCTTCCAAACAGTCTGGCTCATCACATGGCACCACAATTGACGAAGATTCGATTTTTCATCAAGGGCATTATAGGCAAATCATTGCTAGGGTTTCTCGTGTTTTTAGTTCTAGAATAGTCATCTAGCTAGTATATAAAGACCCTCTAACATGTGGAAGAGGCTTTGTTCCAGATTTTTGCTAAGGTTTTTGTAATCCCTTTTTATTCAATTAAAAGTTGGTATTTTAATATAAAAGTAATTCCTTTTTATTTTGTTAAAAGCTGGTGTTAAATTTAGCAAATAATCTGAGTTCCATATCAATCTTGTGAAGTTCTTTGTTGAAAGAGTTTTCAAAAAGTATTTTAAAAAGTTTCTGAAAATCTGTTTTCTTGGTTGGCAAATTTGTTCAAAGTCCACAATAGCTGTTTCATTTGGGCTCCTATATGACCATTGAACCTTGATATCTTGTAGATATCAAGATTCAGTGGGTATAGAGCTTGGGTGAAAAGCTTTTTGAGGTGAAAACCTTTTTGCTTGTTTGACCCATTGGTTCTAACTCTTACTATATCAAAAGCTACAAGCTTTGAGCTTGTAGCATTTGATATTTGAATCTTTTCTCTTGGTTTTGTGGTGATTGTGCAGGGAAAAAGTCATTGCATCACATCTTACCAAGATTGGTGGCATTGTATTTTACTAAGCAACAACCCCTTTTCTTCCAAGAACCCCTGGCTTGCCTAGCTGTTGTTTAAGTTCAGGGGAGCATAGTTGACCCTCACTAGGATGTAAAGTGAGGGAGGTGCTCATTCTCTTTCCCTTCTTATTTTTCTTTCTTAGTTTACTGAAAATTTGAGTGCCATATGAGTTTACATGATTGTGTTCTTATGATGCAGTTTTTTTGTTTGATTATGCTTGTTTAAGGTGTTTATGCATGCTTAGATAGGAGGATTTAATCAATTTGGTTAGGTTTTGTATGCAATTTGTTTGTTAAAATTTAAAATCAGAAAGTTAAAGAGGTGTTTGGGTTTGGGGTAATAACTGGTTTATGTGACAAGAACTTGGTTAATATCATCTTAAACACTCTCAATTGGTTAGTATAGGGTGTGTTTCATACTTAGTTTTCAGTTTGGTATGATGAAAACGAGAATTGCATGCTAAATATTTGGTAAGAAGCACAAAATCAGTAACTGCCTATTTGTCTTGTTTTAGTGTGAGATTTCCTTTGTAAACTTGAGTATTGTTAGATATGGTGCATGTCTAGGTTTTAGAACTGGTTTGGTACCATTTGTGAGTGGATTGGGTAAGAATTGGTTAGCCAAAACTCACCCAATTACCAACTGCACTAGCAAAAGGACCCAAGTCCATTTTTCTGATAACAGTAACTAAAATAGGACAAGTGTGTTTGATTTTTGTGTGTTAACTTGGTGTTTTCTGGCTCTTTGTGACTCCCCACAACCCAACTGGTTGTGGGGGTGCCTTGTCTTGCCAAAGCAACCAACAAACCTCCAAGAACAAGCCCTCTTGTTCTATCTTCACAAGTGAAGACACGTTTTACTTTTGTGTTCATCAGTTACTGTAACAAAGTGGGTATCTGGGCATATTTTTTTACTTTAATTGGTTTAATTCTAGCTTATTTGTTATAAACTTTGTGTTTTAGAGTAAGTAAAGGATACTGGTTTGAGCTTTATAAATTTTAAAAAGAAAAAAAAAATTTACAAAAAGGACGTGGCCAGGACTCGAACATGCGCCACTCCTCTCACACACCAACGTGATAACCAGTTGCCCTAGGGTCTTTGACTGGTTATCACTTGCTTAGTTTATTATTTAAGGGGTGTGTGTTTTTAGCTTATTAAACTAATCATTTTAGTAATAAGCTGATTTCAGCTTATCCTTATTAGCTTTTTACATTTAGCATTTTTCTATTGTTCTTATTTAGGTTTAGGACTTTTTGGTATAAAAAAATTATTTTTCACGTGAACAGTTTATTTATTAGGATTATTTTAAGTTTAAATTTTAGAGAGTAAATAAAAAATAGGAAAAAGTATTTTAAAAAACTGGAAAAATAGTTTTTAAGTTTTTAACTAGATTTTTTAGGTTTACAGCCATTAAAGTTTTCATTTTAACTTATTTTTTATTTTATATGAATTTAGGGTTTTTAACCAACATTAGAAATTAATATAAAATTACTAAAAAGGGTTTGGAAACTTTTGATTGCATTTCTGTCTTAGTTACATTTTTCTAGATTTTTGGTATTTTTTAGAATTTTTTTATAAACTTTGAATTTTTTTTGAATATTTTATTATTATTTTATTATTAAAAATTGAAAGTTATTTTTTTCTACTTTTTTCATTTTTACTAGTTCAAATATCTCAAGTTAGGAGTTTTGCAACTTTTAGAATATTTTCATTGTCCTTAGTTTATTTTTATAATTATTTTAAGTTTTAATAGTTTTAATAGTTTTTAAATCATTTTAAATAGTTTTGGTTAGTTTAAAAATTTTCTAAAATAGTTTTAAATTAGGTTAGGTTGTTTCAGAGGTTTACAAAGTTATAAAACTCATTTTGGGCTTTTTAGTAATTAAATTGATTTTTAGGGCTTTAATTAGCATTAAAAAATCATTATTTAATTAATTAAAAGGTTTGGGTGATTTTTGATTTTTTGTAAACTCTTTTTACATTATTTAGGATTTGTTTGCAATTTTTAGGAATTTTTAGGATAAAATTTTAAATTTGGTGCTTTTTACGGTTTTACGTGAACGACCTTTTCGTCTTAGTGTAATCCGTCATCGTAACCGTCATTCTCTTCTTACCCCATTTCTATTTTCTTTTCTCATAACAATAAAATCACAAACATAATCATTTCATTACACAACGCACTAGCCTCCTTGAGAACGAACTCACTTTAGGGTCATAACTTGTGGTTTTCCTAAACTACTCGTTAACACTTGCCCTAATTGCCTCCTTTTCCTAAAGGTGTGCAAAAACTCAACCATCAATTACAAACCCGCCATTCAAGGTTGAAGAAGGGTTAACCCAAAAATCCATGAGGTCATTAAAAAGGAAGTTATCAAACTCCTTGATGCGGGCATGATTTACCCTATTTCCGACTCTCCATGGGTTAGCCCGGTACATTGTGTTCCAAAAAAGGGTGGAATCACCGTAGTACCTAATGAGAACAATGAGATTATTCCTACGAGACTTGTTACCGGTTGGAGAGTTTGTATTGATTATAGGAAGCTCAATGAGGCTACTAGGAAAGATCACTTATCAATGCCTTTTATGGACCAAATACTTGAACGATTAGCGGGAAATTAGTACTATTGCTTTCTTGATGGCTTTTCGGGTTATTTTCAAATACCCATTGACCCTAAGGATCAAGAAAAGAACACATTCACTTGTCCCTACGGTACATTTGCTTACAAGAGAATGCATTTTGGTTTGTGTAATGCACCGGGGACATTTCAAAGGTGTATGATGGCAATTTTCCATGATATGATTGAGCAAACTGTGGAGGTTTTCATGGATGACTTCTCCGTCTTTGGAGATTCATTTACCTCTTGTCTCACCAATTTAGAACGAATGCTTAAGCGGTGTGAGGAAACACGTTTAGTTCTTAATTGGGAGAAATGTCATTTTATGGTGAAAGAGGGAATTGTTTTAGGACACAAGATATCCAATAAGGGATTAGAAGTGGGTCGAGCTAAAATTGATGTGATTGCTAAGCTTCCCCCACCTACTACGGTTAAAGGTGTAAGGAGTTTCTTAGGTCATGCGGGGTTTTATAGACGCTTCATACAAGATTTTTCTATGATAGCAAGACCGATGACCCACCTCTTGGAAAAAGAGGCTCCTTTCATTTCCAACCAAGAGTGTTTGGATTCATTTGAGACTCTTAAGGATAAATTGACTAAGGCTCCCGTTTTGGTTTCTCCAAATTGGGAATTACCTTTTGAGCTTATGTGTGATGCAAGTGGTTATGCGGTGGGGGCGTGTTAGGACAAAGAGTGAATAAGCATTTCCAACCTATACACTATGCTAGTAAAACCATGACGGGAGCACAACTTCATTATACTACCATGGAAAAAGAGTTGCTTGCTATAGTTTATGCTTTTGAGAAATTTAGACCATACCTTGTGCTATCCAAAACCATAGTGTATACGGATCATTCCGCTCTCAAGTATCTCATGACAAAGCAAGATGCTAAGCCTAGGCTTTTGAGATGGGTTTTATTGCTTCAAGAATTTAAGATAGAGATTCGAGATAAGAAAGGAGCCGAGAATTTAGCGACGGATCACTTGAGTAGACTTGAGCATCCTTTTCAAGGAAATTTTCCTAATAAAGAAATCAATGAATCCTTTCCATTAGAGGAGCTCATTTTTATCTCTTCTCAAGAGGATGCCACCCCTTGGTTTGCGGATATTGCAAACTATCTTGTGGGGAATGTGCTTATAGAGGTTCTTACTTCCCAACAAAAGAAGAAATTTCTCAAGGAAGTAAAGTACTACTTTTGGGATGATCCTTACCTCTTTAGGCAATGTGCGGACCAAATCATTAGACAGTGTGTAGATGGGCCCGATGCATTTAAGATTTTAGAAGCTTGTCATAAAGGACCTACGAGTGGACATTTTGGGCCCAACAATACCGCCAAGAAAGTCTTTGATTTGGGTTACTATTGGCCTTCCATTTACAAGGATGCCCAAGAGATGGTGAAAGTTTGTGATGTATGTCAAAGACAAGAAAAAATTACACAACGTGATGAGATGCCACAAAATTTCACTCAAGAGTGTGATATTTTTTATGTGTGGGGCATAGATTTTATGGGACCTTTTCCATCTTCCAAGGGAAATAAGTATATACTTGTAGCGGTGGATTATGTGTCAAAATGGGTTGAGGCCAAAGCCTTACCTACTAATGATGCTAGAGTTGTTGTGAAATTTTTGAAGCAATTGTTTGCTAGATATGGTGTACCTCGGGCCATCATAAGTGATCGTGGTACGCACATTTGTAATGATCAATTCACAAGAGTTATGAAGAAATATGGAGTTAATCATAGACTTTCTACCGCGTATCACCCTCAAACCAATGGTCAAACCGAGGTCACAAATCGTGGTTTAAAGAGAATTTTGGAGAGAACGATGGGAGAGCATCGAGCTTCTTGGTCGGGTAAGCTTTATGATGATTTGTAGGCTTTTAGGACGGATTTTAAGACACCAATTGGTTGTACCCCTTATAGACTTGTCTATGGAAAAGCATGCCACCTCCCATTCGAGTTAGAATACAAGGCTTCTTGGGCTCTCAAGTGGGCTAACTTTGATTTAAACCAAGCCGGTTCACATAGAAAGGATCAACTTAATGAAATGGATGAATTGAGAGCCAATGCCTATGAGAATTCTTTGCTTTATAAGAAGAAGACTAAGAAATTGCATCATGCTAAGATCAAGAACCGTGAGTTTAAAGTTGGAGAGCCGGTTCTCCTCTTTAACTCAAGGTTGAAAATTTTTGCGGGCAAGCTTAAGTCGAGATGGTCCGGTCCATTCATTATTGCTCAAGTATTTCCATATGGAACTATTGAGTTGTCACAACCCGATGGTCCCAATTTTAAAGTGAATGGTCACCGTGTGAAGCACTATTTTGGGGAGGACATTTCCGTTGAAATGGTCCAAGAGATCCCCATCTTCCCCATGAATTAATTCATTGTGGGAAGAGTCGAGCTAGAGACTCTTTAAATCAAGCTTGAATAACTAGGTTTAGGGTTTTTAGATCTAGAGTTTTGTAGGTTATAAATAAGGATAGCAAATTGATGAGAAGTGTTGGGGAGACCTTCTTTTGTCTTCATGATGTTTGTAGGGTTGCTCACTCATCACGTGCTTTGGAGCTTATGGAGGAGGCCCTTGTATTCGGTTCACTTTGTTACTATTGTGATTTTTCATAGACACCTTGTGCTTTAAAAATGAATTCATTATAGTTGATCTTTCCTTAACTTGGGTTAAGCAAAGTCTATTCATTGTCATAAGTGTAGGGGAAGTTTTATACTTCCATGCTCTTAAACATTGAGGACAATGTTTAGCTTAAGTGTATGGGGGTCTTCTATCGAAGTGACCTTACCTAGAACTTGTCATTGACTTTCATGATAACACGGAAATTAATTTTTCAAACATTTTTCAAATTTTTTATCTACTTTGGCCACCAAAAAAAGTATGCATTCATAATTTTTGCATTAATCGTTTTTCATTTGCATAACACATTTGCATTGTATATATTTCTTCTTTTATTTTTCATCAAAATATATAAAAAGAGAAAAAAAAATAATAAAAACATGGTTTAACAAATCTAGACTTCTTTGACATATTAGGCCCGCCATGGATATTTTGACTCAACCCGAGTTTGCTTATCCAAGCATTCTCTAACTAGTATCCTTAACCATGTAGTACTTCATTGGTCTATTAGGCTAAGCATCCACCAATCTCATACTTTGAGATTTTAAATTTGTGGAGAATGGGAAATGATAAAGTTGAAGCAAGTATAAAAGGGCTAGATAAACTTCATGGTAATTACTTGTGGCTAAACCTTTCTCTTCTTTACCTCTAATTTCTTCTCATGTATATATGTTAATAAATAATCAAGAACGGTTTTAATTGGTTTGTAATCTTTTATGCATTTTTGTCTAATCATTCACGGTTGATATAAGTACGTCTTAAAATTCTAAGTTAGAACGTTTTATGTGTACTAGACTTATGCCATGCTTAATATTTAGCGGGTGTTTTTATTTTTATTCTTTTCAACTTTCTTTGTGAGGAATAAAGAAAAATAAGAGCGGCTTATGAAAAAAATGAGTGGCTAAAAAAAAGAAAAAGAAAAAGAAAAAAAATTAAATAACTATACAAGACTCCCAAGAGGGGCAGTGAAGCGTTAATTATAGTAACTATTAGATTCCAATATTACCTTGACGGGTTGCGGGGTTAAAGATCCAAAGTCTCAAAAAGGCGGAGGATGTAAATTATTGCGTGAGTTTTATTTTTCTTTCCTTAGCGAGTATGTAGCTACTAATTAATGCATGACATGAGGATTTTACACCTAAGGCGAATGACTTATTATTCTTAAGACGGACTTATATTAATTGTGAGCGGTTTTTTAAGTAATGGATGAGAGGATTACTTAGGATTAAAATCGTGCTTCCTTATTTTTGGATTTTACATTTCTTATACTTCACGCTTTAAATAATGACAAATTTTCCCAAAAGCAATTTGCTCAAATAATAACCGGTTCCACATTTAAATGTCATGAATAAGTTGATGCACCTTTTTACTTGTGAATGCAATGATCCCATTTTTAAGCTTGGTATGGGAAAGTGAAACTTAAGGGTGATAAGTGTCCATGGTACCAAAGCCCTAATTTAAGTCATTGATTTCTTTATGAGTTTTACCATCAAAGCCATTTCAAGAAAAATCCAAAAAGATATAAATAGAATTGTTTCTTTTGCATTACATTGTTCAAAATCAAAATCATGCATCATGTAGAGTAGCATAGTGTAAGAGCATTCCATATTGGCCCAGGTAGGTTAGTTATGAGGAGAATGTAAATTTGTTCTTTAAAATATAGCATTGCATGAGGTCATGGCAATGTTCAAGTGTAGGGGATTTGATATGAGCAAAAACTCATATCAATTAATCAACAAATCACCCTAAAACATAAGGAAAATACCTAACTTTTGTGCTATAAAGCGGAATTATGTGGTATGTTTTGTGTTTGTGTATAAATAGGTAAGAAGGATACATTTTCAAGCAAACAAGAAGAAAATCAAGCTTATTTGGATGAAAAAGACAAAGAAGGATCAAAGATGGCAAGACTTTAAAGATAAGGGACCTATCTTGACAACACTCCAAAGTTGAAGGACTCAAAGTGTAAATTTGCCAAAGTCAAGATAAAAGTCAAACATGGTCAACTCTTCAGTCAACCAAGTCAAAGGGTTAAATATTACAAGAATACAAGTGGAAGGACCAATTATGCCAAAGAAATGAAGTGCTAAGCTTTAATTTTGAATCTGCCAAAGTACAAGGGCTAGAGTTGCCATTTTTCAAAGTGAAAATAGACTTAATCCGTGTGAAAGAGTTGAGAGCCAATGAGAGGGCAAGATTTAAGGGTCACGGATTTCCAGCTTATGGGGACACATCACCAGCTCAATAATGCGCCGCAAAGCAACAGTACACCCCACTTACTTAATTTCTAGCCAATTAAAGAACGCCAGCCAATAACCATTTTATCCAAAATAGATCATGATCCGTGTGCTTATCTCTCTTCCAATCAAAACCTTCCATGTAGCATTCTTCTTCAACAACGAACCCAAGAATGATTTTAAGTTCTATTGCATCTCATGGAAAACTTCAAACATGAAAAGTGTGTATTTTTGAAAGACGAATTCATCCCACATGCTTAATTAACCTGGAAATCATCCAAAAAGAAAAGACCAATTTCACATTCACAACGGCTAGTAGCAATTGGCAGGTTGAGGACCCGTGGCAGCAATTAAGTGGTTGGAACACGTCATCAGCTTCAACTACTTCTCATAATTTGTCTATAAATAGGGAATGTTACCCTCATTTGTGATTGTAGCTTAAGTGTGAAATTTTCACACACTTACTTTTTCTCTCCCTCAATCTTAGTTTTTAGTAGTTAGCATAACGACCTCAAGAGTCTAACAAGCTATTGAGTTAGTTATTGTAGTTGTAACTACCTTACCTGAATTTTGTAACAACTTTTCTCACTCAATCAATAAAGTCTCATTCCTTTTCCTTCAATCTACTATTCATTCACTGCATCACTGTTACTCTTGTGCTGTTATGAGCTATTTGTGATCACCATTGATCATAATTAGTTCTTGTTGAAGATTGTAGCTGTTTACTCTTGTCATGTTCATCCAGTAGCTGTTTTAGTTGATTTTGAAGCAGATTGTACAAAAATGGTGATGATGGTGATTGTAGCAGGTTGATTAAGTGGTAAATAGTGTTAAGGTGGTGGTTAACACTATCTAGGAGGCTCAGCGCCTACCTACTCCTTCAGTGAAGGCCTTTGCTAAAAGATTTTATGGTTTCTGATTTTGGTTCCTCTAAACAGTAAATGCATGCTCAATTCTAGCTTTATCTTCTTTGCTGATATGATCAAATGTGTTTAGCTTGTGCTTGTGTTGATTTTTGCTGATTAGATAAGTTTCTAGTAGTTTGATTCTTGTTACTAGCTTATACTAGTTCTGATTTCATCTTATCAGTCATTCTTAGCTTACTTGTGCATTTTGTGCAATTTCCTGATTTACTGCATGTAATTGGTTCCTTTTCACTTAATTTTGGTTATAAAGTTTGAGTAAATATCACATTTTAACCAATTCAACCAATTGCCTAGTTTTCATTCACAAAAAGTTGTAAAAAATCATTAACTGGTGTTTGGATCTAGTTTTCATTGTAGTTTAAATTTTTGTTAGGTGATTAACTTTGGTTCATTTACACTCCTTTAATAATTGTAAACAGGTTTTAGTAGTTTTCAAGTCAAATAACAAGTCAAAAAGACAATTGGCTATAAAAAAGTATGGGTCATTTTTAGCTTTAAAAAGTTCATAAAAAGTTGCTGATTTCATTTGCTTGTCAATTACTCATTCCTTAATGAAATTTCTTCAAACTAGTTCACAATTGTCTATTAACATCTGAATATTGAGTGTTCATAAGGAAATTATACAGTTTTACATTTCAAGGGAGAAATAAGCATTTTCATAAGCTAAATAGCAAATGAATGTTTCTGTAATATGAGTGCTTACTAATTTCTCATTCCAACAAATCTTCTTCATAAATCTTCCCATTTTCTTTCATATTCCTGTTTAGAATGTGTTCTTGAGTAGATCTAGAAGTTTTCAACTTTTTCCAAAATTTGGTCAACTTTGGTCAAATAAGCTAGTTTTAGCTTATTCTCATTTTCCTGATTCGTTACTTGATCATTTTCATTTTCAAATGACATTTCAGACTCATAATGGATTGAATAACAAGATTTAGCAAAAAAATCAGTTTGTGCAAGTCTGGCTTATTAGATAGCTTATTTGTGGCTTATCAATATTTGCTTATTTGAGTTTTACTTAGCTCCAAGCTTATTCCTTTTACAAGCCTAGGTAAAATTTGATTTTAAACAGTTTGAAATTTTCTTGAGCTTATTTGGTCCATTGTAGAGCTTAAACGAGCTTATACATTCAACTTGCACGTTTTTGTCAAAAATTCACATATAATTGCAGTTTGGTCCTTAAGGTTTGGAACTGTTTTAATTGCTTTCTAAAATTACTTGTTTTTAGGGTTTGCTAAGATTTAGTTCTTTACTTTTTAAAACTTGTCAAATTCAGTTTGTTAGTTTTATAATTTGTTACAAATTAGTTAGTAGTTTGTTAAAGTTTGCATAGTTAGTCCTCATAGTTTCTGATTTTACATTTCAAGCATCTTAGTTTCAAGCATTTACATTTTTAGCACTTTAATTCCATAGTTTTATATTTTTGTCCTTATTTGAATAAAAATTTGGTATTTGCTAATTGTTTTACAGATACGTAGTTAATATTTTGCACATTTTTACTTGATTGTTCAATTAGACATAGAAAATCCAAATAACCTTAACAACCAAAAACGATCATAAACCTGATTTTGTTATGACTTTCAATTGGTTAGAATCGAGAAAACGAACTTCAATTATACACAATTTCAGTGATTGATACCAATTGTTGTCCCATATAATTTGTGATGATTAAGCAAGGAAGAAAGAATTAAAATAGATAAAGTAGATGAATTCTAGAGAGAGAAAGTAGTGAAAGAAAGTAGAGAGAAAATGGAGAACTAGGTGAGATTAGATTAGAATAATGAGAGTTACAAATGATAATCCACCCTTCCTAACATGCTAGTAAGGGCCTTATATAGTCGGGGTTACATGTAACCATAATGGGCTATATTGTTTGGACCGGGCTTGTCTTTTGGGCTTTGAGTAGCTTAAATCCAAGCCCGTGACAACATTGCGATCAGTAGAACTTAGACCCACTTGGCTAGATTAAGAGTTGTAAACCATGACATATACATAACTAATGAATTCGACTTAGATAGCATTCCAAGTTTTTAGGCTTTAAGAAAATTAGGGCCATTAAAACGAAGCCAAGCTATATTGGAAATAATTATTTTTTTCTCACAAGAATACTTGAAAGGTTTCTTATTACAAAAATTAATCTTATTCAATAAGTTGATATTTCTGTAAAAAAAGAGATAAAATTACTTATTCAATGTCTTGTGTTTTGCATTCAGGCCATGGAAGACAAAGTATCATTGTTGTCTTGCCCTGAGTTCAAGCCTACTGAAATTTGGGTTGAGGTTAACCCAAAACCCATTGAAGTTGAGGTTTTGCCAACACATACTAAGATTATGGTTGAAGTTAAACCAAAGCCTACTGAGGTTGTGGTTGAAACTAAACCAAGGCCTACCGAGGTTGTGGTAATGACAACCAGGAAACCCAAATCCTCAAGGAACTAAAGCTAGGTCGTTATAAGAATAAAATGTCTGTGGTATATTGTCATAATTTTAGGTGTGAATCTGAATGTATGATTGTATTCCATATGAACTATGTCTGTATCATGTTATTCTATAATATGTGGTGACATTTGTTGTGTTACATTTATTATGCTACAGAATTTGCATGGATTATATGATATGTATGTGTATATATATCAAATGTATATGTGTTATCTAAGCAGGAAAATGTCGATCACCGAAGAACAACAAAAACAACTTGATCTTGCCCTTGTTCCACTTAGTGCCAGAATGCCATATGCACCAAACAATTTTCGTCTAAAAGAAGACTTTGATCCCACTCTGGCGGCATTCAAAGTCGCAATGGATATCCTGGATAGTTCACCTATAAAGGATGCATTACGAGCCACAACATCAGTTCCTGAAGTATACATGCACGAGTTTTGGACAACAGCCACAATCTCACAGGGAAAACAATTGTCAAAGACTATTATCACCTTCAAGCTCAACAAGACGAACATGACACTTGACTTGAGTCAATTAAGACAATTGTTCAAGTTCCCTAAGTTATCAAAAGAGAACACTTTGTGCCTAACCCAACTACAGATGAACTGTTTGGCGTAATTCGAGCTCTAAGCTATGAGGGTGAAATTGTTCAATTATCTCAGTTTAACACGTCATACATCGGGCAACCATGGAAAGAAATTGTCAATATCATAGTAAAGTGTATTACTTCCAAGGTTCGTGGATCAGACGCAATGAGACCTCCTCTGGCTAATATCTTTTGGGGACTTTACACTGGAACTAAAGTGGACTATGCACGACAACTATGGGAGGAATTTTGACATCAATTCACAAGCACCAAGAAGAAATCATTGCATCTTCCATTTCCAAGGTTCACACAACTCATAATCAATTTCTTCATGAAGAGTGACCCAGCTATTGATCCTCGTGGAAATTTATTCTATCATACTCAAGATAGAGACAATGTGTTGGACAATATGACTGCTGATAATCAATTCACAAAGTACTCACTACGACCAGCTCTTGTGCCAGACATCATGATCAATGAAGGGATAAAGGAGATTAACCCCTACCAAGAGATGCTCCAGGATATTGAAGCACAGATTAAAAGAGAAAATGCAGATCCCTCTAAGAAACAAACAGGTAAACGGAAGAAAAGGACTGCCAAGCGCCAAATGACTTCTTCTTCCGAAGATAAAGGCACAGGGAAAGAGAACCTATATGATGAAGATGAAGAAGAAGAAGATGAGTTCATCCATATTGAGGATGAAGAGGAAGAAGTACCCCTAAAAAGGATAAAGAGACCAAAGCAAACCAAATGTAAACAAGCACTTGTTGTTACAACTGAACCAGTTCAAGAAACCATTTCTCAAGGCAAACAGTTGTGTCTCACACTTCAGTGGAGCAGAGAGGAGGCTTTCGTGAAATCTAAGGGTTCAGGCTCAACACCGGTTGATGACTTAGATGAATTTGGCGACCCTGATGACGATATTTTCTTTAATGAAGATCCTAATGATGAAGATGTTGGTAACTTCAACTTTGAAAGTCGTGAGCATAATAAAGAGGGTGGTGGCAGTGACAACACAGAAATAAACACATTGTATCATGATGTCAATATCACCACATCATTACTGGCACCAACTTGCAGTGTGATTTCCGACGATGCTCGTGCAACTCTCATTCCAGGAACTGAACTCCAAAGTATGTCTACTTCTGGTTCTGATGATGTTATGAAATATCTTAACTTTTGAAGGGGAAGGCGTCGAAGTCACGAATACTGATCCCTCGACGAATGAAAATATGGTGGACGTTCCTATAACTTCAGTTACAACAACTACCATTCCACCATTTACCGCCTACCCCCCCCCCCCCCGGTCATCACCAATGTCATCACACAAACTCCCACACCTGAACTTGTTGAAAAACTTGTACCAATTACCGCCCTAATGACTGAACCTACACCGCCACCAATCATCTCAGAACAAGTACCAACCACCGTGCAAGTAACTATAACAACACCGTCACCAATCCTTGAACAACATGTATCATCCACAACCTCTCTAACACTCGTGGTTACACCTCCTCCATCATCTATAGTACAACAAGTATCATCCACCTCCAATCCATTTCTCATGGTCAATGATTCAAGTATTCAGACCCTTTAAAAATAATTGGAGGATCAGGTAAAACAAATTGAATTGCTGAATGGAAGGATACCTGATCAAGCCCTCAGAGAACAGCAAAATGACGAGTCTAAACTCAAGAAGATATCCGAAACCGTCTCAAATCTTAAAAGTCAGCATAAAAATCTTCTTAAAGAAAAGGATGCACGTGACAAAGAAAATGCTGCTTTTATCAATTCCATTGATGATCACATGACCAACATCATTCAACATGAAGTGAAGTCATATGTCGATCAAGAGCTCCCAACTCTATTCACCACAGGTTTATTTGATCTTCAATTAAGGAAATTGTTAGAAACTCGATTGATCAATATGGGCTCTGAGACAACGAATACTAAACGCAAACTTCTGCATTATCTCAAAAAGACCATCATTGAATATACACCTGTAGATGATGAAGAGTCTGAGAATGAAGATGAAGACGAAGACGATGTTGAGAACGAAGAAAATGAGGGAAATGGAAATGAGGATAAAGATAGAGATGATGGTAAAAATGATGATGATGATGAGTAAGAAAATGAGGATGATGGGGATGAGGATGATGTTGGTGATAATAGTGATGGGAATGGTATGGGAAAGAGTGATAAGGGCGAGAATACGGGTAAAACTGGAGAAGAGTCAAAACAGGGTGAAGAGGATAAGGAATCCGAGAAGGGTGGTGAATAAGAAGAAGAAAGTCGTACTGGAACCAAAGAAAAGGATGTGGATGCAGAACCAACAGAGAGTGAACAAGAAGACGATGAAAGAAATGATGAAACCTCTGCTACCAGCAAGGAGGATTCACCATGCATATCACTAACAAGTGATGATGGAAATAGATAAAATCTTCAAAAGAACCTCCATGGTACATTCATCTCCAGAGAATTTCAAACTCAAGACACAGGTATGTCTACTACACTAGTTACTACTATTTCTCCTACACCACATGTGAAAACCCGTGCATGAAGACGAACCTCAAGTGTCCATGCATGAAGACGAACCACAAGTGTCTATCCATGAAGACGAACCCACGGTGTCTATGCATGTAGATGATTCTACTATACCCAACTCTCCACCTACTACAACGGATCAGCATGTTTCTGACATGGAATTCGAAGACTTACACATACCAGAACCGACTTTTGCTGAATCTCTTGTCATAGACGAGACTGTGCAGGAGCAACAATCGATTACCAATGTCGTACCACAACATCCTTTCTCAATGGCAATAGAAATCGAGCTGACTAACTTCCTCAACAATCCGATCGACTTCTCAGCTTTCCTTATGTATACTCACGGGAAAACTACTATGACTCCAGATCTTCTCAAAATGTCAGCCGCAGATGTGGATTTCTTTGATACCATGAAGATCAGCAACAATGAGGCTGAATATCACATCAATGAGCTTGCAAAGGCCATGAAAGAGACGACTTTAAGGATTCAGACTCTAGTGTTACAACCTCTCACACCTACAGTCATTGCCGTCTCTAAAACTATTCCAATGGAATATTTTGTCTGTCATGATATTGAGTATCTAGAAAATGGTGCGAAGAAATATGTTACATAACTCACCATGGTCAAGGCTATAAATCTGGAAAATGTACCTTGGATTGAAGACAAAGTAACTGATGCTATATGGATAAAGAAGTTGCTAAAATTTTACGACCTTCACGCAACACTTGGAACTTCTCACTGGTATACAAAGAAGAGGTTAGCTTACAACCATTTCCATCGTGCACAACCAAGTTCTCCTGTTCAATCAGATCGTAGAATTAAAAGCATACAAGGAGCCACCACTCACACGGTATTTGGTTATGACTATTTGGATGTCATTCATTTCAAACGCATCGATGAAAAAGAATACTGAATCGATGAAAGTAACCTCCAGTACCTTTGCCTTGAAGACCTTAATGATCTTCTACTGATATTGGTTCAAGAAAAGGTCGATCACTTATCTCCTGAAATGGTAATTGCATCAAGTTCAAATCTTCGCAAATTTACTCGAAGGATCGTCATCAAAAGTCGAGTTGAAGACTTTTAACTTGGTGTCGAGAGTTACCAACAGAAGTTAAACTTGCAACGTCCTCATACAACTCCGCTCAGTCAATACCACAAAGACAAATTTCCATACATGGGGACTCTGAAACCGGAAGCAAGGATATTTTATCCGAACGAGATAGGAGTCACGCAATTTATGAGATTTTCCGAACTACATAAATTCAGTGATGGCACACTCAAACACGTTCGGGATGATTTGACTGTTCTCAATGCCGGTCTACCGCTTCCAGCAGTTAAGTACAGATGGACAGACCAATGCAAGAAAGGTGCTAGGTACGCGATGAAGAAGATCGAGGAAACATTAAGGAAGCGTCGGTTGATACGAAGTTTGGAACGATTCGTAGGTGGAAGACCATATGGAGCACACCACAGGCTTACGGAACTATCTATTTAGTATGGATTGTTTTCTCTCAGGTCAACTCCACATGTATTATATTGTGAATATGTGAATATGTTTATAATAGGCTTTTGTGGCATAGTATAGTGCAAGAGTATGAATTTTTTTCAAGAATTTCACACGAGATTAAAAATCTTGTATCATACTTATGCACTACAACTAACCCTCATTAATTTTAGGAGGAGCATTAATATGTACTATGGCCATTAACCAATTTCATTTTTAACCCAATGACCGGTTAATCCATTAATATCCAAAAGATTAATGGTTAACATTTTGGATAAGGGAAGAAATGTGATTAAGGAGACTTGTAAAACATATGTGGCTAAAAATGAAAAAGGGCTTAATAGAAAATACAACTTGATATATGCTACTGATATGTTAAGGGGGAGCATTTTGTTGAACAAAAACACTGAAGGTACAAAAAACTATTGATATTTATATCAAAAGTACCTTAGTGATTTTAAGGAATTTTTTATGAAGACGAATACTTACCCAAAACACACTTAACTCATGAAGAATGTGGTGACAAAAGGGTGGTAGGATTAGGTATTAGTCCAATGATTCTTGCAGAACTGGAAGAATCTTCCCAAGGACAATTCCATAGTTAGAAAATAGAGGTCCTTAGGAAAGATGGGGAATAGATTGTGAACGTAGCTGAATGCCGACCAAGTATTGATGCTAGCACTGGAAGAATCACAACAAGGTGCTAGTAATGATGTGTTGGTAAGCATTGAAGGGGTTGAAGAATGAAAAATAAATGTAAAGATAAAGAGTGTAAAGAAAGAAGCCCTCCTTACAACTTAGGTAGAAACTGGGTCAACTCATCTTGAAGACAAACGTATCATGGACCCAGTGATGCGATGCATAACCCCTCCCAGCCAACTCAAATATCTCTCAAAAGATATTTGTTTTAGTGTCACGGAGTTCAACACGTTATCTATCGGTTTATTCACTCCGAATAAATTGATATTGTCAAGGTGGCAATCCTCTCCATCCTCCGCTCACCAAAACAAAATGCATTATTGAGTCTAGGGCCACGAGATAATCAAAAGTCTCATTAGGACACAATTTTAAAAACAAGAAAGATTTTTATGAGTCCTACGCAGTATTCTTACAATATTGCCAGAACATCTGAGTGATACAAAAGTATTACCATGAATATGGAAATCCTGCTTGAGCCAACATCAAACAAGCTCATGGTAGATGACACGTGTGGTTCTTTAAGAACTAATCTTGTGATAACTGGAAAGAAACGATGGTTTAACTCTTAATTGATATTAAACTTGTTCCAGGGCCTCGACGCATTATCCAAGTGATCTTGCCAGAACACTCAGAGTGACACTCTTTAGTGTTCACAATGAAGAGTGGAAATCCTTCCAGTGTCAACCTCAAACAGCACTACGGTAGGTGACAAGCAAGATTCTATCAGAATCAAGCTCATGACAACTGGAAAGCAACGATAGTGAAAATCTTAATTGAAATTCACTTGTTCCAGGATTCATGAATTCACGGATTCAATCATGTGGATTTTATAATCCTAAATGATTCACTCTTTATGTTCGCAGTCATCTTTGGACGGTCGAATAAAGAGAACGGGTTTACCCGCGAAATCTTGCCAAGGAGTTCTTTAATTAGAGCTACCTGTCACAAGTACGATATTTATTATTGTCCAACGGTCTTCACCGACCGGATGTAAAATGCAACCGAATTATAATAAAATGTCAAAGACATTTTATTTGTGTCTTATTATGTTGTTGCATTTGAAGATGGTGGCATTACGGTGTACCAGCTGAAGTCGTCCTCACATACTTATTCCTTCTGCATCAAATATTTCAGCAAATTCAAGAAAGTATGACCTAAAAGTCTTCCGCTGTATCAACTCTGAAGCTTTCAAGATTTCAACAAAGGATAGATATGTAGGACATGAAGTCACGAAGAGGCGAACATCACAAAAGACAAAGATTGCACGTAAAAAGGCCAAAAGAACATGTTCTAAGCCAAAGCCTGATGATATTCAACACATATTCACAAAAAGAAGATAAGTTAAAGAAGAAAAGAGAACGTGGACTACGAGCACAAGAACGAAGATCTAACATGCTTGATTAGGAAATTGTAATTTGGAGTGACCTCCCTTTGGGGGAGATTGTTGGAAATACATTTTTCGTATTTAGAAAGTCTCGGTCACTCCAACAATATAGTTCTGGCTTTTAGTATAAGTTTAATTAAACATTACATTAGCCCGACCCATGCGCATGTTCATTGGTCGGAGGCCCAAGTCCACTAAGGGACTTGGGTATATAAACCCCTTTCCACCATGGAAAGGGGTGTTGGTTGTTTCATTTTCTCAAGAAATATACATACTTCTTCTCTCATCTCTCTTACTACTTTCTTTCTAGAAAGAACCCTCTTGATAAATCAAAGATTATCATACTTCTACAAAGATGGTTGAGGGTTGGAGCGTGTGTGTGTGTGTTTTAAAGTTTGATAAGTGAGTCAAATGATCCCATTGACCATAAATAAGGCTTAGTTAAACTATTCATTGACCCCTATTTATGGGGGTTACCCTTTCTAAGTTAAGGCATTAATTGGGTGTTACCACTTGCCCTTTAATCCATTAATATCCAATTCCAATTACCCAAGAAATAGATAAAAGGAGGCACTAGAAGTAACTTAAATTGACCAAAAGTGAAATCACCTAGAAGTCAACACTAGTAGCAGCGAGTGGTCAACAAAAGTCAACAGTATGAACAGTGACCCAAAGAAACTCTAGGATCCATACACAACTGGATATGAAGGACGATTAACCCACTAGGAGCAGGAGAGAGCCACTAGGAGTAACCAAATCCATCCACCAGGAGTAGCACACACAGTAAAAACAAATGAAAAATGATGAAAGAAGCTAGCAAAAGTAAGAATGTACAAATATACATGTACAATAAGCCTCCCCTTAGGCTTTGCCTCCCCTCAATCCTAGACCTTAAGGATTTACCATACCAATGTGAACCACCAAGTGGTTAAACCTTGGACGATCAAATGATTTAGTAAACAAATCAGTGACATTATCATATGTATGTACCTTGAGAACCTGCATCAGCGTCTTTTCATTTGCATCCCGTATAAAATGGTGCTAAATCTCTATATGCTTTGTTCTTTGATGAAACACCGGATTCTTCACAATGCATATAGTGCTTTGATTGTCAATGAATATTTTGGTGTTCATAAAGTTAAACCCATAGTCTAACATTTGGTTTTGTATCCACAAGACTTGTCCACAACAACTAGTAGTAGCTACATACTCAGCTTCTGTTGAGGAAGTAGCTACTATGGTTTGTTTCTTACATTGCAATGAAATAAGCCTGAGTCCCAAAAACTGACAACCACCAATAGTTGACTTTCTATCATTATTAGAATCTGCATAGTCACTATCACTATAGGCTTCAAGAACAAAAGGGGATTCCGTTGGATACCATAAGCCTAGCTTAGGTTGTGCCTTGATATACTTGAAGATTTTCTTGACAACATTCAAATTTGACACTATAGGTGCCACCTGATGTCTAGAACAAGCACTAGCAGCAAACATAATGTATGGGCGTGAAGCAGTCAAATACATGAGTGAGCTTATCATTAACCTATACAAATGAACATTAACAAGAGGATCCAGCTCATTGTTGAGTTAGACTTTAGTTACCTCATAAGGTGTTGATACTGGTCTAAGAGGCTCCACATCAAATTTCTAAATAATGTCATGAACATATTTATCTTGACTAATGAAGATACCATCCTTCTGCTGCTTGACTTTGAGACCAAGGAAAAATATTAGTTAGCCCGTGGCACTCATCTGAAAATCTCCTTTCAACAGTTGTTCAAACTCATCACACCTTTCCTTTTTAGTAGAACCGAAGATAATAACACCCACATAAACCTGAACCAGGATGATGCCTTTGGCATTCCTCTTAAGGAACAATGTTTTGTCAATAGTGCCTCTTTTATAGCCATGCTTCAACAAGAAAGTAGATAGACGCTCATACTAGGCTCTAGGAGCTTGATGAAGACCATAAAGAGATTTGACAACCTTGTAGACCTTCTTAGGATAAAGTGGATCCACAAAGCCCTTAGGTTGAGTGACATATACTTCTTCGTCAATCTTTCCATACAGAAATGCACTCTTGACATCCATTTTAAATATTGTAAAGCCAATATAAGAAGCAAAGGCCAAAAATAGACGTATGGCCTCAATTCGTGCAACATTAGCAAAAACTTAATTATTGTCAATTCCTTCAAGCTGATTGTGGCCCTGTGCTACTAGTCATGCCTTATTCCTCATCACAATACCCCAAGCCTCTTTCTTGTTTTTGAGAATCCAATTGGTACCAATTGTTGTCTTTCCATCTGGTAAATCAACTAGAATCAAAACATTCTGAAACAAGAAATATTGCATCTCCTCCTGCATAGATTTTACCCAACTTTGATACTCAAGATCATGTGAGATAGACATAGGTTCCACCAGTGACAAAAAACAAGTAAACAAACAGTGAAGAAAATCTGTGTGATTATTTCGCTTTTGGTCTACAATGTAGCTCACAAGATCATGATGACCAAAAGTTGCTTTCTTATGCATGTCGTGAGTTTGACACTAGAACCAGGATCTCGTATGATTTGAGTTGTCGGATGCACTTTATGGATCTGTTGAATAGTAGTATGAGCTACTTCTACTTCTAGTGCCAAGTTTGTAAGATCCCAACCAATGCCATCATCATATGAAGCAAAATCAAAAATGCCTTTTATTGGTTGCTTATGAATATCATCCAACTTAGTAGAAGATTTCTTGTGATAGTTTCCTAGGTCAGACGGACCAGAGAACCTAGTTGTGGAAGTTGGATCACTAATAGAACTACCAATAGGAGTTGAACTTGCACCAGGAGTCACAATAGGCTCCCTAGGAGTAGCTGGTACAGCATGAGTATCCATAGGAAACTCAAAGCCTCCTTGGGTAGCTGTAGTAGTAGCATCTTGTTGTTGCTTAAGCAGTGTATCCAGAGCTCCTTGTGAGTCAAGAATGTCTAATGAAGTAGTACCATCAGGAGTAGTAGCAGTGTCAGGAGCGACTGTTATGGAATAGGAGGGGATGACAAAAATGTCGAGATCCTCATATGAGTCCGAAAAGCTAGTAGTAGCACCTGCATTAGAAGACACAAATACTTGTGGACCTGCATGTTGGTTAGTTTTGAAACGAAAATATCCCAATGAGTCGCTAAGATAGTCAAGATTAAAATACCATTCAAGACCTTTGCCTTTGATGTTTGTCTTCTCCTCAAAGTACCTTAGATTGATAGTTTCAATGACACGCTTGGCAGTGAGATTGTAGAACCAATAGGATCTTGAGTGAGCTGAAAAACCTACAATGAAGCCTTCATCCGCCTTGCCATCAAATTTCCCCAAATAGTCACTAGTGTTAAGAATGGTGACAGGACAGCCAAAAGGTTTGAAATGATTAATGCTCGGAACTTTGGCTGTCAGTAGCTCATAGGGAGTCTTATTATGTGGATTGGTTATGGAGACCTTATTCAACACATAACACGTAGTGTTAACCGCTTATGTCCAAAACATAGTCGGAAGCTTTGAATCAGGAAGCATGGTTCTTGCTGCTTCTATAAGAGTCATGTTTCTCCTTTCTACAACACCAATCTATTGAGGAGTCCTGGCAACACTATAATCTCTTTTGATACCTTTTGAATTGCAAAGTGTTATGAGGTCTGCATTCTTGAACTCAGGCTCATTGTCACATCGAATACCTTTTACCTTCTTTGACAACTGATTTTCAATTAAGGCAATAAAGTCTTTGAGAATGGGGTAGGTCTCACTTTTAGCAGCCAGAAAGAAAACCCAAGAAACCCTTATATAACCATCAGTTACCATAAGGCAGTAGTGTTTATGGTCAATGCTCCTAATGGAGGTAGGACCAAACAGATCCATATGAAGTAACTACAAAGGTTCAGTTATTAAACTGAGAGCAGTAATGGCTTTGAAGGATGCTTTGTGCTATTTTCCTTATCTGCAAATAAGGCAACTGATGTCATTCTTGAAAGTTTTGGGAGGTAAACCAAAAACCAGGTTCATATTAGCCAGCTTATGATTGGTCTTGAAGTTTACATGCCCCATCTGTTGGGAATAAAATATGGGTCAGATCACCAAACGCTGATAAGAAGAAAGTCAACGCTGATAGATTGACTTTGGACGCTGATAGAAGTCAACGCTGACAGCCTTGAAGATTAACACTGATAGAATATCTTTTGTTTATTTGTTTCTTTATTTATGTATGGTAAAGATAAGCACGACATTGTATTTTCTATTATTATCTTTACCTAGAATAGTTGATTCGTAGCTTATTGTACAAGACTTCTTGTTCTATAAAAGAAGGTCTTTTAGGTTAAAGTCATATATCAGTTTTCATAGTATTCGCAAGTTAAACCTTTCATTGTAATCAACACGATTATTCTAATACAAGTGAAAGTTTGTTTAACATCATTGTGTTTTAGATCAAGTGTTAATTCCGCATAACACTTTGTTACTTTATTCATAAGCAAAGGTTTCTCTACGTGTAGTACTTGATCTAATCTCGTATACACAAAGCTAATCGATCTAAGTTTGGGATCAACAAGTGGTATCAGAGCCTGTTGAGAAACTTTTGATCTTTAAGTAACGCAGAACCCTAAAACACCAAACCCTAAAACCCTAAAATTCTCAAAACCCTAAAAACATCATGTCTGGAACAAATCAACCTCCTGCTTTGCTTCAAAACAACTTCTCAAACCCTAGTATCAAAATTCCCATGTTTGATGCCAGGAACTTTGAACTTTGGAAGTCCAACTTTGAGCAATACATAGCTATTCATGACTACACTCTTTGGGAAATTATCGAATATGGGAACACATTCGATAAAGCAGCAAAGATTACTGCTGCTATTGCCGCAAGGACAGCTGTTCCTAATTGTCCTGAAGTTGATAAAGTGGAAAAGCCTGATGATGGGAGAGCGGTAGCTGTTGAAGATATAGCCAAGAAGAGGGTGGACATGAAAATTTTGAACATCTTGAAACATGCCCTAGGTCATGAGAATCAGCATAAGTACAAACGTTTTGAGTCTGCAAAAGAGCTTTGGGAAGCTCTTGAAGTAGCACATGGTGGCAATGCTGACACAAAAGAAGAAAAGAAGAAGCAACTCTTGCATGAGTATGCTGTCTTTAAAGCTCAACCTAATGAGAATCTCAGCAGTGTGAGAAGTAGACTTCTTGACATCACAAGTCAACTTTCCTTCATGGGAAAACAGATTGATGACCCTGAATTAAATGCTACTTTTCTCAAAAGCCTTGGTGATGTATGGAAGATTGAGACAAGATCTATTCTTGTCAATAACACCCACAAGACTTCCAGGTTTGATGACATCTTCAACAAGTTAAGGCTGTTGGAGAATGAATGGCAATTGGAGAGTGATAACAAATCTTCTAGCAGCAACATGGCCTTCTTTTCACAAAGTGAAGGCCAATTTGATTCCATGAACTTCTATGGACATTCAGCAACTGGATCTCAAGGTGTCAGCGCTGGATGTCAATCTGTCAGCGCTGGATCATATCCTGTCAACGCCTTGTACTCAAGCGCTGACACACACAATCATGGCGCTGATAGAATTAAACCTGCTGGTTTTGATCTTGATACTGTGTGTGCATTCATTGCTTCTTTGCCTAGTGATTCAAGGATTACTTATGAAGATCTTGAGCAGATAAGTGATGAGCAATTGGAAGAGATGGACATCAAGTGGACTATGGCTCTTGTAAGTTTAAGAGCAAACAGGTTCAATAAAAGGTTCAAGAAGAAGATGACCTTTAATGCTAAGGATGTTGCTGGCTTTGACAAGTCCAAGGTAGAGTGCTACAACTGTCATAGGATGGGGCACTTTATGAGGGAATGTAGATCTCCAAGGAGATCTGATGCTGGGAAGCCTTCTAGCCAAATGATTAAGAACCCAGATCCCAAGGCCATGGTTGCTATTCAACAAATTGATGGTGTTGGAGAATGGGATTGGAGCTGGATGGCTAAGAATGAGGAAGAGGACAGAGCTTTGGTTGCTGAAGTTAAAGAAGAGCATGCTGAATATGCTCTCATGGCACACTCCTCCTCTTCATCAGACAATGAGGTATATGATGATGCTTTCTGTTCTAAGGGTTGTCGTTTAAATACTGAAAAATTAAAACAAGAGATAGTTAAATTATTAGATGAGGCAAGTACTGAAAGATGCAAAGTATCTAACTATCAAATTGCTCTAACCCAAACAGAAAAGACAGTATCTGAGTATAAGAAAATGGAGTTTGATTTAAAAGATCAAATAAACATCTTAAAACATGAGTTATTTCAGAGTAAAGATGTGCAAGATATAGTAAATAGGGTTAATCTTGATTTGATAGCTCAGTTAGAGGAGGCTAACAAGAATAAAGATAATGTGAGTCTTAAAATCCAGAGATTTGATAAGGCCACACAAACCCTAGGAGAGTGTGTTAGTAAACAAAGAGACTCTAAGGATATGAGTGGGATTGGGATGAATAATTATACTGTTGTTCCACCACCAGCTGGGGATTTCTATGGTGTCCAATCAAAGGACTTATCTTGGACTGGCTTGCCAGAATGCCAAGAGGAGGAGTTCATTCCTCCACCTAGAGTGACTTCCCCAGTTGAGGAATATCAGCAAAAGCTGACTGACCTAGAAGAGTGGAAGAAAGCTAACCACACTTTGTTTGTTAAGGGAGGGTTATTGTGTGAAAGTCCAAATGAGCCCACACCAATCACAAAACCAATTGATGATCCTAAACCTATTAAGATCACACACCCTACCACTGGCAAACCTGTTGACCTTGGCCCACAAAATGTTAGAAAACCTAGTGTTAAATATGCAGAGATGTATAGAAATACTAGGTCACCAAAAAGCCAAGTTAGTAACCATGGAACAGGTTTCTTTGCTTCTAGACCTAAGACTATGTCTAGAAAAGCCTGTTACTCATGTGGGAGCTTCTCACATTTGGCCTACAAATGTGTCAACGCTTCCAATGTCAACGCTGATAGGAACCATTTCAGCGCTGACAAAAGTCAACATAGGTCAAACACTGTCAGACCCAATACCTTTGTGAATAAGAGTTCACAAGTTGTTAGACCAGCCCCATTCTTTTCTAGAGGGTCTAACACACAAGGCCTAAGACCTTTTCAAAAGTCAAATACTTGGTCAAATAGGCAATGGGTTCCTGTAGCAAACCCTAGGTTCAACGCTGATAAGAGCAATCGGGGCGCTGACAGGAGTAATTTCAGCGCTGACAGACACACTGCTAAACCTAGGTATTTGCAACCACAGGGAAATAGGTCTAAAGCTTCTACTAGCTTAACATGGAGACCAAAACAAGACCAGAACCCTAATAATACTGGTATTTCTATGACATACAACAGGTTTCATTATATTTCTAAGGCATTGTCAACACCAATTGGGGTTAACTGG
Organism: Glebionis coronaria; assembly: GCA_025667525.1. Taxonomy (NCBI): domain Eukaryota; kingdom Viridiplantae; phylum Streptophyta; class Magnoliopsida; order Asterales; family Asteraceae; genus Glebionis; species Glebionis coronaria. The sequence goes on from CM046874.1 coordinate 383,926,964, forward strand.
GAATTTCATTCAAACAGGGATGAAAATGGGGTTGTTATGAGAACCAAGTCTGTTCTTGTTGAACAACCAAATGAATCCAAGTCTTCCAAGGCTTGGGTTCCCAAAGAAAACTAATGTGTTTTCTTTATGTGCAGGGCATTCAGAAGAAGATCAATGACTATGGATACTGGGATAGTGGATGCTCAAGGCACATGACTGGAAAGGAAGACTATCTGACCAATTTCTCTCCTATTCAAGATGGTGATAAGGTATACTTTGGGGGTGGCTACGGCACAATCACAGGAAAAGGAACCCTTGTCACCAACAATCTAAGGTTTGATAACGTCTTCTTGGTGAAAGACCTGGATTATAATTTGTTTAGTGTATCACAAGTGTGTGATAACAAAAATAAGGTTCTTTTCACAGATACTGAGTGCTTGGTGTTAAGCAAAGATTATAAGCTCCCTGAGGAGAAATACATAGATTTTAGAACACCAAGGCATAAAGACATATATAATGTGAATCTTAATGGGATTAAGGTAAATAATAAGATGTCATGTCTGTATGCTAAAGCCTCAGTAGATGAAAGTAATCTTTGGCACAGGAGACTAGGGCACATAAACTTTAAGAATATTAATAGACTTGTGAGGCTTGGCTTAGTTGATGGTTTGCCTGAAAAGGCTTTCCACAATGACCACTCTTGTGTTGCATGCCTTAAGGGCAAGCAGCACAAGGTCTCATTCAGGTCTAAACAGGTGCACTCTAGTTCTAAACCCCTTCACTTATTGCATATGGACCTCTTTGGTCCAACTAATATAGAAAGTTTGAAGGGTAAATCATATTGTTTTGTCATTACTGATGATTACTCCAGGTTTACATGGACTTTCTTTTTAGCCAAGAAAAGTGAAACTGCCCTAAGTCTGATCAATTTCATTACCCAAATTGAAAAGAAAAATGGTAATGAGGTCAAGATTATTAGAAGTGACAATGGGGGTGAGTTTAGAAATCAGTTGTTAGATGATTTTTGTGCCAAGAAAGGGATTACTAGGCAGTTTAGTATAGCTAGAACCCCACAACAAAATGGGGTTGCTGAGAGAAAGAATAGGACCCTTATTGAAGCAGCCAGAACCATGTTGGCTGATGCCCACTTTCCTATAGCTTTTTGGGCTGAAGCTGTTAACACAGCTTGTTATGTTCAAAATAGGGCATTGGTCAAAAAGATACATAATAAGACACCTTATGAATTACTTTGGGGAAGGAAGCCAAATATTGGTTTTCTGAAGCCTTTTGGATGTCATGTAGTTGTTCTAGAAACTAGTGAGGCCCTAGGTAAATTTGATTCAAAAGGTGATGAAGGCTACTTCATGGGTTATTCAGTGCAGAGTAAAGGATATAGGGTTTACATTAAAAAGGAAAAACGTATACTTGAAAAAGTACATGTTAGGTTTTTAGAAAGTAAACCTAGTGATCCTGAGAGTGGTCCAAATTGGTTGTTTGACTTAGAACCTTTGTCTAGAGCTTTAAATTATATGCCTGTTACTGATCCAGACATTGTGAAGGTAACTTCAAGTGTTTTGGAAAAGAGAATTGGTAATGTTTCAGGTATACAGGTTGCTAAGGAGGATGGACCACCAGCAGTTGAATCATCTCCCACACAAGAATATGTTACACTTCCTATATGGACAGATGAGTATTATGCTGCTGCTACTGCTGCTACTGCTGCTACTGCTGCAAGGAAAGATAATGGTGGTGTTCAAATACCACCAAATACAAACATGCATGATTCTTCAGGCGCTGACAAAGGGAAATCAAGCGCTGACACGACCAATTCAGACGCTGATGGCTCCAACGCTGACAACACCAGTTCAGGCGTTGTTAGCCCAAACGCTGACAAACAAGGATCAGACTTTGGAGACACCTTTACACAGCTTTTCTCTTCCCATTTTGAACAGGGTGGACCTTCCAATATCCATGAAGAGATTCCTGTTGATCAAGAAGAATCTGAAGAAGAAATTGGCAACATGGAGCATGAAATTGAGGACACCAGACTTTTTGAAGGAGGAGTTCTCACTTCCACAGCAAAGGATCACCCCACATCTCAAATCATTGGTGATATTATGGCTCCAGTTCAGACAAGAAGATCCCATCAAGGTCTTGGTGGGTTTATTGCCAATATACACAAGAAGGTTGATACCCCTCTTGTACAAGCATGTTTGTTTGCCTGTTTTCTGTCACAGGAAGAACCCAAGAAGATTTTTGATGCTCTCAAAGAACCAAGTTGGGTGGAAGCAATGCAGGATGAGCTTCACCAATTTGCTATACAGGATGTTTGGGAGCTGGTTGATTGTCCTAGGTATGTGAGACCAATTGGGACAAGATGGGTTCTAAGGAACAAGAAAGATGAAAGAGGCATTGTGGTCAGAAACAAGGCACGTTTGGTAGCTCAGGGTTATACACAAGAGGAAGGCATAGATTATGAAGAAGTCTTTGCTCCAGTTGCAAGAATTGAAGCTATCAGAATTTTCTTAGCTTATGCTTCTTGCATGAATTTTACTGTTTATCAAATGGATGTGAAGAGTGCTTTCCTCTATGGCACAATTGTTGAGGAGGTTTATGTAATGCAGCCTCCTGGTTTTGAAGATCCTGAGAATCCAGACAAGGTTTATAGAGTAAAGAAGGCAATGTATGGCCTTCATCAAGCCCCAAGAGCATGGTATGGTACATTGTCCACCTATTTGGTGGAAAATGGTTTCAAGAGGGGCACCATAGATCAGACACTGTTTACAAAGAAGAAAGGAAAACATGTGTTGCTTGTGCAGGTCTATGTTGATGACATCATTTTTGGCTCTACTGATCCAAAAATGAGTGAGGATTTTTCCAAGCTCATGACAGATAAATTCAAGATGAGTTCAATGGGTGAGATGAACTTCTTTCTAGGTTTACAAGTTCAGCAGAAAGAAGATGGTATCTTCATCTCCCAAGACAAGTATGTAGCAGAAATCTTGAAGAAATATGGTTTTTCTCCACATGAGAAGGAGGCTTCCACTCCTATGGATAGACAATACCCTTGGGGAAAAATTGGAGCTGGAAAGGATGTGGATGTTAGGCACTATAGATCAATGATTGGATCATTGATGTATCTTACAGCCTCAAGACCTGACATCATGTTTGCTGTGTGTGCATGTGCACGCCATCAAGTGACTCCCAAAGAATGTCACCTTTTTGCTGTGAAGAGAATTTTTAGGTACTTAAGATGTTATCCAGATCTTGGATTATGGTACCCAAAAGATTCTCCTTTGGACCTTATTGCATATTCAGACAGTGATTATGGTGGTGACAAGTTTGATAGGAAATCCACAACTGGTGGATGCCAATTTCTTGGGAGCAGATTAATATCTTGGCAATGCAAGAAACAAACAGTGGTGGCCAACTCTACAACTGAAGCAGAATATGTTGCTGCAGCTGCTTGTTGTGGACAAGTCTTATGGATTCAGAACCAGCTGTTGGATTATGGGTATAATTTTATGCATACCAAGATTTTTGTAGACAATAACAGTACTTTATGCATTATTAAAAATCCTGTACATCATTCTAAAACCAAACACATAGAAATTAGACACCATTTTATAAGAGATTGCTTTGAGAAAGGTTTAATATAACCAGATAGGGTAGATACTGAAGATAATGTAGCTGATTTATTAACTAAACCTTTTGATGCTGGAAGATTTCAATATTTGGTAACAAATATTGGAATGGTTAATCTCACTTAATATGTGTTTTGGAACCTTTTTGTAAAAGTATGTACAGGATATGCATTGTTATTGGTCTTTGTGATGATTTAGATTTTCCACATTATTTTTCTAACACTGACAAAGGTAAATGTAACGCTGTCAAGTGTTATTTTGCCGTTGTTAGAGATATTATGGTCTAACGCTGACAAGAGTTCCTTCAACGTTGTTAAGTGTTGTCGGGACGCTGTTAGCAACAAATGTTAGTTTTGTGGTTTTCATCTAAATGTGCAGGTAATGGTAGCTTTATGCCATTGGATACAGAGTTGCTTATGGATCTTTGAAGAGCTATTTGGACATGTTTTGTTTATGGATGATGGTTGGAATATTTATATTCCTATCTTGACATAAATTTTTAATGTTCATATATATATTTTGAGAACTCATGTATCATAGTTTAAGGGGAGGTTTAAGGAACCTCTAGGACTCTTGGGTATTCTTAGAATACTCTCATCACAATTCTAGATTGTGTCCACAGGTGAGTATGGGTTAGTTTTACTAAACCATGAGGCACTGTAGCATGCATAGTATATCAACTTTGCATGCTGCCAAGACATTTTTGACTTAGAATTGGTTATGGTCTGATGGGAGACTTGGGAATACTTTGGATATGGGTTTACCTGGGAGTTACAAAGAATTTTATGAAATAACTTTGTTGGTAAGTATTTTGGTTAGCAAGGGACTCTAGAGGACATTTGTGTCTATCTTGCTTATGCAAGTGTGCATAAATGGACAGTGCTTGCCGCCCAGTAATTATTATCAACTTGTAAGATATTTCCCTTAGGATAAATTACTTTGTTAAGGTCTTTTTCTTTTTAAATATTTTTATTTTTACTTTTTCGACGCTGACAAGTTTTTCTCCAAACGCTGTTACGTCCAATCGTGACGCTGACAAGGCTTTAGGCAAACGCTGACAAGAAAATATAGCCGTTGGGCGCTGATGGGCTATTTTTGACCGTTGACACCTAGTGGGCCCTACCCAGTTGTTATTTTTTGACTAATCTTTGGCCGTAATTTTGGGGAGAAGTTACTTTTAATTAATGCATGAGATAAGTTATATTTGATTCAAGATTTTCATGATTGCTCTTTGAATATAACCGCCTCATTTTTGACCAATCAAAATCATGCATCTCTCCTATAAATTTGGCTAATCTTTTTATTCTGGGTATTCATATTTTCTTGTCTAACACTTTTTCTCCTAGATTTTTCCCATATCATATAACTTAAACAGCTTTCAATCATGGCACCCAAATTCAACTCAAAGAATTTAACATTGGAGTTCAAGAGCCAACACAATATGATCGCTTACTTGACTGCTGATGATGCTTTATTTCCTCAGTATTCACAGATGGTGGCATTTTTAAATGCATCTTCATTGAGGTATGCACTTTCTCATACACCATTAGTCCCTGTCGCACACATTAGACAGTTTTGGAACAATGTTAGTTCCACAACAACTAATGGAGTGACCACATTAACCTCTACTGTTCATGGAAGAACATGGGTGGTCACTGAAGCTTTGGTTCGCCAAGCTTTGCGTCTTGATGACGCTGATGGTGTGACTACCCTTGCCATTGCAACAATAGAACAGGGTCTTAGGGAATTGGGTTATCCTATTCCTGCTGATGTCACTTTAAATAAATATCATAAGCAGGAATTTCCCTCTGACTGGAAATATTTGATACATGTCCTTTTACAATGCTTAAGTCCAAAATGTACTTCTTTTAATGAAATAAACAGGTCAATAGCAAGTGCTTTGGTTTGTATAACACGTGGGCTTAAGTATAATTTTTCAAAAATGATTTTTGAAGGGATGTGTAAAAACAAGGGGAGTAAAATGACTTTGGCTTACCCTAGATTTTTGCAAATGGTCTTTGATTTACAAGCATATTGTTCTAGGGATCATGAAACTTTTTATGAGATCCCTAAACAACAGAAAACCATTTTTGCTAAAATGAGCTCCACCAATGAATCCATACCTCTTACCCAACCAATGCTTGACGTAATTCAGGCTGCACAACCACAACCACAACCACAACCACAACCAGACCCTGAACCCCAACTTGAGCCTATTCATGAACCATCCCCTTCACCAGAAAACATGGACATTGACCAACCCAGCGCTGACACTCAAAATGTGGGCGCTGACACAGCCAATCCCAACACTGATACAATTCTTGAACAATCCCAAACACCCCTTCATCAACCCACACCAACCCAGTCTACTTCATCTTCCACCCCATTGCAATCTAGGTTGACTAAACGCCAAAGGGTTACTGGAGTGTTCTCCTCTAGTGATCCTAGCCTTGTAGCAGAGAGAACCACCTCCACAAGTGTGGCTGGTGAAATGGGTGAGGCTGGGGCTATTGACACAGGCTTAGAAGCTGGTCAAGACAGTCCTAACATCATTAAGACCTCATCCATGCCCCATGATTCTATTTTGGGAGGTCAAATCCCCATTCTAGCTGAGGGCAGATTGGAACCTATGACAATAATTGAATTGACGGCGGCTGTCATTAGCTTGCAAAAGCAAAATGTCAGTCTTGTACAAACTGTCAACAACCAGGGAAGAGAACTCCAAGTTTTGAGGGAGAGAGTAACTGTTTTGGAGAATCCAAGTAGCAGGAGTTTAATGGAGGAATCTTCCAAAGGGGAGGATAAAGAGGATGAGGAGGATGAGTTGATTCACACAGCTAGTGAAAAGAGTTCAGAAAAGAGTTCACAATTTAGTGAATCTTTGCAGATTGCTGAAGCTCTCACCAACTTGAAGAAGCATCCAGTTGTTGATATATCCAAGATGACACCAAAGAACTTGGAAGGATCTTTCAAAGAAACATTGGGCGCTGATACAGGTTTGGACGCTGACACATCCAACGCTGATAAAGGTAATCGTGGCACTGATAGGAGCAACTTGGACGCTGACAAAGTTGCAGGTAGTGTTGATGTATTCCAGCCATCAACAATTATCAAAGATGTGTCCACACAGGTTTCTTCTTCTACTTTACCAATTATTGATCCAAAAGACAAAGGTAAAGGTATTTTGATTGAAGAAGATGTTCCAAAGAAAGATGCAGCACAAATAGCATTTGATGAACAGTTGGCTGCACAACTTGTGGAAAGAGATTTGAAGAGGAGTAGAAGATCACCATTTGTTGTTTCTGAAAGTGAGGAAGAAAGTGGTGATGGAAAAGATGATGATAGCTCAGATTCAAGCATTCAAATTATTGAAGATCCAGAAAGGCTTGAATATGGGGATGAGCTAGCAAAGGAAAGGTTGAGTGAGTTGAAGAATCAGGTTGATTGGGACCTACCAGAAATCACCAGAATGTACCATGCTTGGGAAGACCAGGTGATGGACAACCCAGGTATGAGTTTATCAGATCAAATTTGGGGGTTGGAAGTTCTTCTTAGGGTACAAGAAGACATAAAGGTGATTATGAGATTTAATGCACAAGAGGTCAAAACCTGGCTCAAGAGAGATAGAAGGCAGTTGTACTATAAGTTGCTTAGATGTCATCAGCCTAATTGGACATCAAAGAAGTTGCTGGCCTTATCTTTTGAGGAGCTAGAGTATAGGGCACATCCTATTTGGAGGAAGGTGCAAGAACAGAATGTCTACCAGTTTCTTTCAGAAGAAAGAAAACAAGAGCTTGCAGAGGAGATGCAGATTCAAAAGGAAATAAGGATTGCTCAAAGACCAGTGAAGAAAGGAGATCCTTTCCAATTTCCTAAAGACATGGATGTGTATTTTCCAACTGAAGGTGTTATAAGGAAGCATCTCAAGCTTTCTCCCTTGGAAGCTTCAGATTTGGTAAATGTAGTACCTCTAGATGACAGAAATCCAATCATCAGTTTTGATGAAGATGAGTGTGGATTTTGGAAGGTTGGACGATTTGGAAAGGAGGTACATACTTTCACTTCAGTTATTTCTATATTTGCAAGCATAGACAGGGAAGACTTGGTGCATCTATGGAGGTTAATAGAGGCCAAGTATACAGCTGAAGCACCTACTTCAGCTAATGGAATAAGACTTTGGAACACATTTATGACTTTGTGTGGTCCAAAAGAAGCAGATCCTGCCATTTGGAAGGATCTTGAAGATGATCTCAGTAATCTTCATTGGAGGCTATATTCTACTTGTGGTGTATTTCATATGAGCTCTACAAAGTTTTCAGAATATTTGCTTGTGGATGCTGACTATTTCTTGTCCAAAGAAGTATTGGAGAAGATGCTAGAGACACCCTTGGAGATTGATTATACGAGTGATGTGGCCAAGGACTTGATCAGATATGTTTATCACCAACATAAGAAGTTATTGAAAGATTCCTCCTAAGCCTTTAGTTTTTATTCAGAAACTTGATCATTGGAATGGATATCAAGTTTAGGGGAGGATTGTTGGGAATAAAATATGGGTCAGATCACCAAACGCTGATAAGAAGAAAGTCAACGCTGATAGATTGACTTTGGACGCTGATAGAAGTCAACGCTGACAGCCTTGAAGATTAACACTGATAGAATATCTTTTGTTTATTTGTTTCTTTATTAATGTATGGTAAAGATAAGCACGACATTGTATTTTCTATTATTATCTTTACCTAGAATAGTTGATTCGTAGCTTATTGTACAAGACTTCTTGTTCTATAAAAGAAGGTCTTTTAGGTTAAAGTCATATATCAGTTTTCATAGTATTCGCAAGTTAAACCTTTCATTGTAATCAATACGATTATTCTAATACAAGTGAAAGTTTGTTTAACATCATTGTGTTTTAGATCAAGTGTTAATTCCGCATAACACTTTGTTACTTTATTCATAAGCAAAGGTTTCTCTACGTGTAGTACTTGATCTAATCTCGTATACACAAAGCTAATCGATCTAAGTTTGGGATCAACACCATCCTCCTATGCCATTTTGTGGCTTCATCTTCTGATGCTTTGGCAATCAAGCAAGGTAGTTGACCAGTAGGATTAACTTCATTTAACTTGATATTGTAGAGGTTGTGTCTTCTTGGAAATTTGAGTAGGACTTGGGAGTCATCCGGTAGCTTAAACTCTTTGGACAACACCAAGCAATCAGTGTCTGTAAAGAGGAAAAACTGCTTCTTGTCACAAATATGAGAGGTAGAGATCAACTTGAAGTGTTATAGTGCTTCCACATAGTAAACCTGCTCAAAATTAAGATTAAGAGTCTGAATAGTTCATTTGCCAGAGATTCTCCCTTCACCACCACCAAAGTACACTTTCCCGCCTTGAAATGGTATAAAATTAGTCAAAAGTCCTTTGTTCTCTGTCATTCTCCTAGAGCAACCACTATATATAATTCCAAGAGATGGATCTTTGTATGGACTAATCTATAACAACACAAAAGTATGTAACAAGTAGTGTCTCAAGGGGACCCAAACCATTTCTGGCTTGAGTCTACCTTGTGGATCATTAAAAGATAGCCATGGAGATTGATGAGATCCACTGTTGGTCATATGTTAACTGGGTATCATATGGGATTTATTTTGTGACCAAGAACAACCTGTCGAGGGCTTAACAGTAGAACCTAAATTTCCCAACCCAAAATACATTTGTTCTGTAATAGTAGTATACGATTTTACAGAATTATGAAAATTTGAAAATATTTGCTAGTTGGTTTGTTAATGGTACTCGAATTGGTTCTCCAATCAGTAGAAGCTGAAGGAGAGGTCCTCCTAGAAGAAGGAAAAGATTGAGCACTTGGGTTTATTCTTCTAGAAGTAAAACCCACACCAATAGGAGCAGCTCCTGGTGGACCAGGAGTACTATAAGAAAGATAGCTTGTAGGCCTTTGATCATAGAAATCACAATCTTTAATCAAATGAAATCTAATACCACAAACAAAGCATGTTTTAAAAGACCTTTTATTCAAATGACATTGTTTTGTACTACTATTCTTATTACAAAAAATTCTAGGAGAAACAACATTCCTAGAAGACATAAGACTAGAATAAAAAAATGGAAGTAGATGTAGTAGCAACTCTCTTATCACTCATCCTAGCACTAGAAGCAGCAGTGTCATTTGGCTTGGGACTCGAGGGACTTGACTCTACACTTGAACCACACGATGCATAGTCACTTGCCTTGTCACTGAAAGTACAAGAGACAAAGTCATTAGTATTAGTATAACTTTTTGGAGACTCATGCATCTGTGATTCATTCAATTCTTTATGCATTGATTTAGGGATAAATGTTTCTGTAAGAGGTGGAGGAACAGCATGCATTGCTACAGCTGGTTTAAACCTATTGTAACTAGGTTTTCCCTCCTCTTCTTTGTTAGTATAAAAGACACTTGAAAAGGATAAATCAAAAACATCATTTGGGCCTATATAGTTGTCAAATACTAACCCCCTTTTAGTTCTTCCAGACATACTGCTATCTATTATCTTGGAAAGATTATTGGGTGCTTTTTTCCATTTATCAAATTTTAATAAAGTAGCATCCAGTTTCACTTGCATTTCTTGTTTTGCTTGAATTCTCTCAGTATTAAGTTTTTTAGTATAGTTAGGCAAGTTAGTGGTATTCTCTAAATCAATACTTAACACCCTAATCCTATCCTCATACTCAAGTTGAGCATTTTGTAACCACTTATTTTGTTGTTCTAAAGTTTTGTGAGAACTCTTATAAGCTTGAACTTCTAAAAAATACTTGTCATTTTGAGTAATTAGTTCATTGCAGTGTGTTAAGAGTTCAGAATATTTATCATCACAAACAAGAGGGCAATTTTGTACCTGAGGAGAGATTCCTATTCGATCAAATTACTCCGCTTCCTCTGCCTCAGATATGTGACCAGCAACCATAGCAAACACATAAGTAGCAAACTCAGCTGTATCCAAAGTTGGAGTCGCATGATCATTCCAATTTACCATGGTATCAACAGATACCAAAGCTTTCTTTTCCTCCTAAAGCTCTTGAACCTTGAAAGCTGAATACCTGTTCTTCTCCTGGTCATTTTTGTTAGGGCATAGAAAAATGTCCTTGCTGATGACAGTTGTAGCATTTGACTTGCTCCTATCAGATCTGGTTGGCTCTCTTGGGTTGTAACTGAATTTTCTACCAGCTTTATTCTCAAACTTATAAACCTGGAGAGTAAGCATAACCATCTGCCACTTGAGGTCCATTTCATCCAAGTCAAGCTTATCAACCTATTTGAAATAATCAAAAGCTAGCTACTGCTGTGGATCAACATCAGCAACAAAGGAGTGAAGAACAGTTTCTACCATGCTACTAGTCTTGACTTTTGATTCAAGAATTGGAGTAGACAAAGTATAGCTTGGGATACTGGTAAAGAGCATTGGACTGTATCCCATGGAACTCACAAAGGCTGAATTAGCAGGATTGGAGTATGAATCACTTGGGTATCCTCTCACATGAGACTCAAAAGTTTTGAGTTTGTAAAATAAGTCTTCAAAAAAGAGATACTCAAGTCCTCCTTTTTCTCTCAGAGAGATGTCTACCTGATTCCATGAATGAGGCAGAGCTCTAAGAAATCTGGCATTGATGTCTTCATTTTCTGGTTTGGACCTGAGTTGATTCAATTGGCTGAGAATCATTTGAAACCTATCATAGCCTTGATGAAGACCTTCTGTTTCAGAGATTTGAATTCTATAAACTCATCTAGCAGCATTGATCTTCGCATCTTCTTAGATTCCTCATTACCTCCAAATCTTGTCTTGATGGCATTCCAAATTTCCCTAGCATCATCCAAGTGATAGAAATCACCCATATGATCATCAAGAAGAGACTAAAGCAAAATAGTTTTTGCTTTGATTTCCTTCTGAACAGCTGTGATTTCTTCATGAGTTTTAGGATCTAGAATGGTGATATTACCATTCTTGTCTCTACCAGTAGTCTTCTTGCTGTTGCCATTATGTACAGTCTTCCACAAGTCTAGATCAGTGTTGGTGATCCAGCACTCCATCTTCCTGGCCCAGTTGTCATATTCTCCTTCTTCAGGAGTGGGAATTCCCATTTGTATTAGAGATAGTAGCAACGATTTGCTATGTTTGCTGTGTTGTGGTGGTGGTTGGTTGTCTTGTATAAGTAGAACTAGAAGCAGACATGTTTCTGTTAGTAAAAAAATTTGAAAGAAAATGGTTCTTCTTGTACAAAGACTCTCACAGGCTCTGATATCACTTGTTGGGTCGACTAGTTGTAGATCTTACAGCCTGTTAAGGATGGTGAACGACTTCCGTAATCACAAGTCTATTCAAAGAGAGACTCTAATGAAACACAATATATTAGTGGGTAATTCAAATACTAAGAACAAGAAGAAACATAATAACTAGATAAATAACTTGATCCTTTCTAAGGATTTCTACTATATTGATATGAAATGAAAACTGGTGAAGGTGTGTATAACCCTTCTACCAATGGGTTCTTTTTATATTACAAGGAAACCCTAACTACATTAATCATAAAAAGTGTAACAGTTGATATGCATATCCTTTCCTAAGATATCTCATGCATATCCTAACAAACTACTACAAATACTACTGTTTGACTTTACTACTAGACTAGGAGCACGTGCTGCTCCTACTACTACTAGGATAAGGAGGAACTACATACCTCCTAGTGCACCTATTACAAATCACCTATTACATAGGTCCTAACAGTATAATTCTTTAAAATAGTTATAGCAAAAATAGATATTATCTTAAACTAAAAAGGACTTCTCAAGTCTATTTGGTTAAAGAGAGTATTAATCTAAATAAAGGATAAATAACCTAAGAAATCTAGGACAAGTTGCTAGTTGTGTGACCCTATAAACCTATTCCCTAAAACTTTTATGTTTCTAAATTTTTGGAAAACTTATGCTCGTAAAGCATTGTATGTATACACATATGACAAATGCTTAATAGACAAGTATATCTAAATTTCAAAACTTTTGTCTTCTAATTTCAGAATGACACATTTAAGGACATCAGTATCTTCTACCCTAACTTTTGAAAGACTTCAGCAAATAACTAACGATGAAGTAGCTACAGTCTTGAAAATACCAGTCTTCAAAATAGTAAGGAATGTTAATCCAATGGAAGAATATATAACTAGCTAGTTATATAAATTCCAAGGAAATGAAGATGTTATTTGTATTGCCCATTGGATTAAGAGGACAAAAACAATTTTCTCCCAAAATATTTGCGTTGAGGATAGCCAAGTAAAGCTTGCTATTAGTATCCTAACTAATGAAGCATTTTCATGGTGAAATTACTATACTCAACTTGTTGGTTTTGAAGAAGCATATAAGACTAAGTGGTTAGATTTTAAGTGCCTCCTAATAACACGATATTATCCTTCAAAAAAAATCAAGAAAGTGAAAAAGGAATTTTGCAACCTAGTAACACAAGGAATTGATCTCAAAGCCTATTTGAGAAAATTTCAAGAGTTAGCAGAATTGTATCCTATCACTGATTCGTAAAGGATGATGAAGGTGTTTATCAAAGGATTTTCCCAAAGATTCAGAAGGATGATTACTATTTCTAAACCCCATAGTTTAGAAGAAGCCATTAAGATTTCAGTGCAAGAATCCAACACCCTTAAACCTAAATTTATCAAAGAAGAAGAAGAATATACTAAAACTAAACCTAATCCCTTAAACTTTACCTATGATCCCTATTTTCCCTACCTATATTACCTAAATACTAACCTAGTTAACCCTTCCAACCTAATAAGATACGATGACTATGCTAGACACATTCCCCAATGTATGAAGTGTCTATTACATCACACTGAAAACTGCACAACAAAGTGCCAGGACTGCTTCAAAATGGGTCATCAAACACGATACTGTTGGAGCAAGGCAAAGTTTTAGATTTTCCTAAGATTTCCGTACTTTCTAAATTAATAAGTGTGTTAAACATACGTGAGAATTATCAATAAAAATCTATGAAATTTTTGATTTCATTTTCTAAGTGTTATTTTACTTCACTATCTGGCAGAATAACTCATTTGTGTTATATGTAGTTAGAATTATTTGATTATCTTTGGACTAAATATCCAACTTATATCTTAACGGAATTTCGAAATCTGAATTAAAAATGTTTAACCTAAATTTTCTTTATGAAAAATAGGTAAGAACAAGTAATGAGAAACTTATTTCAGAATTTCTTAAGATACGATATGACACCATCTGGATCATTGTCAATTATATTTCATAAAAGGATATGGAAACTTTAACAAGATTATCCCCAAAGTAATCTGTTGACATAAAGTGCCGATATCTGTAATATTCAATACATTAAGAAAGAACATTTCCCTTTATACCAATAGTTAAAGTGAGAGAACTATCCAGATATTAGAATTTCATACACGATGTATGCATTACATTATCTGGAATTGCACCTATCCTATGAAGGTATTATAGTAATATAACATTCGTAGTGCAATAGGAAGTAAATGTTAGCTGTTTACTGAATTAAAATGGTGATTTGTGAAAAATCTTTACCAAGAGTAATTACCAATATTTTCTCAAGAAGGACGAGAAGCTACACCATGTAAAATAGTAGTAACATTGGTGAAATGCTTTCCTTATTGAATTTAAGAGATGTAATAATAAATCCTTGATTTTAAAGCAATCTGTGACTTATTAACTTGATTTTTACCCAAAGAAACACATAAATAATCACATTTCTCTTCCTATTTAGAGAATTAAAGAGGATTTAACTGATTAATTGGTATGATTTACACTCATTCTTGTAATCTTTATAAGATTTCATTACAACCTAAATGGTTAATATATCATTCTTCGCGATAACTCTAATAAAAAGATTGAGTAAAAAGAAATAAGAACATTAAGAACTTGATTCATTGATATATGAATAGAATGTTAAAGCGGAACACAAGAACTACATCTGCGTTTTTGATACACTATGTTATAATCTCGGGACGAGATTTCTTTATGGGGAAGAGGCTATGACAACCCATGAAATTTACAAGTGTAATATATGCTATGACTGAATAGGAGTGGAAAAGCCACTAGAAATGTTTACTTTTTGTGTATTACTTGGTAGAATGAACTGCTTCTCACACCATAAACTATTATAACCACACATTACTATAATGATGAAAGACACAAGTCTAAAGTTATAAAAGAGATTTAATAAGTTCAATATTAATAAGAACATCTCAAACGTAACAATGGTGCCCTAAATTCCCTTAGAAACCCTAGAATTCCTATAAATAAATTGTAAACTCAAGAATGGTAAACCATGAATAAAGTTATAAAGTATAAAGTTATTATGGAACATAAAAAAGTTATAAATTATACTCTAAGGACATAATAATACCTAAGAATGGCAAGGACAAACCATACAAAGCTATGTACAAGTAATTGTGCATAATAGTCTAGATCACCACCTAGAAACCTTGATAAACAATATTTCAAGCAATGTAACTACATAAAATCTTTGTACTATTATAAAAAACAATTTAATAATTACAATCTATCATATAAAGGAAATTTAATTTATCCCAAATTACTAATATTCACTAATCCAAGGCTAATTACAAGTTAAGACCTAGTAACCAAGATTAGCATATAAAATCCATTATACAGTGAATTAGAGTCTAATCTTTTTCCACGAATTATAAAACTCAACTACATATCATATTAAGATTATACATTCATTTCAAGTTCAGTTACAAGTTCATAAAGCACAAGGTACAAGTTATCAAAGCATAGGATCTTAAGCTCCCTTAATCAACCCTAGAATATGATCAACCTATACAAACCATTAAACCAAGAATGTAGAAACCATAGAAGTCATAAAAATATCATATAATCCCTAGAATAAGTATACATAATGATATAAACCCTAATTACCGAAGTTAGAAAATAATTAGGATTAATGACCTAAAAACCCTAATATTAAGAAATCTTTATAGAATCACTACCTAGTCTTTTTGGACAAGTCTATAAATATTCATAGGACTTCATTAAATTTATAAGATTATATTAAGACAATTTAAAAGTACCCTAATGCACAAGGTACAAGATTTCAATCCATGGCTTTTAAATTAGGTCAAAATAGGTATTTTCACTCTTTAGACATGTTTACCTAAACTAAACTATTAAACTGAGGGTGAGAACTCATTGGACACTTAAAACCCAATGTATAGGACTTAAATTAAGTTTACATAAGTAGCCAAATTGAAGGATAAAGCCTTTAACTAAGATTTAACCCTAGATTATTAGAAAACCCTAATCTACAAATGTATACTTCCCATTTTCACATCAAACCTTTGTTAAACTTCAAACCAAGGACCCAAGTATCTTAAATAAAACTTATAAACCCTAATTAAGCCCTAATCCTTCACTAATCATTTTTCCAAGTCCCTAATCACCAAAAACACAAACCATAAGTTACAAGCCCTAGTATTAAAACCCGGTTTTGTATTTCCCCTCCAAAACTCATATTCAAACCATATCACTCCATTCCAAGTTTTAAAACCTGATATTTATGGATCCTAGGATATTGTAGAAGGTCTAAAAGCAGGCGGGTAATCTCCTTGCTTGATACACATCACCATTCTCATCCATTCCTAGCCGTGATCCATTTTTGGCCACAAATGGAAGATTTGATCAAACTAGCTTATACACTCATCACCTAGACTTGAATATACTTCCATAGCTTCCCTTAGTCACTATCCTAACTATATTACACGTCCTAGTCCAGAACTTAGAGGCTAAGTTTCCAAAATGGTATAAATAGAGGCGTATAGTCTTCATTTCAACTTGCACCCCATTTCCTTTATATCTCCTACCCATTCTTCATATCAACCTCTATATACGTCTTAGGACATCCCTCAATACCAGAAACCAAGTCAAGAAGGTAGCCATTGAAGCTCTTGAAGCTTTGATAGCAAGTTGTGTTCATAGGAAGCCATAAGGAGCCATTTTGGAGCTACCTAGGTAAAATCTATGTTAACCAAGATTTGATCTTGTTATAATGCTTATTTAGAGTTTTTATAATGACAAAATTATGTCAGAAAGATAATCTAAAAGAAACTAACTCATTTCATCATTTTAAATGGAAGTTATGAGTTAAAGATGTCTTAAATCCCTAGTTTTATAATTTACATCAAATAATAAGCAAAAACCCTTTTTAAATGCTATAATTTTAAATAAATGTTTTTATTATGATTATAAATGTGTTCATAAACTTTGTTTTTAAATCCTAGATCATTTGGATCATTTTTAAGCCTGTTATGTAATTTTTACAAGTTTAGGGACTAAAAATGTCATTTTTGAAACTATTTAACATTTTGGGACAAAAGTTTCATTTTGTGAAAGTTAAATATATAAGAATAAATGTTGGAAAGTTTGAGGCCCTAAGGTTAAATATTGAAGGTTTAAATTGCAATTTATAAAACTATATACTTTAGGGGTTAAAAGTGTAATTATACCAAAGTATAACCAAAAGGACTATTTTTGCCAACTTTGAAACTAAAGAAGATTAATTATGAATATGACGAAGTAATGAAAGTATCATGTTAGTAGGGAGATTTGTACAAAGATGTTCCATATCGATATTACGTTCTGACTGAGTGGTTGGGTTTGCGATTTAAAGTGCCATCGCTCCTCAAACATTTATAGAATGGCTTCTGAGTATGATGACCCGAACAATGGTGCCAGAATTACAACCAAATAATAATCAGAGAAAATATAACCAAATTCTTAAAGATATTGATCAAAAAATTTAAAAACTTAATACCATACCAATTATGTTAAAACAGGTTGGTGTGAGATCACGTTGTTATTTGTTAGCTCAAGTTGATCTGTCTGATATAAACCCGACAAGATTATTGGACATAAGGTGAGTTAATAGCCTCACTAAAGTATACTACTTTCAAACTATTTCAAAACCCCTGAGGGGGATATATGCTAAATTTGAATACAAGTATTTTTGGTATGCCTTCTAGATATGATTCATTGACACTATGTTTACTGCTGCCTATGAAAGTCCCTTTTCAATTTCAAACCGCTAATCATTTCTCGGAATGAGCGCTAATATCATAAATAGTACTATTGGAGACTGACGTCACCTGTCTGGGCAAGTCGCACTTGCTAGCACCTCAGTGGTCAAACAGGCATACTTTATTTTGCAAATAAGGATAGTTTGGCAGAGTTCCTCATAAGGGAAAATTATTGGTTCCTATGCCTAGTTGCGGTATCATAAGCTTTGTACAATTGAATCATCTTATTTTTCAAAATTACGAGCAAATAACAACGTAGCTCAGGAAAAAGGAACTTGTATTCAAACTGATTTTAAAACCTATGAATTCACTCAACATTCGTGTTGACTTTAAGCATATATTTCAGGTATTGAAATTGATAGCATGGAGCAGCATACTAATGACGTGGAGAGATATAATCTTGGAAGATTTTGTCATTCAAACCTATTTTCTCGATCTTAGGAACCTGTTATGTACAATGTATGTACAGTTGTTTTTATTGAAAATCTCTAATTTTGAATGATAAATTTATAAAGAATAAATGAAGTTTATTTAAACACTCTTGTGAGCTGTTTTCTATTACTTTGCTTTCATATCATGAAGTAACCCCTAGAAATATTATTCCGCTGTGTCAAGGTAAAATGGGGGTGTTACAGTAGATCACACACACACACTTAGAGAGAGAAAGTAGTGAAAACACACTTTACTATGTGTAAACAAAATGTGAACCACACCCTCTCCACTAAGGAGAGGGTTTATATACCCAAGCCCGTGAGATGGGCTTGAGATTTCAATGGGCCGCCGGCCTACGCATGTTGTAGGCTTGGCTTGGCCTTGTTTGTTTAACATTAAGATACAATACTACGAGCTATTAACTTATATATTGTCAGAGTGACCGGACCTTTCTAAATACGTAAAACGTATTTCCAACAATCTCCCCATAAGGGAGGTCACTCCAAACAAGGGCGTTACCCGAGTTACAATAATTAAATAAACCTACCATGCTATGCTTGTCTTGGGCTCGTAGTCTTCGTCTTTCTTTTCTTTTTCTTTTCGGGTGAACAGGTTGATGTGAACTTTGATATCAATCTTCAGCATTAATCTCAAATATAAAGATTTTTTGTTCTTTGAATCGGTCTAATCGAATTGACCCGGTTTTAAAGTGTGACTTAGTCATTCTTGGTGTAAATGAAGATAATTGATTATCTATTTTAAACTAAAAATGAAAACTTTTAAAAATTAAACTAAAAATAAAAGAAATTAAATAAAGTTAACACTTTATAAAAAGTAAAAATAATAAAAATAAAATAAAAATAAATTTTGAAATAAAAGTAAAAGTGAAAAATAAAAATTAACTTTCGAATTAAAAATAAAACTTACTTAATGAAGATGAAGGAAATTTGATTATATGGCTACTTAAAAAAATAAACGCGACAAATATAAAAACGGGCACTTAATAAAAATTAAAACTAAAACTTTTCGATAAAATACTAATACTAAAATTTGCGGAAAAATATAACTAAAAATAACTGACTTTCAGAATAAAAATAAAAAAATCTTTCGGATAAAACTAAATCGACTACGGACTAAATGTTTACACTAGGGGTACATGTTCCCCATGGGGGAACACTAAATTTGGAGGGAAAATAAAAGGTGCTACATTCCATATTTGGAATAAAAAAGTTTCTTCGAGATAATTGTTTTTTTTTGCTATCTTCAAAATCTTTTTTTGTTACTTTCGGATATTTGGAACAGATATATTCGGATAAACAACAAAAGAAAAACAGGTTCTTCGGATAAATGGTTTTGGCGGGAAAGAAATAGTGGCTAAAAAATCTTCGGCTAAAAGCTAATATTTCGGATAAAATAGTTTTTTCGGAATTTAACACTATTTTCGGATAATGGATGAATATAAGATTTTCGGATAAAGTTTAAATAAACAATTTTTCGGATAAAAACTAAAACTATTTCGGATAAATCAAAATTTTCGGATAAATAGTTTTCGGATAAATTTCAATCTTCGGATAAAATAAAATCTTCGGATAAAATAAATCTTCGGATAATTATACCCTTTTCCGAAAATGACATTGACAGTACGAATATAGATCTAAAAAATCAGGGAACAAAAATAAGCCAAAATAAGCCAAATTTAATCTATATAAGAAGCCAAACTAAACACAAATAAAAATATAACAAACACCAAATCAACCAAATATATAAAAATCAACTTATTAAAAAGATTAAATCTACCAAATCCACTTAATTAAAAATAAGCTAAACACTAATTAATCAAAAGCACAATAAGCTAAAACATCAAACACATCAAATCAATAAGAACAAACTCATAAGCAAATCAATCAAACAATCAACAAGATTAAACAAACAACATGATTAATCAAATGAACCACAAGATTAAGATTAAGAAAGGAAGAATGAGAAATATATAATAAGCTTGAGTTAATGAAGATTAAGATCCAAATACAAGATTTAAAATGAAAGATTAATCAAACTTGAAAGAGAAAAACTAGAGAGAGAAAGTATAAAACACCTATTCCTAATTACCTATTAAAAACTAAAAAAATGAACTAACTCCTAAAAATGAACTATTAGGAAACTATATATATGGGAAGGGAAGTTGGTGATGATTCTTCCTTCTTTCTCTTGTCTTCTCGTCTTTTTAAATAACTCGTCTCTCTGGACTTTGTCTCGGGATTTGTCAAATGATAAAATGAACTTCGTCTTCTAATTTTCTTCTTTTATTAGACTTGATTCTTCGACTTCGTTAAAGTTTCGTCTTTGGTCTTTTTCTTCGATAAATCTTCAGAATAGGCCTTTGTCATCCGTTCTTTTTGCACATTTGATCTTTTGACTTCGTCTTTTGTCTTTTTCTTCGATAAAAGCCCGTGAAAGCCCATGTTTTCTTCCTTTTTCATATTTTTGTCCTAAAACACAATAAAAGCATAAAGCACGCATAATTCCGACTTTTACGACATCAAATACACGTTTTGGTCTCGTTTTTACTTGTTTTAAGTGGTGAAAGGATAAGTGTTTTCACACTTATTAAATCCCCTACACTTGACCATTGCAATGCCCTCATGCAATGCATTAATTTCAAAGCACGATTTACATTCTCCATCATAATTAACCCACCTTGGCCTTTATTAAATACTAAAACACTAAGGAAACAAAATATTTGAAGGACGGAACAAGTAAAGAAATCTAAGACTTACATTAGGGCTTTTATTGTCATGGATGTTTATCACCCTCAAGTTTCACGTTCCCCATACCCAGCTTAAAAACAAAATCATTGTTATTATAAGTTAGTAAAGCTAACACTTACTCAAGTGGCTCAACAATTCACTTAGACTCCCTTATTCCTAGGTGTAGCTCTTATATTTTATTCTTGTCTTGAATGATCACAAGGATGCATTGTTAACTTATTTTGATAATTTATTTAGGCCGAAAATAAAGTAGGACGATTTAATCAAAGGACAAAATCTTTTAAAACTGCTTCTCGAAACCTCATAAAGTTCATATCTTGGCATAACTCGTTTCACAATTTGAGACCTTTCTCGGACCGATATTTGGCATTGACTTCATACTTCGAATATTGAGAGACGTTATTGAAATAATGGTCTTCTCTTCATAATAGGAATTTCTTCACTTGAAGTTTTTGAGAGATTCTTCAAACTTGGACCACGAATTCTTCATTTTTATCCAATCTTTATTTGGGATTTTGTTATACAACGATCCTCCTCCTTTTAGGACTTGGATCTATTTATCCTCATACCTTGTTAGGGTCTTTTCGGATAGACTTCTCCATGATCTTTAGGGGAGTATTTGCTTTTCGTCGTGTGTCTCGATCCTTTATATTGATTTTTGATAAATGATTCTTCACATCACTTTGGATCTTTAGCAACAAAATGTAGCCCTCATGCCTTGTTAGGGCCTTTTCGGACTCGCCAATCTTCGCATCCTGCTTCAATAATTTATACCTTGGCTATGAACTCTAATTATTCCTGAGAAACTTTTAAACGATCTTGTGCTAGAATCTAAGTAACTTTTAAAATCGTACGACCTTATTTATTGCAATTATTTATTAACAAGCGATGGGAGAAAAAGCTTATAATTAACTCACATAAATTCATGAAAGAATACAAACTTATAATTGACTCTATCATCTCTCGTTCTCCACAATTTAAAATCTTAAGGAATGAGACTGGTGGATGCTTAGCCTATTAAATTAAAGTTCTGGGTTATCAAGTCATCTATAGGATCTTGCAACTTCTTATACTTTTTCAAGCTTAGAATTTGCATTTTAAAGTTCCCTTGATAAACGAACTTCTAGGATCAATTATAGGAACTGCGAAAAGTTCTTGTTCTTAAACCCGTATGAGTTAAGACTTTCGCGTTTTAAAGTTCCCTATATAAAAGTCTAGCAAAACTTGATTTAAACACGTTAAGGATACTAGCTAGAGTGAGTTCAAATAAGTAAACTCGGGTTGAGTCAAAAGATTCATGACGGGCCTATTATATCGAAGATATCTAAACTAATTCAAACCATTGTATTTAACTACTTTATTTTGACTTTGTACAAAATGAAAGAAAATAACGATAAAAAAGGAAAAAACTAATAGGCCAAAATAGATCAAAAATTTTGAAAAATGTCGAAAAATCAATGTTCCGGTTAAAATAAGGACATATTCATGGAAAAGCCCACTCATTACTTCAATAGAAGTCTCCCCTACACATGATATAAACATTGTCCTCAATGTTTAAGCATGTGGGAGATAACTTCCCTACACTTAGGACATTGTGCATGTAGTTTAAATCTTGCTAAGGAGGAGATAACTAAAGTGATTCCCATTTCAACATTTAATTGATAAAATAGTGAATCAAAAGTGTATAGGATAGAACCGGGAAGACGGGTACATGGGATCACGGGTCGTCAAATATCGTAAAAAGGGGATCTTTGAAAGATTTAATCCCTGCACATCATAAGAAACAAGACTTCAAACACCTACATGGCTCCCCCTTACACTTTTTATGAAAACGGTAAAAAGGATAGATCATTGGGTTGCCTCCCGAGAAGCGCTTGTTTTTGTTAACCGAGTCACGAGCCTGACTCGACCCAGAACTAATTCAAGGGAAATGTGGTGACGCATGGAATCATCTCATGAGAGATGTCCTCTCCAAAGTACAACTTAACACGTTGGCCATTCACTTTAAAGTTAGACCCATTTGGTTGAGATAACTCAATGGTGCTATAAGGGAAGATTTTGGCAACGGTGAATAGACCGGACCAACGGCTCTTAAGCTTTCCTAAAAAGAGTTTCAACCGAGGGTTAAAGAGTAAAACTTGATCACCTATGTGAAACTCTCAGTTCTTAAGCTTGGAATCATGAATGAGCTTAGTTTTCTCCTTATAAATCAACGAATTCTCATAAGCTTCATTCCTAAGTTCATTAAGTTCATTGAGTTGGATTTTCCAAAGATCACCGGCTTTGTTTATGTCCAAATTAGCCCATTTCAAGGCCCATTAAGCCTTATGCTCCAACTCAATGGGGAGGTGGCACGCCTTTCCGTACATAAGGGGATAAGGGGTACAACCTATAGGTGTCTTATAAGCGGTACAGAAAGCCCACAGAGCATCATCTAACTTATTGGCCCATGAGGCACGATGCTCTCCCACGATACGCTCGAAGATTCGCTTAAGTAAGGCTCGAGCTACCACGGATCGTGGACTTGCGTGCATGCCGCATAACCCTTCATGTATGTCACCGGTTACGTAAGCGGCCTGACGTGGTCCAACACACCGCAACCACGGCTGCAAGAAAGAGCGCTTATAAAGGATGCCTTCTCGAAGTTCGAAGTGTTGCGACTTCCTCCTGATGCGCCGTGCTGCTTTTTCCTCGTCCGGAAGGGTCTCACTAGTCAAATAGTTGATGATCGGGGTCATCCATGTAGGTCCATCCTCCTCAACTATAGTAGCGACCTCCCCTTCTTTTATAGATTTCTCCTTGAGTATTTCCACCAAGACTTGTTTGGACAAGTGAGCGAAGCTTGTGGATGCGATCTTGCTAAGAGCGTCCGCCTTCATGTTCTCGCCTCTTGGCACCTGCTTGATGGAAAATTTGCTGAAAGCCGCTATTATTGACTTGACTTTTTCCAATTATCTGACCATGTTGTCCTCCTTAGCCACATATCCACCTAGAATATGGTTCGCAACAAGCCGTGAGTCCACGTAGGCCTCAAGGTTGCGGACTCCCATTCTAGCGGCGATTTTTAAACCCGCAATTAATGCTTCATATTCCGCTTCGTTGTTGGTGGCCGTGAACTCAAAACGGAGGGCGTACGTGAACTCCATTCCTTCCGGATTTGTGAGGATGAGACCAGCTCCGGACCCATCCGTACACGAAGATCCGTTCGTAAATAACACCCATGGTTCTGTTGGAGTCTCGTCTTGTTTAACGATTGGCCCTTCCTCATCCGGCTTCTCAATCAGGAAATCTGCCAAGATCTGGCCTTTCACAGCCGTCCTTGGCCTATAAGATATATTGTGCTCCCCCAATAAGATGCTCCATTTTTGTAGCCTCCCTGCCACATCCGGTCTAGAAATGACTTGCTTGATTGGTTGGTCCGTAATGATTACAATTGGGTGCGCCTGAAAGTATCAGCGCAACCGCTTTGTAGCATACACTAGTGCTAACACCAATTTTTCCATAGAGGAGTAATTCAGATTCAGCCCATGTAATGTTCTACTTATGAAGTAGACCGGAGTTTGCACTGTATCTCTATATGTCATGAGTACCGCGCTTATTGCGCCATGAGTGGCTGAGAGATACATAACGAGTTCCTCCTTTGGCCGGGGGGCTACTAGCATAGGGAGAGATGCAAGATGCTGCTTGAGTTGGCCAAAAGCTTCCTCGGCTTCCTTCCTAATGCACTTCTTGAGCGTCTTAAATAGGGGTAATGACTTCTCTGCGGATTTGGATAGGAACCTATTTAGCCCGGCCAGTTTCCCATTTAAGGATTGCACCTCCTTCCGTGTCTGAGGGGATGCGTCCGTTTTCTCTGGGCAAGGTTTCATGCCGTTTGGATCAATCAAATCTCCAAGGAACATTCCTTCCGTTGCCCCAAACGTGCATTTCTTTGGGTTTAGCTTCATGTTAATCCTCCTCAGTGTGTCGAATGTCTCTTGGACATCCCGGAGAAGTGCATCCTCCGTATGACTTTTTATGACCAAGTCATCCACATAGACTTCCAAGTTGCGGCCTATCTGTGATTCAAAAGCTTTGTCCACAAGCCGCTGGTATGTAGCACCGGCGTTCTTTAGTCCAAACGGCATTTTCGTATAGCAATATACGCACTGGCTCGTATGGAACACCGTTTTTTCTGCATCCTCCTCCGCCATCTGGATCTGGTGGTATCCTTTATATGCGTCTAAGAAGCACTTAAAGGGATATCCACATAAGGATTCCACCTTCCAGTCGATTTCTGGTAACGGGCAACAATCCTGTGGGCAGGCTTTGTTCAGATCTGTAAAATCCACACACATGCGCCAACTTCTGTCATGTTTTTTGACCATGACCAGATTGGATAACCACTCGTGGTAGTATACCTCGCGCATGATACATGCATCCACTAGTTTCCGTACTTCCTCCAGTATCACTCGGCTGCGCTCAGGCGCCTGGCCGCGCTTCTTTTGCTTGATGGGTTGGTACCCCTGGCGGATCTGGAGCTTATGTTCTGTTATCGCACGTGGCACGCCTGTCATATGCTTTGGCTCCCATGCGAATATATCTAGGTTTGCACTTAAAAGAGAGCACATGGCCCTTTTGCCGTTATCCGAGAGCGCCACCCTATGGATATCTCCTGTTCCGGGTAGTCAGGATGAATTGCCACCTTCCAATTGGGAGGTGGTGATCCTTCCTTGGGTGGAAGAGGTGGGGCCGGGGTTTTCACGGTATGACACTCGGATGCTGGTACGATTGTGTTGTAAATGGTGACAATTCCTCCCTCAATAGGGAATTTAATCATTTCGTGTGCCGTGGAGGGTACCGCCCGTATAGCCAGAATGCCTGGTCTGCCTATGATCCCATTGTACGGAGAATGTGAGCGTATCACCATGAAGTTCATCCACGCCGTAGTGGAGTGTTCCTCATTCCCAATGGTTACAAGCAGACGCAGTTGCCCTATCGGCCAGATAGTGTCTCCACTAAATCCAGTGAGCGGCGCCGTGGCCGGTACTAATTGGCTTCTTATTTCTGGGCATAACTGCACAAAGCAGTGTTCATACAGTACCTCTGCTGACGAACCTCCATCCACATACATGCGACAAACATTGTGTGTTCCAATTCTTATCTCAATAGTGAGAGGCGCATCAATCACATCGCTTGCTGTGATGGGAGGGAATGAGATTTCCCTACCGCATGAAAATTTTTGGCCAACTTTCTGCCTCGTGCGGTGTTGTCTGGATTGGATCATGTATATGGTCGAAGGTTTGTCCTTTTGGGGATCCTTCTTATCATACTTCTTGTTGTCTTTTCCATCCTTCCAATCCATAACTAAGTGCTTGAGTTTACCTGATTTGATCAGTGACTCAATGTGCTTCTTGAGCTGGATACACTCCTCCGTACCATGGCCCTTGTCATTATGGAACTCGCAGAAGTGATTTCCTTGCCGACGGTCCGGCGGAGTTGTCCTTGGGGGAGGCCTTGGAAAATTTGCCCCTTCCGTCAACAAGATCTCCCGGTAGGACATCTTTAGGGGGGTAAACTTATCGTCCGGCCGTCCTCCTTTGTTCTGGCTCTTATAGTCTGAGCCCTTGCTATTGTTCTGACTGCCTTAACCGCCCATTTGTCTCCGAAACTAGTCGTTTGACCGGTACCCATTTCCTCTTGATGGGTAGGCCGCGACAACAGCTGTTTCTCCCTCTATGAAATTTCTGACCCTTTCCATGAGGTCATCATATCTCTCTGGACGCTTGTCATTGAGACGCCTGATCAATTCCCCGTCTGTTATGGCGTGCATGTAGTCAGAGATTTTCAAGAGTTCCGGCATTGTTTTTGTGCGCGTGCACTCATCATTGAAGCGTTCAGTGAAGGCTTCTGTGGACTCCCCCGGCCGTTGTTTGACAGTTGCCAATGAGACCGGGTCCCTATTATACTTCTTCCTTTGAGTATAATTATTCTTGAACGCAGTGCGTAGTTCCGTGAAACTATCAATGCTTCGTGGAGGGAGTCCCTCAAACCAGTCACGAGCATTGCCAATCAGAGTTGAATTGAACATTTGGCACCATATAGTCATGGGCCATCGCTCAATTTTAGCCTGTGTATCAAATATTTTAAGGTGATCCTCCGGATCACCAGTTCCATCATAGGTCTTGACACACGCCGGCATGCGACGTTTGGTGTCCTCGGAGTAGTTCCGTATGCGGAGGGTGAATGGGTCCTCCCTGGGATCCGCCCATGGCCGGGTGAGCCTAGGGTCATCCCATGGTTCACACCACGGGCGGGAAAGATCCTCCGCTTCTGCATCTCGATAATAAGGGCCACCATAATACTCATCATTGTTTGGTGGTGGTGGAGGGGTACGCCTAGGTCGGCGACGCTTAGGCGGATGGTCATCTGAGTCCTCCCCTGATGGGTCTGGAGACGGGGGTGGTGCCCCATCTCTTGGGTGAGGAACACTTTTTAGAGATGAGCCGGGAACCTTTTTCCCAGCATCCATCCTATCCCACACGCTTGTGCGGCGAGTGGCTTTGGCCAGCTCTCGATCTGGTCTCTCGGGCGAACCGTCGGACCTATCTCCCCCTCCTCGAAACTGCGTTAGTTCCTGCATGAGGCGATCTCTTATGCGCTCGAACACATTCCTAGGTTGAGGGGTTTCCTCAAAGATGCTCTGCTCCTGAGGCCGGGCCTTCCTTTTCCTCTTATTTTGGGAAGAGGTGATTGGTCCGGTGTTGCCAAAGTTGAGTCTAGATTGGAGGTTCCTCCCTAGATTCAATCTTGATGCAATCCCTGGGACGATCCTATCAAAGTTCTGCGTGAGAACTCGAGTGAGATCCTCCTCGCTGAGTGGTTGGACTTCTACTTCCTCCTCCACTGATGGTCTGCGCGGCTCCTTGTTAGGAGGATTAGGCGCACTCCCTGGATCAGGGTTATCCAGGGTTGAAGTAGGTGGGGGTGTTATGGAGATCGTGCTCGTCACCCCCAAGGGCTGAAAACCACCACGGTTACCAGGTTCGCCTGCAGGGCGGCTAGGGGATTGATTGGGGATAAGTATCCCTTCCCCTTGGGACTTCCGATTCCCAGGATTCGTGTTCCTGAGATTAGCTTGCGGATGCCCCTTCGTCATTGGAAAATCAAGATGAGGTTTTGCTCTAGCTTAGTGTAATGGGTCCCACGGATGGCGCCAACTTGTTGATGCAAAAGTTGGGTGATCCTTGCTAGACCCGAATTAGGCTTAATCCGGGTTGGCTGGGCTCCGGCTCCTGCACCAAGTGAACTGTTTGGTTGGGATCCTGCACACTAAACAACATGCGTTACGCTTACTGTGGGAATGTTTCCCACGATTAGACTCCGGCGTGAGAGTAAGTAATCGGTTAGGGTTTTATGTGAGTTGAGAGTATAGAACGTAATACCTTTGTGGAACCCTTTGGGGTTCCTTTTATAGGCGGTGGAACCCTAGTGGGCTGCCACTGATACTTCGGCCCCAAGGAAGGGATAAGTACCAAAATTAGAATGATTGTTATCTTCTAATTATGGTGAGTGAATATCCTCTTCTTTGGGGTAAACTTATTCCTAGACAGAATATGATTCTGTCTAACCCTGTACCGGCCGCGCCGGGCCATGGGCCGCACACGTATGTGCAGCTACTGTTCATTCGAGCCCATAAGCTTAAATGACACTATTCCCACCCATCTGTGATAGGCCGGATACGGGTAGTACCCGTGGGCCGGGTTCTTGACCCGGATGGGGACTATACGTCATCAGGTGCTTCTAAAATTTGTCTCAAAAGATTTTTGGTTGTCTATTTTCACTCATAACTTACTGCTTATATAAGCCTGCTCATAAGCTGTTGATTCAAGCTTATGAGCATCGGCTTATATAAGCTTGAAGGTGCTATTTGGTCTTGTGGTGTTGTGTAGGGATCAAACAAGAAGAAAGTTCCATCATTCATTCATTTCTTTTAGTCTCTTTTGAAGATATTGAAATCCCTAGATCTGCTGTAGACCTACCAATAGGGATCCTCTACTCATTCTTAAGCTCATATAAGCTCCTTAAACACCCCTTTTCAAGGCATTAAGCTCTGGTATAAAGCTTGAACCCATTGGCTAGTTTATGTGATATTTATTGTGCTTTTGAATGATGATTGAGTATGTCTTGCTTATTGGTAGTTGTTCCTGTTTGATTATGCTTGGTTTGACATTATATGCATGCTAAAATTGTTATAAATCAGATTGGATAAGTTTTGTTTTTAATCACTTTGTTAATTATCAAAATAAAAAACATAACGGTTGTTTGGGATTAGGGATTAAGCAAAGGAGTTGACATCTATTTGGTTTATAAACAAGTTAAACATCGTTTGTTTGTCTGCTTTAGGTACATTTGGTGATTGAATTGTAAGTTTGGTAGGTTAAAACAAAAAGGGCAGGCTAAATAACTTGGTCATAATAGCTTAAAATCAGTATGCCCACTTTTCGAACTCATTTTGATTATTTGTGCTCTCTAGTCTTGTAGGCTGTTAGGGTTTAGTATTATTTAGGGTTTAGAACTTTTCAGTAGTGATTTTTTGTGCTAGGGAGAAACTTTGAGTAGCTTGAAATCCACTTGGTGGTCAAACAGACCAGCAACTAGTGCTTAGGTCTGTTTGTGCACATCAGAGGTTGATTTGTGTTTGAACTTGTGTGTTAACTTGTTTTTTTTAGCTAATTGTGACTCCTCACAACCCAACTGGTTGTGGGGGTGCCTTATTTGCCAGAAATAACCAACAAACCAACAAGATCAATCCATATTCAAAGCTCAATCATCATCAGTTTGATTATAGTGTTGTCTGAGAACGCTTGGTTTCTCGGATAATACTATCTTTTGATTTAATTTGTTACTATAGCAAGAGTGTTTAACTGGGCACGTTTTTGTGATTTCTAGGTCTTAATCTTGTTTGATTTTATATATTTTTGTGTTTTGAGTAGTGTTGAGTACTCAATTTAAGTTTTTACAAAAAGAAAAAATAAAAAAAAAGTTTTATCAAAAAGAGACTGGCCAGGACTCGAACTTGCGCCATCTCTCCCACACACCAACGTGATAACCAGTTGCCCTAGGGTCTTTGACTGGTTATCATTTGGTTTCTTTAATACTTAAGGGTTATTTGGTTAGGGCTTATTAATATAAGCCGTGAGTTAATAAGCTATTTCCAGCTTATTTACTTGGCAATTTTTCTTCTTTTGATTTTTCTCTTGTTGGTCATAGTATTTAAGACTTTTTGGCATAAAAATCTTATTTTTCACGTTTGTAGTTAATTTATTAGGATTATTTTTAGTTTTAATTTTAGAAAGTAAATAAAAAATACGAAAAAGTGTTTTAAAAATCTAAAAAATTAGTTTTTAAGTTTTTAATAGTATTTTTGAGGTTTACATCAATTAAAGTTTTCAAATTAACTTATTTTTATTTTATTTGATTTTTGGGGTTTTAATCAAATTTAAAAATTATTATAAAATTATTAAAAAGGTTTTGGAAACTTTTGTTTGCATTTTTATCTTAGTTACATTTTTCTTGATTTTTGGTAATTTTTTAGAATTTTTTATAAACTTTGGATTTTTAATATTATTTTATTATTATTTTATTATTAAAAATTAAAATTTAGATTTTTCAATTTTTTATATTTTTCTTAGGTTAAATACATTAAGTTATGAATTTTAGAACTTTTAGAATATTTTTGTTGTCCTTAGATTAATTTTTATAATTATTTTAAATTTTAATAGTTTTTAATTATTTTTAAATAGTTTTAATTAAATTGAAAATTTCCAAAAATAGTTTTAAATTAAGTTAGGGTATTTTAGAGGTTTACAAAGTGATAAATCTCATTTTGGGCTTTTTGTTAATTAAATTGATTTTTAGGGCTTTAATTAGCATTAAAAAATCATTATTTAATCAAATAAAAGGTTTGGATGATTTTTAATTTTTTTGTAAACTCTAATTACATTATTTAGGATTTATTGCAATTTTCTAGGAATTTTTAGAGTAAATTTTAAATTTTGGTACTTTTTACGGTTTTATGTGTACGACCTTTTCGTCTTAGTGTAATCCGTCATCGTAACCGTCATTCTCTTCTTATCCCCTTTCTATTTTTTTGCTCATAATCATATAATCCCAAAGTTAATCATCTCATTACACACACACCAAGCCTCCATGAGAACGATCCCCACTTTGGGTCATAACTCGTGGTTTTCCTACACTACTTGTGTATTTACCCTAATTACCCTTTGTTTTCCTAAACACGGTTGTAAAATACTCAACCACCAATCATCCCCATCGGAACTAGAATCATCATCATAAGCATCAAAGATCGGTGGAGAATCATAAATTGGTGGAGGATCAGAATTGGAGAGAGAATCATCCACATCATCTTGGAACAGTGGATTATCATAGCAAGAATCGAATAGAGGATTATTGTAGACGACTAAATCATCAAGCACATTAATCATATTCGCTGATTCTCTTCCATTGTGTTTGGTTGTGATCTTCCTCATTTTAAATACTTGTGCATCATTTCCGACCCTTAAGATTAACTCACCTTCGACAACATCGACTAATGCTTTTCCGGTTCTCAAGAATAGCCGACCAAGTATTAACGGAATACGAGGGTCCATTTCATAATTAACAACAACAAAGTCGACCGGAAAAGTGAAGGTGCCAACTTTAATGAACACATATTCGGAAATACCAACGGGGTAAGCAAGATTGCGATTTGCTAGCTCAAGAGTCATCTTTGTTGGAGTAATATCGTGTAATGATAACTTTTTCCAAACACTTAAAGGCATCAAATTTATACTTGCCCCGAGATCAGCTAAGGCAGTAAATTCTTGGGTTTGGTTAAAAGTACATGGTAGCACAAAACGACCGGGATCTCCAAGTTTCTCCGGAAGTTCTTTAAGAAGGACGGAAGAACAATTTATATTCAATAGAGTATTAACAAACTCGGCCATCTTCTCCTTCTTATTAAGAAATTCCTTAAACATCTTAACAAATTTAGGCATTTGTGCAAGAGCTTCAACAAGGCTAAAGGTGATGGTCAACCCCGAAATCTTCTTCAAATAGTTCGACACTTGAATGTCATCCTTGGTTTGCAATTTGGCCTTGTCTAAGCGAGATGGATAAGGAATGTTGGGTTTATAGGTGGAAGGTGGGGTTGGTGACGGGTTCTTCTTGGGTACTTCAGTAAGAGATGGAGACGGTAATGGAGAACTAATACTAGGCATGGGAGTAGGAGGGATAAATGGTGGTGGAGGAGGTGTAGATGGAGTAACTGGGGGAGGGATAGATGGTCCTACTAAGGTTGCTCCACTGCGTGTAGTAATAGCACTCACATTCGCTCTTGGGTTGGTGACGGTATTTTAAGGTAGAGAGCCCGAAGTAGAGGGTTGAGTGGTTGGTAAGAAACTTGCCAGCATATTCTTCAAATCATTTGTTTGAGTGCTGAAGGAGGTATGTATATCATGTCGAAGCTCGGATCTAATATCATTCCCTTGCTTAGTGATATCTCCTTTCAAGTTGATAATTTGGCTTTGCAGATTCTTAATTTGCTCTCCTTGGGTTCTCATTAAGGCTTCAACATCTTAATTAATGGGTGGGACTTGTTGAGCGGGGGGGGTGATAAGGATTAGAAGCTCGAGGTGGGATTTGGTTGCTTCTATTGAAGTTGTTGGGGTTGTGGTTTTGAGGTGAAAAACCGGGTGAAAGAAAGTTGTTAGAACGGTAACATAGCAAGTTACGATCACCTAGAGGTAGGGCTTGGTAATTTTCCGTTGAGTAGTTACCATAAGCCGCTGATGAGATGGCATTTATATATGATCTCATCGTTCTTTTCGGGCTTTAAATGCACTAAAATGTCATAAAATACCATATATATGCTTGTGTTTGTTTACTTGTGTGTTTTAGGTATGGATATCGTGAAAAAGACAAAAGATCACAAGAAACAAGGAAAAACGAACACGAGAAACGAAGCCGTACAAAGAACCGGGCCCTAATCATGGAATTTTCATCAAATACCCTTGAAGACTTGAAGACAAAACAAGATTAATCCTCAATGAATGAAGAAATGACACTTAAAACCCTTGTATAGTGATAATTACAAGTTTGGTCCCTTAAGTTTGTCAAAATTGCAAAAAGGTCCTTCAACTTTGAAGAAATGGCAAGATTGGTCCCTCAACAAATTCAAATTGCCAAAAATGGTCCCTCATGAAGATTAAGATACAAAGAAGACCTTGGAAGATCAACAATGTTCAAAATCAGCCTTGAAAATATTCAAAATGGCAAAAATCATCCTTGAAACACTTTTTACAAAGTTTTGTGCCAAAAATGACAAAACTTGGAAGTTGATACAAGCTTATTCAGGCGCTGATGGGTTTTTAAAGTAAAAGGACAAAAGAAAGAAAGGATAAGGACCAAAAGTGCCAGTTTTGAAACATTTAAAAAAATAGTGCGCCTAACACATGTAACTCCCCAAAAAACGGATCAAATGAGCATTTACTGTTCATCTTTTACCCCAGGTTCTATTTTACTCATTACTTGGGTAATTCTCAATTAAACTCTCACACACTTAATTCACACACTCACAAACCTTTCCCACTCCTAAAAACCTGCATCCCACTCATGTGCACCAAACCCCCAATTCCCCAATCCACCAATCACATCATTCCTTTGTCCCCAAGTTATGTGACGTGGCAAAATGGACGTCCAAGATGCTATGCTTGCTCACAAAGCAAAATTTAAAGGCCAAGATCAAATGAGAGGACAAAATGCACTCAAAACCATTCAAGGGCACATTTGGGATTTTCTTATGATTAGGGTTTAGTTTTTTCTATTCTAGATTGTTCTATAGGCTCTATAAAAGGAGACCCAAGTTGTGGTGATCCCTTTGTTCCAGTTTTTAAGCTTGCACATGTAATACCTTTTTAAAGAAATAAAAAGTTTGGTTTTTGAAATATTCAAGTGTAATTCCTTTTTTATTGTTTTTAAAAGTTGAGTGTTGTGTTAAGCTTAATTCTGAGTTCCATGTTTGATTTGGTTAAAAGTTTTTGAGGTTTCAAAATATTTTCAAAGTTTGAGATTTTGAGAGATTTTGGTAAAATCTTCTCAAAAGGTTTATGTGTTAGGAGTTCATGTTTGTTGGTGATTTAAGTGTTATAGAAACATTTTAAGAAGATTAAAAAGGTTTTGGAAGAGTTATAAAAAAAAGAAGAAAATAAAAACAAAATATTGATATATCTTGTTTTATCCATTTTTTTGTTTGTTTTGTGTTCAAATAGGTTGAAGGCTTGTTGATTTAGTTCAGCTCCAACCCGGGTTGGATTGGAGGAGGGTTATACACCCTCTAGGGCTTTGGATGTTAAAGCCCTAAGGTATCTTCCTTGTTCCTTTGAAATTTTCAAAAAATAGCTAGTTGGTATGATCTTAAGTGATTTGGTGATTAAGTGTGTTTATATTGCATGATTTGTGTTCTAGTGTGTATGTTTACATGTTAGATGCACTTGGAATCAATTTGGTAGCTTTTGTAAGCATGTTGGTATGTTAAAAGTTGGTTTTTAGATTTTAAAAGGGTGTTTGGATATACGTTTTAGCAGGGCACTTGATCCTTGATTCATGTTTTAAAAAGTGTTAGAGTCTTTTAAAAAGGGTAAGATAGGTTAGTAGTAAGTAGTTAATTAGCTTGGGGCAAGATTTGAACAAGTTTGTTAGGTTTTTAAGGAAAGAGTAAGTTAAAAATCTGCATATTGCTAAATTGCTTGGTTTTTCATGATTTTGATGCCAAATCTTTGATTCTTGTTGTTATTTGTGTGTTACTTGACTCCTTGAGCTTCAATAAGCTCAAGGGTGCCCAATTGTCCAAAAGTAATCTCCAAACAAGCTCATTACCAAGCTCCTCTTGGCATCAAAAGTGCACAAGTGTGCACTTGTTTGGTTCATCAGAAAACAAACCAGGCACGTTATACGTATTGCGCCGCAAGACATACTAGTTGCGGCGCAACTGAAGGAGCTGCAGACCTTGGTGCTATCGTTTCACTAGTTGCGGCGCAAGAAAAAAACGTTGCGGCGCAACTAAGTGTTTTAATATTATTTTATTAATTAATTTTCAAAATTTTCTTTTTCTTTCTTTTTCATTTTTCCTAGGTTCTTTATCATAAATTAGGACTATTTCCATTTTTAGAATAATTTTCTAGCTTTTAGATTTATTTTTATAATTATTTTAAGTTTAATTAGTTTTTAATTAGTTTAAATCATTTTTAGAGTTTTAAAAATAGCTTTAATAAGTTTTAATTTTTAGAAAATTACTTTTTAGTCTTCTAATAATATAAGTTAAGTAATTGTTCAATAAAATCATATTTTAGACTTTTGAATTAGTTAAATTTAATTTTAGGGCTTTAATTAGCATTTAAAATTAATTATTTAATTAACAAAAGGTTTTAAAATATCTTTGTTGGATTTTTAACTTTATTTATATTATTTTAGACTTGTTTTTAGCCTTGTTGATATTTTGTTTTTGGTTTTAATAATTTTTAATTTTTGTGGTTTTTCTACGGTTTTACGTTATCGTCATAGTTTAATTTTCACGTATCCGTCTTTTCTTCTTCTCACCCCCATTCTTCTTAATATTAATCTCAAATAAATACAAGTTAATTCACAACACCATACCTCCTCGAGAACGAACTCACTTTTAGGGTCATTCACACACGGTTTTCCTAAATCGTTGTGCACGCTTACCCTATTTACGTTCTTTTTCCTAAAAGACGTATTTCTACAACCTATCAAATGGCGCCGCTGCCGGGGAGGTGTGTCGTGATTTAATTTGGAAAATTTTGTTTTTAATATTATCCATAATAATATTTGTGTTAAGTGGAACTCCCTTAACACGTATTATCGGTTTTCTCGGTTTTTCTTTGTGAATATTATTAATATATTGTATTAAGTATCACAACCAAAATACAATATCTCCAAAAGTGTGAAAACACAACCTTGATTCGGGATTTCATCACTCGATCATTGTATTCGAATCTCAAACAAAAAGAAAAGGCAAAAATAGATAAATACTTTCGTGAAGCTCGATTTTGAAAGATACGAACTATAAGGTGGGTATAAGGCGGGTATTATAAAATATACCCTAAGGAAAAAGGCTCTTAAGTGCTTCGCGCCGCCTCGTTTCCCCGCTTGCTTGTGAGTATTTTGAGATTGAAGGCTAATCGAGGGTTTTGCCGCCCAAAGTATTAATACGTATACTATATTTGCTTGGTTTTCTTTGTGATTAAACCCTCTTGAACAATTTGGTTTTCACCAAAGTTCTAAAGTCATTCGAAGGCGTTCACTCCACGTGATCGTTTTCATTCCTTTGAGGCTTCTTTAATCAAGAGTTTGATTCGAGGAGAGATTTTGTAGATTGTTGTCTACGAAGATACACCAAAATCCAAAAAAAATTAAATATCATCAAAAATACAAAAAAAAAAATTGAAAATTCACAAAACAACCAAAAAGAATCTTCTTTGCTCACCTCCCATTCTTCGTGAAGTTTATGATCACTCGTAATCAAGCAAAACGAGCTCGTAAACGTCTTCAAAAGCAAGCAAATCAAGGATCGTTGATTGTTGAAGAACCTCCAATTGTTGAACCTATTATAGAACAAGAAGTCGTAATGGCTAATCGTACTATGATGGAGTTGCTACAAGCACCCACCGAGGGTTTTGGAGAGGCCATTGTTATTCCCGCCATCCTTGCGGAGAATTTCGAAATTAAGACGGGTTTAATGTCGATGCTACAAGCGAACAAATTTCGAGGTCACGAGAAAGACAACCCGCATTACCATATTAGGAATTTCAACCGTCTCACCGCCACTAGCAAATTCAAAGATGTTCCGCATGACGCCATTAAGATGATGTTGTTTCCATACTCGTTGGATGGACCCGCAAAAATTTGGCTCGAGAAAGAACCGCCAAATTCGATTTTGACATGGGCCGATCTCGTTTCTAAGTTTGTGAACAAGTTTTTTCCACCATCAAAAACAACACACTTAAAAAATGAGATTTCACGATTTGTGCAACGTAACAATGAAAGTTTTTCAATGGCATGGGAACGATTTAAGGAGATGTTACATGAATGTCCTCATCATGATTTTTCGGAATTGCATCAAATCGATACTTTTTATAATGGGCTTAATGATCATGAACGAGATTATTTGAATGCCGCCGCGGGTGGTAATTTTTTGTGCAAGACGACAAATGAGGCTTTACAAATCATTGAGAATCGATCTAAGGTTTATAGCCCTCGTAACACACCGAGTGTTGCCAATATGGGTTCGTCATCGTCATCACAATCGTCTCGTAGCATTAATGCCTTACATGATGAAGCTAATGAGGAAAATCGGTTTTTTGATAGATTTGCTAATCTAATGTCCCATTGGAAGGCTCAAGAAGCTTCCAATTCCGCTTCGGTTAAAGCGGTTGCTAAGAGTTGTTTATCGTGTGGAGGAGCTCATGATTTATCCGAGTGCATTACCGCGGATGGTAACACTTCGAGTGCTTATGTAGCAACGGGAACTTACAACCAAAACGGCCAAGGTTCCCGCCAAAATCAAGCTCCACCAAATCAAAATGTTAACAATTATCGAAACAACAACCAAAGTAATTACCAAGGCAACACACGCAACTACAACAAAGGGAATTATCAAAGTGGGAATGGACAAATCTCTAATCAAAACCAAAACCGTGATTTTCAAAACACCACACAAGGTTTTCAAAATGCTCACACGAAAAATTTGCAAGGAGAATTTTTGGATTATGCTAAAGCAAATGATGCAAAATTTGATAACATGCAACGTGAGATGATTAGCTTAAGATCCGAGTTGAAAAACGAGCTTAAAAATGAACTTGCTAATGAACTTAAAACTCATGCAAATAAAATGGAAGGAAATGTCCAACGTCTTCAACAAAACCAACAAAAGATGGAATTAGGACAACATGAGATTAAGCAAGAGTTATTGAAAGCGGATGCTAGGCAATCAAAATTTGAGGACCGAATGGCTAAGATGTTTGAAGCTATCATGTGTAAGCCCTCTTCTTCGGGTGGTCTTCCTAGTGATACCATTAACAACCCGAGGGGAGAAATGAAGGTTATTACTACACGAAGTGGTAAAACTTTCAAGGAACCAATCTCTCGTCCAAGTACTTCTACGGAGAAGGAAATCGAGAAAGAACCCGAGGTGGTGGTCGAAAAGGAGCACATTACAATCCCACGAAGTACCGCTCAAACCACACCTACGGTTACACCAATACCAATTATGGAACCCGAGTTTCCAAGGCCGTTGCCTAATGACCAACCCACACCACCTTTACCTTACCCTTCGAGACGTAACAAAGAAAAAGCACAAGAAAGGAACAATTATCAATTTGAGCTATTTATGAAAATGTTTCGTGATTTGCATTTTAACATAAGTTTTGCCGATGCTTTAATCATGATGCCTCGATTCGCCGCAAACTTCAAAAGTATGCTTAACAACAAAGAGAAGTTACAACAATCGTCTAGTTGTTCATCGGTTTTTCTAAGCCGCATACCACAAAAAGTTGGTGATCCCGGTAAATTTTTGATTCCGTGTGCTATACAAGATATGGAGGAATGCTACGCCTTGGCCGATCTTGGTGCTAGTATTAATTTAATGCCTCTCGAGATTTTCAAATCGCTTTCGCTTCCGGCTCTTACTCCTTCGAACATGTCCATCGAGATGGCCGATCATTCTACGATCATGGCATGTGGAGTAGCCGAGGACGTTTTCGTTAAAGTCGGAAAGTTTTACTATCCCGTTGACTTTATCGTTGTAGATATTCCCATCGATCGAAAAGTTCCTCTCATTTTGGGTCGTTCATTTTTGGATACATCAAGAGCACTTATCGATGTTCATGCTCGTAAAATCACCCTTCGTTTCAATGAAGAAGAACTTGTCATCAATGCAACACAAAACTCCAATCTTTCTCATGTCTATTCTATTGCAACTTTAAACCATGGTGACTCGACCAATGTCGTTTGCAAAGAATTTTCACCAAGAGTTTTAGGGAATGTCTCCAAAAACAATTTACCATTTCCTCCGCCGGTGGAGGTTATGAGTGCTAAGCCTACAAAGAAGAAACCATCAATACTTGAATCGAAAAATCCTTCGCCTCATCTCGAACATTCATTCTTGAAAAGTGTTGATAAGTTGCCGGTTTCTACGGAAGATCTTTCGGATGATGAATATGTTGGCCCCGATGGGGAGGTTTTCTTCGTCGGTAAACGTTTTGAGAACTTGCCACCACCAAAACCAAAACGGTTTCAAAATGTGAGAATTTTTAGTGTGACTAACATCGTCTTAGAAACACCGAATATTTTCGACATAATCAAAAAGGGTTTTCATAAGGAGAGTTCAAAAGATAAAAAAGGAAAAGATCTTAAATGTGATTTAATTGATTTTTCTACAAATCTAACTCCGTCATCACCGCGTGTTTTGAGTACTACAAACTCGTCTACTCCTTTTGACGATGTTTTGTGTGGTTCTAGTATGGGGGAAGCCCCTTATGTTCCCTCATCCTTGTCCACCGAGGACGAGATATTCGATCCCGGAATTTCATGTAAAGGGAAATCTCGGTCTTCCACCGATGCAATAAATGGAAAACCTTTCTATTTGCTTGGTGCGAGTCTACCTCGAGTAGCTCAATCGTTTGTCTTACCAATTGTCTCACCCTTCTACTTCTTATCTATTTTCTTCAAACTCTTTGAGTTTATGGCACATGTTGGAGTGGTGTTAAATTGTTTTCTCCATGAAAACGAGAACGCCATCTTTGACCCCGGTATTTTGCATCATTTAAGGACTTAGTCCTTTTTACCGGTTGCTTTTTGGGCCTTGTTTATCATATAAGCCCCATCAAAAATTGACCACACCATGATATCCCTAAATGTTCACATTTTAAGGGGATCGAGTCGAGCTCATGACTCGGTAATCAAAAACGAGGTGCCTCGTGGGGGAGATCCCATGCTTATCTTTATGCTTTTATTATTCACTAATAAGGGGACTTGTACCCTTCCAACTCGTTGTCTCGTGGTTGTTTGTGATTGTGTTATCTAGATCATCATCATCATCTACGATTGAAGACTCTCGTGTTCGTTTACGTGAGCCTCCATCGTTCGTTTGAAGAAGTTTTTCACGATTCCATGACATATCCTTTATTGTTCTAACAATTATCTTTTAGCATAATTAATAAACGGCTTTAGATATATTGTTGATCACCCTTTCCATGCTAGATCCTAAGCATTCGATTCTTCGTCTCTAGTATGGGGGTGCTCACCCTTTAGACTCGAAACATTGAGGACAATGTTTACTTTTAGTATGGGGGGGTGAATAGGTACTTGCTTTGCTACGCCCTCACGTTTTCCAATTTTCAATGTTTTGTTTTGCTAATAAGGCTAAAAATGGCCAAATTTTAAAATTTTTCGTAGTTTTCATAAGTGTTTTTAAGACACGAATGTATATTTTCCGATGGGTAGAATAAGAGTTAATTTTTGACTTGATGGGCATTTGGAGCCATTTACATTCCTTAACCCGCTCAATTCAAGTTTTGCTAGACTTTTATATAGGGAGCTTTAAAACGCGAAAGTCTTAATTCATTCGGATTAAGAACAAGAACTTTTCGAAAGTTCCTATAATTGATTCTAGAAAGTCACTTATCAAGGGAACTATAAAATGCATTCTCTAAACTTGAAAAAGTCCAAGAAAGTGCAAGATCCTATAGGTGGCTTGAAAACCCAAAACTTTGATTTGATATAGTCTTAATGAAAGCTAATCCAAATTTGGCTTAATTTTGACTTGCATGGCTAAGTATTCACGAGTCTCTTTAATTAGAGGTCTTTATATAGTGAAGAACGAGAAATGATAGAGTTAGACAAGTGATCATGCTAAACGTAGAACATGAAAGTGTTCTTTCAAAAACTCATATGTTTTTAATTGTGGCTTTTCCTTCCCATAAGATCAATGCATTAGGAATAAATCATAATTGCAATAAGTAAGGTCGTACGGTTTGAAAGGTTACTTAGCCTCTAGCGCAAGATCGTTTAAAAGTTGCTCGGGGTTGAATAGAGTTCATAGCCAAGGCATAACTTATTGAAGCGGGACGCGAAGATTGGCGATCATCCAAAAAGGCCCTAACAAGGCATGAGGAGCTCTATTTTTGCTAAAGATCCAAAGATGATGTGAAGTATCATTGTTCCAAAATCAATATGAAGGATCGAGACACACGACGAGAAGCAATTACTCCCCTAAAGAATGGAGAAAGTCTATCCAAAAAGACCCTAACAAGGTATGAGGATAAATATATCCAAGTCCGAAAAGGAGGCGGATCGTTGTATATCAAAATCCAAAGTAAAGATTGAAGAAAAATGATGAAGTCGTGGTCCTATATGAAGAATCTCTCAAAAACGTCAAGTGAAGAAATTCCAAATATATGAAGAGAAGACCATAATTTCGAGAACGTCTTCCCAAGATTTGAAGTATGAAGTACATGCCAAATATCGGTCCGAGAAAGGTCTCAAATCGTGAAACGAGTTATGCCAAGATATGAACTTAAGGAGATACACGAGAAGCCGTTTTAAAAGATTTTGTCCTTCGGCTAACTATTGATCAAATCGTGCTACTTTGCTTTCGGACTAATAACTACTTAAATAAGTCAATATGAATCACTTGTGATCCATGACAATTAGATAAAAAATGCTAGTAACCCATTTCCTTTTATAATAACTAGGATTGCGGGGAGAAAAAGTATTACACAATTTG
Organism: Glebionis coronaria; assembly: GCA_025667525.1. Classification (NCBI taxonomy): domain Eukaryota; kingdom Viridiplantae; phylum Streptophyta; class Magnoliopsida; order Asterales; family Asteraceae; genus Glebionis; species Glebionis coronaria. The sequence goes on from CM046874.1 coordinate 383,968,764, forward strand.
GACGTATGAGTAGTGTTAGCATTGTGACTTGTACCAACAATGATCTTGTTTTTGCACTTAGCATGGAATGTATGACAATCAAGGATGACGAAGTTTACTCTAAGGGACATTAACTTGTTTCTATTCTTAGACCCTAAAAGTCACCTTTCGGTGATGAAAATCATACATTATGTCTTTACACATTCTCGTAGTATGTTGCAAGTCTTTTACTCTTCAATAAAGGTTAATAAAATTGAACTTTGGTGATGCTTAGATACTTTATTCTAGCATTGCGTGAGGGCACGGCAATGGCTTAGTATGGGGGAGTGATGAGATGGCATTTATACATGATCTCATCGTTCTTTTCGGGCTTTAAATGCACTAAAATGTCATAAAATACCATATATATGCTTGTGTTTGTTTACTTGTGTGTTTTAGGTATGGATATCGTGAAAAAGACAAAAGATCACAAGAAACAAGGAAAAACGAACACGAGAAACGAAGCCGTACAAAGAACCGGGCCCTAATCATGGAATTTTCATCAAATACCCTTGAAGACTTGAAGACAAAACAAGATTAATCCTCAATGAATGAAGAAATGACACTTAAAACCCTTGTATAGTGATAATTACAAGTTTGGTCCCTTAAGTTTGTCAAAATTGCAAAAAGGTCCTTCAACTTTGAAGAAATGGCAAGATTGGTCCCTCAACAAATTCAAATTGCCAAAAATGGTCCCTCATGAAGATTAAGATACAAAGAAGACCTTGGAAGATCAACAATGTTCAAAATCAGCCTTGAAAATATTCAAAATGGCAAAAATCATCCTTGAAACACTTTTTACAAAGTTTTGTGCCAAAAATGACAAAACTTGGAAGTTGATACAAGCTTATTCAGGCGCTGATGGGTTTTTAAAGTAAAAGGACAAAAGAAAGAAAGGATAAGGACCAAAAGTGCCAGTTTTGAAACATTTAAAAAAATAGTGCGCCTAACACATGTAACTCCCCAAAAAACGGATCAAATGAGCATTTACTGTTCATCTTTTACCCCAGGTTCTATTTTACTCATTACTTGGGTAATTCTCAATTAAACTCTCACACACTTAATTCACACACTCACAAACCTTTCCCACTCCTAAAAACCTGCATCCCACTCATGTGCACCAAACCCCCAATTCCCCAATCCACCAATCACATCATTCCTTTGTCCCCAAGTTATGTGACGTGGCAAAATGGACGTCCAAGATGCTATGCTTGCTCACAAAGCAAAATTTAAAGGCCAAGATCAAATGAGAGGACAAAATGCACTCAAAACCATTCAAGGGCACATTTGGGATTTTCTTATGATTAGGGTTTAGTTTTTTCTATTCTAGATTGTTCTATAGGCTCTATAAAAGGAGACCCAAGTTGTGGTGATCCCTTTGTTCCAGTTTTTAAGCTTGCACATGTAATACCTTTTTAAAGAAATAAAAAGTTTGGTTTTTGAAATATTCAAGTGTAATTCCTTTTTTATTGTTTTTAAAAGTTGAGTGTTGTGTTAAGCTTAATTCTGAGTTCCATGTTTGATTTGGTTAAAAGTTTTTGAGGTTTCAAAATATTTTCAAAGTTTGAGATTTTGAGAGATTTTGGTAAAATCTTCTCAAAAGGTTTATGTGTTAGGAGTTCATGTTTGTTGGTGATTTAAGTGTTATAGAAACATTTTAAGAAGATTAAAAAGGTTTTGGAAGAGTTATAAAAAAAAGAAGAAAATAAAAACAAAATATTGATATATCTTGTTTTATCCATTTTTTTGTTTGTTTTGTGTTCAAATAGGTTGAAGGCTTGTTGATTTAGTTCAGCTCCAACCCGGGTTGGATTGGAGGAGGGTTATACACCCTCTAGGGCTTTGGATGTTAAAGCCCTAAGGTATCTTCCTTGTTCCTTTGAAATTTTCAAAAAATAGCTAGTTGGTATGATCTTAAGTGATTTGTTGATTAAGTGTGTTTATATTGCATGATTTGTGTTCTAGTGTGTATGTTTACATGTTAGATGCACTTGGAATCAATTTGGTAGCTTTTGTAAGCATGTTGGTATGTTAAAAGTTGGTTTTTAGATTTTAAAAGGGTGTTTGGATATACGTTTTAGCAGGGCACTTGATCCTTGATTCATGTTTTAAAAAGTGTTAGAGTCTTTTAAAAAGGGTAAGATAGGTTAGTAGTAAGTAGTTAATTAGCTTGGGGCAAGATTTGAACAAGTTTGTTAGGTTTTTAAGGAAAGAGTAAGTTAAAAATCTGCATATTGCTAAATTGCTTGGTTTTTCATGATTTTGATGCCAAATCTTTGATTCTTGTTGTTATTTGTGTGTTACTTGACTCCTTGAGCTTCAATAAGCTCAAGGGTGCCCAATTGTCCAAAAGTAATCTCCAAACAAGCTCATTACCAAGCTCCTCTTGGCATCAAAAGTGCACAAGTGTGCACTTGTTTGGTTCATCAGAAAACAAACCAGGCACGTTATACGTATTGCGCCGCAAGACATACTAGTTGCGGCGCAACTGAAGGAGCTGCAGACCTTGGTGCTATCGTTTCACTAGTTGCGGCGCAAGAAAAAAACGTTGCGGCGCAACTAAGTGTTTTAATATTATTTTATTAATTAATTTTCAAAATTTTCTTTTTCTTTCTTTTTCATTTTTCCTAGGTTCTTTATCATAAATTAGGACTATTTCCATTTTTAGAATAATTTTCTAGCTTTTAGATTTATTTTTATAATTATTTTAAGTTTAATTAGTTTTTAATTAGTTTAAATCATTTTTAGAGTTTTAAAAATAGCTTTAATAAGTTTTAATTTTTAGAAAATTACTTTTTAGTCTTCTAATAATATAAGTTAAGTAATTGTTCAATAAAATCATATTTTAGACTTTTGAATTAGTTAAATTTAATTTTAGGGCTTTAATTAGCATTTAAAATTAATTATTTAATTAACAAAAGGTTTTAAAATATCTTTGTTGGATTTTTAACTTTATTTATATTATTTTAGACTTGTTTTTAGCCTTGTTGATATTTTGTTTTTGGTTTTAATAATTTTTAATTTTTGTGGTTTTTCTACGGTTTTACGTTTTCGTCATAGTTTAATTTTCACGTATCCGTCTTTTCTTCTTCTCACCCCCATTCTTCTTAATATTAATCTCAAATAAATACAAGTTAATTCACAACACCATACCTCCTCGAGAACGAACTCACTTTTAGGGTCATTCACACACGGTTTTCCTAAATCGTTGTGCACGCTTACCCTATTTACGTTCTTTTTCCTAAAAGACGTATTTCTACAACCTATCAGCCGCATACACGTTTTCCAAATTGTCTTGTTGTTGATGATTTGTAGCCAAAAGTTGCATGTTTTTGCTCATTTTGACCATTGCGCGGGTTAATTCGGTGATATCAGGGTTTGAAGAAGTAGAAGAAACATTGACTCTCGGATTATTCCTTGAAGATGCGGATGAATCCCAATTTCTATGATGAGTAGTCATGTTCTCTATAAGCTTTCTACACTCCTCGGGTCTTCTTTTCATAAATGTGCCATCGGCGGCTGCATTAATCGTATCACGATCACGAAAAGTTAAACCGTTGTAGAAAGTATCAATTAAAGTACCGGGGAGCATGTTGTGGTTTGGACATCGATCGATCAAAACATTATAGCGTTCCTAAGCATCAAAAAATGATTCATCGGGTTCTTGAGTAAATCCACTAATTTGATTCCGAAGGCTCGTGACCATGGATGGTGGAAAGTAGCGCGACAAAAAGCGTTGAGTCATCTCATCCCAAGTATGAATTGAATTCTTTGGAAGATTATCAAACCCTTTTTCGGCATGGTGGGATAAAGTTTGTGGAAATAGGTGAAGGCGAAGAAAATCCATAGTAACCCCGGGGAACTTCATGCTTTGAGTAACAGTAATGAACTTGTCGAGGTGTTTGTTGGCATCATCATCCGGCAATCCGCGAAATGGACAAGTGTTTTGAACTTGTTGGATCATGTGATGCTTCAACGAAAACTCTGGACCCGTTATTTGCATCGGCGCAATCGGTCCTCCTCGTCCATTCATGGTGGGTTGACAAAGCTCCTCCATTGTCCGAAGGTCGGGTGGGGGAACATTGTTGTTGTTATTATTGTTGAGGTGCGGTGGGTTATTGTTGTTGTTCACACCTGCCATACCTAAATCTTCACGAGTCTCGGGCTCTGGATAAGTTTAAGATCTAGTACGCATACACATGCAAAACCAAAAGAAAAAGATACCAAAGAAATAGACAATACGTGTAAAAATAAAAATAAAAATCTTTTTGGATTTTTGAAATTTTTAATTTTTATGGATTTTAAAATTTTTTAGTTTTTATGGATTTTTGAAAAGTTTTAAACAAGAAAAATAACGTTCACGAGTGAATGGATCCCAAAATTTAACGCGTCTCTCACAAAAAACCGTTAATCTTTACGAAAAGAGCCGGCAGCGGCGCCATTTAATAAAAGGTTTTTGCCTAGTATAAAAATTTGTTCGTCCGATCTTCTCGAATTGAGAAAGGGAAAAATGTGCGACTCAGTCGTCTTTTGGTGAAAAAGAATATTTTTGGTCGTTGTAAAATAAATGTGCAAGACTTTAACGTAAATAACGGTAATTAAATCTAAAACTAATTAAAACTTAAATGGTGCAATATTAAAACTTTTAAAAGTAAATTAATTAAATGACTTAAAATTAAAGCGTGACAAAAAATTAAATTGACAATGTAATAAAAATGTGAACTTTAAAATTAAACTAAGACAAAGCAACAAAAATAACACTTAAGAAAAATGGCGGGAAAATAAATGCTCAAAAATAAAAAGAAAGTAAATAGAACCTGAGCCGGGATCCAAAATACTGTCACTATTCGGAATCCAATCTTACTCTTATCCTGAATAACAAATCTGCTGCTTATCCGGAATAAAACTGTCACTCTTATCCGGAATAACCAACCTGTCTCTTATTCGGAATGCTGTTCTATCCACTATCCGGAATATGGTTCCTGGCAGCTTATCCGGAATAAGCCAAGTGAAGCTTATCCGGAATCCCCTTCGAGATCTTATCCGGAAAACTCTTGTCAAGAAGCTTATCTGGATTCCCCTTCCGATACTTATCCGGAATCACCAAATAAGCCTTATCCGAAATAATCCTCGGACTCTTATCCGGAATTCCTCGAAGAAGCCTATATCCGGAATAATCAACCCTCCTTATCCGGAATAACTGCTTATCCAGAATACCGTTTTGAGGTATATCCGGAATAAGATCTTGCCACTATCCGGAATAAGCTGATGAACTTTATCCGGAATCATCACCGGATCCTTATCCGGAATATGCTGATGAACGGCTTATTCGGAATGATGGATCTGAGTCGTGTTCGGATAAGAGGGTTTTACGAAACCCGGATAACCAAAAGGAGCAAATAAGCTACAAACTAATATTAAGCTAAAAACAAATAAGCACTTAAATAAAACTTAACCAAAATAAATTTAAGAAAAAGCTAATAAGCCAAAATTTAAAAACATTTAGAAACACTAAATAATAAAAATATTAAAAATCAACTTTTTATAAAAATCAACTAATAAGCACTTAAATAAATTTAAGAAAAACACAATAAGCTATAAATCAATAAGTAAACACAATCAATAACATAAAAGCATAACCATTAATCAAATAAGCATAACAATAAGCACATAAACATAAAGATTAAATCAATGACAAGAAAGGTAGAATGAGAGATTAATAAAAACTTGATTAAAATTAAGATTCAACAATTAAAGTAAAGACAAGAATTAAAAGCTTACAAATTTAAGGTGCAAGACAAGAAATTAAAGGTGCAATTAAGAAAAGTTAAAGTAATTAAAATGGAAGACTAGTTTGTCAAAATAGCCAACACCTCCTAATGTGAGATTAGGAGGGTATTTATAGTGATTAGGGAGGTTAAGCATGTGTTGCTTCTTCCTTTCTTTCTCTCGTCTTCTTAATTCTTCCACTTTTTCGACTTTGTCTTGGTATTATTTGAACTCGTCTTGTAATTTCTTCAATTAATTTAGACTTGAGTTCTTCGGCTTTTATTCAACTTCCGTCTTTAGACTTTTCTTCGATAAATCTTCAGAAAAACCTTGGACTTCCGTTGTTTTTTGCACTCTTGATCTTTTGACTTCGTCTTTTGTCTTTTTCTTCGATAAAAGCCCATAAAAGCCCATGTTTTCTTCCCTTTTCAGATTTTGATCCTAAATCACAACAAAAACACAAACCACGCATAATTCTGACATTTACGACATAGAATACACGTTTTGGCTTGGTTATTATTATAATTAAGTGGTAAAAGGATAAGTGTCTTGACACTTATTACCCGTGATCACCAATAATGGCACGGAGTACCCCAAATCTAGCAAATAATTGCTTCAAGAATTTCACTACAACTCGAGCATCATTAGTAGGCAAGTCCTTAGCCTCAACCCACTTGGAAACATAATCCATCGCTACGAGTATGTACTTATTCCCCTTTGAAGATGGAAAAGGTCCCATAAAATCTATACCCCATACATCAAATATCTCACATTCTTGTATGAAATTTTGTGGCATCTCATTTCGTTGATTAATTTTTCTTTGTCTTTGACATACATCACAATATTTCACCATCTCTTGAGCATCCTTATAGATTGAAGGCCAATAGTAACCCGAATCAAAGACTTTCTTAGCCGTGTAGTTAGGCCCAAAATGGCCCACCGTGGGTCCTTTATGGCAAGCCTCTAGGATCTTCAAAGCTTCAGGACGATCTACACATCGTCTTATGATTTGATCCGCACATTTCCTAAAGAGGTAAGGGTCATCCCAAAAGTAGTATTTAGCTTCTTTGAGAAACTTCTTATTTTGTTGGGAAGTAAGACCCTCTATTAGCACATCCCCACAAGATAGTTTGCAATATCTGCAAACCAAGGGGTGGCATCCTCTTGTGAAGAGAGAGACATGAGTTACTCAAGTGGAAAGGATTCATTTATTTCCCTTATGAGGAAATTCTCTTTGAAAAGGATGCTCAAGTCTACTCAAATGATTCGCGGCTAAATTATCGCCTCCTTTCTTATCATGAATCTCTATAGAAAACTCTTGGAGCAACAAAACCCATCTTAAATATCTAGGTTTAGCTTCTTGCTTTGTCATAAGGTATTTTAGGGCTAAATGGTCCGTATACACTATGGTCTTCGAAAGAAAAAGATAGGGGCGAAATTTCTCAAAATCATACACAATGGCTAACAATTCTTTTTCTGTGGTAGTGCAATGCAATTGAGCACCCGTCATTTTCTTACTAGCATAGTGTATAGGTTGAAAGTGTTAATTATTTTTTGTCCCAAAACGGCCCCCACGACATAATCACTAGCATCACACATGAGCTCAAAAGGCAAATCCCAATTTGGTGAAACCAAAACTTGAGCCTTAGTCAATTTTTCCTTAAGGATCTCAAAAGATTCTAAACACTCTTATGTGAATATGAAAGGAGCCTCTTTTTCTAAGAGGTGGGTCATGATTCTATCTATTTTAGAAAAGTATTGTATGAAACGTCTATAGAAACCCGCATGTCCCAAAAAGCTCTTAACTCCATTCACCATAGTTGGTGGGGGAAATTTGTAAATAAAATCTACTTTAGCACGATCCACTTCTCTTAGAAATCTTATGTCCCAAAACTATTCCTTCTTGAACCATGAAATGTCACTTTTCCCAATTTAAAACAAGGAGGGTCTCTTCACACCTTTTAAGCATACGTTCTAAATGGGATGGACAAGAAGTGAATGAATCTCTAAACACCGAGAAATCATCCATAAACACTTCCATGGTGTGTTCTATCATATCATGAAAGATTGCCATCATGCACCTTTGAAATGTCACAGGAGCATTGCACAAGCCAAAAGGCATTCTCTTGTAAGCAAATGTGTCATAGGGACAAGTGAATGTGGTATTTTCTTTATATTCTGGATCAATGGGTATTTGGAAATAACCCGAGAATTGATAGTTGAGTTTTACAACCTTGTTTAGGAAAACAAGGTGTAATTAGGGTAAGTACGACGGTTTAGGAAAACCATGCACAAATGACCCAAGTAGGGGAGTTCGCTCTCAAGGAGGCTAGTGTGTTGTGTAAAGAAATGATTAATGTTTGTGATTATGATTATGAGAAAGGAAAAAAGAAAAAGATGACGGTTACGATTATCAATTAAACTAAAACGAAAAGTCGTGTACGTAAAACCGTAAAATATGACGAAATTTAAAAATTAACCTAAAAATTCCTTGAAAATTACAATAAATCCTAAAAAAATGTAATTAGACTTTACAAAAAATAAAAAATCACTCAAAACTTTTATTTAATTAAATAATAATTTTTTTAATGCTAATTAAAGCCCAAAAAATAAATTTAATTAACAAAAAGCCCAAAACGAGATTTTTCACTTTACAAACCTCTAAAATGACTTAACTAAATTTAAAACTATTTTTGAAAAATTTAAAATTAATTAAAACTATTTAAAAATGATTAAAACTATAAAGTCATAAAATAATTCTAAAAATTAATTAAATGATAACAAAATTAATCTAAAAGTTTTAAAATTCCTAACTTAATGTATTTAAGCTATGAAAAATGAAAGAGTTCCAAAAATCTTAAATATTATTTTTAATAATATAATATAAATAAAATATAAATAAAAATTCAAAATTTATAAAAAAATTCTAAAAAGTTGCAAACTAGTTTATTTTAACCTATATAACACATAAATAAATTTGAAATTACCAAAATACCCCTAATGGGCCTCCAAATGGGCTGAAATGAAAAACAGCCCACTTAATTGGGCTTTTTGGCCCAATAAGAAAAAAGTTGTCCAAATAAGCCCAAAATCTCCTATCTGACTCAAAATTCAAATTTTAAACACAAAATTTCAAAGGCCCAAAAGCTAAAAGTGAGCTTATCATAGCTTATTTCAAAGCAGTTTATTCTAAATGGGCTTTTTGGCCCATTAAGCTATAAGCTGATGCCATAGGCTGAAATTTGACACACAACCTTCTCTTGACCTAATTAGATGTTTGTAAAAAGAAATTTGGAATAAGCCCAAGAAATAAGCCTGAAATAAGCAAAAGCTCTCTACAGAAAATGACAAAATAGTCGTTTTTGAGTTCTATAAGTGCTGATTCTTGTTGCAAAATGTTTTAAATGACTTATTTAAGCAAAATCAACAAAAAGTTTTCAAATAAGCACAAAGAATAAGCTGGAGTAAGAAAATAAGCACTTATGAAAAAATCAAGTCAATTGGTTTTCTAGTCAAACCTAAAAGTCAAACCCTAATATGCTCCAGATTAGTCAAATGGGTCAAATGATGAAGATTGATTACAAAAACTAAGTTGTTGCAAGTCCAGATAAGCTAGAATAGCTTATGAATAAGCTGTTTGGAAATTAACACTAGCAGTGGCTAGTTTTGGGTGTCCAGCAATGGGAAAAGTTGCCACTTCTTGACCAACTTGACTTTTTGTCTTTTGTGGATTTTTGTTGGATTCAAGTCACACAAAGGCACCCATATAACCAGTGGATTATAAGGAGTCAATCACAATCACAAAAACACAAATCCTAACAGTCAATTGATACAGTTAATTCAAAACATCACCAGACATTGCACAGACATGTTCATAAGCAGTTTTAAAACAAATAAGCAGTTTTAGCAAGAATAAGCCAACCAAATTGAACCAAATGCACACAACAGCTTAGATAAAATTAAATGAACATAAATCAACTAGTTTCATACAATGATTCAATGTTTAGAACAAGATTCAAGCTTAAAAAGTTACTGATGAACAAAGAACAAGCATATTATGAACTTTGCTGATATACTTGACCACAAATCCAATTTCAAACACTCAAATCTCCTAAACAGGTTACAAAAACTTTGATTTAACACTTTTTAGCCCTAAACATTCATACACTCTAGGTGTTTCCAAAATCTTAGGTCAAAATATGCAAAATCAAGTGAGTTATAGCACAATATAGGATTTTATGTTTAAAGGCTGAAAACTTGCAAATATTAGCACACAACCAAGCAATAAGCAGGTACAAACTCAAACCAATACTTAACACCTACTCAAATAAGCATCCAAAGCATAAACCAATAAACCCAAACACCACTTAAACTTTTTAAATCCAAATTTAACAAAGTAAATGTATGTTTCAGTTTTACCCAAGCCTAATCTAGCATCATAACATCAATATCATGCAGTATTAAGCAGATTCAAGCCACAAGAACACCTCTTATAATAGCATAACTCAAATTTACACAAAATCACTGTTTCAACTTATTTTTGGGAAAAGAGACTCAAACCTCATGAATGTACATCTACACTCACGAATTTTTGAGCTGATGTGTCTAGCTAAACAAGACACAATCTTCCAATAACACCTGCTAAGATTCAACAAGGTTAAAGGCACAATTTATATAAAACAGAAAAATGAAAAATAAAAGCTTGACTAATGCAACCTGGTTCCCACTCCTTGATTATCCCCAAACCACAAGTTCACTACACCTTGATAATCATCTTATCATGGTGTTATGAACACTTGTAATCCAAAAATTCCAAGGGCTTGAACCAAGAACTTAGCAAAATATCAAGTTTTAGGAAAACTGGAAATTTCTTGCAAAATGTTTAGAAACAGGTTTGAGACTTAACAATCACCAACATATAACAATAAAAAGCATATAAAAAGGATGGTACTTGGATTTCTTCAAATATTCAAACACTTTTTCATTAAAACTAAAATAAGGATTTACAGAATTTTGAACAAGGAAAAACCAAGAACAAAATGTAAATGTTGCAATCTAAGGCCTTTATATAGGCTACTTGAATACTAGAAAAGTTGAAAAAACTATAAATCCTAAGTTGTAGAAGTCCCAAAATGCCCTTGTCGAATTTGAATTTTCTTGAACATGTGAAGTTATCTTGGACGTTTGTGGAGTTGATAGTTGGGCCAATTATGATCAATGGCTCACATGAAGCTTAAAATGTAAGCTTGTATATGGATGGTTGATTCTCTGCATGTTTTGGCATTATCCCCAAAAACGTGTGTAGGGGAAGACTCATGTGAACCTTGGGTTGATGTGGCAAGGTAAATGTGAGTTGGGTTTTGATCATGACACCATTAATCATTAATCTGGAGGTTATGGGGGATTAATTGTTGCTTAATCGCAAATACCTAATTTGTGTTCTTGAGTGAATAGTGGTGGTTTTGATTCGGATTATGTTTTGAAAACATGTTAACCGCCTTTTTATTTAACTAATTATGATTAGGTAAATTCAGTTGTGAGTGGGAAGTGACATGGCAGAAGGGAGTGGTGTGATTGGATGAGAGGTGTTAGTGGGGCACGTGGCATGCCACCACTGGTTAAGGTAAGTTCTATGTCTTGGCAATTTTAATCCCCCATCTTTCATTCTCCTTTCATTTTGGTTTAAACATGGCAAATTCAGATTTCCTTTGTTATTAAACTTTTGTTTTTCACACTTTTGCCACAAAAAGTTTTGGAAAAGTATTTCAAGGGTATTTCTTGCCAATTTATGATATTTGAAGGGTTGTTTTGGCATTTTGTTCATTCTTCAAGGTGTTGACTTGTATTGTTGACATCTTGGAGGACTAATAATGACAAGTCTTCATAAATAAGGGACCATTCTTGCCAATTCTTCAAAGTGGAGGGCCCTTTTTGTAAATTTGACAAACTTTAAGGACCAATCTTGTAATTATGAATAAACAAGGGTTTAAAGTGTCAATTCTTCAATATTGGAGGACCCTTCTTGTACAATCTTTAATTCTTTAAGGGTTATTCTTGGAAAATCAACTCTAGGGCCTAGTTCATTGTGAGGCTTCATTTCCCGTGTTCGTTTTTGCTTATTTCTTGTGATCTTTTGCCATTTTCTCAATATCCGTACCTAAAATACACATGTAACAAACATAAACATATGCCATTTTCATTTGAAGCCCCATTTTGGACGATGAGACTATCTATAAAAGCAGTCTCATCACTCCCCATACTAAACCATTGTCATGCCTTCACGCAATGCTAGAATAAAGTATCGTAGCATCTCCAAAATTCATTTTTATGCACTTTTATTGAATGATAAACTAGCTACACTAATACTATTACTACTACTTGTGTTTTAGACATAATGTAAGATTTTCATCACAAAATGGGACGTTTAGGTTCATAGAACAAGAACACGTGAATGCTTCGTTAGAAATAATTTCGTCGTCCTTGATTTTCACCCCAATTCCATGCCAAGCGTGCAACGAGATCATTGTCATTATATGTTAGTAATGCTAACACTACTCATATGCCCTAATCACGTACTTAGACTCCAATTTTCCTAAGTGGTATGATGTAGTTAAATCGTACACGTTTTAGGAAAAACGTGTGTGTGGCAAATATTAAGTCTCACGTTTTAGGAAAAGCGTAAAACCGAATAAATGCTAGTTCGTTCTCGAAGGAGGTGTGTGAATTAAGTGTGCCAATATATAAAATCAAGAGTTGGATTAGTGACATTTTTGGGTTAAGAGAGAAAAATTAAAGACGAGCTATGACTACGATTAAACTACGACGATTTGACGTAAAACGCGAACGTAAATACGTAACACGTGACAAAATTAAAAATTAAACTTAAAAAGATTAAAACTAAGTGTAAAATAATATTAATAAAAATTCAATAAATAAATTTTAAAACCTTTTATTAATTATATATTCAACTTTAAATGCTAATTAAAGCCCTAAAATTAAATATAATTAAGAAAAAGCCCAAAATATTATTTTATTGAACCAATAACTCATTTTATTATTTTAAGACTAAAAATATTTTTTCCTCAATTTTAAAGACTATTTTCTGTTTTTAAAACACTAAAAACTATTTTTAAACTAAAATAATGATTAAAAATATTAAAATAATGCTAAAATTAAACTTATTGTTTCAAAAATACAAAATTATATCACTAAACAGTAGAAAATTGAAAAACGTTGAAAACAAAACTTTTTTACACTCAAAGACAAAACAATTTTAATTTTAAACTAATTAAAATAAAATTAAATCTAAAAAATACTTAAAAAGGTGAACAGTAAAATCTTTTTAAATTAAAAATCTTAAAATCTTTTTTTGAATCTAAGAAAAATTTTAAAACTAAAAAATGTAAAAGTTTTACACTAAAATACAAAAACAGTTAATTAAAAACTAATTAAAAATGCAATTTAATCTAAAAAATAGTTAATGAACAGTAACAGAAAAATAAATTAAATGGAAAAATCAGAAATAAAATAAAAAAAATAACAAAATTGGAATTAACTAAAAAGACTGAAAATAGTTCACTAAAGACAAAAAATGAAAATCTGAAAGTGACACTTGGCTTCTTTGTCTGTATGTGCAGCAGTGGGAACTTTATAACTAACAGTGGGAACTTTATTCCCACTGCCTTAACAAAAAAGGAGGTATGTGGACCTTTGTCGATTTCAGAGCTTGGTTACTTGTTATCTTTGGTAACAAAAGGCACCCCCAAAAATCAATTTAAGCACAAAAACTACAATGTAAAAGCACCAAAAATCACAAGATTAACTATCTACAGTTACTGTTATACAGAAGAAGGTCTGAATTACTTTTGATGATTCAAATGGTTGAGTGATGAGTTTTGAGTCCCAGCAACTCGATTTAAATCCAACCAAACAACATATCAACAATACTAAGCCCTAACCCTAACCTTTCTCTAACAGATTCCAAGATTTGCTAATCTAAAACACAAAATCAACCTAGAATGAGCCTACTGTTATAACTAACTGATTTAATACCAATTTTGGAACATGCAGCTTCTATGTAACCTTAATAAATTAAATCTAATAGTCAATAACACCTAACAACAACTAGTAGAGATAGTTTAAGCTGGGGTCAGGTTAAATTGGTGTCAAAAACTCAACTTATCATACAAACCCAAACACCCCAATAAGTTGGATTTGGCAAATTTTAACACATACGATTTGAATTTTAAAGCAAAATGAAGTGAAAACAAAACATGAACATGTTCAAGAAGAATAAATTAAACATATTAAGCAAACAACACAAAGGTTAAGCATATAAGCACTTAGAATAAGCAATTTTAGACTTGTGAATTTGAAATGATCAAAAGAGAGGAAACCACTTACCAGGGGTCCAAAGCTTGTCAGGCTTCTAACACACAAACCAATAAGCACCTCAACCAACAGCCTTTGATGATTATAAGGAACACGTGCTTTAAGAACTTAATCCAAAGGCTTATACACCAAAAATCATCTACCTCGGAAACTAAACCAACATAAAACCAACTCCTTTTCTTGTAAACCTTGAAACCAGATGCAATGAACCAACTAAGGCTTGATCCACTTTCAATTTGGGCATAGATTTTTTGGCCTTGTGAGCTGCAAATTTTTGCTTAATTTAGGTGAGCAATTGAAATCTTATTATTGGGTGAAACTTTCGATTATTCGGGTGCCAATACTTCAAAACCGCGACGCTGGCGATACCTTAATGTTTTCCCAATTTAATTACATGGAAGCTACTAAAACAAATTAGAAACCAACAATAGTGACTAAACGGCTAAATCAATATTTATTAACAATTTATTATACAAAAGCGTGGGTAGAATAAGCTAATAATTACTACACATGAGATCGTGAAAGATTACGAGATTTATAAATAACTCTATCATTTCTCGTCCTCATTTAAGAGACTTAGCCTAAAAAGTTATGGAATCAAAGCTAAGTGCTCAACATGCACAGTCGAGTCAAAAATTACTCTTATTCTCACCATCAGAAAACCTACATTCGTGTCTTCAACAATTATGAAAAATAAGAAAAAATTTAAAATTTGGTCATTTTTAGCCGTATTTGCAACAAAACGATAGCAAAAGATGAAAATTGGATTGCGTGTTGACGTAAGCAAGGTGAAGTATCTACTCACCCCATACTAAAACTAAACATTGTCCTCAATGTTTCGAGTCTAGGGGTGAAAACACCCCCATACTAGAGACGAAGTCGAATGCTTAATCTCGAGCATGGAAAGGGTAAAACGAATAACCTAAAAGCCGTTTATGAATTATGCTAATAAGATAAACGTTAGAACATAAAAGGATATCATCAGATATCGGAATCTCCAAAGGCAACGATCGAAGCTCGAGTGATCCGTAAAACGAATACGAGAGGCTTCAATGATGACGATGAACCTAATGAATCACAATCACAAACAACCACGGGACAAAGGTTGGAAGAGCACAAGTCCCCTCGTTACATTAAACTAAGAAAGCGATAATATTTACAAGGATAAGCATGAGAATCCCCCACGAGGCACCTTTTTTTTGATAACCGAGTCAAAAGCTCGACTCGAATCCACATAAATGTGATCATTTAGGGATAATCATGGTATGGTCATTTTCAGTGGGGCTTACATGGTAAACAATGCCCAAAAGTACATGGAGTACTTTAAAAACCGGATATACGTATACCGGGATCAAAGATAGCGTCTTCGTTTTTGGATGAAAGACGAAACAACGCTACTTCAACCAATAGTGAAACCCCAAAGGGGTAGAAGAAAATAGATGAGAAGTAGAAAGGTGGGGAAATGGGTAAGGAAAACTTATGAGCTACTTGAGGTAGACTCACACCAAGCAAATGAAGAAGATTTCCATTTATTGCATCGGTGGAAGAGCGAAATTTCCCTTTACAAGCAATTCCGGGATCGAAAATATCGTCCTCAGTGGAGAAATGTGGGGGAACATAAGGGGCTTCCCCCATACTAGATCCACACCAACCATCGTCAAAAGGAGTAGACGAGGTGGTAGCACTCATAACATGCGCTGATGACGGAGTTAAACTTGTAGAAAATTCATTTAAATTAATTTTAAAATCCTTTCCTTTTTCATCGTTTAAAAATTCTTTATGAAAACCCGATTTGATAATGTCGAAAATATTTGGCGTGTCAAATTTAAAATTAGTCACACTAAAAATCCTTACATTTAAGTCATTGGTGGGAGGGGGTGGTGGATTATATGAGTTTTCAAAATGTTTATCAATAAAGAACACCGCCCCCTCGGGGTCTACATACTCGTCATCCCCATGAACGTCGATCTCATCGATTTCTTCATCAATGATAGGCTTGTCAATCCAAGGTTTGTCATTACCCTCCTTGAGTATCTTAGAAACTCTCTCGAAAAGATCACGATCAAGCACGAAACCATCATTCATTTGTGGGGATTGTTGATAACTTAAATCCTCACGAATGTGGTAAACGTAATTCTCATTTGAGGAGTGTTGATTAGGTAACTCCTCGAGAATTGGATTTTGGTTGGTCACATGATTTGGTTCGTCATCGAATATAAGACGTTCCAACTCATTTAGTTCATCCTCGATTTTGGAAAGATCGACCTCACTTGTAGGTGGAAGTAGAGGCATAAGAGCTAGCTCTCATTCAATGATTTCCTCAATCTCCGGATCAAACTCATAATCATCGTACTTCACACATTTCTTTTTAGGAGAATCCAAAATTGCATGTGGATTTCGAGGTACGTGATCAATCTCAGCAAAATCGTCATCGTCATAGTCAAAGAAAGATTCGATGTGAGCACTCACAACCATGGTCTTACAAGTCGAATGACTATGCTTAGGTGACTTTTCAAGGACGAGAGGATCGATGTAGATAAAACCTTTCGCCTCAATGGGTGTTGGGCTAGGAAAAGGAGGCACTTCGATGGAGTTAGAAGTTGAAGCCTCAAAGACGTGGTCCTTCGAAGGTGGTGAAGACGAACCCATTATGGTCATTGTCGTGATGGCACTAACGTCGCCCTTCAGAATTGGTTGTTCACTTGTTTCATCGAATACATCCCAAAGTGAGTTTTCATTCATAAATTTACACATACCCTTTTGAATTAGGTACAATATTCTTTATCATTAAAATCATCATCTTTAAAAACGTTCTTCTTAATTTTTCAAAACATGCATTAAGCCTCATAGTTTCCGCTAAAGTGAACATTTTGAAATCATTAGTTTTAGAGACATTAGGTTTTGAAACCTCGGTTTTTTCATTATCACAAGACACTTAGGATTTACTCGTGAAAAAGTCCATTTTATCCTCCCCATATCTCATAGTAAGTCTCCCCTCGTGAACGTCGATTACGGTTCTAGCCGTCGATAAAAATGGTCGGCCTATAATAATGGGACATTTAGGGTCACACTCGTAATCGGATATAACGAAATCCGCGGGAAAAACAAACTTCCTAACTTTGACATAGACATCCTCGGCTATTCCAATTGGTATTAGTGGAGTACAATTTGCAAGCTCGATTGTCATGTTCGTGGGGGTAAGTCTAGGCAATCTCATCAATTTCCATAGAGAATGAGGCATAAGATTGATGCTAGCACCTAAATCGGCAAGGGCTAAACATCCCTCAATCTCAGAAAAATCACAAGGTAATAGAAATTGGCCCGGATCCTCTTCCTTTCTTGGGATATGCCTTTTGGGTTTTTTAAGAAGGATCGATGCATAAGTTTCTTCAAGGGTTACTTTAGTTAGGTCGATAAAGCTCTCTTTTTGAACTGTGGATGGAATTTGAGGTACACGAGGGTGTGCACTCTTTTCCTTGGCCGCCACGTTCACCCCATCGACTTTAGAACAATAAGACGTCTTAGAAGTCGAGGGTTGAGAAGAAGGAACAACTCAAAATCCATCAAGGTTAGGGGTAATCACACGACCTTTCTCACGAGACGAGGCGGCTTTACATTGTTCCTTCAGATTTGCAACGGTGTCACTAGGTAACGAACTCGATGAAGCACCCGAGGCTTTGTTCATAATAGCCGAAAATATTTTTTTAATGTCAGTTTGTCCTTGCTCAATCTTCGTGTTTTGAAGTTTCAATGTGTTAGGAAAGTCGTTTTTCAAAGTACCAATTTCTCCCTTTAATCGTCTCATATTAGCCTTATTCGTTTTCATGTAATTTTGAAAATCGTTTGACGAACTATTTTGATTATAATTAAAGTTCCCTTGGTTTTTATTACTTCATTGAAAATTGTTTTGATTCCCACTTGAAAAATTGTTTCCTTGATTGTTGTTGTTTGAAAAATTCGAGTTTTGATTATTGTCTCGATTTTGCAAATTCAAATTCCGACCTTGATTATAACCTTGGTTTTCAAAATTCCCTTGTTGATTGTTTCCTTTAAAATTGTTACGATTTTGAAAATTGTTGCCTTGATTATAATTGCCTTCTTGTGATGGACCCGCGTTATTTTGATTTTGAAAATTGTTGTTTCCATTTAACGCACTCACATTCGGCGTGTGGCCATCTGTAGCCGCACACTCGTAATAATTATGATGTCCACCACAAAACGTACACGAAATCTCAACCGCTTTCACCGTAGCGGGAGCGTCTTTCTTTTGCATTTAGACGAGAAAAGACGTAAACACATTCGTCAGCTTGTCGACTTTCGCGTCAACCCTCTCAATGTCGCGATTAGAACTACTAACATTGGCGACATTGGCAACACTCGGTGCAGTGCGGAGTTGGTAAACCTTGGATCGATTTTCGATAATCATTAAAGCGTCTTTTGGAGTCTTGCACAAAAAGTTGCCACCGACGGTGGAATTCAACGAATCTTGTTCTTAAAAACTAAGAACGTTGTAAAACGTAACGATTTGGTGCAACTCGGAAAATCCATGGTGAGGACATTGCCTTAGCAATTCCTTAAAACGATCCCACGCGTCTCTAAAAGATTCATTCAGTTTTTGCTCAAATTTCGTAATTTCATTTTTTAAAAACGTCGTCTTAGACGGTGGGAAAAAATAATTAACGAACTCGGAGACGAGATCCTTCCACGTAGTTATGGAATTAGGTGGATCTTTCTCGTACCAATCATTGGCGGTACCATCGAGCGAGTACGGAAAAAGCATAAGCTTGACATCATCGGTGTCGACGTTCTTAAACTTGCTCGTAGCCAAAAGACGATCAAAATTCCGAACATGGTCGTGAGGATTATCGGCTTCACGACCTCGAAACTTCGTAGCTTGGATTAACGAAAGCATTCCGCTCTTAATCTCAAAATTCTCTGCTTCGATAGAGGGAATTACGATCGCGTCTCCATAACCCTCGGTGGGTTCTTGGAGCAATTCCATCATCGAACGATTGTCGGCCATCTCGTCTAAGGTTTCTTCAACAACGATATTAGGAACGTCGGTTTCTAAATCTCGTTTATGTCGTCGATTCCTTCAATTACGATTGCGTCGATTTGAAGCGTCGCTAGAATTAGAATGATCCTTCCATCGAGTGCGCATGCACTAAGCGTAGAATGGGTGGTAGCAAAGAAGATTCTTTTTGCGGTTTTTCGATTTTTCAATTTTTTTTGGTTTTTAATTGTTTTTAATTTTTTTTTGGATTTTTGTGTATGACGTAGACTCAAATCTACAAATCTCTCCTCGAATCGATTTCTCGATTAAAAGAGCCTCAACGAATGAAAACGATCACGTGGAGTGAACGCCTTCGATGACTTTAGAACGTTGGTGGAACACCAAAACCTTCAAGAGGGTTTAATCTTGAAAACAAGCAAATATATATGATACGTAGATAATACTTGGGCGGCAAACCATCGATTAGCCCTCTTTCTCAAAACACGCAAAAGCAAGCGGGGGAAACGAGGCGGCGCTAAGCACTTAAGAGCCTTTTTCCCTTAGGTCGTGAAATACAACCGCCTTATACCCACCTTATAGTTTGTGTTAATCAAAATTAAGCCTCACGAAAGTATTTATCTATTTTGCCTTAAACTTTTGCTTTAGATTCGAATACAATGATCGAGTGATGAAATCCCGAATCAAGATTGCGTTTTCACGCTTTTGGTGTACTTGTATATTTATTGTTCTACGTAAGTACAATAAAGTAATATATTCACAAGAAAACCAAAAACGATAATGGGATATTTACAATATAGTAAAATGATTGTTTTGTGTTTAGTTTAGGGAAATTAAACACGATTTATTTGGATACTATAATATAATAAGGAAAAATAACAAAAATGAGTATGTACGATATTTACGCTTTCCAAAAGTTGAAAAGAAAAAACGCACTACTCACACAAACAAGATAGTAATAATGGCACACTAAAAACACCTCCCCGATAGCGGCGCCAAAAATTGATGTAGGTAAATCGTACACGTTTTAGGAAAAACGTGTGTGTGGCAAGTATTAAGTCTCACGTTTTAGGAAAAACGTAAAACCGAATAAATGCGAGTTCGTTCTCGAAGGAGGTGTGTGAATTAAGTGTGCCAATATATAAAATCAATAGTTTGGATTAGTGACGTTTTTGGGTTGAGAGTGAAAAATTAAAGACGAGCTACGACTACGATTAAACTACGACGATTTGACGTAAAACGCGAACGTAAATACGTAAAACGTGACAAAATTAAAAATTAAACTTAAGAATTAATCAAAAATTAAAACTAAGTCTAAAATAATATAAATAAGAATAAAAATTTAATAAATAAATTTTAAAACCTTTTATTAATTAAATATTTAATTTTAAATGCTAATTAAAAACCTAAAATTAAATATAATTAAGAAAAAGCCCAAAATATTATTTTATTGAACCAATAACTCACTTATATTATTTAAAGACTAAAAAGTAACTTTCCTAAATTTTAGACTATTTTTCTATATTTAAAACACTAAAAACTATTTTTAAACTAAACTAATGATTAAAAATATTAAAATAATGCTAAAATTAAACTTATTGTTTCAAAAATCCAAAATTATATCACTAAATAGTAGAAAATTGAAAAAAGTTGAAAACAAAACTTTTTACACTAAAAGACAAAACAATTTTAATTTAAAACTAATTAAACAAAAAATAAATCTAAAAAATACTTAAAAAGGTGAACAGTAAAATCTTTTTAAACTAAAAATCTTAAAATCTTTTTCTGAATCTAAGAAAAATTTGAAAACTGAAAAATGTAAAAGTTTTGCACTAAAAGACAAAAACATTTAATTAAAAACTAATTAAAAATGCAATTTAATCTAAAAAATAGTAAATGAACAGTAACAGAAAAATAAAATAAATGGAAAAATCAGAAATAAAATAACAAAAATAACAAAATTAGAATTAACTAAAAAGACTGAAACTAGTTCACTAAAGACAAAAAAATGAAAATCTAAAAGTGACACTTGGCTTCTTTGTCTATATGTGCAACTGTGGGAACTTTATAACTAACAGTGTGAACTCTATTCCCACTGCCTTAACAAAAAGGAGGTTTGTGGACCTTTTTCTATTTCAGAGCTTGGTTACTTGTTATCTTTGGTAACAAAAGGCACCCTCACACCAATTGAGGTGTGGGGGGTCAATTTATGGACAAAAACTACAATGTAAAAGCACCAAAAATCACAAGATGAGCAATCTACAGATACTGTTATACAGAAGAAGGTCTGAATTACTTTTGTTGATTCAAATGGTTGAGTGACGAGTTTTGAGTCCCAATAACTCAATTTAAATCCAACCAAACAACATATCAACATTACTAAGACCTAACCCTAACCTTTCTCTAACAGATTCCAAGATTTGCTAATTTAAAACACAAAATCAACCTAGATTGAGCCTACTGTTATAACTAACTGATTTTATACCAATTTTGGAACATGCAGCTTCTATGTAACCTTAACAAATTAAAACTAATAGTCAATAACACCTAACAACAACTAGTAGAGATAGTTTAAGCTGGGGTCAAGTTAAATTGGTGTCAACAACTCAACTTATCATACAAACCCAAACACCCCTATAAGTTGGATTTGGAAAATTTTAACACATACAGTTTGAATTTTAAAGCAAAATGAAGTGAAAACAAACATGAACATGTTCAATAAGAATGAAATTAAACATATTAAGCAAACAACACAAACGTTAAGCATATAAGCACTTAGATTAAGAAATTTCAGACTTGTGATTTGAAATAATCAAAAGAGGGGAAACCACTTACCAGGGGTCCAAAGCTTGTCAGGCTTCTAACACACAAACCAATAAGCACCTCAATCAACAGCCTTTGATGATTATAAGGAACACGTGCTTTAAGAACTTAATCCAAAGACTTATACACCAAAAATCATCTACCTCATAAACTAAACAAACATAAAACCAACTCCTTTTCTTGTAAACCTTGAAAGCAGATGCTATGAACCAACTAAGAACCCGATTAGCTATCTTACTTTTATGATAAGCTATCCAATGAGCTGCTGCTATAGTAAGTTCTCTAAACCAAAAACTTGGATTTGGGATAAATAAAACTTGGAATAAAAATTGTGCATGGAAAGTGAATGATAATATTTAAAAGACTGAAAATTTAAAGAATTGCAATGAAAACTAATTGGGAACCCAATTGATATAAAAATTCGTATATTACAAACTTTTCATAACAATTGGAACAAGAGAATAGATGTCACACACGACATCTATTTATACAGAAAAAGTAAACTATCTGGGAAGCAGTGAATGAAAACCCTAGCATCATTGATTCCCTATTCTGTCCTTGGGAGATTTGAAATTTGAATATTGGTCTTCATGGGTGCCATGTGATTTCTATACTTGTTGTGTCATTACCAGCTATTGAGAAACAATCTCAATCGTCCATCAAGCTATTGGGAGTAAGCAACCTCTGGGAAACGTCGATTTTCTGCCAAGATTCCCTTGTTACTAATTTGGGGGTGACAAAGGGAGCAGGGGACACGTGGGTGGGGTACCACAGTGATCTTGGGTGAGTTTTAAGGGTCATGGGTGGGTTGGGTTGAGGTGAATCATAGATCTGGATGTTTTGTGGATTTAATTTTAGGAGTTTAAGATTGTAGAGATTAGGGTTTATGTACTGGTTTTGGGGGTGTTTGATGGGGTTTAGAGTAAATAGGATATGTTAAGCGTGTTTTTTTTGTTTAAATTGTAGGATTAATAAAAAACGGGTTGGGTAAAGTTGAGTGGGTAGTGACGTGGGTAATTGGGGTAATATGATTGGGTGAGAGGGGGTAGTGGATGACGTGTAGAGAGGGGAGTGGCGGGTTTAGGTTTGGTGTCTGGCCAGCGTCAGTCCCTATACTCCTAAGTTCTTGTCTTTTCATTTTTAACAGCCAATTATTGCAACTCCTTTGTAAATGAAGTTTAGAACTTCATAATTCGGCCACAACAAGTTTTTGGAAACTTGTTTAAAGGACTTAATATGATTTTTGACCAATCTTCAAGGACCAATGATGTATAATCTTGAAACTTAATGCCCCAAACTTGTATATTTGAGATTTACAAGGGCCATAAGTGACAAGTCTTCAATAGTTGAGGGACCAATCTTGCCAATTCTTCAAACTTCAAGGACTTCAAAGGAAATTCATGTTTCGGGTCCGGTTCTTTGTGCGGCTTCGTTTCCCGTGTTCGTTTTTTCTTGATTCTTGTTCTCTTTTGTTGATTTCACTATATCCGTACCTAAAATACACAATGAACAAACACAGGCATATTTTGGGGTATTTTGATGATATTTTAAGCGTTTTAAGCCCGATTTGGACGATGAGACTATGTATAATTGCAGTCTCATCATGGTATCTCTTATATTTTATTCTTGTCTTGAATGTTCACGAGGATACATTTTTGACTTATGCGATGATAGAGATTTAGGTCTAAAAATAGAGTCATAACGGTGTAACGAAGACCATCGAATTAATAACCCCCCCAAATAGACAACGATATAAAAAAATTAAGTCAACAAGAAGGATCGATAAACAAGGTTTTATAACGGGTTGAACATGAGACTTATTACCAAGACTTTTATACGCCCCCTAACGGATGGGCCTTATTATCATAGGTTTACCTCCATCTTTTATTCAACTTCGCCATGAAGCTTTTATTATGACTTCGGTCTTGCCTTTCCTTTTATTTAACCTCGCCATGAGGTGTTTATTATGGCCAAAGACGTATATCCTCACGCTAAAAGCGAATTTTAGATCTTTAAAGCTTCAAATATTAAGGCATAATTCACTTTCAATTTTGCATAGATTTTTTGGCCTTGTGAGCTTCAAATTGTTTGCTTCATTTAGGTGAGCACTTGAAATCTTATTATTAGGTGAAGCTTTCGATTATTCAGGTTGCCAACACTTCAAAAACGTGACGCTGACGATACCTTAATGTCTTCCCAATTTAATTACATGGAAGCTACTAGAAAAGACTAGAAACCAACAATCAAGACTAAACCGCTAAGCCAATACTTATTAAGCAAAATACATATACAAGCGAAGGGAGAATAAGCAAAAAACGAGAACACATGAGTTTTTCAAAGAATACGAGTACTCTACGTTTAGCATATTAACTTATAATTAACTCTATCATTTCTCGTCCTCATTTAAGAGACTTAGCCTAATGTGAAGTTAAGGAATCGAAGCTAAGTGCTCAACACGCATGGTCGAGTAAAAAATTACTCTTATTCTCGCCATCAGAAATCTACATTCGTGTCTTCAAAAACTTACAAAACATGATAATTTTTTTAAAATTTGGCCATTTTTAGCCTTATTTTGCAACAAAACGATAAACAAAAAGATAAACTTTGGAAAGCGTGAAGGTTTGGCAAGGCAAGTATCTATTCACCCCCATAATAAAGTTAAACATTGTCCTCAATGTTTCGAGTCTAAGGGTGCAAACACCCCCATACTAGAGACGAAGTCGAATGCTTAATCTAGCATGGAAAGTGTGTAACCGTTAAATTTAAAGTCATTTATGAAGTGTGCTAAAAACCTAAGGTTAGAACTGTTGGGAATAAAATGTAGTCAAGACACTTGGACGCTGACAAGAGCAATTTGGACGTTGATAGGAAGAAATCAAGCGTTGACAGGACAAACGTTGATAGGAAGAAGTCAAGCGTTGATAAGAAGAAGTCAAGCACTGATAGAAGACTTAGTCTACACGTTTTATGTTTCTAGTATGTTTCTAGTAAAGATATGTTCGACAGTGTATTTCTTATGTTTATATTTACCAAGAATAGTTGATACGTAGACTCTTGCACAAGGTTCCTTAATCTATAAAAGGAGGCCTTTAGGTTTTAGTTTAATATACATTTTACACTTTCATTGTACACAAGTTTGATTAATCAATCAAAGTGAAAGTTTGGTTTATCTTGTTTGTGTGTTCTTGTTTAAGTGTTAATTCCGCATAATACTTAAACTGTTTCATATAAAACAAAGTTTATCTACGTGTTTAACTTGATTTAATCTCGTTTACACAAGCTAAATCGATCTAAGTTTGGGATCAACAACTGGTATCAGAGCTTGTTGAGAAGCTTTGATCTAAATAACACAAAAACCCTAAATCGCCAAAAACCCTAATTTTCAAGAAACCTAAAATACAGACAACATGTCTACTCCTGAGTTAACCTCCTCATCCTCAAGCCCTAACATCAAGATTCCCATGCTAGATCCAGACAACTTTGAGCTGTGGAAGTTTAACTTTGAGCAGTATCTTCAAATCCATGACCACACCCTATGGGAAATTATTGAATATGGAAACACATTCAATAAGGCTGCCAAGATTGCAGCTGATATTGCTGTTAGATCAACTCTAGGCTCTACTAAAGAGGATCGAAAAGAAAAACCTGAAGATGGAAGAGTTGTCTCAGCTAAGGACGTTGCAAAGAGAAGGAATGATATGAAAACCCTAAGCATTCTCAAACCTTTGGGACAAGCCAATCAACACAAGTATAGAGGCTATGATTCTGCAAAAGATCTTTGGGCAACTCTTCAAGTTGCTTATGGTGGTAATGATGATACTGCCTCAGAGAAAAGAAGCAACTCTTGCATGAGTATGTTGTATTTAAAGCCCTTCCCAATGAAAAGCTAAGTGGAGTGAGAAGCAGACTTCTTGACATTACAAGAAAGTTGTCATTCATGGGAACAGTGCATGATGATGCTGATATCATCACCACTTTCCTTAATAGTCTTGGTGATGCATGGAAGATTGAAGCAAGGTCTATGATTGCTAATAATACTCACAAAAGTTCCACCTTTGATGATGTTTACAATAAACTGAGGCTTGTAGAAAGTGAGATCCTTTTGGATCAAGGAAACAAGTCTACCAATGGCAATATGGCCTTCTTCTCACATAGTGAAGGTCAATTTGATCAAAGAGAGTCATACATGCACCCTGTTATTCGATCACCTTGTGTCAACGTTGGATCAAGCTTTGTCAGCGCCTCACATTCAGACGCTGACACATACAATGTTGACTCACCAAGAGTTAAGCCTGCTGGTATTGATCTAGATACAGTGTGTGCATACATTGCTTCATTGCCCAATGGTTCAGTGATTACATATGAGGACCTTGAGCAAATTAGTGATGAGCATTTGGAAGAGATGGACATAAAGTGGAATATGGCACTTGCGAGCATAAGGGCCAATAGATGGAATAGAAGATTCAGGAAGAAGATGACTTTCAATGCTAAAGACACTGTTGGGTTTGATAAATCCAAGGTTGAATGTTACAATTACCATAGAATGGGTCACTTTATGAGAGAGTGTAGATATCCTAGAAGGTCTGATGCTGGAAAGCCTTCAAGCCAAATCATCAAGGTTGAAGATACAAAAGCAATGGTTGACATGCAAGACATAGATGGTGTTGGCTGGGATTGGAGCTTTTTGGCCAAAGATGAGGAAGAGAACAAGGCTTTGGTTGCAGAAAAGGAGGAAGAGGAGCATGTTCACTATGTTCTCATGGCACATTCTTCATCTTCATCAGACAATGAGGTATATGATGATGCATTTTGTAGTAAGGGTTGTCGTCTAAATACTGAAAAACTTAACAAATAAGTTTTAAAATTAACAACAGATGTTGTTAATGAAAGATGCAAGTTATCTAATTATCAACTTGCTCTTACTGAAAAGAATGTGGCTGAATATAAGAAAATGGACTTTGACCTAAAAGACCAAATCAATATTTTAAATCATGATTTAAATGCTAGTGTTGAGGTTAGAAACATTTTGGAAAGATCCAATGGTGTTTTACAAGCTAAGTTAGATGAGGCTATCAAAAACAAAGATAATGTAGACCTTAAAATTCAAAAATTTGATAAAGCTTCGCAAACCCTAGAAAAATGTGTTAGTGGACAAAGGGATTCTAGGGATAGGAGTGGGATTGGTATAAAGAGTATGCTGGTGTTCCACAACCTGTTGGGAACTTTTATGGTGTTCTTAGAAAGGATCTGTCTTGGACTGGTATTCCAGAACTCCAAGAAGAGGAGTTTATTCCTCCACCTAGAGTTCTTACCCCAGTAGAGTAATACTAGCAAAAATTAACAGATTTAGACCAATGGAAGAAAGCCAACCCTACTTTGTTTGTTAATGGTGGCATGCTTAGTGACAACCCAAATGAGACTACACCCATAAAAGAGACCAATCCTACTACTGGCAAGACTGTTGACCTTGGCTTAAACATTGATAAAAAACCTAGTATTAAATATGCAGAAATGTATAGAAAACCTAGGTCACCAAAAAGTCAAATTAGTGATAATGGGACAGGTTTCTTTTCATCTAGACCTAGAGCTATGTCTAGAAAAGCCTATTATACTTGTGGAAGTTT
Organism: Glebionis coronaria; assembly: GCA_025667525.1. Lineage (NCBI taxonomy): Eukaryota > Viridiplantae > Streptophyta > Magnoliopsida > Asterales > Asteraceae > Glebionis > Glebionis coronaria. The sequence continues at coordinate 383,996,400 of CM046874.1, forward strand.
TTCACATTTAGCTTATAAGTGTGTCAACGCTTCAAAGGTAAACGCTGATAGAAAGTCAACCATGGTCAAACCCAAATCTTTTGTCCAGCAACGTCCACAAGTCATTAGACCAGGCCCATTCTTTACAAAAGGGTCTAATACTTATGAACAAAGGCCTTTTTCAGAAGACCAATACGTGGTCTAACAGACAATGGGTTCCTATAGCAAACCCTAGGTTCAACGCTGATAAGGGTAATTTCAGCGTTGACAAGAAAAAATTAAACGCTGACAGGAATGTTTCCAACGTTGCTAAACCAAGTAATGCCAAATATTTTCAACCAAAGGGAAAGGGGTCTAAATCTTCTTCTAGATTATTTTGGAGACCTAAACAAAATCAAACCCTAATTCAGATGGGATTTCTATGACCTATTACAGATTTCACTATATTTCAAAGGTCATAACTAAACCAATTGGGGTTAACTGGGTGTTTACCCCAAAAAGGGATAAACAAGGGGTTGTCATGAGACTAAGTCTGTTCTTGTTGAACAAACAAATGAATCCAAATCTTCTTAGGCTTGGGTTCCCAAAGAAAACTAATTTGTTTTCTTTATGTGCAGGGCATTCAAAAGTAGGTTAATGATTATGGCTATTGGGATAGTGGATGCTCTAGGCACATGACAGGGAAGGAAGACTACTTGACAAACTTCACTCCCAATAAAGATGGTGACAAAGTGTACTTTGGAGGAGGATATGGTACTATCACTGGCAAAGTCACTCTTATCACCAACAATTTTCATTTTGAGAACGTGTTTCTGGTAAAAGAACTTGACTATAATCTGTTTAGTGTATCACAGGTGTATGATAACAAAAATAAGGTTCTTTTCACTTATACTGAATGCTTGGTGTTGAGCTAAGATTTTAAAATACCAGATGAGAAATTCATTGATTATAGAACACCTAGGCATAAGGATATTTATAATGTGAATCTTAATAGAATTAGGATGAATAATAATGTGTCATGTCTATCTGCTAAGGCTTCAGTTGATGAGAGTAATCTTTGGCATAGAAGGTTAGGGCACATTAATTTTAAGAACATTAATAGACTTGTGAGACATGGTTTAGTTGATGGGTTGCCTGAAAAGGCTTTCCACAATGACCATTCTTGTGTTGCATTCCTTAAAGGTAAACAACACAAAGTCTCCTTTAAGTCTAAACCTGTGCATTCTAGTTCTAAACCACTTCACTTGCTGCATATGGACCTGTTTGGTCCAACTAATATAGAAATCCTAAATGGTAAATCTTACTGTTTTGTCATCACTGATGATTTTTCTAGATTTACATGGACTTTCTTTTTAGCTTTGAAACGTGAAACTGCTGATATTTTGATTAACTTTATTACCCAATTAGGGAAAAAGACTGGGAATGAGGTTAAGATACTTAGAAGTGATAATGGTGGTGAGTTTTGAAATAAGTTGTTAGATGACTTTTGTGCCATGAAAGGGATTACTAGACAGTTTAGTATAGCTAGAACCCCACAAAAAAATGGGGTAGCTGAGAGAAAGAATAGAACACTCATAGAAGCAGCTAGGACTATGTTGGCTGATGCTCACTTTCCCATTTCTTTTTGGGCTGAGGCTGTGAATACAACTTGTTATGTTCAGAATAGGGCATTAATCAACAAGATCCATAACAAGACACCTTATGAGCTATTCTGGGGTAGAAAACCTAATATTGGTTTTCTTAAACCTTTTGGCTGTCATGTAGTTGTGTTAGATACTAGTGAAGCCTTAGGAATGTTTTGTGCTAAAAGTGATGAAGGCTATTTCATGGGTTATTCTGTGCAGAGTAGAGGATATAGAGTTTACATAAAGAAAGAAAAACGTATACTTGAAAAGGTACATGTTAGGTTTTTTAAGAGTAAACTAGTGATCCTGAGAGAGGTCCAAACTGGTTATTTGACTTGGAACCTCTATCTAGGACATTGAATTATATGCCTATTACTAATCCAGACATTGTGAAGGTAACTTCAAATGTTGTGGAAGAACCAGTTCTTGAAATTTCAGGTAAATAGGTTGATAAAGTGGTTGGATCAAAAGCAGACAAATCAACACCCATACTTGAGTATGTTACCGTTCCTATATGGACAGATGCATTTGCTGCTGCTGCTGCTGCTGGAAAGGAAAAAGGTGGTCCACAAGTATCACCAGTTGGAAACATGCATGATTCTTCAGGCGCTGACAAAGGGAAATCTGGCGCTGACAAGACAAATTCAGGCGTTGATGGTTCAAACGTTGACAACCCTAATTCGGGCGTTGACAACTCTTTTGACCATTTATTATCTTCCAATAATTTTGAACAAGGTGAACCTTCAAACAGAAATGGAGAGGTTCATTCAAATGATGATGGAAGAGCATTTGAAGAAGATATTGGCAATTCGAAGACTGAAATTGATGATAACACAATCATTAAGGGAGGATTACTTACATCTACCATGAAGAATCATCCTTCTTCTTTAACCATAGGTGATGTGATGACTTCTGTGAAAACTAGAAGGTCTCATCAGAATCATGGAGGATTTATTGCCAATATTCACAAGACGGTTGATACCCCTCTTGTTCAAGCATGTTTGTTTGCCTGTTTTATGTCACAACAGGAACCCAAGAAGATTTCTGATGCTCTCAAAGAACCAAGTTGGGTGGAAGCAATGCAAGATGAGCTTCACCAATTTGCTATTCAGGATGTTTGGGAGTTAGTTGATTATCCCAGACATCTCAGACCTATCGGGACAAGATGGGTTCTTAGAAACAAAAAGGATGAGAGAGTAATTGTGGTCAGAAACAAGGCACGTTTAGTTGCTCAAGGATATACACAAGAGGAAGGGATAGACTATGAGGAGGTCTTTGCACCTGTTGTAAGGATTGAGGTAATAAGAATTTTTCTAGCCTATGCTTCCTGCATGGGATTTACAGTCTATCAAATGGATGTGAAGAGTGCTTTTATTTATGGCACAATTGTAGAGGAGGTTTATGTAATGCAGCCTCTTGGTTTTGAAGATTCAGAACATCCACACAAGGTGTATAGAGTGAAGAAAGGTATGTATGGACTTCATCAAGCCCCAAGAGCATGGTATGGCACATTATCCACCTATCTGGTGGAACATGGATTCAAAAGGGGCACCATAGATCAGACTTTGTTTATAAAGAAGACTGGTAAGGATTTCTTACTTTTATAGGTCTATGTGGATGATATCATCTTTGGCTCTTCTAGTCCAAAGATGAGTGAAGACTTTTCCAAACTCATGACAGACAAGTTCAAGATGAGTTCAATGGGGGTGATGAACTTCTTTCTAGGGTTACAAGTTCAACAGAAAGAACATGGTATCTTCATCTCTCAATACAAATATGTAGCTTAAATCTTGAAGAAGTTTGGCTTTTCTCCACATGAGAAACGGGCTAGCACACCCATGGATAGGGAACACCCTTGGGGAAAAGTTGGAGATGGAAAAGAGGTGGATGTCAGGCATTATAGGTCAATGATTGGCTCATTGATGTATCTTACAGCTTCAAGACCTGACATTATGTTTGATGTGTGTGCATGTGCACGCCATCAAGTGACTCCCAAAGAATGTCATCTTCATACTGTCAAGAGGATTTTTAGGTATCTTAGGTGCTATCCCACTTTGGGATTATGGTATCCAAAAGATTCTCCATTAGAGCTTATTGCATATTTAGACAGTGATTATTGGGGTGACAAGTTTGATAGAAAATCCACAACTGGTGGATGCCAATTTCATGGGAGTAGGTTGATATCTTGGCAATGCAAGAAACAAACAGTGGTGGCTAATTCTACAACTGAAGCAGAGTATGTAGCTGCAGCTGCTTGTTGTGGACAAGTCTTATGGATTCAGAACCAGCTATTGGATTATGGGTATAATTTTATGCATACCAAGATTTTTGTAGACTATAACAGTACTTTATGCATTATTAAAAATCATGTACATCACTCTAAAACAAAACACATAGAAATTAGACATCATTTTATAAGAGATTGTTTTGAAAAAGGTTTAATACAACCAGATAGGATTGACACAGAGGAAAATGTGGTTGATTTACTAACTAAACCTTTTGATACTAGGAGATTTCAATACTTGGTAACAAGTATTGGAATGATAAATCTTACTTAATATGTGTTTTGTGGACTTATTGTATAAGTATGTATATGATATGCATTGTTATTGGTCTTTGTACAAAATTAGATTTTCCACTTTATTTTGTCTAACACTAACAAAGGTTATTTTAACGCTGACAAGTGTTAAATTGACGTTGTCAGCAACATGTTAGTTTTGTGGTTTTTCATCTAATTATGCAGGCGTTGTTAGCATTGTACAAATGGATACAAAGTTTCTTATGGATTCTTGGAGCATATTCAAGTTTATGGATGATGGTTGGAATATTTATATTCCTATCTTGACATAAATTTTTATTATATGCATTTTATTTGGAAACTTATGTATCATAGTTTAAGGGGAGGTTTAGGAACCCTTTAGGACTTTTTGGGCATTCATATAATACTCTTATCACAATTCTAGATTGTGTCCACTGGTGAGTATGAATTAGTTTACTAACTCATGAGGCACTGTAGCATGCAAAGTTGATATACTATGCACGCTGCCAAGACTTTTTGGCCTAGAATTGGATGTGGTCTGTTGGGAGACTTGAGTATGATTTTTATTGGGCTTACGTGGGAAGTTACAAAGGATTTTATGAGATAAATTCACTGTTAAGAACTTTGGTTAGCAAGGGACACTTGAGGACTGTTATGTCTATCTTGCTTAAGCAAGTGTGCATGATTGGACAGTGCTTGCCCCCCTATGGTAATTTTCAGTTTATAGGTTATCTTCACTAGGATATATCACTTTGTTAAGGTCCTTTTTCATTTTTATTATTTTTATTTTTGGACGTTGACAGATGTATTTCCAAACGTTGTTAGGACCAATTTTGACGTTGACATGGCATTTTCCAACGTTGACAAGAATATAGCCGTTGGGCGTTGATAGGTTATTTTTGACCGTTGATAACCATTGGGTCCTACCCAGTTGTTACTTTTGACGAAAATTTGGGCCGTAATTTTGTGAGTTGGTAACTTTTTATTAATGCACAAGATAAGTTATTTTCTTTTCAAGATTTTCATCATTATATTTTGAAACTAACTGCCTAATTTTTGACCAATCACATGTGCCTACCTCTCCTATATATTTGGCTCATTATTTTGAAACAGGGTAACTGCTTATTCTTATTTAACTAAATTTTCACACATATTCATCTTTCATAACATATTTCACAGGTTTCTACATCAATGGCGCCTAAGTTTAAACCGAGTGATTTGGTATTGAGATTCATAAGTCAGCATAACATGGTTGCCTATTTGGAGGCTGATGATGCTCTGTTTCCTCAATATACTCAGATGGTGGAGTATTTAAATGCATCCCCATTACGGTATGTACTTTCTCATGCTCCTCTTATCCCTGTCACTCATATTAAGTAGTTTTGGAATACTATCACTTCCTCAACGATTAATAATGTGACTACATTTACTCCTACAGTCCATGGGCGTTCATGGGTGGTTACTGAAGCCTTGGTTCGCCAGGCTTTGCATCTTAATGATGTAGATGGTATAACCAGCCTACCCATTGGTGAGCTAGAACAAGGACTTCAAGCTTTGGGTTATCCTTTCCCTAAAGAGGGCACTTTAAATAAATATTCTAAACAGGAATTTCCCTCAGCTTGGAAGTACTTAATACATGTCATACTTCAATGTTTGAGTCCCAAATATACTGCACACAATGAAATTAACAGCTCTATTGGTAGTGCTATTGTGTGTATTGCTACAGGGCAAAAATATAATTTTTTTAAAATGATTTTTGATGGCATGTGTAAAAACAAGGGTAGCATGATGACTCTTGCTTACCCAAGATTTTTGCAAATGGTTTTTGATGAACAAAGGTATTGCACCAGGCATCATGATGACTTTTATACGATCCCTGTGCAAAAGAAAGAAATTTTTGGAAACATGAATTCACCCCCAAACAGAGACTTACCCCTTACCCAAGCCATGCTTGCTGTTATTGCAGCAGCACAACCTCAACCCGCCCCACAACCACAACTAGACACTTTACCTGAACCATCACCATCACCACAGCATATGGAAATTGAACAAGATACCTTCAACGCTGACATGTTAAATGTTGGCGTTGACACTCAAAATCCAAACGTTGACACCCTTTTGCAACAAACCCAAACACCCCTTAACCTCCAAACTGAAACCCAATCCACATCATCCTCTTCACCCCCAAACTTTAGAATGGAAAAACACCAAAGGACTATTGGAGTGTTCTCCTCTGGTGGTCCTAGCCATGTTGTAGAGAGAACCACCACCACAAGTGTGGTTGGTGACATGGGTGGGTGTAAAACCCGCATGCTTTTACCATAAATAGTACCATTACGATAGTACGTACATGATTAGAACTTTCCTTTTATAGCACGTTTACGTTTCACGAACATGAATTACAAGTATTACGTACGTGTTATAACACGATAAGTATTAATTACGTATTAACACACGATAATTATTTCAATAATAATTATAATCGCGAACATACGAGCATGAAATCATGAACGTAAATTAATCACGAGCTAATATTACGTATGTATCTATATTTATTACGATCACGAATAAATATATTAAGTCACGAACGATAACTAATTAAATCACGTAAAATACGAACACGAGAACACACTTATACTTTAGACACAGAAAATGTTCGGGTTACCCCTATGTGGGCCCCATAACCGCGGCTACAACAAGAAAACATGGGCCAAGCCCAGGCAAATTTACTAAACAAAGGAAAAAGGAAAAAACATGTTTCATAATCACAAAATTTAGAAAAAAGCAAAAAACCCTAATCCCTTTTCTTCTCCTTCATTGGCCGCCGGGTATAAGAGCACCAAGAGGGGTGTTCGGTTTGATTTTGGTGCTAGAGTTTGTTAGAAATACGTTTTAACGTATATTAGAAGTATCGGTCACTCCATAATATGATTTATGTTGTAATAGCTCGTAGTTAACAAATAGTTAATTGTTACTTATTAAGTTAAGTAAGAACCGGTCCATGGGCTTGTCATGGACCGGCCCAAGCCCAATGTAGCTTGGAAGTATAAATACCCCTTTCCACCATGGAAAGGGGTTGGTTGTTGTCATTTTTCTAGTTCCACTTAATAAAATACACATAGTTTCTCTCTCACTTTCTCTCTCTAGTTTCTCTCTCTAGAAAACATCAACACACTTCATAGATTCATAGGTTATCAAGATTCTACATTTGGTATCAAGAGCTATGGGGTGATTTAAGGTAATGATTTGTGTGGTTTTTTTAGTTTTTGATTGTATTAGTGTTCTTTAAGAAGATCATCTCGATTCTTGGAGTTTTTGGTGTTTTTGTGATTGGGATTAGTGGATAAGTATTAGTTTTTACTTATTATTGTTGAAATCACAAAACTTTTTGGGTCATTTGGTAAAAATCTGGGTTTAATCTTCATTTTTATTGGTCGACTGTTCATCGTAACAAACTTCTGATTACCCAGCAAAAGTTCCGAACCAACAAGTTCCGGATCAACCAAAAGTTCTGAACCAAGAAGTTCCGAACGAAAAAGTTCCGGATCAAGAAAGTTCCGGATCAAGAAAGTTCCGGACCAAGGAAAGTTCCGAACCAAGGAAAGTCCCGAACCAAGGAAAGTTCAGAACCAAGGAAATTTCCGAACCAAGGAAAGTTCCGAACCAAGGAAAGTTCCGAACCAAGGAAAGTTCCGAACCAAGGAAAGTTCCGAACCAAGGAAAGTTCCGAACCAAGGGAAGTTCCGAATCAAGGGAAAGTTCCGGATCAAGCTAAAAGTTCCGAATCAAGGTAATTCCAAGCCAAATCTTCCGAATCAACAAAAAGTTCCGAATCAAGGGTTATTTTGCTTGTTTTTTCGACGATTTTTTAGAGGATTTAATCTTGGTTTCTTACAACAAAAACTCAACACAATTCACAAGCTTTACTTCACTGCTCGATCAACCGATAATCTTTGTCTCTTTGAAGTTAACAAAATGAATCCGAATTCAGTAATGCCTCAGATGACATCCCTTACGGATATTTCCGTCATTACGGGAACGGATAATCGCCCGCCAATGCTCATCAAAGAAGTGTTTGAAGCATGGCAAGGCCGGATGATGTCTTACCTTAAGGGAAAACCGGTTTATGGGAGGCTTATGGTTAAGTCAATTTTAAATGGTCCACTTGACTATGGTACCATCATGGTCAACAATGTGACTCGACCAAGAGAATTTGAAGAACTTACACCAGCTCAACGACTTGTTGCCTATGCGGACGAAAAGGATCTTCAAACCATTCTCCAAGCTCTTCCCCATGACATCTATAGGATGGTAAGTCAGTATACGGTGGCAAAGGATTTATGGGAACGTCTTAAGGTGTTGCTACAAGGTACGTCTCTCACCAAACAGGAACGGGAATGTCAGTTGTATGACCTGTTTGATAGATTCACGTACAACCCAGGGGAAACGCTTCACGATTATTACTTCAGATTCACCACACTCATGAATGATCTGAATGTATACAATCTTGTGATTGCTCCATTCCAGGTTAACACCAAATTCTTGAATACTTTACCTCAAGCTGAATGGAGTGAGTATATTACCGATGTTAAGTTAACCAGGGATTTGCATAAGTGCAATTTGGATCAATTATATGCTTTTCTTCAGCAGCATGAGAAACATGTGATCATGCACCGTTCTCCACGAGGTATGTACCCTGATTCATTAGCTTTGATTGCGAATCAACCAAGCTTGTCTCACAACAACACTCCTTATATTTTGGGACATCAAGCCTATCATCCATCACCTTACATGACACCAACCTTTCCCTAATACTCGATTCTACCGCAACCACCCACCTCACATCAGCAACAATATCGGTTTAGTGCACCTTCATCACAATATGCTACACAACCTCACCCAGCAAGTATTGCACCTTATGCTCAATCTTCATATTCTTCTTATCAAGAGAATGCAGCATATCCAACAAGCTACCCTGATCAAATGAGTATTCCTTCTAGTGATTATGCAGCTCATCAAGACCAAGCAATGTATTGTGATGATGAGGAAGTCCCCGTTCCTGTATTCAAACAAGGTGCTGACCCAGTTGAAGTGTTAACCACTTTGTCTGCTTATCTCACAAGGACTTTAAGCAAACGAGGATTTAGGGGATCAACTCCTACCAACAATCAGTTGAGGAATTCATCCAATTCTCACCAACAAGCTACTATTGAGAATGGCAGGGTAATGGTTCAGCCTATTCAACCATATCAGGGGAGACCTACCACATCAACTACCAATGCTCGCATGACCAATCAGGCTCCAATGGTTAATCCTGCTCCACGGGCTAATTCCACAGGCAAGTTGAGAATGATTACATGCTACAACTGCAAGGAAGAGGGTCACATGTCCAGGGATTGTAAGAAACCCAAGAGGAGAAGGGATGGACAATGGTTTGCAGAGAAGATCTATCTGGTGAATGCTCAGGCACAAGGAAGGGAACTTGATGAAGAGGAGCTTGCATTTCTTGCTGATCCAGAGATTGCTGAACAAGACACTGTCACCACACAGAATGCAGCATACCAAGCAGATGATCTCGATGCGTATGACTCAGACTGTGATGACTTTCAATCTGCAAAGGCTGCTCTCATGGCAACTATCTCCAGCTTAGGGCCAGAAAAGAGATCTGAGGTACTTATTAATACCACTGATAATACCACTAATGCTAGTATTCAATCACATCAAGTTGTGCAAGAGAGTGCTGATTCGAATGATTCTTCGGTGGTGAGTCTTTCAAATGAGGAGACAATCAATGATAGCAATATCAATGTGAGTCCCCAGACTTTGAGTGAATCACAACCGGGAGCCATTTCGCATACGCCTACTCCTGCTCAACAAGATTTGGTCATGGTTCCTGCTACATTACTTAGCCAAATGAATGCTGCACTCTTAGAAACCCTAGCTAAGAATAAGAATTTGTCTGATGAGCTTGCCTTAAGCAACGAGAAAGTTCAAACTTTGGAATTAGTGCCTTCGTCTAGTGTTCTAACTAATCCCGAATATGATCAATTTCGAAACAAACAAATGGGTCACTTGCAAGAAATTGAAAACTTAAGAGCAAATCTTTCTAATGAACTTAAAGAAAAGGAGTTAGTGGTCACTAATTTTCAAAAACTTCAAACGAATTTTGAATCACTCGAGTCTAAGAAGAATGAAATGGAGATTAATGCTGCTAATAGATTAGAAGTCTAGATTATTTGCTTTTAAGACAATACGTTGCTTCTCAACTAGTACACTTATTTGATGCTTCGTTTAGAGAATTTAACTTATCTCGTCAAAAAGGCCTTCCCCCTAACCCACGGTATGCAAAACAAGCTTTAAGACATAGTCCTAGACTTTATAATGCAACTCAATTAGGATTGGCCTTAGACCCGATTGTTTTTCCCGATGATCGAACAAGTAAGGATCTAGTTGATGAGGATCGGTCATACAATTCTGTAAAATATCCCGAGTGTGATTATTTTAAAATGAATAAGGAGCTTGCAAAAACGGATTTTAGAATTCGCTTCCATATGGACAAAGATCTCATCACAGCACCAACCTACATATTAGATGAAGAAAACCCTAGTACATTTCCTACACTTGTCAATATGGATGGTCCTAAGGAAATTCCAAAGGATCTTCCACCTGTTAGCACTGTATGGTTAAACTTGCAAGAGATTAATCAATACTTTACTAATTTTGACAAGGTCATTTTGGAATGTACGACTTCAAATGGCTTAAACGCCGGAGAATGGGCTTTCGAACATATGAACGAGGTGTTTAAAAATGAGATCAATCCGTTTGTCGAAAGTCTAAAAGGAATTTTTGCATCCCTTAAGGAAAATCTTGTGTTTGAAATTGGTGAAGTTCAAAAAGTGTTTTATGAAATGGACACCGCTTACGAACTACAACTAATTGAAAAAGAAAAGATTTTAACCGAATATGACCGATTCTTGTCTGCAGTAATCTCGTGTGATGTGCTTACTACTGTAAATGTTAATTATTCGAATGAGCTTACATCCGCTATGATTAATTGTGATGCTGTGCATATATGTGATGATGTTTGTGATCTTTCTGTAAATGTTGCTGATACTGTAAATGAGGTAGATAATCATTCTTGTTACGAATCAAACGCTGAGTTTTTAAAGCTACAAGATTCTTACAATTTACTTTCAAAACGCTTTAATCAACTAGAACAACATTGTATATCTTTAGAATTAAAACAACAAACTCTAAATGAGGATCTTTTGATATCAAATGGTTGTGAAAACGGCGTTGAGACGAGTGACAAGATGATTGCAATTGTTAAGGCATTAGAGGAAGAGATCATGAGATTGAAGAGAGATGTGTCATCAAATGAAACATTAAAATTGGAACTAGAGGCTGCAGAGTCTAAAAACCAGGCTTTAGAAATTAGACTTTCGTCTATTCTAGGGGAGATGGATCGTGCAAGACAGGGAATGTCCAAACTTTATGGTTCACTAGAAGAACGCTTCGCTTTTAATGCGGCACAGCAACAATTTTATGTTGAACAATTGAACCAAAAATGTGAGGAAATCTCTGACTTAAACATCCTGCTCATTGACAAAAACATGGTTTTGGCCGAGTTAAAGGAGACACTTCTTCTCACCCGACAAGAAGTTGTTGATAACTTAGCTACCGACTCTGCACCGTCCACTAGTGCTCCAACAACCAAGTCAGTAGTGCTTTATAAGAATCCGCTTCATAAGAGAAACCCGGTTACCTACGATGATTATATGAGGAATGCCATTAAGCATGTAGATCTTGTTAGGGATATCTTAGACGATCTTTATGCCTTAGATCCCTCATGTAGCTACTATTATTCGGCTCATGAATATATTAAGCGAGTTCAATATTGCTTAGCATATTTGCAATACATAGGTACACCAGGCTCTGCACTACTTACTAATAGGCCCATTGCTGTAACTCCATTTAATAAGACTCCAGGAGCAAAACCGTCGTTGTCACAATCAAGTAAGGCACCTTTAAAATCTGTTGCTAATGTTCCCACTTTGCCTTCTACAGGATTAAAAGAGACTACTAAGGCTAAAGGATCGCCACTCAAGAAAGATAAGATCAAGCCCTCCACTAGTAGTGCCAAAAAGAAGAAAGTAGAAGATCACCATAGGAATGTTAGTTCAGCTTTAAATAAAAAGAATCATGTTAAGACTAAAAGCTCTGCGCCTGTGCAGAAGCCAAAACCATTCGTGAATTCTAATTTGAATTGTTGGAATTGTAATGAATGTATGTTTTCCCAACGTCATGATTTGTGTCTTATTGATCATGTAAATGAAATGAATGCCATTAGGAATGGTCTTGAATGGAAGCCAACGGGTAGAACTCGTGCCCAAGTTGGCTGGCAATGGCGTCCCACTGGTAGGACCTTTACATTAGATGGAAAAATGTGCCCTTTAACTAGGAATGCATCCATTGAGGTTAGGTCTGAGCGTCATTTAGTTAGGAACACTCGCACTCAAGTATGGAAACAGCGCCCTTTAATTAGGTCAGCCCCCACTATAGTGCCTATCAGTGAAGAAATACCTTAGGATTTAAGCCAACTAGAATCTACACCACCAACTAGGAAGAAAAAGGCTAGGAAATCTAAGAAACCTAGAGTTAGCAAATCTAAAATTATTAAATCTGTACCTGCTAATAACAAGGAACACTCAGATTCCGATACCTCTACATTGTCTTCGTGTGGTGATATTTTCAGGTGGTCCAAATCATCCTGTGGTATTTGGACTCTGGTTGTTCAAAACATATGACCGGAGATCGCTCGATGCTCCGAAATTTTGTCAGCAAGTTTCTTGGTACAGTTAAATTCGGGAATGATCATATAGCAAAGATAATGGGGTATGGTGAATATCAGATTGGAAACGTGACGATTTGAAGGGTATACTATGTAGAAGGTCTTGGTCATAATTTATTCTCAGTAGGACAGTTTTGTGATTCCAACCTTGAGGTTGCTTTTCGACAACACACTTGTTCCATCCGCAACTTGGAAGGAAAAGATTTGTTGAAGGGATCTCGTGGTGCAAATATTTATACTTTGTCCTTACAAGACATGATGGCCGCCTCTCCAGTATGTCTTCTCTCTAAAGCATCTAAGACCAAGTCATGGTTATGGCATCACAGATTATCTCACCTTAATTTTGATGCTATTAATCATCTGGCTAAAAACGAGTTAGTTCGTGGTCTTCCAAAGCTTAAATTTCACAAGGACCATTTATGTTCCGCGTGTTCAAGAGGGAAAAGTACCAAGAAATCTTACAAGCCCAAAGCTGAAGACACCAATCAAGAAAACTTCATCTTTTGCATATGGATCTTTGTGGGCCAATGAGAACTGAAAGTGTGAGCGGTAAGAAATTCATTCTGGTTATTGTGGATGATTTCTCCAGGTTTACATGGGTTAGATTTCTACGTACAAAGGATGAAGCACCGAAGGCTATCATCACTTTTCTGAAATTCATTCAGGTACGTTTGAACACTACTGTCCGCCGTATTCGTACAGACAATGGAACAGAGTTCGTCAACCAGACTCTTCGTGATTACTATGAAGGAGTTGGTATTTCACATGAAACATCCGCTGCACGCACTCCACAACAAAACGGTGTCGTTGAAAGACGGAATCGTACGCTTATGGAAGCTGCTAGGACTATGCTTATTTAGGCGAACGCTCCATTGTTCTTGTGGGAAGAAGCGATTTCTACTGCATGTTTCACCCAAAACCGTTCTATCCTTCGGAAACGCCATGGAAAAACACCTTATGAGCTTCTACATGACCGTAAACCCGATGTTTCATTTTTTCATGTGTTTGGTGCTCTTTGTTATCCAAACATTAATAGTGAGAACTTGGGTAAGCTTCAACCGAAAGCCGATATAGGTATTTTCATTGGTTACTCACCGTCCAAGAAAGCATACCGAATCTATAACCGTCGTCTTGGCAAGATTGTAGAAACTATGGACGCAGATTTCGATGAGTTGACAGCGATGGCTTCTGAGCAACACAGCTCTGAACCCGCGCTTCATGAGATGGGAACCGGTGCTATTAGTTCCGGATTAGTTCCCAATAATCCTACTTCTACATCATTTTTACCACCATCAAGGCCCGAGTGGGATAAACTGTTTCAACCGTTGTTTGACGAATTCTTTGATCCCCCAAATGATGAAGTTCCAACACCCGTAGTGATAGCTCCAATTCCTGAAGTTGTTGCTCCAGCCAATGAAGCTTTGTCTAATGCATCTTCAATTCACATTAAACAGGATGCACCTTCACCAAGTGATTCTCAAACTACACCTGAATCGTCACCCCTACTTGTGCCTAATGATGTGGAAGAGGATTCTATTGATCACGATTTGGAATATGCTCACCTGCAAGAGCTTCCTTTCTTTGGTGTAGCGATACCTGAAAACCCTTCAGCCGCGTCTACCTCAGAAGAAGCTCCTTCTATTGTTCACTCCAGACCACCTAGGATTGAAAACCATAGCACTAAATGGACAAAAGATCACCCAATTAGGAATGTCATTGGAGATCTAGATCGACCAGTCTCTACACGCCATCAATTACAAGAGAGTGCACTATATTGCTACTTTGATGCATTTCTCTCTGAAGTTGAACCTAAAAATTGGAAGCAGGCTATGACACAATCTTCTTGGATTGAATCCATGCAGGAGGAACTAAATGAATTCCAACGACTTGAAGTATGGGAATTAGTTCCTCTCCCTGACAAGGTTAACATCCTTACCTTGTTATGGGTTTATAAGGTTAAACTTGATGAGATGGGTGCGGTATTGAAGAATAAGGCTAGATTGGTTGCTAGAGGATATAAACAAGCCTTGGGTATAGACTTTGAAGAATCTTTTGCTCCTGTGGCAATATTGGAGGCGATTAGACTATTCCTTGCGTATGCTGCTCATATGAACATGATCGTCTATCAAATGGATGTGAAGATGACATTTTTGAACGGTGAACTAAGGGAAGAAGTCTATGTTAGTCAGCCGGATGGGTTCGTTAGCACGGAGTTTCCTAATCATGTGTACAAGCTTAAGAAGGCTCTCTATGGGTTGAAACAAGCTCCACGCGCGTGGTACGATCTCCTATCAACATATCTCATTTCGGAAGGCTTCTCCAAAGGCAAGGTGGACCCCACTCTATTCACTCTTAAGGAAGGCAACGACATGATTCTGGTACAAATTTATGTTGATGATATAATATTTGCTGCCACTAACATAGAATTGTCAAATCGCTTTGAGAAGATAATGTCCACACGCTTTCAGATGTCGATGATGGGAAAAATTTCATTTTTCTTAGGATTACAGATTTCTCAAAATCCCAGAGGCATCTTTATTAATCAATCCAAATATGCTCTAGAATCTCTTAAGATATATAACTTTGAAAATTGTGACCCCGTGGACACTCCCATGGTGGAGAAATCCAAGTTAGATGAAGATAGGAATGGGACTATTGTCGATCCAAAACTTTACCGTGGGATGATCGGCACCCTTCTATATCTGACTGCTAGCAGGCCTGATTTGTAATTTGTTGTATGCATGTGTGCCCGGTATCAGGCTCGGCCTACCAAAAAGCACCTACATGTAGTTAAAAGGATCTTTCGGTATCTAAAAGGAACACTTCACCATGGTCTATGGTATCCGAAAGATTCCTCGATTGCTTTAATATCATACGTAGATGCCGATCATGCTGGATGTCAAGACACGAGGCGTAGCACGTCTGGATCTGTGCAACTCCTTGGAGATAGATTGATCAGTTGGTCTTCAAAAAGGCAGAAAAGCGCTGCAATATCAAGCACGGAGGCTGAATACATCGCCATGTCCGGTTGTTGTGCTCAAGTCCTTTGGATGAGATCACAATTAACTGACTACGGTTTGGGTTTCAACAAAATCCCGATGTATTGTGACAACAAGAGCGCCATTGCCCTTTGCTGCAACTATGTTCAACACTCCCGGGCCAAGCACATAGACATTCGCTACCATTTCATTAAGGAGCAGGTGGAGAACGGAGTGATCGAGCTGTATTTTGTCACTACTGAGTACCAGCTGGCGGATATGTTCACCAAAGCCTTAGATCGAGGACGAATCGAGTTTTTGATCGACAAGCTTGGCATGAAATCATTCACTCCAGCGACTCTCAAAGAGTTGGCAGAAGAATCAGCTGAATAGTGGTGGTAAACTATTCAGAGTATCCTTTGTTCGTGATCATGTATATTATCGTAAATATATAAACCACAAAAAGAAAATACAAAAATATAAAACCAACAAAAATCATAAAAAATATAAAACCTAGAAAAACCATAAAAATTATAAAATCAAGAAAAACCAAAAATATTTTTTCGTTTTTAAAACGGGCATGTCTTTTAGTACGGTAATATTTACGGCCTTAGAAATGTCGATCAATATTGACACGGTGCCATAAATAGAGTCCGTATAAAAGTTGTACATTTTTAAAACATGCCCATCATGGCTTGTAGTTATTTCTGACTGCAACCCGGTTTTCATATTAAAGTCACGTATTTCCTTGGAAAACGTTGGCTCAGAACGGGAATTAATTTTCTCGGGCATGATTTACAAGCCAAATCATGCAAAGGGATCAAGTTTACTTTATAACTTGGTCTAACACGAATTTGTGTACATCTCAGTGCATTAATTTGTTAAAATAAGGTAAATCTTATTGACACCACGAATCAAATTTTTCAAGATACTAAATTGGAAATGCTTTCATCAATATTTGACTCTTTAAACAATGACTACAGCTCTTTAAATAGAAAACGGGTCATCATTTAAGGGGGAGAAAATATTAAATCATCTTCGTCATTAAATCGATTTTTCAAAAGTGTCTGTGGAAAATTAATTGGCTGAATGATAATTGAGTGGTATTGCTTTAGAAAACGACTTGGGCTCGTTCAATGTGATAGGACTTGCTTTAGATCTTGGAGTTTGGCTAATAGATTGAGTTGCTTAAGTTGTGTGAAGGTTTAGTTGGCAAAAGTTATTGGTGAAAAATTAGTATCCAAAAAGGAAAAGAAGTGAAATTGTAGGGTTAAAAGGGACAATGTGTATAAGTTGCAAAAACTTGACCTAAGTCAAAACTAAACACCCCGCCCCCTTCATTCACTGTTTATGCTTCATTATTCTTGCCGCCATTGATAACACACACAAGATATTTCAAATCGCATACTACTCAATTTGATCCTGTTCATTCGATTAATAAGGTAATTACATCAATATTTTAACTTATAATTCGCCTATTTCATCAGTTGAATCAGGTTAAATTACTCGTTTAATCAGTTTAAACAAAATTAGGGTTTGTGATTAATTTAGGGTTAATTAACTAAGGATTATAGATGGGTTTTGCTCGGATTAGCTTTAGATGATGTGGTATTGCCTTAGATTGCCTTAGAACTCACAAACGCGCTAAGAATAAATCATCATAGCTTCGTCTGAAAAGTTCCGGATGAACATGGATATAAACTTCCGAATGAAGGATTTTTCCGAAAAACTTCCGAATGAGGAAGTTCCGAATGAAGGACTTCCGAATGAAGGAAGTTCCGAATGAAGAAGTTCCGAATGAAGGACTTCCGAATGAAGAAGTTCCGAATGAAGGACTTCCGAATGAAGAAGTTCCGAATGAAGAACTTCCGAATGAAGAAGTTCCGAATGAAGGACTTCCGAATGAAGAAGTTCCGAATGAAGAACTTTCGAATGAAAGAAGTTCCGAATGAAGGACTTCCGAATGAAGAAGTTCCGAATGAAGAACTTCCGAATGAAGAAGTTCCGAACGAAGGACTTCCGAATGAAGAAGTTCCGAATGAAGAACTTCCGAATGAAGGAAGTTCCGAATGAAGAACTTCCGAATGAAGGAAGTTCCGAATGAAGAACTTCCGAATGAAGGAAGTTCCGAATGAAGAACTTCCGAATGAAGGAAGTTCCGAATGAAGAACTTCCGAATGAAGGAAGTTCCGAATGAAGGAATGTTCCGAATGAAGAAGTTCCGAGTGAAGGAATGTTCCGAATGAGGAGTTGTTTTGTTTGATATTGTTTGCCTGTTATATGTACTTGTTGTATTATGTTATGAAATGTGTTATGCTTAGAAGTAAGAATGATATATATCTATATGTTTTTGTGCATCAACCTTTCATGTCTTATCTTAAGCAGATACAATGACTAATCCAACAGTACAAGCAATCCAAGACTCTAGAGAAGCCGCTATTGCTAAAGCACGAACTCTCAAGTTCATACCAAACAATTACCGGCTGAAGCAAGTCTCAAAATCCACTCACCATGGATTTAAAGTAGCCATAGCAATCCTTGATCAATCCCATTTTAAGAATTCTTTAAGAAGTAGTGCCTCGGTGCCTTATGATTATATGTATGCGTTCTGGGCTACCAAGGAAATCACTTCAAACAAGATCACCTTCACCATCGACAACAAGCAGCAGACGCTCACAGTTTCAGATTTCCGTAAGATTTTTGGTATACGGGATACACCCAAAGGCATGTCATTTTCGAGGGATCCTACTAAAGATGAACTAATGGAGATGTTCGAGGCTCTTGGATGTCCTGACATACGAGTTGCGTCTGAGTTTACCACTGCTAAAGTAGGACAACCTTGGAGAGCATTGTTGGGTATTCTCAGTAGATGTCTTACACCAAAAACAAGTGGGCATGATGCTTTGCGCAGTGCTATTATAAACCTCTTCTACGGCATGTACAAAGCTGCAAATGCAGATTATGCATTGTTGATATGGGAAGAATTCACCTTTCAACTCTTCCAAAACAAGAAGCTGAAGACAAATTTCTTTCCTTATCCTCGGTTTATCAAGCTTATCATTAATTATTTTATGAAAAATGATGCTACTATTGATAGGCGTGCAGCAAGTCGCTATCACACTGAAGAAGCTGATGATACTGTGGATCTAAGGCATGAAGGACCATCTGGTGGTGTTATTCCTGGTCCTATTCCCGATTACCTTCTGACGGATAAAATTAAAGGTTCTGCTGATTACAAACTACTGCAACTAGAAATCAAGAAGTTAAAAGCAAACCTTCAGACTGGAGAAGAGTCGTCTACTACGGTCAAGAGTAAAGGTAAACGCAAGCAACCAGCTGCTTTACCTGAACCCGAAACCAAGAAGAAAAAGACTGAGGTTAAGAAGGGAAAGGGTAAGGCTGATGAGTTACGTCTACGTGACGAAGAAGATGTTGTTGATCCTACTCTTGACAAGGCAGAGAAACAAATGATGAAGATAGCAATTCAAAGGAGTAGGAAAGATACTGGCGGTAGTGGTTCAGGTGCAAGGGTAAATATTGAAGAAGAGTACGAGGAGCCAGAGGATATTGATGAGTTTGGGTCACCTGAAAGGTATTCTACTTCGAAGGAGACATCCATCCCGGTTTCAGCAACTGTTGAAAAGGAGTCCGGTGCTCCTACTATCATGGTGTCTACTCAACCGTTAGTAACTCAACCTTTAGCAACTCAACCTCCACCAATACAACCCTTACCAACCAGACCAGCTTCAACACCATTCCTTCCACCACCAATAACTCCCATCCTTAGTACCGTGGTCACAACTGAGCCTCTTCAATCAACTCAGAGCAGCTTTGCAACATCTACAATGGCTGCATTGGTGATGGCCGAAATGTTGGATAAACATGTGGATAATCACAAGAGAGAAATGGATGAACTTCGCCAAGAACTACATAGACGAGTTCAAAGTGAAGAAGCATCTAGGAAAGCCCAGGAAGAGATGCTTGCTAAGTTCGCTGCAGATATGGAATTGACGCGAAAAGCTCATGCAGAAGAACTAGCTCGGGTTAAGCAGACTGAGGCTGATAAGCATGCTGCACGTATCACCACACTTCAAACGATGAGGGATAAATACAAGGAGCATAAAGAAGCACTTGAAGCTTCTGTTGAAGAAAGAGTGAAAGAATCTGTTGAGTCCATTATGCCAAAACTACGTGATGAGTTGAAGACACTCGCAGCTGATAATTTGATGATCAAGTCATCCAATCCTTCAGAATCCGCCTATAAAATTGCTTATGAGTTAACGGATTTTGAATTAAAGAAGATCCTCAAAGCTCGTATGGTGGAACTTGGATCGTTTGATAAGTCGAGGATTCAACGGGCTCTTTACAAATCCCTGAATGACGCTATCATGGAGGATGATAGGTTATTCAAAACGTTTGGAAGTGTGGTACCCTACCACATTCTACCTGAGGAAGAAAGGGAAGAAAGTGAACAGGAAGAGGGTACTGGTGAAGAAGAAGAGGAAGAAGAAGGAGAAGAAGAAGAAAAGGATGATGAAGATGACGATAATGGTGATGATTATGAGGATGAGGATGATGATGATGATGATGATGATGATGGCGATGATGGTGGTGATGGTAATGAGGAGAGTAATAGGAGGAGCAACGGGGATAACAATGAGGATGATGATGGGGGTGAACAGCCTAAAGAGGGAGATAAGGTTACCAGTTCCAAGAAACCTGCTAAGTCTGGAACCAAGTCCAAGAAAGATGCAGCACAGAAGGACAAATCAACATCATCAGAATCAAGACGATCTAAGTGGCGCCACGATGTGAATGCTACTACAGCGTCATCGATTCCCGGTACCTCTATTGCTGTATCTTTACCTATTACCACTAACCCCATTAGTTCTGTTGTTGTTGCCCCTGTGATTGCAGAATCAGTAACCGAACCTGAAGCTGCACAACACTCACCCGTTCTTGACACCGCCGAGATGCCTGAATCGGAACCAGCAGATGTTCACGTTTCCACTCCTCTACACAAGCACAACAATCTACGGTTCCTGAACCAAGCACACGAGACTGGGCAGACACGTTAGAGATTGACGAGACTGCACCGCCACATGCTTGGATCACGGCAGCGGCGCAATATGATCCGATCACAGACGCAGACAAAGATGTGTTGTATCTTCGTATCCGCAGTCCGATTGACTTATGTGCATTTCTTGCTCATGAGTATAAGACTTCGGTTACTCCATCTTTGGTGAAGAAAGTGTTGAAGGATAAGAGACTTCGCGCCAAAACCCGGTTAACCCGGATGGAGTTCGAGTATTATGCCGATGAGATCCTGAAGGCTCTGAATACCGTTCAACGGCTAGGTCTTCATGAATCAGAAAGAGCTCCACCTCCACTTGACCCTACTCAAGATAATCAGATTGCTCTCGACTTCTTCGTCACCAATGATCTGGTTTATCTTCTCAAAGGGTCATCAAAGTACGCAACCTCCCTTACCTTGCTGAAAGCTACCAACTGGGGGACAATACCCTTTATCGAGGAAAAGGTAAACCGAATCTGGGTCCCAAAGGTAAATCGTAATTATGATATGTATGCTGTCATAGGTGCATCTCATTGGGACGAACGAGTCCGAAGGGCGTACAAGGGTTGCTGCCTAGTCAATTCAGGAAGTAACGTTAGATCCGATATCCGCATCTCCAGCATCTTAGGGTTAAAAACTGAAGCCAAGAATGGCTATTATCATGTGACGGAGATTCGTTTGAAAAGGGAGGATGACAGAGAATACAAAATCCAGCAGGGAGATTTTTCTATCATTCGCCTTGAGGATATCGAAGATATGCTGCTTCTGATGACCCGAGATCAACTCACACATATTCCTCGTGAAGACCTCATTGCCTTGAATACAACACTTCGTATGTTCACACGAAGCGTTGTTATCAAGAAAATAGTTGAAGATCTTCAGTTGGGAGTCGAAAGCTACCAAAGGAAGCTCAACTTAACCCGTCCAGTGAATCAAGTTCTACCTCAACATGTAGATAGATGTCCTTATACCGGCATTTCTGTTCCGAATTGTGGCATTTTCTACTTGAACAATCGAGGTTTAATGAAGTTTATGAGGGTGGGTGAGCTATATAAGTACAGTGATGGGACTCTTCTACAAGTCAGAGGAAAGTTGGAGCATCTTAACTCGGGTTGGACTTTGCCAGAGATGACGGAAGATTGGCATCCGGGTTACCGGCAGATGGCGAAGTATGTGATCAAGAAGATTGATCAAAAGCTCCGTGAACGTAGATTGATGAGGAGCTTGGAAAGATTCGTTGGTGGAAGACCATATGGAGTGCACCACAAGCTACTGCAACGATCCATCTAATGGGTCGTACATTTCAGGTCCACTTTATATTGGTTTTCAATTGTGAATATGTATATTTGTGAATATTGTGCTTTTGCGGCTTGATGTAGTGTTAAGGTGTGATAATTTTTCAAGAATTTCTCACGAGATTCTAAATCTTTCAAAATATATCATACTAAAGCACTACAAATATCCCTTATTAAATTAAGGGGGAGCATTAACTTGTTCTATGGCCAAACATCGATTTCATTTTTTACCCAAAGACCGGTTAATCCATTCAATATCCCAAATATTAATGGTTAACATTTTGGATAAGGGGAGAAAATAGGATTAAGGAGACTTAAGTGATACTTGGCTAAAAGATGAAAAAGATATAACGATAATCCAACTTAATATGTGTAAAGCACGTATTAAGGGGGAGCGTTTTTGATGATCAAAAACACCTAAGGTATGAAACTTTTGATGTCAATATCACAAGTACTTTAGGTGATTTTCAATGATTTTTCATGGTGGCAATTCCTTCCCAAAACACGCTTAATTCACGACGAATGTGGTGACAAAAGGGTGGTAGGAATAGGTTTGGTCCAATGATTCATCAGAGCCGATGGAATCTTCCCAAGGACAATTCCCTAGATAGAATTAGAAGTCCTAGGAAAGATGGAGAAAGAATGTGAACGTAGCTGAATGCCGACCAAGTACTTAAGCTAGCACTGGAACCATCACAACAAGGTGCTAGTGATGACGTATTGGTAAGAATTGAAGGGGTTGAAGAATGAAAAAGAAATGTAAAGATAAAGGGTGTAAAGAAAGAAGCCCTCCTTACAACTTTAGGCAGAAACCGGGTCAATACATATGCTATTGAGGTCATTTTTGCTAATGATTCTCGGTATTGAAGAAAGACATCATGGACCCAGTGATGCAATGCCCAACCCTTCCCAGCTAACTCAAATATCTCTCAAAAGGTATTTGTTTTAATCACACGGAGATCAACACGTTATCTATTGGTTTATTCACTCCGAATAGACTGGTATTGAAAAGGTGGCACTCCTCTCCAGCCATCGCTCACTAAATCAAAACGCACAATCGAGTCTAGAGCCAAGAGATCATCAAAAGTCTCATTAGGACACTTTCCATTTATTCCTTGCTTTCTCACACACTGTGAAAAGTAAGAGATTTTCATGAGTCCTACGCAGTATTCCTGTAATATTGCCAGAACATCTGAGTGATACGCAAGTATTACAATGAAGATGGAAATCATGCTTGAGCCAACATCAAACAAGCTCATGGTAGGTTACACGTGCGGTTCTTTTAGAACTAATCTTGTGAAAAACTGGAAAGAAACAGTGGTTTAATTCTTAATTGAACTTAAACTCGTTCCAGGCCTCTTCGCATTATCATATGATCTTGCCAGAACACTCAGAGTGACTCTTTATTGATCACAGTGACGAGTGGAAATCCTTCTAGTGTTAACATCAAACAGCACTTGGTAGGTGACGTGCAAGATTCTTTATGAATTGAGCTCGTGACAACTGGAAAGCAACGATGGTGAAAATCTTAATTGAAATTCACTTGTTCCAGGTTTCATGAATTGACGGCTTCAAATCACAAGGATAATTTATCCGAGTGATTCACTCTTTATGTTCGCAGTCAGCTTTGGACGGTCGAATAAAGAGAACGGGTTTACCCGCGAAATCCTGTCAGGAAGTTACTTAATTGAAACTATCCGTCACGGGTACGATATCTAATATCGTCCAACGGTCTTCACCGACCGGAGGTAAAATGCTACCGAATTAGAATAAAATGTTCAAAGCCATTTTATTCGTGTCGTTGCTGTGTACCTGTTAAAGACGGTGGCGTTGCTGTGTACCTGTTGAAGACGGTGGCGTTGCTGTGTACCAGTGAAGACGGTGGTGTTGCGGTGTACCTGTAGAAGTCGTTCCCACATGCTTATGTTTTTCTGCATCAAAGTTTAGCAAAAATTCAAGAAAGTACAAGATAAAGTCTTCCGCTGTATCAAACTCTGAAACTTTCGAGAATTCAACAAAAAGACATAAGTGTGTGGAACATGGAGTCACGAGGAGGCAAAATTCACAAGAAGGCAAAAGATCGCACGTGAAAGGCCAAAAGAACAATGCTCTCAAGCCAAAGCCAAAAAGATCAAACCAACATATTCACAACAAAAGAAAGAAAAGAAGAAAAGACTACGAGCTAAAGAACGAAGACTTAGTATAGTATGCTAGGTTTAGAACTTTGTAACGTGGAGTGACCTCCCTTAGGGGGAGATTGTTAGAAATACGTTTTAACGTATATTAGAAGTATCGGTCACTCCACAATATGATTTATGTTGTAATAGCTCGTAGTTAACAAATAGTTAATTGTTACTTATTAAGTTAAGTAAGAACCGGTCCATGGGCTTGTCATGGACCGGCCCAAGCCCAATGTAGCTTGGAAGTATAAATACCCCTTTCCACCATGGAAAGGGGTTGGTTGTTGTCATTTTTCTAGTTCCACTTAATAAAATACACATAGTTTCTCTCTCACTTTCTCTCTCTAGTTTCTCTCTCTAGAAAACATCAACCCACTTCATAGATTCATAGGTTATCAAGATTCTACAGATTTATTGCAAGGATCGTTGTGTGTTCATCCTCATTTGATTCACGTAATCAGTATAAACCCTAACCTCTTTTCTTTTATGTTTTGATTTATTAATCACATAAAATCATGAATGTTTTTAATAAACTAATTAAAAACAAGTGTAAACATGTTGTTTAATCATGGGGTATAATCAATTAAGTGTTTAGGGGTGTTTGTTGTTTGGCCGACGCCTAACCGAGCGCCGAAGGGGGTCTCGACTTGGCTTTAACTCACACCACCGAGACCTTAAGGTCTCGGTTTGGTGGTAGTGGTGTCACGACAACAGCAAGGAAGGGAAACCCCGACCTAGGTCGGGGTATGGTGGTGTTTTTGGGTCCGGTTTATGGGTTAAAACACGGGTCCAGTTCACACATGGTTAGATTTAAAACACGGTCTGGTTCATGAGTTATTTTTACAAGGTTTAATATTTTACAAGTTATATTTTTTTACAAGACTTAAATTAAATTAATTAAAAACATGAACATGATTATTTTAGTTTACATGACTTAGGTTATTAATTTTATTATTAATGCATGAATTTTAACCTAAGTATTTATCATTTAATTAGACTACATAATTAATTAATTATTAAAATCATGACCTATTTATAATTAATGTACATGACTTAGGTTATATTATTAATAGATAATAATACATGTTTTAACCTAAGTATTTATTTTACCTTTATTTAATTAAATCATGTTATATTTAATTAAATACATTAACCTATAGTTTATTTAAATCACATCAAAATAATTAATAAACTATACTATATAATCACATGACTTAGAATAATAATCAGTAAACACTTAAGCTTATATAATTAGCTTAATGATCCAACTTATATCTAATTATGGAAACTTTCTATTTTTAGAAACTTATTTAATTAAGGCAGCTAATCTATTTATGAAAACTTTCTATTTTTTAGAAACTTATCTGTTTTAAATAGTGAATCTATTTTTGGAAACTTTCTATTTTTGGAAACTTTTTATTTTTGGAAACTTTTTTTTGCTAACCGTGATTTCCGACTCATTGGCCGACTAATCCATGGGGTTTGATCCCACCGCCACACAGACTCAAACCAGGTAAAGCCCTCCCTTTTCAAGAGTTTGGCGAGGCCACTTCAAGGTTGTTTGCACCTAGTGGGAATTGAACTTGAGACCTCACACACTTTAGAGTGATAGCCATAAATCTTTTGGCAACTAGGCCACCCTTGAGTGGTTAGTTTTGGAAACTTTCTATTTTGGAAACTTTCTATTTTTGGTAACTTTCTATTTTTGGAAACTTTCTATTTTAGGAAACCTGCTATTTTTAGAAAGTTACTTATTATTACACAACAAGTGTAATAAACATGAAATACAAGTAATACTTAATCAGAATAGACAGAATATATGATATACACAGTATAAAGCTTAAATCAGTAAAACATGACATGAACATATAAAACAAGCTAAGACATGATATAAAACCAGTTATGTACTCAGTAATATGATACTTATACACATATGTATTTATGTAGCATTAGTGATACCGAAGTAGGACTCTCTTCCGTTCGTCTTCTTCGTTCACTGGACACAAGGTACGAATTCTCCGTCCTTTCAGTATGGACATTCTTTCCTTATTAGGATTCCCCGTATGCAGCCAACTGTTTTCCCAGTATATGTTTTATATGTTTTTGAATTGCTTATGTTTAATTACAATACCTAAAGCCATATACATGCATGACCAGTTTCACCTAGTTATGGAGGTACCATAACCATAACACTGGAGGTACTAGTGTTATGACTTCACCACGACGGAGTGATAGCTCGTGGCGTCCCTTTCAGCTGTTAGCCATTTATTATATTATCAGGTGGGGCGTATGGGTGCATCCTAGTTTACATGTTTTCAGCAGATTACTCAGTGTGAATGTGGTGTGTGCCTTGCATCCTTCACAAGGAGTTGATCCCTCCCACCCAAAACCAGTATATTAAATTAGAGGCAGACCCTCTAATTTGCATGACGAGGTCACCCCTCCAAGTATGCATGCACGTTGATATTTCATGACCTATATTGGCTAATGGTAAATATGTTAAACAGTTTTTACAAGATAAACATAAGGCTTTTCAAACTATAAAACCAGTTTTACTAAGATATAACCAGGTTATCCAGGACTTAGTCTTTTCCGCTGCTTCATGCTTATATGCTTATATTATTCATGTTGTATTGGTATATCCGTGCACTGAGCGTATTGCTCAGCCGTTTTCCATTTCATGTTCCCAAAATGGCAGGTACTCAGGGACGCTCGTAGACTTTAAGCGTACGTGCATATGGATTGGAAGCTTCCTAGCCTTCTTTACTTTATTCATTCCTTTATACTTTGATACTAATTTCTATGGACATTTTTTAGTCCTTTCATTTATAGTATTTATGTTTTTGTGTGATGAGTTCAACTTTTGGACTACCGATGTTTGATTCTGGTATTTCCTTTATGGTCATGTGATGTTTTATACATTTATTCTTGTATGCTTTGATGACACGCCATAATCTCGCGTGACATTCCATTTTTTAAAATGGGGTGTTACAATTATGGTATCAGAGCCAAGGCTTCGACCTATAGGCTCTCAAAACATGACCTGTGATTAATAGGTAGTCATTATGGTCTTTCTAGAACTGACAGTCGGTTTTCATGCATTCATCATTTTCATGCATACATATATATGTCATTGTCGTAGGTTTATGACTAAGTAATGGTTGGTATAGGACTGTCCCTATTTAGTCGCATGTGTTTTATCGAAACTTTTAAATTTGGGACCGACCCATAGGCGTCCCCTAGCCATGTCTTTTGTTTTGGGTGAACTGACCATAGGCGTTCACTCTCGCGCATACAAAATTTTTCATAAAACTGCATCATGCATTCATGTACTAGTTTTCCTGCATAAAATTTTTCTCATGATTTATTGGCTTAATTTTTTTCATGTATATTGTTTATGTTTTAATCAGCTTAATCATGTATTTTATGTTATACTATCAGATGGTTCTCACACGCGAGCAGGAACAACTCAATGCAGCAATCCAAGCTGCAATGCAATCAGGGTTGAGGTTCAGGCTGCCAACAATCAGCAGCATCAACCAGTGCCTCCTCCTCCTCCTCCTCCTCCAGCAACATTGGCCACATGGTTGGAGAGATTCAATAAGCTCCGTCCTCAAGCTTTCGAGAGAACAAATAGCCCCAGTGAAGCTGAAAGCTGGTTGGCTCACATTGAGAAGATCTTCGATGCTATGGACTGTGACCCCATTTTCAAGTCGAGGTTGGCATGCTACCGGTTCGAAGGTAGCATGGTGGTAGCACTAAAGCAGTGTGAGGGAGGTGATGATTGGGTGGCTGGTTTGTCATGGGCTCAGTTCAGGGATAAGGTGATGGAGCAGTTCTTTCCCAAGGTTGAGCAAGACAAGCTAAAGAGGGAGTACCATGGGATCCGACAGAGAGCTGGGGAGAATAGCAAAGAGTTCATGCAGCGCTTTCTTCGCTTAGTTGGTTTCCTTGGTGCAGCAGCAGGTACTCCTGAAGAGCAAGCACATCACTTCAGGTGGGCTCTTCGTACATCGGTCGCAAACAACTTGGTGTGTGCTACGTTCAACACGCTAGCACAATTGGCGATGCAGCACGTAAGCTGGAGATGCTGCAGGAGAGAGATGAGTTCAGGGAAGCAGAGAGACCCAATAAGAGGTAAACATTCGTATTCAAGCGGTGATAAATTTGTATTCTTTCAGTATATGTCAATATTTCATCTCTTTAAATTGTATTTTCCAGGCAGAAGACTGGGGACCGGTCTCAGCCGGCTACTCAGCAACAACCTAATCAGCCCAAGGGAAACGGTCAGACTCACGACCGTTCTGCTACGGATAAGCGTGGCGGTAATGATAATTACTGTAACAACGTTGGACACTCCAATAGCAGCAGGTCCTTATACTTACGCATTTTTTTATGATTACATGTTATGATTCTTAATTCTGACACATTAGCAAATCTTCTACCAGGAATCATGGTAACGGTAGGGACCATAACCTGAGAGGTTTATAGCCTAACCGTCCAGCTATCACTGGTATTAAATCTTATGATTATCCGCATTGTCCTTTGTACCTATTTTCATGTCTCATGTATAGTGTATTTATCAGGTTCTCAGCCAGTCAGGACGCCTGCTGGAGGATATACTCATCCTCTTTGCTCTACTTGCCACCATAGGCACCCAGGGCCATGTCGCCGCGACAGTGACGCATGCTTCAAGTGTGGTCTTCCTGGCCATCGCATGAAGGACTGCCGCAAGGGCGAGATGGAGGGTACATCGGGACATGCTGATACCAAGCCGCCTCCTACTACTGGGCGCGTTTACACGACATCTCGCGATCAGGCCAAAAAGTCTATAGGTACCATCACTGGAATCTTGTATATGTATGGTCAAGCTAGATGTGTTTTGTTTGATACGGGTGATACTCACTCGGTCATTTCTACGGCTTATGCCAAGAATGTTAGGATACTCCCCATGCCACTAGAGAATAGACTCACTATTTCCACGCCTTTGAGAGACTCTGTACTTATAACCCATGTGTACAAGAGCCTTCCCCTAGAGTTTGATGAAAAGGTTCGTCCTGTTGACGCACTTCCGCTAGACATAAATGATTTTGACATGATTTTGGGCATGGATTGGCTATCCAAGCATCATGCTACCATAGACTGCCATTCATATCGAGTCATTTTCGGTGATGTTAATGCGCCAGAGTACATTCATAACGGGTTCGTACCCGACAGGTCTATAAAAATCATATCAACCCTGCAAGCACGTGAACTACTGTCACAGGGTGCGAGGGTTATCTAGCTACTGTTCATGACATGGATGCTGAATCCCCATCAATTCAGGATCAGCCGATAGTGTCAGAATTTCCAGATGTATTTCCAGAAGGACTTCCGGGCATACCACCTGCACGTGAAGTAGAATTTAATATCGAGCGCATCCCAGGAGCTGAGCCGATTTCCAAGGCTCTTTATCGCATGGCTCCCATAGAGTTAAAGGAGCTGAAGGATCAATTGCAAGAACTTCTAGAACGAGGCTTTATTCGACCGAGCGCATCTCCATGGGGCGCACCGGTCTTATTTGTTAAGAAGAAGGACGGCAGTATGCGTCTTTGCATAGACTATTGAGAGCTCAACAAGATTACCATCAGGAATAGGTATCCACTACCACGTATAGACGATCTGTTTGACCAACTCCAAGGGGCCAAAAATTTCTCCAAGATTGATCTAAGGTCAGGCTATCATCAGTTACGGGTTAAGGAGCAGGACATCGCCAAGACTGCTTTTCGTACATGCTATGGCCACTACGAATTTGTAGTCATGCCATTTGCCCTTACCAATGCTCCAGCAGTGTTCATGGATTTGATGAACATAATCTTCCATGAATTTCTGGACAAGTTCGTCATTGTCTTCATTGACGACATCCTGATTTTCTCTAAGTCCAAGGAGGAACACGAAGACCATCTTCGTACACTACTACAGATTCTTCGCCAGAAGCAGCTATATGCTAAATTCTCCAAGTGTGAGTTCTGGTTAGACAAGGTGGCATTCTTAGGTCACATTGTATCAGTAGAAGGAATCACTATTGATCCAGCGAAGGTTGAGGCTATTACTAAATGGCCGAGGCCGACATTAGCGACTGAAGTCCGCAGCTTGTGACAATCCGTCAACTTACGATTGATATTTTATTCTCAATTATTATTTGAAAATATCACTTTAATGATACAATATGAACTCACTTATTTTTGGGAAGAAATTTGGATTTACGTCTCGGAGTAGCATCGACTGCGTCTAAACCTGAGGATTCAACGTTACGTGCTTACGTTTACATACACCGTCTTTGGTGATAGTCCGACATTTCAGAAAATAAATTTATCCGTAAATATTATTTTGGAGTTTTAAATTTGTGTTGGTTCATAAACTCACAAATTTACGAGACGAGATTAGGACTTACAATTTTATTTTAACGTCCTTTACGACTAAACCGGAAACCTTAGGATTACGTATTTACGTTTTCGAACTCCGTTTTTGATGAAACAATTTTTATTGGATTCGTTTTATAACGTTGATTCATAATTTATAAAAACGTTTTTCGTAAAACGACCCGAGGGCACGCAAATCGAGGAAACTAGAATCGAGGAGTACCCGTAAATAAATGGGGATGAGACAAGTGGGACACTTGTCCCACCCCCATCAAAATCGGCCAACACAACACCACTTAACACTTGATGTGTCAAGTTTAGCTACAAAGCCTTACACTTGTAAGCAAAGCTTACAAGTTAAGCCTTTACACAACAAAACCACTAGCAAAACTAGCAACTTCTCATTTCCATCCATTCCACTCATGCAAAACACCTACTCTCTCTCTCTAAGCCATTTTTGGCCGTCCCATATAGCCTCCAAAACACCACCAATTGATCCAAATTTAACCAAGAACATATGTTATAATTAACATATGTTAATCCTCATTCAAAAAGATGAAGATTGGTGCAACTTATAACATCCATGGAGGAGTTTTCATGGTGTCATGAGGCTGATTTTCCACAAGGATTTGATGAAGATTGGAGTTCTTGAAGATGGTGTTGGCTAAGCACAAGTTTCTCCATCAAAAACCATGTCCAAATCATAACATACATCAAGTTGGTGGTATAAAGATTGTCCTCCTCATCTTCTTTTTTATTTTGATTATGTAAACTTGTATTTTATTTCCTATTGTATATATTTATGATGATTATATGATGATAAAAATGTTATGTGGGGATTTGTTGTTGATAAACATGATTAAAAAGGTGAAAAACCATATGAAACAAGGTTAAAATCTTGATTAATTTGCATGACTGTATAAAACAGTAAAGGACCAAGTGGTAAACTGATAAAATGATGAAGTAAAATGGAATAACAGTAAGCTATGGGTCTTGTACACATGTGAGAGTTGGCCATGCAATGGAATCAAAATAATGAGTGAGATATGATCAAAACAAGTTTAGGGTATAAATCTGAAGTTACTGTTTTGGACGATTTTTAGAAAATATTTAGAAGATGATTCAACAGTAGCTATAGAAGAGTTAAATGTAGCACATATCATGTAGTTTATGTGATAAAAATTTGAGCTTCTATCTCTATGTAGAACTCAAGATATGACAGTTTTGGTAAAGATGAAGTTAAAAATCAGATTTTTGGAAATTAAAGAATAATACTATTATATAAGCACTCACATTTTAATATATAAAATGTAAATAAAAACCCACTAACTTATAAAACTTATTTATATAAATATATAAAAGGTGTAATAAGTGTATAAATGATGAAAATGGAAACTTGTTAAGTTTTATAAGTTATAAAACTATAAACTTGATTTTTACGACTTTTTCGGTTATTGCCGTAAAATTAACGTTTTTGTTGAATAAAACTTAGACGACAAAACCCGTCTCATGTAAAGTTTATAAAATTCATATACTGATGTATAAGTAACTAATACAAGTAAAAACCGATAAAACCCGAACTATAAGAAATACGGACGTTAACGGACTAAATTAACGTTATTGACTAATAATACAACAAAAATGGACTAAAACACTTATAAACTTATTATTGGGCTTAACTCATTTTAGGCCCAACTTGTAAAGTGTACATACTGATAAAATAAGTATAACAAGGATTAAAACAAGTTAAGGACTTATAATAGGCTTGTTGAACCTAAAACACGTAAATAGGTAAAACTAGTAAACTAGTGTAAAAGTTATCGACGTATAACTCTAAAATGAGTAAACAAGAATATGTAAACCCACTTGATCATCATATATATATAATCATCATATGTATACATAATTGATATTTTTATAAAGTCATTGGACAAACGTCTAAGACCGATTATTATTTGTCTAGGTTTCCGTGATTGAAGCGCGTACCATACGTCCGAATCGCCGATAACCCGCCTTCCCACATCAACGTGAGTTCATAGCCTCGCACACTTTTAAATGTTTTATAAATGCTTTATAAACCCGCGAGGGAGATAACATGTTAGTTTTTATAAAAATTTTGGACACCATTTGTCCCGATTGTTTGTTTATTGATTTTGGACCCGAATGATTGAATGACCCGATTGTATGACCCGATAAATGATTAATGGACCCGATAGATGAAATAAAATGGATTATTAAAGTTAGGTTATG
This sequence comes from Glebionis coronaria, assembly GCA_025667525.1. Lineage (NCBI taxonomy): Eukaryota > Viridiplantae > Streptophyta > Magnoliopsida > Asterales > Asteraceae > Glebionis > Glebionis coronaria. The sequence continues at coordinate 384,029,572 of CM046874.1, forward strand.
TCACTAAAAGTCCCATTAGCATGAATTGTGAACTATCGGGAGTTGGTAGACGCTTATGCATTTAATAGTACTATTTGGGGACGATCACCCCAGTTCGCGCCTTGACGGTTGATCCCCGTCGTGCCACATTGATTGGTAAGCGAATTTATGTATGAGAAGATTTCCAATAGCGTGACCTTTGTGACGACACGCTACTTTAGATGGGCAAAATTGGTATCGGGTTAGCTACCCGTTTTGGTTTAGTAAGGTAACAATGTCATGCGGCTTATAATAATCCAATCACCAAAATATTACTGGACGCTCCGAATTACGATGTATTGCCTGACTAGCAATACTGGGTCATACTATTGATATTATGTTTGTATTTTGGTTTTCATAACCATATTCATATAACGATTTTTATTTGATTTTATACAACGTCATAAGACGTATTGTATGATGTTTTATTACGACATTGGCTCGGATAATGATTTTTAAGGCAAACGCCTATATTATGATTTTCGATAAGGATTTGTATAAAATGATTTTGGCTATTTCATGGCCTATCAAAACGATTTGTACAAAATGATTTTCAGTAATACTTTTATACTGATATTATATTGATGGAACTTATTAAACTCTATGAATTCACTCGGCGTTATCGCTGACCTTTTCTTTTAACATGTTTTATCTCAGGTACTTGAAGGTAATTCTCGGGAAGACAACAAGAATTCATGGCCCGCACTTAAACAATATTTTTCCATTCAAACACTTGTAAAACTTTTGTATGAAATGTAATGACTTGGGACCTATGTAACTTTGATGTTTATGAATGGAAATGATTTATTAATAAACGACGTGATTTTTATGCGTTGTCTATGATGTGAGTAATGTGCTATCCCGTAACACCAACTAGTCTTCCGCTGAACTGAGTTGTATAAATTTGGGGGTGTTACAGTTTGGTACCAGAGCTCTCGTTATAGAGAACGAAAGATTTTTAAAACCAAGGTTTTGAATAAAACTTTTCAAAATCTTTTAACTATAAACATTTTTCTAAAAATGTCTAAAAATCTTTTGACTATAACGGTGCCGAAGAATTCCCGAGTTACCGACAAGGCCAGACTGAGAAGTGTTATTTTAAGATATATATATATATATATAACTTGGATTATATATATATATATGATGTAATTTTATTACATGATTGTTTTATGATTATTTTGATTTTATACGACGTAGATTGTCACAATGTACCCTAAATCCCCTAGTAAATTAATCGAAGATATTCTCGTAGGAATTCTAGCTATCCTAGATCTAAACCAAGTTGTGGATATTTATGATCCCAACAAATGATTGATATTCGTAGAAATGTAGATATTAGTTGATTGTGATATTGGAAAAGAATTGGCGAGATTAAATCTGATATCGATGTCATGACGATCTTTCCTTATAGAGTGGAGTTTGACAAAACGTTATCACCTGGAAAGATGTCATCTGATTCGTTGTCATCCAATTCTTAAATTGAAATCGAAAGGGTGAATGTTGCACTTGAGGCTGTTATTGGAACCATTACCCAAAAGCCTCATGCCACTGATACCTTTCCGAGAAGTCTAGTTGAATGATCAAGTCATTTCATATTAATGACTCATTTGATAATTGTTGCTGTAAGAGCTATAGGATTGAAATTAAGTGTTGATCATATCAAGCTTTTATTGCCTTTACTAGGCCGAAGAATAAGATTGAAAGTATTGGGATATGAAGTAGGATATTGAATTGAGTATAAAATTTGTTAAAACTTGAATAAAGTAAAATTTAACTCGTATGGAATATGAGATTGTTACGAGGAAGTCGTTAAGTCATGTGATTGAATTAGAAGATTTTAATTGATTGTAGGTTCGTGTTAAGGGTTGTTCCTAGGCCATTGTCCACTGACGAGGATGCCTAGTGTCCAAGAAATAAATTGAAGAAATCTTCTTCTAAATTGAGACCGATGGATCTTCTGGGACATGTGGAACACCTAATGACTCTTGTAGATTAGTATTCATTGTGGTATCTTTTAAAAATCCCTAACTTAACTGAGACATCAGTTGGTAGGATGAGTTCTGAGAATTGTATGACATAGTGACACGTAATGTGTTACGGTACAATTTTGACTTGTTTGTGATTAACGAAAAGACTACCTTTGATTGCTAAATTCTACATGTATCGATGTTATCTATCCTTTATTGCTTCATCCTAATGTTCTCATTAGTGATGCAACCATTGAACAAGTACTCATCTTGATTTAAGTTACGTTGTGGATTATTCTCTTTGTATTCTTGAGTGCCATCGAAGTCATGAACCTCATGATTGTTTGGCTAAGCTCATTTCCTATCATAATGAAGTTAGTTCTTGGTGAACAAGCTTTCATCACACTTTTGCAAGATCACTCATTGTTTTTATATGATAAAACGGTATCCTTTGAGAAAAATTAAATTTTCATCACTATAAGGATTATTCATAGTAAGATTTATAAGTGATTGTTATCGAAATGAAGTTGTTTATAAAACACCTTGGAAAACTTAATTGTTTTCATAACAAGGAAAATCTTTGTGAATTTATTTTGATTCTTATTTAAGAATTAAGCATGAAAATGTTTTTGATGATAAAATTTTGACGAACTGAGTATTGCATCGTTAATCTTGAAATTGTATATAGTTGTGCGCCTACATACAGTTTGGAATGGACTATGCAAGACTGATTAGTAGTCATCATAAAACTAATGAATAAACACTACATTTTCTTCGAAGATTGTGAAAGATCAAATTTTATGAGATCTGTAAGAAGTGAAAAATAAGGACATATTGTTAGGGACACCTACATATGTGCCTGTAGCATCTATTCTTCTGAGTTGAATTTACTCATCTGTGGAAATTGTCTTATTTGACAATTGACAATTCTTTCTTGTCCAATTCTCCCGTAATGAGATTCTTAGGAAAGTATATGATTACCGAGTGTTGATACCCGACTGGATGTATTGACATTCCTATCAATTCTTATGATTTGATTTCTTTTGAATGACCTGGGTAACGATCCGAGGAGCTTTCGAATGCGTACTCAAATTATGAAAACATGGGATATATTCATATTCGTTAAATGTTTTCGTCTGTATCCGATTTGGAATTCTCCCGCATAGATTTTGCGTTGACCTTACTCTTTAGATGATAGTTATGTCTCCAGATATCCCTGAATTTGCGAAGGATTATGAATTATTATTAGACTTTTGAGAAGTTCACATCTTATCGATGGCAATAAAACTGGAAAGTTGACAGTGCCAGTGGAATGGATTGATTAATTATGACATGACAACATTGTCTTAATTGATGGGAACTCGAGTAGGATTCCCTAAATGATAAGATGTTGATTATCAAAAGTGATCTAAATAATTCTTGATGGATGATTTTATCCCGCATTTTTGACTTGAAATTATATTGTGAAAGGTTGTAAATTAGTCATAGATATTATAATATAGAAGGAACCTAATATGGATGTATTAAAAGATGTTTATCTTATTTGAAACTTTAGGAGGTATTTGTTGGTGAATTACCTAGACTTTTGCCATTAAGGCAAGTTAAATTTGGTATTTGATTATATTTTCGGTGCTGCACCTGTGGATTGTGCACTGTACGTCAGCACCATCTGAATTTAAGGAATTACCGTACAACTGAGAAAGTTGTCGGGGAAAGATTTTATTATACCAAGCCTGTCATCCTGAAGAGCTATGGTGTTATCTTTCCTTATATTAGATTACCGTGACTGAGTAAATTGACAATCGAAAACGATATCCATAACTCGAAATGGAAGATTTGTTCGATCATTTACAAGGTTCTAGCGTATGTTTTAAAGATTTGATCTACGGCATGGTTATCATCAACTTCGCATCTGCGAATGAGATTATCTATTCCAATCACTACATCCGGTGCTTGTAATGAACAATATGAGTTCCACGTGATGTCGTTTGGATTGACCAATGCACATGTAGCTTTCATAATTATGATGAATCACGTGTGTAGGCTGTAATTTGATAAATTCATGCTCGTGATCACTAAGGACCATTTGTTTGTATATACGAATAAGAATGAGTTAATAACTATTTATAGACTGCCCTAAATTGGCCGAACAATAAAAACATGTACCTTGAATAATTAATACGTGATTAAAGACTTGAACCTTTACATGATTAGGCTATGTGATTAAAAGGATAATGGAATATAAATTGACTCTTCAAAAATTAAGAGCCCTTTTAAGACTTTGGGTTTTACCAAAAAGAAATGGAAATATGTTTTGACAAATGTTTTAAGAAAGGATTTTTAGGGATTATTCCCTTATACACAAACCATTTAACTAAACTTCTGTTTAGGGGTAAATGTTTGTGTATACTTTTAGACAACTTAAGAGGAATTGAGGAAACTATATAAAACATGACTTGAAATTTGAAACGATAATTTACGCTTTTCAAACTAAGGAAATTTTGACCAAAGTATAAACAAAGATTATTCAAACATTTACGAATCTTATTAAATTATTTTCGATAAATCAACCAAAAATCTTGTTAATTAAATTCAAATTTATTTTGAACATTTTATATAATTGGTTGAACTAAGAAATTTAAAACTTTTACGTTTACGCTTCATAAAAATTAACTAATAATTAATTAATTAATCACAATAATTATCGACGCTTTAGACAACGGATTGAGTAAAACGGATAAAAATGATAGATGAGACGAAACTGAAACTTAGAAAATATGAAGAAAGTTGAACGTAAATACTGACGCATAATATAGAAAGAATATCAGAGTAAATTGTGGACATGATAATTATAACATCATGAGAAGTGAATATAGATACTGACATATTATAGGATAAAGAATCAATTAAGATGTATTTCTTGATAATGAAGGTACAAAATAATTTGTCGAACGATATAAAAACAAACAATGTTTGTAAAAAGGATAATATAGATTATTAAAGAGGTTCGCGGCTAATGTGAACCATTAAAAATTGAGAAGCTGATAATGTTAAATATTTTAAAGACCACTTGTGATTGTCTAAATATGGAGATTTTGAGACATAGTTATGTTGGAATTTGTAAGTATAAGTATTCTATTTATGTCATTTTATGACTAAAAGTATCTTGGTCTGAAGAAGTTGTACTAATGGTAATTATGAAGGCAGACATCGCCTCATACATTAGTTAACGTCTAGCTATTGCAAAGGTCATCATCTGAATTTGATCCGATTTGAGTCATCGTCGACAGACTGACCAAATCTGCTAATATCATTCTCGTTAATGATAAATGCAAAAGAGTTATGTAAACATAGTGTGCTTGTATCGATCATCTATATATCAAGATCCTCGCTTCGCATCGAATTTCTAGAGATTTTCTCAGAAATCAATAAGAACGAACCTTGATGAGAGTACTATGTACCATCCCAAATCGAAGGGACGAGGTAAAGTAACGATACAAGGTAATATAAGTGCTGTTTTATGTTTGAATGATTGACCTTTGGTAATAGACCGTATAATCGTTTTCCTTTGGAGGTATTATCATTGATAATCATCGTATTAGGATTGAGATCGAATCTTGTTAGGATCTGAATCTTAGAGCATCTGTAAGCAGGAGTTGAGATGAAGACATCCGACATACACCCATTGTGAGTTGGACATGTCTTTTAGGTTTAAGGTTTCCTATGATGGCGAACCTATCCTTGCAAAATACCCGACCCGCGAAATCTGAAATGATTGTTGAAATTAGGATTTGATTATTAACTGCCGATAGTGGGCAAGAGGATATGTGAATGTAAAATGTAGATCTTGAAGTGCCAAATGGGTAGCGAAGTTATGCCACAAATTTTAACCTTGGGAAAATGAATTCATGATCTGACAAATCATGGGATATAAGTCCCCGTTGTATGGGACCATTGAGATGATGTAAAAGTTGGGGTTGAAAGGCATACAAGCTGGATCTACCCTAGGACTTCAAAGACTGCGTGAAATATGTTTCGTATATCGAACCTGATGGAATATCTATCAAGTGAGAATCTGATTATTCTTAGTAAAGCTTAGATCGGCAAAAAGTTGCATTCATCAAAAACCCGTGAACATCATGGATAGAGAAGTAAGTCAACATTAAGCCTGATCTTATTCCCGTAGTTATGTTTGATGAAACTCGCGTATTGTAATGAATTGCACTTGTGAGAAAAGACCGAATGTGGAGGAAATACCCACATGGCTTTAACTCTATAAGAAGCGAGTAGTAAGGTAAGATGATCTTTGAGGACAAAGATCCTGTTTAGGGGTAAATGCTGTGACAATCCGTCAACTTACGATTGATATTTTATTCTCAATTATTATTTGAAAATATCACTTTAATGATACAATATGAACTCACTTATTTTTGGGAAGAAATTTGGATTTACGTCTCGGAGTAGCATCGACTGCGTCTAAACCTGAGGATTCAACGTTACGTGCTTACGTTTACATACACCGTCTTTGGTGATAGTCCGACATTTCAGAAAATAAATTTATCCGTAAATATTATTTTGGAGTTTTAAATTTGTGTTGGTTCATAAACTCACAAATTTACGAGAAGAGATTAGGACTTACAATTTTATTTTAACGTCCTTTACGACTAAACCGGAAACCTTAGGATTACGTATTTACGTTTTCGAACTCCGTTTTTGATGAAACAATTTTTATTGGATTCGTTTTATAACGTTGATTCATAATTTATAAAAACGTTTTTCGTAAAACGACCCGAGGGCACGCAAATCGAGGAAACTAGAATCGAGGAGTACCCGTAAATAAATGGGGATGAGACAAGTGGGACACTTGTCCCACCCCCATCAAAACCGGCCAACACAACACCACTTAACACTTGATGTGTCAAGTTTAGCTACAAAGCCTTACACTTGTAAGCAAAGCTTACAAGTTAAGCCTTTACACAACAAAACCACTAGCAAAACTAGCAACTTCTCATTTCCATCCATTCCACTCATGCAAAACACCTACTCTCTCTCTCTAAGCCATTTTTGGCTGTCCCATATAGCCTCCAAAACACCACCAATTGATCCAAATTTAACCAAGAACATATGTTATAATTAACATATGTTAATCCCCATTCAAAAAGATGAAGATTGGTGCAACTTATAACATCCATGGAGGAGTTTTCATGGTGTCATGAGGCTGATTTTCCACAAGGATTTGATGAAGATTGGAGTTCTTGAAGATGGTGTTGGCTAAGCACAAGTTTCTCCATCAAAAACCATGTCCAAATCATAACATACATCAAGTTGGTGGTATAAAGATTGTCCTCCTCATCTTCTTTTTTATTTTGATTATGTAAACTTGTATTTTATTTCCTATTGTATATATTTATGATGATTATATGATGATAAAAATGTTATGTGGGGATTTGTTGTTGATAAACATGATTAAAAAGGTGAAAACCCATATGAAACAAGGTTAAAATCTTGATTAATTTGCATGACTGTATAAAACAGTAAAGGACCAAGTGGTAAACTGATAAAATGATGAAGTAAAATGTATTTACAGTAATCTATGGGTCTTGTACACATGTGAGAGTTGGCCATGCAATGGAATCAAAATAATGAGTGAGATATGATCAAAACAAGTTTAGGGTATAAATCTGAAGTTACTGTTTTGGACGATTTTTAGAAAATATTTAGAAGATGATTCAACAGTAGCTATAGAAGAGTTAAATGTAGCACATATCATGTAGTTTATGTGATAAAAATTTGAGCTTCTATCTCTATGTAGAACTCAAGATATGACAGTTTTGGTAAAGATGAAGTTAAAAATCAGATTTTTGGAAATTAAAGAATAATACTATTATATAAGCACTCACATTTTAATATATAAAATGTAAATAAAAACCCACTAACTTATAAAACTTATTTATATAAATATATAAAAGGTGTAATAAGTGTATAAATGATGAAAATGGAAACTTGTTAAGTTTTATAAGTTATAAAACTATAAACTTGATTTTTACGACTTTTTCGGCTATTGCCGTAAAATTAACGTTTTTGTTGAATAAAACTTAGACGACCAAACCCGTCTCATGTAAAGTTTATAAAAGTCATATACTGATGTATAAGTAACTAATACAAGTAAAAACCGATAAAACCCGAACTATAAGAAATACGGACGTTAACGGACTAAATTAACGTTATTGACTAATAATACAACAAAAATGGACTAAAACACTTATAAACTTATTATTGGGCTTAACTCATTTTAGGCCCAACTTGTAAAGTGTACATACTGATAAAATAAGTATAACAAGGATTAAAACAAGTTAAGGACTTATAATAGGCTTGTTGAACCTAAAACACGTAAATAGGTAAAACTAGTAAACTAGTGTAAAAGTTATCGACGTATAACTCTAAAATGAGTAAACAAGAATATGTAAACCCACTTGATCATCATATATATATAATCATCATATGTATACATAATTGATATTTTTATAAAGTCATTGGACAAACGTCTAAGACCGATTATTATTTGTCTAGGTTTCCGTGATTGAAGCGCGTACCATACGTCCGAATCGCCGATAACCCGCCTTCCCACATCAACGTGAGTTCATAGCCTCGCACACTTTTAAATGTTTTATAAATGCTTTATAAACCCGCGAGGGAGATAACATGTTAGTTTTCATAAAAAGTTTGGACACCATTTGTCCCGATTGTTTGTTTATTGATTTTGGACCCGAATGATTGAATGACCCGATTGTATGACCCGATAAATGATTAATGGACCCGATAGATGAAATAAAATGGATTATTAAAGTTAGGTTATGTCACTAAAAGTCCCATTAGTATGAATTGTGAACTACCGGGAGTTGGTAGACGCTTATGCATTTAATAGTACTATTTGGGGACGATCACCCCAGTTCGCGCCTTGACGGTTGATCCCCGTCGTGCCACATTGATTGGTAAGCGAATTTATGTATGAGAAGATTTCCAATAGCGTGACCTTTGTGACGACACGCTACTTTAGATGGGCAAAATTGGTATCGGGTTAGCTACCCGTTTTGGTTTAGTAAGGTAACAATGTCATGCGGCTTATAATAATCCAATCACCAAAATATTACTGGACGCTCCGAATTACGATGTATTGCCTGACTAGCAATACTGGGTCATACTATTGATATTATGTTTGTATTTTGGTTTTCATAACCATATTCATATAACGATTTTTATTTGATTTTATACAACGTCATAAGACGTATTGTATGATGTTTTATTACGACATTGGCTCGGATAATGATTTTTAAGGCAAACGCCTATATTATGATTTTCGATAAGGATTTGTATAAAATGATTTTGGCTATTTCATGGCCTATCAAAACGATTTGTACAAAATGATTTTCAGTAATACTTTTATACTGATATTATATTGATGGAATTTATTAAACTCTATGAATTCACTCGGCGTTATCGCTGACCTTTTCTTTTAACATGTTTTATCTCAGGTACTTGAAGGTAATTCTCGGGAAGACAACAAGAATTCATGGCCCGCAATTAAACAATATTTTTCCATTCAAACACTTGTAAAACTTTTGTATGAAATGTAATGACTTGGGACCTATGTAACTTTGATGTTTATGAATGGAAATGATTTATTAATAAACGACGTGATTTTTATGCGTTGTCTATGATGTGAGTAATGTGCTATCCCGTAACACCAACTAGTCTTCCGCTGAACTGAGTTGTATAAATTTGGGGGTGTTACACAGCTTCTTAGGCTTAGCTGGTTATTACCGTAGGTTCGTGGAGAACTTTTCCCGCCTAGCACTACCATTGACCAAACTGATGCGTAAAGGGGAAAAATTCGTCTGGACTGAAGAATGAGAGAAGAGCTTTGAAGACCTGAAGTAGAAGTTAGTATCTGCACCTATTCTTACTCTCCCATCTAGTACGGGTGGATTTCAAATCTACAGTGATGCATCGGGAAAGGGACATGGTTGTGTTCTCATGCAACATGGGAAACGCTTCACGGCAGCTTAAGCCTTATGAGGAAAATTACCCAACACATGACTTGGAACTTGCAGCAGTCTTGTTTGCATTGAAGATATGGAGGCACTATTTGTATAGAGAATCGTGTGACATTTTCACGGACAATAAGAGCTTGAAGTATATCTTCACTCAACGTGAATTGAACATGAGACCGAGGAGATGGTTAGATCTGTTGAACTATTATGACATTAATCTACAGTATCATCCCGGCAAGGCGAATGTAGTAGCAGATGCACTCAGCAGAAAGTCTGGAATGATCAACGGCATTGAGATTGAGGAGGAAATCATAAGAGACTTGGAGCGACTACACATAGAGATCATGGTACGTGGACAACACGGTTACTGGGCTAATCTTAGAGTAGAACCCGAGTTACTCTCTAAGATCAAGGAAGCTCAGAAAGATGATGGAGAAATCTGGGCGATAATTCAGAATTTGGAGAAGCAGACAGAATTTCGAGTAGATGCAGATGGTATCTTATGGCAGGGCACGAGACTTTGTGTTCGTGATGATCAAGAACTCCGGGAAGCCTTGTTAGCTGAGGCTCATAGCTCCCCATTTTCTATCCATCCTGGTTCGACCAAGATGTACCATGACATCAAGCAGTACTTTTGGTGGAGTGGTATGAAACAGGATGTTGCCACTTATGTCTCCAAATGTCTTACCTGCCAGCAGGTTAAGATTGAGCATCAGCGATCTTACGCTCTTCTTCAACCGTTAGATATTCCAGAGTGGAAGTGGGACAAAATCACCATTGATTTTGTTACTTGTCTTCCGCCAACCAAGAGGAAGCATGATGCAATTTGGGTATCGTAGATCGACTTACCAAATCAGCTCATTTCTTACCGATCCGCAAGGAAGATTCGGTCAGTAAACTTGCCGATACTTATAGAAGGGAGATCATGAGACTTCACGGTGCTCCATCTAGCATCGTCTCAGACAGAGATTCTCGATTCACTTCGCGATTCTTGAGAAGTCTACAGAAAGCCTGGGGTACACAACTTAAGCTTAGCACGACTTTTCATCCTCAAACAGACGGGCAGTCAGAGCGAACGATTCAGACATTGGAAGACATGTTGATGACATGTGCGTTGGAATGGACGGGTGATTGGGACGATTACATTTGTTTGGTGGAGTTTTCATACAACAACACTTGACACGCAAGTATCAAGTGCGCTCCTTTCATGTTGTATGGCAGGAAGTGTCGCGCCCCAATCTGTTGGGATTAGGTTGGTGAGCAAACACTTGAAGGACCAGAAATCATCGAGCTGACTAATGCGAAAGTCGCAGTAGCTAAGCAGAAACTGCAAGAAGCACGGTCACGTCAGAAGAGCTACGCAGACAAGCATCGTAGAGACTTACATTATAACGTAAGAGATCACGTTTTTCTTAAGGTTTCGCCGGCACGTGGTGTTGGACGTTTTGGAATTTAAGGGAAGCTCAGTCCTCGATTCATCGGATCGTTTGATATCATTGAACGAGTCGGTGATGTAACACCCCCAAATTTATACAATTCAATACAACGGAATACTCGTTGATGTTACGGGATAGCATATTACTCACATCATAGACAACGCTTAAAAATCGCGTCGTTTAATAATAAATCATTTCCATTCATAAATATCAAATTTACATAGGTCCCAAGTCATAGTATTTCATAAAATTTTACATAGCATTGGAATGGAAATTTGTTAATTAAGTGTGGGCCATGAATTCTTGTTGTCTTCCCGAGAATTACCTTCAAGTACCTGAGATAAAACATGTTAAAAGAAAAGGTCAGCGATAACGCCGAGTGAATTCATAAAGTTTAATAAAACCATTAATATATCATCGGTATATAATTATTACCGAAAATCATTTTTTAAAAATCCTTGTAATAGGCCATAAAATAGGCCAAAAACATTTTATACAAATCCTTGTCAAAATCATAATATAGGTTGTTGCCTTCAAAACCAATATACGAGCCAGTTGTCGTAAAAACATCATACAATACGTTTTATAACGTTGTATAGAGTTAAATAAAAGTCGTTATATGAATATGGTTATGAAAAACCAAAACACGAACATAATATCAATAGTAAGACCCCGTATTGCTAGTCAGGCAATACATCGTAATTCAATGCGTATAGCAGTATTTCGTTATTTTGGATTATTATAAGCCGCATGACATTGTTACCTTGCTACAACAAACAACGGGTAGCTAAACCGAAACTCATTTGCCCATCTAAATTAGCGTGTCGTCACAATAATCACGCTTGTGTAAATCTTCTCATACATAAATTCGCTTACCAATCAATGTGGCACGACGGGGATCAGCCGTCAAGGCGCGAATTGGGGTGATCGTCCCCAAATAGTAATATATGCATAAGCGTCTACCAAATCCTGGTAGCTCACAATTCATGCTAATGGGACTTTTAGTGACATAACCTAACTTTAATAATCTATTTCATTTCATCTATCGGGTCATATAATCATTCATCGGGATCATTCGTGTCCAAATCAATAAACAAACAATCGGGACAAACGGTGTCCTATTTTATCAAAACTAACATGTTATCTCCCTCGCGGGTTTATAAAACATTTCATAAAAATATTTAAAAGAGTGCGAGGCTATGAACTCACGTTGATGTGGGAAAGCGGGTTATCGGAAATTCGGATGTACGGTACGTGCTTCAATCACGGAAACCTAGACCAATAATACTTGTCTTAGACTCTTGTCCAGTGACTTTATAAAAATAACAATTATGTATACATATGATGATTTTATATATAGGATGATCAAGTGGGTTTAGATATTCTCATTTACTCATTTTAGTGTTATGTGTTGGAAATTTTTAAGACTAGTTACACTAGTTTAACTTGTTTACATTTTGAGGCCCAATGGGCCTATTACAAGCCCAATATATTATATTAGCCCAATTATACTTTTATTATCAGTATTATACTTTACATGTTGGGCCCAAATGGGTTAAGCCCAATAAGTAAGTTTATAAGTGTTTTACTAACTAGTCGGGTTTATAGTCCAATAAGGCTACTTTGGCCCGTTAATGTCTATATGTTGTAAAGCTCGGGTTTTATCGGTTTTTACTTGTTATATAAGTTCATATATCAGTATGTGAGTTTATAAAATTTTATATTAGACGGGTCCGACCGTCTAAGTTTTATTTGACAAAAACGTTAATCTTTCGGTTTTAGCCGAAAAGACGTAAAACTTAGTATATAGTTTTATAACTTGGAAAAACATTTATACTTGTAATTTATATAACATGTCCTATTTTAATATCAATATATATATACCTCTTTATTTATAACTATTATCAACTAGTGGGTTTTATATATGTATATTTTATAAATACAAAATTTTGAGTGCTTATATTATATACTATTTATTTTACCAAATCTGTCCTAAATTTTCAAACCACTAAAATGTCCATATCTAGATTTCTATATGGAGATAGGACCTCAAATTTTTATCACAGAAAATACATGATATGTGATTCATTTTATTCATGTATAGCTACCGATGAATCAACCTCTAAATATTTTAATAAATTCGTCCAAAACAGTGTAGGCAGATTTGCACTCTAAACTTGTTTTGATCACATCTCACTCATTTTTATGATTCCATTGCATGGACAACTCTCACATGTGTATAACACCTAATACTTACAGTATATTGATTCCACTTTACCATTTTATCAGTTTATCATTTGGTTACTTACTGTTTTTATACAGCCATCTTATTAAGCAAGATTTAACCATTTTTACATGTGGTTTTTCCATATTTTTACCCATGTTTATCAAATCTATCAACACCAAATCCCCACACAATATTTTTATCATCATATATTCATCATATACATATACAATAGGAAACAAAATACATGATTACATAATCAAAATAACAAGAGGATGGGAAGAACAATCTTTATACCACCAAGATTATGTAGGTTGTGATCAAGACATGGATTTTGATCACACAACTTGTGATAAATCAACACCAATCTTCAAGGCCACCAATACTTGTAAACTTTATGTAGAAATCAGCCCTTGGACATCATCAAATCACCTCCTTGGATGTTAGAATCACCTCCAATCTTCAAGTCTTCAATAGGACTTCATCATATATGTGAATAACATAAGATTTATGGTTGAATCAAGATCAAAATGGGTGATATGGGTGTAAAAGTGGACGACAATATTGAGAGAGAGATGAGAGGATTGTGTGTTTTGCATGAGTGGAAAAATGAGTTTCTAGTTTGGCTTGAGTTGGTTTTGAGTGCTAGTTGTTTGGTGTAAGTAAACTAAGACAAGTGTCTTAGCTTACCATGTAAGCTTGACACCTCATGGTGTGTTGTCGCTTATACTTGCTGTCCCATGTGTGGGGGTGGGGCAAGTTTATCTTGTATCATCCCCATTTAATTATGGGTACACCTCGATTCTAGTTTCCACGATTTGCGTGCCCTCGGATCGTTATACGAAATTTTTTTTTATAAATTATGAATCAACGGCACAAAACGAATCTAATAAAAATTATCTCATCAAAAACGGAGTTCGAAAACGTAAATACGTAATCCTAAGGTTTCCGGTTTAGTCGTGAAGGACGTTAAATTATGCTCGTAAGTCCTAATCTCTTCTCGTAAATTTGTGAGTTTATGAACCAACACAAATTTGAAATCCCAAAATAATATTCATGAATAAATTTATTTCCTAAAATGCCGGACTGTCACCAAAAACGGTGTATGTGAACGTAAGCACGTAACGTAGAATCCTCCGGTTTAAACGTAGTCGATGCTATTTCAAGACATAAACCCAAATTTCTTCCCATAAATGAGTGAGTTCATAATATAACATTAAAATAATGTTTTTAAATAATATCTGAGAATAAAATATCAACCATAAATTCACGGATTGTCACAGCATTTACCCCTAAACAGGATCTTTGTCCTCAAAGATCATTTTATCTTACTACTCGCTTCTTATAGAGTTAAAGCCATGTAGGTATTTCCTCCACATTCGGTATTTTCTCACAAGTGTAATCCATTACAATACGCGAGTTTCATCAAACATAACTACGGGAATAAGATCAGGCTTATTGTTGACTTACTTTCTCTATCCATGATGTTCCCGGGTTTTTGATGAATGCAACTTTTCGCCGATCTAAACTTAATTAAGGAATAGTCAGATTTTCACTTGATAGGAATTTTATCAAGTTCGATATACGAAACATAATTAACGCAGTCCTTGAAGTCTTAGGGTAGATCCAACTTATATGCCTTTCAAACCAACTCTTTATATTATCTCAATGGTCCCATATAACAGGGACTTAATTCCCATGATCTTTCAGATCATCAATTCATTTCTCCATGGTTAAAATTTTTGGCATAACTTCGCTACCCATTCGGCACTTCAAGATCTACACTTCATATTCACATAACCTCCTGCCCACTACCGGCAGTCAATAATCAGATCCTAAATTCAACAATCATTTCAGGTCTCGCGTGTCGGGTATCTTGTAAGGTTAGGTTTGTCTTCATAGAAAACCTTAAACCTAAAAGACATGTCCAACTCACAGTGGGTGTATGTCGGGTGTCTTCGTCCCAACTCCTGCTTACAGATGCTCTAATATTTAAATCCTAACAAGATTCGATCTCAATCCTAATACGATAATTATCAATGATAATCTTTCCAAAGGAAAAACGATTATACCGTTCATTACCAAAGGTCAATAATTCAAGCATAAAACAACACTTCTAGTATTTTGTATCGCTACTTTACCTTGTCCCTTCAATTGGGGTGGTAAATAGTACTCTCATCAAGGTTGGTTCCCAATGACTTCTGAGCAAATCTCTAGAAATTCGATGCGGAGCGAGGATCTTGATAGAGATGATCGATACATGCACACTATGTTTACACAACTCCTTTAAATATAAAAGAGTCAATTTCTTCATTGAGAATCTATCATTAACAGGAATGATATTAACAGATTTGGTTAGTCTGTCGACGATGACCCAAATCGAATCAAATTCAGATGATGACCTTTGCAATAGTTAGACGTTTACTAATGTATGAGGCGCTGTCTGCCTTCATAATTTTTCATCAGTACAACTTCTTCAGATAAAGATACATTAGATCAGGATTGACGTAAATAGAATACTTAGACTTACAAGATTCCAACATAACTATATCTCACAATCCTCCATATTTAGACAATCATCGGTTTAGTCGTGAAGGACGTTAAATTATGCTCGTAAGTCCTAATCTCTTCTCGTAAATTTGTGAGTTTATGAACCAACAAAAATTTGAAATCCCAAAATAATATTCATGAATAAATTTATTTCCTAAAATGCCGGACTGTCACCAAAAACGGTGTATGTGAACGTAAGCACGTAACGTAGAATCCTCCGGTTTAAACGTAGTCGATGCTATTTCAAGACATAAACCCAAATTTCTTCCCATAAATGAGTGAGTTCATAATATAACATTAAAATAATGTTTTTAAATAATATCTGAGAATAAAATATCAACCATAAATTCACGGATTGTCACAGCATTTACTCCTAAACAGGATCTTTGTCCTCAAAGATCATTTTATCTTACTACTCGCTTCTTATAGAGTTAAAGCCATGTAGGTATTTCCTCCACATTCGGTATTTTCTCACAAGTGTAATCCATTACAATACGCGAGTTTCATCAAACATAACTACGGGAATAAGATCAGGCTTATTGTTGACTTACTTTCTCTATCCATGATGTTCCCGGGTTTTTGATGAATGCAACTTTTCGCCGATCTAAACTTAATTAAGGAATAGTCAGATTTTCACTTGATAGGCATTTTATCAAGTTCGATATACTAAACATAATTAACGCAGTCCTTGAAGTCTTAGGGTAGATCCAACTTATATGCCTTTCAAACCAACTCTTTATATTATCTCAATGGTCCCATATAACAGGGACTTAATTCCCATGATCTTTCAGATCATCAATTCATTTCTCCATGGTTAAAATTTTTGGCATAACTTCGCTACCCATTCGGCACTTCAAGATCTACACTTCATATTCACATAACCTCCTGCCCACTACCGGCAGTCAATAATCAGATCCTAAATTCAACAATCATTTCAGGTCTCGCGTGTCGGGTATCTTGTAAGGTTAGGTTTGTCTTCATAGAAAACCTTAAACCTAAAAGACATGTCCAACTCACAGTGGGTGTATGTCGGGTGTCTTCGTCCCAACTCCTGCTTATAGATGCTCTAATATTTAAATCCTAACAAGATTCGATCTCGATCCTAATACGATAATTATCAATGATAATCTTTCCAAAGGAAAAACGATTATACCGTTCATTACCAAAGGTCAATAATTCAAGCATAAAACAACACTTCTAGTATTTTGTATCGCTACTTTACCTTGTCCCTTCAATTGGGGTGGTAAATAGTACTCTCATCAAGGTTGGTTCCCAATGACTTCTGAGCAAATCTCTAGAAATTCGATGCGGAGCGAGGATCTTGATAGAGATGATCGATACATGCACACTATGTTTACACAACTCCTTTAAATATAAAAGAGTCAATTTCTTCATTGAGAATCTATCATTAACAGGAATGATATTAACAGATTTGGTTAGTCTGTCGACGATGACCCAAATCGAATCAAATTCAGATGATGACCTTTGCAATAGTTAGACGTTTACTAATGTATGAGGCGCTGTCTGCCTTCATAATTTTTCATCAGTACAACTTCTTCAGATAAAGATACATTAGATCAGGATTGACGTAAATAGAATACTTAGACTTACAAGATTCCAACATAACTATATCTCACAATCCTCCATATTTAGACAATCACTAGTGGCCTTTTAATCATTTAGGCTCACAATCCTCCATATTTAGACAATCACTAGTGGCCTTTTAATCATTTAGGCTCCATCGGCTCTTATTCCTAATGGTTCACATTAGTCGCGAATCCCTTTTTATTATTTATATTATCCTTCTTACAAACATCGGCTATTTTTAAATTGCTCAGGCAATTTATTTTGCACAATCATTACTAAGGAACATATCCTAATTGATTCTTTATTTTTACATAATGTGTCAGTAATTACGTTCACTTTCCTAGATGGAATAAATATCATGACCGTATTTATTCGAAAATTCTTTCTTCACATTTTCTAAGTCTTAGTCTATCTCAACTATTATTTTTATCAGTTTTGCTCAATCCGACGTTTAAAGCGTCGATAATTACTACAAATAATTAAATAATAAATATTTAATTTTTATGAAACGTAAATGCAAAAAGTTTCTAATTTTTCTCAGTTTGTCCAATTATATAAAAATGTTCAAAATAAATTTAAATTTAATTAACACAATTTTTGTTGATTTAGCGGAAATAATTAGTAAGATCCGTAAATGTTCAAAAAACCTTCGTTTATTCTTTGGTAAAAAATTTCTTTGTTGAAAAGTAAAAATTGTCGTTTCAAATTTTAAGTCATGGTTTAATGGTTTCCTCAATCCCTCTTAGGTTGTCTTGAGGTATACACAAACATTTACCCCTAAACAGGAGTTGAGTTAAATGTTCTGGGTATAAGGGAATAATCCCTCGAAAGTTATTTTTGATAAAACAATTGTCAAAACATATTTGCACTTTCTTTTTGGTAAAGCCAAAAGTCTTAAATGACTTCTAATTTTTGAAGAGTCAATATATATATATATATATATATATATATATATATATATATATATATATATATATATATATATATATATATATATATATATATATATATATATATATATATATATATATATATATCTTACCATCATTAATCAAACGATATTTTATGTAAAGGATCAAGCCTTAAATCACACGTTATATATTCAAGGTACAGGTTTTCGTTGTTCGGCCATTTAAGGGAAATCTATAAATAATTATTAACTCCTTCTTATTCTTAGAAACAAACAAATGGTCCTTAATGATCACAAGCATGAATTTATCAATTTACAGCCTACACGCGTTATTCACCCAATTTATGGATGCCACATGTGCATTGGTCAATCCAAACAACATAACATGAAACACATAATGGTCATTACAAGTTCTGGATGTAGTGATTGGAATAGATAATCTTCTTTGCGGACGCAAGTTGATGATAACCATGCCGAGGATCAAATTGTTTTTGAATATACGCCAGAACCTTGTAAATGATCGAACAAATCTATCATCTTGGGTAGTGGATATAGATTTTTATCATCGATTTACCTAGTTCATGGTAATTCAATAAATATAAGGAATAATAACACCATAGCTCTTCATGATGACGAGCTCGGTAGAATACAAGTTTTCTCCGACAACTCTCTCAGTTGTATGGTAATTCTTTTAATTCAGATGGTGCTGAAATGCAGTGCATACGCCACGGGTGCAGCATCGGGAATATAATCAATACCAAATTCAACTTGCCTTATGGCGAAAGTCTAGGTAATTTACCAGCAAATACCTCCTAAAGTTTTAGATAACGGAAACAACTTTTATACATTTACTTTTAAGTTCTTCTTAGATTACAAGATCTATGACTAGTTTATAACCATTCATGGTATAATTTCTAGTCTAAATGCAGGATATGGTCATCCATCAAGAATTATTTAGATCACTTTTGATAATCAACATCTTATCATTTAGGTGAATTCTACTCGAGTTCCCATCAATTAAGACAATGTCGTCATGTCATAATCAATCATTCCATTCTACTAGTACTACCAACCTTCCAGTTTCATTATCGTTGATAAGATGTGAACTTCTCAAAAGACTGATAATAACTCATAATCCTTCACAAATTCAAGGATATCTGGAGACATAACTAACCTTAAAAAGAGTAAGGTCAACGCATAATTTACGCGATAGAATTTCAAATCAGATACAGACGGAAACATTTAACGAATATGAATATATCCCATGTTTTCATAATTTGAGTACGCATTCAAAGCTCCTCGGATCGTTACCCAGGTCATTCAAATGAAATCTAATCAAAAGAAATGATAGGAACGTCGATACATCCAGTCGGGTATCAACACTCGGTAATCATATACTTTTTCAGAGAATCTCGCCACGGGAGAATTAGACAAGAAGGGAATATCAATTGTCAAATAAGACAAATTCCATAGATGAGTAAATTCGACTCAGAAGAATAAATGGTACGGGCACATATGTAGGTGTCCCTAACATTATGTCCCTATTTTTTCACTTCTTGCAGATCTCATAAATTGTTAATCTTTCATAATCTTCAAAGAAAATTTAGTGTTTATTAATATTTCATGGTGACTACTAATCAGCCTTGCATGGTCACTTCCAAATTGTATGTAGGTGGGCAACTATATACAATTTCAAGATTAACAATGCAATACTCAGTTCGTCAAAACTTTGTCAACATGTTTATAATATATATTCATGCTTAATTCAAAATGAATTTACAGATATGTTCTTTATCATGGAAACAATTAAGTTTTCCAAGATGTTTTATAAACAACTTCATTTCGATAACGATTACTTATAAATCTCACTTTGAATAATCCTTATAGTGATGAAAATTCAATTTTTTTCAAGGGATACTCTTTTATCTTACAAAAACAATGAGTGATCTGCAAAAGAGTGATGAAAAGTGGTTCACCAAGAACTAACTACAATATGCTAGGAAATGAGCTTAGCCAATTAATCATGAGGTTCATGACCTTGATGGCGCTCAAAAAGATTAATCCACAACGTAACTCAAATCGAGATGAGTACTTGTTCAATGGTTGCATCACTAATGCGAACATTAGGAAGAAGCAACAAAAGATAGATAATATTGATACATGTAGAATTTAGTAATCAAAGTTAGTCTTTTCATTAATCACAAACAAGTCAAAATTGTACTGTAACACATTACGTGTCACTATGTCATACAATTCCAAGAACTCATCCTACCAACTGATGTCTCAGTTAAGTTAGGTATTTTTAAAAGATACCACAATGAATACTAATCTACAAGAGTCATTAGGTGTCCCACCTGTCCCAGAAGATCCATCGGTCCCAATTCAGAAGAAGATTTCTTAAATTTATTTATTGGACACTAGGCATCCTCGTCAGTGGACAATGGCCCAGGAACAACCCTTAACACGAACCAACGATCATTTGAAACATTATAATTCAATCACATAATGTAACGACTTCCTCTTAACAATATCATATTCCATACGAGTTCAATCAACTTATACTCAATGCAACATCCTACCTCATTCTCCAGTACTTTCAATCTTATTCTTACACCTTAAAAGGGCAATAAAAGCTCGATTTGAACAACACTTAATTTCCAATCCTATAGCTCTTACAACAATAGTTATCAAATAAATCACTAGTATGAAATGACTCACACATTCAATTAGACTTCTCGGAAAGGTACTAGTGGCATGAGGCTTTTGGGTAATGGTTCCAATGACAGCCTCAAGTGCAACATTCACCCTTTCTATTACAATTTAAGAATTGGATGACAACGAATCAGATGACATCTTTCTAGGTGGTAATGTTTTGTCAAACTCCACTCTATAAGGAAAGATCGTCATGACATCGATATAAGTTTTAATCTCGCCAATTCTTCTTCAATTTCACATTCAACTAATATCTACATTTATACGAATATCAACCATTTTGTTGGGCTCATAAATATCCACAACTTGGTTTAGATCCGGAATAGCTAGGATTCCTACGGAAATAGCTTAGATTAATTTACTAGGGGATTTAGGGTTCCTTGTGACAATCTACGTCGTATAAATACCTCGTATAAATATTAAAATAATCATCAAACAATCATGTAATCAAATTACATCATATATCTCTATATTATATATAGGTATAATTATGATTTGAAACCACAGTTTTAATCCATGTCATATCCCAGTCACATCTTTTAGCCAATAGTATTTGAGTATTCCCTAGAAAATCTCCAAGTTCCACGAATTTTCCGTTTGAAATCGCAGTTTTATGAAAATCGCGTTTTGGAAACGCAATTTTGAAAACTTTGTTTTGGAAATTGCGTTTTGAAGTTCTGGGCCGGTCCGGTTCAACTCTGGGCCGAGCTGGGTATAATCTGAACCGGATTCAAACAAATTTTTTATTTAATTTCGGATTTTAATAAAAAAGAATTTAAATTTAGATTATTTATAAATAACATCATGTGTATTGCAAGGTTCGAACTCATGACCTCTCATTCAAATGCAAGAACCTTTACCAACTAATCCAACCAATTATTTGTGATTTTCAATACAAAACACATATAATAAGCTCCTCGAAATCTAATATTAACGTAAATAATTTTTTGTATATACGTAATTAGCTTATAGATATTGAACTGGAATCACTCTTTATCTATCATTTTGGAATTCTTACATATCTATTCCTAAATTATCGTTTTTAAATAAATTTTATGTTCATACAAAACCCTAATATATTCATACGTATCTAAAAATGATGCCTTAATTCATCTCTCTCGTCCCAAAGACTCAAAACCCTAATAACACGTTTTATAATGATTTCTATTGTTTTTTTTCAGGTATGAGGTTGGGGTAACCCAAAAGCTTATGTATTATTGAACGTCTGTCCATAAACATCTTTCCCATCTTATTTAGCTTTGTTTTTTTTTACATTATTAATCAATTTTCACCGATTCGTCTTAAAAAGAGAATGTTACATTAATCAATTTGTATTTTTCTTAGCATGCCAGGTAGTTGATTTTGTGTTTCTTTTTCTGACTTTTGATTTTGTTAATGATGTTTATTGTTTTTTTTATACAGGTTCTTTTGGATTTGGAGTTGCTTATTATGAGCATATTTTCTGCTTGGGACGACCAGAGTGACGTTTACTTTAATATAGCTATAGTCTTTTTCAGAAACATTGTTTGTTATAAGCAGACTATTGTAGTTATATGATACCTTGGGGTTGTCTTGCTTATTGTATCATCTTTTTTTCCTCCAGATCAATTACTTCCCTTCAAGACATGATCCTTGCCGTCATGCTGAGCAGTACCCTACTCCTCTTGTTAGGTTGTATGGCAAGCGTGATAAGGCCAGATTACCTTTTTTCTTATATATTTAAGAATGTGACATAGAGATGTGAACCGACATATCAATGTAGAATCTTATACTTAAATAGTCAGTCAACCAAGTCGTGTGCGTACGAGATTCAGAATAATTTATTGCGTGCGCAATTGTAGAAACTATAAGTCTTTACATTGTATGAAGTATTGGAGTAATGGACTAATGGTGTGCGTTTGTTTTGAGTTGGCTCGGTTTGATTATTTTATGTGTAGCTTTATTAATGATGTTGGCTTTCTTGATATTTGATTGCATCAGGTTACACATCCCCTCAAAAAGAATGAAAATAAACAATATTTGCACATGGTTGATGCAACCAATATGTCTTTTTTAATGCAATAAAATTGGGAGGGCATTTAGAACATGTTTGAAACCTCTGCTTATTTTGCACTTTCATAACATTACATTGCAGCATGACAAATAGCAGCACTTTATTCACTATCAGGTAAGGAACTAAACCTACATCTTTATTAAAATCTTGTGAAGCTTTAAAGTTATTTGAAATCCAAAAGACAACTCATTTTTTACCGAATTAACATGCTTATCCGGTTTCCTTATATGACATTTGTTATGTATTGATCCCGCTTCATGAAAGTTAAAAGAAATGTGTTCCTGTCCTTGCAAGAGCTTAATACTGAAGGCTACCTATTCCCACAAGCGTGGCATTTTTGCATTAGTCGAATGTTCCCATGAATAACACAAGAAAATGGAAAATTCACATATGAAGAACTGGTTGACTTGTATTTTTAATCTATAGATATAATAATTATTGATAAATATCAGTAGCCGAACTGTTCATGATTGTTTTAGGTTTAAGAGAAGACAAATGGACAAGTACATCTTTTAGCGTTGTGTATGTGTTCTATCTGGAAACTAAAAATAACTATGTTTTTTGACTAAACTTTTACGGGGTGATGGTCTCATGTTCTTTAAAACTGTGCCATTTAAAACTGTCAATCCTTTTGCAAATCTCGAATTTGTTACAAGTTGTTATCAATTTACATTCAGTATGCACGATGGTGGCGAAGTAGATGATCGTGCCTGTTATACATCTTCTCTGTAAGTCGGAAATTCCCACTGCTCTATATGTATCTATACCTCTGGGAGACTTTAACGAGTTGGGATAATAAATGAGTTTGCTGGCTTTCTATATATTAAATCTTTAAGATCGATGATGCTCTTTGATTAATACTAATATAGTTAATTTTTACTGTCTGTCAGGTTGTAAGTGTTTTAAATAATATATTAGATGAAGAACTTACTCAGGAGGTGGGAAATTACATCTTAAGGTTCGTTATATTTACTCTTAACTTTCCATTTCTTTAGATTACTGTATTTAGCAAGGAGGAGCTAATTTACTTACGTTATAACAGTAAACCTATTTTTATATGTATCCGATTATTGTATACTTTTGATCCTACTTTTAGGCTCAAATAGTGAATACATGTTAAGAATTTGGCATGGTTCCCCAGGGAATTATCAACCTTTGTACAAAAGTGGAGCAAATATTAATTTACATCTGATGTACGCTTATGATGGGAAACTTATTTACTGAATACCCAGACATCATATATTTCTTGATTATCTGTCGAGTATTGCAGTAGAGAAGGAAAACCGTTCATTGAAGATTTATCACCTTGCTTAAACACAAAAAGTATGATTCGGGAGGTCTATTAATGCCATTTCAACTCAAGGTTGGTCATGTAACAAATGAAATCTTCTCAAAAAACATGATCAACTATAAAATCAATATGCTTGATTAATATGGATGGCGGCTCTCCCTTGGTTAGCCGTCACACCAGCACGTTATTGTTCTGATTCAATAATCTATTGTTCAGGTTCTAGAACCGGTTTGTGGGAGTGTAATAGATTGCACATTAACGATAAAGGTTTTAGAAATTATGTAGCTTCTTTAGAGTGTGTAGGTTATCTGGTTTCAGTTCAGTTTAGTTCAACTATTTGTTTAGCAAGTATAAGATTTCAGTTTATTAGGTTTTTGGTTCTGTGGGATCATTCTTGATCTTCAGTTTATATGGTTTCTGTCTTTGGCATGGTTTCAGTATATATCAAGAATTTTATCATAAGGTTTGGTTGTGATTTATTTAATACTAATGGTTATCCAGTGATGTCTTTTTATTTAGTTGGTATTAGTTCATTTTGGGTCTAAGCTTCTGTGAGCTGTATGATTTCTGTTTGCATGTGTTCAGCTCTAACTAATTATTTAGTTCAAGTTATTATAGTTATTGTATATATGAGAATTTTAACATAAGGTTTCGTATTAGTATGGTATTATAGTATTTGTAAACCTAGGGTAATCCTGGAGCTTTGCTTAAAGGTTAATTGTGATTATGAGGTTGAGTATGCTGATGGTGGTTCATCTCTTAGTGTCTATATTAATGATGTATCACTTCCACTTGAATGCGTTGAAACCCTCTTTAGTGAACCAAAATCGTCCCTTGGCATCTACATGTAATAAATATTTAAGAGAGTTTTACTTAATAGAAAGAGTTAAAGTTTAGCTTTAATATAGACACTGATTACCACCTTAGTTAAGGAACCACCCCCACTGCGAGGTCTGATTACAACCTTGAGTAAGGCACCACCCGCATTACGCGGCCTGATTACCACCTTGGGTAAGGCACCTTGAGTAACGCACCACCCCTATTGCGAGGGCTGATTACCCCATTGCGATGGCTGGTTACCATCTTTGCTATAGTTTTACTCATGTTACTTGCTAGGGATATAATTTAGCTCATAAATGAGCATATGTTTTCAACGACGTCTAGACTCTGTCTATTTTTGCAGCTCTGCTCGCCTCACTTTACTTATATCAATGAAACAAGTCATGTTACTCCACTTATATCTATCAAAACAAGTCAGCCATATATGTTCTCATCAAGAGTCAAGCATCATAGATTTTAGATGTTGTAGGTTACGATAATTAAGAACAGCTTATCTGATGTAATTTGCAAGGTGAGGGTACATAAACGCTGCAAAAATCTTGCTCCTACAACGTTTGTCGCCTACCTTGCTTCATATAAACATGTGTATCATAAGCATGCACCTACATAGAGGTTTTTATAAATGCATCGTTGCACAGATTAGGGCAATCCCATTATTCGATTACTATCACTAACAGAAAGAGTAGAACCTAGAATTTCAAAAACCTAACCCTCTCAATATAGAGGGAAATGTGAGGTTGATCCTGATACAAAGAAATTTTTTTATAATGGCAAGATCGTGGACGCCCAACACATTTCAGCGGCTGATACAGTGGCAGGTGTGTTTAATCCTTCCTTTGATCTTGCTTCTTCTCTCAATGGTGACGGTCATGAAAGGTATGTGTACAAAATTTTTGTATTTTAAGCTTATATATTTATATTCTAATTACGAAAAGTCCTATACTTTGACTTTTAGGTCAAGCTGATTACTTAGTTATATTGGAATACAGTCACACTGCTGAAATTGTTGCAGGGAACAATGAGACTCCTATGCAAGTGCAAGGATATGAATTTGGTAAAGCAAGCGGACCGTTAATGTCTAATTTGCTAAGTTTAGTGCTCTTCTTAACTACCCAATAACTACCTTATTAATTGGTATGGAGATAAGGATTATTGAGTCATATCACATGAAGATCTGTTTCGGGTTATACAGACTCGGATATACTTCACCATACCATCTATATAGCAAGTTATATATTGTATATGAGAAGATGGACCAGTAGACTAGCGAATGAATACCATACATGGATTGAAAGATCTGAACTTTCTTATTCAGTTCAAGTGTTTTGGTGCTTCTTTAGTGCTTTGAAATATTTTTTTTACTTTAGATTAATTTATTGTTGGTATATTTTCACTAATTTTAGTTTATGTATATTTCTCTTAATTCAGTTTCTACAATAGTGTACATATTTGGAGATCCAATATTGCAAAATACTAATCCATTCTTGAGAATTTCACTACAACTTTTATTTAGATAGTTGAGGCGTTGGGTTTGAAATTTACTACATAAACATTTTCGGGTGGTAAAGAAAATGATTTGAAATCAGCCACATGTACCTGCAGGCCGCATATATCTAAGTCAAGGGCTCACCTTCTTTGTATAGCATAAACAATCATCTGATTACCATTAGTTAAAGTTATAAAAGATATACATATGTCTTGATTAATAAGTGCATATGTTAGTTACTGTTATTATCATGCTCGAGCATTCGCACCTAAATAAATTTTTAGATAATCAAAAGAACGTCAAAAAACCTAACACAAATATACTAACAAAAATAGTGTTGATGTATCAGTTTTTTAATAATATAAGAAGAGAATCGGACTACACTGACCATGATACTTAAGTTCCACGTATTAGTTTTTTAATGTAAAGATTTTTGTATAATGACAATTTGTGAAAGCTGATAATAAGCCCTCTTTTTTACCTTAGGAGTTTATCACGTCATCATTGGCTATATACCTTTGTTAGACATTCATAATCTCAGTTGCCTTGGTTTAAAATTAAAAAAAAACTGTGAATGAGTTTATATACACATAAATTGTGTTGGTCTTGGTGGCTTTGACACACACCATCGGGTTCTTCATAAAACAAAAACTAAGATTATATAAAGAGTGAAGTGCAAAAATCATCCATGTGCTATGTCGAAAATTCGAATTACATCTTTCGTTAGTTTTTTGGATGACAGTCATCCCTCCGTTAGTGCGCGGGGCACAATACATCCCTCATGGACTAACGATGCAAATGTTTTTCTCGTTAAGAATTAACAAGGTTTAAAGAGAGGCCATATTTGTCTTTTCCTTTTTCCAGGGATGTATAATGAACCTTATCATAATTTGTTTAAATAAAAAAAATAATTTTCAAAAAAAAAGAAAAGAAAAATTATTTTCAAGAAAAAAGTTTTATTTTGAAAATAAAACTTTTTTTCAAAAAAAAATTATTTTCAAACAAAAATTATTTCCAAAAAAAAATTTATTTTATTTTCGAAAAAAATTTATTTTCGGAAAAAAATTTATTTTTGAAAAAAGATTATTTTCAAAAAAAATCATTCTCGAAAAAATTTTATTTTCGAAAAAAAAATTATTTTACTTTCGAAAAAAAAATATTTTCGAATTAAAACTTTATTTTAAAAAAAAAATATTTTCGAAAAAAAAAAATTTATTTTTGAAAAAAAAGTTTAATTTAAAAAAAATATTATTTTCGAAAAAAAAGTTTAATTTTCAAAAAAAGTTTCTTCGAAAATAAATTTTTTTTTCGAAAATTAGACTTTTTTTGTCGAAAATTAAACTTTTTTTTTGAAAATAAACTTTTTTTTTCGAAAATAATTTTTTTTTTCAAAAATAATATTTTTTTTGAAAATAATTTTTTTTTTGAAACATGTTATATTAAAGATCACTGTACATCCCTGGAAAAGGAAAAAGAAAAGGATGCCTTCTCTTTAAATCTTGTTAATTCTTAACGAAAAAAATATTTGCATCGTTAGTCCACGAGGGATGTATTGTGCAACGCGCACTAACGGATAATTCGATTTTTCGACATACCACATGGATGATTTTTGCACTTCCCTCATATATAAAATAAATAGTCCGTGGCATAAATCGTCCATGTGGTTTGTCGGGTTTAACGAAAATCGTCCCTGGAAACAAAAATTAACGGATCCTCTCCTTATGATTTTAACTCGTAATGGGTTTAGTCCATCTGTCTAACAATTGTTAAGTTTTCGTTAAATAGTGTGACGTGGCATGAAAATGTGGGGCATTATTGTCCTTATATGACCAAATAAAACTTCAAAACTTTTAAATTTTTCGATTTTTTATACGCTTTTTAAAAAAAATAAAATTTCACAATTTAAAAAAACATTGTGTCAGAGCTTTAACTTATGTTTTAACATATCTTTTAAAAATATCTTTAACTTATGTTAATAATGAGAATATCAATTTATGTTTTAATGTATCTTAAAAAACATATACAAAACGAACCCGGCAATTATATTATTCAGACTTTTTAAAAAATTAAAATACTAAGAATTTATTATTTAAATTCGGATTTTATTCAAATTTCCTTTTTAAAATATACGTAATACTATTTTAAACATAAATTTAACGATAGTTTTTACGTAAACTATAACTAAAATATATTAAAAGTTAAATTAAAAATTCAATAAACTAAAAGTGCACAAACCATTAACCCTCTGGAACAACAACAGAAACGACCCCGCCCGTTGGGCGGGTGTTCGACGCTAGTATATATATATATATATATATATATATATATATATATATATATATATATATATATATATATATATATATATATATATATATATATATATAATCCAAGTTATATATATATATATATATATATATATATATATATATATATATATATATATATATTTATATATATATATATATATATGTATATATATATATAAATATATATATATATATATATATTAAAATAACACTTCTCAGTCTGGCCTTGTCAGTAACTCAGGAATTCTTCGGCACCGTTATAGTCAAAAGATTTTTAGACATTTTTAGAAAAATGTTTATAGTTAAAAGATTTTGAAATGTTTTATTCAAAACCTTAGTTTTAAAAATCTTTCGTTCTCTATAATGAGAGCTCTGGTACCAAACTGTAACACCCCCAAATTTATACAATTCAATACAGCGGAAGACTCGTTGGTGTTACGGGATAGCACATTATTCACATCATAGACAACGCCTAAAAATCGCGTCGTTTAATAATAAAGCATTTCCATTCATAAATATCAAATTTACATAGGTCCCAAGTTATAGTATTTCATAAAATTTTACATAGCATTTGAATGTAAATTTGTTAATTAAGTGCGGGCCATGAATTCTTGTTGTCTTCCCGAGAATTACCTTCAAGTACCTGAGGTAAAACATGTTAAAAGAAAAGGTCAGCGATAACGCCGAGCGAATTCATAGAGTTTAATAAAACCATTAATATATCATCGGTATATAATTATTACCGAAAATCATTTTGTACAAATCCTTGTAATAGGCCACAAAATAGGCCAAAAACATTTTATACAAATCCTTGTCAAAATCATAATATAGGTTGTTGCCTTCAAAACCAATATACGAGCCAATTGTCGTAAAAACATCATACAATACGTTTTATAACCTTGTATAGAGTTAAATAAAAACCGTTATATGAATATGGTTATGAAAAAACAAAACACAAACATAATATCAATAGTAAGACCCCGTATTGCTAGTCAGACAATACATCGTAATTCAGTGCGTATAGCAGTATTTCGTTATTTTGGATTATTATAAGCCGCATGACATTGTTAACTTACTACAACAAACAACGGGTAGCTAACCCGAAACTCATTTTCCCATCTAAATTAATGTGTCGTCACAATAATCACGCTTGTGTAAATCTTCTCATACATAAATTCGCTTACCACTCAATGTGGCACGACTGGGATCAACCGTCAAGGCGCGAACTGGGGCGATCTTCCCCAAATAGTACTATTATATGCATAAGCGTCTACAAAATCCCGGTAGTTCACAATTCATGCTAATGGGACATTTAGTGACATAACCTAACTTTAATAATCCATTTCATTTCATCTATCGGGTCATATAATCATTCACCAGGTCATACAATCATTCGGGTCCAAATCAATAAACAAACAATCTCACTCATTTTTATGATTCCATTGCATGGCCAAATATCACATGTGTATAACACCTAATAATTACTGTATATTGATTCCACTTTACCATTTTATCAGTTTATCATTTGGTTACTTACTGTTTTTATACAGCCATCTTATTAAGCAAGATTTAACCATTTTTACATGTGGTTTTTCCATCTTTTTACCCATATTTATCAAATCTATCAACACCAAATCCCCACACAATATTTTTATCATCATATATTCATCATATACATGTACAATAGGAAAGAAAATACATGATTACATAATCAAAATAACAAGAGGATGGGAAAAACAATCTTTATACCACCAAGATTATGTAGGTTGTGATCAAGACATAGATTTTGATCACACAACTTGTGATAAATCAACACCAATCTTCAAGGCCACCAATACTTGTAACCTTTATGTGGAAATCAGCCCTTGGACATCATCAAATCACCTCCTTGGATGTTAGAATCACCTCCAATCTTCAAGTCTTCAATAGGACTTCATCATATGTGTGAATAACATAGGATTTATGGTTGAATCAAGATCAAAATGGGTGATATGGGTGTAAAAGTGGACATCAATATTGAGAGAGAGATGAGAGGATTGTGTGTTTTGCATGAGTGGAAAAATGAGTTGCTAGTTTGGCTTGAGTTGGTTTTGAGTGCTAGTGGTTTGGTGTAAGTAAACTAAGACAAGTGTCTTAGCTTACCATGTAAGCTTGACACCTCATGGTGTGTTGTAGCTTATACTTGCCGTCCCATGTGTGAGGGTGGGGCAAGTTTATCTTGTCTCATCCCCATTTAATTACGGGTACTCCTCGATTCTAGTTTCCTCGATTTGCGTGCCCTCGGGTCGTTTTACGAAAAACGTTTTTATAAATTATGAATCAACGGCACAAAACGAATATAATAAAAATTGTCTAATCAAAAACGGAGTTCGAAAACGTAAATACGTAATCCTAAGGTTTCCGGTTTAGTCGTGAAGGACGTTAAATTATGCTCGTAAGTCCTAATCTCTTCTCGTAAATTTGTGAGTTTATGAACCAACACAAATTTAAAATGCCAAAATAATATTCACGGATAAATTTATTTCCTGAAATGTCGGACTATCACCAAAAACGGTGTATGTAAATGTAAGCATGATTGTGGTAAAATACGACCTTTTAGGAAAAAGAGCGTATATGAGCGGTAAGTATTAAGTGATGATTTATGAACATCAAACACTAATGACCCAAAGGTGAAAGTTCGTTTCCCAATGAGGTATATGTGTGTGAATAATTAGTAATTGGTTTTAGATTAATAATAGAAGGGGATGAGAAAAGAGAATGACAAACACGTGAAATTAATTACTACTACGACTACACGTAAAACCGTAAAACGAGCAAAAATAAAAACTAATTCTAAAAATTACCAAAAATTCACCAAAAATCAAAATAAATAAACTAAGAGTTTACCAATGAGCAAAACTTTTTCAAACCATTTAATTAATTAGATAATAATTTTTAAATGCTAATTAAAGCCCTAAAAATCAAATTAATTATCAAAAAGCCCAAATAAAGATTTTTCAATTGGTAAACCTCTAAAATGACCTAAAAAGATTAAAAACAATGTTTAAAAATTTTTAAACTAAGAAAAACAATTTAAAATGATTTAAAAACTATTAACACTTAAAATAATTATAAAAATTAATCTAAAGATGATAAAATTAATCTAATAGTTGCAAAAATCCTATTTTAATGTATTTAAGCTAAGAAAAATATAAAAAGTGCAAAAATATGAAATTTGAAAAATAATAATAAAAATATTAAAATATTAATAAAAATCCAAAAATTATGAAAAATTCTAAAAACTTGTAAACTAGTTTATTTTAACCTAAATAATAAGAAAATGAAGGTGAAATTACCAGGATACCCCTATTGGGCCCCCAAATGGGCTAAAATCAAAAAACAGTCAAGCTTAATGGGCTTTTTAGCCCAAAAAGTCAAAATAAGCCCAAATGACTTGGAAAAGCACTATCTGACTCAAAATTTAATTCTAAACACAAGACTCTGAAGGCCCAAAAGCTGAAAGTGAGCTTATCACAGCTTAATGAACACACAACTTATTCTTATTGGGCCAATAAGCCCATTAAGCAATAAGCCAATGCCATAAGCTCTAATTTGACACACAATCTTCTTTTGGGATACTAAAAAGATCTGTAAAAAGAAATTTTGAAAAAGCACACTCAATAAGCCATAAATAAGCCAAGTAAAAATCCACTAAAAGACAAAATAGCCGGGTTTTAGTTCTAGGGCACCTCAGGACTTGATTCAATTTGCAAAATGTCACAAATGACTTAAATAAGCCAAATCAGTCAACCAAAATCCAATAAGCAAAACCAATAAGCTGGAATAAGCCAATAAGCACTTATGAAAAAGTCAATTAAGTTGGTTTTCTAGTCAAACCCTAAAGTCAACCCACCAATTGCTCCAGTATGAACAATTGGGTCAAATAATGAGCACCTATTACAAAATCAAAGTTGTTGCTGGTTAAAATAAGCTAGAATAGCTTATTAATAAGTTGAACACAATATTACACTAGCAGTGGCTAGCAGCAGGGGAAAGGAGTTCCCACTGCTTTGACTATTTGACCTGTGATTTGTGAGAGATCCAGTTGGATTCAAATGGAAACAAGGGCACCCTTGTGATCAGTGAATCACAAGGAGTCTATATCAACAAAGAAATCACAAATTGGTTCACTCAATAAGCCCAGAATAAGCAAACAGTCCACAGATATTGCACAGACCTTGAAAATAAGAAGTTATGAACAAATAAGAAGTTTTAGCATGAATAAGCCAGCCAAATTGAACCGAATGCATACACAAGCTATAATAAAGTCCAATAAGCACAAATAAACCTGTTTCAAGCAATGGATCAAAGTAAATAAGTAGATTCAAGCACCAAAAGTTACTGATTAGCAAAAGTGATTATCCAAAATCCTTTTGCTGACCTATTTGACCACCAATCCAGTTTTAAGCCTTCAAATCTCTTTCCCTGATTAAGTTAACCAAAATTTTACACTTGTTAACCCTATTCTACCCTTCGATCTAGGTGTCCCCAATAGTTTATCCAAAATACCTAAGAAAATCAGATTTTATAGCCTTTTGATTGTTTTGGTTGTTCAAACCCACAAAACTTGCAGATAAATGTCACTTAGCAACCAATAAACAGATACCAAACCAAAAGGAGCAAAAAACAACAACACAGGAAGGGTCAAATCCCTTTGAATCAGTTAACCCAAACATCCCTTTGGAATCATATTTTGCAATCTTCCAAAGGATTTTTGTGTTTTAACCTATCAAACAAGATCTAATCCACCCCTACAACTGATAATCAACCTCAGAAACACAAATCAAGCCTCGAAACACAGATTCACCATAAAACATGCAAAATCACCAAAAATCATATGAAAATCAGAAAAAGGAAAAGGGAGAGGGATGCAAACCTCCAAGACTTACATCCAAGCCTTGGATTGTTTGAGCTGAGGTACTAGCAAAACAAGTACCAGCTTCCTTGTACCTGCTAAGAACAACAAACCAAAGTGATGAACAAATAACAAGAACTTTCTGATTTTTGAAACACAAGTTTTATTGCTTAAAACCTTGCCTCAAAAAACTTCAAATATGAATAAGGAACTCAGGCTTTAGCTTATCAGATACCAAACTTTTATAAAACATAAAGGGAAATCATAAATTTTCAGAAAATCCAACATTATTTAATAAAAAGGAATTACAAAGATTTAAAAGCTAAAATCTGGAACAAAGGGACTCTCACAAGTTGAGGTCTCCTTTTATAGGCAAATGCTTACATAACACTATTCATAAACCCTAGATGTGAATTCTCAAAAGTGCCCTTGAGTGCTTGATGCCGTTTGTTGTTGGTGAGTTGTCCAAAATGATCAAAACCGTTCATTTTAGCTTGCTAGTTAAGCAGAGAGTCTAAGCTGTTGATCTTGACACGTGTCCTTTCTTGGGGAGGAGGGTGTGATGTGATTGGGTAACGGTTTAGGGTGTGGGTCCATTGGTGAGTGGAGAAGAGGGATTTAATGTTGGGATGGGTTTCTGCATGTGTGAATCACACATGTGCCAAGGTAATTTCTTTTTCCCCTTTGTTTTGTAAAAAGTAAAACTTCATACGTGTGAACAGTGCCACGTTTGATCCATTTTTAGTGGAGGTTAAGTGTTTGGCGCGTGTTTGTGTGTTTAAACTTTCAAAGTTGGCAGAAGTAACCCTTGGTCTTTGGCAAAAGATGTATAAGAAGAATTTCAACTCACAAACTTACTTTCCTTTGTTAATAAACTTTCCAAGTTTATAGTTTTGCCACAAAAGTTTGGTGAAAAGGTTTAAAGGGTTGTTTTTGCCATTTTTCCATATTTGAAGGACTGAATTTGGACTTTTTTGATCTTCAAAGGTCTTCAATGTTTCTTTGACTTCATGAGGGACCATAATTGACAAATTAGATTTGATGAGGGACTAATCTTGCCATTTCTTTAAAGTTGAAGGACCATTTTGCAATTTTGACAAACTTAAGGGACCAAACTTGTAATTATGAATTCACAAGGGTTTTAAGTGTCATTTCTTCATTGTTTGAGGATCAATCTTGCATATCTTCAAGTCTTCAAGGGTAAATCTTGGATAAATCATGAACTAGGGCCCGGTTCTTTGTACGGCTTCGTTTCTCGTGTCCGTTTTTCCTTGTTTCTTGTGATCTTTTGTCTTTTTCACGATATCCATACCTAAAATACACAAGTAGACAAACAAAAGCATATATATGGTATTTTATGACATTTTTATGCATTTAAAGCCCGAAAAGAACGATGAGATAATGTATAAATGCCATCTCATCACTCCCCCATACTAAGCCATTGTCGTGCCCTCACGCAATGCTAGAATAAAGTATCTAAGCATCACCAAAATTCAATTTTATTTAACCTTTATTAAAAAGTAAAAGACTTGGAACAATACTACGAAGATGTGTAAAGACATAATGTATGATTTTCATCACGAATGTGACTTTTAGGGTTAAATAATAGAAACAAGTGAATGCCCCTTAGAGTAAATTTCGTCATCCTTGATTGTCATACATTCCATGTTAAGTGCAAAAACGAGATCATTGTTGGTAAAAGTCACAATGCTAACACTACTCATACGCCCAAATTGTGTAATACTTTTTCTCCCCGCAATCCTAGTTATTATAAAAGGAAATGGGTTACTAGCATTTTTTAACTAATTGTCATGGATCACAAGTGATTCATATTGACTTATTTGAGTATTTATTAGTCCAAAAGCAAAGTAGAACGATTTAATCGATAGTCTGAAGGACAAAATCTTTTAAAACGGCTTCTCGTGTATCTCCTTAAGTTCATATCTTGGCTTAACTCGTTTCACGATTTGAGACCTTTCTCGAACCGATATTTGGCATGTACTTCATACTTCAAATCTTGGGAAGACGTTCTTGAAATTATGGTCTTCTCTTCATATATTTGGAATTTCTTCACTTGACGTTTTTTTTATAGATTCTTCATATTTGGACCACGACTTCATCATTTTTCTTCAATCTTTATTTTGGACTTTGATATACAACGATCCGCCTCCTATTCGGACTTGGATATATTTATCCTCATACCTTGTAAGGGTCTTTTTGGATAGACTGTATCCATGATCTTTAGGGGAGTAATTGCTTTTCGTAGTGTGTCTCGATCCTTCATATTGATTTAGGAATAATGATACTTCACAATATCTTGGATCTTTAGCAACAAAACATAGCTCCTCATGCCTTGTTAGGGCCTTTTTGGATCTTCACCAATCTTCGCGTCCTGCTTCAATAAGTTATGCCTTGGCTATGAACTCTATAGAACCCCGAGCAACTTTTAAACGATCTTGGGCTAGAAGCTAAGTAACCTTTCAAATCGTACGACCTTACTTATTGCAATTATTTTTATTCCTAATGCATTGATCTTATGGGAAGAAAAAGCCACAATTAAAAACATATGAGTTTTTGAAAGAACATTTTCATGTTCTATGTTTAGCATGATCACTTGTCTAACTCTATCACTTCTCGTTCTTCACTATATAAAGACCTCTAATTAAAGAGACTCGTGAATACTTAGCCATGCAAGTCAAAATTATGCCAAATTTGGATTAGCTTTCATTAAGACTATATCAAATCAAAGTTTTGGGTTTTCAAGCCACCTATAGGATCTTGCACTTTCTTGGACTTTTTCAAGTTTAGAGAATGCATTTTATAGTTCCCTTGATAAGTGACTTTCTAGGATCAATTATAGGAACTTGCGAAAAGTTCTTGTTCTTAACCCGAATGAGCTAAGACTTTCACGTTTTAAAGTTCCATATATAAAAGTCTAGCAAAACTTGAATTGAGTGGGTTAAGGAATGTAAATGGCTCCAAATGCCCATCAAGTTAAAAATTAGCTCTTATTCTACCCATCGGAAAATATACATTTGTGTCTTAAAAACACTTATGAAAACTAAGAAAAATTTTAAAATTTGGCCATTTTTAGCCTTATTAGCAACAAAACTAAACATTGAAAGTTGGAAAGCGTGAGGGCGTAGCAAAGCAAGTACCTATTCACCCCCCCCCCCCCATACTAAAAGTAAACATTGTCCTCAATGTTTCGAGTCTAAAGGTGGAGCACCCCCATACTAGAGACGAAGAATCGAATGCTTAGGATCTAGCATGGAAAGGGTGATCAACAATATATCTAAATCGTTTATTAAGTATGCTCAAAGATAATTGTTAGAACAATAAAGGATATGTCAATGGATTCGTGAAAAACTTCTTCAAGCAAACGATGGAGGCTCACGTAAACGAACACGAGAGTCTTCAATCGTAGATGATGATGATGATCTAGATAACACAATCACAAACAACCACGAGACAACGAGTTGGAGGGCACAAATCCCCTCTAATTAGTTATTAGTAAGCATAAAAGGATAAGCATGGGATCTCCCCCACGAGGCACCTCGTTTTTTATTACCGAGTCATGAGCTCGACTCAATCCCCTCAATGCTAATTATCATTGGGGAAGGTGACTTGGTTGAGGTCAACCATTGAAGGAATTTCCCCACCAAAGTAGTGCTTAAGCCTATGTCCATTCACCTTGAAGTTAGGACTATCATCTTGAGCTAGCTCGATAGTCCCATAAGGAAACACTTGTGTAACGGTTAAAGGACCCGACCAACGAGATTTCAATTTCCCGGAAAATATCTTAAGTCTAGAGTTAAAAAGTAACACTCGATCACCAACGTTAAAAACACGGTTTTTAATTTTTGCATCATGAAACTTGTTGGAAATACGTTTTACGTATTAAGAAGGATCGGTCACTCCAACAATAGTCCATGTAATAGCTCGTAGTTTAGTTACTTATCTTTATTTAGCAAACAAACCAAAGCCTAGCCTACAACATGTGTAGGCCGGCCCAAATGTAAGCCCAAGCCCATGACAAGGGATTGGGTATATAAACCCTCTCCTTTGATGGAGAGGGTAGTGTGGTTCTTCATTTTACACATAGTTGAAAAGTGTTTTTCTTTCACTTTCTCTCTCTAAGTGTGTGTGTTCTCACCATCTCTCTATCTCTTTCTCTCTCTAAAACATAAGCAAGATTTACATATCCTACAAATGGTATCAAGATCCATGGGATGATTGTATTGTTCATGTGTTTGTGTTCTTGATTCATACGCCTATTTTGATCCTTTTTACACACGTCGAAAAAAAAATTTTTGTGTTCTTTATGGTTTTTTCTTGATACAAATCATCTACATAGTTGTGGTAGTGATTTGGTATATTTACTTTGGCTAAAAACACAAAAAATTTGGGTGTTTTGATCATTTTTTGGCTTAAAATCACGAATTGGTTGAGTTTTGTCCGAGAAAAGTGGGGTTTATTCTGATCAGGTCATCGGAAAAGGGTTTATAGGT
This sequence comes from Glebionis coronaria, assembly GCA_025667525.1. Taxonomy (NCBI): domain Eukaryota; kingdom Viridiplantae; phylum Streptophyta; class Magnoliopsida; order Asterales; family Asteraceae; genus Glebionis; species Glebionis coronaria. The sequence continues at coordinate 384,068,414 of CM046874.1, forward strand.
ATTCCGATCAGTGTAATCGGAATAGGGTTTAGGTATTCCGATTTTGGTACATTCCGATTAGGTATTCCGATTTTGGTACATTCCGACTAGGTATTCCGATTTTGGTACATTCCGATTTGGTATTCCGATTTGGTATTCCGATTTTGGTACATTCCGATTAGGTATTCCGATTTTGGTACATTCCGATTTGGTATTCCGACTTGATATTCCGATTTGGTGCATTCCTATAAGGACATTCCGATTAGATATTCCGATCAGGGTATTCCGATAGGCTTATTCCGACAGCTTTCCGATCAACATTCCGACAATCAAAAATTATTCCATAAAAAATTTCGACTTCAAGTTTTAGGGGATTTTAACACTGTTTCTCGACTTCAACTCACAACAACAAACACATTTACTTTCTCTCATTGATCGATCAACGTTTGTAAATCTTAACTTATCGAAATGGAGTACACATCTCTTACGGATAAGTCCATCCTCTCGGGTACGGATAATCGTCCACCAATGTTGGAGAAGTCTATGTACGAGGATTGGATTTCCCGGATGGAACTTTACATGTTGAACAAAGAGAATGGACATCTCATTTGGGCATCGGTGCTCAATGGACCATTAGATTATGGTACAATGACGGAAGGTACAACTACTCTTCCTCGCACAACGGGTGAATTGACTGGAAATATGAAGATTCAAGACAAATGTGATAAGTATGCTACAAACATCGTTCTCCAAGCCCTTCGTCCAGATGTCTACAAACTCGTCAGCAAACATAAAGTTGCCAAAGAGTTATGGGATAGAATTCGTGTTCTCATGCAAGGCACCTCGTTAACTAAACAAGAACGAGAGTGCAAGCTTTATGATACTTTTGATAAGTTTGCCTATGTGCCAGGGGAGACTCTCAATGACTACTATCTGAGATTTACCCTATTGTTGAATGAGCTCAATATCTATGGCATGGCAATTCCTACGTTACAATTGAACACCAAGTATTTGAACACTCTTCCTTCAGAATGGAAAAAGTACGTGACGGATGTTAAATTGGCTAAGGACTTGCATAACACCAATTTGGATCAACTTCAAGCTTTTCTTCAACAACACGAATGCCATGTGATTGAGGCTCGGTTGTCTACACCTCAAGTTCATGATCTACTTGCAATGTATAGATGTATCCTCGTGATCATTAAGACAAAAATAAAATATAAGAGATACCAAGGAATAAGGGAGTTTAGGTATGTAAATAATACTCATGAGATATGATTGTGTTGCTAACTTATAATAACAATGATCTCGTTACACGCTTAGCATTGAATTGGGTGAAAATCGAGTATGACGAACTATCTCTATGAGGCATTCACGTGTTCTTATTCTTTGACCCTAAAAGTTACTTTATCGTGATGAAAACAATACATTATGTCTAAAACACATGTAGTAGTTTATTTAAATTTATGTTTTAAATAAATGTCATCATAAAATGAATTTTAGAAGTGTTACGATACTTAATTCTAGCATTGCGTGAGGGCATGACAATGGATTAGTATGGGGGAGTGATGAGACTGCAATTATACATAGTCTCATCGTCCAAATCGGGCTTAAAACACTTAAAAATATCATAAAATACCCCAAAATATGCTTGTGTTTGTTCATTGTGTATTTTAGGTACGGATACCGTGAAATCAACGAAAGATCATAAGATTCAAGCAAAAATGAACATGGGAAACGAAGCCGCATAAAGAACCGGGCCTGAATCATGAATTTCCAAAGAAATCCTTGAAGTTTGAAGATTTGTCAAGAATGATCCCTCATCTTTTGAAGACTTGTTACTTTTGGCCCTTGTAAATCTCAAATATTACAAGATTGGTCCTTAAGTTTCAATATTTTACATTACAAGCCCTTGGAGAATGAATTTATTACATATTTGGTTCTTATCCAAAGTTTATGAATTAATTGTGCAAAAAATGACAACTACACTAAACTTGTTATTGAAGGAAATTGAAGTTATGCTGTTGAGAATTTGTATGCCAAATTTATGAAACGTGAGGGAGTAAAACTGCTAAGATTGAAACATAATATCCATCAAAACCCGGTTCTACCCACAAACCAATCCACTACCCATCCCAAGTCAAACAAAGTCAACATTTCATAAACAGGGGAAACATATTTTATTTTGCCTAAACCAAATCAAATCCCCACTAATCCCTCTATAAACCCTAACAAACACTCCCAGCTTTGATTGAACGAATAGCAAAGTGTTTCTTCAAATTAATAAGGGTTTTTCGTTCATTAGCTCATTCTCAACAAAACCACATGGGTAGACTCTGTCCAGCTCACCCCATGGTCCCTCACCATTACATGTTACCCCCGTCACCATCACCTTTGCTGACAAGTAGACCAAATCAACGAATATGATGCAATGGCTTGTTGCCCACAACAAACCAATGGCTTAGATCATCTCAACAAGCTGGCACATCAGAAGGGAACCAAGATTGATCTAGAAGATGGAATCAAATTCAGAATATTTGTATGAATATCCAAGGGTAGATTCGGGACTTTGTGTACATTTAGGCTTAGGTTTATTTCATCCTCATGTTATATATATAGATGGTAGCCAAAGTTTTTTTCCTTTGTTCCAATTTTTCTTTTTCAATTTCTTTTGTAATATGATACATTTGAATGAAATAGAAATCTTGAGTTCCATTTAAAATTCGTGTCATTTGAATTATTATATTTTTAATATTTGTCATTTAAAGTTCAGTTTATTCAAAAAATCAAAACTTGTTTTTTTGAAGATCCGCTGTTGCATAAGCCCTGTTATAAGCTTATTTGACGAATAAGTTTAAAACTTGGTCTTTGTTCTAGTGTTTAAATTCTGTTCATTTACTTTTTCTTGCAAAGTATTTTTCAAAGAGTTTTATTTTTCCAAGTAATTCTATTTTAAACAGTCTTGTTTAAAGCCATTATTGTAGCAAGAAGCTTGAACCTAGCTTAACCGACAATTAAGCTAAGTTTACAACTTATTGATACTCTATCTTTGTGTTTGTTCTACTTTTCTTGTTATTATTTCAGGATTACACAAGAACCAAGACTTGGTCCTGTTGGTTGATGTTTTCTGAGGTGGTAAAAAAAAGTGAGACAAGGTATTCTTATAAGCTGGTAGATGGTGATTAAGTTGTAAAATAAAAGAGGTGGGCTTATAGCAAGCTTAGTCGGCTCGGATTGTGAGTCGACTCAATGTAAGTTTTCTTTCTTTCATTTTACATTCTTTGCATAACTATCATGCTACAAGATTATTTTTTGACTACTCATGTGCTTTGTGTTTAGACTGCTTGTGTTATTGTTTTACTCGCTTATCTTCTGTACTTGTCATGTATGTTTGTGCTTGCTCTCTAATTTTGATAATTGCTTTGTTTAGTTGCATAATTTTGAGTTTAGGATAGTGTTTGGATTAGTTAGTTAAGTCGTCATTATCTTAGGTTTTCACCTAAGATTAAGTGCATCGGATTTTGGAGGTTACTGTTAGTATATTTCATTTTTGAAGTTTCATAAAAAGAAAAAAAAAAGAAAAAAAAAGATTGTTGTTAACTTTCTGCCATTGTGTAGTTAATTTGAATATTTATTTGATTTTGGTTATGTGGTAGGTAGTATTGGTTAAATTCAGTGAGTTTGTGGTTGTTCAAATGTAACTGGAAGATCTAGGCGTATTCATATAGGATTTTAATATATTAGCACAAAACAAGTCGTCTTTGGTTGCCCTTTGTTCAGAATCTGCGCTAGATGCATTAGATGGCATCACCATATTGTTTTAAGAAATAAGAACTTGAATTTCAGGATTCTAGAAGCTTTTGGGTAGAACTTTATCTGTTTCATTTTAATTCTGAGGTTAGAGGTTATTCGAGTTTCTTATTTTTAAGCCAAAGTTCCCATTTGTGTGCCTAATAGTAACTATTACTGTTCATAGAGAGCACTTCCTAATATTCTGCTTGATATCCTTGCTTACTGTGTGATTATTACTTGTTAGTGATTGGGTTTGTGTGTTCATTGTCATGCTTATTTTTGTTTACTAGCCAAAGTAGCCACCTACTATTTTGGCTTTCTGCTGATCCAAATAACAAGCAATTAAAGCTGCCCAAAACCTGAACAAAAAAAAGGGGCAACAGGGTCTCGAACCCCTGACCACTGCACTATACCAGACGAAACATAAAGGAAATCAACCATCTGCTCTTGTTGATCTCGGTGTCACCCTTGTGATTGTAAAAAGTTGGTTAACTTCTTTAATCCAGAGAAAAAAGCTGAAAAATAACATTACAAAAAGTGTCACTGGTGGGTCTTGAACACCAGACGTGGACACAAGATCAGACGCAACAACATTGTTCACAACCAATTGCTCTATTGAACCTTTTTGTTTACATACTCCTTTTCTTTCTTATTAACCATTTTTCTTTTTCTGTCAATTTTTCAATTTAGCTTTAAACAGGTTAATTCGTAGCTTAATTGTATCTTATTTTTTGGCCTTTTATTTTTCTCATTCAGTTTATAGGATTTAGGATTTTTCAGTCCAAAAAATTATTTTTCCTCTTTATAAATAATTTTCTATTAAAATTTTCATTTTAAAATTTTAGAAATAAGTTTAAAATTAGTTAAAAGTATTTTAAACTTTTAGAAAAATCATTTTTAGACTTTAATTAATATGTTTTAGGCTTACATAACTTAAAATTTTCATTTTCACTTTTTATTAATTTTATTTATTTTTTAGTTTTTTATTAGACTTTAAAATTTAATATAAATTAATTAAAAAACTTTTGGAAATTGTGGTTTTCATTTTTGATTTAATTAGATTTTTCTAAACTTAAGTTTAAAATTTGGGGATTTTTAGAGTACCTTATTTTTCGTCGAGTTTTACGATTCCACTTTTTAACCGTCGTAGTGTAATTTTTAGCGTAATTTCTCTCTTCTAAACCAAAAACGACACTAATCCAAACTTTGATTTTACATATTGGCACTTAATTCACACACCTCCTTCGAGAACGAACCCGCATTTATTCGGTTTTACGTTTTTCCTAAAGCGTAAGACTTAATACTTGCCGCACATACGTGTTTTCCGTAAAACGTGTATGATTTACCAACATCAAGTGTGTTTTCAGCTTAATAATAAGCCTTAGAGAAAATTACATTCTCTGTGATTAATAGCATTCTGTTTGTTCAGTTCTCACAATCTACTTCATAAATCAACCCATTTTCTTTCACAAATCAACTGACAAACATGTCTTGAGTAGTTCCTGAAAGTTTTAGCTTTTTGATATTTTTGGTCAACTTTGGTCAAAATAAGCATTTTTGCTTATTGAGAATTTCAGCTTATTCTGTTGATGATTTTCAAAACTGAAAGACATTCCAAGCTTCTTTAGACTTGATTAATCAGTTTTGACAATAAAATCACATAGTGGATGTCTGGATTCATTTTGCGCTTATTGTGAGCTTATTGTGATAAGCTAAATCGAGTTTTAATGGCTTTTAATCAAAATCCTTTTGCAATTCTAGCTAAAATTGGATTTTAAGCATTTTGGAAAAAACTAGAACCATTTTGGTTGAGAAATAAGCTCAAACGAGCTTATTAGTTTACTTGTGCCCGTTTTTTATTTTTAGTCCTAGTTATTTGCACTATAGTCCCCAGCTTTTCTAGTTTTGTTAATCTGTTGCTAAACTTCCAAGTTTTTAGGTTTTGCAATTGTTAGTCCCTGAATTTATGTTTGTTACATATTTGGTTAGTTAGGTTGGAAAGTTGTTAGTTTGTTGCACTTGTTTGTTACAATTTTCACATGTGGTCCTTATAGAATCTGATTTTGCATTTCTAGTCCTTATATTTTCATTTCCTTTACATTTCAAGCAGTTTTACATTTTATGCATTAGATAATTGTACTTTGTGGATACTTTGTGGATACTTTGTGGTACTTGCACTTTGTTTTACGGATAAATAGAGCTATAATATTTTCTCTTTTTATGTGTTTGATTGAATTAGACCTAGAACCCAAATAATTTCTTAACAACCAAGAACAATTTCAAACTTGATATTAGTGGGCCTTTAAATTTGTCATGAATCGAAAAAAACGAACTTGCAAAATACTCAATATTAAATGGCGCCGCTACCGGTTCATGACATTACGAGAGACTATTGATTGACGGTTACATACATGAAATGAAAGCTTGATTGGGGGTCTTGCACCCAAGTATTACTTACATATACTATACTTTCTTGTGGATATTACTTATTGAACCTCGGAAAGGATAATCCCTTCTTTTCCAAAGTCGAACGAGAGCTTCTCTCTCACTCCTTGATTTGAGTTGCATGCTTACCCGAGGGCGTGCACAAATACCTTTTGGTGTACAACCCCTTCCTCCCAAAAGGAAGAAAAAGAGAAAGAATAAGAACAACATCGTCCATCAAGCCGATCCCGAGAATCGTGCTTTGATCAACACACAAGAAGCCATGGCCGCTGATAGGAGTAGTATACAACCTTGTTTAGGAGAACACAGCGTAAATGATGGTAAGTACGATGGTTTAGGAAAACCGTGCACAAATGACCCAAAGGTGAGTTCGTTCTCAAGGAGGCTAGTGTGTTGTGTTAAGAGATGATTAAATGTTTGTGATTATGATTATGAAGAATGAAAAGAGGAAAGGATGACGATTTCGATTAAAATTACACTAAGACGAAAGTCGTAAACGTAAAACCGTAAAGCGTGATGGAATTTAAAAATTACCCTAAAAATTCCTTAAAAATTGCAGTAAATCCTGAAAAAATGTAATTAGAGTTTACAAAAAATAAAAAATCACTCAAACCTTTTATTTAATTAAATAATAATTTTTTTAATGCTAATTAAAGCCCAAAAAATCAATTTAATTAACAAAAAGCCCAAAATGAGATTTTTCAATTTGTAAACCTCTAAAATAACTTAATTAAACTAAATACTATTTTTGAAAATTTTAAAATTAATTAAAACGTTTAAAAATGATTAAAAACTTTAGAAATATTAAAATAATCCTAAAAATTAATAAAATGAAAAAAAATTAATCTAAAAGTTTTAAAAATCCTAACTTAATGTATTTGACCTAGGAAAAATGATAAAGTTGCAAAAATCCTAAAAACAGTTTTTAATAATAAAATAATAATAAAAATCCAAAAATTATAAAAAATTCTAAAAACTTGCAAACTAGTTTATTTTAACCTAATTAAAAAGAAAATGAAAGTGAAATGTCCAAAATACCCCTAATGGGCATCCAAATGGGCTTAAAAGTGAAAACAGTCCAACCTTAATGGGCTTTTTGGCCCAATAAGCAAAAAGTTATCCAAATAAGCAAAAAAGTTCCAGTCTAGCTTAAAATTCAATTTTAAACACAAAACTCTAAAGGCCCAAAAGCTGAAAGTGAGCTTATCACAGCTTAATAAGCAAACAGCTTATTCTTAATGGGCTTTTTGGCCCATTAAGCCATAAGATAATGCCATAAGCTGAAATCTGACACACATCCTTCTAATGAGATTATAAAGCTTTTTGTAAAAAGAATTTTTGAACAAGCCCAAGAAATAAGCCTGAAATAAGCAAAAGCTCTCTACACAAAATGACAAAATAGTCGTTTTCGAGTTCTAGACCAATTCAAAGGCTGATTTTTTTTGCAAAATGTTTCAAATCACTTAACTAAGATTAATAATCAAAAAGATTTCAAATAAGCACATTGTGTAAGCTGGAATAAGCAATAAGTTGTTTTGAAAAAGAAAAGTCAATTCGTTTTCTAGTCAAACTTACAAGTCAAAGGCTCAAACGCTCCAGAATAGTCAAATGGGTCAAATAAGGAAGATTGATTACAAAAACTAAGTTGTTGCACAATAAAATAAGATATTATAGCTTATTGATAAGCTGAACACAAATTAACACTAGAAATGGCTAGTAGCAGTGGGAAATGATTCCCACTGTTTGACTTTCTTGACCTTTGATTTTAATGAGATTTACTTAGATTCAGTGAACAACAAGGGCACCCTTATAACCAGTGAGTTATAAGGAGTCAAAAACAAGAAAGAAATCACAATAACACTTAGCCAATTAGTGCAGTTAATTCAAACAGTGCTCAGACATTGCATTGACATGGAAAATAAGCAGTTATGAAGTAATAAGCAGATTAAGCAAAATTAAGACAACCAAAGTGCACCAAATGCATACACAAGCTATAATAAACTTAAATGAGCAAAAATAAACTTGTTTCATACACTGGTTCAAAGATTAGATCTTGATTAATCCTAAGTTACTTAATGATGAACAAATGATGAACACAAAATCCTTTTGCTGATATACTTGACCACAAATCCAATTTTAAACCCTCAAATCTACTTCTTAACTTACACAAAATTTGTTTTTACACTTATCAACCCTAAATATGCATACACTCTAGGTGTTCCTAAGATTTCAGATCAAAACAGGCAAAAACAAGCACGATATAGCACAATCTCAGATTTGATGTTTAAGAACACAAGTATGGCAAATATCAGCACTCAACCAACTTAATATCAGATACAAACTCAAACCAACCCTTAACACTAACTCAAACTAACATTTTAAATCAAAATTTAACAAAGCAAATGTGTTTAACAGGTTTACCCAAGCCTAATCAAGCATCATACCAACAATATCATGCAGTAAGAACAAGATTCAAGCCACAAGAGCAACACATACAACAGCAGAATCACAGAATCACTCACAACCACTTTTCAACAGATTTTTAGGAAAGAAAGCTCAAACCTCATGAATGTACATCCACACTCACGGATTTATAGCTTATGTGCCTAGCTAAACAAGGCACAAGCTACCAATAAGATGCTAAGAACAACAAGGTTAGAAACAAACAGATTATATGAAAAATAATGAAAATGGACAAGATTTGATTCAAGCTTGTTCCCCACTCCTTGAATCCTCCCAAACTACAAGCTCACTACGCCTTGATAATCTCCTTATCAGGGTGTTATGATCACTTATAATCCAAAAGTTCAAGTTTTTGAACTAAGATGTTGATCCCTTTGATTGGATCTATATTCTGTTAAGAATTAGTATAGTAGTTTGTAATCAAACTAAAACACTTTGAGCACTCTTACTAACACTAAATAAGTTATGCGGAATCTAACTTATAAAGCACAGAAGAACAGAATTACTTTTAACTATTCGATTCTCTTATTAATCTACTTGAATGAGGTACATGAAAGACATTGTACCTATGTTCCTTTTATAGAGTAAGGAACCCTAGAAACCTTAGAATATTCTATAAAGATAACTATATCACAGACGATATATTATCAATATTCTAACTATTTAAGTATATCACATAAGATATACTCTAACTATAACTATGACATATCTTATACAAAGATATATTCGTCCTAATCAGTATAGCAGTACTGACTTTATAAGTAGCAGTACTTACTATGTACCGCGTTAACACTAACGGTACTTACATAACATTGACAGTACTTAAAATACACTAACGACACTTGACACTTAACAAATAATTCCCAACAATCCTCCCCTAAACAAGAATGATAACTTGTTGTCTTCTTGTTCTCTTGTACTGAATGTATTAAAATACATGTCTTCAGTCTTTCCTTCATCCTTGGATTGAACTTGGTAATTTGTATTTGTATCAAACTAAATGTAGCCAAACACTTCAAATGTAGATCTTCTTCTGATAACATAATCTTCAAACATCATGAGTATCATCTTTGTCTTCAAACTATGATCTTCTTTGTGTCTTCTAAACATTCATTTATCTTTACAGCATCAGTCATTGTCTTCTTGCGTTAAATCTTTGAACTCTAAATCATGAACCTTAGTCTTGATTTGATGAGACAAAACCTTTTAAGTATTTTTCTTGGAATACTTCTCTACTTACAATCTTCATACCTGAAATAAAACAGTTAACAACAAAAACCAATATGTATTGGCTTCATGATTTTTAGCAAATCACCAGCTATCAACGGATTTGATAAATTATTTACCAGTTAGCCGTACACTCTGGAATAGCTAATACTTTATTCATAAAGAATAAGGTGTACTGATAACCTTACAATTTTTTGGTAAATTGTCAACCATCAACAGATTTGATGAAGTCTTTACCTAGTACCGTTCATCTAGGACTAGCCAACTCTTTGTCTCGAAACAAGGTGAGTTAGAACCATATAGTTTTTAGCAAACTATCAGCTTTCAACAGATTTGAGAAGTCTTTACCACAAACCGTTTGCTTATGGACTAGCCAGTTCTTATGTGTGTTAGACATGGTGAACTGAGAACCATTTGTGAAGTGTGACTGAAAGTCAAACACTTAAGGCTCTTTCTCAGCTTCTTCCTCATCTTTCAAATCCTTGATTTGTTGTTTAACCATTCTGATCAACTCCAAATCATCAACAGATTCTTCTGTAACTTCCAATTGTTGTTCTAACATCCTTTCCAACAATCTTCTTTTGAAAGGGTAAGTCTTCTCTTGCAGCATATAGTATGTAACATCATCTATATCCAAAATATGCAATCCACATGACCTATAATATCTCCAGTAACTAGGAACCTGATTCTCTAATTCCTTCAACATTTCTTGATCACAATTGTGTGGCTCATACATAAAGAGAAATTCCCTGTATAATAGTGATACTTCAGTTTTACCTGCACTGGCTTCTTGAACTAACCTGAAAAGATCCTGAATATCTTGTTTGTCAAGAATGTGAAGAATATCCTCCAAAAGTCTGAATATCCATGTTGTGCCATCAGTTCTTTGAATTCCATGAGCTTCAAGTCCTTGATCCATAGAGTAAATCCATCTAGCAATAGATGATCTCTTTCCAAAAATCTCTGTATCAATACATTGATCTACAAATTTTACAATCTTCAAGTACTTCTTCAAGCTCTCATCATCATCACTATCTTCTACTGTTGATTTATCCCTCTTGGCTTTCTTCTTTGTCTTTGTTGACCTTTTCCTTTTAACACCCTTGGAAATTCCCTCAAGTTCTGTTGAACCCTCTTCCAAGTTTGTATGTACCGTCTCCTCAGTATGTACTATTGTATGTACGGTTCACTGTGTATGTACTGCTTGTACATTTTCAGTCTGAGTAATATCTTGAGCTTCAATTCCTGTATTCATTCTTTGAGCAGTCTCTTCCTCCCTTGACCTTACCTTCTCCTTTCTATTCTTCCTCACATAAGTGGTCTTGATAGATGGAGATGTATTTGTAGGTTCAGCAGTACTTGGCTCAATTCTAGGAGTACTACCAAATTGCCTTTGTTGTTGCAGATGTCTTCTATGTTTTTCAACAGCTATTCTATCTGCTTCAGATCCAATCTCAACAAAATTCAATTCAGTTCTCTTATTTTGCTCATACAAAGTCTTGATTTCTTCAAAATTCTTCTTGACCAGCTGAATATGAGTAAAACCCTTAACTCCCTTAAGAAAATTCATCATTTGATTTCTAATCTGCATAGTAGTTGGAGGCTTAATCTTTTCCCTTCTTCTCTTTTCAGCAAAGAATCTTTGTTGCTCCCTTACCAGATCATCAATCAACTTTCATTTCTCTTCTTCATCATATGCATCTCTGCCTTCAGCTATCAGTGAGTCTACAAGAAGCTCACTTGCATGTAATTCAGCTTGAATCCTATCATACTCTTGTATGTTCCATTCTTGCTGTATTCTCTTAGCTTCTAGCAAATGCTGTTTTGCTGCAAGTTTTTCTTGTAATTCATCTTCACGAATTTGTTCTTGCATTCTGTAGGCATATTCTTCATCATGGTCCAATTGATTAAATCTGTACATGAATTTGTTTATATCATCATCTGAATCACTTTCATCTTCAGATTATGATAATATTTGCTTCATCCCCTTATCCTTTGGATCAATCTTAGGTAGCTTCTTCTTCAGCTTGGTAGATCTTTCCTCATTAGCTTGCTGTTGAATAACTATACCTTTAGTAGGGTGTGAAGCTTGAACTTTCTTACCTTGAATTTGATTCTTTTTGGCAAGAACTTCTTGTTGTGTCTTTTTGTCTGCCTCTACTTGTTTAGTCTTCTCAACTATATTCTTCTTTCTTAAGTCAAGCAGCAATTGGGCTAAAGTCTTATCCTCTCCAAAAGGAGTTTGACTTTCTAGTGAAGGATGATCACCAGCGGTACTTGCAATCGGCTTAGTTGGCTTAGCAGTACTTGGGTCTTCAACAATGTCAGCAGTACTTGCAATCGGCTTAGTTGGCTTAGCAGTACTTGGATCTTAAACAATGTTGATTTCACCAGTATTAGACACACTTGTTTCTTCAGTCACTTGTGTATCCCCAGATACTCTTTCTTCCATAGAAGCCATCATTTCAACTTGCACCTCTTCAGTCTTGTCTGATCCATTGCTCATTCTTGATCCAGACAGTACTTGCAAAGTCTGTTTCCTTTGAAACCATACTTGTCTTCGTGGTGGTGGAGTTGAAGATATAGGAAACTGAATGTTAATTTCCTCCAACTTCTCATAGAAAGTACTCCAATTTACTTGAAGTAGTTATTGAGGTATTGGTGCTGGCTGAGTTATCATCATTTCTTCAACTAGTGGTTCCTCATGAGTAGGTTGTGGTTCTTCCTGTTGAATCTCCATATTTGAAGGTCCATCCACACCAGTCTCTAAAACAGTTCCATCTTCATAAGTCCCCATGACATCTTCATCCAACTCAAAATTGATGTCATTTCCAGAGATCCTTGTCTGATTATCAGAAGAAAATTGTTATTCTTCATAATTCCTCCCCTGTTTGTTTGCAATCAGTTGCCTTTTCTTGTGGTTCCTGAATCTTTGCTTCTTGATTGCAGACTTCTGAATAGATCTATGTTGCCTCATCCAATGTTACACTTTGTTCCTCAACTTGATTAGGCTAGCCTCCAATTCAACAATTTTCTTGTCTTGAACAAGCTTTTCTTTCTGCAACGCCTGTACCTGTTGGGACAAACTTGTACACAATGCTGTTAAATTTGCGACATCCACTACCTCTGGTGCTTGTGCTTGTGGTGAACCACTAGCAGCAATAGAAGCAGCAGGTGTGTGGATCATCTCATCATTGTTTGGTGGAGCACCAACATTATGAGAAGAAGATTGTGAATCTTCTACGGAATGGGAACTCTGGTGAGAAGGAGTTTGTTGAGAAGCACTAGCATTGCTAGGTTCCTCACCTTCTTGATTGGCAGGTTGGGCTAACATATGAGCAAACAATGGTGTAACTGTTCCTGTAAAGGCATTGCCTTGTTTTGTCAAGAAAGAGAAAGTTCTCTTTGTGAATGTAGGAACATCCCATGTATCAGTTAACTCTGGTAGGTTAGGTATTTAGTCACTAACTAAAGTCTGAATGAATCTTGGATACATCAAAAACTTTTTAGTCCCTTCCAAATTCCTAGTCATGCCTTCAAAAATTAATCTTGAAATATTAAAAACTCTGTTATTTGCTAGACAAATACCAGCTTATGCCAATGCAGCAGGAATTTGATCAAAAGATGTACTTTTAGAGCTTAAACAGTGAATAATAGCATGAAAAAGCAATTTCTATTGAGGTGAAACTAAAGCTTTAAAGAAAGTAAGACTTTTCCTACCACCTCCATAGCTCATGGCTGCAAGGCCATCATGAATCTCTTTATTATTAAGCATACTAAGTCCATTTTCATCATTTAATCTCAAACTTTCTCTTAGAAGTACCTCAGTTACATATATATTTCTATGATTCACCCTAGCCTTAATGCAAGGTTGATTAAACCGAGTACCTAATACAGCAGTATTCCAAAATTATTCAACAATGGAAATAGAGACAACTAGACTTACAGTGAGTGCAAAGCGAATATGACTTCGAGATAGGAAACCAAGAATCTCATGGAAACCAAGAGAGTCATCATTCGTAGCAAGATTCGCAACCAAATTATGCTTAGAGATCACTTGTAAAGCAACCATTTGTATTTTTGATGATCGAAAAATTAGAGAGAAGGTTATCGAATCAAGAGATAAAAATAAAAGATTAGCTGAATCAATTGTATAATTGGAGTAAGTATTTAAGTAAATAACAAACCCAAGCGCGAAGAAACCGCCAAATTTACTAAAGAGACCCTTAACGGTACAACGGACATGTAGCGGTACATGGAACAAAAGCGGTACTTGAATTTGTGCTAGCGGTACTTGGAGTTATAACGGTACCTCACAATTTTGACCAGTTCATGCTTTCCACTATCAATGTAACCTCTTTTATCTTTTTCTATTAACCTGCAATTACATCAAAAACACAAAACATAGAATATACAATAAAAATTATAAAAACTTGTACAGCTATTACCTCCCCTCAACATATGCAGTAGGTTATTGGTTAAGCATACCAATGTGTGTCACAGAGAATTCAAATCACTTTGCATCAAACGCCTTGGTCAACAAATCAACTACATTGTTGTCTATTTGAATCTTCAAGACTTGAATAAGCTTTTTGTCATAAGCATCTCTTATAAAGTGATGTCTTATTTCAATATGCTTGGTCTTGGAGTGAAATACTGGATTCTTGACAATGCATATAGTACTTTCATTATCAATGTAAATCTTGGTCTTCATGAAGTTAAACCCATAATCTAACAATTGATTTTGAATCCAAAGTACTTGACCACAGCAATGAGCAGCAGCTACATATTCAGCTTCAGTTGTATAAGTAGCAACAATGGTTTGCTTCTTACACTGCCATGATATGAGTCTTCTGCCTAGGAATTGACAACCTCCTGTTGTGGATTTCCTATCATGATTAGCTCCAGCATAATCACTGTCTGAGTAAGCTTCCAATTCAAAAGTGGAATCTCTAGGATACCATAATCCTAAATTGGGTTGACTTTTAAGATATTTAACAATCTTCTTCACAGCATGTAGATGTGACACTTTTGGATTAAGTTGGAACCTTGAACAGGCACACACAACAAACATAATATCTGGCCTTGAAGCAGTAAGATACATCAATGAACCAATCATTGATCTGTATAGATGAATATCAACATTTTCTCCATGTTCATCTTTTGATAAAGACTTCTTTGCATCAAAAGGTGTGCTTGTACTCCTTGTATCCATACATGAAAATTTCTTCAAGATTTCATCAACATATTTATCTTTGCTGATAAATATTCCATCTTTCCTTTGATTGACTTGTAGTCCCAAAAAGAAAGTTAGTTTACCCATAGAACTCATTTGAAATCTTCCTTTCATCAAAGCTTCAAACTCTTCACACCATGTCTTCTTGGTAGAACCAAAAATGATGTCAGCAACATAAACTTGAACTAGAATGATATCCTTAGCATTCTTCTTGATGAACAGAGTTTTGTCAATGGTTCCTCTCCTATATCCATGTTCTAGCAGAAAATTGGATAATGTTGCATACCAGGCTCTTGGAGCTTGATGCAGACCATAAAGTGCTTTGATAACCTTGTAGACTCTATTGGGGAATTTAGGATCTACAAAACCTGGAGGTTGTGAGACATATACATCCCCTGAAATAGTACCATACAGAAAGGCACTTTTCACATCCATTTGATAGA
The DNA here is from genome assembly GCA_025667525.1 of Glebionis coronaria. Lineage (NCBI taxonomy): Eukaryota > Viridiplantae > Streptophyta > Magnoliopsida > Asterales > Asteraceae > Glebionis > Glebionis coronaria. The sequence continues at coordinate 384,083,999 of CM046874.1, forward strand.
CTATAAATCCCATATATGATGCAAAGGCCAAAAATAACCTAATGGCTTCTATCCTTGCCCTGGTGCAAAAACCTCATCATAGTCTATCCCTTCTTCATGTCTATAGCCTTGAGCAACAAGTCTTACCTTGTTCCTCACAACAACTCCTCTTTCATCCTTCTTGTTCCTGAAGACCCATCTAGTACCAATTACTCTTTTACCTGAGGGAAGATCCACAAGAATCCAAACTTTTTGTAGCTCAAACTGTGTTAATTCTTCTTGCATGGCATATACCCAACTTTCTTCATCAAGAGCCTGAGAAATGTTTTTGGGCTCTAATTGTGATAAGAAACATGCAAACAAACAATGTTGTGTATCTTTATGATTTGTTCTCTACTGTTGTTTTTCATAACTCAAAAGTGCATGAGTTTCAATATTGGTTTGAAGTTGTCTTCTGGTTTATACAGCAGATTTGGGATCTCCAATAATCTGTGTAGTAGGATGGTTGTCGTTGACTTTATGAGTACGAATAGAACTAACAGGAATTACTGTTTCCAAATTATTGAAATCAGTTACTGCACCCTGCTCATCATAGGAAGCAAAGAAGATTCCTTCAGCTAGACTAGCATATAAGTCTTCATCGTCCATAGCTTGTAAAATCTCTTCTAGTGAGTCAACAGATTTGGCAGTTTTTGACTTAGCAGTACTTGTAGATGAAGTACCGCTAGGTGTAGTATGTATTGCTGAGTGTTTTGACTTAAAAGATTCTTCTCCTGAATGTTTATTGGCAGATGTAGCATTCTTTTCTTGACCTTGAAGCCTTTGAAGCTCTTGGAAGGCTTGATCATCTTTTGATGGCATGGTTTGCTTATTGGGAGTGGCAGACATGGGAGTAACAGTAAGCATGGTGGGCACATAGATATGAACATAATCATCTGATGAAGAAACATCTTCTTGAGTACCTGTATTAGTTGCACTTGACTCCTCACCTGCATTGTTAGTTTGACAATCCTTTTGCAAAGAATAGTAATCCATGGAGTTACTTAGATAATCTAAATCAAACATCCAAGCATAACCTATTCCTGGGACATTGAGTTTTAATATCTTTCTTTTTAGTTCATTTTTCTCGACTCAATCCGAATTGATGTAACTATCCAAGCTTGACTTAATTGTTTTTGGTGGTAAAAACTTGTTTGGAATTTATGTCTAATTGGAAAATAGCAAGTAAAAAAAAGTAAAAATAGCTATTATACTATGTATACGTACTATCTAAAAACACTTAGCAAGTACGACATTTAAATGCTGAAAGTATAAAATGTAAAATGCAAATTTATCCTACAAAAATCTAAAGTATAAAATCTACGGTTTTAATTAAACTAATTGAACTTTTAATAAAATCTAAAGTAATATAAATCTGAAGTTTACGCTACACTAAACAGATTAAAACAAAATGCATTTAACTAATCCATCCTTAGCCATTTTAATAAACGTAAATGAATTGTCCTTGATTTTAAACCAATTGAGCCCAAATGTTAAGTGGCCCAAGAATACTAGCTAATGAGCCTATCAACCAAAATTGTAAAAACAAACTACGCACAAACAGAGAATAGAACCAAAATTGTATATTCACTAAACTCCAAATTGTAGAAATGTCTGTATATGAAAATCCAGTCTCTTGTTCGAATCTCTTAAACTACAACATTGATTCTATTATTTTTTTTCTTTTGCATGAGAAACTCTTAGTACAGATTTATTGAAATCCAAAATACTACTACGTAATAAAAGCAATTTCAGATTTTATATACTCCTAAGTCAAAAGTCAAAATACGGAGCTCAAATATTAATAGCAAGTGAATCCAAATCAACTAAATGCTAAGTTGCAGTTCAACTTATCAATCAAACAAAAACAAACAATGAAGAACAATTTGCAAGCAATATTTATGCTACGTTAAGCTACACAGCAGACTACTCAATATAACTTGCCGAAAAACTAAAATGAGCTTAACCAAGAGATTTAAAGCCTCCGATGACGGAGAAGCGGAGCGCTGAGCTCGCTTAACACAAAACACCGCCACACGTTTTATCTACCGATATCGACAAATTGAGTTTTCTGAACTGCTAATCACGAAATCTGCATAACCTTCACAATAAACCTGCAAAACAAATCGAACACAAGAATCCAACTATATATGCTGTCTATATTACAGCTTAACAGATTTATCAAAGAAAGCTTGATCGAAAACTTCGAATTACACCAACTGATGTTCAGAAAACTTATCTATATCATCTAAACTGAAAACACTATCAAATTCATCTAAACTGATAAGAATCTGATACTCAAACAAACAACTGATAATATTTTAACCGCTCCAAAATCTTTACCGAAAAATCTACAAAATCAACTCTTTTAAAACTAAACACAAATCACAAGCTTTTAGAAATACAAACTTTTAATATCAAATCCATCAAAAGATTACTCTATAACGTGAACAGTACCATTATGAACAAAGAAGATTAAAAGAAAACTGAATGAATATAAGAAGAAGATTATGAGAGCAAAGCTTTAAAGAAAACTGAATGATTTCATTAATGGAGATTCAAGTAAACTGTTACAATTACTCTAACTGAAAACGTAACCGAATTAACAGAAAGTTTTTAACAAATGAAGCTGTGAGAAAACTAACTAACTAATCCTAACTATCTATGTGTAATCTACACCTATGCTACCCCTGAAAATGAGCTCTTCGTCTTCCTTTTATAGGCGTCGAGAGAGGAGAGATGACGTGTTTCTTCCAATCAGGAATGGACACGTGTAAAATACGATGATCTTGAACTCGTTCTTCATTCTTGATATTGGGCATTTCTTTATCTTCAACTCTTGATCTAATTAACATATATCTTCTTGTAGAGGAGATTGTGATGATCATTTTTGTAGTTATAGTCTTCAATTGAATCTTCGTGGATCGTCCTTGATTTGTGTTTGCAGGTTTTGAGGTGGAAAGAAGAAAAATACGTCGGTTTCTTTCTCTCTCTTTGGGAAGATGAAGACGAGTTTGGGTTATGTTTGACCGAGACTTGGTCAAATGACCAAGTTATATTACTTTCTTTCCATTTAATTTCCTTTAAGTCCTTCATCTTTCCATCCTTAATCAAAAGTGTATAAACTTTTTAGCACATTTTCCTTTCATCCTCATCTTTGTAGAAAATTGCAAGTTCAGCCCTTGATCCTTGAAAACTTGGCAAATAAAGTCCTTGAAGCATCTTTCGTCTCTTTCTTCATCTTTTTATCAAATAAATCCTTGACAACGTGTCTTTGCTTCAAAATGTATCTACTTTACCTGAAACACACAAAACACAAATACACGCGTAATTCTGATAATTTACAGTTTAATATAAGGTATTTGACTGTGTTTTAAGTGCTTTTAGGATCATTATTCATGAGTGTTTTCACACTTATCAACTCCCCTCCACTTGACCATTGCCATGACCTTATGCAATGCAGCATTTTAAAGCACCAAGTTACACTTTTCTCATAATTAACCCACCTTGTCCATTATGGAATGCATCTACACTACTCTACACTTTATGATGCATGATTTGGAATTCGTACAATGCAATGCAAGGAATTTTATATTTTTGAATTTTCTTGAAATGGTTTTGATGGAAATAACTCATAAAGAATTCAATGACTTTGATTAGGGCTTGGGTACCATGGATACTTATCACCCTCAAGTTTCACTTTCCCCATACCAAGCTTAAAAATGGGATCATTGTATTCACAAGTAAAAAGTGCATCAACTTATTCATGATAATTAAATGTGGAACCGGTTATTATTTGAGCAAATTGCTTGTGAGCAAATTTGTCATTATTTCAAGTGTGAAGTATAAGAAATGTAAAATCCAAAAATAAGGAAGCACGGTTTTAATCCTAAGTAATCCTCTCATCCATTACTTGAAAAACCGCTCACAATTAATATAAGTCCGTTTCAAGAGTAATAAGTCATTCGCCTTATGTGTAAAATCCTCATGTCATGCTTTCATAAGTAGCTACACACTCGCTAAGGAAAGAAAAATAAAACTCACGCAATAATTTACATCCGCCATCTTTTTGAGACTTTGGATCTTCAACCCCGCAACCCGTCAAGGTAATATTGGATTGGAGCAATCTATTGAATCCCCGCAACCCGTCAAGGTAATATTGGAACTCAATAGTCACTATAATTAACACCACACTGCCCCTCTTGGGAGTCTTGTATATTTTTTTTTTTTTTTTCTAGCCACTCATTTGTTTTCATAAGGCGCTCTTATTTTTCTTTATTCCGCACAAAGAAAGTTTAAAAGAATAAAAGGAAAAACACCCGCTAAATATTGAACATGACATAAGTCTAGTACACATAAAATGTTCTAACTTAGAATCTTAAGACGTACTTATATCAACCATGAATGATTAGACAAAATTGCATAAGAGATTACAAACCAATTAAAACCGTTCTTGATTATTTATTAACAATTATATACATGCGAAGAAAATAGAGGCAAAGAAGAGAAGGGTTTAACCACAAGTAATTATCATGAAGTTTATCTAGCCCTTTTATACTTGCTTCAACTCTATCATTTCCCATTCTCCACAAATTTAAAATCTTAAATAATGAGATTAGTGGATGCTTAGCCTAATAGACCAATTAAGGACTACATGGTTAAGGATACTAGCTAGAGAGTGCTAAGATAAGCAAACTCGGGTTGAGTCAAAATATCCATGGCGGGCCTAATATGTCAAAGAAATCTAAATTTGTTAAACCATGTTCTTATTATATTTATTCTTTCTTTTTATATATTTTTGATGAAAAATAAAAGAAGAAATATATACAATGCAAATGTGTTATGCAAATGAAAAATGATTGATGCAAAAATTATGAATGCATATTTTTGGTGGCCAAAGTAGATCAAAAATTGGAAAATGTTTGAAAAATTAATTTTCCAATCATCATGAAGTTAGGACAATGGTCTAGGTAAGGTCACTTTGATAGAGGTCTCCCCTACACTTAAGATAAACATTGTCCTCAATGTTTAAGAGTATTGGAGTAAACTCCCCTACACTTATTACATTGATTACTTTGCTTAACCAAAGTTAAGGAAGAGACAACTAAAGGGTATTCATTTTAAGCACAAGTGTTTAATATCACAACAGCAAAAACTAATCGAAGTGAACCAGATACACGGGCCTCCTCCATAAGCTCCAAGCATGAAATGTGAGAGAGCAACCCTTGAAACAAACACGAAAAGACGAAGAAAGGCCACCCCTCCACTTCAACTCTACTATAACATCCTTTTAATTAAACCTAACCTATTTAGATCTACTCTACGTTTTCTAACCTAGTTATTCATTGCTTGAGTTTTTTAACCCTAAGTCGCTAGCTCGACTCGGCCCCGAATTAAGTTGTCCTTGGGGAAACCATCATGGAGAATAAAGGATATCCACTTTGAAGCACATCTCACAGATACACTCAAACTTAGCACGTTGCCATTTACTATAAGATCTACAATATTCGCCTCGATAAATGGAACGGTCCAACGTGTCTCAAGTTTGTCCAACATATGAAATCTCTCAAATAGGAAGCACTCCAGGATCAAATATGTGACAATCTAACATTTCAGATAGTGAAATATTTTCTCGTACAATATTTTGAAACTTATTTTTGTGTTGGTTGACGAACTCACAATTTACGGATTTTAACTTGGGCTTACGTGCATAATTTGGCGTCCTTTACGACTAAACCGGAAACCTTAGGATTACGTATTTACATTTTTGAACTCTGTTTTTGATGAGACAATTTTTATTGGATTCGTTTTGTGACGTTGATTCATAATTTATAAAAACGTTTTTCGTGAAACGACCCGAGGGCACGCAAATCGAGAAAACTAGAATCACGGAATACCCGTAAACTAGTGAGATGGGACAAAATACATTGTCCCACCGCACTAGCTAGAATGGGACGACACCAACATGACAACACAACCATATGTGGCATCATGTTAGCTAACTAGTTACAAGTGTAACTAAGCTTACTCTTTCCACCAACACAAAACCATTAACCACATTTCACACATACCATTTACTTACATGCAAACAACCTCAAATCCTCTAAAAAACTCTCACCCTTGCCGTCCACTTTTAAGCTACAAACACCCCTTTTGATCTTTTCTAGCCATGAAATACATGTTAACTAGCTCTATCATGGAGTTATCTTGAAGCCTTGATCATTTGGTGGCCATATTATCAACATTGGAGGTGATTTGCTTGTGTCCTAGGGCTGATTTCTCAACTATTGTTCTTGGTGTTTGATGATCTTGGAGTTACTTGTGGTGTTCATCAAGTTCTTGTCTTCCAAAAACAAGAAATACACTTGGTCGGTAAAGAAGATCATCCTCTCCATTTTCTCTTGTTATTTTTGTAAAGAACAAATGTATTTTCTTTATTATTGTATATGTATATGATGTATATATGATGATAAAAATGTTGTGTGGGGATTAAGTGTTGATAGATATGCTTAAAAAGGTTAATAACTATAAGAAATAAGGCTAAAATCATGACTATTTAGTTGGCTGTATAAAAACAGTATATAACTAAAACATGAACTGATAAACTTGCATGGTATGATCCATTTACAGTAAGTACAAGATGTTATAAACATGTGAGAGTTGGCCATGCAATGGAATCATTATAATGAGAGATATGATCAAAACAAGATGAGAGTGCTAATCTGAATAAGCTGTTTTGTAGGGACTGTTAAGCATAGATGAACTTAAAATGAGCAGTAGCTATAACTAAGTTGAATGTAACACATAATATGAAGATCATGCCACCCAAAAATGAGCTTCTAATTCATTATAGAACTCTAGATATGATAAAAATGTTGAACATGAAGATAAAAATCAGATTTTAAGAATTAATGTTTATTATTATTATATAAGCACTCAAATTTTATTGTATAAAATGTAAAATAAAAACCCACTAACTTATAGAACTTATTTATATAAATATGTAAAAGGTTAAATAAATGAATAACTTATAAAAATGGTAGTGGAATAATACTTATAAGTAATAAAAACTATAAACTTGATTTTTACGACTTTTTCGGCTATTACCGTAAAATAAACGTTTTTCGCCAAATAAAACTTAGACGATCAAAGCCGTCTAATGTAAAGTTTTTAAAAGTCATATACTAATACAAGTAAAAACCGATAGAACCCGAACTATAGGACATACGGACATTAACGAGCTAACTAAGCATATTGGACTAATAATTGGACTAAATAAGTTAAACACTTATAAAAAGAACTTATTGGGCTTAACCCATTTGGGCCCAACATGGAAAGTATATATACTGATAATATAGGTATAAAATGGATCAAAACAAGTTAAAGAACTTATACTAAGCCTATTGGACTTAAAATAGATAAATAGGTAAAACTAGTAAACTAGTAAAAAGTTACCAAAACATAAACACTAAAATGAGTAAACAAGGATATATAAACCCACTTGATCATCATCATATGTACAAAATCATCATATGTATATTGTTATTTTGATAAAAGTCATTGGACAAGAGTCTAAGACCGATTATTATTTATATAGGTTTCCGTGACCGAAGCACGCCCGTAGCCGATAATCCGCCTTTCATTATCAACTTGAGTTCATAGCCTCGCACTCTTTTAAATATTTTTATAAAATGATTTCTAAACCCGCGAGGGAGATAACATGCTAGATTTTTATAAAAATAGAACGCAAGTAGTCCCGATGGTATGCTTAATGATATGGACCCGAATGATGCTATGACCCTATAAACGAGACTAAAAGAATTATTAGTAGTTAGGTTATGTCACTTAAAGTCCCATTAGCATGAATTGTGAACTACCGGGATTTGGTAGACGCTTATGCATTTGATAGTACTATTTGGGGACGATCACCCCAGTTCGCGCCTTGACGGTTGATCCCCGTCGTACCACATTGATTGGTAAGCGAATTTATGTATGAGAAGATTCCATAGCGTGATTTTTGTGACGACACGCTAACTTAGATGGTCAAATTGTTGTCAGGTTCGCGGCCCGCTGTTTTCATAGTGAGGTAACAATGTCATGCGGCTAGTAATAATCCTAATCCAAATAAAAATGTATCCTATACATAATAACGACGCTATTAACGATGAATATATTACCTATCATGGTAATATAGAGACTACGGTCTCATGGACGGTTTAAGATGTATGCTTGATTTATATATTGCCTGACTAGCAATATGAGGACTTACTTCCGATATTATACTTGTGTTCTGATTTTAACGATTGTTTTATATAACGGTTTTTATTAAACTCTATGAATTCACTCGGCATTCGCTGATATGATTTTTGCATGTTTTTATCTCAGGTGCTTGAAGGTAATCCGGATGGAGATCGACTATGATGGCCCACATAATATTAAAAATGTTCATTCGATCTATGTTTTATAAAATTAATGACCTGTATAATTTGGGACCTGTTGTACACTTTAAAACTTTTTATCGAATGAATGTTTGTTAAACCTTGTACAACCATTTTTATGTGTTGTCTATGATTGGAGTTATTGTGCTATCCCGTAACACTCTGAAAGACCCTTCCGCTGTACCGATACGAAAATTGAGAGTGTTACAGTTTGGTATCAGAGCTCTCGTTATAGAGAACAAAAGATTTTAAAAACCAAGGTTTTGAACAAAACTTTTCAAAATCTTTTGACAATGAACATTTGAGAAAATATTTGAAAAATCTTTTGACTATAACGGTGCCAGAGATCTCCGACGTTACCAACAAGCCCTATTGAGAAGATATATATTTTGATATATATAATTTAATTTATATATATGTATATATCGTGATTTTATTATGTAATTGTTTAACTAGTATGTTTTCCTAATACGAGATATATATATATAAATGCAGATTGTCATGGCTGACCCTAATATTCCTGTAGAAAACCATGCTATTCCCGAACCTAATGTAGATGATGATCCTTATTTAGACTTAGTAGATTATGATATGGATGATGAGGAGGAACCATTTGAGGATCCCGAGCCCGAGTTAGGACTAGGAGATCAGATTGCCCCTCAGGTTGACTTGGTAGAGAATGAGATTGAGAATGTTGATATTGAGAATGATGATGAGATTGGGTTAGATAATTTAGATGATGAGATTGACGACGAGGATGTCGAGGAGGATGTAGGTATAGACGTTGAGGTCGATGATGATGAGGAAGCCGAGCTTATTTACCCTTATGATGTTCCAGAGGGCGAGCCTTTGCCCCCACCAGTTTATTTGTCTGATTATGAGGATGAGCTACCTAGGGATGAAATGTCTGAATCGTCTGAATCTGATTCTGAATCAGAGGAGGATGAGGATGATAATGCACCCGACGGTACTAATGGTATTGCTACTCGTAGATGTGAGATAGGAGAGTCGTCTAGTGCTCGAGAGGCTACTCATATTGATGGTCTTGCACCATGGGCCTTGAGACGTGATCTAGATGCTTCCCGTGTTAAGAGTTGTATGATAGAGGTTGGATTAGGTGTTGTTCAGACTCAAGTTGCTTATTTGGAGTCGAAGACTAAGGTTGGCGAGAAAGAGCGGGAATTGCTTAGTTTGGATTTGACTGATGTAGAACGTGGTTTGAATGAGGCTTTTAGGAGGTTATCAGTGTTGGAAAGTGGTGAGTTTGCTGAAATGAAGAGAAAGGTGAATTCTATGGAGATTCAGTTGAGTGTAGCTCGTGCGATGCGTGAGAAAGCTGAAAAGGAGTTGAATATATTCGTAGGTTGGAATAGTTGATTTTATGCCGACATGGTTGAAAGAGGAGTGATCCGTAAGCGCCCAGCTGAAGATGTGTCTAGTGATCGTCCGACGAAGATTCAGAAGACGATGGATGATGGACCATCTGGCGGTTCTCAGTAGACCAGTCTGTATTTAGTAGTGACCTTTGTATCTTTTGTACTTTTGTAGCTTTGACTGAACCGACTTGTTAGTAGTAGACTTGGCACGAATTTTGAGTGTATATAGTGCTAGAACTTTGATATGGGATGTAACTAAGACAATACTTTTGTTTCAAATCGAATGAAATATGTATCTTATCTTAAATTCCATATTGTGCCTTATTTGTATCTTGATTATGAATTCAATTCATATTATATGAATCCTTGTTGGGTGAATGCTTAATACTTTGAAATTGTGAAATTATAGAACAATGCCGCCCAAGAAGGCTGTGACTGAGGATGATGTACGTAGGATTATTACGGAGCAAGTTACCGCATCTATGACTGAATTTATGGCAAATGCTAGAAATGAAGCTGGCGGTAGTGGAGCTGGCGGTAGTGGAGCTGGCGGTAGTGGAGCTGGAAGTAGTGGAATTGGCGGTACTAATGTGAATGTGAATGCTAATAATGTGAATGCTAATGCTGGAGGAAATGTAGGAGGACTTGGAGCTAATGCACTTGAAGTTGGTGGCTGTACTTATGTGACGTTCATGAAGTGTGAACCTCTACCTTTTAATGGAACTGAAGGTGCTGTAGGATTAAGCCAGTGGATTGAGAAGATTGAGTCGGTGTTTCAGATTAGTAAGTGTAAGGAGGAAGATAAGGTGACTTTTGCTATGGCTACTCTTAAAGGTCGTGCGTTGACTTGGTGGAACGGGAGAATTGCTTTCATGGGTCTTGATGCTGCTAATGCTACTCCTTGGGCTGAAATTAAGAAGTGGATGACTTTGGAGTTTTGTCCTCGTAGTGTGATTATTAGGTTAGAACAAGAGTTGATTCATTTGAGAATGAAAGGTGTGGACATTGATAGTTACACAAACCGATTCCATGAGTTGGCCTTACTATGTCCTCGATTGGTTGAACCCGAAGAGATCCGAATTGAGCAATATGTTAAAGGGTTGATCAGGAATATCCGGGGGGACGTGACATCATCTAAACCACTGACCATTGATGATGCTATTCGGATGGCTTACCAACTCATTGGACAGATAATTCAGGATAGGGAAGATGAAGCCCGTGTTGGTGAGAAAAGAAAGGGAGACGATGATCGTGTAGATAGAGGTGATAATAGAAAGAATTTCAATCGCCGTCAGAACCAGAGAAAGGGGAATGCAAATGCTCTTACCTACAACACACCGTGCAACGATGATAGATGTCCTAAGTGTGGCAACAAGAGGCATGCTGGCGACTGCTAGAAGTGTCGAAATTGCGGAAAGCTTGGACACAAGGTTGAAAGGTGTAAGAAGGGAACCATTTGCTTCAATTGTAATGAAGAAGGTCATAGGAAATCGGAATGCCCCAAGTTGAAAGCGATTGTACCTGGAAGAAACCCCCAGGGTGGTATCTATCAACTTTGAACAATTGAGGTGAAGAAAGAGGATCCGAATGTCGTTACCGGTACGTTTTTACTCAACAATCATTATTTTGTTGCTTTATTTGATTCTGGTGCTGATAGGAGCTTTGTATCCACTAAATTTAGTGCCCTTATTGACATTGAACCTGTTGAGATAAGTACCAGTTACGAGGTAGAATTGGCTAAGGGTAAATTAGTGAAAACTAATAAGCTATTAGAAGGATGCTCTCTAAATCTCTTGAACCATTCCTTTCCGATTGATTTGATGTTGATAGAATTAGGTAGTTTTGATATTATTATTGGTATGGATTGGTTGTCGTTGAATAATTCTACTATTTTATGTGGAGAGAAGAAAGTTAAGATTCCGCTTAGGAATAGGACGTTAGTAATTGATGATAGTCGAGGTGAATCCCGTGTGAAAATCGTTTCATGTATTAAAGTCCGAAAGTACATCAAGAACGGTTGTGAGTTATTCTTAGCTCAAGTGACCGGGAATGAGTCTTGGGAGAAACGATTGGAAGATGTACCTATTATTTGTGAATTTCCTGAGGTATTTCCTAAAGATTTACCCAGACTTCCACCGATAAGGCAAGTAGAGTTTCGAATCGATTTAATTCCTGGTGCTGCACCGGTGGCATGTGCGCCTTACCGATTAGCCCCTTCTGAATTAAAGGAGTTATCTGAGCAACTTAAGGAGTTGTCTGATAAAGGTTTTATTCGACCGTGCTCATCGCCTTGGGGAGCTCCAGTCTTGTTCATTAAGAAGAAGGATGGATCTTTCCGTATGTGCATTGACTATAGGGAACTGCACAAGGTGACAATTAAAAATCGATATCCTTTACCTAGGATTGATGATTTGTTTGATCAACTGCAAGGATCTAGTGTGTATTCTAAGATAGATTTGCGGTCAGGATATCACCAACTTCGCGTCCGTGAAGAAGATATTCCTATAACTGCATTTAGAACTCGTTATGGACACTATGAATTTCAAGTAATGCCATTTGGGTTAACTAACGCACCTGCGGTTTTCATGGATTTAATGAATCGAGTGTGCAAGCCCTACTTGGATCAATTTGTGATTGTGTTTATTGACGATATTCTAATCTATTCTAAGAATGAAGATGAACATAGAGAACATTTAAGGATTGTTTTGAATTTGTTGAAGGATGAAAAGTTGTATGCTAAGTTTTCGAAATGTGATTTCTGGTTAGATTCTGTGCAATTTCTTGGTCATGTGATTAACAAAGATGGAATTCATGTTGATCCTGCAAAGGTTGAAGCTATTAAGAATTGGTCTGCACCGACAACGCCCACGGAAGTGCGACACTTCTTAGGATTGGCTTGCTATTATAGGCGATTCATTAAAGAATTTTCTTTGATAGCTAAACCCTTGACTAAGCTTACCCAGAAGAATAAACCTTTCATTTGGGGAAGTGATGAAGATGGAGCATTTCAGACATTGAAGCAAAAAATTATGTAGTGCGCCGATCTTGTCATTACCCGATGGGAGTGAAGATTTTGTAGTGTATTGTGATGCATCTCTTAGAGGCTATGGAGCTGTTTTGATGCAGCGAGAGAAAGTGATAGCATATGCTTCTAGGCAATTAAGGAAGAATGAGGAGAATTATACTACTCATGATCTTGAGTTAGGAGCTGTAGTCTTTGCTCTTAGGTTGTGGAGACATTATCTGTATGGCACCCAGTGTACGGTATTCACCGATCACAAAAGCTTACAGTATATTCTCGATCAGAAGGAATTGAACATGAGGAAACGAAGATGGATAGAGTTGTTAAGTGATTATGATTGTGATATAAAATATCACCCAGGAAAAGCCAATGTTGTTGCTGATGCGTTAAGTAGGAAGGATAGAGAGCCTATCAGGGTACGTTCTCTAGTCTTGACCGTGCACAATAATTTGCCTGAGCAAATTAGAAATGCGCAAATAGAAGCTTGTAAGAAGGAAAATTTTGTTAATGAAGGGTTCCGAGGAGAAGGAGATCCTTTAGAGGTTAGAGCTGATGGAGTGAAATGCTTAAGAGGTCGTATGTGGATACCTAAGTTTGGAGGCTTAAGATATTTGATTATGTTAGAATCCCATAAATCTAAGTATTCCATTCATCCGGGATCTGATAAGATGTACCATGATTTGAAGAAGTTGTACTGGTGGCCGAATATGAAAGCTGACATAGCTATATATGTTCTTCAATGCTTGACTTATGCTAGAGTTAAAGCCGAACATCAAAAGCCATCAGGACTACTTCAACAGCCAAAGATTCCTGAATGGAAGTGGGAGCGAATTACGATGGACTTTATCACCAAGCTTCCTAGAACATCATCTGGAAACAACTCGATTTGGGTCATTGTCGACAGACTGACCAAACCAGCACACTTCATTCCGGTTAAAGAGCAGTTCTCATTGGAGAAGCTGACTCGTATATACCTTGATAATGTTATATGCAAGCATGGAGTGCCTGTATCGATCATTTCAGATCGAGATCCTAGATTCGCATCGAATTTTTGGAAATCTCTCCAAAGATCTTTGGGAACGAATCTCGACATGAGCACTGCTTATCACCCCCAGACTGATGGGCAGAGTGAAAGGACGATACAAACACTGGAAGATATGTTGAGAGCTTGTGTGTTAGATTTTGGTAAGAATTGGGATAAACATTTGCCGTTAGCAGAGTTTTCGTATAACAATAGTTACCATTCTAGTATTAAGGCTGCACCATCTGAAGCTTTGTATGGTAGGAAGTGTAGATCTCTTGTATGTTGGAGTGAAGTTGGGGACACCCAGCTCACGGGACCGGAATTGATCCGGGAGACTACGGAGATGATAGTTCAGATTAAGAATAGGTTGTTGACTTCCCGTAGTAGACACAAAAGTTACGTGGATGTGCGGCAGAAGCCAATGGAGTTTAAAGTGGGTGATCGGGTAATGTTGAAAGTATCGCCATGAAAAGGCGTTATCAGATTTGGAAAGCGAGGGAAATTGAATCCCCGTTATATTGGACCCTTTAAGATTTTATCTAGAGTAGGTCCGGTGGCTTACAAACTAGAGTTACCCCCAGAACTTCATGGTGTTCACAACACATTCCATGTATCTAATCTGAAGAAATTTCTAGCAGTGAGTGATGAGAAAATTTCGTTAGATAAGGTTCGAATAGATGGGAAGTTGCGTTTTATCGAAGAGCCCGTAGAGGTTATGGATCGTGAGGTAAAGCAACTGAAACAAAGTCGGATACCTATTGTCAAGATCCGATGGAATTCAAAGCATGGACCGGAGTATACTTGGGAACGAGAGGATGAAATATGGAAGAAATATCCGCACATCTTCGATTTCAATAAGAAACGGACATCCAAATGAAATGGATCACGAGGACGTTGATCCCTTTTAGGAAGAAAAGCTGTGACAATCTAACATTTTCAGGTAGTGAAATATTTTCTCGTATAATATTTTGAAACTTATTTTTGTGTTGGTTGACGAACTCATAATTTACGGATTTAAATTTGGGCTTACGTGCATAATTTGGCGTCCTTTACGACTAAACCGGAAACCTTAGGATTACGTATTTATGTTTTTGAACTCCGTTTTTGATGAGACAATTTTTATTGGATTTGTTTTGTGACGTTCATTCATAATTTATAAAAACGTTTTTCGTGAAACGACCCGAGGGCACGCAAATCGAGAAAACTAGAATCAAGGAATACCCGTAAACTAGTGAGATGGGACAAAATACATTGTCCCACCCCACTAGCTAGCATGGGACGTAATAAGTGTGTAAACACTTATCCTTTTGCCACTAAAATCAAGTAAAAACAAGACCTAATCATGTGTTTAATGTCGTAAAAGTCGGAATTACGCGTGGTTTTGTGTTCTTGTGTTTAAATAGGTACAAATGATCAAAAGAAGAGAAAACACGGGATTTCACGGTCAAATATCGAAGAAAAGTCCAAGATAGAGACGAAGACAAAGTCAAAAGACCAAAGTGTGCCGAAGATCACGAAAACCGACAAAGCAAACTTAATTTTAAAGAAATAATCAAGAAGATCGGAATCGAGCTCGTTCTTAGCGGAATTAAATCTTTTATGGATTTCAACGGGCTTGTGGGACCCACGTTGGACAAATGGTGTAACACCCCCAAATTTATACAACTCAGTACAGCGGAAGACTAGTTGGTGTTACGGGATAGCACATTACTCACATCATAGACAACGCATAAAAATTGCGTCGTTTAATAATAAATCATTTCCATTCATAAACATCAAAGTTACATCGGTCCCAAGTCATTATATTTCATACAAAGTTTTACAAAGTATTTGAATGGAAAAATATTGTTTAAGTGCGGGCCATGAATTCTTGTCGTCTTCCCGAGAATTACCTTCAAGTACCTGAGATAAAACATGTTAAACAAAAGGTCAGCGATAACGCCGAGTGAATTCATAGAGTTTAATAAATTCCATCAATATAACTTTGGTATAAAATTAGTACAAAAAAATTAATTCGTACAAATCATTGTAATAGGCCGTAAAATAGCCAAAATCATTTTATACAAATCTTTATCAAAATCATAATATAGGCATTTGCCTTAAAAATCATTGTACGAGCCAATGTCGTAAAAACATCATACAATACGTCTTATGACGTTGTATAAAATCAAATAAAAATCGTTATATGAATATGGTTATGAAAACCAAAACACAAGCATAATATCATTAGTATGACCCTGTATTGCTAGTCAGGCAATACATCGTAATTCGGAGCGTCTAGTAGTATTTCATTAGTTTTGGATTATTATAAGCCGCATGACATTGTTACCTTACTAAACCAAAACGGGTAGCTAACCCGATACCAATTTTGCCCATCTAAAGTAGCGTGTCGTCACAAAGGTCACGCTATGGAAATCTTCTCATACATAAATTCGCTTACCAATCAATGTGGCACGACGGGGATCAATCGTCAAGGCGCGAACTGGGGTGATCGTCCCCAAATAGTACTATTATATGCATAAGTGTCTACCAAATCCCGGTAGTTCAAAATTCATGCTAATGGGACTTTTAGTGACATAACCTAACTTTAATAATCGATTTAATTTCATCTATCGGGTCTTTTAATCATTTATCGGGTCATACAATCGGGTCATACAATCATTCGGGTCCAAATCAATAAACAAACAATCGGGACAAATGGTGTCCTATTTTATAAAAACTAACATGTTATCTCCCTCGCGGGTTTATAAAAAATTTATAAAAACATTTAAAAGAGTGCGAGGCTATGAACTCACGTTGATGTGGGAAGGCGGTTATCGGCGATTTGGATGTACGGTACGTGCTTCAATCACGGAAACCTAGACAAATAATAATCGGTCTTAGACGTTTGTCCAATGACTTTATAAAAATAACAATTATGTATACATATGATGATTATATATATATGATGATCAAGTGGGTTTACATATCCTCATTTACTCATTTTTGTGTTATGTGTCGATAACTTTTATAATAGTTTTCTCGTTTTACCTATTTACGTGTTTTAGGTCCAATAAGCCTATTATAAGTTATTTAACTTGTTTTAATTCCTTTTATACCTATATTATCAGTATGTTTACTTTCCATGTTGGGCCCAAATGGGTTAAGCCCAATAAGTTCTTTTTACAAGTTTTAATCTTATTTAGTCCAATTATTAGTCCAATATGCTCAATTAGCTCGTAAATGTCCGTATTTCTTATAGTTCGGGTTTTATCGGTTTTTACTTGTATTAGATACTTATATATCAGTATATGACTTTTATAAACTTTACATTAGACGGGTTTGGTCGTCTATGTTTTAGTTGGCGAAAAACGTTAATTTTACGGCGATAGCCGAAAAAGTCGTAAAAATCAAGTTTATAGTTTTTATTACTTATAAATATTATTTCACCACCATTTATATAATTTATCCATTTAATTAACCTTTTATATATTTATATAAATAAGTTTTATAAGTTAGTGGGTTTTTATTTTACATTTTATACATTTAAAATGTGAGTGCTTATATAATAATAATAAACATTAATTCCAAAAATCTGATTTTTATCTTCACTTTCACCAAAACTGCCATATCTTGAGTTCTATATGGAGATAGAAGCTCAAAGTTTTATCACACAAACTATATAATATGTGCTCCATTTAACTCTTCTATAGCTACTGTTGAATCATCCTTTAAGTATTTTCTAAAAATCGTCCAAAACAGTAACCTCAGATTTATACCTTAAACTTATTTTGATCATATCTCACTCATTACTTTGATTCCATTGCATGGCCAACTCTCACATGTGTACAAGACTCATAGCTTACTGTATATCCATTAATCTATGCCATTTTATCAGTTCATGACATGGTTATTTACTGTTTTTATACAGCCTATTAAATTTAGCAAGATTAACCACTTTTACATATAGTTTTTCATCTTTTTACCCATGATTATCAACACCAAATCCCCACATAATATTTTGATCATCATTCATCATCATATACATATACATAAATGAAGAAAATACAAGATTACATATTTAAAATAACAAGAGGATAGGAAGAAACAATCTCTATACCAACCAAATGATGGAGACCTTTAATCTTAGTGAAGAATCAAAGAGATGATTACACCAATTAGGTCACCCTTGTTGAACCTTCATATTCATAGATCCATCCTAGATTTAGCCATGCATGAACCCATTAATCTAAGCTCCAATCTCAGCCATAGAACTCCAAGAAAACTTCTTTTCACAAGTTGGAATCACCCCCAATCATCATCTTTTTGTGTAGTTATCAACATATGTTGATTATATATTATCTTTGTGGTTAAAACTTGATGAATATGGTGATTTGGTGATGGTTATGGACGTTCATAGAGAGAGAAAAGGGAGAGATGGAAAGTTTTCTAGGTAGTTTGCATGTATGTGAAGATAAGAGAGTGTTAGATGGTTTTTTTTTGTGTTAGTGGTTTGCTAGTTGTGGAGGACAAGTGTCCTTAGGTTGTTGTAATCTTGCCACCAAGATTATGTTATTAGCTAGTCTTGCCACCCATAGTGGGGATGGGACAAGTGTCCCACTTGTCTCATCTCCACTAATTTACGGGTACTCCTCGATTTTAGTTTCCTCGATTTACGTGCCCTCGGGTCGATTTACGAAAAACGTTTTTATAAATTATGAATCAACGGCACAAAACGAATCTAATAAAAATTGTCTCATTAAAAACGAAGTTCGAAAATGTAAATTCGTAATCCTAAGGTTTCCGGTTTAGTCCTGAAGGACATTAAAATAAAATCGTAAGTCCTAATCTCTTCTCGTAAATTTGTGAGTTTATGAACCAACACAAATTTAAAACTCCAAAATAATATTCACGGATAAATTTATTTTCTGAAATGTCGGACTGTCACCAAAGACGGTGTATGTAAACGTAAGCACGTAACGTTGAATCCTCCGGTTTAGACGTAGTCGACGCTACTTCAAGACGTAAATCCAAATTACTTCCCAAAAATAAGTGAGTTCATATTGTAACATTAAAATAATGTTTTCAAATATATATTGAGAATAAAATATCAACCATAAATTAACGGATTGTCACAGCATTTACCCCTAAACAGGATCTTTGTCCTCAAAGATCATCTTACTACTCGCTTCTTATAGAGTTAAAGCCATGTGGGTATTTCCTCCACATTCGGTCTTTTCTCACAAGTGTAATTCATTACAATACGCGAGTTCTATCAAACATAATTACGGGAATAAGATCAGGCTTAATGTTGACTTACTTTCTCTATTCATGATGTTCACGGGTTTTTGATGAATACAACTTTTCGCCGATCTAAGCTTTACTAAGAAACAATCAGATTCTCACTTGATAGACACTTTATCAAGTTCGATATACGAAAAATAATTCACGCAGCTCTTGAAGTCCTAGGGTAGATCCAGCTTATATGCCTTTCAAACCAATCTTTTGCATCATCTCAATGGTCCCATACAACGGCGACTTATATCCCATGATTTGTCAGATCATGAATTCATTTTTCCAAGGTTAAAAATTGTGGCATAACTTCGCTACCCATTTGGCACTTCAAGATCTACATTTCATATTCACATAATCTCTTGCCCACTACCGGCAGTCAATAATCAGATCCTAATTTCAACAATCATTTCATATCTCGCGGGTCGTGTATTTTGTAAGGTTAGGTTCGCCATCATAGGAAACCTTAAACCTAAAAGACATGTCCAACTCACTATGGGTGTATGTCGGATGTCTCCATCTCAACTCTTGCTTACAGATGCTCTAAGATTTAGATCCTAACAAGATTAGATCTCGATCCTAATACGATAGTTATCAAGGATAATCTCTCCAAATGAAAACGATATACGGTCTATTACCAAAGGTCAATCATTCAAACATAAAACAACACTTATATTACTTTGTATCGTTACTTTACCTCGTCCCTTCGATTT
This sequence comes from Glebionis coronaria, assembly GCA_025667525.1. Classification (NCBI taxonomy): domain Eukaryota; kingdom Viridiplantae; phylum Streptophyta; class Magnoliopsida; order Asterales; family Asteraceae; genus Glebionis; species Glebionis coronaria. The sequence goes on from CM046874.1 coordinate 384,103,861, forward strand.
GGGGTGGTACATAGTACTCTCATCAAGGTTCGTTCTCAATGATTTCTGAGCAAATCTCTAGAAATTCGATGCGAAGCGAGGATCTTGATAAAGATGTTTGATACAGGCACACTATGTTTACATAACTCTTTTGCATTTATCATTAACGGGAATGATATTAGCAGATTTGGTCAGTCTGTCGACGATGACCCAAATCGAATCAAATTCAGATGATGACCTTTGCAATAGCTAGACGTTTACTAATGTATGAGGCGATGTTTGCCTTCATAATTGTCATCAGTACAACTTCTTCAGACAAAGATACTTTTAGTCATAAAATGACATAAATAGAATACTTATACTTACAAATTCCAACATAATTATATCTCACAATCCTCCATATTTAGACAATCACATGTGGTCTTTAAAACATTTAACGCTATTGGCTTCTCAATTTTTAATGGTTCACATTAGCCGCGAACCTCTTTTATTATCTATATTATCCTTTTTACAAGTATTGTTTATTTTTATATCGTTCGGCAATTTATTTTGCACCTTCATTAATAAGGAACATGTCCTAACTGGTTCTTTATCTTCTCTTCATAATGCATCGGTATCTATATTCACTTCTCATGATGATATAGTTATCATGTCCATAATTTACTCGGATATTCTTTCTATATTATGCGTCAGTAATTACGTTCACTTTCTTCTGATGAAATAAATATCATAACTGTATTTATTCAAAATTCTTTCTTCATATCTTTTATGTTTCAGTTTTGTCTCAACTATCATTTTTATCAGCCTTTCTCAATCCGGCGTCTAAAGTGTCGATAATTATTATATGTAAATTAAATAATTATTAGTTAATTTTTATGAAGCGTAAACGTAAAAGTTTTAAATTTCTTAGTTCGACCAATTATATAAAATGTTCAAAATAAATTTGAGTTTAATTAACAAGATTTTCGTTGATTTATCGAAAATAATTAATAGGATTCGTAAATGTTCGAAAAACCTTTGTTTATACTTTGGTCAAAGTTTTCTTAGTTGAAAAGCAAAAATTGTCGTTTTAAGTTTTCAGGTTATGGTATAAATGGTTTTACTCAATCCTTCTTAAGTTATCTTGAGGTATACACAAACATTTACCCCTAAACAGAAGTTTAGTTAAATGGTTTGTGTATAAGGGAATAATCCCTTAAAATCCTTTGTTAAAACATTCGTCAAAACATATTTCCATTTCTTTTTGGTAAAATCCAAAGTCTTAAAAGGGCTCTTAAGTTTTGAAGAGTCTATATGCATACATCTTACCATTATTAATCCAACGGTCATTTTATGTAAAGGATTAAGTTTTTAATCCCTAAGCGTTAATGGTTCTAATCTTTGAAAAGTCAATATAGCTTCCATTATCTATTAATCACATGGTTAAATCATGTAAAGAATTAAGTCCTTAATCACATGTTAAATATTTAAGGTATAGGTTTTCATTGTTTAGCGAATTCAGGGCAATTTATAACTAATTATTAACTCATTATTATTCTTATATACAAAAAATTGGTCCTTAATGATCTCAAGCATGAATTTATCAAATTACAGCCTACACACGTGATTCACCGAATTTATGAATGCTACATGTGTATTAGTCAATCCAAACGACATCACGTGAAACTCATAATGTTCATTACAAGTACCAGATGTAGTGATTGGAATAGATAATTTTCTTCGCTGATGCGAAGTTGATGATAACCATGCCGTGGATCAAATCTTTAAAACATACGCTAAAACCTTGTAAATGATCGAACAAATCTTCCATTTCGAGTTATGGATATCATTTTCGATTGTCAATTTACTCAGTTCACAGTAATCTATAAATATAAGGAATGATAACACCATAACTCTTCATGATGACAGGCTTGGTATAATAAAATATTTCTCCGACAACTTTCTCAGTTGTATGGTAATTCCTTTTATTCAGATGGTGCTGACGTACAGTGCACAAGCCACAGGTGCAGCACCGAGAATATAATCAATACCAGTTTCAACTTGCCTTAATGGCTAAAGTCTAGGTAATTCACCAACAATTACCTCCTAAAGTTTCAGATAACGGAAACATCTTTTAATAAATTCATTTTAGGTTCTTCTTGATTACAATATCTATAACTAGTTCATAACCATTCACGGTATAATTTCAGGTCTAAATGCAGGATATGGTCATCCATCAAGAATTATTTAAATCACTTTTGATAATCAACATCTTATCTTTTAGGGGAATTCAATTCGAGTTCCCATCAATTAAGACAATGTCGTCATGTCATAATTAATCAGTCCATTCTACTGGCATTATCAACTTTCCAGTTTTATTGTCGTCGATAAGATGTGAACTTCTCAAAAGACTAATAATAACTCATAATCCTTCACAAATTCAAGGATATATGGAGATACAACTACCATTAAAAGAGTAAGGTCAACGCATAATCTACGCGAGAGAATTTTAAATCAGATACAGACGAAAACATTTAACGAATATGAATATATCCCATGTTTTCATAATTTGAGTACGCATTCGAAAGCTCCTCAGATCGTTGCCCATGTCATTCAAATGAAATCAAATCAAAAGAAATGATAGGAACGTCGATACATCCAGTCGGGTATCAACACTCGGTAATCAAATACTTTTCCTAAGAATCTCACTACGGGAGAATTGGACAAGAACGGAATATCAATTGTCAATTAAGACAAATTCCACAGATGATTAATTTCAACTCAGAAGAATAAATAGTATGGGCACATATGTAGGTGTCCCTAATAATATGTCCCTATTTTTCACTTCTTGCAGATCTCGTAAAATTTTAATCTTCCACAATCTTCAAAGAAAATGTAGTGTTTATTAATCAGTTTTATGGTGACTACTAATCAGCCTTGCATGGTCCATTCCAAATTGTATGTAGGCGCGCAACTATATACAATTTCAAGATTAACAATGCAATACTCAGTTCGTCAAAATTTTATCATCCATGTTTATAGTAAAATCATTTTCATGCTTAATTCTTAGATAAGAATCAAGAATAATTTACAAAGATTTTCTTTATTATGAAAACAATTAGGTTTTCCAAAGCGTCTCATAAACAACTTCATTTTGAGATCAATCACTTATAAATCTCACTTTGAATAATCCTTATTGTGATGAAAATTAAATTTTCTCAAAGGATACCGTTTTAACTTTATAAAAATAATGTGTGATCTGCAAAAAAGTGATGAAAAGTTGTTCACCAAGATCTTAACTACAATATGATAGGAAATGAGCTTAGCCAAATAATCATGAGGTTCATGACCTTGATGGCACTCAAAAAGAATAATTCACAACGTAACTCAATCAATATGAGTACTTGTTTAATGGTTGCATCACTAATGCGAACATTAGGATGAAGCAAGAAAAGATAGATATCATCGATACATGTAGAATTTAGCAATCAAAGGTAGTCTTTTTCATTAATCACAAACAAGTCAAAATTGTACCGTAACACATTACGTGTCACTATGTCATACAATTCTCAGAACTCATCCTACCAACTGATGTCTCAGTTAAGTTAGGGATTTTTAAAAGATAACACAATGAATACTAATCTACAAGAGTCATTAGGTGTTCCACATGTCCCAAAAGATCCATCGGTCCCAATTCAGAAGAAGATTTCTTCAATTTATTTCTTGGACATTGGGCATCCTTGTTAGTGGACAATGGCTTAGGAACAACCCTTGACATGAATCAACAATCAATTAAAACCTTAATATTCAATCACAGAACTTAACGACTTCCTCTCAACAATTTCATATTTCAATACAAGTTAAATTTTACTTTATTCAAGTTTTCAATCAACTTATACTCAATTCGATATCCTACCTCATTTTCCAATATTTTCAATCTTTATTCTTAGACCTTAAAAGGGCAATAAAAGCTCGATATGAACAATACTTAATTTCCAATCTTATATCTCTTACAACAACAATTATCAAATGAGTCATTAATATGAAATGACTTAATCATTCAACTAGACTTCTCGGAAAGGTATTAGTGGCATGAGGCTTTTGGGTAATGGTTCCAATAACAGCCTCAAGTGCAACATTCACCCTTTCGATTTCAAATTTAAGAATTGGATGACAACGAATCATATGACATCTTTCTAGGTGGTAACGTTTTGTCAAACTCCACTCTATAAGAAAAGATCGTCATGACATCGATATCAGATTTAATCTCGCCAATTCTTTTTCAATATCACAATCAACTAATACTTACATTTCTACGAATATCAACCATTTGTTGGGATCATAAATATCCACAACTTGGTTTAGATCTAGGATAGCTAGAATTCCTACGAGAATAGCTTCGATTAATTTACTAGGGGATTTAGGGTATATTGTGACAATCTACGTCGTATAAATATCAAAATAATCATCAAACAATCATGTAATAAAATTACATCATATATATATATATAATCCAAGTTATATATATATTAAAATAACACTTCTCAGTCTTGGCCTTGTCGGTAACTCGGGAATTCTTCGGCACCGTTATAGTCAAAAGATTTTTAGACACTTTTAGAAAAATGTTTATAGTTAAAAGATTTTGAATTGTTTTATTCAAAACCTTTGGTTTTAAAAATCTTTCGTTCTCTATAACGAGAGCTCTGGTACCAAACTGTAACACCCCCAAATTTATACAACTCAGTACAGCGGAAGACTAGTTGGTGTTACGGGATAGCACATTACTCACATCATAGACAACGCATAAAAATTGCGTCGTTTAATAATAAATCATTTCCATTCATAAACATCAAAGTTACATCGGTCCCAAGTCATTATATTTCATACAAAGTTTTACAAAGTATTTGAATTGAAAAATATTGTTTAAGTGCGGGCCATGAATTCTTGTCGTCTTCCCGAGAATTACCTTCAAGTACCTGAGATAAAACATGTTAAAAGAAAAGGTCAGCGATAACGCCGAGTGAATTCATAGAGTTTAATAAATTCCATCAATATAACTTTGGTATAAAATTAGTACAAAAAAATCAATTCGTACAAATCATTGTAATAGGCCGTAAAATAGCCAAAATCATTTTATACAAATCTTTATCAAAATCATAATATAGGCATTTGCCTTAAAAATCATTGTACGAGCCAATGTCGTAAAAACATCATACAATACGTCTTATGACGTTGTATAAAATCAAATAAAAATCGTTATATGAATATGGTTATGAAAACCAAAACACAAGCATAATATCATTAGTATGACCCTGTATTGCTAGTCAGGCAATACATCGTAATTCGGAGCGTCTAGTAGTATTTCATTAGTTTTGGATTATTATAAGCCGCATGACATTGTTACCTTACTAAACCAAAACGGATAGCTAACCCGATACCAATTTTGCCCATCTAAAGTAGCGTGTCGTCACAAAGGTCACGCTATGGAAATCTTCTCATACATAAATTCGCTTACCAATCAATGTGGCACGACGGGGATCAACCGTCAAGGCGCGAACTGGGGTGATCGTCCCCAAATAGTACTATTATATGCAAAAGTGTCTACCAAATCCCGGTAGTTCACAATTCATGTTAATGGGACTTTTAGTGACATAACCTAACTTTAATAATCCATTTAATTTCATCTATCGGGTCTTTTAATCATTTATCGGGTCATACAATCGGGTCATACAATCATTCGGGTCCAAATCAATAAACAAACAATCGGGACAAATGGTGTCCTATTTTATAAAAACTAACATGTTATCTCCCTCGCGGGTTTATAAAACATTTATAAAAACATTTAAAAGAGTGCGAGGCTATGAACTCACGTTGATGTGGGAAGGCGGTTATCGGCGATTTGGATGTACGGTACGTGCTTCAATCACGGAAACCTAGACAAATAATAATCGGTCTTAGACGTTTGTCCAATGAATTTATAAAAATAACAATTATGTATACATATGATGATTATATATATATATGATGATCAAGTGGGTTTACATATCCTCATTTACTCATTTTTGTGTTATGTGTCGATAACTTTTATAATAGTTTTCTCGTTTTACCTATTTACGTGTTTTAGGTCCAATAAGCCTATTATAAGTTATTTAACTTGTTTTAATTCCTTTTATACCTATATTATCAGTATGTTTACTTTCCATGTTGGGCCCAAATGGGTTAAGCCCAATAAGTTCTTTTTACAAGTTTTTATCTTATTTAGTCCAATTATTAGTCCAATATGCTCAATTAGCTCGTAAATGTCCGTATTTCTTATAGTTCGGGTTTTATCGGTTTTTACTTGTATTAGATACTTATATATCAGTATATGACTTTTATAAACTTTACATTAGACGGGTTTGGTCGTCTATGTTTTAGTTGGCGAAAAACGTTAATTTTACGGTGATAGCCGAAAAAGTCGTAAAAATCAAGTTTATAGTTTTTATTACTTATAAATATTATTTCACCACCATTTATATAATTTATCCATTTAATTAACCTTTTATATATTTATATAAATAATTTTTATAAGTTAGTGGGTTTTTATTTTACATTTTATACATTTAAAATGTGAGTGTTTATATAATAATAATAAACATTAATTCCAAAAATCTGATTTTTATCTTCACTTTCACCAAAACTGCCATATCTTGAGTTCTATATGGAGATAGAAGCTCAAATTTTTATCACATAAACTACATAATATGTGCTCCATTTAACTCTTCTATAGCTACTGTTGAATCATCCTTTAAGTATTTTCTAAAAATCGTCCAAAACAGTAACCTCAGATTTATACCTTAAACTTGTTTTGATCATATCTCACTCATTACTTTGATTCCATTGCATGGCCAACTCTCACATGTGTACAAGACTCATAGCTTACTGTATATCCATTAATATATGCCATTTTATCAGTTCATGACATGGTTATTTACTGTTTTTATACAGCCTATTAAATTTAGCAAGATTAACCACTTTTACATATAGTTTTTCATCTTTTTACCCATGATTATCAACACCAAATCCCCACATAATATTTTGATCATCATTCATCATCATATACATATACATAAATGAAGAAAATACAAGATTACATATTTAAAATAACAAGAGGATAGGAAGAAACAATCTCTATACCAACCAAATGATGGAGACCTTTAATCTTAGTGAAGAATCAAAGAGATGATTACACCAATTAGGTCATCCTTGTTGAACCTTCATATTCATAGATCCATCCTAGATTTAGCCATGCATGAACCCATTAATCTAAGCTCCAATCTCAGCCATAGAACTCCAAGAAAACTTCTTTTCACAAGTTGGAATCACCCCCAATCATCATCTTTTTGTGTAGTTATCAACATATGTTGATTATATATTATGTTTGTGGTTAAAACTTGATGAATATGGTGATTTGGTGATGGTTATGGACGTTCATAGAGAGAGAAAAGGGAGAGATGGAAAGTTTTCTAGGTAGTTTGCATGTATGTGAAGATAAGAGAGTGTTAGATGGTTTTTTTTGTGTTAGTGGTTTGCTAGTTGTGGAGGACAAGTGTCCTTAGGTTGTTGTAATCTTGCCACCAAGATTATGTTATTAGCTACTCTTGCCACCCATAGTGGGGATGGGACAAGTGTCCCACTTGTCTCATCTCCACTAATTTACGGGTACTCCTCGATTTTAGTTTCCTCGATTTACGTGCCCTCGGGTCGATTTACGAAAAACGTTTTTATAAATTATGAATCAACGGCACAAAACGAATCTAATAAAAATTGTCTCATTAAAAATGAAGTTCGAAAACGTAAATTCGTAATCCTAAGGTTTCCGGTTTAGTCGTGAAGGACATTAAAATAAAATCGTAAGTCCTAATCTCTTCTCGTAAATTTGTGAGTTTATGAACCAACACAAATTTAAAACTCCAAATAATATTCACGGATAAATTTATTTTCTGAAATGTCGGACTGTCACCAAAGACGGTGTATGTAAACGTAAGCACGTAACGTTGAATCTTCCGGTTTAGACGTAGTCGACGCTACTTCAAGACGTAAATCCAAATTACTTCCCAAAAATAAGTGAGTTCATATTGTAACATTAAAATAATGTTTTCAAATATATATTGAGAATAAAATATCAACCATAAATTGACGGATTGTCACAAATGGGCTCAAAAAACCCATTTAAGGATCAACTTCTTTACAAAACAGCCCAATATGGCCCAATTACATATAGCTGATGGAGTTTTGGCCCAAGCACATTATTTAATAAAGAATGAAAAAAGGTATTGGGCTAATAGCCCATTATTCCTTCAATGGAAATGAGAAAAAACGAATGGCTTGTTAATGTTGGGTGGTCAACATAGTCAACCTACACACATTTATTCAATCACAAAAATAAGTAAATGTTTATTTACTTCTGGTTGAAACGGTCAACCCACTCCCTTCACACAGTCAAACCAATCCAACGTAACCCCAATCCCTCATTTTACCCCCACGTGTGCACCCATTAATTTCACTTCTCCCCAACACGATAAATAAATAAACATTACCCTTCCCCCACTTATTTACGTTACAAACGAGATAAATCTCTCACCCACCTCCTTCTTCCCCCAAAAATCTCACCCTTCCCTCACAAACCCTATTTTTTTACAGCGAAAATTAATCACCCAAAAAGAGGGCTTTTACCCTCAATGGGTAATTAACACCCAAACAAATAAAACCCCCAAGAAAATCGCACCATCCACTCAATCCTACGTGACATATTCTTCAATTTTGATTGGAGGAAACACTCCTCCATATCCAATCCAACCTATTACATCTTGCCACCTCACCTTGCAACAAACACAACTAACACACATCTTGCCACGAGGGCAATCCGTGACTACAAGGATGAATCCTAGCCGTAGATAAGAAGAAAAGAAGGAAGAGAAGGTTAATAAAGAAATCAACGGTGGAAAATGGATGCTTACAAAGGAAGCTAAGATTAGGGTTTTGAGGGTTTTCTCCTATAAAAACCCCCATATTTCACATGTAATGGGTGACTTTTCCTTTATTGTTTTTATTTTTCAGTAAAATAGAATAGGTTTAATCTTGTAATTCTTCTTTTCCAGTATTTGTAATTTTAATTAAAATTAATGAAAAGTTTTGTTTAATGTATTATTGTCTCTGCTTTAATTTTCGTCTATTTAATTTCTAAATTTAATCTGCTTCGTACTTTTAAATTACTGTTCGTCGGTTTGTTATTATTATTATTAAAAAAAAATATATATATATATATATATATATATATATATATATAAAGGAGAGTGTAATATATATTTCCCCCACTGGGAAATATAAAAAGAGGTACTGTTCGAGACAAAGGAAGATAAGTTTGTTGATGATTATCGGTGGTGTTTGTGGTTCGTTTGTTTTCGGTTCATAAGACGGCTCAGCGCTTGTCTTCTTCCCAACGGATCATCAAAAGGTTTTGAATCTTCTTTTAGTTTTATGTTTAATTAATTTTTATGATCATCTGCTTAATCTGAGATAGTTTGGATTTGCTTAGTTGTGTATGAGTTTGTTTTTGTTTGGATTTTACATTGTTTAGAATAATTTCAATGGAATATCTGTTTGTTTAGTATAATTTTAATCTGCATAATTTTAATAGAATCTGCTTTGTTTACTGCCTATTTTATCTAATTTTATCTGCATAAGTTATTTGCCTACTGTTTTGAGTTTGAATTGATCTGAGTTGGTTCGTTTTGTTTATTTGGTTAGTTTCTTATTTAGATAGCTTATTTAAGATTTCTTTTTGTTTAGATAGCTTATTTGAGATTCGTTTCAGCTTATTGCTCGTATGCTTATTTAATATTTAGCTTATTCAGTTTCATTTAGCTTACTTGTTTCTGCTTAACCGGCTTAATTGGCTTATTTGTTTTAACTGTTTATTTTTCTATTTTTTAGCTTATTTGGTTCCTTAGCATATTTGTTTCAGCTTTTATCTGCTATCTGTGCTTATTTTATTTACTGATTTAATTGCTAAAAAACTGAACCAATTGTTCAGTTTTGGTTTTACTGTCCAAAAAGAAAAAGTTCCAAAAAAGGGGTATAAAAAAATATATTAAGCAAATCTGTCTGGGGTGAGATTCGAACCCCAGAACCTTCGTATCACAACCATTCGTCCCAACCAGTTGAGCTAGCTTGCCTTTTGTGTATTGTTTCGAAACATTAGGTTTATATAGATTAGATAATTCCTGCAGTTTATTTTAATTAATATTAGTTTAGTTTAAAGTAGATTTCAATTTAATATTTTAATTAAAATTCGATTTAAATTTAGTTTTTATAAAAAATAAAAAGACAAAAAAAAATATTTTTATTAATTTTTTTTTTACTTTAAATTTGTTTCCAATTTATTTAAAATAGATTTACTTTTATTTTTAAATTTAAATTAGTTTAAATATTTTTATTTAAAATTTACTTTCAAATTAGTTTAAATAAATTTACTTTTATTAGTTACAATTTTTAATTAGTTTTAAGTTTATTTTCAAATTAATAGTTTAAAATAGTTAACTAAAGTAGTTTTCACTTAATTAAATAGATTTAAGTTAGTCTAAAAAATTCCAAAAATAGATTTTACCAAAAACAAGTTAAGTTGAAACGTTAAAACCGGAAATCAAATTCGAGTCGAATCGAGGAAAAACGAACATTAAAAAGGACTAAAAATCCTAGTTTCAAATTGGCGTCGTTGCCGCTTCGCTCGTACGATTGACGATTTTTTTCGTGAAGACGTTTGGATTTTGGGATCCGTTCATCCTTTGAACGTTACGTTTCTTGCAACAAAATCAAAAATACAAAAAAATCAAAAACTTAAAAATACAAAAAAATTAATAAATCACAAAAGCAATTTCTTTCCTAAGAATTGCAACAAAAAAAATTAAAAAAATCAAAAGTAATACTTTTTCCTAAAAGTATTACACCAAAAATATTACGTATTAGTGTTAATTTTTATTTCGATTTCTTTCGATTTTTCTTGTGAATATATATTTTTCTAAAAAATACAAAAAGATATTTCATTTTATTATATTATATTACGTAGCATAATAAAATTACCTACTTATCAAATAAGGCCTTAGTTGGGATTTCATCACCTAACTATTGTATTCGAATCCATAACGAGAAAAAAAGGGCAAAATAGATAAATACTAGTAAGACGTTTGAACTCGACATATACAAACTATAAGGTGGGTATAAGGCGACGCGCTATAAAAGGCCGTCTAAGGAAAAAGGTTTTTAAGTGCTTTGTGCCACCTCGTTTCCCCGCTTGCTTGTGCGTATATTGAGAGCGACGACCGATTATTGGTTTGCCAACTCAAGTAGTATTTACGTATATATTTTTGTAGCTTTTTCTTATTGTTCATCGAGAGGGAAAATCCTTTTCCTCTCAAAGTCGACCGAGGTCACCTACCTCATTCCAAAGTTTTAATTGTATGCGCACTCGCGCGCATACATACATACCGATTGGTGTACCAAATACTTCTAATTCTTCTAAAAAGAAGAAGAAGAAAAACAAAAAGACCGTCATTAAAGCCGATCCCGAGAATCGAGCTTTCGACAATACGATGGCAACGGATAATCGACCAATGATTGAGATTCTACAATCTCACGTTGAAGGAAACGATGACGCGATTGTGGTGCCAAATATTGGAGCTAATCATTTCGAACTTAAATCGGGTTTTATTCAAATGGTTTCCGCTACACCATTTTTAGGCCGTACTAATGATGACCCACACGATCATATCAAACGTTTCATCCAGTTAGCTAATACCGTCAAATACAATGGGGTGCCCCAAGAGGCCGTTCGCCTCCAACTTTTTCCTTTTTCCCTCGAGGGACAAGCCCGGATTTGGCTTGATAAGGAACCACCCCAAAGTATTACCACATGGATCGACATAGAGACCAAGTTCATTAACTACTTTTTCCCACCATCACGGACCACTTCCTTAAGGAATGAAATAATCAACTTTGAGCAAAAATATGAGGAAACGTTTAGTGAGTCTTGGGATCGTTTTAAAGATCTTTTGAGAAAATGTCTACAACACGGTTTTACTAAAGTTCATCAAATCAACACGTTTTATAATGGTTTAACTTTAAACGACCAAGACTCAATTAATAGTGCCGCGGGGGGCAATATTCTTGTGAAAACCATGAATGAGGCTTGGGCCATTATTGAGAACAAAGCAAAAGTGCAAACCAAAAGTGTTAGGGCTAATATGGCAAGTGCTAGTACGAGTAATATTGAGGTGAATGATCGAATTAATAAACTTACTTCGCTTGTTGAGACACTCGCTTTAAAAACCGACGCCCTAACTACACATGTGCATGCCGTGAAAGAAAAAAGTGAGACGTGTGAGACTTGTGGTGGACCACATTCATACTTTAATTGTGACAAGGTTTACAATGATCAACAAGAAGTTTATGCTTAAAATAACAATGAAATTGATCGTATTCAATTCAAACCAAATGTTGATGTTAACCATTTGTCTTACAAGTCTAATAACTATTTGGCTCCCCCGGATTTTGTAGCACCACAAAGACCACCCCCACCCGCCCAAAATAGAAACCAAGGTCCTCAACGGGGTAATTTTCAAGGAAATACTAATCAACGGGGTTTTAATCAAAATCAAGGGAATTTTCAAGGGCAAAACCAAGGGTTAAATAATCAAGGATATAATAACCAAAGTTTTCAAAATCAAGGATTTAATCAAGGTTCTAATCAATATCAAAACCAAGGTTTTAATAATCAAGGTTATAATCAAATGAACATGCATAATCCTCAAATGGACTTGGTTTTACAAAAATTATCCGACCATGAACGAATGATGAGAGAGATGCAAGAATCGACCGATAAGAAGTTTTTGACTATGATTCAAACCTTTCGTCCCCAAGGTACCCTTCCCTCGAACACCGTGACCAATCCTAGGGCTAATGTTAATGCTATCACTACTAGGAGCGGTAAGAACACCGTAGAACCTTCCCCACCTAACCAAGGACCTAAGATTCCTTCTTCTTCGACACAACCTCCTTCTTCTTCCACTTGTGACATACCTCCCGTTATGCATTCGTCTACGCCTTATGTTCCACCGATACCCAAATTTTCTACCACACCTTCGGTTCCAAAACCGGTTCCTTCACCTTCTATTTCTACTCCTCCTCCTCCTCCAAAGGATGTGAGTGAGCAATCCACTCCAAAGCCTTCATCTCAACCCAATATACCTTATCCCTCAAGGTTGCGGAAAGAGAAATTGAAGAATAAGGATGATATTCAAGTTTCAAACTTCCTAAAAATGTTCAAACAATTGAATTTTAATATCACCTTTGCCGAGGCGCTCTCTCACATGCCTAAGTACGCTAAGATGTTTAAGGATCTTTTAAGTGATAAGGAAAAGTTGCTTGATATCGCCAATACCCAATTGAATGAGAATTGTTCCGCGGTTGTTTTGAGAAAATTAGCGGTTAAGTTAGGAGATCCCGGTCGATTCCTTATTCCTTGTAATTTTCCGGGTGTTGAGAATTGTATGGCCTTGGCGGATCTCGGAGCAAGTATCAATCTTATGCCATTGTCCGTGTGGAAACAATTATCTTTACCCGAGCTAGTCCCCACTCGTATGACATTGGAATTAGCTAACCGTACGGTTGCTTATCCGGTGGGGATAGCCGAGGATGTTTTCGTAGGAGTCGACAAATTCACTTTCCCCGCCGATTTCGTCGTCGTCGACTATGAAATGGATCCCCGTGTTCCCTTAATTGTGGGACGACCCTTCTTGTGAACCGGGCGTACATTAATTGATGTAGCCGCGGGTGAACTTATCATGAGGGTCGGGGATGACAAAATCGTCTTTAACATGGGTAAACTTTCCAAACTTCCCGATGAGCCTGAATCCGTGAATTTCATCGATGTGCTCGACGAAGCATGCGAAGAACATTTTCATGAGGCTTGTAAGAGCGGGATTTCTCCTTTACCTCATGTTGAGACCGTAGCTTCTATTGCTCCTTCATTGAATCCATTTGGAGAAAGTGACTTAGATGAGTTTGAAGCTAGCTTGGGTCCTCTCGAGATTAACTATGATAATTCTCCCACCAATTGGGATAAAGACATTCGTACTATTGAGAGACTTCTCAATGAGGACAATATTTCTCCACCCATTCCAAAAGAAGTTACAAACGATGATCCTACTTTGACTAAGCCTTCCATTGATAATCCGACGGATTTAGAGCTTAAAGATTTACCGTCTCATCTAGAGTACGTTTTCTTAGAGGAGGATAATAAGTTGCCCGTCATTATTGCTAAGGACTTAAAAGAAGATGAAAAGTCCCGACTTATCGATGTGCTTAAGAATCATAAGAAAGCAATTGCTTGGAAAATCTCCGACATTCGCGGAATTGATCCTAATTTTTGTACTCATAAAATTCTCATGGAAGATGACTTTAAACCCGCAAAATCAAAGAAGGGTTAATCCAAAAATTCATGAAGTCATTAAGAAAGAAGTTATCAAACTTCTCGATGCCGGAATGATTTACCCTATCTCGGATTCGCCATGGGTTAGTCCCGTCCATTGTGTGCCTAAGAAAGGCGGAATCACCGTTGTTTCCAACGAAAACAACGAGTTGATTCCTACTCGACTTGTAACGGGTTGGCGAGTTTGCATCGACTATCGTAAGCTCAATGATGCCACTCGTAAGGATCATTTCCCTCTTCCTTTCATGGATCAGATGCTCGAGCATTTAGCGGGTAATGATTTCTATTGTTTCTTAGATGGCTTTTCTGGATATTTTCAAATCCCTATCGATCCAAAAGACCAAGAGAAAACTACATTCACTTGTCCCTATGGAACATTTGCTTACAAAAGAATGCCTTTCGGCTTATGTAATGCTCCCGGGACTTTCCAAAGGTATATGATGGCGATATTTCATGACATGGTTGAAGAAACTATGGAAGTCTTTATGGACGATTTCTCGGTCTATGGTGATTCTTTCTCTTCTTGCCTTGCTAATTTAGAACGTATGCTCCAACGATGTGAAGACACTCGTCTCGTTCTTAATTGGGAAAAATGCCATTTCATGGTGAAAGAAGGCATCGTCCTCGGTCACAAAATTTCCAAAGCCGGTATCGAAGTCGACCGTGCTAAAGTTGACGTCATTGCTAAGTTACCTCCGCTTACCACCGTCAAAGGAGTTAGATGTTTTTTAGGCCATGCGGGATTTTATCGACGTTTCATCCAAGATTTCTCGAAAATAGCTCATCCAATGACTCATCTCTTAGAAAAGGATGCTCCTTTCATCTTCTCTCAAGAATGTCTCGACTCTTTCGAACTTCTTAAAGGTAAATTAACTAAGGCACCAGTCTTAGTCTCTCCAAATTGGGAGTTACCTTTCGAGCTCATGTGCGATGCTAGTGATTTCGCGGTAGGAGCGGTTTTAGGTCAACGAGTTAACAAATATTTCCAACCCATTAATTATGCTAGTAAGACAATGACGGGGGCTCAATTGCATTATACCACTACCGAAAAAGAGCTTCTAGCTGTAGTGTATGCTTTTGAGAAATTCCGCCCCTATCTTGTGCTTTCCACCACCATTGTTTACACCGACCATTCCGCCTTGAAATACTTGTTGACTAAGCAAGATGCTAAACCGAGACTCCTTCGTTGGGTTTTGCTCCTACAAGAATTTAAAATCGAAATTCGTGATAAAAAAGGAGCGGAAAACCTAGCCGCGGATCACCTTAGTAGACTTGAGGATCCGTATCAAGGGGAATCTCCAAATCAAGAGATTAATGAATCCTTTCCCCTTGAGACCTTAATGTCTATTAATTCTAATCTTGATGATACCCCATGGTTTGCCGACATTGCAAACTATTTGGCGGGTGGTGTTCTTATCGAAGGGTTATCGTCCCAACAAAAGAAAAAATTCTTCAAGGACGTTAAAACGTACTATTGGGACGACCCTTATCTTTTCAAGCAATGTGCGGACTTAATCATTCTTAGATGTGTTGATGGGCCGGCGGCTTTACAAATCCTTGAAGCTTGCCATAAAGGACCCACCGGTGGTCACTTTGGTCCTAATTACACCGTTAAAAAAATGTTCGACTCCGGATTCTATTGGCCCTCCATTTATCATGATGCACATGAAATGGTTAAACATTGTGATGCTTGCCAAAGGCAAGGCAAGATCACACATAAAGATGAGATGCCTCAAAATTTCATCCAAGAATGTGAAATCTTTGACGTATGGGGCATCGACTTTATGGGGCCGTTTCCATCATCGAAGGGAAACAAGTACATCCTCGTAGCCGTTGACTACGTATCAAAATGGGTTGATGCAAAGGCTTTGTAACACCCCCAATTTCACAAGGCAGCGGAATATCAACATTGGGCGTTACTTCATAGCACATCACACTAAGTCATAGAAAACGACCTCAAAAGAGACGTTTTATAAAATAAACCATTCGATAATTTTATTAAATCAGAGTTAACTAAAAAAAGAGGTCCCACCAATTTATACAAACCTTAAGAAATAATAAAGATTCGTCAAATGTATCGAATAGAAATTGTTTGTTTTGCCTTTACTTTATCCTACGCGGCTCCATGCTCCAGCTTCTCTTAAACCTACACACCTGAGAATACATGCTAACATGTCAACACAACGGTTGAGTGAATTCATAGGTTTTTAATAAACAATAACGGGTTTTTAAATAAACCATAAAGCTTTTGAACACAAGAATATCATCCACTGTCAATATTGTAACACATACAATACGCAAAGTCAGCGCTATTCTACTAAGCCATGATACCGAAGCCTTAAGTATAATAATGCCCTAGTCAGGTATTTTGCCAAATACCCCCTTACTTCTAATACAACACACCTGGCTGAGCCTCCAACCCACAGGTGCGACCTGCCCAGGTAGGGGCCATCCCCGATGGATCCATCCGTCTGTACCAGCGCCTACCCATCATAGGTAGTTAAAGGTTCATGGGTTTATAGGGACTTTCTAAATTTTGGCAATACAGCACTTAGCAAATAGCGGTTCACAATCAATACAATCAACGCTTGTGTTCATCTTTCAAAAGCATATAATCAACCATCTTACATTCATTTACAACAACATGTATTCTCTCAAAAGCATATATATAGACATCATATTTTTATACCAAGAGCATGTATTCCCCCTCGTGGGTTTATTAACACATATAAAGCAGTAAAAGCGAGGCTATGAACTCACCTTAGCGAAAGCGATACCAAGGTGTGATAACAATTGATACGATAGTCATGAAGGGATAAGATAACATGGGAAGCTGCGAGGTTAAAACGACGACCTAAAATAAAACGGCGCGTCTTAGAAATATACACGACAACATATGATATTAAATAAGTATTATAATGTATTCATTTATAATAAACGGTAATCGAATCGGGTTTAATTATTTACTAAAGTTAGTTATTACAATTTAAAATATATTTTTACAATCTATATTTTTATATTTAAGGATATTTACACTTTAGTCCTTTTAGTTTCAAAACTGGCAAAATTAGTCCCTATAGTTCCAAAAATGGCAAGTTTAGCCCCTAAACATATCTCTAAGAATTTTACAAGTTTAATCCCTAATTAATAAGTATTACATAATGACAAAACAGTCCCTTAAGTTTTTAATGAATAAAACACTTGGATTTACTTTATAAAATTCCATGTTATGGGATAACTTTGGTCTCGACTTTTACCTAGGCTAGAGGTCGACCTAGTGGCTGAAACTCGGACATGTTCTAGCCTTTAATATGGTTATTTACCAAATGTAAAGATTTGCAGAACTTGTGAGTTTTAATGGTGTGAAAAGGTGTCCACAGCCATGATGAAAATAAGCTTTATGCAGCCATGTTTTGGGACAAATTTGAGGCTATCATTTGAACGACTTAGAAATCGATTTGAGACCTAATATTTTGGGTGTGATTAGTCTATTGTACAGTGATATAACAGATCCAAAGAAACATGGTGGTCATGTTTAAGAATTTAGAGTTGTGATGATGAGAAAGGGTGTCCACAACCATAGTCACACATGGACATGTGCAGTCATTTTTGGGACAGTTTTGGGCGTGACTTTTAGATGAGATAGACGGTGAATTAGGGGCTGATATTATATGGTTCTATAGTATCTTGGGTTTTGTTTAACATATCCAAAATTTATCCTAGGTTGTTAAGTGAAATCGAAAGTTATAAGAGCCCAAAAGTGACCCGAGAGGCATGATTCATGATTTTAAGTGAAAGTTATAAACTTATTTTAGCATGAGTTGAATTAAGAAACCTTTAAGACCATATGCTAGCTGTTCTAAGGGCGATAATAATAGTGTATTGAACAAGGTTAGGACTTACGAGAACGTAGCACGAGATAAAGTGGGTCAAAGGACTTTATGCGATGGACTAAGGACTTTATCTTCTAAACATGATTAGAATAGCAACACACGCTCCCTTCTTCCTATTCCTTGCTGTTTCTACAACACCATGCGAGAGAGAGATGCAGATTTTTAGAGTAAGCGTTATGTTTTAAGCGGAGTTTTGAAGTGAGAAGTGTATGATTCATATAGTGTTAAGCCTTGTGTCTAAGTTCGGCTAGAGGAGTGGCTGAATATGGAATGACCACCGCTTTGTACTTGGTCTCCAAAAATGGTGAGAATGCAAATATATTTATAGGATAAAGATGAAACAAATTTGTCATCAGTATGTGAACTCGTGGATTAATGGGTTATATGTTTGACATATCACCATAATAAAGAGATAAGATGGAACATTGGTTTGTTTTATACACGAATATGTTATTATGGCATGTGGTATGGTCGTCTAGACAAAACAAAAAAGGCAGCTAAAAATTTTATTTTGTGGATTTGTCGATATAAGCGGGTATTAGTGATGTCCGATATCTTTAATGTTACACCATTTGAAAGTTACATGTAAAACACGAAAAATAAACGCTCAATGTAAAATAAAAACATCGACATTCGGATCACGTTGATATTTCGATAAATAAACGAGGACTTATAATTTAATTATTATTAACGCGTCGTATAAACGAATGACGCCTAAAGGCTTAACGTAAATTATGAAGAATGCCCGTAAAATATGAAATTAAAACGACGGCAATAGAAAATATTTCTATATCATAACGAGATTTTTTTTACGGTCAATGACGGACATATACTTTGCCGATAAATAATAAATGACACATATTCGATACGTTAAAACTCTAACCTTGTCGGTCAGCCGAGAATTCAATACTATTCGTCGAACGAACATGACAAATAAAAGGCGAGTAGTAAATATTGGTCCAATTATTAGAATAAGATTAGAGCCCGGTCTAAATATTGAATTTAATGTTCGGGTTACTACATCATCTACCCCTTTAGGAAGCGATGTCCCAGCGCTTAATTCATCTCAATAATCTTCGGTTTAATAGCGAAGATGTGAGGAATGGACAAGTCATTTCCGAGGTTCCTAACGAAGGTTGGATGAAAAAAAAAGTCAAAGCAATGAGTATACATAACTGGCACAAATGAACGGTTTGAATATAGCTTTAATCCTTATAAGGAAAGATTAATGCATAACTCGAAGGAAAAGCCATTGGAAGCAAAAAATTAACAAGTTGTCAATTTTTGTAAGCGCTTCAAGATACATTACTACTAGATTATCAAACCTGAGGCGGTCGATATAAGTTCATAAAAATCCACATAACAAGTGATGAGTCGAAAGAAGTGAGCGCATTTGAAATATTTTCAATGCGACAATCATTTCAAAACTATTGATGATCACATCGATCAAATCGAAACATATATAGTCGAAGAGTTCCAATAGAAGAGATTATGTTATATAAAAAAAATTCGCATGGATAATACATAACTCCATTGAAAACTTTACAAAATATTCAAAACAAGATATATATTGCTAGTCGTACAAAATCACCCAATTGCATGATCTCAAACATGCAAACCTATTTCATCAAAAGCGGATGCATCGATACGGAAATCGTTCGGAGTATACATTATTCTATCAAAAGAACTACGATCCAAATCGAACACAAAAGCCATCACTAAGCTCATATAATCAGATTACGACATGCTTGCAAAATAGCCAAGCCTTGCCAAATCAATAAGTTCAACCAAGTTAACTCATGCTTGCTATATAGTCAAGACATGATAAAATGAATATCTAATAGGATTTTTGGATAAGTATAGTCAAAGGAAACCTTGCAAGTTAAACGATGTTCACGGGCCTGATAGCGATGGATGCATATCAAAAAAAATATTCTTGTCAATCGGAGGGTGCTCACACACGGATCCATACCTAAATGATATTACAGGTTTCTCACAAACGAATCCATACCCAAAAGATATTACATGGTACACGTTACCCACGATCGGACGTCATTTGACAATGTCGTCTCGAGCTCGCACAATGTACGACCACTCGACTAAAACACATATCACATATACACATAATAAGGAAAGCGTTGCACATAAATTTCATAAATGGCTATCCACCGTTGACCATCGAGAAAGACTTTAATAAACCATTGATAATAATAAGAAAAATTTCAAATTATTTTCGCTTAAGATGAGTTGATGATGATAATTCGATTGTTGATGGACTTAAAATTATACACTTGAATCTTGAAATTGATTAAATGAGTCCTTTATTCTCGGGTTGGATAAAAGTTCTTAACGATTATCTTATAAAGATCGCGATAGTCGGGACATATTATAAATGTTCCATAGAAACAAATCATAAATCGAGAGAAGACTAATAGGTTATTCGTACATAGACGATAATAAATAATAACCATAATGACGACGATATTGAACGCTTCGTACCATAGAAATACGAGTCGAAGAAAGACGTCCGTATACAAAATAATCAAAAACCAAGTTAGACATATTTGAGCCCACACATTTATAATTTGCCATTTACATACAAAGGCGTCCCAATGTATGTAACTAAAAATTATAAATTTATGGTTCGGGAACTTATAACTTTCTTGTTCAAATAAAAAGGCGTCCCAATTTATTTCAACAAGATGATTATAAGTCATCCTACTCAGGTAATACCGTCACATAACACGATATCATAACCAAATTAAATGCCAAGAAAAGTATAGGGTGTCAAACTTACTCCATGATTTCTGTATTCAAACGTCCCATACCATTTGAATAAAGAAACCATCGACAATCTAAGGTCCAATGGTTTAAAACTTTCTTATTCAAATGTCCCAATCCATTTCAATAAGAGAACCTTAAACGACACATAGTTGGGCGATTTAAAATCTCTATATTTAAATGTCCCATTCCATTTAAATACAAATTTTTAAGTTGCTCAACTAATGACTACTATGAGCATATCTTTGTTGTACCCAAATGATATATAGTTGACTGGGTATATATATATTTTAGGTCCAACACTGGCATCCTCCTTTTCGCCAACAAAACGTAATCAAACACAATAAATTAAACGTTTTACTACGCAGAAGATGTAACCTTGAAGAAATGATTCTTCAAAATCATAAGGAGTACATAAATAAAATAATATGTTTATCAATTACGTTTGAAAAGGAGATGTCCTAAAATGGCACATCACGATGCGATGACAACAATCGAGCTTAAATTACTCGATATGCGATATATTATGAAACAATATATGTACTCAAAATATCAACGAGTTCCATACTCGCATTCGGATAATAAATTAATTATCGAGAAAGGTGATTGGCGGCGAGGCCAAACTCTCTATTAAACCGTATCATAAAATGTACGATAATCACGCAAGGGCCATTGCTTCATGAGCAATACCCTTAAATACCATAGCATATACATTCATATACATACAACCATTTCTACATACACATAAGATCACATTATCACAACCAAGAATGGTTTCTAGGAGCCATGAGCGCGCGGATACTTTGTAAGGGAATCAAACAATTTTACGAAAGAGCAGTTATAGTCTAGGTTTTAAAAATGACCTAGTTCGCTATAACTAGTGCTCTAATACCAATTTGTAACACCCCCAATTTCACAAGGCAGCGTAATATCAACATTGGGCGTTACTTCATAGCACATCACACACAGTCATAGAAAACGACCTCAAAAGAGACGTTTTATAAAATAAACCATTCGGTAATTTTATTAAATCAGAGTTAACTAAAAAAAGAGGTCCCACCAATTTATACAAACCTTAAGAAATAATAAAGATTCGTCAAATGTATCGAATGGAAATTGTTTGTTTTGCCTTTACTTTATCCTACGCGGCTCCATGCTCCAGCTGCTCTTAAACCTACACACCTGAGAATACATGCTAACATGTCAACACAACGGTTGAGTGAATTCATCGGTTTTTAATAAACAATAATGGGTTTTTAAATAAACCATAAAGCTTTTGAACACAAGAATATCATCCACTGTCAATATTGTAACACATACAATACTCAAAGTCAGCGCTATTCTACTAAGCCATGACACCGAAGCCTTAAGTATAATAATGCCCTAGTCAGGTATTTTGCCAAATACCCCCTTACTTCTAATACAACACACCTGGCTGAGCCTCCAACCCACAGGTGCGACCTGCCCAGGTGGGGGCCATCCCCGATGGATCCATCCGTCTGTACTAGCGCCTACCCATCATAGGTAGTTAACGGTTCATGGGTTTATAGGGACTTTCCAAATTTTGGCAATACAGCACTTAGCAAATAGCGGTTCACAATCAGTACAATCAACGCTTGTGTTCATTTTTCAAAAGCATATAATCAACCATCTTACATTCATTTACAACAACTCTCTCAAAAGCATATATATAGACATCATATTTTTATACCAAGAGCATGTATTCCCCCTCGCGGGTTTATTAACACATATAAAGCAGTAAAAGCGAGGCTATGAACTCACCTTAGCGAAAGCGATACCAAGGTGTGATAACAATTGATACGATAGTCATGAAGGGATAAGATAACATGGGAAGCTGAGAGGTTCAAACGACGACCTAAAATAAAACGGCGCGTCTTAGAAATATACACGACAACATACGATATTAAATAAGTATTATAATGTATTCATTTATAATGAACGGTAATTGAATCGGGTTTAATTATTTACTTAAGTTAGTTATTACAATTTAAAATATATTTTTACAATCTATATTTTTATATTTAAGGATATTTACACTTTAGTCCTTTTAGTTTCAAAACTGGCAAAATTAGTCCCTATAGTTCCAAAAATGGCAAGTTTAGCCCCTAAACATATTTATAAGAATTTTACAAGTTTAATCCCTAATTAATAAGTATTACATAATGACAAAACAGTCCCTTAAGTTTTTAATGAATAAAACACTTGGATTTACTTTATAAAATTCCATGTTATGGGATAACTTTGGTCTCGACTTTTACCTAGGCTAGAGGTCGACCTAGTGGCTGAAACTCGGACATGTTCTAGCCTTTAATATGGTTATTTACCAAATGTAAATATTTGCAGAACTTGTGAGTTTTAATGGTGTGAAAAGGTGTCCACAATCATGATGAAAATAAGCTTTATGCAGCCAAGTTTTGGGACAAATTTGAGGCTATCATTTGAACGACTTAGAAATCGATTTGAGACCTAATATTTTGGGTGTGAGTAGTATATTGTACGGTGATATAACAGATCCAAATAAACATGGTGGTCATGTTTAAGAATTTAGAGTTGTGATGATGAGAAAGGGTGTCCACAACCATAGTCACACATGGACATGTGCAGTCATTTTTGGGACAGTTTTGGGCGTGACTTTTAGATGAGCTAGACGGTGAATTAGGGGCTGATATTATATGGTTCTATAGTATCTTGGGTTTTGTTTAACATATCCAAAATTTATCCTAGGTTGTTAAGTGAAATCGAAAGTTATAAGAGCCCAAAAGTGACCCGAGAGGCATGATTCATGATTTTAAGTGAAAGTTATAAACTTATTTTAGCATGAGTTGAATTAAGAAACCTTTAAGACCATATGCTAGCTGTTCTAAGGGCTATAATAATAGTGTATTGAACAAGGTTAGGACTTACGAGAACGTAGCACGAGATAAAGTGGGTCAAACGAGTGAAAAATGAAGCGACGATCCTTTATGCGATGGACTAAGGACTTTGTTTTCTAAACATGATTAGAATAGCAACACATGCTCCCTTCTTCCTATTCCTTACTACTGCTACAACACCATGCGAGAGAGAGATGAAGAGTTTTAGAGTAAGCGTTATGTTTTAAGCGGAGTTTTGAAGTGAGAAGTGTATGATTCATATAGTGTTAAGCCTTGTGTCTAAGTTCGGCTAGAGGAGTGGCTGAATATGGAATGACCACCGCTTTGTACTTGGTCTCCAAAAATGGTGAGAATGCAAATATATTTATAGGATAAAGATGAAACAAATTTGTCATCAGTATGTGAACTCGTGGATTAATGGGTTATATGTTTGACATATCACCATAATAAAGAGATAAGATGGAACATTGGTTTGTTTTATACACGAATATGTTATTATGGCATGTGGTATGGTCGTCTAGACAAAACAAAAAAAGGCAGCTAACAGTTTTGTTTTGTGGATTTGTCGATATAAGCGGGTATTAGTGAAGTCCGATATCTTTAATGTTACACCATTTGAAAGTTACATGTAAAACACGAAAAATAAACGCTCAATGTAAAATAAAAACATCGACATTCGGATCACGTTGATATTTCGATAAATAAACGAGGACTTATAATTTAATTATTATTAACGCGTCGTATAAACGAATGACGCCTAAAGGCTTAACGTAAATTATGAAGAATGCCCGTAAAATATGAAATTAAAAAGACGGCAATAGAAAATGTTTCTATATCATAACGAGATTTTTTTTTACGGTCAATGACGGACATATACTTTGCCGATAAATAATAAATGACACATATTCGATACGTTAAAACTCTAACCTTGTCGGTTGGCCGAGAATTCAATACTATTCGTCGAACGAACATGACAAATAAAAGGCGAGTAGTAAATATTGGTCCAATTATTAGAATAAGATTAGAGCCCGGTCTAAATATTGATTTTAATGTTCGGGTTACTACAGGCTTTACCTACTAACGATGCGAGGGTGGTTGTTAACTTCTTGAAATAATTGTTTGCTCGATTCGGTGAGCCTCTTATTAGTGATCGCGGGACTCATTTTTGCAATGATCAATTCGCACGAGTCATGGATAAGTATGGTGTCAATCACCGACTTTCCACCGCGTATCATCCTCAAACTAATGGAGAAGCCGAGGTTTCTAACCGTGGTCTTAATAGAATCTTAGAGCGAACCGTGGGAGAGCATCGTGCCTCATGGGCCGATAAATTAGATGATGCTTTGTGGGCTTTCCGTACCGCTTATAAGACACCTATAGGTTGTACCCCTTATCGCCTTGTGTACGGAAAGGCGTGCCACATCCCCATTGAGTTGGAGCATAAGGCTTATTGGGCCTTGAAATGGGCTATTTTGATCTTAACAAAGCCGGTGATCATAGGAAAATCCAACTCAATGAACTTAATGAACTTAGGAATGAGGCTTATGAAAATTCATTAATCTACAAGGAGAAAACTAAGCTCATTCATGATTCCAAGATTAAAAACCTAGAGTTCCATGTTGGTGATCAAGTTTTATTATTTAACTCTCAGTTGAAAATCTTTTCGGGTAAACTTAAGAGCCGTTGGTCCGGTCCATTCACCGTGGCCCATGTCTTCCCTTATGGCACCATTGAGTTATCCCAACCAAATGGGCCCAACTTTAAGGTGAATGGCCAACGGGTTAAGTTGTACTATGGAGAGGACATCTCTCACGAGATGATTCCATCCCTCTCCACATTTCCCTTGAATTAATTCGGGAAATCGAGTCGAGCTAGAGACTCGTGATAAATAAATCAAGCATCGTATAACTAGGTTATATTTTTACCTTTACCATCCTTTCCACCCTTTTTCACCTTCATCTATTGTCCACCAATAAAGTGTAGGGGGGGGAGCCAAGTAGGTTGTTTGTGTGTGGTGATTGTGTGCAGGGACATGTGCTTTGATGATCCACTTTTGGTACTTTTGACACAACCCGTGATCCCGTGTTCCCGTGTACCCGTATCTATCAAAACTATTGTGATTCATACTTGTATATAAATAAAACGAATAAATGTAATCACTTTAGTTATCCCTTCCTTAGCTCGATTTTAAACAACGTACTCAATGTCCTAAGTGTAGGGGAGTTTATTCGCCCACATGCTTAAACATTGAGGACAATGTTTATATTAAGTGTAGGGGGCCTTCTATCGAATTTTAGTGGGCTTTTCCATGAATTTGACCCCTTTTTACCGGAAAATTAAAAAAAAATTTCAACGTTTTTCAAATTTTTGATCTATTTTGGCCTAGTAGAATTTTTATTTATTTTCTTTCCTTTTATTATCACATTGTAATAATTTCCATTTCAAGAATAAAGTCAAAAATGAAAATGGTTTTAACAAGTTTAGATATCTTTGATATATTAGGCCCGTCGTGAATATTTTGACTCAACCCGAGTTTACTTATCTAAGTTTACTCTAGCTAGTATCCTTAACCATATGGACCTTAATTGGTTTATTAGGCTAAGCATCCACGAGTCTCATTCCTTGAGATTTTAAATTGTGGAGAACGAGAGATGATAGAGTTAATTATAAGTTTGGTATTCTTTCATTAACTTATGTGAGTTAGTTATGAGCTTTTTCACCCATCACTTGTTAATAAATATATTTGCAATAAATAAGGTTGTACGATTTAAAAGGTTACTTAGCTTCTAGCACAAGATCGTTTAAAAGTTGCTCGGTATTAATTAGAGTTCATAGCCAAGGCATAACTTATTGAAACGGGACGCGAAGATTGGCTTATCCAAAAAGGCCCTAACAAGGCATGAGGATACCCGAGTCCAAAAAGGCCCTCACAAGGCATGAGGATTCACTTTTTGCTAAAGATCATTAATCCAAATCAATATGAAGGATCAAGACACACGACGAGAAGCAATTACTCCCCTAAAGATCATGGAGAAGTCTATCCAAAAAGACCCTAACAAGGTATGAGGATAAATAGATCCAAGTCCGAAAAGGAGGCGGATCGTTGTATATCAAAATCCTAAATAAAGAAGAGGATAAATGAAGAAGTCGTGGTCAACGTTTGAAACATCTTTCACTCCTTATGAAGATGTATACCAAAATGAAGAGAAGACCATAATTTCAAGATCGTCTCTCAAGATTTGAAGTTTGAAGTACAAGCCAAATATCGGTCCGAGAAAGGTCTCAAATCGTGAAACGAGTTATGCCAAGATATGAACTTTTTGAGGTTTCGAGAAGCAGTTTTAAAAGATTTTGTCCTTTAGCTAACTATTGATTAAATCGTCCTACTTTATTTTCGGCCTTAATAAATTATCGAAATAAGTCAAAAATGCATCCTCGTGATCATTCAAGACAAAAATAAAATACAAGAGATACACCGTAGGAATAAGGGGGTCTAAGTGATTAACTAAACCACATGAGAAAGTGTTAGTTGTACTAACTTATAATAACAATGATCTCGTTTTTGAGCTTGGTATGGGGAACGTGAAACTTGAGGGTGATTTATATTCATGACACCAAAGCCCTAATTAAAATCTTAGATTTCTTTACGAGTTTCTTCCATCAAATAATCTCCAAGTTAATAAATGGTTATAACTTTTGTCTCCTTTTAAGTTTTTATCTTTTCGTCGTAATAGTAGTAGTAATAGTTATAAAGGCCGAGATGGATTGATTATGAGAAAAATGTAACTTATTCTCTAAAACTATGCATTGCATGGGGTCATTGCAATGGTCAAGTGTAGGGGATTTAATAAGTGTGTAAACACTTATCCTTTTGCCACTAAAATCAAGTAAAAACAAGACCTAATCATGTGTTTAATGTCGTAAAAGTCGGAATTACGCGTGGTTTTGTGTTCTTGTGTTTAAATAGGTACAAATGATCAAAAGAAGAGAAAACACGGGATTTCACGGTCAAATATCGAAGAAAAGTCCAAGATAGAGACGAAGACAAAGTCAAAAGACCAAAGTGTGCCGAAGATCACGAAAACCGACAAAGCAAACTTAATTTTAAAGAAATAATCAAGAAGATCGGAATCGAGCTCGTTCTTAGCGGAATTAAATCTTTTATGGATTTCAACGGGCTTGTGGGACCCACATTGGACAAATAGGCTCAAAAAACCCATTTAAGGGTCAACTTCTTTACAAAACAGCCCAATATGGCCTAATTACATATAGCTGATGGAGTTTTGGCCCAAGCCCATTATTTAATAAAGAATGAAAAAAGGTATTGGGCTAATAGCCCATTATTCCTTCAATGGAAATGAGAAAAAAACGAATGACTTGTTAATGTTGGGTGGTCAACACAGTCAACCTACACACATTTATTCAATCACGAAAATAAGTAAATGTTTATTTACTTCTGATTGAAACGGTCAACCCACTCCCTTCACACAGTCAAACCAATCCAACGTAACCCCAATCCCTCATTTTACCCCCACGTGTGCACCCATTAATTTCACTTCTCCCCAACACAATAAATAAATAAATTTTACCCTTCCCCCACTTATTTACGTTACAAACGAGATAAATCTCTCACCCACCTCCTTCTTCCCCCAAAAATCTCACCCTTCCCTCACAAACCCTATTTTTTTACAGCGAAAATTGATCACCCAAAAAGAGGGCTTTTACCCTCAATGGGTAATTAACACCCAAACAAATAAAACCCCCAAGAAAATCGCACCATCCACTCAATCCTACGTGACATATTCTTCAATTTTGATTAGAGGAAACACTCCTCCATATCCAATTCAACCTATTACATCTTGCCACCTCACCTTGCAACAAACACAACTAACACACATCTTGCCACGAGGGCAATCCGTGACTACAAGGATGAATCCTAGCCGTAGATAAGAAGAAAAGAAGAAAGAGAAGGTTAATGAAGAAATCAACGGTGGAAAATGGATGCTTACAAAGGAAGCTAAGATTAGGGTTTTGAGGGTTTTCTCCTATAAAAATCCCCATATTTCACATGTAATGGGTGACTTTTCCTTTATTGTTTTTATTTTTCAGTAAAATAGAATAGGTTTAATCTTGTAATTCTTCTTTTCCAGTATTTGTAATTTTAATTAAAATTAATGAAAAGTTTTGTTTAAAGTATTATTGTCTCTGCTTTAATTTTCGTCTATTTAATTTCTAAATTTAATCTGCTTGGTACTTTTAAATTACTGTTCGTCGGTTTGTTATTATTATTAAAAAAAAATAAAAAATAAAAGAAAAAAATATATATATAAAAGAGAGTGTAATATACATTTCCCTCACTGGGAAATATAAAAAGAGGTATTGTTCGAGACAAAGGAAGATAAGTTTGTTGATGATTATCGGTCGTGTTTGTGGTTCGTTTGTTTTCGGTTCATAAGACGGCTTAACGCTTGTCTTCTTCCCAACGGATCATCAAAAGGTTTTGAATCTTCTTTTAATTTTATGTTTAATTAAGTTTTATGATCATCTGCTTAATCTGAGATAGTTTGGATTTGCGTTTGGATTTGCTTAGTTGTGTATGAGTTTGTTTTTGTTTGGATTTTACATTGTTTAGATTAATTTCAATGGAATATCTGTTTGTTTGGTATAATTTTAATCTGCATAATTTTAATAGAATCTGCTTTGTTTACTGTCTATTTTATCTAATTTTATCTGCATAAGTTATTTGGCTACTGTTTTGATTTTGAATTGATCTGAGTTGGTTCGTTTTGTTTATTTGGTTAGTTTCTTATTTAGATAGCTTATTTAAGATTTGTTTTTGTTTAGATAGCTTATTTGAGATTCGTTTCAGCTTATTGCTCGTATGCTTATTTAATATTTAGCTTATTCAGTTTCATTTAGCTTACTTGTTTCTGCTTAACCGGCTTAATTGGCTTATTTGTTTTAACTGTTTATTTTTCTATTTTTTAGCTTATTCGGTTCCTTAGCTTATTTGTTTCAGCTTTTATCTGTTATCTGTGCTTATTTTATTTACTGATTTAATTGCTAAAAAACTGAACCAATTGTTCAGTTTTGGTTTTACTGTCCAAAAAGAAAAAGTTCCAAAAAAGGGGTATAAAAAAATATATTAAGCAAATCTGTATGGGGTGAGATTCGAACCCCAGACCCTTCGTATCACAACCATTCGTCCCAACCAGTTGAGCTAGCTTGCCTTTTGTGCATTGTTTCGAAACATTAGGTTAATATAGATTAGATAATTCCTGCAGTTTATTTTAATTAATATTAGTTTAGTTTAAAGTAGATTTCAATTTAATATTTTAATTAAAATTCGATTTAAATTCAGTTTTTATAAAAAATAAAAAGACAAAAAAAAATATTTTTATTAATTTTTTTTACTTTAAATTTGTTTCCAATTTATTTAAAATAGATTTACTTTTATTTTTAAATTTAAATTAGTTTAAATATTTTTATTTAAAATTTACTTTCAAATTAGTTTAAATAAATTTACTTTTATTAGTTACAATTTTTAATTAGTTTTAAGTTTATTTTCAAATTAATAGTTTAAAATAGTTAACTAAAGTAGTTTTCACTTAATTAAATAGATTTAAGTTAGTCTAAAAAATTCCAAAAATAGATTTTACCAAAAACAAGTTAAGTTGAAACGTTAAAACCGGAAATCAAATTCGAGTCGGATCGAGGAAAAACGAACATTAAAAAGGACTAAAAATCCTAGTTTCAGGACGACACCAACATGACACCACAACCATATGTGGCATCATGTTAGCTAACTAGTTACAAGTGTAACTAAGCTTACTCTTTAAGCTTAATCTTTCCACCAACAAAAAACCATTAACCACATTTCACACATACCATTTACTTACATGCAAACAACCTCAAATCCTCTAAAAAACTCTCACCCTTGTCGTCCACTTTTATGCTACAAACACCCCTTTTTGATCTTTTCTAGCCATGAAATACATGTTAACTAGCTCTATCATGGAGTTATCTTGAAGCCTTGATCATTTGGTGGCCATATTATCAACATTGGAGGTGATTTGCTTGTGTCCTAGGGCTGATTTCTCAACTATTGTTCTTGGTGTTTGATGATCTTGGAGTTACTTGTGGTGTTCATCAAGTTCTTGTCTTCCAAAAACAAGAAATACACTTGGTTGGTAAAGAAGATCATCCTCTCCATTTTCTCTTGTTATTTTTGTAAAGAACAAATGTATTTTCTTTATTATTGTATATGTATATGATGTATATATGATGATAAAAATGTTGTGTGTGGATCAAGTGTTGATAGATATGCTTAAAAAGGTTAATAACTATAAGAAATAAGGCTAAAATCATGACTATTTTGTTGGCTGTATAAAAACAGTATATAACTAAAACATGAACTGATAAACTTGCATGGTATGATCCATTTACAGTAAGTACAAGATGTTATACACATGTGAGAGCTGGCCATGCAATGGAATCATTATAATGAGTGAGATATGATCAAAACAAGATGAGAGTGCTAATCTGAAAAAGCTGTTTTGTAGGGACTGTTAAGCATAGATGAACTTAAAATGAGCAGTATCTATAACTAAGTTAAATGTAGCACATAATATGAAGATAATGCCACCCAAAAATGAGCTTCTAATTCATTATAGAACTCAAGATATGATAAAAATGGTGAACATGAAGATACAAATCAGATTTTAAGAATTAATGTTTATTATTATTATATAAGCACTCAAATTTTATTGTATAAAATGTAAAATAAAAACCCACTAACTTATAGAATTTATTTATATAAATATGTAAAAGGTTAAATAAATGAATAACTTATAAAAATGGTAGTGGAATAATACTTATAAGTAATAAAAACTATAAACTTCATTTTTACGACTTTTTCTGCTATTACCGTAAAATTAACGTTTTTCGCCAAATAAAACTTAGACGATCAAACCCGTCTAATGTAAAGTTTTTAAAAGTCATATACTGATAAATAAGTAACTAATACAAGTAAAAACCGATAAAACCCGAACTATAGGACATACGGACATTAACGAGCTAACTAAGCATATTGGACTAATAATTGGACTAAATAAGTTAAACACTTATAAAAAGAACTTATTGGGCTTAACCCATTTGGGCCCAACATGGAAAGTATATATACTGATAATATAGGTATAAAATGGATCAAAACAAGTTAAAGAACTTATACTAAGCCTATTGGACTTAAAATAGATAAATAGGTAAAACTAGTAAACTAGTAAAAAGTTACCAAAATGTAAACACTAAAATGAGTAAACAAGGATATATAAACCCACTTGATCATCATCATATGTACAAAATCATCATATGTATATTTTTATTTTGATAAAAGTCATTGGACAAGAGTCTAAGACCGATTATTATTTATATAGGTTTCCGTGACCGAAGCACGCCCGTAGCCGATAATCCGCCTTTCATTATCAACGTGAGTTCATAGCCTCGCACTCTTTTAAATGTTTTTACAAAATGATTTGTAAACCCGCGAGGGAGATAACATGCTAGATTTTTATAAAAATAGAACACAAGTATTCCCGATGGTATGCTTAATGATATGGACCCGAATGATGCTATGACCCTATAAACGAGACTAAAAGGATTATTAGTAGTTAGGTTATGTCACTTAAAGTCCCATTAGCATGAATTGTGAACTATCGGGATTTGGTAGACGCTTATGCATTTGATTGTACTATTTGGGGACGATCACCCCAGTTCGCGCCTTGACGGTTGATCCCCGTCGTACCACATTGATTGGTAAGCGAATTTGTGTATGAGAAGATTCCATAGCGTGATTTTTGTGACGACACACTAACTTAGATGGGCAAATTGTTGTCGGGTTCGCGGCCCGCTGTTTTCATAGTAAGGTAACAATGTCATGCGGCTAGTAATAATCCTAATCCAAATAAAAATGTATCCTATACATAATAACGATGCTACTAACGATGAATATATTACCTATCATGGTAATATAGAGACTACGGCCTCATGGACGGTTTAAGATGTATGCTTGATTTATATATTGCCTGACTAGCAATATGAGGACTTACTTCTGATATTATACTTGTGTTCTGATTTTAACGATTGTTTTATATAACAGTTTTTATTAAACTCTATGAATTCACTCGGCATTCGCTGATATGATTTTTTCATGTTTTTATCTCAGGTGCTTGAAGGTAATCCGGATGGAGATCGACTCTGATGGCCCACATAATATTAAAAATGTTCATTCGATCTATGTTTTGTAAACTTAATGACCTGTATAATTTGGGACCTGTTGTACACTTTAAAACTTTTTATCGAATGAATGTATGTTAAACCTTGTACAACCATTTTTATGTGTTGTCTATGATTGGAGTTATTGTGTTATCCCGTAACACTCTGAAAGACCCTTCCGCTGTACCGATACGAAAATTGAGAGTGTTACAAAATACATAGTTTCCATCTCGACAAGTGAACAACTCCAAAGTAGGTAGCATCACCAAAGTAAGCTCATACAAGAAGCACATATCAATAGAAGTCACACTCTTAAGTGGAGTAGATGAAAACCAATTTTTCCCAAACAGGATCAAAAACCTTTCCCTTCATGGGAAAATAAGGAGATGAAATCGTATCAACCATATAAGATTCCCCCTTAGTGATAAAAGCATCATGAGACAACGAAGGTGTAGGTATCAAAACATTCATAACTAGTATGTCCATGTTAGGCTCATCATCATCATCAAAAGGTGGGTAATCTTCCATAGAAGGCATAGCGAAAGGAGGATCAAAAGTAATAGTGTCTTGTGGAGGAGGTGTAGGCTCTATGTTCCCGAAAAGAAATGTAGTAATAAGACGAACCTCCACTTCCAAATTAGAAACACTATCGTTGACCTCTATATCAAAATGTGCAAGAGTATCCTCTATGGTGGTATCAATCTCCATAAAAAAGTCCATATCAAAGGTTTGGGGTTCTAAAGGTGCCTTAGATGAAAAAGTATCAATCTCTAAGAGGAAAGGATCTTCATCAATAACCAACTTCAAGGGTGGGAGGGTGGGAACATAAGGCTCAAAAGAAGGTGTATTAATGAGAGAATCACTCAAAGGGATGATATGATCATGAAAATCAATAGGTGTATCCTCAAAAACCAGTGAAGGATGATGAATCAAGGGTTCTTCTTCTATAGAATCATTATTAGGTTCTTCACACTCCTCAAAAAGTGGGTTATCAAAACATGTCTCAAAAAGAGGATTTGAATGTATCACAAAATCACTCAGAGGAATAGGTGAAGGAGTCATAGAAGAAATGGAGTCATCATCATCAGAAGTAAAAGACTCATCACTATCATAAGGGTCATCAAAGGTTTCATCCAAAGAATCATAAGGTGGTAGAGGAGAAGGATCCACTTTTCCTATAGGAGCAAACTCTTCATCCAAATAAGGAATGTTATCTTGACAAGACAAATCATTGGATGATATAGCATAAGACGCGTCACTAGAATCACAATCATCATCCTCCATTTGTGGAAAGTCTTTCACAAACTCTTCCTCAATCTCATTATCCCTTTGTTTAAACAATTCATCGAGATCAAAGTCACCAAAATCACTAGTAGTAGCATGAAGGTCAATATGTGATAAAATCTCAATGTGATCATGAGGAGAAGATGTATCAACAAAAATCTCATCACATGGTTCATTGGAAACCCTCTCAAGCTCTCTTTGGATTGGGATAAGGTTCTCAACACTAGAAGAGGTTAATTCATCCGAATTGGTGTTTGTATTAGTGCTAAGAGGCTCGTTCCCCATGGTTAAAGAGTCGATGGGTCCCATGTGAGGTAAAGGTGATGAAGGTGTGTGATACAAGCGTTTTGTGTGGGGTTCAAAATATTTCTCAGAATCCTCTCGAATTGATCTCAGTTAAAAGTGGAATGATTTGTTCTTGGTGACAAAAAGTGGATTTGGTTTTCTATTCTACTAAACAGATAAATGAATAAAATGGTAATGAAGTAAACTTAAAACTAGCAACAAACAAAACTTGAATTAAAGCTGGAAAAATACCCTTACAGTAAAATACCCTATGCGGAATGTTGGGCTTATGCGGAAAGATGGACCATTCGGAAAGTTCCCTATGCGGAAAGATTGCTATGCGGAATAAAAAGCTCAATTCGGAAAACTTGCCCTATGCGGAAAAATAAGTTCATGCGGAAAGTAATGCTCTATGCGGAAAAATTATGCTATTCGGAAAGACAGAGATATGCGGAAAATGTTCTATGCGGAATAACAGAAACCATGCGGAAAAATTAGTCTATTCGGAAAAACTTGCTTATGCGGAAAATACTTCTATTCGGAAAAATCAAGTCTATGCGGAAAGATAGGTTCTATGCGGAAAAATGTGGCTATTCGGAAAACCTAGCCCTATTCGGAAAAATGAACCCTATGCGGAAAATCAAAACCATTCGGAATATTTCACATATTCCGAGTAAAAGAAAGTTAAAAACTCCATTCGGAATACCCAAAATTCCGAATAAGGCAAATGGAAGTCTCGCCTATTCGGAATATTGGGTCTGTTCGGAAAGTTCTGAAATGGATGAACAGTAACAGTAGAGACGGAACAGGGGATACGAATTATAACCAAAATCTAACCAAATACTCAAAAAGGTTTTACCAAACTAACCAATAATCATTAACATACCATAAGAAACAAATCCCACCAATAAAAACACTAAATCAACAACTTTTTAAGATCAAACTAGAATCAAAGAAAAACTTAAAAACTTGCAACAAAAATGATGAAGAACAAGATGAATAGAAAGAAGGAATGGATTGATTAATGGAAGAGCAACAAGGTTAATGATCAATGATTACAAGATTGAAAAAAGAAAAATGAAAAATCATCAAACACCCTAGTGGTGTTTGTGATGAAAACCATGAACCAAAGGAACTGGGAAAGAAAAAATGAACTAACTCCCTAATTGTGTGAAGGGAGTGTCTATTTATACTCCTAGTGGTTGGTTGGTGAGTGGGCTTTCTCCCTTTCTTCTTGTCTTCTCGTCTTTTCAGAAAAGTTGACGTTTTCGATTCTGATTCGGGATTTGTTGTCGATTAAATCCAACTCGTCTTTTAATTTCTTCGTTAAATAGACTCGAGTTTCTTCGACTTATGAAAATCTTCCGTCTTTAGTCCTTTTCTTCGATAAATCTTCGAATAGGCCCAGTGACTTCAAATCTTTTGCATCTCTTGGACAATAGACTTTATCTTGAGTCTTTTTCCTTGATAAATCCCGTGCAATCCCATGTTTTCTTTAATATTCATCCGGTTAGCTCTGAAAACACAATAAACACAAAAACCACGCATAATTCCAAACAATTGATATTAAATACGTGTTTTGGTCTTGTTTTAGCCAGAATTAAGTGGTAAAAGGATGGGTGTTTAGACACCTATCAAATCCCCTACACTTAACCATTGCCATGCCCTCATGCAATGCTTAGTGATAAAGCAATTTTTACATTTTTCTCATAATCAATCAACCTTGGCCTTATTTAAATTCTACTAAACAACAATTAAAATACTAAGAGAACTTAAAACTTTTAAAATAAACAAAAGGATGGAAATAACTTGTAAAGAAATCAAGGACTTACATTAGGGCTTTGGTGTTGCGAAGATTTATCACCCTCAAGTTTCACGTTCCCCAAACTAAGCTTAAAAACGAGATCATTGTTATTATAAGTTAGTAAATCAAACACTTACACACATGGCTTAATTAAATGCTTAAACTCCCTTATTCCTAAGTGTATCTCTTATATTTTATTTTTGTCTTAGAATGATCATGAAGATGCATTTTTGGACTTATTTCGATAGTTTATTAAGGCTGAAAGCAAAGTAGGACGATTTGATCAATAGTTAGCTAAAGGACAAAATCTCTTAAAACTGCTTCTCGGGATATCAAAAAGTTCATATCTTGGCATAACTTGGTTCACGATTTGAGACCTTTCTCGGGCCGATATTTGGCATGTACTTCATACTTCATATCTTCGAGAGACGTTCTTGAGATAATGGTCTTCTCATCATAATAGAGTTTCTTCACTTGGAGACTTTTGAGGGGTACTCCAACTTTGTTGACCACGACTTCATGATTATTTCTTCAATCTCTAATTGGGATTTTGAGATACAACGATCCGCCTCCTTTTCGGACTTGGATCTATTTATCCTCATACTTTGTTAGGGTCTTTTCGGATAGACTTCTCCATGATCTTTATGGG
Organism: Glebionis coronaria; assembly: GCA_025667525.1. Taxonomy (NCBI): domain Eukaryota; kingdom Viridiplantae; phylum Streptophyta; class Magnoliopsida; order Asterales; family Asteraceae; genus Glebionis; species Glebionis coronaria. The sequence continues at coordinate 384,141,206 of CM046874.1, forward strand.
AGTTGATTGCTTTTCGTCGTGAGTCTTGATCCTTCATATTGACTTTAGGAACAATGCTTTTCACATCACTTTGGATCTTCAGCAATACAATTGAATCCTCATGCCTTGTTAGGGCCTTTTCGGACTCGCCAATCTTCGCGCCCCGCTTCATAAGTTATGCCTTGGCTATGATCTCTTATCATTACCGAGCAACTTTTAAACGATCTTGGGCTAGAAGCTAAGTAACTTTTCAAATCGTAAGACCTTACTTATTGCAGATAAATTATTAGCAAGTGATGGGAGAATAGGCAAATAATTACACCAAGTGAGCTTGCGCAAGAATACCGACTTATAATTGACTCTATCATTTCTCGTCCTCCACAATTTAAAATCTCAAGTAATGAGACTCGTGGACACTTAGCCTAATAAACCAATTAAGGTCTATATGGTTAAGGATACTTGCTAGAATAAACTTGGATAAGTCTATTCGGGTTGAGTCAAAATAAACGCAACGGGCCTAATATGTCAAAGATTCCTAAACTAGCTACACCACTTTATTAATATTTTTGACTTTATTGCGGGATATATACATACGAAAGCAACGATAAAAAATTAAAAATTACGACTAAATGGCCAAAGTTAATAAAAAATTTGAAAAATGTTGAAAAAATAGGATTTTCCGGTTAAATGAAGGCATTTTCATGGAAAAGTCCACTTAAAACTTCGATAGAAGTCTCCCCTACACTTAAGATAAACATTGTCCTCAATGTTTAAGCATGTGGGAAAAGTCTCCCCTACACTTATGACATTGTGCACGTTGGTTAACTCGAGTTAAGGAAGAGACGACTAAAGTGATCAATTTCAAATGTGAGTATGAAGAAAATTGAATCACGATAGTTGAGAGATAGAACCGGATTTCGGATAACACGGGAGCACGGTTCTTCAAAGATTTCCAAGATTGCAGTTATCCCTGTTAGCACATCACCACACAAACACAAACGACCAAAATAGGTCCTCCCCTCACTTAGGGGGTTAAAGGGATAGATACTCGGGCTGCCTCCCGAGGAGCGCTTGTTTTTGATAACCGAGTTACGAGCCTGACTCGACCCAAAATTAGTTCATGGGGAACGTGGTGAGGGATGGAATCACCTCCTTAGAGGTGTCCTCACCAAAGTACAACTTCACTCGTTGGCCATTCACCTTAAAATTTGGTCCATTAGGTTGAGCGAGCTCGAGAGTACCATATGGAAAAATTTGGGCAATGGTGAATGGGCCGGACCAACGAGATTTGAGCTTGCCCGAAAAGATTTTCAACCGAGAGTTAAAAAGTAAGACTTTGTCTCCAACATGGAACTCTCGGTTTTTGATCTTGGAGTCGTGAATGAGCTTAGTTCTTTCCTTATAGATAAAAGAATTTTCATAAGCCTCATTCCGAAGTTCATTCAGCTCATTGAGTTGGATCTTGCGTAGGTCACCGGCTTTGTTAATATCAAAATTAGCCCACTTCAAGGCCCAATAAGCCTTGTGCTCCAACTCAATGGGGAGGTGGCACGCTTTCCCGTACACAAGACGATAAGGCGTACAGCCGATGGGGGTCTTGTAAGCAGTACGGAAAGCCCACAAAGCATCATCAAGTTTATCAGCCCATGCGGCACGATGCTCTCCCACGGTTCTTTCCAGAATTCGCTTCAGCCCTCGGTTTGATATTTCAGCCTGGCCATTAGTTTGTGGGTGGTAGGCTGTGGAAAGACGATGGTTTACACCGTACTTAGCCATGACTCTAGCAAAGTGGTCGTTGCAGAAATGAGTCCCACGATCACTAGTAATGGCGCGAGGCACACCGAATCTAGCGAAAAGAGCTTTCAAAAAGTTACAAACCACCCTTGCGTTATTAGTAGGCAAAGCTTTGGCTTCAACCCATTTTGAAACGTAGTCAACGGCTACAAGGATGTATTTGTTTCCTTTAGATGAAGGGAATGGCCCCATAAAGTCGATACCCCAAACATTAAAAATTTCACACTCTTGAATGAAATTCTGAGGCATCTCGTCTTTATGTGTGATTTTGCCTTGCTTTTGGCAAACATCACATCGTTTGACCATATCGTGAGCGTCACGGTATATGGAGGGCTAATAAAATCCCGAATCAAACACTTTCTTTGCGGTGTAGTTGGGACCAAAGTGACCACCGGTGGGTCCTTTGTGGAAAGCATCAAGGATGTCCGACGCTGCCGGTCCATCAACACATCGGCGAATTATCAAATCAGCACATTGTTTGAATAGGTAAGGGTCGTCCCAAAAGTAAGTCTTGATGTCGGTAAAGAACTTCTTCTTTTGCTGGGACGTCAACCCTTCCTTGAGAATTCCACCCGCCAAGTAGTTTGCAAAGTCCGCAAACCACGGGGTTTCATTCGGCTTCGAGTTTATAGATATTAAGGTCTCCAAGGGAAAAGAATCATTGATTTCTTTAGTCGGATGATCCCCTTGGTATGGATCCTCAAGTCTGCTAAGATGGTCCGCGGCTAGGTTTTCAGCTCCTTTTTTATCGCGGATTTCGATTTTAAATTCCTGGAGCAGCAAAACCCAGCGAAGAAGTCTTGGTTTGGAATCTTGCTTTGTCAACAAGTACTTCAGCGCGGAATGATCGGTGTACAAAATGGTGGTGGAAAGGACAAGATAGGGGCGGAATTTTTCAAAAGCATAGAAAACAGCTAAAAGCTCTTTCTCGGTTGTCGTATAATGCAATTGTGCCCCAGTCATTGTCTTGCTAGCGTAATGGATCGGTTGGAAGTGTTTGTTCACTCTTTGTCCAAGAACTGCTCCAATAGCAAAATCGCTAGCATCGCACATCAACTCAAAGGGCAGCTCCCAATTAGGGGTAACCAAGACGGGTGCCTTAGTTAGCTTATCCTTAAGCGAGTTGAAGGCTTCAAGGCACTCTTTGGAAAAGATAAAAGGAGTATCTTTTTCCAAGAGATGGGTCATCGGGCGAGCGATTTGGGAAAAATCTTTGATGAATCGACGGTAGAAGCCCGCATGACCCAAGAAACTTCTCACACCCTTCACAGTTGAAGGTGGAGGCAATTTTGCGATAACATCGACTTTAGCACGGTCAACTTCAAGACCGGCTTTCGAGATCTTATGTCCAAGCACGACGCCTTCTTTTACCATAAAATGGCATTTTTCCCAATTCAGAACAAGGCGAGTGTCTTCGCACCGCTTTAGCATACGTTCTAAATTGGCAAGGCAAGCAGAGAAGGAATCCCCGAAGACCGAGAAATCATCCATGAAGACTTCCATGGTTTGTTCAACCATGTCATGGAAGATGGCTAACATACATCTTTGGAAAGTCCCTGGCGCATTACATAAGCCGAAAGGCATTCTTTTGTAAGCAAAAGTGCCATAGGGACAAGTGAATGTAGTCTTCTCTTGATCTTGAGGATCGATGGGTATTTGAAAATAACCCGAAAAACCATCCAGAAAGCAGTAATATTCATTACCAGCTAGACGTTCAAGCATTTGGTCCATAAAAGGTAGAGGGAAATGATCCTTTCTCGTGGCATCATTGAGTTTGCGGTAGTCTATACAAACTCTCCACCCAGTAACGAGATGAGTGGGAATCAACTCGTTGTGTTCATTGGGAACAACGGTTATTCCGCCCTTCTTGGGCACACAATGGATTGGACTAACCCATGGTGAATCCGAAATAGGGTAAATCATACCCGCATCAAGAAGTTTGATAACCTCTGTTTTGATGACTTCATGGATTTTTGGATTCACCCTTCGTTGGCTTTGAATAGTGGGCTTATAGTCGTCCTCCATGAGAATTTTGTGCGTGCAGAAGTGAGGATCAATTCCACGAATATCCGAGATTTTCCAAGCAATAGCCTTCTTATGAGCTTTCAACACAGCAACGAGGCGAGTCTTCTCTTCATCTTTCAAATCCGTTGCAATAATGACGGGTGACTTCTTGTTGTCGTCAAGGAACACGTACTCGAGATGTGGCGGCAACTCCTTAAGTTCCAAATCCGGAGGATTTTCGACGGGAGGCGTTTTCAAAGTCGGAGTATCGATAGCAATAACCGTGGGAGATGGAGGTGAAGGATTGTCTTCGGTGAGAAGATTGTCAAAGAAACTCATGTCTTCATCCCCCTCGGTGGGAGAATCATTAGTAGCTAAATTCACATCTCCCATGGTAGCTTCAAGATTGTTCCAGAATAAATCACTATCTCCAAATAGAGACAACGATGAATCAATAGAGGACACGGTCTCAACAGTGGGAAGAGAGGTAGGAATACTTTTGCAAGCATCATTAAAGTGTTCTTCACAAGCCTCATCAAGAACGTCAATACAATTAACGCTCTCATATGAATAAGGTTGTTTAGACAACTTTCCCATGTTGAAGACTACTTTGTCGTCACCCACTCTCATGATAAGCTCTCCGGCTTCAACATCAATAAGAGTGCGACCGGTCCTCAAGAATGGACGACCAACAATCAGTGGTACACGAGGGTCCATCTCGTAGTCGACGACAACAAAATCAGCAGGAAAGGTGAATTTTTCGACTCCTACAATGACATCTTCGGCTATCCCCACTGGATAAGCAACCGTACGGTTGGCCAATTCCAAAGTCATTTTAGTGGGGACTAGCTCTGGGAGAGATAATTGCTTCCAAACACTTAGAGGCATGAGATTAATACTGGCACCTAGATCGGCTAGGGCCATGCAATTCTCTACTCCCGGGAAATTGCAAGGGATAAGAAAACGACCCGGATAACCAAGCTTGGTTGGCAATTTCCTTAAGAGCACTGCAGAGCAGTTCTCATTAAGTTGGGTGTTGGCAATGTCGAGGAGCTTTTCCTTGTCGCTCAAAAGATCTTTAAACATTTTCGCGTACTTGGGCATGTGAGCGAGAGCCTCAGCGAAGGAGATATTAAAATTCAGTTGTTTGAACATTTTAAGGAAATTCGAAACCTGAATATCATCCTTGCTCTTTTGCTTCTCTTTCCTCAACCTTGAAGGATAAGGTATATTGGAAGAAGATGAAGTCTTAAGGGGAATAGGATCACTCACAACCACGGGTGGGGGAGGGGTAGAAGGAAGAGGTGGAGAAATTGGGGAAGGAGAAGGAGGAGGAATAGGAGCAGGCGACTCGGTCTCCTTAGTCACAACCACCGGTGGAGGTATAGGAAGCTCGGGGTCCTTGGTACCTTTACCACTTCGAGTAGTGATTGCTTTCATCTCCCCTCTTGGGTTCGCAACGGTGTTACTCGGAAGAGTACCCGAAGAAGAGGGTTGAATACTTTGGAAAAAACTAGCCATCATGTTCCTCAGATCATTAGTCTGGCTATCCAACGTGTTTCTCATGTCAGCTCTCAATTCATTTCCTTGCTTGACCAAATCTGCCTTCAAATTGCGCACTTCCTCTTGGAGATTTCCCACAATCACATCATTGGTCCTCATGTAGGTTGCAACCTCTTGGTGTAATGCAGTGTTGGTTTGGGTAGGAGGAGCATTGTATGCAGGTGGTTGGTAAGCAGGTTGTTGGTATACTTGATTGTTACGTTGAGGCGGTTGTTGCTGCTTGTGAGGTGGGATGTATGGTTGTCGAGGTTGTTGTTGAGGAGAGCGGTTAAGGTTTTGTTGTTGGTTTGGGTTGGTAGGAGGAAAACCAGGTGGGGAAAGATAGTTGTTGCTGCGGTAGCTAAGCAAGGTACGGTCACCTTGGGGTTTTGCTTGATAAGCAGGTTGAGGATAGGTGCCATATGCCGCATTCACATTCTCAGCAGGGTAATCTTGGGTGGCGGTACAAGTTGTGTAAGAATGAGGACCACCGCATATCTCACAAGGTTGGCTGACAGCGTTCATTTGAGCATTTTTGGCGTTGTTGCTGTTGTTGTTGCTGACGGTGTGGGTGACAAGCGATTCAAGAAGCGTAGTGATTTTGTCTAATCGCTTGTCACTGTCATTAGTGCTAGCACTAGCAACATTGGTCCTAACGCTCTTGGTTTGCACACGAGATTTGTTCTCAATGATATCCCAAGCAGCATTGGAAGTCTTAGCCAATAAATTACCCCCTGAGGCACTATTCAGTGAATCTTGGTCACTCATGCTTAAACCATTGTAAAAAGTATTAATTTGATGTACTTTGGTAAAACCATGTTGTGGGCATTTTCTTAAAAGATCTTTAAAACGATCCCAAGATTCACTGAATGACTCATCGTACTTTTGTTCAAAGTTTATAATCTCATTCCGCAAAGCGGTAGTACGAGAGGGTGGAAAAAAGTAATTGATGAACTTTGTTTCCAAATCCGTCCACGAGAGAATACTCTGTGGCGGTTCCTTAGCAAGCCAATGCCGGGCTTGTCCCTCTAAAGAAAAGGGAAAAAGTTGTAACCTTATCACTTCTTGTGGAACTCCATTGAACTTGACCGTGTTAGTGAGTTGAAGAAATCTCCTTATGTGGTCGTGTGGATCATCAATGGTGCGTCCCAAGAATGGTTGAGCTGAGACCATCTGGATAAAGCCTGACTTTAGCTCGAAATTGTTGGCAGCAATTGGAGGGATGACAATTGGATCCGTGTTGCCATCGACATGAGCTTGCAGCAGTTCAATCATTGGGAGATTATCCGGAAGGGGCTCATTGTTGTTGTTATTCATGTTGTTGAAAGGCGGGTTGTTGTTGTTATTATTGTTGTTCGGAGGTGGTATGTTATTGTTGTTTTGTACACCAGCCATGTCTAAGTTATCGAGAGGCTCGGGCTCTTGATAAGACGTGGATCGAGTGCGCATACACCTGCAAAAGAACGAACAAAGAAAAACAAAGCAAAAATATTTTTGGTTTTTATGTTTTTTTTTACTTTTTAGGATTTTTGAAAATTTTATATGTTTTAGTATTTTTGAAATTTTTTTAGGAAAAAGTAACTTTCACGGGGAACGGATCCCAAAATCCAAATTCTCACAAAAAACTTTTGATCTTCACGAGAGGAGCCGGCAGCGGCGCCATTTGATACAAGCGTTTTGTGTGGGGTTCAAAATATTTCTCGGAATCCTCTCGAATTGATCTCAGTTAAAAGTGGAATGATTTGTTCTTGGTGACAAAAAGTGGATTTGGTTTTCTATTCTACTAAACAGATAAATGAATAAAATGGTAATGAAGTAAACTTAAAACTAGCAACAAACAAAACTTGAATTAAAGATGGAAAAATACCCTTACAGTAAAATACCCTATGCGGAATGTTGGGCTTATGCGGAAAGATGGACCATTCGGAAAGTTCCCTATGCGGAAAGATTGCTATGCGGAATAAAAAGCTCAATTCGGAAAACTTGCCCTATGCGGAAAAATAAGTTCATGCGGAAAGTAATGCTCTATGCGGAAAAATTATGCTATTCAGAAAGACAGAGATATGCGGAAAATGTTCTATGCGGAATAACAGAAACCATGCGGAAAAATTAGTCTATTCGGAAAAACTTGCTTATGCGGAAAATACTTCTATTCGGAAAAATCAAGTCTATGCGGAAAGATAGGTTCTATGCGGAAAAATGTGGCTATTCGGAAAAACTAGCCCTATTCGGAAAAATGAACCCTATGCGGAAAATCAAAACCATTCGGAATATTTCACATATTCCGAGTAAAAGAAAGTTAAAAACTCCATTCGGAATACCCAAAATTCCGAATAAGGCAAATGGAAGTCTCGCCTATTCGGAATATTGGGTCTGTTCGGAAAGTTCTGAAATGGATGAACAGTAACAGTAGAGACGGAACAGGGGATACGAATTATAACCAAAATCTAACCAAATACTCAAAAAGGTTTTACCAAACTAACCAATAATCATTAACATACCATAAGAAACAAATCCCACCAATAAAAACACTAAATCAACAACTTTTTAAGATCAAACTAGAATCAAAGAAAAACTTAAAAACTTGCAACAAAAATGATGAAGAACAAGATGAATAGAAAGAAGGAATGGATTGATTAATGGAAGAGTAACAAGGTTAATGATCAATGATTACAAGATTGAAAAAAGAAAAATGAAAAATCATCAAACACCCTAGTGGTGTTTGTGATGAAAACCACGAACCAAAGGAACTGGGAAAGAAAAAATGAACTAACTCCCTAATTGTGTGAAGGGAGTGTCTATTTATACTCCTAGTGGTTGGTTGGTGAGTGGGCTTTCTCCCTTTCTTCTTGTCTTCTCGTCTTTTCAGAAAAGTTGATGTTTTCGATTCTGATTCGGGATTTGTTGTCGATTAAATCCAACTCGTCTTTTAATTTCTTCGTTAAATAGACTCGAGTTTCTTCGACTTATGAAAATCTTCCGTCTTTAGTCCTTTTCTTCGATAAATCTTCGAATAGGCCCAGTGACTTCAAATCTTTTGCATCTCTTGGACAATAGACTTTATCTTGAGTCTTTTTCCTTGATAAATCCCGTGCAATCCCATGTTTTCTTTAATATTCATCCGGTTAGCTCTGAAAACACAATAAACACAAAAACCACGCATAATTCCAAACAATTGATATTAAATACGTGTTTTGGTCTTGTTTTAGCCAGAATTAAGTGGTAAAAGGATGGGTGTTTAGACACCTATCAGTGTGTATGGCTCAAGTATAGTCGGTGGAGAGATGGAAGGGTCTATAATAGGAACATCACTAAGTGTATCATCCTCAACATCTAATCTCAAAGAAGGCTCATCATCAGGTAAGGCATCGTCAAGTCTCATGAGTTGCAAGACGTATGCGCTCAAGCCTAAGATGTTTGAATCAGTTGCCTCTTTCATTGTCTCAAGTGCTTGCATTACAACTATAAAAGCGTCTTTACTCAAGAAATGATAAATGTCGTGATTGTGAAAAGTTGTTTGTTTTTGACTTTGAAAATTCTCTTCATTTTGAAAATCTTCTTGATTTAAAAATTCTTGATTTTGAAAATCCTCATTAAACCCTTGATCATAATCGCTCGCGTATAGATGACAATTATTTGCACCATGCGGTCCTCCACAAGTCGCACAAGGCCCATACACAACTCGATAATGCTCTTCTTGTAATATCTCCAAAATAGGACGATTATCCATGTGTGGCAAAATGGTCGAATGTATATACAAGTGAAATGACATCTAAAAGCTTCCTCGGGGAAGGAAGTGATACACCAAAGGTGGTATGTTTACACGCGTGCGAGTACACGTGTAAGTAAACACGAGGAATGAGGGAGTAGCCCTCGGTCGACTTTTGAGAGAGAAGAGATTATCTCCCTCGAGGTTCGATATGAAATATCCACAAGAAAGTATAATATATATAATTACTACTTGGGTGCAAGACCCCCAATAAAGCCTTCCTTTCTTAGAATACGCACTAGTGAACGGGGGGTTAGGTGGCGCGAAGCACTTAAGTACCTATTGACCCTTAGATGGCATTTTATAGCACATCGCCTTTCTATTCACTTTGTAGTTTGTTTCTATTCTTGCCTATTGGAGCGGTTAAAATCTTATCAGTTGTTTGTTTGAGTATCAGATTCTTATCAGTTCAGATGAATTTGATAGTGTTTTCAGTTTAGATGATATAGATAAGTTTTCTGAAAATCAGTTGGTGTAATTCGAAGTTTTCGATCAAGCTTTCTTTGATAAATCTGTTAAGCTGTTATATAGACAGCATATATAGTTGGATTCTTGTGTTCGATTTGTTTTGCAGGTTTATTGTGAAGGTTATGCAGATTTCGTGATTAGCAGTTCAGAAAACTCAATTTTCGATATCGGTAGATAAAACGTGTGGCGGTGTTTTGTGTTAAACGAGCTCAGCGCTCCGCTTCCCCGGCAGCGGCGCCATTTAATATCTTTCTTTTTAGTTCGTTTTTCTCGACTTAATCCGAATTGATGTAACTATCCAAGCTTGACTTAATTGTTTTTGGTGGTAAAAACTTGTTTGGAATTTATGTCTAATTGGCAAATAGCAAGTAAAAAAAAGTAAAAATAGCTATTATACTATGTATACGTACTATCTAAAAACACTTAGCAAGTACGACATTTAAATGCTGAAAGTATAAAATGTAAAATGCAAATTTATCCTACAAAAATCTAAAGTATAAAATCTACCGTTTTAATTAAACTAATTGAACTTTTAATAAAATCTAAAGTAATATAAATCTGAAATTTACGCTACACTAAACAGATTAAAACAAAATGCATTTAACTAATCCATCCTTAGCCATTCTAATAAACGTAAATGATATGTCCTTGATTTTAAAACCAATTGAGCCCAAATGTTAAGTGGCCCAAGAATACTAGCTAATGAGCCTATCAACCAAAATTGTAAAAAAAAACTACGCACAAACAGAGAATAGAACCAAAATTGTATATTCACTAAACTCCAAATTGTAGAAATGTTTGTATATGAAAATCCAGCCTCTTGTTCGAATCTCTTAAACTACAACATTGATTCTATTATTTTTTTTTTCTTTTGCATGAGAAACTCTTAGTCCAGATTTATTGAAATCCAAAATACTACTACGTAATAAAAGCAATTTCAGATTTTATATACTCCTAAGTCAAAAGTCAAAATACGGAGCTCAAATATTAATTGCAAGTGAATCCAAATCAACTAAATGCTAAGTTGCAGTTCAACTTATCAATCAAACAAAAACAAACAATGAAGAACAATTTGCAAGTAATATTTATGCTACGTTAAGCTACACAGCAGACTACTCAATATAACTTGCCGAAAAACTAAAATGAGCTTAACCAAGAGATTTAAAGCCTCCGTTGACGGAGAAGCGGAGCGCTGAGCTCGCTTAACACAAAACACCGCCACACGTTTTATCTACCGATATCGACAAATTGAGTTTTCTGAACTGCTAATCATGAAATCTGCATAACCTTCACAATAAACCTGCAAAACAAATCGAACACAAGAATCCAACTATATATGCTGTCTATATTACAGCTTAACAGATTTATCAAAGAAAGCTTGATCGAAAACTTCGAATTACACCAATTGATTTTCAGAAGACTTATCTATATCATCTAAACTGAAAACACTATCTAATTCATCTAAACTGATAAGAATCTGATACTCAAACAAACAACTGATAAGATTTTAACCGCTCCAAAATCTTTACCGAAAAATATACAAGATCAACTCTTTTAAAACTAAACACAAATCACAAGCTTTTAGAAATACAAACTTTTAATATCAAATCCATCAAAAGATTACTCTATAACGTAAACAGTACCATTATGAACAAAGCAGATTAAAAGAAAACTGAATGAATATAAGAAGAAGAATATGAGAGCAAAGCTTTAAAGAAACTGAATGATTTCATTAATGGAGATTCAAGTAAACTGTTACAATTACTCTAACTGAAAACGTAACCGAATTAACAGAAAGTTTTTAACAAATGAAGCTGTGAGAAACTAACTAACTAATCCTAACTATCTATGTGTAATCTACACCTATGCTAACCCCTGAAAATGAGCTCTTAGTCTTCCTTTTATAGGCGTCGAGAGAGGAGAGATGACGTGTTTCTTCCAATCAGGAATGGACACGTGTAAAATACGATGATCTTGAACTCGTTCTTCATTCTTGATATTGGGCATTTCTTTATCTTCAACTCTTGATCTAATTAACATATATCTTCTTGTAGAGGAGATTGTGATGATCATTTTTGTAGTTATAGTCTTCAATTGAATCTTCGTGGATCGTCCTTGATTTGTGTTTGCAGGTTTTGAGGTGGAAAGAAGAAAAATACGTCGGTTTCTTTCTCTCTCTTTGGGAAGATGAAGACGAGTTTGGGTTATGTTTGACCGAGACTTGGTCAAATGACCAAGTTATATTACTTTCTTTCCATTTAATTTCCTTTAAGTCTTTCATCTTTCCATCCTTAATCAAAAGTGTATAAACATTTTAGCACATTTTCCTTTCATCCTCATCTTTGTAGAAAATTACAAGTTCAGCCCTTGATCCTTGAAAACTTGGCAAATAAAGTACTTGAAGCATCTTTCGTCTCTTTCTTCATCTTTTTATCAAATAAATCCTTGACAACGTGTCTTTGCTTCAAAATGTATCTACTTTACCTGAAACACACAAAACACAAATACACGTGTAATTCTGATAATTTACAGTTTAATATAAGGTATTTGACTGTGTTTTAAGTGCTTTTAGGATCATTATTGATGAGTGTTTTCACACTTATTAGGTTTATTTTCTAAGAAATTAACATGAGCATTTTCTCCAACCTTCTTAGTTGCCAAATTATAAACCCTATATGCTTTACTTTGCACTGAATATCCTACAAGATATCCTGGATCAGACTTTCCCTCAAACTTTTCCAAATAATCAAGAGTATTTAGTATAGAAACATGACACCCAAAGGTCTTAAATGACTTATGTTAGGCTTCACACCAATCAAAAGTTCATAAGAAGTTTTGTTTTGAGGCTTGGTTACTAGGACTCTATTTAACACATAACATGAAGTGTTAATTGCTTCTGCCCAAAAGGTATTTAGCAAAAGAGAATCAGCTAGCATAGTTCTAGCAGCCTCAATCAGTGTCCTATTCTTCCTTTCAGCTACTCGATTTTGTTGTGGAGTCCTAGGGTTACTAAATTGTCTCTTAATTCCTTTAGACCTACAGAATTCATCAAATTCAACATTCTTGAATTCTGTCCCATTATCAGTCCTAATGATTAAAACTTGTTTAGTGTACTACTTTTCAACTAAAGTGATAAAATCCTTAAGTAATTCATTTGTTTCACTTTTAAGAGCTAAAATGAAAACCCAACTGAATCCACTATAATCATCAGTTATGACTAGACAAAAGGTCTTATGACTAATGCTTCTTATAGAAACTGGACCAAACAAATCCATATGCAAAAGCTGCAAAGGTTTTGTCACATTGTTGACAGTCTTGGTCTTACAAGAGGCTCTATGTTGTTTACCTTTTTGACAGGCAGCACATGTGAAATCATTTTGAAAAGATTTGTTAGGTAGACCTCTAAATAAATTCTTATTCACTAATCTATTAAGATTCTTGAAATTCACATGACCTAACCTTCTATGCCACAAATTTGACTCATCAAAAGAAGCCTTAGCTAGCAAACATGTAATACCACCTGTTGGAGTAATAGTATGAAGATTAAAGGTGTACATATTTTCTTGCCTGGGTACTTTAAGCAGTATTTGAGATTCCTTAGGCATCTCAAAGTCGTTAGACAACACCAAGCAGTCTTTGTCTGTGAACATCACCTTGTTCTTCTTATCACACATTTGTGATACAGAAAAGAGATTGAACTCATTCAATTCTTTTACAAAGAACACATCTTCAAATTCCAACTTTCTTGTGTTGATTTTCTCTTTGCCAATGATTCTACCTTTGCTACCTCCAAAGGCTACTAGACCTCCTCTGAATTCTTCATATTCAGCAAGAAAATCTTTGTTTCCTGTCATGTGTCTTGAGCATCCACTATCTACTATACCTTTATCTTTCAATTCTTCAATTATATGCCCCTCAGTATCTTCATGTGAGAGAGCCATTAAACCAAGCTCTTCTTCTTCTTCATCATCAGCCTAGGTCACCACTCCATCTACAGTAACCAATGATTTGGTTCCTTTAGGACTCCTGCTGTTTCCTTTTGGAAAGCTTTCAGTTATTCTTGGACAAGTTCTATAGTTGTGCTTGGACTTCTGATTGCTATTCTCAGCTTTGTCTCTAGAGCATTCTCTTTCAATGTGTCCATTCCTTCCATAGTTATAGCATTCAACTTTGCACTTGTCATATCCTAATGGCTCATTAGGATCAACAATCATTTTTCTTCAAGTCTTCTTGAAGAACCTATTAGATCTTACTAACACCATATCAGCTTGCCATTTAAGATCCATCTCTTCAACATCAGCATCATCCATTTGAAACAAGTCATTGAGTGTTAATCTTGGCATGTTGTCTTCTCCATCGAAGAATGAAAAGGCATCATTGTCACTAAACAATGGTGAAGACGTTCCATGTGGATTCTGAGAGACTATAGGGCTGCCTTCAATATTTGTGGGTAAGTACTGCTTGTAAGTCCTCCAACGGTATTTGTAAAGTATGTACCGCTGCTAGATCCACTAGCGGAATTATGAAAGTAAGTACCGCGGTTCCCATTTGACACAAAAGCCAAGTTAGACTTTAAAGTAGTCGCTGCCTTTACTTCAGTGCCTTTCACAACCATCTCATATGCTCTAAGACTATTGTAGAGATGATCAAAAGGAACTGTTTCCAAATCATCTCTTGTGATGAAGTGCATAGCCATTGCTTTCCACTCTGGTGGAACACTTCTTAAGAATTTTAAATTAGCTTCCTCATTAGGAATTACTTGTCCATAAACTGCCAACTGAATAAGCAACTTACTGAACCTTCCATAGCCACCATGTATCCCCTCTATACTGGTAATTGAGAAGTTATCAAATTCTTGCTTAAGAACAATCTTCTTTATCTTCTTAGATTTGTCAATACCCCCAAATCTAAGTTTTATAGCATCCCACATAGCTTTAGAATCCTTATAATGATGGAATCTTGGTAGGATGTCTTCAGAAAGAGCTATAGCCAAAGCAGTTCTAGCTTTTCTCTCTCTGATCTCTGCTTGTACCTCCTCAGCAGTCACAGCAGGTAGAGCATAGCATGTCCCGTCTGGCAACCAGTGTAGCTTCTTTGGTGTGTTCCCATTCTTGATAACTTGCCACACAGTATGATCTGTGTGATTCAAGTAATGTTCCATCTGCATAGCCCATGTCTCATAATTGTCACCTTTGAGAACTGGGAGTTTAACAACAGACAAAGTATGAGAAGGTGTTATTGTAGAGGTAGCTACTGCATTCACGGCTTGAACACCTTGTACTAGTGCAGGATGCAAAACTTGTGGTTGTCCCTGTGGTATAGGATCAGAGTTCTGAACATCATCCAAGTGAGCATCATCACCATCTGGTTGAGACATTGAGTGTTGGTATGTGTAGAATGTATGGGGTTGTGTTCTTCTTTTTCATAGTTTCTCAACAAGCTCCGATACCACTTGTTGATCCCTTTGATTGGATCTATATTCTGTTAAGAATTAGTATAGTAGTTTGTAATCAAACTAAAACACTTTGAGCACTCTTACTAACACTAAATAAGTTATGCGGAATCTAACTTATAAAGCACAGAAGAACAAAATTACTTTTAACTATTCGATTCTCTTATTAATCGACTTGAATGAGGTACATGAAAGACAATGTACCTATGTTCCTTTTATAGAGTAAGGAACCCTAGAAACCTTAGAATATTCTATAAAGATAACTATATCACAGACGATATATTATGAATATTCTAACTATTTAAGTATATCACATAAGATATACTCTAACTATAACTATGACATATCTTATACAAAGATATATTCGTCCTAATCAATATAGCAGTACTTAATTTATAAGTAGCAGTACTTACTATGTACCGTGTTAACACTAACTGCACTTACATAACATTGACAGTACTTAAAATACACTAACAGTACTTGACACTTAACAAATAATTCCCAACATAAGACTTAGAAAAAAAATCATATTTTAAAAAACTTTTGCAAACACTTGCACAATACTTAAAACCAATGCTTGAAACTTTGAAAACACAAACTTATAACATCAACAACAAGTAAATAAGAATGGCACATGGAATTCGTCAACAAAATCATACACTTTTTCATTCACTAGAAACAAGGGTTTACAGATTTGTGACCAAATGAAAAACCAAGAGCAAAGCTAAATGTTGTAACCCCAATGCCTTATATAGGCTGCAAAGAGTCTAAAAATGTTGAAAAATAAGTAGAAATCCTAGTGGTGAACTTCCAAGAATGCCCTTGTGATTTTGAATTTTCTTGGCTGAATTTGGAGTTGGAGCTGCAACATGTGACCTTTTTTTGTTGTGTTGTGATCTCAAACGTCCAAGTGAGCTTAGGATTGAAGCTTAGGTTGTGGGACGTTGATTTGCTGACCACATTTTTGTCTTCGTCCCAAAAGTAGCAGGGGAGGTATCATGTGACAATTGTGGTGAGGTGGCATGTGGTTTATGAGTTGGGTTATGTTAAGGATGACCTTAATCATAAATCTGAAAAAGATTAGGTCTTAATTGTGGCTTAAACACAAATCCTAATTTATGTTCTTGGTGAATGGTGGGTTGTTTGATCCGGTTTAACATTTGAAAAGTGTTTAGCGCGTGTTTATAACTAATTTAAATAATTAGTTAATAAACCGGCTGAGTGGATTAGTGAGGTGGCAAATTGGTGAGGTATGATTGGTTGTTGGGAGATAGTGGGACACGTGGTGAAGTGTGGTTGGTCTAGGTGTCTTAGGATGTTTGCCAGGTTTGTCCCTTCATTTCTTTCCTTCCTTTCATTTCAAGTTTATATATGAAAAATACGAATTCCTTTGTTGTTGAAGTTTTGGAATTCATACTTTTGCCCCAACAACTTTCCAACAGATATTCAAGGGACTTGTTTTTCCATTTGATGATATTTGAAGGGTGATTCTTGGCATTTCTTCATACTTCAAGGTATTCACTTGTTTCTTTGTCTTCTTGGAGGACTAAAAGTGACAAGTCTTTTTGTTTGAGGGACCATTCTTACCAATTCTTCAAAGTTGAGGGTCCTTTTTGTAATTTTGACAAACTTTAAGGACCAAACTTGTTATTATGAATATACAAGGGTTTAAAGTGTCAATTATTCAATAATGGAGGACCCTTCTTATACAATCTTCGAATGTTCAAGGACTTTACTTGGAAAATCAACTCTAGGGCCCAGTTCATTGTGCGGCTTCGTTTCCCGTGTTCGTTTTTGCTTGTTTCTTGTGATCTTTTGTCATTTTCTCAATATCCGTACCTAAAATACACATTGAACAAACACAAGCATATATTTGTCACATTTTATGATATTTTTACCATTTTAAGCCCGTTTTGGACGATGAGACTATGTATAAAAGTAGTCTCATCAGCCGCCATTGACAATAGACCTTTGATAGAGCACCTCCAATCAAATGTGGAAGGATATGCCGATGCCATTGTTATACCCGAGATACCCGTGAACACCTTTGAGCTTACGACATCTATGATTACCTTGGTTTCTAAAACACCATTTGTCGGGAGACCTAATGATGATCCACACGATCATATCAAGAAGTTTCTATCCATTTGCAATACCCTTAAGTACAATGGAGTTCCTCATGATGCCATTAAGTTGATCCTAGTTCCATTCTCCTTAGAGGGAAGTGCTAGGTATTGGCTAGATAGACTTCCAACTAAGAGCATTACCACTTGGGATGACTTTACCAAGAAGTTTTTGAATAGGTTCTTTCCTCTATCTAAGACCACGGCTTTGAGAAACCTAATTATTGGATTTCAACAAAAACCTAACCAAACCTTTAGTGATCTTGGGAAGAGAACAAGGAGTTATTGAGGAAATGCCCCAATCATGGATTCAATGAAGTTCACCAAATCAATACCTTCTATAATGGATTAAGACCACATCATCAAGATTCCCTCAACTCCTCCGCGGGTGGGAACATTCTTGCCAAATCCATACAAGAGGAATGGGACATTACTGAGACTAAATCCATGGTGCAAAAAAATAACCAAATTGATGAAAGGGTTCATGTTGTGCAAGATAGTTCTCAAACATCCATTGATAATATATTCCTCAAGAGTCACATTGAGATACTTAAACAAATGGAAAAGCAAGATAAGACAAATCAAGAGATAGCCCAAGCCCTTAAGAACCTTTCCTTGAACAACTCTTACAATGATGTGAATGCCATTGCTATATCATGTGAGACTTGTAGAGGTCCTCATTCTTACTTACAATGTGATAAGGTTCAAAAATACCAAGGTGAATTTTATGCTTATCAAGATGAACATAGACAACACTTCAAACCTAACATCAACCCAAACAATCTCTCTTACAAGTCAAATAACTACCTTGCTCCACCCGACTTTACACCCCATCCACCTACCCAAAATCAAACCAACCCTCCTCAATTGCTATAAAGAAATCAAGGGCCTAGGCCAAACTACCAAGGAAACAACTATAGAGCACCCAACAACTTTCAAAATCAAGGAAATAACTTTCATACAAACAATCAAGGATTTAACCAACCACCTCCACCCTTACAAAGTCATGGATACATCAAGATTATAATCAAGGATATGGGCAAAATGATACCTTTGAGCTACTTCAAAATATGAACCAAACGAAAGAAGGATTCATGAAAGTGAAAAGAGAACACAAGATCAAATGAGAGCCATGAATGAGGAGACTACCAAGAGGATTATGATGATGCTTAATCAAAGGCCACAAGGGGCTCTACCTTCAAACACACAAACAAATCCAAGGTCTAATGTTAATGCTATCACAACAAGAAGTGGAAAGAAAACTAATGATCCTTCACCTCCTACACCTACTTTGGTTAAGCCTACTATGGTTCCACCTTGTGATAAGCCTTCAAAATCAAACTCATCACCTTCAAGCTCTAAAACTTCAACACCTACACCTTCTCATCCTACACCCATTACTCCTTTACCTTCCACGCCTACCTATGAAGAAACCAACAAAGATAACCCTTCCACAACAACAACTACTCAACCTACAACAAAACCAAGCCTTCCTTACCCATCAAGATTGAGAAAGGAGAAACTTAAAAACGAGGATGATATTCAAGTGTCAAACTTTTTGAGGATGTTCAAGAAACTTAACATAAACATATCCTTTGTAGAAGCTCTTGCATATATGCCAAAGTTTGCTAAAATGTTCAAACATCTCCTCTAAAATAAGGAAAAGTTGGTGGATTTGCCTAAAACATCACTTAATGAGAATTGCTTCGCAGTGTTGCTCAAAACCTTACCTACAAAACTTGGAGATCCGGGGCGGTTTTTGATCCCTTGTAATTTTCCCGGGGTGGAAAATTGCATGGCACTAGCAGATCTTGGGGCAAGCATTAATGCATGCCTTTATCAGTTTGGCAAAAACTCTCTCTTCCCGAGCTCACTCCTACTAGGATGACCCTTGAGTTAGCAAACCGTACCATAGCTTATCTGGTAGGCATAGCGGAGGATGTGTTCATAGGGGTTGGTAAATTTACCTTTCCCGCGGATTTTGTAGTGGTTGATTATGATATGGACCCGAGAGTTCCTCTTATTGTTGGTAGACCATTTTTGAGGACGGGTCGTACTCTTATTTTATGACCTTTACACACTAACCAAACACGTAAAGTCTTGAACTTTATGTAACGAA
This sequence comes from Glebionis coronaria, assembly GCA_025667525.1. NCBI lineage: Eukaryota > Viridiplantae > Streptophyta > Magnoliopsida > Asterales > Asteraceae > Glebionis > Glebionis coronaria. Next base: position 384,160,456 of record CM046874.1, read on the forward strand.
AAGTGTAGATGACGAACTTGATGATAGAACGAGTATGGTGATGATGAAGAACTAATAAAGATGATAAAATAGATCAATATTAAACAAAGGTTAAACAAAGATTAAACTAAAAAAGTAAAGATTAGATTAAGGAAAGAAGAAGAAAAACAAAGATGGTGTTTTTCCTAGTGAGAGAAACAAACACCTATTCTCTCTCTAAGATTATACAAAATGGAAAACACACACACACAAATGAGGTGGAATGGCCTTTTATACTAAATAGTAAAGGTTTAGGAGGCCTTCCTCATTTGTGTGTTCGGGACTAAATCCCGTTACATAAACAATAATAACTAAGAACTATCGACACCGTTGAATATCATTTTCCAATAGCTTCGCAATGGTATATTATATGACCATCACTTTAAATACAGCTAACAATCTCCCCCTAAGGGTAGTCATGTAATATGTGACTTCACTTCTTTGTTGTTGCAGACTTTGAAGCTCGTTGTCTTGAGAGGTCTTTCATAGTTCCTTTCATGACTTGTGATCTTGGATATTTGATCTTTTCCTTGACTTGATCTTGAAACTTTGCCAACTTGTGTTCTTGTGTATTTCCCCACATACTCAAACTTTGTGTTGTCTTCAAAGCTTGGTAACAATCTCCCTTGATTATCAGAGTAGCGGAAGTCTTTGTCTTTAGAAGTTCTTAAGCTTTCTTCAATTACTTGAGTATGTGGCCTTGAATTGTGACTCTTGAGATAACACCACCGTTTTCATTCCTCTGGTTTCACGTTATACAATACAAGTACTGTACATGTGATTAGGTAAGTTCAAAGAACTTCCTTGACAGGGTTTCCGGCTGTGGTAGCCGTTCTCAATACTTGAATATATTAAAAGATAATTCATAGTAAGGAGTGAATCATGCAGTTCCATTCTGCTGATTAAGTCATCAATTCAATTTCCTGGAACAAGTTTGAGTAAATTAAGAATCAAATCGTTGTTGCTTTCCAGTTGACACAAGTTTGATTCATATAGAATCTCACAAGTTACATATCGCAGTGCTGTTTGATGATGACACTGGAAGGATTTCCATTCATCACTGTAAATATGATGTAGTGGTTTTACACACCTTTAGGAAAAGGAGGTAAATAGGGAAAGTATTAAGTGTCGGTTTAGGGAAACTAAGCACTAATGACCAATGAAGTTCAAGTTCGTTTCCCAAGGAGGCAAGTGCGTTGTGCTAAGAAATTATTAATGGTTTGTGATTATACTGATGAGAAATGAAAAGATGAAAAGAGATTAGAAGAGAATGACGGTTACGATTATGAATTAAACTAAGACGAATAGTCGTGCACGTAAAACCGTAAAAAGGGACAAAATCCTAAAAAAGTAATTAGAGTTTAAAAATAAATCAAAAATCACTCAAACCTTTTATTTAGTTAAATAATAATTTTTTAATGCTAATTAAAGCCCAAAAATCAATTTAATTAACAAAAAGCCCAAAATGAGATTTTTTCACTTGTAAACCTCTAAAATGACTTAACTAGATTTATAACTATTTTTGAAAATTTTAAAATTAACTAATACTATTTAAAAACAATTAAAAACTATTAAAACGTAAAATAATTCTAAAAATTAATCTAATGACAATAAAAATTTTCTAAAAATTGTAAAATTCCTAACTTAATGTATTTGATCTAAGATAAATGAAAACCTTTGAAAAATGTAAATTTTAATTTTTAATAATAAAATAATAATAAAATATTAATAAAATATTAATAAAATATTAATAAAAATCCAAAATTTACAAAAAAATTCTAAAAAGTTGCAAACCTACTTATTTTAACCTAAATAATACAGAAATGAAGTTGAAATTACAAAATACCCCTATTGGGCCTTGAAATGGGCTAAAAGTCCAAACAGTCCCTTAATGGGCTCAAATAGGCCCAATAAGAAAAATGTTGTCCAAATAAGCCCAAAATCTCCTATCTGACTTAAAATTTGATTTTAAGAAAAGAACTCTGAAGGCCCGAAAGCTGAAAATGTGTTTAAGCTAGCTTATTTCAAAGCAGCTTATTCTTAATGGGCTTTTTGGCCCATTAAGCAATAAGTTGATGCCATAAGCTCAAATATGACACACAAGCTTCTTTGAGTTACTTAAGAGATCTGTAAAAGAATTGGAAAAAGCACAAGAAATAAGCCAGAAATAAGCCAAGACTCTTTTCACAAAATGACAAAATAGTCGTTTTTGAGTTCTAGACCACCTCAAGTGCTGATTCAACTTTCAAAAGCTTTTAAATGACTTAACTAAGCAAAATAATCAAAAGGTTTTCAAATAAGAACAAGAAATAAGAAAAAATAAGCAGATAAGCACTTGGTTAAAAGTCAACTTAATGAGTTTTATAGTAAAAAGTCAAAGTCAAAGTCTAATAAGATCTAGATTAAACAAATGAGTCAAATGAGGAATATCTTTCACAAAAAATAAGTTGTTGCAAGTCTGGATAAGCCAATATGGCTTATGAATAAGCTGTTTGCAGATTAACACTAGCAGTGGCTAGTTTTGGAGTCTCAGCAGTGGGAAAAGTTTCCATTGCTTAAATTAATTGACCTTTTGTCTTATGTGGCTTTTTTGTGGATTCAAGTTAAGCAAAGGCACCCAAATGATCAGTTAATCATAAGGAGTCAATACCAATAAAAAAAACACAATTCCATTAAGCCAATTAGCATAGATTAATCAAAACATCAACAGATATGCACCAAATATGAACATAAGCAGTTATGAACTCAATTAGCTATTTTAGCAAGATTTAGCCAACCAAATTGCACCAAAAGCATACACAAGCTATAATTAATTCAAATGAACAAATTTAAACAGGTTTCATGCAATGGTTCAATGTCTAGATCAAGATTCAAGCACAAAATAGTTACTGAGAACAAGAAAAGCAGACTTTTTACTTTGCTGATATACTTGACCACCAAGCCAATTTTAAACACTCAAATCTTCAAATCAGGTTACACAAACTTTGATTTAACACCTTTTAGCCCTAAACATGCATACACTCTAGGTGTTTCCAAAATCTTAGGTCAAAAACAGTCAAATCAAGTGAGATATAGCACAATCTTTAAATTGATGTTTCAAAACTTAAAACTTGCAGGTTTTAGCATACAACCAAGTGTTAAACAGATTCCAACTCAAATAATCAACAAACACACACTCAAATCCAACTTGTGCACTTAAACAGGTAATCCCAAACACCCCTTATCTTTTTCAAATCAAAATTTAAACAAGTATAAGTGTATTCCAATATTACCCAAGCCTAATCAAACACAATAACAGATGTATTATGCAGTATCAAGCAAGATCAAGCCACAATTTCAACAAGAACACAAGCAATGCACCAAATTACCAAAAAATCAAGTATTAAAGCAGATATTGGGTAAAAGGGGTCAAACCTCATGGATGTACATCCACACCCACGAATGTTTGAGCTGATGTGCTAGCAAGAACAAGCACAAGCTTCCAACAACAACCCTGCTAAGATTCAACAAGGTTAGCACAATAAAATCAAAAACAGAAAGGTGACAACTTGGAAAATAAACTTGATTAATGCAACCTTGTTCCCACACTTGATTATTACCAAGTTATAAGCCTCACAACACCTTGATAACACTTTATCAGGATGCTATGATCCACTTATAGCCCAATAATTCCAAGGTTTAAACCAAGACTTAGCCAAATATCATGTTTTGATCCTTTGGGCAATTTCTTGCACAAGGTTTAAAAACACGTTTTGAGATTCAAGATTAGTTAACATATAACATAAACAAACAGAATAAAAGGTTGGCACATGGTTTTTCTTCACAAAATTCAAACTCTATTTCATAACTTGAAAGTAGGATTTACAGAAATGTGAACTAGGAAAAATCAAGAGCAAGCTGCTATGATGCAGCTTCTATGCCTTATATAAAACCCTAATGTGTAAAGTCACTGAAATGCATAAAAACATAAAAACATAAAAACATGTGACTGAAATGCGCTTGAGAGTTTTGGCATTTTGCTTGATCATGTGACTGAATTTGGCGTTTTGTTGTTGCTGGCTGGCAAAAGTATGATCCAATGGCTTAAAGGAAGCTTAAAAAGTAAGCTTAAATCCTGAATGTTGATTTCCTGGCAACCTTTGGCATTTTCCCCAAAACGTGTGAAGAAGGGTTTAACATGTGAGCATGATAGTGAGGTGGCATGGGTTTTGGTTATTGGGTTATGTTTAGGGACACCCTAATCTTAATTTTGGAGAAGATTAGGGTTTAATTGTTGGTAATTAACAAATACCCAAATTTATTCAAGAACATGAAGAACACATGTTTAATCCGTTTTTGTTTTTGAAAAGGGTGTTTAGCGCGTAATTAATAAAATAATTAAGGTTAGTTATGTCTGGTGTGAGTGGGAGATGAGGTGGAGGAATGGGGAGCTGTGATTGGTGGAGGGTGTGAGTGGGACAGGTGGCAAAGGCTGGTTGGTTAAGGTAAGTTTCATTGTCTGCCAATTTAAACCCCTCTTCTCCCCTTCTTTTGTCATTTCAGTTTAAATAACCAAAAATCCGATTTCCTTTGTTTTTGAATTTTCTTTTTTCACACTTTTGCCCCAAATACTTTTCCAAAGTATTTTTAGGGGTATTTCTTGCCAATTGTTGGTTCTTGAATGCTGTTTTGGCATTTTCTTCATAGATTATGGTCTTGACTTGTATTGTTGACTTTTTGGAGGACTAATATTGGCAAGTATTCATTGTTGAGGGACCATTATTGCCAATTCTTCAAAGTGGAGGGCCCTTTTTGTAAATTTGACAAACTTTAGGGACCAATCTTGTAATTATGAATAAACAAGGGTTTAAAGTGTCAATTCTTTAATATTGGAGGACCCTTCTTGCATAATCTTCATATCTTCAAGGGTTTTTCTTGGAAAATCACCATTAGGGCTTGGTTCATTGTGCGGCTTCATTTCCAGTGTTCGTTTTTGCATGTTTCTTGTGATCTTTTGTCATTTTCTCAATATCCATACCTAAAATACACAAGTAACAAACACACGTATATATTTGGCATTTTTTTATGATATTTAATGCATTTAAAGCCCTTTTGGACGATAAGACTATCTATAAAAGCAGTCTCATCACTCCCCCATACTAAACCATTGCCGTGCCCTCACGTAATGCTAGAGTAAAGTATCGTAGCACCTCCAAAATTCATTTTTATTCACATTTATTGAAGACATAAACTTAAATAAACTACTACACGTGTTTTAGACATAATGTATTGTTTTCATCGCAAAATGGGACGTTTAGGTTCATAGAACAATAACACATGAATGCTTCTTTAGAAATAGTTTTGTCGTCCTTGATTTTCACCCAATTCCATGCTAAGCGTGAAACGAGATCATTGTCATTATAAGTTAGTAATGCTAACACTACTCATATGCCCTAATCACGTACTTATCCTCCCATTTTCCTAAGTTGTATCTCTTATATTTTATTTTGTCTTGAATGTTTCTCGAGGATACATTGTTTGACTTATGCGATAATAGAGATTTAGGTAAAAAAATAGAGTCCTAACGATGTAACCAAGACCATAGAATTAATAGCCCCTAATAATAGACAACGATGTTAAAAAATTAAGTCAACAAGAAGGATCGATAAACACGGTTTTATAACGGTATTGAACATGAGACTTATTACCAAGACTTTTATACGCCCCCTAACGGAAGGGCCTTATTATCATAGGTTTACCTCCATCTTTTATTCAACTTCGACATGAAGCTTTTATTATGACTTCGGTCTTGCCTTGCCTTTTATTTAACCTCTCCATGAGGTGTTTATTGTGTCCAAAGACGTATATCCTCACGCTAAAAGCTAATTTTGGATCTTTAAAGCTTCAAAGATTAAGGCTTGATTCACTATCAATTTTGCATAGATTTTTTGGCCTTGTGAGCTTCAAATTGTTTGCTTGATTTAGGTGAGCACTTGAAATCTTATTATTGGGTGAAGCTTTCGATTATTCGGGTTGCCAATACTTCAAAACCGTGACGCTGGCGATACCTTAATGTCTTCCCAATTTAATTACATGCAAGCTACTAGAAAAGACTAGAAACCAACAATCAAGACTAAACCGCTAAGTCAATATTTATTAAGCAAAAAATATTTATAAGCGAGGGGAGAATAAGCAAACAACGAGAACACATGGGTTTTTGAAAGAATACGAGTACTCTACTTTTAGCATAGTAACTTATAATTAACTCTATAATTTCTCGTCCTCATTTAAGAGACTTAGCCTAATATAAAGTTAAGGAATCGAAGCTAAGTGCTCAACACGCACGGTCGAGTCAAAAATTACTCTTATTCTCGCCATCGGAAAACCTACATTCGTGTCTTCAAACACTTATAAAACATGAGAAAATTTTTAAAATTTGGCCATTTTAATCCTTATTTTGCAACAAAACGATAAACAAAAAGATAAACTTTGGAAAGCGTGAAGGTTTGGCAAGGCAAGTATCTATTCACCCCCCCCCCCCATACTAAAGTTAAACATTGTCCTCAATGTTTCGAGTCTAGGGGTGCAAACCCCCATACTAGAGACGTAGTCGAATGCTTAATCTAGCATGGAAAGGGTGTAACCGTTAAATTTAAAGCCGTTTATAAAGTGTGCTAAAAACCTAAGGTTAGAACATAAAAGGATATATCATGGATATTGAGAAAGTATTCCAAGCAAATGATCAAGTGCTCCCATAAAACGAACACGAGAGGATCCAATCGTGAAGATAATGATAATCTAAAACCCACAATTCAGAAATAACCACGGAACAAAGGTTGGAAGGGCACAAATCCCAACACGTTACTACATTAGAAAGCGATAATATGTACACAGGATAAGCATTGGACTCCCCCACGAGGCACCTCGTTTTTTATTACCGAGTCATGAGATCGACTCGATCCCCTCAATACTAATTATCATTGGGGAAGGTGATTTGGCCGAGGTAGTTCAAGGATGGAACTTCCCCGCCAAAGTAGTGCTTCAACCTGTGTCCATTCACCTTGAAATTGAGGCCATCATTTTAAGCTAGCTAGATGGTCCCATAAGGAAAAACTTGAGTCACAATGAATGGACCGGACCAACGAGATTTCAACTTACCGGAAAAGATTTTCAATCGTGAGTTAAAAAGCAACACTTGATCTCCAATGTTAAAAACCCGGTTTTTAATTTTTGACTCATGAAACTTTTTAGTCTTTTCTTTATAAATCAATGATTTTTCGTAAGCAATGTCCCTTAATTCATCCAAATCATTTAATTGCATTTTCCGGTGTTTTCTCGCGGTCTCCATATCATCATTAAAATGCTTAAGGGCCCAATAAGCTTTGTGTTCAAGTTCAATTGGCAAGTGACAATTCTTCCCATACACTAGCTTATAGGGAGTGCACCCGATGTGCGTCTTATGAGCGGTCCTAAAGGCCCATAAAGCATCTTCCAACTTATCCGACCAAGATTGTCGGTTCTCCCCAATAGATCTCTCTAAGATCCTCTTCAAAGCTCGGTTTGAAACCTCGACTTGCCCACTCGTTTGTGGGTGATAAGTCGTAGAAAGACGATGTGTAACCCCATATTTCCTTAGGACCTTTTCGAATTGTTCGTTACAAAAATGGGTTCCACGATCGCTTATGATCGCACGAGGGGTTCCAAACCGAGAACACAAGCTTTTCAATAACTTGACTACCACACGAGCATCGTTGGTGGGCAAAGCCTTAGCTTCCACCCACTTAGATAGGTAGTCAACTGCGACAAGGATGTACTTATTACCACGAGATGATGTGAATGGCCCCATAAAGTCAATGCCCCAAACGTCAAAGATCTCATACACTTGGATGATATTTTGTGGCATTTCATCATTTTGTGAGGCTTTTCCTTGTCGTTGGCAGGAGTCACACGACTTCACAAGTGCATGTGCATCTCGGTAAATAGTAGGCCAAAAGAAACCGGCATCAAAAACCTTCTTAACCGTGAGATTAGCACCGTGGTGACCACCCGTGGGTCCCTCGCAACAAGCTCTAAGGATGTTAGAAGCTTCGGTGCCAAATACACAACGTCGAATGATTCGATCCGCACAAGTTCAAAACAACTAAGGGTCGCTCCAAAAATAGAACTTGACGTCACGAAAGAATTTTCGTTTTTCTTGAGTCGTCATACCCTTGATGATGAAATTCCCCGCATGGTAATTTGCGATGTCTGCAAACCATGGGGTAGAAGAATCAAGCTTAGAATTCACTACACCAAGTGTCTCGAGCGGAAATGTTTCGGTGATTTCCTTGGGCTCGTAAACACTTTGGTGAGGATCTTCCAAAAGAGAAAGATGATCGGCCGCTAGATTCTCGGCTCCTTTTTTGTCAACGATTTTGTGATCCAACTCTTGAAGGAGGAGAATGCAACGAAGTAATCTTGGCTTTGCATCTTGCTTAGCCATAAGATACTTGATAGCCGAATGATCCATATACACTATGCATTTAGTCAAGACGAGATAAGGTCGGAATTTCTCAAATGCATACACCACGGCAAAGAATTCCTTCTCCGTTGCAGTGTATTTTAGTTGAGCCTCGGTCATCGTCTTGCTAGCATAGTGAATAGGCAAGAAGTGCTTATCATGACGTTGCCCCAATACGGCCCCAATAGCGTAGTCACTAGCGTCACACATGAGCTCAAAGGGTAGGTTCCAATTGGGAGCAACAAGAATGGGAGCTTCGGTAAGTTTCCTCTTAAGGATTTCAAAAGCTCGTACATAATCTTCGTCAAAGACAAAACGTACATCTTTTTCGAGGAGATGTGTAATAGGTCGAGAAATCTTTGAAAAAATCCTTGATTAATCGACGATAAAAGCCCGCGTGGCCTAGGAAACTCCTAACTCCCTTAACGGTTTTGGGATGAGGTAATTTGGCGATGACGTATACCTTAGCTTTATCTACCTAAATTCTCGCTTTCGAAACCTTGTGCCCTAAGAATATTCCACTTTTAACCATAAAATGACATTTTTCCCTATTAAGCACAAGGTTGGTTTCCTCACAACGCTTCAACATTCTCTCAAGATTCGACAAACACGAAGTGAACGAACTACCAAACACGGAAAAGTCATCCATAAAGACTTCCATCGTCTTCTCGATCATATCATGAAAAATAGCCATCATGCACCTTTGAAAGGTTCCCGGTGCATTGCAAAGTCCATATGGCATTCTACGATAGGCAAACGTTCCATATGGACACGTAAACGTAGTTTTTTCTTGATCACGAGGATCGATGGGGATTTGGAAGTAACCGAAAAAACCATCTAAAAAGCAATAGAAATCGTTTCCCGCAAGACGCTCCAACATTTGGTCCATTAAGGGCAGGGGAAAATGGTCTTTTCGAGTGGCATCATTCAACTTACGATAGTCAATGCACACTCTCCATCCGGTCATGTGTCTAGTTGGAATTAACTCGTTGGCATCATTTGGCAAAACGGTCATTCCTCCCTTTTTAGGGACACAATGAATAGGACTCACCCAAGGGCTATCGGAAATAGGGTAAATCATTCCCGCGTCAAAGAGTTTTAGGACTTCCTTTTTGATGACATCGTGAATTTTGGGGTTCACCATCCTTTGACATTGGATTGCGGGTTTTTAATCCTCCTCCATTTAGATTTTGTGGGTAAAATTTTGGGATCGATCCCCTTAATGTCGAATAACTTCCACGTAATTGCCCCTTTATGATCCTTTAGAACATCGACAAGTGCGTTTTTTTCATCATCCGAAAGATCTTTCGCAATAATAACCGACAACTTGTCGTCCTCCTCCAAAAATACATATTCAAGTTGAGGAGGTAAATCTTTCAACTCGAGGATAGGTGGCTCCTTAATTGAAGATTTCAGCTCGATACTCATAACCTCCTCGGGTGGAGGGAATGGGAAATAGTTAAGAAAATCCTTGATAATCGAGAAGTCCTCATCGTTGTCGAGGTCTTCGTCACAAGTACGTGGAACATCGAATTCTTCCAACGTAAAACCACCACCTTCAAATGGAGTGAAGGTTGGTGTCGAGTTATCAAGAATGGGATCTAGCATAGTGGGATTGCCACTATTTTCATCATCGCCAAAACCTAAAACTTCTTGTGAAAATTCCTCGCAAACAACGTCAATCATATCAACGATTTTTATGGTAGCAACGGAATAAACATGAGAAATTGTAGAATTTTGAGTTGCGTTTATAACAAGTTCCTCGTCGTTGAAACTTAAGGTGATCTTTCTAGCATGCACATCAATTAAAGCCATAGACGTATCTAAAAACGAATGACCTAAAATAAGAGGAACTTGAGGATCCGTGGGAATATCAACAACGATAAAGTCTACCGGATAATAGAACTTTCCCACCTTCACAAAAACGTCTTCCGCTAATCCACATGCGGGAATCGTGGAATGATCGGCCAACTCGATAGACATTAGTGAAGGAGTAAGATTAGGAAGATTGAGCGACTTGAAGCTTGCAAGTGGCATCAAATTAATACTAGCACCAAGATCGGCCAAGGCATAGCATTCTTCCATATCTTGGATTGCACAAGGAATCAAGAATTTACCGGGATCACCGACTTTTTGAGGTATGCGGTTAAGATAAACCGATGAACAACTAGACAATTGTTGCAATTTATCCTTGTTGTTCAACATACTTTTGAAGTTAGAGGAAATTCGAGGCATCATGACCAAAGCATCGACAAAACTCACATTAAAATGAACTTCACGAAACATTTTTATAAAAAGCTCAAATTGGTAATTATCGCTCTCTTGACGTTTCTCCTTTCTAAGTCTCGATGGATAGGGCAAAGGTGGTGTGGGTTGAGGCATTGGCATAGCCTTTGGAATCTCGGGTTCCAAATGTGGTAATGGGTCAACCGTAGGTGTGCCATGAGCGGTACTTCGTTGGATTGGGACATGCTCCTTTTCGACCACCACCTCGGGTTCTTCCTCAATTGGATCCTCTGTAGGAGCAATTGGTTGATGAGTCGGTTCCTTAAGTGTCTTACCACTAAGTGTGGTAATCACTTTTATCTCTCCCTTAGGATTCGATATGGTGTTACTAGGAAGACTACTCAAAGACGGTTTGCACATTATATCCTCAAACATAGATGAAATTTTATCCTCAAAAATGGATTGCCTCTTCTCGGCCTTAATCGTCTCTTGTTTTATTTCATGTTGCCCTTGTTCCATTTTTTGTTGGTTTTGTTGTAACCTAGTTACATTCCCTTCAATTTTGTTTGTAAGGATTTTAAGCTCATTTGCTAACTCGTTCTTCAACTCCTTCTTCAAGTCTTTCTTAAACTCGGATCTTAGGCTAATGATTTCTCTTTGAATGTTATCAAACCTAGCATCGTTTCCATTAGCGTATTCAACAAATTAATTTGGAAGATCTTTCAAAGTCTGCAAACCCTTGTTGTTATTTTGAAAATCACTGTTTTGATTTTTGTTTAAAACTTGATTGTTATTAGCCCCTTGATTCCCATAGTTTCCTTTGTAATTGTTTTTAAAACCAACTTGATTGTTTCGATAGTTGTTGTTAGCATTTTGATTGGGAGCAAAACCCGGTGGAGTCAATTGATTGGAGCGGGTAACTTGACCGTTTTGGTTGTAAGTTCCCGTGGCCGCGTAGGCACTCGAAGTGTTACCACCGTTGGTAATGCACTCGGAGAAATCATGACCTCCACCACAATACATACATGAAACCTCCACCGCTTTAGCCGTAGCGGGGGCACTTTTTTCTACAACTTTGAATTCAATTAAAAGACCTTTAATCTTATCAAAGATTTTGTTTTCCAAGTTCGCCTCAATTTGGCAAGCATCGATGGTATAGGACAAAGAAGGTGAAGCCGAAGACGAAGCCTTACGAACACTAGTTGTGTTACAAGGACTATACACCTTAGATCTATTCTCAATTATCAACAATGCTTCCTCAACCGTTTTTACACAAAAAATTACCACCCGCGGCGGCATTTAGATAATCCCTTTCATGGTCATTAAACAATTGTAAAACGTGTCAATTTAATGCAAGTCGGAAAAACCGTGATGAGGACACTCATGTAACATTTCCTTAAACCTATTCCAAGCCGTTGAAAAACTCTCATCAAATTCTTGTGAAAATTTTGAAATCTCTTTTTTCAAATGTGTAGTCTTAGAGGGCGGGAAAAATTGGTTCACAAACTTAGAAACGAGATCCTTCCACGTCAATATAGAATTGGGTGGCTCTTTCTCTAACCAAATTTTAACGGGCCCCGCTAAGGAATACAGAAAAAGCATCATCTTAATCGAGTCATTAGCAACATCCTTGAATTTGCAAGTGGCCGTAAGACGATTGAATTGGCGGATATGGTTGTGCGGGTTGTCCTTTTCATCACCACGGAATTTTTTGTTTTGAATCATTGACAACAAACCGGGTTTCACTTCAAAATTCTTCGCAAGGATAGCAGGAATTACAATAGCCTCTCCATAACCCTTGGTGGGTGCTTGAAGTAACTCCATCATAGTTCGATTCGCCATGGTTGGTTCTTCTTCTACGATAGGTTCGTCAATATGAGACTCCTCACTAGAAAGATTAGGAGTAGGTGTTGACTCCTTTCGGTTTTTTCGTTTACGTGCACGTCCTGCTTGATTACGAGTAAGCATAAACGTCACGTACAACTTGGGGATGACTAAAGAAGATTCTTTTTGGTGTTTTTAATTCTTCCAATTTTTTTGTGGTTTTTGATTGTTTTTACTTTTTTTTTGGAGTTTTGTGATTGTATTAAGTAGACAAAAATCTACAAATCTCCTCCTTAATCAAATCTCTTGATTAAAGAAGCCTCAAGGAATGAAAACGATCACGTTAAGTGAACGCCTTCGATGACTTTAGAACGTTGGTGGAACACCAAAATGTTCAAGAGGGTTTAATCAAATGAAACCAAGAAAATATATATGATACTTAGATAATACTTTGGTTGGAAAACCCTCGATTAGCCCTTTTTATCTAAACATGCACAAGCAATCGGGGAAACGAGGCGGCGCGAAGCACTTAAGAGCCTTTTTCCTTAGGGTATATTTTATAATAGCCGCCTTATAGTTTGTGTTTTTCAAAATTAAGCTTCACGAAAGTATTTATCTATTTTGCCTTTCTTTCTTGTTTGAGATTCGAATACAATGATTGATTAATAACCTCCCAATCAAGGTTGGGTTTTCACACTTTTGGAGTACTTGTGAATTTATTGTTCTACGTGTACAATATAGTAATAGTATTCACACAAAAAATGATAAACTTATAATACGTATTAGTAGAGTGCTACTAATACAATTAGCTATTGTGGCTATATAAAAACAACAATTGTCCAAATCAAAACACAATACGCCTCCCCGGCAGCGGCGCCAAAATGATGTAGTGGTTTTACACACCTTTAGGAAAAGGAGGTAAATAGGGCAAGTATTAAGTGTCGGTTTAGGAAAACCAAGCACTATTGACCAATGAAGTTCAAGTTCGTTTCCCAAGGAGGCAAGTGCGTTGTGTTAAGAAATGATTAATTGTTTGTGATTATATTGATGAGAAATGAAAAGATGAAAAGAGATTAGAAGAGAATGACGGTTACGATTACGAATTAAACTAAGACGAATAGTCGTGCACGTAAAACCGTAAAAAGTGACAAAATTAGAAATTTACCCTAAAAATTCCTAAAAAATTGCAATAAATCCTAAAAAAAGTAATTAGAGTTTACAAAAAAATAAAAAATTACTCAAACCTTTTATTTAATTAAATAATAATTTTTTAATGCTAATTAAAGCCCAAAAAATTAATTTAATTAACAAAAAGCCCAAAAGGAGATTTTTTCACTTGTGAACCTCTAAAATGACTTAACTAAATTTATAACTATTTCTGAAAATTTTAAAATTAACTAATACTATTTAAAACAATTAAAAACTATTAAAACTTAAAATCATTCTAAAAATTAATCTAATGACAATAAAAATATTACAAAAATTGTAAAATTCCTAACTTAATGTATTTGATCTAAGAAAAATGAAAAACTTTGAAAAATCTAAATTTTAATTTTTAATAATAAAATAATAATAAAATATTAATAAAAATCAAAAATTTATAAAAAATTCTAAAAAGTTGCAAACCTACTTATTTTAACCTAATTAATACAGAAATGAAGTTGAAATTACAAAATACCCCTATTGGGCCTTGAAATTGGCTAAAATTCCAAACAGTCCCTTAATGGGCTCAAATAGGCCCAATAAGAAATTTTTTTCCAAATAAGCCCAAAATATCCTATCTGACTTAAAATTTGATTTTAAGAACAAAACTTTGAAGGCCCAAAAGCTGAAAATGTGTTTAAGTTAGCTTATTTCAAAGCAGCTTATTCTTAATGGGCATTTTGGCCCATTAAGCTATAAGCTGATGCCATAAGCTCAAATTTGACACACAAGCTTCTTTTGAGTTACTTAAGAGATCTGTAAAAAGAAAATTGGAAAAAGCACAAGAAATAAGCCTGAAATAAGCCAAGACTCTCTTCACAAAACGACAAAATAGTTGTTTTTGAATTCTTGACCACCTCAAGTGCTGATTCAACTTTAAAAAGCTTTTAAATGACTTAACTAAGCAAAATAATCTAAAAGTTTTCAAATAAGCACAAGAAATAAGCCAGAATAAGCAGATAAGCACTTGTTTAAAAGTCAACTTAATGAGTTTTCTAGTAAAAAGTCAAAGTCAAAGTCTAATAAGCTCTAGATCAAATAAATGGGTCAAATGAGGAAGATCTATAACAAAAAATAAGTTGTTGCAAGTCTAGATAAGCCAATATGGCTTATGAATAAGTTATTTGAAGATTAACACTAGCATGGGCTAGTTTTGGAGACTCAGTAGTGGGAAAAGTTTCCACTGCTTGACTTAATTGACCTTTTGTCATATGTGGCTTTTTTATGGATTCAAGTTAAGCAAAGGCACCCAAATGATCAGTTAATCATAAGGAGTCAATATCAATCGCAAAAACACAATTCCAATCAGCCAATTAGCATAGATTAATCAAAACATCAACAGATATGCACCAGATATGAACATAAGCAGTTATGAACTCAATAAGCTATTTTAGCAAGATTCAGCCAACCAAATTGCACCAAAAGCATACACAAGCTATAATTAATTCAAATGAACAAATTTAAACAGGTTTCATGCAATGGTTCAAGGTCTAGATCAAGATTCAAGCACAAAATAGTTACTGATCAACAAGAACAAGCAGAATTTTTACTTTGCTGATATACTTGACCACCACGCCAATTTTAAACACTCAAATCTTCAAATCAGGTTACACAAACTTTGATTTAACCCCTTTTAGCCCTAAACATGCATACACTCTAGGTGTTTCCAAAATCTTAGGTCAAAAATAGTCAAATCAAGTGAGATATAGCACAATCTTTAAATTGATGTTTCAAAACTGAAAACTTGCAGGTTTTAGCATACAACCAAGTGTTAAACAGATTCCAACTCAAATAATCAACAAACAGACACTCAAATCCAACTTGTGCACTTAAACAGGTAATCCCAAACACCCCTTATCTTTTTCAAATCAAAATTTAAACAAGTATAAGTGTATTCCAATATTACCCAAGCCTAATCAAACACAATAACAGATGTATTATGCAGTATCAAGCAAGATGAAGCCACAATTTCAACAAGAACACAAGCAATGCACCAAATCACCAAAAATCAAGTATTAAAGAAGATTTTGGGTAAAAGGGGTCAAACCTCATGGATGTACATCCACACCCACTAATGTTTGAGCTGATGTGCTAGAAAGAACAAGCACAAGCTTCCAACAACAACCCTGCTAAGATTCAACAAGGTTAGCATAATAAAATCAAAAACAGAAAGGTGACAACTTGGAAAATAAACTTGATTAATGCAACCTTATTCCCACACTTGACTATCCCCAAGTTATAAGCCTCACAACACCTTGATAACACTTTCTCAGGATGCTATGATCCACTTATAGCCCAAGAATTCCAAGGTTTAAACCAAGAATTAGCAAAATATCAAGTTTTGATCCTTTTAGCAATTTCTTGCATAAGGTTTAAAAACACGTTTTGAGATTCAAGATTAGTTAACATATAACATAAACAAACAGAATAAAAGGTTGGCACTTGGTTTTTCTTCACAAAATTCAAACTCTATTTCATAACTTGAAAGTAGGATTTACAGAAATGTGAACTAGGAAAAATCAAGAGCAAGCTGCTATGATGCAACTTCTATGCCCTCTATAGGCTACAAATGAACTACTAAAATGCATAAAAACATAAAACCCTAATGTGTAAAGTCCCTGAAATGCCCTTGAGAGTTTTGGCATTTTCCTTGATCATGTGACTGAATTTGGCGTTGTGTTGTTGATGGCTGGCAAAAGTGTGATCCAATGGCTTAAAGGAAGCTTAAAAAGTAAGCTTAAATCCTGAATGTTGATTTCCTGACAATCTTTGGCATTTTCCCCAAAACGTGTGAAGAAGGGTTTAACATGTGAGCATTGTAGAAACTAGAAGGGGGGGGGGGGGGGGGTTAAATAGTTTCTCTTCGATTGGTGACCAAATTAAAATTACTTTCAATTTGGTTTGTACCAAAACTATCTTTTACTTAAAGCTAAGTTGCATAATGATTAGGTTCAATTGAAATGCACTAGCAATAATAATAATCAAGTATAATAATAATGAAATAAGTAAAGAGCAAGGAAGGAAACGACCTAGTGGGAAGACACCAAGATTTATAGTGGTTCGACAACGAGGCTCTATCCTCGTTTCTACTCCACTCCTCGAGTACACCTACTCGAGATTTCCACTATATCCACAAGCTCCCTTCTCGGCGGAGAAAACCTTACAACGTTGCTTACATTATTTTCTGACACTAAGCTAAATGTCAAGACCTAATCTTTAGCTAGGACCAATCTACACGACGTTGCCTACTTCACAATTTAACGACACAAGGCTAGATTTCGGGTTCTAATCGAAAGGTAGAACCAATCTTCACGACGTTGCCTACTTCACCATTTAACGACACAAGGCTAGATGTCGAGTTCTAATCGAAAGGTAGAACCAATCTTCACGACTCAAAATGAAAATAGTTAGCTAAAAAGCGGGAAATAACTATTAGTCAATTTTGAAATATTTACGGGGCAAGGGTTTCATAAAGATACTTTTAAAAATTTAAAACATACCTCAAAAATAATAATATCGACTCTCGACTCGACTTAACACGTCATTTAAAATAAAACATCAAAAATGACAAAAATCAAACAACCGACAATAAGACATAAAATATTTGGCATCCATCGACATCACGCTTGCTAATACTCCTTATACTTAATAAATATTAAGTAGAGACCTTCCAACATTGGTTTAAACTTAAACCTCCAAAAATAAATATCATTCAAACTCATCCAAAAATTTCAAAAATAATCGTAAAATAAGATTAAGCAATGACCTCGGTTTTGGGTTGTCACATCCCCCCTTCTTATAAGAAGCGACGTCCGCGGCGCTTAATCCTTCCTAAACAAATGAGGATACTTGTCCTTAAAGAAATCCTCACGTTCCCACGTAAACTCTTGCCCACGTCTAGAGTTCCATCTCACCTTCACAATCGGAATTCTACTATGCTTCAACTTCTTAACTTCCCTATCCATTATTTCTACAAGTTCCTCTATAAAATGCAACTTATCATCAAGTTGAATTTCCTCCAATGGAATCACCACGTCCCTTTCAGCTAAACACTTCTTCAAATTAGACACATGAAAAGTATTATGAATCGCCTTAAGCTTATCAGGCAACTCTAACTTATAAGCCATCAATCCAATCCTTTGGATAACCTTAAATGGTCCAATAAATATCGGGCTCAACTTTCCTCTCTTTCCAAAACGAATTACTCCTTTCCATGGAGATACTTTCAACATAACCATATCTCCTACTTCAAACTCCAACGATTTCCTTCTGTTATCAACATAACTCTTTTGTCTACTTCTGGCAGATAACAAACGCTTCTTAATTTGTACAATCTTTTCAGCCGTATCAAATATCATTTCAGGCCCAGTCAATTGACTTTCTCCTACTTCACTCCAACACACTAGAGATCTACACTTACGTCCATACAAAGCTTCAAATGGAGCGGCTTTAATACTAGCATGATAATTATTATTGTACGAAAATTCAACCAATGGAAAATGCTTATCCCAACCATTTCCAAAGTCAATCACACATGCACGAAGCATATCCTCTAACGTTTGAATCGTTCTCTCACTTTGTCCATTAGTTTCCGAATGATATGCTGTACTTAAACATAACTCCGTTCCCATCGCTTTCTGCAAAGATTTCCAAAATTATAAAGTAAACCTACTATCACGATCAGAAATTATTGACAAAGGGACACCATGTCGACAAACAATCTCCTTCACATACACTGTTGTTAACCTCTCCATACTATTTGTCTTCTTCATTGGCAAAAAGTGAGCAGACTTAGTCAATCTATCTACAATCACCCATATCATATCACAACCACTTGCAGTCCTTGGCAAACCTGTCACAAAATCCATTGTAATCTTCTCCCATTTCCACTCAGGAATCTCAGGTTGCACTAATAATCCAGACGGTTTCTTATGTTCAGCCTTCACCTTCGCACAAGTTAAACACTTATTAACATACTGAGCTATATTTGCCTTCATATTCGGCCACCAATAAACATTCTTAAGATCTTGATACATCTTGTCTGATCCAAGATGTATTGAATACTTCGACTTATGAGATTCATTCATCACTAAATCTCGCACTCCTAACGAATCTTCCTCAGACGGACACAACGGTAACCAAATCCTATTCTTAAAATACCTCAATCCATTCGACCTCACTTCAAACAAAGGCTTCAACATTCTACCCAAATTTTATGCCTCAACATTAGTTTCCGAATGATATGTTGTACTTAAACATAACTCCGTTCCCATCGCTTTCTGCAAAGATTTCCAAAATTATAAAGTAAACCTACTATCACGATCAGAAATTATCGACAAAGGGACACCATGTCGACAAACAATCTCCTTCACATACACTGTTGTTAACCTCTCCATACTATCTGTCTTCTTCATTGGCAAAAAGTGAGCAAACGTAGTCAATCTATCTACAATCACCCATATCATATCACAACCACTTGCAGTCCTTGGCAAACCTGTCACAAAATCCATTGTAATCTTCTCCCATTTCCACTCAGGAATCTCAGGTTGCACTAATAATCCAGACGGTTTCTTATGTTCAGCCTTCACCTTCGCACAAGTTAAACACTTATTAACATACTGAGCTATATTTGCCTTCATATTCGGCCACCAATAAACATTCTTAAGATCTTGATACATCTTGTCTGATCAAGGATGTATTGAATACTTCGACTTATGAGATTCATTCATCACTAAATCTCGCACTCCTAACGAATCTTCCTCAGACGGACACAACGGTAACCAAATCCTATTCTTAAAATACCTCAATCCATTCGACCTCACTTCAAACAAAGGCTTCAACATTCTACCCAAATTTTATGCCTCAACATTCTCTTCCTTCAAACCATTAGTTTGGGCTTTCAATATCGCTTCTGTCAAATCAACACTTTCCATCATTGTCAAAGCTCTAACTCTTATAGACTTATCTCTTTCCTTTCTACTAAGTGAATCAGCTACCACATTCGCTTTACCAGGGTGGTAACGAATCTCGTAGTCATAATCACTCAGCAACTCAACCCATCTCCTTTGCCTCATGTTAAATTCCTTTTGATCCAAAATATACTGCAAACTCTTATGATCAGTGAAAACCACACACTTGGATCCATACAAGTAGTGTCTCCACAGCTTTAATGCAAAAATAACAGCCCCAAGTTCTAAATCATGCGTAGTGTAATTCTCTTCATGCTTCCTCAATTTTCTCGACGCATACGCTATTACATTCTCCCTTTTCATTAATACAGCTCCAAATCCTTTATGAGACGCGTCACAGTACACTACAAAATCCTCAGATCCTTCTGGCAAAGACAATATCGGCGCATAACACAACTTATCCTTCAACATACTAAATGCAGATTCCTCTTCCAATCCCCATTCAAACACTCGATTCTTTACTGTAAGCTTAGTCAACGGCTTAGCAATCAGCGAAAACTTCTCGATAAACCTTCTATAATACCTAGCCAAACCAAGAAATTGGCGAACTTCAGTCGGCGTCTTCGGCACTGACCAATCCTTAATTGCCTCAATCTTAGTAGGATCCACACGAACACCTTCACTATCAATCATGTGCCCCCAAAATTGCACTGATTTCTGTTAGGACCATTGGAATAGTTCTTTGTAATAGGTAGACTAGGAGGTATGTAGTTCCTCCTGGTCATAGTAGTAGTAGGAGCAAGTCGTGCTCCTGGTCTTATAGAAAGTCAAACTTTATTATTTAGTTATTATTCTGTTAGGATATGCATGAGATATGTTAGGAAAGGATATGCATATCAGTTTTACACGTTTTGGTTAATGATGTGTTAGGGTTTCCTTGTAGTATAAAAGGAACCTTAGGCAGAAGGGTTACATAGACCTTTATAAAATATAATTCTAGTTCTTATTAATATTAGAAATCCTTAGAAAAGGATCAAGTCATTATAGTTATTCTGTTCTTCCTCATAGTATTTGTATTACGCACTTATACTGTGTATAGAGTCTCTCTGTGAATAGACTTGTGATTATAGAAGTCGTTCACCGTTCCTGACAGGTTGCAAGATCCACATCTAGTGGACCCATTCAAAAATGTAGACCTCATAGCACTTTGTAATTCTAAAGGCATCAAAAGAGATTATAGTGCAGAAAGAACTCCTCAACAAAATGGTGTGGCAGAAAGAAAGAACCGGACTCTAATAGAAGCTGCGAGAACTATGCTTGCCGATTCCAAGCTTCCAACCATGTTCTGGACAGAAGCTGTCAATACTGCAAGTTATGTTTTGAATAGAGTTTCTATTACAAATCCTCACAAGAAGACTCCCTATGAGCTACTAACAGCTAAAGTACCAAACATTGCTCATTTGAAGCCATTTGGGTGTCCTGTCACCATTCTGAATACTAGTGACTATTTGGGGAAATTTGATGGCAAGGCAGATGAAGGATACATTGTGGGATATTCAGCTCACTCTTGGGCTTATCGTGTCTACAATCTCCAAGCCAAGCGAGTAATTGAAACTATAAATCTCAGGTATTTTAAGGAGAAGTCAAACATCAAAGGCAAGGGTCCTGAATGGTATTTTGATCTTGATTATCTTAGTGATTCATTAGGATATTTTCGTTTCCAAACTAACCATGATGCAGGTCCACAAGTGTTTGCAACTTCTAGTGCAGGTGCTCATTCTAGTCTTTCAGACTCAGATGACGAGGATGATATTTTTGTTGTTCCATCCTATTCCACCACAGTCTCTCCTACTACTCCTAGTGATGCAACTCCATCAGATATATTGGACTCACAAGGAGCTCTTGACACATTACTCAAGCAACAACTAGAAGCTACTACAGCAGCTGCTCAATGTGGCTTTGAGTTTCCTTTGAATACGTCTGCTCACAAAGCTGCTCCTAGTACTCTAATTGTTACTCCTAGTGCTAGTTTAACACCTATTGGTAGTTCGGCTAGTTATTCCACTTCTTATACTATATTTTCAAGTCCTACTAACCTGGGAAACTATGAAAAGAAGTCTTCTACCAATCTGGATGATATTCATAAGCAACCAATAGATGGTATTTTCGACTCTGCTTCATATGATGATGACTTTGTTGGGGATCTTAATAACTTGGCACCAGAAGTAAAAGTAGCTTCCAATCCAGTGTTGCAGTCACATAAAGACCATCCTACTACTCAAATCATTGGAGATCCTGTTTCTACTGTCAAGACTCGCAGAATGCATAAGAAGGCCACGTCTGATCATTATGCTCTTGTGAGCTATATTGAGGATCAAAAGCGTAATAATCATACGGACTTTCAACATTGTTTGTTTGCTTGTTTTCTTTCACAGGTGGAACCTAGATTAGTCTCTCATGCTCTTGAGGATCAAAGTTGGGTGGAGGCTATGCAGGAGGAGATGCAACAGTTCTTGTTTCAGAATGTTTGGATCCTAGTTGACTTGCCGGATGGAAAGACAACAATTGGTACCAAATGGATTCTCAAAAACAAGAAATATGCAAGGGGTATTGTGGTGAGAAATAAGGCGAGGTTGGTTGCACAGGGTCATACACAACTTGAAGGCATTGACTACACTGAAGTTTTTGCTCCTGTTGCTAGGATTGAGGCCATTCGTCTGTTTTTGGCTTTTGCTTCTTATGTAGGCTTTACAGTTTTTCAGATGGATGTCAAGAGTGCATTTCTCTATGGCAAGATTGATGAGGAAGTTTATGTCACTCAAACTAAGGGCTTTGTAGATCCACTTCATCCCAAGAAAGTTTACAAGGTGGTCAAAGCTCTCTATGGACTTCATCAGGCTCCTAGAGCTTGGTATGAGTGTCTTTCAACTTTCTTGTTGAAACATGGCTATAGAAGAGGCACAATTGACAAAACACTATTTCTTAATAGGAATACCAAGGAAATTATCCTTGTTCAGGTGTATGTGGACGATATTATCTTTGGTTCTACTAAAAAGGAACGGTGTGATGAGTTTGAACAACTGATGAAGGGAGAATTTCAGATGAGTGCTATGGGAGAGCTTACATTTTTCCTTTGTCTTCAAGTCAAGCAACAGTCGGATGTAATCTTCATAAGTCAAGATAAGTATGTTCATGAGATCCTTCAGAAGTTTGATATGGATCCTCTTAGACCAACAGCAACACCTTATGAATATGCTAAAGTCAAACTCAAGAATGAGCCAGATCCTCCGGTAAATGTTCACATGTACAGGTCCATGATTGGCTCACTCATGTATTTGACTGCATCACGTCCGGATATTATGTTTGCAGTAAGTGCTTGTTCTAGACATCAGGTGGCTCCAACGGTTTCTAACTTGAAAGCAGTCAAGAAGATTTTAAAGTACATCAAGGCTCAACCCAAGCTAGGCTTGTGGTATCCTAGAGAATCACCTTTTGTTCTTGAAGCATATAGTGATAGTGACTATGCAGGTGCTAATAATGACAGAAAATCTACTACTGGTGGTTGTCAGTTTTGGGTCAAAGACTTGTCTCATGGCAATGCAAGAAACAGACGATAGTATCTACTTCTTCAACAGAAGCTGAATACGTAGCTGCTGCTAGTTGTTGTAGACAAGTTTGGTGGATTCAAAATCAGATGCTGGATTATGGGTTCAACTTTATGAACACCAAAATTTTCATTGACAACCAAAGCACTATCTGCATTGTGAAGAATCCTGTTTTTCATCAACGTGCAAAACATATTGAAATTCGGCACCACTTTATCCGGGATGCCAATGAGAAGAAGTTGATACAGGTTCTTAAGGTTCATACGGATGATAATGTTGCTGATCTGTTGACTAAAGCCTTTGATGGTCCTCGGTTCAACCACTTGGTGGTTCACATTAGAATGGTCAATCCTTGAGACCTAGGATTGAGGGGAGGCTAAGCCTAAGGGGAGGCTTAGTGTACATATTTACTTGCACAGATTAACATAGTGGTAGTTTTTAACAACAGATTGTATGGGTTTTTGCGGTGTGTGCTACTTCTAGTGGAGGATTTTGCTCACTTCTGGTGGTAGTCTTCATTACTGGTTGGCTTCTAGTCATTAATGGTTGGCTTGTAGTGGATAAAAATCCTTCCTTATTAAGTAATGGTTGGCTTCTAGTCTTGGCTTGGGTCACTGTTCACTTTGTTGACTTCTATTGACCTTCCATCACCTTCCATCACTTCCAATCAACATCCATGGCTGCTTTGGTCTACCAACCCGCTCACAATAAGGTAGCGTATCTGGGAGATGGTCCTAAACGTGACGAAATCACAGACATCCTAGAGTTTATTGAGGCTTCTAACCTCAGTTATGCTTTTACTGTTTTCCCAATTATTTATGATAGTGTGATTCGCCAGTTTTGGGATACTACTGAACTTGTGGCTGTTTTGGGTCGCCCACTTGAACTTCATGCAACCATTGATGGACGTCCTTATGTAGTTACTGAAGCTTCTATTAGGAGTTCCCTTCATCTTCAAGATGAAGGTGGTGTTGTTTCCATCCCCAATGCTGAGGTTTTGGAGGGGATGGCTGCTATTGGTTATAACCATAGGGGGAAGTTTAACTTCCAAAAGAATAGGTTTTCCCCCAGTGGAAGCTTCTAGTGCACTTTTTGATTCACTACTTAAGCCCCAAGTCAGGGAGTTGGGATGCCTTTCCCATTCCTTTGGCTACTGGTTTGATCTGCATAGCAAAGGGTAGGGTGTTTAATTTTTCTTGCTATTTGTTTGATGGGATGGTTAGCAACTTGACTAGTACTGGATCTAGGAAGAATTTTTTAATGTATCCTAGGTTTTTGCAGCAGAAACTTGTGTGTTTACCTCATAATAGGGAGGAGTATGAGACCCCCAAGCTTACTGCTAAAGTTTACTACAATATAGATCTTGGGTTTAAAGGGGATTGGAGGCCCCTTACTGATGCAATGCTGGGCCTTGCCCAAGGTCCTCCTGATGTTGTTCCTCTGGCTGCCGACGCCGAGGAGGAACTTCCATTAGAAGATGATCCTATGGAGGAGGAGCATCCTGTTGGTGGTGCACCTAATGTGGTGGTGGAAGAGCCAGTTGAGGAAGTGGTGGTTGAACCGCAATCCACTTCCAAGGCTGCCCCCTCTTCTATGCCACATTCGTCTCCATTTGTGGATACTCCCCCTCCTAGTCCAACACCTCACTCTACTGATAAGCCCTCTAGTTCTCGTGCTCATGATGATGACCCCTTTATTGCTTCTGGTTCCAATGAAGCCTTCCCAGATCCAAGTCCTCTTGGTGGGAAAGCGGAGGAGCCTGCTACACTGACTTCTTTGCTTGATCTCATGCACAAGTACTATGAAAGGATTCTTTCTTTAGAGGCGTATTTGAATCAACATCGTAAGCTTACCAGGGAATTTGTTCTTCCAATGGCTGACCGGATTAAAGCTTTGGAAACACAGCAGAGGAGGAGGAAGAAGCATGTGGTACAGTCTGATTCTGATGAGGAGGTTGAGGATCTTGTGGAGGATGGCTTGAATTTGCTGGCGAAGGCTGCTTTTGCTGATAAGCCATATGCTGATTTACCAATTCCTCCTACTTCATCAAGCATCCCTCCTACTGCTGCTAACCCTAGACCAAAGGAAGATATTGCTGGTACTACTGCTGGTCCAACTGCTGGATCGTCTCATGATCCTAAGGGGAAAGCCCCTATGACTGATGCTCCCTCACCCCCTCGCAAACGTACTCGCAGACAACTTGAGGAGGACGGGTTGGCTGAGGAGGCTGCACAAAGAATACAAGCGGAGATTGACCAAGCTGCTAGGGCTGAGAAAGAAGCTCTTCAGAAGCAAAGACGTGAACAGTTGCAGCATGATGCTATGCATTTGGATGATAACGATTAGATGCGGGTGCTCACTATTCTTACATCTGATTATTCGCAGTTTACTGATCTTTTGGGTGCTGATGTAAATGAGCCAAATTGTATTCCACGAGCTATGGCGTTAATGCGTAAGCAACAATTATCGCTTGCTGCTCAACTGCGTGAAAAGCGTCGGAACAGGCCTTTGACAAGAACCAAGGAGAGAAAGTTAATTTAGAGGTATATCAAATATCAGTCGGGTGCTCACTTTACTGTTGGTTGGACATGGGAACGAGTTAGGGCGTTGTCTTTTGACGAGCTAAAGGATCTGTACGAAAGAATGATCAGGCGTCAGAACACACTGGTTCCGGAGCGTTTCATCTATCGTCCTCCTCCACGAGTGGTTCCTACTTCTCAACCTGTTTTTGCTCCTGGTTCTTCATCTGATGTTCCTCTTGGTTCTACTGGTATCCCATCTGTTGTTGATGTTTCTTCTGCTGGTACCACACCTACACCTTCGGTTGCTCATCCTGTTTCATCTTTGGGTCATACTACCACCACCACCTATGCTACCACTACCACCACCACTGCTACTCCTGCTATGGCAAAACCCTCACCACCCGTGACTGACTCTCAACCTACTCCTTCTCCTGGTGTAGCTACCGTTGATCATTTGGTTGGACAAGGGGTTGATTCTACTTCTGTTGATCCTATTCCTGCTGTGAAGGTAAAGGTTGAAACCTCGTCTGGTGCTCCAACTCCTCTTCGTTCCATCATCCGCAAGAAGATGGCTAGACGTGGCAAGTCTGTTCCTTATGAGAAGCGTGCTCCAGAGAACCTTATTGATGCAGCTTCTGACAGTGACTCAGAATTGCCAATAGGTACGGGGTTTATTACTACTTGGACGGTTATGCCATCCACGACTATTCCTGGTACTTTCACCCATAGGATTTCCATCAGTGATGGTTATGTTCGTTATGCTTCAGGTTTGCAAGGTGTGTTGACTTGGGTAGATCGTAGGGATCTTATGTCATTGTATGGGTTTGTGGATGCTGGTATGCCTACTCATCCTAGTGAGGTGCCATCCTGGCCTGGTCTGACAATGTGGGCTGACTTGAAGATGAGTTCTCCTCCACATGCTCCACATTCTGGTGTTTGGAAGGACCAGCCACGCTGGGTAATCAAGAGATGGAAGCTGTAAGCTGGCTGTAGAGTGCATGTCTTGGAGTTAGATTCTGGTGCCATGGTGTTCATGCTTACGGATCTTGACTATCCGTTAACTATTGCTTCTATGTAGCCCATGCTTGCTTGTCACTTGCAGATCTCCAATGCCCCTTCCGGGAATGAGACTTCTATGGCTACTACTCTGGTGGAAGGGATACAAGCCCGGTTGCAAGCTGAGAAGGTGGCTGCGTCTGGTATGTGATGGGTATGTTTGTAAGTTTTTATGTTTTGTGTTTTATGTTAATATGATTATACTGCAATTCTTTTCACCAATATGTACAGTGATTGGTGACTTCCATTCTAGATAGTTATTAAAAAAAATAAAAAAATATATATATGTACTTTTCATATAATATATGCTTATACTTTAAACAAAATGATGGATTTTACACTTATGAATAATATAATATCTGCTTATACTTTTTCAACACATTGGGTTCCTTTTGACTGATTCACACTTGTGCTGGTTTGGCGTTTCATCTGGTGTTGGACCTGGTCCACACATCAAATGGTGCTCAACTCACCATGTCTCACAGATAAGAAAGAGTTGATTCACCATGAGGGTACGGCTCTTGGTGTGATTCTCAAATCCGTTGATGGTTGCCAGGTTACCCAAAACTGGATGGTTTTCACTTGCCATGGTCCTAGACTGAAAAGTGGCTAATCCAAGGGGGTACGGCTCTTGGTAAAGATTTTATCAAATCCGTTGATAGCTATAATAGCTTGCTCAAAGCTATAGGGTTTTCAACTCACCGATCCTTCATTGCTAAGAGATGGCGAGTCCAGAAGGGTACGGATTCTGGTAAAGACATATCAAATCCGTTGACGGCTATGATGGTTTGCCTAAAATCATCAGGGTACCCCCACTCACCATTGATTCACGTTCTAAGAGTTGGGTTGGGTTCTGGTCTCCTAGGGTGATGCTTATTCCACCATAAAGACTGGCTAGCCCAAGAGCGAGCAGCTACTTGGTAAAGGCTCATAAAATATGCTCATGTTGCTGTGAAGATTCAACACGATGCAGATTTGTTTCAAGCTTTGAAGAAGCTTCTGGTGTTCATTGTTGCAGCGGTTCTTATGTTCCTTATATTGCTGATGCTGTTGTTTCTTTTGCTGTTCTAATCCTCAAGCTTTGTTGCACGATTTACCAGGAAACTTGAACTCAACAGGTCAAATTCAAGTTTAGGGGAGGATTATTAGGACCATTGGAATAGTTCTTTGTAATAGGTAGACTAGGAGGTATGTAGTTCCTCCTGGTCATAGTAGTAGTAGGAGCAAGTCGTGCTCCTGGTCTTATAGAATGTCAAACTTTATTATTTAGTTATTATTCTGTTAGGGTATGCATGAGATATGTTAGGAAAGTATATGCATATCAGTTTTACACGTTTTGGTTAATGATGTATTAGGGTTTCCTTGTAGTATAAAAGGAACATTAGGCAGAAGGGTTACATAGACCTTCATAAAATATAATTCTAGTTCTTATTAATATTAGAAATCCTTAGAAAAGGATCAAGTCGTTATAGTTATTCTGTTCTTCTTCATAGTATTTGTATTCCGCACTTATCTGTGTATAGAGTCTCTCTGTGAATAGACTTGTGATTACAGAAATCGTTCACCGTTCCTGACAGGCTGCAAGATCCACATCGAGTGGACCCAACAATTTCAACCAAAATTCACACTTAGAAAATTTCGCATACAGCTTCTCTTTCTTCAACAATTCCAAAATTGTTCTCAAATGCTTCTCATGTTCCTCTTCACTTTTGGAGTAAACGAGAATATCATCAATGAGTACGATAACAAACTCATCCAAATACGGCTTGCATACACGATTCATCAAATCCATAAATACAGTAGGCGCATTTGTTAACCCAAAAGGCATCACTTGAAATTCAAAATGTCCATATCGAGTACGGAAAGCTGTTGTAGGAATATCTTCTTCCCTAACTCTCAGTTGATGATACCCAAATCTCAAATCGATCATCGAGTATAAACATGACCCTTGCAACTGATCAAACAAATCAACAATCCTCGGCAGTGGATACCGATTCTTGACAGTCAATTTGTTAAGCTCTCTATAATCAATACACATTCTAAAAGAACCATCTTTTTTCCTAACAAAAAAATAGGCGCACCCCACGGCGACGAACTCGGTCTAATAAATCCCTTATCCATCAATTCCTTTAATTGATCAGATAATTCTTTCATTTCAGATGGAGCTAAACGATACGGTGCACGAGCAACAGGCGCAGCACCCGGCACTAAATCAATACGAAACTCCACTTCACGATGCGGCGGTAATCCTGGCAACTCCTCAGGGAAAACCTCAGGATACTCTCTAATCACAGGCACATCCTCCATCCTTTCATTCACACCATCATTACTTATCTGTGCAAGAAACACATCACAACCTGCTTCTATATACCTCATCATCTTCAAACAAGAAACAACTCTCAAACGAGAAGTACATTCATCACCTTTCACAGTCAATACCCTATTCCTTAGCGGTATCTGAACTAATCTTTCTTCACAAACAATTACTGCACCATTACCAACTAACCAGTCCATTCCAACAATCACGTCAAAAGATCCTAATTCTATGGGCATCAAATCAATACTAAACACATAATTACCTTACTTCAAGGAACAACCTTTTAGTATAGAACTAG
Organism: Glebionis coronaria; assembly: GCA_025667525.1. Lineage (NCBI taxonomy): Eukaryota > Viridiplantae > Streptophyta > Magnoliopsida > Asterales > Asteraceae > Glebionis > Glebionis coronaria. Next base: position 384,189,913 of record CM046874.1, read on the forward strand.
TGCTTACAACCTTACCATCAGCTAACTCCACATTATAACTAGTTATCAATATCACTGGTTCTCTATCCAATAGCTGACTGAATATAACATCTACGAAACTTCTATCGGATACAGAATCAAATAACACACTAGCATAACAAGCATCAAGTAAGAACGTACCAGTCACCACATGCGGCCCTTGAGGTTTGTCAGCATACCCCACGACATAGGTTGGAGCAGCAATCCCAGCAGCAACAGCAGCAACATTGCCTCCCTGTCGTATGCCAACCCTCGGATAGTTCCCTTGCTTATGTCCACGGCCTCCACATCCAGAACAGTAGACTACCTTAACAGCATTGGCCCCAGTGGCTACACCCTTGTTTCTACAATCTGCCATTTTATATATGACCTTCCCACACTTGTTGCAAGCAGGTGGAGAATTTCCAACATGATACAGATTACACGACCACACTTCGGATTCACCTTGTTTCCTGGATTTCCTGTGGCAGCACGAACACCATCATTCCTTCTCAAATTATATTGATGATTCCTATTCGGTCCTTGGTTATTGTTATTACGATAACCACTACGATTCTGCCCTTGGCTTGAGTGTGTAGCTTCCCACTTTCTCTTATTCCCCTTAGCAATACTATCTTTTCGATCCTGCAGCTTTACATCCATTAAAGCATGAGCCATTTGAACAGCTTCATCAAATGACTTGGGTTTCGACGAAGTAGTTTCTCCCTTGATATTACTAGATAAACCCCTAATATACTGCTTCATCTTCTTACGGTCATCAGCAAAAGCATCAGGACACAACAAACATAGATCAGAGAATTTCCTTGTATAAGTTACAATATCATCGTTACTCAGCAACAAATGCCTCAATTCATCTTCCAACTGACCTAACTCTTCCTCAGGACAAAACTTAGCAGTTAACAGTCCCTTGGTCACAGTCCATGTTCTAGAATTCGCTTCAACCAACCCCACAGTAGCTACTTGACTATTCCACCAACTCAATGCATCATCCTGAAAAGTAGCTGCAACAAATTTCACCTTACTAGCTTCTGAACATCCACTGATTTCAAAAGTACTTTCAAACTTCTCAATCCACCTCCTTAATTCTAATGCACCACCAGTACCACGAAATGGGATAGGTCCACATTTCATGAAACTAGCATAAGAACATTCCTTCTGAACCTGCTGAACAGCAGCATTACCTCCAACTTGTCCCGCAGCATTTCCTCCTGCTTGTTCATCAGTATTACCTCCAATCTGATTTTCAACATTCCCTCCAACCTGACCACCAGCATTCCTATTCTCAGCCTCTTGGTTCCTCGCAGCACGTTCAGCTTCCAAAGCTCTAGCAATAGCTTGCTCAATCATGGTATTAACAGTAGCAGTCATCAATTTAGGCAGCATATTTACAGGAAACTAACCAAACAATAATTTAGTAAAGTCAGAAAAATTCCTCCCAACTCCTTCATGTATAACCATAACAGAAAAAGAACAAGTAAGTATTCATATCATGATAAGAAGAATGATTTCTCTATCAATATGTAACATGGATACTATATGCACCAACAACACAATTCACAATGAATCATTAGCCAATTCACACAAGAACTAATAAGACAAATCATAAGTCATGAAGGTAATTTTGGATTGCGTTGGAAAATTTCCACAAAAATGTGACAAGTAATGTCACTACAATCCTTCATCACAGCAAACTTAAAAGTCATTAAGTTTCATCATAAACTACAGTACGAGTCTACATAAGTTCTATTACAACAAGGCTAAATAAAAACAACATAAAGAACTAAACATAAAATCCCCGTAGCTTCTTGTACATCGGCTCGTCATCATTGCTGCTATCATCATTCTTAGATTCTTCCTCCACTTTTTTCCTTCCCTTTTCGACTACTTCCTTCACTTGGCTTAACCAACACTTGAGCTTCAACCTTACTCTACACATCACGAATCACTACACCTCCACTAGGAAAAGATCTCATCGGCAAACCCCATGCACTCAACCTGGCACTCCCTTCTTGCTCCCTACGTAACCTTTCAACTTGATCTAACAACTTCATCCATTTCTCTTGCCCTAACAAACTCTGATCTCCTCACACTACCAACAAACTGTCAAACTTTTTCTCATTCTGCTCAAACCTCCTAATCACACGGGTCTCAACCAAATACCTTTCAAACAAAGACCTATCAAACTTCTTAAGAAACCAGAAAATATCATCATAAGACCTAGGACCTGGACAATAAACCTTAGGAATACCATCATGAATTGATCGAGCACTAGCAGCACTACTCGACTCAACAGGAACATCACCTCTAGAAAATGCAATCCCAGGCAAAATACTAACATAATCATCACAAGTAGGAGTCGAAGAACGAACAACAGGTCGCTGAAAATCCAGAACAGTCTGTGGCACAACATTAACCCTTGGAACATAACTACCTTGTATCAACTCAGGCTCTGTCTGACCAACTGTAGTAAGTGGAATCCCATCATCTAAAAACTCAAAAGGCTCCTCATCGTCACTAGCACCAAAGTTATCCACTTCCTCACCATCCAATACATTAGTCATATCAATCCATCCATCCTCACAAGGTAAACCAGCCATTTTCTACAATTATAAGGGTTCAAGGATACTTAAGGTCATCGTTAATAAAATAATAATTAGTATGCCATGCTTATGCAAATGTCATACGTAATTTATGCTATGCAACACAATGCAAATGATGTTTATGCAATGCTCGCAAAAAAAAATATATGATACTGACAAGCACTCAGCGTACTTTTAATAATGCCAATACAATATCGTAGTATTTACTTAATAAATACTCGGGAAATCATTTCAGTTATGAGGGATACATCTATAATGCAAAATAAAACTAAAAGTGATCTTACCGGAGCGTTGGAAAGGAGTTGTGTGCTTTTGAAGAATAAATACTTTCGACACCAAAGTTATAGTTTAGGACAATTTTCAAAATCGACCTAATTCTCTATAACTTGCAGCTCTGATTACCAATCTCTTACACCCCCAATTTACATTGCGCAGCGGAAATACACAATTGGGTGCTAGACACAAGCATCATCACAAAAGGTATATTGAACGACTCAAAAGTGAGACGTTTACACATAAATATAAACAAGATTTTCATAAAAGGTCTGAAACATAAATTTCATCCCATGATTGTACTAAAACGACACCAGAGTAAAGAGTTTAGTCCCCATGGATCTCGACCAACAACCAACACAAGTTTAGTACAGTACACAACATAAAGTAAATTGTTCAACAATAAAGGGTAGAAATAGTTTTTAGACCAACATTCTTCCAAAAGCCAAGCCACAACCTCCACAGCAAAGCTCCATGCTCCATCACTTCCTGTTACATGAAATACATGCTAGAACGAGTCAACAATAATGTTGAGCGAGTCTATAAATTTGTCAAATCACATTTGAACACAAGAAGAAAATCAATCATAATCATTTATAGAATTGTCGTACACACAATCTATATTCAAGGCAATAATAATAATGATAATAAACATTGTATTTAATCTCATGAAACCGACCCCTTAACCAAATAGTCACCCACGCCAAATGTCGGCATGACTAGAATAAAACCATTGCCCCTCTAGGGTATCAGTTGCTAGAATACCACAATCTTATTCACGTAAAATTATCCTTCCCAGCGGGTTACTCAACGTAATGCCCTGGTCTCAGATAGGGTGGTCAACCCAATAGTACTATCATTAGAATAAGCGGCTATTCCCGACTCACAACATCAAGTCAGAAGATAGTTAACGGCTCATGAATTTAGGGCATTTAGCAACAAGTTACTCAATACAATGAATTCAACTTTAGGCAACATTCGGGTCCAACAATTACTCATGACTTGTGTTTATTTATTTTAAAATAGCATGTATCCCCCTCGCGGGTATAAAACATTTAGTAGCTAGCATAAAAAGCGGGGCTACAAACTCACCTTAGTATAAGAGATCTAGCGAGATGATCGTCGATGATAATGGATGCCTTTTAAACACGAGAACCGCTACCTATCGAATAAGGCGCGTTCATTAATAATGACTCAAGAAATAAATCATACATAAGAACATCAAACTCAAACTTATAAAGTCATGATAAACTCGAGAGAAAACGATATAAGTAACTTCATTATACTTTACTACACTTTTAATTTACCATTTTACACTTTTAACAATGTCCGCCGGTACATACTACATGTACTAGCTTATTTACCCCTTTTAAACTTGTCAACCGTTTATGAAACGACTCGATAAACTAACTTACTATATATAGAAAGTCCTTCTACAAGTTTATCAAATGAAATTACTTTTAAAGTCCTTCACCCGACTCATTTTCAAACTACAAAATCTGGACAGATTTACTTTAATTTTTCAAACAACCGTTTTAACTTCTTTAAACGACTCCGTTTACAAAACCGACACTCGGGTATTAATGTAAACTCAACCTCTAAGGTAAAAACCTCATTATCAGTAGGTTACATATTTCAAAACTTCCATTTAGAGTCCCCGAGATTTGATCCAAATATCGACAACAACTATATGTAGTGTCGATACTCGTCTCCCGGTACACGATCAATCAAAACATCGTAACTTCGCGCTCGTTTGGAGATAGAACCTCTACCTTATATAAAATCGAAGCTAATAAAATTATCTACAACCCCAGGCTATAAGTTAAGCCATTTTCAAAACATAAAAATTCGGATTTTACAGTTTACTTACTGTTATAAAATGACCATTAAAAACTTGTATAAAATCACCTTTTTGATCAAAACCAACCATGAAAATGATCATTCCTATACCCTAACATCAACATATATGAACCATAACATTAAAATAATCATCAAATTAAAACCTTTAGATCAAAATGAAGTTTTTTACAAAATTCTTGCAAAAATCACCATTGATCATGGCAAGAACACCATGCATGATCATGGTTTCTACCTACCAACATCAAAAAATAAAAATGCCTTGCATGTAAGATTTTCTTATACCAAAATGATACTTGATCAATTATAAGAGTGTGTCTTGCTTTAGTTTTGCTCAAATCATTGTCAAATTCAAGTTAAAATTGTAAATGTGTGGTGTTTTAGGGTGCTGGTGATGTTACGGCTTATAGAGAGAGAAAGAGGAGAGGGTGGAAAATTTTTAGTGGAAGAAATGTGTTGTGTGTGTTTGTTTTTATCTTTTATATAGTGCTTGAGGGACCTTGGTTGCAATTTGGCAATAGTTGTGGCTCAAAATGAAAATAGTTAGCTAAAAAGCGGTAAATAACTATTAGTCAATTTTGAAAATATTTACGGGGCTCGGGTTTCATAAAGATACTTTTAAAATTTTAAAACGTACCTCAAAAATAATAATATCGACTCTCGACTCGACTTAACACGTCATTTAAAATAAAACATCAAAAATGACAAAAATCAAACGACCGACAATAAGACGTAAAATATTTGGCATCCATCGACATCACGCTTGCTAATACTCCTTATAATTAATAAATATTAAAAATAGACCTTCCAACATTGGTTTAAACTTAAACCTCCAAAAATAAATATCATTCAAACTCATCCAAAAATTTCAAAAATAATCGTAAAATAAGATTAAGCAATGACCTCGGTTTTAGGTTGTTACAAAAAATCACCATTAGGGCTTGGTTCATTGTGCGGCTTCGTTTTCCGTGTTCGTTTTTGCATGTTTCTTGTGATCTTTTGTCATTTTCTCAATATCCGTACCTAAAATACACAAGTAACAAACACAAGCATATATTTGGCATTTTTGATGATATTTATAGCATTTAAATCCCTTTTTGGATGATGAGACTATGTATAAAAGCAGTCTCATCAAAATACTAATAAGTATTACTCTGAATGTTCTGGCAAGATCATAAAGATATTGCGTAGAGACCTGGAACGAGTTTGAAGCAATTAAGAATCAAACCACTGTTGCTTTCCAGTTAGCATATGTTTAATTCAAGTGAATCTTACATATGACCTACCGCGATGCTGTTTGATCTTAACACTGGAAGGATTTCCATTCATCACTGTGAATACTAGAGAGTATCACTCTGAATGTTCTAGCAATACCACAAGGATAGAGCGTAGGACTCTGTGAATTATCGCTTGTGTTTTAATGATGAACAACAATTTATATATGGAATAAGTGTCCTAATGAGATTTTTGATGAATCTCGTTGGCTCTAGACTCTATAAGTGTACGTTTATTTGGTGATCGGAGGTTGGAGTAGACTGCCACCTTTTCAATATCTACTATCTCGGAGTGAGATAGTTGATAGAAATGAGTTGAACTCCGTGACAATAAAACAAACTTCTTTTGAGAGAAGCTTGAGTAGGCTGGGAAGGGTTGTGCTTTGCATCACTGGGTCCATGATGCTTTGTCTTCAATACCAGAAATCATCAATGTGATTCTGATAGTAGATGTATTGACCCGGTTTCTGCCTAAGTTGTATGGAGGGATTCTTTATTTACACCCTTTATCCTTACATTTCTTTTTCATTATTCAACCCCTTCAACGCTTACCAAGACGTCATAACTAGCACTTTGTTGTGAGTGTTCCAGTGCTAGCTTAAGTCATTAGTCGGCATTATTCTCGTACACTCAAATACTTCATCTTTCCTAAGGACATCTAAGTTCTAATGGATTGTCCCTAGGAAGATCCCTCCGGTTCTGGTTGGATAATAGGACGAATACCTAACCACCTTTTGACACCAATACTGTCGTGAATAAATGTGTTGAAGGGTATAGATATGGTAACCAGAAAAACTTTCTATATCACCAAACACGCTCCCCCTATATATGTGCATTATAAAAGGAAGAGAAAGCACTTATATCAAAGATCTAATCCAAGAGTAAAGCATTTTTTGATCACATTTTAATCACTATTCTCCCCCTCAAAAATCGCATGAAATTGAAATTTTTGTGTAACTAGTGAAAAAACATGGAGAGAATAATGTGTCATGAAAAGTTGGAACAAATGTTTACGAAATCATTATACTCTCCCTCGAAAAGAGAGTAGTTAAAATAGGGGAGTACATGAGCACATAGTTTTGAAATACTTTTAAAATTGTGCTCAAAAGTCCGAGAAAAATTGTGTTCATGAGCTTAAAACTTTGAATGTTTTGATATAAGCTCATGACCGAGAAAAACGAATTTCTCGTTGTTGAGGATAAGTCAAAAATTTTCCTTTATTTAGGGACCGGGTTATAGTCTGACATGTGATTATAAGCCATTATGAGAAGAAAATAGAAAAGACATGTTTTGAAAACATTTGAACTCTCGTTCGAACTTTATGTACGTACCCGTGTCGTTATTGAACAACATTTCTAAGTACGTCCATATTATGGATGCTGAGAGACATGTCGATGAGGAATATTTTTTGTATTTTTGAAAGATTTTCTCATTTTTTATTTTGTTTTTATAGGTTTTATATTTTTGTATTTTGATTTTCTAATAGATATATACAAGGTTACTGCGAATGTGTAAGACGTTCAAGTTCATCTAGAGTGAAACTACGTATACCAAATCGACGAACCAAGAATTCAAATCAATCTTGAGAAAGAGCTTTGGTAAAGATGTCGGCTACATGGTAGTCTGTCTTGACATATTACAGTTCGATCGTTCCTCTTTCCACATGCTCCTTTATGAAACGGAATCGGACAGCTATGTGCTTGGTCTTGGAGTGTTGGACCGGGTTGCAGGATATGGCTATGGCTGATTATGAATCACAATAAATAGGAACTTTGTTAAAGTGAAAGCCATAATCTGTGAGTTGTGTTCTCATCCAAAGGACTTGATCACAACACACGGATAGAGACACATATTCTGCTTCCGCGGTGGACAATGTCTTAAAGTCTTGTTTTCTTGATGACCAGCTCACTAGCTTCTCGCCTAAGAATTGTGATCCACCGCAAGTGCTCTTGAATGTATCATGACACCCTTCATGGTCGGCATCTGAAAAACTAGTGAGATTAAAACCAGAATCCTTCGTATACTAGAGACCCATGTGAATGGTTCCCCAGAGATAACGAAAGATCCTTTTAACCTCCTTGAGGTGCTTCTCGGTTGGCTTATCCTGGTACCGAGCACATAAACAAGTAGCATGCACAATATCCGGTCTACTTGATGTTAAGTACATAAGGGACCCGATCATACTTTGGTGTTTTGTAGCGTCTACAAATGTCCCTTTCTTTTCCAAATTAAGCTTGTGTTTAGTGTCCATTAGAGTACCAATAGGATCACAGTTTTCCATACCAAATTTCGTTAGAATCTCAAGTACATACTTAGACTGATTTATGAAGATACCACAAGGGGATTGGTGAACTTGGAGACCAATAAAAAACATCATTTCCCCCATCATGTACATTTCGAATCGGCTTTTCATAAGGCCGACAAATAATATCGAATATTTTGGGTTAGTAGAACCAAATATAATATCATCTACATAGACCTGAGCTACCAAGATGTCGTTGCCGTAGTGCTTTATAAACAACGTTGGATCAATTGTTCCTTTGCTGAAGTGAATTTGTAGAAGAAATTATAATAATTCGTCGTACCATGCCCTCGGTGCTTGTTTTAAACCATAAATTACCTTTTTCAACTTGTAGACATGGCTTGGATGTTCGGTGTTGATGAAACCTTCAGGTTGACATACATACACATCTTCTTTTAACGACCCATGCAAGAAAGCCATCTTCACGTCCATTTGATACACAGTGAATGATTAGTGTGCAACGTATGCCAAGAAAATCCTAATAGCTTCCATCCGAGCAACTGGGTGAAGGATTCTGCGAAATCAATTCCCTCCTAATGACCGTTTTCTCCTCATCCAGCTTGTTTTTGAATAACCATTTCAGTGTAAGGGGATTGATACAAGCGTTTTGATATGGTTCAAGATTAATTCTCGGTATCTCCTCGAATTGATCACAGCTAAAAGTGGAATGATTTGTTCTTGGTGACAAATAGTGGGTTTGGTTTTCTATTCTACTGAAAAGATAAATGAATGAAGTAATGAAATAAAACTTGAAGTTAGTTAAAGTAAATGAAAAAGCAGTGAAATGACCTTACTGAAGAAATGTGTAATTCGGAATAAATGACCATGCGGAATAAATTCCTATTCGGAATAATTACTACTCGGAATAAAGCTCTATGCGGAATATTGGACTATGCTGAATAAACATACTACTCGGAATAAATAATCTCTATGCAGAATAAACATGCTATGCGGAATATCTTACTCGGAATAATCTCCATGTGGAATAACAAAGGCTACTCGGAATATTGAAGTTATTTGGAATGTTGAAGCTTATGCGGAATAAAGGGTAATTCGGAATGTTATAGCCATGCGGAATAACTGGTTCTATGCGGAGTGTTTTACTACTCGGAATAATGAACCTATGCGGAATAACATACTCTATGCGGAATATTAGGGCTATTCGGAATATATAAATATTCCGGATAAGGGACAAAAGAAGTAGGCTATTCGGAATATATGAATATTCCGAATAAGGGACAAGGCAAATGGACAATTCGGAATATTGCTGGGATTGAAGAACAGAAGACAGAAACTTAAACAGGGGAACACCAATTTGTCAAAAATCGACCAAGGTTCTAACCAAATCTTGAACAAAACTAATCACAAATCATCTACTAGTCATAAACAACCAATCCCAATCATAAAAACACAAAACCCATTAACTTTTGAAGATCAAATTCAACTAAACTAGAACTTTAACACTTTGAATAAAAAGATGAAGATGAACAAGATGAATGAAAAGATTAAATGTAAATTTGTATTGATGATTAAGATTCAACAAAAAAAATGGAAGAATTAAACTTACAAGATTCAAGAAGAAATCAAAGAAAATGAAAACCACTCCTTAAGGGAGATGGTTCTTACTACGAACTAGGAAAAAATGTAACTGAATAAAAAACTGGTGCCAAATGTGTGAGGGGTTTTCCTTATATAGGCTGGTGGTTGGTGGGTGATTTGGGCTTTCTTCCTCTCTTCTTGTCTTCTCGTCTTTTCAGAAAAGTTGACGTTTTCGATTCTGATTCGGGATTTGTCGACGATTAAATTCAACTCGTCTTTTAATTTCTTCGTTTAATAGACTTGAGTTTCTTCGTCATATGTAAATCGTCCATCTTTGGTCCTTTTCTTCGATAAATCTTCAAACAGGCCCATTGACTTCCAATCTTTTGCATCTCTTGGACAATAGACTTCGTCTTGAATCTTTTTCCTTGATAAAACCCGTGCAATCCTATGTTTTCTTCAATATTCATCCGGTTGCCTCTGAAAACAAAATAAACACAAAACCCACGCATAATTCCAAACAAATGATATTAAACACGCGTTTTGGTCTTGTTTTAGTAAGAAATAAGTGGTAAAAGGATGGGTGTTTTCACACCTATCAAATCCCCTGCACTTAACCATTTCCATGCCCTAATGCAATGCTTAGTGATAAAGCAAATTTACATTTTTCTCATAATTAATCAACCTTGGCCTTATTAAAATACTACTAAACAAAAAATTAAAGTACTAAGAGAAATTAAAACTTTAAAGTAAACAAAAGGATAGAAAACCATTTTCACTTGAAAATAGCTATATGGAAATAACTTGCAAAGAGATCAAGGACTTACATTAGGGCTTTGGTGCTGCGAAGATTTATCATCCTCAAGTTTCACGTTCCCCAAACTAAGCTTAATAACGAGATCATTGTTATTATAAGTTAGCAAATCAAACACTTACACACATGGCTTAATTAAATGCTTAAACTCCCTTATTCCTAGGTGTATCTCTTGTATTTTATTTTTGTCTTAGAATGATCATGAAGATGCATTTTTGGACTTATTTCGATAGTTTATTTAGGCTGAAAGCAAAGTAGGACGATTTGATCAATAGTTAGCTAAAGGACAAAATCTCTTAAAACTGCTTCTCGGGATATCAAAAAGTTCATATCTTGGCATAACTCGGTTCACGATTTGAGACCTTTCTCGGGCCGATATTTGGCATGTACTTCATACTTCATATCTTGAGAGACGTGCTTGAGATAATGGTCTTCTCATCGTTAATAGAGTTTCTTCACTTGGAGACTTTTGAGGGGTACTCCAACTTTGTTGACCATGACTTCATGATTATTTCTTCAATCTCTAATTGGGATTTTGAGATACAACGATCCGCCTCCTTTTCGGATTTGAATCTATTTATCCTCATACCTTGTTAGGGTCTTTTCGGATAGACTTCTCCATGATCTTTATGGGAGTTGAGTGCTTTTCGTCGTGAGTCTTGATCCTTCATATTGATCTTGGGAATAATGCTTTTCACATCACCTTGGATCTTTAGCAATAAGATTGAATCCTCATGCCTTGTTAGGGCCTTTTCGGACTCGCCAATCTTCGCGCCCTGCTTCATAAGTTATGCATTGGCTATGAACTCTTATCATTATCGAGCAACTTTTAAACGATCTTGGGCTAGAAGCTAAGTAACTTTTTAAATCGTACGACCTTACTTATTGCAGATAAATTATTAGCAAGTGATGGGAGAATAGGCAAATAATTACACCAAGTGAGCTTGTGCAAGAATACCGACTTATAATTGACTCTATCATTTCTCGTTCTCCACAATTTAAAATATCAAGTAATGAGACTCGTGGATACTTAGCCTAATAAACCACTTAAGGTCTACATGGTTAAGGATACTAGCTAGAATAAACTTGGATAAGTCTATTCAGGTTGAGTCAAAATAATCGCAACGGGCCTAATATATCAAAGACTTCTAAACTAGCTACACCACTTTATTAATATTTTTGACTTATTTGCGGGATATATACATATGAAAGCAACGATAAAAAATTAAAAATTACGACTAAATGGCCAAAGTTAATTAAAAATTTGAAAAATGTTGAAAAAGATGATTTTCCGGTTAAATGAAGGCATTTTCATGGAAAAGTCCACTTAAAACTTCGATAGAAGTCCCCCCTACACTTAAGATAAACATTGTCCTCAATGTTTAAGCATGTGGGAAAAGTCTCCCCTACACTTATGACATTGTGCACGTTGGTTAACTCAAGTTAAGGAAGAGACGACTAACGTGATCAATTTCAAATGTGAGTATGAAGAAAATTGAATCACGATAGTTGAGAGATAGAACCGGATTTCGGATAACACGGGAGCACGGTTATTCAAAGGTTCCAAAAGTGCATTCATCCCTGTAATCACATCACCACACAAACACAAATACCTATAGAGGTCCCCCTACACTTAGGAGGTTAAAACGGAAAAGGATAGATACTTGGGCTGCCTCCCGAGGCGCGCTTGTTTTTGATAACCGAGTCACGAGCCTGACTCGACCCAAAATTAGTTCATGGGAAACGTGGTGAGGGATGGAATCATCTCGTGAGAGATGTCCTCACCAAAGTACAACTTCCCCGGCAGCAGCGCCATTTGATACAAGCGTTTTGATATGGTTCAAGATTAATTCTCGGTATCTCCTCGAATTGATCACAGCTAAAAGTGGAATGATTTGTTCTTGGTGACAAATAGTTGGTTTGGTTTTCTATTCTATTGAAAAGATAAATGAATGAAGTAATGAAATAAAACTTGAAGTTAATTAAATTAAATGAAAAAGCAGTGAAATGACCTTACTGAAGAAATGTGTAATTCGGAATAAATGACCACGCGGAATAAATTCCTATTCGGAATAATTACTACTCGGAATAAAGCTCTATGCGGAATATTGGACTATGCTGAATAAACATACGACTCGGAATAAATAATCTCTATGCGGAATAAACATGCTATGCGGAATATCTTACTCGGAATAATCTCCATGCGGAATAACAAAGGCTACTCGGAATATTGAAGTTATTCGGAATGTTGAAGCTTATGCGGAATAAAGGGTAATTCAGAATGTTATAGCCATGCGGAATAACTGGTTCTATGCGGAATGTTTTACTACTCGGAATAATGAACCTATGCGGAATAACATACTCTATGCGGAATATTAGGGCTATCCGGAATATATAAATATTCCGGATAAGGGACAAAAGAAGTAGGCTATTCGGAATATATGAATATTCCGAATAAGGGACAAGGCAAATGGACAATTCGGAATATTGCTGGGATTGAAGAACAGAAGACAGAAACTTAAACAGGGGAACACGACTTTGTCAAAAATCGACCAAGGTTCTAACCAAATCTTGAACAAAACTAATCACAAATCATCTACTAGTCATAAACAACCAATCCCAATCATAAAAACACAAAACCCATTAACTTTTGAAGATCAAAATCAACTAAACTAGAACTTTAAAACTTTGAATAAAAAGATGAAGATGAACAAGATGAATGAAAACATTAAATGTAAATTGTATTGATGATTAAGATTCAACAAAAAAATGGAAGAATTAAACTTACAAGATTCAAGAAGAAATCAAAGAAAATGAAAACCACTCCTTAAGGGAGATGGTTCTTCCTACGAACTAGGAAAAAATGTAACTGAATAAAAAACTGGTGCCAAATGTGTGAGGGGTTTTCCTTATATAGGCTAGTGGTTGGTGGGTGATTTGGGCTTTCTTCATCTCTTCTTGTCTTCTCGTCTTTTCAGAAAAGTTAACGTTTTCGATTTTGATTCGGGATTTGTCGACGATTAAATTCAACTCGTCTTTTAATTTCTTCGTTTAATAGACTTGGGTTTCTTCGTCATATGTAAATCGTCCATCTTTGGTCCTTTTCTTCGATAAATCTTCAAACAGGCCCATTGACTTCCAATCTTTTGCATCTCTTGGAAAATAGACTTTGTCTTGAATCTTTTTCCTTGATAAAACCCGTGCAATCCCATGTTTTCTTCATATTCATCTGGTTGACTCTGAAAACACAATAAACACAAAAACCACGCATAATTCCAAACAAATGATATTAAACACGCGTTTTGGTCTTGTTTTAGTAAGAAATAAGTGGTAAAAGGATGGGTGTTTTCACACCTATCAGGGATCGATATTGTCCGGGCGTGGTACCAACTCCCATACATCAAGTCGGATGAACTGATTGAGCTATTTTGCATAGACTCAATCCATGATGCATCGGTCATTGCTTCTTTCACACTTGTTGGTTCCATTGTGCTGACTGATAGTGCATAGATACACATATCACCATCGGTACGCAGCTGATTTTATGTTGAGACTGGTCGTGAAAGATTGCCAATCACTTGAACCAACGGATGATTCTTAGTCCATTTGTGTTCATGTGGAAGTGTATGAGAAACTTGATTCGAGATCGACGGATCCACATATGTTGTTGAAGGCTGAGTAGTACTTGTGGAAGCTGCAAATGGATTAACAAACTCATGTTCGTTGAGCATCGCATTGTTTGCATTTTCAGCAACTATTTCATTCTGAAGATGAACATGATTAGGAATTTGCTGAGAATGTTGTTGATTTGCATCAGCAGTCGGAGAAGTGGTTGGAATGTTTGGAGTCAATATGGTTGAGGTTGACTTAGATGGTGCAAAAACGGATGTCGTTGGTGTAGATGCAATTGGTGGTTCTGGAACTACCGTAGCAGGTGTAGCCGGGGCATGTTGAGGAACACCAAATGACGAAGGACCCTCCATATATTCATCACAAATTAGCCCAAATAAAACTTCCAAGTCACGTTTCGAAGGTTGTAACGATGAGATTGCTGATGGTGTAAATTGAAGCGCGAGTCCTGAACTTACTTGTCCAGAAGTCTGACCTTGAAGCTCGGGATGTGAACTTCTATGCTGAGAGGCCATACCCGAGAGTTCATCAAAGGTAACATTCATAGTCTCCATTACCTTTTTCGTCCTTCGATTATAAAACCTGTAAGCACACGCAGTTGAAGAATAACCAATGAAAAAACCAATATCACCTTTAGGTTCAAGTTTACCGATATCTTCACGATCATTCTTCGGATCACATAATGCACCGAAGACATGTAAAAAAGAAATATCCGGTTTTCTTCCATTAATGATCTCATAATGTGTTTTGTGGAAAGGGTGTGAATAATGGAGCGGTTTTGAGTATAAATGCAGTTTCTATAGCGTCGGCCCAAAGGAATAACAGTGCATTGGAGGAGAGAAGCATCGTCCGAGCAGCTTCAACTAACGTACGATTCCTCCGTTCCACAACTCCATTCTACTCTGGAGTTCTTACAGCCGAAGTTTGATGAGAAATCCCAACTTCGTCAAAATAAGCTTTCAGTTTCTGATTGGTGAATTTTGTGTTGTTATCCGTTCTTACAATGATAACAAGGGCTTGAAGTAGCACTGATTTTTTCTTCAAGAAAATAATGATTACATCAGGGGTTTCATCTTTCGAAGCAAGAAAAGGAACCCATGTGTAACGAGAATAATCATCCACAATCACAAGGACATACCGCTTTCCATTAATGCTTTTGATTCTCATTGGGCCACACAAATCCATATGTTGGAGATGTAACCTTTTCGTTGAGTTGGGAACAGGTTTAGGTTTGTGAGGCTTCTTCTTACTTTTACCTTGCTCACATAAAGGACAAAGATGGTCTTTTGTATATTTGAACTTTGGAAGACCGGTAACAAGATCATCTTTTGCGAGTTGGGTGATGGCATTGAAATTGAGATGAGATAACCTTTGATGCCATAACCATGACTTTGTTGATGTGGCTCAGGCCATGAGACAAATTGGAGAAGCAGCAGACATTTGAAAAAGATCAATGGTGTAAAGGTTGGTGGTAGGATTTCCTTTCAACAAATCAATTGCTTCAAGATCTCTTACAAATCATGTATGACTTCTGAAAGCAACCTCCAAATCAAAATCACAAAATTGCCAAACGAGAACAAATTGTGTCCCAAGCGATAAACAAAAGAGACTCTAGTGATGATTATATTTCCCCAATGAAGATCACCATAGCCTAGAATTGCAGCAAATAGCCTAGAATTGCAGCAACATGATCATTTCCAAATCAGACAGTTCCCATGAATCGCCAAACAAAGTTCTTGAGAAGGCTTCGATTCCCAGTCATATTTTTGGAACAGCCTGAGTCCACGCACCAGAGACAAATTTCAACAGCCTGCCAATGATAAGAGAAGAAAATATTTTGGCAACCGATGAAATAGGTTCCTGTAGGGTTAGATGATAATTAAGCCTTATCACATACCGACATTTCATTGTCAGTATGAGATCTCCTAGTGTCGATAACTTTTCCACTACAGTCAAAATTTCTACCAGTAGGCAACCATTTAGAGGTGATTCTAGGGCTACTAGGCTTAGCAAGAATTTATGTGGTTCCTACGTTCGTACTTTTAGGAACATACACCTTAGCCTTAGGAGTGCTATGTTTTTCACTAATTGACATCTTGTCAATTCGAGTGTAACCACTATAATTCAACCCATTCATAGTCAAACCACAAGCATCATGACTAAAAGTAAAGAAACATTTATTACATTTAGCACATATAACTTCAGATTTTTCATTCCGAATAGCAAGCTTAAAGTCATTACATTCAGATGAATTAAGTTTCTGATTATGATTAAAAAACGGTAAATTCCTAGGGTGTTCTTCTACTTCCGCATTATTAATCTTGGTACGACTACTTCTAGAGGAAAATGGGACCCTATCATTCCTTGTATTGCTCGTAGGCTGTGGCCTTTTGCTCTTAGTGTAGTTGTTTATCCCAGTAGAAGAAGACACGCGTCTATTAGAATTATCACTTTTTAAATCAATGACTTGTGGTTGAGAGATAGTGGTCGGTTTTGTCCTAACGCTTGCTTTACGTTGTTTGCTAGGCACAGAGGTATTGACCCTAGGTTGAGAGGGGGGACCAACATGAAACATTCACGGGGCAATCACAGCAACTTTCGTTCCAGCAACCTTGGGAAAAGGTGTTACAGCAATACGAGTAGGTCCCCAGGCTACTGGTTTCTGAATCATCGTGTCTACAATTGAGTTAGTCACAGAAGTCTTATCTTCTAACAAGGCCTTTACCTTACAGTTCTCACAGATTTTATCGATAAGTTTCTGATAGACAGACTTACTTTGTTCAACAGCCCGCTTATATGAAACAACAACAGATTCTAAATCTGCAATCTTAGCCTTAAGCTTCTGAACATACCCATCACTGGCGTTCTCTAACCCAGAAGAAGCCAGATTGTTTCCCTGAGTGTTCATCCCAAACTTAGATCGATTTAGGTTGTGTAAACAAGATTTAATCAAGTTAAACACGTAGAGAAACTTTGTTGTGTATAAAATAATTTAAGTAATATGCGGAATTAATACTTAAACAAGAACACAGAAACAATGTAAAACAAACTTTCACTTTATTGATTAGAACAAACTTGCGTACAATGAAAGTGTTAAACAAATGAAAACTTATATTGAAACAAAACCTAAAGGCCTCCTTTTATAGACATAAGGAGCCTTGTACAAGAGTCTACGTATCAACTATTTTAGGTAAAGATAAACATGGAAAATACATTGTTGATCATATCTTTACTAGAAACAAACTAGAAACATAATACGCGTAGACTAAGTCTTCTATCAGTGCTTGACTTCATCCTGTCAACGCTTGATCTGTCAACGCTTGTTTTCTTCTTATCAACGCTTGTTTTCTTCTTGTCAGCGTCCAAGTGTACTGGCTATATTTTATTCCCAACAATCCTCCCCTAAACTTGATATCTACTCTAGTGATCAAGTTTCTGAATAAAAACTAAGAACTAGGAGGATTCTTACAAATCATATCATATTTGTAATAAACATGCCTAATCAAATCTTTGGCCACGTCACTTGAATAGTCAATCTCAAGCTGTGTTGTCTTCATCTTTTACAAAACTTCTTTGGACATGGGATACTCAGCATCTACAAGTAGATACTCAGCAAACTTTATAGAACTCAAATAATACACACCAGCAGCTGAATACAAACGCCATTGAAGTCCACTGATATCATCCTCAAGATCCTTCCAAACAAGATCTTCATCTTCTGGTGCACACATTCTCTTGAATGTTGACCAAAGCTTTATTCCATTAACTGAAGTAGGCGCTTCAGTCTCATACTTGGCCAGTAATAACCTCCAAAGGTCTGGCAAGTCTTCCCTATCCATACTTGCAAAGAGAGACATAAGAGTAGTAAATGTGTGTACCTCTTTCCCATATCTGCCAATCATCCAAAACCCACTTGCATCTTCTTCATAGCTAATGATAGGGTTTCTGGCATCAAGAGGTAACAGTTGTACCATATTTGAATCTTCCATGGGTGAGAGCTTAATGCTCCTTCTTATAACAGCTTCACTAGGATTCAATTTATCCATATCTACAGGGAATTCAAGTGGAACTCCCTTCTTCAAAGGCCTTGGAACAATCATTGCCTTTTGAATCTCCATCTCTTCTGCAAGTTCTTATCTCCTTTCATCTGAGAGAAGTTTGATAGTATTCATTTCCTGCACTGTTGCGCAAATGGGATAAGCCTTATACTCCAACTCTTCAAAGGTTAATCCCTGTAATTTATGAAATGCCCATCCTGTTTGATGTCATCTGAACAACATGTAGTAAAGCTCCCTTCTATCTCTCTTCAGCAGTGAGAAAACATTGCTAGCCTTATGCTTCAGAATGACCTTGCAGTCTCTTTGAACTCTTAGAAGAATCTCTAATCCCCAAATTTGATCTGAAATAGTCATATATGGATTCTCCATAACCTTATCTTCCCAAGCATGGTACATCTGACCAACTTATGGCATATCATAATCTACCTGCAACTTTAACTCTCTAAGTTTCTCCCTTGCCAACTCATCACCATATTCAAGTCTTTCTGGTTGTTCAATTATCATAACACTTGAATATGAACTTCCTTCATCACTTCCTTCTTGTTCCTCAGAAGTAACTACAAATGGTGATTCACCAACCTTCCTCTTTTCTTGTTCCATAAGTTGTGCATCTAATATAGGAATTTTTTCAATTCTTTGCAATTATAGTTTGTTTCCTCGACTCACTCGAATTGAAATCAAATTTAAACGTGGATTGATTGTTTTTGGTAAAAATACTTTGTTTGGTAATTAAAACTAAAAACTATTTTAAAATAAAAACTAATTAATCTAATAAAAAGGGAAATATTTAATTAATACTACTTTTTCAAATTTTAAACAAAACTATTTGAAAAATCATAGACTAATTTAAATAAAACTAATTTGAAACTACACAAAATTAATTAAACTATTTTTAAATGAAATCTATTTTAAACTATTTTTAATTAAAACTAAATTAATTGAAAACTAATTTTAAAAACTAAATTTAAAAACAATTAAAATTTAAAATATTTTTTAATTATTTTTTTTTAAAAAGCTTTATAAAAGTAAATATAAAGAAAAACTTATAATTAAAATTAATAAAACTAAAATTTGTATTTAAATTATTTTAAATAAACTGGCAGCTAAGATTAAGACTATATTAATTACTAAACTGGTATTTAAACTCAAATGAAGCAGTAGAGGAGATGGTAAAGGTGTTGGACTAATATACGAAGGGT
The DNA here is from genome assembly GCA_025667525.1 of Glebionis coronaria. Classification (NCBI taxonomy): domain Eukaryota; kingdom Viridiplantae; phylum Streptophyta; class Magnoliopsida; order Asterales; family Asteraceae; genus Glebionis; species Glebionis coronaria. The sequence continues at coordinate 384,209,477 of CM046874.1, forward strand.
CAGGAGTTCGAAACCCAGCAGTGACGACTTTTTGCTATATATTTTTTTTATTGCTGGAATGATTGAAACAAAACAGATCAATTGGATCTGTTTCCTTTGAGCAGATAGCAAAATTACAAACCCCAAATAAGCACAAAATGCTTAACAGATAAGCAAATGAACAGAAAAGCAAATAAGCAAACGAACAGAAAAACAAATAAGCAGCTAGAAAACAAACCAAATAAGCTTATAAAACTAAAGATAAAATAAGCAGATACGCAAAACTAAGCAGATTCAAATACTACTTAAAATAAGCACACAATATCAGCAGCTTAACACTAAATAATCCAACTAAACTAGCAGACTTTAATAAACCAAAAATAAAACAAAACCAAACAAATCAGCAACTAACAAAGAGAATAATCAAATCTGAATATCATAACAATAACCTAAATAAGCTATTATACGCAAAACTTTAAACAACTCAAATACCAAATCAAATAAACAAAGCAGCTTAAAACTAAAAAAATAAACAACTAAACGAGCAGACTATAGCAAATTTAAACCAAAACCAAAATATAAAAAAAAAAACTTTAACAAAACTTAAGTAGATAAGACAAATAAGTAGATCCAACCAAACTCAAACTCAAACAAGATAATACTATCAAATTCAAGCAAACTAAACTTATACCAGCAGATTAATAACATAAGCAAATTCGAATAACCAATTAATCTAAAAACTTATAATTAAAGAGAAATAAAACCTGATGAAGATTCCTTTGGGAAGTAGGAAGGCGCTGAACCCCCTATGAACCGAATCGAACATCTCCTTTACCCAAACCTCATCATCATCATCATTCGAATCATGAACATAAACCCAATCGAACCAATAATTTTATTCGAACCCTTTTTTATTTAACTTTCAGTAGGGAAGTTAATCATCCACTATTTTTACTTTAAAATTATTAAACAAAAACAGAATAAAGATGAATTGCAATTAAAATTTAAATAATTAAAGAGACGAATTTTTAACCGAAATAAACTTTCATTAATAACTGAAAATAGATTACAAATACAGAAAAGAAATTACAATTAACCTAACATCTAATTTTTGCAAAATAAAATAAAAATAAAAATAAAGGCACACCCAATTACAGATTATATGGGGGTATTTATAGCCAACCCCCTATGGCTTGTTGATGAATCTTGGTGAGTAAGTCTTCAATCTTGACCCTTTAACGCATCTTTTCTCTTTCTTTTCCTTGATCAACGGTGGATAAAAGCCCTCTTTCACACAGATTGCCAAAGTGGCACAAATCTGTGCTAGTTGTGTTTCTTTGGTGGTGATTTTGGATCATTTGATTGGTGGATTGGGGGATATTGGTTGTCACAGCCAATAAGAGAAGATAAAATGGCCACGTAGATTAGAGGACCACATAGTGTTCATCCGATAAACTTGGGGATTTAATCCTCAAGCGTGTGAATCACACGGATCACATAAAAGCCCCAATTAATTTGGTAAATTTCTTGATTAGGGTTTTGGATAAAAGTGGTGGTGGTTGCATTTTTTTGTGGGAGAGAGATGGAGTCACATAGTTTCTAACGAAACAAATAAATGTGTGAGGTGGGTAAATCGTTTTTAATAAAACGTGTGTGTGGGAGTAAAAGTTGACCATAATTTTTGTGTGTATATTGAGAGTTAGACCAAGGATTGTAAACTTTGACCAAAAATGAATCCGTCCCATTTTGTTTAAGCAATTGGGCTTGGCCCAAAAACTACCAAATACCCCTCCGTTTCAATTGTTGTTTAACCTTGGGCCTAAATGGGCTTTAACCCATTATAGAATGTAATTAGTATCCTTAGTGGGCTTTTTGGGCGCAATACCCAAATGTGGGACCCACTTTTCTCAAATGTCTTCATAAATATTAAATCCGCTAAAAATGAACATGAAATTGGCTTCCTTGACAATTGTTAGAAATACGTTTTTACGTATATTAGAAGTATCGGTCACTCCATAATATGATTTATGTTGTAATAGCTCGTAGTTAGGAATTAGTTATTATTTGCTTATTAACTTAAGTAAGAACCGGTCCATGGGCTTGTCATGGACCGGCCCAAGTCCACTTATGACTTGGAACTATAAATACCCCTTTCCACCATGGAAAGGGGTTGGTTGTTGTCATTTCTTTGATTGCATATTAATAAAATTCACATAGTTTCTCTCACTTTCTCTCTCTAACTTTCTCTCTCTAGAAATCAACAAACCCCTTCATAGATTCATTGATTATCAATATTCTACATTTGGTATCAGAGCTATGGGGTGATTTAAGGTGGTGATTTGTGTGGTTTTTTAGTTTTGATTGTATTAGTGTTCTTTAAGAAAAATCATCTTGATTCTTGGTGTTTTTGGTGTTTTTGTGATTGGGATTAGTGGATAAGTATTAGTTGTTACTTATTTTAGTCAAAAGCACAAAACTTTTTGGGTAATTTGGTCAAAATCTGGGCTTAATCTTCATATTCACTGTTCGACTGTTCATCGTAAGGAGTTTCTGATTAACTCAGCAAAAGTTCCGGATCAAGAAGTTCCGGATCAAGGAGTTCCGGATCAAGAAGTTCCGGATCAAGGAGTTCCGGATCAAGAAGTTCCGGATCAAGGAGTTCCGGATCAAGGAGTTCCGAGTCAAGAAGTTCCGAATCAAGAAACTTCCGAACCAAGAACTTCCGAGTCAAGAAGTTCCGGATCAATCCAAAGTTCCGAACCAAGAAACTTCCGAACCAAGAAGTTCCGGATCAAGAAACTTCCGAACCAAGAACTTCCGAGTCAAGAAGTTCCGGATCAAGCCAAAGTTCCGAACCAAGAACTTCCGAGTCAAGAAGTTCCGGATCAAGCCAAAGTTCCGGATCAAGAACTTCCGAACCAAGAAGTTCCGGATCAACCCAAAAGTTCCGAATCAAGGTAATCTTCCGAATCAACAAAAAGTTCTGAATCAAGGTAATCTTCCGAATCAAACTTCCGAATCAACAAAAAGTTCCGAATCAAGGGTTATTTTGCTTGAGGATTTAATCTTGGTTTCTTACAACAAAAACACAACACAATTCACAAGCTTTACTTCACTGCTCGATCAACCGATAATCTCTGTTTCTTTGAAGAAAAACAAAATGAATCCAAATTCAGTAATGCCTCAGATGACATCTCTTACGGATATATCAATCATAACGGGAACTGATAGCCGTCCACCGATGCTCATTAAAGAGGTGTTTGAGGCATGGCAAGGTCGAATGATGCAATATCTAAAGGGGAAACCGACATACGGAAGGCTTATGGTCAAATCGATTTTGAATGGTCCACTCGACTATGGTACCATTACGGTTGACAACGTGACTAGACCACGAGAATTTGAAGAACTCACTCCAGCTCAACAAGTTGTTGAGCTGGAGTAAGTTCTTCAAATTCTCGTGGTCTAGTCACGTTATCAACCGTAATGGTACCATAGTCGAGTGGACCATTCAAAATCGATTTGACCATAAGTCTTCCGTATGTCGGTTTTCCCTTTAGATATTGCATCATTCGACCTTGCCATGCCTCAAACACCTCTTTAATGAGCATCGGTGGACGGCTATCAGTTCCCGTTATGATTGATATATCCGTAAGAGATGTCATCTGAGGCATTACTGAATTTGGATTCATTTTGTTTTTCTTCAAAGAAACAGAGATTATCGGTTGATCGAGCAGTGAAGTAAAGCTTGTGAATTGTGTTGTGTTTTTGTTGTAAGAAACCAAGATTAAATCCTCTAAAAAATCGTCGAAAAAACAAGCAAAATAACCCTTGATTCGGAACTTTTTGTTGATTCGGAAGTTTGATTCGGAAGATTACCTTGATTCGGAACTTTTTTGTTGATTCGGAAGATTACCTTGATTCGGAACTTTTGGGTTGATCCGGAACTTCTTGGTTCGGAAGTTCTTGATCCGGAACTTTGACTTGATCCGGAACTTCTTGACTCGGAAGTTCTTGGTTCGGAACTTTGGCTTGATCCGGAACTTCTTGACTCGGAAGTTCTTGGTTCGGAAGTTTCTTGATCCGGAACTTCTTGGTTCGGAAGTTTCTTGATCCGGAACTTCTTGATTCGGAAGTTTCTTGATTCGGAACTTCTTGACTCGGAACTCCTTGGTTCGGAAGTTTCTTGATTCGGAACTTCTTGACTCGGAACTCCTTGATCCGGAACTCCTTGATCCGGAACTTCTTGATCCGGAACTCCTTGATCCGGAACTTCTTGATCCGGAACTTTTGCTGAGTTAATCAGAAACTCCTTACGATGAACAGTCGAACAGTGAATATGAAGATTAAGCCCAGATTTTGACCAAATAACCCAAAAAGTTTTGTGCTTTCGACTAAAATAAGTAACAACTAATACTTATCCACTAATCCCAATCACAAAAACACCAAAAAACACCAAGAATCAAGATGATTTTTCTTAAAGAACACTAATACAATCAAAAACTAAAAAACCACACAAATCACCACCTTAAATCACCCCATAGCTCTGATACCAAATGTAGAATATTGATAATCAATGAATCTATGAAGGGGTTTGTTGATTTCTAGAGAGAGAAAGTTAGAGAGAGAAAGTGAGAGAAACTATGTGAATTTTATTAATATGCAATCAAAGAAATGACAACAACCAACCCCTTTCCATGGTGGAAAGGGGTATTTATAGTTCCAAGTCATAAGTGGACTTGGGCCGGTCCATGACAAGCCCATGGACCGGTTCTTACTTAAGTTAATAAGAAAATAATAACTAATTCCTAACTACGAGCTATTACAACATAAATCATATTGTGGAGTGACCGATACTTCTAATATACGTAAAAACGTATTTCTAACAATAATATAAATCATATTGCAGATGCAGATGAAAAAGCTCTTCAAACAATTCTCCAAGCTCTTCCTCATGACATCTATAGGATGGTGAGTCAGTATACGGTGGCAAAGGATCTATGGGAACGTCTTAAGGTGTTGCTACAAGGCACGTCTCTCACCAAACAAGAAAGGGAGTGTCAGCTGTATGATTTGTTTGATAGATTCACCTACAACCCAGGGGAAACACTCCACGATTATTACTTCAGATTCACCACACTCATGAATGATCTGAATGTATACAATCTTGTGATTGCACCATTCCAGGTTAACACCAAATTCTTGAATACTCTACCTCAAGCTGAATGGGGTGAGTATATTACCGATGTGAAGTTAACCCGGGATTTGCATAAGTGCAACTTAGATCAAATCTATGCCTTCCTTCAACAGCATGAGAAGCATGTGATTATGCACCGTTCTCCTCGTGGTATGCACCCAGATTCTTTAGCATTGATGGCAAATCAACCAAGCTTGTCTCACAACAACACACCCTATATCTTGGGACATCAAGCTTATCATCAATCACCTTACTTGACACCAGCCTTTCCCCAATACTCGATTCTACCACAACCACCCACCTCACATCAGCAACAATATCGGTTCAATGCACCCTCACCACAGTATGCTTCACAACTTCATCCAGCAAATGTTGCACCTTATGCTCAGCCATCATATTCTTCTTATCAAGAGAATGCAGCATATCCAACAAGCTACCCTGATCAAATGAGTCTTCCTTATACTGATTATGCAGCTCATCCAGATCAAGCACTATATTGTGATGATGAGGAAGTCCCCGTTCCTGTTTTCCAACAAGGAGCTGACCCAGTTGAAGTGCTAACTACTATGTCTGCTTATCTTACAAGAACTTTAAGCAAACGAGGATTCAGAGGATCAGCTCCTACCAACAATCAGTTGAGGAATTCATCCAATTCTCGCCAACAAGCTACAATTGAGAATGGCAGAGTAATGGTTCAGCCAATTCAGCCATATCAGGGGAGAACTTCCACATCAACCAATGTTCGCACCGCCAATCCTGCTCCTGCTCCAATGGTCAACAATCCTCCACGGGCTAATACAGGCAAGTTGAGAATGATCACATGCTACAACTGCAAGGAAGAGGGTCATATGTCCAGGGATTGTAAGAAACCCAAGAGGAGAAGGGATGGACAGTGGTTTGCAGAAAAGATCTATCTGGTAAATGCTCAGGCGCAAGGAAGGGAACTTGATGAAGAGGAGCTTGCATTTCTTGCTGACCCAGGGATTGCTGAACAAGACGTTGTCACTACGCAGAATGCAGCTTACCAAGCCGATGATCTTGATGCGTATGATTCCGACTGTGATGACTTTCAAACTGCAAAGGCTGCTTTTATGGCAACTTTCTCCAGCTTAGGGCCAGATAAGAAATCTGAGGTACTTATTAGTAACACCGATAATGCCACTGATGCTAGTATTCAACCACATCAAGTTGGGCAAGAGAGTGCTGATTCGAATGAATCTTCGGTGGTGAGTCTTTCAAATGAGGAGACAAACAATGATAGCAATATCAATGTGAGTTCCCAGACTTTGAGTGAATCACAACCGGGACCCAGTTCGCATAAGCCTACTCCTGCTCAACAAGATTTGGTCATGGTTCCTGCTACACTACTTAGCCAAATGAATGCTGCACTCTTAGAAACCTTAGCTAAGAATAAGAATTTGTCTGATGAGCTTGCCTTAAGCAATGAGAAAGTACAAACTTTGGAATTAGTGCCTTCGTCTAGTGTTCTCACAAATCTCGAATATGATTACTTTAGAAACAAACAAATGGGTCACTTGCAAGAAATCGAAAACTTAAGAGCAAATTTGTCTAGTGAACTTAGAGAAAAGGAGTTAGTGGTCACTAATTTTCAAAAACTTCAAACTGATTTTGAATTACTCGAATCTAAGAAGACTGAAATGGAGATTAATGCTACTAATAAGATTAGAAGTCTAGACTACTTGCTGTTAAGACAATACGCTGCTTCACAACTAGTTCACTTATTTGATGCTTCGTTTAAAGAGTTTAACTTATCACGTCTAAAAGGCCTTCCCCCTAATCCACGATATGCAAAACAAGCTTTAAGACATAGTCCTAGACTTTATAATGCAACTCAATTAGGATTGGCTTTAGACCCGATTGTTTTTCCCAATGATCGAACAAGTAAGGTTCTAGTTGATGAGGATCGGTCATACAATTCTGCAAAATATCCCGATTGTGATTATTTTAAAATGAATAAGGAGCTTGCTAAAACTGATTTTAGAGTTCGCTTCCATATGGATAAGGATCTCATTACAGCACCAACCTACATGATCGAGGAAGAAAGCCCTAGTACATTTCCTACACTTGTCAACATGGAAGGTCCTAAGGAAATTCCAAAGAATCTTCCACCTGTTAGCACTGTATGGTTAAACTTGCAAGAGATTAACCGTTACTTTACTAACTTTGACAAGGTCATTTTGGAATGTACGACTTCAAATGGCTTAAACGCCGGAGAATGGGCTTTCGAACACATGAACGAGGTGTTTAAAACTGAGATCAATCCGTTTGTCGAAAGTCTAAAAAGAAGTTTTGCATCTCTTAAAGAAAATCTTCAGTTTGAAATTGGTGAAGTTCAAAAAGTGTTTTATGAAATGGACACCGCTTACGAACTGCAACTAATTGAAAAGGAAAAGATTTCAACCGAATATGACCGATTCTTGTCCGAAGTAATCTCGTGTGATGTGCTTACTATTGTAAATGTTAAATATTCGAATGAGCTTACATCCGCTATGATGAATTGTGATGCTGTGAATATTTGTGAGGATATTTGTGATGATGTTTGTGATATTTCTGTAAATGTTGCTGAAACTGTAAATGAGGTAGATAATCATTCTTGTCACGAATCTAACGCTGAGTTTTTAAAGCTACAAGATTCTTATAATTTACTTTCTCAACGCTTTAATCAACTAGAACAACATTGTATATCTTTAGAATTAAAACAACAAGCTCAAAATGAAAATCTTCTGATATCAAATGTTTGTGAAAACGGTGTTGAGAATAGTGACAAGATGATTGCAATTGTTAAGACATTAGAGGAAGAAATCATGAGATTGAAGAGAGAGATATCATCAAAGGAAACATTAAGAATGGAACTAGAGGCCGCAGAGTCTAAAAACCAGGTCTTAGAAATTAGACTATCAACTGTTCTAGGGGAGATGGATCGGACAAGGCAGGGACTATCCGCTCTTTATGGTTCACTAGAAGATCGATTCGCTTTTAATGCGACACAGCAACAATATTATGTTGAACAACTGAACCAAAAGTGCGAAGAAATCTCTGACTTGAACATCCTGCTCATAGACAAAAATATGGTTTTGGCTGAGTTAAAGGAGACACTTCTTCTCACCCGACAAGAAGTTGTTGATAACTTAGCTACCGACTCTGCACCGTCCACTAGTGCTCCAACAACCAAATCAGTAGTGCTTTATAAGAATCCGCTTCATAAGAGAAACCAGCTTACCTATGATGATTATATGAGGAATGCCATTAAGCATGTCGATCTTCTTAGGGATATTGTAGACGATCTTTATGCCTTAGATCCCTTAAGTAGCGACTATTATTCGGCTCATGAATATGTTAAGCGAGTTCAATATTGCTTGGCTTATTTGCAATACATAGGTACACCAGGTTCTGCACTACTTAACAATAGGCCCATTGCTGTCACTCCATTTAATAAGACTCCAGGAGCTAAACCGTCATTGGCACAATCAAGTAAGACACCTTTAAAATCTGCTGCTAATGTTCCCAATTTGCCTTCTATAGGATTAAAAGCGACTACTAAGGCTAAAGGATCGCCACTCAAGAAAGATAAGATCAAGCCCGCCACTAGTAGTGCCACAAAGAAGAAGTAGAAGTCCACAATAGGAATGCTAGTTCAGTTTTAAATAAAACGAATCATGTTAAGACTAAAAGCTCTGCGCCTGTGCAGCAGCCTAAACCATTCGTGAATTCTGATTTAAATTGTTGGAATTGTAATGAATGTATGTTTTCCCAGCGTCATGATTTGTGTCTGATTGATCACGTTAATGAAATGAATGCTATTAAGAATGGTCTTGAATGGAAGCCAACGGGTAGAACTCGTGCCCAAGTTGGCTGGCAATGGCGTCCCACTGGTAGGACCTTTACTCTCGATGGTAAAATGTGCCCTTTAACTAGGAATGCATCCATTGAGGTTAGGTCTGAGCGTCCTTTAGTTAGGAACACTTGCACTCAAGTAAGGAAACAGCGCCCTTTAATTAGGTCAGCCCCCACTATAGTGCCTATCAGTGTAGAAATACCTCAGGATTTGAGCCAATTAGAATCTACACCACCAATTAAGAAGAAAAAGGCTAGGAAATCTAAGAAACCTAGAGTTAGCAAATCTAAGATTATTAAATCTGTACCTGCTAATAACAAGGAACACTCAGATTCCGATACCTCTACATTGTCTTTGTGTGGTGATATTTTCAGGTGGTCCAAATCATCCTGTGGTATTTGGACTCCGGTTGTTCAAAACATATGACCGGAAATCGCTCGATGCTCCGAAATTTCGTCAGCAAGTTTCTTGGTACGGTTAAATTTGGGAATGATCATATAGCAAAGATTATGGGGTATGGTGAATATCAGATTGGAAACGTGACGATTTCTAGGGTATACTATGTTGAAGGTCTTGGTCATAACTTATTCTCAGTAGGACAGTTTTGTGATTCCAACCTTGAGGTTGCTTTTCGACAACACACTTGTTTCATCCGCAACTTGGAAGGAAAAGATTTGTTGAAGGGATCTCGTGGTGCAAATCTTTACACTTTGTCCCTACAAGACATGATGGCCGCTTCTCCAGTATGTCTTCTCTCTAAAGCTTCTAAGACCAAGTCATGGTTATGGCATCGCAGATTATCTCATCTTAATTTTGATGCTATTAATCATCTGGCTAAAAACGAGTTAGTTCGTGGTCTTCCCAAGCTTAAATTTCACAAGGATCATTTATGTTCCGCGTGTTCAAGGGGGAAAAGCACCAAGAAATCTTACAAACCCAAAGCTGAAGACACTAATCAAGAAAAACTTCATCTTTTGCATATGGATCTTTGTGGGCCGATGAGGACTGAAAGTGTGAGCGGTAAGAAATTCATTCTGGTAATTGTGGATGATTTCTCAAGGTTTACATGGGTTAGATTTCTACGTACAAAGGATGAAGCTCCGAAGGCTATCATTACCTTTCTGAAATTCATTCAAGTACGTTTGAATACCACTGTCCGCCGTATTCGTACAGACAATGGTACAGAGTTCGTCAACCAGACTCTTCGTGATTATTATGAGGGAGTTGGTATATCACATGAAACATCCGCTGCACGCACTCCACAACAAAACGGTGTCGTTGAAAGATGGAATCGTACACTTATGGAAGCTGCTAGGACCATGCTTATTTATGCGAACGCTCCATTGTTCTTGTGGGCAGAGGCTATTTCTACTGCATGTTTTACCCAAAACCGTTCTATCATTCGGAAACACCATGGCAAAACACCTTATGAGCTTCTACATGACCGCAAACCCGATGTTTCATTTTTCCATGTGTTTGGTGCTCTGTGTTATCCAAACATCAATAGTGAGAACTTGGGTAAGCTTCAACCAAAAGCCGATATAGGTATTTTCATTGGTTACTCACCGTCCAAAAGAGCATACCGAATCTATAACCGTCGTCTTGGCAAGATTGTAGAAACTATGGACGCTGATTTCGACGAGCTGACAGCGATGGCTTCTGAGCAACACAGCTCTGAACCCGCGCTTCATGAGATGGGACCCGGTGCTATAAGTTCCGGATTAGTTCCCAACAATCCTACTTCTACATCATTTTTACCACCATCAAGGCCCGAGTGGGATAAACTGTTTCAACCGTTGTTTGATGAATTCTTCGATCCCCCGACTGATGAAGTACCAGTACCTGCAGTAATTGCTCCAATACCTGAAGTGGTTGCTCAAGTTAATGAACCTTTATCTAATGCATCTACAATTCACATTGAACCGGATGCACCTTCACCAAGTGATTCTCAAACTACACCTGAATCATCACCCCTACTTGTGCCTAATGATGTGGAAGAGGATTCTACTGATCACGACTTGGAATATGCTCACTTGCAAGAGCTTCCTTTCTTTGGTGTAGCGATCCCTGAAAACCCTTCAGCCGCGTCTACCTAAGAAGAAGCTCCATCTATTGTTCACTCCAGACCACCTAGGATTGAAAAACATAGCACTAAATGGACAAAAGATCACCCAATTCGGAATGTTATTGGAGATCTAGATCGACCAGTCTCTACACGCCATCAACTACAAGAGAGTGCACTTTATTGTTACTTTGATGCATTTCTCTCTGAAGTTGAACCCAAAAATTGGCAGCAGGCTATGACCCAATCATCTTGGATCGAAGCTATGCAGGAGGAACTCAATGAATTCAAACGACTAGAAGTATGGGAATTGGTTCCTCGCCCTGACAAGGTCAACATCCTTACTTTGTTATGGGTTTATAAGGTTAAACTTGATGAGATGGGTGCGGTATTGAAGAATAAAGCAAGATTGGTCGCTAGAGGATATAAACAAGCCTTGGGTATAGACTTTGAGGAATCTTTTGCTCCTGTGGCTAGATTGGAGGCGATTAGACTATTCCTTGCGTTTGCTGCTCATATGAACATGATCGTCTATCAAATGGATGTGAAGACGGCATTTTTGAACGGTGAACTAAGGGAAGAGGTTTATGTTAGTCAACCGGATGGGTTCGTGAGTACGGAGTCTCCTAACCATGTGTACAAGCTTAAGAAGGCTCTCTATGGGTTGAAACAAGCTCCACGCGCGTGGTATGATCTCCTGTCAACATATCTCATGTCGGAAGGCTTCTCCAAAGGCAAAGTGGACCCCACTCTATTCACTCTCAAGGACGGCAACGACATGCTTCTGGTACAAATTTATGTTGATGATATAATTTTTGCTGCCACTAACATAGAATTGTCTAAACAATTTGAGAAGATAATGTCCACACGCTTTCAGATGTCGATGATGGGAAAAATTTCATTTTTCTTAGGATTACAGATTTCTCAGAATCCCAGAGGCATCTTTATTAATCAATCCAAATATGCTCTAGAATCTCTTAAGAAATATAATTTTGAGAACTGTGACCCCGTAGACACTCCAATGGTGGAGAAATCCAAGTTAGATGAAGATAGGGATGGGATTATTGTCGATCCGAAACTTTACCGTGGAATGATCGGCACCCTTCTCTATCTGACTGCTAGCAGGCCTGATTTGCAATTTGCTGTATGCATGTGTGCCCGGTATCAGGCTCGGCCTACCGAAAAGCACCTACATGTTGTGAAAAGGATCTTTCGGTATCTAAAAGGAACACTTCATCGTGGTCTATGGTATCCGAAAGATTCCTCGATTGCTTTAATATCATACGCAGATGCCGATCATGCTGGATGTCAAGATACGAGGCGTAGCACTTCTGGATCTGTGCAACTCCTAGGAGATAGATTGATCAGTTGGTCTTCAAAAAGGCAGAAAAGCGCTGCAATATCAAGCACGGAGGCTGAATACATCGCCATGTCCGGTTGTTGTGCTCAAGTCCTTTGGATGAGATCACAATTAACTGACTACGGTCTTGGATTTAACAAAATCCCGATGTATTGTGACAACAAGAGCGCCATTGCCCTTTGCTGCAACTATGTTCAACACTCCCGGGCCAAGCACATAGACATTCGCTACCATTTCATTAAGGAGCAGGTGGAGAACGGAGTGATCGAGCTGTATTTTGTCACTACTGAGTACCAGCTGGCGGATATGTTCACCAAAGCCTTAGATCGAGGACGAATCGAGTTTTTGATCGACAAGCTTGGCATGAAATCATTTACCCCAGCGACTCTCAAAGAGTTGGCAGAAGAATCAGCTGAATAGTCGTGGTAAACTATTCAGAGTATCCTTTGGTTGTGATCATGTATATTATCGTAAATATATAAACCACAAAAAGAAAATACAAAAATAGAAAACCAACAAAAACCATAAAAAATATAAAACCTAGAAAAACCATAAAAAATATAAAACCAAGAAAAACCAAAAATATTTTTCGTTTTAAATCGGGCATGTCTTTTAGTACGGTAATATTTACGGCCTTAGAAATGTCGATCAATATTGACACGGTGCCATAAATAGAGTCCGTATAAAAGTTGTACATTTTTAAAACATGCCCATAATGGCTTGTAGTTATTTCAGACTGCAACCCGGTTTTCATATTAAAGTCACGTATTTCCTTGGAAAACGTTGGCTCAGAACGGGAATTCATTTTCTCGGGCGTGATTTACAAGCCAAATCATGCAAAGGGATCAAGTTTACTTTATAACTTGGTCTGACACGAATTTGTGTACGTCTCAGTGCATTAATTTGTTAAGATAAGAGAAATCTTATTAAAACCACGACTCAAAATTTTTCAAGAGATACATTGGAAATGCTTTCATCACTATTTGAATCTTTAAACAATGACTACAGCTCTTTAAATAGAAAACGGGTCATCGTTTAAGGGGGAGAAAATAGTAAAATCATCTTCGTCATTAAAATTGATTTTCAAAAGTGATTGTGAAAATTAAGGGCTACATGGTAATTGAGTGGTTTTTGCTTTAGAATACGATTTGTGTTCGTTCTAAGTGATAGGCATGGCTTTTAGATTTTGGGGATATGCTAATAGATTGTGTTTGCTAAGTTATGTGTAAGTGAAACAAGGGTTAAGTGAAATGGAAAAAACTAGGAAACAAATAGAAAAAGGAATGAAAATGTAGGGACTAAAGTGATATTAGTTGAAACTTGTCAAAAATTTTTGACCTAAGTCAAACTACACACACCCCGCCCCTCACTATTATCTTTTCACTGTTTATCATCCTTGCCGCCATTGTTAACACATACACAAGCTTTTTCAAACCGCATTCTAATCAATTCCATCCTGTTCATTCGATTAACAAGGTAATAACATTGAATCTTTGATTTATATATCGTCTAAATTCATCATTAAATCTATTAATTGATTCGGGTAAAGAACTTTATCAATCTAGGGTTCGTTCTGCTTAATTAGAGTTAATTGATTAGGGTTTTTGATGGGTTTTGCGCGTAATAGCATTAGATTATGTTTGGTTACCATAGATTGCCTTAGAAACTCACAAACGCACTTAGATTATTCATCACAAGCTTCGTTTGAAAAGTTCCGAATGAACACTGGATACAAACTTCCGAATGAAGGATTTCTTCTGAAAAAACTTCCGAATGAGGAAGTTCCGAATGAAGAACTTCCGAATGAGGAAGTTCCGAATGAAGAACTTCCGAATGAAGGAAGTTCCGAATGAAGAACTTCCGAATGAAGGAAGTTCCGAATGAAGAACTTCCGGATGAAGGAAGTTCCGAATGAAGAACTTCCGGATGAAGGAAGTTCCGAATGAAGAACTTCCGGATGAAGGAAGTTCCGAATGAAGAACTTCCGAATGAAGGAAGTTCCGAATGAAGAACTTCCGGATGAAGGAAGTTCCGAATGAAGAACTTCCGGATGAAGGAAGTTCCGAATGAAGAACTTCCGGATGAAGGAAGTTCCGAATGAAGAACTTCCGAATGAAGGAAGTTCCGAATGAGGAAATGTTCCGGATGAAGATGTTCCGAATGAGGAAAAGTTCCGGATGAGTTGTTTGATTGTTTGCATGCTATATATGTACTTGTTGTTTTATGAGATGTGTTATGCTTAGAAGTAAGAATGATATATATCTATATGCTTTTGTGCATCAACCTTTCATGTCTTATCTTAAGCAGATACAATGACTAATCCAACGGTACAAGCAATCCAAGAATCTAGAGAAGCCGATATCGCTAAAGCTCGAACCCTTAAGTTTATACCCAACAACTATCGGCTGAAGCAAGTCTCTAAATCCACTCACCATGGTTTTAAGGTCGCCATAGCCATCCTTGATAACTCTCATTTCAAGAACGCCCTTAGGAATACAACCTCGGTGCCTTATGAGTATATGTTTGAATTTTGGGCAACCAAGGAAATCACTTCGAACAAGATCACCTTCACCATCGACAACAAGCAGCAGACACTCACCGTTTCAGACTTCCGTAAGATGCTTGGTATACGGGATACACCCAAGGGCATGTCTTTCTCAAGGGATCCTACTAAAGATGAACTCGCGGAGTTATTTGACGCACTTGGATGTCCGGAAATACTAGTTGCATCTGAGTTTACTACTGCTAAGGTAGGACAACCCTGGAGAGCATTGATGGGTATTCTCAGTAAATGTCTTACGCCAAAAACGAGTGGCCATGATGCTTTGCGCAGTCCGATAATGAACCTCTTCTATGGCATGTACAAAGCTTCAAATTCAGATTATGCTTTGTTGATATGGGAAGAATTCACCTTTCAACTTTTCTACAACAAGAAGCTGAAGACAAACTTCTTTCCTTATCCTCGGTTTATTAAGCTAATCATTAATTATTTTATGAAGCTTGATAATACTATTGATAGGCGCACAGCAGGTCGCTATCACACTGAAGAAGCTGATGATACTGTAGATCTGAGGCATGAAGGACCGTCTATTGGTGTGATTCCGGGTCCTGTTCCTGATTACCTTCTATCTGATAAAATCAAAGGTTCTGCAGATTACAAGCTACTACAATTAGAAATCCAGAGGCTGAAAGCAAACCTTCAAACTGGAGAAGACTCATCCACAACGGTTAAGAGTAAAGGTAAACGCAAACAACCAACTGCGTTACCCGAACCCGAACCCAAGAAGAAGAAGACAGAGGGTAAGAAGAGAAAGGGTAAGGATTTGATGCGTCTACGTGATGAAGCAGATATTGTTGATCCTACTCTTGATAAATCCGAGCAACAAATGATGAAGATTGCTATTAAAAGGAGTAGGAAAGATACAGGCGGTAGTGGTTCAGGTGCGAGGGTAGATATCGAGGATGAGTACGAGGAACCGCATGATGTTGATGAGTTTGGGTCACCGGAACACTATTCCACTTCGAAGGAGCCATCAATCCCTATTTCAGCAAGTGTGGAAAAGGAACCTGTTGCTCCTACGATCATGGTGACAATTCAACCCTTAACAACTCAACCTCCACCCATACAACCTTTACCAACCCGACCGGCTTCAACACCATTTCTTCCACCACCCATAATCCCCATCCCTAGTACAGCAGTAACAACCGAGCCCCTCCGGTCAACCCAAAGCAGCTCTGCAACATCTGCAATGGCTGCATTAGTGATGGCTGAGATGTTTGATACTAACAAACGCGAAATGGATGAACTTCGCCAAGAGTTGCAAAGACGAGCTCAGAGGGAAGAAGAATCAAGGAAAGCTCAAGAAGAGTTGATTGCCAAGTTCGCTGCAGACATGGAAGCTACACGTAAAGCTCATGCAGAGGAACTTGCTCAGGTTAAGCAGGCTGAGGCTGATAAGCATGCTGCACGTATTACCAGACTTCAAGCGATGAGGGATAAATATAAGGAACAAAAAGAAGCACTTGAAGCATCTGTGAAAGAAAGAGTGCAAGAATCCGTTGAATCCTTAATGCCTAAACTTCGCGATGAGTTGAAGACACTTGCTGCTGACAATTTGATGGTCAAATCATCCAACCCTTCAGAAGCCGCCTACAAGATTGCTTATGACCTGACGGATTTCGAATTGAAGAAGATCCTTAAGGCTCGTATGGTGGAACTTGGGTCGTATAATAAGTCGAGGATTCAACGGGCTCTATATAAATCCCTGAATGATGCTATCAGGGAGGATGATAGCTTATTCAAGACGTTTGGAAGTGTGGTACCATATCACATCTTACCTGAGGAAGAAAGGGAAGAAAGTGAAGAAGAGGGTACGGGTGAAGAAGAGGAAGAAGAAGAAGAAGAAGGTGAAAAGGATAAAGACGATGACGAAGGTGGTGATGATGATGAGGATGATGAGGATGATGACGAGGATGATGATGATGATGGCGACGATGGTGGTGATGAGAATCAGGAGAGTGTTAGGGATAGTAACGGGGATGACAATCAGGATGATGATGGGGGTGAACAGCCGAAAGAGGGAGACAAGGTTACCAGTTCCAAGAAAACTGCTGCTAAGACTGGAACTAAGTCCACAAAAGATGCAGCACAGAAGGACAAATCGACATCCTCGGAATCAAGACGAACTAAGTGGCGCCACGATGTGAATGCCACTACAGCGTCTTCGGCTCCCGGTATCTCTATCGCTGTATCTTTACCTATTACCACTAACCCCATTAGTTCTGTTGTTGTTGCTCCTGTGATCGCAGAATCAGTGACGGAACCCGAAGCTGCACAACACTCCCCAGTTCACGACACTGCCGAAATGCCTGAAACTGAACCAGTAGATGTTCGCACTTCCACTCCTCTACAACAAGCACAACAATCTACGGTTCCTGAACCAAGCATTCGTGCCTGGGAAGACACGTTGGAGATAGACGAGTCTGCACCACCACAAGCTTGGATCACGGCAGCAGCACAATATGATCCGATCACAGATGCTGACAAAGATGTGCTGTATCTCCGTATCCGAAGTCCGATTGACTTATGTGCATTTCTTGCTCATGAGTATAAGACTTCGGTTACTCCATCCTTGGTGAAGAAAGCACTGAAAGATAAGAAAATGCGTGCCAAAACCCGATTACCCCGAATGGAGCTCGAGTACTATGCCGATGAGATCCTGAAGGCTTTGAAAACCGTTCAACGGCCAGGACTTCATGAATCAGAAAGAGCTCCACCTCCAATGGATCCTGCTCAAGATAATCAGATTACTCTTGACTTCTTCGTCACCAATGATCTTGAGTATCTTATGAAGGGGTCTTCAAAGTACGCAACATCCCTGACTTTGCTGAAAGCTGCCAACTGGGGGACAATACCCTTCATCGAGGAAAAGGTAAATCGACTCTGGGTTCCAAAAATGAATCGTAATTATGATATGTATGCTGTCATAGGTGCATCTCATTGGGACGAACGAGTCCGAAGGGCGTACAGGGGTTGCTGCTTGGTCAATTCTGGAAGCAATGTTAGATCCGACATCCGCATCTCCAGCATCTTAGGAATGAAAACTGAAGCCAAGAACGGCTACTATCATGTGACGGAGATTCGCTTGAAAAGGGAGGATGACAGGGAATACAAAATCCAGCAAGGAGATTTTTCCATCATTCGCCTTGAGGATATCGAAGATATGCTGCTTCTAATGACCCGAGATCAACTCACACACATTCCTCGTGAAGACCTGATTGCTTTGAATACAGCACTTCGTATGTTCACACGAAGCGTTGTCATCAAGTCACGAGTTGAAGACCTTCAGTTGGGAGTCGAAAGCTATCAGAGGAAGCTCAACTTAACCCGTCCGGTGAATCAAGTGCAACCTCAACATGTAGAAAGATGTCCCTATACCGGCATTTCTGTCCCGCATTCCGGCATTTTCTACTTGAACAGTCGAGGTTTGATGAAGTTTATGAGGGTGGGTGAGCTCCACAAGTATAGCGATGGCACTCTTATACAAGTCAGAGATAAGTTGGAGCATCTGAACTCGGGTGGGACTTTGCCAGAGATGACGGAGGATTGGCATCCGGGTTACCGGCAGATGGCAAAGTATGTGATCAAAAAGATCGATCAAAAGCTCCGTGAACGTAGATTGATGAGGAGCTTGGAAAGATTCGTGGGTGGAAGACCGTATTTAGTGCACCACAAGCTACTGCAACGATCCATCTAATGGGTTGTACATCTCAGGTCACTTTATATTGGTTTTCAATTGTGAATATGTAAATTTGTGAATAATGTGCTTGTATGGCTTGCTGTAGTGTTAAGGTATGATAATTTTTCAAGAATTTCTCACGCGATTCTAAATCTTTCAAAATATGTCATACCAAAGCACTACAACTATCCCTTATTAACTTAAGGGGGAGCAATAACTTGTTCTATGGCCAAAACATCGATTTCATTTTTACCCAAAGACCGGTTAATCCATTAAATATCCCAAATATTAATGGTTAACATTTTGGATAATGGGAGAAAATGGGATTAAGGAGACGTAAGTGATACTTGGCTAAAAGATGAAAAAGACTTAAAGATTATCCAACTTAATATGTGTAAAGCACGTGTTAAGGGGGATCGTTTTTTATGAACAAAACACCTAAGGTACAAAACTTTTGATTTCAATATCACAAGTACTTTAGGTGATTTTCAATGATTTTTCATGGTGGCAATTCCTTCCCAAAACACGCTTAATTCACGACGGATGTGGTGACAAAAGGGTGGTAGGAATAGGTTTAGTCCAATGATTCATCAGAGCCGATGGAATCTTCCCAAGGACAATTCCCTAGATAGAATTAGAAGTCCTAGGAAAGATGGAGAAAGAATGTGAACGTAGCTGAATGCCGACCAAGTACTTAAGCTAGCACTGGAACAATCACAACAAGGTGCTAGTGATGACGTATTGGTAAGCATTGAAGGGGTTGAAGAATGAAAAAGAAATGTAAAGATAAAGGGTGTAAAGAAAGAAGCCCTCCTTACAACTTTAGGCAGAAACCGGGTCAATACATATGCTATTGAGGTCATTTTTGTTAATGATTCTCGGTATTGAAGAAAGACATCATGGACCCAGTGATGCAATGCACAACCCTTCCCCAGCTAACTCAAATATCTCTCAAAAGGTATTTGTTTTAATCACACGGAGATCAACACGTTATCTATTGGTTTATTCACTCCGAATAAACTGGTATTGAAAAGGTGGCACTCCTCTCCAGCCATCGCTTACTAAATCAAAACGCACAATCGAGTCTAGAGCCAAGATATCATCAAAAGTCTCATTAGGACACTTTCCATTTATTCCTTGCTTTCTCACACACTGTGAAAAGTAAGAGATTTTCATGAGTCCTACGCAATATTCTTGTAATATTGCCAGAACATCCGAGTAATACGTAAGTATTACAATGAAGATGGAAATCCTGCTTGAGCCAACATCAAACAAGCTCATGGTAGGTTACACGTGCGGTTCTTTTAGAACCAATCTTGTGAAAAACTGGAAGGTAACAGTGGTTTAATTCTTAATTGAACTTAAACTCGTTCCAGGCCTCTTCGCATTATCATATGATCTTGCCAGAACACTCAGAGTGACTCTTTATTGACCACAGTGACGAGTGGAAATCCTTCTAGTATCAACGTCAAACAGCACTTGGTAGGTAACGTGCAAGATTCTTTATGAATCGAGCTCGTGACAACTGGAAAGCAACGATGGTGAAAATCTTAATTGAAATTCACTTGTTCCAGGTTTCATGAATTGACGGCTTTTAATCACAAGGATAATTTATCCAAGTGATTCACTCTTTATGTTCGCAGTCAGCTTTGGACGGTCGAATAAAGAGAACGGGTTTACCCGCGAAATCCTGTCAGGAAGTTACTTAATTGAAACTATCCGTCACGGGTACGATATCTAATATCGTCCAACGGTCTTCACCGACCGGAGGTAAAATGCTACCGAATTAGAATAAAATGTTCAAAGCCATTTTATTCGTGTCGTTGCTGTGTACCTGCTAAAGACGGTGGCGTTGCTGAGTACCTGTTGAAGACGGTGGCGTTGCTGTGTACCAGTGAAGACGGTGGTGTTGCGGTGTACCTGTAAAAGTCGTTCCCACATACTTATGTCTTTTGCAACAAAAATTCAAGAAAGTACAAGATGAAGTCTTCCGCTGTATCAAACTCTGAAGCTTTCAAGAATCCAACAAAAAGACGTAAGTGTGTGGAACATGAAGTCACGAGGAGGCAAAGTTCACAAGAAAGGAAAAGATCGCACGTGAAAGGCCAAAGAACAATGCTCTCAAGTCAAAGCCAAAAAGATCAAACCAACATATTCACAACAAAAGAAAGAAAAGAAGAAAGGACTACGAGCTAAAGAACGAAGACTTAGTATAGTATGCTAGGTTTAGAACTTTGTAACGTGGAGTGACCTCCCTTAGGGGGAGATTGTTAGAAATACGTTTTTACGTATATTAGAAGTATCGGTCACTCCACAATATGATTTATGTTGTAATAGCTCGTAGTTAGGAATTAGTTATTATTTGCTTATTAACTTAAGTAAGAACCGGTCCATGGGCTTGTCATGGACCGGCCCAAGTCCACTTATGACTTGGAACTATAAATACCCCTTTCCACCATGGAAAGGGGTTGGTTGTTGTCATTTCTTTGATTGCATATTAATAAAATTCACATAGTTTCTCTCACTTTCTCTCTCTAACTTTCTCTCTCTAGAAATCAACAAACCCCTTCATAGATTCATTGATTATCAATATTCTACAACAATTTCTTCAAACCCGTGTCGATTTGCCGGTTTTCGTGATCTTTGGCACACTTTTGGTCTTTTTACTTTTTCTACGTCTTTTTCTTCGACTTTTCTTTAACATTTGACCGTGAAATCCCGTGTTTTCTTTCCTTTTGATATTTTGTACCTATTTAACACAAAAACACAAAACCACGCGTAACTCCGACTTTTACGATACTAAACACATGATTAGGTCTTGTTTTTCCTTGATTTTAGTGGCAAAAGGATAAGTGTTTACACACTTACTAGCAGCCAACTTTGAATCAAACTCTACTTGTGCTACATCCTTTGGAACTTCTGTTTCTACCATGATTCCTTTACCCTTATCTAATGGATCAATGATGGGTAAATATGATAATGGTACCTGTGAAGACACTTCCTTGATGATAGCTGATGACTGGAATACATCAACCATATCTGCAGGTCTGTCAACATTCAAATCCTGTGTACTCTTGTCAGCGTTTGGTGTGTCATCGTCCAAACTCTGCTTGTCAACAATTACCTTATTCTTGTCAGCGCTTCTTGTGAACTGCTCCATCATTGTTGTAAAGGATAAGTTCAAGTTTGTAGGAGTAACCAAAGATATATCAAAACCTGGTTGCTTCTTCAATTCAGTAAGAGCTTTAGCCACACCCAAAGATTCTCCATCATGTGAGCCTTTTCCACTCAAATCAACAGGCTCTATAACAGCTTCATGTGAGCCTTTATCACTCAAATTAACAGGCTCTATAGCAGCTTCCTCCCCTTTGTAAGAATCCTCCCCTAATGAAAGGACTCTTGTCTGCCTTCTCCTAGATTCAGTAGTTTCAAAAACAACAATCCTCTCCCTTAATTGCTTGAGTTCAAGGCCGTGTGTACTGACTGTTTGTACCAGGTTTGCATTTTGCTTTTGCAAGCTAATGCAGACAGCCGTCAATTCCAACATTGTGTATGGTTCCAATTTGCCCTCCTCTAGAATGGGTATTTGACCTCTTAAAGTAGAGTCATGGGGCATGGATGAGGTCTTAAAGGTGTTAGGACTGTCTTGGCCTGCATCTAAGCGAGTACCAATAGTCCCAGCCTCATCCATAGCACCAACCACACTTGTGGTGGTGGTTCTCTCTGCAACATGGCTAGGACCACTAGAGGAGAACACTCTAGTAGTCCTTGGGCGTTTTATCAACCTATATTCAGGGGTTGTAGAAGATGATGTGGATTGGGTGGTAGTTTGAAGGTTAAGGGGTGTTTGGGTCTGTGATGGAAAGGTGTCAACGTTTGGATTAGTAGTGTCAACGCCAACATTTAACGTTTCAGCGTTGAAGGATTCTTGGTCAAGTTCCATGTGTTGAGGTGAAGGTAAGGGGTCTGGTATTGGGTCAAGTTGTGGTTGTGGGTCAGGTTGAGGTTGTGTTGCTGCAATAACAGCAAGCATAGCTTGGGTGAGGGGTAAGTCTCTGTGAGGGGGTGAGTTCATCTTACTAAAAATAGCCTTCTTTTGCATAGGGATCTCATAAAAATCATCATGATCCCTTGTGCAGTACCTTTGCTCATCAAAAACCATTTGTAAAAATCTGGGATAAGCCAAAGTCATCTTATTACCCTTTTTTTTACACATGCCATCAAAAATCAGTTTAGAAAAATTATACTTTTGCCCATTTGTAATGCACACAATTGCACTAGCAATTGATCTAATAATTTCATTATGTGTAGTACATTTGGGACTCAAACATTGAAGAGTGACATGTATTAAGTACTTCCAGGATTGGGGGGGGGGGGGGGAATTCTTGTTTATGATATTTATTTAAAGTACCCTCTTCAGGGAAAGGATACCCCAAAGCCTGAAGTCCTTGTTCTATCTCATTAATGGGGAGAGTGGTTATACCATCTGCATCATTAAGATGCAAAGCCTGGCGAACCAAGGCTTCAGTAACCACCCAAGTACGCCCATGAACAATAGCTGTTAATGTAGTCACACTATTAAGCGTTGAGGAACTAACAGTGTTCCAAAACTATTTAATATGAGTGACAGGGATGAGAGGAACATGAGAAAGTGCATACCTAAGTGGAGATGCATTCAAATACGCCACCATCTGAGTGTATTATGGAAACATCGCATCATCAGCCTCCAAATAAGCAATCATATTGTGCTGACTTCTGAATCCCAATACCAAGTCACTTGGTTTAAACTTAGGCGCCATTGATGTAGAAAGCTGTTTGTGAAAGATTATAAAAGATGAATTATAGGAGAAAGGTTGTTAGACAAGAATATAAGAGTACCTTGTTTAAAAAGTAGGAGCCAAATATATAGGAGTGATAGGCACATGTGATTGGTCAAAAATAGGGCAAGTATTTTCAAAATATAATGATGAAAATAATGAAAAGAAAATAAGTTATCTTGTGCATTAATTAAAAGTTATCTACTCCCAAAATTACGGCCCCAATTTTCGTTAAAAATTAACAACTGGGTAGGACCCACTGAGTGTCAACGGTCAAAAATAACCCATCAACGCCCAACGGCTATATTCTTGTCAACGTTGGTAAAAGCCACGTCAACGTCTAAATTGGTCACAACAACGCTTGGAAATATATCTGTCAACGTCCAAAAATAAAAATAATAAAAATGAAAAAGGACCTTAACAAAGTAATTTATTCTAGTGAAGATAACCTATAAACTGAAAATTACTATAGGCAGCAAGCACTGTCCAATTATACACACTTGATTATGCAAGATAGGCATAACAGTCCTCTAGTGTCCCTTGCTAACCAAAATTCTTAAAAGTTAAGTTATCTCATAAAATCCCTTGTAACTCCCAGGTAAGCCCAAAATAAATCATACCCAAGTCTCCCAACAGACCACATCCAATTCTAGGCCAAAAAGGTCTTGGCAGCATGCATAGTATATCAACTTTGCATGCTGTAGTGCCTCATGAGATAGAAAACTAACTCTTACTAACCAATGGACACAATCTAGAATTGTGATAATAGTATTATAAGAATACCCAAAAAGTCCTAAAGGTTCCTAAACCTCCCCTGAAACTGTGATACATAAGTTGCCAAATAATATGCATGTAAATAAAAATTTATGTCAAGATAGGAATATAATATTCCAACCATCATCCATAAATTGAAACATGCTCCAACGATTCTCCAAGGATCCATAAGCAACTATGTATCCAATGGTACAATGCTAACAACGCCTGCACACGTAGATCAAAAACCACAAAACTAACATGTTGCTGACAACGTCACGATAACACTTATCAGCGTTAAGATAACCTTTGTCAGCGTTAGACAAATAAAGTGGAAAATCTAACTTCACAAAAAGACCAATAACAATGCATATCCTGTACATACTTTTACACTAAGACCCCAAAACACATATTAAGTGAGATTGATCATTCCAATACTTGTTACCAAGTATTGAAATCTTCCAGTATCAAAAGGTTTAGTTAATAAATTAGACACATTTTCTTCTGTGTCAACCCTATCTGGTTGTATTAAACCCTTTTCAAAACAATCTCTTATAAAATGATGTCTAATTTCTATGTGTTTTGTTTTAGAGTGATGTACAGGATTTTTAATAATGCGTAAAGTGCTGTTGTTGTCTACAAAAATCTTGGTATGCATGAAACTATACCCATAATCCAACAGCTGGTTCTGAATCCATAAGACTTGTCCACAACAAGCAGCTGCTGCAACATACTCTACTTCAGTTGTAGAATTGGCCACCACTGTTTGTTTCTTGCATTGTCAAGAGATCAATCTACTCCCAAGAAACTTACATCCACCAGTTGTGGATTTTCTATCAAACTTGTCACCACCATAATCACTGTCTGAATATGCAATAAGCTCCAATGGTGAATCTTTTGGATACCATAATCCCAGGTCTGGATAACATCTAAGGTATCTAAAGATCCTCTTGACAGCATGAAGATGACACTCTTTGGGAGTCACTTGATGGCGTGCACATGCACACACAGCAAACATAATGTCAGGTCTTGAAACTTTGAGATACATCAATGAACCAATCATTGATCTATAGTGCCTGACATCCACTTCTTTTCCATCTCCAAATTTTCCCCAAGGGTGTTCTCTATCCATAGGAGTACTAGCCCTTTTCTCATGTGGAGAAAAGCCAAACGTCTTCAAGATTTTTGCTACATATTTATCTTGAGAGATGAAGATACCATCTTCTTTCTGCTGAACTTGTAACCCTAGAAAGAAGTTCATCTCCCCTATTACACTCATCTTGAACTTGTCTGTCATAAGCTTGGAAAAATATTCACTCATCTTTGGACTTGAAGAGCCAAAGATGATATCATCCACATAAACCTGAACAAGTAAGAAATCCTTACCAGTCTTCTTTGTAAATAAGGTATGTTCTATGGTGCCCCTTTTGAATCCATTTTCCACCAGATAGGTGGACAATGTGCCATACCATGCTCTTGGGGCTTGATGAAGTCCATACATAGCTTTCTTGACTCTATACACCTTGTCTGGATGTTCTAAATCTTCAAAACCAGGAGGCTGCATAACATAAACCTCCTCTACAATTGTGCCATAAAGAAAAGCACTCTTCACATCCATTTGATAGACAGTAAAGCCCATGCAAGAAGCATAGGCTAAAATATCCTTATAGCCTCAATCCTTGCAACTGGTGCAAAGACCTCCTCATAGTCTATCCCTTCCTCTTGTGTATATCCTTGAGCCACTAAACGTGCCTTGTTTCTGACCACAATACTTCTTTCATCCTTTTTTTTCTAAGAACCCATCTTGTCCCAATAGGTCTGACATGTCTGGGACAATAAACCAACTCCCAAACATCCTGGATAGCAAATTAGTGAAGCTCATCTTGCATTGCTTCCACCCAACTTGGCTCTTTGAGAGCGTCAAAAATCTTCTTGGGTTCTAATAAGTGTATAAACACTTATCCTTTTGCCACTAAAATCGAGGAAAAACAAGACCTAATCATGTGTTTAATGTCGTAAAAGTCGGAATTACGCGTGGTTTTGTGTTTTTGTGTTTAAATAGGTACAAATGATCAAAAGAAGAGAAAACACGGGATTTCACGGTCAAATATTGAAGAAAAGTCCAAAAAGAAACGAAGACAAAGTCAAAAGACCAAAAGTGTGCCAAGATCACGAAAACTGTCAAAATCAACATGGACTTGAAGAAAAAGATCGAGAAAACCAAGATCGAGCTCGTTCTAGTGAATTCAATCATCTACGAGGATTTTGGGCCTTGTGGGTCCCACTTATGCATAATGGGCCCACAAGCCCATTTAAGGAATGGATAAATTAAACTACACGGATCAAATAAAGCATCAAGCCCAATTGCTAACAAATTCACACGGATGGAGTGTTTAATCGTTTTGGGCCATAGCCCATTTAGCTAAATTTAAAGAATACGATTGATAAGTCCTAACCCTGGTCAAACACACGCATCACAGTCAATACCCACCTCATAATCAAATCTACACGTGTATACCAATTCCCCACACAATTAATAAAACGCGTCTTTTGTTTTTATTTACCCACTTTTTTTATTCCGTTACAACCAAGGAAAATTATCTCCTCTCTTTTTCTCTCTCAAACTCACAAAGCCCCCATACTTTTTTACCCTTCCAAAAACCCTAATTGCATCACTAAAAATTAACCACAAAATCATGGGGCTTTTTACATCAAAAATTAATTCACCCAAATCCACTTAAAACCCCCTTTGTTTTCGGATCAAAACACTCAAAGTGGTCCTCACATCCAACTCCACGCTGGCAATCCGAAAGAAGGGCTTTTTTCTCAGCCGTTGATGTGAAGAGAAGAAAGAGAATGAAGGATTATGCGGCCAAGATTCAAATCCGTGAGCACCAAGGTATTTAGGGTTTTCTATAAAACCCCCATCACATCATGTATTGGAGCATCCATCTTTATAAGCTTTTCATTATTTTTTTATTTTCAGTTTTTAATTAAATTTAGGAGTAGGATTTAAATTAGTTTTAATTTTTGCAAAATAGATTAGATTTAATCATTGTAATTTTAATTTTCAGTTATGTAATGATCTATTTTAATTAATGAAAAAAGTTTGATTTTATTCTTCTCTCGCATTTAATTTTCAGTCGAAATTAAAATCTTTAATCCTTTTTTTATTATTTACTGTTCGTTATCATTATCATAAAAAAAATAAAAAAAATAAATAAATAAAAATAAAAAATAAAAATAAAAATAAAATTATATAAAAGAGATCACTGTTCGAAGAGGTACTGCTTTGATCGGATACTGTTGATGTTATTGGTTCGAAGTTAAGCGAAGCTTTTGGGTTCGATTCAAAGATGGTGATGTCACGGTGACTCGAAGGTGGTGTTCGGTTTGTCTTTAAGACGGCTCAGCGCTCAGTCTTCTCCACAACGGTTCATCAAAAGGTTTAATCTCCTTTCTCTTTTAATTTTTAGTTAAGTTTTGTTTTAG
The DNA here is from genome assembly GCA_025667525.1 of Glebionis coronaria. NCBI lineage: Eukaryota > Viridiplantae > Streptophyta > Magnoliopsida > Asterales > Asteraceae > Glebionis > Glebionis coronaria. The sequence continues at coordinate 384,237,229 of CM046874.1, forward strand.
TTTAATGTTATCTGCTTATTTGATTTGTTCTGCTATTGCTTGGATTATTTTGGTTAAGTTTGATATATGTTATGTCTGCTTGTATTAAGATTATGATAGGAATTTAGATTATTTGGATTTTGCCTTATTTATTATTGCTATTTTTGTTTAACATTTTATTTAGGTTAAGTTTGATTTAAGTTTTAATAGATTATTAAGTCTGCTTATGTATTTTTATGCTTATCTGATTATCAACTTATCTTTGGCTTATTCGTGTAGTTATACATGCTGTTTTGCTTATTGCTTTTGAATTCGTATGCTTATTTGCCTTTCTTTCCTGCTTATTCTATTTATTTGGCTTATTTACTGCTTATTAGGTTATTTTTGGTACTGCTTATTTGGTTTTGATGCTTATTTAGATCTCTTTGTTTTTCTTTTAGACTGCATAGTTTTTTTTTTTTGATTTATTTTTGCTTATTGTCCTTTCTTTTCTAGCTGATATTTCTGTTTTTTTTTTAAATTGTCTGAGCTTATTTTGTTTGAGTACTGTATCAAGACAACAAATCCAATTGGTTTGTTTGTTTATAAATCTGTCCAAAATAATTATTAGAAATAAAAAAAAAAATAATAATTAGCAAATCTCGTCTGGGCTGGGGTTTGAACCCCAGACCTCCCGTATACCAACCAGCAACGCAACCACTTGATCTATACTTCTTTTTGATTTGTATCTGCTTTATTAGATTAATATAGGCAATTAATTTCTGTCAGTTTAAATTAAGTTTAATAATATGTTTTTAGTTTATTTAAAATTTAATTAGAAAGTTTTATTTTAATTCGTTTTTTTTTATAAAAGGATAAAAAGATAAAAAAATATTTTATTTAAATTTCTTTTTTATGTTTAAATTATTTTAGGTTTTAAAAAGTTTTAATAAAAGTTTTTTTTAAAAAAGTTTTCTTTAATTTTATTTTTCAATCTATATAGTTTTGTTTAAAAATAGATTTTAATTAAAAGTTTTTATTTAGTCATATTAAAATTAGTTTTATTAAGTTTCATTTAAAAGTTTTTAAGTTTTATCAATTAGTTAAATTTTATTTTCAAATTATTAGTTTAAATAGTTAATTAAAATAGATTTCTTTTAATTTAATAGCTTTTAAATTAGTTTAAAAAAAATACCAAAAATACGTTTCACCAAGAACAAATCGAATTTTACGTTTAAACCGGAAATCAAATTCGAGTCGAATCGAGGAACGATAATAGAAATAAAAAAAAGGGTAAACAAAATCTCTTTATCAAATGGCGCCGCTGCCGCTTCGCTCGTACGATTGACGATTTTCGTGAAGACGTTTGGATTTTGGGATCCGTTCTTTTTGAACGTTACATGTCTTGTTAACAAAATCAAAAACATAAAAAAATCAAAAACTTAAAAATACAAAAAAATTAAAAAATCACAAAAGCGATTTCTTTCCTAAGAATTGCACAAAAAAATTAAATAAAAATCATAAGTAATACTTTTTCCAAATGCGAAAATTGATTCTTCCAATAAGAGTTCTATATGTGGTGAGTATGATGATTTCGTCTTCGAGCCCGAGATTAAGGAAATTATCGACCGAGAGCTAGCTCTTTTACCTCCACTTCCACCTACAAGTGAGGTCGATTTTTCCAATATCGAGGCCGAACTTGATGAGTTGGAACGTCTTATTTTTAATAATAATGACGAACCAACTCACATGACCACGCATCCAATTCTCGAGGAGTTACCTAATAAACACTCCTCTAATGAGAATTACGTTTACCACATTCGTGAGGATTTAACTTATCAACAAATCCCACAAATGAATGATGGTTTCGTACTTGATCGTGATCTCTTCGAGAGAATTTCTAAAATCCTAAATGAGGGGAACGACAAACCTTTGTTTGACGAGCCTATCTATGATGAAGAAATCGAAGAGATTCACGTTCATGAGGATGATTACTTTGACCCGGGAGGTGACATTGACCATTCTTTGATTGATACCTTTACGGCTTTGCCGAATTATGACCATCCATTGTCTTTAGGGGATGACAATTTGTTTCCTTTACCCATCCCACCTCCCGCGGATCATGACCTCACATACTTCTCGTATGTTGAGAGGACCTTTTTACCTTCTATGACTTATCCTCCTGCCTCTCATTTATTATGTTCCTCCGGGACCGAGGACAAGATCTTTGATCCCGGTATCACATTCGAGGCTTCCCCATGGACCATTTAATTCGGGGTCGAGTCAGGCTCGTGACTCGGTTAACAAAAACAAGCGCTTCTCGGGAGGCAACCCGATGATCTATCTATCTATTATCTATTTTTCTATCTATTTTCTACAATAAGTGTAGGGGGAGCCGTGTAGGATTGTTTGTTTTGTGTGTTGTGATTATGTAGGTACATGTGCTTTGATGATCCACTTTTGGTACTTTTGACGAGACCCGTGTTCCCGTGTTACACGTGTACCCGGTTCCTTCGATAAGTTTTTGCTATTGTGATTCAATCTTGTATATAAATAAACCGAATAAATGTAATCACTTTAGTTGTCCTTTCCTTAGCTCGATTTTAAACAACGTACTCAATGTCCTAAGTGTAGGGGAGTTTATTCGCCCACATGCTTAAACATTGAGGGCAATGTTTATCTTAAGTGTAGGGGGGATTTCTATCGAAATTTTAGTGGCCTTTTCCATGAATTTGACCCCATTTTACCGGAAAAATTTAAAATTTTTTTCAACGTTTTTCAAATTTTTGATCTATTTTGGCCTAGTAGTATTTTTTATTTATTTTCTTTTCTTTTATTATCGCATCATAATAATTTCCAATTCAAGAATAAAGTCAAAAATAAAAATAAATAAATAAAATGGTTTTAACAAGTTTAGTTGTCTTTGATATATTAGGCCCGTCGTGAATATTTTGACTCAACCCGAGTTTACTTATCCGAGTTTACTCTTGCTAGTATCGTTAACCATATGGACCTTAATTGGTTTATTAGGCTAAGCATCCACGAGTCTCATTCCTTGAGATTTTAAATTGTGGAGAACGAGAGATGATAGAGTTAATCATAAGTTCGGTATTCTTTCATTAACTGATGTGAGTTAGTTATGAGCTTTTTCTCCCATCACTTGTTAATAAACATATTTGCAATAAATAAGGTTGTACGATTTGAAAGGTTACTTAGCTTCTAGCACAAGATCGTTTAAAAGTTGCTCGGTATTAATTAGAGTTCATAACCAAGGCATAACTTATTGAAACGGGACGCGAAGATTGGCTTATCCAAAAAGGCCCTAACAAGGCATGAGGATACCCGAGTCCAAAAAGGCCCTAACAAGGCATGAGGATTCACTTTTTGCTAAAGATCCTAAGATGATGTGAAGATCATTAATCCAAATCAATATGAAGGATCAAGACACACGACGAGAAGTAATTACTCCCCTAAAGATCATGGAGAAGTCTATCCAAAAAGACCCTAACAAGGTATGAGGATAAATAGATCCAAGTCCGAAAAGGAGGCGGGTCGTTGTATATCAAAATCCTAAATAAAGAAGAGGATAAATGAAGAAGTCGTGGTCAACGTTTGAAGCATCTTTCACTCCTATTGAAGATGTATACCAAAATGAAGAGAAGACCATAATTTCAAGATCATCTCTCAAGATTTGAAGTTTGAAGTACAAGCCAAATATCGGTCCGAGAAAGGTCTCAAATTGTGAAACGAGTTATGCCAAGATATGAACTTTATGAGGTTTCGAGAAGCAGTTTTAAAAGATTTTGTCCTTTAGCTAACTATTGATTAAATCGTCCCACTTTATTTTCGGCCTTAATAAATTATCGAAATAAGTCAAAAATGCATCCTCGTGATCATTCAAGACAAAAATAAAATACAAGAGAAACACCGTAGGAATAAGGGGGTCTAAGTGATTAACTAAACCACATGAGCAAGTGTTAGTTGTGCTAACTTGTAATAACAATGATCTCGTTTTTAAGCTTAGTATGGGGAACGTGAAACTTGAGGGTGATTAATATTCATGACACCAAAGCCCTAATCTAAGTCTTAGATTTCTTTACGAGTTTCTTCCATCAAATAATTTTCAAATTAATAAATTGTTATAACTTTTGTTTCTTTTAAAAGCTTTATCTTTTCATCGTAGAAGCAGTAGTAATAGTAATAAAGGCTGAGATGGATTAATAATGAGAAAAATGTAACCTTTATGCTTAAAAACTATGCATTGCATGGGGTCATTGCAATGGTCAAGTGTAGGGGATTTAATAAGTGTATAAACACTTATCCTTTTGCCACTAAAATCGAGGAAAAACAAGACCTAATCATGTGTTTAATGTCGTAAAAGTCGGAATTACGCGTGGTTTTGTGTTTTTGTGTTTAAATAGGTACAAATGATCAAAAGAAGAGAAAACACGGGATTTCACGGTCAAATATTGAAGAAAAGTCCAAAAAGAAACGAAGACAAAGTCAAAAGACCAAAAGTGTGCCAAGATCACGAAAACCGTCAAAATCAACATGGACTTGAAGAAAAAGATCGAGAAAACAAAGATCGAGCTCGTTCTAGTGAATTCAATCATCTACGAGGATTTTGGGCCTTGTGGGTCCCACTTATGCATAATGGGCCCACAAGCCCATTTAAGGAATGGATAAATTAAACTACACGGATCAAATAAAGCATCAAGCCCAATTGCTAACAAATTCACACGGATGGAGTGTTTAATCGTTTTGGGCCATAGCCCATTTAGCTAAATTTAAAGAATACGATTGATAAGTCCTAACCCTGGTCAAACACACGCATCACAGTCAATACCCACCTCACAATCAAATCTACACGTGTATACCAATTCCCCACACAATTAATAAAACGCGTCTTTTGTTTTTATTTACCCACTTTTTTTTATTCCGTTACAACCAAGGAAAATTATCTCCTCTCTTTTTCTCTCTTAAACTCACAGAGCCCCCATACTTTTTTACCCTTCCAAAAACCCTAATTTCATCACTAAAAATTAACCACAAAATCATGGGGCTTTTTACATCAAAAATTAATTCACCCAAATCCACTTAAAACCCCCTTTGTTTTCGGATCAAAACACTCAAAGTGGTCCTCACATCCAACTCCACGCTGGCAATCCGAAAGAAGGGCTTTTTTCTCAGCCGTTGATGTGAAGAGAAGAAAGAGAATGAAGGATTATGCGGCCAAGATTCAAATCCGTGAGCACCAAGGCATTTAGGGTTTTCTATAAAACCCCCATCACATCATGTATTGGAGCATCCATCTTTATAAGCTTTTCATTATTTTTTTATTTTCAGTTTTTAATTAAATTTAGGAGTAGGATTTAAATTAGTTTTAATTTTTGCAAAATAGATTAGATTTAATCATTGTAATTTTAATTTTCAGTTATGTAATGATCTATTTTAATTAATGAAAAAAGTTTGATTTTATTCCTCTCTCGCATTTAATTTTCTGTCGAAATTAAAATCTTTAATCCTTTTTTTATTATTTACTGTTCGTTATCATTATCATAAAAAAAATAAAAATAAAAATAAAAAATAAAAAAAAAATAAAAAAAATTATATAAAAGAGATCACTGTTCGAAGAGGTACTGCTTTGATCGAGATACTGTTGATGTTATTGGTTCGAAGTTAAGCGAAGCTTTTGGGTTCGATTCAAAGATGGTGATGTCACGGTGACTCGAAGGTGGTGTTCGGTTTGTCTTTAAGACGGCTCAGCGCTCAGTCTTCTCCACAACGGTTCATCAAAAGGTTTAATCTCCTTTCTCTTTTAATTTTTAGTTAAGTTTTGTTTTAGTTTAATGTTATCTGCTTATTTGATTTGTTCTGCTATTGCTTGGATTATTTTGGTTAAGTTTGATATATGTTATGTCTGCTTGTATTAAGATTATGATAGGAATTTAGATTATTTGGATTTTGCCTTATTTATTATTGCTATTTTTGTTTAACAGTTTATTTAGGTTAAGTTTGATTTAAGTTTTAATAGATTATTAAGTCTGCTTATGTATTTTTATGCTTATCTGATTATCAACTTATCTTTGGCTTATTCGTGTAGTTATACATGCTGTTTTGCTTATTGCTTTTGAATTCGTATGCTTATTTGCCTTTCTTTCCTGCTTATTCTATTTATTTGGCTTATTTACTGCTTATTAGGTTATTTTTGGTACTGCTTATTTGGTTTTGATGCTTATTTAGATCTCTTTGTTTTTCTTTTAGACTGCATAGTTTTTTTTTTTTTTTTTTTTTTTTTTTGCTTATTGTCCTTTCTTTTCTAGCTGTTATTTCTATTTTTTTTTTAAATTGTCTGAGCTTATTTTGTTTGAGTACTGTATCAAGACAACAAATCCAATTGGTTTGTTTGTTTATAAATCTGTCCAAAATAATTATTAGAAATAAAAAAAAAATAAAAAAAAATAATTAGCAAATCTCGTCTGGGCTGGGGTTCGAACCCCAGACCTCCCGTATACCAACCAGCAACGCAACCACTTGATCTATACTTCTTTTTGATTTGTATCTGCTTTATTAGATTAATATAGGCAATTAATTTCTGTCAGTTTAAATTAAGTTTAATAATATGTTTTTAGTTTATTTAAAATTTAATTAGAAAGTTTTATTTTAATTCGTTTTTTTTTTATAAAAAGATAAAAAGATAAAAAAATATTTTATTTAAATTTCCTTTTTTTGTTTAAATTAGTTTAGGTTTTAAAAAGTTTTAATAAAAGTTTTTTTTAAAAAAGTTTTCTTTAATTTTATTTTTCAATCTATATAGTTTTGTTTAAAAATAGATTTTAATTAAAAGTTTTTATTTAGTCATATTAAAATTAGTTTTATTAAGTTTCATTTAAAAGTTTTTAAGTTTTATCAATTAGTTAAATTTTATTTTCAAATTATTAGTTTAAATAGTTAATTAAAATAGATTTCTTTTAATTTAATAGCTTTTAAATTAGTTTAAAAAAAATACCAAAAATACGTTTCACCAAGAACAAATCGAATTTTACGTTTAAACCGGAAATCAAATTCGAGTCGAATCGAGGAACGATAATAGAAATAAAAAAAGGGTAAACAAAATCTCTTTATCAGGTTCATGTTGTGACAGAAAACAGGCAAACAAACATGCTTGAACAAGAGGGGTATCAACCTTCTTGTGAATATTGGCAATAAATCCACCAAGATTCTGATGAGATCTTCTAGTTTGAACAGGAGACATCACATCACCAATGATTAGAGAAGAAGGGTGATTTTTGATAGTAGAAGTAAGCACTCCTCCCTCAATAAGTGTGTTGTCCTCAATCTCATCTTCCATGTTACCAATATCCTCTTCAGACTCTCTTCCATCAACATCTGAGTGAACCTCTCCATTTCTGTTTGAAGGTTCACCTTGTTCAAAACCATTTGAAGAGAAAATATGGTCAAAAGAGCTGTCAACGCCTGGACCATGGTTGTCAACGTTTGAACCATCAACGTTTGAATTTGTCTTGTCAGCGCCATATTTTCCTTTGTCAGCGCCTGAAAGATCATGCATGTTGTCAACTGGTGATACTTGGGGACCACCATTTTCTTTTCCAGCAGCAGCAAATGCATCTGTCCATATGGGAATAGTAACATACTCAAGTATGGGTGTTGATTTGTCTGCTTGTGATCCAACCTCTTCATCAACCTGTTTACCTGAAACAACAACAAATGGTTCTTCCACAACAATTGAAGTTACCTTCACAATGTTTGGATTAGTAACAGGCATATAATTGAAAGTCCTAGATAGAGGTTCCAAGTCAAATAACCAATTTGGACCACTTTCAGGATCACTAGGTTTACTTTCTAAAAACCTAACATGTACTTTTTCAAGTATACATTTTTCCTTCTTAATGTAAACCCTATATCCTCTACTCTGCACTGAATAACCCATGAAGTAGCCTTCATCACCTTTAGCACTAAATTTACCTAAGGCATCACTAGTGTCCAGCACAACTACATGACAACCAAAAGATTTAAGAAAACCAATATTAGGTTTCCTTCCCCAAAGTAACTCATAAGGTGTTTTATTATGAATCTTCTTGACTAATGCTCTATTTTGAACATAACAAGCTGTATTCACAGCCTCAGCCCAAAAAGCAATGGGAAAGTGAGCATCAGCCAACATAGTCCTGGCTTCTTCTATGAGGGTTCTATTCTTTCTCTCAGCTACCCCATTTTGTTGTGGGGTTCTAGCTACACTAAACTGTCTAGTAATCCCTTTCTTGGCACAAAAATCATCTAACAACTTATTTCTAAACTCACCACCATTATCACTACTAAGCATCTTAACCTCATTACCAGACTTCTTTTCAATTTGGGTAATGAAGTTAATCAAAGTATCAGCAGTGTCACTTTTCAAAGCTAAGAAGAAAGTCCAAGTAAATCTAGAAAAATCATCAGTGATTACAAAACAGTAATATTTACCATTTAAGCTTTCTATATTAGTTGGACCAAACAAGTCCATATGCAGCAAGTGAAGTGGTTTAGAACTAGAGTGCACCTGTTTAGACTTAAATGAGACCTTGTGTTGTTTGCCTTTAAGGCATGCAACACAAGAGTGGTCATTGTGAAAAGCCTTTTCAGGCAAACCATCAACCAAACCATGTCTCACAAGTCTGTTTATATTTTTAAAATTAATGTGCCCTAATCTCCTGTGCCAAATATTACTCTCATCAACTGAAGCCTTAGCATAAAGACATGACAAGTTATTATTCATCCTAATTCCATTAAGATTCACATTATAAATGTCCTTATGCCTGGGTGTTATATAATCAATGAATTTCTCATCTGGTATTTTAAAATCCTTGCTCGACACCAAGCATTCAGTATCAATAAAAAGAACCTTATTTTTGTCATCACAAACTTGTGATACACTAAACAAATAATAGTCAAGTTCTTTTACCAGAAACACGTTTTCAAAACACAAATTGTTGGTGAGAAGAGTTCCTTTGCATGTGATAGTTCCATATCCGCCTCTAAAGTAAACTTTGTCACCATCCTTAATAGGAGTGAAGTTTGTGAGATAATCTTCCTTCCAAGTCATGTGCCTAGAGCATCCACTATCCCAATGGCCATAATCATTAACCTGATTTTGAATGCCCTGCACATAAAGAAAACAAATTAGTTTTTTTTGGGAACCGAAGCCTGAGCAGACTTGGATTCATTTAGTTATTCAACAAGAACAGAATTAGTCCTCATGACAACCCCATGTTCATCCCATTTTGGATTAAACACCCAGTTAACCCCAGTTGGTTTTGTTATGACCTTTGAAATATAATTAAATCTGTTACAGGTCATAAAAATCCCATCTGAATTAGGGTTTTAATCTTGCTTAGGTCTCCATGTCAAGCTAGAAGAAGCTTTAGACCCCTTTCCCTTTGGTTGCAAATATTTACCATTATTTGGTTTGGCAACGTTTCTGTCAGCGTTTGATTTGGTCTTGTCAACGCTGAAATTACCCTTATCAGTGTTGAACCTAAGGTTTGCTACAGGAACCTATTGTCTATTAGACCATGTATTGGTCTTCTGAAAAGGTCTTTGTCCATAAGTATTAGACCCTTTAGTAAAGAATGGGACTGGCCTAACAACTTGTGGACTTTGTTGGACAAAAGTTTTGGGTTTGACAGTGTTTGACTTTTTGTCAGCGTTGACCTTTAAAGCATTGACACACTTATAAGCTAAATGTGAAAAACTTCCACAAGTATAACAGGCTTTTCTAGACATAACTCTAGGTCTAGAAGAAAAGAAACCTGTTCCATTATCACTAATTTGGCTTTTTGGTGACCTAGTTTTTCTATACATATTTAATACAAGGTTTTCTAACAACGTTTGAGCCAAGGTCAACAGTCTTGCCAATGATTGGGTTTGTTACTTTGATAGGTGTAGACTCATTTGGGCTATCACTAAGCATGCCACCCTTAACAAACAAGGTAGGGTTGGCTTTCTTCCATTGGTCCAAATCAGTCAACTTCTGCCTATATTCTTCTACTGGGGTAAGAATACTTGGTGGAGGAATAAATTCCTCTTCTTGGAGTTCTGGCAAACCAGTCCAAGACAAGTCCTTTCTTTGGACACCATAGAAGTTCCCAGCAGGTGGTGGAACACCAGCATACTCTTTCATCCCAACCCAGTTATATCCCTAGAATCCCTTTGTTCACTAACACACTTTTCTAGGGTTTATGAGGCTTTATCAAATCTTTGAATTTTAAGGTCTGCATTATCTTTATTTTTTATAGCCTCATCTAACTTAGCCTGTAATTCAGCATTGACTCTCTCCATGATGTTTCTAATATCAATACTAGCATTTAAATCATGTTTTAAAATATTGATTTGATCTTTTAGGTCAAGCTCCATTTTCTTATACTGAGCTACAGTCTTTTCAGTTTGAGTAAGAGCAAGTTGATAGTTAAACAACTTGCATCTTTAATTAACCACATCTGTTGACAATTTTAAAACTTCTTTGTTAAGTTTTTCAGTGTTTAAACGGCAACCCTTACTACAAAATGCATCATCATATATCTCATTGTCTGATGAAGATGAGGAGTGTGTCATGAGAGCATAGTGAACATGCTCTTCTTCTTCCTTTTCAGCAACCAAAGCTTTATTCTCTTCCTCATCCTTAGCCAAATAGCTCCAATCCCATCCAACACCGTCAATTTATTGCATAGCAACCATGGCTTTGGAATTCTGAGCCTTAGTGATTTGGCTTGAGGGTTATCCAGCATCAGATCTTCTTGGAGATCTACATTCTCTCATAAAGTGTCCCATACGATGACAATTGTAACACTCGACCTTGGATTTATCAAATCCAGCAGTGTCCTTAGCATTAAAAGTCATCTTCTTCTTGAATCTTCTATTCCATCTGTTTGCTCTTATACTTGCAAGAGCCATATTTCACTTTATATACATATCCTCCAAATGCTCATTACTAATTTGCTCAAGATCCTCATATGTAATCACTGAACCATTGGGCAATGAAGCAATGTATGCACACACAGTATCCAGATCAATACCAGTAGGCTTAACTCTTGGTGAGTCAACTTTGTATGTGTCACCGTCTAATGTGAGGCGTTGACAGGTTTTGCTCCAGCGTTGACACAAGTTTATCCAGTAACGGGGTGCATGTATGACTCCGTTTGATCAAATTGACCTTCACTATGTGAGAAGAAGGCCATGTTGCCATTGGTAGACTTGCTTCCATGATCCAAAAGAGTTTCATTCTCCACCAGCGTCAGTTTGTTGTAAACATCATCAAAAGTAGAACTTTTGTGAGTGTTATTAGCAATTATAGATCTTGCTTCAATCTTCCATGCATCACCAAGACTTTTAAGAAAAGTGGCGATAATATCAACATCACCAAGCACTGTTCCCATGAAGGACAGCTTGCTTGTAATGTCAAGAAGTCTGCTTCTCACACTACTTAGCTTCTCATTGGGTTGAGCTTTAAAAACAGCATACTCATGCAAGAGTTGCTTCTTTTTCTCTTGCATAGTATGAGCATTACCACCATAAGCAACTTCAAGAGCTGCCCAAATATCTTTTGCAGACTCATAGCATCTATATTTGTGTTGATTTTCTTATCCCAAAGAGAGTTTCAGAATGCTTAGGGTTTTCATGTCATACCTTCTCTTTGCTATTTCCTCAGTTGAGACAGCTCTACCATCTTCAGGTTTTTCTTTTCTATCCTCTTCAGTAGAGCCTTGAACATTTGTTCTTTGTAAGATAGCAGCTGCAATCTTTTGAGCTTTATTAAATGTGTTTCCATATTCAATAATTTCCCATATGTTTAGTCATGGATTTGTAGATACTGCTCAAAGTTAAACTTCCAAACCTCAAAATTGTCTGGGTCTAGCATGGGAATCTTGATGTTGGGGGTTGAGGAGGAGGAGGAGTTAACTTCTGGGGTAGACATGATGTTTTTAGGGTTTTGTGAAAATTAGGGTTTTTGGCGATTTAGGGTTCTTGTGTTCTTTAGATCAAAGTTTCTCAACAAGCTCTGATACCACTTGTTGATCCCAAACTTAGATCGATTTAGCTTGTGTAAACGAGATTAAATCAAGTTAAACACGTAGAGAAACTTTGTTGTGTATAAAACAATTTAAGTATTATGCGGAATTAATACTCAAACAAGAACACACAAACAATGTAAAACAAACTTTCACTTGATTGATTAGAACAAAGTTGCGTACAATGAAAGTGTTAAACGAATGAAAACTTATATTGAAACAAAACCTAAAGGCCTCCTTTTATAGACATAAGGAGCCTTGTACAAGAGTCTACGTATCAACTATTTTAGGTAAAGATAAACATGGAAAATACATTGTTGATCATATCTTTACTAGAAACAAACTAGAAACATAATACGCGTAGACTAAGTCTTCTATCAGTGCTTGACTTCATCCTGTCAACGCTTGATCTGTCAACGCTTTTTTTCCTCTTATCAACGCTTGTTTTCTTCTTGTCAGCGTCCAAGTGTACTGGCTATATTTTATTCCCAAAACTGAGCACCTCCTAACTAAGTTGTCAAACGTACGATTTTTTGTTGCAATTCATTGTAAGCTTTTTCGTACAAAATCTTTTCATATTTGAATTCATTACATTTTTTGACAAATTTATTCCAAAGATCGGTGAATTCTTTATCCTTTTTAATGACATAAGATTCCATTTTCTCTTTCATAAGATCAAGCTCAGTTTGGAGGTTTTCATTATGCGGCACAGAGGTACCTAACTCAACAGTGCTACTATCAATACTATCACGTGCATTAGAGAGGCGTTCAAGATCGTTTTCCAAAAATTTGATTTTATCAAGAGATTCATCAGCTTCCTTCGCCTAAGATTTAAAGTATTCAACAAAGTTGGCAAATTCTTTTAGAAAAGCGTTTTCCAAATTGCCTAACCGAGCATCAACTTGATTAATAATAGGATTAATATCGTTTTGAAGAATTTTTTGAACCTCAATCTGAACAAGTGATGTAAAATTTCTTGCAGTGATTTTGGAATTAACAACACGTTTAAGGACGACAAAGTTATCTTTAAGCTCGTCTAGAAATCGGCATGTGATACTCGGTTTAGGGGGTCATCAGACAATTCCTCACTTGGGAGCAAAAGCATTTCAGTACTCGTTTTAGACCGAACAAAAACAGTCGGAGGATTAAATTCCGGGTAATACACGAGTGTCACTTCTTTATCAAGCTTTTTCATTCTTAAACAAGTCTCTACTACAAGTTCAGTAGTTTCCTCAGAATCATGCACACTGGAGGATCATGCTCATCAGACAAGAGCACACTACCATTATATAAAGTTTCATTAGTGGTCTGAACATGCTTAAGATATTTGGGATTAGGAGGAAGAGGACAACCTAAAGCCAATTTGTATCGAGTGTAATTTATCTCATTCACTTTTGGTGCGAGCATATTTATCGTCTACATAGTTTGGCCATGTTTTACTAGAAGGTTGTCTAATTCTCTAATCCTATATTGAGCTTTGCAAAAATCCTCAAGAAGCCCATCTTCTCGAATTTTGAATCATGTTTCAGCTTTTTTCGTTCTTCTTGTAAATCCAAAATAGTAGATTTTTCAGTTGAAAGCTGTTTATTAAGAGAGGTGATTTCATCATTCAATTCGCTTATCTTTTTAGCACTACTTAAATGTAAGGCATTTAATTTCTTAGTTGTGCATTTTTCTTGATAAACCGATGTAGCATGAGCTTGTTCAAGTTCTTTAATTTTAGTCTCATGAATTTCAAAACTTTTCTCCCGTTCCTTATATCCCGTAAGCTTAGTGGTCAATTTGGCATTAGTTTCTCTCAACTTATTATTAACCACCGTAGCATGGTCAACATCCTTAGCAAGCTTATCAAATAAAGATTTATAATACGCATGTGCCGCATCAGGAAGTGTTATAGGCTAGGCAACTTGATCCACACTAAGGTCTACACTGGGCTCATTCGAAATAATATTACTATTTTCATTTGATCCCTGTGTGTCTCAATGTAGGGCTCAAGCATCTCAGTATACTCCTCCTCCTGATTGGACGTACTATATATATCATTATCATCAAAATGTAGATGTACCTCAGAGGGACCGTCTGAATCATAAACGGGAGCTCTATCAACATGCATTCCTGAGGTAGATGCTTGCTGTAAGTTAGCCATCAAGATGTAGTTGGCATTCACATCTTCTTCCTCGTCATATTCTGCAGTAGAAGCCATAAGATTGAATTCCTCGGCTTGAAGTGGAATCCCTGCCTCTTCCTTTTGTGCTATGAGAAGCTGAGTCTGAAGATAAGCAGCATCCCTCTTCTTTTTGGCTGTGCAATCTCGAGCATAATGACCAAATCCCCTTCAGTTGTAGCACTGAACCTGATGATTGTTGTTTCCATTTCCCGTACCAGTATTCTCAGCCCTTGCAGCCATAATGTTCCCCATCTGATTACCATCCGCTGGCACAACTATTAACCCATTCTGATTACCCGCATTCAGAACACCAGGATTTTGACCACGGATTTGACCATACTGATTTCCTGCATTGCCAATGGTCTGCCCAGCATTCTGGCCATATTGTTGAAACTGAGTCCGCGTGTTCCCAGCAACTACCAACTGGCGATCTTGATTTGCATTCATGAAAGGTTGAGAAATCTACCTATTTCTAGTGTTCGAGGAGATTCTCTGATTGTTGTTGGTGGGGTTAATGGTAAATTTGAATACCTTTGCAAGAAGGGCAAGACCAGTATTAATAGCATGCGTAGGATCGGTGATGTCATCAAAACAGGCAATGGGTTGTTGTAAGTAATTCACAGCATTAGGAGGTTGATATCCATAAGAGGTGAGTTGTTGTGGTGGCATGAAGTTACTTGATGAGGGTTGATGGTAAGGTACCATGAGATATGACATAGGTGATGGAGAGTTTGCCATAAAAGCCAATGGATCTTGTGTCTTGGCAAGTAATTCTGTCCTAACTTCGTTAACTTCATCTTGATTCATCTTCAGATAATCATATACTTGAGTGTAGTCCACGACATGAAGATCCTTGGTTTGATTGACAAGAGTAACATATCGTGACCATTCAGAAGGAAGATTATCAAGAAATTTGATGTTGGCAGCAATTTGAGCAGGTTCATGTTTGTTTCTTCTAAGATGATTCATGAAGGTTGAAAACCGATGATAGTAAGGTTCAATTTGTTCCCTTCAGTAGACGTAAATTTCTCCCATTCACGAAGAAACTTAGTTTCCTTTTCTTGTAAACCGATTTCACTGCCCTTCATCATTTTCTGAATCCTAAGCCACATCTCGTGTGTGGTTTCACAACTATCGACAGCAGCATAAACATCTTCAGGAAGTCCCATAAGAATGACTTGTATTGCTTGATCATCAGTGTCGAGTTGTTTGGATTCAGCTTCAGTTAATTCTCCATCCGTTTGCTCATGACTAGGTAGGATCCCCAGGCACAAGAATTGTTCTTCTAACGTACGGACCTTTTTTAATCGAGTTGACAATCAACTTGCCCAAAGGTTTACATTTTGCATAACGAATGAGACGACTAGCCCATGTAGTGTAGTTCTCCTTGGTAAGCATGGGTGGACGATTTTCAGTACCCGCAGAATAGATATCTTGTTGAGACGTCATCAAAAAGGTCGTGTGTAAGATAAGAATCTCACTTCGTTGCAAGCTGAGTTAAAGGTGTAGTAGTTAAAATCCCCTAAAAATGTTCACACGAGAAACCAAAAATCTTCAGTACCAACAATAACTCACGAATCCACAAACTGAAAGTTTGTACGAAATTTTCTAAATCACGTTTTTCGAAAATCTTAAAATTCCAAATATTTCGCGATGTAGGTGATTTAATTTCGCAATGTTAAGCTCAAGTATGATATAATTCCGCAAAGTGAATTGATATGATTCTGCAATGTGTGAATTGAAATAATTCCGCAATGCGTGGTCACAATTCTGCAATCCTAGAAAAACCACAATTCCGCAATACTGAAAACTCAGGATTCCGCAATGAAACTAGGGATTTAATTCCGTAATCCCACAAATAATAAATTAATTCTGTAATCCAGTTAATGAATTAATTCCGCAATACAGTTAATGAATTAATTCCGCAATCCAATAAATGAATTGATTTCGCAATCCAGTTAATGAATCGATTCTGCAATCCTTGTAATGAAACAATTCCGCAATGTTAAAAGGCATTCGATTCCACATTACTCAGAAAAGCAACAATTCCACAATATTCAGATATATTCGATTCCGCAATACTCAGAAAAACAACAATTCTGCAATATTTAGTTGGACTCGATTCTGCAATACTTAGAAAACACAATTCCGCAGTATTCAAAATATTGCGACATTGAAGCAGATTTTCCTTAAAAAATGGAACTCGGAAAAGGACGAGTTTTGGCACTATTTTTTGCAACTTTTAAGGGATTTAAACCAACAAAAAATACCAAAACGCTAACCACGAATCCCTTGGCAAATGATACCACTTGTATGACCTTTACACACTAACCAAACACATAAAGTCTTGAACTTTATGTAACGAAAAGTGTAGATGACGAACTTGATGATAGAACGAGTATGGTGATGATGAAGAACTAATAAAGATGATAAAATAGATGAAGATTAAACAAAGATTAAACTAAAAAAAGAAAGATTAGATTAAGGAAAGAAGAAGAAAAACAAAGATGGTGTTTTTCCTAGTGATAGAAATAAACACCCATTCTCTCTCTAAGATTTTACAAAATGGAAAACACACACACACAAATGAGGTGGAATGGCCTTTTGTACTAAATACTAAAGGTTTAGGAGGCCTTCCTTATTTGTGTGTTCGGGACTAAATCCCGTTACATAAACAATAATAACTAAGAACTATCGACACCGTTGAATAGCATTTTCCAATAGCTTCGCAATGGTATATTATATGACCATCACTTTAAATACGGCTAACACTTATAGATGTGGCAGAAGGAGAACTAATTATGAGAGTTGAGGATAAGAGAGTGGTGTTTAAGCTAGGGAATGTTACTAAGACATCTCAAAGTTATGAAAAAATTAACATAGTGGATGTTCTTGATGAGGTGTGTGATGAGAATTTTCATGAAGCTTGTAATTATGATAGTGAGAACATGCCTCATGTAGAGACCGTTTCCTCAATTGCTCCCTCCTTAACACCATTTGGAGAGAGTGATTTCCTTTTGGAGGAATTTGAGTCCAACTTCCTTGGTAATGATGATCCTCGCATCAATTGAAAAGAAAACATTCTCACTATCCAAAAGTTGCTCAATGAGGATCTCATTCCTTCACCTATTCCACAAGAAGTTACCATTGATGATCCATCCATAGTGAAACCTTCCATTGAGAGTCCACCTTCCCTTGAATTTAAGGATCTTCCATTACACCTTGAATATGCTTTCTTAGAGGGAAAAGACCAATTACCCGTGATCATAGAAAAATACTTGAAAGATGATGAGAAGGAAAAACGCATAGAGGTGCTTAAGAAACATAAGAAAGCCATAACATGGAAAATATCCAACATAAGGGGAATTGATCTAAATTTTTGTACACACAAAATCCTTATGGAGGATGATTACAAACCCGCCATTCAAAGCCAAAGAAGGGTTAACCCTAAAATCCATGAGGTCATTAAAAAGGAAGTTATCAAACTCCTTGATGCGGGTATGATTTATCCCATTTCCGACTCTCCATGGGTTATCCCAGTACATTGTGTTCCAAAGAAGGGTGGAATCACCGTAGTGCCTAATGAGAACAATGAGCTTATTTCTACTAGACTTGTCACGGGTTGGAGAGTTTGTATTGATTATAGGAAGCTCAATGATGCTACTAGGAAAGATCATTTCACATTGCCTTTTATGGACCAAATGCTTGAAAGCTTAGAGGGAAATGAGTACTATTGCTTTCTAGATGGATTCTCAGGTTATTTGTAAATACCCATTGATCCAAAGGATCAAGAAAAGACCACATTCACTTGTCCTTATGGTACATTTGCTTACAAGAGAATGCCTTTTGGCTTGTGCAATGCACCGGGGACATTCCAAAGGTGTATGATGGAAATCTTTCATGACCTGATTGAGCACACTATGGAAGTTTTCATGGATGATTTCTTGGTCTTTGGAGATTCATTCACTTTTTTTCTCTCCCATTTGGAACGTATGATTAAGAGGTGTGAAGAAATACGTCTTGTTCTTAATTGGGAGAGTGCCATTTCATGGTCAAAGAGGGGATAGTCTTGGGACATAAGATATCTAATAAGGGTTTAGAAGTGGATCGTGCTAAAATTGATGTTATTGCTACACTTCCCTCACCTAGCACGGTGAAAGGAGTTAGGAGTTTTTTGGGTCATGCGGGATTCTATAGACGTTTTATACAAGACTTTTATAAGATTGCAAGACCGATGACCCACCTCTTGGAAAAAGAGGCTCCTTCCATTTTCACCCAAGAGTGGTTAGATTCTTTTGAGATACTTAAGGAAAAGTTGACTAAGGATCCCGTTTTGGTTTCTCGAAATTAGGATTTACCTTTTGAGCTCATGTGTGACGCTAATGATTATGCCGTAGGGCCGTGTTAGGAAAAAGGGTTAATAAGCATTTTCAACCTATACACTATGTGAATAAGACAATGACGGGTGCTCAACTTCATTATACCACCACGAAAGAAGAGTTACTTGCTATAGTTTATGCCTTTGAGAAATTTAGACCCTATCTTGTGCTTTCTATGACCATAGTGTATACGGATCATTCTGCTCTCAAGTACCTCATTACAGAGCAAGATGATAAGCCTAGGCTTTTGAGATGGGTTTTGTTGCTACAAGAATTTTCCATTAAGATATGAGATAAGAAAGGAGCCGAGAATTTAGCGACGGATCACTTGAGTAGAATTGAGCATCCTTTTCAAGGTGAATTGCCTCATAAGGAAATTAATGAATCCTTTCCATTAGAGGATCTCATGTCTATCTCTTCACAATATGATGCCACCCTTGGTTCGCGGATATTGCAAACTATCTTGTGGGGGATGTGCTAATAGAGGGTATCTCTTCACAACAAAAGAAAAAGTTTCTTAAGGAAGCAAAATATTACTTTTGGGATGACCCTTACCTCTTTCGGCAATGTGCGGACCAATTCATTAGACGGTGTATAGATCGGCCCGAAGCATTTAAAATCTTAGAAGCTTGTCATAAGGGACCTACAGGAGGACATTTTGGGCCTAACTACACAGCCAAGAAAGTCTTCGATTCGGGTTTCTATTGGCCTTCCATATACAAAGATGCCCAAGAGATGGTGAAATTTTGTGATGTATGTCAAAGACAAGGAAAGATTAATCAACGAGATGAGATGCCACAAAATTTTATACAAGAGTGTGAGATTTTTTATGTATGGGGTATAGCTTTCATGGGACCTTTTCCATCATCAAAAGGAAATAAGTACATACTCGTAGCCGTGGACTATGTTTCAAAGTGGGTTGAGGCCAAAGCCTTGCCTACTAATGATGCTCAAGTTGTAGTGAAATTTTTGAAGCAATTATTTGCTAGATGTGGTGTACCTCAGGCTATCATAAGTGATCGTGGGACTCATTTTTGTAATGATCAATTTACAAGAGTCATGAAGAAGTATGGTGTTAACCATAGACTTTCTACCGCATATCACCCTCAAACCAATGGGCAAACCGAGGTCACAAATCGTGGTTTAAAGAGGATATTAGAGAGAACGGTGGGAGAGCATCGAGCTTCTTGGTTAGATAAGCTTGATTATGATTTCTGGGCTTTTAGGACGGATTTTAAGACACCAATTGGTTTTACTCCACATAGGCTTGTCTATGGAAAAGCGTGCCACCTCCCATTCGAGTTAGTGCATAAGGCTTCATAGGCTCTCAAATGGGCAAACTTTGATTTAAGCCAAGCCGGTTCACATAGAAGGACCAACTCAATGAAATGGATGAATTGAGAGCCACTGCTTATGAGAACTCGTTGCTTTACAAGTAAAAAGCTAAGCAATTGCATGATGCTAAGATCAAGAACTGTGATTTCAATGTTGGAGAGCCGGATCTCCTCTTTAACTCATGGTTGAAACTTTTTGCGGGCAAACTTAAGTCAAGATGGTTCGGTCCATTCACTATTGCTCAAGTGTTTCCATATGGGACTAATGAGTTGTCACAACCAAATGGCCCAAATTTCAAAGTGAATGGTCACCGTGTTAAGCATTACTTTGGGGAGGACATTTCTGTAGAAATGGTCCAAGAGATCCCCATTTTCCCCATGAATTAATTCATTATGGGAAGAGTCGAGCTAGAGACTTCATAAATCAAGCTTCAATAACTAGGCTTAGAGTTTTTAAACTTAGAGTGTGGTAGGATAGAAATAAGGGTACAGAGTTGAGTATAAGTGTAGGGGAGACCTTCCTTTTGTATTCATGTTGTTTGTAGGGTTGCTCTCTCTTATCGCATGCATTGGAGCTTATGGAGGAGGCCCTTGTATCCGGTTCACTTTGTTACTATTGTGATTTTTCATAACAACATTGTGCTTAAAAATGAATTCACTATAGTTGATCTTTTCTTAGCTTGGGTTAAGCGAAGTAGTCAATGTCATAAGTGTAGGGGAGTTCACTCCAATACTCTTAAACATTGAGGACAATGTTTATCTTAAGTGTAGGGGGTCTTCTATCGAAGTGACCTTACCTAGACCATTGCCCTTAACTTCATGATAACTTGGAAATTAATTTTTCAAACATTTTTCAAATTTTTGATCTACTTTGGCCACCAAAAATATGCATTCATAATTTTTGCATCAATCATTTTTCATTTGCATAACATATTTGTATTGTATATATTTCTTCTTTTATTTTTCATCAAAAATATATAAAAAGAAAAAAATATAATAAATGACATGGTTTAACAAATTTAGACTTCTTTGACATATAAGGCCCGCCATGGATACTTTGACTCAACCCGAGATTGCTTATCTAAGCATTCTCTAGCTAGTAGCCTTAACCATGTAGACATTTATTGGTTTATTAGGCTAAGCATCCACTAGTCTCATTATTTGAGATTTTAAACTGTGGAGAACAAGAGATGATAGAGTTTGAAATAAGTGTAAAGGGCTAGATAAACCTCATATTCATTAATTGTGGCTTTTATATCCCCTTTCGTAACCTTTACTTTCTTGTCAACGCATGTATATATGTTAATAAATAATCAAGAACGGTTTTAATCGGTTTGTAGTCTCTTATGCGTTTTTGACTAACCATTCGTGGTTGGTATAAGTACGTCTTAAGATTCTAAGTTAGAACGTTTTATGTGTACTAGATTTATGTCATGCTTAATACTTATCGGGTGTTTTTCCTTTTATTCTTTTCAACTTTCGTTGTGAGGAATAAAGAAAAATAAGAGCGGCTTATAAAAAAGTGAGTGGCTAGAAAAAAAATAAAAAAAATAATTATACAAGACTCCCAAGAGGGCAGTGAAGTGTTAATTATAGTAACTATTTATTTCCAATATTACCTTGACGGGTTGCGGGGATTTGATAGTTGCTCCAATCCAATATTACCTTGACGGGTTGCGGGATTGAAGATCCAACGTCTCAAAAAGGCGGAGGATATAAATTATTGCGTGAGTTTTATTTTTCTTTCCTTAGCGAGTGTGTAGCTACTTGTTAATGCATGACATAAGGATCTTACACATAAGGCGAATGACTTATTACTCTTGAGTGGGACATATATCAAATGTGGGCGGTTTTTCGAGTAATGGATAAGATGGTTACTTAGGATTAAAACCGTGCTTCCTTATTTTTAGATTTTACATTTCTTATATTTCACGCTTTAAATAATGAAAAATTTGCTTTCAAGCAATTTTCTCTAATAATAACCGGTCTTAGAGGCATAATAAGTGGGGGTATGAGAGTAACACAATTAATCTATATGAATAAGTTGACGCACTTTCACTTGTGGATAACAATGATCTTCTTTTTAAGCTTGGTATGGGGAAAGTGAAACTTGAGGGTGATAAATGTTCATGGTACCAAAAGCCCTACTCTAAGTCCTTGATTTCTTTATGAGTTATTTCCATCAAAACCGTTTCAAGAAAATCCAAAAATATATAAATAGAATTGCTTTCCTTTGCATTGCATTGTATAAAATCAAAATCATGCATCATATAGTGTAGAGTAGTGTAAAAGCATTTCATATTGGCCAAGGTGGGTTAAATATGAGAAAAGTGTAAATTGGTGCTTTAAAATGTGGAATTGCATGAGGTCATGGCAATGATCAAGTGTAGGGGAATTGATATGAGTAAAATCTCATATCAATAATATCACAAATCACCCTAAAATACAAAGCAAATACCTAAATTTTATACATAAAACAGTATTATGGGGTATGTTTTGTGTTTGTGCTTGTTTAGGTAACAAAGATACAAATTTGGAGCAAACAAGTGAAATCAAGCCTTAAAGATGAAGAAAAGACAAGAGAAGGATCAAAATTGATAAGCCTTGCAAAGAAAAGGACCTATCTTGACAACATTCAAAAGATGAAGGACTAAAGTGCAATTTTGAGAAAGTCAAGATCAAAGTCAAATCTGGTCAACCTTCAAGTCAAACAAGTCAAAGGATGATTTATGAACAAGTTTGAAGTTTGAAGGACCAAATATGTTAAAGAAATGAAGCTTGGAGCTAAATTGTACAATCTGCTAACTACCAGGGCTAAACTTGACAAAAATTACACAACTTTGGGGCTTGATCCGGTTTTACATTTGCTAGCCAATGGGAGGGGAGTATGAGTGTGACACGGATTGCCACATATCCCACTCACAGCCGCTAGTATTAAATGAACACAATCTCCACGGTAATGTGCACTCACACTCCACCAACCAATCATATTTAAGTATTTTGGATATGAACCGCAACACTTCTTCTCCTCTAATAAAACAATGTCACGTTGTACTTTCAAACTCAAAAGAACCCAGTATCGAGATCAAGCTACACTGCATTTCAGAGAAAGATATCAACATGAAAGGTGCTCATTTTCAAGAGAGGAACACAACGGAAGCAACCAATTAGCTTGAAACTTACTCAATCAAAAACCCCCAAATGGAGTTCTTCAACGGCTATGAACAATTGGGAGAATTAAGCCACGTGGAAGGAATCTATTGGTTGCAACAGGTCACCAGACTCCAACTCACAAGATCCCAACCTCTATAAATACCCAGTCAAGCTTTCATTTCATATATGTAGTTAGTGTGTGTTTTTTCACACACTTGTAGAATTCTTTCTCAATTCACTTAGCATTCAGTTAGAACTCCTCTTAGGTGACCGACAATCACTTAAGAGGTAGTTAGTTAGTTGTAACCAAATTGTAACTACTTTACTTCCATTAATAAAATTCAACCTTCACTTTCACTTAATTCTCATTCTCTTACCTGCATTATCATACTCCTAGTGTTATTGTGTTGTTCTTTTGTCATTCATGATCAATGGAATGAATTGATGATGTTTTGAAGACTTGTAGCTGGTTCAGAATTGATTTGCAGTTCATTTCAGTCCATTTGTAGCAGTGTAGCAGGGGAGATGATTGTAGCAGATTATGGTGATGATATGATGGTGATTTGTTGTTAATCTATCTTAATAAGCTCAGTGCTTATTACTCCATCAAAGGAGGCTTCTAAAGCTAAAAGGAACACAATTTTCTTGTTTAAATTCCACTCAATTGTCTTGCATGCTAAATTCCTAGTGTAACTCTGATGTAGTCTTTTTGTATATCTCTTTTAGGAAAAAGAAATAACAAGCGGAAAGTATTAATCGACACGATTTAGGAAAACCGTGAAGACGAAAATTCCAAGTTCGTTCTCGAAGGAGGTGTGTGACTGAGTGCCAATATGTAAAATCAAAATTTAGATTAGTGTTGTTTTTGGGTTGGAAGAGATAAAATTAAAGACGAGTTACGATTATGATTACACTACGACGAATTGACGTAAAACGCGAACGTTAATACGTAAAACGTGACAAAATTAAAAATTAAACCTAAAAATTAATTAAAAATTAAAACTAAGTCTAAAATAATATAAATAAGAATAAAAATTCAATAAATAAATTTTAAAACCTTTTATTAATTAAATATTCAATTTTAAATGCTAATTAAAGCCCTAAAATTAAATATAATTAAGAAAAAGCCCAAAATATTATTTTATTAAACTAATATCTCACTTATATTATTTAAAGACTAAAAAGTAGTTTTCCGAAATTTTAAAAACTAATTTTCTATTTTTAAAACACTAAAAAAGTTTTTAAACTAAAATAATGATTAAAAATAATAAAATAATGCTAAAATTAAACTTAGTGTTTGAAAAATCCTAAATTATATTACTGAACAGTAGAAAATTTTAAAAAGTTGAAAAAGTACATTTTTTACACTAAAAGACAAAACAGTTTTAATTAAGAACTATTTAAACTAAAATTAAAGTTAAAAATAATAAAAAGAGTGAACAGTGAAACTTTTTTAACTAAAAATCTTAAAATAATTTTCTGAAACTAACAAAATTGAAAATCAGAAAAATAAAAAAATTTTGCACTAGAAGACAAAAATCAGAAATTAAAAACTAATTAAAATTGCATTTTAATCTAAAAAATAGTAAATGAACAGTAAATTAAAATTAAACTTTATGAAAAATTATAAAATTAAATAACAAAAATAAGAAAATTTAAATTAACTGAAAACACTAAAAATCACTCACTAAAGACAAAAAGTTATAAAAACTGAAAGGGACATGTCACTGGTTTTGTCTGCTAGCTTAGCAGTGGGAAGATGAACACTTGCAGGGGGAACTTTGTTCCCACTGCTTTAATAAAAAATGAGATCTGGTG
The DNA here is from genome assembly GCA_025667525.1 of Glebionis coronaria. NCBI lineage: Eukaryota > Viridiplantae > Streptophyta > Magnoliopsida > Asterales > Asteraceae > Glebionis > Glebionis coronaria. The sequence goes on from CM046874.1 coordinate 384,262,103, forward strand.
ACTTTTGAGCTTATAACTTTTGTCTTACTTGGTTTTACTTGGATATAAGGGCACCCCTACACTCAGTGGAGTGTAGGGAGTCAAATTATGCAATAAAAAACTTAGGTCTAACACAAGAAAATCACAAAAAATGCACAAATCTAGTCAATGATATAACTTGTGGGTATTATGCAAGGTTTGCTGATCTAATTGACTATCTAGTGAGTTTTAAACAACAAAAGCTTAACACAAACCTACCCCAACTACAATTAACTGATTCCAAACCCTAAATTATCTCTTAAACTAACTTAGTACAAAATTTTGAAGTCTAAAAATCACAAATCACCCTTGTTTAGGCTGCTGATTATCAATACTGATTTTATGCTAAAAATTACCAAGTGAAACTAGTTTTAAACTACCACAAACTCAAGCAACTTACAATACTACCTACAACAATCATTTTAGAGTGTGTTAAAGTTGTTTATGCAGAAATCTTGTGTCACCCAAGTCCTTAACATACACAACCAAACAACCCCTAAAATTTCAAAAGATGAAATTTTCAAACCAAGTCTTATCAAACCTACTTAAAACTGATTGATTACTACTCTAACATGCATATAGGGCCTAAATCACTTGAAACATATTCACACAAAACCTAATAGCATAAAATTAAAGCAAGTAAGAGGGTTCAAGCCTAGGATTTACCTTGTGGGACCTACAATCCAGGCCCCACTATGGCTGATAAGCCATATCCATACAAGTTGGGGCTTGTGCTTGTGAGCTTTAGTGGTGGTTGTTGATGTAGAGAAAGATGGTGATGTTGGACTACAACAGTCTCAACACACCCAATATGTCTTGATTTGAGAACGAACAACCTTTGGTACATGTAGAACAAAGAAAATAGGAAGGAACCAAGTAGCAAGGGCTTGCACAAGCTTGGTTTGTCAAGTCAAGCTTGTACAAGTTCTTGCTACAGTTTAGATAACCAATGATATAAAACTGAAAAGACTTATGAAAAATCTTGGATAATATTCCTTTAAAAAACCTTAAAACAATGTGGTAACCAAACAGAAAAGTAACACAAACCAGATTCCAAGACCACGAATCCGTTGTCACTTCAACTTGGTCTTAGAATCCAAATTCGTGGGTCTCAAGAAAACTTTTTCCAATTGTTTTGAACAAAAAGACTTGATAATTTTACACTAAAACTTTCATGAAGCTGAGATTTACACTAAGATAAAGCAGATTAAATTGGAACTCAAAAATATAACTTGCAATATTTTAAAATTACTTTAAATATTTGATTGAAAAAATTACAAGCCCAAAATCTGGAACAAAGTGATATAGGGTCACATACGACCTCTATATATACTACAATATAGAACACTCTATAATCTCTAAACACTAATCAAGAAAATCCCTAAAGTGCCCTTGAGGTCTTGTGAGTTTGAATTTGGTCAAACTGGATACATGTGATTCTTGCTGGATGACAGCTCTTCTAGAGATGATCTTGGCCGTATAATCTTTCTTTAGGGCAAAGGAATACACGTGAGTCGTTCAGTGGGTCGGTTTAGGGTTTTGGGATGAAAGTGATAGGTAGGGGAGGGTCCCAGGGGTCACATGGGTTGGTTGGGTTCACGTTTTGTGTGTATAATGGGTTGAGATGGAGGAAAATTAGTTATCTGTATAGTTTGGGGAAAACCCCTTTGGATTAGGTTTAATTGCATCTGGATTTTATTTAGGGTTTATGGGAAAGAATAGGTGGGTTAGATTTTGGTTTAGGATAATTAATTTTAAAAAAACGTGTTAAGGAGGGAAAGTTATAACTGATTTAATAAATCAGTTAATAACTATGGGTGGAAGGTGACGTGGGGGGAAGGGCGAAGGTGATTGGCTGGTTGACTGGTCAAAGTGACGTGGCAGGGTGTGAGTGGTGGTGAGAGGTTTGCATGTCTGGACAGTTTTAGTCCTTAGGTTCCCAAACTATTGTCACTTCTCATTAAAACAGCCACAATTTGAAACCCTTATATAATAAACTTTCTTTTTTCTTAATTTAGCCACCAAACTTTTAGCAAAATTATTCCAAGGGCTTTTTATGCTATATTTGCATTCTTCAAGGGTCAATCATGCAATATCTTGAAATATTAGGGACCCTAATGCCATAATTGAGTTTTGCAAGGGTATAATATGATAAGTATTCAATTCTTGAGGGACCATTCTTACCAATTCTTCAAACTTCAAGGACATCAAAAGAAAATCATGATTTGGGTTCGGTTCTTTGTGCGGCTTCGTTTCCCGTATTTGTTTTTGCTTCATTCTTGTGATCTTTTGTTGATTTCACGATATCCGTACCTAAAATACACAATGAACAAACACAAGCACATTTTTGGGTATTTTTATGATATTTTTAGCATTTGAATCCCGATTTGGACGATGAGACAATGTATAATTATAGTCTCATCACTCCCCCATACTAAACAATTGCCGTGCCCTTACGCAATGCTAGAATTAAATATTGTAGCACTTCCAGACTTCATTTTATGATGATATTTATTGAAGACATAAATTTAAATAAACTACTACACGTGTTTTAGACATAATGTGTTGTTTTCATCACGATAAAGTGACTTTTAGGGTCAAAGAATAAGAACACATGAATGCCTCATAGAGATAAGTTCGTCATCCTCGATTTTCACTCGATTCCATGCTAAGCATGTAACGAGATCATTGGGATTATAAGTTAGCAACACAATCATTACTGTTAGGACCATTGTAATAGTTATATGTAATAGGTACACTAGGAGGTATGTAGTTCCTCCTGGTCCTAGTCGTAGTAGGAGCAAGTCCTGCTCCTGGTCCTAGTCGAAGTCAAACTTTATTATTTACTTAATATTCTGTTAGGATATGCATGAGATATGTTAGGAAAGGATATGCATATCAGTTTTACACGTTTTCTTTAATGATGTATTAGGGTTTCCTTGTAGTATAAAAGGAACCTTAGGCAGAAGGGTTAGACACACCTATACAAAACATAGTTCTAGCCATTATCAATATTAGAAATCCTTAGAAAGGATCAAGTCGTTATAGTTATTCTGTTTCTCTTGTTTATATTTATATTCTACATTCATATTGTGTATAGAGTCTCTTTGTGATTTGACTTGTGATTACAGAAGTCATTCACCAGCCCTGACAGGCTGCAAGATCTACATCTAGTAGACCCAACAAGTGGTATCAGAGACTGGGAGGGTCTCTATACAAGCAGAATCAAGTTCTTTTATTACTAACAATCTGTTTATCATGTCTGCCTCAACTTCTACTCAAACAGGAGAAGAAAGCACTCCTAAAATTGTGCAACCACAACAGATCCTGGCTACGGTCTCCAACACAAATGGAAAATTCCCTCTTCTGAAGAAAGGTGAATATGATAACTGGGCAATGAAGATGGAATGGTGGATCACCAACACTGATCAAGATCTTTGGAAGATCATTCTGAATGGAAACGGTAGGAAACTTACTGGACGAGACAAGAACGGTAATATTACTCTTCTTGAACCTAAATCTCATGAGGATATCATCGCTATTCAGAAGGAGGTAAAAGCAAAAACAATTTTGCTTCAATCTCTTCCTGAAGATCACATGGGTGACTTCTACCATTTGGATGATGCCAGAGATATCTGGAATGGCATAAAAGCAAGGTTTGGCGGGAATGAGGAGTCAAAGAAAATGCGAAGGTCCATGCTGAGAGATGAATTTACCGAATTCAAAATCTCAGAAACTGAAGGTCTAAATCAAGGGTATGATAGGTTCCAGAAGATCTTGAGCCAATTGAATCAACTTCGGTCAAAACCTGATGATGGTGATATTAATGCAAGGTTTCTTAAAGCCTTACCCTACTCTTGGAACCAGGTGGTGATCTCTCTCAAAGCCAAAGGTGGGCTTGACTATCTCACCTTTAATGATTTGTTTCATAGGCTCAGAACATTCGAACCTCATGTGAGAGGATATCCTAGTGACTCTTTTCCACTCCTGCTAATTCAGCCTTTGTGAGCTCTATGGCATCTAGTCCCATGTCATATGCAAGTAGCCCAAGCAATACTGTCTCCTCCCAGCATACTATTCAGCATACTAGTCTCATGTCATATGCATCTAGTCCCATGTCTTCTGCTTCTGATCCTGCTGCCAAGTCTGGTAGTATGGTAGAAGCTGTTCTGCATTCTTTTGTGGCTGATGTTACTGCTGAACAACAACTTGCTTTTGATGACTTCAAACAGATCGATAAACTTGACCTGGATGAGATAGATCTTAAATGGCAGATGGCCATGCTTACTCTTAGGGTTCACAAGTTTGAGAAGAAAGCAGGGAGGAAGTTTAATTACAACCCTCGGGAGCCAGCAAGATTCGATAGAAGCAAGGTACGGTGCTATAACTGCCAGCAACAGGGTCACTTTGCAAGGGAGTGCCCTAGCAAGAATGATCAGGAGAAGAACAGGTACTCCGCTTTCAAGGTTCAGGAGGTTAAAGATGACAGGAAGGCATTGGTATCGGTTGACTCTATGGTCAACTGGAATGATCATCAGGCTTCTACTCTGGAATCAGTTGAATCCTCGACTGATGTGTTGGCAATGATTGCTGGGAATCTCTCTGATGCAGAAGAAGCAGAAGAGTTTGCTCTTATGGGCATCTCACCTCAGGTACAACATTGTCCTCTTGGTTGTCATGATAAATACACAGAATTGTTGTCCCAATTTAATGAAGTAAATGATCAAAATGATAAGTATTTTTTAGAGGTACAAGCGTATAAGGCTTCATTAAACACATTGGAACAACAAAAGAAGTGGTTACAAGATACACAACGTGCGTATGAGGATAAAATCAGGATACTAAGCATTGATTTAGAAAACACTACAAATATGCTTAAATATACAGAAACTGAAAGAGATGCTAGTATCAAAGAAAAAAAGGAGATGCAAGCTAAATTAGATGCTACAATGTTAAGATTTGACAAATGGCAAAAGGCACCAAAAAATCTTTCCAAATTGATTGATAGTAGCATGTTTGGCAGAACTAAAAGAGGCTTAGGATTTGAAAAATATATTGATTCAGAAGATGTATTTGATTTATCTTTCTCGAGTGTCTTTGATGCCGACAAAGAGGATGAGGGCAAACCTAGTTACAATAGGTTTAAACCAGCAGCAGAAATGCATGCTGTCCCTCCTCCTCTTACTGTAACTTTTATGCCCACCTCATGGCATAATGACTCGGATGGATCACAGATGCTTGAGTCCCCAACAAGTTCTACTAATACTAATGACTTTGTCTCATGTACTTTCAGTGACAAAGCCGGTGACTCTGCATCTAATGGTTCAAGTGAAGAGTCGCGACCTACTAATTCCAAGTCGAATGATCATGCTACTACTGGTGCTAGGAAATGTGAAGAAAGAGTTGCTGTCAAGTCAAGTGTGTCTGGTCCTTGTTTATTGAGTCCTAGGAAGAATGTTTTTCCTAGAAATGTGTGTAATAAAGTAGGCAGTATGAAACAATCTCATTCTAATAAAAGGTCTTTCAAAACATGTTTTGTTTGTGGCAGTCCCTTTCATTTAATTAAAGATTGTGATTATTATGACACACATGCATCTGTTAATCATGCTTCTCCTGCTCCTGGTTCACCAGGAGCTGCTTCATATGCTTCTAGAAGACTTAATCCTAGTGCTCCAATGTTTAATACTTCTAGAGTATCCTCTCCTTTCACGTCTGATTATTGGAGAGATAATGGATTCCAAACAACCAGTAATTATTTTCCAAATTTTAATCCAAACTATCCGCATCATTTTGACCACACGTATTTTGGTTTGGGAAATTTGGGAACTGCTGTTAAGCCCTCAGCAGGTTGTTCCTGGTCAAATAATAATACCCATATGATGAATAGGCAACTAAGGAACAATGGTGGATCTCATCAATCTTCTTGGCATTCTTCTAATGATCCACAAGGCAGGCTCAAACCTGAAAAGGTTTGGGTCCCCTTAAGACAATAACTTTTGCATTGTTATTATCTTGTTGTTGTAGGTTACTCCATACCAGGATCCTAGTCTAGGCATTGTTGATAGTGGTTGCTCCAGGAGCATGACTGGCAATAAAAGCCTTCTCTCTAACTTTGTACCATTTTATGGTGGCAAGGTCTATTTTGGTGGAGGTGAAGGCAGAATCACTGGCAAAGGAACGATAAAGACTCCAAATCTAAATTTTGAGCAGGTCTACTTTGTGGAAGCACTTCAACACTTCAACTTGATATCGGTCTCTCAGATTTGTGACAAGAAGCAGTTTGTACTCTTCACCGATACTGATGCACTTGTGCTTTCCAAAGATTTTCAGCTTCCGGATGACTCACAAGTTTTACTCAGAATCCCTAGAAGACACAATCTATATAATATCAAGTTGAATGAAGTCAACCCTACTGGTCAACTAGCATGTATGGTTGCAAAAGCCTCAGAAGATGAAGCCACTAAATGGCATCGAAGGATGGGACATGTGAATTTCAAGACCATTCACAAACTTGCCAATCTGAATCTGGTCTCTGGTTTACCTCCCAAGATGTTTAGAAATGATATAAATTGTATTGCCTGCAGCAAAGGTAAACAACACAAAGCATCCTTCAAGGCCATTACTGCTTTAAGTCTTATTACTAAACCATTACAGCTTCTACACATAGACTTATTTGGTCCTACTTCCATCAGAAGCATTGACCACAAGCAATTCTGTTTGGTGGTGACTGATGGTTATAGCAGGTTTACGTGGGTGTTCTTCATGGCTGCCAAGAGTGAGACCTACTCAATTCTTCGAGATTTTCTTACCTTGATAGAGAATCAGTTGTCCAAGAAAGTTAAAGGTATTCGTTGCGACAATGGAACCGAGTTTAAAAATAGAGACCTCATCACACTTTGCAATGCTAAGGGCATCAAAAGAGATTACAGTGCTGCTCGGACTCCTCAACAGAATGGTGTGGCAGAAAGAAAGAACCGGACACTAATAGAAGCAGCAAGAACTATGCTTGCCGATTCCAAGCTTCCGACCATGTTTTGGACAGAAGCTGTTAATTCTGCAAGTTATGTCTTGAATAGGGTTTCTATTACCAATCCTTACAAGAAAACACCTTATGAGCTGCTCACGGGCAAAGTTCCAAATATTGCTCATTTGAAGCCTTTTGGGTGTCCAGTCACCATTCTGAATACTAGTGACTATTTGGGGAAGTTTGATGGGAAGGCTGATGAAGGATACATTGTGGGATATTCAGTTCACTCTCGGGCGTATCGTGTCTACAATCTTCAAGCCAAACGGATAGTTGAAACTATTAATCTCAGGTATTTTGAGGAGAAGACAAACATACAAGGAAAGGTCCAAAATGGTATTTTGATCTTGATTATCTTAGTGATTCGTTAGGATACTTTCGTTTCAAAACTAACCATGATGCAGGACCACAAGTGTTTGCAACTTCTAGTACTAGTGTTCCTTCTAGTCTTTCTGATTCAGATGATGAGGATGACATCTTTGTGGTTCCATCCTATTCCTCCACGGTCTCTCCTACTCCTCCTAGTGATGCAACTCCATTGGATGTACAGGATTCCCAAGCAGCTCTTGACACTCTTCTCAAGCAACAACAAGACGCTACTAAAGCAGCTGCTCAAGGTAGTTTTGAGTTTCCCTTGGTTGAGCCTACTGATAAAGTTGCTCCTGGTACTCCAGCTTCTGCTCCTAGTGCTAGCCTCCCAACTACTGGTACTCCGGCTAGTGAGTCTGCTTCCAATACACGTTTCTCCAGTCCTTCTGATTTGGGGAACCATGAGAAGAAGTCTTCTACCAAGCTGGATGATATACATAAACAACCGGTAGACGGGATTTTCCAAAATGCTTCATATGATGCTGATTTCGTTGGTGATCTCCATAACATGACACCAGAAGTGGAGGTTTCTTCCAATCCAGTCTTGTAATCACATAAAGATCATCCTACCACTCAAATTATTGGCGATCCTGGTTCTACCGTCAAGACACGCAGAATGCAGCAGAAGGCCTCGTCTGATCATCATGCTCTTGTGGGCTATATTGAGGATCAACAGCGTAATAATCATACGGACTTTCAACACTGTTTGTTTGCTTGTTTTCTTTCACAGGTGGAACCTAGGTCTGTTTCTCATGCACTTGAGGATCAAAGTTGGGTGGAGGCTATGCAGGAGGAAATGCAGCAATTCTTGTTTCAGAATGTTTGGGTTCTGGTTGACTTACCAGATGGGAAGACATCTATCAATACCAAATGGATTCTCAAAAACAAGAAGGATGCACGGGGAATTGTTGTCAGGAATAAAGCTAGGCTTGTCGCACAAGGACACACTCAAATTGAGGGCATTGACTACACTGAAGTCTTTGCGCCTGTTGCCAGGATTGAGGCCATTCGTCTGTTTTTGGCCTTTGCTTCGTATGTTGGCTTTACGGTGTTCCAGATGGATGTCAAGAGTGCATTTCTCTATGGAAAAATTGACGAGGAAGTGTATGTTACTCAACCTAAGGGGTTTGTTGATCCACTTCATCCCAAGAAAGTTTACAAGGTGGTCAAGGCTCTTTATGGGTTACATCAGGCTCCTAGAGCTTGGTATGAGCGTCTCTCCACTTTCTTGTTAAAGAATGGCTATAGAAGAGGTACTATTGACAAAACACTATTTCTTCGGCGGAATTCCAAGGATATTATCCTTGTTCAGGTTTATGTGGACGACATTATCTTTGGTTCTACCAGGAAGGAGTGGTGTGATGAGTTTGAACACTTGATGAAAGGCGAATTTCAGATGAGTGCCATGGGAGAACTGTCATTTTTCCTTGGTCTTCAGGTCAAGCAACAATCGGATGGGATTTTCATCAGTCAAGATAAATATGTTCATGAGATTCTTCAGAAGTTTGACATGGATCCTCTTAGACCAGTAGCAACTCCTTATGAAGTTGCTAAAATCAAACTTAAGAATGAGCCAGATCCCCCGGTAAATGTTCATATGTACAGGTCTATGATTGGCTCTCTCATGTATTTGACTGCATCACGTCCGGACATTATGTTTGCAGTCAGTGCTTGTTCTAGACACCAGGTGACTCCAACGGTTTCGAACTTAAATGCAGTGAAGAAGATTTTCAAGTATATCAAGGCTCAACCTAATTTGGGTCTATGGTATCCTAGAGAATCTCCCTTTGTTCTTGAAGCCTATAGTGATAGTGATTATGCTGGTGCTAATAATGATAGGAAGTCTACTACTGGTGGTTGTCAATTTTTGGATCGTCGGCTTATTTCATGGCAATGTAAGAAACAGACAATCGTAGCTACTTCTTCAACAGAAGCTGAATACGTTGCGGCTGCTAGTTGTTGTGGTCAAGTCTTATGGATCCAAAATCAGATGTTGGACTATGGTTTCAATTTTATGAATACCAAAATTTTTATTGACAATCAAAGCACTATTTGCATTGTGAAGAATCCTGTATTTCATCAGCGGACGAAGCATATTGAGATTCGGCATCATTTTATACGCGATGCCAATGAGAAGAAGCTGATACAGGTTCTTAAAGTTCATACGGATGACAATGTTGCTGATTTGCTGACTAAAGCTTTTGATGGTCCTCGGTTTAACCACTTGGTGGTTCATATTGGGATGGTCAATCCTTGAGATCTAGGATTGAGGGGAGGCAAAGCCTAAGGGGAGGCTTTGTGTACATATTAGGTTAGTCTAACGTATGCATAGTATTTAACAACATAATTTCTTGGTTATGATGGTGTGTGGTGTTTCTGATGGAGGATTTTTGCTCTCTTCTGGTGGATATGGCCTTACATGACTGGCTTCTGGTCCTCTTTGGTCAGCTTCTAGTTATGCTTGGTTGCCTTCTGGTGGTTTAAAATCCTTCCATGTTTAGTGGTGTTTGGCTATTGGTACTGGTACTGGTCTGGCTACTGTTCATTCCTTTTGTCCTTTGTTAATCACGTTTTGCTCCTGGTCTGACCATTGTGTGCTTTGACTTTTGGTCAACGCTCCCAATACTGGTATTTACAAGTTTGAATTCAACAAGTAAATTGGGGGTTGGTTATTGTGTTAAAAAGGGCAAGTGGTTATTATGTCATTATGGTTTAATTTGAAAGGGCAACCCCCCATTAATAGGGGTCAATGAACAGTTACTACTTTCTTCATATATGGTCAACATACACCCTTGACTCACTCATTACAATTAACACACACACAAAAACCGCTTCTACTCTCTACATCCCAATCCCAATCCATCCATTCATCAAGATCCATGGCTGCTCTTGCTTACCAACCTGCTCATAATCGTGTTGCTTATCTGGGTGATGGTCCGAATCGTGAACATTTTGCTGATATCTTGGAGTTTATTGAAGCTTCAAACTTAAGGTTTGCATTTACTGTTTGTCCTACCATATATGATAGTGTGATACGTCAATTTTGGGCGTCTGCTGAGCTTGTGAATGTGGCTGGATGTCCACGAGCACTCCATGCTACCATAGATGGACGTGCTTATGTGGTAACTGAAGCGTCTATTCGCTCTTCTCTTCATCTTCAAGATGAGGGGGTGTTGTATCACTTCCCAATTTAGAAGTATTAGAGGGTATGGCTGCCATAGGTTATGAACATGGGGGGAAGTTTAACTTCCAAAAGAATAGGTTTTCCCCTCAGTGGAAGCTTCTGGTTCACTATTTAATCCATTGTATGAGTCCCAAGTCGGGGAGTTGGGATGCGTTCCCTACTCCTTTGGCTACTGGTCTTATATGTTTAGCCCAGGGTAGAGTGTTTAATTTTTCTCATTATCTATTTAAGGGGATGGCTAGTAATTTGTCGACTGCTGGTTCGAGGAATAAATTTCTTATGTACCCTAGGTTTCTTCAACAAATTCTTGTGTGCATTCCACGTGATAGGACAGAGCATGTGCCATCTAAACTTACCGCTAAAGTGTATTACAACATGATGAATGGGTTTCCTGGGGATTGGAGGCCCCTGACTGAAGCCATGATGGGGTTGGCTCAGGGTCCTATGGGTCAGGAGGAGGAGGCTCCTGAGTTGGTTGTGTTAGATGATGACCCTATGGAGGAGGAGGAGGCTCCTACTGGTGGTGCCACTCCTGTGGTAGAGGAGGAGCTAGTTGAGGAAGTGGTGGTTGAAAAACCATCCCCTTCCAAGGCTGGTCCTTCCTCCGTTCCACATCAGTCTCCATTTGTGTAGACTCCACCTCCTAGCCCTGCCCCACACTCGACTGATATCCCGTTTGATGCTAGTTCTCCACAGGTTGACCCAAATGTTGCTTCGGGCTCCCGTGATGCTTTCCCTGATCCAAGTTCTCTTGGGGGGCAGGCGGAGGAGCCTACTACACTGACATCTTTGCTAGATCTTATGCACAGGTACCATGAGAGGATGATTTGTTTGGAAGCTGACTTGAACCAACATCGGAAGCTCACAAGGGAGTTTGTTCTTCCTCTGGCCGATCGTATAAAGGTATTGGAGAATCAACAACGTCGTCGCAAGAAGCATGTGGTTCTTTCAGATTCTGAGGATGAGGGTGCGGAGAATGTTGAGGATGGCTTGACGTTGTTGGCAAAGGCTGCCTTTGCTGATAAGGTTTATGATGATTTGCCGGTTCCTCCAATGTCCTCCAATGTTCCTTCTCCTAGTGCTATTCCCCCTTCTATGGGTGGTGATTCTGATGCTGCTGTTGGTTCTCATGTTGGTCCTTCTCATGATCCGTAGGGAAAAGCCCCAATGACAGATTCTCCATCTCCCACTCGCAAGCGCACTCGTCGACAGATTGAAGAAGAAAGACTTGGTGAAGAGGCTGCTCGTCGGGTTCAGGCTGAGATTGATGAGGAGGATAGGGTTGCTGAGGAAGAGCTTCGAGAGCGAAGGCGTGCGCAAATTCAGCATGATGCTATGCACTGGACTGATGGTGAATGGATGCAAGTGTTGACTGTTCTCACTCGGGATTAAGCTCAGTTTAAAGATCTGTTGGGTGATGATGTTGATGAACACAATTGTATTCCGCGTGCTATGGTGATGATGCGTAAGCATCAGTTGGCTCTTGCTGAAGAACTAAAGAAACAGCGAAGGAACAGACCTCTCTCTCAGACTGAGCAGCGCCAGCAGATGCAACGTTATGTCAAATATCAATCTGCTGCTCATTTCAATGCTCCGTGGTCTTGGGCTCGGGTGAGGGCTTTGACATTTGATGAGCTTAAGGTCCTTTATGAGAAGATGGTGAAGCGTCAGAGTCAACCTATTCCGGAAAGATTTATTTACCATCCTCGTGGTGTGACTGCTTCTATGCCTGCTGCTTCTACTGGTCCTTCGTCTGTACCCACTCCTGGTTCTGATGGTAGTCCTTCTGGTTCTATTGCTACTTCTGTTGGTCCTTCTACTACACCCTTGGCTGCTCCTATTGGTTCTACTGCTGGTCCTGCTACTACCATCTTTGTTACTACCACCACCACTCATGCTTCCACCACCACACCTGTTACTACCACCCATGTTCCCTTTAAGCATTTTTGTTGATCCCACCATACCTACTGCTGCTACATCTGATGTGCCATCTTCATCACCACAAGTTCCTGCAACACAACCTAATCTTACTTCTGATGCAGCTCCTGGTGGTTCTTTGGGTGGACATGTTCATGCGTCTACTTCTACTGCTTCCCCTGCTGTTGCTGAAGTTCAGGTGAAGGTTGAATCAACTCCTTCGGCTCCCACGCCTCGACGTTCCACTCGCCAGAAACTTGCTCGTCGTGTTCGCCGTGGTAAATCAGTTCCGTTTGAGAAGCGTGATCCTGAGAACTTAATTGATGCAGCTTCGGACAGCGATTCTGACTTACCCTTGGGCAATGGAAGTATTACGGGTTATACGGTTGAGAGTTCTACAACACTTCCTGGTGGGGTCTCCCATCGGATTACTTTGAGTGATGGGACTGTGCGATTAGTAACAGGTTTACAAGGTGTGTTGTCGTGGGCTGACCGTATGGATCTTATGGCGTTGTTTGGGCTTGTTGATTCTAGTATGTCGTTTAACCCCATGGCGGTGTCTTCCTGGCCTGGTATCCGTCTCTGGGCCGATCTCAAGCTGATGTTAGACCCTCCTCCATCTGCTACTGCTTTGGGCATATGGAAGGATCAAATGCAATGGGAGATTATTCGCTGGAAGCTATATGCTGGATGTCGAGTTCATGTGTTGGAATTAGAATCTGGTCATGTGGTGTTTATGCTGACGGATGTTGTGTATCCTTTGACTATTTCTTCCATGGAAGCAATGTTGGCAAGTCACTTGTAGATTTCTACTGCTCCTTCTGGGAATGAGTCGAGTATGGCCACATCTTTGGTAGAAGGTATTCAGGCACGGTTGCTCGCGGATAAGAAGGCAGCTTCTGGTATGTAAGGTGATTGGGTTGTAAGTGTTTATACTTTGCATTTTTGTTCTTATTTTGATTCTTTTCACCAATATGTACAGTGATTGGTGAATTTTATTCTTTATAGTTAAAAAAAAAAAAAAAAAAAAACATTTTACTTTTTATATAATATCTGCTTATACTTTAACACAGTTTAGCTTTTATACTTGTACATAATATCCCTTGGCTGTTTCAAGATGTGGTTCCTAGTTTGAGTTTGTTCTGGTACTTGGTTTCACTTGGTGTTGGACGTGGTCCACACAACAAATGGTTCTCAACTTACCATGTCTCATCGAAAGAAAAAGTTGATTCACCTTGAGGGTACGGCTCCTGGTGCGATTCTCAAATCCGTTGATGGTTGCCAGGTTACCCAAAACTGGATGGTTATCACTTGCCATAGTCTTGGACTGAAAAGTGGCTAATCCAAGGGGGTACGGCTCTTGGTAAAGATCTTATCAAATCCGTTGATAGCTGTAATAGCTTGCTTAAAGCTATAGGGTGTTCAACTCACCGATGCTTCATTGCTAAGAGTTGGCGAGTCCAGAGGGGTACGGCTTCTGGTAAAGACGCATCAAATCCGTTGACGGCTGTGATGGTTTGCCTAAAATCATCAGGGTACTCCCACTCACCATTGATTCACGTTCTAAGAGTTGGGCTGGGTTCTAGTATCCCAGGGTGATGCTTATTCCACCATAATGACTAGCTAGCCCAAGAGCGAGCAGCTACTTGGTAAAGGCTCATCAAATCTGCTCATGTTGCTGAAAAGATTCAACCTGATGCTGATTTGTTACAAGCTTTGGAGAAGCTTCTGGTGTTTCATGCGGCTGTTCGTCTGATTCTTATCTTGTTGATGCTGCTATTTGTTTTGCTGATACAATCCTCGGGCTTTCTTAGCACGTTTTCCAGGAAACTTGAACTCAACAGGTCAAATTCAAGTTTAGGGGAGGATTGTTAGGACCATTGTAATAGTTATATGTAATAGGTACACTAGGAGGTATGTAGTTCCTCCTGGTCCTAGTCGTAGTAGGAGCAAGTCCTGCTCCTGGTCCTAGTCGAAGTCAAACTTTATTATTTACTTAATATTCTGTTAGGATATGCATGAGATATGTTAGGAAAGGATATGCATATCAGTTTTACACGTTTTCTTTAATGATGTATTAGGGTTTCCTTGTAGTATAAAAGGAACCTTAGGCAGAAGGGTTAGACACACCTATACAAAACATAGTTCTAGCCATTATCAATATTAGAAATCCTTAGAAAGGATCAAGTCGTTATAGTTATTCTGTTTCTCTTGTTTATATTTATATTCTACATTCATATTGTGTATAGAGTCTCTTTGTGATTTGACTTGTGATTACAGAAGTCATTTACCGGTCCTGACAGGCTGCAAGATCTACATCTAGTAGACCAAACAATTACTCATGAGTGTTAATTACGTACTTAGACTCCCTTATTCCTACTTGGTATCTCTTATATTTTATTTTGTCTTAATGATCACGAAGATGCATCATTGACTTATGCATGAATAGAGATTAGGTCTAAAAATAGAGTCTTAACGGTGTAACCAAAATCATTAAAGTAATAATTCACCCTAATAGACAACGATGTCAAAAAAATTAAGTCAACAAGAAGGATCGATAAACACGATTTTAGAACGGTTTTGAACATGAGACTTATTACCATGACTTTTATTATCCGCCATCATCGGTGGTTTTATTATCATGGTTTACCTTCATCTTTTATTCAACTTCGCCATGAAGCTTTTATTATGACTTTGGTCTTGCCCTTGTCTTTTATTATCCGCCATCAACGGTGGTTTTATTGTGACTTGACGTATATCCTCACGCTAAGGCGAATCTTGGATCTTTAAAGCTTCAAAGATTAAGGCTTGATTCACTTTCAATTTGGGCATAGATTTTTCAGCCTTGTGAGCTTCAAATTTTTGCTTAATTTAGGTGAGCACTTGAAATCTTATTATTGGGTGAAGCTTTTGATTATTCGCGTTGCCAATACTTCAAAACCGTGACGCTGGCGATACCTTAATGTTTTCCTAATTTAATTACATGGAAGCTACTAAAACAAATTAGAAACCAAAAATAGTGACTAAACCGCTAAATCAACATTTATTAACAATTTATTATAAAAGCGTAGGGAGAATAAGCTAATAATTACTAGACATGAGATCGTGAACGATTACGAGACTTATAAATAACTCTATCATTTCTCGTCCTCATTTAAGAGACTTAGCCTAAAAAGTTAAGGAATCGAAGCTAAGTGCTCAACACACACGGTCGAGTCAAAAATTACACTTATTGTCACCAACGAAAAACCTACATTCATGTGTTAAACACTTACGAAGAAGACAAAATTTTTTAAAATTTGACCATTTTAGCCTTATTTGCAACAAAACGATAACAAAAAGCTGAATATTGGATTGTGTGGTGACGTAAGCAAGGTGAAGTATCTACTCACCCCCCCCCCCCCCAATACTAAAACTAAACATTGTCCTCAATGTTTCGAGTCTAGGGGTGAAAACAACCCCATACAAGAGACGTAGTCGAATGCTTAATCTCGAGCATGGAAAGGGTAAAACGAATAACCTAAAAGTTGTTTATGAATCATGCTAATAAGATAAACGTTAGAACATAAAAGGATATCATCGGATATCGGAATCTCCAAATGCAACGATCGAAGCTCGAGTGATCCGTAAAACGAACACAAGAGGCTTCAATGATGACGATGAACCTAAGAAATCACAATCACAAACAACCACGAAACAAAGGTTGGAAGAGCACAAGTCCCCTCATTACACTATTATAAAATGATAATATATACAAGGATAAGCATGAGAATCCCCCACGAGGCACCTTGTTTTTGATAACCGAGTCAAAAGCTCGACTCGAATCCCCATAAATATGATCATTTAGGGATAATCAGGGTACGGTCATTTTAGGAACGGCTTACATGATAAACAATGCCCAAAAGCAACCGGTACTAAGGACTAAGTCCTTTCATGATGCAAAATACCAGGATCGAAGATGGCATCCTCGTTTTCATGGGATAAACGAACCAACGCCACTTCAACACGTGCTAGAACCAAGACCCCAAAGGGGTCTAAAAAGAGATAAGAAATAGAAAGGTGGGGAATGGGTAAGTCAACATAATGAGCTACTCGAGGTAGACTCGAACCAAGCAAATAGATAAGTTTTCCATTTATTGCATCAGTGGAAGACCGAGATTTCCCTTTACAAGCAATTCCGGGATCGTAAATCTCGTCCTCGATGGATAAATGTGAGGGAACATAAGGGGCTTCCCCCACACTAGATCCACACCAACCATCGTCAAAAGGAGTAGTTGAGGTGGTAGCACTCATACAACACGGTGATGACGGAGTTAAACTTGTAGAAAAATCTTTTAAAACATTTTTAAAATCTTTTCCTTTTTCATCGTTTAAAAACTCTTTATGAAAACCCGATTTGATAATGTCAAAAATATTTGGCGTGTCAAATTCAAAATTAGTTGCGCTAAAAATCCTCACATTTAAGTCGCGGTTAGGAGGTGGTGTATTGTATAAGTTCTCAAAACGTTTGTCAACAAATAACACCTCCCCCTCCGGGTCTACATACTCGTCATCCTCATGAACGTCGATCTCATCGATTTCCTCATCAAAGATAGGCTTGTCAAACCAAGGTTTGTCATTCCCCTCCTTGAGTATCTTAGAAACTCTCTCGAAAAGATCACGATCAAGCACGAAACCATCATTCATTTGGGGGGATTGTTGATAAGTTAAATCCTCACGAATGTGGTAAACGTAATTCTCATTTGAGGAGTGTTGATTAGGTAACTCCTCAAGAATTGGATTTTGGGTCACATGAGTTGGTTCGTCAACAAAAATAAGACCTTCCAACTCATTTAGTTCATCCTTGATTTTGGAAAGATCGACCTCACTCGTAGGTGGGAGTGGAGGCAAAAGAGCTAGCTCTCGTTCAATGATTTCCTCAATCTCGGGATCAAACTCGTAATCATCGTACTTCACATGAGAAGAGGTCTTTTTAGGAGAATCCTCAAAAATGGCATGTGGATTTTGAAGACGTGATCAATCTCGGCAAAATCGCCATCGTCATCATCAAAGAAAGAGTCGATGTGAGCACTCACAACCATGGTCTTACAAGTCGAATGACTATGCTTAGGCGACTTTTCAAGGACGAGAGGATTGATGTCGATAAAACCTTTAGCCTCAACGAGTGTTGGGATAGGAAATGGAGGCACTACGATGGAGTTATAAGTTGAAGCCTCAAAGACGTGGTCCTTCGAAGCTGGTGAAGACGAGTCCATTTTGGTCATTGTCGTGATGGCACTAACGTCGCCCTTCGGAATTGGTGTTTCACTTGTTTCATCGAATACATCCCAAAGTGATTTTTCATTCATAAATTTACACATACCCTTTTGAATTAGGTACACGTATTCTTTATCGTAAAAATCATCATCTTTAAAACCGTTTTTCTTAATTCTTTCCAAACATGCATTAAGCCTCATAGTTTCCGCTAAAGTAAACATTTTGAAATCATTAGAATTTGAAACATTAGGTTTTGAAACCTCGGTTCTTTCATTATCATAAGACACTTGGGATTTATTCGTGAAAAAAGTCCATTTTATCCTCCCCATATCTCATAGTAAGTCTCCCTCCTGAACGTCAACTACGGTTCGAGCCGTTGATAAAAATGGTCGGCCTAAAATAATGGGACATTTAGGGTCACACTCGTAATCGGATATAACAAAATCCACGGGAAAAACAAACTTCCCAACTTTAACATAGACATCCTCGGCTATTCCAACTCGTATTAATGGTGTACAATTTGCAAGCTCGATTGTCATGTTCGTAGGGGTAAGTGAAGGCAGTCTCATCAATTTCCAAAGAGAATGAGGCATGAGATTGATGCTAGCACCTAAATCGGCAAGGTTTAAACATCCCTCAATCTCGGAAAAATCACAAGGTTGGAGAAATTGGCTCGGATCCTCTTCCTTTCTCAGCATATGCCTTTTAGGTTTTTTAAGAAGGATTGAAGCACAAGTTTCTTCAAGGGTTACTTGGGTAAGGTCGATAAAACTCTCTTTTTGAACCGTGGATGGAATTTGAGGTACACGAGGATGTGCACTCTTTTTCTTGGTAGCCACGTTCACCCCATCGACTTTAGAACAATAAGACGTCTTAGAAGTTAAGGGTTGAGAAGAAGGAACAACACGAAATCCATCAAGGGTAGGGGTAATCACACAACTTTTTCCACGAGACGAGGCGGCTTTACAATGTCCTTGGGATTTGCAACGGTGTCACTAGGTAACGAACTCAACGAAGCACCCGAGGCTTTGTTCATAATAGCCGAAAACATCTTTTTAATATCAATTTGTCCTTGCTCAATCTTCGTGTTTTGAAGTTTCAAAGTTTTAGTAAAGTCGTTTTTCAAAGTACCAATTTCTCCCTCTAATCGTCTCATATTAGCCTCATTCGTTTTCATGTAATTTTGAAAATCGTTTGACGAACTATTTTGATTCGAATTAAAGTTCCCTTGGTTTTGATTACTTCTTTGAAAATTGTTTTGATTCCCACTTGAAAAATTGTTTCCTTGATTGTCGTTGTTTGAAAAATTCGCGTTTTTATTGTTGTCTCGATTTTGCCAATTCAAATTCCGACATTGATTATAACCTTGGTTTTGAAAATTCCCTTGTTGATTGTTCCCTTGAAAATTGCTACGATTTTGATTCGAAAAATTATTGCCTTGGTTATAATTGCCTTGTTGCGATGGACCGGCGTTATTTTCATTTTGATTAGAAAAATTGTTGTTTAACGCACTCACATTCGATGTTTGGCCATCCGTAGCCGCACACTCATAATAATTATGAGGTCCACCGCAAAACGTACACGATGTCTCTACCGCTTTCACCGTAGCGGGAGCGTCTTTCTTTTGTATTTCGACGAGAAAAGACGTAAACACATTCGTTAGCTTGTCGACTTTCGCATCAACCCTCTCAATGTCGCGATTAGAACTACTAACATTGGCGACATTGGCAACACTCTGTGCATTGTGGAGTTGGTAAACCTTGGATCGATTCCGATAATCATTAATGCATCTTTCGGAGTTTTACACAAAAAGTTGCCACCGGAGACGGAATTCAACGAATCTTGTTCTTGAAAACTAAGATCGTTGTAAAACGTATCGATTTGGTGCAACTCGGAAAATCCATGGTGAGGATATTGCCTAAGCAATTCCTTATAACGATCCCACGCGTATCTAAAAGATTCATTTGGTTTTTGCTCAAATCTCGTAATTTCATTTTTGAAAAACGTCGTCTTAGATGGTGGGAAGAAATGATTAACGAACTTGGATACGAGATCCTTCCACGTAATTACGGAATTAGGTGGATCTTTCTCGTACCAATCCTTGGCGGCACCATCGAGCGAGTACGGAAAAAGTATAAGCTTGACGACATCGGTGTCGACGTTCTTAAACTTGCTCGTGGCTAAAAGACGATCAAAATTCCGAATATGGTCGTGAGGATTATCGGCTTCACGACCTCGAAACTTCGTAGCTTGGATTAACGAAAGCATTCTTTTAATCTAAAAATTCTCCGCTTCGATAGCGGGAATTACGATCGCGTCTCCATAACCCTCGGTGGGCGCTTGGAGCAATTCCATCATTGAACGATTGTCAGCCATCTCGTCTACGGTTTCTTCGACAACGATATTAGGAACGTCGGTTTCTAAATCTCGTCTACGTCGTCGATTCCTTCGATTATGATTGCGTCGATTCGAAGCGTCGCTAGAATTATAATAATCCTTCGACCGAGTGCGCATGCACTAAGCGTAGAATGCGGGGTAGCAAACAAGATTCTTTTTGCGGCTTTTATTTTTTTCAATTTTTTTGGTTTTTGATTGTTTTTTAATTTTTTTGGATTTTTGTTGTATTACGTAGACTCAAATTTAAAAATCTCTCCTCGAATCGATTTCTCGATTAAAGGAGCCTCAAATAATGAAAACGATCACGTGGAGTGAATGTTCTTGATGACTTTAGAACGTTGGTGGAACACCAAAACGTTCAAGAGGGTTTAATCTTGAAAACAAGCAAATATATATGATACGTAGATAATACTTGGGCGGCAAACCCTCGATTAGACCTCTTTCTCAAAACACGCACAAGAAAGCGGAGGAAACGAGGCGGCACTAAGCACTTAAGAGCCTTTTTCCTTTAGGTCGTGAAATACAACCGCCTTATACCCACCTTATAGTTTGTGTTAATCAAAATTAAGCCTCACGAAAGTATTTATCTATTTTGCCCTTAAACTTTTGTTTTAGATTCGAATACAATAATTGAGTGATGAAATCCCAATTAAGGTTGCGTTTTCACGCTTTTGGAGTACTTGTATATTTATTGTTCTACGTAGTACAATATACTAATAATATTCACAAGAAAAATGAAAACGATAATGGGATATCTATAATATAGTAAAATGATTGATTTGTGTTTAGTTTAGGAAAACTAAACACGATTTATTTGGATATTATAATATAATAGAGAAAAATAACAAAAATGAGTATGTACGATATTTACGCTTTCCAAAAATTGAAAAGCAAAAACGCACTACTCACAAAAACACGATAATAATAATGGCTAACACACCTCCCCGGCAGCGGTGCCAAAAATTGATGTAGTCTTTTTGTATATCTCTTTTAGGAAAAAGAAATAACAAGCGGAAAGTATTAATCGACACGATTTAGGAAAACCGTGAAGACGAAAATTCCAAGTTCGTTCTCGAAGGAGGTGTGTGACTGAGTGCCAATATGTAAAATTAAAGTTTAGATTAGTGTCGTTTTTGAGTTGGAAGAGAGAAAATTAAATACGAGCTACGATTATGATTACATTGCGACGAATTGACGTAAATACGTAAAACGTGACAAAATTAAAAATTAAACCTAAAAATTTATTAAAAATTAAAACTAAGTCTAAAATAATATAAATAAGAATAAAAATTCAATAAATAAATTTTAAAACCTTTTATTAATTAAATATTCAATTTTAAATGCTCATTAAAGCCCTAAAATTAAATATAATTAAGAAAAAGCCCAAAATATTATTTTATTAAACTAATATCTCACTTATATTATTTAAAGACTAAAAAGTATTTTTCCTGAATTTTAAAAACTAATTTTCTAATTTAAAAACACTAAAAACAATTATTAAACTAAAATAATGATTAAAAATAATAAAATAATGCTAAAATTAAACTTACTATTTAACTAAAAATCTTAAAATAATTTTCTGTAACTAACAAAATTTGAAAATCAGAAAAATATAAAAGTTTTGCGCTAGAAGACAAAAATCAGAAATTAAAAACTAATTAAAATTGTATTTTAATCTAAAAATAGTAAATGAACAGTAATTCAAACTTAAACTTTATGAAAAATTCTAAAATTAAATAACAAAAATAAGAAAATTGAAATTAACTGAAAAATACTAAAAATCACTCACTAAAGACAAAAAGTTATAAAAACTGAAAGGGACATGTCACTGGTTTTGTCTGCTAGCTTAGTAGTGGGAAGATGAACACTAGCAGGGGGAACTTTGTTCCCACTGCTTTAATAAAAAATGAGATCTGGTGACTTTTGAGCTTATAACTTTTGTGTTACTTGGTATTACTTGGATACAAGGGCACCCCTACACTCAGTGGAGTGTAGGGAGTCAAGTTATGCAATAAAAAACTCAGGTCTAACACAAGAAAATCACAAAAAAATGCACAAATCTAGTCACCGATATAACTTGTGGGTATTATGCAAGGTTTGTTGATCTAATTGACTATCTAGTGAGTTTTAAACAACAAAAGCTTAACACAAACCTACCCCAACTACAATTAACTGATTCCAAACCCTATATTATCTCTTAAACTAACTAAGTACAAAATTTTGAAGTCTAAAAATCACAAATCACCATTGTTTTGGTTGCTAATTATCAATACTGATTTTATGCTAAAAATTACCAAGTGAAACTTGTTTTAAACTACCACAAACTCAAGAAACTTTCAATACTACCTACAAAAACCATTTTAGAGTGTGTTAAAGTTGTTTATGCAGAAATCTTGTGTCACCCAAGTCCTTAACATACACAAACAAACAACCCCTAAAATTCCAAAAGATGAAATTTTCAAACCAAGTCTTATCAAACCTACTTAAAACTGATTGATTACTACTCTAACATGCATATAGGGCCTAAATGAACATGAACAAATAAACAAACTAACACTTGAAACAGATTCACACAAAACCTAATAGCATCAAATTAAAGCAAGTAGGAGGGTTCAAGCCCATGATTTACCTTGTGGGACCTACAATCCAGGCCCCACTATGGTTGATAAGCCATCTCCATACAAGCTGGGACTTGTGCTTGTGAGCTTTGGTGGTGGCTGTTGATGTAGAGAAAGATGGTGATGATGGACTACAACTGTCCCAACACACCCAATATGTCTTGATATGAGAACAAACAAACCTTTGGTACCTGCTGAACAAAGAAAATAGGAAGGAACCAAGTAGCAAGGGCTTGCACAAGCTTGGTTTGTCAAGTCAATCTTGTACAAGTGCTTGCTACAGTCTAGATAACCAATGAGATAAAACTGAAAAGACTTATGAAATTGATAGGCAGGGGAGGGTCCTAGGGGTCACATGGGTTGGTGGTCGGGTTTATGGTTTTGGGATGAAAGTGATAGGCAGGGGAGGGTCCCAGGGGTCACATGGGTTGGTTGGGTTCACGTTTTGTGTGTGGGATGGGTTGAGATGGAAGTAAATTAGTTATATGGATAGTTTGGGGCAAAACCCCTTTAGATTAGGGTTAATTGCATCTGGATTTTATTTAGGGTTTATGGGAAAGAACAGGTGGGTTTGATTTTGGTTTAGGATAATTAAGTTTAAAAGAACGTGTTAAGGAGGGAAAGTTATAACTGATTTAATAAATCAGTTAATAACTTTGGGTGGAAGGTGACGTGGGGGGAAGGGCGAAGGTGATTGGTTGGTTGACTGGTCAAAGTGACATGGCGGGGTGTGAGTGGTGGTGAGAGGTTTGCATGTCTGGAATGTTTTAGTTCTTAGGTTCCCAAACTATTGTCACTTCCCATTAAAACAACCACAACTTGAAACCCTTATATAATAAACTTTCATTTTTCTTAATTTGGCCACCAAACATTTGGCAAAATTATTCCAAGGGCTTTTTATGCTATATTTGCATTCTTCAAGGGTCAATCATGCAATATCTTGAAATATTAGGAACCCTAATGCAATAACTGAATTTTGCAAGGGTATAATATGACAAGTCTTCAATTCAAGAGGGACCATTCTTGCCAATTCTTCAAACTTCAAGGACTTTAAAAGAAAATCATGATTTGGGTCCGGTTCTTTGTGCGGCTTCGTTTCCCATGTTTGTTTTTGCTTCATTCTTGTGATCTTTTGTTGATTTCACGATATCCGTACCTAAAATACACAATGAACAAACACAAGCACATTTTTTGGTCTTTTTATGATATTTTTAGCATTTTAAGCCCGATTTGGACGATGAGACTATGTATAATTGCAGTCTCATCAAACTCTTAATTGTTGAACTGGAAGTGTGATTAGCTTAATTGTAGTGTGATCTTGTTGATTTGATAGCTTGCTTGTAGTTTAACAGCTTTTCATTCAGTTTTACTCGTTAAAATTTGGTATTTCATCAGTCTTAGTTCATTAGCTACTCATTGTATGGTTTAACCAATAAACTAGTTGGATTTTGCTCTTAAACCAGTTCATTTCATACATTAAACAAGTTTTGATAAGTCATACTAGCTGTCATAAACAATTGTTTAAAAATCATTTGAAAAAGTTCATGATCAGATTTTTAAAGTGGTGTTTGGTTTTAGATCATTTTGGTGATTCAGTTTGTTAAACTTGTTCTTTAAAGCTCAATTAAACTCAATCAGTTAGAGTAAGACTTTTGGAAAAGTTCTTTGGTCAAGTAGTTGGTCAAACAGGCAATTAACCTTGAAAAAGTTTGGGTCAATACTTGAACAAGTTTATCAGCCAAACAAGCACCTTTTGATTCCATGGCATTTGTTTGTTAGTAGATCATTTTAGATAAAACATGTTTCTACTTGTAGCTTAACATCCAAACTTTTAGTCTTTACAAGGAAATTCTACAGTATTAAGTTTTGAGTGTGTTTTCAACTTAATAGTAAGCCTTAGAGCAAATTGCTTCTCTGTGATTAATAGCATTCTGTTTGTTCAGTTCTCACAATCTACTTCATAAATCAACCCATTTTCTTTCACAAATCAAATGGCAAACATGTCCTGAGTAGTTTCTGAAAGTTTTAGCTTTTTGATATATTTGGTCAACTTTGGTCAAAATAAGCATTTTGGCTTATTGAGAATTCTAGCTTATTCTGTTGATGATTTTCAAAACTGAAAGACATTCCAAGCTTCTTTAGACATGATTAATCAGTTTTGACAATAAAATCACATAGTGGATGTCTAGATTCATTTTGAGCTTATTGTGAGCTTATTGTGATAAGCTAAATCGAGCTTTACTGGCTTTTAATCAAAATCCTTTTGCAAGTCTAGCTAAAATTGGATCTTAAGCTTTTTGGAAAAAACTAGAACCATTTTGGTTGAGAAATAAGCTCAAACGAGCTTATTAGTTTACTTGTGCCCGTTTTTTATTTTTACTCCTAGTTATTTGCACTTTAGTCCCCAGCTTTTCTAGTTTTGTTAATCTGTTGCTAAACTTCCAAGTTTTTAGGTTTTGCAATTGTTAGTCCCTGAATTTCTGTTTGTTACATATTTGGTTAGTTAGTTTGGAAAGTTGCTAGTTTGTTGCACTTGTTTGTTACAATTTTCACATTTGGTCCTTATAGTTTCTGATTTTTCATTTCTAGTCCTTATATTTTCATTTCCTTTACATTTCAAGAAATTTTACATTTCATGCATTAGATAATTGTACTTTGTGGATACTTTGTGGTACTTGCACTTTGTTTTACGGATAAATAGAGCTATAATATTTCCTCTTTTTATGTGTTTGATTGAATTAGACCTAGAACCCAAATAATTTCTTAACAACCAAGAACAATTTCAAACTTGATATTATTGGGCCTTCAATTTGTCTTGAGTCGAGAAAAAATGAACTTGCAAAATACTCAATATTATGCTTGTTTTTTGTGTGTAGAAGTCGAGAAATAATGTTGAAATCCCCTAAAATATGTTCTCGATGAACCAAAAATTCAAAGACCAAAAACTCATGATTCGAAATTTTTAAGGAATAATTTTGGGATCTTTGGAATATGGATCGGAATATCAAAACTTGTCACTCTATCGCAATATGGATCGGAATATCGATTTAAATAACGATTGGAATATCTGATCGGAATATCTGATCAAAATTTCTGATCGGAATATCTGATCGCAATATGGATCGGAATATCTGATCGCAATATGGATCGGAATATCTGATCGCAATATAGATCGGAATACGGATCGCAATACGTATCGGAATACTGGATCAGAATATTGGATCGAAATACTGGATCGGAATACTGAAAACCTTAGGCTTTTGTGATGGAACCCACTGCTATCGTGTCGCAATAGTACCACAGTGATCAAAATTTCCACTTTCTTGGACAAAACTCAACCAATTCGAGATTTTAAGCCAAAAAATGATCAAAACACCCAAAAAAATTATTTTTAGCCAAAGTAAATATACCAAATCTCTACCACAACTATGTAGAAGATTTGTATCAAGAAAAAACCATAAAAAACACAAAAAAAATTGGTTCGAATGATTTAGATCAAAATAGGCACGAAAATTAAGAACACAAACACATAAACAATACAATCATCCCATGGCTCTTGATACCATTTGTAGGATATTGTAAATCTATGCTTAATATAGAGAGAGAAAGAGATAGAAAGATGGTGAGAAGACACACACTTAGAGAGAGAAAGATGTGTTTTATACACTTTACTATATGAAAATATTATGTGAACCACCACCCTCTCCAACTAAGGAGATGGTTTATATACCCAAGGCTTGTGATGGGCTTGGGCTTACACAATGGGCCGCCGGCCTCATACAACTCATGGGCTAGGCATGGCCTTGTTTACTAAACTTAATAATACTAGACTACGAGCTATCACTTAATCTATTGTTGGAGTGACCGATCCTTTCTAATACGTAAAACGTATTTCCAACAATATTCGAATCAAAAATATAAGAAACCAAACTAGAAAGTTTGTTCATTTATGTTTCGATTCAAGTAGACTCCCAACACATACAACAAAAATGACATGCAGACACAATCAAGTCACCTACCTGAGATCTTAAAAGATCTTGAAGGTCGTTTTGTATATCTTCACGGGATTCACTTATCTTCTTAAAAAGATTGAACCTAGTTACAGTTTTAGATATAAGAAACAAAAGGTTGACTGGTTAGGCTAGTTTTATTAATTTGATTTAAATACTGTCAATTTGTTGCTATCGATGGGATTGATTGAAAGGAGATGGGGGTCACGAGTTTGTAGAGATGATTTGTGTTACGGGATTCGTTTGATCAAGGGATGGGAATTGAAGATTAAAGGATTCTATGACTATGATTTAGGGATGATTCGTTTGTATCGTTTAGTAAGAATATGATATGAGTATTAGGATATGGAGTTTTGAGAGGGATCAGTAGTGAGAGATGTGATGATGGGAAGAAACGAATGGAGAGATGGGGTCGGTGGTTGATAAGGATTAGGTTTATTGTGTGTAAGAGAAGTTAGGGTTGAGTCTTTTATACCTAATATTTAGGTATAGTAAACGATGGATCGGGTATATCCTATAAAATGGGCCTAAGGTTACTAATATTTAGGTTGGACTCGTTTTCTATATCCTAATGTCTTGCCATATTTTGGAGTCGTTTACTAAGGAGGCGTAATATGATGGTATTGGGTTGAAAGTGTATGGGTTGATGGACTGATCACACTATTTTGCTGGGCCGTATTCAGATTTTTAATACTTATATCCGAATTTTAAACTTAGGATGTGTACAAATTTGTTATAGTTTGGGCCCAATAAAGTTCACTATTAACCAGGACTTGTCAATGACCGAGTGACGAGACAAAGTGACGTGATAAATAGATGTGACTATGGCTAATTTTGAATTAAAGTGGCTACGGATTTTTTGATCGGGTATTATTATTTGAAGTTGAAGACGGATTTTTAGAAGGCGTGAACTTATTTAATCTTTGAAAGATAACTTGTTCGTGCTTAATCTTAGAATGAATACTTGCTTATCTAGTTACCGGGTTCGAGGTGGTTGGTTGATCATGGTTAACTATCACGTTAATGAGCTACATTGTTGTACTCAGTGTCACGCGCATAGTCGACGTGGATAATTTCAAGAGGTGATGTGCTTATATACTTCGTCAGTAATGTATTGGGTACTTAGAAATTTCATCAAAATGATATTTCTACACCGTTCCTCATTCAACAATAGTTTTGCAAGTTTAAGTCACAAGATTGAGGGATTCTTATTCAGTCTCACGTTTGGTCACTTCAGTGGTCACTTCAAATAGCCTTCAATGGAGTTGGTAAAGATAGCCATGGAGAGTTTATGAGTAGAGAATTTCGATCAGCAACTGATTCTCGTCGAATATAATTAATCTTATTTATTATTCTCACGAGTTTTTCAGGTACATGTGCGTACGATTTATTGCTGGTTCTAAACTTTCGAAACCATCAAAGGGAAGAAGAAGACATATTGAACGCACAACGAGTACACGGGATGAACTTTACACCTTCTTTTTATTTGAAGTCATTCCGAGAAGACAAATGTCATAACCACAGAGAAAATCGGTGTTTTAACTCGTGGCGTTATCAGTCTCTAAACGGTACACTATTGTTCGATGTTTAATTGTTTTGATGTTGCAATTATTCATCATCATTATCCTATATGAAGAGATATGCATTTTTGGGACTTAATTGACTATGGTGCATCTCCGGAAGAAGATATGTGCATTTCCGGGACTTAACTGACTCTGGTGTTACGATGTCAACTTCATGAATGGGATAAAGTGTATACTTCACTATTTGAGCTTCATACATGGGATTGGTTTACTTTCTTCAACTACGTGGGGGAAGAAATTTCTTGATTCTTTCTAGTATGCATAACTTGAACTCTTAGGGGGAAGAAAAATCAGAAGACTTATTCAAGAGTGAGAAGAGACGTTGTTGATCTACTTGGTGTGTCCCAAACTTTCAATCACTCATAGCAACATTATCATTGCATATGATGGGGTTTGCTTGTTAAATTCCGTTGCGCGCTTAATCATTCTAAGCTTTTTTGAAAGCTTTGAGATTTCTCATGAGGATTGTTGGTTTAGGGGGAAGCTATTAAAAGCTTCTACATCAAGATTATGTGGCATGAATTAGGGGGAAGGTTAATTCAGAAGCTTCTCTTTAACCAGAAGTGTATGAGTTACTTAGCTCGTGTCGTTACAGTATTTCTTCTACAAGTTACTACAAAGATGAGTCATTTTGAAGTGAAGACTTGAAGTCAAAGGCCTTAGAATACTTCATCAGCATTGGACGCTTCATGGAAGCTTGTGTTCTTAATCATTATGTACTTGTTAGGAAAAATATTGTAAGGAATTCTACACGTCGTCCCATGGGGGAAGGTTGTTGAAAATTCACTTTATGTGACGACATTTAAGAATTCCCATTAGTTATCATAGTCACTCACGCAAGGACTAGACTAGGAAACGATGTATACTATGTGTGCGTGGGTGACTATAAATACCCCTCCAAGGCTTCCAAGGAGGGGTTGTTGTTTGTTTTTTTCTTTCTTCATATTATCAATTTGCCTTCTCTCTCTAGAAACACACACTTCCATCTCTCTATCTCTCTAACCATGGCTGTCCATCTCTACCACCACCTAAGACCACCAGATCTAGTAAAAAGCAAACCCACAACAATGTTAACGGTTTCACAACCTTGAGATTTCTTAGTTACTTTCCCATCTTAAACACAACTTTCTCATCCTCTACCCTCATAATGAGTTCCCTTTCCGCCACATCAATAAGAGTGCGACCGGTCTTTAAGAAAGGTGTTAATCCCACATTAATCCATAACACAAGATTTAGAGTAGATTTAGAGAGAGAAAGAGAAGAAAGTTAGAGGGAGAAAGTATAGAGATAAACTAGAATGGTGGAAGGTTTACTATGCGTAAAATAATGAACCAACACCCTCTTCCACACATGGAAGAGAGTATATATACCCACGAACCACATGGGATTTCCATGGGCCGTGGGTTTGTTTCCATGGACCGGGCTTGGCTTGTCTTGGGCTTAGAGCACCTAACTTATATAATATTAGTTTAAAGTCCAATCCCGGTTTTCCCGACTAACCTATTACAATACAAGACCATTAACGAATAAGATGACCTATTACATTCTTGTTTGACTATATATAAAATATAGGGCTAACAATCTCCCCCAATGTGTCAGTCATCTTTAAATGCATAAGATGATTGAGTAAACACATTCTTGTGGAGGTGATCTTTCTTCTTTGGTCTTGTATCTTGGTCTTAAACTTGTTTGTAACGGCTTTGTTCCTTCATGATTTTGTGATCTTTATCTTGAGCCTTTGTCATTTGACTTTGAGTGCTTGAGATTTTTATCTTGTGCTCCTTGTGACTAAGATGACCTATTATATTCTAACATGCTTAAGTATCTTGATTATTGCTATCTTGTGCTCTTGTGACTTCTGATTCGACATGTTCACACTTTGTTGATTTCGAAATGCTAACAATTTCCCATACAAGTATAGTTGTAGTTAATCCTTCAAATATTCATCAGAGTTGCGGAAGACTTTATCTTTTAGTATGAACATGTGAAGAAGACTTCGGTTAGTACATACTTACGCCACCATCTTGATATGCAGCAACATATATAGACATGGATAAAATGGCTTTGAACATTTCACCCTAACTTGGTAGCGTTTTACCTCTGGTCGGTGAAGACCGTTAGACAATATTAGATACCGTACCTGTGATCGGGTAGATTTGATTAAGAACCTCCTTGACAGGGTTTCCCAGCGGTAGTAGCCAGTTCTCTTTATTCGACCGTCACAAAGCAGACTGCGAACATAATGAGTGAATCAAAAGGATAAATTATTCGTCTGATTAGAGTCGTCAATTCAGAATTCCTGGAACAAGTTTGATTCTATAAGAATCGCACCATTGTTGCTTTCCAGTTTGTCAAAATCTTGATTCATAATGAATCTTGCGAGTTCCCTATCGTAGTGCTATTTGAGGTTGACACTAGAAGGATTTCCATTCGTCATTGTGAACACTAAAGAGTGTCACTCTGAATTTTCAGGCAAGATCATACGGATTTTGCGAAGAAACCTGGAATCAAGTTTGAATCAATTAAGAATCCAACCTTAGTTGCTTTCCAGTTCTCACAAGTTTGATTCGTGTAGAATCGCACAAGTTACCTACCATGAGCTTGTTTGATGTTGGCTCAAGAAGGATTTCCATCTTCAGTGTGAATCGTATCACTCAGATGTTCTGGCAATATCACAGGGAAATTGCGTAGGACTCGATTGTGTCCTAATGAGATGATAAATAGATCTCTTTTGGCTCTAGACTCGATAAGTGCATTTTGGTAATCGGAGGCTGGAGCAGACTGCCACCTTTTCAATATTAACTAACTCAGAGTGAGAAAGTCAATAGATACTTGTTGATCTTCGTGATAATGAGACAAGTTTCTTTTGAGAGAAACTCGAATGGCTGGGGAAGTTTTGTGCATCGCATCACTGGGTCCATGACACTTGTCTTCGATAGATGTGTTAACCCGGTTTATGCCTAAGTTGCATAGAATACCCAACTCATTCAATGCTTACCAGTACTTCAACACTAGCATCTTGTTGTGATTGTTCCAGTGCTAACTTAAGTAATTGGTCCGCATTCAGCTTCATTCAACTCCATCTTTCCTAAGGACAACTATTTCTAGCTATGGAATGTCCTTGGGTAGATCCCTCGGTTCTGGTTGGATAATAGGACTTAGTTTCCTATCCTAAACCACCTTTTGACTCCATCGTTCCGGCGTGGATAGTAGGTTGTTTTGGGTATAGATCATAACCACTAAACCATTGAAAACCATTCAAAGTGCTTGATAGAAATAAAAAATTTTAACACTTTGAAAATTTTATTTTTCCGAAAAGCTCCCCCTACACACATGCATCGATATACGAAATGGTTTAGCATGTGAAGGAAAGAGTTGCACATGAGTCTTTAAGATCACATGTTGTAATATATTACAATTTAATCACATTTTCTCCCCCTTATCTCTAATATAAAAACATCATATTAGAGATACCAATTGATTAAAATATGACAATTTCTAAAAATCGATTGGGAGAGAAACATGTGTGCACGCATGAATCATGGACTTTTTCCGTCGAGATGCCCCCCCTCAACAATATATGTGTGTCTTGAAACAAAAGTTTGACAAAATTTTGGAAAAACGACACCACAAAATATGTTGAGGTAAGAGTTGAGATGCCTTTTCCGATATAATATATAACATATGACAGTTT
Source organism: Glebionis coronaria (assembly GCA_025667525.1). Taxonomy (NCBI): domain Eukaryota; kingdom Viridiplantae; phylum Streptophyta; class Magnoliopsida; order Asterales; family Asteraceae; genus Glebionis; species Glebionis coronaria. The sequence continues at coordinate 384,294,173 of CM046874.1, forward strand.
TAAATCGTTTTCGGAATGTGTTGGATACATAAAATATGACAATTTCAGAGATGTATCCAACAACATTAAAGGCTTGATTTTAAAACGCTCCCCCTTAAAAATTGATCAAAATAACATATGACATTTTTGAGATATAAAACCACATTATGAGGAAGGGAGTGTTGAACACATAATTTTGAAAGATTTAGAAAAACCTATTGAGAAATTCTTGAAAAATTGTGTACAACGGTTTTAAGAAAATCATGATAGAAGACTTCTCTTCTGTTTTTTAGAGAAAGCGCACTGAAACGTACACTCCCCTTTTGGATCCGCTTTTCATGAACTCAAAACTTTTATTGTTTTGTGAAAAGCTCATGACCGAGAAAGATAAATTTCCCGTTGTGAAGGATAAGTTATCATCCGTGATAAACTTTCCTTAAGTTGAATTTCGAGTTCTAAGCTGACATTTACTTAGAAATCGTTTTTCATGAACTTTAAAACTTTGAATGTTTTTATAAGAAGCTCATGACCGAGAAATATGAATTTCTCGTTGAGAAGGATAAGTTATCGTCCGAGATAAACTTTCCTTAGTTGACGTCCAAGTCCTAAGTTGTGATGCGCTTAGAAGTCATTATGAGGGAATATCAAGCAGCTTCATTTGCCAAAACCTCCAAGTCTTCTGGGGTCATATACTTCATACCAATACGGCTAACGAGATACTAAAACCTATTTTGGGACATGGCTTTAGTCAAAAAGTCTGCTATCTGGTACTCAGTTCTGACAAAGTATAATTCCACGATACCACGTTCCATTTGTTATATCTGACTGCGATGTGCTTGGTACAGGAGTGCTGAACCGGATTGCAAGAGATGGCTATGGCCGACTTTGAGTCACAATACATAGGTATCTTGTCAAAGTGGAAGTCATAATCCGTGAGTTGAGTTCTCATCCAGAGGACTTGAGCACAACACACGGATAGAGCCACATATTTTTGCTTCACCTGATGAGAGCGAAGTGCAATCCTGCTTCTCTGACGACCAGCTCACAATCTTGTCTTCCCCTAGAAGTTGTACGCTACCAGAAGTGCTTTTTCGACTATCAAGGCAACCTGTGTGATCAGAATCTGAAAAAGTTGTTAGATGAAAACCGGTTTCCCTCGGATACCAGAGTCCCATGTGAATGGTATTCTTAAGGTACCAAAAGATCCGTTTAACATCTTTGAGGTGCTTTTGATTAGGTCTGGCTTGATATCGAGCACAATAGCATGTGGCATGATGAATATCAGGCCTGCTGGCTGTAAGGTACATAAGTAACCCGATCATATTGTGATATCCAGGAAGAGGGTGTTGGTTCATTATTTTACACATAGTAAACCTTCCACCCTTGTTTTTAAACAAAAGTTTGACAAAATTTCGACACCAAAAAATATGTTGAGGTAAGAGTTGAGATTCCTTTTCTGATATAATATATAACATATGACAGTTTTAAACCATTTTTGAAATGTGTTGGATACATAAAATATGACAATTTCAGAGATGTACCCAACAACATTAAAGGCTTGATTTTAAAACGCTCCCCCTCAAAAATTAATCAAAATAACATATGACATTTTTGAGATATAAAACCACATTATGAGTAAGGGAGTGTTGAACACGCAATTATGAAATATTTAGAAAAACCTTTTGAGAAATTCTTGAAAAGTTGTGTTTAACGATTTTAAAATAATCATGATAGGAGAGAAGCGCACTGAAACGTACACTCCCCTTTTGGGTCCGCTTTTCATGAGCTCAAAACTTTGATTGTTTTGTGACAATCTCATGACCGAGAAAGATAAATTTCCCATTGTGAAGGATAAGTTATCATCCGTGATAAACTTTCCTTAAGTTGAAGTTCGAGTTCTAAGCTGACATTTACTTAGAAGTCATTTTTCATGAACTTAAAAACTTTGAATGTTTTTATGAGAAGCTCATGACCGAGAAATATGAATTTCTCGTTGATAAGGATAAGTTATCGTCCGAGATAAACTTTCCTTAGTTAGGTCTGAGTCCTAAGCTGTGACGCGCTTAGAAGTCATTATGAGAGAGTATCAAGTAGCTTCATTTTCCAAAACCTCCAAGTCTTCTGGAGTCGTATACTTTATACCAAGACGTCCAACGAGATACAAAAACCTATTTTGTGATAGGGATTTTGTAAACAAGTCTGCTATCTGGTACTTAGTTCTGACAAAGTATAATTCCACGATACCACGTTCCACTTGTTCCTTAATGAAGTGATATCTGACTACGATGTGCTTGGTACGGGAGTGTTGAACCGGATTGAAAGAGATGGCTATGGCCGACTTTGAGTCACAATACATAGGTATTTTATCAAAGTGGAAGCCATAATCCGTGAGTTGAGTTCTCATCCAGAAGACTTGAGCACAACACACGGATAGAGCCACATATTCTCCTTCAGCTGATGAGAGCGAAGTGCAATCCTCCTTCTTTGACGACCATCTCACAAGCTTGTCTTCCCCTAGAAATTGTACGCTACCAGAAGTGATTTTTCGACTATCAAGGCAACCTGCGTGATCAGAATCTGAAAAAGCTGTTAGATGAAAACCGGTTTCCCTCGGATACAAGAGTCCCATGTGAATGGTATTCTTAAGGTACCGAAAGATCCGTTTAACCTCTTTGAGGTGCTTTTTAGTAGGTCTGGCTTGATATCATGCACAATAGTATGTGGCATGTTGAATATGAGGCCTGCTGGCTGTAGGGTACATAAGAGACCCGATCATACTTCGATATCACGTTTGATCTATGTGATATGAGTACAAGTTAGCGTCTAGGGATGTGGTCAATAATTGTGTACCAACGCGAGCACATGATTGCATACCATACTTTTTAAGTATCTCTTGAGCATACTTAGCTTAGTTAATGAAGATACCACGTGGGGGTTGATGAATCTGGAGGCCTAAAATGAATTTTAGCTCCCCCATCATTGACATTTCAAATTTGTTGTGCATTAATTTTTCAAAACGTTTTGAAAGTTTTGGGTTCATACAACCAAAAATGATGTCATCAACATAAACTTGCACAAGCAAAATGTCATCCCCATATTTATTAATAAAGAGAGTAGGATCAATAGAACCTTTGGAGAATCCTTTGGAAACCAAGAAGTTTGATAGTTCTTCGTACCATGCCCTTAGAGCTTGTTTAAGGCCATATACAGCCGTCTTGAGACGATAGACTTTGTCAGGATGATGAGGATCGATGAATCCTTTCGGCTGATTCACATACACTTCTTACTTCAAATGACCATTGAGAAAAGCAGTTTTAACGTCCATCTAAAAAACCGTGAAGCCCTTATGTGCAGCATAAGCAAGGAATATACTGACTGCTTCCAAACGAGCAACTAGAGAAAATGATTCATCTAAATCTATCCCTTCTTGTTGACGATATCCCTTAACCACAAGACGAGATTTGTTTTTGATGATGGTTCATTCTTCATCCAGTTTGTTTTTCATATCCATTTGAAATCTAAAAGCAAAATTCCATAGGGTCTGTCAACAAGTTCCCAAACATTTAGGCGTTCAAACTGATGAATTTCATCTTGCATTGATTCAATCCATGCATGATCAGTCATGGCTTGTTTTATGTTTGTAGGTACAGTTGAACTCACGGTGAGTGCATACATACACACATCGCCATCGGTTTCGAGTTTTCTACATGTTCGAACTGGTTGTGAAGGATTTCCAAGGACTTGCTCCAATGGATGATCATGTATCTAATGGTGAGTGGATGGATATCGTTGGTAGAATGTATGCATATTGGACGGATCAACATGTTGAGTGGAAGACTCTTCGACTTCGCGTACCGCTGTACCGAACGGGTTGATAAATTCTTCTTCTTCAGGTTGTGCATCGACTGCTTGATTATTGTTTCCTCCTTCAGCATTGACGGTTGGTGATGTTGGTTGTATGATGGTTTTTTGAGTTTGTTGCGTATCCAATGGAATACTCTCTTGAGCAACGGTTGCTGAAGTAGATGCAGTTGTGTCTTGTTGACTTTGTTCGGGTGCATCAGCAGTAATGATAGCGGAAGGCTTTGACACAACTTGATTGTTTCCATAGTAATATTCATCAAACATTGGATCATATAAATCAACCAACTCATTCATTTGTGACGTATCTTTCAAGTTTGTCGTAGGAGTACTTTCTTCACATTCTTGCACGGGACGTACACTGTTGTGTGTAGGTTCCATTGCTGAATATTGAGGTGTGGGACTTGAGCTGTTGTGATCAAGTAACATGTTGAGTAGAAGACTCTCCGACTTCGCGTACCGGTGTACCGAACTGGTTGATAAATTCTTCTTGGTCATGTTGTGCATCGACTGCTTGATTGTTGTTTCGTCCTTCAGCATTGACGGTTGGTGATGTTGGTTGTATGACAGTTTCTTGAGTTTGTTGAGTATCCAATGGAATTGTCTCTTGAGCAACGGTTGCTGAAGTAGATGCAGTTGTGTCTTGTTGACTTTGTGCGGGTGCATCAGTAGCATTGACAGCGGAAGGCTTTGACACAACTTGATTGTTTCCATAGTAATATTCATCAAACATTGGATCATATAAATCAACCAACTCATTCATTTGTGTCGTATCTGTTGAGTCTGTTGTAGGAGTACTTTCTTGACATTCTGGAACGGGACGTACACTATTTTGTGTAGGTGCCATCGATGGACATTGAGGTGCGGGACTTGAGCTGTTGTGATAAAGTACCATTTGTGGCAATTCGTCAAAGTTCACATGAATTGTTTAGACAATAATCCTTGTTCTCTTGTTGTAAACTCGATATCCTTGTGACAATGTAGCATACCCCACAAAATACATGCATCACCTTTTTCTTTCATCTTGTCTAGATTCTCACTGTCTTTAAGAGTGTAGCTTAAAGATCCAAATACGTGAAAGAATTTCACAATAGGTTTCCTGCCATTGATGATGTGGTAAGGTGTCTTTTCATGTCTAGGGATTACGAGAGAACGATTCTGAGTATAACAGGCAGTTGCAATTGCTTCAGCCCAGAAGAACAGTGGTAATTTTGAAGCAGAAAGCATTGTTCGAGCTTCCTCAACCAAAGTGTGGTTCCGTCTTTTGACAACGCCGTTTTGTTCAGGAGTTAGAGCAATATACGTTTCATGTTCGATGCCTTCTTCTTGAAAGTAATATTGCAAGTTCTTGTTCAAAAATTCAGTACCCCTATCCGTTCTTACGGTTAAGACTTGACCTTGAAGATTGCGTTGTATCATCTTGAGAAAGTTTTTGGGAACCTCTGGTGTTTAATCTTTGGACCTTAATAAGAAAGTCCATGTGTATCTAGAGTAATCATTAACAATCACGAGAATATACTTTTTCCCGTTAATACTCTCTACACGCATGGGACCACATAAATCCATGTGTAGAAGTTCCAATCGTCCTTTTGAGCTTGGGGTAGTCTTTGTTTTGAAAGACTTCCGTTTTTCTTTCCCCAACTCACAAGAAGAACAAAGATGGTCTTTGATGAATTTTAACTTAGGAAGATCGGTCACAATATCATTCTTCGAAAGCAAGTTGATGGCGTCAAAGTTGAGATGTGACAATCGTTGATGCCATAACCATGCTTGAGAGGATGAAGCTTTCGCCATTAAGAAAATTGGATTTGATGAAGATGTGTCTTGAAGAGTTACTGTGTACAGATCAGAACCACGAGAACTTGTTAGAAGGTCATTCCCATCGTAGTCTCTAACATAGCAAGTAGTTTTGTGAAAAACCACTTCCAAATCCGCATCACAAAATTGACCAACCGAGAATAAATTGTGATTCAGTCCCTCGACGTAATAAACCCGTTTTAAAGTTATATTCCCTTGAACCAAATCTCCATATCCGAGTATCGGTGCAAACTGATCATTTCCAAACTGTACCGTACCCAGAAACTTCTCCACGAAGTTAATTAGAAGCTTGAGATTTCCCGTCATGTGCTTTGTGCACCCAGAGTCCATTATGAAGAGAATGATCTTGATGAGCTTTTCAATTGGCTCAGTATCAAGGATAGGTCCAGAATTGTCAGCAGTCTCTGGAATCACTTCTTGAATCTTTGCCATGTACACATAATGTGCCTCCAACTCTTTATCATCGGCTTCATCGTCAATGTCATCACGCCAGTCAATTTCATCTACGGTGAGTGGAATCCTGCTTCTTTCTTACACAGCAGTATCTTTTCCTTGTAATATCCCAAATCCTTAACCCGTTTTGGCTTCTTACATTCCCTAGCCATGTGCCTAAATCCCTTGCAGTTGAAGCATTGAATCCAGTCTTCTGCACAACCGGAGTGCCTATAGTATCTCTAGCCCCAACTTGATTCGGCATCCTCTGATTATCATACCTAGCATCATGATCATACCTAGGTGCATGATCAACTTCCTTATATCTAGCATTGGATGATGATCTGAGGTTGTTGTTGGTAGGTTTATAGATATTCTTATAAGTTGTGGTGAGTAAAGACATGAGTTCTTCAATCTTCTTGTCCCTTGAAGTTTGTTCATCATCACTGTATCCATCTGACTCGGTGTCATACTTTGGAGGTGGAGTGGGGACAATCGCTTTTGCTTTGTTTCTAGCAGTAGCTAGAGGTTTGGTGGATGAGCTTGATGACCTTGAGGAATGTGTAGGTGGTTGTTGACGGGGAACGGGTTTTGTTGAAGTAGCAGCAACAAAAGCAATAGAGTTCGAAGATCGTTCTGCCTTTTCAGCCCTAAGTTCATTCACTTCATTCTGATGTTGTTTCAATATATCATAAAGTTTGTGGTAAGATGTAGTCTTGATATCCTCCTTTTGTTTGACTGAAGTCACAAACCTTTGCCATTCCGGTTTGAGTTGAAGTAGAAACTGAACATTGGCATGATGATTGGAGATGGTGCACTGATTTCTAACAACATCATTCATCATTTTGCAGAATCTCGAGTAATATGACTAAATGGATTCACCATCTTCGTATGTGAATTTTCCAAACTCCCAAAGTAGTCTCGAGATCTTGAACATTTATCGACTCACCTTGCTTCAATCGATGAATTGCATTCCACATTTCCATAGCATTAGGACATGCATCAACCGTGGAATAGATATCGTTATCAATCCCAGTGAGTATGTAGTTAACAGAATCGGCTTTAGCTTGGAGGTGTTTGTTTTTCTCAGCAGTACATGTGTCGAAATCCTCCATAACTCGTGTAGTTGCTGAAGTACCATCTTTTGCTTGTGTGGCAATGGGTCTGAATTCAAAAACTGGAGGTGGATTCTCAAGGCAATGAAGAAGAGCGGTTCGGTTCTCTTTTCCATCTAGAAATCTCAGGAAGTGAAATCTCCACTGAACGTAGCAACCGGCTGTTAGCACAGGTGGATTACCGTTGCCACCTTGGTCCAAACGAATTTGATTAGCAGTGGCAATGTTGATGTTGTTGTTAGACATGGTGAATACTTGTGAATGGATGAGGATTTTAGTGGATGTGTTGTGATTTGATTGTGGTTGAAATTCCGAAAATTCCAATTTTTCTGAGTCCGACAATAAATTCCTCAGTCTGACAAAACGGTAAGCCGAAAAATTTTGTATCGCCAAATTTTGAAATTGAGTTAGAAATAGCCAAAAACTAGTAGGGAAAATTTTGATTTTACTTGACCTAAAACTTTTAACTTTTTTTTGGTAAACTATGTTCCGAGACTAGTCTAGATAGTGGTTAAGTCTAAAAAGTACTCGAACAAAATTTAGCCAAACATATCGCAATGTCCATCGCAATATCGATCGAAATGTCCATCGGAATGTCCATCGGAATGTGCTATCAGAATGTTTTATCGGAATGTTCTATCGGAATGTACTATCGGAATGTGTTATCAGAATATCTATCAGAATGTGCTATCGGAATATCTATCGGAATATCTATCGGAATGTGCTATCGGAATACCTGTTGTAATCTTGATCGGAATATCACTAAAGAGATTCGATCGGAATACTTGATCGGAATGTAGAAACCCTTACAACACTATCGGAATAATACAACAGAGATGCTATCGTAATACTTGATCGGAATGTAGAAACCCTTAAGCTATTCTGACGCAATAGTACCACAGTCATCAAAATTTCCACTTTTCTTAGACAAAACCCAACCAATTCGAGATTTTAAGCCAAAAAATGATCAAAACACCAAAACAGTTTATGTTTTTAGCCAAAGTAAACATACCAAATCTCTACCACAACTATGTAGAAGATTTGTATCAAGAAAAAACCATAAAAACACAAAAAAAAATTGAATCGTATGTTTTAGATCAAAATAGGCACGAAAATCAAGAACAAAAACACGAATCATCAATCACCTATCCACTATAGGCTCTTGATACCAAATGTTAATCCCACTTCAATCCATAACACAAGATTTAGAGTTGAGTTAGAGACAGAAAGAGAAGAAAGTTAGAGAGAGAAAGTAGAGAGATAAACAAGAAAGGTGGAAGGTTTACTGTGTGTAAAATAATGAACCAATACCCTCTTCCACGCATGGAAGAGGGTATATATACCCAAGAACCACATGGGCTTTCCATGGTCCGTGGGTTTGTTTCCATGGGTCAGGCTTGGCTCGTCTTGGGCTTAGAGCCCCTAACTTATACAATATTAGCTTAAAGTCCAAGCTCGGTTTTCCTGACAAACCTATTACAATACAAGACCTTTAACGACTAAGATGACCTATTACATTCTTGTTCGACTATATAAAATATAGGGCTAACAAAAGGTCTTCTACAATGAGGGAAACTCTAGGGTCCATATCATAGTCCACAACTACAAAATCCGTGGGGAATGTGAATTTATCAACTCTAACAAAAACATCTTCCACAATCCCCACCGGATAAGCAATTGAACAGTTTGCTAATTCGAGTGTCATTCTAGTAGGTGTAAGCTCGGGAAGAGATAGTTGTTTCCAAACCGAGAAAGGCATCAAGTTTATGCTAGCACCAAGGTCCGCTAGTACCGTACAATTCTCTACCCCCGGGAATTACATAGAATTAAGAACCGGCCCGGATCACCAAGTTTAATAGGTAAAGTCTTCAACAACACCGCGGAACAATTCCCGTTCAATGAAGTGTTAGGCATATCAACCAATTTTTCTTTGTTTGAGAGAAGGTCCTTAAACATCTTGGCAAACTTGGGCATGTAAGCTAAAGCCTCCGCAAAAGATATGTTGATATTCAATTGCTTAAACATCCTCAAGAAGTTGGACACTGTCATCTTTGTTCTTTAACTTCTCTTTCCTCAACCTAGAAGGGTATGGTAGATTAGATTTGGGTAAAGTTTGAGTAGATGGTGTTAGAGGACTCTCCTCTTGGGTTTCTTCAAGGGTAGGCTTAGAATGTGTAGGATTGGTTGATAGAGGAATGTCACAAGGAGGGACCGTGGGAGGAATCACCAAATGGTGAGTAGGAGTACTCATTATTATCATTGGGCCTTGTTCCCCCTTTGATGGCGGAGGAATGGAAGGTTCTACGGTGGTTTTCCTACTCCTTATAGTAATAGCATTGACATTGGCCCTAGGATTGGTTTGTGTGTTTGATGGTAAAGCACCTTGAGGTCTTTGGTTAAAGAGCAACATGAATTTCTTATTTGTCTCCTCTTGCATTGCCCTCAATTGATCTTGAATTCTTCTTTCACTCTCACGAATCCTTCTTTCATTCTCTTGATTCATCTTATGAAGTAGCTCAATGGTTTCATTTTCTCCATTCCCTTAATTATATCCTTGGTTTTGGAAAGGTGGAGGTGGATTGTGAAACCCTTGGTTATTTCCATGAAATTTGTCCCTTGGTTTTGAAAGTTATTTGGCCCTCTATTGGTGTTATTCCCTTAATAATTTCCTCTTGGCCCTTGGTTTCTATTTAACATTTGTGGATTGTTTGGTTGGTTTTGGGTGGGTTGTTGGGGAGGGAAACCCGGTGGAGCAAGGTAATTGTTGGATTTGTATGAAAGGTGATTAGGATTGATGTTTGGTTTAAAGTGTGTCCTTCCATCATCATTGTAAGCATAACATTCTCCTTGATATCTTTGAACTTTGTCACAATGCAAGTATGAGTGAGGACCTCCACATGTCTCACAAGATAAGGTGATGGCATTGACATTGTTGGTAGAAGAGTTGCTCAATTGAAGTTTCATAAACTCTTGGAACATATCATGAGATTGGATAAACCTTTGAAGTATTTGTTCATCAATTGATTTAGTAGCACTCCCTTGCACAACATGTACCACCTCTTCTCTATCCCTATTGCTTTGAACCATGGATTTTGTCTCAATAATGTCCCATGCATCTTGGGTGGACTTAGCAATAATGTTCCCACCCGTGGACGAGTTAAGGGAATCTTGATGGTGTGGTCTCAAGCTATTGTAGAAGGTATTGATTTGGTGGACTTGGTCAAAACCGTGGTTAGGGCACTTTCTTAACAACTCTTTGAACTCTTCCCAAACCTCACTAAAGGTTTGATCTCCTTTTTGTTGAAAGCCTATGATTTGGTTCCTTAATGCGGTGGTTCGTGAAGGTGGAAAGAACTTGTTCACAAATTTCTTCTTTAAGTCCTCTCAAGTGAGAATGCTATTAGAGGGTTGCTTATCTAGCCAAATCCTAGCATTTCCCTCCAAAGAGTAAAGGAATAAGATCAACTTAATCACCTCTTGAGGTACCCCATTATACTTGATGGTGTTACAAATGAACAAGAATCTCTTGATATGGTCGTGAGGGTCATCCATAGGTCTCCCTAAGAAAGGTATAGTAGAAACCATTTTTATCACACATGTCTTATGTTCAAAATTTTAGCAGCTATCTCGGGAATGACTATGGCATCCGCATTCCCATCCACGTTGGATTGGATAATCTCAATCAATGGTTGATTTTCCATGGCTTCGTTTAAGTTGTCGAAAGTACGATTCTCGTGATCGGCTTGAGGGACGGCTTTGTTCTTATTCTTCTTCCTTTTAGGAGGAATTGGTACACCACTAGGTATATGTGCACGCGCTCGAGTGTGTATGCAACTCAACACGAGGAATGAGAGAGGAGCTCTCGATCGACTTTGAAAGAGAATAGATCATCTCCTTCGAGGTTTAATAGTCAAAATCACAAGAAAGTATAATATATATGTAATACTAATTGGGCGGCAAAACCCCCAAAAAATCTTCCTTTTCAAAATACTTACTAGTGAACGGGGGGAATGAGGTGGCACAAAGCTCTTAAGTATCTGTTTCCCTTAGGCTTGCATTTTATAGCAAAGCCGCCTTTCTAGTTCGTATTTCTCGAATTCTTGCTTATTGAAAGTAATTATCTATTTTTGCCTTTATTTTGTTTTATCGATACACGTATTTAGGACCGTAACACCCCCAAATACGGTGTATTTCCAAGGCAATACTTATGGAAGTAGGTCGATTGGTTGTTCGTATCTACGTATACTTATTTACATATAATAATAGAGAGAAAATATTTTTGTATTTATTTGCTTTATTAAGAAAATATAATATGTACGTATAAACGAGTGAATACAATATATACAATATATTTTTGTTGTAATCTTTTAGGAAAAAGATTACTTTTTTATTTTTTATTTTTTTGGTTCAATTCTTAGGAAAGAATTGATTTTTTGTGATTTTTGTGATTTTTTATATTTTTATATTTTTCATTTTTTTTATTCTTGATTTATAATACATAAAAGGAACGTTCACAAGTGAACGGATCCCAAAATCCAATATGTAACTGTCAGTCAACCGTCAATCTCCATGTAAAGAATCGGCAGTGGCGCCATTTAATATTTGTTTTTCTCAAGTTTGTTTTTCTCTCGATATCTTTACGAATTGAATGATCGATATCAATCAAGTCACTTTATTGTTCTTGGTATTTGATTGTCAAGATTATGGTATTCTATTTCTAGTTCTCACAAAACCGTCAAAAGTGTAAAAATAATATCGTCTACGTAACCGTACTAGTCTAAAAACAAGGTGCACATACCATTTATAAAGAACAAAGTACAACCAAGTAATGCACAACAAGTTTTAAAAGCTAAAATGTAAAGTCTATGAAAGTATAAGGACTAAAATTGTAAATGTGAAAAGTATAGGGACTGGAATGGTAAAATGTGTAAACTACTAACCAATAGTAAAAAACTTAACAAACCATGTAACTGAAATTAACAAGCCTAACAAAAAGCATGGACTCAACAGAAACCCTAAAAAGTTTATAACAATTTTCCAACAAACTAGCAAGTACTCAAAATCCAGGGACCAGTTTGCAATATATGAAAATATTTTCACTTAAAACGGGCTTATTGAGTTTTAAGCCATATCTTGAGTTTTAGCCAACCAAATAAGCTCAAATCAGCCTTATTAGAATCAGAATTCAAAATAAGCTAGGGAATGTCAAGGAAGTAAGCTAAAATTGTCTTAAACTCAAATAAGCACTTTTTAATAAGCTACTTTTAAGAGCTCACCTTATCTAGATAAGCACTTGGTCTGATTTCCACAAGAATTGATTATAAGCCCAAAATATGGACACCTATCCAAGAAAATTTGAAAAGCATCCACAGAATAAGCCAAAAAATCGAATAAGCTCAACCTAGCTTATGTTGACAAAGTTTGACCAGCGTTGACCAAAATTTGAGCAAGTTCAAATCTTGCTTTAAGCACTTTTATAACAGATTGGTGGAAGAAAATAGCTATGTTTATGAAGAGAATCAATCGGAATTGAAAATAATCTATGGCAGATTAAGCACTTTATTATAGAGACTTTTATAGGCTTCTAGCTTATTCTATATTGAAAACTGTATCTAATGGCTTATCAATCTTGAAAGCTAGGATGTTGGACTTTCCAATGAAACAAGAATCAAGAGCTAACTCCAAGATTTGAGCTACTTATGCTTGATTGAAAGTGGACTATTTTAGGCATAAGAAACTGACCCAAAGTATTTTAGTGCCATTTACCTTTTTTACTATTAGCTTGACTTCCAAAACTTGCACAAATACTTTTGACCAGTAAATGAGTGTATGAAAACAAGTTTTACTCAAAATCAATGGCTGAATCCAAATGCCTCAAATGATCCAAACACCAGTGAAGGACTGAAACAGAATTATAGCTAGGTAAACCGATCAATACTAGCAGATTTAGACTACAAACTACCAAATCATATCAGATAGATCATAAAGTACCAATAGCAGGCAAAAACAAGCAATTATACACTAGAACTAGGAATTTAGCATGCATTTGACATTTTAGAGGAAAAGTAAACAAGTTTAGAACTTTTTAGCTATAGAAGCCTACTTTGATGGATAAGAGAGTGCTAAACTCTCTTGTGAGCTTATTTACACCTTATCAGTCTATCAGCAACAACCAATCACCATCACATACCATGGATCATCGTCATCTACCCTGCTACTTGTCTGATCATAAGCTAATCGCTAGAACTGGTAGAAACTCGAACTGAAACAATGTCTTTCCACAACAACAAGCTTCCAAAACTCTTAATTGATTCAGTTATTCAATGAGAATAATAGAATCAAAAGTATGAAGGTAAGAACAACAAGTATAGTAGATGTAGAATAGAGGTCAAGTGAAATGTTAATATGAGTTTTCATTAATGGTGAAAGTAGTTATTCTGTTACAACTAACATAACATACTTAAGAGTGGTTGTCAGTCACTCTTAAGCTGTTAAAGCTAATAGGTAAGTGAAATGAGAGAAATTGCTAAGTGTGTGTTTTTTTTACACACTAACTACATTACATGAAATGAGCTATCTATCCCTATTTATAGACGAAATGAGATGTTGAGGTGAGTAAGGTGACGTGTCTCTTCCAGGTATATTCCTCTACGTGTCAATTTCTAGAAAATTGATATGAATGTTCTTGATCAAAATTAGGGGAATCTTCTTCTCTTGATTTCTTCTCAATTAAGTAACTGGGTTGAGTTCGTCTTCCCTTTGCGAGCATTTTTCATGTTGGAAGTTTGTTGTGAAACGACCTCTATCAAAATCCACGTCCTGGTGTTAAGTTGTCCACGTGGCGTCTAGGTATTGGATGAGAGAATAGCACACAGATCATTATCTAGAAAATGAAATATGATTGGTTGGTTTACCTAGTGGAGTCATTGTTGTGATCTTTCTCTCCTTTCATAAATGAGCTGGTTACTTGGCAATCCATGTTTTAGTAATACTCATTTCTTATTGGATGAAAGTGGTATCACACGGATTTGTTGATCCCAAACTCAGATCTTAAACCTTAGCTTGTTTAAGGGTTATAGTAGAAAGAAAGAATTCAAACTACTACTAGAGAAACTTTGCAATACACAAAGTAACTAAACAAGATGCGGAAAGTAATGTTTAGTACAAGAACAAGTATTAAATAAAACGTTAAGATTTAATATATTGATAATATACGAATACCCAAAGGTGGTATTAGGGTTTTACAACCTTAAAGCATGAAATGAAATGAGAGAATAGGTATATTAAACATGAAACCTAATGAGTCCTTTTATAGCACAAGGACTCATGTACAAGATAATCACTAACAAACTAGGAAGGTATTCTAGAGTAGTAACAGAAACGCGTCAATATCTCTTCTAAGTTTATCCATGCAGCAGGGGTATTGACCTTTAGCAATGGGAACCAATCCCACTGTCTTCATTACTTCAGCAGGGGGAACTTACTCTAACAGGGGGATCTTGACCAACTAGCAGGGGGAACTTCGACTCATGCATTTATTCCCAACAATCCTCCCCTAAACTTGTGCTTTCACCAAAATGACAAGTTTCTAAATAAATGCTGGTTGATGAGGATGCGTACAAATTTCCTCTCCAAACTTGACTATGGATAAACCTAACAAGATCTTAGGGAACATGATTCTTGCAATCCACTATCAAGCCAGTCTGCACCATCAAGGTCTCTTGTGAGAGAGGATAATAACGATTGTTGAGCAGATAGACACTTACTCCTTCCATGGCCAACTCATAGACACCTGAATGGTGAGCAGCTTCCAATATAACATTTTGGCTCTATTATGTGCATCAAAAATAGGATCATTCCAATTTTTCTCATACATCCTATGCATACTATCCCAAATCAACCAATCCTTCTCAACACCTTCCATAGTAGGAGGATTTGCTACAAACATTCCTTTTAAAATCCTCCATAGATCATCTAAGTCTTCTCTATCCAAGATTTAAAACATAACACTCAAACTTTGGAAAGTCTGAGCTGTATCATCAGCCCAAGTAAGCTTCCACCAAGACATGCCTCTATATTGATATTCATCATACTTCACTATGGAGTACTTCTTTTTCATGTCATCTGGTGCAATTTCATCATATTCCTCCGATATCAAGTGTTGATCAATTTCTTAATTAGAGGGATTCTGATCTTCCCTAGTTACTGCTCCAATTTTCTCCATCCTCTTCATTCTTTTGGCTGCTCTTTGTGAGTTAAGAGCAGATCTTTCACCTGCTAATGAGGATCCACCTGTTTGATAAGTTGCACCTATTTGGAATCCCACTGTTTGAGCAGTTTCACTTGTTTCACCCTCTGCTTTCCTTTTCCTAGACTCCCTGGCCTTCTTTATCATCTCATCTTGCCTCTTCATGTATTCATGTTCCTAAGCTGTGCCAATGCCAAGGAAATTCCACACTATTAGCCCTTATCACTTGAATTGCAGCTTTCTCTATCTCATCAAAGGTCATCTTTCTAAAATGTGCATCAGTGTACTTCTTGCACCTCCTAAGCATAACCTTGTAATGCTTCAATCTTCCTTTTTTCAGATTGCAGATACCTTTCCTTATTGAGCCACATTTCTCTTTTCTCCAAGTAATCTTTTTGAAAATTAAAGGCCAAGAATATTAACTCATACCTTTCCTCTAATGGAGCATTTAGCAGCTCTTTCTCCCATTGCTCCAAAAATCCTACTATGTTAGGTACTCTATCATCCAACTCTCTATGCATAATTTCAATTTGCTTAAGCTTCTCTCTTGACTGCATTAGTACCTCCTTACTCCTCTTTTGTATTCTCTCCTGTTCCATATGTAGCTCTTCTTCTTGTATTCTTTGAGCTACAAATTCATCATGTTCAGTCTGAGCCCTTATCTCTTCTGGTTTTCTATGCTTGTATTTCTTCTTGGGCTGTTCAACCATTTTCCCCTTCCCTTTGTCTTTTGGATCCACTGCTAGTTTTGCTTTGGGAGCAGTCTCTCCAATCTGTATCCCCTTCTGAGCTTGCTGTCTCCTTTTTCTAGCAAATGTTTGAGAGAAAGCTGCTTTTTTGGGTGTAATTGTAATAGCAAGGAGAATACTTACATAAGTGGTATTAATGATAGCAGGGGAAACCTTTGTTGTAGCAGGGGCTTCTTCTTGATGACCCGTATTCAGCAATGTCTGGGCTACCTCCTTTGTTGCACTCCCCTTGTCACAGCCTTTCTCCTCACTAACCACCTTCTCTTTACTAGCTTCCTTTCTACTAGAAAATGCATACCACTCAATGGAATCGTCTGAGTGAGGGACTTCCTCCCCTATGGAAGCATCCTCATCTGTGGATATAACCCGTTGTGGTCTTTTCCTCCCCCCAAGCTTAGAAAGTCTGGTTTCGAAGCTAGTGATTACCAGACCTTGTTGTTTGACAATTTGTACTAGTTGTGCATTTTGCTTTTTCAAGCTCATGCACATATTTGTTAATTCTAATAAGGATAATGGTTTCAGTCTGCTCTCAACCCTAGTAGGAGATTGCTCTCCTCTTTGAGTATCACTAAGTGAGGAAATGGACTTACTTATGGTGTCACTATCCTGCTCATACCTTGAGGATGAGACAGTAGTGGCAGCCAAATCCCCAGTTTGCTCCATACCCATTGAGGTTCTCCTCTCTACTTCTGGTGAAGGGTCACAGGAAAGGGAGATCTAGCAAGCCTGGTTTTGCTCCTTCTTTCTTATTGTAGGTTGGAAGGGGGTAGATTACTAGCAGGGGCATCAGTAGATGAAGCAGGGGTATCAGTAAGTGTGGTTTGGGTTGCTCTGGGTGGTGAAGCAGCTTCTTGTCTGATCTGATTCAACATGGTTTGAGTTAAGGGTACTGATCTACCAGAAAATTTTGGGGTGTTAGGTAAGGGTGGTGAACAATTTAGTGGTGTGGGGGTTGGCTGTGAAGTTATGGGTGTGTGTAATGGGTCCATGTTGACTCATATCCAACAAAAGTTCTATAAACCTTGGATACATAAAAAATTTTGTACTGCTCTTAACATTCTTAACCATACCTTCAAAAATCATTTGAGAAAAACAATATATTTTCCCTATTGCCAAACACACCAAGGCAGAAGCAACTTGACTGCCAAATTCATTAAAAGTAGTAATTTTTGAAGACAAGCATTACAAAATAGTATGAATTATGTACTTACAATGAGGTTCAAATTGACCTTTATAAAATTTAGACTTTTGGTACTTAGAAATATTGTACCCCGAGTTTGTTAAACCCTCTTTTATTTCAGCCTCAGGAAGGGCAACCACCTCATCCTCATCATTCAGGACTAACTTGTCTCGAATGGAGGCAAGTGTGATCACTTTGGGGTGGCCATCTACAAGACTTTTAAGTGTAACCTCTCCATCCACTATTTCAGTCGTTACATTCGACCAAAACTATTGGATGTGTGAGGTATAAATTCTTGGACTGATCACAAGAGCTAACCTGAATTAACTAGACTTTAGATAAGCCACAGCCTCAGAGAATTCAGCTGGTTCACTAGAAAGAATGGCAATCTGCTTGTGGTAAGGAGAGATTTTTAGAGCTATTGAAAGTTTTTGAAGAATTAAAGGTTTATGATTTGGAAAAATAAACTGGGATATGATCGACAGAGTAAGTTGGACCTGTTGGTTAAATGAGTTGAGTTTATATATGCGAAATGAAGACTTGTGATTGGACCAAATTATCAATTTGCATAAAAATCAGAAACAAATCTTGCTTAGAAAGAAATATATTTGAAGTAATGATAATGAGGTTACCAATCCGCAAAGAAAGCGCCTTAAATATCTTTTGAAAATAATAAAATATTCCCTAACCAAAAATTAAACAAGCAGGCTCAATGACTATAAACAGTGTAACGGCATTGTCGATCAATGGTCAAACAGGGGAATGTTTGCTAGGTAGGGGGAAGTCATACCAGCAGGGGAATGAAAATCAAAAGCAGGGGAAACTTTCCTAAGCGTATTAGGTTAACTTGAATAGTCCATGCTAAATAGCTCTGTCCCAATGCACAGACTTACACAAGCAAGCTAGATACACAAAATCTCTAGAGTCCTCCATTCAGCAAAGTCCTAAAAAGAAAAATCCAACACACAAGTAACCTTGCACATGTTCAACCCATCAAATATTCATACCCAGGTCTCCAACCCAACCATTCCCTTCCTATGGTCAAGTGGTCTTGGCAACATGCATTCAGAAAATCCATTTTATGCAGCAAGCTGCCTAATTAAGTGTTTTGACTACACATCACAGTGAATCAAGGTCTCAGAACTCCAACAAGCTTTGTAGCAAGTTTTCATTGTCCCAAGCCTCTACTCACCAATGGATATGATCTAGAATCATACATGAGTATCCTAAGAATACCATGAATCCTAAAGGTGTGACCTAACCTCCCCTGAAACATGGAGTACATACCAGATTTATCTATAGGGTACATCATACTCCACAGTGATCCCTTCATTGTTAGTCTAAAACCACATATAACCACTTATAAAAAGAACAAACCTAAGCAGGGGAAAGTACCCTAGCAGGGGAATTAACCCAAGCAGGGGAAACTTTGTTCAAAAGCAGTGGCATTAAGAATGGTGGAAAAAGTGCCTAGTAATTCTACAACAACAGAAAATAATACAATCCATAATATACACACAAAGTTACAGACATCTGTTTAGGGTTTGACCATCCCAATACTGGCAACCAAGTACTGGAATCTCCCTATATCCAAATGTTTTGTCAAAAGATCAGCAACATTAAGTTATGTATCAATTGTCTTAGGGACAATTAACCCTTTTTCAAAACAGTCTCTAATAAATAGATGTCTTATTTCAATGTGTTTAGTTTTGGTGTGAAAAACAGGATTCTTAATTATGCAAATTATGCTGTTATTGTCTATAAATATCTTGGTTTTAAGAAAATTGTACCCATAATCAAGCAAATGATTCTGAATCCAAAGGACTTGTCCACAGCATGCAGCAGCAGCATCCATATATTCAGCTTCAGTTGTGGAAGTTTCAAGAATAGTTTTTTACACTGCCAAGATATAAGCCTGCTTCCCAAAAATTGACATCCACCTGTTGTAGATTTTCTATCATTGTTGTCACCACCATAGTCACTATCTGAATAAGCTATCGACTCAAAGGGTGACTCTTTAGGTAACAAAGTCCTAAAGTAGGGTGACACTTGAGATATCTAAAGATTCTCTTCACAGCAAACAGGTGGCACTCCATTGGTGTCACTTGGTGTCTTCCATACAAACACACAGCAAACATGATGTCGGCTCTTGAAGCTGTAAGATACATGAGAGATCCAACCATGGATCTATATGTTTTGACATTAATAGGTTTTCCTTGGCCCTCTTTTCCCCAAGGATGCTCTTTGTCCATGGGAGTGGAGACTTTCTTTCCTTCACATAATCTAAACTTTTTCACAGTTTCAGCAACATATTTGTCTTCAGAAATAAAGATCCCATCTTTCCTCGGCTGAACTTGTAACCTCAAGAAAAAGTTGAGCTCTTCCATTGCACTCATTTGGAATTTGTCTTGCATAAATTTGCAAAACTCCTTGCTAAGCATGGAGTTTGTGGATCCAAAAATGATATCATCTACATACACTTGCACTAAAAGAAAGTCACCTTTTTGTTTCTTTATAAACAGGGTCTGATCAATCTTCCCCTTGTTGAAGCCATTATCCAAGAGATACTTGGACAGAGTCCCATACCAGGCCCTAGGAGCTTGATGAAGCCCATACGTTGCCTTTTTCACCTTTTAAACCTTGTCTGGATGTTCTGGATCTTCAAAACCTAGAGGCTGCATAACATACACCTCCTCATCAATGGTGCCATACAAGAAGGCACTCTTAATATCCATCTGGTATACAATAAAGTCCATGAAAGAAGCATATGCCAAAAACAGTTTGATGGCTTCAATTCTGGTAATTGGTGCAAAGACCTCATCATAGTCAATGCCTTCCTCCTGTGTGTACCCTTGTGCTACTAGCCTGGCTTTATTTCTGACCACTATACCTCTCTCGTCCTTCTTGTTTCTAAGCACCCATTTTGTCCTAATGGGTCTTGCCCATTTTGGACAGTCAACCAAAATCCAAACCTCTTGAATATCAAATTGTAATAGCTCTTCTTGCATAGCCTCTACCCAGATTGGAAAGATCTTCTTTGGTTCTTCTTGTGACAAAAAGGCAGCTGATACACTGATTTTGTATGGGTTCAATTTGTCTCTCAGTCCTCTCGAATTGATCTCGGCCTTAAGTGGAATGATTGTTCTTGGTTACTAAGAAAAAGGGTTTGGTTTTCTAATATACTAAATGTTAAATGCTTAAAGATGTAAACTTAAACTTAAAAAGTAATTGAATTAATAATAATTAACAAAACTTTGAATTAAAATCAAACTTAAATTAAGAAACAATGAGAAATAGTAAGACAGAAAAACAGAAACAGTAAGTAAACTTAAAAGAAAACTGATTCGGAAGTTTACCCTTGATTCGGAACTTTGTTCATCCAGAACTTTTCACTCGGAACACCTTGATTCGGAACTTTAATCGGAAGTTTATTCGGAAGTTTGTTCGGAAGTTTGGTTCATCCGGAACTTTATACTCATTCGGAACTTTTGACTCATCCGGAACTTTGGTTCATTCGGAAGATTAGGTTCATCCGGAACTTTCAGTTCGTTCGGAAGTTTTCAACTGATTCGGAACTTTTAAACAAAACTCATTCGGAACTTTTTAGAAAACACTTTCATTCGGAACTTTAGATTGACTCGGAACTTTTAAAAAAGAAACTCATTCGGAACTTTTTAGAAAACACTTTCATCCGGAACTTTGGTTCATTCGGAAGATTGGGTTCATCCGGAACTTTCAGTTCATTCGGAACTTTCTACTGACTCGGAACTTTTCAAAAAGAAATTCATTCGGAAGATTTTAAAGGAAACTCATTCGGAACTTCTTAAAGACAAACTCATTCGGAACTTCTCACTCATTCGGAACTTTTGGAAATAACCTTCATCCGGAACTTTCTTGTTCATCCGGAAGTCTGGGAAACCCAGATACAGTAACTATCCCGAAGAACAGGGAAACCAATTTTGATCCAAAAATCACCAAGTTTTTCACCAAAAACTTAAATAAACTAATCACTAAGCATAAACTAATTATAAACTACAAATCTCATCAACAAAAACACAAAACCCAACAACTTTTAAAGATCAAATCAATCAAATAAAAAAACTTAAGAACTTGAATAAAAAGATGATGATGAACAAGATGAAATGGAAAGATTAAACAAGAACTTGTATTGATGATTAATGTTTTAACAATCACAAAACAAAGATGAAAATTACAAGATTAAAAATCAAAGATCAAGATCACCAAACACCCTAGTGGTGTTGGTGATGATACGAACTAAAAGGAAGAAAAAGGGGAGAGAAGAAAAAAACTAAAAAACTGGAAGGAAAGTGTGAGGGGATGGGCTATTTATAGCATTGTCCTTTGGTTGGTGAGTGGGCTTTCTCCCGTTCTTCTTGTCTTTTCGACTTTTCAGAAAAGTTGCCGTTTTCGATTCTGATTCGGGATTTGTCGTCGATTAAATTTAACCCATCTTTTAATTTCTTCGTTTAATAGACTTGAGTTTCTTCGACTTATGTAAATCTTCCATCTTTGGTCCTTTTCTTCGATAAATCTTCGAATAGGCCCAGTGACTTCAAATCTTTTGCATCTCTTGGACAATAGACTTCATCTTAAGTCATTTTCTTCGATAAAGCCCGTGCAATCCCACGTTTTCTCCATTATCCATCCGGTTGGCTCTGAAATCACAATAAACACAAAAACCACGCATAATTCCAAACAAATGATATTAAATACGTGTTTTGGTCTCGTTTTAGCCAGAATTAAGTGGTAAAAGGATGGGTGTTTACACACCTATCAAATCCCCTACACTTAACCATTGCCATGCCCTCATGCAATGCTTAGTGATAAAGCAATTTTACACTTTTCTCATAATTAATCAACCTTGGCCTTATTCAAATACTACTAGACAAAAATTAAAGTACTTAAAAGAAATTAAACTTTAAAGGAAACAAAAGGATAGAAATAACTTGCAAAGAAATCAAGGACTTACATTAGGGCTTTGGTGCTGCGAAGATTTATCACCCTCAAGTTTCACGTTCCCCAAACTAAGCTTAAAAACGAGATCATTGTTATTATAAGTTAGCAATTCAAACACTTACACACATGGCTTAATTAAATGCTTAAACTCCCTTATTCCTGGGTGTATCTCTTATATTTTATTTTTGTCTTAGAATGATCATGAAGATACATTTTTGGACTTATTTCGATAGTTTATTAAGGCTGAAAGCAAAGTAGGACGATTTGATCAATAGTTAGCTAAAGGACAAAATCTCTTAAAACTGCTTCTCGGGATATCAAAAAGTTCATATCTTGGCATAACTTGGTTCACGATTTGAGACCTTTCTCGGGCCGATATTTGGTATGTACTTCATACTTCATATCTTGAGAGACGTGCTTGAGATAATGGCCTTCTCATCGTTCAAAGAGTTTCTTCACTTGGAGACTTTTGAGGGGTACTCCAACTTTGTTGACCACGACTTCATGATTATTTATTCAATCTCTATTTGGGATTTTGAGATACAACGATCCGCCTCCTTTTCGGACTTGGATCTATTTATCCTCACACCTTGTTAGGGTCTTTTCGGATAGACTTCTCCATGATCTTTATGGGAGTTGATTGCTTTTCGTCGTGAGTCTTGATCCTTCATATTGACTTTGGGAATAATGCTTTTCACATCACATTGGATCTTTAGCAATAAAATGGAATCCTCATGCCTTGTTAGGGCCTTTTCGGACTCGCCAATCTTCGCGCCCCGCTTCATAAGTTATGCCTTGGCTATGAACTCTTATCATTACCGAGCAACTTTTAAATGATCTTGGGCTAGAAGCTAAGTAACTTTTCAAATCGTAAGACCTTACTTATTGCAGATAATTTATTAGCAAGTGATGGGAGAATAGGCAAATAATTACACCAAGTGAGCTTGTGCAAGAATACCGACTTATAATTGACTCTATCATTTCTCGTCCTCCACAATTTAAAATCTCAAGTAATGAGACTCGTGGATACTTAGCCTAATAAACCAATTAAGGTCTACATGGTTAAGGATACTAGCTAGAATAAACTTGGATAAGTCTATTCGGGTTGAGTCAAAATAAACGCAACGGGCCTAATATGTCAAAGACTTCTAAACTAGCTACACCACTTTATTAATATTTTTGACTTTATTGCGGAACATATACATATGAAAGCAACGATAAAAATTTAAAAATTACAACTAAATGGCCAAAGTTAATAAAAAATTTGAAAAATGTTGAAAAATATGATTTTCCGGTTAGATGAAGGCATTTTCATGGAAAAGTCCACTTAAAACTTTGATAGAAGTCCCCCCTACACTTAAGATAAACATTTTCCTCAATGTTTAAGCATGTGGGAAAAGTCTCCCCTACACTTATGACATTGTGGACGTTGGTTAACTCGAGTTAAGGAAGAGACGACTAAAGTGATCAATTTCAAATGTGAGTGTGAAGAAAGTTGAATCACGATAGTTGAGAGATAGAACCGGATTTCGGATCACACGGGAGCACGGTTCTTCAAAGATTCCAAGAGTGCAATTATCCCTGTAATCACATCACCACACAAATACAAACACGTATAGAAGTCCCCCTACACTTAGGAGGTTAAAACATAAAAGGATAGATACTCGGGCTGCCTCCCGAGGAGCGCTTGTTTTTTATAACCGAGTCACGAGCCTGACTCGACCCAAAATTAGTTCATGGGGAACGTGGTGAGGGATGGAATCACCTCCTGAGAGGTGTCCACACCAAATTACAACTTCACTCGTTGGCCATTCACCTTAAAATTGGGTCCATTGGGTTGAGCGAGCTCGAGAGTACCATATGGAAAAATTTGGGCAATGGTGAATGGGCCGGACCAACGAGATTTGAGCTTTCCCGAAAAGATTTTCAACCGAGAGTTAAAAAGTAAGACTTTGTCTCCAACATGGAACTCTCGGTTTTTCATCTTAGAATCGTGAATGAGCTTAGTCCTTTCCTTATAGATTAAAGAATTTTCATAAGCCTCATTACGGAGTTCATTGAGCTCATTGAGTTGGATCTTGCGTAGGTCACCGGCTTTGTTGATATCAAAATTAGCCCACTTCAAGGCCCAGTGAGCCTTGTGCTCCAACTCAATGGGGAGGTGGCATGCTTTCCCGTACACAAGACGATAAGGCGTACAGCCGATCGGGGTCTTGTAAGCAGTACGGAAAGCCCACAAAGCATCATCAAGTTTATCAGCCCATGAGGCACGATGCTCTCCCACGGTCCTTTCAAGAATTCGCTTCAGTCCTCGGTTGTATATTTCAGCCTGGCCATTAGTTTGTGGGTGGTAGGCTGTGGAAAGACGATGGTTTACACCGTACTTAGCCATGACTCTTGCGAATTGGTCATTGCAAAAATGAGTCCCACGATCACTAATAATGGCACGAGGCACACCGAATCTAGCGAAAAGAGCTTTCAAAAAGTTACAAACCACCCTTGCATCATTAGTAGGTAAAGCTTTGGCTTCAACCCACTTTGAAACGTAGTCAACGGCTACAAGGATGTATTTGTTTCCTTTAGAAGAAGGGAATGGCCCCATAAAGTCGATACCCCAAACATCAAAGATTTCACACTCTTGAATGAAATTCTGAGGCATCTCGTCTTTATGTGTGATCGTGCCTTGTTTTTGGCAAACATCACATCGTTTAACCGTATTGTGAGCGTCACGATATATGGAGGGCCAATAAAATCCCGAATCAAACACTTTTTTGGCGGTGTAGTTGGGACCAAAGTGACCACCGGTGGGTCCTTTGTGGCAAGCATCAAGGATTTCCGAAGCTGCCGGTCCATCAACACAACGACGAATAATCAAGTCATCACATTGTTTGAATAGGTAAGGGTCGTCCCAAAAGTAAGTCTTAATGTCGGTGAAGAACTTTTTCTTTTGTTGGGACGTCAACCCTTCCTTGAGAATTCCACCCGCCAAGTAGTTTGCAAAGTCCGCAAACCACGGGGTTTCATTCGACTTCGAGTTTATAGACATTAAGGTCTCCAAGGGAAAAGAATCATTGATTTCTTTGTTAAGATGATCCCCTTGGTAAGGATCCTCAAGTCTGCTGAGATGATCCGCGGCTAAGTTTTCAGCTCCTTTTTTATCGCGAATTTCGATTTTAAATTCTTGGAGCAGCAAAACCCAGCGAAGAAGTCTTGGTTTGGAATCTTGCTTTGTCAACAAGTACTTCAGCGCGGAATGATCGGTATACACAATTGTTGTAGAAAGGACAAGATAGGGGCGGAGTTTTTCAAAAGCATAGACAACAGCTAAAAGCTCTTTTTCCGTTGTCGTATAATGCAATTGTGCCCCTGTCATTGTCTTGCTAGCGTAATGGATTGGTTGGAAGTGTTTATTCACTCTTTGTCCCAGAACCGCTCCAATAGCAAAATCGCTAGCATCGCACATCAACTCAAAGGGAAGCTCCCAATTAGGGGTAACCAAGACAGGTGCCTTAGTTAGCTTATCCTTAAGCGAGTTAAAGGCTTCAAGACATTCTATGGAAAAGATAAAAGGAGTATCTTTTTCCAAGAGGTGGGTCATCGGGCGAGCTATTTGAGAAAAATCTTTGATAAATCGTCGGTAGAAGCCCGCATGACCCAGAAAACTTCTCACACCCTTCACGGTTGAAGGTGGAGGCAACTTGGCGATAACATTGACTTTAGCACGGTCTACTTCAAGACCGGCTTTGGAAATCTTGTGTCCCAGCATGATGCCTTCTTTTACCATAAAATGGCATTTTTCCCAATTCAAAACAAGGCGAGTGTCTTCGCACCGCTTAAGCATACGTACCAAATTAGCAAGGCAAGAAGAGAAGGAATCCCCGAAGACCGAGAAATCATCCATGAAGACTTCCATGGTTTGTTCAACCATGTCATGGAAGATAGCTAACATGCACCTTTGGAAAGTCCCGGGGGCATTGCATAAGCCAAAAGGCATTCTTTTGTAAGCAAATGTGCCATAGGGACAAGTGAATGTTGTCTTCTCTTGATCTTGGGGATCGATGGGTATTTGGAAATAACCCGAGAAACCATCAAGAAAGCAGTAATATTCATTACCCGCTAAACGTTCAAGCATTTGGTCCATAAAAGGTAGAGGGAAATGATCCTTTCTCGTGGCATCATTGAGTTTGCGGTAGTCTATACAAACTCTCCACCCAGTAACGAGACGAGTGGAAATCAACTCGTTGTGTTCATTGGGAACAACGGTTATTCCGTCCTTCTTAGGCACACAATGGATTGGACTAACCCATGGTGAATCCGAAATAGGGTAAATCATACCCGCATCAAGAAGTTTGATAACCTCTGTTTTGATGACTTCATGGATTTTTGGATTCACCCTTCGTTGGCTTTGAATTGTGGGCTTAAAGTCGTCCTCCATGAGAATTTTGTGTGTGCAGAAGTGAGGATCAATTCCACGAATATCAGAAATCTTCCACGCAATAGCCTTCTTATGATCTTTCAACACGGCAATGAGGCGAGTTTTCTCTTCATCTTTCAAATCCTTAGCAATGATGACTGGCGACTTCTTCTCTTCTTCAAGGAATACATACTCAAGATGGGGCGGCAACTCCTTAAGTTCCAAATCCGGAGGATTTCCGACGGGAGGCGTATTCGAAGTCGAAGTATCGATAGCAATGACCGTGGGAGATGGAGGCGAAGGATTGTCTTCGTTGAGAAGATTGTCAAAGAAATTCATGTCTTCATCCCCATCGGTGGGAGAATCATTAGTAGCTAAATTCACATCTCCCATGGTATCTTCAAGATTGTTCCAAAATAAATCACTATCTCCAAATAGAGACAATGATGAACCAATAGAGGACACGGTCTCAACATTGGGAAGAGAGGTAGGAATACTTTTGCAAGCATCATTAAAGTGTTCTTCACAAGCCTCATCAAGAACGTCAATACAATTAACACTCTCATATGAATAAGGTTGTTTAGATAACTTTCCCATGTTGAAGACTACTTTATCGTCACCCACTCTCATGATAAGCTCACCGGCTTCAACATCGATGAGAGTGCGACCGGTCCTCAAGAATGGACGACCAACAGTTAGTGGCACACGGGGGTCCATCTCGTAGTCGACGACAACAAAATCAGCAGGGAAGGTGAATTTGTCGACTCCTACAATGACGTCTTCGGCTATCCCCACTGGATAAGCAACCGTACGGTTAGCTAATTCCAAAGTCATTTTGGTGGGGATAAGCTCTGGGAGAGATAATTGCTTCCAAACGCTTAGAGGCATGAGATTAATACTGGCACCTAGATCGGCTAGGGCCATGCAATTCTCTACTCCCGGCAAATTGCAGGGGATTAAGAAACGACCCGGATCACCAAGCTTGGTTGGCAATTTCCTTAAGAGCACTGCAGAGCAATTCTCATTAAGTTGGGTGTTGGCAATATCGAGGAGCTTTTCCTTGTCGCTCAGAAGATCTTTAAACATTTTCGCATATTTAGGCATGTGAGCGAGAGCCTCAGCGAAGGAGATATTGAAATTCAGTTGTTTAAACATCTTAAGAAAGTTCGAAACCTGAATATCGTCCTTACTTTTGAGCTTCTCTTTCCTCAACCTAGATGGATAAGGTATATTGGAAGAAGAGGAAGGCTTTGGTAGAATAGGATCACTCACATCCTTGGGTGGGGGAGGGGTAGAAGGAAGAGGTGGGGAAATTGGGGAAGGAGAAGGATGAGGAATAGGAGCAGGTGACTCGTTCTCCTTAGTCACAATCACCGGTGGAGGTATAGGAAGCTCGGGTTCCTTGGTACCTTTGCCACTTCGAGTGGTGATTGCTTTCATCTCCCCTCTTGGATTCGCAACGGTGTTACTCGGAAGAGTATCCGAAGAAGAGGGTTGATTACCTTGTAAGAAACTAGCCATCATGTTCCTCAGATCATTAGTTTGGCTATCCAACGTATTTCTCATGTCGGCTCTCAAATCGTTCCCTTGTTTGACCAAATCTTCTTTCAAGTTTCGTACTTCCTGTTGGAGATTTTCCACGATCACATCATTGGTCCTCATGTAGGTTGCAACCTCTTGGTGTAATGCAATGGGTTGGTTTGGAGGAGCATTGTATGCGGGTGGTTGATAAGCAGGTTGGGGATAGGTGCCATATACTGCATTCACATTCTCAGCAGGGTAGTCTTGGGTGGCAGTACAAGTGGTGTAAGAGTGAGGACCATCGCATATCTCACAAGGTTGGCTGACAGCATTAACTTGTGTGTTTTTAGCGTTGCTGCTGTTGTTGTTGCTGACGGTGTGGGTAACGAGCGATTCAAGAAGCGTAGTGATTTTGTCCAATCGCTTGTCGTTGTCATTAGTGCTAGCACTAGCGACATTGGTCCGAACACTCTTGGTTTGCACACGAGACTTATTCTCAATGATATCCCAAGCAGCATTGGAAGTCTTAGCCAATAGATTACCCCCCGAGGCACTGTTTAGTGAATCTTGGTCACTCATGCTTAAACCATTGTAAAAAGTATTGATTTGATGTACTTTGGTAAAACCATGTTGTGGGCATTTTCTTAAAAGATCTTTAAAACGATCCCAAGATTCACTAAACGACTCATCGTACTTTTGTTCAAAATTTATGATTTCATTCCGCAAAGCGGTAGTACGAGAGGGTGGAAAAAAGTAATTGATAAACTTTGTTTCCAAATCCGCCCACGAGAGAATACTCTGTGGTGGTTCCTTAGCAAGCCAATGCCGGGCTTGTCCCTCTAAAGAAAAGGGAAAAAGTTGTAACCTGATAACCTCTTGTGGAACACCATTGAACTTGACCGTGTTAGTGAGTTGCAAGAATCTCTTGATATGGTCATGTGGGTCATCAATGGTACGTCCCAAGAATGGTTGAGCAGAGACCATCTGGATAAAGCCTGATTTTAGCTCGAAATTGTTGGCGGCAATTGGTGGTGTAACAATTGGATCAGTGTTGCCATCTACATGAGCTTGCAGCAGTTCAATCATCGGGCGATTATCCGGAAGAGGCTCATTGTTGTTGTTATTGTTCATGTTGTTGAAAGGTGGGTTGTTGTTGTTATTATTATTGTTTGGAGGTGGTATGTTGTTGTTATTTTGTACACCGGCCATGTCTAAGTTATCGAGAGGCTCGGGCTCTTGATAAGACGTGGATCGAGTGCGCATACACCTGCAAAAGAACGAACAAAGGAAAACAAAGCAAAAATATTTTTGGTTTTAATGTTTTATAATTTTTTTTTGTATTTATGAAAATTTTATATTTTTTAGGATTTTTTTGAAAATTTTGATGAAAAAGTAACGTTCACGGGGAACGGATCCCAAAATCCAAGTTCTCACAAAAAACTTTTGATCTTAACGAGAAGAGCCGGCAGCGGCGCCATTTGATACACTGATTTTGTATGGGTTCAATTTGTCTCTCAGTCCTCTCGAATTGATCTCGGCCTTAAGTGGAATGATTGTTCTTGGTTACTAAGAAAAAGGGTTTGGTTTTCTAATATACTAAATGTTAAATGCTTAAAGATGTAAACTTAAACTTAAAAAGTAATTGAATTAATAATAATTAACAAAACTTTGAATTAAAATCAAACTTAAATGAAGAAACAATGAGAAATAGTAAGACAGAAAAACAGAAACAGTAAGTAAACTTAAAAGAAAACTGATTCGGAAGTTTACCCTTGATTCGGTTGTTCATCCGGAACTTTTCACTCGGAACACCTTGATTCGGAACTTTAATCGGAAGTTTATTCGGAAGTTTGTTCGGAAGTTTGTTCGGAAGTTTGGTTCATCCGGAACTTTATACTCATTCGGAACTTTTGACTCATCCGGAACTTTGGTTCATTCGGAAGATTAGGTTCATCCGGAACTTTCAGTTCGTTCGGAAGTTTTCAACTGATTCGGAACTTTTAAACAAAACTCATTCGGAACTTTTTAGAAAACACTTTCATTCGGAACTTTAGATTGACTCGGAACTTTTAAAAAAGAAACTCATTCGGAACTTTTTAGAAAACACTTTCATCCGGAACTTTGGTTCATTCGGAAGATTGGGTTCATCCGGAACTTTCAGTTCATTCGGAACTTTCTACTGACTCGGAACTTTTCAAAAAGAAATTCATTCGGAAGATTTTAAAGGAAACTCATTCGGAACTTCTTAAAGACAAACTCATTCGGAACTTCTCACTCATTCGGAACTTTTGGAAATAACCTTCATCCGGAACTTTCTTGTTCATCCGGAAGTCTGGGAAACCCAGATACAGTAACTATCCCGAAGAACAGGGAAACCAATTTTGATCCAAAAATCACCAAGTTTTTCACCAAAAACTTAAATAAACTAATCACTAAGCATCAACTAATTATAAACTACAAATCTCATCAACAAAAACACAAAACCCAACAACTTTTAAAGATCAAATCAATCAAATAAAAAAACTTAAGAACTTGAATAAAAAGATGATGATGAACAAGATGAAATGGAAAGATTAAACAAGAACTTGTATTGATGATTAATGTTTTAACAATCACAAAACAAAGATGAAAATTACAAGATTAAAAATCAAAGATCAAGATCACCAAACACCCTAGTGGTGTTGGTGATGATACGAACTAAAAGGAAGAAAAAGGGGAGAGAATAAAAAAACTAAAAAACTGGAAGGAAAGTGTGAGGGGATGGGCTATTTATAGCATTGTCCTTTGGTTGGTGAGTGGGCTTTCTCCCGTTCTTTTTGTCTTTTCGACTTTTCAGAAAAGTTGCCATTTTCGATTCTGATTCGGGATTTGTCGTCGATTAAATTTAACCCATCTTTTAATTTCTTCGTTTAATAGACTTGAGTTTCTTCGACTTATGTAAATCTTCCATCTTTGGTCCTTTTCTTCGATAAATCTTTTAATAGGCCCAGTGAGTTCAAATCTTTTGCATCTCTTGGACTATAGACTTCATCTTGAGTCTTTTTCTTCGATAAAGCCCGTGCAATCCCACGTTTTCTCCATTATCCATCCGGTTGGCTCTGAAATCACAATAAACACAAAAACCACGCATAATTCCAAACAAATGATATTAAATACGTGTTTTGGTCTCGTTTTAGCCAGAATTAAGTGGTAAAAGGATGGGTGTTTACACACCTATCAGCAGCAAATAGACAACATTGCATATTGTCATGATTAAATTTCATTGTGATGTTGGCAATGAAGCTATGTTCCTTTTCTTGATATTTGGCATGTCTTGGAGTATCAAGATCACCTATGATTTGATATTGAGGGTGATCTTTATTGATTCTATAGGTAGGCTGCATATTCACAAGGACTTCAGTTTCATCATTTCCCAAATCAGGTTCTATGGGACTATCTTGATTGGGAAAGAACTTTTCAAAGGAACCTCCAAATGCTAATGCATGTATGAGAGATGGGTGTTGATGAGCTGAGTGTAGCTCTGAATAGCTTGGACCTCCATGTCAAATGATTTTGCTTCCACTGCTTGACATACTGATTGGAGAAGATGTAGAAATGAGTGCGGACTCTCTTTCTGCATCAGTAACATCATCCATAACTGTGTTTTCAAAAGTAGGGGAAACATTTGGACGTGCAGGGGAATCCATGATTCAACTGCTTTCAGACATTCC
The DNA here is from genome assembly GCA_025667525.1 of Glebionis coronaria. Classification (NCBI taxonomy): domain Eukaryota; kingdom Viridiplantae; phylum Streptophyta; class Magnoliopsida; order Asterales; family Asteraceae; genus Glebionis; species Glebionis coronaria. The sequence continues at coordinate 384,326,177 of CM046874.1, forward strand.
TCTACTTTCATGACTTAGCTTAGCAGGGGAAGAGACTGGCTGTGCATCCTTTTGAGAGATGTCTTCTTCTTCAGACATCTCTTTGACAACATCATTAGTACGGAATAATGAAGGTACAGTCATGTACCTCAAAGGTGGACTTTCCAAAGCAGTTGGTTCTTTTGTACCTGAAATGTTAGTATTTTCCAAAGTAACAGGCACATAATTCATAGATTTAGAAAGTACTTCAATATCAAAGAACCACTTAGGACCTGTTTGTGTGTCTTCAGGCTTATCCTCCAGAAAATTGACATGTATGTTCTCTGTCACCTTGCTTGTCTTTTTGTTAAAGACCCTATATCCCTTACTTGTTAGTGAATAACCAACAAAGTATCCATGATCCCCCTTTGCATTGAACCTTCCTAAATGATCAAGAGTGTTAAGTATCACTACATGACACCCAAATGGTATGAAAAAGTCAATTAGAGGGGTCTTCTATTGAACAGCTGATAAGGGGTCTTATTGTGAGCCTTAACCATCAAGGCCCTATTTTGAACATAGCAAGCAGTGGCAACAACTTCAGCCCAAAATATAACTAGAAGCTTGGAATCAGATAACATGGTCCTTGCAGCTTCTATGAGTGTTCTGTTTCTCCTCTCTACAACTCTATTTTGTTGTGGTGTCCTTGCTATACTGTATTCCTTTTTTATCCTTTTCTAGTGTAGAAGGTGTCCAACTCCTTGTTCCTAGACTCTCCACCATTATAAGACCTAATTGTCACCACCTTCATACTCTTTTGAAGTTCAATCTGAGTGATAAAGTCTTTGAGTACTCTTGTTGTGTCACTCTTTTCAAACAAGAAGAAGGTCCATGTGAACTTGGAGAAGTCATCAGTGACAACTAGGCAGTACCACTTCTTTTTCATGCTTGCCACATATGTAGGACCAAAAAGATCCATGTGAAGTAACTCCAATGCTTTGGTGGTGGACTGAGTAATTTTTGATTTGCAAGAGGCTCTATGTTGCTTTCCCTTCAAACAAGCAACACATGTATGATCATTGTTGAAGGTCTTTGAAGGTAGACCATGAACAAGATTGAATTTAACCAATTTGTTCATATTTTTGACGTTTAGATGACCAAGTCTTCTGTGCCATTTCTTGCACTCATCAACTGAGGCTTTGGTAATAAAACAGTTCTCATTGTCTTGAAGAGAGATATATTTTAAGTAAATGGTGTACATGTTCTTCTGCCTTGGTGTTCTCAGTACAATAGGAGTATTGGATGGTAAAACAAACTCTTTTCCTAACACCAGGCACACAGTATCAGTGAAGAGAACAAAGTTTTTGTTGTTAGTCATTTGAGACACACTGAAAAGATTTTACTTTAGTTCTTTCACTAGATATATAATATCAAATGTCATTCTATTATTAACAATGGTCCTTTTCCCTGTGATTGTTCCATGCCCATCTCCAAATGATACACCATCATTATCATGCAGGGGAACAAAGTTTGATAGATATGCTTTGTGACTAGTCATGCTTCTTGTTGGAAATATGTTTTTACATATTAAGAAAGGATCGGTCACTCCAACGATATATTCAAGTATTGGGCTCGTGATCCAATATGTAAACTGTAGAATCTTGATAATCTATGAATCTATGAAGGCGGTTGATGATTTCTAGAGAGAGAAACAAGAGAGAGAAAGTGAGAGAAAACTATGTGTTATTTCAATAAATGGAACTAGAAAAATGACAACAACCAACCCCTTTCCATGGTGGAAAGGGGTATTTATACTTCCAAGCTACATTGGGCTTGGGCCGGTCCATGACAAGCCCATGTACCGGTTCTTACTTAACTTAATAAGCAACTATTACCTACGAGCTATTACAATCATTAATAATATTGTGGAGTGACCGATACTTCTAATATACGTAAAAACGTATTCCTAACAATCTCCCCCTAAGGGAGGTCACTCCATGTTACAAAGTTCTAAACCTAGCATACTATACTATGTCTTCGTTCTTTAGCTCATAGTCTTTTCTTCTTTTCTTTCTTTTGTTGTGAATATGTTGGTTTGATCTTTTAGGCTTTGGCTTGTGAGCATTGTTCTTTTGGCCTTTCACGTGCGATCTTTTACCTTCTTGTGAATTTTGCCTCCTCGTGACTCCATGTTCCACACACTTATGTCTTTTTGTTGAATTCTCGAAAGTTTCAGAGTTTGGTACAGCGGAAGACTTTATCTTGTACTTTCTTGAATTTTTGCTAAACTTTGATGCAGAAAAACATAAGCATGTGGGAACGACTTCTACAGGTACACCGCAACACTATCGTCTTCACTGGTACACAGCAACGCCACCGTCTTCAACAGGTACACAGCAACGCCACCGTCTTTAACAGGTACACAGCAACGAAACGAATAAAATGGATTTGAACATTTTATTCTAATTCGGTAGCATTTTACCTCCGGTCGGTGAAGACCGTTGGACGATATCAGATATCGTACCCGTGACGGATAGTTTCAATTAAGTAACTTCCTGACAGGATTTCGCGGGTAAACCCGTTCTCTTTATTCGACCGTCCAAAGCTGATTGCGAACATAAAGAGTGAATCACTTGGATAAATTATCCTTGTGATTTGAAGCCGTCAATTCATGAAACCTGGAACAAGTGAATTTCAATTAAGATTTTCACCATCGTTGCTTTCCAGTTGTCACGAGCTCAATTCATAAAGAATCTTGCACGTCACCTACCAAGTGCTGTTTGATGTTAACACTAGAAGGATTTCCACTCGTCACTGTGATCAATAAAGAGTCACTCTGAGTGTTCTGGCAAGATCATATGATAATGCGAAGAGGCCTGGAACGAGTTTAAGTTCAATTAAGAATTAAACCACTGTTTCTTTCCAGTTTTTCACAAGATTGGTTCTAAAAGAACCGCACGTGTAACCTACCATGAGCTTGTTAGATGTTGGCTCAAGCAGGATTTCCGTCTTCATTGTAATACTTGCGTATCACTCAGATGTTCTGGCAATATTACAGGAATACTGCGTAGGACTCATGAAAATCTCTTACTTTTCACAGTGTGTGAGAAAGCAAGGAATAAATGGAATGTGTCCTAATGAGACTTTTGATGATCTCTTGGCTCTAGACTCGATTGTGCGTTTTGATTTAGTGAGCGATGGCTGGAGAGAAGTGCCACCTTTTCAATACCAGTCTATTCGGAGTGAATAAACCAATAGATAACGTGTTAATCTCCGTGTGATTAAAACAAATACCTTTTGAGAGATATTTGAGTTAGCTGGGAAGGGTTGTGCATTGCATCACTGGGTCCATGATGTCTTTCTTCAATACCGAGAATCATTAGCAAAAATGACCTCAATAGCATATGTATTGACCCGGTTTCTGCCTAAAGTTGTAAGGAGGGCTTCTTTCTTTACACCCTTTATCTTTACAATTCTTTTTCATTCTTCAACCCCTTCAATGCTTACCAATACGTCATCACTAGCACCTTGTTGTGATTGTTCCAAAGCTAGCTTAAGTACTTGGTCGGCATTCAGCTACGTTCATATTCTTTCTCCATCTTTCCTAGGACTTCTAATTCTATCTAGGGAATTGTCCTTGGGAAGATTCCATCGGCTCTGATGAATCATTGGACTAAACCTATTCCTACCACCCTTTTGTCACCACATTCGTCGTGAATTAAGCGTGTTTTGGGAAGGAATTACCACCATGAAAAATCATTGAAAGATCACCTAAAGTACTTGTGATATTGACATCAAAAGTTTCGTACCTTAGGTGTTTTTGATCATCAAAAACGCTCCCCCTTAATACGTGCTTTACACATATTAAGTTGGATTATCGTTAAGTCTTTTTCATCTTTTAGCCAAGTATCATTTATGTCTCCTTAATCCCATTTTCTCCCCTTATCCAAAATGTTAACCATTAATATTTGGGATATTGAATGGATTAACCGGTCTTTGGGTAAAAAAATGAAATCGATGTTTGGCCATAGAACAAGTTAATGCTCCCCCTTAATTTAATAAGGGATATTTGTAGTGCTTTAGTATGATATATTTTGAAAGATTTAGAATCTCGCGAGAAATTCTTGAAAAATTATCACACCTTAACACTACATCAAGCCGCAAAAGCACAATATTCACAAATATACATATACACAATTCAAAAACCAATATAAAGTGGACCTGAAATGTACGACCCATTAAATGGATCGTTGCAGTAATTTGTGGTGCACTCCATACGGTCTACCACCAACGAATCTTTCCAAGCTCCTCATCAATCTACGTTCACGGAGCTTTTGATCAATCTTCTTGCTCACATACTTCGCCATCTGCCAGTAACTGTTTGGTATGAACTTGAGGGTTCGTGCTTTAGCAATAGCGGCTTCTCTAGAGTCTTGGATTGCTTGTACTGTTGGATTAGTCATTGTATCTGCTTAAGATAAGACATGAAAGGTTGATGCACAAAAACATATAGATATATATCATTCTTACTTCTAAGCATAATACATTTCATAACATAATACAAAAAGTACATATAACATGCAAACAATAATAATCAAACAACTCTTCATCCGGAACTTTCCTTCATTCGGAACTCTTCATCCAGAACTTTCCTTCATCCGGAACTTCTTTATTCGGAACATTCCTTCATTCGGAACTTCCTTCATTCGGAAGTTCTTCATTCGGAACTTCTTCATTCGGAAGTTCTTCATTCGGAACTTCTTCATTCGGAAGTTCTTCATTCGGAACTTCTTCATTCGGAACTTCTTCATTCGGAAGTTCTTCATTCGGAACTTCTTCATTCGGAAGTTCTTCATTCGGAACTTCTTCATTCGGAAGTCCTTCATTCGGAACTTCTTCATTCGGAAGTTCTTCATTCGGAAGTTCTTCATTCGGAATTTCTTCATTCGGAACTTCTTCATTCGGAAGTCCTTCATTCGGAACTTCTTTCATTCGGAAGTTCTTCATTCGGAACTTCTTCATTCGGAAGTCCTTCATTCGGAACTTCTTCATTCGGAAGTTCTTCATTCGGAACTTCCTTCATTCGGAAGTTCTTCATTCGGAACTTCTTCATTCGGAAGTCCTTCATTCGGAAGTTCTTCATTCGGAACTTCTTCATTCGGAAGTTCTTCATTCGGAACTTCCTTCATTCGGAAGTCCTTCATTCGGAACTTCCTCATTCGGAAGTTTTTCAGAAAAATCCTTCATTCGGAAGTTTATATCCATGTTCATCCGGAACTTTTTCAAACGTAGCTATGATGATTAATCTATGCGCGTTTGTGAGTTCTAAGGCAAACTAAGGCAATTAAACATCATCTAAAGCTATTCCGAGCAAAACCCACCACAAATCTTAAACAATTAATCCTAAATTGGCAAATAAACCCTAGATCTGATAAAGTTTACTACCCGAATCAATTTAACAAGATTTAGATGATGAATTTAACGAATTATAAGTTTAAATATTGATGTAATTACCTTATTAATCGAATGAACAGGATCAAATTGAGTAGTATGCGATTTGAAAGAACTTGTGTGTGTTAACAATGGCGGCAAGATAATGAAATAGAGATAAACAGTGAATGAAAAGAAAAGGGGCGGGGGGTTATGTTTTGACTAGGTCAATTTTACATCTTTCACACATTGTCACTTTATACCCTACACTCCTTATACTTTTCCTTTTTGTTTATAACTTATCTATTCATTTTTTCTTAAGCATATTTAAATTTCGCCAACACAACTTAAGCATCTCAACCTATTAGCATTTCTCCAAGATCTAAAAGCAATGCCTATCACATCGAACGAGCCCAAGTCGTTTTCTAAAGCAATTCCACTCATTTACCATTTAGCCATTAATTTTCCACAATCACTTTTGAAAAGATCGATTTAATGACGAAGATGATTTAATATTTTCTCCCCCTTAAACGATGACCCGTTTTCTATTTAAAGAGCTGTAGTCATTGTTTAAAGAGTCAAATATTGATGAAAGCATTTCCAATTTGTATCTTGAAAAAGTTTGATTCGTGGTGTCAATAAGATTTCTCTTATTTTAACAAATTAATGCACTGAGACGTACACAAATTCGTGTTAGATCAAGTTATAAAGTAAACTTGATCCCTTTGCATGATTTGGCTTGTAAATCATGCCCGAGAAAATTAATTCCCGTTCTGAGCCAACGTTTTCCAAGGAAATACGTGACTTTAATATGAAAACCGGGTTGCAGTCTGAAATAACTACAAGCCATTATGGGCATGTTTTAAAAATGTACAACTTTTATACGGACTCTATTTATGGCACCGTGTCAATATTGATCGACATTTCTAAGGCCGTAAATATTACCGTACTAAAAGACATGCCCGATTTAAAAACGAAAAATATTTTTGGTTTTTCTTGATTTTATAATTTTTATGGTTATTCTAGGTTTTATATTTTTTATGATTTTTGTTGGTTTTATATTTTTGTATTTTCTTTTTGTGGTTTATATATTTACGATAATATACATGATCACGAAACAATGGATACTCTGAATAGTTTACCACCACTATTCAGCTGATTCTTCTGCCAACTCTTTGAGAGTCGCTGGAGTGAAAGATTTCATGCCAAGCTTGTCGATCAAAAACTCGATTCGTCCTCGATCTAAGGCTTTGGTGAACATATCCGCCAGCTGGTACTCAGTAGTGACAAAATACAGCTCGATCACTCCGTTCTCCACCTGCTCTTTAATGAAATGGTAGCGAATGTCTATGTGCTTGGCCCGGGAGTGTTGAACATAGTTGCAGCAAAGGGCAATGGCGCTCTTGTTGTCACAATACATCGGGATTTTGTTGAATCCCAAACCGTAGTCAGTTAATTGTGATCTCATCCAAAGGACTTGAGCACAACAACCGGACATGGCGATGTATTCAGCCTCCGTGCTTGATATTGCAGCGCTTTTCTGCCTTTTTGAAGGCCAACTGATCAATCTATCTCCAAGGAGTTGCACAGATCCAGACGTGCTACGCCTCGTGTCTTGACATCCAGCATGATCGGCATCTGCGTATGATATTAAAGCAATAGAGGAATCTTTCGGATACCATAGACCACGATGAAGTGTTCCTTTTAGATACCGAAAGATCCTTTTCACAACATGTAGGTGCTTTTCGGTAGGCCGAGCCTGATACCGGGCACACATGCATACAGCAAATTGCAAATCAGGCCTGCTAGCAGTCAGATATAGAAGGGTGCCGATCATCCCACGGTAAAGTTTTGGATCGACAATAGTCCCATTCCTATCTTCATCTAACTTAGATTTCTCCACCATTGGAGTGTCCACGGGGTCACAATTATCAAAGTTATATTTCTTTAAAGATTCTAGAGCATATTTGGATTGATTAATAAAGATGCCTCTGGGATTTTGAGAAATCTGTAATCCTAAGAAAAATGAAAATTTTCCCATCATCGACATCTGAAAGCGTGTGGACATTATCTTCTCAAAGCGATTTGACAATTCTATGTTAGTGGCAGCAAATATTATATCATCAACATAAATTTGTACCAGAATCATGTCGTTGCCTTCCTTGAGAGTGAATAGAGTGGGGTCCACCTTGCCTTTGGAGAAGCCTTCCGAAATGAGATATGTTGAGAGGAGATCATACCACGCGCGTGGAGCTTGTTTCAACCCGTAGAGAGCCTTCTTAAGCTTGTACACATGATTAGGAAACTCCGTGCTAACGAACCCATCCGGCTGACTAACATAGACCTCTTCCCTTAGTTCACCGTTCAAAAATGCCGTCTTCACATCCATTTGATAGACGATCATGTTCATATGAGCAACATACGCAAGGAATAGTCTAATGGCCTCCAATCTTGCAACAGGAGCAAAAGATTCTTCAAAGTCTATACCCAAGGCTTGTTTATATCCTCTAGCAACCAATCTAGCCTTATTCTTCAATATCGCACCCATCTCATCAAGTTTAACCTTATAGACCCATAACAAGGTAAGGATGTTAACCTTGTCAGGGAGAGGAACTAATTCCCATACTTCAAGTCGTTGGAATTCATTTAGTTCCTCCTGCATGGCTTCAATCCAAGATGATTGAGTCATAGCCTGCTGCCAATTTTTAGGTTCAACTTCAGAGAGAAATGCATCAAAGTAGCAATAGAGTGCATTCTCTTGTAATTGATGGCGTGTAGAGACTGGTCGATCTAGATCTCCAATGACATTCCTAATTGGGTGATCTTTTGTCCATTTAGTGCTATGGTTTTCAATCCTAGGTGGTCTGGAGTGAACAATAGAAGGAGCTTCTTCTGAGGTAGACGCGGCTGAAGGGTTTTCAGGGATCGCTACACCAAAGAAAGGCAGCTCTTGCAGGTGAGCATATTCCAAGTCGTGATCAATAGAATCCTCTTCCACATCATTAGGCACAAGTAGGGGTGACGATTCAGGTGTAGTTTGAGAATCACTTGGTGAAGGTGCATCCGGTTCAATGTGAATTGAAGATGCATTAGATAAAGCTTCATTTGCAGGAGCAATCACTTCAGGGATTGGAGCGATTACTACAGGTGCTGGAACTTCATCAGTCGGGGGATCGAAGAATTCATCAAACAACGGTTGAAACAGTTTATCCCACTCGGGCCTTGTTGGTGGTAAAAATGATGTAGAAGTAGGATTATTGGGAACTAATCCGGAACTAATAGCACCGGTTCCCATCTCATGAAGCGCGGGTTCAGAGCTGTGTTGCTCAGAAGCCATCGCTGTCAGCTCATCGAAATCTGCGTCCATAGTTTCTACAATCTTGCCAAGACGACGGTTATAGATTCGGTATGCTTTCTTGGACGGTGAGTAACCAATGAAAATACCTATATCGGCTTTTGGTTGAAGCTTACCCAAGTTCTCACTATTAATGTTTGGATAACAAAGAGCACCAAACACATGAAAAAATGAAACATCGGGTTTACGGTCATGTAGAAGCTCGTAAGGTGTTTTTCCATGGCGTTTCCGAATGATAGAACGGTTTTGGGTGAAACATGCAGTAGATATAGCCTCTGCCCACAAGAACAATGGAGCGTTCGCATAGATAAGCATAGTCCTAGCAGCTTCCATAAGTGTACGATTCCGTCTTTCAACGACACCGTTTTGTTGTGGAGTGCGTGCGGCGGATGTTTCATGTGAGATACCAACTCCTTCATAGTAATCACGAAGAGTCTGGTTGACGAACTCTGTTCCATTGTCTGTACGAATACGGCGGACAGTAGTATTCAAACGTACCTGAATGAATTTCAGAAAAGTGATGATAGCCTTCGGTGCTTCATCCTTTGTACGTAGAAATCTAACCCATGTAAACCTGGAGAAATCATCCACAATAACCAGAATGATTTTCTTACCGCTCACACTTTCAGTTCTCATTGGCCCACAAAGATCCATATGCAAAAGATGAAGTTTTTCTTGATTGGTGTCTTCAGCTTTGGGCCTGTATGATTTCTTGGTACTTTTCCCTCTTGAACACGCGGAACATAAATGGTCCTTGTGAAATTTGAGCTTTGGAAGACCACGAACTAATTCGTTTTTAGCCAGATGATTAATAGCATCAAAGTTAAGATGAGATAATCTGCGATGCCATAACCATGACTTGGTCTTAGATGCTTTAGAGAGAAGACATACTGGAGAGGCGGCCATCATGTCTTGTAGAGACAACGTATAAAGATTTGCACCACGAGATCCCTTCAACAAATCTTTTCCTTCTAAGTTGCGGATGAAACAAGTGTGTTGTCGAAAAGCAACCTCTAGGTTGGAATCACAAAACTGTCCTACTGAGAATAAGTTATGACCAAGACCTTCTACATAGTATACCCTTGAAATCGTCACGTTTCCAATCTGATATTCACCATACCCCATTATCTTTGCTATATGATCATTCCCGAATTTAACCGTACCAAGAAACTTGCTGACGAAATTTCGGAGCATCGAGCGATCTCCGGTCATATGTTTTAAACAACCGGAGTCCAAATACCACAGGATGATTTGGACCACCTGAAAATATCACCACACGAAGACAATGTAGAGGTATCGGAATCTGAGTGTTCCTTGTGATTAGCAGGTACAGATTTAATAATCTTAGATTTGCTAACTCTAGGTTTCTTAGATTTCCTAGCCTTCTTCTTCCTAATTGGTGGTGTAGATTCTAGTTGGCTTAAATCCTGAGGTATTTCTTCACTGATAGGCACTATAGTGGGGGCTGACCTAATTAAAGGGCGCTGTTTCCATACTTGAGTGCGAGTGTTCCTAACTAAAGGACGCTCAGACCTAACCTCAATGGATGCATTCCTAGTTAAAGGGCACATTTTTCCATCTAATGTAAAGGTCCTACCAGTGGGACGCCATTGCCAGCCAACTTGGGCACGAGTTCTACCCGTTGGCTTCCATTCAAGACCATTCCTAATAGCATTCATTTCATTCACATGATCAATAAGACACAAATCATGACGTTGGGAAAACATACATTCATTACAATTCTAACAATTCAAATTAGAATTCACGAATGGTTTAGGCTTCTACACAGGCGCAGAGCTTTTAGTCTTAACATGATTCTTTTTATTTAAAACTGAACTAGCATTCCTATTGTGAACTTCTACTTTCTTCTTTTTGGCACTACTAGTGGTGGGCTTGATCTTATCTTTCTTGAGTGGCGATCCTTTAGCCTTAGTAGTCTCGTTTAATCCTGTAGAAGGCAAAGTGGGAACATTAGCAACAGATTTTAAAGGTGCCTTACTTGATTGTGCCAATGACGGTTTCGCTCCTGGAGTCTTATTAAATGGAGTTACAGCAATGGGCCTATTAGTAAGTAGTGCAGAGCCTGGTGTACCTATGTATTGCAAATATGCTAAGCAATATTGAACTCGCTTAATATATTCATAAGCCGAATAATAGTAGCTACTTGAGGGATCTAAGGCATAAAGATCGTCTAAAATATCCCTGACAAGATCTACATGCTTAATGGCATTCCTCATATAATCATTGTAGGTACCCGGGTTTCTCTTATGCAGCGGATTCTTATAAAGCACTACTGACTTGGTTGTTGGAGCACTAGTGGACGGTGCAGAGTCGGTAGCTAAGTTATCAACAACTTCTTGTCGGGTGAGAAGAAGTGTCTCCTTTAACTCGGCCAAAACCATGTTTTTGTCAATGAGCAGGATGTTTAAGTCAGAGATTTCCTCACATTTTTGGTTCAATTGTTCAACATAAAATTGTTGCTGTGCCGCATTAAAAGCGAAGCGTTCTTCTAGTGAACCATAAAGTTTGGACATTCCCTGTCTTGCACGATCCATCTCCCCTAGAATAGACGAAAGTCTAATTTCTAAGGCCTGATTTTTAGACTCTGTAGCCTCTAGTTCCAATTTTAATGTTCCATTTGATGACACATCTCTCTTCAATCTCATGATTTCTTCCTCTAATGCCTTAACAATTGCAATCATCTTGTCACTCGTCTCAACACCGTTTTCACAACCATTTGATATCAAAAGATCCTCATTTTGAGTTTGTTGTTTTAATTCTAAAGATATACAATGTTGTTCTAGTTGATTAAAGCATTTTGAAAGTAAATTATAAGAATCTTGTAACTTTAAAAACTCAGCGTTAGATTCATGACAAGAATGATTATCTACCTCATTTACAGTATCAGCAACATTTACGGAAAGATCACAAACATCATCACATATATGCACAGCATTACAATTAATCATAGCGGATGTAAGCTCATTCGAATAATTAACATTTACAGTAGTAAGCACATCACACGAGATTACTGCAGACAAGAATCGGTCATATTCGGTTAAAATCTTTTCTTTTTCAATTAGTTGTAGTTCGTAAGCGGTGTCCATTTCATAAAACACTTTTTGAACTTCACCAATTTCAAACACAAGATTTTCCTTAAGAGATGCAAAAATTCCTTTTAGACTTTCGACAAACGGATTGATCTCATTTTTAAACACCTCGTTCATATGTTCGAAAGCCCATTCTCCGGCGTTTAAGCCATTTGAAGTCGTACATTCCAAAATGACCTTGTCAAAATTAGTACAGTATTGATTAATCTCTTGCAAGTTTAACCATACAATGCTAACAGGTGGAAGATCCTTTGGAATTTCCTTAGGACCTTCCATATTGACAAGTGTAGGAAATGTACTAGGGTTTTCTTCATCTAATATGTAGGTTGGTGCTGTGATGAGATCTTTGTCCATATGGAAGCGAATTCTAAAATCCGTTTTTGCAAGCTCCTTATTCATTTTAAAATAATCACACTCGGGATATTTTGCAGAATTGTATGACCGATCCTCATCAACTAGATCCCTACTTGTTAGATCATCGGGAAAAACAATCGGGTCTAAGGCCAATCCTAATTGAGTTGCATTATAAAGTCTAGGACTATGTCTTAAAGCTTGTTTTGCATACCGTGGGTTAGGGGGAAGGCCTTTTTGACGAGATAAGTTAAATTCTCTAAACGAAGCATCAAATAAGTGTACTAGTTGAGAAGCAGCGTATTGTCTTAAAAGCAAATAATCTAGACTTCTAATCTTATTAGCAGCATTAATCTCCATTTCATTCTTCTTAGACTCGAGTGATTCAAAATCCGTTTGAAGTTTTTGAAAATTAGTGACCACTAACTCCTTTTCTTTAAGTTCATTAGAAAGATTTGCTCTTAAGTTTTCAATTTCTTGCAAGTGACCCATTTGTTTGTTTCGAAAGTGATCATATTCGGGATTAGTTAGAACACTAGACGAAGGCACTAATTCTAAAGTTTGAACTTTCTCGTTGCTTAAGGCAAGCTCATCAGACAAATTCTTATTCTTAGCTAGGGTTTCTAAGAGTGCAGCATTCATTTGGCTAAGTAATGTAGCAGGAACCATGACCAAATCTTGTTGAGCAGGAGTAGGCGTATGCGAAATGGCTCCTGGTTGTGATTCACTCAAAGTCTGGGGACTCACATTGATATTGCTATCATTGATTATCTCCTCATTTGAAAGACTCACCACCGAAGAATCATTCGAATCAGCACTCTCTTGTACAACTTGATGTGGTTGAATACTAGCATCAGTGGTATTATCAGTGATATTAATAAGTACCTCAGATCTCTTTTCTGGCCCTAAGCTGGAGATAGTTGCCATGAGAGCAGCCTTTGCAGATTGAAAGTCATCACAGTCTGAGTCATACGCATCGAGATCATCTGCTTGGTATGCTGCATTCTGTGTGGTGACAGTGTCTTGTTCAACAATCCCTGGATTAGCAAGAAATGCAAGCTCCTCTTCATCAAGTTCCCTTCCTTGTGCCTGAGCATTCACCAGATAGATCTTCTCTGCAAACCATTGTCCATCCCTTCTCCTCTTGGGTTTCTTACAATCCCTGTACATGTGACCCTCTTCCTTGCAGTTGTAGCATGTAATCATTCTTAACTTGCCTGTGGAATTAGCCCGTGGAGCAGGATTGACTATTGGAGCCTGATTGACCGTGCGAGCATTGGTAGTTGATGTGGTAGGTCTCCCCTGATATGTTTGAATAGGCTGAACCATTACCCTGCCATTCTCAATAGTAGCTTGTTGGAGAGAATTGGATGAATTCCTCAAATGATTGTTGGTAGGAGCTGATCCCCTAAATCCTCGTTTGCTTAAAGTCCTTGTGAGATAAGCAGACATAGTGGTTAACACTTCAACTGGGTCAGCACCTTGTTTGAATACAGGAACGGGGACTTCCTCATCATCACAGTACATTGCTTGGTCTTGATGAGCTGCATAATCACTAGAAGGAATACTCATTTGATCAGGGTAGCTTGTTGGATATGCTGCATTCTCTTGATAAGAAGAATATGAAGATTGAGCATAAGGTGCAATACTTGCTGGGTGAGGTTGTGTAGCATATTGTGATGAAGGTGCACTAAACCGATATTGTTGCTGATGTGAGGTGGGTGGTTGTGGTAGAATCGAGTATTGGGGAAAGGTTGGTGTCATGTAAGGTGATGGATGATAGGCTTGATGTCCCAAAATATAAGGAGTGTTGTTGTGAGACAAGCTTGGTTGATTCGCCATCAAAGCTAATGAATCAGGGTACATACCTCGTGGAGAACGGTGCATGATCACATGTTTCTCATGCTGCTGAAGAAAAGCATATAGTTGATCCAAATTGCACTTATGCAAATCCCTGGTTAACTTAACATCGGTAATATACTCACCCCATTCAGCTTGAGGTAAAGTATTCAAGAATTTGGTGTTAACCTGGAATGGAGCAATCACAAGATTGTATACATTCAGATCATTCATGAGTGTGGTGAATCTGAAGTAATAATCGTGAAGCGTTTCCCCTGGGTTGTACGTGAATCTATCAAACAGGTCATACAACTGATATTCCCTTTCCTGTTTGGTGAGAGACGTACCTTGTAACAACACCTTTAGACGTTCCCATAAATCCTTTGCCACCGTATACTGACTTACCATCCTATAGATGTCATGGGGAAGAGCTTGTAGAATTGTTTGAAGAGCTTTTTCGTCTGCATCGGCAACAAGTTGTTGAGCTGGTGTAAGTTCTTCAAATTCTCTTGGTCGAGTCACATTGTTGACCACGATGGTACCATAGTTAAGTGGACCATTTAAAATTGACTTAACCATAAGCCTCCCATAAACCGGTTTTCCCTTAAGGTAAGACATCATCCGGCCTTGCCATGCTTCAAACACTTCTTTGATGAGCATTGGCGGGCGATTATCCGTTCCCGTAATGACGGAAATATCCGTAAGGGATGTCATCTGAGGCATTACTGAATTCGGATTCATTTTGTTAACTCCAAAGAGACAAAGATTATCGGTTGATCGAGCAGTGAAGTAAAGCTTGTGAATTGTGTTGAGTTTTTGTTGTAAGAACCAAGATTAAATCCTCTAAAAAATCGTCAAAAAAACAAGCAAAATAACCCTTGATTCGGAACTTTTTGTTGATTCGGAAGTTTGATTCGGAAGATTTGGCTTGGAATTACCTTGATTCGGAACTTTTGGCTTGATCCGGAACTTTTCCTTGATTCGGAACTTTCCTTGATCCGGAACTTCTTGGTTCGGAACTTCTTGGTTCGGAACTTCTTGGTTCGGAACTTCTTGGTTCGGAACTTTCCTTGGTTCGAAACTTTCCTTGGTTCGGAACTTTCCTTGGTTCGGAACTTTCCTTGGTTCGGAACTTTCCTTGGTTCGGAACTTTCCTTGATCCGGAACTTTCTTGATCCGGAACTTTTTCGTTCGGAACTTCTTGGTTCGGAACTTTTGGTTGATCCGGAACTTGTTGGTTCGGAACTTTTGCTGGGTAATCAGAAGTTTGTTACGATGAACAGTCGGCCAATAAAAATGAAGATTAAACCCAGATTTTTACCAAATGACCCAAAAAGTTTTGTGATTTCAACAATAATAAGTAAAAACTAATACTTATCCACTAATCCCAATCACAAAAACACCAAAAACTCCAAGAATCAAGATGATCTTCTTAAAGAACACTAATACAATCAAAAACTAAAAAACCACACAAATCATTACCTTAAATCACCCCATAGCTCTTGATACCAAATGTAGAATCTTGATAATCTATGAATCTATGAAGGGGGTTGATGATTTCTAGAGAGAGAAACAAGAGAGAGAAAGTGAGAGAAAACTATGTGTTATTTCAATAAATGGAACTAGAAAAATGACAACAACCAACCCCTTTCCATGGTGGAAAGGGGTATTTATACTTCCAAGCTACATTGGGCTTGGGCCGGTCCATGACAAGCCCATGGACCGGTTCTTACTTAACTTAATAAGCAACTATTACCTACGAGCTATTACAATCATTAATAATATTGTGGAGTGACCGATACTTCTAATATACGTAAAAACGTATTCCTAACATAAACATATAGCCCATCAAGCCCACATGTTGGGTGGGCTATATATACACCCTCCTAGCATGTTAGGAGGGGTTGGTCATTCTCATTTTCACACATTCAATCTAATATTTCTTATTTTCTCTCTAACCTCTCTCTACTTTCTCTCTCTAGTTCTTCATATATCTCTCTATCTCTTTAGATAATCACAACATAAGGATAATCCAAGGATTACGAGGACCTACAAATGGTATTAGAGCCATGGTTTGATTGGTTTGTTCTTGTGTTCTTGTGTTCTTGATTTTGTGTTTTTGATCATAATTACCCACGTCCAAATTTTTTTTAGTGTTTTTTGTGGTTTGATCTTCATCAAAATCATCTACATATTCGTGTTAGTGATTTGGGTTACTTGGATCGCTCAAAAATGCAAATTTTTTGGTGTTTGGATTCATATTGAGCTTCAAGATTCGTTTTTTTAAGTACTATACGAATTCCTTGTTTTTCTCAAAATTTCGCAATATCTGGTATAATTTCGCAATAGTTGGTTATATTGCGAAATTATTGATCTTCTGATAATTGCGAAATCTTGCATTTCTGAGTATTGCGAAATCTTGCACTTTTAATAATTGCGAAATCTTTGATTTCTGAGTATTGCGAAATCTTTGATTTCTGACTATTGCGAAATCTTGCACTTTTGATAATTGCAAAATCTTTGATTTCAGAGTATTGCGAAATCTTGCACTTTTGATAATTGCGAAATCTTTGATTCTGAGTATTGTGAAATCTTGCATATCTGCTAATTGCGGAATCTTAAGATAATTTCGCAATCAGGTATTGCGAATTCTTGCATTTCTTCTAATTGCGGAATCTTTAGATTATTTCGCAATTGGGTATTGCGAAATCTTGTGTTTTGAGTGATTGCGAAATCAAATCCAAAAAGGGACAGCGGAATCTAATTGTTTGATTAATTGCGGATTTGTATCCATTTTAGGATTGCGGATTTAAATCAACTCTAGGATTGCGAAATCATTGAACATAATTGAGGAATCTTCACACATTGCGAAATCTTTGGAATTTTTCAAGATTTTTCAAGATTTTCGAAAAACATGATTTAGAAAATTTCAAACATCGTGTGTAATTTTGCCTTGGTGATTTTTGGTTTCTTGAGAACACATATTTAGTGGATTTAATCATTTTTATTCACTTTTTAAGGGATTTAATCGACAACAACAAGCACAATAACTGTCTTTCATTGTTCGATCGATAAATAATCCTTACCTTCATATATCATTGATTTTCAATGAAACCATTGAATTCGACATCGAAAGAGGGAGAATTGAATCGAATACAAGACAAAGCTAGAGAAAATGGTATAAATTTGTTTCGACTACTCCAGTCTCATCTAGTGACCATTTCATGGTTTCAAGGAGGACGCGGATTTCTGACACTCTTCGGTCAAGATCGTTATATATTCATCGATTTAATATTCCTCAACTTGAACCAACTAGCTGAGCAACTTCACAAAGAAGACTGTAATCACTCTGCATCAGCATCTGCATACCAAGCTCTAGTGACACAACTTACGCACTTCTTCAAATTCAACATCGTTAAGTCTGACTATTCAGGGATATGTCAGTCATTTCTTCAGTACACACAAACGGAGGTTAAAGAGTTCCATGGTACATTGTTGAAATTAATGACATCGGTCTCGTCTTCGATTTATGAAATATCCTGACTTCAGCAAGCGTATGATAAAGGAGTGCAAGAATCTACGATGCAGATGCAAGAGAAGAATGATCATACGGTTGACAACTTGGAGCCTAAAGATTGCAAGAGCAAGGATTCGGGAGGAAAGCATGATATAAGCAGCATGTCATGGAATGATATAGACATCTCTAATGATGACACCATAACCGTATATGATGAAGACTCTATAAATACGGTACAAAGGAATGTGGTATATGATGTCTATGCCGATGAACTACCGCATGTTGCGCATTCCGAACCTAATTATGACAAACATGGGATGGAAAAGGGTGATAGTTTTACCACTTCAGATTCATCCGATGTGAGTCAAAATGGGGGAGAAATTGTTCAGAGTGCTATAGTACATCATGATAAATGCTTTATGACTACTTCACTAACCGATTCTTATTCCAAGATCAAAGAGCTTGAAACAATTTTGGCTCAACAATCTAAAGCTCTTGAGGATGCCAAAATTTAATTTTCAAAGAAAACGGATAAATTTGAAAAGTATTTTGAAAAACTTGAAAATTCAAACGTTGTTCTAGAAAGAAAATTAAATCAAAAAATTCAAGATTCTAAAGCTGAAAAAGATAATTTTGTGAGACAAATTACTTTGTTGGAATCTAAGTTGGCATCCCAAGATAAATTGCTTAAAGATAATGAGAATTTAAAGGCCTAGGTTCAGGAAAAGGTTTTTGCTATAGCTGCGTTGAAAAAAGAATTAAGGAAAACTAAAGGAACTAGTGTGGACACTAAGCTTGAAAAACCATCAATCTTGGGGAAACCGCCTCAAATTCTGTAACACCCCCACATTTGGTATGCGCAGCGGAACTACAACAATGGGTGCTACACAGTATTCATTGCACACAAGATATATCAAACGACGCTAAAAAGACGTCGACTTAAAAATTCAACATTTAAAATTGTTAGATAATACATGTCCACAGTTTTTCCAACCCCAAATAGTGCACAGAGTTTAGCGTTTCGGTCCCCATGAATCTCAACCCCAAAAACTTCAGTTTTACAACCACATGACATTAAACATAAAAATTTTTTAAGTAGAAAAGGAGGGAAAAACAAGCGGACACCAAGCCGATCACACAACATCCATCCCATGCATGCTCCATCCTACTGCTCAGCGGTTACCTGAAATACATGCCAAAAATTTGGTCAACGAAAACGTTGAGTGGAATTTATAGGTTTTTCAATCCATTTGAACGTATATATATAATAAAAACCATTCGTGATCATTTATAGTCTTGTCGATCAAACAAACTATAATCAGGATACTGACAATTGTGTTTAAGCTCATGACACTAATCCGTTAACTCAATCACCCGCGTAAATATACCGGCATGATCCAGATGAAACCAATGCCCCTCTAAAGGCATCAGTTGCAATTATACCTTATTTCTCATACAAAATAATCTACCGCAGAACTTACTATAAGTACAGCTTCTCGGCTAGCATTGGGTCGTTAACCCCGTAGTACTACAAATTGCATAAGCGGCTATTTCCCCCTTCGCAAGGGCAAGACAATAGTTAATAGTTCATGAATTTAGGGACTTTTGCAACTTTGGTACTCAACACAATTTCTAAGGCAACTTTCGGGTCTAACAATCATTCATGATATACGTTCCTTTTAAAAACTAGCATGCATTTCCCTCGCGGGTAAAACAATTTGAAATAATATAAGCGAGGCTATAAATTCACACCTTAGATATTAAGTAGTCGGTAGTTCGAGGAGTGTTCACTGACGATGAAACGGATGCCCGGGTAACTCAACACCTATCACAAATAACGCGTAATGAGTAATCTCATTTAAATACTTACGGTACTGTATAAAATACATATATACAAGTCACTTAAGACAAATATAACTCACGCCAAAAACAAAAACAACAAGTATCATTCATTTTATACCATCCATTCTTATAACCTACGTTGTCCATTTTTACACGTTCTCGCCGGTACTTGACTAAAGTACGGGCTGTTTTACCTTATTAAACCATGCTTATAAAATTTGATAAAATTTCCAAAAATCCTATATGACCTGTAGATAACATGTTTTTAAGCCCAACAAAAGTTTTCACTTTTACGACCCGTCACGCAACTCATTTCCACGACTACATTTTACGGGCTGAAATTGCGCTTCGACCAATTTTGACCACTTTGACCTATATGAAAAATACCTTTGACTTCCTTGACTCATAAGTCAACATATAGACCCATTTGTACAGGTTAGGGACCAAGTTTTGACCCTTGATCATTCACCAAATTATACTTGTGACCCTCGGGATTTGACTAAAACTTTACACAAATCCGGATTGTGAAAGTCCTCGTCTCCCGGTACCCGATCTTTAAAATGTCATAACTTTTAGCTCGTTTTGAGTCACGGGCTCTACCTTATACCAAATTAAAGCTAGAAAAACCCTCTATCACTATATTTAGTTTTCAAGACCTGGAACAAAAATCATTTTTATAAAATAGACCAAATGTTTCTGCCTAAATATGACCATACCAAAAACATGCTTAGACTCGATTCCAAGACTTCTAATCATCACTAAACATCATCCTAAGCCTTCCCAAACATATCCTAACATCAAACTTCAATCCTACCCCTATTGATCAATCAAACTCAAAATCAAGAATCAAAGAAAATGAACATGCAAGTAATAAAACCTATGTGAATCATCCTAAAACAATGAACCAATCACAAGAACAACATGCAAAATCAACAACCACCATGGCTCCCCAAACACCCCCTTTGCCGTGGGGTTTGGGTGACCCAATCACCACAACCAAATTAATTTTGGTGGGTTTTCACGGTGTTTATACTTCCATATCACTAAACATCAACATGCATTAGCTCAAATAGCCACAAAAACGAATTTGGATCATATGAAAAATCTTGAAAAAATTTTATCAATGCATGTTGGATTTGATTACATGAATAGGTGGGTAATGACCAAACTAAGCGTGGTCTAACCTTAGATTTTTGAAAAATCAAGTAGAAAAGATTTTTGGTGGATTTTTGTGTGTTCTTGGGTGTGTCGTGAGCTAGAGAGAGACAAGAGGGAGTGATGTTTGATTTTTCTTGTGAAATGTTGTATGTGTTTGTGTGTTTTGTCATTTAGGCCCTTTTTGATAGTTAGGAGGGACCTAAGTGCAATTTTGGGCTTCTTTTGTCCTTAAATAGAAAACAACCTCAAAACTTTGCGGGTTTGACTCATTTGTCAATTTTGAAAATTTTACGGGAGTCGGAAATCTTCCCGAATGCTCCAAAATATTTTTGGGATACTTTAATGTACTTGGAAGGCTATAAAACTCACACGACTCAACTTAACACGTACCGTAAATAAAATTCTCGAAAAATTACATTATCGATAAATCGTCAAAAATTATATAAAATTGGGCATCCCTCGGGATCGTAATCGTCATCGTCCTTCTCAAAACGTCAAACGTAAAAATTATAACCTCGAACATCGGCTCTAACCAAAATACTTATAAATATAGAAATTAAAATTTATCAAAAATTTCAAAAATTAGCGTAATTTAGGGTATCGTTAATGACCTCGATTCTAGGGTGTCACATCCACCCCTCCTTAAAGAGAGCGACGTCCCGGCGCTCGCCTCTTCTTGGGCTCACATTTCGTCTTACTGGAACAAATGAGGATACCTTTCCTTGAAAAAGTCCTCACGTTCCCAGGTGTATTCCGGTCCACGCTTAGAATTCCATCGGACCTTCACAATAGGAATCCTACTATGCTTCAACCGCTTGACCTCCCGGTCCATGATTTCCACAGGTTCTTCCACAAAGTGCATTTTGTCGTCTAGTCGAATCTCGTCCATAGGAATCACCAATTCCTTATCCGCCAAACTCTTCTTCAGGTTCGATACGTGGAACGTGTCATGAATAGCACTAAGTTCGGTCGGCAATTCTAATTTGTACGCTACTGGCCCAATTCGTTCAACGATCTTAAACGGTCCAATATACCTCGGACTCAACTTTCCTTTCTTTCCAAAACGAATTACACCCTTCCATGGCGATACCTTGAGCATAACCATATCTCCAACTTCAAACTCCAACGGTTTCCTTCGGTTATCAGCATAACTCTTCTGTCGGCTTCTCGCAGCAAGTAGTCGGTTCTTGATCTGCATGATCTTCTCTGTCGTTTCTAAAACCATTTCGGGTCCAGTCAATTGACTTTCCCCTACTTCACTCCAACACACGGGCGATCTACACTTCCTTCCATACAATGCTTCGAACGGTGCCGCTTTGATACTCGCATGATAACTATTATTGTACGAAAATTCCACCAGAGGCAAGTGGCGTTCCCAACTTCCTCCAAAATCAATCACGCACGCTCGGAGCATGTCCTCCATCGTTTGAATCGTTCGTTCACTCTGGCCGTCAGTTTCCGGGTGATAAGCCGTGCTTAAACTCAGTTCAGTGCCCATCGCACGTTGAAGCGATCTCCAAAATTCCGACGTAAATCTACTGTCGCGATCCGAAATGATCGATAACGGCACTCCATGTCTACAGACGATCTCTTTCACGTACACGCTGGCGAGTCTTTCCATGCTGTCCGTCTTCTTCATAGGTAAGAAATGAGCAGATTTCGTCAACCTGTCCACAATTACCCATATCATATCGCATCCACTAGGAGTCCTAGGTAAACCTGTCACAAAATCCATTACGATTTTCTCCCATTTCCATTCTGGGATTTCCGGTTGTACCAACAATCCAGATGGTTTCTTATGTTCTGCCTGAACCTTTGCGCAAGTCAAACACTTACTGACGTAACGAGCAATATCTGCCTTCATATTCGGCCACCAATAGACTTTCTTCAGGTCGTGGTACATCTTATCCGATCCGGGATGTATCGAATACTTCGACTTATGCGACTCATTCATAACCAATTCTCGAACTCCAGGCTTTCCTTCCTCAGATGAACACAATGGTAACCAAATTCGATTCTCAAAATATCTTAGTCCGTCAGACCTAATCACAAAAAGAGGTTTCAACATTCGTCCCAAATTCTCGGCTTCAACATTCCCTTTCATCAATCCTCTCTCCTGAGCCTTCAGTATGGTTTCGGTTAAGTCAACGCTCTCACTCATCACTAAAGCTCTAACCCTCAAAGGTTTCTCCCGTTCTTTCCTACTCAATGCATCCGCTACAACATTCGCCTTCCCAGGGTGATAGCGAATTTCACAGTCATAATCACTCAATAGTTCAACCCATCGTCTTTGTCGCATATTCAACTCCTTTTGATCTAAAATGTGCTGCAAACTCTTGTGATCAGTGAATACAACACACTTTGTCCCATACAGATAGTGTCTCCACAGCTTCAACGCAAAAACTACCGCTCCTAATTCCAAATCGTGCGTCGTGTAGTTCTCCTCGTTCTTCCTTAATTGCCTCGACGCGTAAGCTATCACCTTTTCACGTTGCATTAACACTGCTCCGTAACCTTTACGAGACGCATCACAATACACCACGAAGTCTTCGGTTCCCTCAGGCAATGATAAAATCGGCGCGGAACATAACTTATCCTTGAGCGTTTCGAAAGCAAGCTCTTCCTCATTTCCCCATTCATACACCCTATTCTTCTCGGTAAGCCGCGTCAATGGTTTCGCAATCAACGAAAATCCTTCAATAAACCTTCGATAATACCCAGCTAAACCCAGAAATTGTCGAACTTCAGTCGGCGTCGTCGGTGCTGACCATTCCCTGATTGCTACGATCTTAGCAGGATCTACACGAACTCCCTCACTATCAATCACATGACCTAGAAACTGCACTGATTCCAACCAAAACTCACACTTAGAGAATTTTGCATACAGCTTCTCCTTCCTTAACAACTCCAAAATCTTTCTCAGGTGCTTCTCGTGCTCCTCCTTACTCTTAGAGTAAATAAGTATGTCGTCGATGAAAACAATAACAAACTTATCTAGATACGGCTTGCACACGCGATTCATAAGATCCATGAATACAGCAGGCGCGTTTGTCAACCCAAACGGCATCACTCGAAATTCAAAGTGTCCATACCGCGTACGAAAGGCGGTTACAGGAATATCCTCCTCTCTTACACGCAGTTGATGATACCATGATCTTAAATCGATCTTTGAGTACACACTGGACCCTTGTAATTGATCGAACAAATCATCAATCCTCGGTAATGGGTACCGATTCTTAACCGTCAGCTTATTGAGTTCTCTATAGTCAATACACATTCTAAACGAACCATCCTTCTTCTTTACGAACAACACTGGCGCTCCCCAAGGTGATGAGCTCGGCCTAATAAATCCTTTGTCCATCAACTCCTTCAATTGATCCGATAACTCCTTTAACTCAGATGGTGCTAAACGATAAGGTGCACGTGCAACCGGTGCAGCTCCTGGCACTAAATCAATTCGAAACTCGACCTCACGATTAGGCGGTAAACCTGGCAACTCGTCTGGAAAAACGTCCGGATACTCGCGAATAATTGGTACCTCTTCAATCCTCGCCTCTACATCACCATCGCTCGAAACCTGTGCCAAAAACACATCGCATCCGCTCTCTACGTACTTCATCATCTTCAAACACGAAATCACCTTCAAACGAGAAGTGCATTCGTCTCCCTTTACCGTTAAAACCCTATTCCTCAGCGGAATCTGCACCAATCTCTCACCACAGACAATCGTAGCACTATGCGCCATTAGCCAATCCATTCCCACAATCACGTCAAACGATCCTAGCTCTATAGGCATCAAGTCGATTTTAAAAGCGTAGTTTCCTAACTTCAAGGTACACCCTTTCAGTATCGAATTCGTACTAACAATTTTTCCATCGGCTAATTCAACATTATAACTAGTCGTTAACAATACCGGTTCTCTATCGATATGACGACTAAATCTAACGTCTACAAAACTCTTGTCGGAGCCAGAATCAAATAAAATACTAGCATAACAAGCGTCTAGCAAAAACGTACCGGTAACCACATTGGGACCTTGTGGTTTATCAGCAGTTCCCACTTGATACACAGCTACCGCATTATTTCCTCCCCGTCTGTTCCCTGCTTTCGGGCAATTTGCTTGCACATGCCCCCTTTCTCCACAGCTATAACATCCTCTCATCCTGATAGCATTAGCCCCAGTGGCTACTCCTCCCGTTCGACAACTAGCAGTCCTATGGCCTGCCTTTCCACACTTGCCGCATGCCTGCGGGCAGTTTCCAACATGATACAAGTTGCACTTTCCACAATGGGGGTTCACTTTCACACCTCTAGGGTTCGTCACGGCCCTCATCCCTTCGTTCCTTCTCTGATTAAACTGCTGATTACGGTTCGGCCCTTGGTTGTTTCGATTTCCTCCTCGGTTCTGGCCTTGGGATTGATTGCCTTGTGCTGCCTCCCATTTTCTTTTGTTACCCTCAGCAATGTAATTCTGCTTATCCTGAAGCTTAACGTCCATCAAAGCGTGTGCCATTTGAACCGCTTCGTCAAACGTTCCAGGTTTCGACGAAGTTGTTTCACCCTTGATGTTGCTAGATAAACCCTTAATATACTGCTTCATTTTCTTGGCGTCATTGGCAAATATGTCCGGACACAAAAGACTTAACTCATTGAATCTCCTGGTGTAAGCAGCTATATCGTTGTTCCTTAAGGTCAAGTGTCTCAGTTCGTCCTCCAATTGCCCCAATTCCTCCTCTGGGCAGAACTTCTTTGTCAACAAAGCTTTGGTCGCATTCCACGTTCTCGCATTTGCCACAGCCAATCCCACCGTAGCTACCTGGGTGTTCCACCAGCTTAACGCATCATCCAGAAATGTAGCTGCTGCAAACTTTACTTTATCCGCCTCTGCACAACCACTGATTTCAAACGTACTCTCAACTTTTTCCAACCATCGCCTAAGTTCTAGGGCTCCACCTGATCCACGGAACTGCGTAGGACCGCACTTCATAAAGCTTGAATAGGTACACACTCTCGGGGCTGGTTGTCTCCCCGCGTTCCTTCCTGGATCCTGATTTCTCCCAGCTCGGTCTGCTTCCAACGCATTAGCTATCGCTTCCTGAATCATGTTGTTAACACGATCGGCAGTCAACTTTGGAGGCATTGTTTTATCGAATATCTCTTTCTGCAAGACAAGAAAAATAGAAAAACAATGTAAGTATTCATATCAAGTTTCCCAGACATAAAATACATACAACGACACATCACTACGGAGTTACTAATATTCATCAATTCACACCACAAAAGATCAAATTTAAGACATATCACAGATCATGAAAGGTAACATAGATTGTATTGATAGTTAACCAAAATCGTGACAAGTAATGCCACTACAATCATTCACCACAAAACATCAAGTACTTGAGTTTCTCGTCATAATACCATCATACAAAGGTCTAAAATAGTTCTATTACAATGATCAAAGAAAAATACAAAACAAGTAACTAGGCATGTGGTGATCCACACTGCCTCTTGGATGGCGGCTCGTCGTCGTCCTCGGTTTCCTCATCACTCACGTCCTCGTCCACATCATCCACTTTTCCCTTTCCTTTCTCATCTGGCCCACATTCTGTTTCCTTTCTCGTCCCTGATGTGGATCCATGCTCAATCGCTCCTTGACTTCCCACCGAAATACAAGCACCTCCAGTAGGCGGCTGAACCATGAAGTCATTCGCCTCCATCTCCACATCGTCCACGAATCTCTAATCCGGGGGCAATGAATCCCTCACACGATGCTCCCAACTCTGCATCCTCGACAACCTCATCTGATCTTCCCTCACACGATCAAGACTAGCACTCAAATTCGCAACCATTGATTTCAAACTGTTGATGGCACTTGTGTTCATCATCCCATCATACGCAATTCTTGAAGTCCTTTCCAACAATCTTTGATGCTCCCTCTCAGTCTTATCAAACTTCTTAATCACCCTAGTCTCAACTACAAACCGCTCATACATTAACCTTTCCATCCTCCCCAAACGACCTGCGGGATCCCAGTAGTGACTCGGTCTCGGAAAATAGACCCTTGTAATATTCTCGTGAATCGATGGCGACTTGGATGACTCTCCACTGCTCCCATTACTATTGTCCATCGGGCGATCAAAAGGTTGCTGCTCATAACGACCGGTCGGTGGTACCTTATAACCCTTCGGCGAACTCGGGGTTTGAAACAAATCGGGTTCGGTCTGGCCTACGGCATCCTCGGGAATGCCATCATCCAATAGCTCCTCGGGCTCTTCTTCGGAATCCTCATTGTCGTCACTACTCATGCTGAAATTATCCACCTCACTTTCGCCATTGTCGTTTTCCGGCCCTATTTCGTCTTCTGGAGCGATCCATCCATTATTATTGTCCGGCGGGTTCGGAGGAAACGGTCCCCCTTCGTGACCTACGACGTAATCGTTCCCGTTATCGTTGGGCGGTACCTCGGCCATTCCTGCAATAACAGCGAATTTCGGAGGGTACATAAGTAATTATACAATAATTATAAATATATGCATGCAAATGCAATGCAAAGGTGGTACATATGCCCGAAATGTAATAATATGATGCTCATGCATGATAAATATGAAAATTACGATGTCGGATATTTCACGTAAAATTTAACGTCTACATATAGTAATTCCATACTTATATAATAATTACCCACATATATACTTTACTCAAAAGTATACGTCAAATGCCATAAATACAACAATAAATCTTACCGGAGCCATGCAGGATAGTTGTGTGTGCTTGGACCCTTTTCTTATGACACCAAAAGTTATAGTTTAGGATTTTCAAAAACGACCTAGTTCTCTATAACTCGTGGCTCTGATTACCAATCTGTAACACCCCCACATTTGGTATGCGCAGCGGAACTACAACAATGGGTGCTACACAGTATTCATTGCACACAAGATATATCAAACGACGCTAAAAAGACGTCGACTTAAAAATTCAACATTTAAAATTGTTAGATAATACATGTCCACAGTTTTTCCAACCCCAAATAGTGCACAGAGTTTAGCGTTTCGGTCCCCATGAATCTCAACCCCAAAAACTTCAGTTTTACAACCACATGACATTAAACATAAAAAAATTTTTAAGTAGAAAAGGAGGGAAAAACAAGCGGACACCAAGCCGATCACACAACATCCATCCCATGCATGCTCCATCCTACTGCTCAGCGGTTACCTGAAATACATGCCAAAAATTTGGTCAACGAAAACGTTGAGTGGAATTTATAGGTTTTTCAATCCATTTGAACGTATATATATAATAAAAACCATTCGTGATCATTTATAGTCTTGTCGATCAAACAAACTATAATCAGGATACTGACAATTGTGTTTAAGCTCATGACACTAATCCGTTAACTCAATCACCCGCGTAAATATACCGGCATGATCCAGATGAAACCAATGCCCCTCTAAAGGCATCAGTTGCAATTATACCTTATTTCTCATACAAAATAATCTACCGCAGAACTTACTATAAGTACAGCTTCTCGGCTAGCATTGGGTCGTTAACCCCGT
The DNA here is from genome assembly GCA_025667525.1 of Glebionis coronaria. Lineage (NCBI taxonomy): Eukaryota > Viridiplantae > Streptophyta > Magnoliopsida > Asterales > Asteraceae > Glebionis > Glebionis coronaria. The sequence goes on from CM046874.1 coordinate 384,354,290, forward strand.
AGTACTACAAATTGCATAAGCGGCTATTTCCCCCTTCGCAAGGGCAAGACAATAGTTAATAGTTCATGAATTTAGGGACTTTTGCAACTTTGGTACTCAACACAATTTCTAAGGCAACTTTCGGGTCTAACAATCATTCATGATATACGTTCCTTTTAAAAACTAGCATGCATTTCCCTCGCGGGTAAAACAATTTGAAATAATATAAGCGAGGCTATAAATTCACACCTTAGATATTAAGTAGTCGGTAGTTCGAGGAGTGTTCACTGACGATGAAACGGATGCCCGGGTAACTCAACACCTATCACAAATAACGCGTAATGAGTAATCTCATTTAAATACTTACGGTACTGTATAAAATACATATATACAAGTCACTTAAGACAAATATAACTCACGCCAAAAACAAAAACAACAAGTATCATTCATTTTATACCATTCATTCTTATAACCTACGTTGTCCATTTTTACACGTTCTCGCCGGTACTTGACTAAAGTACGGGCTGTTTTACCTTATTAAACCATGCTTATAAAATTTGATAAAATTTCCAAAAATCCTATATGACCTGTAGATAACATGTTTTTAAGCCCAACAAAAGTTTTCACTTTTACGACCCGTCACGCAACTCATTTCCACGACTACATTTTACGGGCTGAAATTGCGCTTCGACCAATTTTGACCACTTTGACCTATATGAAAAATACCTTTGACTTCCTTGACTCATAAGTCAACATATAGACCCATTTGTACAGGTTAGGGACCAAGTTTTGACCCTTGATCATTCACCAAATTATACTTGTGACCCTCGGGATTTGACTAAAACTTTACACAAATCCGGATTGTGAAAGTCCTCGTCTCCCGGTACCCGATCTTTAAAATGTCATAACTTTTAGCTCGTTTTGAGTCACGGGCTCTACCTTATACCAAATTAAAGCTAGAAAAACCCTCTATCACTATATTTAGTTTTCAAGACCTGGAACAAAAATCATTTTTATAAAATAGACCAAATGTTTCTGCCTAAATATGACCATACCAAAAACATGCTTAGACTCGATTCCAAGACTTCTAATCATCACTAAACATCATCCTAAGCCTTCCCAAACATATCCTAACATCAAACTTCAATCCTACCCCTATTGATCAATCAAACTCAAAATCAAGAATCAAAGAAAATGAACATGCAAGTAATAAAACCTATGTGAATCATCCTAAAACAATGAACCAATCACAAGAACAACATGCAAAATCAACAACCACCATGGCTCCCCAAACACCCCCTTTGCCGTGGGGTTTGGGTGACCCAATCACCACAACCAAATTAATTTTGGTGGGTTTTCACGGTGTTTATACTTCCATATCACTAAACATCAACATGCATTAGCTCAAATAGCCACAAAAACGAATTTGGATCATATGAAAAATCTTGAAAAATTTTTATCAATGCATGTTGGATTTGATTACATGAATAGGTGGGTAATGACCAAACTAAGCGTGGTCTAACCTTAGATTTTTGAAAAATCAAGTAGAAAAGATTTCTGGTGGATTTTTGTGTGTTCTTGGGTGTGCCGTGAGCTAGAGAGAGACAAGAGGGAGTGATGTTTGATTTTTCTTGTGAAATGTTGTATGTGTTTGTGTGTTTTGTCATTTAGGCCCTTTTTGATAGTTAGGAGGGACCTAAGTGCAATTTTGGGCTTCTTTTGTCCTTAAATAGAAAACAACCTCAAAACTTTGCGGGTTTGACTCATTTGTCAATTTTGAAAATTTTACGGGAGTCGGAAATCTTCCCGAATGCTCCAAAATATTTTTGGGATACTTTAATGTACTTGGAAGGCTATAAAACTCACACGACTCAACTTAACACGTACCGTAAATAAAATTCTCGAAAAATTACATTATCGATAAATCGTCAAAAATTATATAAAATTGGGCATCCCTCGGGATCGTAATCGTCATCGTCCTTCTCAAAACGTCAAACGTAAAAATTATAACCTCGAACATCGGCTCTAACCAAAATACTTATAAATATAGAAATTAAAATTTATCAAAAATTTCAAAAATTAGCGTAATTTAGGGTATCGTTAATGACCTCGATTCTAGGGTGTCACAAATTCAGTCTGTTAGACAACCGACTGCATTTAGATCCGACCGACCAAAATCCTCGAGACCGCGGTTTGCCTCCCAAGTTGATATGGTTCATCTTTCTAGACCAGTCACTCTACCATCTAGGCCCAATGTGACTAAAACAACTTTTGCAAGACCTAATCACATGATTGCATCTAGTCTCCCTAGACATAGTCCAAAGAACACGTCTAGAACTAGTTCTGTGACAAATCTAACATTTTCAGGTAGTGAAATATTTTCTCGTATAATATTTTGAAACTTATTTTTGTGTTGGTTGACGAACTCACAATTTACGGATTTAAATTTGGGCTTACGTGCATAATTTGGCGTCTTTTACGACTAAACCGGAAACCTTAGGATTACGTATTTACGTTTTTGAACTCCGTTTTTGATGAGACAATTTTTATTGGATTTGTTTTGTGACGGTGATTCATAATTTATAAAAACATTTTTCGTAAAACGACCCGAGGGCACGCAAATCAAGAAAACTAGAATCAAGAAATACCCGTAAACTAGTGAGATGGGACAAAACACTTTGTCCCACCCCACTAGCAATATGGGACGGCAACTTGACACCACCACACATATGTGGCATCAAGTCTTAGCTAGCTTACAACATGTGTAAGCATATGCTTACACATTAAGCTAACCTTTCTCCACTAACACAAAACTAGCAAGTTGTTTCATTATACCATCATTCTTACATGCAATCCACTCTAAAATCCTTTCAACTCTCCCTCTCTTACCATCCCAAATAAGCCAAAAAACACCATCATTGATCTTTTCTAGCCATAAACCACATGTTTACTAGTCTTATTAAGGTGTTCTCTTGAAGCCTTGATCATTTGGTGGCCATATTAACATCTTTGGAGGTGATTTGCTTGTGTCCTAGGGCTGATTTTCCAACCTATGTTCTTGATATTTGATGGTCTTGGAGATACTTGTTGTGTTCATCAAGTTCCTGCCTTCCTAAAACAAGAAATCCACTTGGATTGGTAAAGAAGATCATCCTCTACATTTTTCTCTTATTATTTTGTAAAGAACAAATGTATTTTCTTTCATTTTGTATATGTATATGATGTATATATGATGATAAAAATGTTTTGTGGGGTTCAAGTGTTGATAAATATGCTTAAAAATGATGATAACTATAAGAAATGAAGCTAAAATCTTGACTAATTAGTTGGCTGTATAAAAACAGTAGATAACTAAAAGATGAACTGATAAAATTGCATGGTTTGATCCATTTGCAGTAAGTAGATGATGTTATACACATGTGAGAGTTGGCCATACAATGGAATCAAAATAATGAGTGAGATATGATCAAAACAAGTTAGGTGGTGTAATTTGAATAAGCAGTTTTGTAGGGACTTTTAAGGCAACTTAAACTCAAAATGGGCAGTAGCTATAACTAAGTTATATGTAGCACATATTATGAAGAATTTGTCATCCAAAAATGAGCTTCTAAGTCATTGTAGAACTCTATATATGGTAAAAATGGTGAATAGGAAGTTAAAAATCAGATTTTGGAAATAATGTTTATTATTATTATATAAGCACTCACATTATAATGTATAAAATGTAAAAATATAAACCCACTAACTTATAAAACTTATTTATATAAATATATAAAAGGTTAATTAAATGGGTAAATTATATAAATGGTGGTAAAATAATATTTATAAGTAATAAAAACTATAAACTTGATTTTTACGACTTTTTTGGCTATCGCCGTAAAATTAACGTTTTTCGCCAAATAAAACTTAGACGACCAAACCCGTCTAATGTAAAGTTTATAAAAGTTGTATACTGATGTATAAGTAACTAATACAAGTAAAAACCGATAAAACCCGAACTATAAGAATTACGGACATTTACGAGCTAACTAAACCTATTGGACTAATAATTAGACTTAATAAGATAAATACTTGTAAAAAGAGCTTATTGGGCTTAACCCATTTGGGCCCAACATGAAAAATATATATACTGATCATATAGGTATAAAATGGGTAAAAACAAGTTAAAGAACTTATAAAAGAATTAATGAACTTAAAATAGGTAAAATCGGTAAAACTAGTGAACTAGTAAGACGTTACCAAAACGTAAACACTAAAATGAGTAAACAAGGATGTATAAACCCACTCGATCATCATCATATGTACAAAATCATCATATGTATATTGTTATTTCGATGAAAGTCATTGGACCGAGTCTAAGACCGATTATTATTTATATAGGTTTCCGTAACCGAAGCACGCCCGTAGCCGATAATCCGCCTTTCATTAACAACGTGAGTTCATAGCCTCGCACTCTTTTAAATGTTTTATAAAAATGATTTGTAAACCCGCGAGGGAGATAACATGCTAGATTTTTATAAAAATAGAACACAAGTAGTCCCGATTGTATGCTTGATGATATGGACCCGAATGATGCTATGACCCTATATTCGAGACTAAAAGGATTATTAGTAGTTAGGTTATGTCACTTAAAGTCCCATTAGCATGAATTGTGAACTACCGGGATTTGGTAGACGCTTATGCATTTGATAGTACTATTTGGGGACGATCACCCCAGTTCGCGCCTTGACGGTTGATCCCCGTCGTACCACATTGATTGGTAAGCGAATTTATGTATGAGAAGATTCCATAGCGTGATTTTTGTGACGACACGCTAACTTAGATGGGCAAATTGTTTGTCGGGTTCGCGGCCCGCTGTTTTCACAGTAAGGTAACAATGTCATGCGGCTAATAATAATCCTATAATCTATTCAATCTATATAATCTAAATAAACGATATGATACGACGCTATTAACGATGAATATATTACCTATCATGGTAATATAGAGACTGCGGTCTCATGGACGGTTTCAGATGTATGCTTGATTTATATATTGCCTGACTAGCAATATGTGGACTTACTTCCGATATTATTCTTGTGTTCTGATTTTAAATGAATATAAATGATTGTTTTATATAACGGTTTTCATTAAACTCTATGAATTCACTCGGCATTCGCTGATATGATTTTTTTGCATGTTTTCTATCTCAGGTGCTTGAAGGTAATCCGGATGGAGATCGACTCTGATGGCCCACACTTAATATTAAAAATGTTCATTCGATCTGTGTTTTGTAAACTTAATGACCTGTATAATTTGGGACCTGTTGTACACTTTTAAACCTTTTTATCGAATGAATGTTTGTTAAACCTTGTACAACCATTTTTATGTGTTGTCTATGATTGGAGTTATTGTGCTATCCCGTAACACTCTGAAAGACCCTTCCGTTGTACCGATACGAAAAATGAGAGTGTTACAGTTTGGTACCAGAGCTCTCGTTATAGAGAACAAAAGATTTTAAAAACCAAGGTTTTGAACAAAACTTTTCAAAATCTTTTGACAATGAACGTTTGAGAAAATATTTGAAAAATCTTTTGACTATAACGGTGCCAGAGATCTCCGACGTTACCAACAAGCCCTATTGAGAAGATATATATTTTGATATATATAATTTAATTTATATATATGTATATATCGTGATTTCATTATGTAATTGTTTAACTAGTATGTTATCCTAATACGAGATATATATATAAATGCAGATTGTCATGGCTGACCCTAATATTCCTGTAGAAAACCATGCTATTCCCGAACCTAATGTAGATGATGATCCTTATTTAGACTTAGTAGATTATGATATGGATGATGAGGAGGAACCATTTGAGGATCCCGAGCCCGAGTTAGGACTAGGAGATCAGATTGCCCCTCAGGTTGACTTGGTAGAGAATGAGATTGAGAATGTTGATATTAATAATGATGATGAGATTGGGTTAGATAATTTAGATGATGTGATTGACGACGAGGATGTCGAGGAGGATGTAGGTATAGATGTTGAGGTTGATGATGATGAGGAAGCTGAGCTTATTTATCCGTATGATGTTCCAGAGGGCGAGCCTTTGCCCCCACCAGTTGATTTGTCTGATTCTGAGGTTGAGTTACCTAGGGATGAAATGTCTGAATCATCTGAATCTGATTCTGAATCAGAGGAGGATGAGGATGATGATGCACCTGACGGTACTGATGGTATTGCTACTCGTAGATGTGAGATAGGAGAGTCGTCTAGTGCTCGAGAGGCTACTCATATTGATGGTCTTGCACCATGGGCCTTGAGACGTGATCTAGATGCTTCCCGTGTTAAGAGTAGTATGACAGAGGTTGGATTAGGTGTTGTTCAGACTCAGGTTGCTTATTTGGAGTCGAAGACTAAGGTTGGCGAGAAAGAGCGGGAATTTCTTAGTTTGGATTTGAGTAATGTAGAGCGCGGATTGAATGAGGCTTTTAGGAGGTTATCGGTGTTAGAAAGTGGTGAGTATGCTGCTATGAAGAGAAAGGTGAATTCTATGGAGATTCAGTTGAGTGTAGCTCGTGCGATGCGTGAGAAAGCCGAAAAGGAGTTGAATATATCCCACGGATGGAACAGTAGATTTTATGCCGACATGGTTGAAAGAGGAGTAATCCGTAAGCGCCCAGCTGAAGATGTGTCTAGTGATCGTCCAACGAAGATCCAGAAGACGATGGATGACGGACCATGTAGCGGTTCTCAGTAGACCAGTCTGTGTTTAGTAGTGACCTTTATATCTTTTGTGCTTTTGTAGCTTTGACCGAACCGACTTGTTAGTAATAGACTTGGCACGAATTTTGAGTGTATATAATGTTAGAACTTTGATATGGATGTACTAAGACAATACTTTTGTTTCAGATCGAATGAAATATGTATCTTGTCTTGAATTCCATATTGTGCCTTATTTGTATCTTGATTATGAATTCGATCCATATTATATGAATCCTTTGTTGGATGAATGCTTAATGCTTTGAAATTATGGAATTATAGAACTATGTCGCCCAAGAAGGCTGTGACTGAGGATGATGTACGTAGGATTATTAAGGAGCAAGTTACCGCATCTATGACTGAATTTATGGCAAATGCTAGAAATGAAGCTGGCGGTAGTGGAGCTGGCGGTAGTGAAGCTGGCGGTAGTGGAGCTGGCGGTAGTGGAATTGGCAGTACTAATGTGAATGTGAATGCTAATAATGTGAATGCTAATGCTGGAGGAAATGTAGGAGGACTTGGAACGAATGCACCTGAGGTTGGTGGCTGTACTTATGTGACGTTCATGAAGTGTGAACCTCTACCTTTTAATGGAACTGAAGGTGTTGTAGGACTAAGCCAGTGGATTGAGAAGATTGAATCGGTGTTTAGGATTAGTAAGTGTAAGGAGAAAGATAAGGTGACTTTTGCTATGGCTACTCTTAAAGGTCGTGCGTTGACTTGGTGGAACGGGAGAATTGCTTTCATGGGTCTTGATGCTGCTAATGCTACTCCTTGGGCTGAAGTTAAGAAGTGGATGACTTTGGAATTTTGTCCTCGTAGTGTGATTATTAGGTTAGAGCAAGAGTTGATTCATCTGAGAATGAAAGGTGTGGACATTGATAGTTACACGAACCGATTCCATGAGTTGGCCTTGCTATGTCCTCGATTGGTTGAACCCGAAGAGATCCGAATTGAGCAATATGTGAAAGGGTTAACCAGGAATATCCGGGGGGACGTGACATCATCTAAACCACTGACCATTGATGATGCTGTTCGAATGGCTTACCAACTCATTGGACAGATAATTCAGGATAAGGAAGATGAAGCCCGTGTAGGTGAGAAAAGAAAGGGAGACGGTGATCGTGTAGATAGAGGTGATAATAGGAAGAATTTCAATCGCCGTCGGAACAAGAGAAAGGGGAATGCAAATGCTCTTACCAACAACACACCGTGCAACGATGATAGATGTCCTAAGTGTGGCAACAAGAGGCATGCTGGCGACTGCTGGAAGTGCCGAAATTTTGGAAAGCTTGGACACAAGGTTGAAAGGTGTAAGAACGGAACCATTTGCTTCAACTGTAATGAAGAAGGTCATAGGAAATCGGAATGCCCCAAGTTGAAAGCGATTGTACCTGGAAGAAACCCCCAGGGTGGTATCTACCAACTTGGAACAATTGAGGTGAAGAAAGAGGATCCGAATGTCATTACCGGTACGTTTTTACTCAACAATCATTATGTTGTTGCTTTATTCGATTCGGGTGCCGATAGGAGCTTTGTATCCACTAAGTTTAGTGCCCTTATTGATATTGAACCTGTTGAGATAAGTACCAGTTACGAGGTGGAATTAGATGATGTTAAATTAGTGAAAACTAATAAGCTATTAGAAGGATGCTCTCTAAATCTCTTAAACCATTCCTTTCCGATTGATTTGATGTTGATAGAATTAGGTAGTTTTGATATTATTATTGGTATGGATTGGTTGTCATTGAATAATGCTACTATTTTATGTGGAGAGAAGAAGGTTAAGATTCCTCTTAGGAATAGGACGTTAGTAATTGATGATAGTCGAGGTGAATCCCGTTTGAAAATCGTTTCATGTATTAAAGTCCAAAAGTACATCAGGAACGGTTGTGAGTTATTCTTAGCTCAAGTGACCGGGAATGAGTCTAGGGAGAAACGATTGGAAGGTGTACCTATTATTTGTGAATTTCCTGAGGTATTTCCTAAAGATTTACCCGGACATCCACCGATAAGGCAAGTAGAGTTTCGAATCGATTTAATTCCTGGTGCTGCACCGGTGGCACGTGCGCCTTACCGATTAGCCCCTTCAGAATTAAAGGAGTTATCTGAGCAACTTAAGGAGTTGTCTGATAAAGGTTTTATTCGACCGAGCTCGTCGCCTTGGGGAGCTCCAGTCTTGTTCGTTAAGAAGAAGGATGGATCTTTTCGTATGTGCATTGATTATAGGGAACTGAATAAGTTGACAATTAAAAACCGATATCCTTTACCTAGGATTGATGATTTGTTTGATCAACTGCAAGGATCTAGTGTGTATTCTAAGATAGATTTGCGGTCAGGATATCACCAACTTCGCGTCCGTGAAGAAGATATTCCTATAACTGCATTTAGAACTCGTTATGGACACTATGAATTTCAAGTAATGCCATTTGGGTTAACTAACGCACCTGCGGTTTTCATGGATTTAATGAATCGAGTGTGCAAGCCCTACTTGGATAAATTTGTGATTGTGTTTATTGACGATATTCTAATCTATTCTAAGAATGAAGATGAGCATAGAGAACATTTGAGGATTGTTTTGAAGTTGTTGAAGGATGAAAGGTTGTATGCCAAATTTTCGAAGTGTGATTTCTGGTTAGATTCTGTGCAATTTCTTGGTCATGTGATTAACAGAGATGGAATTCATGTTGATCCTGCAAAGGTTGAAGCTATTAAGAATTGGTCTGCACCGACAACGCCAACGGAAGTGCGACAATTCTTAGGATTAGCTGGCTATTATAGGCGATTCATTAAAGAATTTTCTTTGATAGCTAAACCCTTGACTAAGCTTACTCAGAAGAATAAACCTTTCGTTTGGGGAAGTGATGAAGATGGAGCATTTCAGACATTGAAGCAAAAATTATGTAGTGCGCCAATCTTATCATTACCCGACGGGAGTGAAGATTTTGTAGTGTATTGTGATGCATCTCTTAGAGGTTATGGAGCTGTTTTGATGCAGAGGGAGAAAGTGATAGCTTATGCTTCTAGGCAATTAAGGAAGAATGAGGAGAATTATACTACTCATGATCTTGAGTTAGGATCTGTAGTCTTTGCTCTTAGGTTATGGAGACATTATCTGTATGGCACCAAGTGTACGGTATTCACCGATCACAAAAGCCTACAGTATATTCTCGACCAGAAGGAATTGAACATGAGGCAACGAAGATGGATAGAGTTGTTAAGTGATTATGATTGTGATAAAAAATATCACCCAGGAAAAGCCAATGTTGTTGCTGATGCATTAAGTAGGAAAGATAGAGAGCCTATCAGGGTGCGTTCTCTAGTCTTGACCGTTCACAATAATTTGCCCGAGCAAATTAGAAATGCGCAAATAGAAGCTTGTAAGAAGGAGAATTTTGTTAATGAAGGGTTCCGAGGAGAAGGAGATCCTTTAGAGGTTAGAGCTGATGGAGTGAAATGCTTAAGAGGTCGTATGTGGATACCTAAGTTTGGAGGCTTAAGTGATTTGATTATGCTAGAATCCCATAAATCTAAGTATTCCATTCATCCGGGATCTGATAAGATGTACCATGATTTGAAGAAGTTGTACTGGTGGCCGAATATGAAAGCTGACATAGCTATGTATGTTCTTTAATGCTTGACTTGTGCTAGAGTTAAAGCTGAACATCAAAAACCATCAGGACTACTTCAACAGCCAAAGATTCCTGAATGGAAGTGGGAGCGAATTACGATGGACTTTATCACCAAGCTTCCAAGAACATCAGCTGGAAACAATTCGATTTGGGTTATTGTCGATAGACTGACCAAATCAGCACACTTCATTCCGGTTAAGGAGCAGTTCTCACTGGAGAAGCTGACTCGAATATACCTTGATAATGTTGTATGCAAGCATGGAGTGCCTGTATCGATCATTTCAGATCGAGATCCTAGATTCGCATCGAATTTTTGGAAATCTCTCCAAAGATCTTTGGGAACGAATCTCGACATGAGCACTGCTTATCACCCCCAGACTGATGGGCAGAGTGAAAGGACGATACAAACACTTGAAGATATGTTGAGAGCTTATGTGTTAGACTTTGGTAAGAATTGGGATAAACAATTGTCGTTAGCAGAGTTTTCGTATAACAATAGTTACCATTCTAGTATTAAGGCTGCACCGTTTGAAGCTTTGTATGGTAGGAAGTGTAGATCTCCTGTATGTTGGAGTGAAGTTGGGGATACCCAGCTCACGGGACCGGAATTGATCCGGGAGACTACAGAGATGATAGTTCAGATTAAGAATAGGTTGTTGACTGCCCGAAGTAGACAGAAAAGTTACGCGGATGTGCGGCGGAAGCCAATGGAGTTTGAAGTGGGTGACCGAGTAATGTTGAAAGTATCGCCATGGAAAGGCGTTATCAGATTTGGAAAACGAGGAAAATTGAATCCCCATTATATTGGACCCTTTAAGATTTTATCTAGAGTAGGTCCGGTGGCTTACAAACTAGAGTTACCCCCAGAACTTCATGGTGTTCACAACACATTCCATGTATCTAATCTGAAGAAATGTCTAGCAGTGAGTGATGAGAAAATTCCGTTAGGTAAGGTTCGAATAGATGGGAAGTTGCATTTTATCGAAGAGCCCGTAGAAGTTATAGACCGTGAGGTAAAGCAACTGAAACAAAGTCGGATACCTATTGTCAAGATCCGATGGAATTCAAAGCATGGACCGGAGTATACTTGGGAACGAGAGGATGAATGTGGAAGAAATATCCGCACCTCTTCGATTTCAATAAGAAACGGACATCCAAATGAAATGGATCACGAGGACGTTTATCCCTTTTAGGAGGAAAAGCTGTGACAAATCTAACATTTTCAGGTAGTGAAATATTTTCTCGTATAATATTTTGAAACTTATTTTTGTGTTGGTTGACGAACTCACAATTTACGGAATTAAATTTGGGCTTACGTGCATAATTTGGCGTCTTTTACGACTAAACCGGAAACCTTAGGATTACGTATTTACGTTTTTGAACTCCGTTTTTGATGAGACAATTTTTATTGGATTCGTTTTGTGACGGTGATTCATAATTTATAAAAACGTTTTTCGTAAAACGACCCGGGGGCACGCAAATCGAGAAAACTAGAATCGAGAAATACCCGTAAACTAGTGAGATGGGACAAAACCCTTTGTCCCACCCCACTAGCAATATGGGACGGCAACTTGACACCACCACACATATGTGGCATCAAGTCTTAGCTAGCTTACAACATGTGTAAGCATATGCTTACACATTAAGCTAACCTTTCTCCACTAACACAAAACTAGCAAGTTGTTTCATTATACCATCATTCTTACATGCAATCCACTCTAAAATCCTCTCAACTCTCCCTCTCTTGCCGTCCCAAATAAGCCAACAAACACCATCATTGATCTTTTCTAGCCATAAACCACATGTTTACTAGTCTTATTAAGGTATTCTCTTGAAGCCTTGATCATTTGGTGGCCATATTAACATCTTTGGAGGTGATTTGCTTGTGTCCTAGGGCTGATTTTCCAACCTATGTTCTTGATATTTGATGGTCTTGGAGATACTTGTTGTGTTCATCAAGTTCTTGCCTTCCTAAAACAAGAAATCCACTTGGATTGGTAAAGAAGATCATCCTCTACATTTTTCTCTTATTATTTTGTAAAGAACAAATGTATTTTCTTTCATTTTGTATATGTATATGATGTATATATGATGATAAAAATGTTGTGTGGGGATCAAGTGTTGATAAATATGCTTAAAAATGATGATAACTATAATAAAATGAAGCTAAAATCTTGACTAATTAGTTGGCTGTATAAAAACAGTAGATAACTAAAAGATGAACTGATAAAGTGGTAACTGGCTTTTGACCCGTATAAAATTAAGTTAAAGTTCGTTGATGTGTGTCTAATCGAATTGATCTTAGTTTTCTATGTGACTCAGTTTTATTTTGGTGGAAACAAATATTTTTGGTTGGTTTTAAATTTAAATGTGCAAAGACTTAAAAGTAAATGTCGTTGAAAGTAAAGTGGCGTTAAATTAAAGTGCGATAAAATAAATCTAAGTCTAATTAAAAGAAAGGTGCGATATTTAAAAGCTTGACGGAAAGTAAGATAATTAAATGACTACAAATTTAAGTGCGACGAGAATTAAAATTAGACAAGAATTAAAATGATAACGTAAAAATAAAACAAGACAAAGTACTAAAAGTAATTCCCAATCGGAATGTATTCCGATCGGTACACCTTTACCTGATCGGAATGATGTCGTCGGAATATACAATCGGAATATGTAGAGGATAACTGATCGGAATAGCTGTCACTCAACTCAGATCGGAATATCACTAGACCAATCCAATCGGAATACCAAACCACCTCCAATCGGAATGAAGGCTTACCTTGATCGGAATATGGTAGACCTGGTCGGAATGAAGATTGGAACACCTAATCGGAATATGTCACTTAACACGATCGGAATAACCAAACTTGCACCTCAATCGGAATGTTGTACTGAACTCCAATCGGAATGTTTGTCACCACACACCAATCGGAATACTCAAAAATCACCCAGATCGGAATACCAGAGTCCACCAATCGGAAAGTAAAACCCTTTTCCGATTGATCCAATCGGAATACGGAGAAAAGTACCAAAAATAAACTTAACAATTAAGCTATAATCCTAATAAGCACTAGACGAAAAACTAAGGTAAAACCGTGTAAAAATAAGCTATAAAACTGAAAGTTAACAACTCTTAAAATATGAAAAAGATAAACTTTAAGAAAAACAACTTTTTATATAAAAGTAACTTTTGTAAAAACTATATAAACTTGAAAAATAAATCAAATAAGCTATGAAAATAAGAAGTTTAAAACAATCAAAAGCATAAAAAATCAAATCTTTAACAAATCAACGAATTAAAAACGTGTAAATCAAAGAAAGGTAGAAGAAGATTAAGGTCAACAGGATAAAGTAAAGGTGCAAGAAATTAAAGAAACACTTACTTGAAAATTAAAGGTAATTAAAAGTGCAAGACAAGTAATTAAATGTGCAAGTAATTAAATGTGCATAAAATAAAGATGGAAGAACTAATTGTCACGATTAGTCAACAAGAACTAAATGAATGAATAAGAGGGGTTTATATAGGTGATTAGGGAGTGGGTAGGGGAAGCTTCCTCCCTCCTTCCTTTCTTGTTAATTGCACCATCAAGTCCTTCCTTCTTAATCTTTTTGTTAATCTTGGAATGTGATGACTTTTGGCTCGGGATTTCTTTGGACTCGTCTTTTAATTCTTCGATAAATAAGACTTGAGTTCCTCGGCTTTAAGTAAACTTCCGTCTTTTGACTTTATCTTCGATAAATCTTCAGAATTGGTCTTGGACTTCCGTTCTTTATCCTCTCTTGACTCCTTGACATCGTCTTTCATCCTTTTCTTCAATAAGAGTCCGTAAATGCCCGTGAATTCCCGTGTTTTCTCCACTTTTCACCTTTTCGTCCTAAAACATAACAAAAACACAAACCACGCATAATTCCGACACAAAAGACATAAAATACACGTTTTGGTCCGGTTTTTATTGTAATTAAGTGGTAGAAAAGATGGGTGTTTACACACCTATCAAATCCCCTACACTTGACCATTGCAATGTCCTCATGCAATGCATTAGTTACAAAGCATGTTTACACTTTTCATCATAATCAATCCATATTGGCCTTTATTAAAGAGATAGAAAATTATAAAAATGCAAAGCAAAGAAATTAAAAGCATACCTTGGGTTTTGAAAATGTCATGAATAATCATCATCCTCAACTTTTCACTTTCTCCAAACCAAGCTTAAAAACGAGATCATTGTTATTATAAGTTAGTAGACTAACACGAACTCATGTGGGCCAATTATTTACTTAGACTCCCTTATTCCTATGGGTATCTCTTATATTTTATTATTTGTCTTGAATGATCACGAAGATGCATTGTTTGACTTATTTCGATAATTATTTAGTCTGAAAATAAAGTGCACGATTTAATCAATAGTTAGCTAAAGGACCAAATCTTTTAAAACTGCTTCTCGGGATATCAGAAAGTTCATATCTTGGCATAACTTGGTTCGCGATTTGAGACCTTTCTCGGGCCGATATTTGGCAGCGACTTCATACTTCAAATCTTGAGAGACGTTCATGAAATAATGGTCTTCTCTTCATAATTGGAATTTCTTCACTTGAAGTTTTGAGAGATTCATACTTGGACCACGACTTCTTCATTTTTCTCCAATCTTTATTTTGGACTTTGATATACAACGATCCGCCTCCTTTAATGACTTGGATCTATTTATCCTCATACCTTGTTAGGGTCTTTTCGGATACACTTCTCCATGACTTTTGGGGAGTTTTGCTTTACGTCGTGTGTCTCGATCCTTCATATTGATTTTTGATAAATGATTCTTCACATCACTTTGGATCTTTAGCAACAAAACATAGCCCTCATGCCTTGTTAGGGCCTTTTCGGACTCGCCAATCTTCGCGCCCCGCTTCATAAGTTATGCCTTGGCTATGAACTCTCGTCATTACCGAGCAACTTTTAAACGATCTGGGGCTAGAAGCTAAGTAACTTTTCAAATCGTACAACCTTATTTATTAGCAGATAAATTTATTAGCAAGCGATGGGAGAATAGGCTCATAATTAACTCACATAAATTCATGAAAGAATACCGAACTTATAATTGGCTCTATCATCTCTCGTTCTCCACAGTTTAAAATCTCAAGTAATGAGACTCGTGGATACTTAGCCTATTAAATCAAAGTTTTGGGTTTTCGAGTCGCCTATAGGATCTTGCAAATTCTTAGACTTTTTCAAGTTTAGAAATCGCATCTTAAAGTTCCCTTGATAAACGACTCTCTAGGATCAATTATAGGAACTTGCGAAAAGTTCTTGTTCTTAACCCGTGAGAGTTAAGACTTTCGCGTTTTATAGCTCCCTATATAAAAGCCTAGCAAAACTTGACTTAAACACGTTAAGGATACTAGCTAGAGTAAACTCGGGTTGAGTCAAAAGATTCACAACGTTTGAAAATTAAAACCACTTAATAAACATTTATTCTAATGAGGAAAGAAAATAACTATACAAAGGGAAAAACTAATAGGCCAAAATAGATCAAAAATTTTGAAAAATGTCGAAAAATTGATTTTCCGGTTAAAATGAGGACAAAAACAAGGAAAAGGCCACTTAAATTCGATAGAAGTCCCCCCTACACTTAAGATAAACATTGTCCTCAATGTTTAAGCATGTGGGAGTAAACTCCCCTACACTTAGGACATTGTGCACGTTGTTTAACTCTTGCTAAGGAAAAGACAACTAAAGGGATTCCTATTTTAATATTGAGAAAATATAAAATAGTGAATCGAAAAGAGTTTAGGATAGAACTGGGAAGAAGTAGAACACGGAATCACGGGTCGTCAAGAATCATCAAGAGTGGATCATTGAAGCTCGAATCCCTGATTAAGAAGTGAGGAGAGGTAATAGCAAACCAAAGGGTCCCCCCTACACTTATGGTAAAGAAAGCGGAAAGATAGATGCATGGGTTGCCTCCCAGGAAGCGCTTGGTTTTTGTTTACCGAGTCGTGAGCCTGACTCGACCTTGATCATCAACGGAAGTAGCATGAAACAAATCCACCAGGATCAAAGACATAGTTTTCATCCATCAAGAAGAACGAGCTTAAGGCGAACAAGGCAAGCCAAAAGAGAAATGGCAAGGTTCCCTTAAGCAGCGATGGAGCACGGTGGAAGCAAAGTTGAAGTGGAGCAAGCATGTCTTCAAAATTTCCAAAGATATTTCCTTTTATTTCATCAGGTGGATACTGAGATGGCTTAAAGATTGCGATACCGGGGTCGAACACCTTTTCCTTCAGGGGAAAATAGCACTCCGGCTCAGCCGAGTGTGAAGAAGATCCGCAAAGAAGCACAACCTCGTCCTCAGAAGTGGGACAAAGAGGTGTTAAATCATACGTGCAACGGATTTCGGTGTCAACCGGTTTCTTCTCCTTTGACAAAATGCTCTTCAAATCCAAAGTAGGATCAAGGCGATAATCTTCAAAGTCAAAAGGAGGAGCATCACTCTCATGAGGGAAGTATGTGTTGAGAAATTCAGAGAAATCTTCCTCAAATGAATAATCGTTCAGAGTAGGATCGAGTGATGACGGAGGATCTTCATCATGTGAAGAATCGCTCGAGAGAGTATCAGCCTCATCAAAATCATCGAAAGTGGGCAGCTCGGGATACTCAGAAGTACACTCAAAAGCATCCGAAGCTGAGCTAGAATCATCATCATCATAAGCGTCAAAGACCGGTGACGAATCATAAATGGGAGAAGCGTCCAAAGTAGGGAGAGAATCATCCTCATCATCATGAAAAAGTGGATTATCGATGCAAGAGTCGAATAGAGGATTTTCGTAGACGGTAAAGTCATCTAGCACATTAATCATATTCACTGATTCTCGGCCTCCAAAAGTTAAACTAGTAAGCTTCCCCATTTTGAAAACTTTTGCATCATCCCCGACTCGTAAGATTAACTCACCTTCGGCCACATCTACTAAAGCACGTCCGGTTCTCAAGAATGGCCGACCAAGTATTAAAGGAATACGAGGGTCCATTTCATAATCAACTACGACAAAATCGACCGGGAAAGTAAATGTGCCAACTTTAATGAACACGTCTTCGGCTATACCAACAGGGTAAGCGAGAGTGCGATTTGCAAGTTCAAGAGTCATCTTTGTTGGAGTGAGGTCGGGCAATGATAGTGTTTTCCAAACACTCAAAGGCATCAAATTAATACTAGCCCCGAGATCAGCAAGGGCAGTAAATTCTTCAGTTTTGTTGAACACGCAAGGCAACACAAAACGACCGGGATCTCCAAGTTTTTCCGGAAGTTCTTTAAGAATAACTGCAGAGCAGTTTTCATTTAAGCGTGTGTTGGCGAGTTCAATCAGCTTCTCCTTCTTGTTAAGCAATTCCTTAAATGCTTTAACAAATTTGGGCATGTGGACAAGTGCCTCAAGAAAGCTAATGTTGAAATTCATTTGAGGAATCATCTTGATATAGCTAGTCACTTGAGCGTCCTCCTTGTTTAGCATTTTGTTCTTGCCCAAGCGAGAAGGATAAGGGATATTGGGTTTGGGTGGTGAAGGTGCAGGTGTAGGTAAAGGTTGAGATGTTGAAGGATCATTGGTGGGAACTTCATCACGTCGAGGCGGAGACGTTAATGGTGCACTAATACTAGGTATAGGAGGAGTAGGGATACATGGTGGTGGAGGAGGTGTAGATGATGGGGGTGGGATTGGTGGTCCTACAATGGTGACTCCACTACGAGTAGTAATAGCACTCACATTGGCTCGCGGATTAGTGACGGTGTTTGAAGGTAGAGAACTTGAAGTAGAAGGTTGAGCGGGGGGCAAGAAACTAGCAAGCATATTCTTCAAATCATTGGTTTGATTGCTGAAGGAGGATTGAATATCATTTCGAAGCTCGGATCTTATCTCATTTCCTTGCTTTGTGATATCTCCTTTAAGATTGATAATTTGGCTCTGCAAGTTCTTGATTTGCTCTCCTTGGGTTCTCATGATGGCCTCAACATCCGGATTACTGGGTGTGGTTTGTTGGGCGGGTGGGTGATAAGGATTAGAAGCTCTTGGTGGGATTTGGTTGCTTCTAGTGTAGTTGTTGGCGGGGTTTTGGTTTTGAGGAGAAAAACCGGGTGAAAGGTAATTGTTGGATCGGTAGCTCAGCAGATTTCTATCCCCTTGAGGTCGAGCATGGTAATTTTCCGGTGAATAATTACCGTAAGCGGCATACACATTTTCTGGATTTCCTTGTGTTGAAGGACAATCGGTGTATGAGTGAGGACCGCCGCATGTTTCACAAGGATTAGCAACTGCTTTAACTTGTTGTTGTTGTTGGTTTGAAGCGAGAAGCATAATACTTTTGCTCATTTCGGTCATCATGCGGGTGAGTTCGGTCATTTCAGGGTTTGCTGAGGTTGAGGAAACATTGACTCTTGGGTTGTTCCTAGAAGATGCAGAGGAATCCCAGTTCTTGTGGTGAGTAGTCATGTTCTCAATTAGCTCTCTACACTCCTCGGGTCTCCTTTTCATGAATGTGCCACCGGCGGCTGCATTGATCGTATCACGATCTCGAAAAGTCAATCCGTTGTAGAAAGTATCGATCAAGGTGACCGGAAGCATGTTGTGGTTTGGACATCGATCGATCAAGACATTATATCTCTCCCAAGCATCAAAAAGAGATTCATCAGGGTCTTGCATGAAGCCGCTGATTTGATTGCGAAGGCTTGTGACCATGGATGGTGGAAAGTAGCGCGACAAAAAGCGTTGAGTCATGTCATCCCAAGTATGTATAGAATTCTTCGGGAGACGATCAAACCATTACTCGGCATGATGTAATAGAGTATGTGGAAAGAGTTGTAGGCGAAGTTCATCCATTGTGGCACCAGCCAACTTCATGCTCTGGGTGATTGTAATGAACTTGTCGAGGTGTTTGTTGGCATCATCATCAGGCAATCCTCTAAATGGGTTTATTTGTACTTGCTGAATCATGTGGTGCTTCAACGAAAACTCAGGAGCGTTGATTTGCATCGGCGCAATCGGTCCTCCTCGTCCAAACATTGTTGGTTGACAAAGTTCCTCCATGGTCCGAAGATCGGGCTGTGGAAGAGCATTGTTGTTATTGTTATTATTCAGGTTTGGTGGAATGTTGTTGTTAACACCTGCCATATCTAAATCTTCTTGAGGCTCGGGCTCTTGATAATTAGAAGATCTAGTACGCATACACCTGAAAATGCAAAAGAAAACAAAACCAAACACAAAGACAATATATATACACAATAAAGATAAAATCTTTTTGGATTTTTGAAATTTTTAATTTTTATGGTTTTTTATCAATTTTTATGCAAGAAAAATAACGCTCACAAGTGAACGGATCCCAAAAAGCAACGTGTCTCTCACAGAAAACGGTTGATCTTAACGAAAAGAGCCGGCAGCGGCGCCATTTGGTAACTGGCTTTTGACCCGTATAAAATTAAGTTAAAGTTCGTTGATGTGTGTCTAATCGAATTGATCTTAGTTTTCTATGTGACTCAGTTTTATTTTGGTGGAAACAAATATTTTTGGTTGGTTTTAAATTTAAATGTGCAAAGACTTAAAAGTAAATGTCGTTGAAAGTAAAGTGGCGTTAAATTAAAGTGCGAGAAAATAAATCTAAGTCTAATTAAAAGAAAGGTGCGATATTTAAAAGCTTGACGGAAAGTAAGATAATTAAATGACTACAAATTTAAGTGCGACGAGAATTAAAATTAGACAAGAATTAAAATGATAACGTAAAAATAAAACAAGACAAAGTACTAAAAGTAATTCCCAATCGGAATGTATTCCGATCGGTACACCTTTACCTGATCGGAATGATGTCGTCGGAATATACAATCGGAATATGTAGAGGATAACTGATCGGAATAGCTGTCACTCAACTCAGATCGGAATATCACTAGACCAATCCAATCGGAATACCAAACCACCTCCAATCGGAATGAAGGCTTACCTTGATCGGAATATGGTAGACCTGGTCGGAATGAAGATTGGAACACCTAATCGGAATATGTCACTTAACACGATCGGAATAACCAAACTTGCACCTCAATCGGAATGTTGTACTGAACTCCAATCGGAATGTTTGTCACCACACACCAATCGGAATACTCAAAAATCACCCAGATCGGAATACCAGAGTCCACCAATCGGAAAGTAAAACCCTTTTCCGATTGATCCAATCGGAATACGGAGAAAAGTACCAAAAATAAACTTAACAATTAAGCTATAATCCTAATAAGCACTAGACGAAAAACTAAGGTAAAACCGTGTAAAAATAAGCTATAAAACTGAAAGTTAACAACTCTTAAAATATGAAAAAGATAAACTTTAAGAAAAACAACTTTTTATATAAAAGTAACTTTTGTAAAAACTATATAAACTTGAAAAATAAATCAAATAAGCTATGAAAATAAGAAGTTTAAAACAATCAAAAGCATAAAAAATCAAATCTTTAACAAATCAACGAATTAAAAACGTGTAAATCAAAGAAAGGTAGAAGAAGATTAAGGTCAACAGGATAAAGTAAAGGTGCAAGAAATTAAAGAAACACTTACTTGAAAATTAAAGGTAATTAAAAGTGCAAGACAAGTAATTAAATGTGCAAGTAATTAAATGTGCATAAAATAAAGATGGAAGAACTAATTGTCACGATTAGTCAACAAGAACTAAATGAATGAATAAGAGGGGTTTATATAGGTGATTAGGGAGTGGGTAGGGGAAGCTTCCTCCCTCCTTCCTTTCTTGTTAATTGCACCATCAAGTCCTTCCTTCTTAATCTTTTTGTTAATCTTGGAATGTGATGACTTTTGGCTCGGGATTTCTTTGGACTCGTCTTTTAATTCTTCGATAAATAAGACTTGAGTTCCTCGGCTTTAAGTAAACTTCCGTCTTTTGACTTTATCTTCGATAAATCTTCAGAATTGGTCTTGGACTTCCGTTCTTTATCCTCTCTTGACTCCTTGACATCGTCTTTCATCCTTTTCTTCAATAAGAGTCCGTAAATGCCCGTGAATTCCCGTGTTTTCTCCACTTTTCACCTTTTCGTCCTAAAACATAACAAAAACACAAACCACGCATAATTCCGACACAAAAGACATAAAATACACGTTTTGGTCCGGTTTTTATTGTAATTAAGTGGTAGAAAAGATGGGTGTTTACACACCTATCATAAAGTTGCATGGTTTGATCCATTTACAGTAAGTAGATGATGTTATACACATGTGAGAGTTGGCCATGCAATGGAATCAAAATAATGAGTGAGATATGATCAAAACAAGTTAGGTGGTGTAATCTGAATAAGCAGTTTTGTAGGGACTTTTAAGGCAACTTAAACTCAAAATGGGCAGTAGCTATAACAAAGTTATATGTAGCACATATTATGAAGAATTTGTCATCCAAAAATGAGCTTCTAAGTCATTGTATAACTCTAGATATGGTAAAAATGGTGAATATGAAGTTAAAAATCAGATTTTGGAAATAATGTTTATTATTATTATATAAGCACTCACATTATAATGTATAAAATGTAAAAATATAAACCCACTAACTTATAAAACTTATTTATATAAATGTATAAAAGGTTAATTAAATGGGTAAATTATATAAATGGTGGTAAAATAATATTTATAAGTAATAAAAACTATAAACTTGATTTTTACGACTTTTTCGGCTATCGCCGTAAAATTAACGTTTTTCGCCAAATAAAACTTAGACGACCAAACCCGTCTAATGTAAAGTTTATAAAAGTTGTATACTGATGTATAAGTAACTAATACAAGTAAAAACCGATAAAACCCGAACTATAAGAATTACGGACATTTACGAGCTAACTAAACCTATTGGAATAATAATTAGACTTAATAAGATAAATACTTGTAAAAAGAGCTTATTGGGCTTAACCCATTTGGGCCCAACATGAAAAATATATATACTGATCATATAGGTATAAAATGGGTAAAAACAAGTTAAAGAACTTATAAAAGAATTAATGAACTTAAAATAGGTAAAATCGGTAAAACTAGTGAACTAGTAAGACGTTACCAAAACGTAAACACTAAAATGAGTAAACAAGGATGTATAAACCCACGCGATCATCATCATATGTACAAAATCATCATATGTATATTGTTATTTTGATGAAAGTCATTGGACCGAGTCTAAGACCGATTATTATTTATATAGGTTTCCGTGACCGAAGCACGCCCGTAGCCGATAATCCGCCTTTCATTAACAACGTGAGTTCATAGCCTCGCACTCTTTTAAATGTTTTATAAAAATGATTTGTAAACCCGCGAGGGAGATAACATGCTAGATTTTTATAAAAATAGAACACAAGTAGTCCCGATTGTATGCTTGATGATATGGACCCGAATGATGCTATGACCCTATATTCGAGACTAAAAGGATTATTAGTAGTTAGGTTATGTCACTTAAAGTCCCATTAGCATGAATTGTGAACTACCAGGATTTGGTAGACGCTTATGCATTTGATAGTACTATTTGGGGACGATCACCCCAGTTCGCGCCTTGACGGTTGATCCCCGTCGTACCACATTGATTGGTAAGCGAATTTATGTATGAGAAGATTCCATAGCGTGATTTTTGTGACGACACGCTAACTTAGATGGGCAAATTGTTTGTCGGGTTCGCGGCCCGCTGTTTTCACAGTAAGGTAACAATGTCATGCGGCTAATAATAATCCTATAATCTATTCAATCTATATAATCTAAATAAACGATATGATACGACGCTATTAACGATGAATATATTACCTATCATGGTAATATAGAGACTGCGGTCTCATGGACGGTTTCAGATGTATGCTTGATTTATATATTGCCTGACTAGCATTATGTGGACTTACTTCCGATATTATTCTTGTGTTCTGATTTTAAATGAATATAAATGATTGTTTTATATAACGGTTTTCATTAAACTCTATGAATTCACTCGGCATTCGCTGATATGATTTTTTTGCATGTTTTCTATCTCAGGTGCTTGAAGGTAATCCGGATGGAGATCGACTCTGATGGCCCACACTTAATATTAAAAATGTTCATTCGATCTGTGTTTTGTAAACTTAATGACCTGTATAATTTGGGACATGTTGTACACTTTTAAACCTTTTTATCGAATGAATGTTTGTTAAACCTTGTACAACCATTTTTATGTGTTGTCTATGATTGGAGTTATTGTGCTATCCCGTAACACTCTGAAAGACCCTTCCGCTGTACTGATACGAAAAATGAGAGTGTTACAAGTTCAACTAACGTTCACCATAAATTTGGTCTAAGGCATGCTATTCAAAAGACACAAGTAAGAGATAAGAATTTTAAACCTAGTGAGATGCCTTCTAGATTACCCAACACTGCTAACCGTAGCATGTCATATCCTAGGAGCATCAATCAATCATCTAGGAATTCTAGATCTTACTCAGACATTAAACCTGCTACTTGTAAAACATGTATGAAATGTGTCTTTAAAGCCAATCATGATTCTTGTGTCAAGAAATTACTTAATGAGGTGAACTCCCGTGCTAGACTTAAATCTCAGTGGGTAGCTAAAATCAAACCCATTGGTAAAATGTGGCGCCCTACTGGTAGAACTTTCACTCTTGTAGGAAACGAGTACCCTTTAACTAGGATAGTCTCCGATTCTACTAAGACTACTAGGGAGGAAATTGAAAAAAGATGATACATCACTTAAGCCTAAACTTAAGGTTTTCTATAAAAGGAAACGTTTGCCCACTAAGACAAGTGAATCATCTCCTCAGGTCACCTCTAGCACAAGAAAAGAAAACTGTGAATCCCCGCATGGTTCTAAGATATATATCGCTAACCCACATAAAAGCATACAAACTCCTAATGAGAATGCAGGTACCAAAGTCAACGTTAAACAAGAACACAACGGTCCAATCTTTGTATACCGTACAACTAAAGACACTCTCAGAGTTTGGTTGCTGAAGAAGCTGATATCTAAGAAACAAGTGTCTCAGGGGACTCGCAGTTAAGCTGTACAAGGACTTATAGTCACATCACATACTGTAACTCGTTCATCAAAGAAAGGAAAGTTTATCGCCGATGATAAACTTATCCTCATTAACGAGAAATTATTTTTGTCGGACACGAGCTTACACTAAGACAATTCAAAGGTTTTAAGCTCGTGTATATGGTTCATTGTTAAATTTCACACAATTTTTCGAGAATTTCTCAAAAGGTTTTTCTAAATCTTTCAAAATTGTGTGTTCAAAAAATGTTTTGATAAAAAAGAGCTTGTCTTCTGGAATCGATAATATTTACGATACTAGAAATGGCATTCAATAATGACACGGGGTTGTAAATAAAGTTCGAGCAGAAGTTCAAATGTTTTAAAACATGCTCAAAATGGCTTGCTATTATTTCAGATAGTAACCGGTTTTTCATATTAAAGTCAAGCATTTCACCGGAAAGCTTAGACTCAACAACGGGAATTAATTTTCTCGGGCATGGTTTATTTTAATAACCATGTAAGGGATTGTGTTTACGGAATAACACAATCTAACACGAATTAATGTACGCATCAGTGCATTTATTTGTTAAAACAAGAGAAATCTTGTTTTTATGAAGTAATCTTCTCCACCAACCGTAGCAATTTACAATTGATATCTACATACTCGACGATGCGACTACTAAAACGGCGACTACAGCTCTTTCAATAGAACACGGGTCAACAATTGAGGGGGAGAAACTGTCCAGCATTCAGAATCTTTGATGGCGAAATTGCCAAGTTCACATATTGGTGTCAAGACAACGATATTAATCATACATATGGAGTCAAGAGATAACTTCATACGTGACGAGGCGACCAACATTCATGAACAAGAACCATGTGATTCTCTCATATGATGTTCTCCATCATTCAGGTCCAACCTCGTAAATTGCTAACCTTGTGAATACATTATCATATATGATCTTTGCACGTGATAAGTACCTTGCACTTGTGTTTAAAAGGTATTTTATTTATGTTTCAAGTACATCCTCATTAATTTGAGGGGGAGCTTGTGAAAATCATGAAGTTAATTAGATTTGCATTTTTCTTCCAAAATTTTCTTAAATTTTCATTAAATCAATTGATATTAAAAACATCGATTGGGTTAATATTTTTAATATGGGGGAGAAAATGTGATTTAATATTGAGAACAATAGTGGTTTACTTAATGTGCTGGCTCATCCCGACATGTACGAAATGTTTTCGAATATCGTAGCATATGTTAAGGGGGACCAAAATGGATTTGCACTTCAAAATGGATTTCATGGTGACATATACTTACCCAAAACCCATTTATTTCACGACGATGAAGATTGTAGTGACATAAGGATGGTAGGATAGGTTAAGTCCAATGATTCTTCTTAAACCGGAGGAATCTTCCCAAGGACATTCCATAGCTAGAAATAGTAGTCCTTAGGAAAGATGGGGAAGATTGTGAATGTAACTGAATGCCGACTAAGTACTTAAGTTAGCACTGGAACAATCACAACAAGGTGCTAGTTATGACGTATTGGTAAGCATTGAAGGGGTTGAAGAATGAAAAAGAATTGTAAAGATAAAGGGTCTAAAGAAAGAAGCCCTCCTTACAACCTTAGGCAGAAACCGGGTCAATACATATGCTATTGAGATCATTTTTAATGATGCTTGATATTGAAGATAAGACATCATGGACCAAGTGATGCAATGCACAACCCATCCCAGCTAACTCAGATATCTCTCAAAAGATATTTGTTTTAATCACACAGAGATCAACACGTTATCTATCGGTTTATTCACTCTAAGTAAATTGGTATTTAAAAGGTGGCACTCCTATCCAGCCTCCGATCACTAAAATCCAAAATGCACGATCGAGTCTAGAGCCATTTGAGATCATCAAATATCTCATTAGGACACACTTCCGTATTTCCTTGCTTCTTCACACTCTGTGAAAAGTAAGAAAGATATTAAGAGTCCTACGCAAAATCTTCATGATCTTGCTTGAACATCTGAGTAATACGAAAGTATTCACAATGAAGATGGAAATCCTTCTTGAGCGAATATCAAAAAGCTCATGGTAGGTGACTTGTGCTATTATTTTTGAATCAAGCTTGTCATAACTGGAAAGCAACAGTGGTTTAATTCTTAACTGAACTTAAACACGTTCCAGGCCTCTACGCAATATCTTAGTGATCTTGCCAAAACACTCAGAGTGACACTCTATAGTGTTCACGGTGATGAGTGGAGATCCATCAAGTGTTAACCTCAAACAGCACTTGGTAGGTAACTTGCAAGATTCTATACGAATCAAGCTCGTGACAACTGGAAAGCAACGATGGTGTGGTTCTTAATTGAATTTCACTTGTTCCAGGAACATGAATTGACGGCTTCAAATCATGCGGATATTATTATCCTAATGATTCACTCTTTATGTTCGCATTCAGCTTTGGATGGTCGAATAAAGAGAACGGGTTTACCCGCGAAATCATGTAAAGGAGGTTCTTAATTGAAACTACCTGCCACAAGTACGATATTTAATATCGTCCAACGGTCTTCACCGACCGGAGGTAAAATGCTACCAAATTAGGTTGAAATGTTCAAAGCAATTTCATCCGTGTCTTTGTTTTGTTGCTAACTGTCTTATGCAGCGTAACAAGAAGGTGGCATTGCGGTATCCGAGAAGAAGTCAACCACGCATGCTTATACTTTATGAACTTAATACTTCAACAAATTCAAGAAAGTTCAAAAGTCATGTCTTCCGTTGTATCAAACTCTGAAGCTTTCAAGAATTTATAAAGGTATAAGTATGTGGAACATGAAGTCACGAGGAGGCAAATTTCACAAGTGATGAATGCACAAGGTCAAGGCAAGGAAACATGCTCAAGACTAAAGTCAAAGATCCCATCAGCATATTCATAAGAACAAGATCGAAGACTCAAGCATAGTATGCTAGGTTTAAGATTTTGTATAATGGTGTGACCTCCCTTAGGGGGAGATTGTTGGAAATACGTTTTTCTAAAGAAAGTCTCGGTCACATCATTGTTAACATAGATCACGAGCTATAGACTATTTAGGACATTGTAACTTGGAGTGACCTTCCTTAGGGGGAGATTGTTGGAAATACATTTTTATGTATTTAGAAGGATCGGTCACTCCAACGATATATTCAAGTATTGGGCTCGTGATCCAATATGTAAACATATAGCCCATCAAGCCCACATGTAGGGTGGGATATATATACACCCTCCTAGCATGTTATGAGGGGTTGGTCATTCTCATTTTCACACATTCAATCTAATATTTCTTATTTTCTCTCCATTTTCTCTCTACTTTCTCTCTCTAGTTATTCATCTATCTATCTATCTCTTTAGATAATACAACATAAGGATAATCCAAGGATTACGAGGACCTACACTTCTTGAGCAGCCACTATCCCAGTATGCTTTGTCATTCTTGGTCTGCTTTGTAACCTGTAAAAGGAAAAAAAAATTAGTTTTTCTTGGGGATCCAAGCCATTACTGACTTAGATCTACCTCGTGTATCAATGTAAGATAATTTTTCAAAGGCTAAAGATACACCATTGGATTGAGTACCCCTTTCAGGAGTCCAAACCCAATGAGCTGAGGCTTTCACATCTTTTCCCCATCTACCCATGTTTTTAGAGACCATAACTTTGCCAGTAGGGGAAACCCTGGGCTTAGCAGGGGAATTCCTATGCTTAGCAGAGGGAACCCATTGCTTGTTTTGGCCTTTATAGGTGCGTTGGTAAGGTCTATGGCCAGATGCAAATGCATTATGAGATGTTGGTCTGGTCACATTAGAGCTAGATTTGGGGTATCCTTTACTTATCTTTCTCAAAGCAGGTACAACATACTTATCAGTTGCCTTATTCTCAAAGCAGGGGGGATGTAATAACTGAATTTTAATAATAAAAATAAATGTTCTCGGTGTCTAATCGAATTTATTTCGGTTTAAAGTGTGACTCAGTCGTTCTTGGTGAGTAAAAAGAAAATGTGGTTATCTTTGTCTACTAAAAATTAAATCAAATGACAAATTATAAAGAGATATAAACAAATTAAAACTTAATAAAAAAAGTTAAATTAAAAATAAAACTAAACAAACACTTCGAAATAAACTTAACAAAAATGGCGGGAAAATAAATAGCTTAAAACAATCCGGAATCCAAAATCAAAACATAATTCGGAAAACAAAATCCAAACATAATTCGGAATCCAAGAAGTAAATTAATTCGGAATGTAAGATTTCAACCTAATTCGGAATAGTTTTAAGTTCATAATTCAGAATCAGTATTATGTAACTAATTCGGAATAAAACTAAGTTCATAATTCGGAATCAACGCAAAGAATGTAATTCGGGATAAACCAAGAAGTTTAATTCGGAATGTAAAAATATAAACTAATTTGGAATACAGACACAATTACTAATTCGGAATAACATACACAAATAATAATTCGGAATAACGGTTGTAACTTAATTCGGAATAAACATTCCGAATAACAATTCGGAATTCACAAACAAAATACAATTCAGAAAAAATGGAAAGCTACCTAATTCGGAATCTGATATTGTGACTTAATTAGGAATAAGATGAAAATTTAACAAGCCAGAATAAAAGTTTATAACTAATTCGGAAAAAATAAAATGAGATTAAGTCGGGAAAAGAGGGTTTATTAATTCGGGAAAATTTCAAATAAGCTAAAAACTAACTAAGCAATTAAGCAAAAATTAAGCCAAAGT
This sequence comes from Glebionis coronaria, assembly GCA_025667525.1. Lineage (NCBI taxonomy): Eukaryota > Viridiplantae > Streptophyta > Magnoliopsida > Asterales > Asteraceae > Glebionis > Glebionis coronaria. The sequence continues at coordinate 384,383,429 of CM046874.1, forward strand.
GATTTTCAGAAAAAGCAAAACAAGAGACGAATTAAAACTCTAAAAAGATCTAAATAAAGCAAAATTAATAAAAATCAATTTTAAAAACATTTAAACTAGGGAATCCACCCAATTAAAAACAAACTAAACACAAAATAAGCAATAAGCACGATAAGCTATAACCATCAATCACATAAAAATAATAAGAATAATGAAATAAGCACTTCAATCAAATAAGCAATAAAATCAAATAAGCTACATGATGTTTAACCAAATCAACCCAAAATAGAAACAACAAAGGAAGAATGAGATTAATTGAAAAGCTTGAATTAAAGATTAAGATGTAAGATCCAACATTTGAAAGATTATGATGAAAAGATAAAAAACATGAAAGGAACTTGAGAGAAAAGTAAATTACACCTAGTCCTAATTACCTTAATAAAAAACTAATGAAAAACTCACTATTACAAAATGAAAGAAAAGGTCTATTTATAGTGGAGGGGTTGTAGTTGGTTTGTTGCTTCCTTCTTTCTCTTTGTCTTCTCGTCTTCTTAATTAATTTCTCTTTCTCGACTTTATCTCGGGATTTCTCGATAGATAAAACTCGTCTTCTAATTTCTTCTTTTATTAGATTTGGTTCTTCTACTTTATTAAACTTCCGTCTTTGGTCTTTTTCTTCGATAAATCTTTAGAATAAGCCTTTAACTTCCGTTCCTTTTTCACTTTTGATCTTTTGACTTTGTCTTTCGTCTTTTTCTTCGATAAAAGCCCGTGAAAGCCAGTGTTTTGTTCCTTTTTCATCTTTTGGTCCTAAAACACAATAAAAACACAAACCACGCGTAATTCCGACTTTTACGACATTGAACACACGTTTTGGTCTCGTTTTTAATTGTTTTAAGTGGTAAAAGGATAAGTGTTTTCACAGTTTTAGAATGTATTTAGCAGGGGAAACAGGTTTTGCCCCTGCATTCAATAAAATAGCTTATGATTTCATTCCTTTAAAGATTTGCAGCCACCATTCCCATGGTTGCTTTACAGTCTTGGTATATGTGATCAAAGCTGCCACGGGTGAAACAAGGTTTGGTGTTTTTCACAAAGTCATTTCCAAGTTGAATAGATTTTTTATTATTCCAGTTTCTTTGATTTCCTCTAACCACATTTATTTTTTATCTAGGTCTATACATCTCTACATATCTAGTAGTGGTTTTGTAAGCTTTTGGACTAGTGGTTTTAGTTTCAGCCCCTGATTCACTACTAGTTCTAGATGAAGTAGTTTTGGAACTAGTGTCACTGCCAAACAAACCTTCTCTAGAGAAAAGGACAAGGTTATCTATTTTCCACTGCTTTAATGCAGCTTGTTCCTTTTCAAAGTCCCTAACCACACTGGTTTTTACTAAGGGTTTCTATTGTTCCTTATTGTTTGACACATAAGCATTTAAGTCAAACTCAATATCTGCCTACTTCGAAAAACAAGGAAGACCAGTCCAAGAAAGATCTTTGATTGGAGTGGCTCCATGTATGTTAGCAGGTGGTGGTGGAAAAGCAGCATGTTCATTTTTAACACCAAAACCAGTTTTATCTCTTGGAGATTGTTCTATTTCAACAACCTTAGTTAGATCTTTTGAGGATTTTCTAAACTTTTCAACTGTTTGTTCATCTACCTTTTTAATAGCCCTAAAGATTTCAACTTCAGTAGTTAATTCCTTAATGGAATCATCTTTTTCTCTAGCATCTCTTTCTAGAATTCCAATGTGATCTCTATATTGGTTCTCTCTTTGCTTATATTCTCTAATGTTAGACTCTAGTTGTTCTAAATCACGTTTGTAGTTGTCTAAATTATTCTAAGAATTTATGTAATGAACATTTAGCTTTCTGATTTGGTCATTTAATGACTTAGTATTTTTCCTACATGCTTTGGTACAATAAGAGTCATCATATACCTCATTGTCTGAGCTACATGTTGACATAGCCATAAGAGCAAATTCTTCCTCTGTCTCCTCAGCAACTAGAGCTTGATTCCTTTCAACACTTTCTGTCATAGAGCTCTAATCCCATCCAAATCCATCTATTCCATGCATAGCTACCATAGCCTTATCCTCAGAATCTGCATCCCTGCTCTCCTTCCTATAGTTGCTACCATTCTTTGGACCCCTGCACTCCCTAGCAAAGTGACCTTTCTTCCCACAGTTGTAACATTCCACCTTTGATTTATCAAATCCAGCTACATCAGAAGGATTAATGGAAATCTTTTTCCCATATTTCTTATAGAATCTGTTGGCTCTCATGCTGAGTAGAGCCATATTCCACTTGATGTCCATTTCCTCCAATCCTTACTTACTGATTTGAGTTAAAACTTCATGTAGCATAGAGGAACCAAGAGGTCCTTGTGATGCAATGAAAGTACAAGCAGTATCAAGGCTAAATGTTGTAGATATTTCTTCTCCATTTGAGGATCCTGAATTTGAAACAGTGGAATGTGTTGTAGGGGAAACTTCAATCCCACTGCTTTTAGAGTTTCCACTGTTTTGGGAACTAAAGGCCATATTAGCAGGTGGATCAGCAAGTCCACTTGAATTTGTGGGAATGGTCCCCGAAGCCTTCATTTCATTGACAACAGGCTCAAAAACCTATAGGTTGTTGTAGATATTGTAGAAAATAGAATGGGGGTTGAATAATTTCTCATCGGTTTATCTCCTAATTAAAATTCCTTTCAATTAGGTGAGTGCACAAAACTATCTTTTACTTCAAAGCTAGTTGCATAATGATTAGGTTCAATTCTAATGCATTAACAATGTGTAATAAGATAGTGATAATGAACGTGAGTAAAGAGTAAGGAAAGAAAAAACCTAGTATGAAGACACCAATATTTATAGTGGTTCGGCAATGATGCTCTATCCTCGTTCCTACTCCACTCCTCCAGTACACCTTACTCGAGATTTCTACTATATCCACAAGCTCCCTTCTTGGTGGAAAAAACCTTACAACGTCGCTTACTTTATTTTTCGACACTAAGCTAAATGTCGAGACCTAATCTTAGCTAGGACCAATCTACACAACGTCGCCCACTTCACTCTTTTACGACACAAGGCTAGATGTCGAGTTCTAATCTAAAGGTAGAACCAATCTTCACAACGTTGCCTACTTAACCATTTTCCGACACAAGGCTAGATGTCGAGTTCTAATCCAAAGCAAGAACCAATCTTCACGACTCTTCACTTTGAAGCTAAGTGAGAACTTTACACAACACAACTACATATCACTTTATAGTTTAGTGAGAACTCACAAGACACAACCACATCACTTTATAGTTTAGTGAGAACTAACACAACTAATTACAACTCAACTAATCCTATCCAAGTACACACAAGTAGCTTGGATCTACACAACATAAATCTAAGCACCCACATGTGCAATGGATGTACACAACTCTAATCCAAGTATTCATAAATAACTTGGATGAACACAACTAATCCAAGTATTCACAAATACATTGGATCTACACAAGACACAAATAAGCAAATGATGAACATGACTAGATCTTTAGGAGAATGTGATCTTCATCAATGCTACATCTTTAATCACATCACTAGTGTGTGAGTGATCTTCTCTTTGGACAAGATAAAGAAAGATATCAAGAGGATAATCATGAGTAAACATACTTAACATATTAAGTGATCATTTACAAATGACTGGGATTAGAAAGGAGAAAGAAGACTGAAGAAGATGTCCAAAAAGGGTTGATGAGAATGCAGATTTGATTCACTATTTATAGAACAAAACATCCAACGTCTATATCTGCCCACGTTTCCTTATTGGCACCCGCGGTTCCTTATCGATAAGGAACCACCATAGGTGCTAAGGTACCGCTGGCGTAGACTCTGCTACTTTTTGTCTTTTAGTGAATTTGAAATATCTAAGGATGTTTAAACCTTCAAAAGATATTCTTATGGCATATGGAATATGCCATATTTAAATTTGCATTTTCATTTTAATAAAACATTTTCTTAAAAATAAAGTTTATTAAAAATATTTTGTAATGTTTGACAAAAGTGAGTTTTAAGGCTAATCACTTTTATGATCACTAAGCATGATTAAGATATGTTAGTGTAATGATTATTACCTTGATGATAGTGTTTGTTAGATAATTCCTTTTATGATTGTGTTTGACAATAAATGTCTTTGTAATTTGTTGTGATCAAAACTAAGAAAGATTAATTAATACTAACAATGTTTTTAGGCATTGCTTATGCATTAACAATCTCCCTTTTTTTGATTACGACAAACTATAAACTCATTTACGTAAAATACAAGTTTATTCGAATTATTAACGAGTTTATCACTATCATTTCTCCCCCTTTGTCGAAGCAAAAAGGTTAGCACAAGTCTTTGAAGAAAAAAAGAACCGGACTTTTGCTAGTAGCTCCCCCTTGGTGCTTACTCCCCCTTGCTTGGGGCACCAAGTCAATGAGCTAAGGTGACATGCTACACAAAGGTTAGAAGAAAGAAAAGAAACACCAATGTATGTATGTGCACTACTTACTAACTAACTTGAGAGGGAGAAGGAAAAGAAATCTCAAATTAGAAGTAAGCATTTGCTAAGTATGTCCAAAGAGTGTGTATTGACAACATCATAGTTCAATTGGTGGAATAAAGGAAGAAAAGAAACATCCAAACCAATAAAAGATGATTTAAAATGTCAATGGGTTAAAATTTAGAATTTATGGAATCACTCATAATTAATTTTAAGTTTTAACCATGATCAACTCCTAAACAAATGTGTGTAATAAAATTAGAGGGAAATGTAACACACATAACATTCATATTACAAAAATATGAAATAACATACAAGATAAATATTCATACACACAATATGAATATTAAAAAGAAAAAAATATGGAAAATAGACCACTAAGCATAAGCTATTCTAATAGTGACAATCTTTCAAGATTGCTAAATATTTATTGACTCAAACAACTAAAGTACAAAGAGTGCCTTAGATGGAAAAGAAAGACGACGAAGCATCATTCGAAGTTTTGTTCACAGGAACGAAAACTTTGAGAGGAGGTCGAGTGCGGAGCAATTCAAGAAAATTTAGCTTGTCATAGATATGAGCATGTTCAATTTGTTGAAAACGACAACAAGCACACGAGGAACCATGATGCAAAACAAAGTCATTAGATGGGGGAGATCCATCAATATTAGAGGTTGGTGGAGAGGGAGATAATGGATAAGAGATGTTTTCACAATCCCTAGTGAGGTTAGGGAAAGAATTTAGGTCATTGAGTTGAGGAGAGTTGAAAGGTTTAGGTGGTGGTGTAAGAATTTCTTTTTCTCCGGTAATTGGGTTTATAGAGTAAGTCTCATTCCAATATTGCGTCGGAGAGAAAGAGGAATTCTTGGAGGATTTTGAAGAAGAAGAATCATGAGGATTCTTGTTCTTTTTGATTCAAATGGGTTTGACCGAGATTTTCGGTTTCTTTGTAAGCTTAGAAGAGGAAGCTTTAGGTTGAGAAGTTTGTGACAAAGAAATGTCATGGTTAGAAAAGGAAGAATTAGGCATTGTGAGGGATGAAGGAAAGAACTCTTAAAAGAGAGGAATTTAAGGAAAATAGACAAGGCAAAGATTTGAAATGAAATGGAAAGGTTTTAGAGAATGTTTAGCCAAATTGGGTAAACAAAGAATCTTAACCAAAATAGTGGTCAAAGAAGAAAGACCATAAATAAGCCAAAATTGGCTTTACTGGGCGCGGTTCCTTAAAGAGGCCCACGGTTCCATATCGATATAGAACCACGTGGAGGCTTGAGAACCGCGTCTAGTGGACTACAAAATAGATTTTCAAAAGTTTTGGAGAAAGATAAGACTTTTTCAAAAATTTGCAAATCTTGGATTTTTACCTCTTTTAGCACTAGAGTATGCTAGGGTTGCATAAAAGCAACACATTCACAAAGAATGTCTTGACAAAGGGTGACAAAATATTTAAATAACATTTTGGTCCAATTTTAAGTCAAGTTTTTAGAGGTTGTAATAGATTTAGGTTAAATTTTAAATAAATTGAAGTTGTTTAATGTGATCACATAGATTAAAGCACATAAAAACTAAATCCATAAATCATCCACATGAGAATTAAAAAGACAATTAACTACTACGAAGATAGCTAACACCTAGGTCTTGAGTTCATAGTTCTCTTTTAGCTTGATCTTCTTTTGAAAAGCATGTTAATTTTAAATTCCATCATTTATCTCCTAGAAGGTGGAGGATTAGCAAATAGGTTCAACAAGAAGCTTTGCAACTTGATGTGAGCCCCAATCATTTCCAACCTTAGGATATCAATGAGGTGAAAGTTGTTCAAGCAACAAGGGCAATTAGTTCCATTGTGCATGAAAAAATCAAACAAGCGTGGATCACCCAACAGATGAGATATGGGAACACCCAAGAGAGGGGTGATGGTGGTAGGAGGATGAGGAAAAGGGTATAGGTGAGACTTCATTTTTTTGGTTTGAAAGAAGATGGAAAACCAAGTTTAGAGGACTTGAGATTCACCTTAAGACTTAATAAGTGTGAAAACACTTATCCTTTTATCACTTATTTCCAATAATAACAAGACCAAAACGTATATTTTATGTCGTAAAAGTGGGAATTATGCGTGGTTTGTGTTTTTATTGTGTTTTAGGACCAAAATATGAAAAAGGAAGAAAACACAGGCTTTCACGGGCTTTTATCGAAGAAAAACGAGAAAAAATGAAGTCAAAAGATCAAGAGTGCAAAAAGAACGGAAGTCCAAGGCCTATTCTGAATATTTATCGAAGAAAAAGTCTAAAGACGGAAGTTTAATGAAGTCGAAGAACTCAAGTCTAATAGAAGAAGAAAATTATAAGACAAGTTCAATTTGTATCGACAAATCCCGAGACGACGTCGAGAAAGATAAAGCATTAAAATCGAGTCGAGAAGAAAGAAAGAGGAGGCAACACATGCACCTTCCCATCTCCTATAAATACCCTCCTAAACACATTAGGAGGGTGGTTAGCTAGTTTATTTTTCTTTCTTTAGTTTTCATTTTAGAGAGAGAAAGTGTTTAACTTTCTCTCACTAAAACTTCATCTTTTCTTTCTTTCATGTTTAAGCTTTAATTCACTTTTGTAATTTTGAATCTTTAATCTACAAGTTCAAGTTAAGTTTTTCTTATTCAATCTTTTTCTACCTTTCTTGATTTTAAATTGTCCTTGATCCGAAATTTTAATATAAAGTGCTTGATTTTGATGTTTTTGTGATTAAGAAGTTTATCTTTTTATTCCTTTCTAAGTCATACACGGATTAAGCTTTGAGCTATTCATGCTTATTGGCTTATTTAGTGTTTAGCTTATTGTTTTTAGTTTTCTTAAAAAGTTTAGTCTTTTTAAAAGTTTCTTTTATATAGTTTGCGAATTTCGTATTTTAAAAGCTTTCAAATTTACGCTTATTGAGTTGGTTAAGTTTCGGTTAAGTGTGCTTATTGGTAGTGCTTATTGAAGTTTTGGATTATTTCACCTTTTCAGATTACTTGGTGTTTCATCGGAATCATAGGGTTCCAAGTATTTCGACGGTTTCAGACAGCTTATTTGTGATCGCAATAACCCAAGGGGTTCTACTTTGCGATCAGGTGCACTTCCCCCTTATTCTGATTGTGATTGCGATCGCTCATTGCAATCGCACATTGCGACGGGTCTTAAGGTTTTATTAAGACGAAACTCTGCCAAATTTTAGTTAGCAACATTCCGACAGATTGAGTATTCTGATACTTAACTTAGTATTCCGACAGACTGACATTCAGATAGAAGTTACATTCCGATAGAATTGGCTACCATTATTCCGATAGAATTTGTTCACTAATATTCTGATGCTTAATTTGATATTCCGACAGCTTTCATTCTCTATTATTCCGATGGTTTTGTTTTTGAAACATTCCGACAGAATCGACTTGTTACATTCCGATGGTTTGAGTTTTTAAGTTTTATAAAGTTTTATGTTTTATGTTCATTAAGTTTTAATTTCTAAAAATTGCACGCTTCCCGAAATCTCTATTTTACCAAGTGTTTTTCTAGTAATTTTTAGTTTAATTTTTAAAGCTTTAATTTTTACTCAACGACACTTCCATTTTATTATTAGTTTAAAATAGATAATAAAACCATTTTATTTTCCACCAAGAACGACTGAGTCGCACTTTCTACTAGTAATCAATTCGAAAAGACTTGGAACGAAATTATTTTATACTTGGAATTTCCTTGTATTAAATGGCACCGCTGCCGGCTCTTTTCGTTAAGAATAATGGTTTTTAGTGAGAGACGCGTTGGATTTTGGGATCCGTTCATCTTTGAACGTTATTTTTCTTGCTTAAAAATTTTCAAAAATCCTAAAAATTAAAATATTTCAAAATCAAAAATCAAAAAAAAATATATATATAGAAAAACAATAAAAATCAAAAATATTTCTTGTCTATTTTTTTTCCTTTTGTAGGTGTGTATGCGTACTCGTGCTCGCAAGAAGAAAGTAGCTCAAGCCGAAGTCATTACTCCACCTATTGTCACCATGGACAATCAACCAATGATCGAGCTTTTGCAATCGCACGTAGAGGGCCACACCGATGCTATTGTCATACCTGAGATTGGAGCCAACAATTTTGAACTCAAATCCGGCTTTATTCAAATGGTCTCTGCTCAAACTTTCTTGAGGTGTTCACTTGATGATCCTCATGACCATATAAAAAGGTTTCTTCAACTCACCAATACGGTTAAGTATAATGGGGTTTCACAAGAGGTAATTTGCTTACAACTTTTTCCTTTCTCCTTAGAGGGACAAGCCCGGAATTGGCTTGATAAGGAACCGCCACAAAGTATTCTTACGTGGACGGATTTAGAGACCAAATTCATCAACTACTTTTTCCCACCCTCACGTACTACTGCTTTGCGGAATGAAATCATTACCTTTGAACAAAAGTACGGTGAGACATTTAGTGAATCTTGGGACCGGTTTAAGGAACTTTTAAGAAAGTGTCCACAACATGGTTTCACAAAAGTACATCAAATTAATACTTTTTACAATGGTTTAAGCATGAATGACCAAGATTCACTAAATAGTGCCTCGGGGGGTAATATCTTGGTTAAGTCTTCTAATGCTGCATGGGACATTATTGAGAATAAGTCTAGAGTGCAAACCAAGAGTGTTCGGACTAATGTGGCTAGTGCTAGCACTAATGAGAGCGACAAGAGAATTGATAAGCTTACTTCGCTTGTTGAAACACTTGCTCTCCAAACCGCTAACAACACCAAAGCTATCAATGCTCAAGTTAATGCTATGAGTCAATCATGTGAAATATGCGGGGGATCTCACTCATACACCAATTGTCCTTCGACTCATGACAATCCGGAAAATGTGTATGCCGCCAACGGTAACTGTTGTCCCTTATTTTTGTGATGATTAAACAAGGAAGAAAGAAAGAAAATAGATGAAGTAGAGCTGGATTCCTAGAGAGAGAAAGTAGTGAGAGAAAGTAGAGAGAGAGAGAGGATTAACTTTGGGAATATTAGATTAGAAGTGAGAAAAATGAACAACCAACCCTCCTAACATGCTAGAAGGGTAGTATATATAGTCCACCCACATGCGGGATTTAATGGACTATATATTGGACCGGACTTGTATTTTGGACTTTAATTAGTTTAAATCCAAGCCCGTAAACCACGACTAATTAACTACCTATTACAACGTTCTAACTAATGTTACAATAATAACCTATGACGGAGCATTCTTGTTTGACTCAATATTTTGAGGCTAACAATCTCCCCCAATGTGAGGTCATACCCTTTTGATATTTGGAGATCAAAGGAGATTACCAATCTCGTTATACATGAGCCTTGAACGTGTAACCGTAGTTTTGTTCCTTCATGCTATGGTCTTTGAGCCTTTGTCGTTGTCTTTCGACTTTGTCTTTTAGTCTTGAGATCTTCAAATCATTCTTGACTTGTCTTTGCCATCTTGCGATCTTGTGTCTTTATCCACATGCTCACACTATTAATTGTCGAATAAGTCTTTGGGCATGAATATGTGGTTTTGAATCTTTGACTTTGCTGAGTACACCGTGACGCCATCTTCTCGAGACAAAACATGGACACGGACTGAATGGCTTTGACATTCGTCCTAAATTGGTAGCGTTTTACCTCCGGTCGGTGAAGACCGTTATACGATATTAAATATCGTACCTGTGATTAGGTAGATTCAATTAAGAATCTCCTTGACATGGTTTCGCGGCTGTACTAGCCGTTCTCTTTACTCGACCGTCTCAAATCAATACTGCGAACATAAAGTGTGAATCAATTGGATAAATATCCGCTTGATTAAAGTCGTCAATTCAAATTCCTGGAACAAGTTTGATTCATTAAGAATCTTACCATTGTTGCTTTCCAGTTGACACAAGTTTGATTCATAAGAATCTCACAAGTCACCTACCGTAGCGATGTTTGATGTTGACGCTATAAGGATTTCCATTCGTCACCGTGAATATTAATGAATATCACTCTGAATGTTCTGGCAAGACCATAAGGATATTGCGTAGAAACCTGAAAAGAGTTTGAATCAATTCAGAATCAAACCACTGTTGCTTTTCAGTTTTACATATGTTCAATTCATAACGAATCTTGCATATGACCTACCGCAGTGTTGTTTGATGTTAACATTGGAAGGATTTACACTCATCATGGTGAATACTAAGTAGTATCACTCTGAGTGTTCTAGCAATATCACAAGGATATAGTGTAGGACTCTCTTGATCTTCATCTGTGTGTCCTAACGAGATTTGATTGATCTCTTGGCTCTAGACTCGATTTGTGCACTTCTAGTGGTCGGAGGCTGGAGCAGATGCCACCTATTCAATATCAACTATCTCGGAGTGAGAAAGTCAATAGAAGTCGTGTTGATCTCCGTGACTATAAAACAAACTTCTTTTGAGAGAAGCCTAAGTAGCTAGGAAAGGGTTGTGCTTCACATTATTGCGTCCATGATGAGTTGTCTTCATGATGTGTTGACCCGGTTTCTGCCTAAGTTGTATGGAGGGCTTCTTTCTTTACACCCTTTATCCTTACATTTCCTTTTCATTCTTCAACCCCTTCAATGCTTACCAAGACATCATTAATAGCACCTTGTTGTGATTGTTCCAGTGCTATCATCAGTACTTAGTCGGCATTCAGCTATGTTCACATTCTACTCCATTTTTCCTAAGGACTTCTAATCATCTATTGGATTGTCCTTTGGAAGATCCCTCCGGTTCTGGTTGGATCATAGGACTTAAACCTAACCACCCTTTTGACACCAATAACGTCGTGAATTAAAGATGTTGTGGGTATTTGATCGTAACCATGAAAGCCACTTTAAATTCTAACAAAGTGTTTGAAAAACATTTAACACCTTGCTAGTTTTGTCGTTTCAGAAATGCTCCCCCCTTCACATGTGCATCGATAATCGAAAGTGTTTCGCACATGTAGGTAAGAGTTAAAGTGCTTGAGTCTTATATAAGATCACATTTTAATCACATTTTCTCCCTCTATCTGTAATATATAAAATCTTTTGATATTAGAGATACCAAATTTTATTAAAATATGTTTTGAAAAATAGTCTTTAAAATCTTCGGGAGAAAGATGTGTTAATCTTTTGCATGAAGTTGAATTGCTCCCCCTCAAAAATTGATTTAATGGAATTGTCATTACGAGGATTTGATCCACATTAAACTTTTGAGGATAGGAGTTGTTGAACACACAATTTTTGAAAGATTTTGAATATCATTGAGAAATTCTTGAAAAAAATTGTGTTCAACGCTTTTTGAAAAATCAATTCTTTTTGATGAAAAGGTTTTTCTAAAGCATAAACTTGAGTTCATAGACTTTGAATGTCTTGACGAATCCACTCAAGTGTAAGAAGATTTAACTTCTTTTTCTAAGGGTAAGAGTACAAAAGCGTACACTCCCCCGTGAATTTAGATCCGGGTTGCAATCTGAAAGTGATTACAAGCCATTATGTTGAGCTCAAAACGTGGAATGTTTTGTGACAAGCTCAACCCAAGATAGATTGCTCTACCCGTTTTTGGAAATATTGTCTAAAATAGACAATTTCCTTTAAAAAAGATAGAAATGACATGTTTTGAAGAATATTTACAACTTTCATTCGAGCTTTATGTACACACCCGTGTCGTTATTGAGCGACATTTCTAGGTACGTCCATATTATCGATACTGAAAGACATGTCGAGAAGAATATTTTTGGATTATCAAAGATTTTTTAATTTTGTATTTTGATTTTTGATTAATATTTACAGGTAGATGTTTGATAGATGAATCAAGCAGGCTTCTTTGCCAGAACCTCCAGTTCTGCTGGAGTCAAACATCTCATACCAATTTGCCTAACTAGATACGCAAACCTCTCTTTCGAAAGAGATTTTGTAAACAAGTCAGCTAATTGGTAATCAGTTCCAACAAAGTATAATTCAACAATACCCTTTTCAACTTGTTCCTTAATGAAGTGATATCTGACATCGATGTGCTTCGTGCGGGAAAGTTGTACCGGATTGTAGGAGATGGCTATGGCAGACTTTGAGTCACAGTAAATAGGTACTTTATCAAAATGGAAGCCATAATCCATGAGTTGTGTTCTCATCCAAAGAACTTGAGCACAACACACAGATAGAGACGCATACTCTGCTTCGGCTGATGACAGTGACGTGCAATCCTGCTTCTTGGAAGACCATCCCACAAGCTTATCTTGTCCTAGAAATTGTGCACCACCAGAAGTACTTTTACGTGTATCAAGACACCCTGCATGATCAGAATCTGAATAGGACGTTAGAAAGAAACCGGTTTCCCTCGGATACCAGAGTCCCATGTGAATGGTATTCTTAAGGTACCGAAAGATCCGTTTAACCTCCTTGAGGTTCTTTTCAGTGGGTCGTGCTTGATATCGTGCACAATAACACGTAGCATGATGAATATCAGGTCTGCTTGCTGTCAAGTACATGAGGGACCCGATCATGTAACGATATCTCATTTGATCTATGGGTAATCCCTCCAAATCAGCATCTAGGGATGTGGTTGATAATGGTGTCCCAACGGGGTCACATGATGTCATACAATGCTTTTTTATTATCTCTTGACAATACTTAGCTTGGTTAATGAAGATACCACTTGGGGATTGGTGAACTTGAATTCCTAGAAAGAATTTTAGTTCGCCCATCATAGACATTTCAAATCTGCTATGCATTACTTTTTCAAACCATTTTGAATGTTTTGGGTTTGTAGACCCGAAAATAATGTCATCAACATAAATCTGCACAAGCAAAATGTCATCCCCATATTTATAAGTGAAAAAAGTTAGATCAATGGAACATTTTGAGAAACCTTTGGAGACAAGAAATTTCGAGAGCTCGTCGTACCACGCCCTTGGAGCTTGCTTGAGTCCATAAAGTTCTTTATGGAGACGATACACCTTGTCAGGATAATGAGGATTGACGAATCCTTCCGGCTGTGTGACATAGAATTCTTCCTTCAAAGGACCGTTAAGAAACACCGTCTTTACGTCCATTTGATAGATAATGAATCCCTTATGTGTAGCATAAGCAAGAAAAATCCTGACATCTTCCATTCGAGCTACTGGTGCAAATGATTCTTCAAAATCAATACCCTCTTTCTGTCCATACCCTTTAGCCACTAGCCTAGATTTATTCTTGATGATCGTGTTCTCTTCATCCATCTTGTTTTTCCAGATCCATCGAAGATTTAATGGTATTACATCGTATGGTCTGTCAACAAGTTCCCAGACTTTAAGTCTTTCAAATTGTTGAAGTTCATCCGTCATCGATTCAATCCAAGCATGATCAGCCATGGCTTCTTTGATGTTTTTCGGTTCGGCTGAACTCACGGCGAGTGCGAACATACAAACATCACCATCGGTGTAAAGTTGTCGGCTTGTACGAACGGGCTGTGAAGGGTTTCCAATTACGTGAACCAAAGGATGATCTCGGGTCCAATGATGTGTTGAAGGATGTCGTTGGTAAAACTTATGCATATTTGACGGATCAACATGGCGAGTAGAAGACTCTCCAGTTTCGTGTACCGGTGTACCGAATGGGTTGATAAATTCGTCTTCGTCAGATAATGCATTGTCTGCTTGATTTGTGTTCTCCGGAGCAATGACAGTAGTTGTGGATGTTGTAGGATCGAGTGTTGAAGTGATATTCTGAGGAGGTGAATCTGCAGCAACCCGTGTTGAAGTAGATGAAATTGTATCCGGTTGTTGACGATGATCGGTATCATCATTCTTATCATGAGTGACAGCGGAAGACTTCGATACAACTTGTTTCTCCCCCGTGAAATATTCATCATACATTGGTCCATATAACATTTCCAACTCTTCAATTGTCGGGTCGACTGTCATATCAGCTCTAGGAACATTTTCTGGAACCAGCGTTGAACTTGACGGTTCATTGCTGTGGTCTTGAGTTTCGAGTTCCGTGCGGTTGTGAACGGAAGTCGTTTGTCGTTGTGGATCGGGACTTAAACTGTTTTGTTCAAGTGCCATTTCTTATAATTCATCAAATCGAATGTGAATGGTCTCGACAATCAATTTTGTTCTCTTGTTGTACACTCTATATCCCTTAGACTGAGTTGCATATCCCACAAGAATACATGCATCACCTTTCTCTTTCATCTTGTCCAGATTTTCACCATCTCGAATAATGTAACACGTACATCCAAAAACATGAAGGTGTTTGAGTGAAGGTTTTTGATCATGAATTATGTGATATGGTGTCTTTTCGTGTCTTGGGATAATTAAGGAACGGTTTTGTGTGTAGAAAGCGGTTGACACGGTTTCGGCCCAAAAGTATAGTGGAAGTTTTGAAGCGGATAGTAATGTTCGAGCAGCCTCAACTAAAGTACGGTTTCTTCTTTCAACAACTCCGTTTTGTTCGGGTGTTCGAGCAGTACATGTTTCATGTTTAATCCCTTCGGCTTCAAAATAGTTTCTCAGTTTTGAATTCAAAAATTATGTACCTTTGTCAGTACGAACCACTTTAACTTGAGCTTGAAGACCACGTTGTATCAGTTTAAGAAAGCTGATGAGAACTTCGGGTGTTTCATCCTTGGACCTCAAGAAGTGAGTCCATGTGTACCTTGAGTAATCATCGATAATTACCAGAATATATTTCTTTCCATTGATACTCTGAACACGCATGGGACCACACAGATCCATATGAAGAAGATCTAACCGTCCTTTTGAGCTTGGTGTGGTTTTTGTTTTGAAGCTACTTCGTTTAGCTTTACAAAGCTCACAAGAAGAACAAATATGATCTTTGATGAATTTCAAACTTGGAAGGCCTTTCACAATATCTTTCTTGGAAAGCAAGTTAATGGTATCAAAGTTGAGATGAGAAAGTCGTTGATGCCAAACCATGCCTGAGTCGTGGAAGCTTTAGCCATGAAGCAAATTGGAGCAGATGAAGTTGTGTCTTGAAGTGAAATTTTGTAAAGATCAGTACCCCGTGTACCGGTAAGTAAGTCATTCCCATCATAATCACGAACAAAACATGTCTTCTTTCTGAAAGCAACCTCCAAATCCGCATCACAGAATTGACCAACCAAGAAAAGATTGTGATTGAGCCCTTCGACGTAGTATACCCTTTTAATCGTGATATTCCCCGGAACCAAATCTCCATATCCTAGGATCGGTGCAAATTGATCATTTCCGAATCGGACCATACCCAGGAACTTCTCCACGAAGTTAATTAGAAGCTTGAGATTCCCTGTCATGTGCTTCGTGCATCCGGAGTCCAGTATGAAGAGAATTATTTGTATCATCTGCAGAAGAGTTAGAACACGATGGAGCATTTGCTAAATTGGATACCACAGTATTTGTGATTATAGAATCATTAGTGTCCTTAGAAACATTTAAAGGCATACTAACACTCGTAGTCACATTTTCTCTCCTAATTTTAGGCATCCATTTATATCCGGGAGGACATTGATTAGCAAACCACCATTTCCAAGACTTACTAGCAGACTCATATAATTCCTTAATTTTGCTTCTAGGGTTCTTAGTGGTGGAGTCTGATGCATTACTTTTCTTAGTAGGGGTGGCACCAGAATGGTTCATCTTGCGTTTGAGTTGACTAGCTCTAATAGGCATTGCAACTTGCTTCTTAGTTCTAGTATCTACGTCTTTGACTTTATTCCTAGCACACATGGAATGATTAGCATTAGCACACTTTCCACATTTGACACAAACAAATTTCACATTCATAGCATTCATATCATTCACAGCATTCAAATCATCATTACATGCGATAACAGACTTTTTATTCTTAAAAACATTCAAATTCCTAGAGTGTTCTTCTACTTGCTTCATCTTCCCTTGATTCTTGTGTTTCCAGACCTTATCATTCACTTGAGTGCTCTTAAGCTGAGGCCGGCTAACACTAGTAGTGGAGACTATTCCTGTAGTAGAAGACACACGAATATTAGTGTTTCTAGAAGTCTGAGGCGAGTGAGTATCTTTGTTTGTGGGCCTAGTGGACATTCTATACATCCCTGTTTTAATCACATTATTGTGCTTAACGCTTGGTGCTATAGGATTCCTTATGGGTTGATTCTGTGGTAACCT
Source organism: Glebionis coronaria (assembly GCA_025667525.1). Classification (NCBI taxonomy): domain Eukaryota; kingdom Viridiplantae; phylum Streptophyta; class Magnoliopsida; order Asterales; family Asteraceae; genus Glebionis; species Glebionis coronaria. Next base: position 384,400,076 of record CM046874.1, read on the forward strand.
TTCCTTTCCATCCATCTTGGGGGCAAACACAGGTTTTGTAAACGAGGAATTTGATAAAGCAGATGGTTTTCCCAAGATAGAGGATCTATTTACTTTAGAGGCATTGGGTTGTCTAACAACAGGTTTCTTAATGCTAGGTTCCACGATTTTCCCACCCATTTTAGCAACGAGTTTCTGCAACTCTGCTATCGCTCTGTCCCTGTCTTGTAATTGAGCTTTCAACCCTTTAATTTCCAAATTCTGTTCATTCATTTCTCGGAATGTTTGGGAAAGTTTTTCTTGCAATTTATTATCATGTGGAAAACGACCAACGTCTTTTTGCAAAGCAAATTCAAGTGAATGACAATGTTTTTTAAGGAAATCAGTTTTGTGTTGAAGTAACTCAAAAGCCTTTTGGTCAACATTTTCTTTACGTTTCGAAAGCTCAATTTCAAGACGTTCACATTCTTTGATCTTATCAAGATACTGGCATGCAACTTCAGAATATTCATCAATATCAGCACAAGATGTAAAATAAGCACACATAACATCTTTAGAAACGCATTCTTGCAAGAGTAAATCATATTCATCTGAGAAATCAGACTTCTCCATTTGAAGATCATCAATGTGTTTCTCAAGAGATTCAACATATTTTAAATCATCATACATTTCAGTCCGAATGAACTCCTCAAGTTGAAGAACAGTTTCTTTAATCAACGCCTTGTTTGGAATTAAGAGTTCTTTGACAAGCAAGGTAATATCTTGAGGAATCGGACGTGTCCACTCAGCATTTTCACATTTTGCCCAGTTTCTTTCAACAATAGATTTAACATTATCTGTGTGATGTTTAAGAATACCTAATGTTTTCCTACTCTTGCTTTTAGATTCATCTAGAGGGAGGTAGTTTATGTATTTGTAAACATTAGATTTCTTAGGGGCAAATGCTTTCTTCCATTGAATTCTCTTTTGTTTGCATTCTAGAAACACTTCCTCATGAGTTTTCTGAGTTTGTTTGTTGAAAAGACCATAGAGACTATTCTCATAAGCATAATTATATGGTTTTACAAACTCCTTATTTACAAGAGGTTGACTATCATCATCCCAAAGGGCAGTCTCTTCACTATCGGCACTAACAGGCATGCAATCAAGATTGGTCCTTTCAGTCTCATCAAGATAAAGACACGGGTTCGCAGCTTGAGCTTTGGCAAGCTACTCAGGACTTGCAAAGATAGCTTGACCCTTAAACATGGAAGGGGGTGCCATCATTCTTACGGATTGAATAGAATCATGCGTTTTATAAACAACTTTCTTCAAAAATTCGACTTGTGCTTCTAGTTTCGTTACTTTTTCAGTTTCTTTATCATATCTACTTTTGAAGTCTTGTTTTAACGCATCTACCTCTTGTTTCTTATCCTCAAGAATTTTAGCAGAATCAGTAGTGGTCATAGAGAGCTTTTGTTCAAGTTCATTAACTTTGGTGTTGGCAAGGTACCTTTTTTGGCGTTCATCCATTAACAAAACATTATATTGACGCTTCTCTTTTGCTAATAACTCAAGAGTTGTATTATATTTGTTTTCAAAATCGTCCTTTTGACTTTTTAACGCACTTCCCTTGTACCCCTCAAGCTCTTTGGTTTTTTGAAGGATCTCATCTCTATAGCTTTCAGTCATCTCAGTAGATTTGATAAGAGCAGCTTTGCATTCTTCAAAACTTTGAGTGAGCGTAGCGTTTGCCTTCTTTAATTGCTTTTGACTCTTTTTATTTTCAGTGACATCTTTTTGTAAAGTAGCAATTAAATTAGCAAGCGCAATACGTTCCTTTTCATCATATTCATTTGCATGTTGATCATCCTCAGACTCATTATTGCACATGTTTGATGAATCGGGTGTGGTATTGCTATCAACCGTTTCCATCATACACGTGTCATTAATGGCATTGGGTAGATCACTATGCTCAGGATTATCACCAAACACATTATATTCATCATTAGTGTGTACCTTATCGATTGGCTCAGTGTCAAAGATAGGGCCATTGTCATCTTTAGTGACTTTGAGAACTTCTTCAACCTTTGTCATGTACGAGTAATGTGCATCGAGCTCTTGATCAGAATCTTCATCATCAGTATCATCAAGCATTGCTCCTTCCTCAGCTGACAATTTAACCCCTACTTCCATTTTCTTGCATAGCAGCATCTTTTCCTTGTGATAGCTGGAGTCTCTAACCCTTTTCGGCTTCCTGCATTCCTTTGCCATATGCCCATAACCTTGGCAATTAAAAAATTGAATCCCACTCTGCTGAACCACTTGACTTCCAACAGTTTCCCTATTCCCGGTAGCAGCAGCAATCCTCTGAGTATCATACTTAGCAGTTTGTCGATCATACCTTGCAGAACCCTCAACATGTGTTGGATTATGTCGATCATACCTAGAAGGACTTTCACCACGTCGACGTGTGTCATACCTTGGAGGACTCTCAACATACCGGTTCTTTGTGTTAGATGATGTGAGAAGATTGTTGTTGGTGGGTTTGTAGATTTTCTTGTAAGTCTTCATTATGAAAGCAATTTGTTGTTTCATCTCTCGGTTCTTTTGAGCTTGGTCTTCATCGCTATCTTCTTCAGATGAGGACTCAGATGGTGGTGAGGGTGCTCTTGGCCCTTTACCTCGAGATTATGTGGATGATGAAGACTTATATGATGTGGAAGATCGTGGTGAAGATGATGTAGTGGAGTATGGCTTAGGAGCACGAGAGTGATGATCTTGAACATGTTGTGTGGTAGTCACTAAAGCAAGTGGATTAGCCGTCTTTGTAACACGTTCAGTTCGAATCTCATTTGCTTCATTCTGAAATTGCTTCAAGATGTCAAAGAGTCGATGATATGAGACCTCGTCTAACTTTTCTTGTTGTTTCACCAAAGTGACGAACCGTGTCCACTCGGGTTGAAGTTGTTGAAGAAATTGAACATTGACTTGCATGGTGGAGACTTGCAGATTATTTCTTGTCATGTCATTCATCATCTTATAAAACCTGGAGTAGTAAGATTCAATTGATTCTCCATCCCTTGAAGTAAACTTGCCAAAATTCCAAAACAAGTTTGTTTTGACATCTTGTTTGTTGAGTGATTCTTCTTGTTGCAAGCGTTCAATCGCAGTCCACATTTAATGTACTGTCGGGCATGCATCATCCGTGGAGTAAATATCATCTCCAATCCAACTTAAAACCATATAGATGGCTTCCTTCTCCGCATGATGCCAAGCACAATTTTCAGGTGTGAGATCGGCTCTTGTTTCATCACGTTCACTTGCAGGTATTAGATCAGTAGTATATGTGGCTGCTCTTGGAGGAATTGAGATCTTCTTAAATATATATGGTCCATGAGTAATACATTTCCTCAAGGCATCACCATTAGGTCTTGTATCAAGGTATCGTATGAAACGTGATTGCCATTGAGCATACCGACCAGACACAAGCATTGGTGGTCTCTCTTTGTTACCCGCCACCATTATGTTGTTGTTCGTCACACGATATTCGGCAGTAGAATCCATCTCAATATTCTCTGAAATGATGAAGTGAATATGGATCTTAAGTAGATTTGTTGTGATCGTTGTTGTGGTTTAAATTCCGAAAATTTCAATATTTCTCCAGTCCGACAATAAATTCACCTGTCCGACAAAACGGTAGACCAAAAAATTTTGTAAACGCCAAATTTTGAAATCGAGCTAGAAATGTCCTAAAACTAGTATGGAAAAAATTTGAATTTACTTGACGGAAAAATTTTAGCAAACACACAGCATCGGAATGTCCATCGGAATGTCCTTATCGGAATACCCAAATCGGAATGTCCCCCTTTATCGGAATACAATCGGAATCCCTTCGTCGGAATGATGTCGGAATGCCCTAATTGGAATGCAATCGGAATCCCTCTTTCGGAATATGGAAAGACACCTTGTCGAAATATATCAACTCCTGTCAGAATGTTATCAGAAAACCCTAGTCGGAATACCTAAATAACCCCTGTCGGAATATATATATAAACTCCTGTCGGAATGTTGTTGTATAACCCTTAATCGGAATGTAATCGGATACACACTTGTCGGAAAGTAATCGGATAAGCCCTTGTCGGAAAGTCTAATCGGAATACTGATAGGAATGTTTAAACCCTTTTCCGATGCGACTGATCGGAATCACTAAACCCTTTTCCGATTGCACTGATCGGAATAATAGCACTGTTATGAGATTTTGAGGTAAAAAATGATCTTTTCGACAAGAAATCCGTGATTTGAACCAACCAAATGCGACCAAATCCCTACCACAGCTATGTAGAAGATTTATATCAAGATTTAGAGCATGGAAAACACAAAAAAAATCTTGAATTCGAGATGATTATAAGAGAAAATCACATGAACCAAGTAAAATCAACAAGGAATCACAAAACTACCCCATGGCGATTGATACCAATTGTTGTCCCTAATTTTTGTGATGATTAAACAAGGAAGAAAGAAAGAAAATAGATGAAGAAGAGATGGATTCCTAGAGAGAGAAAGTAGTAAGAGAAAGTAGAGTGAGAGAGAGAGAGAGGATTATCTTTGGGAATATTAGATTAGAAGTGAGAAAAATGAACAACCAACCCTCCTAACACGCTAGGAGGATAGTATATATAGTCCACCCACATGCGGGCTTTAATGGACTATATATTGGGTCGGGCTTGTATTTTGGACTTTAATTAGTTTAAATCCAAGCCCGTAAACTACGACTAATTAACTACCTATTACAACATTCTAACTAATGTTACAATGAGCATTCTTGTTTGACTCAATATTTTGAGGCTAACAGTAACTTTTTTACGGGAGGCTATCAAGCACATCCTCAAGGTGGCCGTAATTTGCTCAGCTATCGCTCAAACAACTTTCTTTCACCACCCGGTTTTCCCCCTCAAAACCCAAACAATCTCAATCGCAACAATCAAAATCAACCTCGAGCTCCAAATCAATATCAAACCCAAAGAAACTCATATCCACCTCAAAGAAACAATCAAGTTCACCAACCACCCGCTTATCAACCACCTGCCTAGCATGCTCTTCCTCCCACCTAACCCACCACATTTAATCAAGAGGTTGACACTAACATGAGGACTAATGATGTGATAGTGCTAGTTTCTTCCCAAGTAATCAAGCCTCTGCTTCGGGTTCTCTTCCGAGTAACACCGTTGCTAATCCAAGAGGGGAGATGAAAGCAATCACCACTCGAAGTGGAAAAGGTTTAAAGGAACCCGAGCTTCCTACACCTACACCGGTGATTGTGACAAAGGAAAACGAGTCCCCTTCTCCAATTCCTCCAACTTCTACTTCTCTAATTCCACCGCCTTCTACTTCCACCCCTCCACCACCCACGGATGTGAGTGAGAATCCTATACAAAGCCTTCATCTCAACCCAATATACCTTATCCTTCAAGGTTGAGGAAAGAGAAATTGAAGAACAAGGATGATATTCAGGTTTCTAACTTCCTCAAAATGTTTAAACAACTGAATTTCAATATCTCCTTTGCTGAGGCTCTCGCTCACATGCCCAAATATGCTAAAATGTTTAAAGATCTTCTCAGTGATAAGGAGAAACTTCTTGACATTGCTCAGACCCAACTTAACGAGAATTGCTCCGCAGTGATCTTAATGAAATTACCCACCAAACTTGGTGATCCGGGTCGTTTCTCATTCCTTGCAACTTTCCCGGGGTAGAGAATTGTATGGCCCTAGCCGATCTAGGTGCTAGTATCAACTTAATGCCTCTAAGCGTTTGGAAACAGTTGTCTCTACCCGAGCTAGTCCCCACATGAATGACTTTGGTATTAGCCAACCATACGGTTGCTTATCCAGTGGGGATAGCTGAAGACGTCTTCGTCGGTGTCAAAATTTAACCTTTCCGGCTGATTTTGTTGTCGTTGACTACGAGATGGACCCCCGTGTTCCATTAATCGTTGGACTTGAGGACCGGTCGCACTCTCATTGATGTAGCCGCAGGCGAATTAATCATGAGAGTTGGTGAGGATAAAATCGTCTTCAACATGGGTAAACTTTCTAAGCAGCCTTCTGAAAACGAGAGTGTTAATTTCATTGACGTTCTTGATGAGGCTTGTGTAGAAAATTTCAAAGACGCTTGTAAAAGTGGATCTTCTTCTCTACCCATTTTTGAGACCGTTGCCTCTCTTGCTCCATCACTAGCTCCATTTGGAGAAAGTGATTTCATTTTGAAAGAATTTGAAGCAACTTTGGGAGATGTGGACTTGCAATATGACGATTCTCCCTCCAATTGGGATGAAGACATTCGTACCATTGAGAAACTTCTCAATAAGGACCATATTTCTCCACCATCTCCTAAAGATATCTCTATCGATGAACCGAATTTGACTACGCCTTCCATCGAAAATCCTCCGGATTTAGAGCTTAAGGATCTACCGTCTCATCTTGAATACGTGTTCCTTGAAGACAACAAGAAGTCACCCGTCATCATCGCAAAAGATTTGAAAGAGGAAGAAAAATCTCGACTTATCGGCGTGCTGAAGAATCATAAGAAAGCGATTGCTTGGAAAATCTCTGATATTCGTGGAATTGATCCTCACTTTTGCACACATAAAATTCTCATGGAAGACGACTTTAAACCCACTATTCAAAGCCAAAGAAGGGTGAATCCCAAGATCCATTACGTTATCAAAAAAGAGGTTATCAAACTTCTTGATGCGGGAATGATCTACCCTATCTCGGATTCACCATGGTTTAGTCCCATCCATTGTGTGCCTAAGAAAGGCGGAATAACCGTTGTTCCCAATGAAAACAACAAGTTGATTCCTACTCGTCTCGTTACAGGGTGGAGAGTTTGTATAGACTATCGCAAACTCAATGATGCTACAAGAAAGGATCATTTTCCCCTTCCTTTTATGGACCAAATGCTTGAACGTCTAGCGGGTAATGACTATTACTGCTTCTTAGACGGATTCTCCAGGTATTTTCAAATTCCCATCGATCCCAAAGACAAAGAGAAAACCACATTCACTTGTCCTTATGGAACATTTGCTTATAAAAGAATGCCTTTCGGCTTATGCAATGCTCCTGGGACATTCCAAAGGTGTATGATGGCTATCTTCCATGACATGGTTGAAGAAACTATGGAAGTCTTTATGGATGATTTCTTGGTCTATGGTGATTCTTTCTCTCATTCCCTTGCCAATTTGGAACGCATGCTTAAGCGGTGTGAAGACACTCGCCTTGTTCTAAATTGGGAAAAATGTCATTTCATGGTAAAAGAAGGCATTGTGCTTGGACATAAAATCTCAAAAGCCGGTCTTGAAGTGGACCGTGCTAAAGTGGATGTGATAGCCAAATTACCTCCACCTTCGACCGCGAAGGGTGTGAGAAGTTTCCTTGGTCATGCGGGCTTCTATCGTCGATTCATTCAATATTTTTCTAAAATCGCTCGCCCGATGACCCACCTCTTGTAAAAAGATACTCCTTTCATCTTTTCCAAAGAGTGTCTTGAATCCTTCAATCTTTATAAGGACGAGCTAACTAAGGCACCGGTCTTGGTTACCCCTAATTCGGAGCTACCTTTTGAATTGATGTGTGATGCTAGAGACTTTACTATTGGAGCGGTTTTGGGCCAAAGAGTGAACAAACACTTCCAACCAATCCATTATGCTAGCAAGACAATGATGGGGGCTCAATTGCATTATACCACTACCGAAAAAGAGCTTTTAGCTGTAGTGTATGCTTTTGAGAAGTTTCGCCCCTATCTTGTTCTTACCACCACAATCGTGTACACCGATCATTCCGCGTTGAAGTACTTGTTAACTAAACAAGATTCTAAGCCAAGACTTCTTCGTTGGGTTTTGCTCCCTCAAGAATTTAACATTGAAATTCGTGACAAAAAGGGAGCGGAAAACCTAGCCGCGGATCATCTAAGTAGTCTTGAGGATCCGTATCAAGGGGATCATCCGAACCAAGAGATCAATGACTCTTTTCCCCTTAAGACCTTAATGTCTATCAATTCTAATCTTGATGACACCCCGTGGTTTGCGGACATTGCAAACTACTTAGCGGGTGGAATTCTCAAGGAAGGGTTAACGTCCCAACAAAAGAAAAAGTTCTTTAAAGACATTGAACATTATTTTTGGGACGACCCTTACCTTTTCAAACAATGTGCGGATCTTGTCATTCGTCGATGTGTTGATGGGCCGGCAAGTTTACTAATCCTTGATGCTTGTCATAAAGGACCCACCGGGGGTCACTTTGGTCCCAATTACACCGCGAAGAAAGTATTCGACTCTGGATTTTATTGGCCCACCATTTATCATGACGCTCATGAAATGGTTAAACGTTGTGATGCTTGCCAAAGACAAGGCAAGATCACACATAAAGATGAGATGCCTCAAAATTTCATACAACAATGTGAAATCTTTGATGTATGGGGTATCGACTTTATGGGGCCATTTCCATCATCTAAAGGGAACAAGTACATCCTCGTAGCCGTTGACTACGTTTCCAAATGGGTTGAAGCCAAGGCTCTCCCTACGAACGATGCGAGGGTGGTTGTGAACTTTTTGAAGCAGCTTTTTGCTCGATTCGGTGTTCCTCGTGCTATAATCAGTGACCGCGGGACTCATTTTTGCAATGATCAATTTGCTCGAGTCATGGCTAAGTACGGTGTCAATCACCGTCTTTCCACCGCTTATCATCCTCAAACAAATGGTCAAGCCGAGATATCTAACCGCGGATTGAAGCGAATTCTTGAGCGTACTGTGGGAGAGCATCGTGCCTCGCGGGCCGATAAGTTAGACGATGCTTTGTGGACATTCCGTACAGCATATAAGACCCCGATTGGTTGTACACCTTATCGTCTTGTGTACGGGAAAGCTTGCCACCTCCCTATCGAGCTGGAACATAAGGCATACTGGGCCTTGAAGTGGGCGAATTTAGACATCAACAAAGCCGGCGATCTTCGGAAGATTCAACTCAATGAGCTAAATGAACTAAGGAATGAAGCTTATGATAACTCATTGATCTACAAGGAGAAGACCAAGATCATCCATAATGCAAGGATTAAGAACCGAGAGTTCCACGTTGGTGATCAAGTCTTACTCTTTAAATCTCGGTTGAAGATCTTCTCGGGCAAGTTGAAGAGCCGTTGGTCTGGTCCATTCACCGTCGCCAAAGTCTTCCCCTATGGCACCATTGAGCTTTCTCAGCCAAATGGGCCCAAATTTAAAGTGAATGGTTGTCACACCCCACCATGGCGGAATATGGGTCGCCACGTATGGATATCATCACAACATGGCGTGTGTATAGAGATAACTATATGAAATAAGAAATGTCATAAAATGGTGACACAAAAGTCATGACAATATCTCAACAATGTAGGAGTCTAGGTAAGTAGGTAACAGTCCTACCTCTTACCCAAGACAACAAATAACAAAACCAAAACAAACATATAGGTGCCAACAGTATCACTTATTAAATGGACAAATAAAAACTAAGAAGGAAACGGGGATCTCCTTCTAAATGCATTCCTACGCTCTCCAAATCCTAGCCACTTATGTTCTCATGCTTAACCATAGTATCACCTGAAAGAGACACTAAAATACGTCAACATAAAGTTGGTGAGAGTCATAGGTTTAGACTCCATCGACAAAACCATACCACATGCTATAAGTAACAACCAAAAGTTAAAACATATGGACAATGTGATACTAACATGCGTTAACAACTAATATTCAAGATTTAACATAACTACCCAAATCCAAGGCTCCCATCCTTACCAAACATCATACTCCCATAGGCATCCAAACACCTATGAACCAATCCCAAGGCCCCGCCTTGCCAATATCCCCTTGGTACCAAGTCAAAACATAAACAATCAAGAATCAACTAGCAGTTAATCACATAAGTATGCACACACAAGTCCATCACCAAACACAAAACATTCACAGCATAATTTATAAATAACAAAACAGTGTCTCTTCCATCCCATCTGGAAGTCATAATCATTAGGAAACATGGGAATATGAAACTCACATGATAGCTTCTTCACAAGTCCTCGCACTAGCAACAAGCTAACAAACCAAAAACACGAAATCAATACACGAACCAATCACTAAGATAGCTCATCAACCTATGATGGACATCTAGTCTATTCCCGTATAATTACCTCATTGTTAAGCTCTAATCACCCCATTACCCTTCCTTAACAAGTCCCTAACTTGGTTAAGTTTAATAGCTATCCCGTTCATAATTTTACACAAAACAGTCCCAGTTTTAGGTCTCAAAACTTTAAGTCAAACGTCCACTTAAACATACCCATGGTTTCTGTAAAAGGAATATTCACACTTTTATACATGTTAGCTAAAACCTCCCACCTGCCCTAACCTTAAAGCTACTGTTAAGGCCCAGATATATGTGTATATATTGCTACCTATCCAGAATTCACTGATTTTAAACGTGTGAAAAGTTCATTACCATTAGAGGGTCTTACCCTAAACCAAAATCTTAGCCCAAGTGCAGATACTTACTAAAATATATAACCCATCTCTCATGTTCATTAAAAGATCCCAATGCAAACCTAAGTACCCCAAACAACCCAAAACTTAAAAAGAAAACAGGCTGATTACAAAACTGTTTTGACCTCCGACTGTTGTAACCTGTTTTTGACCCACTTCCTGACCTCTAATTTAGTTCTCGTTTCTTGCATTGGAAAGCCACTTCAATTACCTTTTCAGGGATACTTGGATCGCATCTTGAATGTTCCTATAACTGCCGATATGATCAAAATAATTGACTCAAAATTCTGCCCAGTTTTTAAAAACGGGTTTAATTAATTTAACCTAATTAATTACCCATAACCCCATTAATTACAAACCCTAAACCATATAATCATTATAATATCATTAAAATACAGATTCTTATTTAAACGCTAACCTAAATCCATCATAAGATGATTGAGAAAGAATTAAAACACTTTAATTAAAAAGAGTATTAAAGATTTTACCTTAGAATTTTTTGAAAGAAGAAAAATTAATGAAGAACCCTTAAACCACCATTGATGCCGACTTGAAGGTGATCTCCAGGGGTTTTATAAAGTGTTTTGGTTAATAAAAAGTATTTATATAGTTTCCTAACAAGTCATTGGCCCATTACAAAAGCCCGGTTCCCTTTTTCCTTTTTTTCCCTTTTCTTTTCTTTTGATTCGTCCCAAACCGCCTCATATATATATATATATATTTCTTTTTATTGTAATTAATATCTTATTAATATTACCTTAATTTACCTTAATTTATTTCAGCTCCTAAAGCCTCCAAAACCTCAAAACCGTAAAACTAGTCAAATTTACGCGTTTTACCGTAAAAGACGTAAAATATACACTTTTATAAAAAATCTCAAATTTTGAAATAAACTTTATAACTAAGTCCCAAATGACTTAAAACCATCCCGAAAAATATTCATATGACTAATTACCTCATCCGAGACCTCTAAATGCTAAACCGTAAATCGTAAAAATACGATTTTCTATAATACATATACGTATACGTAAAACCACTAAATAACACCATCTCATTTCATAGTCACTACCATGTGAACTCATGAACATGAAATCATCACACATCGTTTCACTCACAAGGTACCACGTACCGGAAACGATATCCAAACCACAATCTATACACAACAATTAGCACATCAACACGTAAAGACACGTAACTAGCACAAAATAAAACTAAGTGAAGAACCTCAAAACCAGGGTTGTCACATCACTACCTCCTAATAGAAATCTCGTCCCGATATTTACTCCTTAGGATCAAACACACAAACAACACATCACACGAGGATACTTGTTCTAAATGAACTCCTCTCATTCCCACGTGAACTTTAGTTCAAGTTTCAAAATACCACATATACAAACCAAAAATAATTAAACTCATTGCCAAACTCTTGCCCTCACAGTCAATAAATCTCACAAATGACTCTTTGATAAAACAAAGACTCTTTGTAATACAAGTCCCGAATAACCGTACATGCAAAATGCATTCTCAACCAACCTTTACCAAATCTCAATACATGAAATGTATCATGTATACAACTCATTTCCCCCAGGTAATTCTATGCTCATAAGCTAATGGTCTGATCTTTCCAAAGATCATAAATGGACCTACAAAACTCTACATCAACTCTTCCATTTTATCAAAACGTACCACCCGTTACTATGTGTTGGGTCTACTAAATGTAGATCTTGCAGCCTGTCGGGAACGGTGAATGACTTCTGTAATCACAAGTCAATCCACAGAGAGACTCTATACACAATATGATTGTAGAATACAAATATAATAAAGAAGAACAGAATAACTATAAAGACTTGATCCTTTCTAAGGATTTCTAATATTGATAATGACTAGAATTACGTTTGGTGAAGGTATATATAACCCTTCTGCCTAAGGTTCCTTTTATACTACAAGGAAACCCTAATACAGCAATAAACAAAACGTGTAAAACTGATATGCATATCCTTTCCTAACATATCTCATGCATATCCTAACAGTTGAATAAATAAATAATAAAGTTTGACTTCGACTAGAACCAGGAGCACGACTTGCTTTTACTACTACTAGGACCAGGAGGAACTACATACCTCCTAGTCTACCTATTACATTTAACTATTACAATGGTCCTAACAATCCTCCCCTAAACTTGAATTTGACCTGTTGAGTTCAAGTTTCTTGGAAAACGTGCAAACAAAGCCCGAGGATTGAATCAGCAAAACTAATAGCAGCATCAGCAAGATAAGAATCAGAGTAACCGCCGCAACATGAAACACTAGAAGCTTCTCCAAAGCTTGGAACAAATCAGCATCGTGTTGAATCTTTTCAGCAACATGAGCAGATTTGATGAGCCTTTACCAAGTAGCTGCTCGCTCTTGGGCTAGCCAGTCTTTCTGGTGGAATAAGCATCACCCTGGGAGACTAGAACCCAACCCAACTCTTAGAACGTGAATCAATGGTGAGTGGGAGTACCCTGATGATTTTAGGCAAACCATCACAGCCATCAACGGATTTGATATGTCTTTACCAGAAGCCGTACCCCTCTGGACTCGCCAACTCTCAGCAATAAAGCATCGGTGAGTTGAAAACCCTATAGCTTTAAACAAGCTATTACAGCTATCAACGGATTTGATAAGATCTTTACCAAGAGTCGTACCCCCTTGGATTAGCCACTTTTCAGTCCAAGACTATGGCAAGTGAAAACCATCCAGTTTTGGGTAACCTGGCAACCATCAACAGATTTGAGAATCGCACCATGATCCGTACCCTCAAGGTGAATCAACTTTTTCTTGTCGATTAGACATGGTAAGTTGAGAACCATTTGTTGTGAGGACCAAGTCCAACACCAAGTGAAACCAGTAACCAGCACAAGCACAATTCAGTAACAAGAACCCATAGTGTGAAGCAGCAAATGGTATGATATTCACAAGTATAAAATCCAAGACATGTTAAAAGTATAAGCAGATATTATATAAAAAGTATTTTTTTTTTATTATTTTAAAATATTGTTATATTTTTTTTTATTTTTTTTTTAACTATAAAGAATGAAATTCACCAATCACTTTACATATTGGTGAAAAGAATGATAATAAGAACAAATGAACAAAAAATACAAAACAGAAACACTTACAACCCAACCAAATCACAAACCAGAAGCAGCTTTCTTATCAGCCTTCAAACGCGCCTGAATACCTTCCACCAATGTCGTGGCCATAGAGGACTCATTCCCTGATGGAGCAGTTGAGATCTGCAAGTGACTAGCCAACATCGCCTCCATCGAAGAAATCGTCAAAGGATAATCCACATCTGTCAGCATAAAAACCATATGGCCAGATTCCAATTCCAACATATGCACACCACATCCCGCATATAATTTCCATCGCTGACTCACCCATTGCATTTGATCCTTCCATATACCCGAAACAGGAGCATGAGGAGGTGCATCCAACATCAGCTTAAGATCAGCCCAGATACGCAGACTAGGCCATGAAGACACAGCCATGGGATCAAAAGGCATGCCAGAATCCACAAATCCATATAAAGCCATAAGATCCATACGATCAGCCCAAGACAACACACCCTGCAAACCCGATGCCAAACGCACAGACCCATCACTCAGAGTAATTCTATGGGATACCACACCAGGAAGAGTTGTGGAACGCTCAACTGTCCAACCAATAATATTTCCATTTCCCAAAGGCAAATCAGAATCACTGTCAGAAGCGGCATCAATCAAATTCTCAGGATCACGCTTCTCATAAGGGATTGTCTTGCCACGTCGAACACGTCGAGCTTGTTTCTGGCGAAGCGAACGTCTAGGTGTGGGATCACTAGGTGTGTGTTCAACCTTTACCTTTACCTCAGCAGCAGCAGTGGGAGCAGGAGAAGTAGACTCATGAGTTTACCCACCCAATGGATCAATAGGAGCTGCATCAGAAGTAGGAATTGGTTGAGTTCCAGGAACCGGTGGTGATGGTGATGCCATATCAGGTGTAGCAGTTGTGGTGGTTGTAGTAGCAAAGGTGGTGGTGGTAGCATGTGTGGTGGTGGTAGCATGTGTGGTGGTGGTAGCAGGACCAGCAGAAGAACCCAAAGGAGCAACCAAAGGAGAAGCTCCTCTTCGTCACCCAAAATATCTGTGAACTGAGCATAATCCCTGGTGAGATTAGTCAATACCTGCATCCAATCACTATCACTCCAATGCACGGCATCGTGCTGAACTTGTTCACGCCTCCGCTATCGAAGCTCCTCTTCTGCAGCCCTATCAGCCTCATCAATCTCAGCTAGAATCCGTTGAGCAGCCTCCTCACCTAGCCTATCCTCTTCAAGCTGTCGGCGGGTACGTTTGCGAGATGGTGAGGGTGCATCAGTCATTGGGGCCTTTCCCTTCGAATCATGGGATGGACCAGTATGGGAACCAGCAGCAGGAGAAGGAACACTGGAGGATGTCGGAGGAACCGGCAAATCATCATACACTTTATCAGCAAAGTCATCCTGTGCCAACAATGTCAAACCATCCTCAACACACTCCGAACCCTCCTCTTCAGAATCAGAATGGATCACATGCTTCTTTCGGCGTCTTTGCTGAGTCTCCAAAGCTTTGATGCGATCAGCCAGAGGAAGAACAAACTCCCTAGTAAGTTTCCGGTGTTGGTTCAAATCAGCTTCCAATGAAATCATCTGCTCATGATACCTGCGCATAAGATCAAGTAACGACATAAGTGTAGTAGGCTCCTCCGCCTGCCCACCAAGAGAACTCGGGTCAGGGAAGGCATCATTGGAGCCCGAAGCAACAGATGGGTTAACCTGTGGAGTACTAGCACCAAAAGGTTTATCAGCAGAGTGTGGAGCAGGACTAGGAAGTGGAGTCTCCACAAAAGGAGACTTGTGTGGTACTGAAGAAGGACCAGCCTTGGAAGGGGATGAGTTTTCAACCACCACCTCCTCAACCAGTTCCTCCTCAACCACATGAGAAGGACCAACAGTAGGAGCCTCCTCCTCCATAGGGTCATCCTCAATCACAACAAACTCAGGAGCCTCCTCCTCCTCACCCATAGGACCCTGAGCCAGTCCCAACATGGCCTCAGTCAGGGGCCTCCACTCCCCGATAAACCCATGGACCATATTGTAATACACTTTTGCAGTAAGCTTAGACGGCACATGTTCAGTCCTATCACGAGGAATGCAAACCAGTATTTGTTGTAAAAACCTAGGATACATAAGAAACTTCTTTCTAGAACCAGCATTAGATAAATTACTAACCATCCCCTCAAATAGATAATGAGAAAAGTTAAATACCCTACCCTGGGCTAAGCAAATAAGACCAGTAGCCAAGGGAGTAGGGAAAGCATCCTAACTCCCAGACTTGGTGTTGGGTCAAAATTAATATGAGTTGATGTGGCAGAAACTCCAAAACGAAGAAAACATGCTAGACGCTGACACGCCATGTTTGGACGCTGACAGAAGTCTACGGCGCTGATGGAATTTCTATTTACGGAATATATTGGATATATTCTAAATAATATATTCAATATATATCTATAGAAATAAAATATTTAGATGTTTATTTGATATTATCTCTTGTAGATTCTGTTCCTTCCACTATAAAAGGAACAAGAGTCTTAGGTTTTATTCATATCATTCATTCACAATGTAAACCTAAAGTGTGTGTCGCACTAGACGTGGGATTCAATGTATACACGTCTAGTGGTTGTTTGTTATTAATATAATTAACAATCGTTGAGTAATTTATGTGTCTTGTGCCTAAACACCTTGTTATGATCATTGTTCTATTCCGCTATGTTATCATATGAATGATGATCAACCTAGATATAATGGTTCATAACCATTGAGTCTAACGATCATAGGACTCCACAATTGGTATCAGAGCCTAAGGCTCTTGATATCTAGGTCCGACGAGGTGTTCGTGTATGGTGAAGAAAAGAAAAATTCGTATGAGTTTTTCTGGACGTTTTTGTGTGCGCAGCAGTATTCAGAAGGTCATAACTTTTGATTGAACCGTTGGATCGTCACGAAATTTTATATGTGTGTTCTACATACGTAGATCTAAACATCCACCGGAGGGATTGTCGAGTTTTATCCCCAGGCAAAAGTTATTAAGCGTCGAAGTTGGCTGATGGTTGATTTTCAGTTTTCTGCTTTTACATAAAATCATGAACTAGGGTTCCTCAAACCCTATATCTACATGAAAAGCAGAATATTATGTAGCTTGTGGCTGTTATAATGAAGGAATCGAGCTAGGATTATTAACAAACCCTAAGTTAGGGTTACAATGCATAAGCTTGAAACCCTAGATCGAGAATTGAAGGATACTACGTTGCTGTTACAATACTTAGTTTTGATTCAAATGTATTAAATACTCCTCACGGTTTTATCATGGAAAAAGGACGTGATTGGTCCTTAACAATGTGTTCACACGGTTGCATTGCAATTTAGGTTCGTGTGTTCACACGATCAAAGAGTATAAGCATAACGTAAGATCTATACTTCTGTTCACACGATTGCTTGTTTCTAATTGGTGGATATCTTATTGTGTTCACATGAAGCAAGGCATATGATTGGTTGAGAAGTTAGTGTTCATACGAACAAAACAGCAAGAACAAAGAAGCACCAGCTAGAGACAAATGATTCTGTTCACACGAAAATATTGTTCCTATTGGAGGAAACATGCTGGTGTTCACACGATCAAGGAGCTTTGCGTTCACATGGTCAGCCAAAACAAGATTATTTACTTTCCATGTTGCGTAATGGAGTGTTCACACGATGAATACTTTCTCATTGGTTCCTGATCAAGATATGGTATTTGATTGTCTATTCATTCTATGTTCACACGGGGAAAGCATTCTAATTGGTGGACAATTGGTGTGTTCACACGACCAACATGGTAATTGGATGCAATATTGCTCTCCACGTGAAAACAATATATTGAACAAAAAGTTATCCGCTGACACGTTTTGGTTCGACGCTGACAAGAATAAGTCGAGCGCTGATAGAAAGCGCTGACACTTGTTGTCCGATATATGGTTTCTCAAACGCTGATAAGTGTTGTCCGATATTGGACATCACACAACGTTGATATCTTGGACAGTAAAAGATACTGGACAACAAAAGGATTGCTGCTGTTGAGAAAAATTGGACGATTTTGGCACACAAAAAGGAGTTATTTACACACAAAGGTACATGGAATCTCCGTTTTAATTTAGAATATCATGATGATATTTATGGCTCGGATATATTTAAATGGATTAATGATTTTAACGCGAGTTAGCAATTATTCGTGGGATTTGATGGATATTTTAAACTATGTAATCGGGATAGCCTTGCGAAAGAGTTATCCACATTTGATCTTTTACATATGGTATGACGAGGTTATTTCATTCAAATTCATCATGAAGAAGTGTTAGCTTAAGGGGAAGAATTCTTATGGTAAGTTTGATGATTGAAGAAGATTTTCGCGAGGTTATGTTCTATCATATCTTGAAAGTAATTAGCATGACAACTAACTTTCAAGGTAACTTGTTCGTGCTTACATGGTTGGTGATGAAGACTTGTCATATCTAGCAAACCAATTGCTATCACTTGAAGGAGTTACATTATCGTGCTCAGTGTCTCACAAAGGATGAGGATTTTGACAAATGGATCGAGGTCTACTTATACTTTGTAACATGAGTATAAGTTCTTCATCACATGGATAAACAAGACATGGAACATAAGATTGGGTATTCTACTTCTACATCAAGAATACTTTGTTTATTTTTCTTCAGGATCATTACACAGAGCCTACATTTGGAGAATCTTCAAAGATTGCATACATTGTTTACTTCCCTGTTGATGTGACAAAAAGGGGAAGATACGCATGCTACACTTGAGGGGAAGCAATTTGAAGATCGTGTATAACTTACAAGAGATATACAAAGAGTTTGCCGACATCAACTAGGGGAAGATTGTTGGGTCAAAATTAATATGAGTTGATGTGGCAGAAACTCCAAAACGAAGAAAACATGCTAGACGCTGACACGCCATGTTTGGACGCTGACAGAAGTCTACGGCGCTGATGGAATTTCTATTTACGGAATATATTGGATATATTCTAAATAATATATTCAATATATATCTATAGAAATAGAATATTTAGATGTTTATTTGATATTATCTCTTGTAGATTCTGTTCCTTCCACTATAAAAGGAACAAGAGTCTTAGGTTTTATTCATATCATTCATTCACAATGTAAACCTAAAGTGTGTGTCGCACTAGACGTGGGATTCAATGTATACACGTCTAGTGGTTATTTGTTATTAATATAATGAACAATCGTTGAGTAATTTATGTGTCTTGTGCCTAAACACCTTGTTATGATCATTGTTCTATTCCGCTATGTTATCATATGAATGATGATCAACCTAGATATAATGGTTCATAACCATTGAGTCTAACGATCATAGGACTCCACACTTGGGACTCATACAATGAATTAGAAAATGCACCAGAAGCTTCCATTGGGGGGAAAACCTATTTTTCTGGAAGTTAAACTTCCCCCCCATGATTGTATCCTATAGCAGCCATCCCCTCCAATACCTCCGAATTGGGGATGGACGCAACACCACCCTCATCTTGAAGATGAAGGGAAGATCGAATAGAAGCCTCAGTCACCACGTATGAACGTCCATCTATGGTAGCATGGAGTTCACGTGGACGACCAACCACATCCACAAGTCGAGTAGACGCCCAAAATTGACGAATAACACTATCATAAAAAGTGGGACATACAGTAAACGCAAACCTTAGGTTGGAAGCTTCAATGAAATCCAGAATGTCAGCAAAATGATCACGATGTGGACCATCACCCAGATAAGCAACTCGGTTGTGAGCAGGTTGGTAAACTAGAGCAGCCATGGATCTTGAGTAATTGATGGAAGAAGGGTTTTGGTTAGGGTTGAGAGAGTAGAATCGGTTTTGTGTGTGTGATGAATGGAATGATGGAGTCAAGGGGGTTAATTTTACCATAAATAAGGAAAATAGTAACTGTTCATTGACCTCTATTAATGGGGGGTTGCCCTTTCAAATTAGACATAATTGCATAGTAACCACTTGCCCCTTTTAACATAATTACCAACTCCCAATTTACCATAGTTAATTAAAAATGTAAATACCAGGATTGGGAGCGTTGACCAAAAGTCAAAGCACACAATGGTCAGACCAGAAGCAAAATGTGGTCAACAAAGGTCAAAAGGAATGAATAGTGTCCCAGACCAGTACCAGAAGCCAATCACCACTTGACAAGGAAGGATTTTGAACCACCAGAAGCCAACCAATTACAACTAGAAGCTGACCAAGGAGGACCAGAAGCCAGTCATGTAAGACCATATCCACCAGAAGTGAGCAAAATCCTCCACCAAAAGTAACACACACCACCAGAACCAATATAATATGTTGTTAAAATCTATCAATACGTTAGTCTGTCCTAAGAATATGTACACAAAGCCTCCCCTCAGGCTTAGCCTCCCCTCAATCCTAGATCTCAAGGATTGACCATCCCAATGTGAACCACCAAGTGGTTAAACCGAGGACCATCAAATGCTTTAGTCAGCAAATCAGCAACATTATCATCCGTATGAACTTTAAGAACCTGTATCAGCTTCTTCTCATTGGCATCCCGTATAAAATGATGCCGAATTTCAATATGCTTCGTCCGCTGATGAAAAACAGGATTCTTCACAATGCAGATAGTGCTTTGATTATCAATAAAAATTTTGGTGTTCATAAAATTGAAACCATAATCTAACATCTGATTTTGGATCCACAAAACCTGTCCACAACAACTAGCAGCAGCAACGTATTCAGCTTCTGTTGAAGAAGTAGCTACGATTGTCTGTTTCTTGCATTGCCATGAAATAAGTCGACGACCCAAAAATTGACAACCACCAGTAGTAGACTTCCTGTCATTATTAGCACCTGCATAGTCACTATCACTATTGGCTTCTAGAACAAAAGGTGATTCTCTAGGATACCATAGGCCCAGTTTAGGTTGAGCCTTGATATACTTGAAAATCTTCTTCACTGCATTTAAGTTCGAAACCGTTGGAGTCACCTGGTGTCGAGAACAAGCACTCACTGCAAACATGATATCCAGACGGGATGCAGTCAAATACATGAGGGAGCCAATCATAGACCTGTACATGTGAACATTGACCGGTGGGTCTGGCTCATTCTTTAGTTTGACTTTAGCAACTTCATAAGGAGTTGCTGCTGGTCTAAGAGGATCCATGTCAAACTTCTGAAGAATCTCATGAACATATTTATCTTGACTGATGAAAATCCCATCCGATTGTTGCTTGACTTGAAGACCAAGGAAGAAAGAAAGCTCTCCCATCGCACTCATCTGAAATTCACCTTTCATCAAGTGTTCAAACTCATCACAGCATTCCTTCCTAGTAGAACCAAAGATAATGTCGTCCACATAAACCTGAACAAGGATAATGTCCTTGGTATTCCTCCGAAGAAATAGTGTTTTGTCAATAGTACCCCTTCTATAGCCATTCTTTAAAAAGAAAGTTGAAAGACGCTCATACCAAGCTCTAGGAGCCTGATGTAATCCATAAAGAGCCTTGACCACCTTGTAGACTTTCTTGGGATGAAGTGGATCTACAAAGCCCTTAGGTTGAGTGACATACACCTCCTCGTCAATTTTTCCATAGAGAAATGCACTCTTGACATCCATCTGAAACACCGTAAAGCCCACATAAGAAGCAAAAGCCAAAAACAGACGAATAGCCTCAATCCTTGCAACCGGAGCAAAAACTTCAGTGTAGTCAATGCCCTCAATTTGAGTGTGGCCTTGTGTGACAAGCCTAGCTTTATTCCTCACGAAAATTCCCCGTGCATCCTTCTTGTTCTTGAGAATCCATTTGGTATTGATTGCTGTCTTTCCATCTGGTAAGTCAACCAGAACCCAAACATTCTAAAACAAGAATTGCTGCATTTCCTCTTGCATAGCCTCCACCCAACTGTGATCCTCAAGTGCATGAGAAACGGACCGAGGTTCCACCTGAGAAAGAAAACAAGCAAACAAACAGTGTTGAAAGTCCGTATGATTATTACGCTTTTGATCTTCAATATATCTCACAAGAGCATGATGATCAGACGAGGCCTTCTTCTGCATTCTGCGTGTCTTGACAGTAGAACCAGGATCTCCAATGATTTGAGTGGTAGGATGATCTTTGTGTGATTGCAAAACTGGATTGGAAGAGACCTCCACTTCTGGTGCCAAGTTATTAAGATCACCAACAAAGTCAGCATCATATGAGGCCGTGTTGAAAATCCCATCTACTGGTTATTTATGAATATCATCCAGCTTGGTAGAAGACTTCTTTTGATGGTTCCCCAAATCAGAAGGACTGGAGAAACGAGTATTGGAAGCAGACTCACTAGCTGGAGTACCAGTAGGTGATAAGCTAGCACTAGGAGCAGAAGCTGGGGTACCAGGAGCAGCTTTGTCAGTAGGCGTATCCAAGGGAAACTCAAAACCACCTTGAGCAGCTGCTGTAGTATCTTCTTGTTGTTGTTTGAGTAGAGTGTCAAGAGCTACTTGGGAATCCGGTACATCCAATGGAGTTGCATCACTAGGAGGAGTAGGAGAGACTGTGGTGGAGTAGGATGGAACCACAAAAATATCATCCTCATCATCTGAATCAGAAAGACTAGAAGGAACACCAGTACTAGAAGTTGCAAACACTTGTGGTCCTGCATCATGGTTAGTTTTGAAACGAAAATATCCTAACGAATCACTAAGATAATCAAGATCAAAATACCATTCAGGACCCTTGCCTTGGATGTTTGACTTCTCTTCAAAATACCTGAGATTGATAGTTTCAATGATCCGCTTGGCTTGGAGATTGTAGACACGATAGGCCCGAGAGTGAGCTGAATATCCCACAATGTATCCTTCATCTGCCTTGCCATCAAACTTCCCCAAATAATCACTAGTATTCAGAATGGTGACTGGACACCCACAAGGCTTCAAATGAGCAATATTTGGAACTTTGCCTGTTAGAAGCTCATAAGGAGTCTTCTTGTGAGGATTGGTAATAGAAACCCTATTCAAAACGTAACTTGCAGTATTAACAGCTTCTGTCCAGAACATGGTTGGAAGCTTGGAATCGGCAAGCATAGTTCTTGCTGCTTCTAATATTGTCCTGTTCTTTCGTTCTGCCACGCCATCTATTGAGGAGTCCTTGCTGCACTATAATCTCTTTTGATGCCCTTAGCATTACAAAGTGCGATGAGGTCTTTATTCTTGAACTCGGTTCCATTGTCGCAACGAATACCTTTAACCTTCTTGGTCAACTGATTCTCTATAAGGGTAAGAAAATCTCTAAGGATTGAGTAGGTCACACTCTTGGCAGCCATGAAGAACACCCACGAAAACCTGCTATATCCATCAGTTACAAACAGACAGAATTGTTTATGGTCAATGCTCCTAATGGAAGTAGGACCAAATAAATCCATGTGTAGTAGCTGCAATGGTTCAGTAATAAGACTAAAAGCAGTAATGGCCTTGAAGGATGCTTTGTGTTGTTTGCCTTTGCTGCAAGCAATACAATTTATATCATTTCGAAAGGACTTGGGAGGTAAACCAGAGACCAGATTCAGATTTACAAGTTTGTGAATGGTCTTGAAGTTCACATGCCCCATCCTTCGATGCCATTATGTGGCTTCATCTTCTGAGGCTTTTGCAACTAGACATGCTAGCTGACCAGTAGGATTGACTTCATTCAGCTTGATGCTATACAGATTGTGTCTTCTAGGGATTCTGAGGAGAACTTGTGAGTCATCCGGAAGCTGAAAGTCTTTGGAGAGCACAAGTGCATCAATATCGGTGAAGAGAACAAACTGCTTCTTGTCACAAATCTGAGAGACAGATATCAAGTTGAAATGCTGAAGTGCTTCCACATAGTAGACCTGCTCAAAATTTAGATTCGGCGTCTTAATTGTCCCTTTGCCAGTGATCCTGCCTTCACCCCCACCAAAATAGACCTTGCCTCCATGAAATGGTACAAAGTTAGAGAGAAGACTTTTATTTCATGTCATGCTCCTGGAGCAACCACTATCAACAATTCCTAGACTAGGATCTTGGTATGGAGTAACCTACAACAACAAGATAATAAAAATGCAAAAGTTAGTGTCTTAAGGGGACCCAAACCTTTTCAGGTTTGAGCCTGCCTTGTGGATCTTTAGAAGAGTGCCAAGAAGATTGATGAGATCTACCGTTGTTCCTTGGTTGCCATTGCATCATATGGGTATTAGTATTTGACCAAGAACAACCTGCTGAGGGCTTAACAGCAGTTCCCAAACTTCCCAAACCAAAATACGTGTGGTCCAAATTATGTGGATAAACTGGATTAAAATTTTGAAAATAATTACTAGTGGTTTGTAATCCAATGTTTCTCCAATGATCAGAAACTAAAGGAGAGGACCTTCTAGTAGAAGAAAACGATTGAGCACTAGGATTGAGTCTTCTAGAAGTATATGGGGCAGCTCCTGGTGGACCAGGAGCAGGAAATGCATGATTAACAGAAGCATGTGTGTCATAAAAATCACAATCCTTAATTAAATGAAATGCACTTCCACAAACAAAACATGTTTTAATAGACCTTTTATTAGAATGATATTGTTTCATACTGCCAACATTATTACACACAATTCTAGGAGAAACATTCTTCCTAGGACTCAATAAACTAGGACCAGACACACTTGACTTAACAGCAAGTCTTTCTTCACACTTCCTGGCACCAGTAGCAGCATGATCATTCAACTTGGAACTTGTAGGTCTTGACTCTTCACTTGAACCAGTAGATGCATAGTCACTGGCTTTGTCACTAAAAGTACACGAGACAAAGTCATTAGTATTAGAAGAACTTGTTGGGGACTCATGCATCTGTGATCCATCCAAGTCATTATGCCATGAAGTGGGCATAAAAGTTCCAGTAAGAGGAGGAGGGACAGCATGCATTTCTGCTGCTGGTTTAAACCTATTGTAACTAGGTTTTCCCTCATCCTCTTTGTCGGCATCAAAGACACTCGAAAATGATAAATCAAACACATCTTCTGAATCAATATATTTTTCAAATCCTAAGCCTCTTTTAGTTCTACCAGACATGCTACTCTCAATTAATTTTGAAAGATTTTTAGGTGCCTTTTGCCATTTGTCAAATCTCAACATTGTAGCATCTAATTTTTCTTGCATCTCCTCTTTTTCTTTGATACTGGCATCTCTTACTTTTTCTGTATATATAAGCATATTTGTTGTGTTTTCTAAATCGATGCTTAGTATCCGGATTTTATCCTCATACTCACGTTGAGTATCTTGAAGCCACCTCTTTTGTTGTTCCAATGTGTTTAATGAAGCCTTATAGGCTTGAACCTCTAAAAAATACTTATCATTTTGATCATTTACTTCATTAAATTGGGACAACAATTCTGAGTATTTATCATGACAACCAAGAGGACAATGTTGTACCTGAGGTGAGATGCCCATAAGAGCAAACTCGTCTACTTCTTCTGCATCAGAGAGATTCCCAGCAATCATTGCAAACACGTCAGTCGATGACTCAGCTGATTCCAGAGTAGAAGCCTGATGATCATTCCAGTTGACCATAGAGTCAACAGATACCAATGCCTTCTTGTCATCTTTTACCTCCTGAACCTTAAAAGCTGAGTACCTGCTCTTCTCCTGGTCATTCTTGCTAGGGCATTCCCTTGCAAAGTGACCTTGTTGCTGGCAGTTATAGCATCGAACTTTGCTTCTGTCGAATCTTGCTGGCTCCCGAGGGTTGTAATTAAATTTCCGTCCTGCTTTCTTCTCAAACTTGTGAACCCTAAGAGTGAGCATGGCCATCTGCCATTTAAGATCCATTTCATCCAGGTCAAGTTTATCGACTTGTTTGAAGTCATCAAAAGCAAGTTGTTGTTGAGCATCAACATCAGCCACAAAAGAATGGAGAACATCTACCATACTACCAGACTTGGCAGTAGGATCGGGAGAAGAAGTATGCTGAAAAGTGTGTTGAGAGGACACAGTATTGCTTGGGCTACTAGCATAGGACATGGGACTGGATGCAATAGAACTCACAAAGGCAGAATTTGCAGGAGTGGGAAAGGAGTCACTTGAAAAACCTCTCACATGCGGTTCAAAAGTTCTGAGCTTATGAAACAGATCATCAAAGTTGAGATAGTCAAGCCCACCTTTGGCTTTGAGAGATATTACCACCTGATTCCATGAGTAGGGTAAGGCTTTAAGAAACCTTGCATTAATATCACCATCATCAGGCTTTGACCGAATTTGATTCAATTGGCTCAATATCTTCTGAAACCTGTCATATCCTTGATGTAGACCTTCAGTTTCTGAGATTTTGAATTCTGTGAATTCATCTCTCAGGATGGATCTTCGCATTTTCTTTGACTCCTCATTCCCACCAAACCTTGCTTTTATACCATTCCAGATCTCTCTGGCATCATCCAAATGGTAGAAGTCACCCATGTGATCTTCAGGAAGAGATTGAAGCAAAATCGTTTTTGCTTTGACCTCCTTCTGAATAGCTATGATTTCTTCATGAGATTTAGGGTCAAGAAGAGTAATATTACCATTCTTGGCTCTTCTAGTTAGCTTCCTGCTGTTCCCATTCAGATAATCTTCCAAAGATCTTGATCAGTATTGGTGATCCACCATTCCATCTTCATTGCCCAGTTATCATATTCATCCTTTTTCAGAAGAGGGAATTTACCATTGGTGTTAGAAACCGTAGCAACGATCTGCTGAGGTTGCATAATTTTAGGAGTGCTGTCTTCTCCTGTTTGAGTAGAAGTTGAGGCAGACATGATAAAACAAAATTGTCAGTAATAAGAAAACTTGATTCTTCTTGTATAGAGACCCTCCCAGGCTCTGATACCACTTGTTGGGTCTACTAGATGTAGATCTTGCAGTCTGTCAGGAACGGTGAATGACTTCTGTAATCACAAGTCAATCCACAGAGAGACTCTATACACAATATGATTGTAGAATACAAATATAATAAAGAAGAACAGAATAACTATAAAGACTTGATCCTTTCTAAGGATTTCTAATATTGATAATGACTAGAATTACGTTGGGTGAAGGTATATATAACCCTTCTGCCTAAGGTTCCTTTTATACTACAAGGAAACCCTAATACAGCAATAAACAAAACGTGTAAAACTGATATGCATATCCTTTCCTAACATATCTCATGCATATCCTAACAGAATAATAAATAAATAATAAAGTTTGACTTCGATTAGAACCAGGAGCACGACTTGCTCCTACTACTACTAGGACCAGGAGGAACTACATACCTCCTAGTCTACCTATTACATTTAACTATTACAATGGTCCTAACACTATGGGTAAAACTTCCATACATAACTTTGTCACTAAATCTAGTGGTTTCCTACTTAACTCATACCATACATCACGATGTGATGCTTCCCATCGTTTCTTCCCTTGCCATAATCCCTCATAAGGCATTCCATACATATCGGGGTAACTTTTACGCAAAACCCTCTATTCCATCACATCCGTACGCAATCCTTCCAACTTCTCAACTACGTGACTTCTCATTCCTCTTGAAATGTGAGATGAACTAGTCTGTCTATCGACTATCACCCAAATCTCGTCGTACTTATTCCTCCACCGCATTATGTATCCCTTCCACCAACTTCGTCCTTACATCACCCCTTTCTAAGCTACTCCTATCTACGTAGGAAGTATAGTCTACGTCCCTTTTCTCCACATGATTGTCCAAGCCACGCAACATACATGTTGACACGTTCACTGCTTTAGACAACTCAACTCGCGCAACCTACATCCTTCATCCAAACCACCCTAATACGTCATCCCTATAGTTCAAGTTCGTCTCAGCTTGACTTCATTCTTCTTATTCCATGTCTTATCAATCATGCTTGCCTTTCCCAGATGGTACTTGGCCTTGCAATTTTCTTTCATCACTTAACTCCACCCATCACCTTTGCCAAATGTTCAATCAAGATGACTGAATATGTGTTGCAGACGTTCATGATCCGTATAGATCATTCTCCATGTCTCGTACACCAAATGCCTCAAGCATTCTAGGCAGATATAACAGTCCAGCTCCACTAACTAAGTCTATCTAGTTCTTCCAAATCTTCAGTTCTTGCAACGTATAATCAATCGCCTTTCTTTGTCGTTCTCGTACACATCTAAATCCTTGCTCCACGTATCATCATGCTTCGCGAATTCATCCAGTCCTTCCGATAATGCCAAGATCGGATCATTATCCCATCCACCTCTTCAGCCTCCAAAATTCTTCCTCATCCTTCTTCACTTCGCCCCTCGCTGGTTCCATGATATGTCGTCATCTCTAACTAGTCATCATGATAGACTTAATACTAAAACTCACACTTGAAAATCTCACGTATAATTCCACTCCAAAACCAACACATACTTCGCCTCACTCTCCTTCTTAGATTTGAGTAGATCAAGATGTCGTCGATGCTCCCGATGACAACTCATTTATACACGTTCATGCACACTTGGTTCATTGACACCATAAAAACCGCTAGTGCTTTGGCGAAGCCAAATGCATAACCGTAAACCCAAAGCGTTCATACAACATCCTTAGCAATCTCAGCTATGTCCTCCTGGCACCCTTTCTTAGAAGCAATACGAATAAATTTCTACCTCGTTCTACTCACGAAAAATCTACACTTATTCTATAAGACCAATACTCCCTCTTATTAGACCACTCAACCGCTTCCACATCACATTTACTACCAGGAAACTCAACCTTTATCTTGAATCCCTTGCAATTTCTAACCACTCTCTATGGCGCGTTACTTGTGCCAATATCCATACGTTATACAAATCTCTATTCCTCTCCCTGGTAATCCAAAGAGACCATATATTCTCATTTGTTCGTCTACAAACTTCTTCCCTTCCCATTAAGGGCATTCCGACCGTT
Organism: Glebionis coronaria; assembly: GCA_025667525.1. Taxonomy (NCBI): domain Eukaryota; kingdom Viridiplantae; phylum Streptophyta; class Magnoliopsida; order Asterales; family Asteraceae; genus Glebionis; species Glebionis coronaria. The sequence continues at coordinate 384,428,659 of CM046874.1, forward strand.
CTCTCATGGCCACCTACTTAATCGTGTAGGCGCGACCAAGTCTTTTGTATGACTACCTCAACGCTCCCAAACAATACAAAACCAAAACTACATCCCGAGTCCACCAGATACGATCGACGAATCAAACCTACGGACAACTAACGACATTTCACGTGCACCAATTAAAACAAATCAAAAACCACGAGACTCCAAAGAAAACTCAAACCCAAAACATGTATCAATTCAAAACGACCCATGACAACGAAGAAAAATAATCCAAGAAAACACCCAATGGCAACCAAAACATATTACGCCCCGCGGCATATTATTTAAACTGTGCAAAAGATCGACTTTTCCAAAAGAATATATATCTTTTTTCTTTTTATTATTAACTCTCACATCTTTGTGACTCAAACCATCTACAAACAACCCTCTTGACGAACTCCCAACTCAACTCAAAGACTAGCATCCCGTGCATCCCAAATCATAAAAATAAACTACTATTTAAAACTCAACCTTGGACCCGACACTTGTACAACAATTCCGACGAGTCCACTGACCTCCCATGACTATACATTCTGAATATTTGAAAAGTACGTTCCGAGTACATAATTTTTGGCTTTTAAATCACTCAAAAAGCTCTAGAAACGAACAAGTTATGACCAAAACAGTTTTATGCTAGTTGTTTTAAAAACTAAAGAATAGACTTAGTGATCAATGCAATCCTTTTAAATGAAAGATATAATTGTATGTGAAATATACATAAACTCCATTTAACCTTGTATTTATAATTATAAATGACGTGGATCGGTTAAACCCAATTATATAACCTATGTAAGTAGAAAGAAATTTTACTTCGCTTTATTTTAAAGAAAGTCTTTTAGAATTTGAAATAATTAAGTGTTGATTAAAAAGAAACTTATGTTACAACTTGTTTCAAACATGACTCCAACACCTTACCCTTATTTTACCGAATACCACCAACTATCTAACTCTATAGGAGATTTCAAAGTCCCCCTTTTTTTCCATACACCAATCAAAAGAAATGTAAGACTCAGCCCAAAAGATTTCATTATCCCAAAAGAAATCTCAATTTATTTCAACAGACTTAAAACCAAGAACACCATTTTAAAATGTACACGTGAAATACGAACTTAAAGAATACGCTACAAGACACAGTTCAAAAGATTCAAAACGTCGCTGAAACTCCATCAGACTCCAGGACCATAAAACACGAACAAACACAAGGTACGTTCAAGTTATAATAACTAGTGAACGACCATAAATCATAACATAACATCTATTAGTATATATACATCCGCACATGTATACCTATCGAATCCCCCAAACATACTCGTTATCATACACGTAAGTCAATCAATCGCTTTATACGCTCGTTTTTCCATACGAGTAATCACCATCTCACCACCACAACAAGGCATAATATCCACCTCCAAAACCAAACCATATTGTGTGACCCCAAAATCATACAACACAAGTATAACCCAAAACATATAACATAAAAAGAACAGTAGCCATATCATAGGCAGCCATTATATAAACCCATATATTATACGTATACCCAACTTCTACATCTCATCATATACAAGCATGTACTAACCCTCTTTCATGCAATCATACTTGAGAACCCATTGAAGTTGTGGGACTTGTATAACTATGTTACCACCATACTTATATAATTACCCTTCCCCCAATGCACTCCCTCCTATGATGACACTTATAAGAATCAATACAACATATAACACATAAATCCATCTACTCACATAACCTCATAACCACATAACCAATAAGGTCCAAAACTCCAACTATAAAAATAACATAATAAAACTCTTGGAATACCGAAATTCATAGTCTAGCTAAAACAACATAGACTAAATCCAAAACGAAAACATAATCAGTTAAAAGTCATGTCGCCCGTAAGAGTGGAAACAACTTAAAGTCATTCCTATCCACCTACTCCTAGTAACTCTAACCACCACATGATTCTTAGGGAACATGACTTAAACATCAAAAGACAAAAAAAAATCATACCTCAAGTACATAAAATAACCCAACCAAAGATAGAAACTACTATATACCAGATTATGTACTATAATGTACAATATAATAAAAATACGACAATGACTAGCGTGGATGATTATGGTTCAACCCGCACTACTCACAATCCAAAAAGAAAATAACATGTGGCTAAGTATGAACTTACTATGGTTCAATTCATACTAGTCAAAACATCATAATAAATAACATTCAAACACATCAATTTATATAAAATGCACACATACTCCTATGACGCCTATATGCAGGGACCCTTAAGCTATAGACTAGGCTACGGGACTAGGCAACCTAATTCTCTATAACCATTGTCTCTTATACCATTCTGTCACACCCCACCATGGCGGAATATGGGGCACGACGTATGGATATCATCACAACATGGCGTGTCTATAGAGATAACTATATGAAATAAGAAATGTCATAAAATGGTGACACAAAAGTCATGACAATATCTCAATAATGCAGGAGTCTAGGTAAGTAGGTAACCGTCCTACCTCTTACCCAAGACAACAAATAACAAAACCAAAACAAACATATAGGTGCCAACAGTATCACTTATTAAATGGACAAATAAAAACTAAGAAGGAAACGGGGATCTCCTTCTAAATGCATTCCTACGCTCTCCAAATCCTAGCCACTTATGTTCTCATGCTTAACCATAGTATCACCTGAAAGAGACACTAAAATACGTCAACATAAAGTTGATGAGAGTCATAGGTTTAGACTCCATCGACAAAACCATACCACATGCTGTGAGTAACAACCAAAAGTTAAAACATATGGACAATGTGATACTAACATGCGTTAACAACTAATATTCAAGATTTAACATAACTACCCAAATCCAAGGCTCCCAGCCTTACCAAACACCATACTCCCATAGGCGTCCAAACACCTATGAACCAATCCCAAGGCCCCGCCTTGCCAATATCCCCTTGGTACCAAGTCAAAACATAAACAATCAAGAATCAACTAGCAGTTAATCACATAAGTATGCACACACAAGTCCATCACAAAACACAAAACATTCACAACATAATTTATAAATAACAAAACATTGTCTCTTCCATCCCATCTGGAAGTCATAATCATTAGGAAACATGGGACTATGAAACTCACCTGATAGCTTCTTCACAATTCCTCGCACTAGCAACAAGCTAACAAACCAAAAACACGAAATCAATACACGAACCAATCACTAAGATGGCTCATCAACCTATGATGGACATCTAGTCTATTCCCGTATAATTACCTCATTGTTAAGCTCTAATCACCCCATTACCCTTCCTTAACAAGTCCCTAACTTGGTTAAGTTTAATAGCTATCCCGTTCATAATTTTACACAAAACAGTCCCAGTTTTAGGTCTCAAAACATTAAGTCAAACGTCCACTTAAACATACCCATGGTTTCTGTAAAAGGAATATTCTCACTTTTATACATGTTAGATAAAACCTCCCACCTGCCCTAACCTTAAAGCTACTGTTAAGGCCCATATATATGTGTATATATTACTACATATCCAGAATTCACTGATTTTAAACGTATGAAAAGTTCATTACCATTAGAGGGTCTTACCCTAAACCACAATCTTAGCCCAAGTGCAGATACTTACTAAAATATATAAACCATCTCTCATGTTCATTAAAAGATCCCAATGCAAACCTAAGTACCCCAAACAACCCAAAACTTAAAAAGAAATCATGCTGATTACAAAACTGTTATGACCTCAGACTGTTGTAACCTGTTTTTGACCCACTTCCCGACCTCCAATTTAGTTCTCGTTTCTTGCATTGGAAAGCCACTTCAATTACCTTTTCAGGGATACTTGGATCGCATCTTGAATGTTACTATAACTCCCGATATGATCAAAACAATTGACTCAAAATTCTACCCAGTTTTTAAAAACGGGTTTAATTAATTTAACCTAATTAATTACCCATAACCCCATTAATTACAAACCCTAAACCATCTAATCATTATAATATCATTAAAATACAGATTCCTATTTAAACCCTAACCTAAATCCATCATAATATGATTGAGAAAGAATTAAAACACTTTAATTAAAAAGAGTATTAAAGATTTTACCTTAGAATTTTTTGAAAGAAGAAAAATTAATGAAGAACCCTAAAACCACCATTGATGCCGACTTGAAGGTGATCTACAGGGGTTTTATAAAGTGTTTTGGTTAATAAAAAGTATTTATATAGTTTCCTAACAAGTCCTTGGCCCATTACAAATTTTCCTTTTTTTCCCTTTTCTTTTCTTTTGATTCGTCCCAAACCGCCTCATATATATATTTTTTTATTTTTTTGTTTCTTTTTATTGTTAATTAATATCTTATTAATATTACCTTAATTTACCTTAATTTATTTCAGCTCCTAAAGCCTCCAAAACCTCAAAACATGTAAAACTAGTCAAATTTACGCGTTTTACCGTAAAAGACGTAAAATATACACTTTTATAAAAAATCTCAAATTTTGAAATAAACTTTATAACTAAGTCCCAAATGACTTAAAACCATCCCGAAAAATATTCATATGACTAATTACCTCATCCGAGACCTCTAAATGCTAAACCGTAAATCGTAAAAATACGATTTTCTATAATACATATACGTATACGTAAAACCACTAAATAACACCATCTCATTTCATAGTCACTACCATGTGAACTCATGAACATGAAATCATCACACATCGTTTCACTCACGAGGTACCCCGTACCGGAAACGATATCCAAACCACAATCTATACACAACAATTAGCACATCAACACGTAAAGATACGTAACTAGGAAAAATAAAACTAAGTGACGAACCTCAAAACCAGGGTTGTCACAATGGCCAGCGAGTGAAGTTGTACTTTGGTGAGGACATCTCTCATGAGATGATTCCATCCCTCACCACGTTTCCCTTGAATTGGTTCTGGGTCGAGTCAGGCTCGTGACTCGGTTAACAAAAACAAGCGCTTCTCGGGAGGCAACCCGTTGATCTATCCTTTACCTTTTTCATAATAAGTGTATGGGGGAGCCCCGTATGTGTTTGTTGTCTTGTTTCTTATGATGTGCAGGGATTAAAGCTTCAAAGATCCATTCTCGATGACTTTTGACGAACCGTGATCCCGTGTACCCGTCTTCCCATTTCTATCATAAACTGTCGTGATTCAATTTTTCATATCTTATATGTTCACATTGAAATCACTATAGTTGCCCTTTCCTTAGCAAGATTTAAACAGCGTGCACAATGTCCTAAGTGTAGGGGAGTTATATTTCGCTTTTGGCTAGGTATGAAAATATTATCGTCCGAATCCTTTCGAATAGAAAACCGGTCTTAAGTGCGACTCAATTGTCTTTTGGTGAATCAAGAGAATGGTTTGGTTTGTTTTAAACTATTTGCAAGTAATTAAAGTGTCGATGAGTAAAAGGGAAGTTGAAAGATTAATTCTAAATGACGAGTAAAATAAATGCTAGCTCAACATAAAGATAAGGTTAGAAAAATGCTTTATCACTTAATAAAACTAACACTTGGAAGATTACTAAAAGAAAGTAAGGTCGGAGAATCAAACAAAGCAAACAATCGGAATGAGCCCAAAAGGAGTCCCAATCGGAATGTTTTCCGATCGGTTGATCGGAAAGTGGTGATGATGCGCCCAATCGGAATGTGGGGAGGGTCAAATCGGAATGCAGCAAACAATCCCAATCGGAATAAACCTAAGTCTCACCGTCGGAATATGGGACGCAAGGCTAACAATCGGAATAACCAGAAAACTCCACAATCGGAATATGGAACAAATGCCTAGATCGGAAAAACTTGGGGAGCCAATCGGAAAGTCAAAACCCTTTTCCGATTGGATCAATCGGAAAAGGGATGGTGCGTATGGTCGGAAAGGCAGCAATCGGAAAAGGGTTATAGTACCTTTCCGAAAATAGGGGAAATCGGGTATAAGCAAGTAAATAAGCTATATAATGAGCTTATTACAAAACCAACCCGAATCAAAGACTAAACCGAATCAAATAAGCACTTTGATCAACTTATTTAACTCGAAATTAATCAACTTTTTAGATTAAACAATAAAAACATAAACTTTTCAAGGAAGATTTTTGTAAACTAAATAAGCTAATCATAAAAATAAGCCAATAAGCACAAAAGTCTTAAAGCTTAATCAAATGAAAACTTAAAAAATGATCAAAAGATTAACTTTTTAAGCACGAAATCAATTAGAACAACACGGATCACATGATAATCGTACCAAAATCAATCTTAAATCAAAGAAAAGTAGAATGAGATTAAGGATTAAAAGCTTAAAATGAACTTGATTAATAAAAATAAGCAATACAAAGTGTTTAATCTTGAGAGATTAAGAAAAAGATGCAATTTAGTGAGAGAAAGTTTAAGACTTTCTCTCTCTAAAACTAGAGAAAACTAAAAAAAATGAAAAATTAACTAAAATCTAACCACCCTCCTAATGACTATTAGGAGGGTATTTATAGGGAAGGTGGAAGGAGTGCATGTGTTGCATCTTCTTTCTTGCTTTCTTCACGTTTTCTCGACTTGACTTTAATTCTTCGTCTTTGTCGTCTCGGGATTTGAACTTGTCTTTTAATTTTCTTCTTCTATTAGACTTAAGTTCTTCGACTTCGTTAAACTTCCGTCTTTTGACTTTTTCTTCGATAAATCTTCAGAATAGGTCTTGGACTTCCGTTCTTTTTGCACTCTTGATCTTTTGCTTCGTCTTTTTCCCATTTTCTTCAATAAAAGCCCGTGAAAGCCCGTGTTTTCTTCCTTTTTCATATTTTGGTCCTAAAACACAATAAAAACACAAACCACGCATAATTCCGACTTTTACGACATAAATCACACGTTTTGGTCTTGTTATTATTGGAAATAAGTTGTAAAAGGATAAGTGTTTTCACACTTATCAAATCCCCTACACTTGACCATTGCAATGCCCTCATGCAATGCATTAATTTTAAAGCACGGTTTACATTTTCCATCATAAATAACCCACCTTGGCCTTTATTAAGTACTAAACATAAAAGATAGAAATAAGTAAAGAAATTAAAAACTTACATTGGGTTTTGGAGGCCATGAACGTTTATCATCCTCAAGTTTCACGTTCCCCATACCAAGCTTAAAAACGAGATCATTGTTATTATAAGTTAGCAAACTATCACGAACTCATGTGGGCCAATTATTCACTTAGACTCCCTTATTCCTAGGTGTATCTCTTATATTTTATTTTTGTCTTGAATGATCACGAGGATGCATTGTTTGACTTATTTCGATAGTTATTTAGTCCGAAAATAAAGTGAACGATTTAATCAATAGTTAGCTAAAGGACCAAATCTTTTAAAACTGCTTCTCGGGACCTCATAAAGTTTATATCTTGGCATAACTCGCTTCGCGATTTGAGACCTTTCTCGGACCGATATTTGGCAGGGACTTCATACTTCGAATCTTTGAGAGACGTTCTTGAAATTATGGTCTTCTCTTCATAATAGGAATTTCTTCTCTTGAAGTTTTGAGAGATTCTTCATCTTTGGACCACGACTTCTTAATTTTTCTCCAATCTTTATTTTGGACTTTGATATACAACGATCCGCCTCCTTTTAGGACTTGGATCTATTTATCCTCATACCTTGTTAGGGTCTTTTCGGATAGACTTCTCCATGACTTTTGGGGAGTTCTTGCTTTTCGTCGTGTGTCTCGATCCTTTATATTGATTTTCGATAAATGATTCTTCACATCACTTTTGGATCTTTAGCAACAAAATGTAGCCCTCATGCCTTGTTAGGGCCTTTTCGGACTCGCCAATCTTCGCATCCCGCTTCAATAAGTTATGCCTTCGCTATGAACTCTAATCCGTACCGAGCAACTTTTAAACGATTTGGGGCTAGAAGCTAAGTAACCTTTTAAATCGTACAACCTTATTTATTAGCAGATAAATTTATTAACAAGCGGAGGGAGAATAGGCTCATAATTAGCTCACATAAATTCACGAAAGAATACCGAACTTATAATTGACTCTATCATCTCTCGTTCTCCACAGTTTAAAATCTCAAGGAATGAGACTCGTGGATGCTTAGCCTATTAAATCAAAGTTTTGGGTTTTCGAGTCGCCTATAGGATCTTGCAAATTCTTAGACTTTTTTTAGAAATCGCGTTTTAAAGTTCCCTTGATAAACGACTCTCTAGGATCAATTATAGGAACTTGCGAAAAGTTCTTGTTCTTAACCCGTGAGAGTTAAGACTTTCGCGTTTTATAGCTCCCTATATAAAAGCCTAGCAAAACTTGACTTAAACACGTTAAGGATACTAGCTAGAGTAAACTTAGGCAAGTAAACTCGGGTTGAGTCAAAATGTTTACGACTAAGAAAGATCTGAACCACTTTATTGAAAATTATTCTAGAAATGGAAAGAAAATAAACATAACAAAGGCTAATACAACTAGGCCAAAATAGATTAAAAATTTTGAAAAATGTCGAAAAATCAAATTTTCCGGTTAAAATGAGGACAAATTCATGGAAAATACCACTTACTTCGATAGGAGTCCCCCCTACACTTGAGATAAACATTGTCCTCAATGTTTAAGCATGTGGGAGTAAACTCCCCTACACTTAGGACATTGTGCACTTTGTTTAAATCTTGCTAAGGAAAGGAGAACTAAAGTGAATTCAATGTGAACATATAGAATATGAAATATTGAATCACAAGAGTTTAGGATAGAACCGGGAAGATGGAAACACGGTATCACGGTTCGTCAAAAGTCATCAAGATGCTCTCTGAAGCTTAAATCCCTGCACAGCACAAGAAACAAGACAACAAACATATGCAGGGCTCCCCCTACACTTATTATGAAAGCAGTAAAGGATAGAACACGGGTTGCCTCCCGAGAAGCGCTTGTTTTTGTTCACCGAGTCATGAGCCTGACTCGACCCAATTTTAGTTCATGGGGAACTTGGTGAGGGATGGAATCATCTCTTGAGAGATGTCCTCACCAAAGTACAGCTTCAGACGCTGGCCATTCACCTTGAAATTGGGTCCATTTGGCTGAGAAAGCTCAATGGTCCCATATGGAAAGACTTTGGTGACGCTGAATGGACCAGACCAGCGGCTCTTCAACTTGCCAGAGAAGATCTTCAACCGAGAGTTAAAGAGTAAGACTTGATCACCAACATGGAACTCTCGGTTCTTGATGTTAGCATCGTGGATCATCTTCGTCTTCTCCTTATAGATCAGCGAGTTCTCATAAGCTTCATTCCTCAGTTCATTTAGCTCGTTTAGTTGAACCTTGCGATGATCACCGGTTTTGTTGATGTCGAAGTTAGCCCACTTCAAGGCCCAGTGCGCCTTATGTTCCAGCTCGATGGGTAGGTGGCAGGCTTTCCCGTACACAAGAGCATAAGGTGTACAACCGATCAGGGTCTTGTAAGCAGTACGAAAAGCCCACAGAGCATCATCTAACTTATCGGCCCACGCGACACGATGCTCTCCCACAGTACGCTCCAAAATTCTCTTCAAGCCACGATTGGAAATTTCGGCTTGCCCATTGGTTTGGGGATGATAGGCGGTGGAAAGACGGTGATTGACACCATACTTTGCCATGACTCTTGCAAATTGATCATTGCAAAAATGAGTCCCGCGGTCACTGATGATAGCACGAGGAACGCCAAATCGAGCGAAAAGCTGCTTCAAAAAGTTCACAACCACCCTCGCATCATTCGTAGGAAGAGCCTTAGCTTCAACCCATTTAGAGACGTAGTCGACGGCGACGAGGATGTACTTGTTCCCTTTGGATGATGGAAATGGCCCCATAAAGTCGATGCCCCATACGTCAAAGATTTCACATTCATGTATGAAATTTTGAGGCATCTCATCCTTATGTGTGATCTTGCCTTGACGTTGGCAAGCATCACAATGCTTAACCATTTCGTGAGCGTCACGATAAATGGTGGGCCAGTAGAATCCGGAATCAAACACTTTCTTAGCGGTGTAGTTGGGACCAAAGTGACCATCGGTGGGTCCTTTGTGGCAAGCTTGGAGGATGTCAAAAGCTGTCGGTCCGTCAACACATCGACGAATGATCAGATCAGCACACTGTTTGAATAGATAAGGGTCATCCCAGAAGTAAGTCTTAACATCATTCAAGAACTTCTTCTTTTGTTGAGATGTTAACCCTTGGATGAGAATACCACCCGCTAAGTAGTTTGCAATGTCCGCAAACCACGGGGTGTCATCAAGATTGAGATTTATAGACATTAAGGTCTCAAGGGGGAAAGAGTCATTGATCTCTTTGTTCGGATGATCCCCCTGATATGGATCCTCAAGTCGACTCAAATGATCCGCGGCCAGGTTTTCGGCTCCCTTCTTGTCACGAATTTCAATGTTGAATTCTTGAAGGAGTAAAACCCAGCGAAGAAGTCTTGGCTTAGCATCATGCTTTGTCATCAAGTACTTCAACGCGGAATGGTCCGTGTATACGATGGTGGTGGATAAAACAAGATAGGGGCGAAATTTCTCAAAAGCATAGACAACAGCTAAAAGCTCTTTTTCGGTTGTCGTATAATGCAATTGAGCCCCCGTCATTGTTTTGCTAGCATAGTGGATTGGTTGGAAGTGTTTATTCACTCTTTGGCCCAAAACCGCACCAATAGCAAAGTCGCTAGCATCGCACATCAATTCAAAAGGCAGCTCCCAATTAGGGGTGACCAAGACCGGTGCCTTAGTTAGCTTATCCTTAAGAAGATTGAATGCTTCGAGACACTCTTTAGAAAAGATAAAAAGAGTATCGTTTTCCAAGAGGTGGGTCATCGGGCGAGCGATTTTAGAGAAATCTTGAATGAATCGACGATAGAAGCCCGCATGACCCAGAAAACTTCTCACACCCTTCACGGTTGAAGGTGGAGGTAATTTGGCTATGACATCAACTTTAGCACGGTCGACTTCAAGACCGGCTTTAGAGATTTTGTGTCCTAGCACAATGCCTTCTTTTACCATAAAATGGCATTTTTCCCAATTCAGAACAAGGCGAGTGTCTTCGCACCGCTTAAGCATACGTTCCAAATTGGCAAGGCAAGAAGAGAAGGAATCCCCGAAGACCGAGAAATCATCCATGAAGACTTCCATGGTTTGCTCAACCATGTCATGGAAGATAGCCAACATGCACCTTTGGAAAGTCCCGGGGGCATTGCATAAGCCAAAAGGCATCCTTTTGTAAGCAAATGTGCCATAGGGACAAGTGAATGTTGTCTTCTCTTGATCTTGGGGATCGATGGGTATTTGAAAATAACCCGAGAAACCATCCAGAAAGCAGTAATATTCATTACCCACTAAACGTTCAAGCATTTGGTCCATAAAAGGTAGAGGGAAATGATCCTTTCTCGTGGCATCATTGAGTTTGCGGTAGTCTATACAAACTCTCCACCCAGTAACGAGACGGGTAGGAATTAACTCGTTGTTTGCATTGGGCACAACGGTGATTCCGCCTTTCTTAGGCACACAATGGACTGGACTAACCCATGGTGAATCCGAAATAGGGTAAATCATACCCGCATCAAGAAGTTTGATAACCTCTTTTTTGATGACTTCATGGATTTTAGGATTCACCCTTCGTTGACTTTGAATTGTGGGCTTAAAGTCGTCCTCCATGAGAATTTTATGTGTGCAAAAGTGAGGATCAATTCCACGGATGTCGGAGATTTTCCAAGCGATAGCTCGTTTATGCTTCTTCAATACGGCGACAAGTCGGGCTTTTTCTTCTTCTTTCAGATCCTTTGCGATGATGACCGGTAGCTTCTCGTCGTCTTCCAGGAAAACGTACTCAAGATGAGGAGGTAGGTCCTTAAGCTCGAGAGTCGGAGGATCCTCAATAGATGGTGAAACTAACGATGGATCATCATTAGTCACCTCTTTAGGGGCAGGAGGAGAGAACGGGTCTTCATTGAGAAGTCTCTCAATAGTACTAATGTCTTCATCCCAATTGGTGGACAAATTATCATACTTAATATCAAGAGGACCCAAGCTAGCTTCGAAGTCATCCAAGTCACTTTCTCCAAAAGGAGTCAATGCTGGAGCAATTGAGGCAACGGTCTCTACATTGGGTAGAGAAGAAGGAGTACTTTTGCAAGCATCATGAAAATGTTCTTCACAAGCCTCATCGAGAACATCAATAGCATTAACACTCTCATATGAATAAGGTTGCTTAGAAATCTTACCCATATTGAAGACAATTTGATCGTCACCAACTCTCATGATTATTTTGCCCGCGGCTACATCAATGAGAGTGCGACCGGTCCTCAGAAATGGACGTCCTACGATTAATGGAACACGGGGATCCATCTCATAGTCAACGACGACAAAATCCGCCGGGAAGGTGAATTTGTCAACGCCAACAAAGACATCTTCGGCTATCCCCACTGGATAAGCAACCGTACGGTTGGCTAATTCCAAAGTCATTTTGGTGGGGACTAGCTCGGGGAGAGATAATTGCTTCCAAACACTTAAAGGCATTAAGTTTATACTGGCACCTAGATCGGCTAGGGCCATGCAATTCTCTACTCCCGAGAAGTTGCAAGGAATCAAGAAGCGACCCGGATCACCAAGTTTGGTGGGCAATTTCCTTAAGAGCACTGCGGAGCAATTCTCATTAAGGTGGGTCTGAGCAATGTCAAGAAGCTTTTCCTTATCACTTAGAAGATCTTTAAACATCTTAGCGTATTTGGGCATGTGAGCGAGAGCCTCGGCAAAGGAGATGTTAAAATTCAATTGTTTAAACATTTTTAGAAAGTTTGAAACCTGAATATCATCCTTGCTCTTTTGCTTCTCTTTCCTCAACCTTGAAGGATAAGGTATATTGGATGAAGAAGAAGGCTTTAAGGGAATAGGATCACTCACAACCACGGGTGGTGGGGAAATGGGGATAGAAGGTGAAGGAAGTGGGGAAAGTTGCTCTTTTTCCTTGTTCACAATCACGGGTGGAGGTGTAGGAAGCTCGGGTTCCATATAACCTTTTCCACTACGAGTGGTGATTGCTTTCATCTCCCCTCTTGGATTCGCAACGGTATTACTCGGAAGAGTACCCGAAGCAGAGGGTTGATTACTTTGGATGAGCGAACCAATCATATCACGAAGGTGAAGAGCTTGATTGTTAAAAGAGTTTTGCATGTTTGCATTAATTGCATCACTGTGTTTGGCCATATCATTCCTTAACTCGGCTCGAATATCGTTCCCTTGTTTTGCAATTTCTCCCTTCAAGTTGCGGACTTGACTCTGAAGATTCGTCACCAAATCCCGATTAGTCTTCATAAATGTCTCGACATCTGGATTAACTGCCATCGGTTGATTGAGAGGTGGAGCCTGGTAAGCTTGAGAATTTCCTTGAGTTGGGTATGGGTTTCTTTGGGATTGATACTGATTGTTTGCACGAGGTTGGGATTGGTTTGCAGGAGGGAAACCGGGGGGAGCAAGATAATTGTTGGAGCGATAACTTAGCAAGTTACGGTCTCCTTGAGGGCGAGCTTGATAGCCTCCCGTGGGATAAGTACCATATGCTGCGTTAACGTCTTCAGAATAATTGCCGTGAGTAGAAGGACACTCATTGTAGGAATGAGGACCACCACATGTGTCACAAGAAATAGCAACGGCTTTAGCTTGTTGAGTTTGGTTAGAAGTCAAAATTTGGAGACTTTTGTTAATATCAAGAATAGCACGTTCCAAAACAGACGGGTTGGTGGTGGAAGAAGTAGATGAAACATTGACTCTCTGATTAGATCGTGAGGATGCGGAAGAATCCCAATTCTTGTGGTGAGTAGTCATGTTTTCAATCAACTCTCGACACTCCTCCGGTCTCCTTTTCATAAAAGTACCACCGGCGGCGGCATTGATCGTGTCACGATCACGAAAAGTGAGACCATTGTAAAAGGTGTCAATGAGAGTGACGGGGAGCATATTGTGATTAGGAAAGCGGTCGATCAAATCATTGTAGCGTTCCCAAGCATCGAAAAGCGATTCATCATTCTCTTGCATTAATCCACTAATTTGGTTACGAAGGCTAGTGACCATGGATGGGGGAAAGTAGCGCGATAAAAAGCGTTGAGTCATGTCATTCCACGTATGAATAGAATTCTTAGGAAGACGGTCAAACCATTTTTCGGCATGGTGAGAAAGCGAGTGTGGAAAAAGTTGGAGGCGAAGGTCATCCATAGAAACACCGGAGCACTTCATGCTTTGGGTCATGGTAATGGATTTGTCGAGGTGTTTGTTGGCATCGTCATCCGGAATTCCACGAAATGGGTTCGTTTGCACTTGTTGTATCATATGATGCTTCAACGAAAACTCCTGAGCCGTGACGTGCATTGGCGCAATCGGGCCTCCGCGTCCGTTCATGGTGGGTTGGCACAATTCCTCCATGGTTCGTAAATCAGGTAGGAGGACATTGTTGTTGTTGTTGTTGTTGTTATTATTCAAATTGTGTTGAGGTGGGTGATTATTGTTGTTGTTAACACCAGCCATATCTAAATCTTCACGAGTCTCGGGCTCAGAATAGTTCGTAGATCTAGTACGCATGCACCCGCAGAAGAAAAATATACACAAAGAGAATACCTATATAATATTTTTGGTTTTTATAGGTTTTTTAATGTTTTTGTATTTTTGAAGAGTTTTATATTTTTTTAGGATTTTTGAAAATTTTTGAAGCGAGGAAAATAACGTTCAAAGAACGGATCCCAAAATTCAATGCGTCTCTCACTAGAAACCGTTTATCGTAATGAAAAGAGCCGGCAGCGGCGCCATTTTATACTTCGCTTTTGGCTAGGTATGAAAATATTATCGTCCGAATCCTTTCGAATTGAAAACCGGTCTTAAGTGCGACTCAATTGTCTTTTGGTGAATCAAGAGAATGGTTTGGTTTGTTTTAAACTATTTGCAAGTAATTAAAGTGTCGATGAGTAAAAGGGAAGTTGAAAGATTAATTCTAAATGACGAGTAAAATAAATGCTAGCTCAACATAAAGATAAGGTTAGAAAAATGCTTTATCACTTAATAAAACTAACACTTGGAAGATTACTAAAAGAAAGTAAGGTCGGAGAATCAAACAAAGCAAACAATCGGAATGAGCCCAAAAGGAGTCCCAATCGGAATGTTTTCCGATCGGTTGATCGGAAAGTGGTGATGATGCGCCCAATCGGAATGCGGGGAGGGTCAAATCGGAATGCAGCAAACAATCCCAATCGGAATAAACCTAAGTCTCACCGTCGGAATATGGGACGCAAGGCTAACAATCGGAATAACCAGAAAACTCCACAATCGGAATATGGAACAAATGCCTAGATCGGAAAAACTTAGGGAGCCAATCGGAAAGTCAAAACCCTTTTCCGACTGGATCAATCGGAAAAGGGATGGTGCGTATGGTCGGAAAGGCAGCAATCGGAAAAGGGTTATAGTACCTTTCCGAAAATAGGGGAAATCGGGTATAAGCAAGTAAATAAGCTATATAATGAGCTTATTACAAAACCAACCCGAATCAAAGACTAAACCGAATCAAATAAGCACTTTGATCAACTTATTTAACTCGAAATTAATCAACTTTTTAGATTAAACAATAAAAACATAAACTTTTCAAGGAAGATTTTTGTAAACTAAATAAGCTAATCATAAAAATAAGCCAATAAGCACAAAAGTCTTAAAGCTTAATCAAATGAAAACTTAAAAAATGATCAAAAGATTAACTTTTTAAGCACGAAATCAATTAGAACAACACGGATCACATGATAATCGTACCAAAATCAATCTTAAATCAAAGAAAAGTAGAATGAGATTAAGGATTAAAAGCTTAAAACGAACTTGATTAATAAAAATAAGCAATACAAAGTGTTTAATCTTGAGAGATTAAGAAAAAGATGAAATTTAGTGAGAGAAAGTTTAAGACTTTCTCTCTCTAAAACTAGAGAAAACTAAAAAAAATGAAAAATTAACTAAAATCTAACCACCCTCCTAATGACTATTAGGAGGGTATTTATAGGGAAGGTGGAAGGAGTGCATGTGTTGCATCTTCTTTCTTGCTTTCTTCACGTTTTCTCGACTCGACTTTAATTCTTCGTCTTTGTCGTCTCGAGATTTGAACTTGTCTTTTAATTTTCTTCTTCTATTAGACTTAAGTTCTTCGACTTCGTTAAACTTCCGTCTTTTAACTTTTTCTTCGATAAATCTTTAGAATAGGTCTTGGACTTCCGTTCTTTTTGCACTCTTGATCTTTTGCTTCGTCTTTTTCCCGTTTTCTTCAATAAAAGCCCGTGAAAGCCCGTGTTTTCTTCCTTTTTCATATTTTGGTCCTAAAACACAATAAAAACACAAACCACGCATAAATCCGACTTTTACGACATAAATCACACGTTTTGGTCTTGTTATTATTGGAAATAACTGGTAAAAGGATAAGTGTTTTCACACTTATCAGGGAGTTTACTCCCACATGCTTAAACATTGAGGACAATGCTTATACCAAGTGTAGGGGGGACTTCTATCGAAGTAAGTGGTCTTTTCCATGAATTTGTCCTCATTTTAACCGGAAAATCTAATTTTTTGACATTTTTCAAAATTTTTAATCTATTTTGGCCTCGTAGTTTTTCCTTTGTTATCGTTATTTACTTTCTTTGCTAAAATAAAATTTTCAATAAAGTGGTTTTAAATTTTTCAACATCGTGAATATTTTGACTCAACACGAGTTTACTTATCTAATTTTACTCCAGCTAGTATCCTTAACGTGTTTAAGTCAAGTTTTGCTAGGCTTTTATATAGGGAACTTTAAAACGCGAAAGTCTCAACTCTCACGGGTTAAGAACAAGAACTTTTCGCAAGTTCCTAACTGATCCTAGGGAGTTGTTTATCAAGGGAACTTTAAAATGCGAATTCTAAACCTGAGAAAGTCTAAGAGTTTGCAAGATCCTATAGATGACTCGAAAACCCAAAACTTTGATTTAATTGGCTAAGCATCCACGAGTCTCATTCCTTGAGATTTTAAATTCTGGAGAACGAGAGATGATAGAGTCAATTATAAGTTTGGTATTCTTTCGTGAATTTATGTGATTTGATTATAAGCCTATTCTCCCATCGCTTGTTAATAAATATATTTGCAATAAATAAGGTTGTACGATTTGAAAAGTTACTTAGCTTCTAGCACAAGATCGTTTAAAAGTTTCTCGGTATTAATTAGAGTTCATAGACAAGGCATAACTTATTGAAGCGGGATGCGAAGATTGGCAAGTCCGAAAAGGTCCTAAAAAGACATGAGGGCTACATTTTGTTGCTAAAGATCCAAAAGTGATGTGAAGAATCATTTATCAAAAATCAATATGAAGGATCGAGACACACAACGAAAAGCAAATACTCCCCTAAAGATCATGGAGAAGTGTATCCAAAAAGACCCTAGCAAGGTATAAGGATAAATAGATCCAAGTCCTAAAAGGAGGCGGATCATTGTATATCAAAGTCCAAAATAAAGATTGGAGAAAAATGAGGAAGTCGTGGTCCAAGTATGAAGAATCTCTCAAAACTTCAAGTGAAGAAATTCCTATTATGAAGAGAAGACCATTATTTCATGAACGTCTCTCAAGATTTGAAGTATGAAGTCACTACCAAATATCGGTCCGAGAAAGGTCTCAAATCGTGAAGCGAGTTATGCCAAGATATGAACTTTATGAGGTCCCGAGAAGCAGTTTTAAAAGATTTTGTCCTTTAGCTAACTATTGATTAAATTGTCCCACTTTATTTTCGGCCTAAATAAACTATCGAAATAAGTCAAACAATGCATCCTCGTGATCATTCGACACAAAATTAAAATATAAGAGATACACCTAGGAATAAGGGAGTCTAAGTAAATAATTGGCCCACATGAATTCGTGTTTGTTTGCTAACTTATAATAACAATGATCTCGTTTTTAAGCTTGGTATGGGGAACGTGAAACTTGAGGATGATAAACATTCATGGCAGCCAAAACCCCAATGTAAGTCTTTGATTTATTTACTTGTTTCTATCTTTTTATTTTCCTTAATGTTTAGAATTTAATAAAGGCCAAGGTGGGTTATTTATGATGGAAATGTAAACCGTGCTTTAAAATTAATGCATTGCATGAGGGCATTGCAATGGTCAAGTGTAGAGGATTTAATAAGTATGAAAACACTTATCCTTTTATCACTTATTTCCAATAATAACAAGACCAAAACGTATATTTTATGTCGTAAAAGTCAGAATTATGCGTGGTTTGTGTTTTTATTGTGTTTTAGGACCAAAAGATGAAAAATGAAGAAAACACGGGCTTTCACGAGCTTTTATCAAAGAAAACGAGAAAAGACGAAGTCAAAAGATCAAGAGTGCAAAAAGAACGGAAGTCCAAGGCCTATTCTGAAGATTTATCGAAGAAAAAGTCTAAAGACGGAAGTTTAATGAAGTCGAAGAACTCAAGTCTAATAGGAGAAGAAAATTATAAGACAAGTTTAATTTGTATCGACAAATCCCGAGACGACGTCGAGAAAGATAAAGCATTTAAATCGAGTCGAGAAGAAAGAAAGAGGAGGCAACACATGCACCTTCCCATCTCCTATAAATACCCTCCTAAACACATTAGGAGGGTGGTTAGCTAGTTTATTATTCTTTATTTAGTTTTCATTTTAGAGAGAGAAAGTGTTTAACTTTCTCTCACTAAAACTTCATCTTTTCTTTATTTCATGTTTAAGCTTTAATTCACTTTTGTAATTTTGAATCTTTAATCTACAAGTTCAAGTTAAGTTTTTCTTATTCAATCTTTTTCTACCTTTCTTGATTTTATATTGTCCTTGATCCAAAATTTTAATATAAAGTGCTTGATTTTGATGTTTTTGTGATTAAGAAGTTTATCTTTTTATTCCTTTTTAAGTCTTACACGGATTAAGCTTTGAGCTATTCATGCTTATTGGCTTATTTAGTGTTTAGCTTATTGTTTTTAGTTTTCTTAAAAAGTTTAGTCTTTTTAAAATTTTCTTTTATATAGTTTGCGAATTTCGTATTTTAAAAGCTTTCAAATTTACGCTTATTGAGTTGGTTAAGTTTCGGTTAAGTGTGCTTATTGGTAGTGCTTATTGTAGTTTTGGCTTATTTCACCTTTTCGGAGTACTTGGTGTTTCATCGGAATCATAGGGTTCCAAGTATTTCGACGGTTTTAGACAGCTTATTTGTGATCGCATTAACCCAAGGGGTTCTACTTTGCGATCAGGTGCACTTCCCCCTTATTCCGATCGTGATTGCGATCGCTCATTGCGATCGCACATTGCGACGGGTCTTAAGGTTTTATTAAGACGAAACTCTGCCAAATTTTAGTTAACAACATTCCGACAGATTGTGTAT
The DNA here is from genome assembly GCA_025667525.1 of Glebionis coronaria. NCBI lineage: Eukaryota > Viridiplantae > Streptophyta > Magnoliopsida > Asterales > Asteraceae > Glebionis > Glebionis coronaria. Next base: position 384,448,087 of record CM046874.1, read on the forward strand.
TCTGATACTTAACTTAGTATTCCGACAGATTGACATTCAGATAGAAGTTACATTCCGATAGAATTGGCTACCATTATTCCGATAGAATTTGTTCACTAATATTCCGATGCTTAATTTGATATTCCGACAGCTTTCATTCTCTATAATTCCGATGGTTTTGTTTTTGCAACATTTCGACAGAATCGACTTGTTACATTCCGATGGTTTGAGTTTTTAAGTTTTTATAAAGTTTTAAGTTTTAAGTTCATTACGTTTTAATTTCTAAAAATTGCACGCTTCCCAAAATCTCTATTTTTACCAAGTGTTTTTCTAGTAAATTTTAGTTTAATTTTTAAAGCTTTAATTTTTACTCAACGACACTTCCATTTTATTATTAGTTTAAAATAGATAATCAAACCATTTTATTTTCCACCAAGAACGACTGAGTCGCACTTTCTACTAGTAATCAATTCGAAAAGACTTGGAACGAAATTATTTTATACTTGGAAATTCCTTGTATTAGACTTCTTTTGGATGAAGATGTTTTGGAGGAGTTAGAAGTTCTAGTGGATACCATGGTTGAATGTTGGGGTTAAAAGAAGAGTTGAAGGGATGAAGAACACAATCAACAAAGCAGGGTTTAAGAAGAGATGGGGATGATCCAAACTAGTGATAGGTTAAAATCATTTTATGTGAACAATGAAATTAGGTAGCCTAGTTTAGGAAAGTGCAGGTTTTTGCAAAAGTTTTATCAAAGTTTTACACAGATTAAAGAAAACATTGTATAGTAAAGATTATGTTGAAACAGTACTGGGCGGTTCTTTACGTAGGTCCGCGGTTCCTTATCGCTAAATAACCGCGGTGTTGATATGGAACCGCGACCAGAGAAGTTTAAAAATGGCACTTCCTTAAACTTTTACTAGCCCAAATTTTATACTAAGGTTTATCAAGTCAAAGAGAACTAATAATCAAAGACTAGGAGGCTATCTAAACACATAAGATGCAAATAGCCATGTAAATCGATAACTCGATACCATGGATAACTAGGATTAAAATACTAGGTAATCCAAACACAAATTGTTAGTTAAAGAATACACAACATCCTAAGAATAGAGATAAGAGAAGAGATAAAGAACAACAATCCATACATGTTTACACACATGTTAATCTCACAAGAGTGATATATGTCATTCATCTATGATCATTTCCTCCTTGCCTTGATTCACTTTTGATTCAATCCTAAAGATGAAGATTGAGACAATACTGATAGTCTGAATCAATGTCTAGTGAAGACAATTGAGAGATACTTGATGACAAATCATACCGAGAAATGAGAGAATTATCTTGAGAGACATTTTCATCTTCATTTGAGTCATGTGTGAGAATTAAAGGGACATTTCCTTCATTGGGAAACATGACTCGAACCAAGGAGTGAAAAGAGGAAGGATTAAGAGGATGATGATCAAGGAGAACTCTCTTAAGAAGCCGTGAGAGAATCATGGAATAAGGAAGAGTGGACCGAGATCCATTGTAAAACCCGCATGCTTTTACCATGCATAGTACCCTTAGGATCGTACGTACTAGTTAAAAACTTTCCTAATATAGCATGATTACGATTACGTGTTAAGATTTTACGTATTACGTACGTGTTAGAACACGATAAGTATTTTATATGAACGATTACGTAATAATTATTTAGCAATAATTAATCACGAACATGCGATCACGAAATCACGAGCGTAATTAAAACACGAGCTATTATTAATTACGTATATATATTTAATACGAGCGTAATTAAATATATTAGATTATGGTATTTACGTAACGAGAACATTTAAAACACGAACATAATTAAACACAAACGACTAACTAAATAACAAGACACGAAAAGAGGTACGGGAACCCCATGGGGGGTCCCTACCCGCGGCCAAAACAAGGGTAATGGGCCAAGCCCATTACCAATTTTACTAAAGGGGGGTTATAATTAGTTTTTACTACTCAAATTAAGTTACAGAAGAATTTTTAAGAAAAACCTAAAACCCCTTCCTCCCTTGTTTTTGTGCCGCCACCTACACATCACCATACAAGGTGATTCATTGATCTTGGATCTTGAAGATTTGTTGTTTGTTCGTGTTTCTTCTTCACCCTCTTGATCCACGAATACGGTAAAACCTTTTTAAACCTTTTCTTTTAATTTAATCTTTTTATTAATTATGAACACGTGATGTTTTTATAAAAACACATTAATTAATCATAGATCTAACATGTTTTAATGATTAAACAAATCAAAGAAGCGATTAAGGGGTGTTTTGTTTGGGCCGCAGGCTGCAACCGACCCCAAGGGGGTTTCGGTTTGCTTAGCCGACACCACCAAGACCATATTGGTCTTGGTTGGTGCGTGTGGGTCCCACGGCTGCAAGGGGTACCCCGATTTGGTTCGGGGTACGGTGTCGATTCATGTCCGGTTCATGTTTTTAAGGTTAGATCCGGTTTATTGTTATGTTAGTTTTTTTATGTTATGAACTTAGGATAAAATTAAATTAATAAAGATGTAATTAATTTAATTTAATAACATGACTTAGGTTAATTAATTGTTAATAATCATGAAATTATTTTAACCTAAGTATTTATATTATTAAGACTTATAATTAATTAATTATTTTAAAAACCATGGATATAATTAATTAATTAACATGACTTAGGTTATATTATTAATATTTAATAATACACATTTTAACCTAAGTATTTAATATATTTAATTAAAACATGTTATACTTTAATTAAATATTATAACCTATAGTTTAATTAAATTACATGAAATAATTATTAAACTATACAATATATCATATGACTTAGAAAATAATCATGAAAACACTTAGGCTTATTTACTTAGCTTATTTAACCAGCTTATTTCTAATTATGGAAACTTTCTATTTTTAGAAACTTAATTAAATAAGGCAGTTAATTTAAGCTATTTTTAGAAACTTATTTATTTAAGACAGCTAATCTATTTATGGAAACTTATTTAATTAAGGCAGCTAATCTATTTATGGAAACTTTCTATTTTTAGAAACTTATCTATTTTAAGCAGTAAATCTATTTTTGGAAACTTTCTATTTTTGGAAACTTTCTATTTTTGGAAACTTTCTATTTTTGGTAACTTTCTATTTTTGGAAACTTTCTATTTTAGGAAACCTGCTATTTTTGAAAAGTTACTTATTATTACACAGTAGGTATAATAACACATGAAATATCAGAAACACTTAAACAGAATAAACAGAATATAAGATTTAACACAGTTTAAGGCTTTAAACAGTAAAACATAGTAAGAACATATAAATAAGCTAAGACATGACATAAAACCAGCTACGTATTTAGTAAGCAGATACTTATTTCATGTACGTATTTATGTAGCACTAGTGTTTCGGAAGTAGGATTCTCGTAGTTCATCGTTCTCGTTCACTGGACATAAGGTACGGATTCCCGTCCTTTCAGTATGGACATTCTTTCCTTATTAGGATTCCCCGTATGCAGCCAACTGTTTTCCCGTAGTATAAGTATGAGTTTGATTGCTTATGTTTAAATATGATTACCTATAGCCATATACAAGCATGACCAGTTTCACCTAGTTATGGAGGTACCATAACCATAACATTAGAGGCACTGATGTTATGACTTCACCACGGCGGAGTGATTGCTCGTGGCGTCCCTTCAGCTTTTGGCCATTTACTAATATTTATCATGTGGGGCGTATGGGTGCATCCTAGTTACACGTTTTTATTCAGGATTACATGGTGAATGTGGTGTGTGCCTTGCATCCTTCACAAGGAGTTGATCCCTCCTACCCATAAAACCAGTATATTAAATTAGAGGCAGCCCCTCTAATTTGCATGATGAGGTCACCCCTCCAATTATTCATGCACGGTGGATTTTCATGACCTATATTGGCTAAGTGGTAAAATATGACAAACAGTTTTTATAAGATAAACATAAGACTTTCAAACTATAAACCAGTTTTATTAAAACTTAACCAGGTTACTCGGGACTTAGTTTTCTTCCGCTGTTATTATCTTATATGCTTATACTATTCATGCTTTATTGTACATCCGTGCACTGAGCGTATTGCTCAGCCGTTTTCCTTTTCTATGTTCCCAAAACGGTAGGTACTCAGGGACGCTCGTAGACACTAAGAGTACGTGCATATGGACTGGAAGCTGTCTAGCTTTCTTTACATTATGCATTTCCTTTCTTTATGATACTTATGCTTTGGACATTGTTTAGTCCTTTTCCTTTACTATACTATGTTTGTGTGTGATGAGCTTTACTTTTGGACTACCGATGTTTGATTCCGGTATTTTCCTTTATATGGTCAAGTAATGTTTAGACATTTTACCTTGTATGCTTTGATGACACGCCATAATTACTGTGATATTTCCATTTCCAAAATGGGGTGTTACAATTATGGTATTAGAGCCAAGGCTTCGACCTGTAGGCTCTCAAATATGACCTGTGATTAGTGGGTAGTCACTACGGTCTTCCTAGAACTGACAGTTGTTTTCATGCATTCATCATTTTTAAAGCATACTTATACATGTCATTGTTACAGGGTTTTTGACTAAGTAATGGTTGGTACAGGACTGGCCCTATTTAGTCGCATGTGTTTTATCGAAACTTTTAGATTTGGGACCGACCCATAGTCGTCTCCTCGTAATGTCTTTGTTTTGAGTGAACTGACCAGAGGCGTTCACTCTCGAGCATACAAAAGTTTTCATAAAACTGCATCATGCATTCATACACAAAATTTTCTTGCATAAAATTTTTCTCGTGAAATTTTAGCCTAAAATTTTTATTTTTTTTTCATGTATGTATTTATATTTTATGTTTTGAACTGTTTAATCATATGTTTTATGTTATACTGTCAGATGGTTCTCACACGCGAACAGGAGCAGCTCAATGTTGCAATTCAGGCTGCCATGCAAGCCTTGCTTCCTCAACTGAGGAATGACATCCGGGCTGAAGTTCAAGCTGCCAACAATCAGCAGCACAATCAGCCACCTCCTCCTCCTCCTCCAGTGACATTAGCAGTATGGCTTGAGAGATTCAACAAGCTCCGCCCTCGAGCTTTTGAGAAGACAGATAGCCCCAGCGATGCTGAAAGCTGGTTGGCTCACATCGAGAAGATTTTCAACGCTATGGGCTGTGACCCCGCATACAAGGCAAGGTTGGCATGCTATCGGTTCGAAGGCGATGTACTCAACTGGTGGTTAGCTTTGATGCAATCTGAAGGTGGTGATGAGTGGGTTGCTGGTTTGACTTGGGCTCAGTTCAAGGACAGGGTGATGGAGCAGTTCTTTCCCAAGGCTGAGCAGGACAAGCTCAAGAGAGAGTACCATGGGATCCGCCAGAGAGCTGGCGAGAATAGCAATGAGTTTATGCAGCGCTTTCTTCGCTTGGCTGGTTTCCTTGGTACGGCAGTAGGTACTCCTGAAGAGCAGGCACATCACTTCAGATGGGCTCTTCGCACATCGGTCACAAACAATCTGGTGTGTGCTACGTTCAATACTGTAGCACAAGTGGCCGATGCGGCACGGAAACTGGAGATGCTGCAGGAGAGGGATGAATTCGGGGAAGCTGAAAGACCCGACAAGAGGTAAACCTTCGTATTCAAGCGGTGACCAATCCGTATACTTTCCATATGTAAATTATTCATCTCTTTAACTGTATCTTCCCGGCAAAAAACTGGGGACCGGTCTCAGCCGGCTACTCAGCAGCAGCCTCATCAGCCCAAGGGAAACGGTCAGACTAACGACCGTTCTGCTACGGATAGGCGTGGAGGTAATGACAATTACCGTAACAACGCAGGCAATCCAGCAACAGCAGGTCCTAATACTTACGAAATTCCTTATGTTTTATGTTATAACTCATATTCTGACACTTTAGCAAACTTCTACCAGGAACCATGGAAACGGTAGGGACCAGAACCAGAGAGGTTCACAGCCTAGCCGTCCAGCTATCACTGGTATTCAATCTTACGATTATCCGCTTCGTCCTTTGTACCCAAATATTATGTCTCATGTAAAATGTTTTATCAGGTCCTCAGCCAGCCAGAGCACCTGCTGAAGGATACACTCATCCTCTTTGCTCTACTTGCCACCGTAGGCACCCAGGACCATGTCGCCGTAATACTGATGCGTGCTTCAAGTGTGGTCTTCCTGGCCATATTATGAAGGATTGCCGTAAGGGCGAGATGGAGGGTACATCGGGACATGCTGATACCAAGCCGCCTCCTACTGCCGGGCGTGTCTACACGACATCTCGAGACCAGGCCAATAAGTCTACAGGTACCATCACTGGAATCTTGTATATGTATGGTCGCGCTGCATGTGTTCTTTTCGATACGGGTGCTACCCACTCGGTTATTTCTACTGCTTATGCTAAGAACATTAGGATGCCTCCCTTGCCACTAGAAAATAGGCTTACTATTTCCACGCCTTTGAGGGACTCTGTATTAATCACCCATGTATACAAGAGTCTTCCCTTAGAATTTGATGATAAGGTTCGACCTGTCGACGCACTTCCGCTGGACATGAATGACTTCGACATGATTTTGGGCATGGATTGGCTATCCAAGTATCATGCTACCATAGACTGCCATTCATATCGAGTTATCTTCGGTGATGTCAATGCAACAGAGTACATTCATAATGGGTTCATACCCAGACGGTCTGTACAAGTCATATCCACCCTGCAAGCGCGTGCACTACTGTCACATGGCTGCGAGGGTTATCTAGCTACGGTTCACGACATGGATGCTGAATCTCCATCGATTCAGGATCAACCAATAGTGTCGGAATTCCAAGACGTGTTTCCAGCAGAACTTCCGGGCATACCACCTGCACGAGAAGTGGAATTCAGTATCGAGCTGGTTCCAGGAGCTGAACCAATCTCCAAGGCTCCTTATCGCATGGCTCCCATAGAGCTGAAGGAGCTGAAGGATCAACTGCAATAACTTCTTGAACGAGGTTTCATTCGACCGAGCGCATCTCCATGGGGCGCACCGGTCTTGTTTGTTAAGAAGAAGGACGGCAGTATGCGTCTTTGCATAGACTATCGCGAGCTCAACAAGATTACCATTTGGAATAGCCACGCATTGACGATCTGTTTGACCAACTCCAAGGGGCCAAACACTTCTCCAAGATCGATATTAGGTCAGGCTATCACCAGCTACGGGTTAAGGAGCAGGATATTGCTAAGACTGCCTTTCGTACTCGTTATGGCCACTACGAGTTTGTAGTTATGCCTTTTGGCCTGACAAATGCTCCAGCAGTATTTATGGATCTGATGAACAGAATCTTCCATGAATTTCTGGACAAGTTCGTCATTGTTTTCATCGATGACATTCTGATTTTCTCAAAGTCCAAGGAGGAACATGAAGACCATCTTCGTACAGTACTACAGATTCTTCGCCAGAAGCAGCTGTACGCTAAATTCTCCAAGTGTGAGTTCTTGTTAGACAAGGTGGCATTCTTAGGTCACATTGTTTCAGCAGAAGGAATCACTATGGATCCAGCGAAGGTTGAGGCCATCACTAAGTGGCCAAGGCCGACATCAGCGATGGAAGTCCGCAGTTTCTTAGGCTTAGTTGGCTATTACCGTAGGTTCGTAGAGAACTTTTCCCGCCTAGCACTACCATTGACCAAACTAATGCGGAAAGGGGAGAAATTCGTCTGGACTGAAGATCGAGAGAAGAGCTTTGAAGACCTGAAGCAGAAGCTAGTATCTGCACCTATTCTTACTCTACCATCTGGTACGGGTGGATTTCAAATCTACAGCGATGCATCGGGGAAGGGACTTGGTTGTGTTCTCATGCAACATGGGAAAGTGATCGCGTACGCTTCACGACAGCTTAAGCCTTATGAAGAAAATTACCCCACACACGATCTGGAACTTGCTGTAGTCGTGTTTGCATTGAAGATATGGAGACACTACTTATATGGAGAATCATGTGACATTTTCACGGATCACAAGAGCTTGAAGTATATCTTCACTCAGCGTGAATTGCACATGAGGCAGAGGAGATGGTTAGAGCTGTTGAAGGATTATGACATTAATCTGCAGTATCATCCCGGAAAGGCAAATGTAGTAGCAGATGCCCTTAGTAGGAAGTCCGGAATGATCAACGGCATTAAAAACGAAAAGGAAGTCATCAGAGACTTGGAGCGACTAGACATCGAGATCATGGTATGTGGACAGCACGGATACTGGGCTAATCTTAGAGTAGAACCCGAGTTACTAAGATCAAGGAAGCTTAGAAGGACGACGGAGAAATCTGGGCGATAGTACAAAATTTGGAGAAGCAGACAGAATTCAGAGTAGATGCAGATGGTATCGTATGGCAGGGCACTAGACTTTGTGTTCCTGATAACCAAGAACTCCAGGAAGCTTTGTTAGCTGAAGCTCATAGCTCCCCATTCTCGATACATCCTGGTTCAACTAAAATGTACCATGACATCAAGCAGTACTTTTGGTGGAGTGGTATGAAACAGGATGTGGCCACTTACGTCTCCAAATGTCTTACCTGCCAACAAGTTAATATCGAGCATCAGCGATCTGGCGGTCTCCTTCAATTGTTAGATATTCCAGAGTGGAAGTGGGACAAAATCACCATGGATTTTGTTACCGGTCTTCCGCCTACCAAAAGGAAGCACGATGCAATTTGGGTTATCGTTGATCGACTCACCAAATCAGCTCATTTCTTACCGATCTGCAAGGAAGATCCGGTAAGTAAACTCGCAGATACGTATAGACGAGAGATCATGAGACTCCACGGTGCACCATCCAGCATCGTCTCAGACAGAGATCCTTGATTCACTTTGCGTTTTTGGAAAAGTCTGCAGAAAGCTTGGGGTACACAACTTAAGCTTAGCACGGCTTTTCATCCTTAAACGGACGGACAGTCGGAACGAACCATTCAGACATTGGAGGATATGTTGAGGTCATGTGCGTTGGAATGGACGGGTGATTGGGACGAATACATCTGTTTGGTGGAGTTTGCATACAACAACAGCTGGCACGCAAGCATCAAATGTGCTCCATTTGAGATGTTGTATGGCAGAAAGTGTCGCGCCCCAATCTGCTAGGATCAGGTTGGCGAGCGAACACTCGAAGGACCGGAAATCATAGAGATGACAAATGAGAAGATCGCAGTAGCTAGGCAGAAAATTCAGGAGGCACGGTCACGTCAAAAGAGTTACGCCGATAAGCATCCTAGGGATTTACACTTTAACGTAGGAGATCACGTCTTCCTTAAGGTTTCGCCGGCACGTGGTGTTAGACGCTTCGGGATTAAAGGGAAGCTCAGTCCTCGTTTCATCGGACCGTTTGATATCATTGAACGAGTCGGTGAAGTATCTTACCGATTGGCGTTACCTCCGCAGCTTTCGCATGTGCACAATGTGTTTCATGTGTACTTACTCAGAGGGTACCAATATCATCCCCTTCACATGGTTCAGTATCCACTGGAACAGATACGTGAAGATCTCACCTTTATAGAAGAACTCGAACGAGTTCTTGACAGACAAGAACGAGTCATGAGAAAGAAGACGATTCCATTCGTCAAAATTGTATGGAGGGATCATACCGAGCGGGAAGCCACTTGGGAAACGGAGGAGTCTATTCGGGCTTCTTACCCTCATTTCATATTTTAAATTCGGGTATGTTCTTCTTTTCCAGTTTACTTTATCTATAATTCGGGGACGAATTATTCTTTTTAGGGGGGAAGAGTTGTAAAACCCGCATGCTTTTACCATGCATAGTACCCTTAGGATCGTACGTACTAGTTAAAAACTTTCCTAATATAGCATGATTACGATTACGTGTTAGGAGTTTACGTATTACGTACGTGTTAGAACACGATAAGTATTTTATATGAACGATCACGTAATAATTATTTAGCAATAATTAATCACGAACATGCGATCACGAAATCACGAGCGTAATTAAAACACGAGCTGTTATTAATTACGTATATATATTTAATACGAGCGTAATTAAATATATTAGATTATGGTATTTACGTAACGAGAACATTTAAAACACGAACATAATTAAACACAAACGACTAACTAAATAACAAGACACGAAAAGAGGTACGGGAACCCCATGGGGGGTCCCTACCCGCGGCCAAAACAAGGGTAATGGGCCAAGCCCATTACCAGTTTTACTAAAGGGGGGTTATAATTAGTTTTCACTACTCAAATTAAGTTACAGAATAATTTTTAAGAAAAACCTAAAACCCCTTCCTCCCTTGTTTTTGTGCCGCCACCTACACATCACCATACAAGGTGATTCATTGATCTTGGATCTTGAAGATTTGTTGTTTGTTCGTGTTTGTTCTTCACCCTCTTTATCCACGAATACGGTAAAACCTTTTTAAACCTTTTCTTTTAATTTAATCTTTTTATTAATTATGAACACGTGATGTTTTTATAAAAACACATTAATTAATCATAGATCTAACATGTTTTAATGATTAAACAAATCAAAGAGGCGATTAAGGGGTGTTTTGTTTGGGCCGCAGGCTGCAACCGACCCCAAGGGGGTTTCGGTTTGCTTAGCCGACACCACCAAGACCATATTGGTCTTGGTTGGTGCGTGTGGGTCCCACGGCAGCAAGGGGTACCCCGATTTGGTTCGGGGTACGGTGTCGATTCATGTCCGGTTCATGTTTTTAAGGTTAGATCCGGTTCATGGTTATGTTAGTTTTTTTATGTTATGAACTTAGGATAAAATTAAATTAATAAAGATGTAATTAATTTAATTTAATAACATGACTTAGGTTAATTAATTGTTAATAATCTTGAAATTATTTTAACCTAAGTATTTATATTATTAAGACTTATAATTAATTAATTATTTTAAAAACCATGGATATAATTAATTAATTAACATGACTTAGGTTATATTATTAATATTTAATAATACACATTTTAACCTAAGTATTTAATATATTTAATTAAAACATGTTATACTTTAATTAAATATTATAACCTATAGTTTAATTAAATTACATGAAATAGTTATTAAACTATACAATATATCATATGACTTAGAAAATAATCATGAAAACACTTAGGCTTATTTACTTAGCTTATTTAACCAGCTTATTTCTAATTATGGAAACTTTCTATTTTTAGAAACTTAATTAAATAAGGCAGTTAATTTAATTATGGAAACCAGCTATTTTTAGAAACTTATTTATTTAAGGCAGCTAATCTATTTATGGAAACTTATTTTAATTAAGGCAGCTAATCTATTTATGGAAACTTTCTATTTTTAGAAACTTATCTATTTTAAGCAGTAAATCTATTTTGGAAACTTTCTATTTTTGGAAACTTTCTATTTTTGGAAACTTTCTATTTTTGGAAACTTTCTATTATTGGTAACTTTCTATTTTTGGAAACTTTCTATTTTAGGAAACCTGCTATTTTTGGAAAGTTACTTATTATTACACAGTAGGCATTATAACACATGAAATATCCGAAACACTTAAACAGAATGAACAGAATATAAGATTTAACACAGTTTAAGGCTTTAAACAGTAAAACATAGTAAGAACATATAAATAAGCTAAGACATGACATAAAACCAGCTACGTATTTAGTAAGCAGATACTTATTTCATGTACGTATTTATGTAGCACTAGTGTTTCGGAAGTAGGATTCTCGCAGTTCATCGTTCTCGTTCACTGGACATAAGGTACGGATTCCCGTCCTTTCAGTATGGACATTCTTTCCTTATTAGGATTTCCCCGTATGCAGCCAACTGTTTTCCCATAGTATAAGTATGAGTTTGATTGCTTATGTTTAAATATGATTACCTATAGCCATATACAGGCATGACCAGTTTCACCTAGTTATGGAGGTACCATAACCATAACATTAGAGGCACTCATGTTATGACTTCACCACGGCGGAGTGATTGCTCGTGGCGTCCCTTCAGCTTTTGGCCATTTATTTATATTTATCATTTGGGGCGTATGGGGGCATCCTAGTTACACATTTTTATTCAGGATTACATGGTGAATGTGGTGTGTGCCTTGCATCCTTCACAAGGAGCTGATCCCTCCTACCCATAAAACCAGTAGATTAAATTAGAGGCAGCCCCTCTAATTTGCATGATGAGGTCACCCCTCCAATTATTCATGCACGGTGGATTTTCATGACCTATATTGGCTAAATGGTAAAATATGACAAACAGTTTTTATAAGATAAACATAAGACTTTCAAACTGTAAACCAGTTTTATTAAAACTTAACCAGGTTACTCGGGACTTAGTTTTCTTCCAATGTTATTATGTTATATGCTTATCCTATTCATGCTTTATTGTACATCCGTGCACTGAGCGTATTGCTCAGCCGTTTTCCTTTTCTATGTTCCCAAAACGGCAGGTACTCAGGGACGCTCGTAGACACTAAGAGTACGTGCATATGGACTGGAAGTTGTCTAGCCTTCTTTACATTATGCATTTCCTTTCTTTATGATACTTATGCTTTGGACATTGTTTAGTCCTTTTCCTTTACTATACTATGTTTGTGTGTGATGAGCTTTACTTTTGGACTACCGATGTTTGATTCCGATATTTTCCTTTATATGGTCAAGTAATGTTTAGACATTTTACCTTGTATGCTTTGATGACACGCCATAATTACTGTGATATTTCCATTTCCAAAATGGGGTGTTACATCCATTGAGAACAAATGTTATCCTTTTAGCCATGAAAAATGCAAGGTTATATGGAGTAGTGGTAACAACACAATAGAACATATGTGCAAGACAAGCAGACACATGGTTGCGATCACCAACCAAACACATTGCATTTTCCCTAATGATTTTGGCCCAAGGGACCATGAAATCACTAAGATCGCTATTTAGTTATTCCCAAGGAGTGAGAGTAAGAAATTCTCCTTCAAAATACCAAGTATAGGATGTTCACGAGGTGAAGCAAGGGCACGAGTGATGGCCGAAGCCGAAGGAATCTCAGTCAAGTAATACACATCAACAGGGGCCGATTCTAAGTCGTTTACACTCCAAGCATCGGTGAACCTACATTGACCTTCGTATGGAACTCCGAGAATCTCACCAAATTCCTCGAGAGTGTATACAAAGGTTTTCCCCTTAATGGAAAATCTTAAAGATAAACCATTATTGACGTGTATTAACTTAAATGAGTTAAAGAATTCCATGAGGAAAGAAGGGACTCTTAGCTCATCAATATTAAGCAGACAATCGAATCCAATGGTACTGAACATGAATCGAATGAAATCAAGTCCACGAAGGTTAGAAGGAACAATACGTCCTTCATGGAAACAACGAGATTCGAGATTATGATAAGTGTTTTGAAAAGAGTGAGGTTGATTAGTCAACGAAGGTTTAGGCATGTATCTTCTAGTGAGTCGATGGTCATTTTGATATCCTGTGGTCATGATGATAGTACCTAAAAATAACAAATAAACATATTTCTCCAATTACTCATATGTTACATATAAACCAAAAATCAAGGAAATTTGAGAATGTGTTTTATCAATCTCTTGATAAATCAAGGGTTAATCCCCATTCTCATATTCACAGTGTACCCATTTCATCATTGATCAAAACATATAAGCTATGTAAAATCAACAATGAACTAGAACATTGGTTTTTCAAAACAAAGTTTTTAGGTAAGCATTTAACAATGCCATTACGAACTTGTTCATGGGTTCATATCAATTCCATCAATCAACCAAAATATTTAGTCAAAATTCGGATTTGTTCTACAAATGGGTTTTAGTAAAATCTCTATGAATATGAACCTAAGGAATCATAGTAACAATACTATGTCAACTCTTATTCCTAGTAAGGTTCTATTTCAATGTCAATTTAAAAAATCCCCAATTATGAATGTATGAACCCTAGAACAAATTAGATGAAATTGAAAGAAATAACTTACAATTAATTGATATTGGATGATGGATGAGTGAAACCCACGAATCTTGATTCAATTAATTTGAGTAATTGAAGGTTTTAGGAGCTTCAACAATGGTGGAAAAAGGAGAAAAACGTTTGCTGTGTGTGAAAGAGAGAGAAAGACAAGTTTGAAAAATATATTTTAATAAAACTGGCGCTCTGACAAAAGCTACTGCCCGCAGTTCCTTATCGATAAAGAACCGCACCTTTAAGCCGCGGGGATAAAGAACCGCCTACAGAGGAAGGTTTTTATCAAAGAAAAACGATGAATTTTTGAAAACCAAAATTTTTAAAATACTTAAAAATATATCTTAAACCTTTTAGGATATCATTGGACCACCACAACACTAGGTAATAATGCCTTGTTGAAGGATTACGAGCTGAATCGAGATAGGAAAAGACCGAAATGAACGAACGACTACTCGTAGTAAAACGGCAAAGGGAGAGGAGTCAAGAGAAGTGAATCAAGACCAAGTACATTGCTAAAAGGACAAATGACATTCTTTAAATTGATGATGTGAAGAGCTTGTGTCATATATAGTGGTTTAAGACGTGCCTTTCCGGCGATAGTCTAAACGGCTTTGGTAATAAATTAAACCAAGCGATTTTGATGCATAGAATAAGATCATTTTCAAGAGTAGTCTTATTCTATTTCAAATTATGAGCAAAGTATAGATTCACTTTCTCTCCCACATGATCGGATAATTATTGCTAGAATTGACAATAACAATATCCTTGGAATATTTCAATCCAAATGTGTAAAATCCACCTACAACTTATTGAAGTAGTTTGGTATCTCAAGGGATACACTAATCATCCTAGAGATGAGATTAATTGCACAAGTTACACGTGATATAGGGCCTACTAACCGTAAGGGTGCAAACCATAGAAATCATGCTTGATACTTTAAGCTTCTACTAACTCACCCTACATCTCCATAGTGAGTCAAGTATCAAGCAATGAAGGTTTGAGAGGAAAAAAGAAAAGAATCACAAACCACAACTAAATGTCAAGGCAAGGATGCCAATAACAAGCATATAGTCAATTAATGATCAAAAGAATGATCAATAGGGCGTGTGGAAGAACGAAAGCGTACCTTGGCCACAAAATGCATTCCAAGCTTTCAAGGAATCGATGCAAAGCCCAACAATGACTCATAATGACTACTAAGTCTTCAAATACTAGAAACACTTCTACCCATCTTGATATCATCATTCAATGATGTTGTAAATTAAAGAAGATGAGTCTTCTACAAGTGTAAGTAACTCAATCCACAATCAATAGAATGATTATCTTCATGAGTACCTACACATAACAAGATGCAAACTAGTAGATACATTTCAAGAGTAAATCTAAAATGTATTAATACTACCATTTTAAGTAATATGCAATATTAACATTTTAAAAGGCTTATTTTCAATAAAAAATAGTTTTGACCAAAGAAAAACTTTAGTACAACTTGACCTTCTAATTTAAGGAGACAATGGATCGATCCAAGTTTTAAAGTACAGTATACTTCAAAGATCTTGTGTCAACATCGCTCTGATACCAATTGTAGAAACTAGAAAGGGGGGTTGAATAGTTTCTCATCGGTTTATCTCCTAATTAAAATTCCTTTCAATTAGGTGAGTGCACAAAACTATCTTTTACTTCAAAGCTAGTTGCATAATGATTAGGTTCAATTCTAATGCATTAACAATGTATAATAAGTGTAGTGATAATGAATGTGAGTAAAGAGTAAGGAAAGAAACAACCTAGTAGGAAGACACCAAGATTTATAGTGGTTCGGCAACGAGGCTCTATCCTCATTCCTACTCCACTCCTCGAGTACACCTTACTCGAGATTTCCACTATATCCACAAGCTCCCTTCTTGGCGGAGAAAGCCTTACAACGTCGCTTACATTATTTTCCGACACTAAGCTAAATGTCGAGACCTAATCTTAGCTAGGACCAATCTACACAACATCGCCCACTTCACTCTTCTATCACACAAGGCTAGATGTCGAGTTCTAATCTAAAGGTAGAACCAATCTTCACAACGTTGCCTACTTCACCATTTTCCGAAACAAGGCAAGATGTCGAGTTCTAATCCAAATCTAGAACCAATCTTCACGACTCTTCACTTTGAAGCTAAGTGAGAACTTTACACAACACAACTACATATCACTTTATAGTCTAGTGAGAACTCAGAAGACACAACCACATCACTTTATAGTTTAGTGAGAACTAACACAACTAATTACAACTCAACTAATCATATCCAAGTACACACAAGTAGCTTGGATCTACACAACATAAATCCAAGCACACACATGTGCAATGGATGTACACAACTCTAATCCAAGTAGTCACAAATAACTTGGATGAACATAACTAGTCCAAGTATTCACAAATATATTGGATCTACACAAGACACAAATAAGCAAATGATGAACATGACTAGATCTTTATGAGAAGGTGATCTTCATCAATGCTACATCTTTAATCACATAACAAGTATGTGAGTGATCTTATCTTTGGACAAGGTAAAGAAGGAGATCATGAGGATAATCATGAGTAAACATACTTAACATATTAAGTGATCATTTACAAATGACTAGGATTAGAAAGGAGAAAGAAGACTGAAGAAGATGTCCAAAAAGGGTTGAGAGAATGCAGATTTGATTCACTATTTATAGGACAAAACATCCAACGACTATATCTGCCCGCGGTTCCTTATTGGCACCCGCGGTTCCTTATTGATAAGGAACCGCCATAGGTGCTAAGGTACCACTGGCGTAGACTCTGCTCCTTTTTGTCTTTTAGTGAATTTGAAATATCTGAGACTGTTTAAACCTTCAAAGGATATTCTTATGGCATATGGAATATGCCATATTCAAATTTGCATTTTCATTTTAATAAAACATTTTCTTAAAAATAAAGTTTATTAAAAATCTTTTGTAATGTTTGACAAAAGTGAGTTTTAAGGCTAATCACTTTTATGATCACTAAGCATGATTAAGATATGTTAGTGTAATGATTATTACCTTGATGATAGTGTTTGTTAGATAATTCGTTTTATGATTGTGTTTGACAATAAATGTCTTTGTAATTTGTCGTTATCAAAACTAAAAAGATTAATTAATACTAACAATGTTTTTAGGCATTGCTTATGCATTAACAGATATCATCAATGTTCTTGTCATCATTATCATCTCTGTTTTGCCAAATGGATTTGTAAACAAAACTTTCTTTCTGAAAGCTATTGAGGAATCTTGCATTGACCTGTTCTCTTGACACTTCTATGTCAAAGAACTCCAGTTGTGCCACAAGATCTTGAAGCCTATTATAGATGGAACCAATTGTTTCATCACCTTTTGCTTTAAAAGAAGCAAATTCGTCTATCATCTTATTTTTCTTTTTCTTCTTGGTAGCTTCATTTCCTCGAAATGTTTTCCCAATGGCTTCCCAAAGTTCCTTAGCCGTCTTATGCTTCCTTGAAACACCCCAGAAATCGACGTCACTATTTAATCCTATTTTACGTATATTTTTGAAATTTTTAGAATTTTTGTGGATTATATGTTTGACGGTTTAAGTTGAAACCAAGGTTGGAGGTCTTAATTTTAACGTTTCACGATTTAAGAGGAACCGATGACGATTACGATACCGGCGGATGCCCGAAATTTATCTTTTATTATCGATTGATCGATATTTGGATTTTTCGAAGTTTTTATTTTTATTTCGTGTTAAGTCGAGTCGGAACCATTTTTATTCCATTTGGGTGCGTTTGACCCATTTAAAATCATTTTGGAGTAGCCGGGATGAACCCCGACTCCCGCAAAAAATCAAAACCGACATTTGGGTTAAATTTCCGCTCTTTATATATATGTTTTCCATTAATGCCAAAAGAAAGCCAATTTTGCAAAAAGGTCCCTCCCAAATTCTTAAAACAAACAAATAAACACACACTAAATCATTTTTCCCCAAAAGAATTCCCACTCTCTTTCTTTCTTCTCTTTGGTCGTCGGCCTACACCACCACCACCATCACATCACCATTTTTTTCTTGTTTTGAGAAAAACTAATTAAAGACCATTCTTCCAATTACCTTTGTAAGTCTTTCTAACTAATTTAATCATACATGCATCATCTTTGATTTTTCAAAAAAAAATATTTTTGATTAAGTGGGTTTTGATCTATTATTCTTCATTGCATGTTCTTAATGTGTGTTTATAAGTGAAAGAAAACAATTAAACAAGTTAGAAAAATATATTTTTTTTGTTTTTGTTCTTTAAACCCACTGCAAAAAGGAGGTGTTTGTTGATTTTGATTTTTGATGTAATTAGCTTATGGGTTTGTGTTTAAATACTTGTTTAAATGATTTTTCTTTTTGTTAGTTAGATTGCATGTGCATTTTTTGAAATGGGTTTTTGTGAGAATGAATTATCCAAGTTATTTAGGATGTTTTTGAAGTGTTAGGGTAGTTTATAGATGATTTTAGGATCATAGGAGTAGTTTGGATGGGTTGAAAATGGGTAGAAACGTGATTTGCAAAGTGTTATTTTTAATCAGATTTTTCAGGGCCATTTTTCCTAAATTTAAGTTTGATTACATATTTTTATTATAGGATAGAGTTTTGGATATTCTTTTTAGCTTCGATTTGATATAAGATAGAGCTTGTAGCTCCAAACGAGTCAAAAGTTACGTTAGTTTAAAGTTTTGTGTACCGGGAGATGAAGGTCGACGTAATCCGAATTTATGTTCGATTTTAGGTCAAATCTCGGGGACTATAAATAGAGCTTTAAAAATGATTGAGGGCTGTTCTTTAGTTCAAAACATGGGTTTGTGAGTCTATTTTCAAACTTATATTTTGGTTTTGCAAATGGAAATGGTTAAGTGAGTCAAATTGGTTTTACAACGTAAGAGTGCAAATCTGTCCGGATTTTCAAGGTTGGAAATGCGTTGGGCAGCGTGACTTAAAAGTGATATCTTTTTATGAAATTTTTTGGGCTTTTTACATGGTATAAATGAATTCTACAGCGAGTTTCGTAAAAATTCGTGATGTTTAAGTATGAGAATTCATTCCGTACATTAGGTATGTACCGGCAGAATTGTAAATCGAGTAAATGCTTTAATAACGTAGAACAATGGATGTGTCTAGTAAATATCACTTGGCTGAGGTTTTGGTGTGAGTTGTATGAACATTTAGTGTTTTTAATTTTGTAAATACAATACTTGAAGGTACTTTAAAGTGTTGATTCATTGCGCGACTTGTTTGCTAGGTATTGAAATTGAATTCAAGGGGCGTCCTCGTCGTCGGTGATTGTTTTCCGTCTACGTCTTCATAATACTACTACTACTACTTAAGGTGAGTCTATAGCCTCTCTCTTTACTGTATTTTAAATGATTTTACACGCGAGGGGGATACATGCTATTTAAACGAAAAACGAACATAAGTCATGAATGATTGTTGGACCCGAAAGATGTTATGAATTATGTTGAGTAGCTAGTTGCCAAAGACCCTAAATTAATGAACCGTTAACTATTGTTTGATCCTAGTATGGATTGGAAATAGTCGCTTGAACAATTGGTAGTACTATTGGGTTTAAGACCCTATCCTAGACGAGAGTAGTACGTTGAGTACCCTCTACGGTTGGATAACTTGTGTCAAGAAAAAGGTATGATTGGCAACGAATACCTAAGAGGGGCAATGGTTTCACTTAAATCACGCCAGTATTTGGCACGGGTGATTAGTTTATGGGGTCGGTGTCATGAGCTTAAACATAATTAAATAGCCTACGCTATAATGAGTAATACCCGATAAAAGTTTGTAATGATCTTCATACTATTGAACGATCGTGAATAAATTTTATACTTACGTTCAATTATGATTTTGTAAAACCTGTAGATCTCGCTCAACATTATTTGTTGACGATTTTTAAGCATGTATTTCAGGTAATCGAGGATGATAGAAGCGGAGCATGCAATGGATGTTGTTGTGGCTTGTGGATGGTCTAACTTGTTTTTCCTCCCTTTTAACAAAAACAATTTGTAACTCTTGTATGTTTTGTAAACAGTGGGGTTGCTTTTAAACGGGTTGAGATTTGGGGGGACCTAACGCTACTCTGTTACATTTCGGGGTGGAAAACTTTTAGAAAATTTATGTTGTTGTTGTAATTTAACAAGTTTTTAATTTACTTATGTTTAAAACGTCTCTTTTGAGTCGTTCAATATGGCTTGTGTAGGATGATTCTTTCACTAACACCCAATTGTCATATTCTACTGCGCAAGGTAAATTGGGGGTGTTAGAGATTGGTATCAGAGCCACAAGTTATAGAGAACTAGGTTGTTTTGAAAAAGGTCCTAAACTATAACTTTGGTGTCGTAAGTATTTTGTTTCCAAAGCACACAACTATCCCGCATGGCTCCGGTAAGATTTCTTTTAGCATTGTTTTATTTCGAGATGTATCCCTTTTAAAACTTAATGATTCCTGAATATTTATTAAGTAATTACTATGGTATTATGGTATTATATGGAGGTATTGTGAACGTACGTGAAGTACTTGACATCGTAATTTTTGCATTGCATTTGCATGGCTATCATTTTGATACATATTGGCTTACGTACTACATTTGCATTGCATTTGCATGCATGTATATAAAATTTTGGGATAATGACCTTAATTACCCTCGAACTTTCTGTATTTTGTAGAAATGGCAGATTTACCACCGAACGATAATGGAGACGATTACATTGAAGGGGCTGAAGGTGGACCTAATGCTCCTAATCCGCAAGGCGAAAATGGATGGATTGAACCGGATGAGGTTGAAAGGAATGAAGTTGGAAAAGATGAGATTGACAGTGATGAGGAACCGAAAGAGGATCCGGAGGAGGATGAAGTTCCTGTGGCTGCAGTTGGACAGACTGAGCAACAACATGTTCGTTCTCGTTCTACTACACCACATGTGATGCTTATTGGAGGGGTTTGCCAATGGTTGCTCGTGATAGTAGTGATGATGATCAAGCTGATTCTAGTAGTGCGGTTAATGCTCGTTCTCTCCACGAGAACATAGCAAGGGTCAACTGTCCTGGACCAAGGATCTACAGTAACACGGAGCATTGTTTGAAGAAGTTCGATCGACTGTTGTACGAACGGTATGTGGTAGAGACAAGGGCGATGAAGAGATTTCATAGGAATGAGAAAGCTTTTCATAGATTCTATTCAGGTGTGAAGAGGGCTAACGAAACTCGGGATCGTAAAAGGATGGAGATGGCAAAGCTGAAAATGATTGTAGAGAATCTGTGTGCTGAGTTTGAAGGAATCAAGGTAGATCGTGTCATGTTTGATAATCTTCGATGTTGGGAGGCTCGAGTACGACCTTTCTTGATGAATGCATGAAAGTTTCGAAGTGATCCAAAGTATGCGAACACGCATTTCATGGTCGAACCACCAGAAGTTGCCGAGTACTATACTTTTGAGGATAAGTTATATTTGGCTCAGCGTATGGTTCCATCGGGTGAAGCCTCTACTTCGAAGGGAAATAGGAAGGCTGAAGAGGGAACTACTTCGAAGGGTAAGGAAAAGATGGAGGATTTTGAGGAAGAGCCGGAAGAAGAGTAAGAAGATGACACGGACGAACGGCCATCAAAGAGATCATGTGGATCATCACATGATTAGTCACTGTATTTCATTTTTATTCCTCGTTGTAATGGAACTATTTCAGACTTTTGTATTATGGCATTATGGTAGAACTTGATGACTTTAAGTTTTTTTTGGTGAATGATTGTAGTGGCATATCTTGTCACAATTTTGTTGATATCATTGCAATCAATGTTTACCTCTCATGATCTATGATTTGTCTTTACTAGCTCTTTTGGGATGGGTTGATGAATATTTGTAGCATTCTTTGATTGTTCTTGTGGTACTTATATTATGTCTTGAAAAAGAAATCCTTCTTAATCTTGATATGTATACTTACTTTGTTTTCTTTACCTGTCATTGCAGAGACGTGTAAGGGGAGGAGTTTGTGGGCATTATGTTATCACCAAACCATTGTGTACCTAATTGTAAAACATGCCTCCAAAGTTGACAACTGAGCGGGTGAACACTATGATTCAAGAGGCGATTACTAATGCTCTTGAGGCGGATCGTGCAGCTAGAATTCAAGGCCAAGGTGGCAATGCTGGTGGAAATGCTGGAGGACCACAAGTCCCAAGGGAGTGTTCTTATGCTAGTTTTATGAAGTGCGGACCTACGCAATTTCGTGGGACTGGAGGAGCTTTAGAACTTCTTCGTTGGGTGGAGAAGTTTGAGAGTACGTTTGAAATAAGTGGGTGCTCTGAGGCTAATAAAGTGAAGTTTGCGACTGCTACTTTTCATGATGACGCTTTGAGTTGGTGGAACAATCAAGTAGCTACTGTTGGGATGGTAGTGGCCAATGGGAGAACTTGGGATGCTACGAAGGAACTTTTGACTAAAAAGTTCTGTCCTAAAGATGAGCTGGGTCAGTTAGAGGATGAACTAAGGCATCTGGTATTGAGAAAGAATGACATCACTGCTTACACAAGGAGATTTAATGAGTTGAGCTTGCTGTGCCCCGATACTTTTGCGGATGACCGTAAAAGGATGAAGCAATACATCAAAGGATTGTCAAGCAACATAAAGGGTGAGACTACTTCGTCAAAGCCGAAATCTTTTGATGAAGTTATCCAAATGGCTCATGCTCTAATGGATGTGAAGGTGCAAGACAAGAAAGATAGTGTGGCTGAAGGTAACAAGAGGAAGTGGGAGACGGCTCAAGCAAGTCAAGCACAAGGTCAGAATCATGGTGGATACCGCAATAACACCCAAGTAGCCAACATAAATCAGTAGTTTAACCCAAGGAGGAATGATGGAGTAAGAGTTGCCATAGTGCCAAAAGGAAACAAGGTCAATCCAAAATGTGACCATTGTAGTTTGTATCACGTGGGGAATTGCCCTCCCGCGTGTAACAAGTGTGGAAAGGCAGAGCATAGGGCGGTGGAATGTCGAGCAAGAGGCGTGGCGTCAGGTGCAAATGCCATAAGAGTGATGGTACGTTTTTGATGTGGTGAGAAGGGACACAAACAAGGAAACTGTCCTAAGGCTGGAAATCGACAAGGAGGAAACGTTGTTGCTCTGGCTTATGCTATAGGAAACATGGACAAACCTCAAGGTCCTAACGTGGTGAACGGTACATTTTGCTACATACTTGTTATGTTAGTATATTGATTAATTCTGGTTCAGATAGGAGTTTTGTAGATATACAAATTCGGCCGCCTTATCAATTAAGAACCAATAGAGTTAGCAACTAAGTGTAATGTGTAATTATCCGATGGAAAGAGAGTTAGCACTAATTCTATACTAAAAGGGGATTCCTTGAAGTTAGGGAATTATCTGTTTGATGTGGATTGACGCTTTTAGAATCAAGATTGTTCGATGCAATTTTTGGGATAGACTAGTTAGTTTTGTGTGGCGCCAGTGTTGTGTTGTATGAAGAAGGTCGGATTATTCAAATTGTGTATCAATTATTGAGGACTAAATCAAATGAATTAACACACATGTGTTATTTGATCCTTATAACTGATTTGATTCGGGTTCGTATTCAAAGATTGACTTGAGATCAGGACTATCACCAACTATGAGTTAGAGAGGAAGACATTCCTATAACTGATTTTCCATATCTAGTGTGATCGTTGTGAGATTCAAGAGATGTCGTTTAGTCTTAAGAATACGTGATACTTAGGGTTTTGCTTAGTTAAAAAGTTCTTTGATGTGTGTCTAATCGAATTGATTTTCGGTTCAAAGTACGACTCAGTTGATCTTGGTGAAACAAATATTTTTTGTTGTTTTTAAAATAAAATGTGCAAAGACTTAAAAGTAAATCTAATTCTAATTTAAAGTAAAAGCGCAAGTATTTAAAACGTGACAAGAATTAAAAGGCACTAAAGTAAATAACGCAAACTTAAAACTATCTAAGGCAAACTTAAAACGCAACTAAAACTTAAACTAAGGCAAGGCTAAAATAAATCTAAGGCAAAATGAACTTAAAGTGCGACTAATGAAAAAGGCGGGAAAAATAAAGTTCAAAATTAAAAATCAAAGACAAAAACTAAAAACAACCTGAATACAGCTCATTTGGAACAATCCTTCGTCCGGAACAATCACTCATCCGGAATATCACCTTCGTTCGGAATGATTCTTCTTCGCTCGGAATATTACCAAAATCCTTGATCCGGAACAAATTCTCTATTCGGAATATGTCACTTATCCAGAATAAATCCTTCGTTCGGAACTTTACTGATTCGGAACTTCCTAAACCCAAGCCTTGGTTCGGAACTTCTGATTCGTAACTTCCTAAACCCAAGCCTTGGTTCGGAACTTTACTGAGTCGTAACTTCTTGATCCGGAAGTTTTGATCCGGAACTCTTCCGAATGAACAAGAAGCCTTGGTTCGGAACTTTCTGACTCGGAAGTTTCCTGGTTCGGAGCTTTCTGATTCGGAAGTTCTGGCCTTGGGAACCTTGGTTCGGAAGTTTTCCGAATGAATAAAGAGTTGATCCGGAACTCCTTGATTCGGAACTTCTTGGTTCGGAAATCCTTGGTGTTGATCTGGAACTTACCTGGGAATCACAGTAACAGAAACGAACCGAAGAACAAGGAAATACAGTAACACACGAATCTAATCACAATTTAACCAAAATTAAACACAAGATTAAACGAAACTAATAACAAAACATCCAATAATCATAAACAAACTAACCAAAACAATAAAACTAACAAAACTAACCACAATAATCAAAACCCACTTTGATCAAAATAAGAACATGAACATAAACATAAACATAAAAATCAAAGATTAAGAAAGGTAGATAGGAGATTAACAAGATAAAGTAAAGATTGACAAGAATTAAATGAAAAACTTACTTGAAATTAAATGGTAATTAAGGTGCAAGACAAGTATTTAAATTTGACAAGTATTTAAATGACAAGGTAATTAAAGGTGGAAGAACTAATTGTCACTATTAGCCAACAAAATAAAAATGATTAACATCTAATCTATATATAGGGGAGGATTAGGAAGCTTCCTCCCCTCCTTCATTTTCTCTTAATTGCATCATTAGGCCCTTCCTTCTTAATCTCTTTGTTAATTGCACCATTAGTCCTTAAGACTTTAAATCTTCTTTAATCTTGGACTTTTATGACTTTTGGCTCAGGATTTCTTTGAACTTGTCTTTTAATTCTTCAATAAAATAGACTTGAGTTCTTCGGCTTTAAGTAAACTTCCGTCTTTCGACTTTTTCTTCGATAAATCTTCAGAATTGGTCTTGGACTTCCGTCTTTTTGCACTCTTGACTTCTCGACTTCATCTTTCATCTTTTTCTTCAATAAAAGCCCGTAAATGCCCTGTTTTCTCCACTTTTCACAATTTCGTCCTAAATCACAACAAAAACACAAACCACGCATAATTCCGACATAAAAGACATAAAATACACGTTTTGGCTCGGCTATTATTGTAATTAAGTGGTAAAAAGGATGGGTGTTTACACACCTATCAAATCCCCTACACTTGACCATTGCAATGTCCTCATGCAATGCATTAGTTACAAAGCAAGATTTCATTTTTCATCATAATGAATCCACGTTGGCCTTTATTAAAGAGATAGAAAATTAAAGACATTCAAAATAAAGAAATCAAAAAGCATACCGGAGATGAATCTGGAGACTACTGAGAAGGTGGTGCGAATCAAGAACCATTTGTTTGCTGTGACAGATCGACGGAAGAAATTTGCGTTTCCTATGGGATAGGAAATTGTATATTTGCAATTTGTTTGAAAAGGAAGGGGAGTTGAATTAGAGGTGTATCGAATCATTGAAGATCGTTAACGAAATGGGCGATAGCATATATGTTGGATTTACTGAAGGAGATGACGCGCTTCATGTGTTGAAATTGGAGAAATGCTTGCGGATAAGGAATTGGAGATTCCTCTGGATAAGATTCAATTCGACGATAGATTGTAGTAGCGGAGAAGCCGGTGGAGATTATGGATGGGACTCTCATAGAATTTCTTGTGACGATGAAATTCTAGGCATGGACTGAATATACGTGGGAATGTGAGGACTTCTTTGGAGAAAAGTATCCTCGTTTAACCTAGTGGTACGAAATGTGAGTATCAGAAGAGGAGAACGTCGGGACGTCGTTCCTTTAAGGAGGGGAGGATGAAACACCCCAGAAATCGACGTCACTATTTAATCCTATTTTACGTATATGTTTGAAAATTTTAGAATTTTTGTGGATTATATGTTTGACGGTTTAAGTTGAAACCAAGGTTGGAGGTCTTAATTTTAACGTTTCACGTTTAAGAGTAACCGATGACGATTACGATACCGACGGATGCCCAAAATTTATCTTTTATTATCGACTGATCGATATTTGGATTTTTCGAAGTTTTTATTTTTATTTCGTGTTAAGTCGAGTCGGAACCATTTTTATTGTAACACCCCATTTTGATAAATGGAATGTCACGCGTGATTATGGCGTGTCATCAAAGCATACAAGGATAAATGTGTAAACATTACATGACCATAAAGGAAATACCGGAATCAAACATCGGTATCCCAAAAGTAGAACTCATCACACACAAACATAAGTACTGTAAAGAAAAGGACTAAACAATGTCCATGGAAATGAGTATTAAAGAATAGATAAATGCATAAAGTAAAGAAGGCTAGGAAGCTTCCAATCCATATGCATGTACGCTTAAAGTGTACGAGCGTCCCTGAGTACCTGCCGTTTTGGGAACATGAAAAGGAAAACGGCTGAGCATAACGCTCAGTGCACGGATATACAAGTAAAGCATGAATAATATAAGCATATAATCATGAAGCAGCGGAAAAGACTAAGTCCTGGATAACCTGATTATATCATAGTAAAATTGGTTTTATAGTTTGAAAAGCCTTATGTTTATCTTGTAAAAACTGTTTAATATATTTACCATTAGCCAATATATGTCATGAATTATCAACGTGCATGAATACTTGGAGGGGTGACCTCGTCATGGAAATTAGAGGGGCTGCCTCTAATTTAATATACTGGTTTTGGGTAGGAGAGATCAGCTCCTTGTGAAGGATGCAAGGCACACACCACATTCACACTGAATAATCTACTGAAAACATGTAAACTAGGATGCACCCATACGCCCCACCTGATAATAATAATAATATGACCAAAAGCTGAAAGGGATGCTACGAGCTATCACTCCGCCGTGGTGAAGTCATAACACTGTTGCCTCCAGTGTTATGGTTATGGTACCTCCATAATTAGGTGAAACTTGTCATGCATGTATATGGATTTAGGTATTCTAATTAAACATAAGCAATTCAAAAACATATAAAACATATACTGGGGAAAATAGTTGGCTGCATACGGGGAATCCTAATAAGGAAGAATGTCCATACTGAAAGGACGGAGAATCCGTACCTTGTGTCCAGTGAACGAAGAAGACGAACGGAAGAGAGTCCTACTTCGGTATCACTAATGCTACATAAATACATACGTGTATAAGTATCTGATTACTGAATACGTAACTGGTTTTATATCATGTCTAAGCTTGTTTTATATGTTCATGTCATGTTTTACTGATTTAAGCTTTATACTACGTTTATCATGTATTCTGTCTATTCTGTTTTAATATTTCTTGTATTTCATGTATTATTATACTTGTTGTGTAATAGTAAATAGCCTTTTTAAAAATAGCAGGTTTCCTAAAATAGAAAGTTTCCAAAAATAGAAAGTTTCCAAAAATAGAAAGTTTCCAAAAATAGAAAGTTTCCAAAAATAGATTTACTGCTTAAAATAGATAAGTTTCTAAAAATAGAAAGTTTCCGTAAATAGATTAGCTGCCTTAATTAAATAAGTTTCTAAAAATAGAAAGTTTCCATAATTAGATATAAGCTGGATTATTAAGCTAATTATATAAGCTTAAGTGTTTACTGATTAATATACTAAGTCATGTAATTAAATAGTATTGTTTATTAATTATTTCATGTGAATTAAATAAACTATAGGTTAAAGTATTTAATTAAATATAACATGGTTTAATTAAATAAAGGTAAAAATACTTAGGTTAAAACATGTGTTATTATCTATTAATAATATAACCTAAGTCATGTAAATTAATTAATTATAAGTCATGATTTTAATAATTAATTAATTATATAGTCTAATTAAATGGAAATTACTTAGGTTAAAATTTCGTGTATTAATAATAATATTAATAACCTAAGTCATATAAATTAAATTAATCATGTACATGTTTTAATTAATTTATTTTAGGTCTTGTAAAAATAAACTTGTAAATATAATTAATCTTGTAAAAGTAACCCATGAACCGAACCGTGTTTTAATCTAAACATGTGTAAACCGGACCGGTTTAAACACGTGAACCGGCAACCAAACGCACCCTTGGTCAAAACCTAACCGCAGGCTAGCAAAAGTTCCCACCGGCTAGTCGGCGGTTTCCCTTGCTGTTGCGGCTAGCGTTCCCCCTGCTTTCCTTATTTAGCCACCGGCATAAGCCGGTGGTGGTCCTTTGTTTTAGCCGAGACCCACCCGAGCACAACCATACCCCGACCGAGGTCGGGGTTTCCTTTCTTCCTGTTGCCGAGACACAAGACCACCACACCCAGACCTTGAGATCTCGGTGGTGCGAATCAAAAACAAACCGAGACCCCCTTGGGGCTCGGTTCATGCGTCGGCCAACAAATAAACACCCTTAAGCCCTTAATTAATTTACCCCCATGATTAGTTAACATGTGTTTACTTGTTTTTAAAACATTCATGATTCATGTGTTCTTGATTTAAATAAAAACATGAAAAGAAAAAGGTTTAGGGTTATACCGATCACGTGAATCAAAGGAGGATGAACACACAATAATCCTTGCAATAAATCGAACACCAAAATCAACCAAACACACCCTTGGTGTGTATAATACCCGGCGGCCAAAGAGAGGAGAAGAAAAGGGATTAGGGTTTTTAATTATTTTCTAATTTCTTGAATTATGAAAATAGTTTTCCCTTAATTTTATGTTTAGTAAAATTGCATGGGCTTGGCCCTTGTTTCTTGTTGTAGCCGCGGGTAGGGGGCCCACATGTGGTAACCCATACGTTTTTCGTGTCTAAATAATAAGTGTGTTCTCGTGTTCGTGTTTTACGTGATTTAATAGTTATCGTTCGTGTCTTATTATATTTATTCGTGATCGTAATAAATATACATACATACGTAGTACTAAGCTCATGATTATTTACGTTCATGATTTCATGTTCGTATGTTCGTGATTATAATTATTATTGAAATAATTATCGTGTCTTAATACGTAATAAATAGTTATTGAAATTGTGTATAATGCAGTTCGTTTTTTCTCAGTTCTTGCTAATGGAAAGTCCAACCAATATCGGGTTTTTAATTGTTCTTGGTTGTTAAACTTGCTTGGATATTCTATTTGCTAATTCAACAAATGCTTGCAAAATGGAAAGATATTACCTACTTATATGTAAAACAAATTGCAAATACCACGTTTTTATTCAAGTAAATCTCAAAATGTAAAATATGAAACTAAAGGGACTGAAATTGTAAATTCTATGAAAAATAAATGCTTGAAATGTAAGTTCTAACACTTCTAGGGACTAAAAGTGCAAAACAGTTAACTACAAGGATCAAAAATGCAAATTTTATAACAAACTAACCAAAAGTGTAACAAACTAACAAAATGCTAACTGAATTTAACAACTTTTAAAACTACAAGGATTAACAAAGTGCAAACCCTAAAATAATGGAAGTTTAGCCAGTTATACACACTGTTTAAAACTAAAAGGACCAAAGAGCAATTATGGAAACTTTTTAAGCAAAAACGGGACAAACAAGAAAATAAACTCGTTTGAGCTTAATACTCAACCAAATTTGATGAGACAAATTGCAAAACGTTTCAAATCCAAAATAAGCTACACTTGTCCAAGGAAACTGGCTAAAGTTGAGAAATAAGCAAAAGAGTGCTTATCAATAAGCACAAAATAAGCTATAGCCAAATCTAATCAGTCACAACTTGATTTTTTTATTGAAACTGATTAAGCTATCCAATTAATGAATGGGAAATCAAACTAGAAACTTTTTCATCCAGAAATAAGCTCAGAATCTGAATTAAGCTAAAATTGGGCTTATGTTGACCAAGCGTTGACCAGCTTTTTTTTTCAAAAAGCTAAAAATCTCAAAAATCATGTAACTCAACTACTTAATGGGATTTGTGAAGAAAAATTGCCAAGTTTATGAAGAGAATACTGAGATACAAAATTTCAGTTTACAAGTTACAGAAACTTGCTTTAAGTTGGCTTATCTGATTATTGCTTATATCTAAATGCTTATTGTAAACTGTATAAAATCCTTTTGGAATATGAACCTTTATGATATAAGCCACAAGTGAGAACAAATTTGGTGAAATTTCATCAACTATGGAATGAATACTGATCAATTGAAAATGACAAGTTCTAAAACCAAAACTGAATGAAAACTGACCCAAACATTTTAAGTGCCATTTGCCTGTTTGACCAACTTTTTGACTTGCAAATGACTTCAAACACCTTATTAACACCAATGGACTACAAATGAACTCTAAAACTCCAAATCTTAATACTTGAAAAATCTTTTTATGCTAATCCCAAACACTCCTTTACTGGTTTTACAAACTTTTTACAAAGACTTTTTAAGTTCTGAATTAAGCTGACTCAAATACTTTAGCAGTCTAAACTCAATGATCAAATTGAAAGGTAAAAGGGCTAAATGCAATCAATTAACACTACTAGAACTACAAACCAAATGCAAGGCCAATAGTGACTGAATTAATGCAGAAAGCTAGAATATAATCCAAATCAAAGAACAAGTAAGCAAGATTAAGCTACTAACACTCAAAGATCAATTAATCAACAACTTCAAACAACTTTTATCAGGCATCCATCAAATTTCACTAGGAAAAGAAATCATGCTTTTGACTTTTTGAGAGGAATTGAAACAAGAACTTTTAAAACCTATTGGAGTTATCCTTTGAGAAGAAGAGGAGCGCTGAGCTCTCTTACCCTAGTGATAACCACCACCTTATCACTAGGAAACTATCAATCAACAAGATCAGCTAACAAATCAACAGGAATCATCAAAAAGCTTGAAAACTTCATTGGAACTATGGAAATGACTGAATTCTGATCAAACAGCTATCAAACTCCTTCAATGTCAGTTATGATCAATGAATGATCATAACAAACACTTAACAGCAACAATAGTATCCAATAGCAGCAAGAATTGAACAGGAATGGTAAGAACAATTTTGGCGGGAAAGCTTGAATTCAAAATTTATTAATGGAAAAACGGTTACAAGGTTGTTAGAAGCTAGTAACTAACTAACTAACTCAATAGTTTGTCACACTCTTGAGTAGCTAGGGTAGAATTGAAGGAAAAAGGAAAGTAAATTTGGAACTATGTGTTTTTACAAATTTAAGCTACAAGTGAAAATGAAGTCTAATCCAGCTATTTATAGACATGAAAGAAGAGTTTGTTGGGGTTGGTGACGTGTCAGAACCAATCCCAGCTTGCCACGTGTGGAATTCTGCATATTGCATTTGCAGGTATGAACAAGGAATTGGG
Organism: Glebionis coronaria; assembly: GCA_025667525.1. Classification (NCBI taxonomy): domain Eukaryota; kingdom Viridiplantae; phylum Streptophyta; class Magnoliopsida; order Asterales; family Asteraceae; genus Glebionis; species Glebionis coronaria. The sequence continues at coordinate 384,479,755 of CM046874.1, forward strand.
GATTCTTGATTAAGTGAATGATTTGTTAATTGATTGGCACCATTGTGTTTGTCTCTTCAAAACGATCAAGTTTGGTGTTGAAAATTTTCCATGAAATTGCTTGTAGCTAAAACGCGATCCTGGCAAATTTTTTCCTTGAAGAAGACGCCACGTGTCAGCGTTTAATTGGCTGAAAAAACTTCACACGGATTGAACTGTTGGGATTGGATAATAAATGCAAGGCGGCTGAGTGGATATTTAATATTCAATCCGTGTGCTTTGTTTCCTTTCTTCTCATTGGCTAAATTACTTGTCACATGGATCAAACTTGAATATCTTTCAAAAGTTGGCAGAACAAGTCCTTGTACTTGGCAGATTGTTGATTTGAGCTAGGATCTTCATTCTTTTGACATAATTGGTCCTTTAACTTTGATAACTTGTACAAAATGGTCCTTTGACTGAGTTGACTTGAGAGTTGACCAAGTTTGACTTGAATCTTGATTTTTTACAATATTTGCACTTTAGTCCTTCAACTTTTACAACTTGTCAAGATAGGTCCTTATACTTCAAAGTCTTGTCACTTTTGATCCTTCTTTGTCTTTTTCATCCATTTGAGCTTGATTTTTCCTTGTTTGCTTGAAAATGTATCCTTTTACCTACACAAGTGTACACAAACACAAACATACCACATAACACTGTTTTTGCCAAATAAATTGGTATTTTGCTTCATGTTTTAGGGTTATTTGTTGATAAAAGGATATGAGTTTAAGCTCATATCAAATTCCCCTACACTTGAACATTGTCATGTCCTCATGCAATATTATATATTAGAGCTCAAATTTACATTTCCCTCATAATTAATCCACCTTGGCCATATGAGATGCATCTACACTACTCTAAACTAAATGATGCATGATTTTGACTTTTAATAATGCAATGAACAAAATACAATTCTATCTATATCTTTTTTATTTTTCTTGAAATGGTTTTGATGGAAATAACTCATAAAGAATTCAATGGCTTAGATTAGGGCTTGGGTACCATGGACATTTATCACCCTCAAGTTTCACTTTCCCCATACCAAGCTTAAAAATGGGATCATTGCATTCACAAGTAAAAAGTGCATCAACTTATTCATGACAATTAAATGTGGAACCGGTTATTATTTGAGCAAATTGCTTGTGGGAAAATTTGTCATTTATTTCAAGTGTGAAATATAAGAAGTGTAAAATCCAAAAATAAGGAAGCACGGTTTTAATCCTAAGTAATCTTCTCATCCATTACTTGAAAAACCGCTCACAATTAATACAAGTCCGTTTCAAGAATAATACGTCATTCGCCTTATGTGTAAAATCCTCATGTCATGCTTTCATAAGTAGCTACACACTCGCTAAGGAAAGTAAAATAAAACTCACGCAATAATTTACATCCGCCATCTTTTTGAGACTTTGGATCTTCAACCCCGCAACCCGTCAAGGTAATATTGGATTGGAGCAATCTATTGAATCCCCGCAACCCGTCAAGGTAATATTGGAACTCAATAGTCACTATAATTAACACCACACTGCCCCTCTTGGGAGTCTTGCATTATTTTTTTTTCTTTTTCTTTTTTTTTTTTCTTTTTTCTAGCCACTCATTTTTTTTCATAAGCTGCTCTTATTTTTCTTTATTCCTCACAAAGAAATTTGAAAAGAAGAAAAGGAAAAACACCCGCTAAATATGGAGCATGACATAAGTCTAGTACACATAAAACGTGCTAACTTAGAATCTTAAGACGTACTCATATCAACCATAAATGATTAGCCAAAAATGCATAAGAGATTACAAACCAATTAAAACCGTACTTGATTATTTATTAACAATTATATACATGCGAAGAAAATAGAGATAAAGAAGAGAAGCGTTTAGCCACAAGTAATTGCCATGAAGTCTATCTAGCCCTTTTACACTTGCTTCAACTCTATCATTTCCCATTCTCCACAAATTTAAAATCTCAAATAATGAGATTGGTGGATGCTTAGCCTAATAGACCAATGAAGGACTACATGGTTAAGGATACTAGCTAGAGAATGCTAAAATGAGCAAACTCGGGTTGAGTCAAAATATCCATGGCGGGCCTAATATGTCAAAGAAATCTAAACTTGTTAAAACCATGTTTTATTTTATTTTTTTTTCTTTTTATATCTTTTTGATGAAAAATAAAAGAAGAAATATATACAATGCAAATGTGTTATGCAAAATGATTGATGCAAAAATTATGTATGCATATTTTTGGTGGCCAAAGTTGATCAAAAATTGAAAAATGTTGAAAATTCAATTTTCCATGTTATCATGCAAGACAATGACAAGTTCTAGGTAAGGTCACTTCGATAGAAGACCCCCCTACACTTAAGCTAAACATTGTCCTCAATGTTTAAGAGCATGGAAGTATAAAAACTTCCCCTACACTTATGACAATGAATAGACTTTGCTTAACCCAAGTTAAGGAAAGGACAACTATTAGTGAAATCATGTTTAAGCACAAGGTGTCAATGAAAAATCACTAAAGTAACAAAGTGAACCGGATACAAGGGCCTCCTCCATAAGCTCCAAAGCATGAAATGAGTGAGCAACCCTACAAACAATCATGAAGACAAAAGAAGGTCTCCCCTACACTTATCTCCAAGTCTATGCCTTTATTGCTAACCTACAACACTCTAAACCTAGTTATACGATGCTTGAGTTAATGAGTCTCTAGCTCGACTCGTCCCTCAATGAATTAATTCATGGGGAAAATGGGGACCTCTTGGACCATTTCAACGGAAATGTCCTCCCCAAAGTAATGTTTAACACGGTGACCATTCACTTTAAAATTTGGACCATCGGGTTGGGACAACTCAAGAGTTCCATATGGAAACACTTGAGCAATAGTGAATGGACCGGACCATCTCGACTTAAGCTTGCCCGCAAAAAGCTTCAATCTTGAGTTAAAGAGGAGAACCGGCTCTCCAACTTTGAACTCACGATTCTTGATCTTAGCATCATGCAATTTCTTAGTCTTTTCCTTGTAAAGCAAAGAATTCTCATAGGCATTGGCTCTCAACTCATCCATCTCATTGAGTTGATCTTTCCTATGTGAACCGGCTTGGTTTAAATCAAAGTTAGCCCATTTGAGAGCCCAAGATGCCTTATGTTCTAACTCAAATGGGAGGTGGCATGCTTTTCCATAGACAAGCCTATAAGCTGTACAACCAATTGGTGTTTTAAAATCCGTCCTAAACGCCCACAAAGCATCATCAAGCTTATCCGACCAAGAAGCTCGATGCTCTCCCACCGTTCTCTCTAAAATTCTCTTTAAACCACGATTTGTGACCTCGGTTTGACCATTTGTTTGAGGGTGATACGCGGTAGAAAGTCTATGATTCACTCCATATTTCTTCATAACTCTCGTGAATTGATCATTACAAAAGTGCGTACCACGATCACTTATGATGGCCCGAGGTACACCAAATCTAGCAAACAATTGTTTCAAAAACTTTACAACCACTCTAGCATCATTGGTAGGTAAGGCTTTAGCCTCCACCCACTTGGACACATAATCCACCGCCACAAGTATATACTTGTTTCCCTTAGAGGATGGAAAAGGTCCCATAAAATCAATGCCCCATACATCAAATATCTCACACTCTTGGATAAAATTTTGTGGCATCTCATCATGTTGTGTAATTTTTCCTTGTCTTTGACAAACATCACAAAATTTCACCATCTCTTGGGCATCTTTGTAAATGGAAGGCCAATAGTAACCCGAATCAAAGACTTTCTTGGCGGTGTAGTTAGGCCCAAAATGTCCACCCGTAGGTCCTTTATGACACGCCTCTAAGATCTTAAATGCCTCGGGCCCATCTACACACCGTCTAATGATTTGGTCCGCACATTGCCTAAAGAGATATGGATCATCCCAAAAGTAATACTTAACTTCCTTAAGAAACTTTTTCTTTTGTTGGTAAGTAAGACCCTCAATAAGCACATTGCCCACAAGATAGTTTGCGATATCCGCAAACCAAGGTGTGGCATCCTCTTGGGAAGAGATAGACATGAGCTCCTCTAATGGAAAGGATTCATTGATTTCTTGATGTGGGAAATCTCCTTGAAAAGGATGCTCAAGTCTACTCAAATGATCCGCCGCTAAATTCTCGGCCCCTTTCTTATCACGAATCTCTATCTTAAACTCTTGAAGCAACAAAACCCATCTCAAAAGCCTAGGCTTAGCATCTTGTTTTGTCATAAGATACTTGAGAGAGGAATGATCTGTATACACTATGGTTTTGGAAAGCACAAGATATGGTCTAAACTTCTCAAAAGCATATACTATAGCAAGCAACTCTTTTTCCGTGGTAGTGTAATGAAGTTGTGCACCGGTCATGGTTTTACTCGCATAGTGTATAGGTTGAAAATGCTTATTAACTCTTTGTCCTAAGACGGCCCCCACCGCATAATCACTAGCGTCACACATAAGCTCAAAAGGTAATTCCCAATTTGGAGAAACCAAAACGGGAGCCTTAGTCAATTTTTCCTTAAGAGTTTCAAAAGAGTCCAAACAAGCTTGGTCAAAAATGAAAGGAGCCTCTTTCTCCAAGAGGTGAGTCATCGGTCTAGCTATCTTAGAAAAATCTTGTATAAGGCGCCTATAAAATCCCGCATGACCTAAGAAACTCCTCACATCTTTAACCGAGGTGGGTGGGGGAAGCTTAGCAATCACATCAATTTTAGCTCGATCAACTTCTAATCCCTTATTGGATATCTTGTGTCCTAAAACAATCCCCTCTTTCACCATAAAGTGACATTTCTCCCAATTAAGCACCAAACGTGTTTCCTCACAACGCTTAAGCATTCTCTCAAGATTGGTGAGACATGAGCTAAAGGAGTTTCCAAATACGGAAAAGTCATCCATAAAAACCTCCATGGTTTGCTCTATCATGTCATGGAAAATCGCCATCATGCACCTTTGAAACGTCCCCGGTGCATTACATAAGCCAAAAGGCATCCTCTTGTAAGCAAATGTACCGTAGGGACAAGTGAATGTGGTCTTTTCTTGATCCTTAGGGTCAATGGGTATTTGAAAATAACCCGAAAATCCATCAAGAAAACAATAGTACTCATTTCCCGCTAAGCGTTCAAGCATTTGATCCATAAAGGGAAGCGGAAAATGGTCTTTCCTAGTTGCCTCATTAAGTTTTCTATAATCAATGCAAACTCTCCAACCGGTCACAAGTCTCGTGGGAATAAGCTCATTGTTCTCATTAGGCACCACGGTGATTCCACCCTTCTTTGGAACACAATGAACCGGGCTAACCCATGGAGAGTCGGAAATGGGGTAAATCATACCCGCATCTAAGAGTTTAATCACTTCTTTCTTAATAACCTCATGGATTTTTGGGTTAACTCTCCTTTGGTTTTGAATGGCGGGTTTATAGTCATCCTTCATAAGGATTTTGTGAGTACAAAAATGTGGATCAATTCCCCTTATGTCGGATATTTTCCATGCTAAAGCTTTCTTATGTTTCTTAAGAACTTCAATAAGTTGCTCTTTCTCATCCTCTTTCAACTCTTTAGCAATAATCACCGGTAATTGGTCTTTTCCTTCTAAGAAAGCATATTCTAAGTGGGATGGAAGTTCCTTAAGTTCAATGGGAGGTGGACTCTCTATGGAAGGTTTTACTATGGAAGGTTCCTCAATGGTAATCTCTTGTGGAATAGGAGAAGGAATAGCGTCCTCATTGAGCAACTTTTGGATTGTAAGAATATCTTCTTCCCAATTAATGGGAGAATCATCATCACCAAGAAAGTTGGACTCAAATTCCTCCAAGAGGAAATCACTCTCTCCAAAAGGTGTTAAAGAGGGAGCAATTGAGGCCACGGTTTCAACATGGGGTATCTCATCACTAGCATTCTTACAAGCATCATGAAAGTGTTCATTACACACTTCATCTAGCACATCCACAATGTTAATAGTCTCACAAGGTCTAGACTCCTTAACCTCTTTTCTATCACAAACTTTCCCTAACTTAAACACCACTCTCTCATCTTCTACTCTCATAATTAATTCTCCTTCCGCCACATCTATCAAGGTACGACCTGTTCTCAAAAACAGTCTACCAACAATCAAAGGCACTCTAGGATCCATGTCATAATCAACCACTACAAAGTCGGCCGGAAAGGTAAACTTATCCACACCTACAAACACATCTTCCGCTATACCTACGGGGTGAGCTATGGTTCGGTTGGCTAGTTCAAGAGTCATCCTAGTGGGAGTGAGCTCGGGAAGAGATAGTTGTTTCCAAACCGATAAAGGCATGAGGTTTATGCTCGCCCCTAGATCCGCCAAAGCCATGCAATTTTCAACACCGGGAAAATTACAAGGTATCAAGAAGCGCCCCGGATCTCCAAGTTTTGTTGGTAAGGTTTTAAGTAACACCGTGGAACAATTTTCATTAAGGGATGTGTTGGGCAAATCAACCAATTTTTCTTTGTTTGAGAGCAAATCCTTGAACATCTTAGCAAACTTTGGCATATAAGCAAGAGCTTCCGCAAAGGATATATTGATGTTGAGTTGCTTGAACATCCTTAAGAAATTGGAGACTTGGATGTCATCCTTGTTCTTTAACTTGTCCTTTTTCAACCTTGAAGGATATGGAAGAGTAGGCTTTGGTGTAGGTGGAATAGGTGTTGTGGTGGAAGATTTGTCTTTGTTAGCTTCTTCATTGGGAAGTGTGGAAGGTAAAGGAGAAGTATGAGGTAGTTGAGAAGGTGTGTTTGAGTGAATAGGAGCATTTTGAGGAGGTGGAGTAGAAGTAGAAGGCTTGTCACAAGTAGGAGCACAAGTGGGTTGAACAATAGTAGGTTTAGGAGGTGAAGGATCCTTTGTTGTTGTTCCACTCCTTGTTGTAATAGCATTGACATTGGCCCGTGGGTTTGTTTGTGTGTTGGAAGGTAAAGCCCCTTGTGGTCTTTGATTTAATACCACTAAAACCTTATTGAATTGGTCATTCATTTTCTTCTCCATAGCTTGGAACTTCCTTTCATTCTCTTGATTCATTTTTTGTAAAAGATCCATTGTGTTAAAATCTTGTGGCACATAACCTTGAAAACCTTGAGGTTGGAAAGGTAAAGGTTAGGAGTTAAATCCTTGATTTGGTGGATAAAAGGTATTTGCTTGAGGTTGAAATTGATTGGGTGCCTTGTAGTTATTTCCTTGGTATGGTAGTCTTTGCCCTTGATTCCTTGGTAAAATTTGAGGAGTATTTTGTGGAATTTGGGTGGATGGTTGGGGTGGGAAGCCGGGTGGAGAAAGGTAGTTTTGGGATTTGTAAGAAAGGTTATTTGGATTTATATTAGGCTTGAAGTGTTCACGATGTTCTTTTTGGTAAGCATAGCATTCCCCTTGATACCCTTGCACCTTATCACATTGTTCATAAGAATGGGGACCTCCACAAGTAACACAAGAAATGGTGATGGCATTCACATTATTTGAGGAATTGTTCAATGACATGCCCTTAAAAGTTTGAAGCATTTCTTGTTGTACTTGGAAATTCCTCTCACTATCTCTATCCATCCTTTGAAAAATCGCTTCTTGAAACTTGAGGAGTTGGTTGTCACAAGGGATTTGAGAATTGTTTTGGATAACATGAACTTTTTTCTTCAAATGGATTGTTTGTTTGAACCATTGCCTTAGTCTCAATAATGTCCAAAGCCTCTTGATAGGTCTTAAGAAGAATACTCCCTCCCGCGGAAGCATTGAGTGAATCTTGGTGGTGAGATTTAAGGCCATCATAAAAGAGGCTTATTTGGTGAACTTGATCCAATCCATGATTAGGGCATCGCCTCAACAACTCACTATACTCTTCCCAAGCATCACTAAAGGATTGACTAGGTTTTTGTTGAAAGCCCATAATTAAAGTCCTCAAAGCCATAGTCTTATGTGGAGGAAAGAACTTGTTCAAAAACTTAGTGGTGAAACCATCCCATGTGGTGATACTATCGGGTGGTTGGGTGTCTAACCAATGCTTAGCGGTTCCCTCTAAAGAAAATGACACTAACATCAACCTAATCACCTCATGTAGAACCCCATTATGCTTAATGGTATTGCAAAGTGAAAGGAATCTCTTAAGGTGAGCATGAGGATCCTCATTTTGTTTACCAAGGAAAGGTGATTGTGCAACCATATTGATCATAGATGTATGTAGCTCAAATGTGTTAGCGAGAAAGTCGGGAATCTTAATGGCAATAGAATATCCATGAATGTTGGATTGCATACGTTCATACAAAGTGCGATTATCAATAGCCATGGCTTCTTGTTGTGGAGTCAAAGCACGATTCTCGTGATCGGCTTGGTGGACGATGGTGGTCTTACTCTTTCTCTTTTTCTTCCTTTTCGGAGGAAGAGGTTGTACACCAATCGGTATTTGTGCACGCCCGCGAGTGAGCATGCAACTCAATACGAGGAATGAGAGAGAAGCTCTCATGTGACTTTGAAGAGAAATGGATTATCCTCTTCGAGTTTCAATATTAAATATCCACAAGAAAATAACAATATATGTATATACTACTTTGGGTGCAAGACCCTCAATAAAGCCTTCCTTCTTAGAATACTCCCAAGTGAACGGGGGGTTAGGTGGCGCGAAGCACTTAAGTACCTATTGACCCTTAGATGGCATTTTATAGCACATCGCCTTTCTATTCACTTAAATGTTCGTATTCTTCGAATTGTTGCTTATTGAGAGTATTTATCTATTCTTGCTTTATTTTGTTTGATCGATACACGTGTCAAAGACCGGAACGCCCCTCAACACGGTGTATTGCCTCGGCAATACTTATGGAAGATATGTAGATTGATTGTTCTTATACGTATATGTATTTACTTATAATAATATATGGAAAATATTTTTGTATTTATGAGTTTTTTAAGGGAAAATACTATATGTACATAAAAACCGAGAGAATCCAATAATATATATTTTTGTTTGCAATCTCTTAGGAAAAAGATTGCTTTTTGGATTTTTTATTTTTTTTGGTCAATTCTTTAGGAAAAGAATTGTTTTGTTAATTTTTTAGTTTTTATATAGTTTTATATTTTTGATTTTTTTATTTGTTTTTGATTTATGATACGTAAAAATAACGTTCACAAAATGAACGGATCCCAAAAGCCAATGAAAACCGCCAATCGATAGTCTCTCGTGTAGTCAAAGAACCGGCAGCGGCGCCATTTGAAATTGTGTATAATGCAGTTCGTTTTTTCTCAGTTCTTGCTAATGGAAAGTCCAACCAATATCGGGTTTTTAATTGTTCTTGGTTGTTAAACTTGCTTGGATATTCTATTTGCTAATTCAACAAATGCTTGCAAAATGGAAAGATATTACCTACTTATATGTAAAACAAATTGCAAATACCACGTTTTTATTCAAGTAAATCTCAAAATGTAAAATATGAAACTAAAGGGACTGAAATTGTAAATTCTATGAAAAATAAATGCTTGAAATGTAAGTTCTAACACTTCTAGGGACTAAAAGTGCAAAACAGTTAACTACAAGGATCAAAAATGCAAATTTTATAACAAACTAACCAAAAGTGTAACAAACTAACAAAATGCTAACTGAATTTAACAACTTTTAAAACTACAAGGATTAACAAAGTGCAAACCCTAAAATAATGTAAGTTTAGCCAGTTATACACACTGTTTAAAACTAAAAGGACCAAAGAGCAATTATGGAAACTTTTTAAGCAAAAACGGGACAAACAAGAAAATAAACTCGTTTGAGCTTAATACTCAACCAAATTTGATGAGACAAATTGCAAAACGTTTCAAATCCAAAATAAGCTACACTTGTCCAAGGAAACTGGCTAAAGTTGAGAAATAAGCAAAAGAGTGCTTATCAATAAGCACAAAATAAGCTATAGCCAAATCTAATCAGTCACAACTTGATTTTTTTATTGAAACTGATTAAGCTATCCAATTAATGAATGGGAAATCAAACTAGAAACTTTTTCATCCAGAAATAAGCTCAGAATCTGAATTAAGCTAAAATTGGGCTTATGTTGACCAAGCGTTGACCAGCTTTTTTTTTCAAAAAGCTAAAAATCTCAAAAATCATGTAACTCAACTACTTAATGGGATTTGTGAAGAAAAATTGCCAAGTTTATGAAGAGAATACTAAGATACAAAATTTCAGTTTACAAGTTACAGAAACTTGCTTTAAGTTGGCTTATCTGATTATTGCTTATATCTAAATGCTTATTGTAAACTGTATAAAATCCTTTTGGAATATGAACCTTTATGATATAAGCCACAAGTGAGAACAAATTTGGTGAAATTTCATCAACTATGGAATGAATACTGATCAATTGAAAATGACAAGTTCTAAAACCAAAACTGAATGAAAACTGACCCAAACATTTTAAGTGCCATTTGCCTGTTTGACCAACTTTTTGACTTGCAAATGACTTCAAACACCTTATTAACACCAATGGACTACAAATGAACTCTAAAACTCCAAATCTTAATACTTGAAAAATCTTTTTATGCTAATCCCAAACACTCCTTTACTGGTTTTACAAACTTTTTACAAAGACTTTTTAAGTTCTGAATTAAGCTGACTCAAATACTTTAGCAGTCTAAACTCAATGATCAAATTGAAAGGTAAAAGGGCTAAATGCAATCAATTAACACTACTAGAACTACAAACCAAATGCAAGGCTAATAGTGACTGAATTAATGCAGAAAGCTAGAATATAGTCCAAATCAAAGAACAAGTAAGCAAGATTAAGCTACTAACACTCAAAGATCAATTAATCAACAACTTCAAACAACTTTTATCAGGCAGCCATCAAATTACACTAGGAAAAGAAATCATGCTTTTGACTTTTTGAGAGGAATTGAAACAAGAACTTTTAAAACCTATTGGAGTTATCCTTTGAGAAGAAGAGGAGCGCTGAGCTCTCTTACCCTAGTGATAACCACCACCTTATCACTAGGAAACTATCAATCAACAAGATCAGCTAACAAATCAACAGGAATCATCAAAAAGCTTGAAAACTTCATTGGAACTATGGAAATGACTGAATTCTGATCAAACAGCTATCAAACTCCTTCAATGTCAGTTATGATCAATGAATGATCATAACAAACACTTAACAGCAACAATAGTATCCAATAGCAGCAAGAATTGAACAGGAATGGTAAGAACAATTTTGGCGGGAAAGCTTGAATTCAAAATTTATTAATGGAAAAACGGTTACAAGGTTGTTAGAAGCTAGTAACTAACTAACTAACTCAAGAGTTTGTCACACTCTTGAGTAGCTAGGGTAGAATTGAAGGAAAAAGGAAAGTAAATTTGGAACTATGTGTTTTTACAAATTTAAGCTACAAGTGAAAATGAAGTCTAATCCAGCTATTTATAGACATGAAAGAAGAGTTTGTTGGGGTTGGTGACGTGTCAGAACCAATCCCAGCTTGCCACGTGTAGAATTCTGCATATTGCATTTGCAGGTATGAACAAGGAATTGGGGATTCTTGATTAAGTGAATGATTTGTTAATTGATTGGCACCATTGTGTTTGTCTCTTCAAAACGATCAAGTTTGGTGTTGAAAACTTTCCATGAAATTGCTTGTAGCTAAAACGCGATCCTGGCAAATTTTTTCCTTGAAGAAGACGCCACGTGTCAGCGTTTAATTGGCTGAAAAAACTTCACACGGATTGAACTGTTGGGATTGGATAATAAATGCAAGGCGGCTGAGTGGATATTTAATATTCAATCCGTGTGCTTTGTTTCCTTTCTTCTCATTGGCTGAATTACTTGTCACATGGATCAAACTTGAATATCTTTCAAAAGTTGGCAGAACAAGTCCTTGTACTTGGCAGATTGTTGATTTGAGCTAGGATCTTCATTCTTTTGACATAATTGGTCCTTTAACTTTGATAACTTGTACAAAATGGTCCTTTGACTGAGTTGACTTGAGAGTTGACCAAGTTTGACTTGAATCTTGATTTTTTACAATATTTGCACTTTAGTCCTTCAACTTTTACAACTTGTCAAGATAGGTCCTTATACTTCAAAGTCTTGTCACTTTTGATCCTTCTTTGTCTTTTTCATCCATTTGAGCTTGATTTTTCCTTGTTTGCTTGAAAATGTATCCTTTTACCTACACAAGTGTACACAAACACAAACATACCACATAACACTGTTTTTGCCAAATAAATTGGTATTTTGCTTCATGTTTTAGGGTTATTTGTTGATAAAAGGATATGAGTTTAAGCTCATATCAGTTATCGTGTTATAACACGTACGTAATACTTGTAATTCTTGTTCGTGAAACGTAAACATGCTATAAAAGGAAAGTTCTAATCATGTACGTACGATCGTAAGGGTACTATTCATGGTAAAAGCATGCGGGTTTTACAACTCTTCCCCCCTAAAAAGAATAATTCATCCCCGAATATAGATAAAGTAAACTGGAAAAGAAGAACATACCCGAATTTAAAATATGAAATGAGGGTACGAAGCCCGGATAGACTCCTCTGTTTCCCAAGTGGCTTCCCGCTCGGTATGATCCCTCCAAAGGATTTTGACGAATGGAATCGTCTTCCTTCTCATGACTCGTTCTTGTCTGTCAAGAACTTGTTCGGGTTCTTCTATGAAAGTGAGATCTTCACGAATCTGTTCCAGTGGATACTGAACCATGTGAAGGGGATGATACTGGTACCCTTTGAGTAAGAACACATGGAAAACATCGTGAACATGAGAAAGTTGCTGAGGTAACGTTAAACTGTAAGATACTTCACCGACTCGTTCAATGACATCAAACGGTCCGATAAACCGAGGACTGAGCTTCCCTTTTATTACAAAACGTCTAACACCACGTGCCGGCGAAACCTTAAGGAAAACGTGATCTCCTACGTTAAAATGTAAGTCCCTGAATTGGAGGAAAACAGGAATGCCGTTTGTTTTCAGTGAAATCGTGAAGCAACAATTGTCATATGAGGATTAAGGCAGCGCTATTTTGGAGGTTTCGAATGGACGAGAAACGTTGAACGCCGACATATTGGAGTAAGGAAAGTTGACGTTATTTGACTGGACCGGAGATGAATCTGGAGACTACTGAGAAGGTGGTGCGAATCAAGAACCATTTGTTTACTGTGACAGATCGACGGAAGAAATTCGCGTTTCCTATGGGATAGGAAATTGTATATTTGCAATTTGTTTGAAAAGGAAGGGGAGTTGAATTATAGGTGTATCGAATCATTGAAGATCGTTAACGAAATGGGCGATAGCATATATGTTGGATTTACTGAAGGAGATGACGCGCTTCATGTGTTGAAATTGGAGAAATGCTTGCGGATAAGGAATTGGAGATTCCTCTGGATAAGATTCAATTCGACGATAGATTGTAGTAGCGGAGAAGCCGGTGGAGATTATGGATGGGACTCTCATAGAATTTCTTGTGACGATGAAATTCTAGGCATGGACTGAATATACGTGGGAATGTGAGGACTTCTTTGGAGAAAAGTATCCTCGTTTAACCTAGTGGTACGAAATGTGAGTATCAAAAGAGGAGAACGTCGGGACGTCGTTCCTTTAAGGAGGGGAGGATGAAACACCCCAGAAATCGACGTCACTATTTAATCCTATTTTACGTATATGTTTGAAATTTTTAGAATTTTTGTGGATTATATGTTTGACGGTTTAAGTTGAAACCAAGGTTGGAGGTCTTAATTTTAACGTTTCACGTTTAAGAGTAACCGATGACGATTACGATACCGACGGATGCCCAAAATTTATCTTTTATTATCGACTGATCGATATTTGGATTTTTCGAAGTTTTTATTTTTATTTCGTGTTAAGTCGAGTCGGAACCATTTTTATTGTAACACCCCATTTTGATAAATGGAATGTCACGCGTGATTATGGCGTGTCATCAAAGCATACAAGGATAAATGTGTAAACATTACATGACCATAAAGGAAATACCGGAATCAAACATCGGTATCCCAAAAGTAGAACTCATCACACACAAACATAAGTACTGTAAAGAAAAGGACTAAACAATGTCCATGGAAATGAGTATTAAAGAATAGATAAATGCATAAAGTAAAGAAGGCTAGGAAGCTTCCAATCCATATGCATGTACGCTTAAAGTGTACGAGCGTCCCTGAGTACCTGCCGTTTTGGGAACATGAAAAGGAAAACGGCTGAGCATAACGCTCAGTGCACGGATATACAAGTAAAGCATGAATAATATAAGCATATAAGCATGAAGCAGCGGAAAAGACTAAGTCCTGGATAACCTGGTTATATCATAGTAAAATTGGTTTTATAGTTTGAAAAGCCTTGTGTTTATCTTGTAAAAACTGTTTAATATATTTACCATTAGCCAATATATGTCATGAATTATCAACGTGCATGAATACTTGGAGGGGTGACCTCGTCATGGAAATTAGAGGGGCTGCCTCTAATTTAATATACTGGTTTTGGGTAGGAGGGATCAGCTCCTTGTGAAGGATGCAAGGCACACACCACATTCACACTGAATAATCTACTGAAAACATGTAAACTAGGATGCACCCATACGCCCCACCTGATAATAATAATAATATGGCCAAAAGCTGAAAGGGATGTTACGAGCTATCACTCCGCCGTGGTGAAGTCATAACACTGGTGCCTCCAGTGTTATGGTTATGGTACCTCCATAATTAGGTGAAACTTGTCATGCATGTATATGGATTTAGGTATTCTAATTAAACATAAGCAATTCAAAAACATATAAAACATATACTGGGGAAAATAGTTGGCTGCATACGGGGAATCCTAATAAGGAAGAATGTCCATACTGAAAGGACGGAGAATCCGTACCTTGTGTCCAGTGAACGAAGAAGACGAACGGAAGAGAGTCCTACTTCGGTATCACTAATGCTACATAAATACATACGTGTATAAGTAATACTTGTGATTTTACCCTAAAGTATCAAAAATCGTTAGTCCCAAGTCTTTTCGAATTGAAAACCGGTCTTAAGTGCGACTTAATCGTCTTTTGGTGAATCAAGAGAATGGTTTGGTTTGTTTGTTTTAAACTATTAGCAAGTAATTAAAATGTCGTTGAGGAAATTTAAAGCTTTGACAAAATTAAACTTAAAGTTAATTTATGAAAATACTTAAAACTTAAAAACTTTGTAAAACTTGAAAACTTGAAAACTTAATCAATTGGAATAAAACAATTAATGTCCATTGGAATACACCAAAATTGCAACCATCGGAATGTCACTATAATTACTCGTCGGAATAATTCAAACAAGAGTCCATCGGAATATTAAACTTACAACCATCGGAATGTTGCAATGAGTATCTATCGGAATGATGCTGTCGCAATGTTCCTATCTAAAAATGGGCAGCACTTCGCCTTAACCAAGACCTTAAGACCCGTCGGAATATGCGATCGCAATAAGCGATCGCAACCCAGATCGGAATAAGGGGTAATAACCAACCGATCGCAAAGTGGAACCCTATTGGGTTATTGCGATCAAATACCGAAAACTATCGGAATGTGTAGAAGCCGTCGGAAAGTGTACCAAAACCCTTGTTTTGCGATGGATGGCAATAGTTACGAAATTGGTGGCAAGAGTGAATCTCAATAAGCAAATGCAATAAGCTATTCTAACCGGATCTTAAACAATTCAAAAAGCTTAAATTCGACAACTTTTCAAGATATGAAATCAAGAACTTTATGAAAGAGACTTTTAAAATAACTAATTCCTTTATCAAATCCGAAAATCAATAAGCTAAAACTCGAATAAGCCAATAAGCGTTACAAGCTTATGTCCTAAACGCGAAAGAACTTATGTGTAAACCAAGAAGATCAATCCTTCAACCACGAAATCATAAAATCATACGCATGAAGTATGATATTCGGATCAAAGGTAAAATAAATCAAGAAGTAGAGAATGAGACTTAAAATTTAAAAGCTTAAAATCGAACTTTGATTAATGAAAATAAACAATACAAAGATGTTCAATCTTGAAAGATTAAGAAAGAAGATGAAATTTAGTGAGAGAAAGTTTAAAAATCTCTCTCTCTAAAACTAGAGAAAACTAAGAAAAATAAAAACTAGCTAATTAACTAACCACCCTCCTAATGACTATTAGGAGGGTATTTATAGGGAAGGTGGAAGGAGTGCATGTGTTGCATCTTCTTGCTTGCTTTCTTCACGTTTTCTCGACTCGACTTTAATTCTTTGTCTTTGTCATCTCGGGATTTGAACTTGTCTTTTTAATTTTCTTCTTCTATTAGACTTAAGTTCTTCGACTTCGTTAAACTTCCGTCTTTTAGACTTTTTCTTCGATAAATCTTCAGAATAGGCCTTGGACTTCCGTTCTTTTTGCACTCTTGATCTTTTGACTTCGTCTTTTCCCGTTTTCTTCGATAAAAGCCCGTGAAAGCCCGTGTTTTCTTCCTTTTTCATATTTTGGTCCTAAATCACAATAAAAACACAAACCACGCATGATTCCGACTTTTACGACATAAATCACACGTTTTGGTCTTGTTATTATTGGAAATAAGTGGTAAAAGGATAAGTGTTTTCACACTTATTAAATCCCCTACACTTGACCATTGCAATGCCCTCATGCAATGCATTAATTTTAAAGTACGGTTTACATTTTCCATCATAAATAACCTTCCTTGGCCTTTATTAAATACTAAACATAAAAGATAGAAATAAGTAAAGAAATTAAAAACTTACATTGGGTTTTGGCGGCCATGAACATTTATCATCCTCAAGTTTCACGTTCCCCATACCAAGCTTAAAAACGAGATCATTGTTATTATAAGTTAGCAAACTATCACGAACTCATGTGGGCCAATTATTCACTTAGACTCCCTTATTCCTAGGTGTATCTCTTATATTTTATTTTTGTCTTGAATGATCACGAGGATGCATTGTTAGACTTATTTTGATAGTTATTTAGTCCAAAAATAAGGTGAACGATTTAATCAATAGTTAGCTAAAGGACCAAATCTTTTAAAACTGCTTCTCGGGACCTCATAAAGTTCATATCTTGGCATAACTCGCTTCACGATTTGAGACCTTTCTCGGACCGATATTTGGCAGCGACTTCATACTTCGAATCTTTGAGAGATGTTCTTGAAATTATGGTCTTCTCTTCATAATAGGAATTTCTTCACTTGAAGTTTTGAGAGATTCTTCATCTTTGGACCACGACTTCTTCATTTTTCTCCAATCTTTATTTTGGACTTCGATATACAACGATCCGCCTCCTTTTAGGACTTGGATCTATTTATCCTCATACCTTGTTAGGGTCTTTTCGGATAGACTTCTCCATGACTTTTGGGGAGTTTTTGCTTTTCGTCGTGTGTCTCGATCCTTCATATTGATTTTCGATAAATGATTCTTCACATCACTTTTGGATCTTTAGCAACAAAATGTAGCCCTCATGCCTTTTAGGGCCTTTTTGGATAAGCCAATCTTCGCATCCCGCTTCAATAAGTTATGCCTTGGCTATGAACTCTAATTAATACCGAGCAACTTTTAAACGATCTGGGGCTAGAAGCTAAGTAACCTTTTAAATCGTACAACCTTATTTATTGCAGTTAAATTTATTAACAAACAGAGGGAGAATAGGCTTATAATTAACTCACATAAATTCACGAAAGAATACCAAACTTATAATTGACTCTATCATCTCTCGTTCTCCATAATTTAAAATCTCAAGGAATGAGACTCGTGGATGCTTAGCCTATTAAATCAAAGTTTTGGGTTTTCGAGTCGCCTATAGGATCTTGCAACTTCTTAGACTTTTTCAAGTTTAGAAATCGCATTTTAAAGCTCCCTTGATAAACGACTCTCTAGGATCAATTATAGGAACTTGCGAAAAGTTCTTGTTCTTAACCCGTGAGAGTTAAGACTTTCGCGTTTTATAGCTCCCTATATAATAGCCTAGCAAAACTCGACTTAAACACGTTAAGGATACTAGCTAGAGCAAACTTAGATAAGTAAACTCGGATTGAGTCAAATGTTCACGACTAAGAAAAATATAAAACCACTTTATTGAAGAACTATTCTAGCAATGGGAAGAAACTAATCATGATAAAGGAAAATACAACTATACAACTAGGCCAAAATAGATTAAAAATTTTGAAAAATGTCGAAAAATCAAATTTTCCGGTTAAAATGAGGGCAAATTCATGGAAAAGACCACTTACTTCGATAGAAGTCCCCCCTACACTTATGGTGAAAATAGATAGAACTCCCCGGCAGCGGCACCATTTTAATGTATAGATTTTACTAGTTGAAAGTTCGTTATTCTCGATATCTCCTCGAATTGATTTCTGGTTAATTGTGTGAGATTAGTTGTTCTTGGTGAATCAAAGATTTTTTTGGTTTTGGTAAAATAAATGTGCAAGACTTAAAATAAAGGACGGGAAATTAAAACTAAAACTAGTTGAAACGTAAACGGTGCAATATTTAAAACGTTAAAAGTAAATGACGTAAAATTAAAACTTAACGAAAAGTAAATTGACAATTAAATAAAAATGAGGACTTAATCAAAATAGACTAAAGATAAAACGAGAACAATAGACACTTAAACAAAATACTAAAACAAAACAAAATACCAATCGGAATACACCCGATCAGAATCCATAAGGATCCGATCGGAATGTTCCCGTCGGAAAGGATGGTCGGAATGTGTGAAAAAGAGATTTTTTAGTCCTTTTAATTTTCGTTCCACGGATCGACTCGAATTGAAAGCCAACTTTATCGTAGAGATTAATTGTTTTTGGTGACGATATCTTTTTGAATTTTTTAAACTAAAAGGCTAATTAAAAATTAATCTAATAAAACTTAAGCGTTAAACTTAATCTAATTTAAACTAAAACGAAAATTCTATAAACTAATTTTGAAATCAAAATTTAACTTTTAATAAAACTTAATAAATTGAAAAAGACTAATTTTAAAACTTTAAAGAAAACTATTTTTAAAACTATATAAAAAAAAACTATTTTTAAATAAATTAAAATGAAAAGTAATTTTAAATTATAAAAGTAACTAAAATATTTTTTTTGTCTTTTTGAATTTTTATAAAAAAAAACTGAATTAAATGATAAAACTTTTTAATTAAAATTAAAACTAATAAAGCTTATATTAAACTAATCACTAAAACTGCCACTAAAAATTTAAACCTATATTAAATAAATGGAGCGAAACAAAACACAAAAAGAGTGCTAGCCTACTGGTTGGGACGAATTGATGTGATACGAAGGGTCTGGGGTTCGAATCTCACCCCAGAAAGATTTGCTTAATATTTTTAACTTTTTGGAACTTTGATATTTTGGACAAATTAATATCTCAGACCAATTGTGTCTGAGAATAGCAGTGAAACAATAAGCGCACAACCAAATAACAAGCTAAACAAATATAAGCAGGAACCAAAAAAAAACAGATAAGCAGTAAGATAATAAGTTAAAACAAACCAAGCAGTCAATAAGCTGAACTTAGATAAGCATAAACCAAATAAGCTAACAAGGTAAAAAAAAACATATAAGCTGAAAATCTAAAAAAAAGCAATGACTAAATATCAAATAAGCTGGTACAAATAAGCTAATAAAAACACCCAAAAAGCTGAATCTGATAATCTAGCTAAACGAACAATAAACTAACTCAAATAAAGCTAATAACAAATAAGCTCCTAATCAATAAGCTACTAAACCGACCTAAAAAAGCTGAATAACCTATGATGAAAATAAACTGAAACAAATAAGCAGACTTAAGTAAACTTCTGTAATTCAGAAAATCAGTAACTAAATAATTAAACAATACCAGCAGACTTAAAACTACAAATACTCAGCGAAACTTCACTATTCAGCAGATTAGCAAAAATATCAGATAAATCAAAGAGATTATCAGTCAAACCTAAGCTATTCATCTTGATCAGTCAAGTAACAGATTCAAAACTAAACAACTCATATAGAATCCAAACAAACTGGTTTTAATGAAATTAAACAGCAAATCTTTAGTTAACTCGAAACTTAAACAATATATCATTTATCTTGAAGCAAATTATCAACTACTCCTATAACCGAATTAAAACAAACAGTAAAACACAACTATGTAAATTAAATCAAGCGAATTAAAATCTTATTGAGAAACAACCAAGCTATAAAGATCTTAAGCAAAATCTATAACATATTATCTACTCAAATATCAAAAAAAATCTCTTAACAGCAAAACAAGATTTAATCTAACATAAACATTAAACTTAAAAGAAAATAGCACCTATTGGGATAACCGTTGAGCCGAAGGTTGTGCTGAACAACCTTATGAACCGAAACCGAAAACCACCGTTAAACACCAAACCGTTACCATCACCTTTCGGCAAATCCTACTCGAACAGTAACCTTTGAATCTTTCCAGTGGGGAAAGATTTAACTCCTTTCTTTTATATTTTTTTTATATTACGAACAGTAAACAAAACAAATATGAAAAAGATTTTTGGATTAAAAATTAAACTGAGACTTGGACCGAAAAATAAATTGAGACGGAATATTAATTAAAATTTACTTTTTCATTAATCAATAAAAGAGAGTACAATTGCTGGAAATTAAAGATTACAGAAACCCTAATCTAATCCTACTCCTAAAATTAATTAAATAAAACTGAAAATAAAAGAAAAGCTTATACAAATACATGATTAAGGGGGGTTTTATAGGGATCCCCCGAACCTTCTAGGACTCCTTGGTGCCCACGTCTTAAAATATTGGCCGCATATCTCTTCTTTTTTTCTTCTTTCTTTATCCAACGGCTGAGATTAAAGCCCTTGACTCGGATTGCCAGCGTGGAGTTGGATGAGGACCACTTTATGGGTTCTTGATCCGAAAACTTTGGGGGTTTTAAGTGGATTTGGGGGAATTAATTAAATATGTAAAAAGCCCCAATTTTAACTGATTAGAATTAGTTATAGGGTAATTTAGGGTTTGTGGAGAGGGTGAAAAGTTGCGTGTGTTTAGGGAGAGAAGGAGTGAGTTCCTTTGTTATTAACGAAGGATAATGAGATGGGAAGTAAAAGTTTTATTATTTAAAGTGATGGGAAAAACACGTGTGTGGGTGTCTGGTGTTGACCGTGAGAGATAGAGAGAGTTGACTGGGGACTTTACCCAGCAAAAATCAAAGTTACTCCTTCTTTATTCATAAATTGGGCTTTAGCCCAATATAATTTTAATTCGCCCCTTTCTTTATGTATTGATAATTGGGCTTTGGCCCAAATCTGTTTTAAACCTTTTTTATCCGAATGATATGAGTTGGGCCATATGGGCTTAAGTGAGAAAATAGCTCTTTTTAGCTTATGTTAATGGGTTTTTAGGCCCATTAATCCAAATGTGGGTCCCACAAGCCCGATTAACTCCATACATATTAAATCCGCTAATAACGAGCTTGATTTTGGCTTTTGTCGATCTTTTCTTCAAACTTGTCTCGGTTTAGCCGGTTTTCGTGAACTTGGGCACACTTTTGATCTTTTGACTTTGTCTTCGTCTTTTCTTGGACTTTTCTTCAACATTTGACCGTGAAATCCCGTGTTTTCTCTTCTTTTGATCATTTGTACCTATTTAAACACAAAAACACAAAACCACGCGTAATTACGACTTTTACGACATAAAACACATGATTAGGTCTTGTTTTTCCTTGATTTTAGTGGCAAAAGGATAAGTGTTTTCACACTTATTAAATCCCCTACACTTGACCATTGCAATGACCCCATGCAATGCATAGTTTTAAAGCATTAAGTTACATTTTTCTCATGATTAATCCATCTCGGCCTTTATTAAGATATTCTATTATTACTACGATAAAAAGATAAAGACTAAAAAGGAAGCAAAAGTTTTAACATTTTATTTAACTTGGAAATTATTCGATGGAAGAAACTCGTAAAGAAATCTAAGACTTGGATTAGGGCTTAAATGTCATGAATATAAATCACCCTCAAGTTTCACGTTCCCCATACCAAGCATAAAAACGAGATCATTATTAATACAAGTTAGCACAACTAACACATACTCATGTGGTTTAGTTAATCACTTAGACCCCCTTATTCCTACGGTGTATCTCTTATATTTTATTTTTGTCTTGAATGATCACGAGGATGCATTTTTGACTTATTTCGATAATTTATTAAGGCCGAAAATAAAGTGGGACGATTTAATCAATAGTTAGCTAAAGGACAAAATCTTTTAAAACTGCTTCTCGAAACCTCAAAAAGTTCATATCTTGGCATAACTTGTTTCACGATTTGAGACCTTTCTCGGACCGATATTTGGCTTGTACTTCAAACTTCAAATCTTGAGAGACGATCTTGAAATTATGGTCTTCTCTTCATTTTGGTATACATCTTCATAAGGAGTGAAAGATGCTTCAAACGTTGACCACGACTTCTTCATTTATCCTCTTCTTTATTTAGGATTTTGATATACAACGATCCGCCTCCTTTTCGGACTTGGATCTATTTATCCTCATACCTTGTTAGGGTCTTTTTGGATAGACTTCTCCATGATCTTTAGGGGAGTAATTGCTTCTCGTCGTGTGTCTTGATCCTTCATATCAATTTGGATTAATGATCTTCACATCATCTTAGGATCTTTAGCAAAAAGTGAATCCTCATGCCTTGTTAGGGCCTTTTTGGACTCGGGTATCCTCATGCCTTTTAGGGCCTTTTTGGATAAGCCAATCTTCGCATCCCGTTTCAATAAGTTATGCCTTGGCTATGAACTCTAATTAATACCGAGCAACTTTTAAACGATCTTGTGCTAGAAGCTAAGTAACCTTTTAAATCGTACAACCTTATTTATTGCAAATATATTTATTAACAAGTGATGGGAGAAAAAGTTCATAACTAACTCACATAAGTTAATGAAAGAATACCGAACTTATAATTAACTCTATCATCTCTCGTTCTCCACGATTTAAAATCTCAAGGAATGAGACTCGTGGATGCTTAGCCTAATAAACCAATTAAGGTCCATATGGTTAAGGATACTAGCTAGAGTAAACTTGGATAAGTAAACTCGGGTTGAGTCAAAATATTCACGACGGGCCTAATATATCAAAGATATCTAAACTTGTTAAAACCATTTTATATATTTATTTATTTTTTACTTTATTCTTGAAATGAAAAATATAAGATGCGATGATAAAAGGAAAGAAAATAAATAAAAATACTACTAGGCCAAAATAGATCAAAAATTTGAAAAACGTTGAAAAAAAATTTTAAAATTTTCCGGTAAAATGGGGTCAAATTCATGGAAAAGACCACTAAAATTTTGATAGAAATCCCCCCTACACTTAATATAAACATTGTCCTCAATGTTTAAGCATGTGGGAGAATAAACTCCCCTACACTTAGGACATTGAGTACATTGTTTAAAATCGAGCTAAGGAAGGGACAACTAAAGTGATTACATTTATTCGTTTTATTTATATACAAGATTGAATCACAATAGCAAAAACTTATCGAAGGAACCGGGTACACGGGTAACACGGGAACACGGGTCACGTCAAAAGCACCAAAAGTGGATCATCAAAGCACATGTACCTACACAACACACAAAACAAACAACCCACACGGCTCCCCCTACACTTATTGGTGAAAATAGATAAAATATAGATAATCGGGTTGCCTCCCGAGAAGCGCTTGTTTTTGTTAACCGAGTCACGAGCCTGACTCGACCCCGAATTAAATGGTCCATGGGGAAGCCTCGATTATAATACCGGGATCAAAGATTTTGTCCTCGGTCCCGGAGGAACATAATAAATGAGAGGCAGGAGGATAAGTCATCAAAGGTAAAAAGGTCCTCTCAACATACGAAAAGTATGTGAGGTCGTGATCCACGGGAGGTGGGATGGGTAAAGGAGACAAATTGTCATCCCCCAAAGACATAGGATGGTCACTATTCGACAAAGCCGTAAAGGTATCAATCAAAGAATGGTCAATGTCACCTCCCGGGTCAAAGCATTCATCCTCATGAACGTGAATCTCTTCGATTTCTTCATCATAGATAGGCTCGTCAAACAAAGGTTTGTTCCCTTCATTTAGGATTTTAGAAATTCTCTCGAAAAGATCACGATCAAGTACGAAACCGTCATTCATTTGTGGGATTTGTTGATATGTTAAATCCTCACGAATGTGGTGAACGTAATTCTCATTAGAGGAGTGTTGATTAGGTAACTCCTCGAGAATTGGATGAGAATCGATGGTAGAATCAAAGGTAATTGGCGAAGAGGCAAATGTGAATTTTTCAAAATCCGAGTTCTCAAAATCAATATCAATATCAAGTTTTAAAACACCATTTGCCTTCTCATCAATACCATGATCACAATTAAGCTCATGCGAGAAATCCAATAACACGGGATCATAAAAAGCATCCTCGTGATGGAATTTCTCGATACTTGGGGTATAAAAGTCATCACTATGGAGTAAAGAATCCGATAAATCATGATCATGGTTTTTAAAAGTCGGTCTTGGTAAAATAGGCGAATCATCCTCATCCGATCCCGAGGAATAATTAAAAATGTAGTCGGAATCACAAGATAACTCATCCCTATCTACAAACTCCTTAGGTGTAGGACAACTTATGGGTTCTTCTTCTATGCACTCACACTCCTCAAAAATTGGTTTCTCAAAACATGTCTCGCTAAGAGGATTTGAAGAAAGCATAAAGTCATTTGAAGGGGTAGGTGAAGGAGGCATAAAAGAAATGGGGTCATCAACGGGTAATGAAGGCTCAAGAATAATCTCGAGAATTTCCTCAATAGGTGAGGAAAGAGGAGAGCGAATAGTATCCGTGGGTGTCAACACCGGAGGGTGAGTAAAACTCATGATAGTCTTCGGGCCTTGTCTCTCCTTTATTGGCGGAGAGATGGAAGGGTCCACAGTGGGAACATCACTACTAGTAGTGGTGTTAGCCTCAATATCATCACTCAAAGACGGCTCAATAACAAATTGATCTTGATAGGTTTCTAAAAAGAGCATGAATTTCTTATCGGTTTCTTCTTGCATTTCTCTTAAGAGTCTACCATGTTCCTCAAGTTTATTAAGAATTAAATCCATTTGTGAAATACTCCCTTGATTATAGTTTTGAAAATTGCCTTCATTTGAAAAACCTTCATTATTTGAAAACCCTTGATTTTGAAATTCCCCATAAAACCGTTGATCATATTGTGGTGGTTCACTATTTGTAGGAAAACTAGGGGAGCCAAAATAAGTATTAGTATCATAACACATACTTTCCTCACTATAATAAACCTCCTCATAAGTTTTGTCACAATTAAAATAAGCATGAGGCCCACCACAAGTCGAACACTCCTCGGACATAATCTTATAACGCTCTTCTTGTAATATTTCCCAAATCGGACGATTATCCATGGTAGTGTCGAAAGAAATCGAAAATAACAATTATAATGCTACGTAATATATTATAGTAAAAGAAAAATCTTTTTGTATTTTTTTAGAAAAATATATATTCACAAGAAAAATCGAAAGAAATCGAACTAAAAAAATTAACACTAATACGTAATATTTTTGGTGTAATACTTTTAGGAAAAAGTATTACTTTTTGCTTTTTTAATTTTTTTTTTGGTGCAATTCTTAGGAAAGAAATTGCTTTTGTGATTTTTTAATTTTTTTTTGTATTTTTAAGTTTTTGATTTTTTTGTATTTTTGATTTTGTTGCAGGAAACGTAACGTTCAAAAAGAACGGATCCCAAAATCCAAACGTCTTCACGAAAAATCGTCAATCGTACGAGCGAAGCGGCAGCGGCGCCATTTTGAAAAATAGATTTTTTAGTCCTTTTAATTTTCGTTCCACGGATCGACTCGAATTGAAAGCCAACTTTATCGTAGAGATTAATTGTTTTTGGTGACGATATCTTTTTGAATTTTTTAAACTAAAAGGCTAATTAAAAATTAATCTAATAAAACTTAAGCGTTAAACTTAATCTAATTTAAACTAAAACGAAAATTCTATAAACTAATTTTGAAATCAAAATTTAACTTTTAATAAAACTTAATAATATGAAAAAGACTAATTTTAAAACTTTAAAGAAAACTATTTTTAAAACTATATAAAAAAACTATTTTTAAATAAATTAAAATGAAAAGTAATTTTAAATTATAAAAGTAACTAAAATATTTTTTTTTTGTCTTTTTGAATTTTTATAAAAAAAAACTGAATTAAATGATAAAACTTTTTAATTAAAATTAAAACTAATAAAGCTTATATTAAACTAATCACTAAAACTGCCACTAAAAATTTAAACCTATATTAAATAAATGGAGCGAAACAAAACACAAAAAGAGTGCTAGCCTACTGGTTGGGACGAATTGTTGTGATACGAAGGGTCTGGGGTTCAAATCTCACCCCAGACAGATTTGCTTAATATTTTTAACTTTTTGGAACTTTGATATTTTGGACAAATTAATATCTCAGACCAATTGTGTCTGAGAATAGGAGTGAAACAATAAGCGCACAACCAAATAACAAGCTGAACAAATATAAGCAGGAACCAAAAAAAAAACATATAAGCAGTAAGATAATAAGTTAAAACAAACCAAGCAGTCAATAAGCTGAACTTAGATAAGCATAAACCAAATAAGCTAACAAGGTAAAAAAAAACATATAAGCTGAAAATCTAAAAAAAAGCAATGACTAAATATCAAATAAGCTGGTACAAATAAGCTAATAAAAACACCCAAAAAGCTGAATCTGATAATCTAGCTAAACGAACAATAAACTAACTCAAATAAAGCTAATAACAAATAAGCTCCTAATCTTAAGCTACTAAATCGACCTAAAAAAGCTGAATAACCTGTGATGAAAATAAACTGAAACAAATAAGCAGACTTAAGTAAACTTCTGTAATTCAGAAAATCAGTAACTAAATAATTAAACAATACCAGCAGACTTAAAACTACAAATACTCAGCGAAACTTCACTATTCAGCAGATTAGCAAAAATATCAGATAAATCAAAGAGATTATCAGTCAAACCTAAGCTATTCATCTTGATCAGTCAAGTAACAGATTCAAAACTAAACAACTCATATAGAATCCAAACAAACTGGTTTTAATGAAATTAAACAGCAAATCTTTAGTTAACTCGAAACTTAAACAATATATCATTTATCTTGAAGAAAATTATCAACTACTCCTATAACCGAATTAAAACAAATAGTAAAACACAACTATGTAAATTAAATCAAGCAAATTAAAATCTTATTGAGAAACAACCAAGCTATAAAGATCTTAAGCAAAATCTATAACATATTATCTACTCAAATATCAAAAAAAAATCTCTTAACAGCAAAACAAGATTTAATCTAACATAAACATTAAACTTAAAAGAAAATAGCACCTATTGGGATAACCGTTGAGCCGAAGGTTGTGCTGAACAACCTTATGAACCGAAACCGAAAACCACCGTTAAACACCAAACCGTTACCATCACCTTTCGGCAAATCCTACTCGAACAGTAACCTTTGAATCTTTCCAGTGGGGAAAGATTTAACTCCTTTCTTTTATATTTTTTTTTTATATTACGAACAGTAAACAAAACAAATATGAAAAAGATTTTGAGATTAAAAATTAAACTGAGACTTGGACCGAAAAATAAATTGAGACGGAATATTAATTAAAATTTACTTTTTCATTAATCAATAAAAGAGAGTACAATTGCTGGAAATTAAAGATTACAGAAACCCTAATCTAATCATACTCCTAAAATTAATTAAATAAAACTGAAAATAAAAGAAAAGCTTATACAAATACATGATTAAGGGGGGTTTTTATAGGGATCCCCCGAACCTTCTAGGACTCCTTGGTGCCCACGTCTTAAAATCTTGGCCGCATATCTCTTCTTTTTTTCTTCTTTCTTTATCCAACGGTTGAGATTAAAGCCCTTGACTCGGATTGCCAGCGTGGAGTTGGATGAGGACCACTTTATGGGTTCTTGATCCGAAAACTTTGGGGGTTTTAAGTGGATTTGGGGGAATTAATTAAATATGTAAAAAGCCCCAATTTTAACTGATTAGAATTAGTTATAGGGTAATTTAGGGTTTGTGGAGAGGGTGAAAAGTTGCGTGTGTTTAGGGAGAGAAGGAGTGAGTTCCTTTGTTATTAACGAAGGATAATGAGATGGGAAGTAAAAGTTTTATTATTTAAAGTGATGGGAAAAACACGTGTGTGGGTGTCTGGTGTTTACCGTGAGAGATAGAGAGAGTTGACTGGGGACTTTACCCAGCAAAAATCAAAGTTACTCCTTCTTTATTCATAAATTGGGCTTTAGCCCAATATAATTTTAATCCGCCCCTTTCTTTATGTATTGATAATTGGGCTTTGGCCCAAATCTGTTTTAAACCTTTTTTATCCGAATGATATGAGTTGGGCCATATGGGCTTAAGTGAGAAAATAGCTCTTTTTAGCTTATGTTAATGGGTTTTTAGGCCCATTAATCCAAATGTGGGTCCCACAAGCCCGATTAACTCCATACATATTGAATCCGCTAATAACGAGCTTGATTTTGGCTTTTGTCGATCTTTTCTTCAAACTTGTCTCGGTTTAGCCGGTTTTCGTGAACTTGGGCACACTTTTGATCTTTTGACTTTGTCTTCGTCTTTTCTTGGACTTTTCTTCAACATTTGACCATGAAATCCCGTGTTTTCTCTTCTTTTGATCATTTGTACCTATTTAAACACAAAAACACAAAACCACGCGTAATTCCGACTTTTACGACATAAAACACATGATTAGGTCTTGTTTTTCCTTGATTTTAGTGGCAAAAGGATAAGTGTTTTCACACTTATTAATGTGCTAAAGGGTCAGATCGGAATATATTCTGATCGTTTGATCGGAATGTACCAAATCCACCCGTCGGAATATCATCAAAGTTAGCCAATCGGAATGATGGAAAAGACCAAATCGGAATGTTAACAAAACTTGTACAATCAGAATACTAAAAACAAGCCATGATCGGAATGGAAAAGGGGCAAATCGGAAACTTTAAAATCCTTTTCCAATTGGGCGATCGGAAAAGGGGTTTGCTTGGTCGGAAAGTACGATCGGAAAGGGGTTTTCCCTCTCCGATTTATAAGGGATTCGAGACAAAAAAAAGCAAGGGAAATAAGCTATTGAAATAAGCTAATCACCAAAACTAGAACGAATCCAAAGAGAGATGAACTCAATAAGCATGAATAACAACTTATCAAACTTAAAAGAAACAAACTTTTAAAATCAAAACATAAAAAGATGAACTTTTAAGCACGAAAACATGAATGAACAACACGGATCAAATGTAATCGCACCAAAAGTAAACAAGAATCAAGAAAGGAAGATGAGAGATTAAGACAAGAAAAGTAAAGATTAAAGAACAATAATTGAAAACTTACTTGAAAATTAAATGATTAAAAGTGCATAACAATTAAAATGCAAGAAATAAAAAGACAAGTATGAAAATGGTGGAAGTGGTGGTTTGTCAAACCACCCAACAACTTGAAAATGAAAGGAGACTAAACTATATATAGGGGTGATTAGGGAGGAGCTTAGGAAGCTTCCTCCCTTTTTCCTCTTTTCCTTAATTGCAAAGTTAAGTCCTTCCCTTCTTTATCTTTTATTAATCTTGGACTTAATGACTTTGTCTCAGGATTTCTTTGAACTCGTCTTGAATTTTCTTCATAAATAAGACTCGAGTTCTTCGGCTTTTGGTAAACTTTCGTCTTTTGACTTTTTCTTCGATAAATCTTCAGAATTGGTCTTGGACTTCCGTTCTTTTTCCACTCTTGATCTTTCGACTTCATCTTTCGTCTTTTTCTTCGATAAAAGCCCGTGAATGCCGTGTTTTCTCCACTTTTCACCTTTTCGTCCTAAATCACAACAAAAACACAAACCACGCATAATTCCGACATAAATGACATAAAATACACGTTTTGGCTCGGTTATTATTGTAATTAAGTGGTAAAAAGGATGGGTGTTTTCACACCTATCAAATCCCCTACACTTAACCATTGCAATGTCCTCATGCAATGCATTAGTTACAAAGCACTTTTACATTTTTCATCACAATCAATCCACGTTGGCCTTTATTAAAGAGATAGAAAATTATAAACATTCAAAGTAAAGAAATCAAAAACATACCTTGGGTTTTGGAAATGTCGTGAATGATCATCATCCTCAAGTTTTCACTTTCTCCAAACCAAGCTTAAAAATGAGATCATTGTTATTATAAGTTAGTAGACTAACACGAACTCATGTGGGCCAATTATTCACTTAGACTCCCTTATTCCTAGGGTATCTCTTATATTTTATTGTCGTCTTGAATGATCACAAGGATGCATTGTTTGACTTATTTCGATAGTTAATTAGGCCGAAAATAAAGTGAACGATTTAATCAATAGTTAGCTAAAGGACCAAATCTTTTAAAACTGCTTCTCAGGACCTCATAAAGTTCATATCTTGGCATAACTCGCTTCATGATTTGAGACCTTTCTCGGACCGATATTTGGCAGCTACTTCATACTTCAAATCTTTGAGAGACTTTCTTGAAATAATGGTCTTCTCTTCATAATAGGAATTTCTTCACTTGAAGTTTTGAGAGATTCTTCATCTTTGGACCACGACTTCTTCATTTTTCTCCAATCTTTATTTTGGACTTCGATATACAATGATCCGCCTCCTTTTAGGACTTGGATCTATTTATCCTCATACCTTGTTAGGGTCTTTTCGGATAGACTTCTCCATGACTTTTGGGGAGTATTTGCTTTTCGTCGTGTGTCTCGATCCTTCATATTGATTTTCGATAAATGATTCTTCACATCACTTTTGGATCTTTAGCAACAAAATGTAGCCCCTCATGCCTTGTTAGGGCCTTTTCGGACTCACCAATCTTCGCATCCCGCTTCAATAAGTTATGCCTTGGCTATGAACTCTAATTAATACCGAGCAACTTTTAAACGATCTGGGGCTAGAAGCTAAGTAACCTTTTAAATCGTACAACCTTATTTATTGCAGTTAAATTTATTAACAAGCGGAGGGAGAATAGGCTTATAATTAACTCACATAAATTCACGAAAGAATACCAAACTTATAATTGACTCTATCATCTCTTGTTCTCCATAATTTAAAATCTCAAGGAATGAGATTCGTGGATGCTTAGCCTATTAAATCAAAGTTTTGGGTTTTCGAGTCGCCTATAGGATCTTGCAACTTCTTAGACTTTTTCAAGTTTAGAAATCGCATTTTAAAGCTCCCTTGATAAACGACTCTCTAGGATCAATTATAGGAACTTGCGAAAAGTTCTTGTTCTTAACCCGTGAGAGTTAAGACTTTCGCGTTTTATAGCTCCCTATATAAAAGCCTAGCAAAACTCGACTTAAACACGTTAAGGATACTAGCTAGAGCAAACTTAGATAAGTAAACTCGGATTGAGTCAAAAGATTCACAACGTTTGAAAATTAAAACCACTTTATTAAAATTTTATTCTAATAAGGAAAGAAAATAACTAAACAGAGGTAAAAACAACTATACAACTAGGCCAAAATAGATTAAAAATTTTGAAAAATATCGAAAAATTGATTTTCCAGTTAAAATGAGGACAAATACAAGGAAAAGACCACTTAACTTCGATAGAAGTCCCCCCTACACTTAAGATAAACATTGTCCTCAATGTTTAAGCATGTGGAAGTAAACTCCCCTACACTTAGGACATTGTGCACTTTGTTAAAATCTTGCTAAGGAAGAGACAACTAAAGAGATTCCTATTTTAATATTGAGAAAATATAAAATAGTGAATCGAAAAGAGTTTAGGATAGAACCGGGAAGAAGAGAACACGGAATCACGGTTCGTCAAAAGTTATCAAGAGTGTGTCGTTGAAGCTCTAATCCCTGCACATGACAAGAAACAAGACAACAAACATATGCGGGGCTCCCCCTACACTTATTATGAAAGCAGTAAAGGATAGAACACGGGTTGCCTCCCGAGAAGCGCTTGTTTTTGTTCACCGAGTCATGAGCCTGACTCGACCCAATTTAGTTCATGGGGAACGTGGTGAGGGATGGAATCATCTCATGAGAGATGTCCTCACCAAAATACAGCTTCAGACGCTGGCCATTCACCTTGAAATGGGGCCCATTCGGCTGAGAAAGCTCAATGGTCCCATAAGGAAAGAATTTGGCGACGGTGAATGG
This sequence comes from Glebionis coronaria, assembly GCA_025667525.1. NCBI lineage: Eukaryota > Viridiplantae > Streptophyta > Magnoliopsida > Asterales > Asteraceae > Glebionis > Glebionis coronaria. Next base: position 384,511,998 of record CM046874.1, read on the forward strand.
ACCAGACCAGCGGCTCTTCAACTTGCCAGAGAAGATCTTCAACCGAGAGTTAAAGAGTAAGACTTGATCACCAACGTGGAACTCTCGGTTCTTGATTTTTGCGTCATGAATGATCTTCGTCTTCTCCTTGTAGATCAGCGAGTTCTCATAAGCTTCATTCCTTAGTTCATTTAGCTCGTTGATTTGAACCTTGCGATGATCACCGGCTTTGTTGATGTCGAAGTTAGCCCACTTCAAGGCCCAGTGCGCCTTATGTTCCAGCTCGATGGGTAGGTGGCAGGCTTTCCCGTACACAAGACGATAAGGTGTACAACCGATCGGGGTCTTGTAAGCAGTACGGAAAGCCCACAGAGCATCATCTAACTTATCGGCCCACGCGGCGCGATGCTCTCCCACAGTACGCTCCAAAATTCTCTTCAAGCCACGGTTGGATATCTCGGCTTGCCCATTGGTTTGGGGATGATAGGCGGTGGAAAGACGATGATTGACACCATACTTAGCCATGACTCTTGCAAATTGATCGTTGCAAAAATGAGTCCCACGGTCACTGATGATAGCACGAGGAACGCCAAATCGAGCGAAAAGCTGCTTCAAAAAGTTCACAACCACCCTCGCATCATTCGTAGGAAGAGCCTTAGCTTCAACCCATTTAGAAACGTAATCGACGGCGACGAGGATGTACTTGTTCCCTTTGGAGGATGGAAATGGCCCCATAAAGTCGATACCCCATACATCAAAGATTTCACATTCCTGTATGAAATTTTGAGGCATCTCATCCTTATGTGTGATCTTGCCTTGACGTTGGCAAGCATCACAATGCTTAACCATTTCGTGAGCGTCACGATAAATGGTGGGCCAATAGAATCTAGAATCAAACACTTTTTTAGCGGTGTAGTTGGGACCAAAGTGACCACCGGTGGGTCCTTTGTGGCAAGCTTGGAGAATGTCAAAAGCTGCCGGTCCGTCAACACATCGACGAATAATCTGATCAGCACACTGTTTGAATAGATAAGGGTCATCCCAAAATTAAGTCTTAACATCGTTCAAGAACTTCTTCTTTTGTTGGGATGTTAACCCTTGGATGAGAACACCACCCGCTAAGTAGTTTGCAATGTCCGCAAACCACGGGGTGCCATCAAGATTGAGATTTATAGACATTAAGGTCTCTAGGGGGAAAGAATCATTGATCTCTTTGTTCGGATGAGCCCCTTGATATGGATCCTCAAGTCTGCTCAGATGATCCGCGGCCAGGTTTTCGGCTCCCTTCTTGTCACGAATTTCAATGTTGAATTCTTGAAGGAGTAAAACCCAGCGAAGAAGTCTTGGCTTAGCATCATGCTTTGTCATCAAGTACTTCAACGCGGAATGGTCCGTGTATACGATGGTGGGAGATAAAACAAGATAAGGGCGAAATTTCTCAAAAGCATAGACAACAGCTAAAAGCTCTTTTTCGGTTGTCGTATAATGCAATTGAGCCCCCGTCATTGTTTTGCTAGCATAGTGGATTGGTTGGAAGTGCTTATTCACTCGTTGACCCAAAACTGCACCAATAGCAAAGTCGCTAGCATCGCACATCAATTCAAAAGGCAGCTCCCAATTAGGGGTAACCAAGACTGGTGCCTTAGTTAGCTTATCCTTTAGAAGATTGAAGGCTTCGAGACACTCTTTAGAAAAGATAAAAGGAGTATCTTTTTCCAAGAGGTGGGTCATCGGGCGAGCGATTTTAGAGAAATCCTGAATGAATCGACGATAGAAGCCCGCGTGACCCAGAAAACTTCTCACACCCTTCACGGTTGAAGGGGGAGGTAATTTGGCTATGACATCAACTTTAGCACGGTCGACTTCCAGACCGGCTTTAGAGATTTTGTGTCCTAGCACAATGCCTTCTTTTACCATAAAATGGCATTTTTCCCAATTCAGAACAAGGCGAGTGTCTTCGCACCGCTTAAGCATACGTTCCAAATTGACAAGGCAAGAAGAGAAGGAATCCCCGAAGACCGAGAAATCATCCATGAAGACTTCCATGGTTTGCTCAACCATGTCATGGAAGATAGCCAACATGCACCTTTGGAAAGTCCCAGGGGCATTGCATAAGCCAAAAGGCATTCTTTTATAAGCAAAGGTGCCATAGGGACAAGTGAATGTTGTCTTCTCTTGATCTTGAGGATCGATGGGTATTTGAAAATAACCCGAGAAACCATCAAGAAAGCAGTAATATTCATTACCCGCTAAACGTTCAAGCATTTGGTCCATAAAAGGTAGAGGGAAATGATCCTTTCTCGTGGCATCATTGAGTTTGCGGTAGTCTATACAAACTCTCCACCCAGTAACGAGACGGGTAGGAATCAACTCGTTGTTTGCATTGGGCACAACGGTGATTCCGCCTTTCTTAGGCACACAATGGACTGGACTAACCCATGGTGAATCCGAAATAGGGTAAATCATACCCGCATCAAGAAGTTTGATAACCTCTTTTTTGATGACTTCATGGATTTTCGGATTCACCCTTCGTTGGCTTTGAATTGTGGGCTTAAAGTCGTCCTCCATGAGAATTTTATGTGTGCAGAAGTGAGGATCAATTCCACGGATGTCGGAGATTTTCCAAGCGATAGCGCGTTTATGCTTCTTCAACACAGCGATGAGTCGGGCTTTTTCGTTTTCTTTTAGATCCTTAGCGATGATGACCGGTAACTTCTCGTTGTCTTCCAGGAAAACGTACTCAAGATGAGGAGGTAGGTCCTTAAGCTCAAGAGTGGGAGGATCCTCAATAGATGGTGAAACTAACGATGGATCATCATTAGTCACCTCTTTAGGAGCAGGAGGAGAAAACGGGTCCTCATTGAGAAGTTTCTCAATAGTACGAATGTCTTCATCCCAATTGGTGGACAAATTATCATACTTAATATCGAGAGGACCCAAGCTAGCTTCGAAATCATCCAAGTCACTTTCTCCGAAAGGATTCAATGCTGGAGCAATTGAGGAAACGGTCTCAACATTGGGTAGAGAAGAGAGAGTACTTTTGCAAGCATCATGAAAATGTTCTTCACAAGCCTCATCGAGAACATCAATAGCATTAACACTCTCAAACGAATAAGGTTGCTTAGAAATCTTACCCATGTTGAAGACAATTTGATCGTCACCAACTCTCATGATTAATTCGCCTGCGGCTACATCAATAAGAGTGCGACCGGTCCTCAGGAATGGACGTCCTACGATTAATGGAACACGAGGATCCATCTCGTAGTCAACGACGACAAAATCCGCCGGGAAAGTGAATTTGTCAACGCGAACAAAGACATCTTCGGCTATCCCCACTGGATAAGCAACCGTACGGTTGGCTAATTCCAAAGTCATTTTGGTGGGGACTAGCTCGGGGAGAGATAATTGCTTCCAAACACTTAATGGCATTAAGTTTATACTCGCACCTAGATCGGCTAGGGCCATGCAATTCTCTACTCCCGGGAAGTTGCAAGGAATCAAGAAGCGACCCGGATCACCAAGTTTGGTGGGCAATTTCCTTAAGAGCACTGCGGAGCAGTTCTCATTAAGTTGGGTCTGAGCGATGTCAAGAAGCTTTTCCTTATCACTTAGAAGATCTTTAAACATCTTAGCGTATTTGGGCATGTGAGCGAGAGCCTCGGCAAAGGAGATGTTAAAATTCAGTTGTTTAAACATTTTAAGAAAGTTTGAAACTTGAATATCATCCTTGCTCTTTTGCTTCTCTTTCCTCAACCTTGAAGGATAAGGTATATTGGATGAAGAAGAAGGCTTTAAGGGAATAGGATCACTCACAACCACAGGTGGTGGGGAAATGGGGATAGAAGGTGAAGGAGGTGGGGAAAGTTGCTCTTTTTCCTTGTTCACAATCACGGGTGGAGGTGTAGGAAGCTCGGGTTCCATATAACCTTTTCCACTACGAGTGGTGATTGCTTTCATCTCTCCTCTTGGATTCGCAATGGTATTACTCGGAAGAGTACCCGAAGAAGAGGGTTGATTAACTTGGATGAGCGAACCAATCATATCACGAAGGTGAACCGCTTGATTATTAAAAGAGTTTCGCATGTTGGCATTAATTTCATTGTTGTGCTTGGCCATATCATTCCTTAGCTCAGCTCGAATATCGCTCCCTTGTTTCACCATGTCATTCTTCAAGTTGACAAATTGACTCTGAAGATTAGTCACCAACTCCCGATTAGTCTTCATGAATGTTTCGACTTCTGGACTCACTGCCATCGGTTGATTGAGAGGTGGAGCTTGGTAAGCTAAAGAATTTCCTTGAGTTGGGTATGGGTTTCTTTGGGATTGATACTGATTTTGAGCACGAGGTTGGGATTGGTTGTTTCGGTTATAGCTTTGTTGTTGGTTTTGGTTTGCAGGAGGGAAACCGGGAGGAGCAAGATAATTATTGGAACGATAACTTAGCAAGCCACGGTCTCCTTGAGGGCGTGCTTGATTGCCTCCCGTGGGATAAGTGCCGTAAGCTGCGTTAACGTTTTCAGAAAAATTGGCTTGGGTAGAAGGACAATCATTATAAAAATGAGGGCCACCACATGTGTCACAAGAAATAGCAACGACTTTAGCTTGTTGAAAGTTGTTTGTGGCTATGGACATGAAATCTTTGTGCATCATTGCGATTTGTCGGGTAAGTTCGGATATCTCAGGATTGGAAGTAGTAGAAGAAACATTGACTCTTTGATTAGATCTTGAGGATGCGGATGAATCCCAATTCTTGTGGTGAGTAGTCATGTTTTCAATCAACTCTCGACACTCCTCCGGTCTCCTTTTCATAAAGGTACCACCGGCGGCGGCATTGATCGTGTCACGATCACGAAAAGTGAGACCATTGTAGAAGGTGTCAATGAGAGTGACGGGGAGCATATTGTGATTAGGACAGCGGTCGATCAAATCATTGTATCGTTCCCAAGCATCGAAAAGCGATTCATCATTCTCTTGCATGAATCCACTAATTTGGTTACGGAGACTTGTGACCATGGATGGGGGAAAGTAGCGCGATAAAAAGAGTTGAGTCATGTCATTCCACGTATGAATAGAATTCTTAGGAAGACGGTCAAACCATTTTTCGGCATGGTGAGAAAGCGAGTGTGGAAAAAGTTGGAGGCGAAGGTCATCCATAGAAACACTGGAGCACTTCATGCTTTGGGTCATGGTAATGAATTTGTCGAGGTGTTTGTTGGCATCATCATCCGGAATTCCACGAAATGGGTTCGTTTGCACTTGTTGGATCATGTGATGCTTCAACGAAAACTCCTGAGCCGTGACGTGCATTGGCGCAATCGGGCCTCCGCGTCCGTTCATGGTGGGTTGGCACAATTCCTCCATGGTTCGTAAATCAGGTAAGAGGACATTATTGTTGTTGTTGTTGTTGTTGTTATTCAAATTGTGTTGAGGTGGGTGATTATTGTTGTTGTTAACACCAGCCATATCTAAATCTTCAAGAGTCTCGGGCTCAGAATAGTTAGAAGATCTAGTACGCATACACCTGCAGAAGAAAAATATACACAAAGAATATCTATATAATCTTTTTGGTGCAAAACCTTTTGAAAAGAATTGCTTTTTAATGATTTTATAATGTTTTTGTATTTTTGAAGAGTTTTATATTTTTTTAGGATTTTTGAAAATTTTTAAAGCAAGGAAAATAACGTTCAAAGAACGGATCCCAAAATTCAATGCGTCTCTCACTAGAAACCGTTTATCTTAACGAAAAGAGCCGGCAGCGGCGCCATTTAATACTTGTGATTTTACCCCAAAGTATCAAAATTCGTTAGTCCCAAGTCTTTTCGAATTGAAAACCGGTCTTAAGTGCGACTCAATCGTCTTTTGGTGAATCAAGAGAATGGTTTGGTTTGTTTGTTTTAAACTATTAGCAAGTAATTAAAATGTCGTTGAGTAAATTCAAAGCTTTGACAAAATTAAACTTAAAGTTAATTTATGAAAATACTTAAAACTTAAAAACTTTGTAAAACTTGAAAATTTGAAAACTTAATCAATTGGAATAAAACAATTAATGTCCATTGGAATACACCAAAATTGCAACCATCGGAATGTCACTAGAATTACTCGTCGGAATAATTCAAACAAGAGTCCATCGGAATATTAAACTTACTACCATCAGAATGTTGCAATGAGTATCTATCGGAATGATGCTGTCGCAATGTTCCTATCGAAAAATGGGCAGCACTTCGCCTTAACCAAGACCTTAAGACCCGTCGGAATATGCGATCGCAATAAGCGATCGCAACCCAGATCGGAATAAGGGGTAATAACCAACCGATCGCAAAGTGGAACCCTATTGGGTTATTGCGATCAAATACCAAAAACTATCGGAATGTGTAGAAGCCGTCGGAATGTGTACCAAAACCCTTGTTTTGCGATGGATGACAATAGTTCTGAAATTGGTGGAAAGAGTGAATCTCAATAAGCAAATGCAATAAGCTATTCTAACCGGATCTTAAACAATTCAAAAAGCTTAAATTCGACAACTTTTCAAGATATGAAATCAAAACTTTATGAAAGAGACTTTTAAAATAACTAATTCCTTTATCAAATCCGAAAATCAATAAGCTAAAACTCGAATAAGCCAATAAGCGTTACAAGCTTATGTCCTAAACGCGAAAGAACTTATGTGTAAACCAAGAAGATCAATCCTTCAACCACGAAATCATAAAATCATACGCATGAAGTATGATATTCGGATCAAAGGTAAAATAAATCAAGAAGTAGAGAATGAGACTTAAGATTTAAAAGCTTAAAATCGAACTTTGATTAATGAAAATAAACAATACAAAGATGTTTAATCTTGAAAGATTAAGAAAGAAGATGAAATTTAGTGAGAGAAAGTTTAAAACTTTCTCTCTCTAAAACTAGAGAAAACTAAGAAAAATAAAAACTAGCTAATTAACTAACCACCCTCCTAATGACTATTAGGAGGGTATTTATAGGGAAGGTGGAAGGAGTGCATGTGTTGCATCTTCTTGCTTGCTTTCTTCACGTTTTCTCGACTCGACTTTAATTCTTTGTCTTTGTCATCTCGGGATTTGAACTTGTCTTTTTAATTTTCTTCTTCTATTAGACTTAAGTTCTTCGACTTCGTTAAACTTCCGTCTTTTAGACTTTTTCTTCGATAAATCTTCAGAATAGGCCTTGGACATCCGTTCTTTTTGCACTCTTGATCTTTTGACTTCGTCTTTTCCCGTTTTCTTCGATAAAAGCCCGTGAAAGCCCGTGTTTTCTTCCTTTTTCATATTTTGGTCCTAAATCACAATAAAAACACAAACCACGCATAATTCCGACTTTTACGACATAAATCACACGTTTTGGTCTTGTTATTATTGGAAATAAGTGGTAAAAGGATAAGTGTTTTCACACTTATTAATAAGTATCTGATTACTGAATACGTAACTGGTTTTATATCATGTCTAAGCTTGTTTTATATGTTCATGTCATGTTTTACTGATTTAAGCTTTATACTGTGTTTATCATGTATTCTGTCTATTCTGTTTTAGTATTTCTTGTATTTCATGTATCATTATACTTGTTGTGTAATAGTAAATAACTTTCTAAAAATAGCAGGTTTCCTAAAATAGAAAGTTTCCAAAAATAGAAAGTTTCCAAAAATAGAAAGTTTCCAAAAATAGAAAGTTTCCAAAAATAGATTTACTGCTTAAAATAGATAAGTTTCTAAAAATAGAAAGTTTTCGTAAATAGATTAGCTGCCTTAATTAAATAAGTTTCTAAAAATAGAAAGTTTCCATAATTAGATATAAGCTGGATTATTAAGCTAATTATATAAGCTTAAGTGTTTACTGATTAATATACTAAGTTATGTAATTAAATAGTATTGTTTATTAATTATTTCATGTGAATTAAATAAACTATAGGTTAAAGTATTTAATTAAATATAACATGATTTAATTAAATAAAGGTAAAAATACTTAGGTTAAAACATGTGTTATTATCTATTAATAATATAACCTAAGTCATGTAAATTAATTAATTATAAGTCATGATTTTAATAATTAATTAATTATATAGTCTAATTAAATGGAAATTACTTAGGTTAAAATTTCATGTATTAATAATAATATTAATAACCTAAGTCAAATAAATTAAATTAATCATGTACATGTTTTAATTAATTTAATTTAAGTCTTGTAAAAATAAACTTGTAAATATAATTAATCTTGTAAAAGTAACCCATGAACCGAACCGTGTTTTAATCTAAACATGTGTGAACCGGACCGGTTTAAACACGTGAACCGGCAACCAAACGCACCCTTGGTCAAAACCTAACCGCCGGCTAGCAAAAGTTACCACCGGCTAGTCGGCGGTTTCCCTTGCTGTCGCGGCTAGCGTTCCCCCTGCTTTCCTTATTTAGCCACCGGCATAAGCCGGTGGTGGTCCTTTGTTTTAGCCGAGACCCACCCGAGCACAACCATACCCCGACCGAGGTCGGGGTTTCCTTTCTTCCTGCTGCCGAGACACAAGACCACCACATCGAGACCTTGAGATCTCGGTGGTGCGAATCAAAAACAAACCGAGACCCCCTTGGGGCTCGGTTCATGCGTCGGCCAACAAACAAACACCCCATAAACCCTTAATTAATTTACCCCCATGATTAATTAACATGTGTTTACTTGTTTTTAAAACATTCGTGATTATGTGTACTTGATTTAAATAAAAACATGAAAAGAAAAAGGTTTAGGGTTATACCGTTCACGTGAATCAAAGGAGGATGAAGACACAACAATCCTTGCAATAAATCGAACACCAAAATCAACCAAACACACCCTTGGTGTGTATAATACCCGGCGGCCAAAGAGAGGAGAAGAAAAGGGATTAGGGTTTTTAATTATTTTCTAATTTCTTGAATTATGAAAATAGTTTTCCCTTAATTTTATGTTTAGTAAAATTGCATGGGCTTGGCCCTTGTTTCTTGTTGTAGCCGCGGGTAGGGGGCCCACATGTGGTAACCCATACGTTTTTCGTGTCTAAATAATAAGTGTGTTCTCGTGTTCGTGTTTTACGTGATTTAATAGTTATCGTTCGTGTCTTATTATATTTATTCGTGATCGTAATAAATATACATACATACGTAGTACTAAGCTCGTGATTATTTACGTTCATGATTTCATGTTCGTATGTTCGTGATTATAATTATTATTGAAATAATTATCGTGTCTTAATACGTAATAAATACTTATCGTGTTATAACACGTACGTAATACTTGTAATTCTTGTTCGTGAAACGTAAACATGCTATAAAAGGAAAGTTCTAATCATGTACGTACGATCGTAAGGGTACTATTCATGGTAAAAGCATGCGGGTTTTACAACTCTTCCCCCCCTAAAAAGAATAATTCATCCCCGAATTATAGATAAAGTAAACAAGAAAAGAAGAACATACCCGAATTTAAAATATGAAATGAGGGTAAGAAGCCAGGATAGACTCCTCTGTTTCCCAAGTGGCTTCCCGCTCGGTATGATCCCTCCAAAGGATTTTGACGAATGGAATCGTCTTCCTTCTCATGACTCGTTCTTGTTTGTCAAGAACTTGTTCGGGTTCTTCTATGAAAGTGAGATCTTCACGAATCTGTTCCAGTGGATACTGAACCATGTGAAGGGGATGATACCGGTACCCTCTGAGTAAGAACACATGGAAAACATCGTGAACATGAGAAAGCTGCGGAGGTAACGTTAAACTGTAAGATACTTCACCGACTCGTTCAATGACATCAAACGGTCCGATAAACCGAGGACTGAGCTTCCCTTTTATTACAAAACGTCTAACACCACGTGCCGGCGAAACCTTAAGGAAAACGTGATCTCCTACGTTAAAATGTAAGTCCCTACGATGCTTGTCTGCGTAACTCTTCTGACGTGACCGTGCTTCTTGCATTTTCTGCTTAGCTACTGCGACCTTCCTATTAGTCATCTCTATCATTTCTGGTCCTTCAAGTGTTCGCTCACCAACCTGATCCCAGCAGATTGGGGCGCGAGACTTTCTGCCATACAACATCTCGAAAGGAGCACACTTGATACTTGCGTGCCAACTATTGTTGTATGCAAACTCCACCAAACAGATATAATCGTCCCAATCACCCGTCCATTCCAACGCACACGACCTCAACATGTCTTCCAATGTCTGAATCGTTCGCTCTGACTGCCCGTCTGTTTGAGGACGAAAAGCCGTGCTAAGCTTAAGTTGTGTACCCCAAGCTTTCTGCAGACTTCTCCAGAATCGCAAAGTGAAACGAGGATCTCTGTCTGAGACGATGCTGGATGGAGCACCGTGAAGTCTCATGATCTCCCTTCTATAAGTATCGGCGAGTTCACTGACCGAATCTTCCTTGCGGATCGGTAAGAAATGAGTTGATTTGGTAAGTCGATCAACGATAACCCAAATTGCATCGTGCTTCTTTTTTGTCGGCGGAAGACCAGTAACAAGATCCATGGTGATTTTGTCCCACTTCCATTCTGGAATATCTAACATTGAAGAAGACCGCCAGATCACTGATGCTCGATCTTAACCTGCTGGCAGGTAAGACATTTGGAGACGTAGATTGCAACATCCTGTTTCATACCACTCCACCAAAAGTACTGCTTGATGTCATGGTACATCTTGGTCGAACCAGGATGTATAGAGAATAGGGAGCTATGACCCTCAGCTAAAAATGCTTCCCGGAGTTCTTGGTCATCAGGAACACAAAGTCTCGTGCCCTGCCATAAGATACCATCTACATCTACTCAAAATTCTGTCTGCTTTTCCAAATTCTGAATTATCGCCTAGATTTCTCTATCATCTTTCTGAGCTTCCTTGATCCTAGAGAGTAACTCGGGTTCTAATATAAGATTAGCCCAGTAACTGTGCTGTCCAAGTACCATGATCTCTATGTCTAGTCGCTCTAAGTCTCTTATGATTTCCTCCTCAATTTTAATGTCGTTTATCATTCTGGACTTCCTGCTAAGTGCATCTGCCACTACATTCGCCTTGTCGGGATAATACTACATATTAATGTCATAATCCTTCAACAGCTCTAACCATCTCCTCTATCTCATGTTCAATTCACGCTGAGTGAAGATATACTTCAAGCTCTTGTGGTCTGTGAAAATGTCACATGATTCTCCATATAAGTAGTGTCTCTATATCTTCAATGCAAACACGACTGCTGCAAGTTCCAAGTCATGCGTAGGGTAATTTTCCTTATAAGGCTTAAGCTGCCATGAAGCGTACGCGGTCACTTTCCCAAGTTGCATGAGAACACAGCCAAGTCCCTTCCCTGATGCATCACTGTAGATATGAAATCCACCTGTACCAGATGGGATAGTAAGAATCGGTGTAGATAATAACTTCTGCTTTAGGTCTTCAAAGCTCTTCTCTCGTTCTTCAGTCCAGACGAATTTCTCCCCTTTCCGCATCAGTTTGGTCAATGGTAGTGCTAAGCGGGAAAAGTTCTCCACGAACCTACGGTAATAACCAGCTAAGCCTAGGAAACTGCGGACTTCAGTCGCTGATGTCGGCCTTGGCCACTTAGTAATAGCCTCAACCTTCGCTGGATCCATCGTGATTCCTTCTGCTGATACAATGTGACCTAAGAATGCCACCTTGTCTAACCAGAACTCACACTTGGAGAATTTAGCATACAGCTGCTTCTGGCGGAGAATCTGTAGTACTGTACGAAGATGGTCTTCGTGTTCCTCCATGGACTTAGAGAAAATCAGGATGTCATCGATGAAGACAATGACGAACTTGTCCAGAAATTCATGGAAGATTCTGTTCATCAAATCCATGAACACTGCTGGAGCATTGGTAAGGCCGAATGGCATGACTACAAATTCGTAGTGGCCATAGCGTGTACGGAAAGCAGTCTTGGCGATGTCCTGCTCCTTACCCGTAGTTGATGATAGCCCAACCTTAGATCAATCTTGGAGAAATGTTTGGCCCCTTGGAGTTGGTCAAACAGATCATCTATACATGGTAGTGGATATCTATTCCTGATGGTAATCTTGTTGAGCTCGCGATAGTCTATGCAAAGACGCATATTGCCGTCCTTCTTCTTAACAAATAAGACCGGTGTGCCCCATGGAGATGTGCTCGGTCGAATAAAGCCTCGTTCCAGAAGTTCTTGCAATTGATCCTTCAGCTCCGTCAACTCTATGGGAGCCATGCGATAAGGAGCCTTGGAAATCGGCTCAGCTACTAGGATGAGCTCGATATTAAATTCTACTTCACGTGCAGGTGGTATGCCCGGAAGTTCTTCTGGAAATACATCTGGAAATTCTAACACTATCGGCTGATCCTAAATTGATGGGGATTCAACATCCATGTCATGAACAGTAGCTAGATAACCCTCACAGCCATGTGAAAGTAATGCACGTGCTTGCAGGGTTGATATGATTTGTACAGACCTGTCGGGTACGAACCCGTTGTGAATGTACTCTGGCGCATTTACATCACCGAAGATGACTCGATATGAATGGCAGTCTATGGTAGCATGATGCTTGGATAGCCAATCCATGCCCAAAATATGTCAAAATCATTCATGTCCAGGGGAAGTGCGTCAACAAGACGAACCTTTTCGTCAAACTCTAGAGGAAGGCTCTTATACACATGGGTTATGCGTACAGAGTCTCTCAAAGGCGTGGAAATACTTAGTATATTCTCTAGTGGCATGGGGAGTATCCTAACATTCTTGGCATAAGCAGTAGAAATGACCAAGTGAGTAGCACCCGTATCAAACAGAACACATGCAGCTTGACCATGCATATACAAGATTCCAGTGATGGTACCTGTAGACTTGTTGGCCTGATCGCGAGATGTCGTGTAAACGCGTCCACTAGTAGAAGGCGGCTTGGTATCAGCATGTCCCGATGTACCCCCATCTCGCCCTTGCGACAATCCTTCATGCGATGGCCAGGAAGGCCACACTTGTAGCATGTGTCGCTGTCGCAGCGACATGGCCCTGGGTGCCTACGGTGGCAAGTAGAGCAAAGAGGATGAGTATATCCTCCAGCAGGTGTCCTGACTGGATGAGAGCCTTATAAAAACAACATACATGAGACATGATAATAAGTACAAAGGACAATGCGGATAATCGTAAGATTGAATACCAGTGATAGCTGGACGGTTAGGCTGTGAACCTCTCTGGTTCTGGTCCCTCCCGTTACCATGATTCCTGGTAGAAGATTTGCTAATGTGTCAGAATTAAGAATTATAACATGTAATCATAAGAAATGAGTAAGTATAAGGACCTGCTACTGTTGGAGTGTCCAGCATTGTTACGGTAATTATCATTACCGCCATGCCTGTCCGTAGCAGAACGGTTGTTAGTCTGACCATTTCCCTTGGGCTGATTAGGTTGATGCTGAGTAGCCGGCTGAGACCGGTCCCAATCTTCTGCTTGGAAGATACAATTTAAGAGATGAAATATTGTCATAACTCAAAGAATACGGATTGGCCACCGTTTGAATATGAATGTTTACCTCTTATCGGGTCTATCTGCTTCCCCGAACTCGTCTATTTCCTGCAGCATCTCCAGCTTACGTGCTGAATCGGCCACTTGTGCTACCGTGTTGAGCGTAGCACACACCAAGTTGTTTGCGACCAATGTACGAAGAGCCCACCTGAAGTGGTGTGCCTGCTCTTAAAGAGTACCTGCTGCTGCACCAAGGAAACCAGCCAAGCGAAGAAAGCGCTGCATGAACTTGTTGCTATTCTCCCTAGCTCTTTGTCGGATCCCATGGTACTCTCTCTTCATCTTGTCCTGCTCAGCCTTGGGAAAGAACTGTTCCATTACCCTATCCCTGAACTGAGCCCAAGTCAAACCAGCCACCCAATCATCACCTCCTTCATACTGCTTCAGTGCTATCCACCATGCTAACACATCACCTTCGAACCGGTAGCATGCCAACCTCGACTTGAAGACGGGGTCACAGCCCATAGCATCGAAGATCTTCTCAATGTGAGCCAACCAGCTTTCAGCTTCACTGGGGCTATCTGTTCTCTTGAAAGCTCGAGGGTGGAGCTTATTGAATCTCTTCGGCCATGTGGCCAATGTTGCTGGAGGAGGAGGAGGAGGTACTGGGTGTTGTTGCTGGTTGTTGGCAGCCTGAACCTCAGCCCTGATTTCGTTCCTCAGCTGAGGAAGCATAGCTTGCATTACAGCTTGGATTGCTACATTGAGTTGTTCCTGCTCGCGTGTGAGAACCATCTGACAGTATAACATAAAATACATGATTAAACTGATTAAAACATAAACTATATACATGAAAAAAAAATTATACCAATAAATCATGATAAAAATTTTATGCAGGAAAACTAGTACATGAATGCATGATGCAGTTTTATGAAAACTTTTGTATGCGCGAGAGTGAACGCCTATGGTCAGTTCACTCACAACAAAAGACATGGCGAGGGGACGCCAATGGGTCGGTCCCAAATTTAAAAGTTTCGATAAAACACATGCCACTAAATAGGGCCAGTCTTGTACCAACCATTACTTAGTCATAAACCTGCGACAATGACATATATATGTATGCATGAAAATGATGAATGCATGAAAGCCGACTGTCAGTTCTAGGAAGACCATAGTGACTACCCACTAATCACAGGTCGTGTTTTGAGAGCCTATAGGTCGAAGCCTTGGCTCTGATACCATAATTGTAACACCCCATTTTGATAAATGGAATGTCACGCGTGATTATGGCGTGTCATCAAAGCATACAAGGATAAATGTGTAAACATTACATGACCATAAAGGAAATACCGGAATCAAACATCGGTATCCCAAAAGTAGAACTCATCACACACAAACATAAGTACTGTAAAGAAAAGGACTAAACAATGTCCATGGAAATGAGTATTAAAGAATAGATAAATTCATAAAGTAAAGAAGGCTAGGAAGCTTCCAATCTATATGCACGTACGCTTAAAGTCTACGAGCGTCCCTGAGTACCTGCCATTTTGGGAACATGAAAAGGAAAACGGCTGAGCATAACGCTCAGTGCACGGATATACAAGTAAAGCATGAATAATATAAGCATATAAGCATGAAGCAGCAGAAAAGACTAAGTCCTGGATAACCTGGTTATATCATAGTAAAACTGGTTTTATAGTTTGAAAAGCCTTATGTTTATCTTGTAAAAACTAATTAACATATTTAACATTAGCCAATATAGGTCATGAATTATCAACGTGCATGAATACTTGGAGGGGTGACCTCGTCATGCAAATTAGAGGGGCTGCCTCTAATTTAATATACTGGTTTTGGGTAGGAGGGATCAGCTCCTTGTGAAGGATGCAAGGCACACACCACATTCACACTGAATAATCTGCTGAAAATATGTAAATAGGATGCACCCATACGCCCCACCTGATAATAATAATATGGCCAAAAGCTGAAAGGGACGCCACGAGCTATCACTCCGCCGTGGTGAAGTCATAAAACTGGTGCCTCTAGTGTTATGGTTATGGTACCTCCATAACTAGGTGAAACTGGTCATGCATGTATATGGCTTTAGGTATTATAATTAAACATAAGCAATTCAAAAACATATAAAACATATACTGGGGAAAATAGTTGGCTGCATACGGGGAATCCTAATAAGGAAGAATGTCCATACTGAAAGGACGGAGAATTCGTACCTTGTGTCCAGTGAATGAAGAAGATGAACGGAAGAGAGTCCTACTTCGGTATCACTAATGCTACATAAATACATACGTGTATAAGTATCTGATTACTGAATACGTAACTGGTTTTATATCATGTTTTAGCTTGTTTTATATGTTCATGTCATGTTTTACTGATTTAAGCTTTATACTGTGTTTATCATGTATTTTGTCTATTCTGTTTTAGTATTTCTTGTATTTCATGTATTATTATACTTGTTGTGTAATAGTAAATAACTTTCTAAAAATAGCAGGTTTCCTAACATAGAAAGTTTCCAAAAATAGAAAGTTTCCAGAAAGTTTCCAAAAATAGATTTACTGCTTAAAATATATAAGTTTCTAAAAATAGAAAGTTTCCATAAATAGATTAGCCACCTTAATTAAATAAGTTTCTAAAAATAGAAAGTTTCCATAATTAGATATAAGCTGGATTATTAAGCTAATTATATAAACTTAAGTGTTTACTGATTAATATACTAAGTCATGTAATTAAATAGTATAGTTTATTAATTATTTCATGTGAATTAAATAAACTATAGGTTAAAGTATTTAATTAAAATATAACATGATTTAATTAAATAAAGGTAAAAACACTTAGGTTAAAACATGTGTTATTATCTATTAATAATATAACCTAAGTCATGTAAATTAATTAATTATAAGTCATGATTTTAATAATTAATTAATTATATATTCTAATTAAATGGAAACTACTTAGGTTAAAATTTCATGTATTAATAATAATATTAATAACCTAAGTCATGTAAATTAAATTAATCATGTACATGTTTTAATTAATTTAATTTAAGTCTTGTAAAAATAAACTTGTAAATATAATTAATCTTGTAAAAGTAACCCATGAACCGAACCGTGTTTTAATCTAAACATGTGTGAACCAGACTGGTTTAAACCCGTGAACTGGCAACCAAACGCACCCTTGGTCAAAACCTAGCCGCCGGCTAGCAAAAGTTTCCACCGGTTAGCCGACGGTTTCCCTTGCTGCCGTGGCTAGGGTTCCCCCTGCTTTCCTTATTTAGCCACCGGCATAAGCCGGTGGTGGTCCTTTGTTTTAGCCGAGACCCACCCGATCACAACCATACCCCGACCGAGGTCGGGGTTTCCTTTCTTCCTGCTGCCAAGACACAAGACCACCACACCGAGACCTTGAGGTCTCGGTGGTGCGAATCAAAAACAAACCGAGACTCCCTTGGGGCTCGGTTCATGCGTCAGCCAACAAACAAACACCCCTTAAACCCTTAATTAATTTACCCCCATGATTAATTAACATGTGTTTACTTGTTTTTAAAACATTCATGATTCATGTGTTCTTGATTTAAATAAAAACATGAAAAGAAAAAGGTTTAGGGTTATATCGATCATGTGAATGAAAGGAGGATGAACACACAACAATCCTTGCAATAAATCGAACACCAAAATCAACCAAACGCACCCTTGGTGTGTATAACACCCGGCGGCCAAAGAGAGGAGAAGAAAAGGGATTAGGGTTTTTAATTATTTTCTAATTTCTTGAATTATGAAAATAGTTTTCCCTTAATTTCATGTTTAGTAAAATTGCATGGGCTTGGCCCTTGTTTCTTGTTGTATCCGCGGGTAGGGGGCCCACATGTGGTAACCCATACGTTTTTCGTGTCTAAATAATAAGTGTGTTATCGTGTTCGTGTGTTTACGTGATTTAATAGTTATCGTTCGTGTCTTATTATATTTATTTGTGATCGTAATAGATATACATACATACGTAGTACTAAGCTCGTGATTATTTACGTTCATGATTTCATGTTCGTATGTTCGTGATTATAAATATTATTGAAATAACTATCGTGTCTTAATACGTAATAAATACTTATCGTGTTATAACACGTACGTAATACTTGTAATTCTTGTTCGTGAAACGTAAACATGCTATAAAAGGAAAGTTCTAACCATGTACGTACGATCGTAAGGGTACTATTTATGGTAAAAGCATGCGGGTTTTACTTTTATTCCATTTGGGTGCGTTTGACCCATTTAAAATCATTTTGGAGTAGCCGAGATGAACCCCGACTCCCGCAAAAATTCAAAACTGACATTTGGGTTAAATTCCCGCTCTTTATATATATGTTTTCCATTAAGGCCAAAAGAAAGCCAATTTTGCAAAAATGTCCCTCCTAAATTCTAAAAACAAACAAACAAACACACACTAAATCATTTTTCCCCAAAAATTTTCCCACTCTCTTTCTTTCTTCTCTTTGGCCGTCGGCCTACACCACCACCACCATCACATCACCATTTTTTTTCTTGTTTTGAGAAAAACTAATCAAAGACCATTCTTCCAATTACCTTTGTAAGTCTTTCTAACTAATTTAATCATACATGCATCATCTTTGATTTTTCAAAAAAAAATTATTTTTGATTAAGTGGGTTTTGATCTATTATACTTCATTGCATGTCCTTAATGTGTGTTTATAAGTGAAAGGAAACAATTAAACAAGTTAAAAAATATTTCTTTTGGTGTTTTTGTTCTTTAAACCCACGGCAAAAAGGGGTGTTTGTTGATTTTGATTTTTGATGTAATTAGCTTATGGGTTTGTGTTTAAATACTTGTTTAAATGATTTTTCTTTTTGTTGGTTAGAATGCATGTGCATTTTTTGAAATGGGTTTTTGTGAAAATGAATTATCTAAGTGATTTAGGATGTTTTTTAAGTGTTAGGGTAGTTTATAGATGATTTTAGGATCATAGGAGTAGTTTGGATGGGTTGAAAATGGGTAGAAACGTGATTTGCAAAGCGTTATTTTTAATCAGATTTTTCAAGGCCAATTTTCCTAAATTTAAGTTTGAGTCCAGATTTTTGTTATAGTATAGATTTGTGGAGATTCTTTTTAGCTTCAATTTGATATAAGATAGAGCTTTTAGCTCCAAACGAGTCAAAAGTCACGTTAGTTTAAAGTTTTGTGTACCGGGAGATGAAGGTCGACGTAATCCGAATTTATGTTCGATTTTAGGTCAAATCTCGGGGACTATAAATAGAGCTTTAAAAATAATTGAGGGCTGTTCTTTAGTTCAAAACTTGGGTTTTTCAGTCTATTTTCAAACTTAGATTTTGGTTTTCCAAACGGAAATGGTTAAGTGAGTCAAATTGGTTTTACAAAGTAAGAGTGCAAGTTTGTCCGGATTTTCAAGGTTGGAAATGTGTTGGGCAGCGTGAATTAAAAGTGATATCTTTTTATGAAAATTTTTATGGGCTTTTTACATGTTATAAATGAAGTCTACAACGAGTTTCGTAAAAATTCGTGATGTTTAAGTATGAGAATTCAGTCCGTACATTAGGTATGTACCGGCAGAATTGTAAATCGAGTAAATGCTTTAATAACGTAGAACAATGGATGTGTCTAGTAAATATCACTTGGTTGAGGTTTTGGTGTGAGTTGTATGAACATTTAGTGTTTTTAATTTTGTAAATACAGTACTTGAAGGTACTTTAAAGTGTTGATCCATTGCGCGACTTGTTTGCTAGGTATTGAAATTGAATTCAAGGGGCCTCCTTATCGTCGGTGATTGTTTTCCGTCTACGTCTACGTAATACTACTAATACTACTACTTAAGGTGAGTCTATAGCCTCGCTCTTTACTGTATTTTAAATGATTTTACCCGCGGGGGATACATGCTATTTAAACGAAAAAGGAACATAAGTCATGAATGATTGTTGGACCCGATAGATGTTATGAATTATGTTGAGTAGCTAGTTGCCAAAGACCCTAAATTCATGAACCGTTAACTATTGTTTGATCCTAGTGTGGATTGGAAATAGCCGCTTGAAAAATTGGTAGTACTATTGGGTTGACGACCCTATCCTAGACGAGAGTAATACGTTGAGTACCCTCTACGGTTGGATAACTTGTGTCAAGAAAAAGGTATGATTGGCAACGAATACCTAAGAGGGGCAAAGGTTTCACTTAAATCACACCGGCATTTGGCGCGGGTGATTAGTTTATGGGGTCGGTGTCATGAGCTTAAACATAATTATGTTCAATTATGATTTTGTAAAACCTGTAGATCTCGCTCAACATTATTTGTTGACTATTTTTAAGCATGTATTTCAGGTAATCGAGGATGATAGAAGCGGAGCATGCAATGGATGTTGTTGTAGCTTGTGGATGGTCTAACTTGTTTTTCCTCCTTTTTAACAAAAACAATTTGTAACTCTTGTATGTTTTGTAAACAATGGGGTTGGTTTTAAACGGGTTGAGATTTGTGGGGACCTAACGCTACTCTGTTACATTTTGGGGTGGAAACTTTTAGACAATTTATGTTGTTGTTGTAATTTAACAAGTTTTTAATTTACTTATGTTTAAAACGTCTCTTTTGAGTCGTTCAATATGGCTTGTGTGGGGTGATTCTTTGACTAACACCCAATTGTCATATTCCGTTGCGTAAGGTAAATTGGGGGTGTTAGATTCCTAAACCTTAACTGATGTCTGTCAGGTAGAGCTAACAGCAAAGAACTGTGAGCTCTGACATCATGCCTTCTTGCTTGGATCTCTTTGTCTGAAACAGCATCAGACTTGATTTTCTTAGCCTCGCCTTTGGAGCTTTCACCTCCTTCCTTATATTTGTTCTTACCATCATCTTCAACTGCTATTGTTTTGGTGAACTAATCACCAAGCTCTATGACCTCCCATAGGGCATAGTGTTCCATCTTGAGATACTATTGAATCCTGAATTCCCATATTTCAAAGTTTTCAGGATCCAATATTGGAAGTTTGAGTGCATTGTTATTTGAGGATGAAAAAGAGTCAGTAGACATGATTGGTAATGGATGTGAGGTTTGTGTTGTTCTTGGTTTAATCAAAGTTTCTCAACAAGCTCTGATACCACTTGTTGATCCCAAACTCAGATCTTAAACCTTAGCTTGTTTAAGGGTTGTAGTAGAAAGAAAGAATTCAAACTACTACTAGAGAAACTTTGTAATACACAAAGTAACTAAACAAGATGCGGAAAGTAATGTTTAGCACAAGAACAAGTATTAAATCAAATGTTTAGCTTTAATATATTGATAATATACGATTACCCAAAGGTGGTATTAGGGTTTTACAACCTTAAAGCATGAAATGAAATGAGAGAATAGGTATATTAAATGAAGGATCGTGTTTTTCTAATGATTAGGCATTGTGTGATTTACCTATTGAGATGGAAGGGAAATGTGGAAGAACTTAGAGAGAGAAAGAAGAGAGAGAAAGGAGAGAGTGAAAAGAAAGATGAAATGTGATTATGTAAAATGGAAGTGTTCAACAACCCCTCCTAACATGCTAGGAGGGGGGTTTATATAGCCCACCCTACATGTGGGCTATATGGGCTATACCTTAATACATTAGATCACGAGCCCAATACTTCTATCTACATTTGGAGTGACCGATCCTTTCTAAATACGTAAAAACGTATTTCCAACAATCTCCCCCAAAGGGATGTCACTCCAAGTTACAATGTCCTAAATAGTCTATAGCTCGTGATCTATGCTAATAATGATGTGACCGAGACTTTCCTTGGAAAAACGTATTTCCAACAATCTCCCCCAAATGGAGGTCACACCATTTTACAAAATCTTAAACCAGCATACTATGCTTGAGTCTTCGATCTTGTTCTTGTGAATATGCTGATGAGATCTTTGACTTCAGCCTTGAGCATGTTTCCTTATCTTGATCTTGTGCATTCATCACTAGTGATATTCGCCTCTTCGTGACTTCATGTTCCACATACTTATACCTTTATAATTCTTGAAAGCTTCAAAGTTTGATACAGCGAAAGACTTGACCTTCAGACTTTCTTGAATTCGTTGAAGTACTGAGTGTATGCAGTATAAGCATGTGGTGACGACTTCTTCTGGATTATACACCGCAATGCCACCTTCTTGTTACGCTGCATAAGACAGTTAGCAACAAACCATATACACGGATGAAATGGCCTTGAACATTTCATTCTAATTCGGTAGCATTTTACCTCCGGCCGGTGAAGACCGTTGGACGATATTAAATATCGTACTTGTGGCAGGTAGTTTCAATAAAGAACCTCCTTGACAAGATTTCGCGGGTAAACCCGTTCTCTTTACTCGACCGTCCAAAGCTGACTGCGAACGTAAAGAGTGAATCATTTGGATAATAATATCCGCATGATTTGAAGCCGTCAATTCTTGTTCCTGGAACAAGTGAAATTCAATTAAGAACCGCACCATCGTTGCTTTCCAGTTGTCACGAGCTTGATTCGTATAGAATCTTGCAAGTTACCTACCAAGTGCTATTTGAGGTTAACACTAGAAGGATTTCCACTCATCACTGTGAACACTAAGGTATCACTCTGAGTGTTCTGGCAAGATCACTAAGATATTGCGTAGAGGCCTGGAACGTGTTTAAATTCATTTAAGAATTAAACCACTGTTGCTTTCTAGTTATCACAAGTTTGATTCATAAAGAATCGCACAAGTCACCTACCATGAGATTTTTGATATTCGCTCAAGAAGGATTTCCATCTTCATTGTAAATACTTTCGTATTACTCGGATGTTCAGGCAAGATCATGAAGATTTTGCGTAGGACTCTTAAGATCTTTCTTACTTTTCACAGTGTGTGAAGAAGCAAGGAACTATGAAAGTGTGTCCTAATGAGATATCTGATGATCTCAAATGGCTCTAGACTCAATCGTGCATATTAGATTTAAGTGATCGGAGGCTGGAGAGGAGTGCCACCATTTCAATACCAATTTATTCGGAGTGAATAAATCAATAGATAATGCGTTGTCTCCGTGTGATTAAAACAAATATCTTTTAAGAGATATCTGAGTTAGCTGGGATGGGTTGTACCTTGTATCACTGGGTCTATGATGTCTGTCTTCAATATCAATAATCATTAAACAATGATCTTAATAGCATATGTATTGACCCGGTTTCTGCCTAAGTTGTAAGGAGGGCTTCTTTCTTTACACCCTTTATCTTTACAATTCTTTTTCATTCTTCAACCCCTTCAATGCTTACCAATACGTCATTACTAGCACCTTGTTGTGATTGTTCCAGTGCTAACTTAAGTACTTGGTCGGCATTCAGCTACGTTCACAATCTTTCTCCATCTTTCCTAAGGACTACTATTTCTAGCTATGGAATGTCCTTGGGAAGATTCCTCCGGTTCTAGAGGAATCATTGGACTTTAACCTATCCTACCATCCTTATGTCACCACAATCTTCACCGTCGTGAATAAAGATGTTTTGGGTAAGTGTATGTCACCATGAAATCCATTTTGAAGTGCAAATCCATTTTGCTCCCCCTTAATATATGCCACGATATCCGAAAACATTTCGCACATGTCGGGATGAGCTAGCACGTTTAGTCAAACCATTTGTGATTAATCATTTCCCATATTAAATCACATTTTCTCCCCCATATTAAAAATATTAACCCAATCGATGTTTTTAATATCAATTGATTTAATAGTTTTTTTTTTTTAAAGAAAATTTGGGAAGAAAAATGCAAAGCCAATTATCTTCATGAGTTACACAAGCTCCCCCTCAAATTAATGAGGGTGTACTTGAACCGTGAATGAAGTACCTTTTAAACACAAGTGTAAGGTACTTATCACATGCAAAGATCATATATGATAATGTATTCACAAGATTAGCGATTTATGAGGTTGGACCTGAATGATAGAGAACATCATATGAAAGAAGCACATGGTTCTTGTTCACGAATGTTGGCCGCCTCATCACGTCTGAAGTTATCTCTTGTACGATTGATATCGTTGTCTTGACACCAACATGTGAACTTGGCACTTTCGGCGTCAAAGATTCTGAATGCTGGACAATTGCTCCCCCTCAATTGTTGACCCGTGTTTTATTGAAAGAGCTGTAGTCACCGTTTGAGTAGTCGCATCGTCGAGTATGTAGATATCAATTGTAAGTTGCTACAGTTGGTGGAGATGATAACTTCATAAAAACAAGACTTCTCTTGTTTTAACAAATGAATGCACTGAATCGTACATATATTCGTGTTAGATTGTGTTATAACGTAAACACAATCCCTTACATGGTTATAAAGTAAACCATGCCCGATAAAATTAATTCCCGTTGTTGAGTCAAAGCTTTCCGGTGAAATGCTTGACTTGAGTATGAAAAGCGGGTTACTATCTAAAATAATAGCAAACCATTTTGAGCATGTTTTAAAAACATTTGAACTTCTGCTCGAACTTTATTTACAACCCCGTGTCATTATTGAATGACATTTCTAGTATCGTAAATATTATCGATTCCAGAAGACATGCTCTTTTTATCAAAACATTTTTTGAACACATAATTTTGAAAGATTTAGAAAACCTTTTTGAGAAATTCTCGAAAAATTGTGTTCAATGTTTTGAAAACCAATTACTTGAGCTTAAGATGTTGAATATCTTACAAAACGAGCTCAAGTCCGAGAAGTTGTAAACTTCCCGTTGTTAAGGATAAGTTTATCATCGGCGATAAACTTTCCTTTATTTGAAGATCGGGTCATCATCTGATATTTAATGATGAGCCTTATACACGAGCTTAAAACCTTTGAATGGTTTTAGGATAAGCTCGTGTCCAAGAAAACTTAATTTCTTGTTAAGAGGGTAAGTTATCGTTGCGTAGATAAACTTCCCTGTCTCTGAAGTCCGGGTCATCGTCTGTCATTTAGCGAGGAGCCATTGTGCATGAGCTTAAAAACTTCGAATGTTTTTAATATAAGCTCATGCCCGAGAAAAATTAATTTCTCGTTGCTAGGATAAGTTTACCATCGGCGATAAACTTTCCTTTCTTTGATGAACGAGTTACAGTCTGTGATGTGACTATAAATCCTAAGTATTAAGCTTAATCATGAATCCCCTGAGACACTTGTTTCTCTGATATCTGCTTCTTTAGCAACCAAACTCTGAGAGTATCCTTTGTTGAACGGTATACAATGATTGAACCGCTTCGTTCTTTTGGAACATCAACTTTGGTACCTGCATTCTCATTAGTAGTTTGTATATTTTGACCTGGGTTAGCGATATCTATCTGAAAAGCATGTGGGGGTTCACAGTTTTCTTTTCTTGTGTCAGAGGTGGCCTGAGTAGATGATTCACTAGTCTTGGCTGACAAACGTTTCCTTTTATAGAAAACCTTAAGTTTAGTCTTAAGTGAAGTATCATCTTTATCAGTTTCCTCCCTAGTAGACTTAGTAGAATCGGAGACTATCCTAGTTAAAGGGCACTCGTTTCCTACAAGATTGAAAGTTCTACCAGTGGGGCGCCAAACTTTACCCACGGGTTTGATTTTAGCTATCCACTGGGTTTTAAGTCTAGCACGGGAGTTCACCTCATTAAGCAATTTTTTGACACAAGAGTCATGATTTGCCGTAAAGACACATTTTCTACATGTTTTACAAGTAGCATATTTAATGTCCGAGTAATTCCTAGACGATTGATCGATGCTCCTAGGAGACGTCATGCTACGGTTAGCAGTGTTGGGTAATCTAGAAGGCATCTGACTAGGTTGGACATTGCTATTTCTTACATGTGTCTTTTGAATAGCTTCCCTTTGACCAAAACCTTGGCGCACATCAGTTGAACTAGTTCTAGACGTGTTCATTGAACTATTCTTAGAGAAACTAGAGGCAATCATGTGATGAGGTCTTGCTAAAACTGATTTAGTCACATTAGGCCTAGTTGGTGGAGTGACTGTTCTAGAAATATGATGCAAATCAACTTGGGAGGCAAACCGCGGTCTCGAGGATTGTGGTCGCTCGGATCTAAATGCAGTAGGTTGTCTGACAATCGGTTGTCTAACAAACTGATTTGTAGGTGGTTTCCCCAAGATTGATGGTTTTTCAAGCTTAGTGTCCACACTAGGTCCTCTATTTTTCCTTAACTCGTTTTTCAACGCAGCTATAGCAAACACCTTTTCTTGAACACACCTTTTCTTAAACTTGGGCTTTTAACGTCTCATTTTCTTTGAGCAATCTATCTTGGGATGCCAATTTAGACTCTAGTAACTGAATTTGTTTCAAAATATTTTCCTTTTCAGCTTTAGAATCTAAAACTTTTTGATCCAATTTTCTTTCAAGAACAACGTTTGACTTTTCAAGTTTTTCAAAGTATGTTTCAAATTTGTCCGTTTTCTTAGAAAATTCAAGTTTGGCATCCTCAAGATCTTTTGATTGTTGAGCTACAATCGTTTCAAGCTCTCTAACTTTGGAATCAGAAGTAGTCAATGAGGCAGTTATTAAACAATTATCATGATGTTTAGCATTTTGAACACTTTCTCCCCCATTATGACTCACATCGGATGAATCAGAAGTGGTATTGCCATCACTCTTCTCCATCCCATGTTTGTCATAATTAGGTTCAAAATGCTCACCATGCGACAGTTCATTAGCATTTTCATTGGTATACACATCATATACAACATTACAATGTACCATGTTTGTAGGCTCTTCGTCATAAACGGGTAAGGTGTCATCAAGAGGGATCTCGTGAACATTCCCCGACGTGCCACTGGTATCATGTTTTCCTCCTGATTCCGTGCTCTTTCCATCGTTAGGCTCCAAGTTGTCAACCGTATGACCATTCTCCTCTTGCATCTGCATCATAGATTCTTGCACTCCATTATCATACATTTGCTGAAGTCGAGATCTTTCATAAATCGAAGACGAGACCGATGTCATGAGTTTCAATATTGTATCACGGAAAACTCGAAGCTCGGTATGTGTATCTCGAAGAAATGATTGGCAAATCACTGAACTTTCAGACTTGATGATATTGAATTGGAGGAAAGGCGTGAGTTGTGTCATAAGAGTCTTATATGCAAGTGCCGATGCAGAGTGATTAAAGTTTTCATGGCGAGTTGCTCTGCTAGTTGGGTCAAGATGATGAACATCGATTCCATGAATATATGACGATCTTGACCAAAGATTGTCACAAATTCGCTCCCTCCTTGAATCCATGAAAGAGTCACAAGATGAGACTGAAGTAGTTGAAATGACGTGATGTCAGTTCTTCTAGCGTTGTCTTGCATTAGATGCAATTCTCTCTCGTGAAACGTCGAAGTCAACGAATCCATTTTGATGAAATATGATTGTGGTTGTGGTGGTTTTCGGGATTTTGCAGTTAATATAATAATCATCAACAAATAAATCCAACGTTCGGTTAATATAATAATCGGCCCGACGAATTATATCCAAAAACAAAGCATACCATAAAATTCGGTCCCTTAAAATTTACTCTATCCGAGCCCAATGAATTTGCCAGAACACGTTAATAGCTTTGCCAAAACATTTAATAATTGTAAAATGTCTAGCCTTTTTTTTTGATAATTTAAAAAACACTTCTATACCCGTTAAAAAAAGTAGTATCAAAAATTTGATAACTTTAACATTTGAAAATGTGTAATGATAAAACAAAAAACGTGGCCAGTAACGGGTAATACATAAAATAAAATGGCCAAAGTAAAGTAACGTGGCCAACCCACAAATCAAGAAAAAGTCGTGGCTTCAAAAAATTCGCAACCCTATGTATACTTTGGTTCCTCCGTCTGACTATTTCTCTGACTTCATACAAATCTCAATAACAAAATCTCAATATCTCTCTCTCTCTCCTCACTTTGTAAACACCGCCCCAAATCTCAACCAAATCCTATGCAGCCTTCATGTGCTATAGACATCCAAAACGCAAATTTGAGTCATCTGCGCAGCCAAAAAAAAAGAACTCAAAACGAAAAAACAAACACCAATTGAATCCAATACCCCTTTAATATGTGAGCTCAGAAATGATTCGAAGCATATATAAAGAGAAGAACCAAGACGAATTCATCTTCTAGATCTCTATAATGAGGTCTCGGGTAGGTTAATTGAATGTTTCGTTTTGTTTGAAATCGAGAGTCGAGTATTTTTGTGTATGTGTCGAGTGATGTGTGATGATTTGTGGGTTTTGTATGTTGTTGTTTTGTCTTTGTCGAGAGAGATGTGTGTGTTGAGGATGTTTGTGTTGGTGTTTGTTGTAGTCGAGGGTGAGGGTAATGGGTGTGAATCGATGGTTATGTTGTTGGGTTCGAGTTGGTTTGAATCTAGATGTGTCGGGTCAAGTCTGATGGTGTAGTCTGTTAAGCGAGGGTGAGTGAAAGAGAGTCTTGTTTTGTTGAGATGTGTCGAGGGTGGGGGTGAGAACGAGGGTGTGTGTTCGAGTGTGAGGAGTCGAGTCTGACGAGGGTCTAAAAAAATGAGTCGAGAGTTGTGAGGGTCGAGGATGGGTATGGTGTTGTTTGTGTCTAGGAGTTGTGTGAGTCGAGAGACTTTTGATGAGTGAGGTCGAGTTCAGTGAGTCTTTGTTAACTTCCTGTTGTGTTTGAATATCCTTTTTTGATCGAGAGACTATGTTTGAGTGTTAGAGTCTTGAGATTTGTTTTATGAGTCTGATGAGTGTCTTTTTGGTCTCGGATGATTCGAATGCTAAGGTGAGACGAGGGTGTGGGTCGATGTCAAGACTAGGTGTGAGTCGAGAGTGTGTTGTTGAGTGTGTAAGATACGAGTATTGGACAGTCAATCGGAATGTCCAATCTGAATGTCCGATCGGAATGAACGATCGGAATAATCTAATTAAAAAGTCCAATCGGAATGACCAATCTGAATGTCCGATCGGAATGACCGATCGGAATGACCAATCGGAATACTTAAAACCCTTTTCCGGTGCAACAAATAGGAATAACTATCAAACTTTAAACCCTTTTCCGATAAACAGGACAGAACAAAAGACCTACAACAACTTTAGAAGGGATAGACAGAAAGTGACAAAAGTTGAAAAAATAATAAAAAAATAAAAAATAAAAAACTGATACTTTTGAATATCGAGACAAAGAAAAGAGATAAAAAAAAAATACAAATGGATAAAAAAAATGATATGAATTTTGAGAAACAGATAGATAAAAAGATTTTGTCAAAATTTTGGAAAGTAAACAGATAGATAAAAAAAATTTTGGAAAGAAAATATTTTTATGACCAAATCAATAGATAAAAAAACACCAATCCGAAGAATCAACCAAGCTCTTGATACCAATTGAAGAATATTGATAATCTTTATGAATCAAGAGGGTTGATGTTTTTCTAGAGAGAGAAAGTTAGAGAGAGAAGTGAAAGAAACTTGTATATTGAAAATGTAGAAAATTAACATGCTAGGAGGGGGGTTTATATAGCCCACCCTACATGTGGGCTATATGGGCTATACCTTAATACATTAGATCACGAGCCCAATACTTGTATCTATATTTGGAGTGACCGATCCTTTCTAAATATGTAAAAACGTATTTCTAACAATAAACATGAAACCTAATGAGTCCTTTTATAGCACAAGGACTCATGTACAAGATAGTCACTAACAAACTAGGAAGGTATTCTGGAGTAGTAACAGAAATGCGTCAATATCTCTTCCAAGTTTATCCATGCAGTAGGGGTATTGACCTCTAGCAGTGGGAACCAATACCATTGTCTTCATTACTTCAGCAGGGGGAACTTACTCTAGCAGGGGGATCTTGACCAACCAGCAGGGGGAACTTTGACTCATGCATTTATTCCCAACATGATTAAGCTCCAAACTAGTATACAAAATGGCAGTTTTAACCCCTCAGCTTTTAGCAGTTTGTTGTTTTGAGCTAAACACTTCATAAAATTGATATAATCAGCCCTTTGACTTAGAGTTTCAACAACATTGACCCTTTGACTTTGGTTGACTTTCTTCATAAGCTCTTTGACTTTGTTGAATTTACACTTTAAGTCCTTCTTCTTTGGCTGATTTTCATGAAAGGTCCTTGATCTTTAGAGACTTGTCTCAATGAGTCCTTCTTTTGTCTTTTCTTCAATATTAATGCCTTGAAATCCGTGTTTGCACCAAATCGTATCATTTTACCTACAAAAATCACAAACAACAAAGAATACCCCATAATACTGCTTTTTCACATAAAACATGGTATTTATCTTTGTGTTTTAGGGTTTGATTTGTTATAATTGATATGAGATTCACTCATATCAAATTACGCAGATCCGGAAGTGAAAAACAATGGGAGAAATGAGGTTTTTATACCATCGTTTGGAAGTGGGAAACACATGTCCAAGAACGATGCAAACTCAAAAACACGTACACCAGCGAGTGAAGGTGAGGATCTTTGCAGGGAAGAAAGAAGGATTATTTTATGATAATGCTGTGTGAGATAGGCACGTAAACAAAATAACATGTGAGGCACCGAGAATGGTGGTACAGTAACTAGGCAAAAGTTCAATGTTGACCTCCATTTTAGTATATACCTGATATGAGCTTAAATACTCATATCATTTGTATCTTAAAACAATGAAATTATGCATGAAATGTATCAAATATGTCTTGTATATGTGTATTTCTTGTTTTAATGTGTGTAGGTACCAAGATCGCAAAAATCGGCAAAAACCGACACGAGTTTGAAGATAAAGATCAACAAAGCCAATATTCGAGCTCGACTTTAACGGATTTCATCAATTGTCAAGTTTGACGACAAGTGGGTCCCACATTTTGGAAAATGGGCTCAAAAGCCCATTTGAGATTGAAGTTAATATTTTGTTATGTTTCTAATCCAGACGGCCCAAATGGGGATTCAATACACACGGATGGAGTTTCTTGGGCTAAAAGCCCAAGTCAGTGGAACAAGAATTGGGAAGAAGTAACATTTATGGGCTTTAGGGTTTGCTAAGCAAAAATCAGACGCATAGGAGTAGTATTTAATTCACATTCACATTCACACATTAATAAAAATAAACCGTCACCCACTTTTACACGTTACAACTTTTCAATAAATAAAAAATAACCGATCCTCACACATTTATCCACTCATTTTCATTCACACATAAAAAACATCGATACAACCAAAGTCTTTTTCATCTCCCCTTTCTCCTTCAACCTACAACTTAATTACTGTTCCAAAAAACCCTAGATCAAATAAATCATGATATTATTTGGGGCTTTTTCATCCACGTGTAATTCACGTGTGGGGGAATTAAATCCCCCAATTTTAAGGAAGAGAAACGTGGAAGGAGCTTGGCTACGTGGAAATTTCTTAGTGGAAGAAACACCTCATTCTCCCCATTCAACCAATCAAGAGCCTTCAAAGAAACACAACTAGCACACATGGATGCCACGTTGGCAATCCGTGTGCTAGTGTGTGATTTACAACCATCCGATTAGAACAAACAAGAGAGAGAGAAGATCCAAAGGCTTATATGAAGAAGGAATATTCTCAAGAAAGATGCGGATATCCCTCCTCAGCAAGCCTTGGAATGGCTATAAAAAACCCCCTATTTGTTTTGTAATCTTCATCCCTCTTTTTACTTTAATGTTACTATGTTAAAATAGATTTAGAGTAATTTTGTAATCTTTCTTTTCGTAAGCATTGTAATCTTCTTCAGTTATTAATAAAAGTTTTTTTGATTACTGTCGAGTTTCTTACTGATTAAAATTAATATTGCATTTTAATCTTGAATCTATTTTATTATATTAATATTGATGATTACTTGATTTAAGCTGATTGATAGCTTTAGTCAATTAATTGAAAATAATATTTGGGAATGTTTTATCCTAATTGGATAAATTAAAAATTACTGGTTCGATTTAACTGCGGTGGTTCGAATGATGGAGTTTTGATGGTTATTGTGGTTCGTTGGTGTCAATTCTTTCTTTTAGGTAGCTCAGCGCTAACCTACTGCTCAAAGGTTATCTTCAAATAGGTGCTAATTTCTTTTACTTTACATGTTTATTAGATTGAACTTTGCGTGAATGTTAAGATGCTTTAGATGTTTGATTGGTTCGTGCGAGTTCATTACTGCTTGATTTATGTTACTTTGTGACTAAATTAATGAGTCTGATAATGATTGATAGAG
Source organism: Glebionis coronaria (assembly GCA_025667525.1). Lineage (NCBI taxonomy): Eukaryota > Viridiplantae > Streptophyta > Magnoliopsida > Asterales > Asteraceae > Glebionis > Glebionis coronaria. Next base: position 384,543,604 of record CM046874.1, read on the forward strand.
GTTAAGTTTGTTTAGGAATTATGAGCGTTTGTTTAATTTGTTTAGGATTTATGATAGAACTGAGTAGAATTGTTAGCTGATTTAATTGATTAATCTGTTTAGTGAGTTAAAGGGTAGAGTATTATTGGTTAAGCTTTAGTCTGGGGTATTTGTTCAGCTAGATATCTGCTTTTGAGTCTGATAGTTTTGATAAGCTGGTATAATTTTAATGTTGGTATAATCTGCTATTTAAGAATCTGCTTAATAGGGCTTGGGTTTTTATCATTACTTTTTAAATTGAATTAATGAAGATTTTTCATCTGCTCAGTTTTCAGTTAATATTGCTGGTATGATTTTCGATTAAGATTTACCTGAATGTTTGTAGTTTCAGTTATATCTGGTTTATTTGAATATCTTTTTGCTGTGCTTATTTTGGCTGTTGAGCTGATACAACGTGGATTAACATAGTTTATGGATATAATTGCTAATATAGTTTCTGGATTAATTTTTGCTTGATTTGGTTTCTTAGATTTGTTGGTTAGATTTGGCTATCAGATCCTACTGATCTGATAGCTTATTATTGTTCCAATAAGCTGTTAAAATCAGCATTTCCAAACATAAGTCACTCATGTGACTCCTTTACAATTTGCTTGTCCAAAAAGCTTAATATTCTAAAATTATGTCACTCATGGGGCTCGAACTCGAGACCCTCAGGTTCAAGGTCATGCGTGATAGCCATCTGGGCTACATGCCTTTTTGATTTTACTACCAGTAAGTTTATTAATATAGTATTTCTTCGTCTGGCAGTTTTTTTTTAATTTAAGTAAATCTTTATTTTCGTTTAAACAAATAGTATTACACTTTTTAAATAAATCTTAGTTTTAATAAAATAAATAATTAATAAAAATAAAATATAAAAAATGTTTTTATTAAATTTAAAAGTTTAATTAGTTAGTTTTTATAATTAGATTTTAATAATTAAATAAAAATAGTTTTTAAATAGATTTGTTTTAAGTAATTTTTTTATAAAGTAAATTAGTTTAAATAGTTTAATTAGATTTCTAAAAATAGATTAAAAGTTATTGTTATTAAATAGATTAATTTTAATAGATTATTAAATAGATTAATTTTTAAATAGTTTTAATTTTTAAGTAAATAATTGTTTTAGATTTAAATATAGCGGGGTTTACGATTCATGCACTTTAGGATAATTTTAAATAGTTTAAAATTTGTAAATTAAATTCTTGTTTTAAAAACCGAAAACTAATTCAACTCAATTGTCCAAATCAAAGCAAAACGTCTCAAATTCACTCGATCTTTGTGTACAACGAACTTGGTTCATCACGTGTTTAATTGAATTCGTCATTAGTAATATTAGTCTATTACTTTTTCCTAAAGGTAATTTTCTAATTTACTGTGACAATCCGTCAATTTATGGTTGATATTTTATTCTCAGATATTATTTAAAAACATTATTTTAATGTTATAATATGAACTCACTTATTTTTGGGAAGTAATTTGGATTTACGTCCTGAAGTAGCGTCGACTACGTCTAAACTAGAGGATTCTACGTTACGTGCTTACGTTTACATACACCGTCTTTGGTGACAGTCCGACATTTCAGAAAATAAATTTATCCGTAAATATTATTTTAGAGTATTAAATTTGTGTTGGTTCATAAACTCACAAATTTACGAGAAGAGATTAGGACTTACGATTTTATTTTAACGTCCTTTACGACTAAACCGGAAACCTTAGGATTACGTATTTACGTTTTCGAACTCCGTTTTTTATGAGACAATTTTTATTAGATTCGTTTTGTGTCGTTGATTCATAATTTATAAAAATGCTTTTCGTAAAACGACCCAAGGGCACGCAAATCGAGGAAACTAGAATCGAGGAATACCCGTAAATTAGTGGGATGAGACAAGTATACACTTGTCCCACCCCACTATATGGGACGGCTACAACAAGGCACCACATCACAAGATGTGGCAACCATGTAGCTTAATACTTACATGTGTAAGTATAGCTTAAAAATCAAGCTTACTTCTCACAAAAACCACTAGCTACCTTCATTTCTACCATTTCACACATGCAAAAACCACCTCAAACTCTCTCACCCTCCTCAAATGTGCCGTCCACTTCCCCTCATCAAACACCACTTTTGATCAAAATTTACCATGGAATCTTATGTTATTTACACATAAGTTGAAGCCCTTTTGAAGCTCTATAGATTGGTGGGGCTTATAACATCCAAGGAGGAGTTTTCATGGTGTCTTGGGGCTGATTTTCCACAAGGAGTTTATGAAGATTGGTGGTCTTGAAGATTGTCTTGGTTATCCACAAGTTTCTCCATCAAAATCCATGTCTAAATCACAACCTACATCAACTTGGTGGTATAAAGATTGTCCTCCTCATCCTCTTGTTATTTTTGATTATGTAATCTTGTATTTATTTTACTTATGTATATGTATATGATGATGAATGATGATTAAAATTTTTGTGTGGGGATTTGTTGTTGATAAACATGCTTAAAAAGATGAAAAACTATAAGAAATAAGGCTAAAATCTTGCTTAAAAATGATGGCTGTATAAAACAGTAAAGAAACATGTCATGAACTGATAAAATGATGAAGTAGAATCAATATACAGTAAGTAATATGTCTTGTACACATGTGAGAGTTGACCATGCAATGGAATCATTGTAATGAGTGAGATATGATCAAAACAAGTTTAAAGTACAAATCTGAGTTCACTGTTTTGGACGATTTTTAGAAAATACTTAGAGGATGATTCAACAGTAGCTATAGAAGAGTTAAAGGGAGCACATATCATGTAGTTTATGTGATAAAAATTGGAGCTTCTATCTCCATATAGAACTCTAGATATGGCAGTTTTGGTGAACATGAAAGTAAAAATCAGATTTTGGAAATTAAAGTATAATAGTATTATATAAGCACTCAAATAAAAATAGCATAAAATGTGAACTAAAACCCACTAACTTATATAATACATTTATATAGATATTTATAAGGATAAATAAATGGACATTATATAAAAATGGTAGTTTGGTAAGTTTTATAAGTTATAAAAACTATATACTAAGTTTTACGTCTTTTCGGCTAAAACCGAAAGATTAACGTTTTTGTTAAATAAAACTTAGACGTTTGGACCCGTCTAATGTAAACTTTTATAAACTCACATAATGATATATAAACATATATAACAAGTAAAAACCGATAAAACCCGAACTATATAACATACGGACATTAACGGACTAAGTTAACATTATTGGACTAATAATACAACAAAATGGGCTAAAACACTTATAAACTTATTTATTGGGCTTAACCCATTTGGGCCCAACATGTAATGTATAAATACTGATAATACAAGTATGAAATGGATTAATACAAGTTAATAAACTTATAATAGGCTTATTTGACCTAAAACACGTAAATAGGTAAAACTAGTAAACTAGTAAGAAGTTATCGACACATAACACTAAAACGAGTAAATGAGAATATGTAAACCCACTTGATCATCATATATATAAAATCATCATATGTATACATAATTGTTATTTTTATAAAGTCATTGGACATGAGTCTAAGACGAGTATTATTTGTCTAGGTTTCCGTGATTGAAGCACGTACCGTACGTCCGAATTGCCGATAACCCGCCTTCCCACATCAACGTGAGTTCATAGCCTCGCACTCTTTTAAATGTTTTTATGAAATGTTTTATAAACCCGCGAGGGATATAACATGTTAGTTTTTATAAAATAGGACACCATTTGTCCCGATTGTTTGTTTATTGATTTGGACCCGAATGATTGTATGACCCGATTGTATGACCCGATAAATGATTAAATGACCTGATAGATGAAATTAAATGGATTATTAAAGTTAGGTTATGTCACTAAAAGTCCCATTAGCATGAATTGCGAACTACCGGGATTTGGTAGACGCTTATGCATATAATAGTACTATTTGGGGACGATCACCCCAGTTCGCGCCTTGACAGTTGATCCCCGTCGTGCCACATTGATTGGTAAGAGAATTTATGTATGAGAAGATTTCCATAGCGTGACCTTTGTGACGACACGCTACTTTAGATGGGAAAATTGAGTATCGGGTTAGCTACCCGTTGTTTGGTTTAGTAAGGTAACAATGTCATGCGGCTTATAATAATCCAATTAACGAAATACTACTAGACGCACCGAATTACGATGTATTGCCTGACTAGCAATACAGGGTCATGCTATTGATATTATGTTCGTGTTTTGGTTTTCATAACCATATTCATATAACGGTTTTTATTTGACTTTATACAACGTCATAAGACGTATTGTATGATGTTTTTACGACATTGGCTCGTATAATGATTTTTAAGGCAAACGCCTATATTATGATTTTGATGAAGATTTGTATAAAATGACTTTGGCTATTTTATGGCCTATTAAAATGATTTGTATGAAATGATTTTCAGTAATAATTTTATACTGATATTATATTGATGGATTTTATTAAACTCTATGAATTCACTCGGCGTTATCGCTGACCTTTTCTTTTAACATGTTTTATCTCAGGTACTTGAAGGTAATTCTCAGGAAGACGACAAGAATTCATGGCCCGCACTTAAACAATATTTTCCATTCAAATACTTTGTAAAACTTTGTATGAAATGTAATGACTTGGGACCTATGTAACTTTGATATCTATGAATGGAAATGCTTTATTATTAAACGACGCGATTTTTAAGCGTTGTCTATGATGTGAGTAATGTGTTATCCCGTAACACCAACTAGTCTTCCGCTGTATTGAGTTGTATAAATTTGGGGGTGTTACAGTTTGGTACCAGAGCTCTCGTTATAGAGAACAAAAGATTTTTAAAATCAAGGTTTTGAATAAAACATTTCAAAATCTTTTAACTATAAACTTTTTTCACAAAATGTCTAAAAATCTTTTGACTATAACGGTGCCGAAGAATTCCCGAGTTACCGACAAGGCCAGACTGAGAAGTGTTATTTTAATATATATATATAGATTATATATATATATATATGATGTAATTTTATTACATGATTGTTTGATGATTATTTTGATATTTATACGAGGTATTTATACGACGTAAATTGTCACAAGGAACCCTAAATCCCCTAGTAAATTAATCGAAGCTATTCTCGTAGGAATCCTAGCTATCCTAGATTTAAACCAAGTTGTGGATATTTATGATCCCAACAAATGGTTGATATTCGTAAGAAATGTAGATATTAGCTGATTGTGATATTGAAAAAGAATTGGCGAGATTAAACCTGATATCGATGTTATGACGATCTTTCCTTATAGAGTGGAGTTTGACAAAACGTTACCACCTGGAAAGGTGTCATCTGATTCGTTGTCATCCAATTCTTAAATTGAAATCGAAAGGGTGAATGTTGCACTTGAGGCTGTCATTGGAACCATTACCCAAAAGCCTCATGCCACTAATACCTTTCCGAGGAGTCTAATTAAATGTATGAGTCATCTCATACTAGTGACTCATTTGATAATTGTTGTTGAAAGAGCTATAGGATTGGAAATTAAGTATTGATTCATATCAAGCCTTTATTGCCCTTTTAAGGTTTAAAAATAAGGTTGAAAGTAATGGAAAATGAGGTAGGATATCGAATTGAGTATAAAATTGGTTGAAACTTGAATAAAGTAAAATTTAACCCGTATGGAATATAAGATTGTTAATATAAGTCGTTAAGTTCTTTGATTGAATTATGAGGTTTTAAATGATTGTAGGTTCGTGTTAAGGGTTGTTCGTAGGCCATTGTCCACTAACGAGGATGCCCAGTGTCCAATAAATAAAGTGAAGAAATCTTCTTCTGAATTGGGACCGATGGATCTTCCGGGACAAGTGAAACCCCCATAACTCTTGTAGATTAGTATTCACTGTGGTATCTTTTAAAAATAATCCCTAACTTAACTAAGACATCAGTTGGTAGGATGAGTTCTTGGAATTGTATGACATAGTGGCACATAATGTGTTACGGTACAATTTTGACTTGTTTGTGATTAATAAAAAGACTACCATTGATTGCTAAATTCTACATGTATCGATGTTATCTATCTTTTCTTGCTTCTTTCTAATGCTCGCATTAGTGATGCAACCATTGAACAAGTACTCATCTCGAATTGAGTTACGTTGTGGATTATTCTTTTTTAGTGCCATCGAGGTCATGCACCTCATGATTATTTGGCTAAGGCTCATTTCCTATCTTATTGAAGTTAGTTCTTGGTGAACAACTTTTCATCACTCTTTTGCAGATCACTCATTCTTTTTATAAAGTTAAAACGGTATCCTTTGAGAAAATTTAATTTTCATCACAATATGGATTATTTAAAGTGAGATTTATAAGTGATTGATATCAAAATGAAGTTGTTTATGAAACACTTTGGAAACTTAATTATTTCCATAACAAAGAAAAGCTTTGTAAATTTATTCTTGATTCTTATTTAAGAATTAAGCATGTAAATGTTTTTATTATAAACATGATGATAAAGTTTTGTCGAACTGAGTATTGCATCGTTGATCTTGAAATTGTATATAGTTGCGCGCCTACATACAATTTGGAATGGACCATGCAAGGCTGATTAGTAGTCACCATAAAACTGATTAATAAACACTAAATTTTCTTTGAAGATTGTGAAAGATTAAAATTTTATGAGATCTGCAAGAAGTGAAAAATAGGGACATAATATTAGGGACACCTACATATGTGCCCGTACTATTTATTCTTCTGAGTCGAATTTACTCATCTGTGGAAATTGTCTTATTTGACAATTGACAATTCTTTCTTGTCCAATTCTCCCGTAGTGAGATTCTTAGGAAAAGTATCTGATTACCGAGTTTTGATACCCGACTGGATGTATCGACGTTCCTATCATTTCTTATGATTTGATTCCATTTGAATGACCTGGGTAACGATCCGAGGAGCTTTCGAATGCGTACTCAAATTATGAAAACATGGGATATATTCATATTCGTTAAATGTTTACGTTTGTATCTGATTTGAAATTCTATCGCATAGATTATGCGTTAACCTTACTCCTTTTAAGGTTAGTTGTGTCTGCATATATCCTTGAATTTGTGAAGGATCATGAGTTATTAGTAGTCTTTTGAGAAGTTCACATCTTATCGACGGCAATGCAACTGGAAAGTTGATAATGCCAGTGAAATGGATTGATTGATTATGACATGACGACATTGTCTTAATTGATGGGAACTCGAATTGAATTCCCCTAAATGATAAGATGCTGATTATCAAAAGTGATCTAAATAATTCTTGATGGATGACCATATCCTGCATTTAGACTTAAAATTATACCATGAATGGTTGTGAACTAGTTATAGATATTGTAATCTAGAAAGAACCTAATATGAATGTATAAAAAAATAGAAGGTAAAATAAAAACGTGACAAATGAAATTAGGCTAAAACAAAATCTGCCAAATATTTAACACTATATTAAGGGTAATACTGAAAGTAAAACTAAAAAGGCATGGTGCCCTGGTGGTTATCACGTTGGGTGTGTGACCAGGAGGTCACGGGTTCGAGTCCCGTGAGGGACATTATTTTTGGTAATTATACTTTTTAACAGTATAACAAAATGAATGTCTCAGGAGAGACTTTGTTGTGAGCTTATTTGCATATGCTGATAGGAGTCAGCTTGTGAGCTTATCAAACTAGCAAATCTGATAAGCCAAATACCAAATCAATAAAACAGATATATCAAGAAGCAAAATCAGTTAAACAAAATTAGTTTCAAAATAAGCAACATGTCATATTCAGCAAATCCATAACAGAGTTAAGCAAAATCAACATACAGCACCAAACAATCCACCAAACAAATCAAATCAGGCAGATTTTAAATCCAAAATCTCATTAGCTTAACTCAATATCAGATTAACAGTCATATTTTAAAAATTGGAATAAACGAAAATATTATAAAACGTGATAATTATGACCAAAACAAAACTGAAACAATCAAACTCAACTTAATACCAAGAATCAATCTCAGAAAGATTCAGTTACTAAAATAAACTAAACTATTGAGTAGAACAAGGACATTCAAACTTTATCAGATTTGAACCCTTATTAAATCGACATTCAGCAAGTCCCATCATTCAGAAATTAAGTCTAAAATCAAATAAAACTTCTGAGAACAACACAACTATCATATCAGCTCAATCCACAAATAATTTTCAGCAAAGTAAATCTCAAACAAGCAGTTACAATAAAACGTCTAAATTAGACCTAGCAAATTCAACTAATCAGACATAATCAGTACTCTAATAAAAAGCTATGACTATCATGCCAAATCAGTTTATTACTTAAAACTCCAAACCAAATCCACTTCAATTATTTAGACACACAACCAAATAATTTCGCACAAATAAGCAGCTCATAATCATCAACAAAGTCAAATAAAACAAAACAGATATAATTAAAAATAACAATAACAATGAATTTAAAAGGAAATTAACACCTTTTGTAGAATCCTTTGGGAAGAAGCACAGCGCTGAGCTGGCTTATGAACCGAAAACCGCAGTCATCAAACCACCATTAACTATCACCCGTCACCATTACACGAACCATCACCAATAACAAATCGACAGTAACTTTGTATTTATCCAATTAGGATAAATTAATCCCAAATATTACTTCAATATCTCATTAATCTATTGAGTAGATTAATGAAATATCTTTCACAGTTATAATATTTAAACTAGATTCGAGAAAGAAAAATAAAGGTATTAAAACAGAAATATCACGCATCAAAACAGAACTTTTATTAATTCAACTGAAACTGGTACAATACTTTTAAAAAGAAATACAATTTTCCTATTCTAATTTTAACATTATAACACTAAAGTAATTAAAGGGATAGAAAATACAGAATAAATTGGGGGTATTTATAGCCCCCCCAAAGGCATCCTTCTGCGAATATGCGGATCTTCATAGGGATAATCCTTTTGATTTGTAGCCTTTGATCTTCACTCCTTTTCTCTTTCTTCAATCTAAGGGCTGAGATGATCTCAAATAGCACACGGATCGCCAACGTGGCATCCGTGTGCTAGTTGTGTTTCTTTTGAGCGTTTTGATTGGTGGATTAGATGGGTGAGGTGTTCCATCCTATAGGAAAACGCCACGTAGCTCTGCCAATCCATATCCTCTCTTCCTTAAACCAAGGGGATTTTATTCCCCTTGGTATGAATTAATTAAAAAGATAAAAAGCCCTAAAAAATAAAGACTTTTTACCCTCTAGGGTTTTTGAGCAGTGAGTTTATTTAACTGGTTTTTTTGAGAGAAAATTTGGGGAAGAAAGGTGAACATAGGGAGTAACGGAGAGTATTTTTAATGTGTGTGAATGGACGTGTGGTGGGGGAAATAAAATAAAGAAACGTGTGAGGGTGGTTTTGATTTATTAAATGGAAAAAGTGAGTGGGTATTTGTAACGTATTAAACGTTTTGGAAAGCAATGAAAACCCTAGGCCCAAATGATCCGTTCTTCATTTCTTTTAATTTCAATGAATTGGGCTTTTGGCCCAATCCGTGAATTATTTTCCATATTGGGCCAGGACTTGGGCTTATTTCAAAATTAATTCATCTTATGTCCAAAATTGGGCTTTTAAGCCCAATTGCTCCAATGTGGGACCCACTTGACTATCACTTGCAAATTTATTAAATCCACTATTGTCGAGCTCGATTTTGGCTTCCTCGATCTTTTTCTTCATTCTCGTGTCGATTTTTGTCGGTTATCGCGAACTTGATACCTACACACATGAAAACAAGAAACAAGCATTTCCAAAGCATATTTGATACATATCATGCAATATTTCATCGTTTTAAGCAACAAATGATATGAGTAATTAAGCTCATATCAAATTCCCCCATGCTAAGCAATTGCCGTGTCCTCACGCAATGATAAAATAAAACTATGACTACACCATTATTCAACTTTTGACTTTTTATTTTGCAAAAACATAAAATAACTTTAAGGATAAAAGCTCAAATAGATTCATCGTCCTCGACTTTTCACTTTTCCAAGCCAAGTGCAAAAACAAGATCATTGTTATTATAAGTTGGTAGAATAACACGAACTCATGTGGGCTAATTAATCACTTAGACTCCCTTATTCCTAATTGTTTCTCTTATATTTTATTGTTGTCTTTAATGATCACGAGGATGCATTGTTGACTTATTTCGATAATTTATTAAACCGAAAATAAAGTGAACGATTTAATCAATAGTTAGCTAAAGGACAAAATCTTTTAAAACTGCTTCTCGGGCTCTCATAAAGTTCATATCTTGGCATAACTTGCTTCGCGATTTGAGACCTTTCTCGGATCGATATTTGGCAGTGACTTTATTCTTCCAACCTTGAGAGACGTTCACGAAATAATGGTCTTCTCTTCATAATATTTCTTCACTTGAAGTTTTGAGAGATTCATACTTGGACCACGACTTCTTCATTTTTCTCCAATCTTTACTTGGGATTTTGATTAACAACGATCCGCCTCCTTTTGGGACTTGGCTTCATTTATCCTCATACCTTATTTTGGTCTTTTTGGATAGACTTCTCCATGACTTTTTGGGAGTATTTTGCTTTTTGTCGTGTGTCTCGATCCTTCATATTGATTTTTGATAAATGAGTCTTCACATCACTTGAGATCTTTAGCAATAAAACATAGCCCTCATGACTTGTTAGGACCTTTTTGGACTCGCCAATCTTCGCATCCCGCTTCAATAAGTTATGCCTTGGCTATGAACTCTAATCTATACCGAGCAACTTTTAAACGATCTTGGGCTAGAAGCTAAGTAACTTTAAATCGTTCAACCTTATTTATTGCAACTAAAATTTATTAACAAGCGATGGGAGAATAGGCTCATAATTAACTCACATAAATTCCCGAAAGAATACCACACTTATAGTTGGCTCTATCATCTCTTGTTCTCCATATTGTAAAATTCCAAGAATGAAATCAATGGATACTTAGCCTATTAAATCAAAGTTTTGGGTTTTCAAGTCATCTATAGGATCTTGCAACTTCTTATACTTTTGCAAGTTTTAGAATTTGCGTTTTAAAGTTCCCTTGATAAACGACTTTCTAGGATCAATTATAGGAGCTTGCGAAAAGTTCTTGTTCTTAACTCGTATGAATTAAGACCTTCGCGTTTTAAAGCTCCCTATATAATAGCCTAGCAAAACTTAATTCAAATACGTTAAGGAAAAGCTAAGGTTAAAAACCAAGTCGAGTCAAAAACTATTCTTATTGAAAGCTTATTTTCGTGTCAAAAACACTTATTTCCTTTATTAAAATTTAAAAATAACACTAAAAATTTAAAATTTTATTGAAGAATGAGAAAACACTACGTTTGGACACGACAAAAGCAATTGCAAGCGATTATATCGATTGACTACCCCATGCTAAAACCAAACATTGTCCTCAATGTTTTTTAGCTCAAGAGTAACACCCCCTTGCTAAGACAAGAAAAGTCTAATGCAAAATCCTAGCATGGAAAGAGTACGCAAATCTATAAGCCGTTTATTAATTATGCCTAAAGATAAAACGTTAGTTGATAAAAATCAAGGGTAAAGAAAGTGTGCCCCTTTTTGGCATTCAAAGAATGGAAGATCAAGTGGACCGGAAAAAACCGAACACGAGAGTCTTCAATGAGAAGGGTCGTACCTAAGATCACAACACAACAAAACACGAACACGAGCTTGAAAGATCAAGCCTTATTAGTTGTTAGAAAATAGAAAGAAGATAGAAAAACTCTTTTTTGTTCACCGAGTCATGAGCTCGACTCGATCCCCGCATTCATTGGTCCTTAGGGAAAGTGGTGAAAACCGGCATATTGGAGTAAAAACCAACATGAAGCACGATGCCGGGGTCAAAGATTTCATCCTCGTTGTCCGATGACAAACGAAAGGATAAAACTCCAACACAATCCTCTAAAAATAGATAGTAGTGACAAACAATAGTATGGATAAAGCATGCTCCACGAGGTAAACTCACACCAAGATGATTAAAAACTCTTTCAATTATTGCATCGGTGAAAGGCCGAGATTTCCCTAAATCAACGATTCCGGGATCGAATACCTCGTCCTCGGTGGAGAAAGGAATAGACAACAAGGTGTCGTCCCCCCATGCTAATCCTAAATCATACGAAGCACATAATAATGGTGGAACAAAAGTCTCAACCATAGCGGTTTCAACTTGCATGACTTTGTCGACCTTTTCACTCTCAGGAACATGAACAAAGGGGTCATGGTACTCAATATGAGTCACATGAAAAACCCGCACATTAAGATCAACGCGAGTGGGAGGGAGATTGGGAATAATGTAAGTTTCTCCATCCGAGTCGACATACTCATCATAACAAAAGGTGTGATCATCATCACAAACCTCATCAACCTCCTTCATAAGAAGATCATCATCACAAAGGTTGTGAGATGTAGGAGGTATGATGTTCTCAAAATCCTCTTGAGACAACGGATTATTGTTCAATGAAGCTTCAAATAGAGGATTTGAGTAAGTCACAAAAGTGTCGTCATCCTTGTCATCACAAGAAATTTCCGACAAAGTATCGAGGGTGTCACACTCGGATACTAGATCATCATTCTCATTAGAAGGCAATTCATCGGCGAATTCCTCGAGAATGGTAGGTAAAACACAAGAATCACGTTCGATCTCGATATCGGAAACGTCTTCACTTCCCCGTGGAAGTGGATCAATGATAGCAAAAATTTCATCGACGAACTTATCCAACGAATAGTCACTAACCTCACTCGGTGTGAAGTTAGGAATCAAAGGCTCTTCAAATGAAGATTGTGCCTTAGGAACATCAACATGATCCATAGAAGAGAGTGAAAATGAGTCCATTTTCAAAGATTGTTCAATTAAAGCAATATCACTCTCGGGATCAAAGTTCTCATTAACAAACTCACTAGCATCAAAAGGCTCACTCAAGTAATCATCTATTTGTTTTTCAATCTTATCATCCTCGTGTGGAGTGAGTATAGAAGAGGTAACATTACAACATGATTCAACAAAATTAGGTTTATCACTTTCCAATTTCTTAGGAACCAATCTTGGAATTTTTTCCGGTTTGAAAATCATATGTTTATCCCCATGAAACAATTTAAGCTCCCCTTCTTTCATATCAACTAAAACACCGGCCGTACACAAAAATGGTCGTCCTAAAATTATAGGCGCACGAGGATTCGGCTCATAATCAATGATAGCAAAATCGGCTAGGTAAACGAACTCCCCCACTTTAACAATGACATTTTCCGCTATACCAACCGGTCGAGTGGTGGTTCCATTAGCAAGCTCAATGATCATTCGAGTGGGCATAAGTCGCAAATAGTCAAGAGTTTTCCAAATGGCTAGGGGCATAACGTTAATACTAGCTCCTAGATCGGCTAGAGCTTTGTATTCCCCAAGCTCATCGAAAACACAAGGTATCAAAAAGTGACCCGGATCATTATACTTCTTAGGAAAGAGATCAATGAAATCCGAGGTACTAATCACGTTCAAAGTAGCCTTGGTGACATTCCAAAAGGTTTCTTTAGGTGGCACAATAAGCTCAAGCTTCCTTTCTAAATTATCATAAGCGGTGATAGCCTTAAGCTCTCCCCTCGGGTTTGGAATGGTATTACTAGGTAAGCAACCCAAAGAAGATGACGGTTTAGACATAAATCCCTCAAACATCGAAAGCAATTTATTTTGATTTTGTTCCACACTTTGTTGAATACGGTTTTGACTTTGCTCAAACATTTGCTCAAATCTTTGTTCCATTCTTTGTTGATTAAGCTCAATCTTGTTATTTTGCCCCTTTATTGTATCTTGAAACTCGTTTTTCAAAGTTGCCATTTGTCCTTGAATGTTATTTTGCAAAGCTTTCATATTTGCCTCATTTTACTTCATGTAACTTGACAAATCATTTTGATTATTCCCTTGAAAACCTTGATTGTTTTGATTAGCATTAAATCCATTTCCTTGATTAAAATTCCTTTGGTTACCACGGTTAAAATTATTCCCATTATCCCCATTGTTGTACCTATTTTGAACCGGTGGAGCAACATGACTTTGACGAGGAACTTGACCGTTGGAGCCATAAGTTCCCGTCGCGGCAAAAGCACTAGCTTGATCAAACCCCGCATTTAAACAAGCATAATTAGGATGTGCTCCACCACATGATACACAAACATTCCCAATCATATTAATCGATCCATGAGGATTCTTCCTAATCTCACTCAACAAAGTCGCAAATCCACTATCAATCTTAGAGTCCAATCTAGCAATCTCGTGATTAGATGAATTCACATTGGAAACAACCGGTGTGTTTCGTGAATATTATGCTCTAGACTTATCCTCAATTATTCTCCACGCGTCTCTCGGTGTTTTTCTTAAAAGATTACCACCCGCGGCGGCATTTAAAGAATCTTGTTCAATCATATTAAGCCCATTATAGAAAGTATTTATTTGATGCAATTCCGAGAAACCGTGGTGTGGACATTGTCTCAACAAATCCTTAAATCTCTCCCAAGCAACCCCAAACGATTCATGCACTTTTTGTTCAAATCTAGTGATCTCATTCTTAAAGTGTGTTGTCTTAGATGGTGGAGAGAAGTAATTCATAAACTTTGACACTAAATCATTCCAAGTTAAGATCGAACCCGGTGGTTCTTTCTCATACCAAAGCTTAGCATTACGCTCGAGCGAGTACGGAAAAAGCATGAGCTTAATTACGTCATTCGGCACATCTCTAAACTTGAGAGTCGAGGTAATTCGATTAAAATTCCGAATGTGAGAATGCGGGCTATCGGTCTCATTGCCACGAAATTGGTCGGCACGAATGAGCGATAAAAGACCCGTCTTAATCTCAATGATCCGCCAAAATAGCCGGCACAACGATTGCTTCCCCATACCCTTCGGTGGGTGCACGGAGCAATTCCTCCATTGTTCGGTTATCGGCCATCTCTAGAACAATAGGTGGAATCTCGGGTTCCACTATTCGTTGTTGACGATTTCTATTTCTACGAGGAATATTTTCAAGCCGATTAAAATCAATCACAAGACGAGAAGAACGTAATTGCATACACCACAAAGACGAGAATTTAGAGGATTGAAGAAAAGAAATTAGACAAGAAAGAAGATTATTTTTGGTATTTTTATTTGGTAATGGTCAATCAATAATGATCGATAAAAAACAAGGAATAAGGATAACTACTATGGAAGTAAATTACCCTCGGTCGACTTTGAAACGATAGGTGAAAACCTAAATGTCTCAAGGTTCAATAAGTAAACAACAAAAATAAGATTTATTACTACTTGAGTCGGCAAACCAATAATAGGTTGTCCCTCTCAATATACGCACAAGCAAGCGGGGAAACGAGGTGGCACTAAGCACTTAAAAACCTTTTTCCTTAGACGACTTTTTATAGCACGTCGCCTTATACCCACCTTATAGTTTGTATAAATCGAGTTCAAACTTCTTATTAGTATTTATCTATTTTGCCTTTATTTTTGTTTTGGGTTCGAATACAATAGCTAGGTGATGAAATCCCAACTAAGGCTTATTTGAAAAGTATTTAAAATTATTGTTCTACGTAATACAATATATTATTCACAAAAAACGAGAAAACCGATACATACTATGTAATAGAAAAATAACAAAACTTTCCGAGGACGGAAAGGGTCTTCAAATCCACGATCAACAAATCTCCACAAAGACGAATCGTACACAAGATCCCCGGCAGCGGCGCCAAAATTTTTGATGTATCGTGGATAGTATATGTGATAATTAGATACGTTATAGGGTAAATTAGAAAATTACCTTTAGGAAAAAGTAATAGTCTAATAATACCAATGACGAATTCAATTAAACACGTGAGTGAGTCGAGTTCGTTGTACACGAAGATCTTATGAATTTGAGACGTTTTGTTTTGATTTGGACAATCGATTTGAATTGGTTTGTGGTTTTTAAACTACAATTAAAAACTACGAATTTTGAGCTATTTAAAATAATCCTAAAGTGCATGAATCGTAAACCCACCTAATTAAAATTCTACAAACAACTAATTATTTAAAAATTAACACTATTTAAAAATTAGACTAATTAAAAATCTTTAAAATTTAATCTATTTAATAACAATGACTTTTAAACTAATTTACTATTAAAATTCACCTAAAACAAATTTATTTAAAAACTAATTTTATTTTAAACTAAAATTATAAAAATCTATTTAATTAAACTTTTTAAGTAAATAAAAACAATTTTTTTTATTTTTTTTTATTATTTAATTTATTTTATTTATTTTATAAACTACTTTTTATGAAAAAGATTTACTTTAAATAAAAAAATAGAAGGTAAAATAAAAACGTGACAAATGAAATTAGGCTAAAACAAAATCTGCCAAATATTTAACACTATATTAAGGGTAATACTTAAAGTAAAACTAAAAAGGCATGGTGCCCTGGTGGTTATCACGTTGGGTGTGTGACCAGGAGGTCACGGGTTTGAGTCCCGTGAGGGACATTATTTTTGGTAATTATACTTTTTGACAGTATAACAAAATGAATGTCTCAGGAGAGACTTTGTTGTGAGCTTATTTGCATAAGCTGATAGGAGTCAGCTTGTGAGCTTATCAGACTAGCAAATCTGATAAGCCAAAGACCAAATCAATAAAACAGATATATCAAGAAGCAAAATCAGTTAAACAAAATTAGTTTCAAAATAAGCAACATGTCATATTCAGCAAATCCATAACAGAGTTAAGCAAAATCAACATACAGCACCAAACAATCCACCAAACAAATCAAATCAGGCAGATTTTAAATCCAAAATCTCATTAGCTTAACTCAATATCAGATTAACAGTCAGATTTTAAAAATTGGAATAAACGAAAATATTATAAAACGTGATAATTATGACCAAATCAAAACTGAAACAATCAAACTCAACTTAATACCAAGAATCAATCTCAGAAAGATTCAGTTACTAAAATAAACTAAACTATTGAGTAGAACAAGGACATTCAAACTTTATCAGATTTGAACCCTTATTAAATCGACATTCAGCAAGTCCCATCATTCAGAAATTAAGTCTAAAATCAAATAAAACTTCTGAGAACAACACAACTATCATATCAGCTCAATCCACAAATAATTTTCAGCAAAGTAAATCTCAAACAAGCAGTTACAATAAAACGTCTAAATTAGACCTAGCAAATTCAACTAATCAGACATAATCAGTACTCTAATAAAAAGCTATGACTATCATGCCAAATCAGTTTATTACTTAAAACTCCAAACCAAATCCACTTCAATTATTTAGACACACAACCAAATAATTTCGCACAAATAAGCAGCTCATAATCATCAACAAAGTCAAATAAAACAAAACAGATATAATTAAAAATAACAATAACAATGAATTTAAAAGGAAATTAACACCTTTTGTAGAATCCTTTGGGAAGAAGCACAGCGCTGAGCTGGCTTATGAACCAAAAACCGCAGTCATCAAACCACCATTAACTATCACCCGTCACCATTACACGAACCATCACCAATAACAAATCGACAGTAACTTTGTATTTATCCAATTAGGATAAATTAATCCCAAATATTACTTCAATATCTCATTAATCTATTGAGTAGATTAATGAAATATCTTTCACAGTTATAATATTTAAACTAGATTCGAGAAAGAAAAATAAAGGTATTAAAACAGAAATATCACGCATCAAAACAGAACTTTTATTAATTCAACTGAAACTGGTACAATACTTCTAAGAAGAAATACAATTTTCCTATTCTAATTTTAACATTATAACACTAAAGTAATTAAAGGGATAGAAAATACAGAATAAATTGGGGGTATTTATAGCCCCCCCAAAGGCATCCTTCTGCGAATATGCGGATCTTCATAGGATATTCCTTTTGATTTGTAGCCTTTGATCTTCACTCCTTTTCTCTTTCTTCAATCTAAGGGCTGAGATGATCTCAAATAGAACACGGATCGCCAACGTGGCATCCGTGTGCTAGTTGTGTTTCTTTTGAGCGTTTTGATTGGTGGATTAGATGGGTGAGGTGTTCCATCCTATAGGAAAATGCCACGTAGCTCTGCCAATCCATATCCTCTCTTCCTTAAACCAAGGGGATTTTATTCCCCTTGGTATGAATTAATTAAAAAGATAAAAAGCCCTAAAAAATAAAGACTTTTTACCCTCTAGGGTTTTTGAACAGTGAGTTTATTTAACTGGTTTTTTTGAGAGAAGATTTGGGGAAGAAAGGTGAACATAGGGAGTAACGGAGAGTATTTTTAATGTGTGAGAATGGACGTGTGGTGGGGAAATAAAATAAAGAAACGTGTGAGGGTGGTTTTGATTTATTAAATGGAAAAAGTGAGTGGGTATTTGTAACGTATTAAACGTTTTGGAAAGCAATGAAAACCCTAGGCCCAAATGATCCGTTCTTCATTTCTTTTAATTTCAATGAATTGGGCTTTTG
This sequence comes from Glebionis coronaria, assembly GCA_025667525.1. Lineage (NCBI taxonomy): Eukaryota > Viridiplantae > Streptophyta > Magnoliopsida > Asterales > Asteraceae > Glebionis > Glebionis coronaria. Next base: position 384,562,161 of record CM046874.1, read on the forward strand.
GCCCAATCCGTGAATTATTTTCCATATTGGGCCAGGACTTGGGCTTATTTCAAAATTAATTCATCTTATGTCCAAAATTGGGCTTTTAAGCCCAATTGCTCCAATGTGGGACCCACTTGACTATCACTTGCAAATTTATTAAATCCACTATTGTCGAGCTCGATTTTGGCTTCCTCGATCTTTTTCTTCATTCTGGTGTCGATTTTTGTCGGTTATCACGAACTTGATACCTACACACATGAAAACAAGAAACAAGCATTTCTAAAGCATATTTGATACATATCATGCAATATTTCATCGTTTTAAGCAACAAATGATATGAGTAATTAAGCTCATATCAAATGTACTAAAAGATGTTTATGTTATCTGAAACTTTAGTAAGTATTTGTTGATGAATTACCTAGACTTTCGCCATTAAGGCAAGTTGAAATTGGTATTGATTATATTTCCGGTGTTGGACTTGTGGCTTGTGCACTGTACGTCAGCACCATCTGAATTAAAGGAATTACCGTACAACTGAGAGAGTTGTCGGAGAAAGATTTTATTCTACCGAGCTCGTCATCATGAAGAGCTATGGTGTTATCATTCCTTATATTTATAGATTACTATAAACTGAGTAAATTGACAATCGAAAACAATATACATAACTCGAAACGGAAGATTCGTTCGATCATTTACAAGGTTCTAGCGTATGTTTTAAATATTTGATCCATGGCATGGTTATCATCAACTTCGCATCTGCGAAAAAGATTATCTATTCCAATCATTACATTCAGAACTTGTGATGAACATTATGAGTTTCACGTGATGTCGTTTGGATTGACCGATGCACATGTAGCATTCATAAATTTGGTGAATCACGTGTGTAGGCTGTAATTTGATAAATTCATGCTCGTGATCATTAAGGACTATATGTTTGTTTATAAGAATAAGAATGAGTTAAAAAAATTAATTATAGATTGCCCTGAATTGGCCGAACAATTAAAACTTGTACCTTGAATATTTAACATAAGACTTAAGACTTAATCCTTTACATGATTTAACCGTGTGATTAATAGATAATGGAATATAAATTGACTCTTTAAAATTTAGAAGTCATTTAAGACTTTGAGTTATACTAAAAAGAAAGTGGAAATATGTTTTAACAAATGTTTTAACAAAGGATTTTAAGGGATTATTCCCTTATAACCAAAACATTTAACTAAACTCCTGTTTAGGGGTAAATGTTTGTGTGTGCTTTTAGACAACTTAAGAAGAATTTAGGAAACTATATAATTTATGACTTGACATTTGAAACGACACTTTTTGCTTTTAATTAAGAAAATTTTGACCAAAGTATAACCAAAGATTTTTCAAACATTTACGAATCTTATTAATTATTTTCGATAAATCAACCAAAAATCTTGTTGATTAAATTCAAATTTATTTTTGAACATTTTATATAATTGGTCGAACTAAGAAATTTAAAATCTTTACCTTTACATTTCATAAAAATTGAATATTTAATATTTAATTAGTTGTAATAATTATCGACGCTTTAAACATCGGATTGAGTAAAACAGATAAAATAATAGTTGAGAAGAAACTAAAACTTAGAAAATGTGAAGAAAGAAATTTTTAATGAATGTAGATACTGACACATAATATAGAAAGGATAAAGAACCAATTAGGACATGTTCCTTAATAATGATGGTACATAATAAATTACCAAACAATTTAAAAATAAACAATGCTTGTAAGAAGGATAATATAGATAATAAAAAGTGGTTCGCGGCTAATGTGAACCATTAGCATTAAGAAGCCAATGCCGCTAAATGATTAAAAGGTCACTTATGGTTGTCTAAATATGGAGATTGTGAGATATAGTTATGTTGGAATTTGTAAGTATAAGTATTCTATTTATGTCATTTCTGACTAAAAGTATCTTTGTCTGAAGGAGTTGTACTAATGGCAAATTATGAAGGCAGACATCGCCTCATACATTAGTAAACGTCTAGCTATTGCGAAGGTCATCATCTGAATTTGATTCGATTTGGGTCATCGTCAACAGACTGACCAAATTTGCTAATATCATTCCCGTTAATCATAAATGCAAAAGAGTTATGTAAACATAGCGTGCCTGTATCGAACATCTTTATCAAGATCCTCGCTTCGCGTCGAATTTCTAGAGACTTGCTCAGAAATCATTAAGAACGAACCTTGATGAGAGTACTATGTACCACCCCAATCAAAGGGACGAGGTAAAGTAACGATACAAAGAATATAAGTGCTATTTTATGTTTGAATGATTGACCTTTGGTAATAGACTGTATAATCGCTTTCCTTTGGAAGGATTATCATTGATAATCATCGTATTAGGATCGAGATCGAATCTTGTTAGGATCTAAATATTAGAGCATCTGTAAGCAGGAGTTGAGATAAAGACACCCGACATACAGCCACTGTGAGTTGGACATGTCTTTTAGGTTTAAGGTTTCCTATGATGGCGAACCCAACCTTGCAGAATATTCGACCCGCGAGATCTGAAATGATTGTTGAAATTAGGATCTGATTATTGACTACCGGTAGTGGGCAAGAGGTTAAGTGAATATGAAATGTAGATCTTGGAGTGCCAGATGGGTAGCGAAGTTATGCCACAATTTTTAACCTTGGAGAAATGAATTAATGATCTGACAAATCATGGGATATAAGTCCCTGTTGTATGGGACCGTTGAGATGATGTAAAAGATTTGGTTTGAAAGGCATATAAGCTGGATCTACCCAAGGACTTCAAGAGATGCGTGAATTATGTTTCGTATATCGAACTTGATTGAATATCTATCAAGTGAAAATCTGATTGTTCCTTAGTAAAGTTTAGATCGGCGAAAAGTTGCATTCATCAGAAACCCGTGAACATAGAGGATAGAGAAAGTAAGTCAACATTTAGCCTGATCTTATTCCCGTAGTTATGTTTGATGAAACTCTCATGTTGTAATGAATTACACTTGTGAGAAAAGACCGAATGTGGAGGAAATACCCACATGGCTTTAACTCTATAAGAAGCGAGTAGTAAGATGATCTTTGAGGACAAAGATCCTGTTTAGGGGTAAATGCTGTGACAATCCGTCAATTTATGGTTGATATTTTATTCTCAGATATTATTTAAAAACATTATTTTAATGTTATAATATGAACTCACTTATTTTTGGGAAGTAATTTGGATTTACGTCCTGAAATAGCGTCAACTACGTCTAAACCAGAGGATTCTACGTTACGTGCTTACGTTTACATACACCGTCTTTGGTGACAGTCCGACATTTCAGAAAATAAATTTATCCGTAAATATTATTTTAGAGTATTAAATTTGTGTTGGTTCATAAACTCACAAATTTACGAGAAGAGATTAGGACTTACGATTTTATTTTAACGTCCTTTACGACTAAACCGGAAACCTTAGGATTACGTATTTACGTTTTCGAACTCCGTTTTTGATGAGACGATTTTTATTAGAATCGTTTTTTGCCGTTGATTCATAATTTATAAAAATGTTTTTCGTAAAACGACCCGAGGGCACGTAAATCGAGGAAACTAGAATCGAGGAATTCCCGTAAATTAGTGGGATGAGACAAGTATACACTTGTCCCACCCCACTATATGGGACGGCTACAACAAGGCACCACATCACAAGATGTGGCAACCATGTAGCTTAATACTTACATGTGTAAGTATAGCTTACAAATCAAGCTTACTTCTCACCAAAACCACTAGCTACCTTCATTTCTACCATTTCACACATGCAAAAACCACCTCAAACTCTCTCACCCTCCTCAAATATGCCGTCCACTTCCCCTCATCAAACACCACTTTTGATCAAAATTTACCATGGAATCTTATGTTATTTACACATAAGTTGAAGCCCTTTTGAAGTTCTATAGATTGGTGGTGCTTATAACATCCAAGGACGAGTTTTCATGGTGTCTTGGGGCTGATTTTCCACAAGGATTTTATGAAGATTGGTGGTCTTGAAGATTGTCTTGGTTATCCACAAGTTTCTCCATCAAAATCCATGTCCAAATCACAACCTACATCAACTTGGTGGTATAAAGATTGTCCTCCTCATCCTCTTGTTATTTTTGATTATGTAATCTTGTATTTATTTTACTTATGTATATGTATATGATGATGAATGATGATTAAAAGTGTTGTGTGGGGATTTGTTGTTGATAAACATGCTTAAAAAGATGAAAAACTATAAGAAATAAGGCTAAAATCTTGCTTAAAAATGATGGCTGTATAAAACAGTAAAGAAACATGTCATGAACTGATAAAATGATGAAGTAGAATCAATATACAGTAAGTAATATGTCTTGTACACATTTGAGAGTTGGTCATGCAATGGAATCATTGTAATGAGTGAGATATGATCAAAACAAGTTTAAAGTACAAATCTGAGTTCACTGTTTTGGACTATTTTTAGAAAATACTTAGAGGATGATTCAACAGTAGCTATAGAAGAGTTAAATGGAGCACATATCATGTAGTTTATGTGATAAAAATTTGAGCTTCTATCTCCATATATAACTCTAGATATGGCAGTTTTGGTGAACATGAAAGTAAAAATCAGATTTTGGAAATTAAAGTATAATAGTATTATATAAGCACTCAAATAAAAATAGTATAAAATGTGAACTAAAACCCACTAACTTATATAATACATTTATATAGATATTTATAAGGATAAATAAATGGACATTATATAAAAATGGTAGTTTGGTAAGTTTTATAAGTTATAAAAACTATATACTAAGTTTTACGTCTTTTCGGCTAAAACCGAAAGATTAACGTTTTTGTTAAATAAAACTTAGACGGTTGGACCCGTCTAATGTAAACTTTTATAAACTCACATACTGATATATAAACATATATAACAAGTAAAAACCGATAAAACCCGAACTATATAACATACGGACATTAACGGACTAAGTTAACATTATTGGACTAATAATACAACAAAATGGGCTAAAACACTTATAAACTTATTTATTGGGCTTAACCCATTTGGGCCCAACATGTAAAGTATAAATACTGATAATACAAGTATGAAATGGATTAATACAAGTTAATAAACTTATAATAGGCTTATTTGACCTACAACACGTAAATAGGTAAAACTAGTAAACTAGTAAGAAGTTATCGACACATAACACTAAAACGAGTAAATGAGAATATGTAAGCCCACTTGATCATCATATATATAAAATCATCATATGTATACATAATTGTTATGTTAGAAATACTTTTTTACGTATATTAGAAGTATCGGTCACTCCACAATATTATTAATGATTGTAATAGCTCGTAGGTAATAGTTGCTTATTAAGTTAAGTAAGAACCGGTCCATGGGCTTGTCATGGACCGGCCCAAGCCCAATGTTGCTTGGAAGTATAAATACCCCTTTCCACCATGGAAAGGGGTTGGTTGTTGTCATTTTTCTAGTTCCACTTAATAAAATACACATAGTTTCTCTCTCACTTTCTCTCTCTAGTTTCTCTCTCTAGAAAACATCAACCCACTTCATAGATTCATAGGTTATCAAGATTCTACATTTGGTATCAAGAGCTATGGGGTGATTTAAGGTAATGATTTGTGTGGTTTTTAGTTTTTGATTGTATTAGTGTTCTTTAAGAAGATTCATCTTGATTCTTGGTGTTTTTGGTGTTTTTGTGATTGGGATTAGTAGATAAGTATTAGTTTTTACTTATTATTGTAGAAATCACAAAACTTTTTGGGTTATTTGGTAAAAATCTGGGTTTAAATATTCTTTTTGATCGACTGTTCATACTCGAACATAGTTTCTGATTACCCAGCAAAGTTCCGAACCAAGAAGAAAAAGTTCCGGATCACCAAAACGTTCCGAACCAAGAAGTTCCGAACGAAAAAGTTCCGAACCAAAAAGTTCCGGATCAAGAAAGTTCCGGATCAAGAAAGTTCCGGATCAAGGAAAGTTCCGAACCAAGGAAAGTTCCGAACCAAGGAAAGTTCCGAACCAAGGAAAGTTCCGAACCAAGGAAAGTTCCGAACCAAGGAAAGTTCCGAACCAAGGAAAGTTCCGAACCAAGGAAAGTTCCGAACCAAGGAAAGTTCCGAACCAAGGAAAGTTCCGAACCAAGGAAAGTTCCGAACCAAGGGAAAGTTCTGGATCAAGCCAAAAGTTCCGAATCAAGGTAATTCCAAGCCAAATCTTCCGAATCAAACTTCCGAATCAACAAAAAGTTCCGAATCAAGGGTTATTTTGCTTGTTTTTTCGACGATATTTTAGAGGATTTAATCTTGGTTTCTTACAACAAAAACTCAACACAATTCACTAGCTTTACTTCACTGCTCTATCAACCGATAATCTTTGTCTCTTTGAAGTTAACAAAATGAATCCGAATTCAGTAATGCCTCAGATGACATCACTTACGGATATTTCCGTCATTACGGGAACGGATAATCGCCCGCCAATGCTCATCAAAGAAGTTTTTGAAGCATGGCAAGGCCGGATGATGTCTTACCTTAAGGGAAAACCGGTTTATGGGAGGCTTATGGTTAAGTCAATTTTAAATGGTCCACTTGACTATGGTACCATCGTGGTCAACAATGTGACTCGACCAAGAGAATTTGAAGAACTTACACCAGCTCAACAACTTGTTGCCGATGCGGACGAAAAGGCTCTTCAAACCATTCTCCAAGCTCTTCCCCATGACATCTATTGGATGGTAAGTCAGTATACGGTAGCAAAGGATTTATGGGAACGTCTTAAGGTGTTGCTACAAGGTACGTCTCTCACCAAACAGGAACGGGAATGTCAGTTGTATGACCTGTTTGATAGATTCACGTACAACCCAGGGGAAACGCTTCACGATTATTACTTCAGATTCACCACACTCATGAATGATCTGAATGTATACTATCTTGTGATTGCTCCATTCCAGATTAACACCAAATTCTTGAATACTTTACCTCAAGCTGAATGGGGTGAGTATATTACCGATGTTAAGTTAACCAGGGATTTGCATAAGTGCAATTTGGATCAACTATATGCTTTTCTTCAGCAGCATGAGAAACATGTGATCATGCACCGTTCTCCACGAGGTATGTACCCTGATTCATTAGCTTTGATGGCGAATCAACCAAGCTTGTCTCACAAAAACACTCCTTATATTTTGGGACATCAAGCCTATCATCCATCACCTTACATGACACCAACCTTTCCCCAATACTCGATTCTACCGCAACCACCCACCTCACATCAGCAACAATATCGGTTTAGTGCACCTTCATCACAATATGCTACACAACCTCACCCAGCAAGTATTGCACCTTATGCTCAATCTTCATATTCTTCTTATCAAGAGAATGCAGCATATCCAACAAGCTATCCTGATCAAATGAGTATTCCTTCTAGTGATTATGCAGCTCATCAAGACCAAGCAATGTACTGTGATGATGAGGAAGTCCCCGTTCCTGTATTCAAACAAGGTGCTGACCCAGTTGAAGTGTTAACCACTATGTCTGCTTATCTCACAAGGACTTTAAGCAAACGAGGATTTAGGGGATCAGCTCCTACCAACAATCAGTTGAGGAATTCATCCAATTCTCGCCAACAAGCTACTATTGAGAATGGCAGGGTAATGGTTCAGCCTATTCAACCATATCAGGGGAGACCTACCACATCAACTACCAATGCTCGCACGGTCAATCAGGCTCCAATGGTCAATCCTGCTCCACGGGCTAATTCTACAGGCAAGTTGAGAATGATTACATGCTACAACTGCAAGGAAGAGGGTCACATGTCCAGGGATTGTAAGAAACCCAAGAGGAGAAGGGATGGACAATGGTTTGCAGAGAAGATCTATCTGGTCAATGCTCAGGCACAAGGAAGGGAACTTGATGAAGAGGAGCTTGCATTTCTTGCTGATCCAGGGATTGCTGAACAAGACACTGTCACCACACAGAATGCAGCATACTAAGCAGATGATCTCGATGCGTATGACTCAGACTGTGATGACTTTCAATCTGCAAAGGTTGCTCTCATGGCAACTATCTCTAGCTTAGGGCCAGAAAAGAGATCTGAGGTACTTATTAATACCACTAATAATACCACTGATGCTAGTATTCAACCACATCAAGTTGTGCAAGAGAGTGCTGATTCGAATGATTCTTCGGTGGTGAGTCTTTCAAATGAGGAGACAATCAATGATAGCAATATCAATGTGAGTCCCCAGACTTTGAGTGAATCACAACCGGGAGCCATTTCGCATACGCCTACTCCTGCTCAACAAGATTTGGTCATGGTTCCTGCTACATTACTTAGCCAAATGAATGCTGCACTCTTAGAAACCCTAGCTAAGAATAAGAATTTGTCTGATGAGCTTGCCTTAAGCAACGAGAAAGTTCAAACTTTGGAATTAGTGCCTTCGTCTAGTGTTCTAACCAATCCCGAATATGATCACTTTCGAAACAAACAAATGGGTCACTTGCAAGAAATTGAAAACTTAAGAGCAAATCTTTCTAATGAACTTAAAGAAAAGGAGTTAGTGGTCACTAATTTTCAAAAACTTCAAACGGATTTTGAATCACTCGAGTCTAAGAAGAATGAAATGGAGATTAATGCTGCTAATAAGATTAGAAGTCTAGATTATTTGCTTTTAAGACAATACGCTGCTTCTCAACTAGTACACTTATTTGATGCTTCGTTTAGAGAATTTAACTTATCTCGTCAAAAAGGCCTTCCCCCTAACCCACGGTATGCAAAACAAGCTTTAAGACATAGTCCTAGACTTTATAATGCAACTCAATTAGGATTGGCCTTAGACCCGATTGTTTTTCCCGATGATCGAACAAGTAAGGATCTAGTTGATGAGGATCGGTCATACAATTCTGCAAAATATCCCGAGTGTGATTATTTTAAAATGAATAAGGAGCTTGCAAAAACGGATTTTAGAATTCGCTTCCATATGGACAAAGATCTCATCAAAGCACCAACCTACATATTAGATGAAGAAAACCCTAGTACATTTCCTACACTTGTCAATATGGAAGGTCCTAGGGAAATTCCAAAGGATCTTCCACCTGTTAGCACTGTATGGTTAAACTTGCAAGAGATTAATCAATACTTTACTAATTTTGACAAGGTCATTTTGGAATGTACGACTTCAAATGGCTTAAATGCCGGAGAATGGGCTTTCGAACATATGAACGAGGTGTTTAAAAATGAGATCAATCCGTTTTTCGAAAGTCTAAAAGGAAGTTTTGCATCTCTTAAGGAAAATCTTGTGTTTGAAATTGGTGAAGTTCAAAAAGTGTTTTATGAAATGGACACCGCTTACGAACTACAACTAATTGAAAAAGAAAAGATTTTAACCGAATATGACCGATTCTTGTCTGCAGTAATCTCGTGTGATGTGCTTACTACTGTAAATGTTAATTATTCGAATGAGCTTACATCCGCTATGATTAATTGTGATGATGTGCATATATGTGATGATGTTTGTGATCTCTCTGTAAATGTTGCTGATACTGTAAATGAGGTAGATAATCATTCTTGTCACGAATCTAACGTTGAGTTTTTAAAGCTACAAGATTCTTACAATTTACTTTCAAAACGCTTTAATCAACTAGAACAACATTGTATATCTTTAGAATTAAAACAACAAACTCAAAATGAGGATCTTTTGATATCAAATGGTTGTGAAAACGGTGTTGAGACGAGTGACAAGATGATTGCAATTGTTAAGGCATTAGAGGAAGAGATTATGAGATTGAAGAGAGATGTGTCATCAAATGAAACATTAAAATTGGAACTAGAGGCTGCAGAGTCTAAAAACCAGGCCTTAGAAATTAGACTTTCGTCTATTCTAGGGGAGATGGATCGTGCAAGACAGGGAATGTCCAAACTTTATGGTTCACTAGAAGAACGCTTCGCTTTTAATGCGGCACAGCAACAATTTTATGTTGAACAATTGAACCAAAAATGTGAGGAAATCTCTGACTTAAACATCCTGCTCATTGACAAAAACATGGTTTTGGCCGAGTTAAAGGAGACAATTCTTCTCACCCGACAAGAAGTTGTTGATAACTTAGCTACCGACTCTGCACCGTCCACTAGTGCCCCAACAACCAAGTCAGTAGTGCTTTATAAGAACCCGCTTCATAAGAGAAACCCGGTTACCTACGATGATTATATGAGGAATGCCATTAAGCATGTAGATCTTGTTAGGGATATTTTAGACGATCTTTATGCCTTAGATCCCTCAAGTAGCTACTATTATTCGGCTCATGAATATATTAAGCGAGTTCAATATTGCTTAGCATATTTGCAATATATAGGTACACCAGGCTCTGCACTACTTACTAATAGGCCCATTGCTGTAACTCCATTTAATAAGACTCCAGGAGCAAAACCGTCATTGGCACAATCAAGTAAGGCACCTTTAAAATCTGTTGCTAATGTTCCCACTTTGCCTTCTACAGGATTAAAAGAGACTACTAAGGCTAAAGGATCGCCACTCAAGAAAGATAAGATCAAGCCCTCCACTAGTAGTGCCAAAAAGAAGAAAGTAGAAGCTCACCATAGGAATGTTAGTTCAGTTTTAAATAAAGAGAATCATGTTAAGACTAAAAGCTCTGCGCTTGTGCAGAAGCCAAAACCATTCGTGAATTCTAATTTGAATTGTTGGAATTGTAATGAATGTATGTTTTCCCAACGTCATGATTTGTGTCTGATTGATCATGTGAATGAAATGAATGCCATTAGGAATGGTCTTGAATGGAAGCCAACGGGTAGAACTCGTGCCCAGGTTGGCTGGCAATGGCGTCCCACTGGTAGGACCTTTACATTAGATGGAAAAATGTGCCCTTTAACTAGGAATGCATCCATTGAGGTTAGGTCTGAGCGTCCTTTAGCTAGGAACACTCGCACTCAAGTATCGAAACAGCGCCCTTTAATTAGGTCAGCCCCCACTATAGTGCCTATCAGTGAAGAAATACCTCAGGATTTAAGCCAACTAGAATCTACACCACCAACTAGGAAGAAAAAGGCTAGGAAATCTAAGAAACCTAGAGTTAGCAATTCTAAGATTATTAAATCTGTACCTGCTAATAAAAAGGAACACTCAGATTCCGATACCTCTACATTGTCTTCGTGTGGTGATATTTTCAGGTGGTCCAAATCATCCTGTGGTATTTGGACTCCGGTTGTTCAAAACATATGACCGGAGATCGCTCGATGCTCCGAAATTTCGTCAGCAAGTTTCTTGGTACGGTTAAATTCGGGAATGATCATATAGCAAAGATAATGGGGTATGGTGAATATCAGATTGGAAACGTTATGATTTCAAGGGTATACTATGTAGAAGGTCTTGGTCATAATTTATTCTCAGTAGGACAATTTTGTGATTCCAACCTAGAGGTTGCTTTTCGACAACACACTTGTTTCATCCGCAACTTGGAAGGAAAAGATTTGTTGAAGGGATCTCGTGGTGCAAATCTTTATACCTTGTCCTTACAAGACATGATGGCCGCCTCTCCAGTATGTCTTCTCTCTAAAGCATCTAAGACCAAGTCATGGTTATGGCATCGCAGATTATCTCATCTTAACTTTGATGCTATTAATCATCTGGCTAAAAACGAATTAGTTCGTGGTCTTCCAAAGCTTAAATTTCACAAGGACCATTTATGTTCCGCGTGTTCAAGGGGGAAAAGTACCAAGAAATCTTACAAGCCCAAAGCTGAAGACACCAATCAAGAAAAACTTCATCTTTTGCATATGGATCTTTGTGGGCCAATGAGAACTGAAAGTGTGAGCGGTAAGAAATTCATTCTGGTGATTGTGGATGATTTCTCCAGGTTTACATGGGTTAGATTTCTACGTACAAAGGATGAAGCACCGAAGGCTATCATCACTTTTCTGAAATTCATTCAGGTACGTTTGAATACTACTGTCCGCCGTATTCGTACAGACAATGGTACAGAGTTCGTCAACCAGACTCTTCGTAATTACTATGAAGGAGTTGGTATCTCACATGAATCATCCGCTGCACGCACTCCACAACAAAACGGTGTCGTTGAAAGACGGAATCGTACGCTTATGGAAGCTGCTAGGACTATGCTTATTTACGCGAACGCTCCATTGTTCTTGTGGGCAGAGGCTATATCTACTGCATGTTTCACCCAAAACCGTTCTATCATTCGGAAACGCCATGGAAAAACACCTTATGAGCTTCTACATGACCGTAAACCCGATGTTTCATTTTTTCATGTGTTTGGTGCTCTTTGTTATCCAAACATTAATAGTGAGAACTTGGGTAAGCTTCAACCGAAAGCCGATATAGGTATTTTCATTGGTTACTCACCGTCCAAGAAAGCATACCGAATCTATAACCGTCGTCTTGGCAAGATTGTAGAAACTATGGACGCAGATTTCGATGAGCTGATAGTGATGGCTTCAGAGCAACACAGCTCTGAACCCGCGCTTCATGAGATGGGAACCGGTGCTATTAGTTCCGGATTAGTTCCCAATAATCCTACTTCTACATCATTTTTACCACCATCAAGGCCCGAGTGGGATAAACTGTTTCAACCGTTGTTTGATGAATTCTTTGATCCCCCAAATGATGAAGTTCCAGCACCCGTAGTGATAGCTCCAATTCCTGAAGTTGTTGCTCCAGCCAATGAAGCTTTATCTAATGCATCTTCAATTCACATTGAACCGGATGCACCTTCACCAAGTGATTCTCAAACTACACCTGAATCGTCACCCCTACTTGTGCCTAATGATGTGGAAGAGGATTCTATTGATCACGACTTGGAATATGCTCACCTACAAGAGCTTCCTTTCTTTGGTGTAGCGATACCTGAAAACCCTTCAGCCGCGTCTACCTCAGAAGAAGCTCCTTCTATTGTTCACTCCAGACCACCTAGGATTGAAAACCACAGCACTAAATGGAAAAAAGATCACCCAATTAGGAATGTCATTGGAGATCTAGATCGACCAGTCTCTACACGCCATCAATTACAAGAGAGTGCACTCTATTGCTACTTTGATGCATTTCTCTCTGAAGTTGAACCTAAAAATTGGCAGCAGGCTATGACTCAATCATCTTGGATTGAAGCCATGCAGGAGGAACTAAATGAATTCCAACGACTTGAAGTATGGGAATTAGTTCCTCTGCCTGACAAAGTTAACATCCTTACTTTGTTATGGGTTTATAAGGTTAAACTTGATGAGATGGGTGCAGTATTGAAGAACAAGGCTAGATTGGTCGCTAGTGGATATAAACAAGCCTTGGGTATAGACTTTGAAGAATCTTTTGCTCCTGTGGCAAGATTGGAGGCGATTAGACTATTCCTTGCGTATGCTGCTCATATGAACATGATCGTCTATCAAATGGATGGGTTCGTTAGTACGGAGTTTCCTAATCATGTGTACAAGCTTAAGAAGGCTCTCTATGGGTTAAAACAAGCTCCACGCGCGTGGTACGATCTCCTCTCAACATACCTCATCTCGGAAGGCTTCTCCAAAGGCAAGGTGGACCCCACTCTATTCACTCTCAAGGAAGGCAACGACATGATTCTGGTACAAATTTATGTTGATGATATAATATTTGCTGCCACTAACATAGAATTGTCAAATCGCTTTGAGAAGATAATGTCCACACGCTTTCAGATGTCGATGATGGGAAAAATTTCATTTTTCTTAGGATTACAGATTTCTCAAAATCCCAGAGGCATCTTTATTAATCAATCCAAATATGCTCTAGAATCTCTTAAGAAATATAACTTTGAAAATTGTGACCCCGTGGACACTCCAATGGTGGAGAAATCCAAGTTAGATGAAGATAGGAATGGGACTATTGTCGATCCAAAACTTTACCGTGGGATGATCGGCACCCTTCTGTATCTGACTGCTAGCAGGCCAGATTTGCAATTTGCTGTATGCATGTGTGCCCGGTATCAGGCTCGGCCTACCGAAAAGCACCTACATGTTGTGAAACGGATCTTTCGGTATCTAAAAGGAACACTTCATCATGGTCTATGGTATCCGAAAGATTCCTCTATTGCTTTAATATCATACGCAGATGCCGATCATGCTGGATGTCAAGACACGAGGCGTAGCACTTCTGGATCTGTGCAACTCCTTGGAGATAGATTGATCAGTTGGTCTTCAAAAAGGCAGAAAAGCGCTGCAATATCAAGCACGGAGGCTGAATACATCGCCATGTCCGGTTGTTGTGCTCAAGTCCTTTGGATGAGATCACAATTAACTAACTACGGTTTGGGATTTAACAAAATCCTGATGTATTGTGACAACAAGAGCGCCATTGCCCTTTGCTGCAACTATGTTCAACACTCCCGGGCCAAGCACATAGACATTCGCTACCATTTCATTAAGGAGCAGGTGGAGAACGGAGTGATCGAGCTGTATTTTGTCACTACTGAGTACCAGCTGGCGGATATGTTCACCAAAGCCTTAGATCGAGGACGAATCGAGTTTTTGATCGACAAGCTTGGCATGAAATCATTCACTCCAGCGACTCTCAAAGAGTTGGCAGAAGAATCAGCTGAATAGTGGTGGTAAACTATTCAGAGTATCCTTTGTTCGTGATCATGTATATTATCGTAAATATATAAACCACAAAAAGAAAATACAAAAATATAAAACCAACAAAAATCATAAAAAATATAAAACCTAGAAAAACCATAAAAATTATAAAATCAAGAAAAACCAAAAATATTTTTCGTTTTTAAAACGGGCATGTCTTTTAGTACGGTAATATTTACGGCCTTAGAAATGTCGATCAATATTGACACGGTGCCATAAATAGAGTCCGTATAAAAGTTGTACATTTTTAAAAACATGCCCATTATGGCTTGTAGTTATTTCTGACTGCAACCCGGTTTTCATATTAAAGTCACGTATTTCCTTGGAAAACGTTGGCTCAGAACGGGAATTCATTTTCTCGGGCATGATTTACAAGCCAAATCATGCAAAGGGATCAAGTTTACTTTATAACTTGGTCTACGAATTTGTGTACGTCTCAGTGCATTAATTTGTTAAAATAAGAGAAATCTTATTGACACCACGAATCAATCTTTTTCAAGATACAAATTGGAAATGCTTTCATCAATATTTGACTCTTTAAACAATGACTACAGCTCTTTAAATAGAAAACGGGTCATCGTTTAAGGGGGAGAAAATATTAAATCATCTTCGTCATTAAATTGATTTTCAAAAGTGATTGTGGAAAATTAATGGCTAAATGGTAAATGAATGGTATTGCTTTAGAAAACGACTTGTGCTTGTTCAAGGTGATAGGACTTGCTTTAGAACTTGGAGATAGGCTAATTAGATGCGATACTTAAGTTGTGTGAGATTGTCGAGTTTAGTTTAACTAAGCAAAATTAAGTTGACTAAGCTTATCAATGGAAAGGAAAATGAAATGAAAAGTTATAAACAAAAAGGAAAAGAATAGATAAATATAGGGACTTAAGGTGATATTTGTTGAAACTTGTCAAAAACTTGACCTAGTCAAACAAAACCCCCCGCCCCCTTTCTATTCTTCTTCACTGTTTATTCTCACTTTGCCGCCATTGTTAAAACACACACACAAGATCTAAAACCTCTCGTTTATTCATCCAATCCGATTCATTCAATTTAAAAGGTAATTATCATCTATATTTAACTTATAACTCACATTATTCATCCTTTAATTCTGTTAAATTACTCGTTTAATCAGTTTAAATCAAATTAGGGTTTATGATTAATCTAGGGATAATTAACTAAGGATTTGTGGTGGGTTTTGCTCGGAATAGCTTTAGATGATGTTTAATTGCCTTAGTTTGCCTTAGAAATCACAAACGCGCATAGATTAATCATCATAGCTACGTTTGAAAAGTTCCGGATGAACATGGATATAAACTTCCGAATGAAGGATTTTTCAGAAAAACTTCCGAATGAAGGAATTTCCGAATGAAGGACTTCCGAATGAAGGAAGTTCCGAATGAAGAACTTCCGAATGAAGAAGTTCCGAATGAAGGACTTCCGAATGAAGAAGTTCCGAATGAAGGACTTCCGAATGAAGAAGTTTCGAATGAAGAACTTCCGAATGAAGAAGTTCCGAATGAAGAACTTCCGAATGAAAGAAGTTTCGAATGAAGGACTTCCGAATGAAGAAGTTCCGAATGAAGAACTTCCGAATGAAGAAGTTCCGAACGAAGAACTTCCGAATGAAGAAGTTCCGAACGAAGGACTTCCGAATGAAGAAGTTCCGAATGAAGAACTTCCGAATGAAGAAGTTCCGAATGAAGGACTTCCGAATGAAGAAGTTCCGAATGAAGAACTTCCGAATGAAGGAAGTTCCGAATGAAGAACTTCCGAATGAAGAAAGTTCCGAATGAAGAACTTCCGAATGAAGGAAGTTTCGAATGAAGAACTTCCGAATGAAGGAAGTTCCGAATGAAGGAATGTTCCGAATGAAGGAAGTTCCGAATGAAGGAAGTTCCGAATGAAGGAAAGTTCCGGATGAAGAAGTTCCGAATGAAGGAAAGTTCCGGATGAAGAGTTGTTTGATTAATATTGTTTGCCTGTTATATGTACTTGTTGTATTATGTTATGAAATGGGTTATGCTTAGAAGTAAGAATGATATATATGTATATGTTTTTGTGCATCAACCTTTCATGTCTTATCTTAAGCAGATACAATGACTAATCCAACAGTACAAGCAATCCAAGACTCTAGAGAAGCCGCTATTGCTAAAGCACGAACCCTCAAGTTCATACCAAACAATTACCGGCTGAAGCAAGTCTCAAAATCCACTCACCATGGATTTAAAGTAGCCATAGCAATCCTCGATAACTCTCATTTCAAGAACGCCCTTAGGAGTACTGCCTCGGTGCCGTATGAGTACATGTATGAGTTTTGGGCTACCAAGGAGAGTACTTCAAACAAGATCACCTTCACCATCGACAACAAGCAGCAGACGCTCACAGTTTCAGACTTCCGTAAGATTTTTGGTATACGGGATACACCCAAAGGCATGTCATTTTCAAGGGATCCTACTAAAGATGAACTAATGGAAATGTTCGAGGCTCTTGGATGTCCTGACATACGAGTTGCATCTGAGTTTACCACTGCTAAAGTAGGACAACCTTGGAGAGCATTGTTGGGTATTCTCAGTAGATGTCTTACACCAAAAACAAGTGGGCATGATGCTTTGCGCAGTCCTATTATAAACCTCTTCTATGGCATGTACAAAGCTGCAAATGCAGATTATGCATTGTTGATATGGGAAGAATTCACCTTTCAACTCTTCCAAAACAAGAAGCTAAAGACAAATTTCTTTCCTTATCCTCGGTTTATCAAGCTTATCATTAATTATTTTATGAAAAATGATGCTACTATTGATAGGCGTGCAGCAAGTCGCTATCACACTGAAGAAGCTGATGATACTGTGGATCTAAGGCATGAAGGACCATCTGGTGGTGTTATTCCTGGTCCTATTCCCGATTACCTTCTGACGGATAAAATTAAAGGTTCTGCTGATTACAAACTACTGCAACTAGAAATCAAGAAGTTAAAAGCAAACCTTCAGACTGGAGAAGACTCGTCTACTACGGTCAAGAGTAAAGGTAAACGCAAGCAACCAGCTGCGTTACTTGACCCCGAAACCAAGAAGAAAAAGACTGAGGTTAAGAAGGGAAAGGGTAAGGCTGATGAGTTACGTCTACGTGACGAAGAAGATGTTGTTGATCCTACTCTTGACAAGGCAGAGAAACAAATGATGAAGATAGCAATTCAAAGGAGTAGGAAAGATACTAGCGGTAGTGGTTCAGGTGCAAGGGTAAATATTGAAGAAGAGTACGAGGAGCCAGAGGATATTGATGAGTTTGGGTCACCTGAAAGGTATTCTACTTCGAAGGAGACATCAATCCCAGTTTCAGCAAGTGTGGAAAAGGAGTCTGTTGCTCCTACGATCATGGTGTCAACTCAACCTTTAGCAACTCAACCTCCACCAATACAACCCTTACCAACCAGACCGGCTTCAACACCATTTCTTCCACCACCTATAACTCCCATCCTTAGTACCGTAGTAACAACCGAGCCTCTTCCATCAACCCAGAGCAGCTCTGCAACATCCACAATGGCTGCATTGGTGATGGCTGAAATGTTGGATAAACATGTGGATAATCACAAGAGAGAAATGGATGAACTTCGCCAAGAGTTACGTAGACGAGCTCAAAGTGAAGAAGCATCTAGGAAAGCCCAAGAGGAGATGCTTGCTAAGTTCGCTGCAGATATGGAGTTGACTCGAAAAGCACATGCAGAAGAACTAGCTCGGGTTAAGCAGGCTGAGGCTGATAAGCATGCTGCACGTATCACCATACTTCAAGCGATGAGGGATAAATACAAGGAGCAGAAAGAAGCACTTGAAGCTTCTGTTGAAGAAAGAGTGAAAGAATCTGTTGAGTCCATTATGCCAAAACTGCGTGATGAGTTGAAGACACTCGCAGCTGATAATTTGAGATCAAGTCATCCAATCCTTCAGAATCCGCCTATAAAATTGCTTATGAGTTAACGGATTTTGAATTAAAGAAGATCCTCAAAGCTCGTATGGTGGAACTTGGATCGTTTGATAAATCTAGGATTCAACGGGCTCTTTACAAATCCCTGAATGACGTTATCATGGAGGATGATAGGTTATTCAAAACGTTTGGAAGTGTGGTACCTTATCACATTCTACCTGAGGAGGACAAAGATGATAGTGAACAGGAAGAGGGTACTGGTGAAGAAGAAGAGGAAGAAGAAGGAGAAGAAGAAGAAAAGGATGATGAAGATGACGATAATGGTGATGATGATGAGGATGAGGATGATGATGATGATGATGATGATGGCGATGATGGTGGTGATGGTAATGAGGAGAGTGCTAGGGGGAGCAACGGGGATAACAATGAGGATGATGATGGGGGTGAACAGCCTAAAGAGGGAGATAAGGTTACCAGTTCCAAGAAACCTGCTAAGTCTGGAACCAAGTCCAAGAAAGATGCAGCACAGAAGGACAAATCAACATCATCAGAATCAAGACGATCTAAGTGGCGCCACGATGTGAATGCTACTACAGCGTCATCGATTCCCGGTACCTCTGTTGCTGTATCTTTACCTATTACCACTAACCCCATTAGTTCTGTTGTTGTTGCTCCTGTGATTGCAGAATCGGTAACTGAACCTGAAGCTGCACAACACTCACCCGTTCACGACACTGCCGAAATGCCTGAATCAGAACCAACAGATGTTCGCATTTCTACTCCTCTACAACAAGCACAACAATCTACGGTTCCTGAACCAAGCACACGAGACTGGGCAGACACGTTGGAGATTGACGAGACTGCACCACCACAGGCTTGGATCACGGCAGCAGCGCAATATGATCCGATCACAGACGCTGACAAAGATGTGTTGTATCTCCGTATCCGCAGTTCGATTGACTTATGTGCATTTCTTGCTCATGAGTATAAGACTTCGGTTACTCCATCTTTGGTGAAGAAAGCGCTGAAGGATAAGAGACTTCGCGCCAAAACCCGGTTAACCCGAATGGAGTTCGAGTATTATGTCGATGAGATCCTGAAGGCTCTGAATACCGTTCAACGGCCAGGTCTTCATGAATCAGAAAGAGCTCCACCTCCACTTGATCCTACTCAAGATAATCAGATAGCTCTCGACTTCTTCGTCACTTATGATCTTGAGTATCTTCTGAAGGGTTCATCAAAGTACGCAACATCCTTGACCTTGCTGAAAGCTGCCAACTGGGGGACAATACCCTGGATCGAGGAAAAGGTAAACAGACTCTGGGTCCCAAGGGTAACTCGTAATTATGATATGTATGCTGTTATAGGTGCATCTCATTGGGACGAACGAGTCCGAAGGGCGTACAGGGGTTGCTGCCTAGTCAATTCTGGAAGCAACGTTAGATCCGATATCCGCATCTCCAGCATCTTAGGGTTGAAAACTGAAGCCAAGAATGGCTATTATCATGTGACGGAGATTCGTTTGAAAAGGGAGGATGACAGAGAATACAAAATCCAGCAGGGAGATTTTTCTATCATTCGCCTTGAGGATATCGAAGATATGCTGCTCCTGATGACCCGCGATCAACTCACACATATTCCTCGTGAAGACCTCATTGCCTTGAATACAGCACTTCGTATGTTCATACGAAGCGTTGTTATCAAGAAACGAGTTGAAGATCTTCAGTTGGGAGTCGAAAGCTACCAAAGGAAGCTCAACTTAACCCGTCCAGTGAATCAAGTTCTACCTCAACATGTAGATAGATGTCCTTATACCGGTATTTCTGTCCCGAATTGCGGCATTTTCTACTTGAACAGTCGAGGTTTAATGAAGTTTATGAGGGTGGGTGAGCTATATAAGTACAGTGATGGGACTCTTCTACAAGTCAGAGGAAAGTTGGAGCATCTTAACTCGGGTGGGACCTTGCCAGAGATGACGGAGGATTGGCATCCGGGTTATCGGCAGATGGCGAAGTATGTGATCAAGAAGATTGATCAAAAGCTCCATGAGCGTAGATTGATGAGGAGCTTGGAAAGATTCGTTGGTGGTAGACCATATTTAGTGCACCACAAGCTACTGCAATGATCCATCTAATGGGTCGTACACTTCAGGTCCACTTTATATTGGTTTTCAATTGTGAATATGTATATTTGTGAATATTGTGCTTGTACGGCTTGATGTAGTGTTAAAGTATGATAATTTTTCAAGAATTTCTCACAAGATTCTAAATCTTTCAAAATATATCATACTAAAGCACTACAACTATCCCTTATTAAATTAAGGGGGAGCATTAACTTGTTCTATGGCCAAACATCGATTTCATTTTTTTACCTAAAGACCGGTTAATCCATTCAATATCCCAAATATTAATGGTTAACATTTTGGATAAGGGGAGAAAATGGGACTAAGGAGACTTAAGTGATACTTGGCTAAAAGATGAAAAAGATTTAACGATAATCCAACTTAATATGTGTAAAGCACGTATTAAGGGGGAGCGTTTTTGATGATCAAAAACACCTAAGGTACGAAACTTTTGATTTCAATATCACAAGTACTTTAGGTAATTTTCAATGATTTTTCATGGTGGCAATTCCTTCCCAAAACACGCTTAATTCACGACGAATGTGGTGACAAAAGGGTGGTAGGAATAGGTTTAGTCCAATGATTCATCAGAGCCGATGGAATCTTCCCAAGGACAATTCCCTAGATAGAATTAGAAGTCCTAGGAAAGATGGAGAAAGAATGTGAACGTAGCTGAATGCCGACCAAGTACTTAAGCTAGCACTGGAACAATCACAACAAGGTGCTAGTGATGACGTATTGGTAAGCATTGAAGGGGTTGAAGAATGAAAAAGAATTGTAAAGATAAAGGGTGTAAAGAAAGAAGCCCTCCTTACAACTTTAGGTAGAAACCGGGTCAATACATATGCTATTGAGGTCATTTTTGCTAATGATTCTCGGTATTGAAGAAAGACATCATGGACCCAGTGATGCAATGCACAACCCTTCCCAGCTAACTCAAATATCTCTCAAAAGGTATTTGTTTTAATCACACGGAGATCAACACGTTATCTATTGGTTTATTCACTCCGAATAGACTGGTATTGAAAAGGTGGCACTCCTCTCCAGCCATCGATCACTAAATCAAAACGCACAATCGAGTCTAGAGCCAAGAGATCATCAAAAGTCTCATTAGGACACTTTCCATTTATTCCTTGCTTTCTCACACACTGTAAAAAGTAAGAGATTTTCATGAGTCCTACGCAGTATTCCTGTAATATTGCCAGAACATCTGAGTGATACGCAAGTATTACAATGAAGATGGAAATCCTGCTTGAGCCAACATCAATCAAGCTCATGGTAGGTTACACGTGCGGTTCTTTTAGAACCAATCTTGTGAAAAACTGGAAAGAAACAGTGGTTTAATTCTTAATTGAACTTAAACTCGTTCCAGGCCTCTTCGCATTATCATATGATCTTGCCAGAACACTCAGAGTGACTCTTTATTGATCACAGTGACGAGTGGAAATCCTTCTAGTGTTAACATCAAACAGCACTTGGTAGGTGACGTGCAAGATTCTTTATGAATTGAGCTCGTGACAACTGGAAAGCAACGATGGTGAAAATCTTAATTGAAATTCACTTGTTCCAGGTTTCATGAATTGACGGCTTCAAATCACAAGGATAATTTATCCAAGTGATTCACTCTTTATGTTCGCAGTCAGCTTTGGACGGTCGAATAAAGAGAATGGGTTTACCCGCGAAATCCTATCAGGAAGTTACTTAATTGAAACTATCCGTCACGGGTACGATATCTAATATCATACAACGGTCTTCATCGACCGGAGGTAAAATGCTACCGAATTAGAATAAAATGTTCAAAGCCATTTTATTCGTGTCGTTGCTGTGTACCTGTTAAAGACGGTGGCGTTGCTGTGTACCTGTTGAAGACGGTGGCGTTGCTGTGTACCAGTGAAGACGGTGGTGTTGCGGTGTACCTATAGAAGTCGTTCCCACATGCTTATGTTTTTCTGCATCAAAGTTTAGCAAAAATTCAAGAAAGTACAAGATAAAGTCTTCCGCTGTACCAAACTCTGAAACTTTCGAGAATTCAACAAAAAGACATAAGTGTGTGGAACATGGAGTCACGAGAAGGAAAAATTCACAAGAAGGCAAAGATCGCACGTGAAAGGCCAAAAGAACAATGCTCTCAAGCCAAAGCCTAAAAGATCAAACCAACATATTCACAACAAAAGAAAGAAAAGAAGAAAAGACTACGAGCTAAAGAACGAAGACTTAGTATAGTATGCTAGGTTTAGAACTTTGTAACGTGGAGTGACCTCCCTTAGGGGGAGATTGTTAGAAATACGTTTTTACGTATATTAGAAGTATCGGTCACTCCACAATATTATTAATGATTGTAATAGCTCGTAGGTAATAGTTGCTTATTAAGTTAAGTAAGAACCGGTCCATGGGCTTGTCATGGACCGGTCCAAGCCCAATGTTGCTTGGAAGTATAAATACCCCTTTCCACCATGGAAAGGGGTTGGTTGTTGTCATTTTTCTAGTTCCACTTAATAAAATACACATAGTTTCTCTCTCACTTTCTCTCTCTAGTTTCTCTCTCTAGAAAACATCAACCCACTTCATAGATTCATAGGTTATCAAGATTCTACATGTTATTTTTATAAAGTCATTGGACATGAGTCTAAGACGAGTATTATTTGTCTAGGTTTCCGTGATTGAAGCACGTACCGTACGTCCGAATTGCCGATAACCCGCCTTCCCACATCAACGTGAGTTCATAGCCTCGCACTCTTTTAAATGTTTTTATGAAATGTTTTATAAACCCACGAGGGAGATAACATGTTAGTTTTTATAAAATAGGACACCATTTGTCCCGATTGTTTGTTTATTGATTTGGACCCGAATGATTGTATGACCCGATTGTATGACCCGATAAATGATTAAATGACCCGATAGATGAAATTAAATGGATTATTAAAGTTAGGTTATGTCACTAAAAGTCCCATTAGCATGAATTGTGAACTACCGGGATTTGGTAGACGCTTATGCATATAATAGTACTATTTGGGGACGATCACCCCAGTTCGCGCCTTGACGGTTGATCCCCGTCGTGCCACATTGATTGGTAAGCGAATTTATGTATGAGAAGATTTCCATAGCGTGACCTTTGTGACGACACGCTACTTTAGATGGGAAAATTGAGTATCGGGTTAGCTACCCGTTGTTTTGTTTAGTAAGGTAACAATGTCATGCGGCTTATAATAATCCAATTAACGAAATACTACTAGACGCACCGAATTACGGTGTATTGCCTGACTAGCAATACAGGGTCATGCTATTGATATTATGTTCGTGTTTTGGTTTTCATAACCATATTCATATAACGGTTTTTATTTGACTTTATACAACGTCATAAGACGTATTGTATGATGTTTTTATGACATTGGCTCGTATAATGATTTTTAAGGCAAACGCCTATATTATGATTTTGATGAAGAATTGTATAAAATGACTTTGGCTATTTTATGGCCTATTAAAATGATTTGTACGAAATGATTTTCAGTAATAATTTTATACGGATATTATATTGATGGATTTTATTAAACTCTATGAATTCACTCGGCGTTATCGCTGACCTTTTCTTTTAACATGTTTTATCTCAGGTACTTGAAGGTAATTCTCGGGAAGACGACAAGAATTCATGGCCCGCACTTAAACAATATTTTCCATTCAAATACTTTGTAAAACTTTGTATGAAATGTAATGACTTGGGACCTATGTAACTTTAATATCTATGAATGGAAATGCTTTATTATTAAACGACGCGATTTTTAAGCGTTGTCTATGATGTGAGTAATGTGCTATCCCGTAACACCAACTAGTCTTCCGCTGTATTGAGTTGTATAAATTTGGGGGTGTTACATTTACCCTATAACGTATCTCAAATTATCACATATACTATCAACGACACATCAAAAATTTTGGCGCCGCTGCCGGGGATCTTGTGTACGATTCGCTTTTGTGGAGATTTGTTGATCGTTGATTTGAAGACCCTTTCCGTCCTCGGAAAGTTTTGTTATTTTTCTATTATGTAGTATGTATCGTTTTTCTCGTTTTTTGTGAATAATATATTGTATTACGTAGCACAATAAATTTACATACTTATCAAATAAGGCCTTAGTTGGGATTTCATCACCTAGCTATTGTAGTCGAATCCAAAACAAAATAAAAGGCAAAATAGATAAATACTAATAAGAAGTTTGAACTCGATTTATACAAACTATAAGGTGGGTATAAGGCGACGTGCTATAAAAGGCCGTCTAAGGAAAAAGGTTTTTAAGTGCTTTGTGCCACCTCGTTTCCCCGCTTGCTTGTGCGTATATTGAGAGGGACGACCTATTATTGGTTTGCCGACTCAAGTAGTAATAAATCTTATTTTTGTTGTTTACTTATTGAACCTCGAGACGTTTAGGTTTTCACCTATCGTTTCAAAGTCGACCGAGGGTAATTTACTTCCATAGTAGTTATCCTTATTCTTTGTTTTTTTTATCGATCGATTTTTATTGAGCAATACCAAATAAAATACCAAAAATAATCTTCTTCTTGTCTAATTTCTTTTCTTCAATCCTCTAAATTCTCGTCTTTGTAGTGTATGCAATTACGTTCTTCTCGTCTTGTGATTGATTTTAATAGGCTTGAAAATATTCCTCGTAGAAATAGAAATTGTCAACAACGAATAGTGGAACCCGAGCTTCCACCTATTGTTGTAGAGATGGCCGATAACCGAACAATGGAGAAATTGCTCCGTGCACCCACCGAAGGGTATGGGGAAGCAATCATTGTGCCGGCTATTTTTGCGGATCATTATGAGATTAAGACGGGTCTTTTATCGCTCATTCGTGCCGACCAATTTCGTGGCAATGAGACCGATAACCCGCACTCTCACATTCGGAATTTTCTTCGAATTACCTCGACTCTCAAGTTTAGAGATGTGCCGAATGACGCGATTAAGCTCATGCTTTTTCCGTACTCGCTCGAGGGTAATGCTAAGATTTGGTATGAGAAAGAACCACCGGGTTCGATCTTAATTTGGGATGATTTAGTGTCTTAGTTCATGAATTATTTCTTTTTACCATCTAAAACAACACACTTTAAGAACGAGATCACTAGATTTGAACAAAAAGTGCATGAATCGTTTGGGGTTGCATGGGAAAGATTTAAAGATTTGTTGAGACAATGTCCACATCACGGTTTCTCGGAATTGCATCAAATTAATACTTTTTATAATGGGCTAAATATGATTGAACAAGATTCTTTAAATGCCGTCGCGGGTGGTAATCTTTTAAGAAAAACTCCGAGAGACGCGTGGGGAATAATTGAGAATAAATCTAGAGCACAATATTCACGAAAAACACCGGGTGTTTCCAATGTGAATTTATTTAATCCCAAGATTGCTAGATTGGACTCTAAGATTGATAGTGGATTTGCGACTTTGTTGAATGAGATTAGGAAGAATCCTCATGGATCCATTAATATGGTTGAGAATGTTTGTGTATCATGTGGTGGAGCACATCCTAATCATGCTTGTTTAACCACGGGGTTTGATCAAGCTAGTGCTTTTGCCGCGACGGGAACTTATGGCTCCAACGGTCAAGTTCCTCGTCAAAATCATGTTGCTCCACCGGGTTTCCACCGGTTCAAAATAGGTACAACAATGGAAACAATGGGAATAATTTTAACCGTGGTAACCAAGGGAATTATAATCAAGGAAATAGATTTAATGCTAATCAAAACAATCAAGGTTTTCAAGGGAATAATCAAAATGATTTGTCAAGCTACATTAAAACGAATGAGGCAAATTTAAAGGCTTTTCAAAATAATCTTCAAGGACAAATGGCAACTTTGAAAAATGAGTTTCAAAATACGATTAAAGGGCAAAACAATAAGATTGAGCTTAATCAACAAAGACTCGAACAAAACCAAAACCGTTTTGAGCAAAGATTAGAGCAAAGTCATAATCGTATGCAACAAAGTTTGGAACAAGGTCAAAATAAATTGCTTTCGATGTTTGAGGGATTTATGTCTAAACCTTCATCTTCTTCGGGTTGCTTACCTAGTAATACCATTCCAAACCCGAAGGGAGAGATTAAGGCCATAACCGTTTATGATGATTGTGAGAATTTAGATGAAGTTGAAGTGATTGAGTTTAAGCCTCCACCTAAGGAAACTTTTCTAGAAGTCACTAAGGCTACTTTGAATGTGATTAGTACCTCGGTTTTCTTTGATTTCTTTCCCGCGAAATATAAAGATCCGGGTCAATTCTTGATACCTTGTGTTTTCAATGAGCTTGGGGTTTGCAAAGGCCTAGCCGATCTAGGAGCTAGCATTAACATAATGCCCCTAGCCCTTTGGAAGACTATTGACTATGCACCACTTAGTACCACCCGTATGATCATTGAGCTTGCTAATGGTACCACCACTCGACCGGTTGGTATAGCGGAAAATATCATTATGAAAGTGGGGAATTTCTTGTACTTAGCCGATTTTGCTATAGTCGATTATGAGGCCAATCCTCATGTGCCTATTATTTTAGGAAGACCATTTTTGTGCACGGCTCAAATTCAAGTTGATATGAGGAAAGAGGAAATTAAATTGTTTTATGGTGAAAAAAGCATTGTTTTTAAACCGGAAAAGATTCCAAGATTTGCTCCTAAGAAAGTTGAAAGTTTAAAACTTGTTGAAACAATTGAAAGTAATAAGAAAGCTCTTTTTGATAAAGGTGTTTTTCCAATTTTAGAAACTCCATTTTGTGAAAGTAAAAAGTTAAATTCAAATGAAGAAGCTTGCTTTGTTGAAACATGTTGTAACCTTTCCTCATCTACACTCACTCCACACGAGGATGCTAAGATTGAGAAACAAATTGATGATTACTTAAGTGAGCCATTTGATGCTAGTGAATTTGTTAGTGAGAATTTTGATCCCGAGAGTGATATTGCTCTAATTGAACAATCTTTGAAAATGGACTCATTTTCACTCTCTTCTAAGGATCATGTTGATGTTCCTAAGGCACAATCTTCAATTGAAGAGCCTTTGATTCCTAACTTCACACCGAGTGAGGTTAGTGACTATTCATGTGATAAGTTTATCGATGAAATTTTGCTATTATTGATCCACTTCCACGGGGAAGTGAAGACGTTTCCGATCTCGAGATCGAGCGTGATTCTTGTGTTTTACCTACCATTCTCGAGGAATTCTCCGATGAATTGCCTTCAAATGAGAATGATGATCTTGTATCCGAGAGTGATACACTTGATACTTTGTCGGATATCTCTTGTGATGACAAGATTGATGACACTTTTGTGACATACTCAAATCCTCTCTTTGAAGCTTCATTGAACAATAATCCATTGTTTCAAGAGGATTTTGAGAGCATCATACCTCTTACATCTCACAACCTTTGTGATGATGAGCTTCTTATGAAGGAGGTTTATGAGTTTCTTTATATAGACATTCCTTCGGAATTTGAGGAAGAGTCTAATGACGATGATGAAGACTCTTGGTTTGATCACCCGATTTATGATGATGATAATGTTGACCCGGAGGGAGAAATTACTTTTGCTCCTATTATCCTTCCCACTCGCTTTGATCTTAATGTGCGGGTTTTTCATGCGACTCGTTTTGAGTACCATGACCCCTTTGTTCACATTCATAAGAGTGACAAGGTCAACAAAGTCATGCAAGTTGATACCACTAGTGTTGAGACTTTTATACCATCTTCACTATGTGCTTTATATGATTTAGGATTAGCATGGGGGGACGACACCTTGTTGTCTATTCCTTTCTCCACCGAGGATGAGGTATTCGACCCCGGAATCGTTGATTTAGTGAAATCTCGGCCTTTCACCGATGCAATAATTGAAAGACTTTTTAATCATCTTGGTGCGAGTTTATCTCGGGGAGCATGCTACATCCATTTAGTGATTTGTGACTACCATCTCTTATTAGAGATTTGTGTTAGAGTTTTATCCTTTCGTTTGTCATCCGACAACGAGGATGTAATCTTTGACCCCGGCATCGTGCTTTATGTTGGTTTTTATTCCAATATGCCAGTTTTCACCACTTTCCCTTAGAACCAATGAATGCGGGGATCGAGTCGAGCTCATGACTCGGTGAACAAAAACGAGGTGCGTTGTGGGGGAGTCCCATACATTCTATCTTCTTTCTATTTTCTAACACTAATAAGGCTTGATCTTTCAAGCTCGTGCTCGTGTTTTTTTGTGTTGTGAATCTTAGGTATGACCCTAATATTTGAAGACTCTCGTGTTCGGATTTTGCCGGTCCACTTGATCTTCCATTCTTTGAATGCCAAAAAGGGGCACACTCTTTATCCCTTGATTTTTATCGACTAACGTTTTATCTTAAGGCATAATTAATAAACGGCTTATAGATTTGCGTGCTCTTTCCATGCTAGGATATTGCATTAGACTCTTCGTGTCTTAGCAAGGGGGTGTTACTCTTGAGCTAAGAAACATTGAGGACAATGTTTGGTTTTAGCATGGGGGAGTCAATCGATATAATCGGTTGTTATTGCTTTTGTCGTGTCTAAACGTAATTGTTTTTCTCATTTTTCAAGAACATTTTAAATTTTTAGTGTAATTTTTAAGTTTTAATAAATAAAATAAGTGCTTTTGACACGAATGTAGGCTTTCCGTTGGAGATAAAAATAGTTTTTGACTCGACTCGGTTTTTAACCTTAGCTTTTCCTTAACGTATTTGAATTAGGTTTTGCTAGGCTTTTATGTAGGGAGCTTTAAAACGCGAAAGTCTTAATTCATACGAGTTAAGAAAAAGAACTTTTCGCAAGTTCCTATAATTGATCCTAGAAAGTCGTTTATCAAAGGAACTTTAAAACGCAAATTCTAAAACTTGAAAAAGTATAAGAAGATGCAAGATCCTATAGATGACTTGAAAACCCAAAACTTTGATTTAATAGGCTAAGTATCCATTGATTTCACATTTTTGAAATTTTACAATATGGAGAACAAGAGATGATAAAGTTCAATCATAAGTTTCTAAAGTTAAATTCTTCTTTGTGCAAGTATTTTTGTGTTTGATTTAATCTCCTCGTACTTACTTTCCTCGCTTGAATGATAATTGCTTAATAAATGAAGTTTTTAGCGGTTTAGGCTTGATATCTTAACTCATAACTCCTTCTTTTTCTTCCCTTGTAATTAAAGTGAGAACACATTAAGGGTGTCAGCGTCATGGACTTTTGATCATGGGAATGCGGAAATTTGGCTTACTATAAATATCATAATAATAAAGAAGAATAAATAAAAACATGTTCTCTAGGAGCCTTCGGGTGGGAGTCATGTAGCACTAACCTTGTCATTAGAGCCTTAGGGTGTATGTCAAGGGGCGTGTTGAATAAAAATTGCTTCATCATTATGATCCGTAAGGTGGGATGGTGAAGTCAATTCCCTTATTTTTGTCCAAGGAGCCTTAGGGTGTGGATTTTAAATAAGGAGCACAATTGCATCTTAAAGAGCCAAAAGGTGTTATGGTGTAATTGTTGCTAACTCCATTAATAAGGTCATAATTGACTTTGGAGGTTTTATTGTTGCTTTTAAGTAGCCATATTAGCCAAATTTCGGGTCCGGTATTTATCCCTAAATTGTGTTAAGTTATCCTTGATGTGGGCTTACTTTAGTGACAACGGTTTTTGAAGTCGTGGTTAGGTTTTGAGTGTTGAGTTTACACCGTTCTTGCCTTCATTTTTGGACTATTAAATATCAAAATAAAGTCAAATGAGCCTTTGGGTGAATGACATATAAAATCTAGAGATACAATTAGGAATAATAGGAGATTGAGTTTAACACAAATTACTTGTATGAGTTGGTTTAATTTTGGGGCTTATGATTGACAATGATCTTGTTTTTACACTTGGCATGGAAAAGTAAAAAGTCGGGGACGATGAATCTATTTGAGTTTTATGATCCTTAAAGTAATTTTTCAATAATGAAAGCAATACATTATGTCTTTGCAAAATAAAAAGTCAATAAGTTGAATAATGGTGTAGTTAGTATTTTATTTTATCATTGCGTGAGGACACGGAAATTGCTTAGAAAGGGGAAGTTTGATATGAGCTTAAATACTCATATCATTTGTATCTTAAAACAATGAAATTATGCATGAAATGTATCAAATATGCCTTGTATATGTGAATTTCTTCTTTTAATGTGTGTAGGTACCAAGATCGCGAAAATCGGCAAAAACCGACACGAGTTTGAAGATAAAGATCAACAAAGCCAATATTCGAGCTCGACTTTAACGGATTTCATCAATTGTCAAGTTTGACGACAAGTGGGTCCCACATTTTGGAAAATGGGATCAAAAGCCCATTTGAGATTGAAGTTAATATTTTGTTATGTTTCTAATCCAAACGACCCAAATGGGGATTCAATACACACGGATGGAGTTTCTTGGGCTAAAAGCCCAAGTCAGTGGAACAAGAATTGGGAAGAAGTAACATTTATGGGCTTTAGGGTTTGCTAAGCAAAAATCAGACGCATGGGAGTAGTATTTAATTCACATTCACATTCATACATTAATAAAAATAAACTGTCACCCACTTTTACACGTTACAACTTTTCAATAAATAAAAAATAACCGATCCTCACACATTTATCCACTCACTTTCATTCACACATAAAAAACATCGATACAACCAAAGTCTTTTTCATCTCCCCTTTCTCCTTCAACCTGCAACTTAATTACTGTTCCAAAAAACCCTAGATCAAATAAATCATAATATTATTTGGGGCTTTTTCATCCAAGTGTAATTCACGTGTGGGGGAATTAAATCCCCCAATTTTAAGGAAAAGAAAGGTGGAAGGAGCTTGGCTACGTGGCAATTTCTTAGTGGAAGAAACACCTCATTCTCCGCATTCAACCAATCAAGAGCCTTCAAAGAAACACAACTAGCACACACGGATGCCACGTTGGCAATCCGTGTGCTAGTGTGTGATTTACAACCATCCGATTAGAACAAACAGGAGAGAGAGAAGATCTAAAGGCTCATATGAAGAAGGAATATTCTCAAGAAAGATGCGGATATCCCTCCTAAGCAAGCCTTGGGATGGCTATAAAAACCCTCCTATTTGTTTTGTAATCTTCATCCCTCTTTTTACTTTAATGTTACTATGTTAAAATAGATTTAGAGTAATTTTATAATCTTTCTTTTCGTAAGCATTGTAATCTTCTTTAGTTATTAATAAAAGTTTTTTTGATTACTATCGAGTTTCTTACTGATTAAAATTAATATTGCATTTTAATCTTGAATCTGTTTTATTATATTAATATTGATGATTACTTGATTTAAGCTGATTGATAGCTTTAGTCAATTAATTGAAAGTAATATTTTGGAATGTTTTATCCTAATTGGATAAATTAAAAATTACTGGTTCGATTTAACCGCGGTGGTTCGAATGATGGAGTTTTGATGGTTATTGTGGTTTGTTGGTGTCAATTCTGTCTTTTAGGTAGCTCAGCGCTAACCTACTGCTCAAAGGTTATCTTCAAATAGGTGCTAATTTCTTTTACTTTACATGTTTATTAGATTGAACTTTGCTTGAATGTTAAGATGCTTTAGATGTTTGATTGGTTCGTGTGAGTTCATTACTGCTTGATTTGTGTTACTTTGTGACTAAATTAATGAGTCTGATAATGATTGATAGAGGTTAAGTTTGTTTAGGAATTATGAGTGTTTGTTTAATTTGTCTAGGATTTATGATAGAACTGAGTAGAATTGTTAGCTGATTTAATTGATTAATCTGTTTAGTGAGTTAAAGTGTAGAGTATTATTGGTTAAGCTTTAGTCTGGGGTATTTGTTCAGCTAGATATTTGCTTTTGAGTCTGATAGTTTTGATAAGCTGGTATAATTTTAATGTTGGTATAATCTGCTATTTAAGAATCTGCTTAATAGGGCTTGGGTTTTTATCATTACTTTTTAAATTGAATTAATGAAGATTTTTCATCTGCTCAGTTTTCAGTTAATATTGCTGATATGATTTTCGATTAAGATTTACCTGAATGTTTGTAGTTTCAATTATATATGGTTTATTTGAATATCTTTTTGCTGTGCTTATTTTGGCTGTTGAGCTGATACAACGTGGATTAATATAGTTTCTGGATATAATTGCTAATATAGTTTCTGGATTAATTTTTGCTTGATTTGGTTGCTTAGATTTGTTGATTAGATTTGGCTATCAGATCCTACTGATCTGATAGCTTATTATTGTTCCAATAAGCTGTTAAAATCAGCATTTCCAAACATAAGTCACTCCTGTGACTCCTTTACAATTTTCTTGTCCAAAAAGTTTAATATTATAAAAATATGTCACTCATGGGGCTCGAACTAGAGACCCTCAGGTTCAAGGTCATGCGTGATAGCCATCTGGGCTATATGCCTTTTTGATTTTACTACCAGTAAGTTTATTAATATAGTATTTCTTCGTCTGGCAGTTTTTTTTATTTAAGTAAATCTTTATTTTCGTTTAAACAAATAGTATTACACTTTTTAAATAAATCTTAGTTTTAATAAAATAAATAATAAATAAAAATAAAATATAAAAAATGTTTTTATTAAATTTAAAAGTTTAATTAGTTAGTTTTTATAATTAGATTTTAATAATTAAATAAAAATAGTTTTTAAATAGATTTGTTTTAAGTAATTTTTTATAAAGTAAATTAGTTTAAATAGTTTAATTAGATTTCTAAAAATAGATTAAAAGTTATTGTTATTAAATAGATTAATTTTAATAGATTATTAAATAGATTAATTTTTAAATAGTTTTAACTTTTAAGTAATTAATTGTTTTAGATTTAAATATAGCGGGGTTTACGATTCATGCACTTTAGGATAATTTTAAATAGTTTAAAATTTGTAGATTTAATTCTTGTTTTAAAAACCGAAAACCAATTCAACTCAATTGTCCAAATCAAAGCAAAACGTCTCAAATTCACTCGATCTTTGTGTACAACGAACTTGGTTCATCACGTGTTTAATTGAATTCGTCATTGGTAATATTAGTCTATTACTTTTTCCTAAAGGTAATTTTCTAATTTACCCTATAACGTATCTCAAATTATCACATATACTATCAACGACACATCAATACCCAATCAACCAATCTCAACCCTCTATTTTTTCATGTACCCACTTTAATCATATTTTTTAAAAATTGAATATCTCACAAACGGCTAATCGTCACGTCAAACGAAACATAGTATCACGACGAAAATTAAATCATCTTTCTAATGAAGCCGACGAACTTTTTCTTTCTGAGAAAATCATATATGATTCGTATCACGGATCATATATGATTTTCCGAAATCATATATGATCTTGGAAAATCATATATGATTCATGATACAAATCATATATGATTTTCTCAAACAAAAGAAAAGTTCTTCGAAATTTTATGCATGTCTCCCTCGTTAGAAAAATAAGATTTAATTCTCGTTACAATGGTGCATTGTTTGTAAAAAAAATTAAAATGTGATAATTGGTTTTTTTAATAGTTGAATATGATTGGGTGATTGGATATATCTTTAATCTATATACCCCTATAAAGGGTGTATCCCAATTGTTGAATGTTGAAACTTGAAAAATATTTATGGAAATGTTGAAAACTAAGTCTAAAAACTAAATGTATTGACAAAACAGTATTGAAGGGTGAAATACACGGGGTGACAAATAAGGAATGTATTGAAAATGTCAAACCTTACGAAGGAAGCATCTAAAAATCGGCCAAGTTATAATTTCACACTGATACCATCATTATTCATAAACCCGTTCGCAATCTCACTAAAAAACCTTAACTCGCCATCATCATCATATGAAAAAACACAATAGTTCCATGTGAGATTTTTTCGGATTCTGAATATATTATAGATGGGGAGAATCTAAGTATTTCTTTTGCATTGCTTCAATAACAACCGATGCACCACCATACAACAAAATCATCTACACAACCCTCATTACTGTCGCCTTAGCCTGTGCACCATGAGTTAGTGGTTTATGTTTGTTGACGCGGTTTTGGTCATTTGGTGGTTTCAGTGTGCTTTCTTGTTTTAATATGCTAAGATCTACTAACTTTGTGGTCATTTTTGTTTTTGGTGGTTTCGAGTGTGTTTGTGATATATTAATGTTTGTTAAGATTTATAAAGATGTGATAATATCTTTGATTCTTTGTCCATCTGTTTTTCATCCATTGAGATGGGATAACTGAGGCTGGTGTTGAGTTGTTGTGACATGGTTAAATGATCAGGTTTGATAATCACTTTAATATTTCTACTTTTTTTTTATTGTTTTTAGTTATTCTGAGATTTATTCTATGTGCAATCTGGTTGCTCCTTGTATGATAGATTTTGTTCTTTGCCCCCTGTATTGTCTTCGTGTGTATAGTTTAATGAATGTTATTTGCTGCAGGTTAGAGTTAGAGGACAAAATATCAAACTGCCCAACTTTATTCATACTTTTTTTTATACTTTATACTAAACTAGACGAGTACCTGCGCATAGCGGCGGGAATGTCTTGCGACAAATTTTTGATGATATATAATATTGTGGTAAGTGTTTCGTATAACGTTTAAAATAAATGGTGAAAATATCGGGATGAAACTACAAATACTCGTAACATGCGATAACTTAATAATATCCACCTTATACAAATCCCATCCTCTCTCTCAAGTTCAAGTTGCAAGAGGAATTGAAAGTGGGCGTTAAACTGTAAAGCCCAATTACGTTTACATTAGAGAACCACAAATCATGATTGGTATATGCTACAATAGAATCATAATAAACCTAGTTCGACATTAAATAAGAGCAACTTGTGTTATAATAGAAGTAGATAACGTGTATTAACAACAAAATGAGAAGGCGTCATTTTATACTACATTATAACGGTACGTGAATGCCATGCTTAACCATGTTTTGTTCCTAGACAAGTATAATCGGAAGAATGTAAAAATACAATACAGTAATATACAAGAGTAAAGTATCACTTATGACTCCAAATGCCATTCCCATATTCACGTGCCAGCTAAACTGGAGCATTATCAAGTTCTAAAGGGTGGCTCAATCTATAGGAGATGCGAGGCATAAGTTATAAGAAAGGCATGCATTATTGTCGAAAGTATAATGAGGGATTCCTCGCAAATTAAAACTTATATTGATGTATACCAACTTGCTTGGTTCAAATCAGTCGAGATTGCACTGTCAATTTGTTCGCGTGAATCTTCTGCATTGGTTACAACTACCTGTAGTGAAGTCTTTTGCCGATAGATGACGGGAGGATTAGCCAAGGCCTGCCAAGATCCAAAGCTTCAACATCAACTTCAAAAGCATTTTCAGCCTTTGCCCTACTCATCAAATAACGCAATAGATTCACATAAAACATATACAGTTGTTTATGATTGATTATAAAATCTAAACAACTTGTACGCTATATTAAGAAAATGAAATATGTAAAGTTCATATCTATCGTACTTACTCATACTAATGGATATCACTATACATAGGTTGTAGTGAGAGTGTAAAAAAGACCCATAACTGATTTGCAGTCATTTTTTATATTCTTTTACCTGGTTTACAATCTGGAGTTTCCATCCAAAGGCTGGAAAAACCCTTATGATCAATGATTTCATGTTGTTGTTCATACATGCAAATTTTACCAACTGCCCAAAAACATGAAACTTAAAAAGCCATATAAAAACAAAAAATATCAAAGTAAAACCCACAAATCAATCACCCTTAAATTTTTACTCACACTAAAATTTCATAAACAATAAAATATATATGTATTTAGAAACAAACAAAACTGAGAAACGGATAGGATTTATAAATAACAATTAGGATTAACGATCAAGCTCGTATATGAAATCAAACTTGTTCATTTGCCAATCCAAGAATGATCCGGGTCTAATAACGCGAGAAAGAAAATTATATGAATATTCAGGTAAAACATAACATATACCTAAGTTAAGGAATACCATTAGTGTGAAACAAAGCCGCACATCGTAATATGCGAAGAGTAAAAAAAGGCCAAGCATCAAACCTGTTAAGTGGATGATGATGGAAGGGGGAAGGCTAGTTCTAGATATTTTAAGAGATGATGAAGAAGATGTAATATATAAGAAGCAATTAACTAAATGGGCTTCACAATTTTGGGCCAACGAAAACGAAATAATCGAACAAAATGAAACGACGCCGGCAAATGAGAAAGAGCTTTGTTAAAATCACATACATAACGATATTGATTTGTGACCATAAGTAGACTCACCAAATTCGAGTCGTATTGTTGGGGTTAATATCCTAATTCATTGTTTCTAGAAAAGCTCATAGAATAGTGCTTGAAATGGCCTATACTTGCAAGTTAGGGGCTCAAACCAGATATCAAATAAGTTCCATCAACCTGATCTACTTGATTATAAAATATTCGTTAAGTAATGTTCACATACGTAATTAATGGCTTCCTGATTTATCTTTCAAGCTAAAGAAGGAAGGGTGCTTTCCTCTGTTGAACACAAGATCGACGTGGGATTTGGAACAAATCCATGAAACGAAAAGTATGCCAAAACATTAATTTCATGTCAAAGGTTTTTTGCAGCTGCTAGAAGATGTAAAAGTGTCTTTGCACATGCTAATTCACCCTCATCAGACGAATCGGCTCCATCACGCAAAATTATGTAAAAATAAAAAAATAGAATCCGTTTTAAATACATTATTTTCGAATAACACTCATTCGGGTTACGACATATAACATTAGTTGCAATTGCGCCTAAAACTTTAAAATAACCCTAGAACTTAATTATAGCTACACACTAATCAAGTTTCAACTTGCTATATTGGAAAAGTTAGTCCATGATATTATATCTAACCAAATAACCAGTGTCTTCATGTCAAAAGCGCTTAATACAGTATTAATTTAGTATAAAGTATAAAAAAAGTATGAATAAAGTTGGACAGTTTGATATTTTGTCCTCTAACTCTAACCTGAAGCAAATAACATTCATTAAACTACACACACGAAGACAATACTGGGGGCAAAGAACAAAATCTATCATACAAGGAGCAACCAGATTGCACATAGAATAAATCTCAAAATAACTAAAAATAATAAAAAAAAGTAGAAATATTAAAGTGATTATCAAACTTGATCATTTAACCATGTCACAACAACTCAACACCAGCCTCAGTTATCCCATCTGAATGGATGAAAAAATAGATGGACAAAGAATCAAAGATATTATCACATCTTTATAAATCTTAACAAACATTAATATATCACAAACACACTCGAAACCACCAAAAACAAAAAAGACCACAAAGTTAGTAGATCTTAGCATATTAAAACAAGAAAGCACACTGAAACCACCAAATGACCAAAACCGCGTCAACAAACATACACCACTAACTCATGATGCAAAGGCTAAGGCGACAGTAATGAGGGTTGTGTAGATGATTTTGTTGTATGGTGGTGCATCGGTTGTTATTGAAGCAATGCAAAAGAAATACTTTGATTCTTCCCATCTATATTATATTCAGAATCCGAAAAAATCTCACATGGGACTATTGTGTTTTTTCATATGATGATGATGGCGAGT
This sequence comes from Glebionis coronaria, assembly GCA_025667525.1. NCBI lineage: Eukaryota > Viridiplantae > Streptophyta > Magnoliopsida > Asterales > Asteraceae > Glebionis > Glebionis coronaria. Next base: position 384,600,440 of record CM046874.1, read on the forward strand.
TAAGGTTTTTTAGTGAGATTGCGAACGGATTTGTGAATAATGATGGTGATATGAGCTTAAATACTCATATCAATTGTATCTAAAAATAATAAATAAAAGCAATAAATATTCAAATATTGCCTAGTATATGCTTGTTTTGTTGTTTGATGTGTGTAGGTACCAAGTTCACGAAAACCTGCAAAAACGACACGAGTTTGAAGAAAAAGATCGAGGAAGCCAAAACAAGTCCGCTTTTAGTGGATTTAACCTAAACGAAGTTATTCGAGCTTGTGGGTCCCACATTTGGGACAATGGGCTAAAAAGCCCATTAATAAGACATGTTTTCCATTCCTTAACCCTAAACCCAAATCATAAGCCAATACACTCTTTATTTGGACAGATTATATAACTATTGGGCTACAAGCCCATATATTCTCAAAATTATGAGACGTGGGAGTGCAATGGGCCTTTAAACCCATTGTGATTTACTAGTGAATTAAATATAACGAATGATAAGGCTATAAACCTTATTCGGTCAAACACATCCACTCAAAACTCACACACGTTTTTATTTTCGATATAACCTAAGTTATCTTCTTCTCCTTCTCTCCCAATTTACCTGTAAATTCACTATTCCTCCAAAACCCTAATTCACTAAATCAATAAATAAATTGGGGGATTTATGTGGAGCGTGTGATTCACACGAGGGAGAATAAATCCCCATTGTTTTCGAAAGGAAGAAGTGGAAGGCATCTTCGACGTGGCACCATATGAGTGGCTGTGACAGCAAATAACAATCACTCCACCACTTAAATGAAGCCAGCTCATCACCAAACTAGCACAACTAGCACACTCGGATGCCACGTTGGCGATCCGTGTGCTAGTTGGCTCATCTCAGCCCTTGGATGAAAACAAGAAAGAGAGAGAAGAAAGAGATGCTTCATCAATGGTCGAGATTCGCTTCTTCATCAACAACTCACCCCTCTCCTTCCCTATAAAATCCCCAATTGTTTTCAGTAATGTATCCCTTTTTCTTGTTTTATTATTATTATGTCAATTTTTAGTTAGAAATTTGTAGTTTTAATTTTTAAAAGTATTGTAATATTGTTTAGAATTAATAAAAGTTATCTTTTGATTTATATTCTCTCATTCTCACGTTTTTCTTATTACTGTTTTAAATTTACTACATAATCTAATATTATAAATTGATATAAGAAATTGCAGTCTTTCATGTAAGCTTGATTGAATGGTTTATGTGAAAGATTTAAATGAGAATAGGGATTAAAGTCAAACCCTACTGGTTTGATTCATAAGAAGCTGTTGATTCATCTTTATAAATCGTCTTTATCGATTTATAAAGTGGTGGTTCGTTTTATGGTGGTAAATGGTGATTTTGATGGTGTAGATTCGGTTTTATAAGAATGCTCAGCGCACTTCTTCTACACAAAGGTTTCTTCAAAAGGTTTCGTTCTCTTAATTTACTTATTTTGTTTAAGTTTTTATGAATTTGTTTAGTTTGATTGAATACTATGTGTTTGGATTTGTTGCAGTCCTGATTATGTTATAAAGATGTATTAGATGTAGTGTGTTATGGATTTGCTATATTGATGTTTAGTTCTTGAGATTGTATGAATCTGCTCATGTTAGTTTAGATTTAAACTGATATTTGGTTTGTTATGAATCTTATACGTTTGCCTTGTTCTAATGATTCTGTTAAAGAGTTGTATCTGCTGAGGGATTGTCCTGGATTGATATTGCTCAAAGTATTTGACTGCTTAAATTAGATTAAGGGTTTATTAATCTGATAACTTGTTTAAACTGAATCTTGTTAGTAGTCTGCGGATTTTGGTTTGCTTTCGTTCGTAGGTATTTAAGTTGAGTAGGTTATAGACTGCATTAGATTGCTGTTAAGTGTTTTCGTTTGCTAAGGTGTATTCTCGTTTATTCTTGTTCATATAGCTCTGTACTCGTTTTATGCGTTATTTAAGGCTGTCTGATGATTTAGTTTTGTTTTGTGATAATCTTGGAGAATATTATTGCTTAAAATAGTATTGGATTGTGATATGTTTGAATTCAATTTAGCTGGCTATATTGATTTGCTGATTTGTAACTTTTACTTGCGATTTTAAAGCTCTTTTGGCTGCTTAATATATCTTGTTAAGTTTCTAATGCAATAAGTTTAAACTGCTCTGATTTGCTCATAACTGATTTCTATCAGTTCCCAAAAAATAATAATTCCATCACAAAAGTCACCTCCTGTGACATTTTTCTTTTGCTGTCAAATAAAAGTAATTTTCAAAAAGATGTCTCCAAAGAGATTCGAACCCATGACCTCCTGGTCATGGGCCAAGTGACCTATCCATCTGAGCTAACTGCTCTTTTGATTTTAATTTCAGTTAATGTTATTAATATAGACAGTTGAATTGGAGCTGTAAGTTTTTTAACAATTACTTAATCTTAATTTTAATTTCATTTAAATTTAAATAGTTTTATATTTTAATTACTTTTATAAAGTTCCAGTTTTAGATAATAAATAAATCAAAATAAAAAAAAAATTTTATTTTAGAAATTTAATTAGGTTTTTAATAATTAGATTTTAATAAAGTTAGTTTTTAAATAAAATAGACTTAATTAATTTTTAGGAGTAAAATAGTTTTTTAATAGATTCTAAAAATAATGTAAAAGTAATTTTACTTACATAGATAAGTTTTTAGTTGATTTTATTTAAATAGTTTAAATTTTAAAATAGCTTTAATTTTTAAATAGTTTTTTTTAGATTAATAATTTTAGGTTTACGATTCATGCACTTTAGGTTAAAAATTGGTAGAATTAATTTAGTTAAAAACCGAAACCAATTCGAATCAATTGTCCAAATCAAAACAAAACGTCTCAAATTCATAAGATTTTCGTGTACAACGAACTTGGTTCACCAACGTGTTTAATTGAATCCGTCTTTGGTAATTTTAGGCTATTAGTTTTTCCTAAAGGTAATTTTCTAATTTACCCTATAACGTATCTTAATTATCACATACACTATCCACGATACATCAGATGGTATCAGTGTGAAATTATAACTTGGCCGGATTTTTAGATGCTTCCTTGTAAGGTTTGACATTTTCAATACATTCCTTATTTGTCACCCCGTGTATTTCACCCTTCAATACTGTTTTGTCAATACATTTAGTTTTTAAACTTAGTTTTCAACATTTCCATAAATATTTTTCAAGTTTCAACATTCAACAATTGGGATACACCCTTTATAGGGGTATATAGATTAATACTGTATTAAGCGCTTTTGACATGAAGACACTGGTTATTTGGTTAGATATAATAACATGGACTAACTTTTCCAATATAGCAAGTTGAAACTTGATTAGTGTGTAGCTATAATCAAGTTCTAGGGTTATTTTAAAGTTTTAGGCGCAATTGCAACTGATGTTATATGTCGTAACCCGAATGAGTGTTATTCGAAAATAATGTATTTAAAACGGATTCTATTTTTTTATTTTTACATAATTTTGCGTGATGGAGCCGATTCGTCTGATGAGGGTGAATTAACATGTGCAAAGACACTTTTACATCTTCTAGCAGCTGGAAAAAACCTTTGACATGAAATTAATGTTTTGGCATACTTTTCGTTTCATGGATTTGTTCCAAATCTCACGTCGATCTTGTGTTCAACAGAGGAAAGCGCCCTTCCTTCTTTAGCTTGAAAGATAAATCAGGAAGCCATTAATTACGTATGTGAACATTACTTAACGAATATTTTATAATCAAGTAGATCAGGTTGATGGAACTTATTTGATATCTGGTTTGAGCCCCTAACTTGCAGGTATAGGCCATTTCAAGCACTATTCTATGAGCTTTTTTAGAAACAATGAATTAGGATATTAACCCCAACAATACGAATCGAATTTGGTGAGTCTACTTATGGTCACAAATCAATATCGTTATGTATGTGATTTTAACAAAGCTCTTTCTCATTTGCCGGCGTCGTTTCATTTTGTTCGATTATTTCATTTTCGTTGGCCCAAAATTGTGAAGCCCATTTGGTTAATTGCTTCTTATATATTACATCTTCTTCGTCATCTCTTGAAATATCTAGAACTAGCCTTCCCCCTTCCATCATCATCCACTTAACAGGTTTGATGCTTGGATTTTTTTTACTCTTCGCATATTACGATGTGCGGCTTTGTTTCACACTAATGGTATTCTGATAACTAAGTTTTTACTCAGTTAAATTGTTGTTCTCGATATCTTAAAGAATTGATTCCCAGTTCAAAGTACGACTCAGTTGAATTTGGTAAAACAAATATTTTTGGTTGATTTTAAATTAAAATGTGCAAAGACTTAAATGTAAATGGACGTAAAAGTAAAAGGCATTAAAATAAAATGGCGTTAAAGTAAATCTAAGTCTAATTAAAAGAAAGGGTGCAATATTAAAACTTTGAAAAGTAAATAACGAGAAATTAAGTGACTTAAAATTAAAGCGTGACGAGAATTAAAATTAGACAAAGTATTAAAATGACAACTTTTAAAGATTAAACAAGACGAAACAAGTAAAAAATTACCATAATCGGAATGTATTCCGATCAGATGATGATCGGAATGTAAACTCACCATCTAATCGGAATGTGGGCTTACCTCCTGATCGGAATATAGATCGGAACACCACGATCGGAATGCTGTCACTTGTTTTGATCGGAATAACCAAACTAACCCAGATCGGAATGTGTAGTGGACTCAGATCGGAATAATGATCGGAATTGCCAATCGGAATACTGTCACTCACCTCTGATCGGAATACCAAACTTACCTTTGATCGGAATACTCAAAAACCCTCCAATCGGAATATCATAAACCCTTTTCCGACCAAGCAATGGAGTGCTGGTCGGAATGTGAAACCCTATTCTGATCACTATGATCGGAATACGGAGGAAATAACACGAAATAAGCTAGAACTAATAAGCTATAAACAAATAAGCACACACCTAAAATCCTAAGCAAACACGTATAAGAAAAAGCTACTAAACTGAAATTTAAAGACTTTTGAAAACACAAAATAAGACAAAGTTTACGAAAATAAATTTTATATAAAAATAACTTTTATAAAAACTTAAGAAACTTTAAGATGAAAACAAATAAGCTATAAAATCAATAATCCAAAACAATCAAAAGCATAAAAACATAACCTTTAATCAAATAAGCAAGATAACAAACACATGAACATAAAGATCAAGCAAAGAAAGAAAGGTAGAATGAGAGATAAAAACAAGAAAATTAAAGAACACTTACTTGGAAATTAAAGGTATTGAAAGTGCAAGACAAGTATTTAAATTGACATGTATTTAAAGAGCAAGTAATTAAAAGGATGGAAGATTAATTGTCACCTTAGCCAACAAAAATGAAAAGATTAATCCTAATGACTATATATATGGGAGGATTAAGGGGTGCTTAGGAAGCTTCCTCCCCTCTTTCCTTTCTCCTTAATTGCATGCTTAGTCCTTCCTTCTTAATCTCTTTGTTAATTGCACCATTAGTCCTTAAGCCTTTAAATCTTCTTTAATCTTGGATTTTAATGACTTTTGGCTTGGGATTTCTTTGAACTCGTCTTTTAATTCTTCAATAAAATAGACTTGAGTTCTTCGGCTTTAAGTAAACTTCCGTCTTTCGACTTTTTCTTCGATAAATCTTCAGAATTGGTCTTGGACTTCCGTTCTTTTTGCACTCTTGACTTCTCGACTTCATCTTTCATCTTTTTCTTCAATAAAAGCCCATGAATGTCGTGTTTTCTCCACTTTTCACAATTTCGTCCTAAATCACAACAAAAACACAAACCACGCATAATTCCGACATAAAAGACATAAAATACACGTTTTTGCTCGGTTATTATTGTAATTAAGTGGTAAAAAGGATGGGTGTTTACACACCTATCAAATCCCCTACACTTGACCATTGAAATGTCATCATGCAATGCATTAGTTACAAAGCAAGATTACATTTTTCATCATAATCAGTCCACGTTGGCATTTATTAAAGAGATAGAAAATTACAAACATTCGAAGTAAAGAAATCAAAAACATACCTTGGGTTTTGGAAATGTCATGAATAATCATCATCCTCAAGTTTTCACTTTCTCTAAACCAAGCTTAAAAACGAGATCATTGTTATTATAAGTTAGCAAACTAACACGAACTCATATGGGCCAATTATTCATTTAGACTCCCTTATTCCTAGGTGTATCTCTTATATTTTATTGTTGTCTTGAATGATCACGAGGATGCATTGTTGACTTATTTCGATAGTTATTTAGTCCGAAAATAAAGTGAACGATTTAATCAATAGTTAGCTAAAGGACAAAATCTTTTAAAACTGCTTCTCGGGACCTCATAAAGTTCATATCTTGGCATAACTCGCTTCGCGATTTGAGACCTTTCTCGGACCGATATTTGGCAGCGACTTCATACTTCAAACCTTGAGAGACGTTCATGAAATTATGGTCTTCTCTTCATATAGGAATTTCTTCACTCGAAGTTTTGAGAGATTCATACTTGGACCACGACTTCTTCTTTTTTCTCCAATCTTTATTTTGGACTTTGATATACAACGATCCGCCTCCTTTTATGACTTGGATCTATTTATCCTCATACCTTGCTAGGGTCTTTTTGGATACACTTCTAGGAGTTTTTGCTTTAGTCGTGTGTCTCGATCCTTCATATTGATTTTCGATAAATGATTCTTCACATCACTTTTGGATCTTTAGCAACAAAATGTAGCCCTCATGTCTTGTTAGGACCTTTTTGGACTCGCCAATCTTCGCATCCCGCTTCAATAAGTTATGCCTTGGCTATGTACTCTAATCCATACCGAGCAACTTTTAAACGATCTTGGGCTAGAAGCTAAGTAACTTTTCAGATCGTACAACCTTATTTACTGTAGAATAATTTATTAACAAGCGATGGGAGAATAGGCTTATAATTAACTCACATAAATTCACGAAAGAATACCAAACTTATAATTGACTCTATCATCTCTCGTTCTCCATAGTTTAAAATCTCAAGTAATGAGACTCGTGGATGCTTAGCCTATTAAATCAAAGTTTTGGGTTTTCGAGTCGCCTATAGGATCTTGCAAATTCTTAGACTTTTTCAAGTTTAGAAATCGCATTTTAAAGTTCCCTTGATAAACGACTCTCTAGGATCAATTATAGGAACTTGCGAAAAGTTCTTGTTCTTAACCCGTGAGAGTTAAGACTTTCGCGTTTTATAGCTCCCTATATAAAAGCCTAGCAAAACTTGACTTAAACACGTTAAGGATACTAGCTAGAGTAACTTAGATAAGTAAACTCGGGTTAAGTCAAAAGATTCACAACGTTTGAAAATTAAAACCACTTTATTAAAGTTTATTCTAGCAACGAAATAAAACAAAGGAAAAACTAATAGGCCAAAATAGATCAAAAATTTTGAAAAATGTCGAAAAATTGATTTTCTGGTTAAAATGAGGACAAATACAAGGAAAAGACCACTTAACTTCGATAGAAGTCCCCCTACACTTAATATAAACATTGTCCTCAATGTTTAAGCATGTGGGAGTAAACTCCCCTACACTTAGGACATTGTGCACGTTGTTTAAATCTCGCTAAGAAAGAGACAACTAAAGAGATTCCTATTTTAATATTGAGAAAATATAAAATAGTGAATCGAAAAGAGTTTAGGATAGAACCGGGAAGAAGTGAACACGGAATCACGGGTCGTCAAGAATCATCAAGAGTGGATCATTGAAGCTCGAATCCCTGAATAAGAAGAGAGGAGAAAGCAAACAAATGGGTCTCCCCTACACTTAGGATAAAGAAAGCGAAAAGATAGATACATGGGTTGCCTCCCAAGAAGCGCTTGATTTTTGATTACCGAGTCGTGAGCCTGACTCGACCTTGATCATCATAGGAAGAAGCATGAAACATATCCACCAGGATCAAAGACATAGTTTTCGTCCATCAAATAGCAGAAGCTTAAGGCGAACAAGGCAAGCCAAAGAAGAATAGGTAAGGTTCCCTTAAGCAGCGATGGAGCACGGTGGGAGCAAGGGTGAAGTGATGCAAGCAGATTTCCATAAGTTCCAAAGATATTTCCTTTTATTACATCAGGTGGATACTGAGATGGCTGTAGAATATCAATACAGGGGTCGAACACCTTTTCCTTTAAGGGAAAATAGCACTCAGGCTCAGCAGAGTGTGAAGATGATCCGCGAAGAAGATGCACAACCTCGTCCTCAGAAGGTGGACAAAGAGGTGTTAACTCATACGTGCTGCGGATGTCGGTGTCGACCGGTTTCTTCTCCTTAGAAAGAATTTTCTTCAAATCCAAAGTAGGATCAAGACGATAATCTTCAAAGTCCAAAGGAGGTGCATCACTCTCATGAGGGAAGTATGTATTGAGAAATGCAGAGAAATCTTCCTCAAATGAGTAATAATCCAAAGGAGGATCAAGTGATGGCGGAGGGTCTTCATCATGTGAAGAATCGCTCGAAAGAGTGTCGGCCTCATCAAAATCATCATATGTGGGTAGATCGGGATACTCAGAAGTAAGGTCATCATAATCATCCGAATCTGAGCTAGAATCATCATCATAAGCATCAAAGATCGGTGGAGAATCATAAATGGGAGAAGGTTCTAAATTGGAGAGAGAATCATCCACATCATCATGAAACAGTGGATTATCAATGCAAGAGTCAAATAGAGGATTGTTGTAGATGGTAAAATCATCGAGCACATTAATCATATTCACTGATTCTCGTCCAAAGGATTTGCTTGTAAGCTTTCCCATTTTAAAAACTTGTGAATCATTCCCGACTCTTAAGATTAACTCACCTTCGGCCACATCAACTAAAGCTCGTCCGGTTCTCAAGAATGGCCGACCAAGTATTAAAGGAATACGAGGGTCCATTTCGTAATCAACAACGACAAAGTCGACCGGGAAAGTAAATGTGCCAACTTTGATGAACACATCTTCGGCAATACCAACGGGGTAAGCGAGAGTGCGATTTGCAAGTTCAAGAGTCATCTTTGTTGGAGTGAGGTCGGGTAATGATAGTGTTTTCCAAACACTTAATGGCATCAAATTAATACTGGCCCCGAGATCAGCAAGGGCAGTAAATTCTTTAGTTTTGTTGAAAACGCAAGGCAATACAAAACGACCGGGATCTCCAAGCTTTTCCGGAAGTTCTTTAATAATAACTGCAGAGCAGTTTTCATTTAAGCGTGTGTTGGCGAGCTCAATCAACTTTTCCTTCTTGTTAAGCAATTCCTTGAATGCTTTGACAAATTTCGGCATGTGGACAAGTGCTTCGAGAAAGCTAATGTTGAAGTTCATTTGAGAGATCATCTTCACATAGCTCGACACTTGAGAGTCATCCTTGGTTAGCATTTTGGTCTTGTCGAAGCAAGAAGGATATGGGATATTAGGTTTGGGTGGTGAAGGTGAAGGCGTAGCAGGTAAAGGTTGAGATGTTGAAGGGTCCTTCCTAGGGACATCGTCATGACGAGGCGGAGACGGTAATGGTGCACTAATACTAGGTGTAGGAGGAGTAGGGATAAATGGTGGTGGAGGAGGTGTAGATGATGGGGGCGGGATAGGTGGTCCTACGATGGTTACTCCACTACGGGTAGTAATAGCACTCACATTTGCTCGCGGATTGGTGACGGTGTTTAAAGGTAGAGAACTTGCAGTAGAAGGTTGAGCGACGGGCAAGAAACTAGCAAGCATATTCTTCAAATCATTTGTTTGATTGCTGAAGGAAGATTGGATATTATCGTGAAGCTCGGATCTTATCTCATTTCCTTGCTTGGTAATATCTCTTTTAAGATTGATAATTTGACTCTGCAAATTCTTGATTTGCTCACCTTGAGTTCTCATTATGGCTTCAACATCGGGGTTAATGGGTGGAGTTTGTTGAGCGGGTGGGTGATAAGGATTAGAAGCTCTTGGGGGATTTGGTTGCTTCTATTGTAGTTGTTGGCGGGGTTTTGGTTTTGAGGAGAAAAACCGGGTGAAAGGTAGTTGTTGGACCGGTAACTCAGCAAATTTCTATCCCCTTGTTGTCGAGCTTGGTAATTTTCTGATGAATAATTACCATAGGCTGCATACACATGTTCCGGATTTCCTTGTGTACAAGGACAATCGGTGTATGAGTGAGGACCGCCGTATGTTTCACAAGAAGGTGCAACTGCTTTAACTTGTTGTTGTTGGTTTGAAGCGAGAAGCAAGATACTTTTGCTCATTTCAGTCATCATGCGGGTGAGTTCGGTCATATAAGGGTTTGCTGAAGTGGAAGAGACATTGACTCTCAGGTTGTTCCTTGAAGTAGCGGAGGAATCCCAGTTTTTGTGGTGAGTAGTCATGTTCTCAATTAGCTCTCTACACTCCTCGGGTCTCCTTTTCATAAATGTGCCACCGGCGGCTGCATTAATCGTATCACGATCTCGAAAAGTCAATCCGTTGTAGAAAGTATCAATCAATGTGACTGGAAGCATGTTGTGGTTCGGACAACGATCAATCAAGACATTATATCTTTCCCAAGCATAAAAAGAGATTCATCAGGATCTTGCATGAAACCGCTGATTTGATTGTGAAGGCTCGTGACCATGGATGGTGGAAAGTAGCGCGACAAAAAGCGTTGAGTCATGTCATCCCAAGTGTGAATAGATTTCTTCGGGAGACGCTCAAACCATTTCTCGGCATGATGTGATAAAGTATGTGGAAAGAGTTGTAGCCGAAGAACATCCATTGTGGCACCAGGCAACTTCATGCTTTGGGTGATTGTAATGAACTTGTCGAGGTGTTTGTTGGCATCATCATCAGGCATTCCGGCGAATGGATTAGTTTGCACTTGCTGAATCATGTGGTGCTTAAACGAAAACTCCGGAGCCGTGATTTGCATCAGCGCAATCGGTCCTCCTCGTCCAAACATGGTAGGTTGACAAAGCTCCTCCATTGTCCGAAGATCGGGCTGTGGAAGAACATTGTTCTTATTGTTGAGGTGCAGTGGATTATTGTTGTTGTTAACACCTGACATACTTAAATCTTCTCGAGTCTCGGGCTCTTGATAATTAGAAGATCTAGTACACATACACCTACAAAGGCAAAAGAAAACAATACCAAACGCAAAGACAATATATATACACAATAAAAATAAAATCTTTTTGGATTTTTGAAATTTTTAATTTTTATGGATTTTTATCAATTTTTTAATTTTTATGGTGTTTTGAATTTTTTAAGGTAAGAAAATAACGCTCACAAGTGAACGGATCCCAAAAAGCAACGCGTCTTTCACAGAAAACCGTTAATCTTTACGAAAAGAGCCGGCATCGGCACCATTTAATACAAGGCTTTTGACACCCCGTATAAAAATTAAATTCGTTTAAGTATGTCTAATCGAATTGATCTAGGTTCTATGTGTGACTCTATTGTTTTTTGTGGAACAAATAGTTGTGTCGTTGTAGTATTAAAAAGTGCAAAACAATTAAAGTAAATGACGTAAAAGTAAATCTAACTCTAATTTAAAATAAATGACGGGAATTTAAAGAGAGACTAAAAGTAAATGGCACTTAATTAAATCTAAACTAATTAAAAGTAAAAGGTGCAATACTTAAAACTTTGAAAAGTAAATAACGAGAAATTAAGTGACTTAAAATTAAAGCGTGACGAGAATTAAAATTAGACAAAGTATTAAAATGACAACTTTTAAAGATTAAAAAAGACGAAACAAGTAAAAAATTACCATAATCGGAATGTATTCCGATCAGATGATGATCGGAATGTAGACTCACCACCTAATCGGAATGTGGGCTTACCTCCTGATCGGAATATAGATCGGAACACCACGATCGGAATGCTGTCACTTGTTCTGATCGGAATAACCAAACTAACCCAGATCGGAATGTGTAGTGGACTCAGATCGGAATAATGATCGGAATTACCAATCGGAATACTGTCACTCACCTCTGATCGGAATACCAAACTTACCTTTGATCGGAATACTCACAAACCCTCCAATCGGAATATCATAAACTCTTTTCCGACCAAGCAATGGAGTGCTGGTCGGAATGTGAAACCCTATTCCGATCACCATGATCGGAATACGGAGGAAATAACACGAAATAAGCTAGAACTAATAAGCTATAAACAAATAAGCACACACCTAAAATCCTAAGCAAACACGTATAAGAAAAAGCTACTAAACTGAAATTTAAAGACTTTTGAAAACACAAAATAAGACAAAGTTTACGAAAACAAATTTTATATAAAAATAACTTTTATAAAAACTTAAGAAACTTTAAGATGAAAACAAATAAGCTATAAAATCAATAATCCAAAACAATCAAAAGCATAAAAACATAACCTTTAATCAAATAAGCAAGATAACAAACACATGAACATAAAGATCAAGCAAAGAAAGAAGGTAGAATGAGAGATAAAAACAAGAAAATTAAAGAATACTTACTTGGAAATTAAAGGTATTGAAAGTGCAAGACAAGTATTTAAATTGACATGTATTTAAAGAGCAAGTACTTAAAAGGATGGAAGACTAATTGTCACCTTAGCCAACAAAAATGAAAAGATTAATCCTAATGACTATATTTAGGGGAGGATTAAGGGGTGCTTAGGAAGCTTCCTCCCCTCTTTCCTTTCTCCTTAATTGCATGCTTAGTCCTTCCTTCTTAATCTCTTTGTTAATTGCACCATTAGTCCTTAAGCCTTTAAATCTTCTTTAATCTTGGATTTTAATGACTTTTGGCTCGGGATTTCTTTGAACTCGTCTTTTAATTCTTCAATAAAATAGACTTGAGTTCTTCGGCTTTAAGTAAACTTCCGTCTTTCGACTTTTTCTTCGATAAATCTTCAGAATTGGTCTTGGACTTCCGTTCTTTTTGCACTCTTGACTTCTCGACTTCATCATTCATCTTTTTCTTCAATAAAAGCCCATGAATGCCGTGTTTTCTCCACTTTTCACAATTTCGTCCTAAATCACAACAAAAACACAAACCACACATAATTCCGACATAAAAGACATAAAATACACGTTTTGGCTCGGTTATTATTGTAATTAAGTGGTAAAAAGGATGGGTGTTTACATACCTATCATATTCCTTAACTTAGTTATATGTTATGTTTTACCTGAATATTCATATAACTTTATTTCTCGCGTTATTAGACCCGGATCATTCTTGGATTGGCAAATGAACAAGTTTGATTTCATATACGAGCTTGATCGTTAATCCTAATTGTTATTTATAAATCCTATCCGTTTCTCAGTTTTGTTTGTTTCTAAATACATATATATTTTATGTTTATGAAATTTTAGTGTGAGTAAAAATTTAAGGGTGATTGATTTGTGGGTTTTACTTTGATATTTTTTGTTTTTATATGGCTTTTTAAGTTTCATGTTTTCGGGCAGTTGGTAAAATTTGCATGTATGAACAACAACATGAAATCATTGATCATAAGGGTTTTTCCAGCCTTTGGATGGAAACTCTAGGTTGTAAACCAGGTAAAAGAATATAAAAAATGACTGCAAATCAGTTATGGGTCTTTTTTACACTCTCACTACAACCTATGTATAGTGATATCCATTAGTATGAGTAAGTACGATAGCTATGAACTTTACATATTTCATTTTCTTAATATAGCGTACAAGTTGTTTAGATTTTATAATCAATCATAAACAACTGTATATGTTTTATGTGAATCTATTGCGTTATTTGATGAGTAGGGCAAAGGCTGAAAATGCTTTTGAAGTTGATGTTGAAGCTTTGGATCTTGGCAGGCCTTGGCTAATCCTCCCGTCGTCTATCGGCAAAAGACTTCACTACAGGTAGTTGTAACCAATGCAGAAGATTCACGCGAACAAATTGACAGTGCAATCTCGACTGATTTGAACCAAGCAAGTTGGTATACATCAATATAAGTTTTAATTTGTGAGGAACCCCTCATTATACTTTCGACAATAACGCATGCCTTTCTTATAACTTATGCCTCGCATCTCCTATAGATTGAGCCACCCTTTAGAACTTGATAATGCTTCGGTTTAGCTGGCACGTGAATATGGGAATGGCATTTGGAGTCATAAGTGATACTTTACACTTGTATATTACTGTATTGTATTTTTACATTCTTCCGATTATACTTGTCTAGGAACAAAACATGGTTAAGCATGACATTCACGTACCGTTATAATGTAGTATAAAATGACGCCTTCTCATTTTGTTGTTAATACACGTTATCTACTTTTATTATAACACAAGTTGCTCTTATTTAATGTCGAACTAGGTTTATTATGATTCTATTGTAGCATAGACCAATCATGATTTGTGGTTCTCTAATGTAAACGTAGTTGGGCTTTACAGTTTAACGCCCACTTTCAATTCCTCTTGCAACTTGATCTTGATAGAGAGGATGGGATTTGTATAAGGTGGATACTATTAAGTTACCGCATGTTACGAGTATTTGTAGTTCATTCCGATATTTTCACGATTTATTTTAAACGTTATACGAAACACTTACCACAATATTATATATCATCAAAAATTTGTCGCAAGACATTCCCGCCGCTATGCGCGGGTACTCGTCTAGTATGTTATAAAGGCTATATCCTTATGGTTGAAATGTTGAAAAATATATAATGGTTGAAAATGTGGGCCCTACTAAAAAGACAATTTTATATACCAATAAAACTTTTATCTTAATTGTTGAAAAGTTAATTTTTTTCAACATTTTATCTAAATAAAGAAAATATTACAACTTCAATGTAAATCTCAAAGCTTTCACCATACGACTCATTCTGAAAATTAAAAGAGGTCCAGTTTCGAAATTATCCTAAAGTTAGATTCATGAATCGATCTACATGTTAAGAACTCATGGAATGTTATAAACGTTTCCATTCTGCCGCTATACGCAGGTATTCGGTTTGCGCAGGTATTCGTCGCTAGACATTTACTACAAAACGAATCATTATGTTAATTATCCGCCGCTAGACATTCTGCCGCTATGCGCAGGTATTCGTCTAATCATAAATAGAGGTTTACATTGATCTTAACTCAAAATAAGTATCTAATTTTTTACTTTTATATTAACAAATAATAAGGAGCATAATAAAATAAGTAATTTTGTAGCATAAGAAAGTTAATATCTCTATGAGAAAAGTTATTTTGGAGCCTTGTTTTTTGGTGGAAACCAAGGGACAAATCCCCACCCTTCATTTAGCTTTGATCTAAGGGTGGGGATTAATCTAAGATTTAGTTTGTCAAAACCTATTTTTATGTCTAATTAAATAAAGTATTTTTTTTAATCGTTCATTTTACTTTCCTTTTTCACACAGTGAAATATGTTTTCAGAATTCTCTCTCTTCATTTACATTACCACCATGCCACCAGTCGCCATCACCACACCACCGGCCACCTGCACATTTTCTTCAATTGACCACCACCGTCAGATCCATCCTGAAACCCTAACCACCACAATCACCTCCGTAGCAAACCCCTAAAAGTGATTGATTTTCTACTTGTTTTGTTCAAGATCTCTTGTTTGCTTCTCATAATCATCTATAATCATCATCGTAATCCTCATCTACCAAATGCCTCTGCCACGTCATCAAACCACCACAACCGTCCGACCAGATGGATAATGGAGATGTTAATGATGAAGTGTTGTTGATTGATCTTTTGTATCAGAAGGAGGAGGTAACTGACATGGTGTTTAATTGAATGAGGGGTTTTGAGTGTTTTTCTTTCAGTTACGTTTATGAAGCACGTGAGTTGTTGAGAAAAGTTGGTGAGGTAGACGGGTGTTCACCGGATGTAGTGTCGCTACACGTTACTGTGTAATATCATCAGTGATATTTTATCACCGGTAATATTTTTATTGTTTTATCACTAGTGAAGTATCACTAGTAATAAACCAATGAAATATCGCGTTACTGTGTAATATCATCAGTGATAATTTATCACCGGTGATATTTTTATTGTTTTATCACTAGTGAAGTATCACTAGTAATAAACCAATGAAATATCACGTTACTGTGTAATATCATCGGTGATATTTTATCACCGGTGATATTTTTATTGTTTTATCACTAGTAATAAACCAATGAAATATCACGTTACTATATCACCGTTGATATTTTTATTGTTTTATCACAATAAACCAATAAAATATCACGTTACTGTGTAATATCACCGGTGATATTTTATTGTTTTATCACTAGTGAAGTATCACTAGTAATAAACCAATGAAATATCACGTTACTGTGTAATATCACCGGTGATATTTTATCATCGGTGATATTTTTGTTGTTTTATCACTAGTAATAAACCAATGGTATTGGGATGGAAGGCGGGGTTGGTATTTGGGATGGAAGGCGGGGTTGGTCTGAACTGCTGATGGTGACCCATCTGCTGCTGCTATTGTGACCACCTACCTTCATCAGATTTCAAAGCACTTTCAACTTCAATTCTTCTTTTAGGCGTTTCATCAAACACCTTATCATCACCAATCAGCGTTAAGAATCGGTTCGTTTTTAATCGATTTTTTCAGGGATCGGTTGATTTAATGGTTATTTCTTCCATTTATGTGTTTATTTTGTGATTTGCAAGGTTAATTTGTGTAGATTTATGGATTTTTTTGTTAGAGTTTGTTGTAGAGAGAGGGTTTGATGTAGAGAGAAAGAATGTTTATGAGATCTGTGTGTTTTGTTTTACAGAAATAAAGGGTAGTTGAGATTTATAACATATTTTTCGTTTTGGTCCCTCAGTCTTCTTTTTATGAATTGGCAATTTTAGTCCCTTTGTGTTTTTTATCATTTGATCTGATCCCTCCTTATGAACGACCCAGATTGAGTCATTGAATTCCAACAAAAAAGAAAGTTCTTTAATAACCGGACTGATATCTCTACATACAATAACACCCAAATCGATAGATAAGTAGTACGGTACTAAATAAAGAAAAGCCCAAAAGGCCCGGTATACTCGAACACAAATCATCATCAATCATCGATAAGAAATATAAAAATAAAATAAAAAAGAAAAATCTATCATAAGGTCACGATCTTGTTCCAAATCGTGGATCACAAACACACATCACAATTCATCATCTCATCAAAAAAATGGCTTCAAATTATTGTTTAATCTTTCTGGTTATCTCATCGATCTTGTGCTTACAATCCACGGTTTGTAATTTAATTTTATTGGTTATTTGATGGGTGAAATTATGATTATTGATTAGTAAATCTGTGGTGTACAGGAGGCTGATGGAAGTGCTTCTTCAGTTTATTTTCTTGATAATTCTGCTCACACCTTTTTTCACTCTCCCTCATCTCAGCAGGTATTCATTTATAAATCTCTATTGTTACATATACTACGTAGTATTTATACTTTTTATTTGATTATTCGCTCAGGCGTAACATGAACATTGTCCCATTCACACCTCTATTAACTTTAGAATTCCTCGCCTTCGCATTTTTAACAGCACCTCTAGGCTTCTAAACATTTTTATCCTTCCGATTTTATTTCATTACTAGCAGGATATTCGCGCGATGCGACGGTAGGTACCTTGTGACTAAATTCTTTGGCGTAATAATTTTTTTTTTAGTTATAACTTCGAAATCGATAGTTTTCATTTAATAAGATTTCCTAAAAACGTAATTTCAATCGAGGGATATTATTGTTTTTGACATTATATGTAACAAAACTTAGTTTTAATCGAGGAATTGTCAATTGTGATCTGACATCTTTACATCATTTGTCTTTAAACAATTATTCTAATTGTTTATAAAAGATCGTTTTTTTACTTTTGTGGTTAATTTTAATGTGTCACGTAATAAAAATGATAAATTGTTTAATCGGAGTATAATAAAAAATTATCATAGTCCGATTTGGTTCACTCGTTTATGCCGAGTTCGCCTGGTTATCTATGTTTTTATTATTCGCACGGCTTGTATTGGCTAGCGGAACGAGTGGCAACTCCAGTTAAACCCGTGGATCTCATCCGTTTTTAAAACTATATACCACCAACTTGTAAGTTATATGAAGTTTTTTGAGTGTTTTATTAGTTGTACAATATGTATAATAAGATGTATTTTTTATTTTAGGAGTATTTTAAAAATATTACTGTATTAATTAGGATTTTTAATATATTATTATTGTGTACTTGTAACATATGTTTTGTAACATGTATTGATTAAATTTAATTAAATGATGATAGAGGGCATAAGATGATTTATAAGACATACTTAATTGACATGTACAATATGTTTTGAAATTTGTATTACTTAAAACTTTAATGAAGAGAGAGTGAATACTATGTTTTATAAGATCGTACTGCATGATGTATTATTGTTTGAATAAAAGATTGTATAATATGCATAAATGTATTACTTAATTTTTTTTATTAATGAAGAAAGAGATTTTAATATTCATCTTTAGTTGTTGCATTAAGGGTTGTATAGTGTGTTAAAAAGATTGTACTACTTAATTTTTTGTAATTAATGAAGAAAGAGATACTAATATGTATTATATGTAGTATAGATAAAAGATATTGGTCAATACAAAGCCATTCCCAAAAGTTGCACTTTACAATCTTTCACAATATTATCGTCTTGTTCAGAGATAGATTTTTCCGTTTTAACTTCAAAATTACACTTTGGGAGTTGCACTCTTTCCTTACAGCAACATTAACTGGTTCTCTGTACCTGGCTGTATGTCGTAGGCTACATATGACAACCAAATGGATTATAAAATGGCCTAACCTGGAAAGAAACAATGTTAGCTCCATTATAGTTCCTGCCTCATCGTCTCTTATTTACTGGTGACTGAACTTTTTTTGTGTTGTTTACTCGTTTTTCCTAACCATACCTCTGTTACTGTGTGCACGTCCACCTATGTTATTCTTTTATATGTAATTTGGTTTACACAACTTTCTACTTCATGTACTAAGTCTTACAACAGTCTTCAAAGTTTACCTTTGAGCTTCGGTTGGATCTTAAAGGGAGTAAATAATTACCCTTAGAGGCCTTGTTTGCTTATTGTAATAATGTACTCAGCAGTTATCAATGGTTTCCTTATGCGTGTCCAGTAGTATATTTAGTGACTCTGATTTTGTTGTCTTGAGTTTGTAACTTTTATTTCTTATTCTGGTGTCCTTTTCACCGGGCTAGAATTTTCAGTTTTTAAATAAAAGAGACGAAACATATATGGATATACCCGATATTCATAATCTGCATTGAAACAAAAGATTGAGGGTACATCATGACAGCTAGGTTATCTTTGCATTTGCAGTCCAAATTGATGTCTCTCCCAGAAGTAGGTGCTGCTATTTCAGTTTTGCTTGGATTTGCTCCTCCTTCGACATTGTCATCTGAAAGCTCAGAAAAGGTAATTATCTATATCTATATTCTATATCTATACTATCTATATCTATATCTATATCTATATCTATATCTATTCTATATCTATATCTATACTACTTCTATACTACTTTATAAAGTATTTAGACCCTTTCTATAACTGGAAGTCTTAAAAAATCTATATCTATATCTATACTTCTATGTCTATACTACTTTATAAAGTATTTAGACCCTTTCTATAACTCGAAGTCTTAAAAAATTCAGCCTAAAACATTTCTAAAAAAAGAAGTCTAACAATTGGGTCAATATTGTTCAAAATGTATATTCATTATTTAGTCAACATGAATTATTGCTATAGCAAAACGTATGTAACATTTTTTTAAATGAAAAGTAACCGTCCTTATATTAATGTGCACTTTTAATATGCAAAATAAGTAACCGCTTTTCAAATAATATAAAAACTATCATAAGACACTCTCATACACATTCATATCCCTTTCTCTTTTCTCTCAATATCTTCAAAATAATACAAAAAAAAACTTCTATAAAACCTTCTCCATAACCACATGCCCACAGCCTCTACCACTTCCGCCTCTACCACCACTACCGTCACCGTTGCCACCATCAGTCGCAAAATAAAAGGTTTGATGTGCTTTGGTAGTTTTGGTTGTAGATCTGGTGGTTTTCGTGATTACAACAGAAGAAAAAAATCAATGGTTTTATTGTGATTAGTGTTTCGATTGGATGTGTTGTGCCAGGATTTGGAAGTCTTAAAATTGAAATCCTTCACAAGCATTGTTATTGCTTAAAGTTATTTTACTGTATATTATCATTCATTTGTAAAAAGTTATTGTTAAAAAAAGTTAACCATATAACATTTACTAACCACAAAATATAGTCACAGGGTACCCGCCGCCGCATTGCGCGGGTACCCTGCGAGTACTTTATAAAACATTTATCACTTTTTATTTTTAGAAGTCTTAAAATGTTTCAGCATCAAACATTTCTTTATTTAGAAATTTATATACAACCATTTTTGAGGTTTAAATGCCTATTATGTTTTTTTTTTTAAACTTATCTAAAAAGTAAATGATACAAATGAGTTATAAAATATGAGTCAATAAGAGTAAATGTCATTAATGATTAAATAAATAATTTAATGAGACAATAAATAACCATATATTATAAGTTTGTAACATATAAAACTGAAAATAATTTATTGATGGATATTAATATTACTACTAGAATATCAGTTATGAAATCTTAATATAAAAAAATCATGATTTATGAAAAAAGACTCGAAAAAAATTTGCCCACAAAAGATTCAGCCATCAAAATTCTTCAAATCACCAATAAAAAATATTTGTTTGTCGAAAAACTTAGTCACCGGGTACCCGCCGCAGCATTGCGCGGGTACACGGCTAGTACTCCTTAAGTTATGCAGATTTCTTGTTTCTACACTTAAATTCGTTTCTTCAATGTAATATCGTTTCTTATTGATCTTGCAGTTGAATGAGGTGCTTACAGCTAACCCCTTTAATAGGCCTCATGCTGTTTTCTTGCTAGAGGTCAACGGATTTGGAGGTGCCTAACTTCATGTTGATAATATTATAATATTATAAGCTCATTACATATGAGATTTATCTTTCTAAAATATGTTATGTTGTTTGCAATAGATAAGCTGAATGGGCTTGGTTCAGATAGTGATGTATTCAGTAACGCTCTTAAGAATGAGGTTGTTGTTGAAGATGCTGAAATTCAACTGTCTGGTATTACATCTTATGCTTTGTTGCTCTATATAACATTTTCTTATAGACATATATATATATCATATATTTTGATATGCATACTTTCAGATGAGGATGAATTATCTCTTATCTCTTTAAATGACCCTCTGCCTGCGAATATGGAATTCACTGACCAAGATTTGACCAACTTCGTGAGTTCTAACTTATATTCTGATGTACTACTACTATGTAATATCTTCGTGTGTGTCTTTTTACATTATTCTCTTCTCCGTCGATTATGAATTCAGGCCTCTTGGTTGGACGGATCATATGTTGCTGCATCCGAGCCATTGACCGGAGAGTTGACTGTTACCTTGGCTAATGATGTTGAGTTAGAGCTTCATATGTCAAAGGTTGCTTTTACATTCCTTATATGACATCCATTCTACAGTCTATCTATTTTTAGCATGTGTAATGTTTTTCTTGATCATCATCACTAGACATGAGTTCTTTTGTTCTTTGCAGAAAGCAGACAGAGAGTTTATAAAAAGCATCATTTCTCTTATCCATAACGTCCAGAGGGCAGTACAACTGCATGAAGATTTATCTGGAAGTACTCCAGCAGAATTGATCAAAGGACAGTTTGATGGTTTCAAGGTTATAAATAGTTATTTTCTTCGTTTTTACTTTTAAGGTTAACCATCTTTTAGTTTCTATTTATTGTCCATAGTACCCATAACTAGATTGGAGTATAAGGAGCATGTTTTGTTGCTGATTATGCTTTCATTACTAGTGTATATTTATGGCCAGGATTATTTTGATTTTATGTCGTATGTAATTGTAATATTGTTGTCTTTTAGGCTTTTCAAGAGCACTATGGAACACATGAAATAGTTCAGAAAGGTGCAGAATTATTAGTGACATCAGTATCCAAGATATACGACTCCTTGCAAGCGAGATACAAAGGTCATTTTTTTCTTAACCACTATAGTTATCGAGTTACTGATATGATACATACTTGTTGCACTTAACTTTCTTTTGCACCAAAACATCCTGAGATATATGCAAATTATGGCGTTTGCTGCAATTCCGTCTTTTAATCTAATACATTCATTTCCTTGTGAAAGCATACTTATTAATAAGTAAATTTAAGAAACCTAATTTAAGTTGATGGTCTATTAGTCTTTCTCTGTGCACAACGTATTAGTTGTGTTGTAATATGTGCATCAGTCAGGGTTTGTAAAAGGTCGCTCGTGTCATGTGCAGGTCAACTCGTTGGAGTTGTCACTTTCAATGGACGAACTGCAAAAGAGTCTGACACGGTGCTACCTGTAAAGTTCACAACGCGACCGTCGTCTCGCTTGTTAGAGGAGGTGGAAGGTTCCCATGATGCAGCAATTTTGATTGCGGAAGTGCTTCTTGTTAGGCGAACCCTTGCATGGATTACTGGCATCATTCTTTTAGTTTCCACACTCATGGGGGTAAACTTCTTAGACTTCCTCTCGATGCACTCATTTTCATATAGTTTTCTATTCACACCATCTGAAGCAGTAAATTTCCAATGATCAAAAAACTCAAGCAAGTACCCATATAATTAAACATTCGCCTCGATTCAGTTTCAAGAATAGTCATACTAGAGGCGCAAGATGTATGAGGTGGCCGGACAATGTGAAACATGTTTTTTTGGTACATGTCGGGTTGACCTGAAATATTTAATCGTCCCCATAAGTTTCAAGTTATGATATTTTATGTTTTTTTCTTAATCTTTGATTAGTATGCCACCTTTGATTACTGAAATTATATTGTATCAGTAAATACTCATATTTTAAATCAAGTCGTAGGACGTTTTATGCCATTACAAACACTTTGGGTTACTTGCGACCCGTTTTTTTTCCTTTTAGCTACTGTTTTTATTTTACCTGGTAGAGCTAAAACTTAAGCTGAATTCACGAAGCAACTCGTTAGCATCTTGCTTAAAAAAAAACTAGTTAGCTTCTTGTTATCCATACAATGTTTAGAGACTGCAAGACATTACTTATACTGTTTGCTTCTTTACAGACATGGTTCCTCTTGTATATGCCAATCACAAAGGATACCCTTCTGTATTCTAATGTCAAGCTCGACTAAAAGCACCTGTGGGAACCGTTCTAGGAATGGGAATCATAGCCTCACAAAGGATTATTCTTCGTATTTGTTTCAATTATATGTTCTTACATGTTATGTTCATTTTCCATCTGATGAGCGGCCTGCAGTGAGATTTGTGGCTGGAAGGCTTGAGCTAATAGAAGATATTAAACAAACAATTTGTTGCTAGTGAATCATGTTTCTGTATTGTTCACAGATTTAGAAATAAAAACACGGGTTGTCACTTGTATTATGTTTTGCTTATTTGGTTACCTAATGTTTCAAATGCTGTCTGTCTCTCATAAGTCTTGATTTTTGAATAATGAAGATGCTTGTTGAAATTTTTATCTATACTTCTATACTATTATATTAAGAGGTTAACTCTGATCTTAATCCTGAATCTAAAATTTTCAAACCTAACTTCAAATCAAAAATTAAGATAGGAGGGTTAAATTTAAATCCTTACATCATATTTTGTTAAATTGATCTTATCCATCCATATGACTTTATAACAAACTTTTGTAACAACCTTAGTAACAAACAATTCAAAACACGTTTATCTTTAAATTGAATATATTTATTTTTTTTATAATCTAATTTCACCATATTTTCTAAAATTTCGTGCTTTTTTAATTCAACATCCATTTTGATATAATTTTATTAAATTTTAGTTTTTCGTTTTTAATGAGTTTATTTACGATAATTTAATTTTTATACTACTTTAACTTTAATTTGAACCTTATCGCTAAAAAAATAGTCATCAAGTACTCACCGTTGCATTGCGCGGGTATGATGCTAGTTATCTTTAATTGTTGTAAGCAATTGCAGGATGAATTTGTAATTATATTAGTCATTCATTGTGTCGCAAAGTGGTGTAACCTACTCGCTCGAAGTTCCATTTTGTTAAGGAATGAATAAAGGTAAGCAAAAATAAGAGATCTGTGGGTTACCCTCTCATGAAGAGAAAAGAAGGGCATTTATACAGTGAGCAAAACATGCCATATGGGCTTAAACATGGGCTTGAGCCCGGTCTGATGACACTTTAGCTTAAGTAAGCCCATTAGACTTTTTTTTACCCCTTAATCATAGGGCACCTTTAGCTGTCATTTTAATTCGTTTTTATTTGTTCATTAACTTGTGACCATAACCTCAGCTGCCAACTTGGATGATCGTTTTTTCATATCGCAAGCATTATGCTAAAATGCAAGTTGATAATCGCATAGCTTCAGATTAGAGGACTTCGCTAATATGACTTTTTTTAACATTAACTTGTGACCATAACCTCAGCGGCTCAGGGTTTAGGATAAAAAGTTTGTTTGCAACAACCGGTGAAAAGACAAGTGTTCGCGTATATGGCCGCTCGGCCATATTCACATATTGACCATCTTCTAAAAGCAAGATTGGCCATACGGATCTGGCAGCCCGACCCACCCACTAAGCACAGGTCTAGAGGGAATCCTCAAAAGTAGTGCCACTACATCGTGAAGGAACGACGCACCCTATTACCCAGTGGACTTTCACATGGCACTCGGATTGAAGACTAATCCATCTGCACACCTCAAAAGTAGGACATATTCCCTTGAGAACAACCAGTGCACCCTATTACCCAGAGGCCTCACATTACCTGTTGGACCAAGGGTTGGCCTGTCAGATCACAAGGCTCAAGGAGTACGACATTCGAGGAGCTACAGTGAGCTATAGTGTTCTCAACACTATAAATACCCCCCCTTATTCAATGTAAGCCAGACATTCTCACTCATATTTATTACACACACTCTTTGGCCTTTCGGCTCTCATTATTATTGGTCATCCGGCTCAATCAGACTCTTACTCTCACACCGGAGTTGGTCTCGGGTTTCCCTTCCCGACGCGAGTTAACGTGTGCTACTTTCTTATAGGCTTGTGGAGAAGATTGTCCAGACGACCCAGAGGCATTCTCAGCCCATCCGTGGGACCCTAAATTCGATCTACCTAGTAGCTAAAGAATGGTGGGTCCTGAACCAATATCACCTGAAACCGAAGCTCATGATGACAACCACAACAACCTCACGAATGAAGAAATCATTGAAGGCCACCTCTCGGCCCTGAAAGAGTTGATAAAAGATAAAAGTAACCGGGATTACATCAAACCAAGGCTAATCAGTTACGATGAAGGAGAAGAACATTCGGGAGACAAGGGGAAGAAGAAGGAAGGCCAAGGCAATGAGGAGAGGGATAAAGGGAAAAAGGTGGCAGATGATGATTTGGGAAAACCTTTCAAATCATTGGCCAAATGCCCTCTTAGCCAAAGGATCATCGAATACTCATCCCCTAGTTACAGGATGCCAGCCAATGTTAGGATTTACACAGGAAAGGGAGATCCGGCTGATCACATCAACCATTTCAAAGGGAAGGGAAACCAGGGAGAGTGGCCCATGCCCGTATGGTGCCGAATGTTCTAGCAGACACTAGATGACAAGGCCAGAGCTTGGTTTGACGAATTGCCATCGGGAAGCATAGAAGATTGGGATGATTTGGAAGCCAAGTTCCTCACGCGGTTTGGAATGTTTAAGGCATGCGCAAAGGACCCCACTGAGATCACGAAGATCATCCGAAAGGCCAACGAGAGCCTACCGGTGTTTAAAGAAAGGTGGATAAGTGAATCTAATTCCATTCCTAATGTGCCTGACCTCACGAGGATCTCTTCATTTATGGGTTCACACAAATGTCCTGATTTGGCCAAGCGGTTTGCTGAAAGTATACCCAAGACGGTGGACGAAATGTTGAAGCATGTGGACGACTTTGTTCGTGCTGATGCAGCATTTAGGGATGCCGAGCTACCTAGAGGGGAGTATATCCGGGGGGACAGTTCCCCGACGGGAGGCCAAAGGTATGATCGTTCTGAGAAAAGAGGTTTTGGAGGAAGAAGAGGGGGAGGCAAAGGTGCCTATCAAAACAGAACCCCTTACACCCAACCCTACACTTTGCCTTACCGTCCTCCCCAACGTCCACAAGAAGTTAATCGAATATTCACCCTAGAAGATTTGTCCAGCACACCGAAGGAAATCTTAGCAACAGAGCACCAGCTGAACCTTCCGGCTCCACCTCCCTTGGTAGGAACGCCGAAGAAGGAAAATATGGATAGATATTGTGACTATCATTGCGCGAAGGGGCATTACACAAATGACTGCTTTCATATGAGGAGACAATTGGAGGCCGCTTTGGAATCTGGAAAGCTCAACCACTTGATCAAGACGTGAGGCAGAAAGGAAATGGAGGCAAAAAAGGCCATGCTCAGAAGGCCAAGGTGATCAATATGGTATCTGGGCATAGTGATAACCGAAAGAGGAAGTCGAGATGGGTGAACGAGGACTGGATGAACGTCCCAATAACGTTCCCACCATGCCCAGATGAGGATTTGTCAGAAGAGGCAATTGTGATAAGACGCCGAAGTCGAAGGGTACCTGGTAAGAAGGGTACATGTGGATGGCGGTGCGTCTATGGAGATAATGTATGAGCACTGTTTTAACAGCCTTCACCCAAGCATACAAGCTAGGATGAATAAGACGCACAACACGGTATCAGGATTCTCTGGGGAAAGTGTGAAGCCGTTGGGGAAGATAGAGCTGGAGGTCTGTTTTGGGGACGGAGGGTTGTTCTGAAGGGCCATGATGAGGTTCACCGTCATAATCGCACCCTCTCCATACAACATTATCTTAGGAAGGCCAGGGATAAGGAGGCTACGGGCTATCCCGTCTACCATCCATGCTATGATGAAATTCCCAACACCACGAGGTATTGCAACTCTTGTCACATCATCTTCGATTATCAATGAATGCAGGGAATTAGGAAAGAGGAAAATGGCAAAAGAGGAGCCACAGAAAGAGAATGACCAAGCGGTCAACTTAACGAAAGAGGTTATGATCAACCCGGCCTTTCTCGACCAACTCGTTACCATTGGGGGAAACTTGTCAAAGGAGGTTTCAGAACAGCTGAAGCAATTGCTAAAGAACAACCTAGATGTCTTTGCATGGGAACCACAAGACATGACCGGAGAGCCAAGAAGGATCGCCTAACACAAGCTTAATGTGAACCCATCGGTGACACCGGTAAGCCAAAAGCGAAGGGTATTGTCCGCTGAAAAAAGCGAGGTTGTGGCCAAGGAAGTAGAAGAATGGGTGAAGACAGGAATCGTGAGGTCAGTTAGGTATCCCACGTGGATATCCAACACGGTTTTGGTAAAAAAAGTGGACGGAGCATGGAGGATGTGTATAGACTTTAAGAACTTGAATGCCGCATGTCCAAAAGACTATTATCCTATGCCAGAGATTGACGCAAAGATAGAAGCTGTTATGGGAAACAAGTACAAAAGCTTTTTGGACGCCTACAAGGGCTACCATCAAGTACAAATGTCGCAAGAAGACGAAGAGAAGACAACCTTCTACACCGACCAAGGAACATATTGCTACACCAAAATGCCTTTTGGCCTAAAAAATGCAAGGGCCACATATCAAAGATTGGTAGACACGACCTTCGAGTCACAGATTGGACGAAATCTGGAGGCATATGTAGATGACACAGTCATAAAAAGCAAGACCGAAAAGGAAATGCTGGCCGACATAGTTGAAACGTTTGACAACTTGCGAAAGATAAACATGAAGCTTAACCCCAAAAAATGTTCATTCGGGGTGGAAGAGGGTAAGTTTCTAGGTTACATGGTAACATCAGAAGGGATCAGAGCCAACCCAGCCAAGATTAAGGAAGTCACCGATTTGCAGTCGCCTAAAACATGTAATGAAATGCAAAGCTTGGCTGGAAAGTTGGCCGCGCTCAAGCGTTTCCTCTCAAAGTCTGCCGAAAGGTCATTACCCTTCTTTGACACTTTGAAGAACATAACTAAGGCCAACAAGGAGGAGTACAGATGGACGGAAGAGGCAGAGGATGCCTTCCAACAAATGAAAAGAATGATGATAGAACTACCATCACTTACCATACCCAGGCCCAAAGAAACACTCTCCTTATATCTAGCCGTAACAAAGGGAGCAATCAGCGCAGTGTTATTGGCAGAAAGAAATGGGATCCAACGGCCAGTCCGTTATATCAGCCGAACGTTACATGAAGCAGAGAGAAATTATGCACCATTGGAAAAGTTGGCCTTGGCCCTTCTAAGCACATCAAGAAGGTTAAGGTGATATTTCGAGGGCCACCCAAATAAAGTCATCACAGATCAACCGGTAAGGCAAATCCTAAACAAGGCTGAAGCATCAGGCAAGCTTGCAAAGTATGCCATAGAATTGGGGACATACGACATCACCTACGAGCCAAGAAGCGCGATAAAAGGACAAGTGTTAGCAGACTTTCTGAATGAGGTGCCAATAGGGACAGACACCTCGAAAGACCTGGAAACACATGTCTCTAATGAAGAAAGGGTTGATAATGAGGAAGAATGGGTGCTGTACACCGACGGAGCGTCCACCCGAAAGGCGCATGCGCAAGTTTAGTGTTGATCAGTCCCAACGGCATGGAGTATACGTATGCTTTAAGGTTTAACTTTGACAGCACAAACAATGAGTCAGAGTACTAGGCCTTGCTAGCTGGCCTAAGGATAGCCAAAGAGATGAGAGTAGAGCATTTGGTAGTAAGGGTGGACTTAAAACTGGTGGCCAGTCAAATCAATGGAGACTTCGTAGCTACAAACGAAAGCATGATCAAATTCCTAAGCAAAGCGAAGGAGCACGTGGCAAGGTTCAAAAGCTTCAAAATCATGAACATCCCGAGAAGTAAGAATCAAAAAGCCGATGTGTTAAGCAAGCTGGCCTCAGTAGCATTTAATCATTTGACGAAGGAAGTGTTAGTAGAGGTGCTAGACAAGCCCTCCACAGACTGAGAGGAAGTAAATGCCATTGTGGAAGAGGAAGAGGATAACTGGATGACACCAATTATAAGATGCTTGGAGCAGGGAATATGGCCACAGGACCGTAATGAGGCACATGCCCTTTGGATGAAGATCAACCAATACGTGATGGAAGGAGGGGTGCTTTTCAAGAAATCTTACCTGATGCCGATGTTACGATGTGTAGGGACACTCCAAGCAAACTATGTGATCCGTGAGATATACAGGGGAGCTTGTGGCATGCATTTGAAAACAAGGTCAGTGGTAGCAAAAGCACTAAGGCAAGGGTACTATTGGCTTACGATGCACAGGGACGTGAGGGAAGAGACGAAAAAATGTGACGCATGCCAGATCCACTCACTAGTGCCAAAGATGCCCAAGACACTCATGACATCAATCATGGCCCCATGGCCGTTCTTTCAATGGGGTATGGATGTGTTAGGCCCATTCCCTGCAGCGCCAGGCAAGGTCAGGTACATCATTTTGGCAATTGATTATTTCACTAAGTGGTTAGAAGCAAAACCATTGGCCAACGTTAAAGGCAAGGATGTGATAAAATTCGTGTGGGATAACATTGTCTGTAGATTCAGCCTACCACATGTGATAGTAACTGACAATGGAACTAACTTCGTGAATGATACATTTAAGACATGGTGCAAAAAGCTCAACATTAAGCAAATGAACACAGCAGTGGAACACCCACAGGCCAATGGCCTCGTGGAAAGGGCAAACAAGTCACTAATGAAGGGGCTAAAAACAAGGCTAGTTGCATCTACAACAAGCAACTAGTTTCGTCAAACATACCCCAAAAATCTTATCCATGATTTTAACTGCATAAAAAAGTCAACGATACCCAATCCCTGTCTTTTAATGGCATGAATGTTGTGTTTTAGATTTATGTAGTCACTTACCTACTTTGTTCATTAACAAAGACTATACTAAGATTTTACTTCTGACCTAAACTTGGTTTCATCCATATAGAGAAGCAAACATGTGTAACAGATTCTATCGACAGCTAAAAAACATTCACATTATACGAAACGTGGTATAAAAGTTGAAACCATTTACTTGACAACAGGAGACATTACAGTGAATGCTTTACAAAAAAAAACCTTCACCAGAGAAAAACATTCACATCATTGCACCTGCAAAACAGGTTTAAACAACCCGTTAAAAATATACAGATCAGACCAAAACTAAAAGTAGAAAATTAAGAGCGATGAACCAAATGGATATAAAAACTAATCTGGTCCTAAACGAAACTGTAAACCAAACAAGCTTGGGGTTAATTTTGTCTGTGTGGTTGGTGAAATTGCTGGGAATCGCACTTCCACGTATATAAGAACCATTCACGCACATAAACGTAGTATAGACGAGTGAAACTTTCATTTATGCTTACCTAGTCACGGAATCCATTTTTCTGCAATTTACTCTAGTTTTACATATAAAATATGCAGTTTTACGTTTTCAAATACCAGAAACCTAATATCCTTGGAAAAGAAACCAGTTTGGTCTAAACCAAACCAAACCAGAATTTGAATATATCAATGAGTCCAAAACAGGACCAAGAAACGTTTTTCAAAATCTTTAAGTGAGGACCAAACCAAACTTGTGGATGGTACCTGTTTGGTCTAACAAGTCCATTTCGTTCTATTTAGGTTACCAACAAAAGAGGGGGCGGGGGCGAGGACAAGAGAGGGGCAACTTACAGCTCTCGTATATCTGTTGGGCCGACTGTAGGAAGGCTTCAGCTTCTTCATCCATTCTGGTCACTCTTTCGAGTTCTTTGACAGCTTCTGATGCTACAAACGACTTGTTTTCTCCCTCAGCAACTTTGTATGCAGCTGCAAACGCCTAGGACGAATCTCTTTTGGTTTTGGAATTGGGTTACTTGTTCCACTACGGGCTTCCGTTCTGAGCCGATAGTAGTTCTGGACCTAATCACTCGCATAAAAATTGAATCTTGTCAATAGTTTAAAAAGAAATACTTGGGAAGATTATTGGTGTCGCTATTGAACCAATTTGAGATAAAACTTAATCACTCGCTATTGAACCATTCATAACTAAATGTCTCAAAAATGCTCCCTCAGTTTTATATTTAGTGACAACTGAATTACGGGGCTTGTGCAAAAAAAGTAGATATATTCACCATTCCCGTCAAAATTGCAAAATTTCTATACTCTTATTACATAGTTCACGAAACTTTAGCCATTACCCATTTAATGGATGCCATCATTGCATCTAACTAATGAAAATAAATAGACTTATGAGCATAGAGCTTTGTTAGTGCGAAGATGTAGATAATTAAACAACTCCTGTAAAAGCTCAAGAGTGTCAGTCACATCATGCTTTGTGACCTACTAAGTGTTTGGAAAAAGCATATACGGAGTAACAAAATCACCTTTTTAAGTTTATCTTTTTGCACGAGTCTTCTTAGGAAGTTAACACTCTCCTAAAGTTTGGGGGCACCTCTTGCCTTTGCTGAAAAACAGTCGCAAATATTGCAAAACTGGTAAAGCTATTAAGAAGACTTTTAAGTACTGACAAGGTGAAAACATTTGATGTAGACTAAAAAACAAAGTAACAAAGATAAGTAATTGGATCTGTTGATTCAATAAGAATGCCAGAAACAATTCTGCTAATAATCGTTGATTCTGAAGAATGCCCGAAAATTAGGGTAAAACACGGCAACACAACGGCCAGTGGTTTAACTTTTATTAAACTGATAACTCTCTTGCTAGGGTTACAACAGATTCATTAAATAATGACTGCAAACAAAGAAAAACCCTAAAAATCCAACGGGCTGGACCGTAGCCCAATGACAAAGTCCAACTGAAAGTGAAAAAAACATAAAAATGCAAAAAACTGATAGTAAGAAGGCTTTTTGGGCCTTGGAAAATCCGTAACCAGCTTACAGCGTCGTTGGTCTCCTTTTTACGCACGTTTTGACAGGTCACGGGCTGAAAACGGACTTAGGATGCAAAAGTTATGCCTATTTTACTAAAGCCCTCTTCGTCACGCGATCTTGGGCCTCCAGAAACAAGTCAGCCCGTTCTTCAATACTTGGGCCTCCATCATTCCCCCCTGGATAAGAAAAATTCGCCTTCGAATTCCCAACTGTATCATCATCTAAAGAATCACCATGGTAAGGCAACAAGTGCTTCACATTAAAAACATCAGAACAACGAATATGACTTGGCAACTTCAAACGATAAGCATTTGAGTTCATCTTATCCACAATTTCTACTGGACCAATCTTCTTAGCAGACAATTTATTATATTCACCAACTGGAAAACGATCCTTAGTCAAAACAGCCCACACAAAGTCTCCTACTTCAAAGTCAACATGTCTCCTCTTTTGATCTGCATCCTGCTTGTACTTCGAATTAGCGCGAACCAAGTTGTCACGAACAGATTTATGAACATCATGCAACCCCTCAACAAAATCCTACACTTTCTTCGGAACAGACCTAGAAATCTGAGGAGTCATACGATCAAGAGGACCACGTGGCTGAGCAGAATAAACCACCTGGAAAGGACTAAACCCAGTGCTCCGATTAACAGCATGATTATGAGCAAACTCAGCTTGATACAACTTCTGATCCCATGCCTTCACATGATCACCCACCAAACACCTTAACAGGTTACCAAGGGACCTGTTAACAACTTCGGTTTGCCCATCAGTTTGAGGATGATAAGCGCTACTAAAATTGAGTTGAGTATTCACCATCTTCCACAAACTACGCCAACAATGACTCAAAAACCTGGTGTCCCGATCAGAAACAATAGAGGAAGGTAAACTATGTAAACGGTACACATCCCTAAAGAAAAGTTGGGCTACATTAACTGCATCTGTTGTCTTCTTGCAAGGAATAAAATGAACCATCTTAGAAAAACGATCAACAACAACAATTATTGAATCAACAATTATTGAATCATTACCCCTTTGAGTACGAGGTAGCCCCACCACAAAATCCATGCTAATATCGACCCAGGGCTGCAAAGGAACTGACAAAGGCATATAAAGTCCTGCATTAGTAGCCGTCCCCTTTGAAACTTGACAAATACGACACCTCTTGATGTAACGATCCACTTCCTTCCTCATAGTAGGCCAAAAATAAGAAGCTTGAACCAACTATAAAGTGCGATCACGACCAACATGTCCTTCACCATGCAACTCCTTAATAATTTGCAAGCGAAGACTTGAATCAGGAATACAAAGTTGATTCCCTTTGAATAGGAACCCATCATGCATAACAAAATCTGTTTTCTCTCCGGATTGCAAATCCTGCAGAACAATTGAAAAGTATGGATCCACAGTCACCATGTCACGAATGACATCCAGTCCAGGAACATCAACCTGCATGGTTACAAGTAAACTACTTCTCTTGCTTAAGGCATCAGCAGCACGATTGGAAGCACCCGTTTTGTGTTTCACCACAAAAGTAAATTTCTCAAGAAAAGCCAACCAACGCCCATGTTTATGTGAAACCTTATCTTGAGTACGAATATGCCTTAAGGAATCATGGTCAGTGAACAAAACAAACTCCTTATGAAACAAATAATGGCGCCAATGCTTCACAAATTGGACCACTACATAAAACTCCAAGTCATAAGTAGAGTACCTCGACTTCGGCCCTGTCAACTTCTCGCTAAAATAGGCAACAGGCCGCCCACCCTGACTAAGAACTCCACCAATTGCAACCTTAGAAGCATCAGTATGAAGCTCAAAAACTTTAGAAAAGTCAGGCAATACCAGGATTGGCGCTGTAGTAAGCTTTTCCTTGACAACCTGAAAAGCCATCTCTGCTTCCTCCGTCCACACAAATGACTTACCCTTCATACAGTCTGTCAAAGGGGCCATAATGGAACTGAAATTAGGGATAAACCGCCTATAGAAAGAAGCAAGACCATGGAAACTCCGAACTTCAGTAATGGTAGTTGGAGTTGGCCACTCCTGAACAACCGCTACCTTAGATTCATCCACCTGTATGCCATCACCAGAAACAACATACCCTAAAAACAAAACTTTAGGGGTCATGAACACACACTTCTTCGTGGCTGCATAAAAATTATCCTTCCGAAGCAAGGTCAAGACCTGCCTCACATGATTGACATGCTCATTATAAGAAGCACTATAAATAAGAATGTCATCAAAATAAACAACAACAAACTTGCCAATAAAAGGCCTGAGCAGTTGATTCATCACACGCATAAATGTGCTTGGTGCGTTTGATAAACCAAAAGGCATGACCAACCACTCATACAACCCTTCACGGGTCTTGAAAGCGGTCTTCCACTCGTCACCAGGTCTAAGACGAATCTGGTAATACCCACTCTTTAAATCAAGCTTCGTGAAAATGGTAGCACCACTAATCTGGTCAAGCAAATTGAAATTGAGTATAATGCAGTTCGTTTTTTCTCAGTTCTTGCTAATGGAAAGTCCAACCAATATCGGGTTTTAACTGTTTTTTGTTGTTAATCTTGTTTGGATATTCTATTTGCTAATTCAACAAAGCCTTGCAAAACGAAAAAATATTACCTACTTATATGTAAAACATTTTGCAAATACCAAGTTTTTATTCAAGTAATATTCAAAATGTAAAATATGAAACTTAAAGGACTGAAAATGTAAATTCTAGGAAAGATAAATGCTTGAAATGTAAATTCTAACAAGTCTAGGGACTAAAAGTGTAAATCAGTTAACAAAAAGGATCAAATATGTAAAACTAGTAACCAACTAACCAAAATGTAACAAATATAACAACTTGCTAACTGAATTTAACAAATCTCAAAACTGCAAGGACTTAAAAGTTGCAAACCCTAAAAACAATGAAGTTTAGCCAAGTTTACAAACTGCTAAAACAAGGAGGACCTAAGTGCAATTTTAAAAACTTATTAAGCCAAAAACGGGTTTAGCAAACAAATAAGCTCGTTTGAGCTTATTACTGAACCAAATTCAATAAAACAAGTTGCAAAACACTTTAAATCCAAATTAAGCTACGTGTGAACAAGGATTTTGGCTAAAGTCGTAAAATAAGCAAATGAGAACTTATCAAAAAGCCCAAAATAAGCTACAGCAAAATCTAGACAATCACAACTTGATTTTCTTGCCAAAACTGATAAAGCTATTCACATGATGAACGGGAAATCAAACTAGAACAATTTTCATCAAGTAATAAGCTAGGAAAATGCATTAAGCTGAAAAGAGCTTATCGTTGACCAGCGTTGACCAAGTTTTTTTTCAAAAAGCTGAAACTTTAAAAAATCAAGTAACTCTATGTTCTAAGTGGATTTGTGAAGAAAAATGGCCAGGTTTATGAAAAGAATCAAGAGATACAAAATCTCAGTTTCAATTTACAGAAACTTGCCTCAACTCAGCTTATCTGAATTTTGCTTATATCTCTTTGCTTATTGAAAACTGTATAAAATGCTCTTGGAATCTGAAACTTTATGATATTAGCTACAACTGAGAACAAGTTTGGTGCAATTTCATCAAGTAATGAGCCAATACTAGCCAAATGAAAATGATAACTTCTAAATGGCAAAACTGAATGAAATTAACCCAAACATTTTTATTGCCAATTGCCTGTTTGACTTTCTATTTGACTTGTGAATGACTTGAAACACTTTATAACCACCTATTGACTGTAAATGAACTCTTAAATGCCAAGACTCAATTCTTGAAAACTTTTTATAAGCTAATACCAAACACTCCTTTAACTGAGATTACAAACTTTTACAAAGACTTTTAAAGAACTGATTTAAACTGAATCAAATGCTTTTGACTACCAAACTTGAGACTCAAAATGAGGTGATTAAAGACTAAAAGTAAGCACTAAAAACAACAATGAACCATTCAAGATACAAGTACTAAATTTTACTGAAAATAAGCTATGACTAAGCTTAATCCAAAACTATGAACAAGTAAACAGAAACAGGCTACAAGTAATCAAGATCAAACAATGAGCAAATCTAAACAACTTTTATCAGGCAAACATCAAGATTACACTATGAAAAGTAGCATGCATTTGACAAATTCAGTGGAACCAAAAATCAGAATTCTAAAACCTTTTGTAGTAAACCATTGGGAAGAAGAGGAGTGCTGAACTCTCTTACCCTAGTGATAACCACCACCTTATCACTAGTTCATCTTATCAATCATCAAAAACAGCTATCAATCAACAGTAATCATCAAAATGCTTGAAAACTTCAATAGAACTAGTGTCTGAACTGGAATCACAACAAAAGCTTCCAAACTTCTTCAAGGTCAGTTATGATCATTCAATGATCATAACAAACACAATGCAGCAACACAAGTATCCAATAGCAGCAGGAAATGAACAGTATAATGAAGAACAGAATTGGCGGGAAATGAGAATTTGAATTTTATTCCATGAAATTTGTTACAAAGCTGTTAGAAAGCTACTAACTAACTAACTAACTCAAGAGTTTGTCAGACTCTTGAGTAGTTAGGGTAAAAAGGAAGGAAAAATGAAAGGAAATTGAGAAGTGTGTGTTTTTACAAAATTAAGCTAACTGCCATAAATGAGGTCCTATCAATCTATTTATAGACTTGAGAAAGATGATTGTTGGGGTTGGTGACGTGTTGGGACCAATCCCAGCTCTCCACGTGGACTAATTCTGTTTAAGTGATTTCCAGGTATGAACAATGATTTGGGCTTTCTTGATTGAGTGGATGACATGTTAATTGATGATAACCATTGAATTCGTCTCTCAAAATTGAGCAACTTTGATGTTTATACTTTTCCATGAAGTCGTCTCTAGCTCAAAAACGATACTGGGAAAATTTTGCCTTCTTGAAGATGCCACATGTCATCATGTAAATGGCTGAAAAATGATCACACGGATCACACTGTTATGATTCGTCATTAAATGAGTGGCGGCTGTGAGTGGGTAATAAATGCATGAGCTGGTGATCCGTGTGATTTATTTACTCTCTTCTCATTGGCCAATTCTTTGTCACATGGATTGATCTAGTAAAAATCTTCCAAACTTGGCAGAATTAGTCCCTATACTTTGACAGATTACATTTTTGAGCTAGCAGCTTCATTCCTTTGGCATTTTAAGTCCTCCAAACTTCATTTTTGAGCAGAAATCACCCTTTGACTTTGTTGACTTGATAGTTGACCAATTTTGACTTTGATCTTGACTTTTTACAATATTTGCACTTTAGTCCTTCAACTTTGGCAATTTGTCAAAATAGGTCCTTGTACTTCAAAGTCTTGATACTTTTGATCCTTCTTTGTCTTTTTCATCCATTTGAGCTTGATTTTTCTTTGTTTGCTTGAAAATGTATCCTTTTACCTACACAAGTGTACACAAACACAAACATACCACATAACACTGTTTTTGCAAGATAAATTGGTATTTTGCTTCATGTTTTAGGGTTATTTGTTGATTAAAGGATATGAGTTTAAGCTCATATCAAATCCCCTACACTTGAACATTGTCATGTCCTCATGCAATATTATATATTAAAGCTCAAATTTACATTCCCCTCATAGTTAATCCACCTTGGCCATATGAGATGCATCTACACTACTCTAAACTAAATGATGCATGATTTTGATTTTTTTTTAATAATGCAATTAACAAAATACAATTCTATCTATATCTTTTTGATTTTTCTTGAAATGGTTTTGATGGAAATAACTCATAAAGAATTCAATGGCTTAGATTAGGGCTTGGGTACCATGGACATTTATCACCCTCAAGTTTCACTTTCCCCATACCAAGCTTAAAAATGGGATCATTGCATTCACAAGTAAAAAGTGCATCAACTTATTCATGACAATTAAATGTGGAACCGGTTATTATTTGAGCAAATTGCTTGTGGGCAAATTTGTCATTATTCAAGTGGGAAGTATAAGAAGTGTAAAATCCAAAAATAAGGAAGCACGGTTTTAATCCTAAGTAATCCTCTCATCCATTACTTGAAAAACCGATCACAATTAATATAAGTCCGTTTCAAGAGTAATAAGTCATTCGCCTTATGTGTAAAATCCTCATGTCATGCTTTCATAAGTAACTACACACTCGCTAGGGAAAGAAAAATAAACTCACACAATAATTTACATCCGCCATCTTTTTGAGACTTTGGATCTTCAACCCCGTAACCCGTCAAGGTAATATTGGATTGGAGCAACCCGCAACCCGTCAAGGTAATATTGGAACTCAATAGTCACTATAATTAACACCACACTGCCCCTCTTGGGAGTCTTGTATTATTTTTTTCTCTTTTGTTTTTCTTTTCTTTTTTTTTCTAGCCACTCAGTTTTTTTCATAAGCCGCTCTTATTTTTCTTTATTCCTCACAAAGAAATTTGAAAAGAATAAAAGGAAAAACACCCGCTAAGTATGGAGCATGACATAAGTCTAGTACACATAAAACGTGCTAACTTAGAATCTTAAGACGTACTCATATCAACCATAAATGATTAGCCAAAAATGCATAAGAGATTACAAACCAATTAAAACCGTACTTGATTATTTATTAACAATTATATACATGCGAAGAAAATAGAGGTCAAGAAGAGAAGGGTTTAGCCACAAGTAATTGCCATGAAGTCTATCTAGCCCTTCTACACTTGCTTCAACTCTATCATTTCCCATTCTCCACAAATTTAAAATCTCAAATAATGAAATTGGTGGATGCTTAGCCTAATAGACCAATGAAGGACTACATGGTTAAGGATACTAGCTAGAGAGTGCTAAGATAAGCAAACTCGGGTTGAGTCAAAATATCCATGGCGGGCCTAATATGTCAAAGAAATCTAAACTTGTTAAAACCATGTTTTATTATATTTTTTTCTCTTTTTATATATTTTTGATGAAACATAAAGAAGAAATATATACAATGCAAATGTGTTATGCAAAAATGATTGATGCAAAAATTATGAATGCATATTTTTGGTGGCCAAAGTAGATCAAAAATTTGAAAAATATTGAAAATTCAATTTTCCATGTTATCATGCAAGACAATGACAAGTTCTAGGTAAGGTCACTTCGATAGAAGACCCCCCTACACTTAAGCTAAACATTGTCCTCAATGTTTAAGAGCATGGAAGTATAAAAACTTCCCCTACATTTATGACAATGAATAAACTTTGCTTAACCCAAGTTAAGGAAAGGACAACTATTAGTGAAGTCATGTTTAAGCACAAGGTGTCAATGAAAAATCACTAAAGTAACGAAGTGAACCGGATACAAGGGCCTCCTCCATAAGCTCCAAAGCATGAGATGAGTGAGCAACCCTACAAACAATCATGAAGACAAAAGAAGGTCTCCCCTACACTTATCTCCAAGTCTATACCTTTATTTCTAACCTACAACACTCGAAACCTAGTTATACGATGCTTGAGTTAATGAGTCTCTAGCTCGACTCATCCCACACTTAAAAGTGTCTAAAACCTATCATGGAGAAGAAAAATTTTGCCCCCTTTTTTTTTTAAAGAAAAGTCTCCATGATGAGGTAAAACAAGTGTTCATTTATCAAAACTCCATAAATATCCCCCAGGATCAAATACATAATTACCCTCCCACTTATAACACAATTCAACAACTAGCTTCCCAAGCAATGGTGAAAAGAATGAGGTGTAGTTCTCTAAAATGGTTTCCCATATGTTCTTCCCAAGGTGATAGTGTAAAGCTCTCAAATCTTTCACAAGGTTTCCTTTTGTTGCATCAGATGGATACTGAGATAGTTTAGCAAGCTCTATGCCAGGATCAAAAATCCGTTCCTTGATGGGAAAACAACAAGTGTTGGTTGCCTTAGAAGATTCTTCTTTACAAATCACATTGTGAGAGAAAGGTTGTGGAGGCATGGGTAACAACAAGCTCTTGGAAGGAACTATCATGACTTGTTTTCCTTTATCACTTTGAAAAGGTGAAATGGGCAAGGAAAAAGGTGAATGATCTTCATTCAATAGGGATTCTAAATAGAGTATGTCTCCCTCCTCGTCAAGGTAACCAAGAGTATACTCAAAAGATATATTCTCCACTAAAAACTCATCAATCTCATCAATGATAGAATCCTCCTCATCACCATAAACATCATAGATTGGACTATCAAAAATTGGTGATCCCTCAAAACCAAAGGAAGTATGATCATCAACAAATGGAGAGTCACAAGTAGAAAGCTCATCGTCACTATAGTCATCATATGTTGGTGATCACAAAGAAAAGATTCCTCATCACTTAAGTCCTCCTGATGAATATTATCATTGTGGAAAAGTGGATTGTCATATGGGATTTCACTAAAGTTTAGCTCTTGAGGTTCATGAAAATCCAAGGAGGAAGTAATGGAAGCAATGGTCTCAATATGAGGAAAATCATAGTCTCCACTTGAGCAAGCTTCATAAAAGTACTCATCACAAACTTCATCAAGAAGATCATCTTGTGTTTCCTCCTCATGCACAACATCAATGTGTTTTACCGCTTCGGGCTCATTAGACTTTTTGGACAACTTCCCCATGTTAAACACAACTCTCTCATCTCCTACCCGAATTGTAAGTTCTCCTTCCGCCACATCGATTAAAGTACGACCCGTTCTCAAAAATGGCCTACCAACAATCAAAGGCACTCTAGGATCCATATCATAATCAACCACCACAAAATCCGCGGGAAATGTAAATCTATCAACCCCAACAAAAACATCCTCCGCAATTCCCACCGGATAAGCTATAGTACGGTTGGCCAACTCAAGAGTCATCTTAGTAGGAGTAAGCTCGGGAAGTGAAAGTCTCTTCCAAACCGATAATGGCATAAGATTTATGCTTGCTCCTAAATCCGCTAAAGCCATACAATTTTCCACCCCCGGGAAATTGCAAGGAATCAAAAACCTCCCCGGATCTCCAAGCTTAGTAGGCAACTTCTTAAGCAAAACCGCGGAACAATTTTCATTCAAAGAAGCATTAGGCAAATCCACCAATCTTTCCTTGTTAGAAATCAAGTCCTTAATCATCTTAGCAAACTTAGGCATATTGGCTAAGGCTTCCGAAAAGGAGATATTGATGTTAAGTTGCTTGAACATCCTCAAAAAGTTAGAAACTTGGATATCATCCTTGTTCTTAAGCTTTTCTTTTCTCAATCTTGAGGGATAAGGAAGACTTGGTTTTGGTTGTGGTTGAGTTGTGGATGAAGGATTTTCCTTATTGAGTGTTTCATGAATAGGCTTTGAAATTGGAGAAATGGGAGCATTTTGAGGTGGTGAAGTAGAGTTAGAGGGCTTGTCACAAGTAGGAGCACAAGTGGGTTGAACAATAGTAGGTTTAGGAGGTGAAGGATCCTTTGTTGTTGTTCCACTCCTTGTTGTAATAGCATTGACATTGGCCCTTGGGTTTGTTTGTGTGTTGGAAGGTAAAGCCCCTTGTGGTCTTTGAGTTAATGCCATTAAAACCTTATTCATTTGGTCATTCATTTTCTTCTCCATAGCTTGGAACTTCCTTTCATTCTCTTGATTCATTTTTTTCAAGAGATCCATTGTGTTGTAATCTTGTGGCACATGACCTTGAAAACCTTGAGGTTGGAAAGGTAAAGGTTGGGTATTAAATCCTTGATTTGGTGGATAAAAGGTATTTGCTTGAGGTTGAAATTGATTGGGTGCCTTGTAGTTATTTCCTTGGTAAGGTGGTCTTTGCCCTTGATTCCTGGTAAAATTTGAGGTGGATTTTGTTGAATTTGGGTGGGTGGTTGGGGTGGGAATCCGGGTGGAGTAAGGTAGTTTTGGAACTTGTAAGAAAGGTTATTTGGATTGATATTAGGCTTGAAGTGTTCACGATGTTCCTCTTGGTAAGCATAACATTCCCCTTGATACACTTGCACCTTATCACATTGTTCATAAGAATGGGGACCTCCACAAGTAACACAAGAAAGAGTAATGGCATTCACATTATTTGAAGAATTGTTCAATGACATGTTCTTAAAAGCTTGAAGCATTTCTTGTTGTACTTGCAAATTCCTCTCACTATCTCTATCCATCCTTTGAAAAATCTCTTCTTGAAACTTGAGGAGTTGGTTGTCACAAGGAGTTTGAGAATTGTTTTGGATAACATGAACCCTTTCTTCAAATGGATTGTTTGTTTGAACCATTGCTTTAGTCTCAATGATGTCCAAAGCCTCTTGGTAGGTTTTAAGAAGAATATTCCCTCCCGCGGAAGCATTGAGTGAATCTTGGTGGTGAGATTTAAGGCCATTATAGAAGAGATTGATTTGGTGAACTTGATCCAATCCATGATTAGGGCATCGCCTCAATAACTCACTATACTCTTCCCAAGCATCACTAAAGGATTGACTAGGTTTTTGTTGAAAGCCCATAATTAAAGTCCTCAAAGCCATAGTCTTATGTGGAGGAAAGAACTTGTTCAAAAACTTAGTGGTGAAACCATCCCATGTGGTGATACTATCGGGTGGTTGGGTGTCTAACCAATGCTTAGCGATTCCCTCTAAGGAAAATGACACTAACATCAACCTAATCACCTCATGTGGAACTCCATTATGCTTAATGGTATTGCAAAGAGAAAGGAATCTCTTAAGGCGAGCATGAGGATCCTCATTTTGTTTACCAAAGAAAGGTGATTGTGAAACCATAGTGATCATAGATGTATGTAGCTCAAATGTGTTTGCGGGAAAGTCGGGAATCTTAATAGCACTAGCATATCCATGAATGTTGGTTTGCATACGTTCATACAAAGAGCGATTATCAATAGCCATGGCTTCTTGTGGTGGAGTCAAAGCACGATTCTCGTGATCGGCTTGGTGGACGATGGTGGTCTTACTCTTTCTCTTTTTCTTCCTTTTCGGAGGAAGAGGTTGTACACCAATCGGTATTTGTGCACGCCCGCGAGTGAGCATGCAACTCAATACGAGGAATGAGAGAGAAGCTCTCGTGTGACTTTAAAGAGAAATGGATTATCCTCTTCGAGTTTCAATATTAAATATCCAAAAGAAAATAACAATATACGTATGTACTACTTGGGTGCAAGACCCTCAATGAAGCTTTCCTTCTTAGAATACTTACAAGTGAACGGGGGGTTAGGTGGCGCGAAGCACTTAAGTACCTATTGACCCTTAGATGGCATTTTATAGCACATCGCCTTTCTATTCACTTAAATGTTCGTATTCTTCGAATTGTTGCTTATTGAGAGTATTTATCTATTCTTGCTTTATTTTGTTTGATCGATACACGTGTCAAGGACCGGAACGCCCCTCAACACGGTGTATTGCCTCGGCAATACTTATGGAGAATATGTAGATTGATTGTTCTTATATGTATACGTATTTACTTATAATAATATATGGAAAATATTTTTGTATTTATGAGTTTTTTTAAGAGAAACTACTATATGTACATAAAAACCGAGAGAATCCAATAATATATATTTTTGGTTGCAATCTCTTAGGAAAAAGATTGCTTTTTGGATTTTTTTATTTTTTTTAGTCAATTCTTTAGGAAAAGAATTGTTTTGTTAATTTTTTAGTTTTTATATATTTATATATTTTTGATTTTTGATTTGTTTTTGATTTATGATACGTAAAAAATAACGTTCACAAAGTGAACGGATCCCAAAAGCCAATGAAAACCGTCAATCGATAGTCTCTCGTGTAGTCAAAGAACCGGCAGCGGCGCCATTTGAAATTGAGTATAATGCAGTTCGTTTTTTCTCAGTTCTTGCTAATGGAAAGTCCAACCAATATCGGGTTTTTAACTGTTTTTGGTTGTTAATCTTGTTTGGATATTCTATTTGCTAATTCAACAAAGCCTTGCAAAACGGAAAAATATTACCTACTTATATGTAAAACATTTTGCAAATACCAAGTTTTTATTCAAGTAATATTCAAAATGTAAAATATGAAACTTAAAGGACTGAAAATGTAAATTCTAGGAAAGATAAATGCTTGAAA
The DNA here is from genome assembly GCA_025667525.1 of Glebionis coronaria. NCBI lineage: Eukaryota > Viridiplantae > Streptophyta > Magnoliopsida > Asterales > Asteraceae > Glebionis > Glebionis coronaria. The sequence goes on from CM046874.1 coordinate 384,644,458, forward strand.
TGTAAATTCTAACAAGTCTAGGGACTAAAAGTGTAAATCAGTTAACTAAAAGGATCAAATATGTAAAACTAGTAACCAACTAACCAAAATGTAACAAATATAACAACTTGCTAACTGAATTTAACAAATCTCAAAACTGCAAGGACTTCAAAGTTGCAAACCCTAAAAAAAATGAAGTTTAGCCAAGTTTACAAACTGCTAAAACAAGGAGGACCTAAGTGCAATTTTAAAAACTTATTAAGCCAAAAACGGGTTTAGCAAACAAATAAGCTCGTTTGAGCTTATTACTGAACCAAATTCAGTGAAACAAGTTGCAAAACACTTTAAATCCAAATTAAGCTACGTGTGAACAAGGATTTTGGCTAAAGTCGTAAAATAAGCAAATGAGAACTTATCAAAAAGCCCAAAATAAGCTACAGCAAAATCTAGACAATCACAACTTGATTTTCTTGCCAAAACTAATAAAGCTATTCAAATGATGAACGGGAAATCAAACTAGAACAATTTTCATCAAGTAATAAGCTAGGAAAATGCATTAAGCTGAAAAGAGCTTATCGTTGACCAGCGTTGACCAAGTTTTTTTTCAAAAAGCTGAAACTTTCAAAAATCAAGTAACTCTATGTTCTAAGTGGATTTGTGAAGAAAAATGGCCAGGTTTATGAAAAGAATCAAGAGATACAAAATCTCAGTTTCAATTTACAGAAACTTGCCTCAACTCAGCTTATCTGAATTTTGCTTATATCTCTTTGCTTATTGAAAACTGTATAAAATGCTCTTGGAATCTGAAACTTTATGATATTAGCTACAACTGAGAACAAGTTTGGTGCAATTTCATCAAGTAATGAGCCAATACTAGCCAAATGAAAATGATAACTTCTAAATGGCAAAACTGAATGAAATTAACCCAAACATTTTTATTGCCAATTGCCTGTTTAACTTTCTATTTGACTTGTGAATGACTTGAAACACTTTATAACCACCTATTGACTGTAAATGAACTCTTAAATGCCAAGACTCAATTCTTGAAAACTTTTTATAAGCTAATACCAAACACTCCTTTAACTGAGATTACAAACTTTTGCAAAGACTTTTAAAGAACTGATTTAAACTGAATCAAATGCTTTTGACTACCAAACTTGAGACTCAAAATGAGGTGATTAAAGACTAAAAGTAAGCACTAAAAACAACAATGAACCATTCAAGATACAAGTACTAAATTTTACTGAAAATAAGCTATGACTAAGCTTAATCCAAAACTATGAACAAGTAAACAGAAACAGGCTACAAGTAATCAAGATCAAACAATGAGCAAATCTAAACAACTTTTATCAGGCAAACATCAAGATTACACTATGAAAAGTAGCATGCATTTGACAAATTCAGTGGAACCAAAAATCAGAATTCTAAAACCTTTTGTAGTAAACCATTGGGAAGAAGAGGAGTGCTGAACTCTCTTACCCTAGTGATAACCACCACCTTATCACTAGTTCATCTTATCAATCATCAAAAACAGCTATCAATCAACAGTAATCATCAAAATGCTTGAAAACTTCAATAGAACTAGTGTCTGAACTGGAATCACAACAAAAGCTTCCAAACTTCTTCAAGGTCAGTTATGATCATTCAATGATCATAACAAACACAATGCAGCAACACAAGTATCCAATAGCAGCAGGAAATGAACAATATAATGAAGAACAGAATTGGCGGGAAATGAGAATTTGAATTTTATTCCATGAAAGTTGTTACAAAGCTGTTAGAAAGCTACTAACTAACTAACTAACTCAAGAGTTTGTTAGACTCTTGAGTAGTTAGGGTAAAAAGGAAGGAAAAATGAAAGGAAATTGAGAAGTGTGTGTTTTTACAAAATTAAGCTAACTGCCACAAATGAGGTCCTATCAATCTATTTATAGACTTGAGAAAGATGATTGTTGGGGTTGGTGACGTGTTGGGACCAATCCCAGCTCTCCACGTGGACTAATTCTGTTTAAGTGATTTCCAGGTATGAACAATGATTTGGGCTTTCTTGATTGAGTGGATGACATGTTAATTGATGATAACCATTGAATTCGTCTCTCAAAATTGAGCAACTTTGATGTTTATACTTTTCCATGAAGTCGTCTCTAGCTCAAAAACGATCCTGGGAAAATTTTGCCTTCTTGAAGATGCCACATGTCATCATGTAAATGGCTGAAAAATGATCACACGGATCACACTATTATGATTCGTCATTAAATGAGTGGCGGCTGTGAGTGGGTAATAAATGCATGAGCTGGTGATCCGTCTGATTTATTTACTCTCTTCTCATTGGCCAATTCTTTGTCACATGGATTGATCTAGTAAAAATCTTCCAAACTTGGCAGAATTAGTCCCTATACTTTGACAGATTACATTTTTGAGCTAGCAGCTTCATTCCTTTGGCATTTTAAGTCCTCCAAACTTCATTTTTGAGCAGAAATCACCCTTTGACTTTGTTGACTTGATAGTTGACCAATTTTGACTTTGATCTTGACTTTTTACAATATTTGCACTTTAGTCCTTCAACTTTGGCAATTTGTCAAAATAGGTCCTTGTACTTCAAAGTCTTGATACTTTTGATCCTTCTTTGTCTTTTTCATCCATTTGGGCTTGATTTTTTTTTGTTTGCTTGAAAATGTATCCTTTTACCTACACAAGTGTACACAAACACAAACATACCACATAACACTGTTTTTGCAAGATAAATTGGTATTTTGCTTCATGTTTTAGGGTTATTTGTTGATAAAAGGATATGAGTTTAAGCTCATATCACAAATCATCAAGGCGAGGAATAGGAAACATGTACCTCACAGTAATCTTATTGATGGCTCGACTATCAACACACATACGCCACGTACCATCCTTCTTTGGAGTCAATAGGGTAGGAACAACACACGGGATCATACTCTCACGAACATGACCCTTGGAAACCAGCTCCTCAACCTGCCTGCGCAACTCCTCATGTTCTCCCGGGCTCATCCTATAATGTGGCCTGTTAGGCAACTGTGACCCAGGCTCTAGATCAATATGATGTTGTATGTCACGCAATGATGGCAAACCATCAGGTAATTCATCAGGGAAAACATCAGAGAATTCCTCAAGTAAAGGGATCATGGCTTCAAGAACTTCACCGTCTTCAAAAACCTCCTTCCCTATTAATACAAAAACATCACCTCCCACCTCCAGCTCGTCTTCGAACTGCGAAAGAGATAGTAAAGTACCAGTGGGTTTATTAACTACTTCCTTAGGTTTATTTGGCATCAAAGTAATCTTCACACCCCCAAACAGGAAACTATAAGTATTAGTTCTCCCATGGTGAGTTACATCACGGTCATACTCCCAAGGTCTACCTAACAACAAGTGACAAGCATCCATAGGTATCACATCACACCAAAGATTATCCTTATAAGTTGTTCCTACAGAAAACGGAACTTGGACACGCTTGGAAACTGTTATCTCTCCACCCTTTTTAAGCCACTGTAACTTATAAGGTTTGGGACGATCTTCAGTTTTCAACCCTAATTTCTGGACTGCTCCTTCAGCTATCAAATTATCACAACTACCTGAGTCGTATACAAAAGTGCAAACCTTACCCATAATGGTACAAGTTGACTGAAAGATGTTGTGTTTGAGCCAATCATCACCATCAACTTTAGGTGTTAAGCAGGAGCGCCTTACCACCAAATTCACCCCCACATCTCCAGACACATACTCCTCCTCATACTCAGGTTCTGCATCATAAACTGCGTCTCCCACGTAGTCTTCATAAGCCACATCATCATCTTCCTCAGGTTCAATAAATAATTGCCTCTTCCCAGCCTTCTTACACTCTGATTGTCGGTGACCAGGTTCACCGCAGTTAAAGCACTTGAACCCACCACTGCCGGTCGCTTTAGGAACTGGCCCAATATTCTCACCAACTGCTTTAGCCTGAGCTGGGGCAAAACGCGATGCCGCATTACCCGAACTAGAAGCACCTGTTATTGCAGGAGAAGAAGAACTCCCCACTCGTCGGTTCTGCTTCTCAAAAGTCAGTGCTCGTTGATACGCTTCAGACAGTGTCATCGGATCAAACATGTTAACAGAATCCTTGATCTGGACTCTTAAACCACCAATGTATCGAGAGACAAGCTGATCTTCTTTCTCTTGAACGTCATTCCTTGCAATTAGTTGGTAAAATTCGGTCGTGTAATCTTCAACAGACTTGGCCCCCTGTTTCAGATTCTGTAACCGCTGGTACATCATTCGCTGGTAGTTATGAGGAATAAAATTATCCCTCATGACTTTCTTCATCTTCTGCCAACTCGTGATCTTTGACTTCCCAACTCTGTTCCTCGTCAGTTTCTACTGTTGCCACCACGCGGATGCCCGACCACGTAACTTGGTAGCGATCAACGAAACTCTTTTGTTTTCTGGAACTTTTTTGAATTCAAATACTTCTTCAACAGCAACAAGCCAATCAATAAACTCATCAGGCTTTAAAGTGTCCCCATTAAACTCGGGAATATTAACCCTCATTCCGGTCTCCCAACGCCTATCATTATTCCCACTGCGATCTCTCATCCGTCGCCCTACTGATTGTTCATCATCAAACAAACCATCATCAAACGGATTTTCTTCCAGATCTGCATCTTCTTCCTCATGACGGCGATTACGAGGCCTCATATTGCTCATCAAAGTGTTCATCTGGTCGGTCAATTGATCAAACATTTGATCGATTCGCTCCTCCATTCTCTCCATCATACGTTGCTCAAATTCCTGTTCATTCACATCGTGAATAGGCCTAGTTCTCCTTGGAGGCATCTTGATCAGGAACTTTGGCTCTTGATACCAACTGATGTAGACTAAAAAACAAAGTAACAAAGATAAGTAATTGGATCTGTTGATTCAATAAGAATGCCAGAAACAATTCTGCTAATAATCGTTGATTCTGAAGAATGCCCGAAAATTAGGGTAAAACACGGCAACACAACGACCAGTGGTTTAGCTTTTATTAAACTGATAACTGTCTTGCTAGGGTTACAGCAGATTCATTAAATAATGACTGCAAACAAAGAAAAACCCTAAAAATTTAACGGGCTGGACCGTAGCCCAATGACAAAGTCCAACTGAAAGTGAAAAAAACATAAAAATGCAAAAAAACTGATAGTAAAAAGGCTTTTCGGGCCTTGAAAAATCCGTGCTGGTTACAGCGTCGTCGGTCTCCTTTTTACGCACGTTTTGACAGGTCACGGGCTGAAAACGGACTTAGGATGCAAAAGTTATGCCCATTTTACTAAACCCCTCTTCGTCACGCGATCTTGGGCCTCCAGAAACAAGTCAGCCCGTTCTTCAATACTTGAGCCTCCATCAACATTATTGACAAATTCATATGCTGATGTATCGTTTATCCGTCTAAATTTGTTAATTACTTTAATATCCTTTCAAAACATTAAAATACACGAATTTTTCCAAAACATTACTTACTAGCTTAAAGACCCGTCTAACGCCAGGAGTAGTTTAAAGAACGATTTTCGTAATAAAAAATTAACGGATGTTTATATTTAAAAAATAAAACGGGTTTTCTTAATATATGAATACAATAATATAAAAACATAAAGTATTCGATAAGCTACTAAAGTATATTATGTTTATATTAAGTTTTGTCTTGAGTCAAAATGCGATAGCGTATAATCATTTTTAACATGATACTCAAAAGTGTAAAAACACGTTAACAATAATGAGAATCATAAAACAAAGGCTTAAAAATACAAAATGAAATAATACGCAAGAACAAACAATAATAATGATCCTCATTAAAATATACTCCAACATGAAACTAAGTCTTATGAATACAATCTCTCAGCATGGATTTGGCTTGTAACTTGTAAGTGTGCATTCTTTTCTTAAACAACATCATATTTATATATTTATAAAGAGAAAGTCTTGATTCAACTAAAACTGAAAAGCAGTGATGAAACAATCATAACATTAATCATCAAGTTAAAAAGCAATATACAATCTCGAGAAGAACCCCCCCAGCATCCTCTCTTTTATCAAAGTCTCAATGAACATATTTTATTCATTGATTTAATTTTGATCTAATGGCCATTATCAAACTCATCTCCCCCATTTAACCAACAGTATTTTCCAAAAAAAAAAAAACGGGATCTCAACATCCCACCTTCGATTTCCGGCGACCACCACAACAAACTCATCGATTTTCAGCCACCACCACAACAAAATCACCCATATCCGACGACCTCCACAAGGATCCACCATTTTCCGGCGAGTTCCACAACAAACCCACTTCTCCGGCTACTTCCACAAGAAATCCACCATTTTCCGTTGAGATACACAAGAATCCACCCATTTCTGGCGAGTTCCACAATAAACCCAGTTCTCAGGCGACTTCCACAACAAATCCACTATTTTTCGGCGAGTTTCACAAAAAACCCACTTTTCCGGCGACCTCGTCACTGACTCATATATGACTCATGTATGAGTCACTATGACTCATGTATGAGTCACCATGACTCATACATGAGTCGTCAAGATGACTCATACATGAGTCACGTTGACTCATACATGAGTCACATTGACTCAAACATGAGTCGCACCATGATTCTGTTACAAAAGTTATTACTTGTATTATAAAAAGCTACAACTCCATTGGTATCTACATTTTTTCAGTAACATTGGCCTCGACAACTACATTTTCAGTAACATCGTCATCGACATCTACATTTTCAGTAACATGGAAGATGGTGGCTTGTTGTGGAGGTCATCGGAAAATGGTTGTTTGTTGTGGAGGTCGTGGAAGATCGTGGATTGTTGTGGAAATCACCGAAAAAGGGTAGTTTGTTGTGGAGGTCTTCGGATTAGGGTGGGTTCGTTGTGAAACTCGTCGGAAAATATTGGGTTTGTTGTGGAAGTCGCCGGAAAATGGTGGATTTGTTGTGAAACTCGCCGAAGAACCGGGTTTGTTGTAGAAATCGCCGAAAAATATTGGTTTTGTTGTGAAAGTCGCTGAAAAATGATGGATTTGTTGTGGATGTCGCCGGAGAACTGGGTTTGTTGTGAAAGTTGCCGGAAAGTGGTGGATTCTTAAGGATCTCGTCGGATTGTTGTGGGGGTGGCCGGAATCTATGGTGGTTCATCAACTGTGTGTTTGTGCGTGTGAAGGTGGTGGTGGTTGGCATGAGAAAGTAGAAGATGAGACAAGAAGAAGATGAGATAACAGGGGGGGGGGGGGGGTTTGGGAGGGTGAGTTTGTTTATTTTCTTTATTTAATTTGGACCATTAGATGAAAAAGGATTGGATGGTTGTGATAAGTCCATCCAACTTTGATAAATATAAGGGGGAATTACATACATCCCCAATAAAACCTTGCAAATTACATATTTCCCCAATCAAAAATTAAAATTACATATTTCCCCACGTTTATGTATTTAACTTTCATGTTTACCCATTTTATTTTGTTTTGTTGAAAGATGTTTAATATTCAACATACGTTCAATATTCTCATTTCTTCATGCAACGTGGATACAATATTTCTCATTAAACATACAATAAATCTTAAATCTGAATTTAACACATACTGATAAATGCAACTGGTACATACTCATACATGAATGGGCGTATTCACATGGGAGCCGGGTGTGGCACAGGCTACACCCGATTTTAAGTCACGAAGGATAAATTTATTATAAAATAGGTTTTTTCTTGATACATGCAACACCTATTTCTAGATAACGTGAATCAACTTTAATGCTTATAATCAATAAAAAATTTGTACAACACCCTATAATAATTTCTGGGTCCGCCACTAGATACATGCAACTGACCATAATCTCAATTTAATACATATTCAATACTTGTCTGAACATAAAGTCATTTGAATTCAAGCGTTAACATACTTGTTTATCGGTAATTCATCCATGCTCTTCGAGCTTGATTGCGAGAACTCATGGATAGTAGTGACCACATTATCGCCCATCTTTTACTACTTCGGATTTGATTTTGCATTTGAATAAGCATCAAGTTAATGATCAGGATCTCATACCAAACACAATATTGCATCTTAATCAATACATTACTTGGTCAAAGGTTCATTAATTAACAAGGTAGTTTTAATAAGTTCTTAGATGACGGCAGATCAAGAGGTAAATGTGAATATTAGGAGGTGAATGAAGGTAAATAAGATTTGGTTTGGCGTCCAGTGGAGAAATGTAAAAGGGTGATATTGTCCTTCTAATAAACATAGATAAAAGTGGGGAAATATGTAATTTTAATTTTTGATTGGGGAAATATGTAATTTGCAATGTTTTATTGGGGATGTATGTAATTCCCCCTAAATATAAAGACTTGATTGATCTTTTGGCATACAATCTCTCGACTACTCTCTCGACTACAATGGTAAATGTAAAGAACAATGTAGCAATCCCCACCGAAAATATTTACCTACATCCACCTTTGGTACGGGTGTTTTAGCACTGCCATTTATCCGCCCAACTAAAATGCAAATTAGTATCTAACAATCATTCAAAACTTCATCCCATATTATTTAACTTGATCAAGTAACTACACCAATTCTTGTTTCTGCAGCAAAAAAAAAAAATTCAACGATTAATCAAAACTGATCTAACAAAAAAAGCATTTGGCTCGTACGATGAAATTTATCAGGATTGAAACATGTTCAAGAAAAAGAAAAAGGAGATGACCTGATGAAAATGCAGATGTTATGCTGCCTAGCAATCTGTAAATGCACATGTGATTTTTTGGCTTATGAAATTACTCTCGGACACATTTTTCGCATATAGAATTACTCAACAATCCCTGAAACGCGCTGCAACAAACATAAAATAAAGTTAGTATAAATTGGAGTGTGTATGATCAACAAAATTATTTCTTAGAAAACCAAAAAGGGTTCTTAGATACCAAGAGATCGTCCTTTTCTTTTAATACAGCAACCCTTTTTATAGTATGCAATGCAGTTGAAAACAGTTACGATGACACAATGGATTAGATGATTTTACATCTATTGTTTGATAATCTTCTCTAGTAAAACTTAATTCTATTCGGTTGATTACTCACTATTTCATAACACATGAAGTTCTTATTTTACGGCATTTACTCATCAGCTAAACATAACTGTTTTGACCCGATGCACAACATCCTGTCATACATCCTAGCTAAAAACTCAATATATGAAAAGGTAAAATGAGCAAACTCACCGAAAAAAGCCGCAACAAAATTTCACTGCTAAAGTGCTAATGGGAAAATTTCCTGCAAAAAAATACCCTTTTCCGGTTCCTAAATCTTTTCCATTGATTTGGTCACTTGGCACCTTCCACGACACAAACCTAAGCCAGTCCAACACCTCCATTCTGTAATAATTTACATAAAAACAAAAAAAGCGCTATTCAAAACTATACATCTAGGAATCGTCAAGCACTTGCATTAAAAAATTTAGGGTGTTCTAAGTGTACCTATGACTGTCGAGAGTTTCAGGTCGCAACTTAGGAGGTCTACCCCGTTTCCTTTTGGAGCAACAGTCACGGCTGCACACAGAGAACAACTTAGTTTGATTAGCAACCACACTTCAAAATTATGTTTGATCAAAATCAGTTTGGTTAGCAAACTCGACATCCCCATCATTGCAACAAACTTCTTATTAGTTGTATTTTAGATAAAGACAGAGTCAAATATATGCATGCTATGACTAACACAGAACTCACTTAAATATGTTTGAATTGGAAGAGTATCATGAATATTAACATTCTAATATTATTTCGATTTAAATACATTATGAAAGGGTAGACAGCTAAAAAGGAAAATAAGCATATACTTCAGTTTCATATCAAGATTTATGTTCCACAACAATAATATATTGTTTTCTTTCCAATCACTTTTAAGACATATTTGGGAGTAGAAAAGTCACCTTAAGCCATCAATACTTGTCTTTCCAAACAACACATGCACAAGTTTCCTCCTTTCATCGAAAAGTCCAATACCTTACATCATGTGAATCTACATCTGATTATCACTTGAGCGAACTTTCTTTTTAGCTGCAACATATCAACATCCTTGGTTTTGACTAATGGCGGCTACTCTGGTCCTACCTGCATAAGTACGATGTATTTAGACCCAATTTAGCAGTGAAGTTGTTATCTATAAGTTCAATCCAATTACCATAACTGGCAAACCAAAAATAATTGTTTCACACTGATTTAAATCACTAAAATATTTTAAGGATTCATATGTATCAAAATATTAACACAAAATGTGATTATAAATTGTTAACTGATTCATAGTTTTTAAAGCTTGTTCTTTTGCCCCAAAACTTATCTCAAGCCTTTGATTTATATTTTTTAGAATTGACTCAATTGCTTAAATGTCACAATATCTCTATAAACATGTACCACAAAGACTTTTGCCATTTGAACTTATTGAACCATTTGGCTCATACGATGAAATTTATCATGTAAGCTTACTTAACACATGTCATTTAATACCAGCCCAATATAGTTGATTTCAAATACCAGATGCTGCTTAAAAGTATATTGATTAAAAATTCAGATATAACACGTAAAAAAGCATGCAATTTTTCCTTTAGTACCACTGCCCGCAACAGAATTTCACAGCATGTTCATAGGCTATCATCTAAGCACAAAATAATCAATCGGCCATGACCGACCACCACTCAAACATAACTAAAAAGCCAATGATCCTTACTGGAAAAAAGGTGCAATATCAATTGATGGTGTTTTGAGAGGTTGATTCTATAGTATTTTTAAACAATTCGATCATATCGAAGTGCACCTTGCGTGATGGTAACTGAACTACTCTTTGGCTACGACTTGTAAAGGCAATCCTTCAGCAACTAATGGAAACCTAAAAACTATTTGGCGAGGAGTAATATAATGAGACATAAAAATGCTAAGAATTTGTTTTATTGAAGGAATTTGTATTGTGTGATATTTTAGATAAAAAGATACATCATACTACATCACCTTTCTATAGTTATACTAAAGGTAAACCAACATTAGGAATACTATATCCACCAAAATCAGATTATTCTCATAATTATATAACCCTTGTGATATAAATGGGTTGGTTTAGATCACCCATGCAGCTATCCAAATAGCATATGTATTGAATATTCTTAAAGAATAGCTATGCAAATCTGTTATAAACACACTTTTTCTATGCTGTTCAAAAATCCCCCATTTACCCTCAACTTATATAAAGCCAAAAAAGCTATTCTTTTATAATTTCAGTAAAATGAGACACCATAGTGGATTAAACTAATTTAACAAAAGCGTAAACTTTACTTCATTATCATTTTTTGTTATGAAGTATAGGCGGACTACAATATTCTCTTAACCCAACATCTCATATTAGATTCATGCCAAAAAGTATAGATGATTACAAAACATATGTCGTAGAAAAACAGAGAACTAAACTGCATGATGTTTCGTGAATGGAAAGAAAAGAAAGGAGAATTTACCTACAGAGTTTCGACTATTTACATACTGAGAAAGCTTTCCTTCAATTCCAGTCTGCTTCTAGAGTGCTTGTTTAACAAAACTTGAAGCTGCATGATAACAGTGATATAGATCAATATTTAAAATGTTTTACAACATTCCGATTAATTTTAATGTTCGTAAACTGTTGGTTTACCTGGATTTTTGTGCTCTGAATGGTGTATATGCTAATAGTTGAGTATTCACACTCGTTTAGGAAAACGAGACAAAAGCGGTGGTAAGTATTAAGTAGTCGTTTTGAAAAACGAAAGCACTTATAACCCTTTGTGTGAGATCGTTCTCAAGGAGGCTTGGTGTGTGTGTTAAGAGATGATTAATTTGTGATTATATTGATGAGTAAAGAGAAAGAAAAAGACGAATTACGCTAAAAATTACCCTACGACGTAAAAAACGTAATATCGTAAAATTCGACGAAAAATGGAAGTGCTAAAAAAATTACCAAAAAATTACCTAAAATCAAAGAAAATGAAATTAAGACAAAAATGCAAACAAAAATTTCCAAATTTTTTTTAAATAATTTTATATTAATTTTTAAAGTCTAATTAAAAACCAAAAATTAAATAAAATAAAAAAATAAGTCAAATTGAAAACTTTTTCTTTTGTAAACCTCAAAAATACCAATTAAAACTTAAAAATGATTTTTCCAAAATTTTAAAATACTTTTTTCTATTTCTTAACTACTTTCTAAAATTAAAACTAAAAACAATCATAAAAATTAAATATAAACGTGAAAAATAAAATTTTTAATTCAAAAAGTCCTAATTCTATCCAAGAACAAAGGAAAATTGAAAAAAAAACAAAAAAGCTTAATAAATAAGCTGAAATCAGCTTATTTATAAGCTGATTAAATAAATAAGCTAAAATCAAACACACCTTAAATAATAGATAATGTAAATGTTTACCAATTAAAGACCCTAGGGCAGATGGTAAACGCGTTTGTGTGTGAGAGAAGTGGCGCAGGTTCGAGTCCTGGCCACGTCCTTTTTGTAAAAACTTTTTTTTTAACTAAAACTTAAAACTGATGACTTAAACTTCACAGAAACACAATTAAAACATAAGATTTAACAAGATTAGACCAAAGAATTAACAAAAACGTGCTCAGATAATGAGAGCTTGCTACAGTACAAATTATCCAAAAATTAGTTCTATCCGAGAACCAAATCGTTCTCTAACAATACTAAAACCCAGCTGATGAACTTTTGTGACTTGCTTGGCTTAGGAAAGCCTTGTTGATTGATTGTTTTGGCAAGATAAGGCACCCCACAAGTCAGTTGACTTGTGGGAGTCACAAATAACACAGAAACAACATATCCAAGTACAAAACACACAAGATCAAGCAAAAATCAAGTCACTGTTATAGTTCAGATGGCAGGCAATGTTTTTGCTGGTTTTTAGTGCACTAACACGAATTTTAACCCACTAAATCAAGCTCAAGTTATTAACAAACCACCAATAGCTGTTATGCAATCCTTCATTACATGTTCACTTAACAATCAACAAAGTTTTGATTAACAGATTACTAGAACAAACCAGTTTTTAGGCTTAATAGAGTTTGACTATTTTACCCAAATTTTTTAAGCAAGCAAACTTTGTGTGAAACTACCAATCTTGAAAAACTCCACAAATATCACCTAATACTTATCCTTTGGAAAGTGTTTGACTGATTTAAGCTATACTTGTATCATACAAAAGCTAGTTTAACCCTAAAACCAAACACCTGTTAACTGATGAACATTCAGGTTTTAGCAATCAATTTTGTTCACAAACACCTTTTTTTACCACCAAATCAGTATTATCACATTCATATCAGGCAAATTATGCATAATAATCAGCAAAAACACATACTCATGGCAACAATTAGTCACAAAGAAAATTTCAGCCAAATGAAATAGGTTTTCAAGACAAACCTAAAGAACATACATCCATGCTCCAAGAATATCAGGCTCAAATGATCAGTTTAAAAGAGCTTGGACGTGTATAATATCAAAGAAAAAGCTTTGGTGAATTTCAGTCACCAAAGAAAAATAAAAAAAAAACAGAATATAAAAACCACAATCTTTCAAGTTAATCTTGCAACAACTAAAAGTAAATGGATCTTTTGTTTCTCATCAACATCTCAACACCATTTCATTCCTTAAATAAAACTGGATTTACAAGGAAGTGACAAAGGAGAAAAAAAAGAACAACTAAAATGTGTAAATCTATTACCTTTATATAGGAGGCGTACAAAGGTCCTAAAAACATGAAACCCTAATGATATAAGTTTCCCAGATTGCCCTTGTTGATTCTAGAAGATGCCAGCAAGATGCTTGATATTGAATTTCGTCAAAGGTGGCATGTGATCTTTCTTGGACTGATGTGGGGATGCCAGAGGTACCAAAACGTTTTGGAACGTTGGATGACACGTAAGGAACAAGAACAACCCTTTTGGCCGTTGATGGACTCGTACCTGTTTGTTTTCTTGTGTAGGGGAGGGTCAGGGGTGTAACATGAGTGAGTGTGAGAGGTTTTTAGTTTGTGGGTTTTGATTAGGGTTAGGTGAATTAAGCATTTGGAGTTAATTAGTTAAAACCCCTCTGTTTTGGCTGAGTATGTATTTAGGGTTTATAGAATGGGATTAGGGGTAATTTGGAAGTGGTGGGTAAACAGTGGGTGTTTCCCACGTATTTTAATTATTTTAAAACTGGTCTAAAATTTAAACAGGTTTAAATAAAATTAGGGTGACGTGGTGTTGGTGATGTGGAGGGGAGGGGAAGTGTGATTGGTTGATGGGTGGCAGTGGGACAGGTGGCGTGAGCTGAGTGGTGGGTTTTAGTTTCTTGTCTGGGCGCATTTGGTCCTCAAGTTTCCATAAACTTGTCACTTTGATTAAAAACTGCCAAAACAGCTCCTCCTTTGTATTTGAAGTTTATAACTATTTTGGCCACAAAAGTTTTAGCAAAACTATTCCAAGGGTATTTTATGCATATTTTGCATTCTTCAAGGACCAATCTTGCACAATCTTGTTATTTTAGGGACCCTTTAGTAATTTTTGAGTTTTACAAGGGTTTAAAATGACAAGTCTTCAAAAGTAAAGGGACCAATCTTGCCAATTCTTCAAAGTGGAGGGTCCTTTTGCAATTTGACAAACTTTAAGGACCAAACTTGTAATTATGATTATACAAGGATTTAAAGTGTCAATTTTTCAATATTGGAGGACCCTTCTTGTAAATTCTTCAAATCTTCAAGGGTTATTCTTTGAAAAATCAACACTAGGGCTTGGTTCATTGTGCGGCTTCGATTCCCGTGTTCCTTTTTGCATGTTTCTTGTGATCTTTTGTTATTTTCTAAATATCCGTACCTAATATACACAAGTAACAAACACAAGCATATATTTGGCCATTTTCATGATATTTAATGCATTTAAAGCCCGTTTTGGACGATGAGACTATGTATAATTTGCAGTCTCATCACTCCCCCATACTAAACCATTTCCGTGACCTCACGCAATGCTAGAATAAAGTATCGTAGCACCTCCAAAATTCATTTTATTCACTTTTATTGAATGATAAACTAGCTACACTACTACTATTACTTCTACTTGCGTTTTAGACATAATGTATGATTTTCATCGCAAAATGGGACGTTTAGGTTCATAGAATAAGAACACGTGAATGCTTCGTTGGAAATAATTTCATCGTCCTCGCTTTTCACCCCAATTCCATGCTAAGCGTGCAACGAGATCATTATCATTATAAGTTAGTAATGCTAACACTATTCATATGCCCTAATCACGTACTTATCCTCCCATTTTCCTAAGTTGTATCTCTTATATTTTATTTTGTCTTGAATGTTTCACGAGGATACATTTTTGACTTATGCGATGATAGAGATTTAGGTCTTAAAATAGAGTCATAACAGTGTAACCAAGACCATCGAATTAATAACCCCTCCCAATAGAGAAAGATGTCAAAAAATTAAGTCAACAAGAAGGATCGATAAACACGGTTTTATAACGGTTTTGAACATGAGACTTATTACCAAGACTTTTATACGCCCCCTAACGGAAGGGCCTTATTATCATAGGTTTACCTCCATCTTTTATTCAACTTCGCCATGAAGCTTTTATTATGACATCTGTCTTGCCTTGCCTTTTATTTAACCTCGCCATGAGGTGTTTATTATGGCCAAAGACGTATATCCTCACGCTAAAGCGAATTTTGGATCTTTAAAGCTTCAAAGATTAAGGCTTGATTCACTTTCAATTTTGCATAGATTTTTCGGCCTTGTGAGCTTCAAATTGTTTGCTTGATTTAGGTGAGCACTTGAAATCTTATTATTGGGTGAAGCTTTCGATGATTCAGGTTGCCAATACTTCAAAACCGTGACGCTGACGATACCTTAATGTCTTCCCAATTTAATTACATGGAAGCTACTAGAAAAGACTAGAAACCAACAATCAAGACTAAACCTCTAAGTCAATACTTATTAAGCAAAAAATATTTACAAGCAAAGGGAGAATAAGCAAGTAACGAGAACACATGAGTTTTTGAAAGAATACGAGTACTCTACGTTTAGCATAGTAACTTATAATTAACTCTATCATTTCTCGTCCTCATTTAAGAGACTTAGTGATACAGAGCTTTTAGTATGGTTCAATTTTACTCTCGATATCCTCTCGAATTGATCTCGGCCTTAAGTGGAATGATTTGTTCTTGGTTACTAAAAAGGAGTTGGTTTGTTTATCTATTTTTAAACTAATAACACTTAAATGTAAATGACGTTAAGTAACTTAAAACTTTGGAAGATTAACTAAATTGACAAGTTAAAATTGAGTGCTTGAAAACGTAAAAGAAAGATTAGAAAATTACTTTAAAAACTAAATTGAATTAATGCTTAAAAACTTGTACTATCGGAATATCGAAAATTATCTCTATCGGAATGTAAGAAAATCAAAAGCATCGGAATGTACAAAATGGTCCGTCGGAATGTTGTCCATCGAAATGCAGATCGGAATGTGGTAAATAAAAATTGGTCAGAGTTTCGTCTAGAAAAGGAACCTAAACCCGTCGGAATGTGCGATCGCAATATGCGATCGCAATCCCTGATCGGAATAAGGGAACTAACAACCTATCGCAAAGTAAAACCCCTTTTGGGTTATTGCGATACCAAACAAGAGATCCGTCGGAATGTGGACAAACCCTAATATTGCGATGGAATGGAAACAGTTCCGAAAATGGTGGAAAGCTAAAAACTCAATAAGCAAAAGCAATAAGCCAAGGGATTCGAACTTGAACACTTCAAAACGATTAAATTTGATAACTTTTGAAAGTAAGAAACTTTAAAACTTAATAAACAAAACTTTTGAATGATTAAAACTTGAAGAAATCCGAAAACAATGAACTTTAACAAACAATAAGCCAAAAAGCATGGAAAGCTTATGGCTTATTCACGTAAAGTTTAAAAAGACTAGAAAGATCAAACTCTATTCACGAACACATCCAAAATCCCAACCGTATGGTTTTAACAATCGGATCAAGGATTTGACAAATCAAGAAAAGTAGGAGAAGATTAAGGAACTTAAAAGCTTAAACTTGATTAAGATTAATGAAATCAAAAGTACAAGAAAGCTTAAATTTAAAAGATGAAATCAAAAGAAAAGTTTAGTGAGAGAAAGTATGGAACTTTCTCTCTCTAAAAACTAGAGAGAAAATGAAAAGCTAAAGACTAGCTAAAACTAAGTGTGTGAAATTTTGTGAGGTGAAGGCTTTATATAGGTGTGTGTTTGGTGTTGATGGGCTCTTGATTGAGCTTTGATTCGGGCTTCTTTTTCTTCTTTCTTCTTAAGTCTTCACGCGTCTTTTAAATAAACGTTTCCGACTTGGATTTGAGAAGTGTCGGTGAATAATTCCAACTCGTCTTATAATATTTTATTTAATAGACTCGAGTTCTTCGACATATATGAATCTTCCATCTTTGGCTCTATTCTTCGATAAATCTTCGAATAGGCCCAGTGACTTCAAATCTTTTGCATCTCTTGGACAATAGACTTTATCTTGAGTCTTTTTCTTCAGTAAAACCCGTGCAATCCCATGTTTTCTTCAATATTTATCCGGTTGGCTCTGAAAACACAACAAACACAAAAACCACGCATAACTCCAAACAAATGATATTAAATACGTGTTTTGGTCTCGTTTTAGCCCGAATTAAGTGGTAAAAGGATGGGTGTTTACACACCTATCAAATCCCCTACACTTAACCATTGCTATGCCCTCATGCAATGCTTAGTGATAAAGCAAGTTTACACTTTTCTCATAATTAATCAACCTTGGCCTTATTTAAAATTCTACTAAACAAAAATTAAAGAAATAAAACTTCAAAGATAACAAAGGGATAGAAAACCATTTTCACGTGAAAATAGCTACATGGAAATAACTTGTAGAGAAATCGATGACTTACATTAGGGCTTTGGTGCTGCGAAGATTTATCACCCTCAAGTTTCACGTTCCCCAAGCTAAGCTTAAAAACGAGATCATTGTTATTATAAGTTAGCAATTCAAACACTTACACACATGGCTTAATTAAATGCTTAAACTCCCTTATTCCTAGGTGTATCTCTTATATTTTATTTTTGTCTTAGAATGATCATGAAGATGCATTTTTGGACTTATTTCGATAGTTTATTAGGGCTGAAAGCAAAGTAGGACGATTTGATCAATAGTTAGCTAAAGGACAAAATCTCTTAAAACTGCTTCTCGGGATATCAAAAAGTTCATATCTTGGCATAACTTGGTTCACGATTTGAGACCTTTCTCGGGCCGATATTTGGCATGTACTTCATACTTCATATCTTCGAGAGACGTTCTTGAGATAATGGTCTTCTCATCATAATAGAGTTTCTTCACTTGGAGACTTTTGAGGGGTACTCCAACTTTGTTGACCACGACTTCATGATTATTTCTTCAATCTCTAATTGGGATTTTGAGATACAACGATCCGCCTCCTTTTCGGACTTGGATCTATTTATCCTCATACCTTGTTAGGGTCTTTTCGGATAGACTTCTCCATGATCTTTATGGGAGTTGATTGCTTTTCGTCGTGAGTCTTGATCCTTCATATTGACTTTAGGAATAATGCTTTTCACATCACTTTGGATCTTCAGCAATAAAATTGAATCCTCATGCCTTGTTAGGGCCTTTTCGGACTCGCCAATCTTCGCGCCCCGCTTCATAAGTTATGCCTTGGCTATGAACTCTTATCATTACCGAGCAACTTTTAAACGATCTTGGGCTAGAAGCTAAGTAACTTTTCAAATCGTAAGACCTTACTTATTGCAGATAAATTATTAGCAAGTGATGGGAGAATAGGCAAATAATTACACCAAGTGAGCTTGCGCAAGAATACCGACTTATAATTGACTCTATCATTTCTCGTCCTCCACAATTTAAAATCTCAAATAATGAGACTCGTGGACACTTAGCCTAATAAACCAATTAAGGCCTACATGGTTAAGGATACTTGCTAGAATAAACTAGGATAAGTCTATTCGGGTTGAGTCAGAATAAACGCAACGGGCCTAATATGTCAAAGACTTCTAAACTATAGCTATACCAATTTATTAATATTTTTGACTTTATTGCGTGATATATACATATGAAAGCAACGATAAAAATTTAAAAATTACGACTAAATGGCCAAAGTTAATAAAAAATTTGAAAAATGTTGAAAAATAGGATTTTCTGGTTAAATGAAGGCATTTTCATGGAAAAGTCCACTTAAAACTTCGATAGAAGTCCCCCCTACACTTAAGATAAACATTGTCCTCAATGTTTAAGCATGTGGGAGAAGGTTCCCCTACACTTAGGACATTGTGCACGTTGGTTAACTCAAGTTAAGGAAGAGACGACTAACGTGATCAATTTCAAATGTGAGTATGAAGAAAATTGAATCACGATAGTTGAGAGATAGAACCGGATTTCGGATAAACACGGGAGCACGGTTCTTTAAAGATTCCAAGAGTGCACTTATCCCTGTAATCACATCACCACAAAAAGGCAAACACATATAGAAGTCCCCCCTACACTTAGGGGATTAAAACATATAAGGATAGATACTCGGGCTGCCTCCCGAGGAGCGCTTGTTTTTGATAACCGAGTCACGAGCCTGACTCGACCCAAAGTTAGTTCATGGGGAACGTGGTGAGGGATGGAATCACCTCCCTAGAGGTGTCCTCACCAAAGTACAACTTCACTCGTTGGCCATTCACCTTAAAATTTGGTCCATCAGGTTGAGCGAGCTCGAGAGTACCATATGGAAAAATTTGGGCAATGGTGAATGGGCCGGACCAACGAGATTTGAGCTTTCCTGAAAAGATTTTCAACCGAGAGTTAAAAAGTAAGACTTTGTCTCCAACATGGAACTCTCGGTTTTTGATCTTGGAGTCGTGAATGAGCTTAGTTCTTTCCTTATAGATCAAAGAATTTTCATAAGCCTCATTACGGAGTTCATTCAGCTCATTGAGTTGGATCTTGCGTAGGTCACCGGCTTTGTTTATGTCAAAATTAGTCCACTTCAAGGCCCAATAAGCCTTGTGCTCCAACTCAATGGGGAGGTGGCACGCTTTCCCGTACACAAGACGATAAGGCGTACAGCCGATCGGGGTCTTGTAAGCAGTACGGAATGCCCACAAAGCATCATCCAATTTATCAGCCCATGAGGCACGATGCTCTCCCACGGTCCTTTCAAGAATTCGCTTCAGCCCTCGGTTGGATATTTCAGCCTGGCCATTAGTTTGTGGGTGGTAGGCTGTGGAAAGACGATGGTTTACACCGTACTTAGCCATGACTCTAGCAAATTGGTCATTGCAGAAATGAGTCCCACGATCACTAATAATGGCGCGAGGCACACCGAAGCGAGCGAATAGAGCTTTCAAAAAGTTACAAACCACCCTTGCGTCATTAGTAGGCAAAGCTTTGGCTTCAACCCACTTCGAAACGTAGTCAACAGCTACAAGGATGTATTTGTTTCCTTTAGACGAAGGGAATGGCCCCATAAAGTCGATACCCCAAACATCAAAAATTTCACACTCTTGAATAAAATTCTGAGGCATCTCGTCTTTATGTGTGATTTTGCCTTGCTTTTGGCAAACATCACATCGCTTAACCATATTGTGAGCATCACGATATATGGAGGGCCAATAAAATCCCGAATCAAACACTTTCTTTGCGGTGTAGTTGGGACCAAAGTGACCACCGGTGGGTCCTTTGTGGCAAGCATCAAGGATGTCCGACGCTGCCGGTCCATCAAAACATCGGCGAATTATCAAATCAGCACATTGTTTGAATAGGTAAGGGTCGTCCCAAAAGTAAGTCTTAATGTCGGTGAAGAACTTCTTCTTTTGCTGGGACGTCAACCCTTCCTTGAGAATTCCACCCGCCAAGTAGTTTGCAAAGTCCGCAAACCACGGGGTTTCATTCGGCTTCGAGTTTATAGACATTAAGGTCTCCAAGGGAAAAGAATCATTGATTTCTTTGGTCGGATGATCCCCTTGGTATGGATCCTCAAGTCTACTAAGATGGTCCGCGGCTAAGTTTTCTGCTCCTTTTTTATCGCGGATTTCGATTTTAAATTCCTGGAGCAGCAAAACCCAGCGAAGAAGTCTTGGTTTGGAATCTTGCTTTGTCAACAAGTACTTCAGCGCGGAATGATCAGTATACACAATGGTGGTGGAAAGGACAAGATAGGGGCGGAATTTTTCAAAAGCATAGACAACAGCTAAAAGCTCTTTCTCAGTTGTCGTATAATGCAATTGTGCCCCAGTCATTGTCTTGCTAGCGTAATGGATTGGTTGGAAGTGTTTATTCACTCTTTGTCCAAGAACCGCTCCAATAGCAAAATCGCTAGCATCGCACATCAACTCAAAAGGAAGCTCCCAATTAGGGGTAACCAAGACGGGTGCCTTAGTTAGCTTATCCTTAAGCGAGTTGAAGGCGTCAAGGCACTCTTTGGAGAAGATAAAAGGAGTATCTTTCTCTAAGAGGTGGGTCATCGGGCGAGCGATTTGCGAAAAATCTTTGATGAAGCGACGGTAAAAGCCCGCATGACCCAAGAAACTTCTCACACCCTTCACAGTGGAAGGTGGAGGCAACTTTGCTATAACATCAACTTTAGCACGGTCTACTTCAAGACCGGCTTTCGAAATCTTATGTCCAAGCACGACGCCTTCTTTTACCATGAAATGGCATTTTTCCCAATTTAGAACTAAGCGAGTGTCTTCGCACCGCTTTAGCATACGTTCTAAATTGGCAAGGCAAGCAGAGAAGGAGTCCCCGAAGACCGAGAAATCATCCATGAAGACTTCCATGGTTTGTTCAACCATGTCATGGAAGATAGCTAACATACACCTTTGGAAAGTCCCTGGCGCATTACATAAACCAAAAGGCATTCTTTTGTAAGCGAAAGTGCCGTAGGGACAAGTGAATGTAGTCTTCTCTTGATCTTGGGGATCGATGGGTATTTGAAAATAACCCGAGAAACCATCCAAAAAGCAGTAATATTCATTACCGGCTAATCGTTCAAGCATTTGGTCCATAAAAGGTAGAGGGAAATGATCCTTTCTCGTGGCATCATTGAGTTTGCGGTAGTCTATACAAACTCTCCACCCAGTAACGAGACGAGTGGGAATCAACTCGTTGTGTTCATTGGGAACAACGGTTATTCCGCCCTTCTTGGGCACACAATGGATTGGACTAACCCACGGTGAATCCGAAATAGGGTAAATCATACCCGCATCAAGAAGTTTGATAACCTCTGTTTTGATGACTTCATGGATTTTTGGATTCACCCTTCGTTGGCTTTGAATAGTGGGCTTGAAGTCGTCCTCCATGAGAATTTTGTGTGTGCAGAAGTGAGGATCAATTCCACGAATATCCGAGATTTTCCACGCAATAGCCTTCTTGTGAGCTTTTAACACAGCAACGAGGCGAGTCTTCTCTTCATCTTTCAAATCCGTTGCAATAATGACGGGCGACTTCTTGTTGTCGTCCAGGAACACATACTCGAGATGTGGCGGCAACTCCTTAAGTTCCAAATCCGGAGGATTTTCGACGGGAGGCGTTTTCAAAGTCGGAGTATCGATAGCAATGACCGTGGGAGATGGAGGTGAAGGATTGTCTTCAGTGAGAAGATTGTCAAAGAAACTCATGTCTTCATCCCCCTCGGTGGGAGAATCATTAGTAGCTAAATTCGCATCTCCCATGGTAGCTTCAAGATTGTTCCAGAATAAATCACTATCTCCAAATAGAGACAACGATGAATCAATAGAGGACACGGTCTCAACAGTGGGAAGAGAGGTAGGAATACTTTTGCAAGCATCATTAAAGTGTTCTTCACAAGCCTCATCAAGAACGTCAATACAATTAACGCTCTCATATGAA
Organism: Glebionis coronaria; assembly: GCA_025667525.1. NCBI lineage: Eukaryota > Viridiplantae > Streptophyta > Magnoliopsida > Asterales > Asteraceae > Glebionis > Glebionis coronaria. Next base: position 384,667,418 of record CM046874.1, read on the forward strand.
TAAGGCTGTTTAGACAACTTACCCATGTTGAAGACTACTTTATCGTCACCCACTCTCATGATAAGCTCACCGGCTTCAACATCAATAAGAGTGCGACCGGTCCTAAGGAATGGACGACCAACAATAAGTGGCACACGGGGGTCCATCTCGTAGTCGACGACAACAAAATCAGCAGGAAAGGTGAATTTGTCGACTCCTACAATAACATCTTCGGCTATCCCCACTGGATAAGCAACCGTACGGTTGGCCAATTCCAAAGTCATTTTAGTGGGGACTAGCTCTGGGAGAGATAATTGCTTCCAAACACTTAGAGGCATGAGATTAATACTGGCACCTAAATCGGCTAGGGCCATGCAATTCTCTACTCCCGGGAAATTGCAAGGGATAAGAAAACGACCCGGATCACCAAGCTTGGTTGGTAATTTCCTTAAGAGCACTGCGGAGCAGTTCTCATTAAGTTGGGTGTTAGCAATGTCGAGGAGCTTTTCCTTGTCGCTCAGAAGGTCTTTAAACATTTTGGCGTATTTGGGCATGTGAGCGAGAGCCTCAGCGAAGGAGATATTGAAATTCAGTTGTTTGAACATTTTAAGAAAGTTAGAAACCTGAATATCATCCTTGCTCTTTTGCTTCTCTTTCCTCAACCTAGAAGGATAAGGTATATTGGAAGAAGATGAAGGCTTTGGGAGTATAGGATCACTCACAACCACGGGTGGAGGAGGGGTAGAATGAAGAGGTGGAGAAATTGGGGAAGGAGGAGGAATAGGAGCAGGCGACTCGTTCTCCTTAGTCACAACCACCGGTGGAGGTATAGGAAGCTCGGGTTCCTTGGTACCTTTACCACTTCTAGTAGTGATTGCTTTCATCTCCCCTCTTGGGTTCGCAACGGTGTTACTCGGAAGAGTACCCGAAGAAGAGGGTTGACTACTTTGGAAAAAACTAGCCATCATGTTCCTCAGATCATTAGTCTGGCTATCCAACGTGTTTCTCATATCAGCTCGCAAATCATTTCCTTGCTTGACCAGGTCTGCCTTCAAATTGCGCACTTCCTCTTGGAGATTTCCCACTATCACATCATTGGTCCTCATATAGGTGGCGACCTCTTGGTGTAGTGCAGTGTTGGTTTGGTTGGAAGGAGCATTGTATGCAGGTGGTTGGTAAGCTGGTTGTTGGTAGACTTGATTGTTACGTTGAGGTGGTTGTTGCTGCTTGTGAGGTGGGACATATGGTTGTCGAGGTTGTTGTTGTTGTTGAGTAGGGCGGTTAAGGTTTTGTTGTTGGTTTGGGTTGGTAGGAGGAAAGCCAGGTGGTGAAAGATAGTTGTTGCTGCGGTAGCTAAGCAAGTTACGGTCACCTTGAGGTCTAGCTTGATAAGCAGGTTGTTGGTAGGTGCCATATGCCGCATTCACATTCTCAGCAGGGTAATCTTGGGTGGCGGTACAAGTTGTGTAAGAATGGGGACCACCGCATATCTCACAAGGTTGGCTGACAACATTCACTTGAGCGTTTTTGGCGTTGTTGCTGTTGTTGTTGCTGACGGTGTGGGTGACAAGCGATTCAAGAAGCGTAGTGATTTTGTCTAATCGCTTGTCGCTGTCATTAGTGCTAGCACTAGCAACATTGGTCCTAACGCTCTTGGTTTGCACACGAGACTTGTTCTCAATGATGTCCCAAGCAGCATTGGAAGTCTTAGCCAATAAATTACCCCCTGAGGCACTATTCAGTGAATCTTGGTCACTCATGCTTAAACCATTGTAAAAAGTATTTATTTGATGTACTTTGGTAAAACCATGTTGTGGGCATTTTCTTAAAAGATCTTTAAAACGATCCCAAGATTCACTGAATGACTCATCGTACTTTTGTTCAAAGTTTATAATCTCATTCCGCAAAGCGGTAGTACGAGAGGGTGGAAAAAAGTAGTTGATAAACTTTGTTTCCAAATCCGTCCACGAGAGAATACTCTGTGGCGGTTCCTTAGCAAGCCAATGCCGGGCTTGTCCCTCTAAAGAAAAGGGAAAAAGTTGTAACCTTATCACTTCTTGTGAAACTCCATTGAACTTGACCGTGTTGGTGAGTTGTAGAAATCTCTTGATATGGTCGTGTGGGTCATCAATGGTGCGTCCCAAGAATGGCTGAGCGGAGACCATCTGGATAAAGCCTGACTTGAGCTCGAAATTGTTGGCGGCAATTGGTGGTATAACAATTGGATCCGTGTTGCCATCAACATGAGCTTGCAGCAGTTCAATCATTGGGCGATTATCCGGAAGTGGCTCATTGTTGTTGTTATTCATGTTGTTGAAAGGCGGATTGTTGTTGTTATTATTGTTGTTCGGAGGTGGTATGTTATTGTTGTTTTGTACACCAGCCATGTCTAGGTTATCGAGAGGCTCGGGCTCTTGATAAGACGTGGATCGAGTGCGCATACACCTACAAAAGAACGAACAAAGAAAAACAAAGCAAAAATATTTTTGATTTTTATTGTTTTTTACTTTTTAGGATTTTTGAAAATTTTATATTTTTTTAGTTGTTTTTGAAAATTTTTGAAAAAGTAACGTTCACGGGGAACGGATCCCAAAATCCAATTTCTCACAAAAAACTTTTGATCATAACGAGAAGAGCCGGCAGCGGCGCCATTTGATACAGAGCTTTTAGTATGGTTCAATTTTACTCTCGATATCCTCTCGAATTGATCTCGGCCTTAAGTGGAATGATTTGTTCTTGGTTACTAAAAAGGAGTTGGTTTGTTTATCTATTTTTAAACTAATAACACTTAAATGTAAATGACGTTAAGTAACTTAAAACTTTGGAAGATTAACTAAATTGACAAGTTAAAATTGAGTGCTTGAAAACGTAAAAGAAAGATTAGAAAATTACTTTAAAAACTAAATTGAATTAATGCTTAAAAACTTGTACTATCGGAATATCGAAAATTATCTCTATCGGAATGTAAGAAAATCAAAAGCATCGGAATGTACAAAATGGTCCGTCGGAATGTTGTCCATCGAAATGCAGATCGGAATGTGGTAAATAAAAATTGGCCAGAGTTTCGTCTAGAAAAGGAACCTAAACCCGTCGGAATGTGCGATCGCAATATGCGATCGCAATCCCTGATCGGAATAAGGGAACTAACAACCTATCGCAAAGTAAAACCCCTTTTGGGTTATTGCGATACCAAACAAGAGATCCGTCGGAATGTGGACAAACCCTAATATTGCGATGGAATGGAAACAGTTCCGAAAATGGTGGAAAGCTAAAAACTCAATAAGCAAAAGCAATAAGCCAAGGGATTCGAACTTGAACACTTCAAAACGATTAAATTTGATAACTTTTGAAAGTAAGAAACTTTAAAACTTAATAAACAAAACTTTTGAATGATTAAAACTTGAAGAAATCCGAAAACAATGAACTTTAACAAACAATAAGCCAAAAAGCATGGAAAGCTTATGGCTTATTCACGTAAAGTTTAAAAAGACTAGAAAGATCAAACTCTATTCACGAACACATCCAAAATCCCAACCGTATGGTTTTAACAATCGGATCAAGGATTTGACAAATCAAGAAAAGTAGGAGAAGATTAAGGAACTTAAAAGCTTAAACTTGATTAAGATTAATGAAATCAAAAGTACAAGAAAGCTTAAATTTAAAAGATGAAATCAAAAGAAAAGTTTAGTGAGAGAAAGTATGGAACTTTCTCTCTCTAAAAACTAGAGAGAAAATGAAAAGCTAAAGACTAGCTAAAACTAAGTGTGTGAAATTTTGTGAGGTGAAGGCTTTATATAGGTGTGTGTTTGGTGTTGATGGGCTCTTGATTGAGCTTTGATTCGGGCTTCTTTTTCTTCTTTCTTCTTAAGTCTTCACGCGTCTTTTAAATAAACGTTTCCGACTTGGATTTGAGAAGTGTCGGTGAATAATTCCAACTCGTCTTATAATATTTTATTTAATAGACTCGAGTTCTTCGACATATATGAATCTTCCATCTTTGGCTCTATTCTTCGATAAATCTTCGAATAGGCCCAGTGACTTCAAATCTTTTGCATCTCTTGGACAATAGACTTTATCTTGAGTCTTTTTCTTCAGTAAAACCCGTGCAATCCCATGTTTTCTTCAATATTTATCCGGTTGGCTCTGAAAACACAACAAACACAAAAACCACGCATAACTCCAAACAAATGATATTAAATACGTGTTTTGGTCTCGTTTTAGCCCGAATTAAGTGGTAAAAGGATGGGTGTTTACACACCTATCACTTAGCCTAATATAAAGTTAAGGAATCAAAGCTAAGTGCTCAACACGCACGGTCGATTCAAAGATTACTCTTATTCTCGCCATCGGAAAACCTACATTCGTGTCTTCAAACACTTATAAAACATGAGAAAATTTTTAAAATTTGGCATTTTTAGCCTTATTTTGCAACAAAACGATAAACTAAAAGATAAACTTTGGAAAGCGTGAAGGTTTGGCAAGGCAAGTATCTATTCACCCCCATACTAAAGTTAAACATTGTCCTAAATGTTTCGAGTCTAAGGGTTGGAAAACCCCCATACTAAAGACGTAGTCGAATGCTTAATCTAGCATGAAAAGGGTGTAACCGTTAAATTTAAAGCCGTTTATGAAGTGTGCTATAAACCTATGGTTAGAATATATAAGGATATATCATGTGTGGATATCAAGAAATTATTCAAAGCAAACGATCGAGTGCTCCCATAAAACGAACACGAGAGGCTCCAATCGTGAAGATCATGATCATCTAAAAACCACATGTCACAAACAATACGGAACAAAGGTTGGAAGGGCACAAGTCCCCACACGTTACTACATTAGAAAGCGATAATATGTACATAGGATAAGCATGGGACTCCCCCACGAGGCACCTCGTTTTTGATTACCGAGTCATGAGCTCGACTCGATCCCCTCAATACTAATTATCATTGGGGAAGGTGATTTGGTCGAGGTAGTTCAAGGATGGAACTTCCCCGCCAAAGTAGTGCTTCAACCTATGTCCATTCACCTTGAAATTGGGGCCATCATTTTGAGCTAGCTCGATGGTCCCATAGGAAAAAACTTGAGTCACGGTGAATGGACCGGACCAACGAGATTTCAACTTGCCGGAAAATATTTTCAAACGAGAGTTAAAAAGCAACACTTGATCTCCAATGTTAAAAACCCGGTTTTTAATATTTGAATCATGAAACTTTTTAGTTTTTTCTTTGTAAATCAATGAATTTTCATAAGCAATATCCCTCAATTCATCTAATTCATTACGTTTCATTTTCCGGTGTTTTCCCGCGGTCTCCATATCATCATTACAATGCTTAAGGGCCCAATAAGCTTTGTGTTCAAGTTCAATTGGCAAGTGACAATTCTTCCCATACACAAGCTTATAAGGAGTGCACCCGATGGGCGTCTTATGAGCGGTCCTAAAGGCCCATAAAGCATCGTCCAACTTATCCGACAAAGATTGTCGGTTCTCCCCAATCGATCTCTCCAAGATCCTTTTCAATGCTCGGTTTGAAACCTCGACTTGCCCACTCGTTTGTGGGTGATAAGCCATAGAAAGACGGTGTGTAACCCCATATTTCCTTAGGACCCTTTCGAATTGGTTGTTACAAAAATGGGTTCCACGATCGCTTATGATCGCACGAGGGGTTCCAAACCGAGAAAACAAGCTTTTCAAAAACTTGACTACCACACGACATCGTTGGTGGGCAAAGCCTTAGCTTCCACCCACTTAGATAGGTAGTCAACGGAGACAAGGATGTACTTATTACCACGATATGATGGGAACGACCCCATAAAGTCAATGCCCCAAACGTCAAAGATCTCACACACTTGGATGATATTTTGTGGCATTTCATCGTTTTGTGAGGCTTTTCCTTGTCGTTGGCATGATTCGCATGACTTCACAAGTGCATGTGCATCTCGGTAAATAGTAGGCCAAAAGAAACCGGTATCAAAAACCTTCTTAGCCGTGAGATTAGCACCGTGGTGACCACCCGTGGGTCCCTCGTGACAAGCTCTAAGGATGTTAGAAGCTTTGGTACCAAAGACACAACGTCGAATAATTTGATCCGCACAAGTTCGAAACAAGTAAGGGTCGTTCCAAAAATAGAACTTGACGTCACGAAAGAATTTTCGTTTTTCTTGAGTCGTCATACCCTTGATGATGAAGTTCCCCGCATGGTAATTTGCGATGTCCGCAAACCATGGGGTAGAAGAATCAAGCTTAGAATTCACTACACCAAGTGTCTCGAGCGGAAATGTTTCGGTGATTTCCTTTGGCTCGTAAACACTTTCGTGAGGATCTTCCAAAAGAGAAAGATGATAGACCGCTAGATTCTCGGCTCCTTTTTTGTCAACGATTTTGTGATCAAATTCTCGAAGGAGGAGAATCCAACGAAGTAATCTCGGCTTTGCATCTTGTTTAGCCATAAGATACTTGATAGCCGTATGATTCGTATACACTATGCATTTAGTCAAGACGAGATAAGGTCGAAATTTCTCAAATGCATACACCAAGGCAAGGAACTCCTTCTCTGTTGTAGTGTATTTCAATTGAGCCTCGGTCATCGTCTTGCTAGCATAGTGAATAGGCAAGAAGTGTTTTTCATGACGTTGCCCCAATACGGCCCCAATAGCGTAGTCACTAGCATCACACATGAGCTCAAAGGGGAGGTTCTAACTGGGAGCAACAAGAATGGGATCTTCGGTAAGTTTCCTCTTAAGGATTTCAAAGGCTCGTACACAATCTTCGTCAAAGACAAAACGTGCATCTTTTTCGAGGAGATGTGTAATAGGTCGAGAAATCTTTGAAAAATCCTTGATGAATCGACGATAAAAGCCCGCGAGGCCTAGGAAACTCCTAACTCCCTTAACGGTTTTGGGATGAGGTAATTTGGCGATGACGTCTACCTTAGCTTGATCTACCTCAATCCCCGCGTTCGAAACCTTGTGCCCTAAGACGATTCCACTTTTAACCATAAAATGACATTTTTCCCAATTCAGCACAAGGTTGGTCTCCTCACAACGCTTTAGCATTCTCTCAAGATTCGACAAAAACGAAGTGAACGAACTACCAAACACGGAAAAGTCATCCATGAAGACTTCCATCATCTTCTCGATCATATCATGAAAAATAGCCATCATGCACCTTTGAAAGGTTCTCGGTGCATTGCAAAGTCCGAATGGCATTCTACGATAGGCAAACGTTCCATATGGACACGTAAACGTAGTTTTTTCTTGATCACAAGGATCGATGGGGATTTGGAAGTAACCGGAAAAACCATCTAAAAAGCAATAGAAATCGTTTCCCACAAGACGCTCCAACATTTGGTCCATGAAGGGCAAGGGAAAATGGTATTTTCGAGTAGCGTCATTCAACTTACGATAGTCAATCCACACTCTCCATCCGGTCACGAGTCTAGTTGGAATTAACTCGTTGGCATCGTTTGGCACAACGGTCATTCCTCCCTTCTTAGGGACACAATGAATAGGACTCACCCAAGGGCTATCGGAAATAGGGTAAATCTTTCCCGCGTCAAGGAGTTTAAGGACCTCCTTTTTTATGACGTCGTGAATTTTGGGGTTCACCCTCCTTTGACATTGGATTGCGGGTTTGTAATCCTCCTCCATTAAGATTTTGTGGGTACAAAATTTAGGATCAATCCCCTTAATGTCCGATAACTTCCACGCAATTGCCCCTTTGTGATCCTTTAAAACATCGACAAGTGCGGTTTTTTCATCATCCGAAAGATCTTTCGCAATAATAACCGGCAACTTGTTGTCCTCCTCCAAAAATACATATTCAAGGTGAGGAAGTAAATCTTTCAACTCGAGGATAGGTGGTTCCCCAATTGATGATTTGGGCTCGATACTCATAACCTCCTCAGGTGGAGGAAATAGGAAATCGTTAAGAAAATCCTTGATAATCGAGAAGTCCTCATCATTGTCGAGGTCTTCGTCACAAGTACGTGGAACATCAAATTTTTCCAACGTAAAACCACCACATTCAAATGGAGTGAAGGTTGGTGTCGAGTTATCAATAATGGGATCAAGCATAGTGGGATTGCCACTATTTTCATCATCACCAAAACCTAGAACTTATTGTGAAAATTCCTCGCAAACAACGTCGATCATATCAACGAGGTTTATGGTAGCAACGGAATAAACATGAGAAAGTTGAGAATTTTGAGTTGCGTTTATAACAAGTTCCTCGTCGTTGAAACGTAAGGTGATCTTTCTAGCATGCCCATCAATTAAAGCCATAGACGTATCTAAAACCGAACGACCTAAAATGAGAGGAATTTGAGGATCCGTGGGAATATCGACAACGATAAAGTCTACCAGATAATAGAACTTTCCCACTTTCACAAAAACGTCTTCCGCCAATCCACATGCGGGAATCATGGAATGATCGGCCAACTCAATAGGCATTACTGAAGGAGTAAGATTAGGAAGATTGAGCGACTTGAAGATTGCAAGCGGCATCAAATTAATACTAGCACCAAGATCGGCCAAGGCATAGCATTCTTCCATATCTTGAATTGCACAAGGGATCAAGTATTTCCCGAGATCACCGACTTTTTGAGGTATGCGGTTAAGATAAACCGATGAACAACTAGACAATTGTTGCAATTTCTTCTTGTTGTTCAACATACTCTTGAAGTTAGCGGCAAATCGAGGAATCATGACCAAATCATCGACAAATCACATTAAAATAAACGTCACGAAACATTTTCATAAAAAGCTCAAATTGGTAATTATTGCGCTCTTGACGTTTCTCCTTTCTAAGTCTCGATGGTTAGGGAAAAGGTGGTGTGGGTTGAGGCATAGGCATAGCCTTTGGAATCTCGGGTTCCAAATGTGGTAATGGGTCAACCGTAGGTGTGGCATGAGCGGTACTTCGTGGGATTTGGATATGCTCCTTTTCGACCACAACCTCAGGTTCTTCCTCTATTGCTTCCTCCGTAGGAGCAATTGGTTGAGGAGTCGGTTCCTTAAGTGTCTTACCACTTCGTGTGGTAATCACTTTCATCTCTCCCTTTGGGTTTGATATGGTGTTACTAGGTAGACTACCCGAAGTAGAGGCTTTGTTCCCCATGATTGCTTCCAAAATAGCATTTAGCTTAACATCTTGACTAGCGGCTTTTTGGTCTATCCTTTGTTCAAGCCTAGAATGACTTTGCTCAATTTTATTGTTTTGCCCTTTAATTTGATTAGCAAAATCATTTTTCAACTCAATTTTCATATTGGCATTTTCCTTAGCAAAATTAGCTAACTCCTTTGCGTTTTTAGCCGCTTCCCTAGCTTGACTAGCCAATTGCTCTTGAATGTTTTCCAAAATCTTATCATTTGCCGTAGCGTAATTCAAAAAGTCATTTGGAAGTTCTTTAGTGTAAGCATTTTGAAGACCTTGACTTGGGTTTTGAAAATTACGGTTTTGGTTTTGATTTTGCATTTGACTACTACGCCCTTGATTCCCATAGTTGTTTCCCTTATAATTGTTCCTTTGATTTCCTTGATAACCAACTTAATTGTTTCGATAATTGTTAGCATTTTGATTTGGTGGAAAATCCGGTGGAGTCAACTGATTAGTGTGGGTAACTTGACCGTGTTGGTTATAAGTTCCCGCGGCCGCGTAGGCACTCGAAGTGTTACCACCGTTGGTAATGCACTCGGAGAAATCGTGAGCTTTACCACAATACATACAAGAAGCCTCAACCGCTTTAACCGTAGCGGGAGTGGGTTTTTCACCAACTTTAAACTCAATTAACAATCCCTTAAGCTTATCAAAAATCTTATTTTCCAAATTAGCCTCGATTTGGCAAGCATCAATGGTTTGTGACAATGAAGGCGAAGGTGAAGACGAAGTCTTACGAACACTCGACGTGCTACGAGGACTATAAACCTTAGACCTATTCTCAATGATTAACAACGCTTCCTCGACCGTTTTACACAAAATTTAACCACCCGCGGCGGCATTAAGATAATCACGCTCATGATCGTTCAAGCCATTGTAAAACGTGTCAATTTGATGTAAGTCGGAAAAACCATGATGAGGACATTCGTGTAACATTTCCTTAAACCTATTCCAAGCCGTTGAAAAACTCTCATTAAATTCTTGTGAAAATTTTGAAATCTTGTTTTTCAAATATGTAGTCTTAGAGGGCGGAAAAAATTGGTTCACAAACTTTGAAACGAGATCCTTCCACGTCCATATAGAATTGGGTGGCTCTTTCTCTAAGCAAATTTTAGCGGGCCCCGCTAAGGAATACGGAAAAAGAATCATCTTAATTGAGTCGTTAGAGACGTCAAAAAACTTGCGAGTGGCGGTAAGACGATTGAATTGGCGAATGTGGTTATGAGGGTTGTCCTTTTTGTCACCACGAAACTTGTTGTTTTGAATCATGGACAACAAACCCGTTTTCACTTCAACATTCTCCGCAAGGATAGCGGGAATCACAATCGCTTCTCCATAACCCTCGGTGGGTGCTTGAAGCAACTCCATCATAGTACGATTAGCCATGGTGACTTTTTGTTCTATTATAGGTTCGTCAATATGAGACTCCTCACTAGAAAGATTAGGTGTGGTTTCCTTTCGGTTTCTTCGTTTACGTGCACATCTAGCTTGGTTGCGAGTTTGCATAAACGTCACGTACAACGTGGGGATGAGCAAAGAAGATTCTTTTTGGTGTTTTTAATTTTTCCAATTTTTTGTGGTTTTTGATTGTTTTTACTTTTTTTGGATTTAGTGATTGTATTAGGTAGACAAAATGTACAAATCTCCTCCTTAATCAAATCTCTTGATTAAAGAATCCTCAAGGAATGAAAACGATCACGTGAAGTGAACGCCTTCGATGACTTTAGAACGTTGGTGGAACACCAAAACGTTCAAGAGGGTTTAATCAATTGAAACCAAGAAAATATATATGATACTTAGATAATACTTTGGTTGGAAAACCCTCGATTAGCCCTTTTTATCTAAACACGCACAAGCAAGCGGGAAAACGAGGCGGCGCGTAGCACTTAAGAGCCTTTTTCTTAGGGTATATTTTATAATACCCGCCTTATACCCACCTTATAGTTTGTGTTTTTCAAAATTAAGCTTCACGAAAGTATTTATCTATTTTGCCTTTTCTTTCTTGTGTGAGATTCGAATACAATGATTGAGTAATGACCTCCCAATCAAGGTTGTGTTTTCACACTTTTGGAGTACTTGTGAATTTATTGTTCTACGTATACAATATAGTAATAGTATTCACACAAAAAACAAAAACCGATAATACGTATTAGTAGAGTGCTACTAATACAATTAGCTATTATGGCTATATAAAGACAACAATTTTCCAAATCAAAACACAACACGCCTCCCCGTCAGCGGCGCCAAAATGATTGTTGAGTATTCACACTCGTTTAGGAAAACGAGGCAAAAGCGGTAAGTATTAAGTGTTCGTTTTGGAAAACGAAAGCACTTATGACCCTTTGTGTGGGATCGTTCTCAAGGAGGCTTGGTGTGTGTGTTAAGAGATGATTAATTTGTGATTATATTAATGAGAAAAGAGAAAGAAAAAGACGAATTACGCTAAAAATTACCCTACGACGTAAAAAACGTAAAATCGTAAAATTCGACGAAAAATAAAAGTGCTAAAAAATTACCAAAAAATTACCTAAAATCAAGGAAAATGAAATTAAGACAAAAATGCAAACAAAAATTTCCAAAACTTTTTTAATAACTTTATATTAATTTTTAAAGTCTAATTAAAAACCAAAAATTAAATAAAATAAAAAAATAAGTCAAATTGAAAACTTTTTCTTTTCTAAACCTCAAAAATACTAATTAAAACTTAAAAATGATTTTTCCAAAATTTTAAAATACATTTTTCTATTTTTTAATTACTTTCTAAAATTAAAACTAAAAATAATCACAAAAATTAAATATAAACGTGAAAAATAAAATTTTTAATTCAAAAAGTCCTAATTCTATCCAAGAACAAAGGAAAATTGAAAAAAAAACAAAAAGGCTTAATAAATAAGCTGAAATCAGCTTATTTATAAGCTGATTAAATAAATAAGCTAAAATCAAACACACCTTAAATAATAGATAATGTAAATGTTTACCAATCAAAGACCCTAGGGCAGATGGTAAACGCGTTTGTGTGTGAGAGGAGTGGCGCAGTTTCGAGTCCTGGCCACGTCCTTTTTGTAAAAACTTTTTTTTTCTTTTTCTTTTAACTAAAACTTAAAAATGATGACTTAAACCTCACAGAAACACAATTAAAACCTAAGATTTTACAATATTAGATCAAAGACTTAACAAAACGTGCTCAGATAATGAGAGATTGCTACAATACAAATTATCCAAAAATTAGTTCTATCCGAGAACCAAATCGTTCTCTGACAATACTAAAACCCAACTGATAAACTTTTGTGACTTGCTTGGCTTAGGAAAGCCTTGTTGATTGATTGTTTTGGCAAGATAAGGCACCCCACAAGTCAGTTGACTTGTGGGAGTCATAAATAACACATAAACAACAGATCCAAGTACAAAACACATAAGATCAAGCAAAAATCAAGTCACTGTTATAGTTCAGATGGCAGGCAATGTTTTTGCTGGTTTTTAGTGCACTAACACGAATTTTAACCCACCAAATCAAGCTTAAGTTATTAACAAACCACCAATAACTGTTATGCAATCCTTCATTACATGTTCACTTAACAATCAACAAAGTTTTGATTAACAGCTCAAAACCCCGTGGATTAGTCGGCCAATGAGTCGGAAATCACGGTTACCAAAAAAAAAGTTTTGATTAACAGATTACTAGAACAAACTAGTTTTTAGGCTTAATAGAGTTTGACTGTTTTACCCAAATTTTTTAAGCAAGCAAAATTTGTTTGAAACTACCAATCTTGAAAAACTCCACAAATATCACCTAACACTTATCCTTTGGAAAGTGTTTGACTGATTTAAGCTATACTTGTATCATACAAAAGCTAGTTTAACCCTAAACCCAAACACCTATTAACTGATGAACATTCAGGTTTTAGCAATCACTTTTGTTCACAAACACCTTTTTTTTACCACCAAATCAGTATTATCACATTCATATCAGGCAAATTATGCATAATAATAAGCAAAAACACATACTCATGGCAACAATTAGTCACAAACAAAATTTTAGCCAAATGAAATAGGTTTTCAAGACAAACCTAAAGAACATACATCCATGCTCTCGCGTGTTTGAGCTGATGTACTTTGTAAAAACAAGTACAAGCTTCCTATTACCTGCTAGGATGCAACAAACTTGAACAAATAATGAACAATAATCCAACCACTAACTCTTGCTTACTTTCTGAAAATTTTTTGGAACAATGAAATTAATCAATAAGACACTTCAAATCTCACTTGAGCTTGATATTCAACAAGAATATCAGGCTCAAATGATCAGATTAAAAGAGCTTGGACGTGTATAATATCAAAGAAAAGGCTTTGGTGAATTTCAGTCACCAATGAAAAATAAAAAAAAAACAGAATATAAAAACCACAATCTTTCAAGTTAACCTTGCAACAACTAAAAGTAAATGGATCTTTTGTTTCTCATCAACATCTCAACACCATTTCATTCCTTAAATAAAACTGGATTTACAAGGAAGTGACAAAGGAGAAAAGAAAGAACAACTAAAATGTGTAAATCTATTGCCTTTATATAGGAGGCGTACAAAGGTCCTAAAAACATGAAACCCTAATGATATAAGTTTCCCAGATTTCCCTTGTTGATTCTAGAAGATGCCAGCAAGATGCTTGATTTTGAATTTTGTCAAAGGTGGCATGTGATCTTTCTTGGACTGATGTAGGGATGCCAGAGGTACCAAAACGTTTTGGAACGTTGGATGACACGTAAGGAACAGGAACAACCCTTTTAGCCGTTGATGGGCTCGTACCTGTTTGTTTTCTTGTGCAGGGGAGGGTCAGGGGTGTCACATGAGTGAGTGTGAGGGGTTTTTAGTTTGTGGGTTTTGATTAGCGTTAGGTGAATTAACCATCTGGAGTTAATTAGTTAAAACCCCTTTGTTTTGGCTGAGTAAGTATTTAGGGTTTATGGAATGGGATTAGGGGTAATTTGGGAGTGGTGGGTAAACAGTGGGTGTTTCACACATATTTTAATTATTTTAAAACTGGTTTAAAATTTAATCTCGTTTAAATAAAATTAGGGTGACGTAGTGTTGGTGATGTGGAGGGGAGGGGAAGTGTGATTGGTTGATGGGTGGTAGTGGGACAGGTTGCGTGAGCTGAGTGGTGGGTTTTAGTTTCTTGTCTGGGCGCATTTGGTCCTCAAGTTTCCATAAACTTGTCACTTTGATTAAAAACTGCCAAAACAGCTCCTCCTTTGTATTTGAAGTTTATAAACTCCTATTTTGGCCACAAAAGTTTTAGCAAAACTATTCCAAGGGTATTTTATGCATATTTTGCATTATTCAAGGACCAATCTTGCACAATCTTGTTATTTTAGGGACCCTTTAGTAATTTTTGAGTTTTACAAGGGTTTAAAATGACAAGTCTTCAAAAGTAGAGGGACCAATCTAGCCAATTCTTCGAAGTGGAGGGTCCTTTTTGTAATTTGACAAACTTTAAGGACCAAACTTGTAATTATGATTATACAAGGGTTTAAAGTGTAAATTCTTCAATATTGGAGGACCATTCTTGTAAATTTTTCAAATCTTCAAGGGTTATTCTTTGGAAAATCAACACTAGGGCTTGGTTCATTGTGCGGCTTCGTTTCCCGTGTTCGTTTTTGTATGTTTCTTGTGATCTTTTGTCATTTTCTCAATATCCGTACCTAAAATACACAAGTAACAAACACAAGCATATATTTGGCCATTTTCATCATATTTAATGCATTTAAAGCCCGTTTTGGACGATGAGACTATGTATAATTTGCAGTCTCATCAATATGCTAAACCTAAAGGTGGAACAAATGCTGTAAACGCAACTGTATACTTAGGAGTTGAACTTGGTAATTTACCCGTGTATGAAGTGGCATAGTAATCTCTAAAGGAAACTTAGTCTTTTACTACAAGAAGAAGTTGAGATTCAACTTGTTTCCCACTGGAGTCACAGACTGTAATATAAGTGAAAATGAAGTTATAGGTTAGAAGGGTTAGCATCTTAAAAATGTATTACACCTACTTTAATCAATTGTTGAAAAGCTTGATATGATGCCAAACGACATAAGAATACTACAGAGTATGATACCAAGACTAATATAATCTGTTATGACTTCTAAGAGCTAAAAAACCACTTGTGGTGATCTTATCTCTTCTACGCTATAAACTTCAAGTTCCTAGTCCTATTACTTTTTATTCTAAAAGTATTTGTTTTTTGATTATAGTCACATTGAATTTGCATAAAGAATGTACAAAATAATTGTTGGCGTCTCGAGGTCAGCCAAACTCGGCGTGACCTAGTTTAAGCCTATGCCTATTTCAAATTGCTACCCAAACCACTCATCTTGCTTTGGATAACTTGCCAGCTGTTAAAAAAAGTTATGTAGCATTAGGATGTGGTTTAATGAGTCAAGAAAACACATCAAAAAATGGCTATTAAAACAACATGCAAGTAGCTGCACACGAAAGATATCAACCTCATAACGATGTAGTAATCACTACCCGTGACTAATGGAAGGGTCGATTGTCTAAATAAGGACTAAATAGTCTAACTTGACAAAAATAATGATCCAAATCCAGGTGGAATGTATTAAGTGTAGATCGAAAAAAGTAACCGATGATAAGAAAACTTTGACTCAATTTTGAATTACTTTCCCCACTATTTCCATTCATTGAAGCTAATATTATACCTTTTATAATGTGAGGACAACAACAGTAGGTCATAAACCTTGTACAAAGAAATAGAAAAAAGCTACAGCAAACCATACAATAAGAAGTGTTGACAACATTGTATATGAGGCTTGGACAGAAAAATGGCCAAAAATGAGGATACTTCATAACGACGTTTTGTGTAACCTGCTCATTCTAACTGAATTTTTCTACACAAATGGTCACGTTCATTTTTTACATTCCAAACCTAATTACCGATGACATTTGCACAACACCTAACATAGTTTGGAGAGTTTTTAGAAAACTGTTTTCGGAGCAGATATCAGAGAATTCGTAACGTTTTTACACAATATTTCTACAAACCAACTCTAAATAAGTTAGAGCATCTGCCAAAGATCACGTAGAATGCCTGAATATTCAAAACTATTTTCCACGAAAACCCGTGTACCAAGAATCCGACATCAAAGGCGTTAAATGATCGATGCATATCAATACACACCTCTACATCAGAATCACAAGTTAGTAATACCTATTCGGAATTAAATCAAGGTATCTTAACTGATAACCACTCATATCATTCAAACAAATTCTTGCAATATATCCTAACATATATCTTTCTCCTATATATCAAACACCAAAGGAAACCTAATTATGTTATTCCAACCTGTTCCTTTGTAATAAATTTTCCAATAATCATCTTATCACTAATTAAACCCTTTTATAGCACCAAATAATTTTCTGGGAGTTTTTAAATTGAAACACAAAATAAAAGTATACCTCCATCAAGTTGAATCAAAACACAATTAAAATGATTAATAAAATAAAGAATACATCAAAATAGTTGTATTATAGGATTTAAATGAGAGCCATAAATAAATAAAAAAACTTGAAGAGAAGCGATACTTACGAATTTTATGTTGAGGAAGATCAAGTCATCAACTACTTCTCCATGGTTTGTGAGCCCTGTACAAAAACAACAACAACAACAACAACAACATACCCAATCCCGCCTAAGCAGGGTAAGGGGGAGGTAAGAATGTAGACAGGTCCTACCCCTACCACCAAGATAAACCCGGGGGTAGAGAGACTGCTTCCAATTGACCTCCGACCAAAAAGAACATAAAGAGAGGTAACAACAAGTAGACGGGAAAGCAGAACAAAGCTAACAGCAAAAAGAAGGTAAGAACAAGCAAGCAAGCATAAAACAAGCAAACAAGCACAACCAACCACACACGCTAGACAAGCACCAGGGCCCCCAATAACCAACAACACACAAATAGCCACAAGAGACAAGCAACACGCAACTAGCAAAGAGCAACAAGCCACAAACCACCATCAACGAGCAACAAGCTAAAGGTAAAAGCAACAAGCGCACATAAATAGCAACAAAGAACCATCAACAAGCAACAAGCAACAAGCACATGCACAGCAGGCAGCGAGGAACGAGCAACACACAAAACGCCCTAAACATCAAACTACAAACAACAAGAAAAAAGCGACGACCACAAAAAGGAAACACAGAAAAGAAGGTCGAATACAACACCTACCCTCCTATTCTAATCCTATCTCTCCAAGCGGTCCTATCAGAGGTCATGTCCTCGGACAAAAGAAGATCCTTTAAGTCCTGCTTAACCTTATCCTCCCACCTGAGTATCGGTCTACCCCTTTTTCTCAAACCGTCAATTAACAGAGCTTCAACTTTTCTAACCGACGCTGATTGTGGTCTCCTCTTGACATGTCCGAACCATCTCAACCTTCCTTCCCTCATCTTATGGATAATGGTTTCGACCTCCAGTTACGCTCTAAAAACTCTATTCGGGATTATGTCTAACATGGTTTTGCCACATGTCCACCTTAGCATTCTCAATTCTGCTACTTCCACTCTGTTAGCTTGAGCTTTCGTGATTGGCCAATACTCGGACCCGTACAACATAGCAGGTCTTACCGCAACCTGCTAAACTTCCCTTAAGCTTTAAGGGGATTTTTTTATCACACAGAACCCCTGATGCAGCCCTCCATTTCACCCATCCTACTCTAATACGGTGAGCAACATCATCGTCCACTCTTCCTGATTTGTGGATCATGGATCCCAGATACCTAAAAGACTCGCTTGGCTACAAGATCTGGTCCCCGATACGCACAATCCCTTCTCTGTTGTGGTTAGTGTCGTACCTACCAAAATCACATCTTAGGTATTCATTCTCCTCTCTGCTTACCCTCAAGCCGTTCTTTTCTAGTACCTCCCTCCACCTCTTAATTCTGTTGTTTAACCCTTCAGCCGATTCTACAGCCAACATAATATCATCAGCGAATATCATACACCAAGGGATGATCTCTTGAATCCCTTGTGACACCTTTTCAAGAATCAAGGCGAAACGGTAAGGGCTTAAGCCCGATCCTTGGTGAAGGCCAATTTCCGAACAAAAGAAGTCTGTGTTCCCGACTGTGGTACGGACTCTGGTTTTTGCCCCCTCATACATATCCTTAATAACTTTTAAGTATCTTCTTGGTGTTCCTTTCCCAATAAGAGTTCTCCAAATCAACTCACGTGGGATTGTGGGCCTGATGTTTATGGCTAAATCAAGAAAATTGATTCAGGTTAGTCATTAATCAAGAAAACAGATTAGAAAGTTCGATTATGCTAAAAAAGATAATGTTATTTACCTTGGATCTCAGCGCTTTTCAGAGAATGGAGATGAAAGAGAGAGATGTCATATGTGCTTAACTTGCAATTGACACCATAAATTCCTAATGTTAGCAAATATTACATTTAAACCTAATTTTTATATAAATTATAGGATCAAAATTTACATGTTCATCCATTAGTTAAAATCCTTCATACGAACATTTGTATCCTGCATTTGACAACATAAAAACAAAACCGAATTTAATACAAATTAAAAACCATAAACAAATATTTTTTTTAAAGATTATATACAGAAACAAAGAAAAAGCCAAAAATTAAAGACGTCAAGAGCAAACAAAATCCCCAATTCGATATTGTAAATTAGATAAAAAAATAAAAAATGAAAACAACAATACTTGCGAAATTTTAACCAAAATTTAATTCAATCAACTCACCTCATATTGTTTTTCATACCTGCTTCTTCTTTTTACTACTCCCACCCCATTAGCAGCATCCCAAATCACATCCGAACCTATTAAATAGATGCAATCAGTAGCAGGTCAAAAGAGGGATTATTTTCTGCTTAATCTTCATTCAGTTACATTTTTTTCATTGAATGAAGACCAAGAAGAGGGATTATTTTCTACTTAATCTTCATTCAGTTACATTTTTTTCATTGAATGAAGATCAAGAAGATGGCTTATTTTTTGCTTAATTTTCATTCAATTACATTTCTTTCATTGAATGAAGATTAAGCAGTAAAGGTATTATGTGTGCAACACAATGATCATCAATTCATATTGTTATGCAAGTAATTAGATCAATGCTGTTGCAAGAATGGACCTAAATCCATTCAATTCTATGGCGGCATTACAAAGGAGATTAAAAAGAGAGTTTTTTTTATCAAGAGATTGCACAAATATGGATGCCGAGAATTATGAATTATGTGCTGCAAATGTATTGTGGGATGTGCTTATATAGATTTTAGGTTTAGAGCTATTTTAGGGCAATAGCGTATATTGGACTATTAAAAAACGCGTCATAAATAGCCATAAAAACCTTCCAAAAATAGCTAATCCGTTTTAACTTATTTGAAATTCAATTTTTTTTGAATTTTTTCAAACACACGCTCCATGGTTAAAGGATATATATGGAAACTGGTTAATGGCATGTGCATTAAAAAACTTGTACATTGGTGCCTAATTAGGAAACAAATAAAATTTTTCCTACATCAAAAAACTTGTAAATTATTTTGGTTTATTATATAAAAGAGATATCATATTTAAACACATTTAGTATTAGAAGCTATAACCGTAAATATAAATATGATATACCATATTACCTTTTTACCCATCTTTTTAATCGAACAAACACACTAAAGTGTCAAAAAAGGTGTGACCTAAGAAATTAAAAACAAACTATAATTTGATGAAAACAAATCATTTATCTTACCTGCAGTTGAAAGTTTCTAATTGGTTTTTCTGAACACCAATAAATGAGTTGTGGATGAGCTCTTCTACACGTAACTTTTTAATATGGTGGATGAAGGGTAAAAAGGTAATATGACATATCATAGTATCATATTATATTTACATAATAACTTTTGACATAGAATGTATGTATATATGATAAAAATATGTTCTTGGATACATTTCTGAATTTTGAAGATTTGAAAAAATATTGAAGTATTATAAAATTTAAAAGGATAGATGCAAATGCCCATTTTTATTATATAATAAGATACACACGACTGTAATATAAGCGGGAGAAGTGAGAACAGTAAATTATATTATTTGTAATAGTTACCTCAATGAATCTACCAATAGCACCGGCATGATCCGTTTAGATCCATCAGGGTTCACAATGCTTCATAGATCAGTGCATCATACCTACATAACAAAATAAGAATATTATATATCTTTCGTAAATAGAGTCGATCACGCTAATCATGTATTACAAGCCAATCAAAACACAAAGAAAATAAGAATCCAAATAAGATTATTTCCGTTTTCCACATGCCTTAATATAGTTCACCAGTAACAATAAAAATAAAGATAGTAGAAAAAGCATGTAATGTACTTAGGAGCGGTCATCCCATCTAGTACGCATTTTGAGGAATCTTAGATTATAACATCAATAGGAACTGGATCAGCTGGAACAATCGTGACTGCCGATGAACCAGGAACCTAAGAAATGAGCATAGGGGTAGTAGCAGGAGAATCTGCACCTTTTGGTTTTGGTGTTCATGCTTTTTCCCTTGGACCTTGAGCATTTATACTCTCACTCATATTCCTCCATTTATCCTTAAAAAAGATACCACGATCACAAAATTAATAAAGATAATCCATAGTAAACAATTTATTCCCGTCTTAAACCACTCAAGGGTGCCTAGTGGCAAAAGGATTTATGGCTATCACTCTAATATGTGTGAGGTCTCAAGTTGATATCCGGCTAGGTGCAAACAACCTTGAAGTGGCCACCCTAATCTACTGGAAAGAGAGGGCTGTACCTGGTTTGAGTCTATGATGGTGGGTCCAAACCCCGTAGATTAGTCCACCAATGTGTCGAAAACCATGGTAATCCCAAAAAAAATTAAAAAAATTTGATGCGTAATGTTGATGCAAAAGTTGGTTGATCCTTGTTAGACCCGAATTAGGCTTAATTCGGGTTGGCTGGGTACCAGTTCCTGCACCAAGTGAATCTTCTGGTTGGGATCCTGCACACTAAACGACACGCGTTAGGCTTACCGTGGGAGAGTTTCCCACGATTAGACTCAGGCGTGAGAGTAAGTAATCGATTTAGAGTTATATGTGAGTTTAGAGAGAATTGTGATACCTTTGTGGAACCCTTGGGGGTTCCTTTTATAGTCAGTGAAACCCTAGTGGGCTTTCACTGATCCTTCGGCCCCAAGGAAAAGATAAACACCAGAATTAGAATGATTGTAATCTTCTAATTCTGGTAGTGAATATCCTCTCTTAATGGGGTAAAGATATCCCTAGACAGGATATTATTCTGTCTAACCCTATGTCGGCCGTATCGGCCGTACCGGGCCGTGGGCCGCACACATGTGCGCGGTTACTGTTTACTCAGGCCCATAAACCTGACTGACATTATCCCACCCATACGTAATGGGCCGGATACGGGTAGTACCCTTGGGCCGGGTTAATGACCCGGCTGGGGACTATACGTCATCATGTCCCCCCAGTCTAGTTGTTACAACCGTAGGTGGAACCTCTAGACTACAAAGATGCTCCCGGACGTACCAAAGAATTCATAACAAAGGACAATGATGCTCGATACATAGTAGCCGAGACAAATTAAATATATCATTAAATGCCAAGTCTTACGTTAAAGCCGCATAACCCGACATGAACAACTGTTCATCTGACTTGTTTGACTGACAAAAGTGCAGACAATCAGAACATTGAGCAGTGCAAACGTGTGGGTCAGATATGACCCGTAGGTCCCACCTGACGTTTCATTTGCCAGTTGCCCCCTAGCCACACGATTAAAAATAGTGGCCAACACATGTCACTCATCCAACAGACTTTGACCCTCAAGGTAACCCTATAAATAAGCCACCCATACGGCTGTGTGAAACACACAGTTCACAACCTCCATTTCTGCCATTAAAGCTTTCCTTTTATCTTGAACCAAGCGCGCACGGATCCCTTCACACGCAGGTTAGAATACCACGTCCTTACACTCTTTTTTAGTAATGGCCAATAGAAACAGCCCTTCCATCGGATCCGTGCTAAATGTCATGTCCCAAGACCAGCTAAACCATTTTTGTACAAATTACTTCATCCCTTCCAACCTACACCCTTCACTTCCTGGCGTCGGGGACCTCATAACTGAGGCTCCAGCGGGTAAGATAGGCCTTTATACTCGCCTGTTTGATGCGGCGAATTACCGTATTCCTTTCACCCACTTTCTCGTAGATTTGTTAGGATACTACAATGTACACATTAGTCAGCTCCACTGCATAGGTGCCTGTAAAATTAGCCAATTCGAAATCCTTTGCCGTGCTAGGAGAATCCCCCCAACCGTAGAGTTATTTAGGTTGTTTTACACCCCAAACTTAGTGAACGGTTGGGTATCTTTCAAAAAACGAGCCTCCAACAGCCCACAATCACACAACAAACCGATGGATTCACTGAAAAACTGGTATGACCATTATTTTTTCATTGACGAAGTTGTATGGCCGGGTGATTTCATCATTAGGACCAGACTACCGCACGACCCTAAGCCGCACGCCAGTACATACGATCCCCTTCACTCGCAAGAGTTAGATCTCAATAGGACTGGATTCCACAGAAACCTACCGGAATCATTCTTATGCTTGCTAGGAATTAGCCGCAATTACTTTGGTCCCTCCAATAGGTATCCTGTGTTTTGGAGAAGGCAGGGTGAAGGTAGGCCCACCATCCGTACGTCCATAAAAATGTATATGTGTTTGTATAACTAACATCTTTTGTGTTGTGCTGGACAGAAATGAACTTCTTTGGACTGTTGCGCCAGGGCGATCCAAAGCTTGTGCCGGAAGGTCTCCGCCCTCTCCGTGAAAATGAACAGCCCCTCCTGGAGCACACCCGACCAGTGACGGTTGCCTTGGAAGCCGTGCCTGATCCCCATTCTGATGAAGAACATGGAAACCATGGTGATGGTAATGACCAGATGAACCAAGGGGGAGCCGGGCCTTCCTCACCTCATAGAGAACAACAAGGAGACAACATCGAAACCGATTCCACCATTCGCCGACTAATGGGCGATGATGATGATGATGAAGTGCAACAGCATGTTAACTTGGACGAAGATGAGGAGGTCGAAGAGGAGATTGCTGAAATCACAGCTCAGCCCCTCACTAGGCGAACCCGGAAGAGGGGAAACCGTGCAGGCGAGACTGCATCGGCCGAGATTGGTGAACACAATGCTCCCCGTAAGAGGCTTCGAGAGGACCACCCTATGTATCAATCCGTTGGGAGTGCCACCCAGGGTTCCGAGGCTAACCGGGTCACTCACGTCGATCCCGTCACCCAAATTGCCCCAACTGCTTCCGAAGGAGCAAGAAAAAATATGTAAGAAACCATCCAAATATGCAAGAATGTCTTCTCTTTTTTTTTTTTTTTTAGCCATACTTAAGATATTCCATGATACTTATGTCGCAGGGATAACCAAGCTGAGGCCGCACCTCCTTCTGACACCCAAGCGAATAAGGAGAAAGGCAAGGCTGTCGAAGAAAATCCTGCGATCCCCACAAAGTCCGGCCCTGTTTTTGAAGATGGTTCACCCCTGCTTTCGCAAGACTTCCCCACATCCGGTGTTCCCCAACCTTTTAACCCTATATGGACCATTACCACAACGTCGCGATTGAGGAGTGCTGAGGAGTGTCGTGAGTACCTTAACAACTGCATACCACCAAGCTTGGTGCAAGAGGTAAACTCACTAAACCATGCGGATTTGGCTGATGAGTATAATGGGACGCTCGTTCATCAAATAACGATGGGAACCGCGATGAGAGTCAGGTTTGAAGCTGCCCTTGGGCACGTCGAATCCCTCAAGAGAAAAGTTGGACGGAGGGAAAAAATGATTGAAGATAATGAAGCCCTGATTGCTGACCTCCAATCCAAACTGGCGAGTGCTGAGGCAACAATCAAGACACAATCGGCCCGGGCGAGTGAACATGATCAGCAAGTAGTCCACCTTGAGTCTCAATTAGATGCCGCAAACACCAAGGTACATGTCCGTGCCGTACTACCCATATATGTCAATAATGAATGTACTAACACGTCTTTCATTATAGGTAACCACGGCCGAAGCCTCTGTCCATTCTTACGCCAGCCAAGTAGATGATCTGAACCAGAAGCTGAAGGACGCGCATTTGGCCGTCCAAAACATGGAAAAAATGCAGACAGAACTTGCTGAGGAAAGGGCCATCACCCAAGAGCTGAAAGAGGCAATTGCCCAAAAAGATTTGGTGATGGATGCCCTGACCGCTGAGCGTGACAATGTACTGTGCCCTCAACTGCTAACAGCCATTGCGGGCCGTAGGTGGATGGTTGGACATGGAGCACGCCTGGCCGTGACGAAGGTGCTAGAGGCCCCATCCTTTGTACAACAATTTGCCAATCTTGTATCTGATGGCATCGACCATGGCCGGCACGAAGGAATGGTTGAGGCTGCTGAACTGATTACCAAAGGTGGGGACATCGCCCATCACACCTTTTTTAAGCCCGAAGCCGCCAACAAGATGACCGCCTCCATGGCCGCGATGCAAGATCTGCATTACCCGTTCCTGGATGAGCTAGAGGCCACCAAAGATGCCCCGAACACTGAAATCATGGAGAAGCTCAATCCTAGCATGCCTTTCACTGCTAACTTTCCTCTAACCCTTCCTGTATATGAAGACGTAACCAGGGTCGTACTGGACGAGGAACCCTTAGACGTGGTGTTGGAAAAGACCGCAGCCCAAGCCCAGAAGCGGGGAGAGCGTGATGAATGGTTGCCGCGTCTGGTGGAAGAACAAGCAGAGATGGGTAAGTTTCTCCCCTCAATTTAGGATGCTTCTTTGTCCACAATCAAACACTTGTTATGTAATCTCTGAATATGTATTGATTCGTCCGTGTATGTACACGGTTAACAATTTTATGTTTTGTATATAAGTCCGTGGGCAACCACGGCGATTTTGATTTGTTTTTGGAAACCTGTGTATTTGTGCTTGTGTTCGAAACATTGTAGTTTAATACTGCGTGACATACCACGTCTTACTCACAAAGAAAATACATTCAAGTCTACAATATACTAGACGTGCGACGTGCGTCTTTATTATGCGGAGCACGGTATGGCTATAGCATATGAAACTTACCCCAACGTCTCGTGAGTAAGGTGTCTAGTAAGGATACGTGATCCGTGCGGCTGGGGTTGCATCCCTCTTACGCGGCAAGTTGAATTAGTAGGTTCACTTAATCCTCTTACCCCTCCTGGAGGCGTATAGTACATGTACGGTATTTCGAGAGAATGCATATGAAAGAAACATGGCATAGTAGAACACAATTAAAATTCATACGGCTAACAAAGAATCTAACAAAGAAGACAATAATTTGCACGAAACAAGTCGTGGAGCTAGCTAGGCACCACGGCATTTTATTAGAACATTTACATTTTTTGTTTGAACAATGATGACAAGTCCTAAAAAAGTCCATAAAGGAAACTTAAACAAACATAAGAAAAAAAACAGATAAGACAAATAACCCGCATGGTTCTTTATTAAGACCACCTATAGTAAAGTATCCATGCGGGAGCCGTAGCTTTCAAAGATAGCACCTTTTTAGATTGGCGATGTTCCATGTGCGCTCTAGGTCGCGGCCATCCATATCGCGTAGCTTGTACGCGCCTCGTCCCAAGGCTTCAGTGACTTCATACGGTCCTTCCCATTTAGGGCCCAGTTTTCCTGTATTTTCCACGCGACTTGCTTCGTTAGCACGATAGACATAGTCTCCCGGTCGAAAAGAAACACCTTTGACCTTGGCATCGTAATAAGCCTTCATCTTAGCCTTGGACTTAGCTTCATTGATGGCTGCTAATTCCCTTTTTTCCTCCAACAGATCTAGGTTGATTCGCAGCTGTTCATCATTTGTGACTGCATTAACCTCCGCCGTGCGGATGGTAGGCATCCCTATTTCTGCTGGTATAACGGCTTCAGTGCCGTAAGCCAATGCAAACGGAGTATCTCCGTTGGCTGTTTTTATCATGGTTCTATGTGCCCATAGCACATGCGACAATTCCTCGATCCATTTGCCCTGTCGTTCATCCAGCCGCGCCTTGATCCCATTCCCCAAGCTCCTATTTGCTCGTTCGACAAGGCCGTTCGTTTGTGGATGCTTGACAGACGCGAAGCGCCGCTTGATGTTCAATGATGCACACCAGTCTTTGAATGGGTTATCCGTGAACTGTTTGCCGTTGTCTGATATAATTTCTCCGGGTAGACCAAAACGGCATACAATGTGTTCCCACACAAACTTCTTGACCTGCTTACCCGTGATAGATTTTACTGCCTTGGCTTCTATCCATCGTGTAAAGTAATCCATTGCAACAATCAAGAATTTAACCCCTCCCGCAGCTACCGGAAATGGTCCTGCGATGTCAATTCCCCACTTGTAGAATGGCCATGGGGACGTGATAGGTGTAAGCTCCTGCTGTGGGTGCCGCGGTACTGGCCTATGCACTTGGCAATCATTGCATCTGCGAATCATGTCGCGCGCGTCTCTGTGCATAGTGGGCCAATAGTATCCTGTTCGTAAGGCTCGAGCTACCACGGATCGTGGACCTGCATGCATGCCGCACAATCCTTCGTGTATGTCACTAATCACATAGGCCGCCTGGCGTGGTCCAACACACCGCAGCCACGGCTGCAAAAAAGAGCGCTTATAAAGGATGCCTTCCCGGAGTTCGAAATATTGTGACTTCCTTTTAACGCGCCTTGCTGCTTTTTCCTCGTCTGGGAGTGTTCCACTAGCCAGATAGTTGATGATTGGGGTCATCCACGTAGGTCCCTCTTCTTCAACTATAGCAGTCACTTCCCCTTCCGTAATAGACTTTTCTTTAAGTATTTCCACCAAAACCTGTTTAGACAAGTGCGCGAAGCTTGTGGACGCGATTTTACTGAGGGCGTCCGCTTTCTTGTTCTCGCCCCTTGGTACCTGCTTGATGGAAAACTTACTGAAAGTTGCGATTAACGTCTTGACTTTTTCCAAATATCTGACCATGTTGTCCTCCTTAGCCACATACCCACCTAGAATATGGTTCGCGACAAGCCGTGAGTCCACGTAGGCCTCAAGGTTGCGAACTCCCATTCTAGCGGCGATTTTTAAACCCGCAATTAATGCTTCATATTCCGCTTCGTTGTTGGTGGCCGTGAACTCAAAACGGAGGGCGTACGTGAATTCCATACCTTCTGGATTTGTAAGGATGAGGCCTGCCCCGGATCCGTCTGTGCATGAGGATCCGTCCGTGAATAGCACCCAAGGTTCCGATAGGGCCTCTTCTTGCTTAATGATTGGTTCTTCCTCATCCGGCTTCTCGATCAGGAAATCTGCCAAGATCTGGCCTTTAACAGCCGTCCTTGGTCTGTAAGATATATTATGCCCCCCCAGTAGGATGCTCCACTTTTCTAGTCTCCCTGCCACGTCTGGTCTAGATATAACCTGCTTGATTGGCTGATCCGTAATCACGACAATCGGGTGCACCTGAAAGTACCGGCGCAGCCTCTTTGTAGCAAATACTAGTGCTAGTACCAATTTTTCCATGGGGGAATAGTTCAGCTCCGCTCCTTGTAATGTTCTACTTATAAAGTAGACCGGGGTCTGTATTGTGTCTCTGTCCGTCATCAGTACCGCGCTTATTGCGCCATGGGTAGCCGAGAGATACATAACAAGCTCCTCCTTTGGGCGGGGAGCTACCAACATGGGGAGAGATGCGAGATGCTGCTTGAGTTGGCCAAAGGCTTCCTCAGCTTCCTTCGTCCAACGGAAGTCTCCCTTTCTAATACACTTCTTCAGTGTCTTAAATAAGGGCAGTGACTTCTCTGCGGATTTGGATAGAAATCTATTTAGTCCGGCTAACTTCCCATTCAGGGATTGCACCTCCTTCCGTGTCTGCGGGGACGGTAGCCGTATCACTGCGTCCGTCTTCTCTGGACAAGGTTTGATGCCGTTTGGGTCAATCAAATATCCCAAGAACATTCCTTCTGTTGCACCAAACGTACATTTCTTTGGATTTAACTTCATATTAATCCTTCTCAGCGTGTCGAATGTCTCCTGGACATCCCGGAGGAGTGCCTCCTCCGTGTGGCTTTTTATCACCAAGTCATCAACATATACCTCCAAGTTGCGTCCTATTTGTGATTCGAAAGCTTTATCCACCAACCGCTGATACGTAGCGCCGGCGTTCTTTAATCCAAACGGCATTTTCGTATAGCAATATACGCCCTGGCTTGTGTGGAACGCAGTTTTTTCTTCATCCTCCTCCGCCATCTGGATTTGGTGATACCCTTTATATGCATCCAAGAAGCATTTGAAAGGATATCCACACAAAGATTCTACTTTCCAGTCAATTTCTGGAAGCGGGTAACAGTCTTGTGGGCAGGCCTTGTTCAGGTCCGTGAAATCCACGCACATGCGCCAAATTCCGTCATGTTTCTTGACCATGACTGGATTGGATAACCACTCGTGGTAGTATACCTCGCGCATAATGCCTGCATCCACCAGTTTCCGTACTTCCTCCAATATAACTTGGCTTCTTTCGGGCGCCTGGCCGCGCTTCTTTTGCTTGATGGGTTGGTACCCTTGGCGGATCTGGAGCTTATGCTCTGCTATCGTACGTGGCACACCCGTCATATGTTTTGGCTCCCATGCGAATATGTCCAGATTTGCACTTAAAAGTGCACACATGGCCCTTTTGCCGCTATCTGAGAGTGCCCCTCCTATGGATACCTCCTGTTCCGGGTAGTCAGGGTGAATGGCCACCTTCCAATTGGGTGGTGGTGCCCCATCCTTGGGTGGTACAGGTGGTGCCGGTGTTGTCACGGTGTGACACTCGGATGTCGGCACGACTGTATTATAAATAGTAACGATTCCCCCATCAACTGGGAACTTAATCATTCCGTGTGCCGTAGAGGGTACTGCTCGGATAGCCAAAATGCCTGGTCGGCCTATGATTCCATTATAAGGGGAATGTGAACGTATCACCATGAAGTTCATCCACGTTGTAGTGGAATGTTCCTCATTCCCAATGGTGACAAGCAGACGCAACTGCCCTATTGGCCAGATAGTATCTCCACTAAAGCCAGTAAGCGGCGACGTGGCCGGTACTAATTGGCTTCTTATTTCTGGGCATAACTGCACAAAGCAGTGTTCATATAATACCTCTGCTGACGATCCTCCATCCACATACATGCGGCGGACATTGTGCGTTCCAATGCTTATCTCAATAGTGAGAGGCGCATCAACCACGTCACTTGCTGTGATGAGAGGGAATGAGATTTCCTTGCCGCGGGAAAATTTTTGGCCAATTTTCTGTCTCGTGCGGCGCTGTCTGGATTGGATCATGTATATGGTAGAAGGCTTGTCCTTTTGGGGGTCCTTCTTATCATACTTCTTGTTGTTGTCCTTTCCGTCTTTCCAATCCTTAACCAGGTGCTTAAGCTTGCCTGATTTGATTAGTGACTCAATATGCTTCTTCAGCTGGATACACTCCTCGGTGCCGTGTCCTTTATCATTATGGAATTCGCAGAAGCGACTTCCCTGCCGACGTTCCGGGGGTGTGGTCATTGGGGGAGGCCTTGGAAAATTCGCCCCTTCAGTCAACAAGATCTCCCGGTAGGACATCTTTAGGGGGGTGAACTTGTCGTCTGACCGTCCGCCTTTGCTCTGGCTCTTATAGTCCGAGCCCTTGTTATTGTTCTGGTTGCCTTGACCACCCGACTGTCTCCGGGACTGGTCATTTGAGCGGTACCCATTTCCTCGGGATGGGTAGGCTGCGGCCACCGCTGTCTCTCCCTCTATGAAATTCCTCACTCTCTCCATGAGGTCATCATATCTTTCTGGACGCTTGTCGTTGAGACGCCTGATTAGTTCTCTGTCTGTTATGGCGTGCATGTAGTCCGAGATTTTCAGGAGCTCTGGCATGGTTCTCGTGCGTGTGCACTCATCATTGAAGCGCTCAGTGAAGGCTTCTGTGGACTCCCCCGGCCGTTGCTTAACGGTTGCCAATGAAACCGGATCCCTATTATACTTCTTCCTCTGAGTATAATTGTTTTCGAACGCAGTGCGTAGTTCCGTGAAACTATCAATGCTCCGTGGGGGGAGTGCCTCGAACCAGTCACGAGCGTTACCAATTAAGGTCGAATTGAACATTTGGCACCATATGGGCATGGGCCATCGCTCGATTTTAGCCTGGGTATCAAATATTTTGAGGTGATCGACAGGATCACCGGACCCATCATACGTCTTGATACATGCCGGCATGCGACGTTTGGTGTCCTCAGAGTAGTTCCGTATGCGAAGGGTAAACGGATCTTCCCTAGGATCAGCCCATGGCCGTGTGAGCCTAGGGTCATCCCATGGTTCACACCACGGACGCGAGAGGTCCTCTGCTTCCGTATCCCTATAGTAGGGGCCACCATAATATTCATCATTGCTTGGTGGTGGTGGCGTGCGCCTTGGCCGGCGGCGTTTGGGCGGATGGTCATCTGAGTCCTCCCCAGACGGATCTGGGGACGGCGGTGGTGCCCTGCCTTTTGAGTAGGGACCACTTTTTTGAGACGAGCCAGGAGCCTTCCTTCCTGTGTTCATCCTATCCCACACACTTGGGCGGCGTGTGGTTCTGGTCAGCTCTCGGTCTGACCGCTCGGGTGAGCCATCCGACCTTTCCCCATCTTGAGGTTGCGTTAATTCTTGCATGATGCGATCCCCTATGCGTTCAAACACATTCCGGGGTTGAGGGTCTTCCTCAAAGGTTCCCTGCTCCCGAGGCTGAGTCCTCCTTTTTCTCCGATTTCGGGAAGGAGTGGATGGTCCACTGTCGCCAAAGTTGAGTCGGGCTTGGAGGTTCCTCCCCAGGCTCAATCTTGATGCGATCCCTGGGACGATCCTTTCAAAATTCTGAGTGAGAACTCGAGTGAGCTCGTCCTCGCTGAGTGGTTGAGCTTCCACTTCTTCCTCCATTAAGGGTCTACGTGGCTCCTTGTTAGGAGGGGCTGGCGCACTTCCCGGATCAGGGTTGTCCAGGGTTGAAGTGGGCGGGGGTGTCACCGAGATCGTGCTCGTCACCCCTGCGGACTGAAGACCGCTACGGTTACCTGGACCGCCTGCGAGGCGGCTAGGTGATTGGTTGGGAATAAGAATCCCTTCCCCTGAGGGCTTCCGATTCCCAGGATTCACGTTCCTGGGGTTAACTGGCGGATGCCCCTTCGTCATTGAAACAATCGAGATGAGGATTTGTTCTAGCTTAGTGTTAAGGTCCCACGGATGGCGCCAACTTGTTGATGCAAAAGTTGGTTGATCCTTGTTAGACCCGAATTAGGCTTAATTCGGGTTGGCTGGGTACCAGTTCCTGCACCAAGTGAATCTTCTGGTTGGGATCCTGCACACTAAACGACACGCGTTAGGCTTACCGTGGGAGAGTTTCCCACGATTAGACTCAGGCGTGAGAGTAAGTAATCGATTTAGAGTTATATGTGAGTTTAGAGAGAATTGTGATACCTTTGTGGAACCCTTGGTGGTTCCTTTTATAGTCAGTGAAACCCTAGTGGGCTTTCACTGATCCTTCGGCCCCAAGGAAAAGATAAACACCAGAATTAGAATGATTGTAATCTTCTAATTCTGGTAGTGAATATCCTCTCTTAATGGGGTAAAGATATCCCTAGACAGGATATTATTCTGTCTAACCCTATGTCGGCCGTATCGGCCGTACCGGGCCGTGGGCCGCACACATGTGCGCGGTTACTGTTTACTCAGGCCCATAAACCTGACTGACATTATCCCACCCATACGTAATGGGCCGGATACGGGTAGTACCCTTGGGCCGGGTTAATGACCCGGCTGGGGACTATACGTCATCACGTAACCTACAAAAGTAACTTAGAAGACTTATCATTGTAGTTACGTCGATCAAGGATTTACTGTGGCACCTAATAAGCAACAATGAGAACGTAAAATACAAATTCAAAGTAAAAGAAAACAAACTGACAACTGTCATTTTCTACACGTCAGCTACACAAACAACTAGCATCATTGAACAGACGAGGTGATTCTCCTCTTAGGATTAAAATGTTAATGAAATCATATTCATCATAGTTTTAATTTGGTGGCCTATACAAGTGACTACTATCATTCAGAATAAGTAAGGTCATGACCATGAATAACTTATGTCAATCAGTGATTTACGTTGGTACATAAAGAGCAGAAAATAAAACAGAACACACTTTCGACTTAACTTCTACATCAACAACACTAACAATTTACTATCTATTAAATGTTTATGAAATCATATTCATCGCACCCTTTTATTCGTAGCCTATAAAGTAAATTAACTAGGTAAACATTTATCGTCTATCAATGATTTAGGCTGGCACTTAAAAGCAAAACTAATAGTGTAAACCTGACACCAAAATGTACAAATAATTTACATCAAGCAATCCTGCTCTCAGATACACTTGCTAAATCAAAATGTACACCATATCCACCCCAAAATTTTATTTATCAATAGTTCACTTAGAAGCCCCTTCTAGTGAGAAAAAATGGTCCACGTTCCACTTCTCTAGACCAAATAGCATTATATCATCTGTCCACATATTACTCCATATGAACACTAAATGTTTCATTGACGCCACCACTAACAAAAAGTATCTCAGATAAGTATCCTAATTTCCTAAAAATCTCAAAAATAAGGATCTACTTCAATAACCAGAACACAATTAACATCAAGAATCACATAATCTTGATAACCAACCAACCAACATTGATTTCAACACAAAGCAACCATCCCAGCATTAACATTAGCATTAAATACACCTACTTCTTTATACTTATGATAATTTCTCTAAAACATCATACTGAAACTAATTTACTATAGAGTACAAATATTACAGCTAACGTACGAGTCAATTTGTACCTTTTGTAGAAATTTATGTAATATCAAAAAATTACACAAAGCTTATTCAAATTACATCTAATTCATATACTTATCAGAATCTCCGGTAATACTTCAATCTAAACATAATTTAACACCAAAGTTAAACCTAACAGATCAAAATATATATAATTATAGCTACAGCTTATGTTTTAATAAAACAAAAAGCTACTCCTAACAAGCATTGTTTGCACCTAGAAGTAGTTTGTGGACAACAGAAAAGCTCGTAAGCCCATAAATAAGCCTAAAGAACACCCCCGATATACAATCTCAACACAAACTATGTACAATAATGAACTTGTACAATAATCCTAAAAAATCAACTTGAAATCATAATACTACATAAAAATTCCTTTCAATATCAACATTTTAAAGGCCTAATGTCAGGATTAAGGGGGTGTTTATTTAGGCTTATTTTAGCTACAAGCTTATGTAATTCCAACTTGTTTTTTATAAGCTCAAACTTTCTGACATATTTTGAGACCAATGGCTTATATGGTTTTAGGCTTGTGTTTGATAATATCATTTTTGTGGGTTATTTATACATAATGAACACCCCCTTAAGTTTGAAAAAATAAGAATATGAAACATAAGCCAAAAACCAAATAAGGAATAAGGCGTGGCTAATGTAAGTTTGTTTAAACCAAGATTATTTTGATATAAGCTCATAAGCCCACTAACAATAAGTTCCAAAAGGTAGAATTGAAAAGATGAAATTAGAAGACCTAATAATTATAATAGAAAAATGAATATATATATATATATATATATATATATATATATATATATATATATATATATATATATATATATATATATATATATATATATATATATATATATATATATATATATATATATATATATATATATATATATATATATATATATATATATATATATATATATATATATATATATATATATATATATATATATATATATATATATATATATATATATATATATATATATATATATATATATATATATATATACTAGTGGAAAAACCCGCCCGATGGGCGGGTATGACGTGTAATTATCGTTTTAATTTCTTTATCTAGCTAAATATTGGTTTTAAAAAATTCAATATCATTTCTTAGATGTTTTTAAGCATAGTAGGAATAGTTGTCAAATAGTTTTTGTTTTGTTATACGTAGTATTATCAAGTAATGATTGTGTTGCGCGAATTGAAGTTTAATTGCAAGATTAAAAATTGAAGAACTCGCGGCGTCTGTTATGAATATCTAGAAAAGAAATTAAGTAACGGTTAACGAAAAATAAAATCGTAACGTAATAAGCGCTTAGCGAGTGCATTAAGAACGAATAGGAATAAAAAAATTTGCTAAATATTTAAATAATTATGTTCAGATAATTCGGGTTATTCGAGTCAACCCGTGAACCGAACCGAATTTAAATTTAGTTTTGGTTAATATCTAGTTCGGTTCGTTTCGGTTTTTGAGTTGACCCAGAAAAAAATTAACCGAATCATCCGAACCGAATAAATCGAACAACCTAAAAACCGAACCGAACCGAAGGACATCCCTACTTCAGCCGTGTATATATTCTTTCTTTTCACGTTACAACCTTTTGGCAACTTTCCTTGATATTTTAAACGTTAAAGTCTTGCGAACATATGTGTTTCACTTCGATTGAAAAGATCCATGTGTCTGATAAAATCATTATTGATAATATAATAATGGAATTATTTTGTATATTTCTTAACTTAAAGTTATTGTGTTGATTAGTGAGTACTGCCAAACCCGTTTTCATTGAAGTCGTACTTTTAGAGTTACCAATATTCAGCACCTCGATTGCCCATGCTATTGAATTAAATAGAGGTTTATTGAATACCGTATATGATATTTTATCTCGAGTCTACTGATATGTAGACGTAGTTTTGTTTAGTCATCTATGCGAAATGTAGATGTCACACATAACTAATTGGTTCGTCCTTGTAATTTACAGGACATAACCATGAAATCTCCAATGGAGTTGATCAATGAACTCCCACCCATCAAAGTTGAAGGCAAAACTACAGTTTGTGAAGAATGTCTTTTTCTTACCCTCGATAAAATACTAATCTGTAAATTAGTCTAATCATTAAATTCATCACTTGGCTAATGCAAACAATTTGAATTACATTTTCTTGTTTTTTATAACTGCAGATGTTTTGTGCTTAATTGGAGGAGCATATAAGCTTAACCAGTTATACCTTGTATTTCCACAATACCTTTGTGTATAATTCCTTCGATTGTTATAGATGCGTCGCTTCCAACTTGGGTGCTCTTTTCTCATATCTGGCTACTTCAAAGTAGTTCTAGTTCCCCTATATTCAGCACGCATAGATATGTTATGTACTTGTGTGATTAGTTACAAACTTATGCACTCAAACAAAGCAGTTGTAGCATGAATTCATAATATAGTATGACAATCATACAATTTCCGCATTCTGAAAAAATGTTTTACCAGACAGAGAGTGGCATAAGAATCTTTTCCACTCGACGCAACCTTTGCTGCCTGGAATATATCTTTTGCTTTGAGACAACCGTCGTTTTAAAGCTCCAAGTCACCAAGCATGCATAGTGCATCTGGGTTTCAGACTTTCATGAAGCAATTACTCTTCAGCTAGACGTTTATGAAAAGCGGCTTCAGCCAAGGGTTCTGCCTCTTCTCTTTTTGCTCTTTCCAAGTGATCCATTGTTTTAATTAATTTTGCAATTTTTCTCCATTTCTTGTTTCCCTTTGACTTCCTCCTGTAGTGCTAAATCCATTAGCTCTTGGTTCATGATGTTCTTCTATATAGAAAAAAGAAGTCAATCCAAGAGTTTAAATCAAGATTTAGAAAATATAAAAGGTTAAAGCAAGTCAGGTCATGGTGAGTAAAAATGAAATTTAGTTAATATTCAACCTTTTTTAAAGGGATGCACAACATAGAAATTAGATATACAAACTAAACATTGAATAAAGCTATTTAAAAAATAGTATGGAGTGAAAATACATGTCAGGCTTCAACTGTTTCAACCCTCAGACCCATTTACCTAACCTGAATGTGGAAGCAACAATAATTTTTAAGTGACACCACATTTGAAATAGAATCAATTCCAAATTCCCCCCTTTTCATGAATCACGTTTTGAGTAACAGTCGTAAAGTTACATGAGATGTCATATGAATCAAGTTTTTGCTAAAAGTTGAAAGAGTGTGATTAAACAAATTAAAGCATATACATGATAACTTTGATTGGTTTATAGCATAAAGTCATCAATCACTTAGGTTCCCACGAAACTTTCACTACCACCAATTACTTATCGCAAAGAGCAGCTGATGAATTCACAAGATTAGCTAACACACATTTACACAACTTGTCACTGAAATGCATAACATTAATCATCAAAGTTGGGTTGAATTTTTCAAAGTCGACTCAAATCGAGGTCAACAGTGAACCTTTAAATGCAGCTACTTTTCTAATTAAAAATAGGAACTGTGGACTTCATACAGTGTTGCAAAAACTTATTGACGCCTAGGCGGTAAGAGGGCACTTTCCAATGCGCGTTAGAGGTAATAGGATATATTAGTTGGATTCGGTCAAAGTAGGGTCAAATTGTTCAAAGTTGGGTCAGACCGGTGTCCAATATTCAACATTTTAATTCCCTTAATTTTTTAGATTTGGTTAGGTTCAGTTCCAACTTCCAAGTGCATACACCACAATGACACCACCAATTTCAGATCTGCACAAAACAATAACAAAAATTTTCTAAAGAATATGAAACAAACCTATGAATTACTAACACCTATTATGAGATACTACTAATTGCTTGCATCAAAACCTGGTCCTAGTATACAATAATGATGTTACTAAGAGACGGATAGTATCTCAGCTATTATGAGATACTAATTGTTGGTACTGTAACACTATAGCTATTATGAGATACTAATTGTTGGTACTCTAACACTATATCCTCACAGTACTATTTTAGTGAAAGAACATCATCCATTTAAATATTTCAACCTCTAACTATAACTTTAAAGATTTATATCTAAAATCATTTAGTACCTCTTCTTCACATGGTACCAAACTTTGGCACAAAAATGGAATAGCTACTTCCTACTTCTGGTATTCTTTTAGTCACGTAAACTAATGCCAATGAATGTAAGCTTCCATTGTACATAGGGTTTCTGGTGCTTAGGTACTGGTAGCATGGTTTTCTAGTGCTTAGATAGCACACTGGTCTTCATCCATTTTAGGTACTATGTCTTATTACTTCGTAGCTTATATATTCCAACTTGCAGATTATATATGTAAGCTGAAATGATTCAGCCTTAAAATAAACGGATCCTATGGGTCGAAAGCTACTCAAATTTTATCGTGAATGGCTAGACACATGCAACTTATAATCTGTTATAACAAATCCAGCTACAATTATGTAATCTAAATCAAGTTTTCTAAATTTTTTCATCCTAGATTAACAGCAAGGAAAGCTTACCCCTTTCTAATTTGAGTCTGGACATCTCACTTTAGTTATG
The DNA here is from genome assembly GCA_025667525.1 of Glebionis coronaria. NCBI lineage: Eukaryota > Viridiplantae > Streptophyta > Magnoliopsida > Asterales > Asteraceae > Glebionis > Glebionis coronaria. The sequence goes on from CM046874.1 coordinate 384,705,082, forward strand.
TTTAGCTGCCACATGTTCATGATGCAGTCAAAGTAGAATATATGCCTGTAATACTTGGTGTTTCAGAACATTTTTTATTCAGGTTGTGTTCACGATAATGTCAAATATTTTGTTTAGTAAGGTGTCTAAGCTCAGGTGGAACCCTGATAATCAATTTGGTATTGTCCAACTTCATGAGTAGCTTTCCTGTCATGTGTCTACAAGATAACATACGCCACAAATGAGAAAATTCCCTACACAAACACACCTGGCACTATATAAAGATTGAATTAAAAAAAAACTAACCCATATGCAAGTTCCAAAAACAGACTTGGGGTGAATCAATAACTTCCTCACTCTGTCAATTTGAAGAAATAAGAAAAAGTAAAATAATTTTCTTAGAGATGCAACCAACAGGAGAGATCAAGTACCTGAAGATGATCATTTAGTCCAAGCAGCTCAGATAGTCGAACATAGAGTTGCTGAAATAGATATAGAATGCTTTGTCGCTAAACTAAAAACAGATTCAGGTATGAAAAAAGAAATTATTTCTTCCATTACCTTAGATGAATGCACTGGTTCGTCTCACACATAAGACTGACTGAAGTGTTGAAAAAATGTCAAAATTGGTTGGTCATGTATCTGCTTGCTAAGCAGATCGAAAGCTGTCAACAACAGCAAGTCGGTAAGCAAGATCAAGCTGCATCGTAGCAGTCTCTACAGCAACTTACAGTCTCTACATCGAATAGACCTGGACAACAATTGAAGTACACTCTCCATCACGCTTTTATCTGACTCCAACTCCTGTATTTTCCTTTCCACATCTAGACATTTCTGTTCGCTTTTTGCATCAGTTTGAATAAAAATTTCCTTCACCTCTCTAGCTTTATCCCCAATTCCAGCGACTAAAGTTTAGCATCGGCCAATTTATTTTGTGATGTACAATGAGCTTGTTTATTTTCTTTTGTTAGGCCCCATTAATTTCCTCTACCCAATAGGCCAATTATTTTCTCTACGTGATACATGGTCTAATTTAAGTTTATTTAATGAGAAGCATAAGTTTTACAAAAGCTTACCTCTTCAACAGATCAAATGCGATGAATATTTCAAGCAAACAGAAGCGCCATTGGATCAATAAAAATCAATGTTATTCTTTATTCTTTACTATTGATTTCAATTTCATTCTTGCATCAATTTGAGTCTGAAAATGAAATGTGAATCTGGTTCCTTGTTCTTGATGTAATTCTTCGGGCTATTGAAGCCTTCTCTGTTATAGACAATTGCTCCTAAGAAATTTGTTCCAGTAAGAAGATTCTTCATTAACGGCTGCGTCTGCTCCATCTTTTGTTGGAGGAATGTCACCATCAGTCCTAACAATAAATAAACCGAGCCATATGAATAACAAATGAGAATACAACTATCTAAATAACGTGTATGGAAATTTTGATTTCGAGTGTTCTTACATGTTATGCAACTGTGAGATATAAAGTAAACCTACAACTTTCAAGCTCATAGGGAAGACTGTGCACCCACTGTAGTTAGTAAGTCTTGAAACTGCAGGTTCTATAGCACATATGGTTATGGATCCGTCTTATGCAATACATGACACATCGGCCTGCATAATTCACAGCATCCGATTTTTATCATGCTAAATATGTGATATTTAATGTTTACGAATGGTGTTTAAAATTTTAAACACACAAATTGCCCATAGTTATGTATAAAACGTTGGAATGAAATTTATTCTCGGATGCAAATTATTAAGGGGTGTTTGGAATTGCCTGTAGAAACTGCATTTCAGCGTATTTCATGGTGCACAACATCAGGCATGTCTTGTGCTTTTAATCTTGCGAACGAACTCGTCTACGTGCATCTTTATCTCTGAACTTTTACGTTCCAAGCGAGATTCCCTAGGGGTTGAGGATTCTCCTTCACACGGTATATTGCCAAAGTATCCTAACAGAGATTTGTCTCCAATATCTTCCCATAGTTATCTATAAAACTTTGGAATGAAATTTATTCTCGGATGCAAATTATTAAAGGGTGTTTGGAATTGTATGTAGAAACTGCATTTCAGCGTATTTCATGGTGCACAACGTCAGGCATGTCTTGTGCTTTTAATCTTGCGAACGAACTCGTCTATGTGCATACTTATCTCTGAACATTTTACGTTCCAAGCGAGATTCCCTAGGGGTTGAGGATTCTCCTTCACACGGTATATTGCCAAAGTATCCTAACTGAGATTTGTCTCCAATATCTTCCTGAACAGAAATATCAACTTACTCAGAAATATGTTTTTATTTGAACTACAGATAGTCAAATATCATGCATAAGGAGATATTCTGAAAGTGGTTTCATTTTGATTGTCAACTTAATCATAAATATGGTTTCAAAAGATGTTCACATGAATACTACTTTGAATGCAGAAACTTTCATAATTGATTTAAAAGTCTCCATTTTTTTAAAAAGAGAAACAAAGGCATCCGTAAATAAATTGTGTAGCCAAGCGCCAAGGAGGACGCACCAAGTGGCATAGTAAGAATTAGAACAAATTAAAGATAATAGTAATATAGTTCCTCACCTTGGCTAAAGATGGTAGATCCAATTTTATTTTATTGCAAATTTTTGCTTTACCCACTATAGAATAGAGGATCAGAGAATGCTCAAAACTGCACTATTAACGATGCACATACTTATTAAGTTATGAGGTGGAGAAAAGTTAAAGGTAGCTTAATATTGTCCAAGGCCTGCAAGTTGTGTGCCTTTCTAGCAGTGGAATCCGATAGTCAATAAATAAACAAAAGTCAAAGAACAAAAATAGATTGCTTAAACTTCAACCTCGACAATCCTGACAACACACGCTCATGTGGCTATATGACACCAATTTTCCTGCCATGATCCAAAGCCACCTTTAATACTTCTGAGAGAATATTCAAACGTAGAAGTTGCTTAAGACATTCCAATATATCCAAAATTCTTACAGATAATCCTTGGATCTGATAACTAAACTGAAAAAAATACCTTTACAAAATAAGCAAAGTTATCATCCTGAATAATAACTTCTTTTTGTATGTTGAAACCAAAAAACCAAAACATACAAATATAACTGATAAGATGCATCTGCTTTATATACAGAAACACGACACCAGCTGTCATTAGCGAGATGGAAAAGAGTACTTTGGAAATGCAAATCGATAGTAGAGACATCAATATTCGAGATATTATTAACTTCCAAGCAAACAATGTAAGTTCCAAAAAGCGTACTTAAGTCGGCTAGACGCCTTCCCAATCACAAGGTCACAATCCCCTGGCCCTAATAAATCAGAACTTTGAACTTAACACTGACGGTAACAAATGGTCCTGAAGACCTGGTTGTGACAAAGTGCTAATAGGGGCTCAAAATGCTAGCACATGTCATTTACAGATTCATCAGGTTTAAGATAACAAATGAAACCTTAAACTTGAAATGTTACCAACTCTTTATCTTGTCATTTACCTGTTACTGGAAGAATCTTGATGATGTTAGAATCACCTGTTAAAGTTGCAAAAACAGTGTTAGTATCAATGTATCCAAACATAAATACCCCAGTACCAGCACCACAAGACATTACATTTAGTTTGGAACTTATTATTGCTAAAGATCAGCAAGTCAATGTCAAATTTGAACTCATAGCTAAAATCTATAATAGTCAATAATAGTATATAAGGAAAAAACAAACCTTGGAGCATCTCTTTAGCTCTTCTAGCTTGGAAAAACCTCAATTAACTTGTCACATATTCAGACTATTTAAGGCTCAGCCGCATCATCACTTTCAGAATTAACTTGCGAGTAAACTTGTACCTTAACTGAAAAAGGATAACATGTAAAACTACTTCAGATAGCTACCGGTCATGTTCAATCAGAGAAAAACAAATGATAATTGGTTTGGCATACAGATTATAAACAATTACTTGAGTATGTTATGGAGGTCTCAAAATGATATGCTAACTCCAGTGCCTAGGTGCAAATATATCCCCCGAATAATGGGTCGGTACAACATGCCTCATCCTAATTGTATAGAGTTTTATGAGGATTATTTTTGCATAGCATCACGTATCTTATAGAATCACGTATCTTATTTTGTGTAGAGTTTAGATCATCCTATGTGTACTATATCAAAAGATACACAAACAAAAAACAAATTGGATAAGATGAAGAGGTAAAACAATAAAGACAATTAAGACAATTAAGATGATAAAATAATCAAATTAACATCTCATATTTGTTAAAAAAATGCAGAATAAAACCAAAATCTTTTAATGCAGAATGTTCGTATCTTATAGAATCACGTATCTTATTTTGTGTAGAGTTTAGATCATCCTATGTGTACTATATCAAAAGATACACAAACAAAAAACAAATTGGATAAGATGAAGAGGTAAAACAATAAAGACAATTAAGACAATTAAGACGATAAAATAATCAAATTAACATCTCATATTTGTTAAAAAAATGCAGAATAAAACCAAAATCTTTTATGACTGCGTTGGTATACCTTTTGTGTATAGATTTTGTTGTGTGCTTGAATAAAGATCCTCAACTTGTAATTATTCTAACCTTAATTCTTGCATTTTTTGGAAGACTTAAAAAAGATATCTAGCGCCGATTATGATTCTAAAGCAGCAGGAATTATTGTTTTAGGTTTTTTTGATGGTTTTGTAAAACGAATACAAAGATGGGAAGATTTCTGTTGGACATGAATATAAGCCGGGCATAGGACACGACCCGAATGATGATTACGGCCCGAATCATGTTGACGTGGATTAATGGCTGCTTATGTGGCATATCCCTCCTCTTATATATATATATATATATATATATATATATATATATATATATATATATATATATATATATATATATATATATATATATATATATATATATATATATATATATATATATATATATATATATATATATATACACTTTGAGGTCGATATTAGTTCTGGAGTGCAATTTAGGATTAAACTCGTCGAATATTTTTCCATTTTTTGGTGCCATGTTTTGCAACTCTCTATCTCTCTTGTGTTTTCTGAAAAAACCTAATTATATTCGGCCGATGATGATGGTGCTGGTAAGCTTGGAGGGAAAAGTTGAGAAGAAAAAAGCCGGGTGTGATTGGGCTTGGTTTTTGGAGTGGGTGGTCATTGGCTCATCGGGAGTAATGTTGTAATTATTTAACTATTAATTATATTTGTAAGGACTTTTAATATTTGTATTATGTGATGTTTTAATTGTAGAATAAAATGATAAGGTATTTTAATGATAAAATTTAATATAAATGTTATAATTACATGTTTTAAGTTTTTATTTTTACTATGTATATTTTTTTGGTTGTAAAAATAGCTTAATGATATTGTAACTTGAAATTTCAAGTATTTAATAAAAAAATGTTCAAATATTTTATAAGGGAGTATGATACACACCATTAGATCTAATCAATGGTTAAGATTAAATCCATAATTCTTTCTTATTTCTCATTTATTAAGAATTCTTTTAAGGATTGATTTCTATCAAATTTCATATTCAGCGTAGTTGTGAGTCATGTTCTTTGTTCTCATTTCCTTCCATTATTGTTAGCTATTTAGCATTTCTTTCCAAATTTTTTAATCCTTATCAGTTGTCTTTCACAAAACCGAGAAGAATATATATAAAAAAAGAGCCATGATGTGACAATCTAACATTTTCAGGTAGTGAATTATTTTCTCGTATAATATTTTGAAACTTATTTTTGTGTTGGTTGACGAACTCACAATTTACGGATTTAATTTTGGGCTTACGTGCATAATTTAGCGTCCTTTACGATTAAACCGGAAACCTTAGGATTACGTATTTACGTTTTTGAACTCCGTTTTTGATGAGACAAATTATATTGGATTCGTTTTGTGACGTTGATTCATAATTTATAAAAACGTTTTTCGTGAAACGACCCGAGGGCACGCAAATCAAGAAAACTAGAATCGAGGAATACCCGTAAATTAGTGAGGTGGAACAAAATACATTATCCCACCCCACTAGCTCATATGGGACGGCACAACATGACACCACATCAATATGTGGCATCATGTTAACTTGTTATTTACAAGTGTAAGACTAAGCTTACACTTTAAGCCACTTACTAGCTAAAACCATCAACTACTCACACATACCATTTTCACTCATGTAAACAACCTCAAAATCCTCTCAATACCACCACCTTGCCGTCCACTTTCAAGAACACACACCCCTCTTTGATCTTTTCTAGCCATGAAATACTTGTTATCTAGCTCTATCATGGAGTTACCTTGAAGCCTTGATCATTTGGTGGCCATATTAACAACAAAGGAGGTGATTTGCTTGTGTCCTAGGGCTGAATTCTCAACTATTGTTCTTGGTATTTGATGATCTTGAAGTTACTTTTGGTGTTCATCAAGTTCTTGTCTTCCAAAAACAAGAAATACTCTTGGTTGGTAAAGAAGATCATCCTCTCCATTTTCTCTTGTTATTTTTGTAAAGAACAAATGTATTTTCTTTCTTATTGTATATGTATATGATGAATATATGATGATAAAAATGTTGTGTGGGGATCAAGTGTTGATAAATATGCTTAAAAAGGTTAATAACTATAAGAAATAAGGCTAAAATCATGCTTATTTAGTTGGCTGTATAAAAACAGTATGTAACTAAAACTTGAACTGATAAACTTGCATGGTATAATCCATTTACAGTAAGTACAAGATGTTATACACATGTGAGAGTTGGCCATGCAATGGAATCATTATAATGAGTGAGATATGATCAAAACAAGATGAGTGTGCTAATCTGAATAAGCTGTTTTCTAGGGACTGTTAAGCATAGATAAACTTAAAATGAGTAGTAGCTATAGCTAAGTTAAATGTAGCACATAATATGAAGATCATGCCATCCAAAAATGAGCTTCTAATTCATTATAGAAATCTAGATATGATAAAAATGATGAAGATGAAAATAAAAATCAGATTTTGAGAATTAATGTTTATTATTATTATATAAGCACTCAAATTTTATTGTATAAAATGTAAAATAAAAACCCACTAACTTATGAAATTTATTTAAATAAATATGTAAAAGTTTAAATAAATGGATAAATTATATAAATGGTAGTGGAATAATACTTATAAGTAACAAAAACTATAAACTTGATTTTTACGACTTTTTCGGCTATTACCGTAAAATTAACGTTTTTCACCAATTAAAACGTAGACGATCAAACCCATCTAATGTAAAGTTTTTTTTAAAATTAATATACTGATATATAAGTAACTAATACAAGTAAAAACCGATAAAACCCGAACTATAGGACATACGGACATTAACGAGCTAATTAAGCATATTGGACTAATAATTGGACTAAATAAGATAAACACTTATAAAAAGAACTTATTGGGCTTAACCCATTTGGGCCCAACATGGAAAGTATAGATATTGATAATATAAGTATAAAATGGATTAAAACAAGTTAAAGAACTTATAATAAGCTTATTGGAATTAAAAACATGTAAATAGGTAAATAGGTAAAACTAATAAACTAGTAAAAAGTTACCAATACATAAACACTAAAATGAGTAAACAAGGATATATAAACCCACTTGATCATCATCATATGTACAAAATCATCATATGTATATTTTTATTTTGATAGAGTCATTGGACAAAGTCTAAGACCGATTATTATTTATATAGGTTTCCGTGACCGAAGCACGCCCGTAGCCGATAATCCGCCTTTCATTATCAACGTGAGTTCATAGCCTCGCACTCTTTTAAATGTTTTATAAAATGATTTGTAAACCCGCGAGGGAGATAACATGCTAGATTTTGATAAAAATAGAACACAAGTAGTCCCGATGGTATGCTTAATGATATGGACCCGAATGATGCTATGACCCTATAAACGAGACAAAAAGGATTATTAGTAGTTAGGTTATGTCACTTAAAGTCCCATTAGCATGAATTGTGAACTACCGGGATTTGGTAGACGCTTATGCATTTGATAGTACTATTTGGGGACGATCACCCCAGTTCGCGCCTTGACGGTTGATCCCCGTCGTACCACATTGATTGGTAAGCGAATTTATGTATGAGAAGATTCCATAGCGTGATTTTTGTGACGACACGCTAACTTAGATGGGCAAATTGTTTGTCGGGTTCGCGGCCCGCTGTTTTCATAGTAAGGTAACATTGTCATGCGGCTAATAATAATCCTAAAACCTATATACAAAACGATAACGACGCTAATAACGATGAAAATATTACCTATTATGGTAATATTGAGGCTACGGTCTCATGGACGGTTTAAGATGTATGCTTGATTTATATATTGCCTGACTAGCAATACGTGGACTTACTTCCGATATTATACTTGTGTTCTGATTTTAACGATTGTTTTATATAACGGTTTTTATTAAACTCTATGAATTCACTCGGCATTCGCTGATATGATTTTTGCATGTTTTTATCTCAGGTGCTTGAAGGTAATCCGGATGGAGATCGACTCTGATGGCCCACATAATATTAAAAATGTTCATTCGATCTATGTTTTGTAAACTTAATGACCTGTATAATTTGGGACATGTTGTACACTTTAAAACTTTTTATCGAATGAATGTATGTTAAACCTTGTACAACCATTTTTATGTGTTGTCTATGATTGGAGTTATTGTGCTATCCCGTAACACTCTAAAAGACCCTTCCGCTGTACCAATACGAAAATTGAGAGTGTTACAGTTTGGTATCAGAGCTCTCGTTATAGAGAACAAAAGATTTTAAAAACCAAGGTTTTGAACAAAACTTTTCAAAATCTTTTGACAATGAACATTTGAGAAAATATTTGAAAAATCTATTGACTATAACGGTGCCAGAGATCTCCGACGTTACCAACAAGCCCTATTGAGAAGATATATATTTTGATATATATAATTTAATTTATATATATGTATATATCGTGATTTCATTATGTAATTGTTTAACTAGTATGTTATCCTAATACGAGATATATATATAAATGCAGATTGTCATGGCTGACCCTAATATTCCTGTAGAAAACCATGCTATTCCCGAACCTAATGTAGATGATGATCCTTATTTAGACTTAGTAGATTATGATATGGATGATGAGGAGGAACCATTTGAGGATCCCGAGCCCGAGTTAGGACTAGGAGATCAGATTGCCCCTCAGGTTGACTTAGTAGAGAATGAGATTGATAATGTTGATATAGAGAATGATGAGGAGATTGGGTTAGATAATTTAGATGATGAGATCGACGACGAGGATGTCGAGGAGGATGTAGGTATAGACGATGAGGTTGGTGACGATGAGGAAGCTGAGCTTATCTATCCTTATGATGTTCCAGAGGGCGAGCCTTTACCCCCACCAGTTTATTTGTCTGATTCTGAGGTTGAGTTACCTAGGGATGAAATGTCTGAATCGTCTGAATCTGATTCTGAATCAGAGGAGGATGAGGATGACATTGCACCTGACGGTACCGATGGTATTGCTACTCGTAGACGTGAGATAGGAGAGTCGTCTAGTACTCGAGAGGCTACTCATATTGATGGTCTTGCACCATGGGCCTTGAGACGTGATCTAGATGCTTCCCGTGTTAAGAGTAGTATGACAGAGATTGGATTAGGTGTTGTTTAGACTCAAGTTTCTTATTTGGAGTCGAAGACTAAGGTTGGCAAGAAAGAGCGGGAATTGCCTAGTTTGGATTTGACTGATGTAGAGCGTGGTTTGAATGAGGCTTTTAGGAGGTTATCGGTGTTAGAAAGTGGTGAGTTTGCTGCTATGAAGAGAAAGGTGAATTCTATGGAGATTCAGTTGAGTGTAGCTCGTGCGATGTGTGAGAAAGCTGAGAAGGAGTTGAATATATCCGTGGGATGGAATAGTAGATTTTATGCTGACATGGTTGAAAGAGGAGTGATCCGTAAGCGCCCAGCTGAAGATGTGTCTAGTGATCGTTCGACGAAGATTCAGAAGACGATGGATGATGGACCATCTGGCAGTTCTCAGTAGACCAGTCTGTATTTAGTAGTGACCTTTGTATCTTTTGTACTTTTGTAGCTTTGACTGAACCGACTTGTTAGTAGTAGACTTGGCACGAATTTTGAGTGTATATAGTGCTAGAACTTTGATATGGGATGTACTAAGACAATACTTTTGTTTCAAATCGAATGAAATATGTATCTTGTCTTGAATTCCATATTGTGCCTTATTTGTATCTTGATTTTGAATTCAATCCATATTATATGAATCCTTTGTTGGATGAATGCTTAATACTTTGAAATTGTGAATTTATAGAACTATGCCGCCCAAGAAGGCTGTGACTGAGGATGATGTACGTAGGATTATTACGGAGCAAGTTACCGCATCTATGACTGAATTTATGGCAAATGCTAGAAATGAAGCTGGCGGTAGTGGAGCTGGCGGTAGTGGAGCTGGCGGTAGTGGAATTGGCGGTACTAATGTGAATGTGAATGCTAATAATGTGAATGTTAATGCTGGAGGAAATGTAAGAGGACTTGGAACTAATGCACCTGAAGTTGGTGGCTGTACTTATGTGACGTTCATGAAGTGTGAACCTCTACCTTTTAATGGAACTGAAGGTGCTGTAGGATTAAGCCAGTGGATTGAGAAGATTGAGTCGGTGTTTCGGATTAGTAAGTGTAAGGAGGAAGATAAGGTGACTTTTGCTATGGCTACTCTTAAAGGTCGTGCGTTGACTTGGTGGAACGGGAGAATTGCTTTCATGGGTCTTGATGCTGCTAATGCTACTCCTTGGGCTGAAATTAAGAAGTGGATGACTTTGGAGTTTTGTCCTCGTAGTGTGATTATTAGGTTAGAACAAGAGTTGATTCATTTGAGAATGAAGGGTGTGGACATTGATAGTTATACAAACCGATTCCATGAGTTGGCCTTGCTATGTCCTCGATTGGTTGAACCCGAAGAGATCCGAATTGAGCAATATATTAAAGGGTTGACCAGGAATATCCGGGGGGACGTGACATCATCTAAACCACTGACCATTGATGATGCTGTTCGAATGGCTTACCAACTCATTGGACAGATAATCCAGGATAGGGAAGATGAAGCCCGTGTTGGTGAGAAAAGAAAGGGAGACGGTGATCGTATAGATAGAGGTGATAATAGGAAGAATTTCAATCGCCGCCAGAACCAGAGAAAGGGGAATGCAAATGCTCTTACCAACAATACACCGCACAACGATGATAGATGTCCTAAGTGTGGCAACAAGAGGCATGCTGGCGACTGCTGGAAGTGCCGAAATTGCGGAAAGCTTGGACACAAGGTTGAAAGGTGTAAGAAGGGAACCATTTGCTTCAACTGTAATGAAGAAGGTCATAGGAAATCGGAATTCCCCAAGTTGAAAGCGATTGTACCTGGAAGAAACCCCCAGGGTGGTATCTATCAACTTGGAACAATTGAGGTAAAGAAAGAGGATCCAAATGTCGTTACCGGTACATTTTTACTCAACAATCATTATGCTGTTGCTTTATTTGATTCGGGTGCTGATAGGAGCTTTGTATCCACTAAATTTAGTGCCCTTATTGACATTGAACCTGTTGAGATAAATACTAGTTACGAGGTGGAATTGGCTAATGGTAAATTAGTGAAAACTAATAAGCTATTAGAAGGATGCTCTCTAAATCTCTTAAACCATTCCTTTCCGATTGATTTGATGTTGATATAATTAGGTAGTTTTGATATTATTATTGGTATGGATTGGTTGTCGTTGAATAATGCTACTATTTTATGTGGAGAGAAGAAGGTTAAGATTCCTCTTAAGAATAGGACGTTAGTAATTGATGGTAATCGAGGTGAATCTCGTTTGAAAATCGTTTCATGTATTAAATTCCAAAAGTACATCAGGAACGGTTGTGAGTTATTCTTAGCTCAAGTGACCGGGAATGAGTCTAGGGAGAAACGATTGGAAGATGTACCTATTATTTGTGAATTTCCTGAGGTATTTCCTAAAGATTTACCCGGACTTCCACCGATAAGGCAAGTAGAGTTTCGAATCGATTTAAGTCCTGATGCTGCACCGGTGGCACGTGCGCCTTACCGATTAGCCCCTTCTGAATTAAAGGAGTTATCTGAACAACTTAAGGAGTTGTCTGATAAAGGTTTTATTCGACCGAGCTCGTCGCCTTGGGGAGCTCCAGTCTTGTTCGTTAAGAAGAAGGATGGATCTTTTCGTATGTGCATTGATTATAAGGAACTGAATAAGTTGACAATTAAAAATCGATATCCTTTACCTAGGATTGATGATTTGTTTGACCAACTACAAGGATCTAGTGTGTATTCTAAGATAGATTTGCGGTCTGGATATCACCAACTTCGCGTCCGAGAAGAAGATATTCCTATAACTGCATTTAGAACTCGTTATGGAACTATGAATTTCAAGTAATGCCATTTGGGTTAACTAACGCACCTGCGGTTTTCATGGATTTAATGAATCGAGTGTGCAAGCTCTACTTGGATAAATTTGTGATTGTGTTTATTGACGATATTCTAATCTATTCTAAGAATGAAGATGAACATAGAGAACATTTAAGGATTGTTTTGAATTTGTTGAAGGATGAAAAGTTGTATGCTAAGTTTTCGAAATGTGATTTCTAGTTAGATTCTGTGCAATTTCTTGGTCATGTGATTAACAAAGATGGAATTCATGTTGATCCTGCAAAGGTTGAAGCCATTAAGAATTGGTCTGCACCGACAACGCCAAAGGAAGTGCGACAGTTCTTAGGATTGGCTGGCTATTATAGGCGATTCATTAAAGAATTTTATTTGATAGCTAAACCCTTGACTAAGCTTACCCAGAAGAATAAACCTTTCGTTTGGGGAAGTGATGAAGATGGAGCATTTCAGAGATTGAAGCAAAAATTATGTAGTGCGCCAATTTTATCATTACCCGACGGTAGTAAGGATTTTGTAGTGTATTGTGATGCATCTCTTAGAGGCTTTGGAGCTGTTTTGATGCAGCGAGAGAAAGTGATAGCTTATGCTTCTAGGCAATTAAGGAAGAATGAGGAGAATTATACTACTCAAGATCTTGAGTTAGGAGCTGTAGTCTTTGCTCTTAGGTTGTGGAGACATTATCTGTATGGCACCAAGTGTACGGTATTCACAGATCACAAAAGCCTACAGTATATTCTCGACTAGAAGGAATTGAACATGAGGCAACGAAGATGGATAGAGTTGTTAAGTGATTATGATTGTGATATAAAATATCACCCAGGAAAAGCCAATGTTGTTGCCGATGCGTTAAGTAGGAAAGATAGAGAGCCTATCAGGGTACGTTCTCTAGTCTTGACCGTGCACAATAATTTGCCTGAGCAAATTAGAAATGCGCAAATAGAAGCTTGTAAGAAGGAAAATTTTGTTAATGAAGGGTTCCGAGGAGAAGGAGATCCTTTAGAGGTTAGAGCTGATGGAGTAAAATGCTTAAGAGGTCGTATGTGGATACCTAAGTTTGGAGGCTTAAGAGATTTGATTATGTTAAAATCCCATAAATCTAAGTATTCCATTCATCCGAGATCTGATAAGATGTACCATGATTTGAAGAAGTTGTACTGGTGGCCGAATATGAAAGCTGATATAGCTATGTATGTTCTTCAATGCTTGACTTGTGCTAGAGTTAAAGCTGAACATCAAAAGCCATCAGGACTACTTCAACAGCCAAAGATTCCTGAATGGATGTGGGAGCGAATTACGATGGACTTTATCACCAAGCTTCCTAGAACATCATCTGGAAACCACTCGATTTGGGTTATTGTCGACAGACTGACCAAATCAGCACACTTCATTCCGGTTAAAGAGCAGTTCTCACTGGAGAAGCTGACTCGTATATACCTTGAGAATGTTGTATGCAAGCATGGAGTGCCTGTATCGATCATTTCAGATCGAGATCCTAGATTCGCATCGAATTTTTGGAAATCTCTCCAAAGATCTTTGGGAACTAATCTCGACATGAGCACTGCTTATCACCCCCAGACTGATGGGCAGAGTGAAAGGACGATACAAACACTAGAAGATATGTTGAGAGCTTGTGTGTTAGATTTTGGTAAGAATTGGGATAAACATTTGCCGTTAGCAGAGTTTTCGTATAACAATAGTTACCATTCTAGTATTAAGGCTGCACCGTTTGAAGCTTTGTATGGTAGGAAGTGTAGATGTCCTGTATTTTGGAGTGAAGTTGGGGATACCCAGCTCACGAGACCATAATTGATCCGGGAAACTACGGAGATGATAGTTCAGATTAAGAATAGGTTGTTGACTGCCCGTAGACAGAAAAGTTACGCGGATGTGCGGCAGAAGCCAATGGAGTTTAAAGTGGGTGACCGAGTAATGTTGAAAGTATCGCCATGGAAAGGCGTTATAAGATTTGGAAAGCGAGGAAAATTGAATCCCCGTTATATTGGACCCTTTAAGATTTTATCTAGAGTAGATCCGGTGGCTTACAAACTAGAGTTACCCCCAAAACTTCATGGTGTTCACAACACATTCCATGTATCTAATCTAAAGACATGTCTAGCAGTGAGTGATGAGAAAATTTCATTAGATAAGGTTCGAATAGATGGGAAGTTGCATTTTATCGAAGAGCCCGTAGAGGTTATGGATCGTGAGGTAAAGCAACTGAAACAAAGTCGGATACCTATTGTCAAGATCCGATGGAATTCAAAGCATGGATCGGAGTATACTTGGGAACTAGAGGATGAAATGTGGAAGAAATATCCGCACCTCTTTGATTTCAATAAGAAACGGACATCCAAATGAAATGGATCACGAGGACGTTGATCCCTTTTAGGAGGAAAAGCTGTGACAATCTAACATTTTCAGGTAGTGAATTATTTTCTCGTATAATATTTTGAAACTTATTTTTGTGTTGGTTGACGAACTCACAATTTACGGATTTAAATTTGGGCTTACGTGCATAATTTAGCGTCCTTTACGATTAAACCGGAAACCTTAGGATTACGTATTTACGTTTTTGAACTCCGTTTTTGATGAGACAATTTTTATTGGATTCGTTTTGTGACGTTGATTCATAATTTATAAAAACGTTTTTCGTGAAACGACCCGAGGGCACGCAAATCGAGAAAACTAGAATCGAGGAATACCCGTAAATTAGTAAGGTGGGACAAAATACATTATCCCAACCCACTAGCTCATATGGGACGGCACAACATGACACCACATCAATATGTGGCATCATGTTAACTTGTTATTTACAAGTGTAAGACTAAGCTTACACTTTAAGCCACTTACTAGCTAAAACCATCAACTACTCACACATACCATTTTCACTCATGCAAACAACCTCAAAATCCTCTCAATACCACCACCTTGCCGTCCACTTTCAAGAACACACACCCCTCTTTGATCTTTTCTAGCCATGAAATACTTGTTATCTAGCTCTATCATGGAGTTACCTTGAAGCCTTGATCATTTGGTGGCCATATTAACAACAAAGGAGGTGATTTACTTGTGTCCTAGTGCTGATTTCTCAACTATTGTTCTTGGTGTTTGATGATCTTGGAGTTACTTTTGGTGTTCATCAAGTTCTTGTCTTCCAAAAACAAGAAATACTCTTGGTTGGTAAACAAGATCATCCTCTCCATTTTCTCTTGTTATTTTTGTAAAGAACAAATGTATTTTCTTTCTTATTGTATATGTATATGATGAATATATGATGATAAAAATGTTGTGTGGGGATCAAGTGTTGATAAATATGCTTAAAAAGGTTAATAACTATAAGAAATAAGGCTAAAATCATGCTTATTTAGTTGGCTGTATAAAAACAGTATGTAACTAAAACTTGAACTGATAAACTTGCATGGTATAATCCATTTACAGTAAGTACAAGATGTTATACACATGTGAGAGTCGGCCATGCAATGGAATCATTATAATGAGTGAGATATGATCAAAACAAGATGAGTGTGCTAATCTGAATAAGTTGTTTTGTAGGGACTGTTAAGCATATATAAACTTAAAATGAGCAGTAGCTATAGCTAAGTTAAATGTAGCACATAATATGAAGAGCATGCCATCCAAAAATGAGATTCTAATTCATTATAGAACTCTAGATATGATAAACATGGTGAAGATGAAAATAAAAATCAGATTTTGAGAATTAATGTTTATTATTATTATATAAGCACTCAAATTTTATTGTATAAAATGTAAAATAAAAACCCACTAACTTATGAAATTTATTTATATAAATATGTAAAAGGTTAAATAAATGGATAAATTATATAAATGGTAGTGGAATAATACTTATAAGTAATAAAAACTATAAACTTGATTTTTACGACTTTTTCGGCTATTACCCTAAAATTAACGTTTTTCGCCAATTAAAACTTAGACGATCAAACCCGTCTAATGTAAAGTTTTTTTTAAAAGTCATATACTGATATATAAGTAACTAATACAAGTAAAAACCGATAAAACCCGAACTATAGGACATACGGACATTAACGAGCTAACTAAGCATATTGGACTAATAATTGGACTAAATAAGATAAACACTTATACAAAGAACTTATTGGGCTTAACCCATTTGGGCCCAACATGGAAAGTATAGATACTGATAATATAAGTATAAAATGGATTAAAACAAGTTAAAGAACTTATAATAAGCTTATTGGAATTAAAAACATGTAAATAGGTAAATAGGTAAAACTAATAAACTAGTAAAAAATTACCAATACATAAACACTAAAATGAGTAAACAAGGATATATAAACCCACTTGATCGTCATCATATGTACAAAATTATCATATGTATATTTTTATTTTGATAAATTCATTGGACAAAGTCTAAGACCGATTATTATTTATATAGGTTTCCGTGACCGAAGCACGCCCGTAGCCGATAATCCGCCTTTCATTATCAACGTGAGTTCATAGCCTCGCACTCTTTTAAATGTTTTATAAAATGATTTGTAAACCCGCGAGGGAGATAACATGCTAGATTTTGATAAAAATAGAACACAAGTAGTCCCGATGGTATGCTTAATGATATGGACCCGAATGATGCTATGACCCTATAAACGAGACAAAAAGGATTATTAGTAGTTAGGTTATGTCACTTAAAGTCCCATTAGCATGAATTGTGAACTACCGGGATTTGGTAGACGCTTATGCATTTGATAGTACTATTTGGGGACGATCACCCCAGTTCGCGCCTTGACGGTTGATCCCCGTCGTACCACATTGATTGGTAAGCGAATTTATGTATGAGAAGATTCCATAGCGTGATTTTTGTGACGACACGCTAACTTAGATGGGCAAATTGTTTGTCGGGTTCGCGGCCCGCTGTTTTCATAGTAAGGTAACATTGTCATGCGGCTAATAATAATCCTAAAACCTATATACAAAACGATAACGACGCTAATAACGATGAAAATATTACCTATTATGGTAATATTGAGGCTACGGTCTCATGGACGGTTTAAGATGTATGCTTGATTTATATATTGCCTGACTAGCAATACGTGGACTTACTTCCGATATTATACTTGTGTTCTGATTTTAACGATTGTTTTATATAACGGTTTTTATTAAACTCTATGAATTCACTCGGCATTCGCTGATATGATTTTTGCATGTTTTTATCTCAGGTGCTTGAAGGTAATCCGGATGGAGATCGACTCTGATATAATATTAAAAATGTTCATTCGATCTATGTTTTGTAAACTTAATGACCTGTATAATTTGGGACCTGTTGTACACTTTAAAACTTTTTATCGAATGAATGTATGTTAAACCTTGTACAACCATTTTTATGTGTTGTCTATGATTGGAGTTATTGTGCTATCCCGTAACACTCTAAAAGACCCTTCCGCTGTACCGATACGAAAATTGAGAGTGTTACACATGATATAATTAACAAACATGGATGAGATGGAGGAATATTTTATCCAAGGATAAAATGCTACCCATTTGTAAGTTTTTATGTAAATTTTTTACATCAAACACCTCTTGTATATGAGTATTATTAATCATTTGTTAAACCGTTTCAAATCTTATCAATTATTTAGTACATTATTTAATTTTTTAGTCTAACTAATGCACATATCATTTAATGATATAACAGACCCACAACAATGGTGACTCATTGTGACCCTTATATGGGTATGAAAATTTGATACGATCGAGGATGCATGGCTTTTTTGGATAAATTATGGTGGACGAATTGGTTTTAGTGTTCGCAAGCAATGGTATAATAAGAATAAAAGTAATGGTACATTATCATCTATGAGCTTAAAATATTTAATTCATGTTTCTGTACTAAAATGGGGAACGGTGGGTTGGCGGTAACTGGTGGTCTGGAGGCTCACGGCTCCAAAACCCTCACGGCTCGCGACTCCCCCTCCTCTTGCGTTATCACCTCATCCGCCATATTTACCAATCATAAAAAGTGACACGTGGACCATTTTTTTGCTCATCACTCTTCAACGAGATGTGGTGTCATACCATTTTCATTACTTCTCTACTTTTTCGGCACTACACCACCCATAACCCAACCGTTACCGGCTCTCTGATCCTTATGTTTGATCAAATGACACATAAAGAAAGGCCTATGCCTTTTGTTATCAATTTTTATCTGTTGTTGCAACTGTTACTAAATTGAAACATTATTCTCATTCACTTGATCTACAATTAGCTGTTGTTATTTGTACCATACCGTTAGTGTAAATGTTACGATATTTAATCTACACATTCTTGTATGTTTTGTTGATGAAAAACGTGTAACTTGTAATACATAACGTAAAATATACAAGTTACTTGTAATCACATTTTGTTTCAACATACTTCTCATATTACTAAATTTTTCTACACTTATATGATATTGTAGAAATCTACAAAACACAAAATGGAAAATATACATACCCATATATCTGATGTACAAAGTCAACCCTCATGTATATTTAATGTTTACGTAAGATATTGGACACGAGATTTGGTATTTATGACAAAACCAAAAGTCAGCTCCCACGGACCCAAATCGTATAAAGACGGACCCAAATTAATTTGGGTTTGCGAGGCCCGTACACTGCTGAGCTTGGTGCCTATAAATACCAAGCATTCTCCAAGCTTATACCTCACCCATTTCTATCATAATCTCTATATAAATGATCTTCTATCACACACTTCTTCTCTCTAACATGTAGATCTTTTATCTATACTTATTCTTCTCTTAGTGTTTCTCTTTTAGATATGGAGATCACTTAGGTTAAATGCAAGACATCCGAGATCAAGTTACATCTCGGCACCATGTCTAAGATCTCTCTTCTCATATCTCTAACTCTTGAAGATCACCATCAAGAAACCTCTCCAAGGTTTGATCCCTCATTGCTTAATTGTGTGGATATATTAAGTGTCACCTATACATCCACCATTGGTATATCTATACATCTATTACTTGTGTAATAGTTTGGTTAGTATTTATTGATAACAAAGTTGGATGGACCGCGCTTAACCCGAATTAGGCTTAACTTGGGTGTTGAGGGCTCTGACTCTTGCATCAAGTGAACTTGTATGAAGACCCTGCACACTAAATAAAAACACCATTAGGCTTACCGTGGGAATGTATCTCACAATTAAACTCCAGCGTGGGAGTAAGTAATCGGTTTGATTAGGATAATTGGTGAGAGTTGTGGGTATAAAGTAAATCGTAGCATTGTGGAACCTCGGGGGTTCCTTATATACCCGGTGAAACCCTAGTTGGGCTTTCCTAACCTTGCAGCCTATGTAAGAGATAATTACCATTACACGGGGATCCTTATCATTTAAATAAGGAGAGTGTGTATCCTCTTAACTTAGGTGATTCATAGTCCTAATTAAACTATAATTATGTCTGACACTGACTGCGTGCGGCCAGAGTGTGGTTTCTATGAAACCGCATGCGACAGCGGCTTATTGGGCCTCGTGGGCCTTAACGCTGTTTGTCACAACCCATGCGAAATGGATTCGATACGGGTAGTACCTGTGGGTCGGGCTTATAGCCCAACTGGGGACTATACGTCATCATGTCCCATTAGTCCAGTAGTCGCAGGGCGTGCCGCAGCTACTAGACTATAGAACTAATGCAGTCGCACACAAGATTACACTTGAAACTGAGTTAGTGACAAAAAAGGAGCGTACCAAAAAAATTTCAAAAGTTTCCCGCCAAAAACCTATACCTACTTCCTCCCTTTTATCCACTTACTTGGTAAATGTGAAAAATGCAGGATACGTCAGCTAGTCGATTCATCTTCCACCATTAGATTGTGCAAGTGGACGACACGCGACGTGCATCCTTGTGTCTGAACAATTAACCTTTAGAGGTACAAATTACACCAACCTCCTTTTCACTGTGTTATAGACAGTAAAATTTCCTTGCCGCCATTAACAAACCTTTAGATCTATTACAAAAACCATAAAAAACAGAGAAGAACCCTCCGACCTTACACTTTCCCCACACTCCGAAAATGGTAAAACAACTATTCGATATCACTTCCTGCATCAACGAGCAAGAATTACTCCACTTTACAACAGAATATCACATTCCAATGAACCTCCAGTCCCGAAGTACCACGACCCCAGTCTCATATAGGAAGCTACCCTGCTGGGAAAATAGGAGTATATACTAAACTTTTTGAGTTTACCAATAACCGCATACCATTATCACGATTTCTGGTAGATATCATAATCTTCCACCGTATCCAGATATCGTAGCTGCACTGTATAGGTGTAGCGAAGATATCTAATTTTGAGATCAACTACTGCGTTTTTCAATAGAACCTACAGTAAACCTTTTCTGCGCCTTCTATCACCCTTCGTGGGCCAACAGTTAGGTATCCTTCTGAAAGCGCTCAGGGCCACTTCAGTGTTAAGAGGAAAAGCTTGATTCCTTAAAGAACTGGAATACCAAATTCTTCTAGATAGATAATGTCATTTATCGTTTCGATTATGATTTCTTTACACAGTAGACCATGATGAGAGATGGACGATCCGAGCCTGGCACGCATAGTACCGCTGATGCCAAAGTAATCAACGCCAATCGTCTACCCAAACAGGCCTACCCAGAAGCGATTCTTTACACTATTGGGCTAAGTCATAACACTACTCTGCGTGAAGACCAAGTCCTACAATTTTATGACGACTTCGGCCATGGTCAGTTATCATCTTCCTTTACTTCTTTTTAGTATGTTATAAATGCCTCATACTTAAGTCGCACTATATTCTACATGCAAAAATGGATATTTACTAGTTAGCGAGGCGTCACCACCCAAAGACCAAGACAATGCAACCACACCTATTAGCGGAGGAAGAGCATCATTTGAGAGTGTTTGTAGCTGGTTTCACTATTAGAAGTGCGAGGATCGGGTCCTCCACAAGAACCAGAAAATAAGCTGATAGTCAGCTCCACCCCACTTTGTAGCGTGCTAGGAGATGTTTAGATGTATCCCCAAGAAGAGGAGGGGGTACGAGTTCAGGATCCCTAGAAATATCAGGAACCGCTGGGGTTGCCTTGAAGAGACATACAGAGGAGGACGAATCAAATTTGCGTTTGATCTGAAAAAGACAAAGAGAAACATCAAATGCCTCTCCTCAAGAAATAACATAGAGTGAGGCTGGAGAGCTGTTATCTGTGAGGCGCACCCTGGAAGATAAAGCAGCCTTCTCTCCACCACCTGAAGACCGGTTCCTCAAAGACAGTTCGTCAGATTCCCCATCCAGAGTTCCACCGCAGATTGAGAAACGAAGGTATTTTCCTCCTTAACATTCCTCACACACTTAAAAACTTACATGGCGTACCTTCCTTTTTTATTTATTGTATCTAACTATGTGTATCGTGACGAGCAATTCTGGTGTTTCTACGTTTACTGCTGCCAGCCCAGTGATTGGCGAATTGAATGTTGAGACCACCGTTCACGCCCCTAAAGACACTACAACTACGCCTGATGAAACCACTTCAACACCCGACGTGGACATCTTTGTCCCTAGTTGGTCTGTGCCTAAGTCATACGATCTTTCCGAGACCAAAGATTGCCAGAATTTCATGGATAATATCACCCCTCCCAAGAGCGCTCAACGACTAGATTTCCTTTCGGATGCTATGTTGATGTTAGAGGTATGTGTGACTGAAACTCACAACGCGACACTTGTATCACACTTGAGAAATAGATTTGCAGAGATAGCCCATTAGGTAGGAACCATGAAAGCTGAATATGCCAACGCCTTGGAGGAGAAGAATATGGAACTGGCACGTATAAAAGTGAAGCTAGCACTAGCGGAGGCTACGACCAGAATGAATACGGGCACCATCCGATCACTTTTCAATGACAAAAAAACCTCCTTGCTAAATTGTCTCAAGAATGCGCCAAACTAGAGGAACAACTATCAGCTAATCGATGGGCCATGGACTAACTTGAGAAAGGATAAATTCTTTGCTAATGTGGAAGAGCTTGGTGCAAAATTTCAATGATAGGTAGATGATCATGAAGAAAAACTCCGTCGTATGAAAATTGATTACGATGAGGAGTTATACTCTTATCTAGTATCTGCTGTTGCTAAAAGAAGATGGTTAATTCGTTATGGTCTTCCCCTAACTGCCAAGGGCGCCTTAGAATCCTCTTACATCCAGGAGGCGTATGCTGATGCAGTGGTGGTAGCCATGACTGTCGGGGAAATTACGGCTATGGAGCGTGTCGCCAAGGAGGGATTGCTGAACAAGAGCTTAGATCAGATAAAATCCTATGACCCCCTTGCACAGGAAAAACTAGATGTCGCCCTCATAAATTTGAAGAAATGCGACCTTCCTTTGATAAAGATGGTGGAGCCAGACCAACACTGGCCAATTAGTGTACTAATGGAAGGTCTCACACTGGCAAGACACCAAGTGGAAGGTGTGGAAGAACAATTTGATTACCATCTAAGGCCATGTGTCGCACAACTGAAAGTACCCATTCGTTCTTATCCTCGTGACAATTTGAACCCCTTTAAGGCAGATAAAGAAGTATCTCTTTAAGAGGTATTAAAGCTTCATACTAAGCGTGAAATTAAGAAGAAGGGACTTAAGGGAGAGGGCACGATCATTGGTTTGGTTACAACCCACCTACCTCGATCCGGCAGTACAACTGTAAGTGTGACCACCCTCTCAATTCGTGATGCCTGGATACTCCGAGATATGAAGAAAGTGCATAATGAGCACATTATCTCGTCGTTTAGTTTTCATCCTCATAAGTTGAAGAGGTCGCGCTCCACTAGGGACTTGTTGTAAACATTTGGCTAGATACTTTCATCATGCGGCAAATGTATGCCAAAAACAATCTTTTTTTTTATGTA
Organism: Glebionis coronaria; assembly: GCA_025667525.1. Taxonomy (NCBI): domain Eukaryota; kingdom Viridiplantae; phylum Streptophyta; class Magnoliopsida; order Asterales; family Asteraceae; genus Glebionis; species Glebionis coronaria. Next base: position 384,728,478 of record CM046874.1, read on the forward strand.
TAAGTGTTTGTACGTAGCCTGTAATAGTTATGACCTAGGACCATAGTCTAGATTGTACATTTATCATATGTGAACACTGATTTTTATCTACTTTCTTTTCCATGCTCGCGACCAACATGATAATACATATTGTAAATGTCCGTCATATTAAGACTGTTGTGATTTGTTTGTATGCGGCTTGGTCGTAGTATATGTACATCCTAAGTCCTTATTCACAAATGTTCACGAAGTGCCAAACTTAGGTATACAGAGTAAGTATACAACATAAGGTGTACCTCGACTAACTTATGGGTTGAAACATGTCATTACGTGCGGCGTACCACTACTACCATAACTGATGTCAAATTATTGACAAAATATTGTTAGACGTGCACAATGTGTCTTTCGCATGTCCATCATGGAGTATGTGGCATGCATAACTTGCTACAACGTCTTTATTAGGAAGGTGCCTAACAAGGATACCTGACCCGTGGTCCATGGGGTTGCATCCCTCTAACATGACAAGCTGAATTAGTAGGTTCACTCAATCCTTTTATTTCTCATAGAAACGATAGGTACATGTACGCCCGTTGGCCAAATATAATGAGAACTGATAATGAAATGACACAATTTAAAGAACAATAATCACATATGAGAAAGGGCCGCGGAACTACCTATGGACCGCGACATTTTATTAATACTTGTAAGTTCTGAAATACAAAAGACATAATGCATAAAAAAGAAAATACATGGATATTTATTCGGAGCTGACTACAGCTAAAAGAGTATCCATGCAGAGGCCGTAGCCTTAAAGATAGCACCTTTTAAGGTCGCTGATGAGACCTCAGTTATACATGATCTCATTGCCCAAACCGGACTTAAAAGACAGAAAAATATCATAAAAACCATGCTATTACCCTTTGTTTGTTCCATGTGTGATTGTAGGTACGGATATTGTAAAAATGACAAAAGATTACAAGAAACAAGAAAAAATGAACACGGGAAACGAAGCCACACTAATAAGTGTGAAAACACTTATCCTTTTACCACTTCTTTCCAATAATAACAAGACCAAAACGTGTATTTTATGTCGTAAAAGTCGGAATTCTGCGTGGTTTGTGTTTTTATTGTGTTTCAGGATAAAAATATGAAAAAGGAAGAAAACATGGGCTATCACGGGCTTTTATCGAAGAAAACGAGAAAAGACAAAGTCAAAAGGTCAAGAGTGTAAAAAGAACGGAAGTCCAAGGCCTATTCTGAAGATTTATCGAAGAAAAAGTCTAAAGACAGAAGTTTATAGAAGTCAAAGAACTCGAGTCTAATAGAAGAAGGAAATTATAAGACAAGTTCAATTTATATCGACAAATCCCGAGACGACGTCGAGAAAGACAAAGAATTTAAATCGAGTCGAGACGAGAAGAAAGAAAGAAGGAAGCAACACATACACTCCCCACCTCCTATATATACCCTCCTAATGACACATTAGGAGGGTGTTAGTTAGTTAATTTAGCTAGTTCATTTTTTCTCTCTTTGTTTTCATTTTAGAGAGAGAAAGTGTTTAACTTTCTCTCACTAGAAGTTCATCTTGTTTTTCCTTTCATGTTTAAGCTTTGATTTAATCTTGTATTTTGAAATCTTTAATGTACAAGTTCAAGTTTAATCTTTTCATCTTTAATATTCTTCTACCTTTCTTCATTTTTATTTGTTCTTGATCCGAAATTTTTTAATCTTGATGTTTTGATTGATTAAAAAAGTTTAACTTTTTATCCATATCCAAGTTTATACGATTTGAGCTTTGAGCTTATCATGCATATTGGCTTATTTTGTATTTAGCTTATTTACTTTTAAGTTTTCTTAAATGTTTAGTCTTTTTAAAGTTTGATTTATAAAGTTTGCTTAATTCGTGTTTTGAAAGTTCTTAAATTTATGCTTGTTTTCATTCGGTTAAGATTTGATTAAGTGTTTATTCATCTTGCTTATTTTTGCTTATTCATCTTTGCTTGTTGCTCTTTGAATCCCATCGTATCAGCTTTATGAGTTTACCTATTCCGATCAAGTAAGTGTGATCGCATAAACCCCTAGGGTTTCTACTTGCGATCCTTTACTTGATCACCAAGTACGATCCACTTCACGATCACTGGCTGCGATCCCATAGTGCGACCGTGGTTAGGATTGTTGGGTGAGATCCATTGTCACGATCACAGACCACAATCAGACTACGATCCACTTGTTGCGATCGTGAGTGGGATCTGTGGTTGCGATCACTTGTTACGATCGCATTGAGTGCGATCCCTTATACTAGTACCTAGGCTGCGATCGAGTGCTATGATCGTAGGCTACAATCTTGGTTGCGATCGGTGGTCATGATCCAATAGTGCGATCAACCACTGCGATCCACATTTAGTTCCGATCGTGTTGCGATCAGTCTTATGTTTTTGTTTTATTTATCTTAGTTTTCAAATTTACTTTTCATTACTTTTTAATTTCCAAAAATTTCACGCTTCCTGAAATCTCTGTTTTACCAAGTGTTTTTCTAGTTTACAAAAAAAGAGTGTGACAGTTTTTCTAGATTTGCCTTTAGCTTATTTTAATTACGTTTCGCACTTACGCTTCAAGTAGAATAGAAAATCAACTCCCCTTTTAGTTACCAACGACGATAATTCCACTTCTAACCGTGATCAATTCGATTAGATACCGAGAACGATTTCGAGTATACAAATGCTAAGCAAAAACCATGTATTAAATGGCGCCGCCGCCGGCTCTTTTCGTAAAGATTAACGGGTTTTAGTGTGAAAAATTAGATTTTGGGATCCGTTCTTTTAGGAACGTTATTTTCAAGCACAAAAATTTTCAAAAATCCTAAAAAATATAAAAGTTTCAAAAATCCAAAAACAATAAAAAGATAAAAAATCAAAAATATTTTCTTTCCTTTTAGTGTATGCGTTCTCGATCTACGTCTTATCCTGAGCCCGAGACTCTTAGAGACATAGATATGGCCGGTGTGCATAGCAATAATAACAACCCACCCCCACCCCAATTTGAATAACAATAACAACAATAACAATGTTCCCCCACCTGACTTACGCACAATGGAGGAGCTTTGTCAACCCACCATGAACCGACGCGGAGGATCGATTGCGCCGATGCAAATCACGGCTCCTGAATTTTCGTTGAAGCATCACATGATCCAGCAAGTTCAAAATGCTTGCCCGTTTAGCGGATTACCGGATGATGATGCCAACAAACATCTCGACAAGTTCATTACCATCACCCAAAGCATGAAACTTCCCGGTGCTTCCATGGATTTTCTTCGCCTTCACCTTTTTCCACACACTTTATCCCATCATGCCGAAAAATGGTTTGATCGTCTTCCCAAAAACTCAATTCAAACATAGGATGACATGACTCAAAAAAATTTGTCGCGCTACTTTCCACCATCCATGGTCACTAGTCTTCGCAACCAAATCAGTGGATTTACACAAGAACCTGATTAGTCTCTTTTCGATGCTTGGGAACGTTATAATGTTTTGATCGACCGTTGTCCAAACCATAACATGATACCTATTACTTTGATTGATACTTTCTATAATGGTTTAACTTTTCGTGATCGTGATACGATTAATGCTGCCGTCGGTGGTACATTCATGAAGAGAAGACCTGAGGAGTGTAGAGAGCTGATTGAGAACATGACAACTCACCACAAAAATTGGGATTCATCCGCATCCTCAAGATCAAACCCGAGAGTCAATGTTTCTTCTACTTCTTCAAACCATATTACCGAAATGTCCCGCACAATTGTCGAAATGAGCAAAAAGATTGAACTTTTAGCCACTAACCAATTTCAACAAGCTAAAGCTGTAGCCACGTCTTGTGAGATTTGCGGGGATTCTCATCCATACACCGATTGTTCTTATACTCAAGACACTTCAGAAAATTTGTATGCCTCCAACGGTAACTTTTCTATGGGAGGCTATCAAGCACGTCCTGAAGGTGACCGCAATTTGCTTAGTTATCGTTCGAATAACTATCTATCTCCACCCGGTTTTTCCCCTCAAAACCAAAACCAAAATAATTTCAACCGCAACAATCAAAGCCAACCTCGAGCTACCAATCAATATCAATCCCAAAGAAACCCATATCCACCTCAAGGAAATAATTTAGCTTACCAAGCCTCACCTCTCAATCAACCCACGGCATCGAACCAAGACCTCGAAACTTACATGAGGACCAATAGAGAGATGGTGACGAATCTTCAAAACCAATTTATTAACTTGAAAGGTGACATGGCAAAACAAGGGAACGATATTCGAGCCGAGCTAAGGAATGACATGGCGAAACAAGGGAATGCTCTTCAAGCTGACTTGAGAAACTCTATGAACAATCAAACAAATAACTTAAGGGATATGATGGCTAGTTTTTTCCCAAGTAATCAAGCCTCTGGTTCGGGTTCTCTTCTGAGTAACACCGTTGCTATTCCAAGAGGGGAGATAAAAGCAATCACCACCCGAAGTGGCAAAGGTTTAAAGGAACCCGAGATTCCTACACCTACACTGGTGATTGTGACAAAGGAAAACGAGTCCCCTTCTCCAATTACTCCACCTTCTACTTCCAGCCCTCCACCACCCAAGGATGTGAGTGAGAATTCCATACCAAAGCCTTCATCTCAACCCAATATACCTTATCCATCAAGGTTGAGGAAAGAGAAATTGAAGAACAAGGATGATATTCAGGTTTCTAACTTTCTCAAAATGTTTAAACAACTGAATTTCAATATCTCCTTTGCTGAGGCTCTCGCTCACATGCCGAAGTATGCGAAAATGTTTAAAGATCTTCTCAGTGATAAGGAGAAACTCCTTGATATCACTCAAACCCAACTTAATGAGAATTGCTCTACAGTCCTCTTAAGGAAATTACCAACCAAACTTGGTGATCCGGGTCGTTTCTTGATTCCTTGCAACTTCCCCGGGGTAGAGAATTGTATGGCCCTTGCCGATCTAGGTGCTAGTATCAACTTAATGCCATTAAGTTTTTGGAAAAAATTATCTCTACCCGAGCTAGTCCTCACCAAAATAACATTGGAATTAGCTAACCGTACGGTTGCTTATCCGGTAGGGATAGCCGAAGACGTCTTCGTCGGTGTCGACAAATTCACCTTTCCGGCGGATTTTGTTGTCGTTGACTACGACATGGACCCCCGTGTTCCATTAATCGTTGGACGTCCATTCTTGAGGACCGGTCGCACTCTCATTGATGTAGCCGCGGGCGAATTAATCATGAGAGTTGGTGATGATAAAATCATCTTCAACATGGGTAAACTTTCTAAGCATCCTTCTAAAAACGAGAACGTTAATTTCATTGACGTTCTTGATAAGGCTTGTGAAGAACATTTCAAAGACGCTTGTAAAAGTGGTTCTTCTTCTCTACCCATTGTTGAGACCGTTGCCTCTCTTGCTCCATCACTAACTCCATTTGGAGAAAGTGATTTCATTTTCAAAGACTTTGAAGCATTTTTGGGAGATGTGGATTTGCAATATGACGATTCTCCCTCCAATTAGGATGAAGACATTCGTACCATTGAGAAACTTCTCAATGAGGACCATATTTCTCCACCATCTCCTAAGGATATCTGTTAATCCCATTCAATCCATAACACAAGATTTAGAAGAGATATTTAGAGAGAGAAAGAGAAGAAAAGTAGAGAGAGAAACAAGAGAGAATTTGGAAGGTTTATGTTTACTAGAGAGAGAAAGTAAAATGAACAAACACCCTCTTCCCCACATGGAAGAGGGTATATATACCCTTGGCTTGTTGGGCCGTGGGTTTAAGTGACTTGGGCCGGGCTTGGCTTTATTTTGGGCTTACGCCCCTAACTTATACAATATTAGCTTAAAGTCCAAGCCCGGTTTTCCCGACTAACCTATTACTATACAAGACCAATAACGACTAAGATGACCTATTACATTCTTGTTCGACTATATAAAATATAGGGATAACAATCTCCCCCAATGTATCGGTCATCCTTAAAAGCTTAAAAAGCATATGATGGTTGAGTGAATACATTCTTGTAGAGGAGATCTTCCTGCTTTGGTCTTGTATCGTGGTCTTAATCTTGTTTGTAACATCTTTGTTCCTTCATGCTTTCGTGATCTTTATCTTGAGCCTTTGTCATTTGACTTTGAGTGCTTGAGATCTTCATCTGTACTCCTTGTGACTAAGATGACCTATTATATTCTTACATTCTTAGGTATCTTGATTATCACCATCTTGTGCTCTTGTGACTTCTGAATCGACATTGGTTACACAGCTACGCCACCTTCTTAATATGCAGTAACATATATAGACACGGATGAAATGGCTTTGAACATTTCACCCTAACTCGGTAGCGTTTTACCTCCGATCGGTGAAGACCGTTAAACGGCATTAAATACCGTACCTGTGATCAGGTAGATTCGATTAAGAACCTCCTTGACAGGGTTTCCCGGCGGTAGTAGCCAGTTCTCTTTACTCGACCGTCTCAAAGCAGACTGCGAACGTAAAGAGTGAATCATAAGGATAAATTATCCGTCTGATTAGAGTCGTCAATTCAGATTTCCTGGAACAAGTTTGATTCTTAAAGAATCGCACCATTGTTGCTTTCCAGTTTGTCACAAGCTTGATTCATAGAGAATCTTACGAGTTACCTACCGCAGTGCTGTTTGATGTTGACACTGGAAGGATTTCCATTCGTCACTGTGAACACTAATGAGTGTCACTCTGAATGTTCTGGCAAGATCATACGGATTTCGCGAAGAAACCTGGAATCAAGTTTGAATCAATTAAGAATCGAAACTTAGTTGCTTTCCAGTTCTCACAAGTTTGATTCGTGTAGAATCGCACAAGTTACCTACCATGAGCATGTTTAATGCTTGCTTAAGAAGGATTTCCATCTTCTTTGTGAATCGTATCACTCAGATGTTCTGGCAGTATCACAAGGATAATACGTAGGACTCGATTGTGTCCTAATGAGATGATAAATTAATCTCTTTTGGCTCTAGACTCAATAAGTGCATTTTTGTAATCGGAGGCTGGAGCAGACTGCCACCTTTTCAATATTAACTAACTCGGAGTGAGAAAGTTAATAGATACGTGTTGATCTCCGTGACAATGAGACAAGTTTCTTTTGAGAGAAACTCGAATGGCTGAGAAAGGGTTGTGCATCGCAGCATTGGGTCCATGACACTTGTCTTCAAGATATGTGTTAACCCGGTTTCTGCCTAAGTTGCATAGAATATTCAACTCCTTCAATGCTTACCAATACGTCATTACTAGCACCTTGTTGTGATTGTTCCAGTGCTAACTTAAGTAATTGGTCTGCATTCAGCTTCATTCAACTCCATCTTTCCTAAGGACAACTATTTCTAGCTATGGAATGTCCTTGGGTAGATCCCTCCAGTTCTGGTTGGATCATAGGACTTAGTTTCCTATCCTAAGCCACCTTTTGACTCCATCGTTCCGTCGTGGATAGTAGGTTGTTTTGGGTATAGATCGTAACCATAAACCATTGAAAACCATTCAAAGTGTTTGATAAAAATCAAAACTTTTAACACTTGAAAGTTTTACATTTCCGAAAAGCTCCCCCTACACACATGCATCGATATACGAAATAGTTTGGCATGTGAAGGAAAGAGTTGCACTTGAGTATTTAAGATCACTTGTTGCGATATATTACATTTTAATCACGTTTTCTCCCCTATCTCTAATATAAAAACATAATATTAGAGATATCATTTGATTAAAATATGACATTTTCTAAAAACTGATTGGGAGAGAAACATGTGTGCACGCATGAATCATGGAACATTAAGTCGGGTTGCTCCCCCTCAACAATATATGTGTGTCTTGAGACAAAAGTTGACATAATTTTGGAGAAAGGACACCACAAAATATGTTGAGGTACGGATATGAGATGCCTTGTCCGATATAATTTATTACTTATGACAGTTTTGAACCATTTTCAGAATGTGTTGGATACATAAAATATGACAATTTCAGAGATGTACCCAACAACATTAAAAGGCTTGATTTTAAAACGTTCCCCCTCAAAAATTGATCAAAATAACATATGACAATTTTGAGATATAAAAACCACATATGAGGAAGGGAGTGTTGAACACACAATTTTGAAAGATTTAGAAAAACCTTTTGAGAAATTCTTGAAAAATGTGTTCAACAGTTTTAAAATAATCAGGATTGAAGACTTCTCTTCTATTGATTAGGGAAAGCGCATTGAAACGTACACTACCCTGTCGGGTCTGTTGTTTCATGAGCTCAAAACTTAGATTGTTTTGTGACTAGCTCATAACCGAGAAAAATAAATTTCCCGTTGTGAAAGATAAGTTATCATCCGTAATAAACTTTCCTTAAGTTGAAGTTCGAGATCTAAGCTGACATTTACTTAGAAATCGTTTTTCATGAGCTTAAAAACTTTGAATGTTTTTATGAGAAGCTCATGACCGAGAAATATGAATTTCTCGTTGAAAAGGATAAGTTATCGTCCGAGATAAACTTTCCTTATTTGAGGTCCGAGTCCTAAGCTGTGATGTGCTTAGAAGTCATTGTGAGAGAATATTAAGCAGCTTCATTTGCCAAAACCTCCAAGTCTTCTGGAGTCATATACATCATACGAAGACGGACAACGAGATACGCAAACCTATCTTTCGAGAGAGCTTTTGTAAACAAGTCTGCCAGCTGGTACTCAGTTCTGACAAAGTATAATTCCACGATGTCGCGTTCCACTTGTTCCTTGATGTAGTGATATCTGACATCGATGTGCTTGGTGCGGGAGTGCTGAACCGGATTGCAAGGTATGGCTATGGCCGACTTCGAGTCACAATACATATGTATTTTATCAAAGTGGTAGCCATAATCCGTGAGTTGAGTTCTCATCCAGAGGACTTGAGCACAGCACGCGGATAGAGCCACATATTCTACTTCAGCTGATGAGAGCGAAGTGCAATCCTGCTTCTTTGACGACCAGCTGACAAGCTTGTCTTCCCCTAGAAATTGTATGCTACCAGGAGTGCTTTTACGACTATCAAGACAACCTGCGTGATCAGAATCTGAAAAAGCCGTTAGATGAAAACCGGTTTCCCTCGGATACCAGAGTCCCATGTGAATGGTATTCTTAAGGTACCGAAAGATCCGTTTAACCTCTTTGAGGTGCTTTTGAGTAGGTCTGGCTTGATATCGTGCACAATAGCATGTGGCATGATGAATATCAGGCCTGCTGGCTGTAAGGTACATAAGTGACCCAATCATACTACGATATCGCGTTTGATCTACGGGATATGAGTACAAGTCAGCGTCTAGGGATGTGGTCGACAATGGTGTACCAACGCGAGCACATGAGGTCATACCATGCTTTTTAAGTATCTCTTGAGCATACTTAGCTTGGTTAATGAAGATACCACGTGGGGATTGATGAATCTGGAGTTCTAAAAAGAATTTTAGCTCCCCCATCATTGACATTCCAAATCTGTTGTGCATTAATTTTTCAAAACGTTTTGAAAGTTTTGGGTTCGTAGAACCAAAAATAATGTCATCAACATAAACTTGCACCAGCATTATGTCATCCCATATTTATTAGTAAAGAGAGTAGGATCAATAGAACCTTTGGAGAATCCATTGGACACCAAGAAGTTTGAAAGTTCTTCGTACCATGCCCTTGGAGCTTGTTTAAGTCCATATACAGCCTTCTTGAGATGATAGACTTTGTCAGGATGATGAGGATAGATGAATCCTTCCGGCTGATTCACATACACTTCTTCCTTCAAATGACCGTTAAGAAAAGCAGTTTTAACGTCCATCTGAAAAACTGTGAAGCCCTTATGTGCAGCATAAGCAAGGAATATCCTGACTGCTTCCAAATGAGCGACTGGAGCGAATGATTCATCGTAGTGCCTTCTTGTTGACGGTATCCCTTAACCACAAGACGAGATTTGTTTTTGATGATGGTTTGTTCTTCATCCAGTTTGTTTTTCCAGATCCATTTGAAATCTAAAATTGACATTCCATAGGGTCGGTCAACAAGTTCCCAAACATTTAGGCGTTCAAACTGATGAATTTCGTCTTGCATTGATTCAATCCACGCATGATCAGTCATGGCTTGTTTGATGTTTGTAGGTACAGTTGAACTCATGGTGAGTGCATACATATACACATCGCCATCGGTTTCGAGTTGTCTGCGTGTTCGAACCGGTTGTGAAGGATTTCCAATGACTTTCTCCAATGGATGATCACGTGTCTAATGGTGAGTGGATGGATATGGTTGGTAGAATGTATGCATGTTGGACGGATCCACATGTTGAGTAGAAGACTCTCCGACTTCGTGTACCGGCGTACCGAACGGACTGATATATTCTTCATCGTCAGGTTGTGCATCGACGGCTTGATTGTTGTTTCCTCCTTCAGCATTGACGGTTGGTATAATAAGAATAAAAGTAATGGTACATTATCATCTATGAGCTTAAAATATTTAATTCATGTTTCTGTACTAAAATGGGGAACGGTGGGTTGGCGGTAACTGGTGGGCTGGAGGCTCACGGCTCCAAAACCCTCACGGCTCGCGACTCCCCCTCCTCTTGCGTTATCACCTCATGCGCCATATTTACCAATCATAAAAAGTGACACGTGGACCATTTTTTTGCTCATCACTCTTCAACGAGATGTGGTGTCATACCATTTTCATTCCTTCTCTACTTTTTCGGCACTACACCACCCATAACCCAACCGTTACCGGCTCTCTGATCCTTATGTTTGATCAAATGACACATAAAGAAAGGCCTATGCCTTTTGTTATCAATTTTTATCTGTTGTTGCAACTGTTACTAAATTGAAACATTATTTTCATTCACTTGATCTACAATTAGCTGTTGTTATTTGTACCATACCGTTAGTGTAAATGTTACCATATTTAATCTACACATTCTTGTATGTTTTGTTGATGAAAAACGTGTAACTTGTAATACATAACGTAAAATATACAAGTTACTTGTAATCACATTTTGTTTCAACATACTTCTCATATTACTAAATTTTTCTACACTTATATGATATTGTAGAAATCTACAAAACACAAAATGGAAAATATACATACCCATATATCTGATGTACAAAGTCAACCCTCATGTATATTTAATGTTTACGTAAGATATTGGACACGAGATTTGGTATTTATGACAAAACCAAAAGTCAGCTCCCACGGACCCAAATGGTATAAAGACGGACCCAAATTAATTTGGGTTTGCGAGGCCCGTACACTGCTGAGCTTGGTGCCTATAAATACCAAGCATTCTCCAAGCTTATACCTCACCGATTTCTATCATAATCTCTATATAAATGATCTTCTATCACACACTTCTTCTCTCTAACATGTAGATCTTTGATCTATACTTATTCTTCTCTTAGTGTTTCTCTTTTAGATATGGAGATCACTTAGGTTAAATGCAAGACATCCGAGATCAAGTTACATCTCGGCACCATGTCTAAGATCTCTCTTCTTATATCTCTAACTCTTGAAGATCACCATCAAGAAACCTCTCCAAGGTTTGATCCCTCATTGCTTAATTGTGTGGATATATTAAGTGTCACCTATACATCCACCATTGGTATATCTATACATCTATTACTTGTGTAATAGTTTGGTTAGTATTTGTTGATAACAAAGTTGGATGGACCACGCTTAACCCGAATTAGGCTTAACTCGGGTGTTGAGGGCTCTGACTCTTGCATCAAGTGAACTTGTATGAAGACCCTGCACACTAAATAAAAACACCATCAGGCTTACCGTGGGAATGTATCTCACAATTAGACTCCAGCGTGAGAGTAAGTAATCGGTTTGATTAGGATAATTGGTGAGAGTTGTGGGTATAAAGTAAATCGTAGCATTGTGGAACCTCGGGGGTTCCTTATATACCCGGTGAAACCCTAGTTGGGCTTTCCTAACCTTGCAGCCTATGTAAGAGATAATTACCATTACACGGGGATCCTTATCATTTAAATAAGGAGAGTGTATATCCTCTTAACTTAGGTGATTCATAGTCCTAATTAAACTATAATTATGTCTGACACTGACTGCGTGCGGCCAGAGTGTGGTTTCTATGAAACCGCATGCGACAGCGGCTTATTGGGCCACGCGGGCCTTAACGCTGTTTGTCACAACCCATGCGAAATGGATTCGATACGGGTAGTACCTGTGGGTCGGGCTTATAGCCCAACTGGGGACTATACGTCATCATGTCCCATTAGTCCAGTAGTCGCAGGGCGTGCCGTAGCTACTAGACTATAGAACTAATGCAGTCGCACACAAGATTACACTTGAAACTGAGTTAGTGACAAAAAAGGAGCGTACCAAAAAAATTTCAAAAGTTTCCCGCCAAAAACCTATACCTACTTCCTCCCTTTTATCCACTTACTTGGTAAATGTGAAAAATGCAGGATACGTCAGCTAGTCGATTCATCTTCCACCATTAGATTGTGCAAGTGGACGACACGCGACGTGCATCCTTGTGTCTGAACAATTAACCTTTAGAGGTACAAATTACACCAACCTCCTTTTCACTGTGTTATAGACAGTAAAAATTTCCTTGCCGCCATTAACAAAACCTTTAGATCTATTACAAAAACCATAAAAAACAGAGAAGAAGCCTCCGACCTTACACTTTCCCCACACTCCGAAAATGGTAAAACAACTATTCGATATCACTTCCTGCATCAACGAGCAAGAATTACTCCACTTTACAACAGAATATCACATTCCAATGAACCTCCAGTCCCGAAGTACCACGACCCCAGTCTCATATAGGAAGCTACCCTGCTGGGAAAATAGGAGTATATACTAAACTTTTTGAGTTTACCAATAACCGCATACCATTATCACGATTTCTGGTAGATATCATAATCTTCCACCGTATCCATATATCGTAGCTGCACTGTATAGGTGCAGCGAAGATATCTAATTTTGAGATCAACTACTGCGTTTTTCAATAGAACCTACAGTAAACCTTTTCTGCGCCTTCTATCACCCTTCGTGGGCCAACAGTTAGGTATCCTTCTGAAAGCGCTCAGGGCCACTTCAGTGTTAAGAGGAAAAGCTTGATTCCTTAAAGAACTGGAATACCAAATTCTTCTAGATAGATAACGTCATTTATCGTTTCGATTATGATTTCTTTACACAGTAGACCATGATGAGAGATAGACGACCCGAGCCTGGCACGCATAGTACCGCTGATGCCAAAGTAATCAACCCCAATCGTCTACCCAAACAGGCCTACCCAGAAGCGATTCTTTACACTATTGGGCTAAGTCATAACACTACTCTGCGTGAAGACCAAGTCCTACAATTTTATGACGACTTCGGCCATGGTCAGTTATCATCTTCCTTTACTTCTTTTTAGTATGTTATAAATGCCTCATACTTAAGTCGCACTATATTCTGCATGCAAAAATGGATATTTACTAGTTAGCGAGGCGTCACCACCCAAAGACCATGACAATGCAACCACACCTATTAGCGGAGGAAGAGCATCATTTGAGAGTGTTTGTAGCTGGTTTCACTATTAGAAGTGCGAGGATCGGGTCCTCCACAAGAACCAGAAAATAAGCTGATAGTCAGCTCCACCCCACTTTGTAGCGTGCTAGGAGATGTTTAGATGTATCCCCAAGAATAGGAGGGGGTACGAGTTCAGGATCCCTAGAAATATCAGGAACCGCTGGGGTTGCCTTGAAGAGACATACAGAGGAGGAGGAATCAAATTTGCGTTTGATCAGAAAAAGACAAAGAGAAACATCAAATGCCTCTCCTCAAGAAATAACATAGAGTGAGGCTGGAGAGCTGTTATCTGTGAGGCGCACCCTGGAAGATAAAGCAGCCTTTTCTCCACCACCTGAAGACCGGTTCCTCAAAGACAGTTCGTCAGATTCCCCATCCAGAGTTCCACCGCAGATTGATAAACGAAGGTATTTTCCTCCTTAACATTCCTCACACACTTAAAAACTTACATGGCGTACCTTCCTTTTTTATTTATTGTATCTAACTATGTGTATCGTGACGAGCAATTCTGGTGTTTCTACGTTTACTGCTGCCAGCCCAGTGATTGGCGAATTGAATGTTGAGACCACCGTTCATGCCCCTAAAGATACTACAACTACACCTGATGAAACCACTTCAGCACCCGACATGGACATCTTTGTCCCTAGTTGGTCTGTGCCTAAGTCATACGATCTTTCCGAGACCAAAGATTGCCAGAATTTCATGGATAATATCACCCCTCCCAAGAGCGCTCAACGACTAGATTTCCTTTCGGATGCTATGTTGATGTTAGAGGTATGTGTGACTGAAACTCACAACGCGACACTTGTATCACACTTGAGAAATAGATTTGCAGAGATAGCCCATTAGGTAGGAACCATGAAAGCTGAATATGCCAACGCCTTGGAGGAGAAGAATATGGAACTGGCACGTATAAAAGTGAAGCTAGCACTAGCGGAGGCTACGACCAGAATGAATACGGGCACCATCCGATCACTTTTCAATGACAAAAAAACCTCCTTGCTAAATTGTCTCAAGAATGCGCCAAACTAGAGGAACAACTATCAGCTAATCGATGGGCCATGGACTAACTTGAGAAAGGATAAATTCTTTGCTAATGTGGAAGAGCTTGGTGCAAAATTTCAATGATAGGTAGATGATCATGAAGAAAAACTCCGTCTTATGAAAATTGATTACGATGAGGAGTTATACTCTTATCTAGTATCTGCTGTTGCTAAAAGAAGATGGTTAATTCGTTATGGTCTTCCCCTAACTGCCAAGGGCGCCTTAGAATCCTCTTACATCCAGGAGGCGTATGCTGATGCAGTGGTGGTAGCCATGACTGTTGGGGAAATTACGGCTATGGAGCGTGTCGCCAAGGAGGGATTGCTGAACAAGAGCTTAGATCAGATAAATTCCTACGACCCCCTTGCACAGGAAAAACTAGATGTCGCCCTCATAAATTTGAAGAAATGCGACCTTCCTTTGATAAAGATGGTGGAGGCCAGACCAACACTGGCCAATTAGTGTACTAATGGAAGGTCTCACACTGGCAAGACACCAAGTGGAAGGTGTGGAAGAACAATTTGATTACCATCTAAGGCCATGTGTCGCACAACTGAAAGTACCCATTCGTTCTTATCCTCGTGACAATTTGAACCCCTTTAAGGCAGATAAAGAAGTATCTCTTTAAGAGGTATTAATGCTTCATACTAAGCGTGAAACTAAGAAGAAGGGACTTAAGGGAGAGGGCGCGATCATTGGTTTGGGTACAACCCACCTACCTCGATCCGGCAGTACAACTGTCAGTGTGACAACCCTCTCAATTCGTGATGCCCGGATACTCCGAGATATGAAGAAAGTGCATAATGAGCACATTATCTCGTCGTTTAGTTTTCATCCTCATAAGTTGAAGAGGTCACGCTCCACTAGGGACTTGTTGTAAACATTTGGCTAGATACTTTCATCATGTGGCAAATGTATGCCAAAAACAATCTTTTTTTTTATGTATAAGTGTTTGTACGTAGCCTGTAATAGTTATGACCTAGGACCATAGTCTAGATTGTACATTTATCATATGTGAACACTGATTTTTATCTACTTTCTTTTCCATGCTCGCGACCAACATGATAATACATATTGTAAATGTCCGTCATATTAAGACTGTTGTGATTTGTTTGTATGCGGCTTGGTCGTAGTATATGTACATCCTAAGTCCTTATTCACAAATGTTCACGAAGTGCCAAACTTAGGTATACAGAGTAAGTATACAACATAAGGTGTATCTCGACTAACTTATGGGTTGAAACATGTCATTACGTTCGGCGTACCACTACTACCATAACTGATGTCAAATTATTGACAAAATATTGTTAGACGTGCACAATGTGTATTTCGCATGTCCATCATGGAGTATGTGGCATGCATAACTTGCTACGATGTCTTTATTAGGAAGGTGCCTAATAAGGATACCTGACCCGTGGTCCATGGGGTTGCATCCCTCTAACATGACAAGCTGAATTAGTAGGTTTACTCAATCCTTTTATTTCTCATAGAAACGATAGGTACATGTACGCCCGTTGGCCAAATATAATGAGAACTGATAATGAAATGACACAATTTAAAGAACAATAATCACATATGAGAAAGGGCCGCGGAACTACCTATGGACCGCGACATTTTATTAATACTTGCAAGTTTTGAAATACAAAAGACATAATGCATAAAAAAGAAAATACATGGATATTTATTCGGAGCTGACTACAGCTAAAAGAGTATCCATGTAGAGGCCGTAGCCTTAAAGATAGCACCTTTTAAGGTCGCTGATGAGACCTCAGTTATACATGATCTCATTGCCCAAACCGGACTTAAAAGACAGAAAAATATCATAAAAACCATGCTATTACCCTTTGTTTGTTCCATGTGTGATTGTAGGTACGGATATTGTAAAAATGACAAAGGATCACAAGAAACAAGAAAAAATGAACACGGGAAACGAAGCCACACTAATAAGTGTGAAAACACTTATCCTTTTACCACTTCTTTCCAATAATAACAAGACCAAAACGTGTATTTTATGTCGTAAAAGTCGGAATTCTGCGTGGTTTGTGTTTTTATTGTGTTTCAGGATAAAAATATGAAAAAGGAAGAAAACATGGGCTATCACGGGCTTTTATCGAAGAAAACGAGAAAAGACAAAGTCAAAAGGTCAAGAGTGTAAAAAGAACGGAAGTCCAAGGCTTATTCTAAAGATTTATCGAAGAAAAAGTCTAAAGACGGAAGTTTATAGAAGTCGAAGAACTCGAGTCTAATAGAAGAAGGAAATTATAAGACAAGTTCAATTTATATCGACAAATCCCGAGACGACGTCGAGAAAGACAAAGAATTTAGATCGAGTCGAGACGAGAAGAAAGAAAGAAGGAAGCAACACATACACTCCCCACCTCCTATATATACCTTCCTAATGACACATTAGGAGGGTGTTAGTTAGTTAATTTAGCTAGTTCATTTTTTCTCTCTTTGTTTTCATTTTAGAGAGAGAAAGTGTTTAACTTTCTCTCACTAGAAGTTCATCTTGTTTTTCCTTTCATGTTTAAGCTTTGATTTAATCTTGTATTTTGAAATCTTTAATGTACAAGTTCAAGTTTAATCTTTTCATCTTTAATCTTCTTCTACCTTTCTTCATTTTTATTTGTTCTTGATCCGAAATTTTTTAATCTTGATGTTTTGATTGATTAAAAAAGTTTAACTTTTTATCCATATCCAAGTTTATACGATTTGAGATTTGAGCTTATCATGCTTATTGGCTTATTTTGTATTTAGCTTATTTACTTTTAAGTTTTCTTAAAAGTTTAGTCTTTTTAAAGTTTGATTTATAAAGTTTGCTTAATTCGTGTTTTGAAAGTTCTTAAATTTATGCTTGTTTTCATTCGGTTAAGATTTGATTAAGTGTTTATTCATCTTGCTTATTTTTGCTTATTCATCTTTGCTTGTTGCTCTTTGAATCCCATCGTATCAGCTTTATGAGTTTACCTATTCCGATCAAGTAAGTGTGATCACATAAACCCCTAGGGTTTCTACTTGCGATCCTTTACTTGGATCACCAAGTACGATCCACTTCACGATCACTGGCTGCGATCCCATAGTGCGACCGTGGTTAGGAATGTTGGGTGCGATCCATTGTCACGATCACAGACCACAATCAGACTACGATCCACTTGTTGCGATCGTGAGTGGGATCTGTGGTTGCGATCACTTGTTACGATCGCATTGAGTGCGATCCCTTATACTCGTACCTAGGCTGCGATCGAGTGCTACGATCGTAGGCTACAATCTTGGTTGCGATCGGTGGTCACGATCCAATAGTGCGATCAACCACTGCGATCCACATTTAGTTCCGATCGTGTTGCGATCGGACTTATGTTTTTGTTTTATTTATCTTAGTTTTCAAATTTACTTTTCATTACGTTTTAATTTCCAAAAATTTCACGCTTCCTGAAATCTCTGTTTTACCAAGTGTTTTTCTAGTTTACAAAAAAAAAGTGTGACAGTTTTTCTAGATTTGCCTTTAGCTTATTTTAATTACGTTTCACACTTACGCTTCAAGTAGAATAGAAAATCAACCCCCCTTTTAGTTACCAACGACGATAATTCCACTTCTAACCGTGATCAATTCGATTAGATACCGAGAACGATTTCGAGTATACAAATGCTAAGCAAAAACCATGTATTAAATGGCGCCGCTGCCGGCTCTTTTCGTAAAGATTAACGGTTTTTAGTGTGAAAAATTAGATTTTGGGATCCATTCTTTTAGGAACGTTATTTTCAAGCACAAAATTTCAAAAATCCTAAAAAATATAAAAGTTTCAAAAATCCAAAAACAATAAAAAGATAAAAAATCAAAAATATTTTGTTTCCTTTTAGTGTATGCGTACTCGATCTACGTCTTATCCTGAGCCCGAGACTCTTAGAGACATAGATATGGCCAGTGTGCATAGCAATAATAACAACCCACCCCACCCCAATTTGAATAACAATAACAACAATAACAATGTTCCCCCACCTGACTTACGCACAATGGAGGAGCTTTGTCAACCCACCATGAACCGACGCGGAGGATCGATTGCGCCGATGCAAATCACGGCTCCTGAATTTTCGTTGAAGCATCACATGATCCAGCAAGTTCAAAACGCTTGCCCGTTTCGTGGATTACCGGATGATGATGCCAACAAACATCTCGACAAGTTCATTGTCGTCACTCAAAGCATGAAACTACCCGATGCTTCCATGGATTTTCTTCGCCTTCACCTTTTTCCACACACTTTATCCCACCATGCCGAAAAATGGTTTGATCGTCTTCCCAAAAATTCAATTCAAACATGGAATGACATGACTAAAAAAATTTTGTCGCGTTACTTTCCACCATCCATGGTCACTAGTCTTCGTAACCAAATCAGTGGATTCACTCAATAACCTGATGAGTCGCTTTTCGATGCTTGGGAACGCTATAATGTCTTGTTCGACCGTTGTCCAAACCATAACATGCTCCCCGTTACTTTTATTGATACTTTCTATAATGGTTTAACTTTTCGTGATCGTGATACGATTAATGATGCCGCCGGTGGTACATTCATGAAGAGAAGACCTGAGGAGTGTAGAGAGCTTATAGAGAACATGACCACTCACCATAAAAATTGGGATTCATCTGCATCTTCAAGGAATAACTAGAGGGCCAATGTTTCTTCTGCATCATCCAACTCAGAGATAACCGAACTTACTCGCCAAGTAGCTGAGATGAACAAAAACTTCTTAACCATGGCTACAAACCAATTTCAACAAGCTAAAGCTGTAGCAACTTCTTGTGAGATTTGCGGGGGTTCTCATTCATACACCGATTGTCCTTCTACTCTTGACAATCCGGAAAATGTGTATGCCGTTAACGGTAACTTTTATACGGGAGGCTATCAAGCACGTCCTCAAGGAGACTGTAACTTGCTAAGTTATCGTTCCAACAACTTTCTATCTCCATCCGGTTTTTCTCTTCAAAACCAAAACCAAAACAATTTCAACCGCAACAATCAAAGCCAACCTCGAGCTACCAATCAATATCAAACCCAAAGAAACCCATATCCACCTCAAGGAAATAATCAAGCTTACCAAGCCCCACCTCTCAATCAACCTACGACATTGAACCAAGACCTCGAAACTTACATGAGGACCAATAGAGAGATGGTGACGAATCTTCAAAGCCAATTCATTAACTTGAAGGGTGACATGGCGAAACAAGGGAACGATATTCGAGCCGACCTAAGGAATGACATGGCGAAACAAGGAAATGATCTTCGAGCCGATATGAGAAACTCTATGAACAGTCAAACAAATAAGTTAAGGGATATGATGGTTAGTTTTTTCCCAAGTAATCAAGCCTCTGGTTCGGGTTCTCTTCCGAGTAACACCGTTGCTAATCCAAGAGGGGAGATGAAAGCAATCACCACCCTAAGTGGTAAAGGTTTAAAGGAACCCGAGATTCCTACACCTACACCGGTGATTGTGACAAAGGAAAATGAGTCCCCTTCTCCAATTCCTCCACCTTCTACTTCCACCCCTCCACCACCCAAGGATGTGAGTGAGAATTCCATTCCAAAGCCTTCATCTCAACTCAATATACCTTATCCCTCAAGGTTGAGGAAAGAGAAGTTGAAAAATAAGGATGATATTCAGGTTTCTAACTTTCTTAAAATGTTTAAACAACTGAATTTCAACATCTCCTTTGCTGAGTCTCTCGCTCACATGCCGAAATATGCTAAAATGTTTAAAGATTTTCTCAGTGACAAGGAGAAACTCCTTGATATCGCTCAGACCCAACTTAATGAGAATTGCTCCGCAGTGCTCTTAAGGAAATTACCCACCAAACTTGGTGATCCGGGTCGCTTTCTTATTCCTTGCAACTTCCCCGGGGTAGAAAATTGTATGGCCCTAGCCGATCTAGGTGCTAGTATAAACTTAATGCCATTAAGTGTTTGGAAACAATTATCTCTACCCGAGCTAGTCCCCACACGAATGACATTGGAATTAGCTAACCGTACGGTTGCTTATCCAGTGGGGATAGCCGAAGATGTCTTCGTCGGTGTCGACAAATTCACCTTTCTGGCGGATTTTGTTGTCGTTGACTACGAGATGGACCCCCGTGTTCCATTAATTGTTGGGCGTCCATTCTTGAGGACCGGTCGCACTCTCATTGATGTAGCCACGGGCGGATTAATCATGAGAGTTGGTGACGATAAAATCGTCTTCAACATGGGTAAACTTTCTAAGCAGCCTTCTGAAAATGAGAGTGTTAATTTCGTTGACGTTCTTGATGAGGCTTGTGAAGAACATTTTAAAGACGCTTGTAAAAGTGGTTCTTCTTCTCTACCCATCGTTGAGACCGTTTCCTCTATTGCTCCATCACTAACTCCATTTGGAGAAACTGATTTTCTTTTGAATGAATTTGAAGCAACTTTGGGGGATGTGGACTTACAATATGACGATTCTCCCTCCAATTGGGATGAAGACATTTGTACCATTGAGAAACTTCTTTATGTAGTGGTTTTACTACTCTTTAGGAAAAGAGAGAAAAAGTGGCAAGTATTAAGTGTCGGTTTAGGAAAACCAAGCACTAATGACCCAAAATGGGGATCGTTCTCAAGGAGGCTTAGTGTGTGTGTGTAATGAATTGATTATCTTTGTGATTATATTTGTGAGAAAGAAAAATAGAAAGGAGATAAGAAGAGAATGACGGTTACGAAGACGGATTAAACTAAGACGAAAAAGGTGTACACGTAAAACCGTAAAAAGCACTAAAATTAAAATTTTACCCTAAAAATCACTAAAAATCCACAAAAATATTCTAATAGTTTACAAAAAATCCAAACTTGCCAAAACCTTTTAATTTAAATAATGACTTTTTAATGCTAATTAAAGCCCTAAAAATCAATATTAACTATTAAAAAGTCCAAAACAAGATGTTAAAGTTTGTAAACCTTTAAAATAACCTAATTAAGCTAAAAAGTATTTTTCCAAATTTCAAAACCACTAAAAACTAATTTTTAACAATTAAAAACTATTAAAATCAATTAAAACTTAAAATAATTCTAGAAAATAACTAAAAGACCCTAAAAATATTTGGAAAGTTGCAAAATTCCTAATTAAGTGTCTACAATCTAGGAAAAATATAAAAACTTAGAAAATCAGACTTTTAATTTTTAACAATAAAATAATATTAAAATATTATTAAAAATCCAAAAATCATAAAAAATTCTAAAAACTTGCAAACGAACTTAATTTAACCTAAATAATACAGAAATGAAAGTGAAATTACCTAAATACCCTTAATGAGCCTATAAAATGGGCTAAACCCAAAACAGATCACTTAATGGGCTAAATTGGGCCCAAAATGAAAAAGTGTCCAAAATAAGCCCAAAAAGCACTACTTGACTCAAAATTTGATTTTAAACAACTTTTTCCAAAGGCCCAAAACCTAAAAGTGTGAAATAAGCTAGCTTATACCAAACAACTTAATCTTAATGGGCTTTTTGGCCCATTAAGCTATAAGCTAATGCCATAAGCTCAAAATAGACACACAAGCATCTTTTGTCCTAAATAAGACTTCTGTAAAAAGAAATTTGAAATAGGCCCAAGGAATAAGCCTGAAAATGCAATAAGCAATCTACAAAAACGACAAAATAGTCATTTTTGAGTTCTAGGCCACCCCAAGAGCTGATTCAAGTTTCTAAAGCTTTTAAATGACTTAATTAAGCTATTTCAACAAAAAGTTTTCAAATAAGCTGACTCAATAAGATGGAAAAAGCAAATAAGCACTCATGAAAAAGTCAAATAAGTTGGTTTTCTAGCAAAAAGTCAAAGTCAAAGTTCAATAAGCTCTAGTCTAATCAAATGGGTCAAATAATGAAGATCTATCACAAAAAATAAGTTGTTGCAGGTCTGGATAAGCTAAAATAGCTTATTGATAAGCTGATGACAATTTAACACTAGCAGGGGCTAGTTTTGGGTGTTGAGTAGTGGAAACTTTTTCCACTGCTTGAATTGTTTGACTTTTTGTCTTTAGTGAACTTTTTGGAGATTCAGATTACACAAAGGCACCCAAATGATCTTTGGATCATAAGGAGTCAATAACAATCAAAAAATCACAAACACAATCACCCAATTGATACAATTTAATCAATAAAGCACCAGATCAAGCACATACATGAACAAATAAGCAAAACAGGTTCAATAAGCACTTAGAGCAATATTCAGCCAGCCAAACTCAACCAAATGCATACACAAGCTATTATAAACTCAAATGAACAAGTCTAAACAGGTTTCATACAATGATTCAAAGTATTAAGCAAGATTCAAGCACCTTAAGTTACTGATGAACACAAGAACATGCAGTTTTACACTTTGCTGATGTATTTGACCAACAAGCCAGATTCAAACCTCAAGATCTATCAAATAAGTTATAATAATGATGTTTTAACAACTTTCAACCCTAAGCATACACAAATACTAGATTTTACCAAAATCTTAGGTCAAAAACTGTTAAATTCAACAAGTTATAGCAGATTGTATGATTTGAAGTTTCAAACCCAAAAAATTGCAGCAAAACACTCTTAACCAAGCATATATCAGATATAGAGCACAAACACAAACTTTCCACAACACAATAACAAGATTCAAACTTAAACAGGTAGTCCCAAACACCCCTTTATCTTTTCAAATCAAATTTTAAACAAGAAAAATGTGATTCAGTTTACCCAATGATCAATCTTGCATATAAACAACATTATCATGCAAGACTAGGAAGATTTAAGCCAAGAAAACAACAAGAACATCAGTAGAGCACAAATCCACAAAAAATCCAATTTTTATCAGATTTTTAAGGTTTAAAGACAAACCTCATGGATGTACATCCACACCCACGAATTTATGAGCTTATGTGCTAGCTAGAACAAGCACAAGCTTCCAATAACAACCCTGCTAAGATTCAACAAGGTTAGAAGCACAAAATCAAAACAGAAAGGTGACTTTCTGGAAAATAAACTTGATTGATGCAACCTTGTTACCCCACACTTCATTATCCCCAAGTTATAAGCCTCACCACACCTTAATATCACAATTAGGATGCTATGATCAGCCCTATAACCCAAGAATTCCAAGGTTTGAACAAGAACTTAGCAAAATATCAAATTTTGATCCAATGTGTAATTTCTTACACAAGGTTTAAAAAACGTTTTAAGGTCCAATTAGAGTTAAGAAATATCATAAACAAGCTTAAAATAAGGTGGCACTTGGTCTTCCTTCAACAAAACTCAACACACTTTAATTAATTGAAAAGAGGATTTACAAGTAGTTGAACAAGGAAAAACCAAAAGCAGGTAAATGAGAGACCCTATGTGCCTTTATATAGGCATACAATGTATCTAGAAATGCAAAGGAAAACGTAAACCCTAGCTGTGAACTTCCAAAAATGCCCTTGAAGTTTGTTTGAATTCTAGTGAATCATGTGACTTCTTGTTGTTGTTTAGTGATAGCTGGCAAGTGAAAAGAGGATCCAAGGGTTTGTATGAAGCTTAGGATGTAAGCACAATTGTGGGACGTTGGATGACTGGCTCTTCTTTGTCTTCTTCCTCTTAGACGTAGCAAGGGAGGTCCCATGCAGCATGTGGGTTGGTGGGGTGTCATGTTTAAGGTTTGGGATGTGATTATGATATCATGAATCATAAATCTGGATAATATTAGGGCTTAATTTTTGCTTAATCAAAAAGCCCTAATCCTTGTTCTTGAGTAAATAGTGTGACGTTTGATCCAGATTTGGGTTTAAAAATATGTTAAGCGCCAAGGTATAACTAATCTGTTAGGATTAGTTATTAATATTGGTGAGTGGATAGCTGATGTGGAGGATTGGTGGAATGGGATTGGAGGAGAGGAGTGAGTGGGACAGGTGTCACCCATTGGTTGGTCTAGGTAAGAATTGTGTCGGCCAGTATTAAACCCCCATCTTTACTGAACTTGTCTTTTCACTTCAAAACCTTGTCAACGCCTATTTTCTTCACAACAACTTTTCATTCTTTACACTTTTGCCCCAAAATGTTTGATAAAGTGAATTCAGGGGTAATTCTTGCCATTTTGTGATTCTTGAAGGGCTGATTTGGTAATTTCTTCAATGGTAATGGTCTTGACTTGTATATTTGATATTTTGGAGGACTGAAATTGCCAAGTCATAATGATTGAGGGACCATTTTTGCCAAATCTTCAAAGTTAAGGGTCCTTTTGGTAATTTTGGTATTTTCAAAGGACCAAACTTGTAATTATGAAGATACAAGGGTATAAAGTGTCAATTCTTCCATATTGGAGGACCCTTCTTCATAATTCTTCAAGTCTTCAAGGGTATTTCTTGGGAAAGTCTTCATTAGGGCTTGGTTCATTGTGCGACTTCGTTTCCCGTGTTCGTTTTTGCATGATTCTTGTGATCTTTTGTCATTTTCTCAATATCCGTACCTAAAATACACAAGCAACAAACACAAGCATATATATGGGTATTCTGATGATATTTAATGCATTTTAAGCCCTTTTTGGACGATGAGACTATGTATAAAAGCAGTCTCATCACTCCCCCATACTAAACCATTGCCGTGCCCTCACGCAATGCTAGTATAAAGTATCGTAGCACCTCCAAAATTCATTTTTTATTCACTTTATTGAACGATATACTAGCTACACTACTACTATTTCTACTACTACTTGCGTTTTAGACATAATGTATGATTTTCATCGCAAAATGGGACGTTTAGGTTCATAGAATAAGAACACGTGAATGCTTCGTTAGAAATAATTTCATCGTCCTCGATTTTCACCACAATTCCATGCCAAGAGTGCAACGAGATCATTGTCATTATAAGTTAGTAATGCTAATACTACTCATATGCCCTAATCACGTACTTATCCTCCCAATTTCCTAAGTTGTATCTCTTATATTTTATTTTGTCTTGAATGTTTCACGCGGATACATTGTTTGACTTATGCGATAATAGAGATTTAGGTCTAAAAATAGAGTCCTAACGGTGTAACCAAGATCATCAAATCAATAACCCCTCCCAATAGACAACGATGTCAAAAAATTAAGTCAACAAGAAGGATCGATAAACACGGTTTTATAACGGTTTTGAACATGAGACTTATTACCAAGACTTTTATACGCCCCCTAACGGAAGGGCCTTATTATCTTTGGTTTACCTCCATCTTTTATTCAACCTCGCCATGAAGCTTTTAATATGACTTCGGTCTTGCCTTGCCTTTTATTTTTCGCCTCATCGGTGGTTTTATTAGCCAAAGACGTATATCCTCACGCTAAGGCGAATTTCGGATCTTTAAAGCTTCGAAGATTAAGGCTTGATTCACTTTCAATTTTGCATAGATTTTTCGGCCTTGTGGGGCTTCAAATTGTTTGCTTGATTTAGGTGAGCACTTGAAATCTTATTATTGGGTGAAACTTTTGATTATTCGGGTGCCAATACTTCAAAACCGTGACGCTGGCGATACCTTAATGTCTTCCCAATTTAATTACACGGAAGCTACTAGAAAAGACTAGAAACCCAACAATCCCAACTAAACCGCTAAGTCAATATTTATTAAGCAAAAAATATTTACATGCGAAGGGAGAATAAGCAAACAACGAGAACACATGAGTTTTTGAAAGAATACGAATACTCTACGTTTAGCATAGTAACGTATAATTAACCCTATCATTTCTCGTCCTCATTTAAGAGACTTAGCCTAATGTGAAGTTAAGGAATCAAAGCTAAGTGCTCAACACGCACGGTCGAGTCAAAAATTACTCTTATTCTCGCCATCGGAAAACCTACATTCGTGTCTTCAAACACTTATAAAACATGAGAAATTTTTTAAAATTTGGCCATTTTAGCCTTATTTTGCAACAAAACGATAAACAAAAAGATAAACTTTGGAAAGTGTAAAGGTTTGGCAAGGCAATTATCTATTCACCCCCCATACTAAAGTTAAACATTGTCCTCAATGTTTCGAGTCTAGGGGTGCAAACACCCCAATACTAGAGACGTAGTCGAATGCCTAATCTAGCATGGAAAGGGTGTAACAGTTAAGTTTAAAGCCGTTTATGAAGTGTGCTAAAAACCTAAGGTTAGAACATCAAAGGATATATCATGGATATTGAGAAAGTCTTCAAAGCAAACGATCGAGTGCTCCCATAAAACGAACACGAGAGGCTCCAATCGTGAAGATCATGATCATCTAAAGTCCACAATTCACAAACAACCACGAAACAAAGGTTGGAAGGGCACAAATCCCCACACGTTACTACATTAGAAAGCGATAATATGTACATAGGATAAGCATGGGACTCCCCCACGAGGCACCTTGTTTTTGATTACCGAGTCATGAGCTTGACTCGATCCCCTCAATACTAATTATCATTTGGGAAGGTGACTTGGTCGAGGTAGTTCAAGGATGGAACTTCCCCGCCAAAGTAGTGATTCAACCTATGTCCATTCACCTTGAAATTGGGGCCATCATTTTGAGCTAGCTCGATGGTCCCATACGAGAATACTTGAGTCACGGTGAATGGACCGGACCAACGGGATTTCAACTTACCGGAAAAGATTTTCAAGCGAGAATTAAAAAGCAAAACTTGATCCCCAATGTTAAAAACCCGGTTTTTAATGTTAGAATCATGCAACTTTTTAGTCTTTTCTTTATAAATTAATGAATTTTCATAAGCAATGTCCCTCAATTCATCCAATTCATTTAATTGCATTTTCCGGTGTTTTCTCGTGGTCTCCATATCATCATTAAAATGCTTTAGGGCCCAATAAGCCTTGTGTTCCAATTCGATTGGCAAATGAAAATTTTTCCCATACACAAGCTTATAGGGAGTGAACCCAATGGGCGTCTTATGAGCGGTCCTAAAGGCCCATAAAGCATCGTCCAACTTATCCGACCAAGATTGTCGGTTTTCCCCAACGGATCTCTCCAAGATCCTCTTCAACGCTCGGTTTAAAACCTCGACTTGCCCACTCGTTTGTGGGTGATAAGCCGTAGAAAGCCGATGTGTAACCCCATATTTCCTTAGAACCCTTTCGAATTGGTCGTTACAAAAATGGGTTCCACGATCGCTTATGATCGCACGAGGGGTTCCAAACCGAGAAAACAAACTCTTCAAAAACTTGACTACCACACGAGCATCATTGGTGGGCAAAGCCTTAGCTTCCACCCACTTAGATACGTAGTCAACCGCAACGAGGATGTACTTATTACCACGAGATGATGGGAACGGCCCCATAAAGTCTATACCCCAAACGTCAAAGATCTCACACACTTGGATGATGTTTTGTGGCATTTCATCTTTTTGTGAGGCTTTTCCTTGTCGTTGGCATGAGTCACAAGACTTCAGAAGATCTTGTGCATCTCGGTAAATAGTAGGCCAAAAGAAGCCGGCATCAAAAACCTTGTTAGCCGTGAGATTAACCCCGTGGTGACCACCCGTGGGTCCCTCATGGCAAGCTCTAAGGATGTTAGAAGCTTCGGTGCCAAATACACAACGTCGGATGATTTGATCCACACAAGTTCGAAACAAGTAAGGGTCGTTCCAAAAGTAGAACTTGACGTCACGAAAGAATTTTCCTTTTTCTTGAGTCGTCATACCCTTGATGATGAAGTTACCGGCATGGTAATTTGCAAAGTCCGCAAACCATGGGGTAGAAGAATCAAGCTTGGAATTCACTACACCAAGTGTCTCGAGCGGAAATGTTTCGGTGATTTCCTTGGGCTCGTAAACACTTTGGTGAGGATCTTCCAAACGAAAAAGATGATCGACCGCTAAATTCTCGGCTCCTTTTTTGTCAACAATTTTGTGATCAAATTCTTGAAGGAGGAGAATCCAACGAAGTAATATCGGCTTTGCATCTTGTTTAGCCATACACCACGGCAAGGAACTCCTTCTCCGTTGTAGTGTATTTTAGTTGAGCCTCGGTCATTGTCTTGCTAGCATAGTGAATGGGCAAGAAGTGCTTTTCATGACGTTGCCCCAATACGACCCCAATAGCGTAATCACTAGCATCACACATGAGCTCAAAGGGGAGGTTCCAATTGGGAGAAACAAGAATGGGAGCTTCGGTAAGTTTCCTCTTAAGGATTTCAAAGGCTCGTACACAATCTTCGTCAAAGACAAAACGTGCCTCTTTTTCAAGAAGATGTGTAATGGGTTGAGAGATCTTTGAAAAATCCTTGATGAATCGACGATAAAAGCCCGCGTGGCCTAGGAAACTCCTAACTCCCTTAACGGTTTTGGGATGAGGTAATTTGGCGAGGACGTCTACCTTAGCTTGATCTACCTCAATCCCCGCTTTCGAGACCTTGTGTCCTAAGACGATTCCACTCTTAACCATAAAATGACACTTTTACCAATTAAGCACAAGGTTGGTTTCCTCACAACGTTTCAACATTCTCTCAAGATTCGACAAACACGAAGTGAACGAATTTCCAAACACGGAAAAGTCATCCATGAAGACTTCCATCGTCTTCTCGATCATGTCATGAAAAATAGCCATCATGCACCTTTGAAAGGTTCCCGGTGCATTGCAAAGTCCTAATCTTCGATAGGCAAACGTTCCATATGGACATGTAAACGTAGTTTTTTCTTGATCACGAGGATCGATGGGAATTTGGAAGTAACCGGAAAAACCATCTAAAAAGCAATAGAAATCGTTTCCCGCAAGACGCTTCAACATTTGGTCCATGAAGGGCAAGGGAAAATGGTCTTTTCGAGTGGCTTCATTCAACTTACAATAGTCAATGCACACTCTCCATCCGGTCACGAGTCTAGTGGGAATTAACTCGTTGGCATCGTTTGGCACAACGGGCATTCCTCCCTTTTTAGGGACACAATGAATAGGACTCACCCAAGGGCTATCGGAAATAGGGTAAATCATTCCCGCGTCAAGGAGTTTAAGGACTTCCTTTTTGATGACGTCGTGAATTTTGGGGTTCACCCTCCTTTGACATTGGATTGCGGGCTTGTAATCCTCCTCCATTAAGATTTTGTGGGTACAAAACTTGGGATCGATTCCCTTAATGTCGGATAACTTCCACGCAATTGCCCCTTTGTGATCCTTTAGAACATTGACAAGTGCGGTTTTTTCATCATTCGAAAGTTCCTTCGCAATAATAACCGGAAACTTGTCGCCCTCCTCCAAATAGACATATTCGAGATGAGGAGGTAAATCTTTCAACTCGAGGATAGGTGGTTCCTCAAGTGAAGATTTGGGCTCGATACTCATAACCTCCTCGGGTGGAGGAAATGGGAAATCGTTGAGAAAATCCTTGATAATCGAGAAGTCCTCATCGTTGTCGAGGTCTTCGTTACGAGTACGTGGAACATCGAATTCTTCCAACGTAAAACCACCACCTTCAAATGGAGTGAAGGTTGGTGTCGAATTATCAAGAATTGGATCTAACATAGTGGGATTGCCACTAGTTTCTTCATCACCAAAACCTAGAACTTCTTGTGAAAATTCCTCGCAAACCACGTCGATCATATCAACGAGGTTTATGGTTGCAACGGAATAAACATGAGAAATTTGAGAGTTTTGAGTTGTGTTTATAACAAGTTCTTCGTCGTTGAAACGTAAGGTGATCTTTCTAGCATGAACATCGATCAAAGCCATAGACGTATCTAAAAACAAACGACCTTAAATAAGAGGAACTTGATGATCCTTGGGAATATCAACAACGATAAAGTCTACGGGATAGTAGAATTTCCCCACTTTCACAAAATCTTCTTCTGCCAATCCACATGCGGGAATCGTGGAATGGTCGGCCAACTCGATAGACATTAGTGAAGGAGTAAGATTAGGAAGATTGAGCGACTTGAAGATTGCAAGTGGCATCAAATTAATGCTAGCACCAAGATCGGCCAAGGCGAAGCATTCCTCCATATCTTGGATTGCACAAGGGATCAAAAATTTACCGGGATCACCGACTTTTTGAGGTATGCGATTAAGATAAACCAACGAACAACTAGACAATTGGTGCAATTTCTCCTTGTTGTTCAACATACTCTTAAAGTTAGCGGTAAATCGAGGCATCATGACCAAAGCATCGGCGAAACTCACATTAAAGTGCAAATCACGAAACATTTTCATTAAAAGCTCAAATTGGTAATTGTCGCGCTCTTCACGTTTCTCCTTTCTAAGTCTCGATGGATAGGGCAAAGTTGGTGTGGGTTGAGGCATAGGCATAGCCCTTGGAATCTCGGGTTCCAATGTTGGTAATGGGTCAACCGTAGGTGTGGCATGAGCGGTACTTCGTGGGATTGGGGCATGCTCCTTTTGGACCACCACCTCGGGTTCTTCCTCAATTGCTTCCTCCGTAGGAGCAATTGGTTGAGGAGTCGGTTCCTTAAGTGTCTTACCACTACGTGTGGTAATCACTTTCATCTCACCCTTAGGGTTTGATACGGTGTTGCTAGGAAGACTACTCGAAGACGGTTTACACATTATTGCCTCAAACATAGACGAGATTTTATCTTCAAACACGGATTGCCTCTTTTCGGCTTTAATCTTTTCTTGTTTAATCTCATGTTGCCCTTGTTCCATTTTTTGTTGGTTTTGTTGTAACCTTGCTACATTTCCTTCCATCTTGTTGGTGTGGATTTTAAGTTCATTAACTAACTCATTTTTCAACTCTTTCTTCAAGTCGTTCTTAAACTCGGATCTTAGGCTAATGATTTCTCTTTGAATATTGTCAAACCTAGCATCATTCCCATTAGCGTATTCAACAAATTCACTTGGAAGATATTTCAACGTTTGCAAACCTTTGTTGTTGTTTTGAAAATCATTTTGATTTTTGTTTGAAACTTGATTATTAGCCCCTTGATTGCCATAGTTTCCTTTGTTGAAATTGTTTTTGAAACCAACTTGATTGTTGCGATAGTTGTTGTTAGCATTTTGATTTGAACCAAAACCCGAGGGAGTCAATTGATTAGAGCGGGTAACTTGACCGTTTTGGTTGTAAGTTCCCGTGGCCGTGTAGGCACTCGAAGTGTTACCACTGTTGGTAATGCACTCGGAGAAATCATGACCCCCACCACAATACATGCATAAAAAACTTATTCCAAGCCGTTGAAAAACTTTCATTAAACTCTTGTGAAAACTTTGAAATCTCGTTTTTCAAATGCGTAGTCTTAGAGGGCGGAAAAAATTGGTTCACAAACTTAGACACGAGATCCTTCCACGTCAATATAGAATTGGGTGGCTCTTTCTCCAACCAAATTTTAGCGGGCCCCGCTAAGGAATACGGAAAAAGCATCATCTTAATCGAGTCATTCGAGACATCCTTAAACTTGCAAGTGGCGGTAAGACGATTGAATTGGCGGATATGGTTGTGTGGATTGTCCTTCTCATCACCATGGAATTTGTTGTTATGGATCATCGACAACAAACCCGTTTTCACTTCAAAATTCTCCGTAAGGATAGCGGGAATCACAATAGCCTCTCCATAACCCTCGATGGGTGCTTGAAGTCACTCCATCATAGTTCGATTCACCATGGTTGGTGCTTCTCTTACAATGGGTTCGTCAATAGGAGACTCCTCACTAGAAAGATTGGGAGTGGGAGTTTTGTTCTTTCGTTTACGTGCACGTCTTGCTTGATTACGAGTTAGCATAAACGTCATGTACAACGAGGGGACGAGCAAAGAAGATTCTTTTTGGTGTTTGGTATTTTTCAATTTTTTTGTGGTTTTTGATTGTATTAACCTTTTTGGATTTTGGTGAATGTATTAAGTAGACACAAATCTACAAATCTCCTCCATTAATCAAATCTCTTGATTAAAGAAGCCTCAAGGAATGAAAACGATCACGTGAAGTGAACGCCTTCGATGACTTTAGAACGTTGGTGGAACACCAAAACGTTCAAGAGGGTTTAATCAATTGAAACCAAGAAAATAGATATGATACTTAGTAATACTTTGGGCGGGAAAACCCTCGATTAGCTCTCAAAATCAAATACTCACAAGCAAGCGGGGAAACGAGGCGGCGCGAAGCACTTAAGAGCCCTTTTCCTTAGGATATATTTTATAATATCCACCTTATACCCACCTTATAGTTTGTATTTTTCAAAATTGAGCTTCACGAAAGTATTTATCTATTTTTGCCTTTTTCTTTGGTTTGAGATTCGAATACAATGATTGGGTAATGACCTCCCAAGTCAAGGTTGTGATTTCTCACGTATTTGGAGTACTTGTGAATTTATTGTTCTACGTATACAATATAGTAATAGTATTCACACAAAAATCGAAAACCGATAATACGTATTAGTAGAGTGCTACTAATACAAATACTATTTTGGTTAGTATATAAAAACAACAATTCCAAATCAAAACACAACACGCAACCCCGGCAGCGGCGCCAAAATGATGTAGTGGTTTTACTACTCTTTAGGAAAAGAGAGCAAAAGTGGCAACTATTAAGTGTCGGTTTAGGAAAACCAAGCACGAATGACCCAAAATGGGGATCGTTCTCAAGGAGGCTTAGTGTGTGTGTAATGAATTGATTATCTTTGTGATTATATTTGTGAGAAAGAAAAATAGAAAGGAGATAAGAACAGAATGACGGTTACGAAGACGGATTAAACTAAGACGAAAAAGGTGTACACGTAAAACCGTAAAAAGCACTAAAATTAAAATTTTACCCTAAAAATTCCTAAAAATCACTAAAAATCCACAAAAATATTCTAAGTGTTTAAAAAAAAATCCAAACTTGCCAAAACCTTTTAATTAGTTAAATAATGACTTTTTAATGCTAATTAAAGCCCTAAAAATCAATATTAACTATTAAGAAGTCCAAAAAAAGATGTTAAAGTTTGTAAACCTTTAAAATAAGCTAATTAAGCTAAAACGTATTTTTCCAAATTTTAGAACCACTAAAAACTAATTTTTAACAATTAAAAACTATTAAAATCAATTAAAACTTAAAATAAGTCTAGAAAATAATTAAAAGACCCTAAAAATATTTAGAAAGTTGCAAAATTCCTAATTAAGTGTCTACAATCTAGGAAAAATATAAAAACTTAGAAAATCAGACTTTTAATTTTTAACAATGAAATAATATTAAAATATTATTAAAAATCCAAAAATCATAAAAAATTCTTAAAACTTGCAAACTAACTTAATTTAACCTAAATAATACATAAATGAAAGTGAAATTACCTAAATACCCTTAATGGGCCTAGAAAATGGGCTAAACCCAAAACAGATCACTTAATGGGCTAAATTGGGCCCAAAATGAAAAAGTGTCCAAAATAAGCCCAAAAAGCACTACTTGACTCAAAATTTGATTTTAAACAACTTTTTCCAAAGGCCCAAAAGCTGAAAGTGTGAAATAAGCTAGCTTATACCAAACAGCTTATTCTTAATGGGCTTTTTGGCCCATTAAGCTATAAGCTAATGCCATAAGCTCAAATTAGACACGCAAGCTTATTTTGTCCTAAATAAGACTTCTGTAAAAAGAAATTTGAAATAAGCCCAAGGAATAAGCCTGAAAATGCAATAAGCAATCTATAGAAAACGACAAAATAGTCGTTTTTGAGTTCTAGGCCACCCCAAGAGCTGATTCAAGTTTCTAAAGCTTTTAAATGACTTAATTAAGCTATTTCAACAAAAAGTTTTCAAATAAGCTGACTCAATAAGCTGGAAGAAGCAAATAAGCACTCATGAAAAAGTTAAGTAAGTTGGTTTTCTAGCAAAAAGTCAAAGTCAAAGTCCAATAAGCTCCAGTCTAATCAAATGGGTCAAATAATGAAGATCTATCACAAAAAATAAGTTGTTGCAGGTCTGGATAAGCTAAAATAGCTTATTGATAAGCTGATGACAAATTAACACTAGCAGGGGCTAGTTTTGGGTGTTGAGCAGTGGAAACTTTTTCCACTGCTTGACTTGTTTGACTTTTTGTCTTTAGTGAACTTTTTGGAGATTCAGATTACACAAAGGCACCCAAATGATCTTTGGATCATAAGGAGTCAATAACAATCAAAAAATCACAAACACAATCACCCAATTGATACAGTTTAATCAATAAAGCACCAGATCAAGCACAGACATGAACAAATAAGCAGAACAGGTTCAATAAGCACTTAGAGCAATATTCAGCCAGCCAAACTCAACCAAATGCATACACAAGCTATTATAAACTCAAATGAACAAGTCTAAACAGGTTTCATGCAATGATTCAAAGTATTAAGCAAGATTCAAGCATCTTAAGTTACTGATGAACATAAGAACATGCAGTTTTACACTTTGCTGATGTATTTGACCAACAAGCCAGATTCAAACCTTAAGATCTATCAAATAAGTTATAATAATGATGTTTTAACAACTTTCAACCCTAAGCATGCACAAATACTAGATTTCACCTGAATCTTAGGTAAAAAACAGTTAAATTCAACAAGTTATAGCAGATTATATGATTTGAAGTTTCAAACCCAAAAACTTGCAGCAAAACACTCTCAACCAAGCATATATCAGATATAGAGCACAAACATAAACTTTCCACAACACAATAACAAGATTCAAACTTAAACAGGTAGTCCCAAACACCCCTTTATCTTCTCAAATCAAATTTTAAACAAGAAAAAGTGTGATTCAGTTTACCCAATGATCAATCTAGCATATAAACAACATTATCATGCAAGACAAAGCAGATTTAAGCCAAGAAAACAACAAGAACATCAGTAGAGCACAAATCCACAAAAAAATCAAATTTTTATCAGATTTTTAAGGTTTCAAGACAAACCTCATGGATGTACATCCACGCCCACAAATTTATGAGCTTATGTGCTAGCTAGAACAAGCACAAGCTTCCAATAACAACCCTGCTAAGATTCAACAAGGTTAGAAGCACAAAATCAAAACAAAAAGGTGACTTTTTGGAAAATAAACTTGATTGATGCAACCTTGTTACCCCACACTTGATTATCCCCAAGTTATAAGCCTCACCACACCTTAATATCACAATTAGGATGATATGATCAGCCCTATAACCCAATAATTCCAAGGTTTGAACAAGAACTTAGCAAAATATCAAATTTTGATCCAATGTGTAATTTCTTACACAAGGTTTAAAAAACGTTTTCAGGTCCCATTACAGTTAAAAATATCATAAACAAGCTTAAAATAAGGTGGCACTTGGTCTTTCTTCAACCAAACTCAACACACTTTCATTAATTGAAAAGAGGATTTACAAGTAGTTGAACAAGGAAAAACCAAAAGAAGGTAAATGAGAGACCCTATGTGCCTTTATATAGGCATACAATGTATCTAGAAATGCAAAGGAAAACGTAAACCCTAGCTGTGAACTTCCAAAAATGCCCTTGAAGTTTGTTTGAATTCTAGTGAATCATGTGACTTCTTGTTGTTGTTTAGTGATAGCTGGTAAGTGAAAAGAGGATCCAAGGGTTTGTATGAAGCTTAGGATGTAAGCACAATTGTGGGACGTTGGATGATTGGCTCTTCTTTGTCTTCTTCCTCTTAGACGTAGCAGGGGAGGTCCCATGCAGCATGTGGGTTGGTGGGGTGTCATGTTTAAGGTTTGGAATGTGATTATGATATCATTAATCATAAATATGGATAATATTAGGGCTTAATTTTTTCTTAATCAAAAAGCCCTAATCCTTGTTCTTGAGTAAATAGTGTGACGTTTGATCCAGATTTGGGTTTAAAAATATGTTAAGCGCCAAGGTATAACTAATCTGTTAGGATTAGTTATTAATATTGGTGAGTGGATAGCTGATGTGGAGGATTGGTGGAATGGGATTGGAGGAGAGGAGTGAGTGGGACAGGTGTCACCTATTGGTTGGTCTAGGTAAGAATTGTATCGGCCAGTATTAAACCCCCATCTTTACTAAACTTGTCTTTTCACTTCAAAACCTTGTCAATGCCTATTTTCTTCACAACAACTTTTCATTCTTTACACTTTTGCCCCAAAATGTTTGATAAAGTGAATTCAGGGGTAATTCTTGCCATTTTGTGATTCTTGAAGGGCTGATTTGGTAATTTCTTCAATGGTATTGGTCTTGACTTGTATATTTGATATTTTGGAGGACTGAAATTGCCAAGTCATAATGATTGAGGGACCATTTTTGCCAAATCTTCAAAGTTAAGGGTCCTTTTGGTAATTTTGGTATTTTCAAAGGACCAAACTTGTAATTATGAAGATACAAGGGTATAAAGTGTCAATTCTTCCATATTGGAGGACCCTTCTTCATAATTCTTCAAGTCTTCAAGGGTATTTCTTGGAAAAGTCTTCATTAGGGCTTGGTTCATTGTTTGGCTTCGTTTCCCGTGTTCGTTTTTGCATGATTCTTGTGATCTTTTGTCATTTTCTCAATATCCGTACCTAAAATACACAAGCAACAAACACAAGCATATATATGGGTATTTTGATGATATTTAATGCATTTTAAGCCCTTTCTAGACGATGAGACTATGTATAAAAGCAGTCTCATCACTTCTCAATGAGGACCATATTTCTCCACCATCTCCTAAGGAAATCTCTATCGATGATCCGAATTTGACTACGCCTTCCATCAAAAATCCTCCGGAGTTAGAGCTCAAGGATCTACCGTCTCATCTCGAATACGTGTTCCTTGAAGACAATAAGAAGTTACCCGTCATCATCGCTAAGGACTTGAAAGAAGAAGAAAAATCTCGACTTATCGATGTGCTGAAGACTCATAAGAAAGCGATTGCTTGTAAAATCTCCGATATTCGTGGAATTGATCCTCACTTTTGCACACATAAAATTCTCATGGAGGACGAATTTAAACCCACTATTCTACAGCAAAGAAGGGTGAATCCCAAGATCCATGTGTGGATCCCTATTGATCGTTAGACTCAATGGTTAAGAACCATTATATCTAGGTTGATCATTGTTCATATGATAACATAGCGGAATAAGAACAATGATCATGAACAAGGTGTTTGGACACTAAGAACACGAATTAAAACAAATGGGTTGCTCATTATATTAATAACAAACAACCACTAGACGTGTATACATTGAATCCCACGTCTAGTGCGACACACACTTTAGGTTTACATTGTGAATGAATGATATATTAAACCTACGTCCTATGTTTTCTTTATATACTAGAAAACATAGCTTACAAAGAAAGCTAAAGTAATAAAAAGACTCCAACGGCTTGTTGTATTTAACTTTGGCAAAAGTAGTCCTTGTCTTCTTATTTTGTTGTGTTTTGACTTATCAACTCAATAATTCGACCCAACAATCTTCCCCTAGTTGATGATGTCAAAACACTCCTCTTAAGCATGAATCCTTTGTATGTAGTACATGATCTTCAGATTGCTTCCCCTCAAGTGTAGCACGTATTTTCTTCCCCTTTTTGTCACATCAACAAGGAAGTAAACAATGTATGCAATCTTGAAAATTCTCCAAAAGTAGGCTCTGTGTAATGATCCTGAAGAAAAATAAATAAAGTATTCTTGATGTAGAAATAAAATTACCCAAACTTATGTTCCATGTCTTGTTTATCCATGTGATGAAGAACTTATACCATGAAAAAATATAAGTAGACCTCGATCCCTTGTCAATATTCTCATCCTTTGTGAGACACTGAGCACGATAATGTAACTCCTTCAAGTGTTTATGACAAGTCTTCGTCACCAACTATGTAAGCACGAACAAGTTACCTTTAAAGTCAGTGAATGGTACGCCACGACTTTAAGATATGATAGAACACAAACTCGCGAAAATCTTCTTCAATCATCAAAACTTACCATAAGAATTCTTCCCCTTAAGTAAACATCTCTTCATGACAAGTCAATATCTTCATATGTAAAAGCTGTTAGCGAATAACTCTCTCACAAGGCTATCCCGATTACATACTCCAATAAATTACTTCATGAATGGTTGCTAACTCGCCTTAAAATCATTAATTCCTTTCAAAAATATCCGAGCCATAAATATCATCATGATATTCTAAATTAAAACGGAGATTCCATGTACCTTTGTGTGTATTTTCCTCCTTTTTGTATGCTTAAAACGAACCAGTTTTCTCAAACAGCAGCAATCAGTGTGTTACCCGAGATCTTTCTTTGTCCAATATCCTTCCTTGTGTATTGCCCGATATCGGACAACACGTATCAGCGTTTGAAACTCATATCTCGGACAACACTGTCAACCTATCAGCGTTGACTTATTTCTTGTCAGCGTCGAAACCCTTCCTGTCAGCGCCCAAATAACAAACGTCAGCGCCAACC
This sequence comes from Glebionis coronaria, assembly GCA_025667525.1. NCBI lineage: Eukaryota > Viridiplantae > Streptophyta > Magnoliopsida > Asterales > Asteraceae > Glebionis > Glebionis coronaria. Next base: position 384,767,371 of record CM046874.1, read on the forward strand.
TAAAATCCTGTCAGCGTTCAAATTCTTATCAGCGTTGCACTATACTCTGTCAGCGTTTCATTCATTTTTTCTTGTCAACGTTGAGTTAATTCACAGCAACGTTAAAGGCCCATGTTTGAATGTAAATTATGCTTCGTGTGAACACACTGTTAAGAACCAATCACAACATGCTCACCGTGTGAACACAACTGCCATCTTGTTCGTGTGAACACAGAAACTTCCTCCAATAAGAATTGAGATAGCTTATATCCTCACGGTTGTAACTATGTACCAGCAAATAGACGATTCAAAATATATAATGAATATTAGGGTTTTCTATTTGCCGTGTGAATGCAATCTTTTCCTCCAATCAAAATCGAGCAACCGTGTGAACATATAACTCTCCACCAATGAGAATGAGTGGCTCATGGAGATACAGTAGAATAGCATGTAGATGATTGTAGCACGACGAGTGGAATAATATTAGGACTTTCTCTTTAGACCGTGTGAATATAACACAAATTAGGGCTTACTCTTTTTGGCTGTGTGAATCGCATATCCACCATAACCATAAATCAATCCACGTCCTTGTGTTTGTAACATCACGTGAACCATATGAATATTCTTCACACGTCCTTGTCACTGCTACTACCATGCGACCAGATCTAGGGTTTTTCTTCAGAAAGTAAACATTGAAACCCTAGAACAAAGATTGTTTAATTCGAAACCCTAATTAGGGTTTTAAGCCTAACCAGATTCGAATTTAAACACCATAATGCATTTATAACAGCCTCCAACTGCAATTCTCCCTGCTTTTTAAGTAGATCTAGGGTTTGAGGAACCCTAGTTCATGATTTTATATATAAGCAGAAAACTGAAAATCAACCATCAGCCAACTTTGACGCTTAATAACTTTTGCCTGGGGATAAAACTCGACAATCCCTCCGGTGGATGTTTAGATCTATGTATGTAGAACACACATCTAAAATTTCGTGACGATCCAACGGTTCAATCAAAAGTTATGACCTTCTGAATACTGCTGCGCACACAAAAACGTCCAGAAAAACTCCATACGAATTTTTCTTCTTCACCATACACGAACACCTCGTCGGACCTAGATATCAAGAGCCTTAGGCTCTGATACCAATTGTGGATCCCTATTGATCGTTAGACTCAATGGTTAAGAACCATTATATCTAGGTTGATCATTGTTCATATGATAACATAGCGGAATAAGAACAATGATCATGAACAAGGTGTTTGGACACTAAGAACACGAATTAAAACAAATGGGTTGCTCATTATATTAATAACAAACAACCACTAGACGTGTATACATTGAATCCCATGTCTAGTGCGACACACACTTTAGGTTTACATTGTGAATGAATGATATATTAAACCTACGTCCTATGTTTTCTTTATATACTAGAAAACATAGCTTACAAAGAAAGCTAAAGTAATAAAAAGACTCCAACGGCTTGTTGTATTTAACTTTGGCAAAAGTAGTCCTTGTCTTCTTATTTTGTTGTGTTTTGACTTATCAACTCAATAATTCGACCCAACACCATGACGTTATCAAAAAAGAGGTTATCAAACTTCTTGATGCGGGAATGATCTACCCTATCTCGGATTCACCATGGGTTAGTCCGGTCCATGGTGTGCCTAAGAAAGGCGGAATCACCGTTGTACCCAATGAAAACAACGAGTTGATTCCTACTCGTCTCGTTACAGGGTGGAGAGTTTGTATAGACTATCACAAACTCAATGATGCCACGAGAAAGGATCATTTTCCCCTTCCTTTCATGGATTAAATGCTTGAGCGTTTAGCGGGTAATGACTACTATTGCTTCTTAGATGGTTTCTCCAGGTATTTTCAAATTCCCATCGATCCTAAAGACCAAGTGAAAACCACATTCACTTGTCCTTATGGAACATTTGCTTACAAAAGAATGCCTTTCGGCTTATGCAATGCTCCTGGGAGTTTCCAAAGGTGTATGATGGCTATCTTCCATGACATGGTTGAAGAAACTATGGAAGTATTCATGGATGATTTCTCGGTCTATGGTGATTCTTTCGCTACTTGCCTTGCCAATTTAGAACGTATGCTCAAACGGTGTGAAGACACTCGTCTCTTTCTTAATTGGGAAAATGCCATTTCATGGTAAAAGAAGGCATTGTTCTTGGACATAAAATCTCCAAAGCCGGTCTTGAAGTCGACCGTGCTAAAGTCGATGTTATTGCTAAATTGCCTCCACCTTCAACCGTGAAGGGTGTGAGAAGTTTCCTTGGTCATGTGGGCTTCTATCGTTGATTCCTTCAAGATTTTTCTAAAATAGCTCGCCCGATGACCCACCTCTTGGAAAAAGATACTCCTTTTATCTTTTCTAAAGTGTGTATTGAATCCTTCAATCTTCTTAAGGACAAGCTAACTAAGGCACCGGTCTTGGTTACCCCTAACTGGGAGCTACCTTTTGAATTGATGTGTGATGCTAGCGACTTTGCTATTGGAGCGGTTTTGGGCCAAAGAGTGAAAAAACACTTCCAACCAATCCATTATGATAGCAAGACAATGACGGGGGCTCAATTGCATTATACCACTACCGAAAAAGAGCTTTTAGCTGTAGTGTATGCTTTTGAGAAGTTCTGCCCCTATCTTGTTCTTTCCACCACCATTGTCTATACCGACCATTCCGCGTTGAAGTACTTGTTTACTAAACAAGATTCTAAGCCAAGACTTCTTCGTTGGGTTTTGCTCCTTAAAGAATTTAAAATTGAAATTCGTGACAAAAAGGGAGCGGAAAACCTTGCCGCGGATCATCGAAGTAGACTTGAGGATCCTTATCAAGGGGATCATCTGAATCAAGAGATCAATGACTCTTTTCCCCTTGAGGCCTTAATGTCTATCAATTCTAATCTTGATGACACCCCGTGGTTTGCGGACATTGCAAACTACTTAGCAGGTGGTATTCTCATCGAAGGGTTAACATCCCAACAAAAGAAGAAGTTATTTAAAGATATTAAGACTTACTAGGGATGACCCTTATCTCTTCAAACAATGTGCTGATCTGATTATTCGTCGATTTGTTGATGGATCCGCAGCTTTAGACATTCTCGAAGCTTGCCATAAAGGACCCACCGGTGGTCATTTTGGTCCAAATTACACCGCGAAAAAAGTATTCGACTCTGGATTTTATTGGCCCACCTTTTATCATGACACTCATGAAATGGTTAAACATTGTGATGCGTGACAAAGACAAGGCAAGATCACACATAAAGATGAGATGCCTCAAAATTTCATCCAAGAATGTGAAATCTTTGACGTATGGGGTATCGACTTTATGGGGCCATTTCTATCATCTAAAGGGAACAAGTACATCCTCGTAGCCGTTGACTACGTCTCTAAATGGGTTGAAGCTAAGGCTCTCCCTACGAACGATGCGAGGGTGGTTGTGAACTTTCTGAAGCAACTTTTTGCTCGCTTCGGTGTTCCTCGTGCTATCATCAGTGACCGCGGGACTCATTTTTGCAATGATCAATTTGCTCGAGTCATGGCTAAGTACGGTGTCAATCACCGTCTTTCCATCGCTTATCATCCTCAAACAAATGGTCAAGCCGAGATATCTAACCATGGATTGAAGCGAATTCTTGAGCGTACTGTGGGAGAGCAGCGTGCCTCATGGGCCGATAAGTTAGATGATGCTTTGTGGGATTTCCGTACCGCATATAAAACACCTATTCGTTGTACTCCATATCGTCTTGTGTACGGGAAGGCATGCCACCTCCCTATTGAGCTGGAACATAAGGCATACTGGGCCTTGAAGTGGGCCAATTTTGACATCAACAAAGCCGGTGACCTTCGGAAGATTTAACTCAACGAGCTAAATGAACTAAGGAATGAAGCTTATGAGAATTCATTGATCTACAAGGAGAAGACCAAGATCATCCATGATGTAAGGATTAAGAACCGAGAGATCCACATCGGTGATCAAGTATTACTTTTTAACTCTCGGTTGAAGATCTTCTCCGGCAAGCTGAAGAGCCGTTGGTCTGGTCCATTCACCGTCGCCAAAGTTTTCCCTTACGGCACGATTGATCTTTCTCAGCCAAATGGGCCTAATTTTAAAGTGAATGGCCAGCGTGTGAAGCTGTACTTTGGTGAGGACATCTCTCATGAGATGATTCCATCCCTCACCACGTTTCCCTTGAATTAGTTCTGAGTCGAGTTAGGCTCGTGACTCGGTTATAAAAAATAAGCGCTTCTCGGGAGGCAACCCGTTGATATATCCTTTACTGTTTTCATAATAAGTGTAGGAGGGAGCCCCGTATGTGTTTGTTTTCTTGTTTCTTTTGATGTGCAGGGATTAAAAGCTTCAAAGATCCATTCTCGATGACTTTTGACGAACCGTGATCTTGTGTACCCGTCTTCCTGGTTCTATCCTAAACTATTGTGATTCAATATTTCATATCTTATATGTTCACATTGAAATCACCATAGTTGTCCTTTCCTTAGCAAGATTTAAACAAAATGCACAATGTCCTAAGTGTAGGGGAGTTTACTCCCACATGCTTAAACATTGAGGACAATGTTTATATCAAGTGTAGGGGGACTTCTATTGAAGTAAGTGGACTTTTCCATCAATTTGTCCTCATTTTAACCGGAAAATTTAATTTTTCGACATTTTTCAAAATTTTTAATCTATTTTGGCCTAGTAGTTTTACCTTTGTATAGTTATTTTCTTTCTTTGCTAGAATAATTTTTAATAAAGTGGTTTTAATTTTTAAACGTTGTGAATCTTTTCACTCAACCCGAGTTTACTTATCCAAGTTTACTCTAGCTAGTATCCTTAACGTGTTTAAGTCAAGTTTTGCTAGGCTTTTATATAGGGGGCTTTAAAACGCGAAAGTCTTAACTCTTACGGGTTAAGAACAAGAACTTTTCGCAAGTTCCTATAATTGATCCTAGAAAGTCGTTTATCAAGGGAACTTTAAAATGCAAATTCTAGAACTTGAAAAAGTCTAAGAGTTTGCAAGATCCTATAGATGACTTGAAAACCCAAAACTTTGATTTAATTGGCTAAGCATCCACGAGTCTCATTCCTTGAGATTTTAAATTGTGGAGAATGAGAGATGATAGAGTCAATTATAAGTTTGGTATTCTTTCATGAATTTATGTGAGTTGATTATAAACTTTTTCTCCCATCGCTTGTTAATAAATATATTTGCAATAAATAAGGTTGCACGATTTGAAAAGTTACTTAGCTTCTAGCACAAGATCGTTTAAAAGTTGCTCGATATTAATTAGAGTTCATAGCCAAGGCATAACTTATTGAAGCGGGATGCGAAGATTGGCGAGTCCGAAAAGGCCCTAACAAGGCATGAGGGCTACATTTTGTTGCTAAAGATCCCAAGTGATGTGAAGAATAATTTATCTAAAATCAATATGAAGGATCGAGACACACGACAAAAAGCAAATACTCCCCTAAAGATCATGGAGAAGTCTATCCGAAAAGACCCTAGCAAGGTATGGGATAAATAGATCCAAGTCCTAAAAGGTGGCGGATCGTTGTATATCAAAGTCCAATATAAAGATTTGAGAAAAATGAAGAAGTCGTGGTCCAAAATTGAAGAATCTCTCAAACACTTCAAGTGAAGAAATTTCTATTATGAAGAGAAGACCATAATTTCAAGAACGTCTCTCAAGATTCGAAGTATGAAGTCGCTGCCAAATATCGGTCCGAGAAAGGTCTCAAATCGTGAAGCGAGTTATGCCAAGATATGAACTTTAAGAGGTCCCAAGAAGCAGTTTTAAAAGATTTTGTCTTTTAGCTAACTATTGATTAAATCGTCCCACTTTATTTTCAGCCTAAATAAACTATCGAAATAAGTCAAACAATGTATCCTCGTGATCATTCAAGACAATATTAAAATATAAGAGATACACCTAGGAATAAGGGAGTCTAAGTGAATAATTGGGACACATGAGTTCGGGTTAGTTTGCTAACTTATAATAACAATGATCTCGTTTTTAAGCTTGATTTGGGGAACGTGAAACATAAGGATGATGAAATTCATGACTGTCAAAACCCCAATGTAAGTCTTTGATTTCTTTACTTGTTTTGTAAATATTTCTATCTTTTTAGTTTCCTTAAAGTTTAGTATTTAATAAAGGCCAAGGTGGGTTATTTAGGATGAAAAATGTAAACCGTACTTTGAAATTAATGCATTGCATGAGGGTATTGCAATGGTCAAGTGTAGGGGATTTAATAAGTGTGAAAACACTTATCCTTTTACCAATTATTTCCAATAATAACAAGACCAAAACGTGTATTTTATGTCGTAGAAGTCGGAATTATGCGTGGATTGTGTTTTTATTATGTTTCAGGATAAAAATATGAAAAAGGAAGAAAACATGGGCTATCACGGGCTTTTATCGAAGAAAGCGAGAAAAGACGAAGTCAAAAGGTCAAGAGTGTAAAAAGAACGGAAGTCCAAGGCCTATTCTGAAGATTTATCGAAGAAAAAGTCTAAAGACGGAAGTTTAATAAAGTCGAAGAACTCGAGTCTAATAGAAGAAGGAAATTATAAGACAAGTTCAATTTATATCGACAAATCCCGAGACGACGTCGAGAAAGACAAAAAATTTAAATCGAGTCGAGACGAGAAGAAAGAAAGAAGGAAGCAACACATGCACTCCCCACCTCCTATATATACCCTCCTAATGACACATTAGGAGGGTGTTAGTTAGTTAATTTAGCTAGTTCATTTTTCTCTTTTTGTTTTCATTTTAGAGAGAGAAAGTGTTTAACTTTCTCTCACTAGAACTTCATCTTGTTTTTCCTTTCATGTTTAAGCTTTGATTTAATCTTGTATTTTGAAATCTTTAATCTACAAGTTCAAGTTTAATCTTTTCATCTTTAAACTTCTTCTACCTTTCTTGATTTTTATTTGTTCTTGATCCGAAATTTTAGAGCATCTTGTTTAATCTTGATGTTTTGATTGATTAACAAAGTTTAACTTTTTATCCATATCCAAGTTTATACGATTTGAGCTTTGAGCTTATCATGCTTATTGGCTTATTTTGTATTTAGCTTATTTACTTTTAAGTTTTCTTAAAAGTTTAGTCTTTTTAAAGTTTGATTTATAAAGTTTTCTTAATTCGTGTTTTGAAAGTTCTTAAATTTATGCTTGCTTTCATTCGGTTAAGATTTTATTAAGTGCTTATTCATCTTGCTTATTTGTGCTTATTCATCTTTGCTTGTTGCTCTTTGAATCCCATCGTATCAGCTTTATGAGTTTACCTATTCCGATCAAGTAAGTGTGATCGCATAAACTCCTAGGGTTTCTACTTGCGATCCTTTACTTGGATCATGTAACACCCCCAAATTTATACAATTCAATACAACGGAAGAATCGTTGGTGTTACGGGATAGTACATTACTCACATCATAGACAACACTTAAAAATCGCGTCGTTTAATAATAAAGCTTTTCCATTCGTAAATATCAGATTTACATAGGTCCCAAGTCATAGTCATTTCATACAATTTTACAAAATATTTGAATGGAAATTATTATTTAAGTGCGGGCCATGAATTCTTGATGTCTTCCCGAGAATTACCTTCAAGTACCTGAGATAAAACATGTTAAAAGAAAAGGGTCAGCGATAACGCCGAGTGAATTCATAGAGTTTAATAAAACCATCAATGTATCATCGGTATATAATTATTACCGAAAATCATTTTTTTACAAATCTTTATAGTAGACCATGAAATAGGCCAAAAACATTTTATACAAATTCCTTGTCAAAATCACAATATAGGCTTTCGCCTTCAAAACCATTATACGAACCAATGTCGTAAAAATATCATACAATACGTTTTATAACGTCGTGTAGATTTAAATAAAAATACGTTATATGAATATGGTTATGTAAAACCAAAACACAAACATAATATCAATAATATGACCCCGTATTGCTATTCAGGCAATAAATCGTAATTCGGTGCGTATAGCAGTATTTCGTTATTTTGGATTATTATAAGCCGCATGACATTGTTACCTTACTACAACACACAACGGGTAGCTAGCCCGAAACTCATTTGCCCATATAAATTAGCGTGTCATCACAATAATCACGCTTGTGTAAATCTTCTCATACATAAATTCGCTTACCAATCAATGTGGCACGACGGGGATCAACCGTCAAGGCGCGAACTGGGGTGATCGTCCCCAAATAGTACTATTATATGCATAAGCGTCTACCAAATCCCGGTAGTTCACAATTCATGCTAATGGGACTTTTAGTGACATAACCTAACTTTAATAATCTATTTCATTTCATCTATCGGGTCATTTAATCATTCATCGGGTCATACAATCATTCGGGTCCAAATCAATAAACAGACAATCGGGACAACTAGTGTCCTATTTTGTAAAAACAAACATGTTATCTCCCTCGCGGGTTTATAAAACATTTCATAAAAACATTTAAAAGAGTGCGAGGCTATGAACTCACGTTGATGTGGGAAGGCGGGTAATCGGCAATTCGGACATACGGTACGTGCTTCAATCACGGAAACCTAGACAAATAATACTCGTCTTAGACTTTTGTCCAATGACTTTATAAAAATAACAATTATGTATATATATATATATATGATGACTTTATACATATGATGATGATCAAGTGGGTTTATACATCTTTACTTATTTATTATGGTGTTTATGTGTTGGAAATTTTCAAGACTAGTTACACTAGTTCAACTTGTTAACATTTTAAAGCCCAATGGGCCTATTACAAGCCCAATACTATTCATTAGCCCAATTATACTTTTATTATCAGTATTATACTTTATATGTTGGGCCCAAATGGGTTAAGCCCAATAAATAAGTTTATAAGTGTTTTATCAAATTAGTCGTGTTTATTGTCCATTAAGGCTACTTTGGCCAGTTAATGTCTATATGTTATAAAGCTCGGGTTTTATCGATTTTTACTTGTTATATATGTTTATTTATCAGTATGTGAGTTTATAAAAGTTTACATTAGACGGGTCCAACCGTCTAAGTTTTATTTAGCAAAAACGTTAATCTTTCGGTTTTAGCCGAAAAGACGTAAAACTTAGTATATAGTTTTTATAACTTATAAAACTTACCAAACTACCATTTTTATATAATGTCCATTTATTTATCCTTATGCATTTTTATATAAATGAAATATATAAGTTAGTGGGTTTTAATTCACATTTTATACTATATTTATTTGAGTGCTTATATAATAATATTAAACTTTAATTTCCCAAAATCAGTCCTAAAAATCTAGTTTACTAAAATGATTATATCATAAGTTCTACATGGAGATACAACCCCAAATTTTTATCACAGAAACTGCATGATATGTGCTTCATTTTATTCCTTTATAGCTACTGATGAATCAGCCTCTAAGTATTTATAAAATTCGTCCAAAATAGTATACTCAGATTTGCACTCTAAACTTGTTTTGATCATATCTCACTCATTTTTATGATTCTATTGCATGGCCAACTCTCACATGTGTACAAGTCTCAATAATCACTGTATATCAATTTATCTATACCATTTTATCAGTTCATCATATGGTTATTTACTGTTTTTATACAACCTACTAAATTAAGCAAGATTAACCACTTTTACATATAGTTTTTCATCTTTTTACCCATGTTTATCAACACTTGATCCCCACACACCGCAGAAAGATTCTAAATATGAGAAATCCCCTTTTTTTCGATAAGAAGGAAATGAAAGACTTGTGTGATGGATGCTCTTGATGCCACTTGACTTGCTTCTTCCTTCGTTAACATCAAAAGGGCTCAATATCTTAAAATAGAAGTCATCTTTCTTCAAAGGCCGTTGACTCTGCTTCCTTGATTGAATAATCGAAGGTGAATCAATCAGACAGGACGGACATGCGTACGATTAGCCGGCCTTGCGGCGGTAAATGGATTCTAAGCCCCCCCATGCTACGGTTCCCTGCGGTCCCCCAATATTTTTATCATCATATATTCATCATATACATATACAATAAGAAAGAAAATACATGATTACATAATCAAAATAACAAGAGGATGGGAAGAGCAATCTTTATACCACCAAGGTTGATGAAAATATAGGATTGATGATGAACAAGGCTTGGTTTTGGGCAACCAATCTTATGAGATATCAACTCCACTTCTAGGATCACCAAATAGTTGTATACTTCTCCAAAAATCAGCTATTGATCTCCATGGAAACTCCTTGCTAGTTGTTAAAATCACCTCCAATCAACAAGTCTTCAAAAGGACATCATCATATGTTGATTATATCTTATGTTTGTGGTTATAATTTGATGAATATGGTGATTTGGTGATGGTTATGGACGGACAAGGAGAGGAGAGGGAGAAAAATGGTGGTTTGCATGAGTGAAAATGAAGTGGTTAGTATGGTGTGAGTGGTTTTTGAGTTGTAGCTAGTTTGAGAGAAAGTTATATGACAAGTGTTAATCTTGTTACTAAATATTGACACCTCATGGGTGTTGGCTTATATTGGACGCCACATATAGTGGGGTGGACAAGTGTAAAACTTGTCCCATCCCACTAATTTACGGATACTCCTCGATTCTAGTTTCCTCGATTTGTGTGGCCTCGGGTCGTTTTACGAAAATTGTTTTTATAAATTTTGAATCAACGACACAAAACGAATCTAATAAAAATTGTCTCATCAAAAACGGAGTTCGAAAACGTAAGTACGTAATCCTAAGGTTTCCGGTTTAGTCGTAAAGGACGTTAAATTATAATCGTAAGTCCTAATCTCTTCTCGTAAATTTGTGAGTTTATGAAGCAACACAAATTTAAAATCTCAAAATAATATTCACGGACAAATTTATTTTCTGAAATGTCGGACTGTCACCAAAAACGGTGTATGTAAACGTAAGCACGTAACGTAGAATCCTCCGGTTTAGACGTAGTCGATGCTACTTCAAGACGTAAATCCAAATTTCTTCCCAAAAATAAGTGAGTTTACAATATAACATTAAAATAATGTTTTTAAATAATACTTGAGAATAAAATATCAACCATAAATTGAAGGATTGTCACAGATCACCAAGTACGATCCACTTCACGATCACTGGCTGCGATCCCATAGTGCGATCGTGGTTAGGATTGTTGGGTGCGATCCATTGTAACGATCACAGACTACGATCAGACTACGATCCACTTGTTGCGATCGTGAGTGCGATCTGTGGTTGCGATCACTTGTTTCGATCGCATTGAGTGCGATCCCTTATACTACTATCTAGGCTGTGATCGAGTGCTACAATCGTAGGCTACAATCTTGGTTGCGATCGGTGTTCACAATCCAATAGTGCAATCAACCACTGCGATCCACATTGAGTTCCGATCATGTTGCGATCGGACTTATGTTTTTGTTTTATTTATCTTAGTTTTCAAATTTACTTTTCATTACGTTTTAATTTCCAAAAATTTCATGCTTCTCGAAATCTCTGTTTTTACCAAGTGTTTTTCTAGTTTTACAAAAAAAAAGTGTGACAGTTTTTTCTAGATTTGCCTTTAGCTTATTTTAATTACGTTTCGCACTTACGCTTCAAGTAGAATAGAAAATCAACTCCCCTTTTAGTTACCAACAACGATAATTCCACTTCTAACCGTGATCAATTCGATTAGATGCCGAGAACGATTTCAAGTACACAAATGCTAAGCAAAAACCATGTATTACACACAAAGAACCGGACTCGAATGATGATTTTCTAAGAAAAGCCCTTGAAAAATTAAAGATGTACAAGAATAGTCCCTCAATTTTGAAGAATTGGCACTTTATACCCTTTTAAAACTTAAAATTACAAGATTGGTCCCTAAAGTTTGCTCAATATACAAGAATGGCCCTTGAAGTTCAAGAGAATTGCAAAACAAGTCCTTATTCCAAGATATAACAACATAAGGACTGAAACTACCAACATTCCAAAGTTATTATAAATGAAAATTAGCAAATTTTCTGCAAGAATTGGTTTGCCAAGCTTTATAAAGAGCAGGGGGGAAACATGTGCAAAGTAAACCCATACCCACCTTTTAACCCGACCAACCCAAACATTAAGCCCATAACCCTACCCATACTCGACCCTTTTATTTAAACTATTATTAGTTTAATAAAAGGCACCTAACACCCCCACTTAATCCTAATACGGATCTGACATCCTCTAATCACTCATAAACCCTAATCTACCCAATCCTTAATTCAACATCATATCAAAGGGGTTTTGGATAAATCCTTCCAGATTTATAATTAACCAAAAGTTTATCATCATCACATGCTTACCTATCCCAAACAGGCATTCTGGGTCCAACTCAACCCTCCCCTGCACCTTTATGGAACGTTTTTGGCAAAATTACAAAAGATGGCAGAGAGATCAATGGACTATAGAATTTTCGTGTTGGCTACAAAATATCAAACGACCAAGATTGTTTTTCAACAGCTCATCCTTAGCAAAACGTCAAGAACATATCACATGAGCATCAAATTGACCAAGATCCTCAAATTCAAGCTTGGCATCTTTTTGGCATATGAGATTATTCCAAGGGCAATTTTCGAAGATCACAACATAGGGTTTAAGCTTCTAGAATAGAATGTAGCTCAATATATAAGAGCATTAGGGTTTCACTTTTCTTTCTTGTTACAGATTTTCTTTGTAATTCCTTTTTTCAAATTAATGAAAAAGTTGGTCTGTGAAATCTGAATTCGAAAACCTTTTTTATTTTATGCAAGTTTGGTTGTAATCCATTTTACTTTATTGTTATTGAAAGTTTAAGTTTTGTTTTTATCAAAAGTTTTCTGCGGTTAAGTCACTTAAGGTTCAAACAGTTTGGTGTTCTTGGGCTTAAAGTTTATCATAACACCCTTATTGTGAACAATCAAGGTGTGGTGAGACCATAAGTTAGGGAATATCATACTTGTGGGGAACTAAGTACTAGAAAAAATCTAGTTCCAAGATTCTTTGTTTGTGGTTTACTTGTACTAACAAGTTACTTCCATAAGCTCTATCATACACTGTCTAAACCTCTGCTTTTGGAAGAGTTTTTGGACCTTGTCTCTTGTCTGTGTTGTGATCCAAAACAAGAGTCTAAGATCAAAAAGCCATTGTGGCTTTTACCTCTTAAATGTTTTACTTAAGAGGTTTTTCTTTCCATCTTTCAAGAACTCCTTTGAGCTTAAAAGCCTCATAAGGAGAGCTTTGCTGACCCCTTGCTTGGACTGTGAGTTGGGGGAGGTGCATAATCTTTCTTCTCTTTTTTTAAATTTTTCTGAAAGAATTTTGGTGCTAAGTGAATCTGCTATGCATGCTATGTGAATGTGTTTTTGTGAATTTAATCTGTCATTTAGGTGATAATAGACATAGATCCGTGGTTATCTTGCTTTGTTGAGGGTTAAAAGTCATATTTGCTTTGTAAAATTTGGAAATCAGTTTCAAAAGGGGTGTTTGGGATAGCCTGCTTAGGGGTGTGGAAACACAGTCTTTTGATCGTGCTTATCTACACATGCTCTGTTAGCATAGGTTAGGTGATCTTTGAGTAAAAATCTGTAGGTTTAGGTTAAAATTTTGATCTTGTAAATTTGTGTGAAAATATGTCATAAGTCTAAGTTATTTGAGCCTCATTAGTCTTATTTGAAGTTTGGTATGATAACAGATGTGTGTCTGTTGCGTATGCATGATGAGATGTTTAGGTTGTTGGGTTGAACTGTCTTTGTGATATTCTTGTTAAACATTTGCCTAAAAACAACTAAAAACATCAGATAGCCATTTCAAGAGTAGAATTTTGATTTAGGTGTTAAAATTTGGTTGGATGTTAGTCTTAGGATTGACTTAGTTTTGCATTAAGTGATTTTTTTAGTTTGGGGGCTTGTGGTAGCATGTAGCTTATTACAAAGTTCACAAAGTTTTAGTAATTGCACTTGCCCGATAAACCTTGTGTTTGTGTACTGTCTGATATCTGATGTAACTAGGTTTGCATTGTGCCCGATATCTGGTAGAGCTAAGTTTGTGATTTGCTTATTATTTTATATTTGTGGTGTTTGGTGTGGCCTTTGTGGCTTATTTGATACTTGTTTAGCTTATGTTGACTCCGCATAAGCAAAACGCATGTGCGGGTGCCTTTGTCCAAAAAGAAAAGAAAATGACAAGCAAAAACTGTCCCTGGCATGGCTCAACCTCTTGAGCTCTCGAAGGAGGGTTGGAAGGGTTACCTTTGTGCCAGGCATTTTTACTTGTTATACTTCCCCATGTTTTGTATTTAATATCTTTCTCTTTTCCACAACTTAAGTATAAGCCGTGAGCTTTTCAGCTCTTGTTAGCTTATTTAGTTAGCTTTTATCATCTATTTTTTTTCCTTATTTCTTAGCTTAATTTTAGACTTTTTGAAAGTGGTCCCACATTTTTCCCATTTACCAGTTATTTTTAATCAATTTTTCTTTTTCTGATTTTTAGAAAGTCAATTAAAAACAGTAATTTTGTTTTTAATATTTCTGAAAAATAATTTTTAGTATTAGAATAATATATTTGAGGTTTATAAGTCATAAATTTTTTTGGGGGCTTTTATTATTATTTTTGATTTTAGGTCTTTTATTAGACTTTAAAATTAAATATTAATTAAATAAATAGTTTACAAAAAGTTTTGTTGATTTTTCGATCTTAATCATATTATTTAGGATTTATTTAATTTTTTTAGAGTTTTTTAAAAGATTTTTATTTTTGGCCTCGATTTGCGTGAAAAGGCGTTTCGATTATTTTTAATTTTTAGCATAATTCGTCTTTTTCCTTTCATTCTTTTCTCTTTTCAAGAAATATAAAATAAAAAAAATCGATTTTGACACGACATACATACCTCCACCGTGAACGAACTCACTTGGGTCATTTGTGTACATTTTGCTAAACATGCATTCAATACTTTGACCCTTTTACTCACATCAAATTTTGACGCCCCTGTCGGGGAGGTGTGTTGTGTTGAATTTTGAAAAGTTTTGTTTTATCATTAGCAATAATAATATTTGTGTAATTAGAACTCTAATTACACGTATTATCGTTTGTTATTCGTTTTTTATTGTGAATATTATTACAATATTGTATTACGTATCACAAGTAAATACAAAATATCTCCAAACAAGCGTGGACACGCTCCCAATAGTTAGTGTTACGGGGTGTATCAAATTCAAACAAAATGAAAAGGCAAAATAAATAAATACTTTTAAGAAGCTTAATCTCGATTAGTACAAACTATAAGATGGGTATAAGGCGGTTGTATTTCATGACCTAAAGGAAAAAGGCTCTTAAGTGGTTCGCGCCGCCTCGTTTCCATCGCTTGCTTGTGCGTACTTTGAAAGTGAAGGCTAATTAAGGGCTTTCCAACCAAAGTATTATTACGTATCTATATTTTGTTGATTCTAAATTAGTGAACCCTCGAAACGTTTTGGTGTTCCACCAACGTTTCAAAAGTTAAACGAAGGTATTCACTTCACGTGATTACTTTCACTCCTTTTGGTTTCTCTAATCAAGATATTGATTCGCGGAGAGATTTTTGTAGATTTGTAATCTACGTAATTCACGAGAAAATTCCAGAAAAAGTAAAAACAATCAAAAACACAAAAAAATTGAAAATTCAAAAAAACCCCAACAGAATCTTCTTTGCTACCCCCCAATTTCTACGGTACGTTTATGCTAACTCGTTCAAAAGTAAAACATAATCATAGACGTCGACAATGAAGAGAGGGACCCCAATTCCAAATATCATTGAAAATCCTCCAATTGTAGAACCCGTTGTAGAACAAATAGTCGCCATAGCTAATCGTACAATGATGGAGTTACTTCAAGCACCCACCGAGAGTTATGGAGAAGCGATTGTTATTCTCGCAATCCTTGTGTATAATTTTGAGATTAAGACGGGTTTGTTATCGATGCTTCAAGCTAACAAGTTTCATGGTGACGAAAGAGATAACGCGCATAATCACATTCGTAATTTCAATTGACTTACCGTGACAAGTAAGTTTAAGGATGTTCCGCACGATGCTATTAAGATGATGCTTTTTACTTATTGGTTAGAGGGACCCGCTAAAATTCGGCTCGAGAATGAACCACCCAATTCCATATTGACGTGAAAGGATCTCGTCTTCAAATTCGCGAATCAATTTTTCCCTCCCTCTAAGACAACGTATTCGGAAAACGAAATTTCGAGGTTTACACAAAAAGCTCATGAGAGTTTTTCTTCGACTTGGGAACGTTTTAAATAAATGCTTCATGATTGTCCTCACCATGGTTTTTCGAAATCGAATCAAATTGATACGTTTTATAATGGTTTGAATGATCATGAACGAGATTATCTTAATGCCGTAACGGGTGGTAATTTTGTTGTGTAAAACGACCAATGAAACATTAGCGATTATTGAAAATAGGTCTAGGGTTTATAGCGCTCGTAACACACCGAGTGCTTCCAATTTGGGTTCGTCTTCGTCTTAACCTATTATCGATGTGAATCAAATGGAAACTCGTTTGGAAAACAAATTGTTTGATAAGTTTTCATCTTTGTTAAATGATTGGAAAGCAAGAGAGAATCCCGATCCCGCTACAGTTAAAGCGGTTGAGAAAATGTGTTTATATTGTGGCGGAGCTCATGATTACTTCGAGTGCATTACCTCCGGTGGTACCACTTCGAGTGCCTACGCGGCCACAGGAACTTATAACCAAAACGGTCAAGAAGACCGCCAAAATCAAATGACTCCATCGGGTTTTCCATCCGCTCAAAACAATCAAAGTAACAACTATCGAAACAACAATCAAGGTGGTTATAATCGTGGAGACCAAGGGAATTATAACAAAGGAAATTACAACAATGGGAATCAAGGGAATCAAGGGATTAATGGTTAATTGCAAAATCAAAACCAAAACCGTATTTTTCAAAATATGAGTCAAGGTTTTCAAAATCAATATACAAAAGAGCTTCCGAGTGAATTTATGAATTACGCTAAGGCAAATGACGTTAATCTTGATAACATCTAAAGGGAAATGGCCACTCAAGCTAGGGAGATGGAAACTCATACTAAGGAAATGGGAAACATGAAAACTGAATTGAAAAACGATTTTGCAACTGAAATTAGGGGTTAAAACAACAAGATTGAACAAAATCATTCTAGACTTGAGCAAACTATAGCTAAGAATGAAGAAAGTCGTGTTAAGTTTTAAAACAAGCTCACATCCATGTTTGAGGCCATGATGTGTGGACCTTCTACTTCGGGTGGTCTTCTAAGTGATACCCTTACAAACCCGAAGGGAGAAATGAAAGCCATTACCACCCGAAGTGGTAAGACTTTCAAAGAGCCAATATCTCAACCAAGTACCTCTACGGAGAGGGAAATTGAGAAACCAATTGAGTTGGTGGTCGAAAAAGAGCATGTTCCAAGCCCACAAAGTACCGCTCAAACCACACCTACGGTCGACCCTTTGCCAATTCCGGAGCCCGAGATTTCGAGACCTATGCCCTTAAACACACCGCCCTTACCTTACCCATCGAGACGTAACAAAGAGAAAATGCATGAGCGTAACAATCAACAAGTCGATCTTTTCATTAAGATGTTTTGTCAAATGTATTTTAACATAAGTTTTGCCGATGCTTTGCTCTACATGCTGAGATTCGGCTCTACTGTTAAGAGTATGATGAACGATAAGGAAAAATTGTTAAAAATGTCTAACTGTTCATCGATTTTTCTTAATCGAATTCCAGAAAAGATAGGTGATCCCGGTACGTTCTTAACCCCATGTGATATCCAAACGATGGAAGGATGCCTCGCCTTGGCCGATCTTGGTGCGAGCATCAACTTGATGCTTTTTTCCATGTGGAAATTGTTATCACTTCCCGAACTTACTCCTTCGAAAATGTCTATCGAGTTACCTGATCGTTCCACGATGATCGCGCGTGGAGTAGCTGAAGACATTTTCGTTAAAGTTGGAAAGTTATACTATCCCGTAGACTTTATCATTGTAGATTTACCAATGGATCCTCAAGTTCCTCTAATTTTAGGTCGTCCATTTTTGGACACCTCGAAAGCTTTAATCGACGTTCATGGATGGAAAATTACTTTACAATTCAACGAGGAGGAACTTGTTATAAACGCCACTCAAAATTCAAAACTTTCTCATGTTTATTCGATTGGGATTATAAACCATATTTATCTAATCGATGTTGTTTGCGATGAATTTTCACAAGAAGTTTTTGGATTTTCTGATAGTTCTAATAGTGGCATCCCCACTATTTCAGATCTAATTCTCGCTAATTCTTCACCTTCCCTCGCTCCATTCGAAGGAGGCAGTTTCACGTTGGAAGAAGTTGATGTACCTCATACTAATTCCGATGAAAACGACAATGAAGAGGATTTGATAATTATCGAGGATTTTCTTAATCAAATTCCACCTTATTCTCTGCCGATGGAGATTAAGAGTGTTGAACCAAAATCTTAAATCGAGAAACACCAATCCTCGAATTGAAAGATCTCCCAAATCATCTTTGTTGGAGTATGCTCGTGTCATAATAAATAATTTTACGGCTAGACACATGTGAGCCTATGGGGTGACACACATATACACAGAGGTACCATTTAATATACCGTATCTATTGTATTTATGGTATATGTGAACCTATATAACTCGGGATCATTATGGGCTACTAACTATTTGTTAATTTGATTAAACCAAACAAATGTGCAAGCCCATTTTAGTTCCCCAAAATGATCGGCAAAAATGAAGGAGGACTTAAAACGTTTTTTACAATATGGAAAAATATATATTGATTTAGTCAATCACCTAATCTTAATACCTTATAAAAGATTTAAGCCAATTTTTATTATTAGAAGTCTTAATTTTTTAAGCCTCCAACATTTCTTGTTATAGAAAGATTGTTGTTACTTTTTTATTTATTGCACAAATAAATTTTATTAAATTCAAAGTTATTAATAGGCTTAATTTTAAAACATTCGTTACACATAAAATTAAAACACATTTTAATGAGCTTATTTTAATAGGACCATTTTGCATGTTATTTTTCAAAGAAATTAAAAGTCAAAAATTTTCGTCACACACATAATGAAAAAGTTAAATATTTTACATTATGTAAACTCGAAACGGACTAACGTTGACATAAATTTTTTAAAAAGCTTGTAACCGTCCATTTAAAATATTATAGTAAAATATATTAAATTCTGCGTTGTAACAGGCATAGAGGTTTATAAAGCCTAATGTATACTATTTATACTACTTTATATTATAAAGTATTTAGCACATTCTAAATAAGGAAGTCTTAAAAAATTAAGCCAAAACATTACTATAAAAAGAAATTAAAAAGTTAAAGTAATATTATTTATTTCGTAATTAAGCGTCTTTATGTTTAGCCCATTTCATAACCGTCTTCATTCACTTTTGTAATGAGAGTTAAATATTATCGGTTACGTTTTAACCAAAATCATAATTCTATTTTTAATATAACTTTTGTAACGTTTACTTTATTTGAGTATAAAAGCATCATTTGGTTAATGCAAAAAAACACAACAATTTCTATTCCTCTATCATATTTCTAAAAAATCTTATGACTTTTTTTGGTTTCTTTTGAGCATCTCAGAAAATTTGTCTACCTCATCAAATTCAAAAAGAATGTTTTGCTTCAACTATTACTACGGTGAACTTATTGTTAGTATACATGCAATTGCTTAACATGAAAATAAAGACCGAGTATGTGATTTTTATGTTATTTTTTGAATACTATGCAATGTGGCGTGATAATCTTTTCAATAATATGCATCATATAGGCAATATTGTAGATACGTTATCCTCATAATAAACGTACAAGTAGAGAACATTGAATCGTAAGAAAATTTTGTTACACGAGTACCCACCGATGCAATGCGCGGGTACCCGGCTAGTCAATGATGATAAATAAAAAGTTTATTTCTCCAGCATTTTGATATTCTTTTTTGTTCATATACGAAAACTTAAGAAATATATGACAATGGTGTCATTTTCTTTCTTTTGATAAAATATCTTACATCTAATGTAGTGTTAGATTGAGTTATGCAAAATGGGTTATTAGACTAGCATCGATTTGGTATACGGTGACGTGTACAGGGTTTCTAGATAGAGGTGATCGACTTTGGTCACTTAGGTTTCTTAGTTTGATCTTTTATTGGTGATTGTATCTGATCGATCCTACTGAATCACGCTAGCAAGGTATACTTTTATCCTCTTTATTATTTGATTAATCATATGACTATGGATCTGTTAATAGGTGATCTTTCCACTGCGTTTATAAATTATTCATATCATGTTTATATGGATAATCACTGATGTTCATTTCGTAAGTCTTTAGTTTATAACAAGGTTTAGACAAAACAAGGGACTAGAATACAAACACGGGCAAGTATACCCTTTCGTTCGTAATATAGCTTGTAGTGGTAAGCCAAGATCGTTCGCTAGGACTTAATTTCGTTTTGGTAATCAATATAATAATTGAAGAAAGAAATGATTGAATAAGTAACAATAATAACAAATATGACTAATATGGGATAGTTCGTATAAGTTCGTGTTGATGATAATAATGATCGAGATATGTTTATGTAGGTAAAGAGTGATAATCCTTTTTCGTCAAAATGACATTTACACAATTTACTTTAGTGTGATTCAAGACTTATGTTTGATTAAGCGACTAATTTTAAAACAAGTTGCCAATGTGTTCACTATTTTATCAAAGTTTCTAAGCAGATCTCTCCAACCAAAGATTCAAAACCATAGACAAGTTCTTAAAAACTTATTATAACAACTTGCGTTTCTCAACGCCAATTTATCATAACAAATCAACTTTAGATAAAATATGGTTTATAGAACTAGGTGCTAAAATGGTTATACAACATTAGCTTGAAATCAATTATAAAGGATCATATCATATCATCATCACTAGTTATAGTCACATACCCATATAATCACAAATATCTTAGCCTAACATAGTAATCAAAGTAACAAATGGAAATGAGTAAGAGAACATCATACTTAGATTGATCGAATGAACGAGTACACAAGTGTCACGATTGTATCGTCTTTCTTAGAATCAAAGACTGGAATACTCTCGTTACAAGTATTTCCCAAAAGTGGAATATACTGAAAATATACTAAGAAAGCTAAATTTGTAACACCCCCAAATTACCACGCAGCGGAATACCACATTGGGGCGTTACTCATTGCACATCGCACACAATCATAGACAACGACCTCAAAAGAGACGTTAAAATAATATACAACATTGTCTAAAAGTATTTCCCATCCCAGTATGTAAAATCAGAGTAGCGTTTAGTCCCAAAAACCGTTACCAACACATCACATTCATCAAAGACTTAAAATTCATTTATTCATTTTAAAGGATGGAAAAATAATATAAACTTTAGACAAGTAAGCACCAACTTACTCCTCGCATGATCCGCTTCTATCCATCTTGATTACCTGAAATACGTGCTTAAAATCATCATCACAACGGTTGAGCAAGTCTATAGGTTTTCCAAATCATCATTGAACACAAGTAGAAAAACCAATCATGATTGTCAAATCAACAATTAAGGCATCTCGTATATATAGCAAAGGCTATGTGATTGTATTAAGCTCATGACACCGACCCCTTAACTAATTAGTCACCCGCGCCAAATGCCGGCATGACTTATATGAAACCATTGCCCCTACAAGAGTATCAGTTTCTAATTTTATACTCATACTTCTTATTCTCGTAAAGTATCCTTCCCAGAGGTTACTCAACGTAAAGACCTGGGTCTCAGATAGGGTTGTCAACCCAGTAGTACTACCATTTGAATTAGCGGCTATTCCCAACTTGCAATATCATGTTAGAACATATTTAACGGCTCAATAATTTAGGGACATCAACAACAAGGTACTTATAGAATCACGACAATCATTCAACAACATTCGGGTCCAAACAATCATTCATGACTTGTGTTCCATTTCATTTCAAATAGCATGTATCCCCCTCACGGGTTAAAATCATTTAACAACTTATATAAAAGTGAGGCTATAGACTCACCTTAGATAAACACGAAGCTAGTAGTAGTAGTGATCGCCAAAGTGAAGATGCCTCCCAAATATACACGTCAAAAGCCACCACCTAACAAATAAGGTGCGCGCTTAGAAACATACTTAAGTAATTCAAAACATACTTAATATAATAAAATCAATGACTCAAAATAGTATGTACATAGACATGACCAATCAATGTAAGTGAATTCCCTCTAAGCCCCACAACATGTACTATCTTTCCTAAACTAGCACCTTCGATATCGATCCATCTCAAGATGCCAAATCAACACGGTTCAAGTACCCAACACGGCTCTTCAATCTCAGAATAGACACTCATGCCTAAGCATTATATCTTTTAGAACTTTGAGAAGCTAATAGATTAGCCTCTCGCCTCAAACTATGACACGAGGTTAAGTACCTCCCGATAATACTCAGCTGGTACCTACCAAAAGTACACGCTGATTTCCCATACTTAAACAACTCTGTTTTCGATGAAACTTGGTGACAAACTCACTTATAATCTGTACACGACTCAGTTTATATTTCATTCAATGATTCACATTTTAGAACCACCTGCTCGACACATGTTTAGACTTTAAAAACCAGACTGTTTTGCACACTTGCCTCGTAAAACCATTTTGACTTCGTTAAACATTCCCATTTAGAAAATCGCCACTTGACTTTGAAAATAGAGTCAATACCCTAAGTGTAGAGCCTGAGAACAACCCATGAACTTTTATAAACCTCAACTTATAGTCCCCGATATTTGACCCAATATCGACAACAATTTCGTATTGTGTCGATACGCATCTCCTGATACACAAATATTGAAACTAGTGTAACTTCATCCTCGTTATGAGTTAGAAGCTCTATCTTATACCAAAACGAGCGTATCGATGACCAATACAACAATATACAATCATACCAGCACTTTCTCAAACTTATACCCACGAAAATCTGCCTTAAAACCACTGATGTGAAACACCCATTTAAAAATCACACCAAAACTTTTTTGACCCATTTTTAACATCATCAACACCTCAAATAAGCTATACCAATCATTCCTAACATCTCCTAACACCTCAAAATCACTTGCATGATTCATACTTTCAAAACCCAAATAAAATTTCACACATGCAACTATTAAAATCAAATATATAATAATAATAACACATTCGTATAAACATAAAAATGGATCAAACCCTTGTTCTTCATCAAAATTTTTGAATGAAATAAAAGTACTTGCATGTTGGTAAAAATCATACCAAAATGATCTCCTTTGAATTTCAAACATGGGACTTTAATTTGTTTATCATGGATCATGATCAAAATCAATGATCAAGGGTGTTTTATGGTGGGGAGGTGACGGCAAAGAAGGGAGGGGGGGTAGAGAGATGATAAATTTTGGTGGTTAAGTCATGTGTGTGTGTTTATGAACCCTTTTATATGGTGGAGGAAGGGTAGAAGTTGCCATTTGTGATTTCTTTTAGACCAAAGTGTAAATATTAGCTAAAAAGTGGGAAATGACTACTAGTCAATTTTAAAAATATTTACGAGATCAGGGTTTCGTCCCGGATTCATAAAAAATTTAAATCTCAATTGTTAAATCGATCATTTTAATAATTAAACACACACAAAACGAAATAGTAAAGTTCTGACTCGACTTAATACGTAATGAAATTTCATAAATCTCAAACATCGAAATAATCGATACTAAAATATAATATTTGGGCATCCATTGGCGTCGTGATCACTATTAGTACTCTTCAATCGTCTCAACGATGAAATATATCCACACATTACCGGTTTCAACGTAAACCGCCAAACAATATAATACTTATCATCACTTAGAGATTTAAAATCAGGTACATAGTTAGGGTAAAATAATGACGTTAAGTTCGGGGTATTATATTACCACCTCCTTGAAGGAGCGACGTCCCGACGCTCACCTCACCTCATATTCGTATTACGTACCACTAGGAAAGACGAGGGCACTTCTTCCAAACAAAGTCCTCATGTTCTCATGTGAATCTCGGTCCACGTCTAGAATTACATCGTATATTCGTAAAGGGAAAACTTACTCTACTTCAAACGCTTGACGTCTCAAATTTCATCGTACCTTAGTAATGGGAATCTTTCTCTGCTTCAAACGCTTAACCTCTCGATCCATGATCTCCACTGGCTCTTTTACCAAACGAAACTTGTCGTCAAGTTATACCTCACCAAAAGGGGAGAATAAATCCTTATTCGCCAAACACTTCTTCAATCTCGACACACTAAAGTTACACAAATTGCACGAAGCTCATCTGACAATTCCAACTTATAAACAACTGGTCTCATCCGCTGGGTGATCTCAAACGGTCCCACGTACCTTGGACTTATCTTTACTCCATTCCCAAAACGGATTACACCTTCCCAAGGTGATACCTTAATCATTTCCATGTCTCCAACTTCAAATTTCCAACAGTATCCTACAGTTATTGGCACAACTCATCTGACGGTTCCTCGCGGTTAACAAGAAATTCTCAATCCATACAATCTTTTTCTTAGTCTCCCAGTCATCTTAGTTCCATTCATTTGTCCTTCCTCTACTTCATTCCAACAATTTGGCGATTTAAACCATCGTCCACAATCCTCACAAAAACAATTACTCATGAAAGAAAGTCGCATGGGTCGCACAAAACTCCATCGAAAACATTCCAGAAAATTGAGACGAGATAATTAGTACTATTCGTACAAAATCACCTCATTGCGTAATCTCGAACATGCCAACCTACTTCGTCATAAGTGGGTTCATCGATACTGATATCATTCGGTGTATACATTGCTCTATCGGACGTATCATGATCTGATTCCAATACAAAAGACCACACTAGGGACGTAAAATCAAGTTACAACATGTTTGCCAAAAATCCAAACCACGCCAAATTAATAAATTTAATCGGGTTAACTCATGCTTGCTAAATATCCAAGCCATGATAAATAAGAATACCTGACAAGACCTTCGGGTAAGTCCAGTCAATCGGAAGATTACAAGTTAAAGGATATCCACTGGCCAGATAGCCATGGACACATATCAAAAGGAAATAACAAGAATATATTTTCATCATCGGAGGTTGCTCACAAGCGAATCCATACTCAAAAGATAATACAAAGACACCATCTCACTTCCGCCCATGCGCATTCAACGTCTGAATAAGCATCATCATTGAAAGTAAAAAAGATATTACAAGGTACGCGTTCTTCGTGATTCGACGTCATTGGACAATGCCACATCAAGTTCGCACAACTTACGATCACTCAACTAGATCACATACCACATAAGTACCTAAAAGCAAATGTCATACATAAACTTCAAATATAGATCTCCACCGTTGATCATCGAGAAAACCTTGAACGAACCCTTGATAATACAACTTGATCTCTAGAGTCTTTCCACCTGCGGTGTCGGCTACAACATACTCCTTGAGGTGATAACGATTTTATTAACTCCAATAATTAATAAATTCGGTCCATTGGCGAAGATTCGCAACATATCGGCCGTACCATTAACTTCTGCTTCATTGTTCAATCATAAAAAAGCTTCCCACAAACTTCTACTTCAGCATTCATCATACAAAGGCGTCCCAATAGTTTCTACTTCAGCATTCATCATACAAAGGCGTCCTAATAATTTCTACTTCAGTATTCATCATACAAAGGCGTCCCAAAAATTTCTACTTCAGCATTCAAGGTGATACATCATGTTCTTCGTTTAATTCGTCATGCTGGCCCCTATTGATACAAAAGTTGGATGGACCGAGCTTGACCTGAATTAGGCTTAATTCGGGGTCTTGTGGACTCCGGCTCTTGCACCAAGTGAAACTTGTTTAAGGACCCTGCGTACTAAAACAAACATCGTTAGGCTTATCGTGGGTTTGTGACCCACGATTAGACTCCAGCGTGAGAGTAAGTAATCGATTTGAGTATATTAGGGTTTAGGGTATTGTGTGTATCGTACCTTTGTGTAACCATGAAGGTTGCTTTTATACTCGAGAGAGTCCTAGCTGGGCTCCCTATTCTTGAGGCCTAAGGGAGAGATAATGATTCAAAATAGATTGATCCTTATCGCATAACTGAGGTAAGTATATATCCTTCTTCCTTAGGAGAATATAATCATAAGATAGATTATAGTTTTGCACGATCCTGTCGTAGTGCGACGAGGAAATGGTTAATTAATGAACCGTATGTGCGATAATGACTTTCCGGGCCTCCTGGGCTGTGTGCACATCGCATAAGTATTAATCCATTCCTGGTGGATACGGGTAGTACCCATGAGTCGGACTATCCAACCGGACTAGGGACTATACGTCATCATGTCCCCCCAGTCTAGTGGTCGCAGGTTCTAACCGCGACTACTTCACTACAATCTTCCAAGCGCTCAAAAACCAATATGCATATAGACCACACATGAGCAACAATTAAAACATTCCCTCCAAGAAGACATTCATCCCAACTTTCACCTAACCTCCTCGAAACCCAAGAAAAGCGTCTGCCGTATCATAGTTACCTCTTTATATTCCACCGTTGGATTTAGCAAGTGGGTAACACGTGGTGAAGATCTAAACACTAAACAGTAACTCAGGAAGGCTATATATATACCCTTGACGCCCCCTTGTCTGGTTAATCACTATGACACTCTTAAACTTCCATTAACGTCTACTAAGAAACTCCATCGTTTCCAGATCTCCTCCAAGGTAACCTTAGTGACCACCTTACTCTATACGCACAACCATGGTTAGAAAGCTATCCGATGTCACTTCGATACTAACCATAGGGAAGCTTGACCAGTTCATGTCGGACTACTACATACCAAACAATTTGCACCCAGAAATTCCTAACCCTCGGCACAATATAAGTCAGGCGCCCGAGGGAAAAATAGGAATATACACCCGCTTTTTCGATTACGCTAATCAGCGTATTCATATGTCGCGCTTCCTCATCAGCGTGCTAATGCATTACGAGATCCATGTATCTCAATTACATTGTATAGGGGTAGCCAAAGTTTCGAATTTCGAAATAAATTGCCGTACCATAGACATATAACCGACTGTAGATTTATTACATGCATTCTACCAACGGAAATTAGCCAATGGTTGGGTTTCATTCGCTAAGCGAAAGAGCGGGATGCAATGTTATGATGGTAAAATGGATTCCCTAAGAGACTGGAATGACAGATTGTTCTGGGTTGACGAAGTTGCCTTTCCTTTTTAGTTCCATTTTTTGACCCTGGAACAGTGAGGAAGGACCCAACACCTGACCCTAATTCCTACAATATTGGGGACGCGGAGACCTTAAATAACAACCGCATTCCCGTGCAACCATACCCGGAGGCTTTGTTGATTATTCTTGGATTGAGTCGCACAGTCATCTGTGGCACGCAAAAGATACCCGTTTTCCGTACCCAGAGTGGCCAGGGTTAGTGGTTCTTCCTACGTTCCTCATAGCATCTTGTAAGTACCATCTTGTTTTAAAATTTGTTCTCTTGTTTGTCTGTTTGTTTGTTACGCAACAATAGACATACTCGACCTGGTTCATGGTGCTTTTCCTGATGACTTGATAGTCTACACCCACCCCAAGGGTGGAAACGAAGAGACGCTGCAGGAGAATGCACAAAAGAATACCATGGAGCTGGAGGTCGCGGAGGCTTCCGTAGCGCAAGAGCATGAAGACACCGACGCAAAGGAGAAACCACAACCACCAACACAACAACTGTTGTCCCTATAAAATATAATGATTCTACACGAATAAAGAATAAATAAAGGTAGATAAAAGATGGAAGGTTTCTAGAGAGAGAAAGTAGAGAGAAGTGTGTGTGAAACTTTTGTGAGATTAGATTAGAAAATGAGACAACCAACACCCTTCCTAACATGCTAGGAAGGGTATTTATAGCCTTTGCCTACATGTGGCTTAATGGGCTATAGTTTGATTGGGTCGGGCTTGAATAAGTGCTTAGTACCTTGAAAGAGGCCTTTTAAGCTAGCCATCAAGCCCGGAATGTCACGACTATAATAACTAACTATTACAACGTTCTACTAAATGTTACAATATAAACCTATGACCAAACATTCTTGTTTGACTCAATATTTTAAGGCTAACAATCTCCCCCAATGTGAGGTCATTCCTCTTTGATATTTGAAGATCAAAGGATATTACGAACTTCGTCATAAATGAGTCTTGAACGTGTAATAGTAGTATTGTTCCTTCATGCTGTGATCTTTGAGCCTTTTTCATTGTCTTTCGACTTTGTCTTTTATCTTGAGATATTTAAATCATTCTTGACTTGTCTTTGCCATCTTGCGATCTTGTGTCTTCATCCACATGCTCATACTTTGCACTATCTTGAAAGCTTGCTAACAATCTCCTTTGAATAGAGGTCATTCCTCTACTTTAGTTGTTAAGGAAGATTATGATCATTAGAGTTGTAGAAGTCTTTAGCTTTCTTGATTGTTGAATGTGTTTGGGTATGAGAATGTGGTTTTTAATCTTCGACTTTGCTGAGTACACCGTAACGCCACCTTCTCGAGACAAAACATAGACACGGACTGAATGGCTTTGACATTCGTCCTAAATCGGTAGTGTTTTACCTCCGGTCGGTGAAGACCGTTACATGATATCAAATATCGTACCTGTGATAGGTAGATTCAATTAAGAACCTCCTTGACAGGGTTTCATGGTTGTACTAGCCGTTCTCTTTACTCGACCGTCTCAAAGCAAGAATGCAAACATAAAGAGTGAATCAATTGGATAAATATCCGATTGATTAAAGTCGTCAATTCAAATTCCTGGAACAAGTTTGATTCATTAAGAATCTTACCATTGTTGCTTTCCAGTTGACACAAGCTTGATTCATAAGAATCTCGCATGTTACCTACCGTAGCGCTGTTTGATGTTGACGCTAGAAGGTTTTCCATCCGTCACTGTGAATATTAATGAATATCACTCTGAATGTTCTGGCAAGACCATAAAGATATTGCGTAGAAACCTGAAACGAGTTTGAATCAATTCAGAATCAAACCACTGTTGCTTTTCAGTTTTACATATGTTCAATTCATAAAGAATCTTACACATGACCTACCGCAGTGCTGTTTGATGTTAACACTGGAAGGATTTCCACTCATCATTGTGACTACTATGAAGTATCACTCTGAGTGTTCTATCAATATCACAAGGATATAGCGTAGGACTCTCTTGATCTTCATCCGTGTGTCCTAACGAGATTTGATTGATCTCTTGGCTCTAGACTCGATTTGTGCATTTTTAGTAGTCGGAGGCTGAGCAGATGCCACCTATTCAATATCAACTATCTCGGAGTGAGAAAGTCAATAGAAGTCATGTTGATCTCCGTGACAATAAAACAAACTTCTTTTGAGAGAAGCCTGAGTCAGCTGGGGAGGGGTTGTGCATTACATCACTGGGTCCATGATGTGTTGTCTTCATGATGTGTTGACCTGGTTTCTGCCTAAGTTGTATGGAAGGCTTCTTTGTTTACACCCTTTATCCTTACATTTCTTTTTCATTCTTCAACCCCTTTAATGCTTACCAAGACATCATGACTAACACCTTGTTGTGATTGTTCCGGTGCTAGTGTCAGTACTTAGTAGGCATTTAGCTTCGTTCACGTTCTACTCCATCTTTCCTAAGGACTTCTAATAATCTATTGGATTGTCCCTGGGAAGATCCCTCCGGTTTTGGTTGGATCGTAGGACATAAGCCTAACCACCCTTTTGACACCAATAACATCGTGAATTAAAGTGTTTTGGGTATTTGATCGTAACCATGAGTGCTTGAGTCTTTAGATCACATTTTAATCACATTTTCTGCCCCATCTCTAATATATAAAGTTGTTTGATATTAGAGACAACAAATTTGATTAAAATATATTGTGAAAAATAGTCTTGAAAATCTTCGGGAGAAGAATGTGTCAAACTAGCATGAATTTGGAACGCTCCCCCTCAAAAATTGATCCAATTGAATTGTCATTGTGAGGATGTAATCTACATTTCACTTTTTGAGGATAGGAGATGTTGAACACACAATTTTTGAAAGATTTTGAATAATCGTTGAGAAATTCTTGAAAAAAATTGTGTTCAACGCTTTTTTGAAAAACTCTATTTCTTTTTGGCGAAAAGGTTTTTCTAAAGCATAAACTTGAGTTCATAGACTTTGAATGCCTTGACGAATCCACTCAAGTGTAAGAATATTTCTCTTCTTTTGCTGAGGGTAAGGGCACTAAAGAGTACACTCCCCCGTGAATATAGATCCGGGTTGGAATCAGAAAGTGATTACAAGCCATTGTGTTGAGCTCAAAACGTTGAATGTTTTGTGACAAGCTCAACCCAAGATAGATTGCTCTACCCGTTGTTGGAAAAATTGTCCAAAATAGACATTTTCCTTTAAAAATAGAAATGAAATGTTTTGAAAAATATTTACAACTTTCATTCGAGCTTTATGTACACACACGTGTCGTTATTGAGCGACATTTCTAGGTACGTCCATATTATCGATACTGAAAGACATGTCGAGAGGAATCTTTTTAGATTTTCAAAGATTTTTTAATTTTTAATTTTGCTTTTTTCATTAATATTTACATGGAGATGTTTGATAGATGAATCAAGCAGGCTTCTTTGCTAGAATCTCTAGTTCTGTTGGAGTTAAACATCTCATACCAATTTGCCTAACTAGATACGCAAACCTCTTTTTCGAAAGAGCTTTTGTAAACAGGTCAACTAATTGGTAATCAGTTCCAACAAAGTATAGTTCAACGATACCCCTTTCAACTTGTTCCTTAATGAAGTGATAACTGACATCAATGTGCTTTGTGCGGGAATGATGTACCGGATTGCAGGAGATGGCTATGGCGGACTTTGAGTCATAGTACATAGGTACTTTATCAAAGTGGAAGCCATAATCCGTGAGTTGTGTTCTCATCCAAAGAACTTGAGCACAACACGCAGATAGAGACACATACTCCGCTTCGGCTGATGGCAATGACGTACAATCCTTCTTCTTGGAAGACCATACCACAAGCTTATCTTGGCCTAGAAATTGTGCACCACCAGAAGTACTTTTTCGTGTATCAAGACACCCTGCATGATCAGAATCTAAATAGGCCGTTTGAAAGAAACGGTTTCCCTCGGATACCAGAGTCACATGTGAATGTTATTCTTAAGGTACTGAAAGATTCGTTTAACCTCCTTAAGGTGCTTTTCAGTGGGTCGTGCTTAATATCGTGCACAATAACACGTAGCATGTGATATATCTGGCCGACTGGCTGTTAAGTACATGAGGGAGCCGATCATTAAATGATATCTCGTTTGATCTATGGTATCTCCATCAAAATCAGCATCTAGGGATGTGGTTGATAATGGTGTCACAACGGGGTCACATGAGGTCATACCATGCTTTTTGATTATCTCTTGACAATACTTAGTTTGGTTGATAAAGATACCACTTGGGAATTGGTGAACTTGAATTCCTAGAAAGAATTTTAGTTCGCCCATCATAGACATTTCAAATTTGCTGTGCATTACTTTTTCAAACCATTTTGAAAGTTTTGGGTTTGTAGACCCGAAAATAATGTCATCAACATAAATCTGCACAAGCAAAATGTCATCCCCATATTTATAAGTGAACAAAGTTAGATCAATAGAACCTTTTAAGAAACCTTTGGATGCCAGAAATTGCGAGAGCTTATCGTACCACGCCCTTGGAGCTTGCTTTAGTCCATATAGTGCTTTGTGGAGACGATACACCTTGTCAGGATAATGAGGATTGACGAATCCTTCCGGCTGCGTGACATAGACTTCTTCCTTCAAAGGACCGTTAAGAAACGCCGTCTTTACATCCATTTGATAAACAATGAATCCCTTATGTGCAACATAAGCTAGGAAAATCCTCACTGCTTCCAAACGAGCTACTGGTGCAAATGATTCTTCAAAATCAATACCCTCTTTCTGACCATACCCTTTAGCCACGAGCCTAGCTTTGTTCTTGATAATCGTATTTTCTTCATCCATCTTGTTTTTCCAGACCCATCGAAGATTTAATGGAATTTCATCGTCTGGTCTATCAACAAGTTCCCAGACCTTTAGTCTTTCAAATTAGAGAAGTTCATCTTGCATTGATTCAATCCAAGCATGATCAGCCAAGGCTTCTTTGATATTTGTTGGTTCAGCTATACTCACGGTGAGTGCGGACATACAAACATTGCCATCGGTGTTAAGTTGTCGTCTTGTACGAACGGGCTGTGAAGGGTTTCAAATTACTTGAACCAAAGGATGATCTCGGGTCCAATGATGTGTTGAAGGATGTCGTTGATAAAATGTATGCATATTTGGCGGATCAACATGGCGAGTAGAAGACTCTCCAGTTTCGTGTACCGGTGTACCGAATGGGTTGATAAATTCGTCTTCATCATTTAATGCATTGTCTGCTTTATTTGTGTTCTCTAGAGCAATGACAGTAGTTGTGGATGTTGTAGCAGCGGTTGTTGATGTGAAATTCTGAGGAGGTAAATCTGCAGCAACCCGTGTTGAAGTAGATGAAGTTGTATCCTTTTGTTGACGATGATCGGTATCACCATTCTTATCATGAGTGACAGCGGAAGACTTCGATACAACTTGTTTCTCCCCCGTGAAATATTCATCATACATTGGTCCATATAAAATTTCCAACTCTTCAAGTGTCGTGTTGATTGTCATATCTGCTCTTGGAACATTTCCTTGAACCAGCGTTGAACTTGACGGTTCATTGTTGTGGTCTTGAGTTCCGAGTTCCGTGCGGTTGTGAACAGAAGTCGTTTGTCGTTGTGGATCGGGACTTAAACTGTTTTGTTCAAGTGCCATTTCTTGTAATTCATCATATCTGATATGAATAGTCTCGACTATCAGTTTTGTTCTCTTGTTGTAAACTCTATATCCCTTAGACTGAGTTGCATATACCACTAGAATACATGCATCACCTTTCTCTTTCATCTTATCCAAATTTTCACCATCTCGAATTATGTAACAAGTACATCCAAAAACATGAAGGTGTTTGAGTGAAGGTTTTCGATCATGGATTATGTGATATGGTGTCTTTTCGACTCAAACAGGAGAAGATAGTACTCCTAGAACGCAACAACCTCAGCAAATCATTGCTACGGTTTCCAACACCAATGGTAAGTTTCCTCTTCTGAAAAAGGACGAGTATGATAGCTGGGCAATGAAGATGGAATGGTGGATCACCAACACTGATCAAGACCTTTGGAAGATCATTCTGAATGGGAACAGCAGGAAGTTGACTGGAAGAGACAAGAATTGTAATATTACTCTTCTTGACCCTAAAACTCATGAAGAAATCACAGCTCTTCAGAAGGAGATCAAAGCAAAAACTATTTTGCTTCAGTCCCTTCCTGATGATCACATGGGTGACTTCTATCATTTGGATGATGCTAGAGAGATCTGGAACGGAATAAAAGCAAGGTTTGGTAGGAATGAGGAGTCAAAGAAAATGCGAAGATCCATGCTGAGAGATGAATTCACATAATTCAAGATCTCAGAAACTAAAGGTATCCATCAAGGGTATGACAGGTTCCAAAAGATATTGAGCCAGTTGAATCAACTTCGGTCGAAACCTGACGATGGTGATATCAATGCAAGATTTCTTAGAGCCTTACCCTACTCATGGAATCATGTGGTGATCTCTCTCAAAGCAAAAGGTGGGCTTGACTATCTTAATTTTGATGATTTATTTCATATGCTCAAAACCTTTGAGCCTCATGTGAGAGGATATTCAAGTGATTCCTTTCCCACTCCTGCTAACTCTGCCTTTGTGAGTTCTATGGGATCTAGTCCTATGTCTTATGCTAGTAGCCCAAGCAATACTGTGTCCTCTCAACATACTTTTCAGCAT
The DNA here is from genome assembly GCA_025667525.1 of Glebionis coronaria. Taxonomy (NCBI): domain Eukaryota; kingdom Viridiplantae; phylum Streptophyta; class Magnoliopsida; order Asterales; family Asteraceae; genus Glebionis; species Glebionis coronaria. Next base: position 384,801,415 of record CM046874.1, read on the forward strand.
ACTTCTACTCCTGAACCAACAACAAAGTCTGGTAGCATGGTAGAAGCTGTTCTTCACTCTTTTGTTGCTGACGTTGATGCTCAACAACAACTTGCTTTTGATGACTTCAAACAGGTTGATAAACTTGACCTGGATGAAATGGATCTCAAATGGAAGATGGCCATGCTCACTCTTAGGGTTCACAAGTTTGAGAAGAAAGCTGGTCGAAAATTTAATTACAACCCAAGAGAGTCAACAAGGTTTGACAAAAGCAAGGTTCGATGCTATAACTGCCAGCAGCAAGGTCACTTTGCAAGGGAATGCCCTAACAAGAATGACCAGGAGAAGAGCAGATATTCAGCTTTTAAGATTCAGGAGGTGAAGGATGACAAGAAGGCATTGGTGTTTGTTGACTCTATGGTCAACTAGAATGATCATCAGAATGCTACCCTAGAAACAGCTGAGCCTTCTACTGATGTGTTTGCAATGATTGCTGGGAATTTATCTGATGCCGAGGAAGCAGAAGAGTTTGCTCTTATGGGCATCTCACCTCAGGTACAACATTGTCCTCTTGGTTGTCATGATAAATATTCAGAATTGTTGTCCCAATTTAATGACTTAAATGATCAGAATGATAAATATTTTTTAGAGGTTCAAGCCTATAAGGCTTCTTTAAAAACATTGGAACAACAAAAGAGGTGGCTTCAAGATACTCAACGTGAGTATGAGGATAAAATTAGGATACTGAACATTGATTTAGAAAACACAACAAATACTCTTAAATACACCGAAAAGGTAAAAGATGACAGTATCAAAGAAAAACAAGAAATGAAGGAAAAATTAGATGCTACACTTCTGAGATTTGAAAAATGGCAAAAGGCACCTAAGAATCTTTCAAAATTAATTGATAGAAGCATGTCTGGTAGGACTAAAAGAGGGTTAGGATTTGACAAGTATATTGATTCAGAAGATATGTTTGATTTATCTTTTTCAAGTGTCTTTGATCCTGACAAGGAGGAAGAGGGAACACCTAGCTACAATAGGTTTAAACCAGCAGCAGAAATGCACACTGTCCCTCCTCCTCTCACTGGAACTTTCATGCCCACTTCTAGGCATAATGACTTGGATGGATCACATATGCATGAGTCCCCAAAAAGTTCTACTAATTCTAATGACTTTGTCTCGTGTACTTTCAGTGACAAAGCCAGTGACTCTGCATCCTGTGGTTCAAGTGAAGAGTCGAGACCTACAAGTTCCAAGTCGAATGATCATGCTGCTACTAGTACTAGGAAGTGTGAAGAGAGAGTTGCTTTTACTTCAACATTGTCTAGTCCTGGTTTATTGAGTCCTAGGAAGAATGTTTCTCCTAGAATTGTGTGTAATAATGTTAGTAGTATGAAACAATGTCGTTCTAATAAAAGGTCGTTTAAAACATGTTTTGTTTGTGGGAGTGCATTTCATTTGATTAAAGACTGTGATTTTTATGACAAACATTCTTCTGTACATCAAGCATTTACTGCTCCTGGTCCACCAGGAGTTGTTCCATATTCTTCTAGAAGACTAAACCCAAGTGCTCAATCTTTTTTTTCTTCTAGAAGGACCTCTCCATTAGTTTCTGATCATTGGAGAAACATTGGATTAACATCAAATAGACCAATCAGTAACTATTTTCAGAATTTTAATCCAAATTATGCATATCATTTTGACCACGTGTATTTTGGATTGGGAAATTTGGGAACTGCTGTTAAGCCCTCAGCAGGTTGTTCTTGGTCAAACAATAACACCAATATGATGAATAGGTAACCAAAGAACAACGGTGGATCTCATCAATCTTCTTGGCTATCCTCTAAAGATCCACAAGGCAGGCTTAAACCTGAAAAGGTTTGGGTCCCCTTAAGACACTAACTTTTGCATCTTTCTTTTCTTATTGTTGTAGGTTACTCCATACCAAGATCCTAATCTAGGAATTGTTGATAGTGGATGCTCTAGGAGCAAGACAGGAAATAAAAGTCTTCTCTCTAACTTTGTACCATTTCAAGGCGGAAAGGTCTATTTTGGAGGAGGTGAAGGCAGGATCACTGGCAAAGGAACGATTCAGACGCCTAATCTTAATTTTGAGCAGGTCTACTATGTGGAAGCACTTCAACACTTTAACTTGATATATGTCTCTCAGATTTGTGACAAGAAGCAGTTTGTCCGCTTTACGGATACTGATGCATTAGTGTTATCCAAAGACTTTAAACTTCTGGATGACTCACAGGTTCTACTCAGAATCCCTATAAGACACAACCTCTATAGTATCAAGCTGAATGAAGTCAACCCTACTGGTCAACTAGCATGTTTGGTTGCAAAAGCCTCAGAAGATGAAGCCACTCAATGGCACAAAAGGATGGGACATTTGAACTTCAAGACCATTCACAAACTAGCAAATATGAACCTGGTCTCTGGTTTACCTCCCAAGTCATTCAGAAATTATATCAATTGTCTTGCATGCAACAAAGGCAAACAACATAAAGCATCCTTCAAGGCCATTACTGCTCTCAACCTTATAACTGAACCATTGCAGCTACTAAACATGGATTTATTTGGTCCTACCTCTATTAGGAGCATTGACCACAAACAATTCTGTCTGGTGGTAACTGATGGGTATAGCAGGTTTACGTGGGTTTTCTTCATGGCCAAGAGCGAGACCTACTCAATTCTCAAAGATTTTATTACCCTTATAGAGAATCAGTTGTCCAAGAAGGTTAAAGGTATTCGATGTGATAATGGAACCGAATTCAAAAATGCAGACCTCATAGTACTTTGTAATTCTAAAGGCATCAAAAGAGATTATAGTGCAGCAAGAACTCCTCAACAGAATGGCGTGGTAGAAAGAAAGAACAGGACTCTAATAGAAGCTACCAGAACAATGCTTGCCGATTCCAAACTTCCAACCATGTTCTGGACAGAAGCTGTTAATACTGCAAGTTATGTTTTGAATAGAGTTTCTATTATAGATCCACACAAGAAGACTCCCTATGAGCTACTAACAGCCAAAGTACCAAATATTGCTCATTTGAAGCCATTTGGGTGTCCTGTCACCATTCTGAATACTAGTGACTATTTGGGGAAATTTGATGGCAAGGCAGATGAAGGATACATTGTAGGATATTCAGCTCACTCTCAGGCTTATCGTGTCTACAATCTCCAAGCCAAGCGAGTAATTGAAACTATAAATCTCAAGTATTTTGAGGAGAAGTCAAACATCCAAGGCAAGGGTCCTAAAAGGTATTTTGATCTTGATTATCTTAGTGATTCATTAGGATATTTTCGTTTCAAAACTAACCATGATGCAGGTCCACAAGTGTTTGCAACTTCTAGTACAGGTGCTCATTCTAGTCTTTCCGACTCAGATGACGAGGATGATATTTTTGTTGTTCCATCCTATTCCACCACAGTCTCTCCTACTCCTCCTAGTGATGCAAATCCATTGGATGTATTGGATTCACAAGTAGCTCTTGACACATTACTCAAACAACAACAAGAAGCTACAACAGCAGCTGCTCAAGGTGGCTTTGAGTTTCCCTTGAATACGACTGCTGACAAAGCTGCTCCTAGTACTCCAACTGTTACTCCTAGTGCTAGTTCAACACCTATTGGTAGCCTGACTAGTGATTCTACTTCCCATACTAGATTCTCAAGTCCTTATGACCTGGGGAACTATCAAAAGAAGTCTTCTACCAAGCTGGATGATATTCATAAGCAACCAATAGATGGCATTTTCAACTCTGCTTCATATGATGATGACTTTGTTGGGGATCTTAATAACTTGGCACCAGTAGTGGAAGTAGCTTCCAATCCAGTGTTGCAGTCACACAAAGATCATCCTACTACTCAAATCATTGGAGATCCTGGTTCTACTGTCAAGACTCGCAGAATGCATAAGAAGGCCACGTCTGACCATCATGCTCTTGTGAGCTATATTGAGGATCAAAAGCGTAATAATCATACGGACTTTCAACATTGTTTGTTTGCTTGTTTTCTTTTACAGGTGGAACCTAGATCAGTCTCTCATGCTCTTGAGGATCAAAGTTGGGTGGAGGCTGCGCAGGAGAAAATGCAGCAATTCTTGTTTCAGAATGTTTGGATCCTAGTTGACTTACCGGATGGAAAGACAGCAATTGGTACCAAATGGATTCTCAAAAACAAGAAAGATGCACGGGGTATTGTGGTGAGAAATAAGGCGAGGTTGGTTGCACAGGGTCATACACAACTTGAAGGCATTGACTACACTGAAGTTTTTGCTCCTGTTGCTAGGATTGAGGCCATTCGTCTGTTTTTGGCTTTTGCTTCTTATGTGGGCTTTATAGTTTTTCAGATGGATGTCAAGAGTGCATTTCTCTATGACAAGATTGATGAGGAAGTTTATGTCATTCAACCTAAGGGGTTTGTAGATCCACTTCATCCCAAGAAAGTTTACAAGGTGGTCAAATCTCTTTATGGACTTCCTCAGGCTCCTAGAGCTTGGTATGAGCGTCTCTCAACTTTCTTGTTGAAACATGGCTATAGAAGAGGCACAATTGACAAAACACTAGTTCTTAAGAGGAATACCAAGGACATTATCCTTGTTCAGGTGTATGTGGACGATGTTATTTTTGGTTCTACTAAAAAGGAATGGTGTGATGAGTTTGAACAACTGATGAAGGGCGAATTTCAGATGAGTGCTATGGTGGAGCTTACATTTTTCCTTGGTCTTCAAGTCAAGCAACAGTCGGATGGAATCTTCATAAGTCAAGAGAAGTATGTTCATGAGATCCTTCAGAAGTTTGATATGGATCCTCTTAGACCAACAACAACACCTTATGAAGTTGCTAAAGTCAAACTCAAGAATGAGCCAGATCCTCCAGTAAATGTTCACATGTACAGGTCTATGATTGGCTCACTCATGTATTTGACTGCATCACGTCCAGATATTATGTTTGTGGTAAGTGCTTGTTCTAGACATCAAGTGGCTCCAACGGTTTCTAACTTGAATGCAGTCAAGAAGATTTTCAAGTATATCAAGGCTCAACCCAAGCTAGGCTTGTGGTATCCTAGAGAATCACCTTTTGTTCTTGAAGCATATAGTGATAGTGACTATGCAGGTGCTAATAATGACAGAAAATCTACTACTGGTGGTTGTCAGTTTGTGGGTCGAAGACTTATTTCATGGCAATGCAAGAAACAGACGATAGTAGCTACTTCATCAACAGAAGCTGGATGCGTAGCTGCTGCTAGTTGTTGTGGACAAGTTTTGTGGATCCAGAATCAGATGCTGGATTATGGGTTCAATTTTATGAACACCAAAATTTTCATTGACAACCAAAGCACTATCTGCATTGTGAAGAATCCTGTTTTTCATCAACGTACAAAACATATTGAAATTCGGCACCATTTTATCCGGGATGCCAATGAGAAGAAGTTGATACAGGTTCTTAAGGTTCATACGGATGATAATGTTGTTGATATGTTGACTAAAGCCTTTGATGGTCCTCGGTTCAACCACTTGGTGGTTCACATTGGGATGGTCAATCCTTGAGACCTAGGATTGAGGGGAGGCTAAGCTTAAGGGGAGGCTTAGTGTACATATTTACTTGCACAAATTAACATATTGGTAGATTTTAACAACAGACTGAATGGGTTCTTGTGGTATGTGTTACTTCTAGTGGAGGATTTTGCTCACTTCTGGTGGTTGTCTTCATTAATGATTGGCTTCTAGTCATTTATGGCTGGCTTCTAGTGGATAAAAATCCTACTTAGACAAGTGATGGTTGGCTTCTAGTCTTGGTTTAGGTCACTGCTCACTTTGTTGACTTCTGTTGACCACATTATGCTTCTAGTGTTGACCATTATGCGTTTTGACTTTTAGTCAACGCAAGCAAATTCTGGTATATATCCTCTTATTTAACTTTGGTAAATTGGGATTTGCAAATATTGTTATAAGGGGCAAGTGGTTACTTTGCATTAACTACCTAATTTGAAACGGAAAACCACATTATTAGGGGTCAATGAACAGTTACTAGACCATTATTTATGGTCAATTACCCCCTTGACTCATTCATCACAATCATAACACACACACACACGCTCCTACTCTCTCAAACCCTAACAAATCAACTTCCATCACTTCTAATCAACATCAATGGCTGCTTTGGTCTACCAACCCGCTCACAATAAGGTCGCTTATCTAGGAGATGGTCCTAATCGTGATGAATTCACAGACATTCTGGAGTTTATTGAGGCTTCTAACCTCAGGTATGCTTTTACTGTGTGCCCCATTGTTTATGATAGTGTGATTCACCAGTTTTGGGATACTGCTACTCTTGTGGCTGTGTTTGGTCGTCCATGTGAGCTTCATGCTACCATTGATGGACGTTCTTATGTGGTTACTGAGGCTTCTATTAGGAGTTCCCTTCATCTTCAAGATGAAGGTGGTGTTGTTTCCATCCTCAATGCTGAGGTTTTGGAGGGGATGGCTGCTATTGGGTATAACCATGGGGGAAGTTTAACTTCCAAAAGAATAGGTTTTCCCCCCAGTGGAAGCTTCTAGTGCAATTTTTGATTCATTGTTTAAGCCCCAAGTCTGGGAGTTGGGATGCTTTTCCCACTCCTTTGGCTACTGGTCTGATTTGCATAGCACAGGGTAGGGTGTTTAATTTCTCTCGCTATTTATTTGATGGAATGGTTAGCAATCTGTCTAGTGCCGGTTCTAGGAAGAAATTTTTAATGTATCCTAGGTTTTTACAGCAGATACTTGTGTGTTTACCTCGTGATAGGGAGGAGTATGAGACCCCCAAGCTTACTACTAATGTTTACTACAATATGACTCATGGGTTTAGAGGGGATTGGAGGCCCCTTACTGATGTAATGCTGGGCCTTACCCAAGGTCCTCCTGATGTTGTTCCTCCGGCTGTCCAAGCCGAGGAGGAACCTCCATTAGGTGATGACCTAATGGAGGAGGAGCATCATGCTGGTGGTGCACCTAATGTGGTTGTGGAAGAGCCGGTTGATGAAGTGGTGGTTGAAAGGCCATCCACTTCCAAGGCTGCCCCCTCTTCGATGCCACATTCATCTCCATTTGTGGATACCCCCTCCTAGTCTTGTCCCTCACTCTTCTGATAAGCCCTCTGGTTCTCGTGCTCATAATGATGACCCCTTTATTGCTTTTGGTTCCAATGAAGCCTTCCCAGACCCAAGACCTCTTGGTGGGAAAGCGGAGGAGCCTACTACACTTACTTCTTTTCTTGATCTCATGCACAGGTACCATGAAAGGATTCTTTCTTTGGAGGCAGATTTGAATCAACATCGTAAGCTTACCAGGGAATTTGTTCTTCCCATGGCTGACCGGATTAAAGCTTTGGAGACACAGCAGAGGAGAAGGAAGAAGCATGTGGTTCAGTCTGATTCTGATGAGGAGGTTGAAGATCTTGTGGAGAATGGCTTGAACTTGTTGGCGAAGGCTGCGTTTGCTGATAAGTCATATGATGATCTGCCGATTCCTCCTACGTCATCAAGCATCCCTCCTACTGCTGCTACCCCTACATCAAAGGAAGATGTTGCTGGTACTACTGCTGGTCCAACTGCTGGACCGTCTCATGATCCAAAGGGGAAAGCCCCTATGACTGCTGCTCCCTCACCCCCTCGCAAGCGTACTCGCAGACAACTTGAGGAGGATAGGTTGGGTGAGGAGGCTGCGCAAAGAATGCAAGTGGAAATTGACCAAGCTGCAAGGGCTGAGGAGGAGGCTCTTCAGAAGCAAAGACGTGAACAGTTGCAGCATGATGTTATGCATTGGGATGATAGCGATTGGATGCGGGTGCTCACTATTCTTACCTCGGATTATTCGATGTTTACTGATCTCTTAGGTTCTGATGTGAATGAGCAGAATTGTATTCCTCGAGCTATGGTGTTAATGTGTAAGAAACAATTATCGCTTGCTGCTCAACTGCGTGAAAAGCGTAAGAACATGCCTTTGACGAGAACCGAGGAGAAAAAGTTAATGCAGAGGTATGTCAAGTATCAGTCGGTTGCTCATTTTACTGTTGGTTGGAAATGGGAACGAGTTCGGGCTTTGTCTTTTGATGAGCTTAAGGCTTTATATGAACGAATGATCAAGCGTCAGAGCACACCGGTTCCAGAGCGTTTCATCTATCGTCCTCCTCCACGAGTGGTTCCTACTTCTCAAACTGCTGTTGCTCCTGGTCCTTCATCTGATGTTCCTCTTGGTTCTACTGGTATTCCATCTGTTGTTAATGTCTCTACTACTGGTACCACCTCTACACCTTTGGTTGCTTCTCCTGGTTCATCTTCGGGTCCTACCACCACCACAACCTATGCTACCACTACCACCACCACTGCTACTCCTGCTATGGCACAACCCTCACCACTCGTGGCTGGCTCTCACCCTACTCCTTCTTCTGGTGCAGCTACCGTTGATCCTTTGATTGGACAAGGTATTGATTCTACTTCTGTTGATCCTATTCCTGCTGCAAAGGTAAAGGTTGAACCCTCGTCTGGTGCTCCCATTCCTCGTCGTTTCATCCGCAAGCAGTTGGCTAGATGTGCTAGACGTGGCAAGTCTATTCCTTATGAGAAGCGTGCTCCCGAAAATCTTATTGATGCAGCTTCCGATAGTGACTCGGAATTACCAATGGGTACAGGGTTTATTACAGCTTGGACGGTTAAGCCATCCACCACTATTCCTGGCACTTTCACCCGTAGGATTTCCATTAGTGATGGCTATGTTCATTATGCTTCGGGTTTGCAAGGTGTGTTGACTTGGGTAGATCGTAGGGATCTTATGTCTTTGTATGGGTTTGTTGATGCTGGTATGCCTACTCATCCTAGTGAGGTGCCCTCCTGGCCTGGTCTGACAATGTGGGCTGATTTGAAGATGATGCTTGATTCCCCTCCACATGCTCCACTTTTTGGTGTCTGGAAGGACCAGCCAACCTGGGTTATCAAGAGATGGAAGTTATATGCTGGCTGTGGTGTGCATGTTTTGGAGTTGGAGTCTGGTGCAATGGTGTTCATGCTTACGGATCTAGACTATCTGTTGACTATTGCTTCGATGGAGGCCATGCTTGCTTGTCACTTGCAGATTTCCAATGCCCCTTCCAGGAATGAGACTTCTATGGCGACTACACTGGTGGAAGGGATACAAGCAAGGTTGCAAGCTGAGAAGGTGGCTGCGTCTGGTATGTGATGGGTTGGTTTGTAAGTTTTTTTATGTTTTATGTTTTATGTTCATCTGTTAATACTGCAATTCTTTTCACCAATATGTACAGTGATTGGTGACTTCCATTTGTTATAGTTAAAAAAAAATACTTTTTATATAATATCTGCTTATACTTTAAACAACTCATGGATTTTACACTTGTGAATAATATACCATCTGCTTATACTGTTTCAACACATTGGGTTCCTGTTGCTGATTCACACTTGTGCTGGTTTGATGTTTCATCTGGTGTTGGACTTGGTCCACACAACAAATGGTCCTCAACTCACCATGTCTCACAGACAAGAAAGAGTTGATTCACATTGAGGGTACGGCTCCTGGTGTGATTCTCAAATCCGTTGATGGTTGCCAGGTTACCCAAAACTGGATGGTTTTTACTTGCCATGGTCCTAGACTGAAAAGTGGCTAATCCAAGGGGGCACGGCTCTTGGTAAAGATTTTATCAAATCCATTGATAGCTATAATAGCTTGCTCAAAGCTATAGGGTTTTCAACTCACCGATGCTTCATTGCTAAGAGTTGGCGAGTCAAGAAGGGTACGGCTTCTGGTAAAGACATATCAAATCTATTGACGGTTGTGATGGTTTGCCTAAAATCATCAGGGTACCCCCACTCACCATTGATTCACGTTCTAAGAGTTGGGATGGGTTCTGGTCTCCCAGGGTGATGCTTATTCCACCAGGAAGACTGGCTAGCCCAAGAGCGAGCAGCTACTTGGTAAAGGCTCATCAACTCTACTCATGTTGCTGTGAAGATTCAACACGATGCTGATTTGTTTCAAGCTTTGGAGAAGCTTCTAGTGTTCCTTGTTGCAGCGGTTCTTATGTTCCTTATATTGCTGATGATGTTGTTTCTTTTGCTGTTTCAATCCTCATGCTTTATTGCACGTTTTACCAGGAAACTTGAACTCAACAAGTCAAATTCAAGTTTAGGGGAGGATTGTTAGGACCATTGGAATAGTTATTTGTAATAGGTAGACTAGGAGGTATGTAGTTCCTCCTGGTCATAGTAGTAGTAGGATCAAGTCGTGCTCCTGGTCTTAGTTAAAGTCAAACTTTATTATTTAGTTATTATTCTGTTAGGATATGCATGAGATATGTTAGGAAAGGATATGCATATCAGTTTTACACGTTTTGTTCAATGATGTATTAGGGTTTCCTTATAGTATAAAAGGAACCTTAGGCAGAAGGGTTTCACACACCTTCATAAGACATAATTCTAGTTATCATTAATATTAGAAATCCTTAGAAAAGGATCAAGTCATTATATTTATTCTGTTCTTCTTTACAGTATTTGTATTCCGCATTTATATTGTGTATAGAGTCTCTCTGTGAATAGACTTGTGATTACAGAAGTCATTCACCGTTCCTGACAGGCTGCAAGATCCACATCTAGTGGACCCAACAGTTTTGTATACAATTTTCTTGTAAAAATCAATTTGAGTTTTAAGTTCCACATTGTCGATATCTTTCGCTTGTTTAGTTTTGAAATCCTTTTCCAACTTTTCAACCACTACTTTCTTTTCATTAACAAGTTTAGTTTTATCCTCTTGAAGAAAATCATTTACTTGAGTTAGCTCATTGACTTTTGTGGTAACAACATAGGTTTTGTGACGTTCAGTACTCAAAGAGGTGTTATAATTACGTTTCTCTTGTTCTAGAAGCTTAAGAGTTTCGTTATATTCCTGTTGATAATCGTCCTTTTTGATGTTAACTAAACACCCTTTGTACCCCTCAATCTCCTTGGTCTTTTGAAGAAGCTGAGCTCTATAGCTATCAATGGTCTCACTAGATTTGATTCGAGCAGCTTTGCATTCTTCAAAATTTTGAGTGAGCGTAGCGTTTGCCTTCTTTAATTTCTTTTGACTCTTTCTAGTTTCTTTGACATCTTTTTGTAAAGAAGCAATTAAGTTAGCAAGCGCAATACGCTCCTCATCATCATCATACTCATTTGCATGTTGATCATCCTCAGACTCATTATTGCACATGTCTGATGAATCGGGTGTGGTATTGCAATCAACCTTTTCCATCATACATGTGTCATTAATGGCTTTAGGTAGCTCACAATGCTCATGAGTATTACCAAACACATTATATTCCTCTTCAGTGTGTACCTTATCGATTGGCTCAGTATCAAAGATAGGACCATTGTCATCTTCAGTGACGTTGAGAACTTCTTCAACCTTTACCATATACGAGTAATGTGCTTCAAGTTCTTGATCGGAAGCTTCATCATCAGTGTCATCAAGCATGGCTCCTTCCTCAGTAGACAATTTAACCCCAACTTCCATCTTCTTGCAAAGCAGCATCTTTTCCTTATGATAACCAGAGTCCCTAACTCGTTTCGGCATTCTACATTCCTTTGCCATATGCCCATAACCTTGACAATTAAAGCATTTGATGAGACGGCTTTTCTACATAGTCTCATCGTCCAAAAAGGGCTTTAAATGCATTAAATATCATGAAAATAGCCAAATATATGCCTGTGTTTGTTACTTGTGTATTTTAAGTACGGATATTGAGAAAATGACCAAAAGATCACAAGAATGATGCAAAAACGAACACGAGAAACAAAGCCGCACAATGAACCAAGCCCTAATGAAGATTTTCCAAGAGAAACCCTTGAAGATTTGAAGATCATGCAAGAAGGGTCCTCCAATATTGAGTAATTGACACTTTAAACCCTTGTATCTTCATAATTACAAGATTGGTCCCTAAAGTTTGTCAATATTACAAAAAGGGCCCTTATTTGAAGAATTGGCAAATTTAGTCCCTCAACAAACCTAAATTGTCAATATTAGTCCTCCTCGAAGTCAAACATACCATGAAGGCCTTCAAGTTACAAGAAATTACAAGCTTGGTCCTTTAAAAATGTCAAATTACCAAAAGGACCCTTTACTTTAAAGAAATGGCAAAAATGGTCCCTCATAAATCATGATTTGTCAAATTCAGTCCTCCAAGAAGTCAACAAGACAAGTCAAGACCATTATTAATGAAGAAAATGCCAAAACAGCCCTTCAAGAATCAAGAATTGGCAAGAAATACCCCTGAAATCACTTTACAAAACTTTTTGGGGCCAAAGTATGAAAAATGAAACTTCCATAACAAAGGAAATCCAGATTTGCCTAGTTTAATTGCAAGTGAAAAGGATATAAGAGATGGAGGGTTAAACCTGGTCGACAACATAACTTACCTAGACCACTTGGGGCTTGACACCTATCCCACTACCACCTTTCCACCAATCACCACTCACCCTGCCGCCATGTCACACCCCACTCATAACTAATTTAACTAATCTATATTAGTTAAATAAACTGGCGCTAAACACTTCATTTAAACACAAAACCGGATCAAACACACCTACTATTCACCTATGAATACAATTGGGGTTTTGTTAATTACTTGTAATTAAACCTCATAAACCTCCAGAATTATAATTAACCTATCCCTAAACACAACCCACACTTTAAACCCCAAGCCACATCATCCAACAACTCACATGATAAACCCTTGTACACACTCTTGAAGAAGATGACAAAACAGGGACAGCCATCCAATGCCCCACATCCTTGCTTCAAACTTAAGCTCAATGTGAGCCATTGATAAAATTCCACACTTGCCAACTCACATATACAACCAAGAAAACATCACATGATCTTGAAGATATTCAAACCTGCAAGGGCATTTTGGGGACTTCTATACCATTAGGGTTTATGTTTTTATTGTTTCTAGACATTACTTGTAGCCTATAAAAGGCATAGCACTTGGTCATTTAGCTTTTGCTCTTGAATTTTCCTAGTTCACAATTCTGTAAATCTCATATTCAAGTAATGAAATGTGTTTGAATTTGGTGAAGAAAAGTCAAGTGCCAACCTTATTATCTATTTGTTAATGTTACATGTTTACTAATCTTGAATCTAAAACCTGTTTTCAAAGGAGTGTGCAAAAGTTTGCATATTTTCCTTAAATCTTGATATTTTTCTAAGTCTTATTCAAACCTTGGAATTTTTGGGCTATAAGTTGATCATAACACCGTGATATTATGATATCAAGGTGTTGTGAGGCTTATAACTTGGGGATAATCAAGTGTGGGGAACAAAGGTTGCATTAATCAAGTTTATCTCTTTTTCTGATTTTGATATTTTTGCTCCTAACTTTGTTCCATCTTAGTAGCTTGATATTGGAAGCTTGTGCTTGTTCTTGCTAGCACATAAGCTCAAACATACGTGGGTGTGGATGTACATCCATGAGGTTTGAACCCTTAATCTCAAAATCTGTTGAAAAATTGGATATTTGTGATATTTGTGTTCTGCTATTGTATGTGTTGTTCTTGGGCTCCAAATCTTGTTGAATATGTTCATGTTTGATGTTTTGATGCTTATGTATGCATGTGCTAACCTAATTCCTACTTTTGATTTGAAAATCTTGTTTTGAAATTATTAAGGGGTGTTTGGGTTAACTGCATATTGTAGTTATAGAGTTATTGGTTAAGTGTTTGCTATTGTGCTTTGCTTGTTCTTGTTTAAGAAGTGTAAGAGAGTGGATATCTGCAAGTTATATGCTTTTGAACACCTAAATCAAACATTTGCTCATAAAATCTTGATTAAGTGATATTTTGACTTGTGATTTGGTGCACAACTAGTTCTAGGCTTAGACTTAGGATAAAAAGTGATAAATCATACTCAATATAACCTATCTAAGAGATTTGAGTGTTTGAATTTGGCTGTGTGGTCAAGTATATCAGCAAGTGTTCATAACTGCCTGCTAGTGTTCATCAGTAACTTTTTGGTGCTTCAATCTTGATCTAGGCTTTGAATCAGTGCATGAAACCTGTTTAGATTTGTTCATTTGAATTAATTATAGCTTGTGTATGCATTTGGTGAAGTTTGGCTGGCTGATTTGTGCTAAAAGTGCTAATTGAACGAAAACTGCTTATTGTTCATGTCTGGGCTAGATCTGGTGATGTTTTAAATTAACTGTGCTAATTGGCTGATTGTGATTGTGTTTTTGTGATTGCTATTGCCTCCTTATGATTAACTGATCATTTGGGTGCCTTTGTGAAACTTGAATCCACAAAAAAGTCACTAAAGAAAAATAGTCAAGAAAGTCAAGCAGTGGAAACTTTTCCCACTGTTCAGACACCAAAACTAGCCCCATGCTAGTGTTAATTTTAATCCAGCTTATTAATAAGCCAAATTGGCTTATCCAGACCTGCAACAACTTATTTTTGTGATCAATCTTCCTCATTTGTCCCATTTATTTGAACTGGAGCTTATCATACCTTGGCTTTGACTTTTTGCTAGAAAACACATGAAGTTGACTTTTAATTAAGTGCTTATCTGCTTATTCCAGCTTATTAAGTGTGCTTATTGAAAATTTTTTTGTTGATTAAGCTTAGTTAAGTCATTTAAAAGCTTTTGAAAGTTGAATCAGCTCTTAGGGTGGCCTAGAACTCGAAAACGACTATTTTATCATTTTGTGAAGATAGCTATTAGCTTATTCAGGCTTATTCCTTGTGCTTATTTCAAATTTCTTTTTACAGATCTCTTAAGTAACTTAAAAGAAGCTTGTGTGTCTAATTTGAGCTTACGGCATCAGCTTATAACTTAATGGGCCAAAAAGGCCATTAAGAATAAGCGACTTTGAAATAAGCTAGCTTATACATGTTTTCAGCTTTTGGGCCTTCAGAGCTTTGTTTTTAAAATCAAATTTTGAGTCAGACTGGAAGTTTTGGGCTTATTTGGTTGACTTTTTCTTATTGGGCCCAAATTAAGCCCATTAAGGGACTGTTTTGTCTATTAGCCCATTTCTAGGCCCAATAGGGGTATTTTGTAATTTCAACTTCATTTTTGTGTTTATTAGGTTAAAATAAGCTAGTTTGCAACTTTTTAGAATTTTTTATAAATTTTGGATTTTTAATATTATTTTATTATTAAAAATTAAAATTTAGATTTTTCAAGTTTTTATATTTTTCTTAGGTTAAATACATTAAGTTAGGAATTTTACAATTTTTAGAATATTTTAATTGCATTAGATTAATTTAAATAGTTTTTTATTGTTTTTAAATAGTTTTTATTAATTTTAAAATTTTCAAAAATAGTTTTAAATTTTGTTAAGTTATTTTAGAGGTTTACAATTGAAAAAATCTCATTTTGGGCTTTTTGTTAATTAAATTGATTTTTTGGGCTTTAATTAGCATTAAAAAATTATTATTTAATTAAATAAAAGGTTTGAGTGATTTTTGATTTTTTGTAAACTCTAGTTACATTATTTAGAATTTATTGCAATTTTCTAGGAATTTTTAGGGTAAATTTTTAATTTTGCTACTATTTTCGGTTTTACGTCTACGACTTTTCATCTTAGTTTTAATCATAATCGTAACCGTCATTCTCTTCTTATCACATTTCTATTTTCTTTTCTCATCAATATAATCACAAAGTTAATCATCTCTTAACACACACACCAAGTCTCCTTGAGAACGATCCCCACTTTGGGTCATTACTTGTGGTTTTCCTAAATCACTTGTGTACTTACCCTAATTACGTTCTTTTTCCTAAAAGACGTATTTTACTCAACATCATTCTTGGCGCCGCTACCGGGGAGGCGTGTTGTGTTTTGATTTGGCAATTGTTGTTTATATATATAGCCATAATATATATTTGTATTAGTAGCACTCTACTAATACGTATTATCGGTTTTCATTTTTTTGTGTGAATATTATTACTATATTGTATACGTAGAACAATAAATTCACAAGTACTCCAAAAGTGTGAAAACACAACCTTGACTTGGGAGGTCATTACCCAATCATTGTATTCGAATCTCAAACAAGAAAGAAAAGGCAAAAATAGATAAATACTTTCGTGAAGCTCGATTTTGAAAAAACACAAAATATAAGGTGGGTATAAGGCGGGTATTATAAAAATACCCAAAGGAAAAAGGTTCTTAAGTGCTTCGCGCCGCGTCGTTTCCCCGCTTGCTTGTGAGTATTTTGAGATTGAAAGCTAATCGAGGGTTTTGCCGCCCAAAGTATTATTAAGTATCATATATACTTTCTTGGTTTTATTTGATTAAACCCTCTTGAACGTTTTGGTGTTCCACCAACGTTCTAAAGTCATCGAAGGCGTTCACTTCACGTGATCGTTTTCATTCCTTGAGGCTTCTTTAATCAAGAGATTTGATTAAGGAGGAGATTTGTAGATTTTTGTCTACTTAATACAATCACAAAAATCCAAAAAAAAGTAAAAACAATCAAAAACCACAAAAAAATTAGAAAAATACAAAACACCAAAAAGAATATTCTTTGCTCATCCCCACGTTGTACGTGACGTTTATGCAAACTCACAACCAAGCAAGACGTGCACGTAAACGTAGAAACCGAAAGGATTCAACACCTACTCCTAATCTTTATAGTGAGGAATCTCCCATTGACGAACCTATCGTAAGAGAGGAACCAACCATGGCGAATCGAACTATGATGGAGTTACTTCAAGCACCCACCGAGGGTTATGGAGAGGCTATTGTGATTCCCGCTATCCTTGCGGAGAATTTTGAAGTGAAAACGGTTTTGTTGTCGATGATCCAAAACAACAAATTCCGTGGTGATGAAAAGGACAACCCGCACAACCATATCCACCAATTCAATCGTCTTACCGCCACTTGCAAATTTAAGGATGTTGCTAATGACTCGATTAAGATGATGCTTTTTCCGTATTCCTTAGCGGGCCCCGCTAAAATTTGGTTAGAGAAATAGCCACCCAATTCTATATTGACGTGGAAGGATCTCGTTTCTAAGTTTGTGAACCAATTTTTCCCGCCCTCTAAGACTCCGCATTTGAAAACGAGATTTCAAAATTTTCACAAGAATTTAATGAGAGTTTTTCAACGGCTTGGAATAGGTTTAAGGAAATGTTACATGAGTGTCCTCATCACGGTTTTTCCGACTTGCATCAAATTGACACGTTTTACAATGGACTTAATGATCATGAGAGGGATTATCTAAATGCCGCCGCGGGTGGTAATTATTTGTGTAAAAAGGTAGAGGAAGCGTTGTTGATAATTGAGAATAGATCTAAGGTGTATAGTCCTCGTAACACATCGAGTGTTTGTAAGGTTTCGTCTTCGGCTTCACCTTCTTTGTCTAATACCATCGATGCTTGCCAAATTGAGGCTAACTTGGAAAATAAAATCTTTGATAAGCTTAAAGGACTTTTGATTGAATTCAAAGTTGGAGAACAAAGTGCTCCCGCTACGGCTAAGGCGGTTGAGGTTTCATGTATGTATTGTGGTGGAGGTCATGATTTCTCCGAGTGCATTACCAACGGTGGTAACACTTCGAGTGCCTACGCGACCATGGGAACTTACAACCAAAACGGTCAAGTTACCCGCTCTAATCAATTGACTCCACCGGGTTTTGCTCGAAATCAAAATGCTAACAAAAACTATCGAAACAATCAAGTTGGTTTCAAAAACAATTACAAAGGAAACTATGGGAATCAAGGGGCTAATAATCAAGTTTCAAACAAAAATCAAAACAATGATTTTCAGAGCAACAACAAGAGTTTGCAAACTTTGAAAGATCTTCCAAATGAATTTGTTGAATACGCTAATGGAAACGATGCTAGGTTTGACAACATTCAAAGGGAAATCATTAGCCTAAGATCCTAGTTTAAGAACGACTTGAAGAAGGAGTTGAAAATGAGTTAGCAAATGAGCTTAAAATCCATACTAACAAAATAGAAGGGAATGTCACTAGGTTACAACAAAACCAACAAAAAATGGAACAAGGGTAACATGAGATAGAACAAGAGATGATTAAGGCCGAGAAGAGGCAATCCATGTTTAAGGAAAAAATTTCATCTATGTTTGAGGCTATTATGTGCAAACCGTCTTCGAGTAGTCTTCTTAGTAACACCATATCAAACCCTAAGGGAGAGATGAAAGTGATTACCACACGTAGTGGTAAGACACTTAAGAAACCGACTCCTCAACCAATTGCTCCTACGGAGGAAGCAATTGAGGAAGAACCCGAGGTGGGGGTCGAAAAGGAGCATGTCCAAATCCCACGAATTACCGCTCATGCCACACCTATGGTTGACCCATTACCACATTTGGAACCCAAGATTCCAAAGGCTATGCCTATGCCTCAACCCACACCACCTTTGCCCTATCCATCGAGACTTAGAAAGGAGAAACGTCAAGAGCGCGATAATTACCAATTTGAGCTTTTTATGAAAATGTTTCGTGACGTTCATTTTAATGTGAGTTTCGCCGATGCTTTGGTCATGATGCCTCGATTTGCCGCTAACTTTAAGAGTATGTTGAACAACAAGGAGAAATTGCAACAATTGTCTAGTTGTTCATTAGTTTATCTTAACCACATACCTCAAAAAGTCGGTGATCTCGGTAAATTCTTAATTCCTTGTGCAATCCAAGATATGGAAGAATGCTATGCCTTGACCGATCTTGGTACTAGTATTAACTTGATGCCACTTGCAATCTTCAAGTCACTCAATCTTCCTAATCTTACTCCTTCACTAATGTCTATCGAGTTGGCCGACCATTCCATGATTCCCGCATGTGGATTGGCGGAAGACGTTTTGTGAAAGTGGGAAAGTTCTATTATCTGGTAGACTTTATCGTTGTCGATATTCCCACGGATCCTCAAGTTCCTCTCATTTTAGGTCGTTCGTTTTTAGATACGTCTATGGCTTTAATCGATGTGCATGCTAGAAAGATCACCTTACGTTTCAACGACGAGGAACTTGTTATAAACGCAACTCAAAACTCTCAAATTTCTCATGTTTATTCTGTTTCAACCATTAACCTCGTTGATATGATCGACGTTGTTTGCGAGGAATTTTCACAAGAAGTCTAGGTTTTGGTGATGATGAAAATAGTGGCAATCCCACTATGTTAGATCCCATTCTTGATAACTCGACACCAACCGTCACTCCATTTGAAGGTGGTGGTTTTACGTTGGAAGAATTCAATGTTCCACGTACTTGTGACGAAGACCTAGACAATGATGAGGACTTCTCGATTATCAAGGATTTTCTTAATGATTTCCCATTTCCTCCACCCGAGGAGGTTATGAGTATCGAGCCCAAATCTTCAATTGTGGAATCACCTATCCTCGAGTTGAAAGATTTACCTCCTCATCTTGAATATGTCTTTTTGGAGGAGGACGACAAGTTGCCGGTTATTATTGCGAAAGAACTTTTGGATAATGAACAAACCGTACTTGTCGATGTTCAAAAGGATCACAAAGGGGCAATTGCGTGGAAGTTATCCGACATTAAGGGGATCAATCCCAAATTTTGTACCCACAAAATCTTAATGGAGGAGGATTACAAGCCCGCAATCCAATGTCAAAGGAGGGTGAACCCGAAAATTCACGACGTCATCAAAAAGGACGTCCTAAAACTCCTTGACGCGGGAATGATTTACCCTATTTCCGATAGCCCTTGGGTGATTCCTATTCATTGTGTCCCTAAAAAGGAGGAATGACCCTTGTGCCAAACAATGCCAATGAGTTAATTCCCACTAGACTCGTGACCGGATGGAGAGTGTGCATTGACTATCGTAAGTTGAATGACGCCACTCGAAAAGAACATTTTCCCTTGCCCTTCATGGACCAAATGTTGGAGCGACTTGCGGGAAACGATTTCTATTGCTTTTTGGATGGTTCTTCCGGTTACTTCCAAATCCCCATCGATCCTCGTGATCAAGAAAAAACTACGTTTACGTGTCCATATGGAACGTTTGCCTATTGTAGAATGCCATTCGGACTTTGCAATACACCGGGAACCTTTAAAAGGTGCATGATGGCTATTTTTCATGATATGATTGAGAAGACGATGGAAGTCTTCATGGATGAATTTTCCGTGTTTGGTAGTTCGTTCACTTCGTGTTTGTCGAATCTTGAGAGAATGTTGAAGCGTTGTGAGGAAACCAACTATGTGCTTAATTGGGAAAAATGTCATTTTATGGTTAAAAGTGGAATCGTCTTAGGGCACAAGGTTTCGAAAGCGGGGATTGAGGTAGATCAAGCTAAGCTAGACGTCATCGCCAAATTACCTCATCCCAAAACCGTTAAGGGAGTTAGGAGTTTCCTAGGCCACGCGGGCTTTTATCGTCGATTCATCAAGGATTTTTCAAAGATCTCTCGACCTATTACACATCTCGTAGAAAAAGATGCACGTTTTGTCTTTGACGAAGATTGTGTACGAGCCTTTGAAATCCTTAAGAGGAAACCTACCGAAGCTCCCATTCTTGTTGCTCCCAATTGGAACCTCCCCTTTGAGCTCATGTGTGATGCTAGTGACTACGCCATTGGGGCCGTATTGGGGCAACGTCATGAAAAACACTTCTTGCCTATTCACTATCCAAGCAAGACGATGACCGAGGCTCAATTAAAATACACTAGAACGGAAAAGGAGTTCCTTGCCGTGGTGTATGCATTTGAGAAATTCCGACCTTATCTCGTCTTGACTAAATGCATAGTGTATACGGATCATTCGACTATCAAGTATCTTATGGCTAAACAAGATGCAAAGCCAAGATTACTTCGTTGGATTCTCCTCCTTCAAGAATTTAATCACAAAATTGTTGACAAAAAAGGAGCCGAGAATCTAGCGGCCGATCATCTTTCTCGTTTGGAAGATCCTCACCAAAGTGTTTACGAGCCCAAGGAAATCATCGAAACATTTCCGCTCGAGACACTTGGTGTAGTGAATTCTAAGCTTGATTCTTCCACCCCATGGTTTGCGGACATCGCAAATTACCATGCGGGCAACTTCATCATCAAAGGTATAACGACTCAAGAAAAACGAAAATTCTTTCGTGACGTCAAGTTCTACTTTTGGAATGACCCTTACTTGTTTCAAACTTGCGCGGATCAAATTATTCGACGTTGTGTCTTTGGTACCGAAGCTTCTAACATCCTTAGAGCTTGTCACGAGGGACCCACGGGTGGTCACCATGGTGCTAATCTCACGGCTAAGAAGGTCTTTGATGTCGGTTTCTTTTGGCCTACTATTTACCGAGATGCACATGAGCTTGTGAAGTCATGTGACTCATGTCAACGACAAATAAAATCCTCACAAAAAGATGAAATGCCACAAAATATCATCCAAGTGTGTGAGATCTTTGACGTTTGGGGCATTGACTTTATGGGGCCGTTCCCATCATCTCATGGTAATAAGTACATCCTTGTCGTCGTTTACTACCTATGTAAGTGGGTGGAAGCTAAGGCTTTGCCCACCAACAATGCTCGTGTGGTAGTCAAGTTTTTGAAAAGCTTGTTTTCTCGGTTTAGAACCCCTCGTGCGATCATAAGCGATCGTGGAACCCATTTTTGTAATGACCAATTCGAAAGGGTCCTAAGGAAATATGGGGTTACACATCGTCTTTCTACGGCTTATCACCCACAAACGAGTGGGCAAGTCGAGGTTTCAAACCGAGCTTTGAAGAGGATCTTGGAGAGATCTATTAGGGATAAACGACAATCATGGTCGGATAAGTTGGACGATGCTTTATGGGCGTTTAGGATCGCTCATAAGACGCCCATCAGGTGCACTCCTTATAAGCTAGTGTATGGGAAGAATTGTCACTTGCCAATTGAACTCGAACACAAAGCTTATTGGGCCCTAAAGCATTGTAATAATGATATGGGGACCGTGGGAAAACACCGGAAAATGCAATTAAATGAATTGGATGAATTAAAGGATATTGCTTATGAAAATTCATTGATTTATAAATAAAAGACTAAAAAGTTTCATGATTCAAAAATTAAATCCGGGTTTTTAACATTGGGGATCAAGTTTTGCTTTTTAACTCTCGTTTGAAAATCTTTTCCGGTAAGTTGAAATCCCGTTGGTCCGGTCCTTTCAACGTGACTCAAGTTTTTCCTTATGGGACCATCGAGCTAGCTCAAAATGATGGCCCCAATTTCAAGGTGAATGGACATAGGTTGAAGCACTACTTTGGCGGGGAAGTTCCATCCTTGAACTAACTCGACCAAATCACCTTCCCAATGATAATTAGTATTGAGGGGATCGAGTCGAGCTCATGACTCGGTAATCAAAAACGAGGTGCCTCGTGGGGGAGTCCCATGCTTGTCCTATGTACATATTATCGCTTTCTAATGTAGTAACATGTGGGGATTTGTGCCCTTCCAACCTTTGTTTCGTGGTTGTTTATGAATTGTGGATTTTAGATGATCATTATCTTCACGATTAGAGCCTCTCGTGTTCGTTTTATGGGAGCACTCGATCGTTTGATTTAAAGACTTTCTCAATATCCATGATATATCCTTTGATGTTCTAACCTTACGTTTATAGCACACTTCATAAACGGCTTTAAATTTAATGGTTACACCCTTTTCATGCTAGATTAAGCATTCGACTATGTCTCTAGTATGGGGTGTTTGCACCCCTAGACTCAAAACATTAAGGACAATGTTTAACTTTAGTATGGGGGGGTGAATAGATACTTGCCTTGCCAAACCTTCACGCTTTCCAAAGTTTATCTTTTTGTTTATCGTTTTGTTGCAAAATAAGGCTAAAAATGGCCAAATTTTAAATTTTTTCTCATATTTTATAAGTGTTTGAAGACACGAATGTAGATTTTCCGATGGCAAGAATAAGAGTAATTTTTGACTCGACCATGCGTGTTGAGCACTTAGCTTTGATTCCTTAACTTTTATTAGGCTAAGTCTCTTAAATGAGGACGAGAAATGATAGAGTTAATTATAAGTTACTAGGTTAAACATAGAGTACTCGTATTCTTTCAAAAACTCATGTGTTCTCGTTGTTTGCTTATTCTCCTTTCGCTTGTAAATATTTTTTGCTTAATAAATATTGACTTAGCGGTTTAGTCTTGATTGGTGGTTTCTAGTCTTTTCTAGTAGCTTCCATGTAATTAAATTGGGAAGACATTAAGGTATCGCCAGCGTCACGGTTTTGAAGTATTGGCAACCCGAATAATCGAAAGCTTCACCCAATAATAAGATTTCAAGTGCTCACCTAAATCTAGCAAACAATTTGAAGCTCACAATGCCGAAAAATCTATGCAAAATTGAAAGTGAATCAAGCCTTAATCTTTGAAGCTTTAAAGATCCAAAATTCGCCTTAGCGTGAGGATATACGTCTTTGGCCATAATAAAACCACCGATGAGGCAGATAGTAAAAGGCAAGGCAAGACCGAAGTCATAATAAAAGCTTCATGGCGAAGTTGAATAAAAGATGGAGGTAAACCTATGATAATAAGGCCCTTTCGTTAGGGGGCGTATAAAAGCCTTGGTAATAAGTCTCATGTTCAAAACCGTTATAAAACCGTGTTTATCGATCCTTCTTGTTGACTTAATTTTTTGACATCGTTGTCTATTAGGAGGGGTTACTAATTTGATGGTCTTGGTTACACCGTTGGGACTCTATTTTTAGACCTAAATCTCTATCATCGCATAAGTCAAACAATGTAACCTCGTGAAACATTCAAGACAAAATAAAATATAAGAGATACAACTTAGGAAAATGGGAGGATAAGTACGTGATTAGGGCATATGAGTAGTGTTAGCATTACTAACTTATAATGACAATGATCTCGTTGCACGCTTAGCATGGAATTGGGGTGAAAATCGAGAACGATGAAATTATTTCTAACGAAGCATTCACGTGTTCTTATTCTATGAACCTAAACGTCCCATTTTGCGATGAAAATCATACATTATGTCTAAAACGCAAGTAGTAGTAATAGTAGTAGTGTAGCTAGTTTATCATTCAATAAATGTGAATAAAAATGAATTTTGGAGATGCTACGATACTTTATTCTAGCATTGCGTGAGGGCACCGCAATGGTTTAGTATGGGGGAGTGATGAGACTGCTTTTATACATAGTCTCATCGTCCAAAAAGGGCTTTAAATGCATTAAATATCATGAAAATAGCCAAATATATGCTTGTGTTTTTTACTTGTGTATTTTAGGTACGGATACTGAGAAAATGACAAAAGATCACAAGAATCATGCAAAAACGAACACGGGAAACGAAGCCGCACAATGAACCAAGCCCTAATGAAGATTTTCCAAGAGAAACCCTTGAAGATTTGAAGATTATGCAAGAAGGGTCCTCCAATATTGAATAATTGATACTTTAAACCCTTGTATCTTCATAATTAAAAGATTGGTCCCTAAAGTTTGTCAATATTACAAAAAGGGCCTTAACTTTGAAGAATTGGCAAATTTAGTCCCTCAACAAAACTAAATAGTCAATATTAGTCCTCCTAAAAGTCAAACATACCATGAAGGCCTTCAAGTTACAAGAAATTATAAGCTTGGTCCTTTAAAAATGTCAAATTACCAAAAGGACCCTTGACTTTGAAGAAATGGCAAAAATGGTCCCTCATAAATCATGATTTGTCAAATTCAGTCCTCCAAGAAGTCTACAAGACAAGTCAAGACCATTATTAATTAATAAAATGCCAAAACAGCCCTTCAAGAATCAAGAATTGGCAAGAAATACCCCTGAAATCACTTTACAAAACTTTTTCGGGCCAAAGTATGAAAAATGAAACTTCCATAACAAAGGAAATCCAGATTTGCCTAGTTTAATTGCAAGTGAAAAGGATATAAGAGATGGAGGGTTAAACCTGGGCGACAACATAACTTACCTAGACCACTTGGGGCTTGACACCTGTCCCACTACCACCTTTCCACCAATCACCACTCACCCTGCTGCCATGTCACACCCCACTAATAACTAATTTAACTAATCTATATTAGTTAAATAAACTGGCGCTAAACACTCCATTTAAACACAAAACCGGATCAAACACACCCACTATTCACCTATGAACACAATTGGGGTTTTGTTAATTACTTGTAATTAAACCTCATAAACCTCTAGAATTATAATTAACCTATCCCTAAACACAACCCACACTTTAAACCCCATGCCACATCATCCAACAACTCACATGATAAACCCTTGTAAACACTCTTGAAGAAGATGAGAAAACAGTGACAACCATCCAACGCCCCACATCCTTGCTTCAAACTTAAGCTCAATGTGAGCCATTGATCAAATTCCACACTTGCCAACTCACATATACAGCCAAGAAAACATCACATGATCTTGAAGATATTCAAACCTGAAAGGGCATTTTGGGGACTTCTATACCATTAGGGTTTACATTTTTGACATCACTTGTAGCCTATAAAAGGTATAACACTTAGTCATTTAGCTTTTGCTCTTGAATTTTCCTAGTTCACAATTATGTAAATCTCATATTCAAGTAATGAAATGTGTTTGAATTTGGTGAAGAAAAGTCAAGTGCCAACTTTATTATCTGTTTGTTAATGTTACATGTTTACTAATCTTGAATCCTAAAACCTGTTTTCAAAGGAGTGTGCAAAAGTCTACATATTTCCCTTAAATCTTGATATTTTGCTAAGTCTTGTTCAAACCTTGGAATTTTTGGGCTATAAGTTGATCATAGCACCGTTATAGTGTGATATCAAGGTGTTGTGAGGCTTATAACTTGGGGATAATCAAGTGTGGGGAACAAAGGTTTCATTAATCAAGTTTACCTCTTTTTCTGATTTTGATATTTTTGCTCCTAACTTTGTTCCATCTTAGCAGCTTGATACTGGAAGCTTATGCTTGTTCTTGCTAGCACATAAGCTCAAACATACATGGGTGTGGATGTACATCCATGAGGTTTGAACCCTTAATCTCAAAATCTGTTGAAAAATTGGATATTTGTGATATTTATGTTCTGCTATTGTATGTGTTGTTCTTGGGCTCCAAATCTTGTTGAATCTGTTCATGTTTGATGTTTAGATGCATATGTATGCATGTGCTAACCTAATTCCTACTTTTGATTTGAAAATCTTGTTTCGAAATATTAAGGGGTGTTTGGGTTAACTACATATTGTAGTTATAGAGTTATTGGTTAAGTGTTTGCTATTTTGATTTGCTTGTTCTTGTTTAAAAAGTGTAAAAGAGTGGATATTTGCAAGTTATATGCTTTTGAACACCTAAATCAAACATTTGCTCATAAAATCTTGATTAAGTGATATTTTAACTTGTGATTTGGTACACACCTAGTTCTAGGCTTAGACTTAGGATAAAAAGTGACAAATCATACTCAATATAACCTATCTAAGAGATTTGAGTGTTTGAATTTGACTGTGTGGTCAAGTATATCAGCAAGTGTTCATAACTACCTGCTAGTGTTCATTAGTAACTTTTTGGTGCTTGAATCTTGATCTAGGCTTTGAATCAGTGCATGCAACCTGTTTAGATTTGTTCATTTGAATTAATTATAGCTTGTGTATGCATTTGGTGAAGTTTGGCTAGCTGATTTGTGCTAAAAGTGCTTATTGAACCAAAACTGCTTATTGTTCATGTCTGGGCTAGATCTGGTGATGTTTTGAATTAACTGTGATAATTGGCTGATTGTGATTGTGTTTTTGGGATTGCTATTGACTCCTTATGATTAACTGATCATTTGGGTGCCTTTGTTAAACTTGAATCCACAAAAAAGTCACTAAAGACAAATAGTCAAGAAAGACAAGTAGTGGAAACTTTTCCCACTGCTCAGACACCAAAAGTAGCCCCTGCTAGTGTTAATTTTGATCCAGCTTATTAATAAGCCAAATTGGCTTATCCAGACCTGCAACAACTTATTTTTGTGATCAATCTTCCTCATTTGTCCCATTTATTTGAACTGGAGCTTATCAGACCTTGGCTCTGACTTTTTGCTAGAAAACACATAAAGTTGACTTTTAATTAAGTGCTTATCTGCTTATTCCAGCTTATTGAGTGTGCTTATTGAAAAACTTTTTGTTGATTAAGCTTAGTTAAGTCATTTAAAATCTTTTGAAAGTTGAATCAGCTCTTGGGGTGGCCTAGAACTCGAAAACGACTATTTTGTCATTTTATAGATTACTGTGAAGTGAGTAAATTGACAATCGAAAACGATATCCATGACTCAAAATGGAAGATTTGTTCGATCATTTACAAGGTTCTAGCGTATGTTCTAAAGATTTGATCCATGGCATGGTTATCATCAACTTCGCATCTGCGAAAAAGATTATGTATTCCAATCACTACATCCGGTACTTGTAATGAACATTATGAGTTTCACGTGATGTCGTTTGGATTGACTAATACACATGTAGTATTCATTTGGTGAATCACGTGTGTAGGCTGTAATTTGATAAATTCATGCTTGTGATCATTAAGGACTATTTGTTTGTTTATAAGAATAAGAATGAGTTAATCATTATTTATAGATTGACCTGAATTGGCCGAACAATGAAAACATGTACCTTAAATATTTAACAAATGATTAAAGACTTAATCCTTTACATTATTTGACCGTGTGATTAATAAGATAATGGAATCTATATTGATTCTTCAAAAATTTAGAACCCTTTTAAGACTCTGGGTTTTACCAAAAAAAAGTGCAAATGTGTTTTGACAAATGTTTTATCTAAAAGAAATTTTGAGGGATTATTCCCTTATACCCGAAACATTTAACTAAACTCCTGTTTAGGGGTAAATGTTCGTGTATACCTCAACACAACCTAAGAGGGATTGAGGAAACTATTTAAACCATGACTTGAAATTTGAAACGACACTTTTTGCTTTTCAACTAAGAAAATTTTGACCAAAGTATAACCAGAGATTTTTAAAACATTTACGAATCTTATTAATTATTTTCTATAAATCAGCAAAAATGTGTTAATTAAATTCAAATTTATTTTGAACATTTTTATATAATTGGACAAACTGAGGAAATTTAAAAACTTTTTGCGTTTACGTTTCATAAAAATTAAATATTTATTTAATTACTTGTAATGATTATCGACGCTTTAAACGTCGAATTGAGCAAAACTGATAAAAACGATAGCTAAAACGAAACTGAAACTTAGAAAATATGAAGAAAGGTGAACGTAATTACTGACACATTATGTAGAAAATATAAAGAACCAATTAGGACATGTTCCTTAGTAATGAAGGTACAAAATAAATTGCCGAACAATATAAAAATAGACAATGTTTGTAAAAAGGATAATATAGATAATAAAAGGGGTTCGCGGCTAATGTGAACCATTACAATTGAGAAGCCGATAAGCGTTAAATGTATAACAGGTCACTTGAGGTTGCCTAAAAATGGAGATTTTGAGATATAGTTATGTTGGAATCTTGTAAGTATAAGTATTTTATTCATGACATTTCTGATTTAATGTATCATTATCAGAAGAAGTTGTACTGATGGCAAATTATGAAGGCAAAGATTGCCTCATACATGTAAACGTCTAGCTATTGCAAAGGTCATCATCTGAATTTGATTCGATTTGGGTCATCGTCGACAGACTGACCAAATCTGCTAATATCATTCTCGTTAATGAAAAAAAAATTTGATGAAGAAATTGACTCTTTTGTATCTAAAGGAGTTGTGTAAACATGGTGTGCCTGTATCGATCACCTCTATCAAGATCCTCGCTTCGCATCGAATTTCTAGAGATTTGCTCAGAAGTCATTGAGAACGAATCTTGATGAGAGTACTGTGTACCACCCCAATCGAAGGGACGAGGTAAAGTGACGATACAAAATACTATAAGCGCTGTTTTATGCTTGAATGATTGAACTTTGGTAATAAACCGTATAATCGCTTTCCTTTGTAGAAATTATCATTGATAATTATCGTATTAGGATCAAGATCGAATCTTGTGAGGATATAATACTAGAGCATCCGTAAGCAAGAGTTGGGATGAAGAAACCCGACATACACCCATTGTGAGTTGGACATGTCTTTTAGGTTTAAGGTTTCCTATGATGGCGAACCTAACCTTACAAAATACTCGATCCGCGAGACCTGATGATTGTTGAAATTAGGATCTGATCTTATTCCCGTAGTTATGTTTGATGAAACTCGCGTATTGTAATAAATTACACTTGTGAGAAAAGACCGAATGTGAAGGAAATACCCACATTGCTTTTACTCTATAAGAAGCGAGTAGTAAGATGATCTTTGAGGAAAAAGATCCTGTTTAGGGGTAAATGCTGTGACAATCCGTCAATTTATGATTGATATTTTATTCTCAGATATTATTTAAAAACATTATTTTAATGTTATATTATGAACTCACTTATTTTTGGGAAGAAATTTGGATTTACGTCTTGAAGTAGCATCGACTACGTCTAAACCGGAGGATTCTACGTTACGTGCTCACGTTTACATACACCGTTTTGGTGACAGTCCGACATTTCAGAAAATAAATTTATCCGTGAATATTATTTTGGAATTTTAAATTTGTGTTGGTTCATAAACTCACAAATTTACGAGAAGAGATTAGGACTTACGATTATAATTTAACGTCCTTTACGACTAAACCGGAAACCTTAGGATTACGTATTTACGTTTTCGAACTCCGTTTTTGATGAGACAGTTTTTATTAGATTCGTTTTGTGCCGTTGATTCATAATTTATAAAAATATTTTTCGTAAAACGACCCAAGGGCACGGAAATCGAGGAAACTAGAATCGAGGAATACCCGTAAATAAATGGGGATGAGACAAGATAACTCTTGTCCTATCCCCACTAAATAAAATAGCAAGCTTTACTAACACACTTTGAGGTGTCATAATGCATGATAACTAAGGACACTTGTCCTTAGTTACACACAAAATCACTAGACACATAAAACCACCAAAACAAACTAGCTAACTCATTTGCAACATGCAAAACCACTCCATTTTTCTCTCTAGTCTCTCCTTGAACGTCCCATATACACCAAAAACATCACCATTGATGAAAATATTAACCACACATCATATGTATAACTTACATATGATGAAAACCCTTTGAAGATATGAAGATTGGAGGTGATTCTAACATCCAAAGAGGAGATTTCTTTGTGTCACAGGGCTGATTTCCCACAAGGAGTTTATAAAGCTTGGTGAACTTGAAGATGATATTGGTTTATCACAAGTTTTGCCATCAAAATCCAAGCCTTGTTCATCAAAAACTCATCTTTTCATCACTAATGGTGGTATAGAGATTGTTTATTCCTATCCTCTTGTTATTTTGATTATGTAATCTTTTATTTTCTTTATTTATGTATATGTATATGATGATGAATGATGATTAAAAATATTATGTGGGGATTTGGTGTTGATAGATTTGATAAACATGGGTAAAAAGATGGAAAAACCACATGTAAAAATGGTTAAATCTTACTTAAAAAGATGGCTGTATAAAAACAGTAAGTAACCAAATGATAAACTGATAAAATGGTAAAGTGGAATCAATATACAGTAAGTATTAGGTGTTATACACATGTTAGAGTTGGCCATACAATGGAATCATTAAAATGAGTGAGATATGATCAAAACAAGATGAGTGCACCAATCTGAATAGTCAGATTTGGACGGACTGTTAAGGATATTTGGAGTTGGATTGAGCAGTAGCTAAAACTAAGTTAATTGTAGCACATATCATGTAGTTTATGGTATACAAAAATGAGCTTCTATCTCTATGTAGAACTCAAGATATGGTAAAAATGGTGAAAGTGAAAGTAAAAATCAAATTTTGGGAAATTAAAGTATAATAGTATTATATAAGCACTCAAATAAATATAGTATAAAATGTGAATTAAAACCCACTAACTTATATATTACATTTATATAAGTATGTACAATGATAATAAATGATACATTTTATAAAAATGGTAATTTGATAAGTTTAATAAGTTATAAAACTATAAACATGATTTTTACGTCTTTTCGGCTAATACCGTAAAATTAACGTTTTTGCCAAATAAAACTTAGACGGTCGGACCCGTCTAATGTAAACTTTCATAAACTCACATACTGATATATAAACATATATAACAAGTAAAAACCAACAAAACCCGAACTATATAACATACAGACATTAACGGGCTAAGTTAACGTTATTAGACTAATAATACAACAAAATGGGCTAAAACACTTATAAACTTATTTATTGGGCTTAACCCATTTGGGCCCAACATGTAAAGTGTGATACTGATAATAAAAGTATAATTGGGCTAATATAATATATTGGGCTTGTAATGGGCCTATTGGGCCTAAAACATGTAAATAGGTAAAACTAGTAAAACTAGTATAAAAATTATCAACACATAACACTAAAATGAGTAAATGAGAATATGTAAACCCATATGATCATCATATATATAAAATCGTCATATGTATACATAATTGTTATTTTTGTAAAGTCATTGGACAAAAATCTAAGACGAGTATTATTTGTCTAGGTTTCCGTGATTGAAGCACATACCATACGTCCGAATTGCTGATAACCCGCCTTCCCACATCAACGTGAGTTCATAGCCTCGCACTCTTTTAAATGTTTTTATGAAATATTTTATAAACCCGCGAGGGAGATAACATGTTAGTTTTTATGAAATAGGACACTAGTTGTCCCAATTGTTTGTTTATTGATTTGGACACAAATGATTGTATGACCCGATGAATGATTAAATGACCCGATAGATGAAATGAAATGGATTATTAAAGTTAGGTTATGTCACTAAAAGTCCCATTAGAATGAATTGTGAACTACCGGGATTTGGTAGACGCTTATGCATATAATAGTACTATTTGGGGACGATCACCCCAGTTCGCGCCTTGACGGTTGATCCCCGTCGTGCCACATTGATTGGTAAGCGAATTTATGTATGAGAAGATTTACACAAGCGTGATTATTGTGACGACACGCTAATTTAGATGGGCAAATGAGTTTCGGGCTAGCTCCTCGTTGTTTGTTGTAGTAAGGTAACAATGTCATGCGGCTTATAATAATCCAATTAACGAAATACTGCTATACGCACCGAATTACGATATATTGCCTGACTAGCAATATGGGGTCTTACTATTGATATTATGTTCGTGTTTTGGTTTTTCATAACCATATTCATATAACGGTTTTTATTTAACTTTATACAACGTTATAAAACGTATTGTATGATGTTTTTACGACATTGGCTCGTATAATGATTTTGAAGGCGAAAGCCTATATTATGATTTTGATAAGGAATTGTATAAAATGACTTTGGTTATTTTATGGCCTATTAAATGATTTGTATAAAAATGATTTTCGGTAATAATTTTATACCGATGTTATATTGATGGTTTATTAAACTCTATGAATTCACTCGGCGTTATCGCTGACCTTTTCTTTTAACATGTTTTATCTCAGGTACTTGAAGGTAATTCTCGGGAAGACAAAAAGAATTCATGGCTCGCACCTAAATATTAATTTCCATTCAAATTCTTTGTAAAACTTGTATGAAATATTATGACTTGGGACCTATGTAAATCTGATATTTATGAATGGAAATGCTTTATTAATAAACGACGCGATTTTTAAGCGTTGTTTATGATGTGAGTAATGTGCTATCCCGTAACACCAACGAGTCTTCCGCTGTATTGAGTTGTATAAATTTGGGGGTGTTACAGTTTGGTATCAGAGCTCTCGTTATAGAGAACGAAAGATTTTTATAACTAAGGTTTTGAATAAAACATTTCAAAATCTTTTAACTATAAACATTTTTCTAAAAAATGTCTAGAAATCTTTTGACTATAACGGTGCCAAAGAATTCCCGAGTTACCGACAAGGCCAGACTGAGAAGTGTTATTTTAATATATATATATGATGTAATTTGATTACATGATTGTTTGATGATTATTTCTATATTTATACGAGGTATTTATACGACGTAGATTGTCACAAGGAACCCTAATTCCCCTAGTAAATCAATCGAATCTATTTCCGTAGGAATTCTAGCTATTCTAGATCTAAACCAAGTTGCGGATTTTTATGATCCAAACAAAATGGTTGATATTCGTAGAAATATAGGTATTAGTTGATTGTGATATTGAAGAAGAATTGGCGAGATTAGAATTGATATCGATGTTATGACGATCTTTCTTTATAGAGTGGAGTTTAACAAAACGTTACCACCTAGAAAGATGTCATCTGATTCGTTGTCACCCAATTCTTAAATTGAAATCGAAAGGGTGAATGTTGCACTTGAGGCTGTCAATGGAACCATTACCCAAAAGCCTCATGCCACAAGTACCTTTCCGAGAAATCTAATTGATTGTGTGAGTCATTTCATACTAGTGACTCATTTGATAATTGTTGTTATAAGAATTATAGGATTGGAAATTAAGTGTTGTTCATATCGAGCTTTTATTGCACTTTTAAGGTTTATGAATAAGGTTAAAAGTACTGGAAAATGAGGTAGGATGTCGAATTGAGTATAAAATTGGTTAAAACTTGAATAAAGTAAAATTTAACCCGTATGGAATATAAGATTGTTAAAAGGAAGTCGTTAAGTCCTGTGATTGAATTATAAGGTTTTAAATGATTGATTAGATCGTGTTAAGGGTTGTTTTTAGGCCATTGTCCACTAATGAGGATGCCCAGTGTCCAAGAAATAAATTGAAGTAATCTTCTTCTGAATTGAGACCGATGGATCTTCTGGGACAGGTGGAACACCTAATGACTCTTGTAGATTAGTATTCATTGTGGTATCTTTTAAAAATAATCCCTAACTTAACTGAGACATCAGTTGGTAGGATGAGTTCTTGGAATTGTATGACATAGTGACACATAATGTGTTACGGTACAATTTTGACTTGTTTATGATTAATGAAAAGACTACCATTGATTGCTAAATTCTACATGTATCGATGATTATCTATCTTTCTTACTTCATCCTAATGTTCGCATTAGTGATGCAATCATAGAACAAGTACTCATCTCGATTTGAGATACGTTGTGAATTATTCTTTTTAGTGCCATCGAGGTCTTGAACCTCATGATTATTTGGCTAAGCTCATTTCCTAGCATATTATGGTTAGTTCTTGGTGAACAAGCTTTCATCACTCCTTTGCAGATCACTCATTGTTTTTATAAGATAAAATAGTATCCATTGACAAAAATTGAATTTTCATTACTATAAGGATTATTTAAAGTAAGATTTATAAGTGATTGTTAACGAAATGAGGCTGTTTATAAAACACCTTGGAAAAACTTAATTGTTTTCATAATAAAGAAAATCTTTGTAAATTTATTTTTGATTCTTATTTAAGAATTAAGCATGAAAATGTTTTTAAACATGATGATAAATTTTGACGAACTGAGTATTGCATCGTTACTCTTGAAATTGTATATAGTTGCGCGCCTACATACAATTTGGAAGTGACCATGCAAGGCTGATTAGTAGTCACCATGAAATTATTTATAAACACTAAATTTTCTTTGAAGATTGTGAAAGATTAAAAGTTATGAGATATGCAAGAAGTGAAAAATAAGGACATAGTGTTAGGGACACCTACATATGTGCCTGTAGCATCTATTCTTCTGAGTCGAATTTACTCATCTGTAGAAATTGTCTTATTTGACAATTGACAATTCTTTCTTGTCCAATTCTCCCGTAGTGAGATTCTTAGGAAAAGTATCTGATTACCGAGTGTTGATACCCGACTAGATGTATCGAAGTTCCTATCATTTCTTTTGATTTGATTTCATTTGAATGACCTGGGTAACGATCCGAGGAGCTTTCGAATGCGTACTCAAATTATGAAAACATGGGATATATTCATATTCGTTAAATATTTTCGTCTGTATCTGATTTGAAATTCTCTCGCATAGATTATGTGTTAACCTTACTTTTTTAAGGTTAGTTATGTCTCCGGATATCCTTGAATTTGTGAAGAATCATGAGTTATTATTAGTCTTTTGAGAAGATCCCATCCTATCGACGGCAATGAAACTGGAAAGTTGATAGTGCCAGTAGAATGGATTGATTGATTATGACATGACGACATTGTCTTAAATGATGGGAACTTGAGTAGAATTCTCCTAAATGATAAGATGTTAATTATCAAAAGTGATCTAAATAATTCTTGATGGATGACCGTATCCTGTATTTAGACTTGAAATTATACCGTGAATGGTTGTGAATTAGTCATAGATATTATAATCTAGATAGAACCTAATATGAATTTATTAAAAGATGTTTCTGTTATCTGAAATTTTAGAAGGTATTTGTTGGTAAATTACCTAGACTTTTGCCATTAAGGCAAGTTGAAAGTGGTATTGATTATATTTCCGGTGCTGCACCTGTGGGTTGTGCACTGTACGTCAGCACCATCTGAATTAAAGGAATTACCGTACAACTGAGAGAGTTGTCGGAGAAAGATTTTATTCTACCAAGCTTGTCATCATGAAGAGCTATGGTGTTATCATTCCTTATATTTATAGATTACTGTGAAATGAGTAAATTGACAATCGAAAACGATATCCATGACTTAAAATGGAAGATTTGTTCGATCATTTACAAGGTTCTAGCGTATGTTCTAAAGATTTGATCCATGGCATGGTTATCATCAACTTCGCATCTGCGAAAAAGATTATGTATTCCAATCACTACATCCGGTACTTGTAATGAACATTATGAGTTTCACGTGATGTCGTTTGGATTGACTAATACACATGTAGCATTCATTTGGTGAATCACGTGTGTAGGCTGTAATTTGAGAAATTCATGCTTGTGATCATTAAGGACTATTTGTTTGTTTATAAGAATAAGAATGAGTTAATCATTATTTATAGATTGACCTGAATTGGCCGAACAATGAAAACTTGTACCTTAAATATTTAACAAATGATTAAAGACTTAATCCTTTACATTTTGACCGTGTGATTAATAAGATAATGGAATCTATATTGATTCTTCAAAAATTTAAAACCCTTTTAAGACTTTGGGTTTTACCAAAAAAAAAGTGCAAATGTGTTTTGACAAATGTTTTATCTAAAAGAAATTTTGAGGGATTATTCCCTTATACCCAGAACATTTAACTAAACTCCTGTTTAGGGGTAAATGTTCGTGTATACCTCAAGACAACCTAAGAGGGATTGAGGAAACTATTTAAACCATGACTTGAAATTTGAAACGACACTTTTTGCTTTTCAACTAAGAAAATTTTGACCAAAGTATAACCAAAGATTTTTAAAACATTTACGAATCTTATTAATTATTTTCGATAAATCAGCAAAAATGTGTTAATTAAATTCAAATTTATTTTAAACATTTTTATATAATTGGACAAATTGAGGAAATTTAAAAACTTTTTGCGTTTACATTTCATAAAAAATAAATATTTATTTAATTACTTGTAATGAT
Organism: Glebionis coronaria; assembly: GCA_025667525.1. Lineage (NCBI taxonomy): Eukaryota > Viridiplantae > Streptophyta > Magnoliopsida > Asterales > Asteraceae > Glebionis > Glebionis coronaria. The sequence goes on from CM046874.1 coordinate 384,837,903, forward strand.
TATCGACGCTTTAAACGTCGAATTGAGCAAAACTGATAAAAACGATAGCTAAAACGAAACTGAAACTTAGAAAATATGAAGAAAGGTGAACGTAATTACTTACACATTATGTAGAAAATATAAAGAACCAATTAGGACATGTTCCTTAGTAATGAAGGTGCAAAATAAATTGCCGAACAATATAAAAATAGACAATGTTTGTAAAAAGGATAATATAGATAATAAAAGGGGTTCACGGCTAATGTGAACCATTACAATTGAGAAGCCGTGAAGCGTTAAATGTGTAACAGGTCACTTGAGGTTGCCTAAAAATGGAGATTTTGAGATATAGTTATGTTGGAATCTTGTAAGTATAAGTATTTTATTCATGACATTTCTGATTAAATGTATCATTATCAGAAGAAGTTGTACTGATGGCAAATTATGAAGGCTGGCTCATACATGTAAACGTCTAGCTATTGCAAAGGTCATCATCTGAATTTGATTCGATTTGGGTCATCGTCGACAGACTGACCAAATCTGCTAATATCATTCTCGTTAATGAAAAAAAAAATTTGATGAAGAAATTGACTCTTTTGTATCTAAAGGAGTTGTGTAAACATGGTGTGCCTGTATCGATCACCTCTATCAAGATCCTCGCTTCGCATCAAATTTCTAGAGATTTGCTCAGAAGTCATTGAGAACGAATCTTGATGAGAGTACTGTGTACCACCCCAATCGAAGGGACGAGGTAAAGTGACGATACAAAATACTATAAGCGCTGTTTTATGCTTGAATGATTGAACTTTGGTAATAAACCGTATAATCGCTTTCCTTTGTAGAAATTATCATTGTATTAGGATCAAGATCGAATCTTGTGAGGATATAATATTAGAGCATCCGTAAGCAGGAGTTGGGATGAAGACACCCTACATACACCCATTGTGAGTTGGACATGTCTTTTAGGTTTAAGGTTTCCTATGATGGCGAACCTAACCTTACAAAATACTCGACACGCGAGACCTGATGATTGTTGAAATTAGGATCTGATTATTGACTGCCTGTAGTGGGCAGGAGGTTATGTGAACATGAAATGTAGATCTTGAAGTGCCGAATGGGTAGCGAAGTTATGCCAAAAATTTTAACCATGGAAAAATGAATTGATGATCTGAAAGATCATGGGATATAAGTCCCCGTTGTATGGAACCATTGAGATGATGTAAAAGATTGGTTTGAAAGGCATATAAGCTGGATCTACCCTAGGACTTCAAGAGCTGCGTGAATTATGTTTCGTATAACAAACTTGATAAGATGCCTATCAAGTGAAAATTTGACTATTACTTAATGAAGTTTAGATCGGCGAAAAGTTGCATTCATCAAAAACCCATGAACATCATGGATAGATAAAGTAAGTCAACAATAAGCCTGATCTTATTCCCGTAGTTATGTTTGATGAAACTCGCGTATTGTAATTAATTACACTTGTGAGAAAAGACCGAATGTGAAGGAAATACCCACATGGCTTTTACTCTATAAGAAGCGAGTAGTAAGATGATCTTTGAGGACAAAGATCCTGTTTAGGGGTAAATGCTGTGACAATCCGTCAATTTATGATTGATATTTTATTCTCAGTTATTATTTAAAAACATTATTTTAATGTTATATTATGAACTCACTTATTTTTAGGAAGAAATTTGGATTTACGTCTTGAAGTAGCATCGACTACGTCTAAACCGGAGGATTCTACGTTACGTGCTCACGTTTACATACACCGTTTTGGTGACAGTCCGACATTTCAGAAAATAAATTTATCCGTGAATATTATTTTGTAATTTTAAATTTGTGTTGGTTCATAAACTCACAAATTTACGAGAAGAGATTAGGACTTACGATTATAATTTAACGTCCTTTACGACTAAACCGAAAACCTTAGGATTACGTATTTATGTTTTCGAACTCCGTTTTTGATGAGACAATTTTTATTAGATTCGTTTTGTGCCGTTGATTCATAATTTATAAAAATATTTTTCGTAAAATGACCCAAGGGCACGCAAATCGAGGAAACTAGAATCGCGGAATACCCGTAAATAAATGGGGATGAGACAAGATAACTCTTGTCCTATCCCCACTAAATAAAATAGCAAGCTTTACTAACACACTTTGAGGTGTCATAATGCATGATAACTAAGGACACTTGTCCTTAGTTACACACAAAATCACTAGACATATAAAACCACCAAAACAAACTAGCTAACTTATTTGCAACATGCAAAACCACTCCATTTCTCTCTCTAGTCTCTCCTTGAACGTCCCATATACACCAAAAACATCACCATTGATGAAAAATATTAACCACAAATCATATGTATAACTTACATATGATGAAAACCCTTTGAAGATATGAAGATTGGAGGTGATTCTAACATCCAAAGAGGAGATTTCTTGGTGTCATAGGGCTGAGTTCCCACAAGGAGTTTATAAAGCTTGGTGAACTTGAAGATGATATTGGTTTTTCACAAGTTTTTCCATCAAAATCCAAGCCTTGTTCATCAAAAACTCATCTTTTCATCACTAATGGTGGTATAGAGATTGTTTCTTCCTATCCTCTTGTTATTTTGATTATGTAATCTTTTATTTTCTTTATTTATATATATGTATATGATGATGAATGATGATTAAAAATATTATGTGGGGATTTGGTGTTGATAGATTTGATAAACATGGGTAAAAAGATGGAAAAACCACATGTAAAAATGGTTAAATCTTACTTAAAAAGATGGCTGTATAAAAACAGTAAGTAACCAAATGATAAACTGATAAAATGGTAAAGTGGAATAAATATACAGTAAGTATTAGGTGTTATACACATGTAAGAGTTGGCCATACAATGGAATCATCAAAATGAGTGAGATATGATCAAAACAAGATGAGTGCACCAATCTTAATAGTCAGATTTGGACGGACTCTTAAGGATATTTAGAGTTGGATTGAGCAGTAGATAAACTAAGTTAATTGTATCACATATCATGTAGTTTATGGTGTCCAAAAATGAGCTTCTATCTCCTTGTAGAACTCAAGATATGGTAAAAATGGTGAAAGTGAAAGTAAAAATCAGATTTTGGGAAATTAAAGTATAATAGTATTATATAAGCACTCAAATAAATATAGTATAAAATTTGAATTAAAACCCACTAACTTATATATTACATTTATATAAGTATGTACAATGATAAATAAATGATACATTTTATAAAAATGGTAATTTGATAAGTTTTATAAGTTATAAAACTATAAACATGATTTTTACGTCTTTTCGGCTAATACCGTAAAATTAACGTTTTTGCCAAATAAAACTTAGACGGTCGGACCCGTCTAATGTAAACTTTTATAAACTCACATACTGATATATAAACATATATAACAAGTAAAAACCGATAAAAACCGAACTATATAACATACGGACATTAACGGGCTAAGTTAACGTTATTGGACTAATAATACAACAAAATGGGCTAAAACACTTATAAACTTATTTATTGGGCTTAACCCATTTGGGTCCAACATGTAAAGTGTGATACTGATAATAAAAGTATAATTGGGCTAATATAATATATTGGGCTTGTAATGGGCCTATTGGGCCTAAAACATGTAAATAGGTAAGACTAGTAAACTAGTATAAAAATTATCAACACATAACACTAAAATGAGTAAATGAGAATATGTAAACCCATTTGATCATCATATATATAAAATCATCATATGTATACATAATTGTTATTTTTGTAAAGTCATTGGACAAAAATCTTAGACGAGTATTATTTGTCTAGGTTTCCGTGATTGAAGCACGTACCGTACGTCCGAATTGCCGATAACCCGCCCTCCCACATCAACGTGAGTTCATAGCCTCGCACTCTTTTAAATGTTTTTATGAAATATTTTATAAACCCGCGAGGGAGATAACATGTTAGTTTTATGAAATAGGACACTAGTTGTCCCAATTGTTTGTTTATTGATTTGGACCCAAATGATTGTATGACCCGATGAATGATTAAATGACCCGATAGATGAAATGAAATGGATTATTAAAGTTAGGATATGTCACTAAAAGTCCCATTAGCATGAATTGTGAACTATCGGGATTTGGTAGACGCTTATGCATATAATAGTACTATTTGGGGACGATCACCCCAGTTCGCGCCTTGACGGTTGATCCCCGTCGTGCCACATTGATTGGTAAGCGAATTTATGTATGAGAAGATTTACACAAGCGTGATTATTGTGACGACACGCTAATTTAGATGGGCAAATGAGTTTCGGGCTAGCTACCCGTTGTTTGTTGTAGTAAGGTAACAATGTCATGCGGCTTATAATAATTCAATTAACGAAATACTGTTATACGCACCGAATTACGATATATTGCCTGACTAGCAATATGGGGTCTTACTATTGATATTATGTTCGTGTTTTGGTTATTCATAACCATATTCACATAACGGTTTTTTATTTATCTTTATACAACGTTATAAAACGTATTGTATGATGTTTTTACGACATTGGCTCGTATAACGATTTTGAAGGCGAAAGCCTATATTATGATTTTGATAAGCAATTCTATAAAATGACTTTGGCTATTTTATGGCCTATTAAAATGATTTGTATAAAAATGATTTTCGGTAATAATTTTATACCGATGTTATATTGATGGTTTACTAAACTCTATGAATTCACTCGGCGTTATCACTGACCTTTTCTTTTAACATGTTTTATCTCAGGTACTTGAAGGTAATTCTCGGGAAGACAACAAGAATTCATGGGGCGCACCTAAATAATAATTTCCATTCAAATGCTTTGTAAAACTTGTATGAAATATTATGACTTGGGACCTATGTAAATCTGATATTTATGAATGGAAATGATTTATTAATAAACGACGCGATTTTTAAGCGTTGTCTATGATGTGAGTAATGTGCTATCCCGTAACACCAACGAGTCTTCCGCTGTATTGAGTTGTATAAATTTGGGGGTGTTACAGATAGCTTTTAGCTTATTCAGGCTTATTCCTTGTGTTTATTTCAAATTTCTTTTTACAGATCTCTTAAGTAACTCAAAAGAAGCTTATGTGTCTAATTTGAGCTTATGGCATCAGCTTATAGCTTAATGGGCCAAAAAGCCAATTAAGTATAAGCTGCTTTGAAATAAGCTAGCTTATACACATTTTCAGCTTTTGGGCCTTCAGAGTTTTGTTTTTAAAATCAAATTTTGAGTCAGACTGGAAGTTTTGGGCTTATTTGGTTGACTTTTTCTTATTGGGCCCAAATTAAGCCCATTAAGGGACTGTTTTGTCTTTTAGCCTATTTCTAGGCCCAATAGGGATATTTTTATAATTTCAACTTCATTTCTATGTTTATTAGGTTAAAATAAGCTAGTTTGCAACTTTTTAGAATTCTCTATAAATTTTAGATTTTTAATATTATTTTATTATTATTTTATTATTAAAAATTAAAATTCATAATTTTCAAGTTTTTATATTTTTCTTAGGTTAAATATATTAAGTTAGGAATTTTATAATTTTTAGAATATTTTTATTGTCATTAGATTAATTTTTAGAATTATTTTAAGTTTAAATAGTTTTTAATTGTTTTTAAATAGTTTATATTAATTTTAAAATTTTCAAAAATAGTTTTAAATTTAGTTAAGTCATTTTAGAGGTTTACAATTGAAAAAATCTCATTTTGGGCTTTTTGTTAATTAAATTGATTTTTTTGGGCTTTAATTAGCATTAAAAAATTATTATTTAATTAAATAAAAGGTTTGAGTGATTTTTTATTTTTTTGTAAACTCTAATTACATTATTTAGGATTTATTGCAATTTTCTAGGAATTTTAGGGTAAATTTTAATTTTGCTACTATTTACGGTTTTACGTGTACGACTTTTCGTCTTAGTTTTAATCATAATTGTAACCGTCATTCTCTTCTTATCTCATTTCTATTTTCTTTTCTCATCAATATAATCACAAAGTTAATCATCTCTTAACACACACACCAAGCCTCCTTGAGAACGATTCCTACTTTGGGTCATTACTTGTGGTTTTCCTAAATCACTTGTGTACTTACCCTAATTACGTTCTTTTTCCTAAAAGACGTATTTTACTCAACATCAGCATTGAATCCCACTTTGCTGAACCACTTGAGTACCAACACTGTCCCTATTCTCAACAGCAGTATCAATCCTCTGAGCATCATACTTAGCAGTTTGTCGATCATACCGTGCAGAATCCTCAACCTGTGTTGGATACGTCGATCATACCTTGGAGGACTTTCATCACGTTGACGTGTTTCATACCTTCGAGGAGTCTCAACATATTGATTCCTTGTATTTGATGATGTTCGAAGATTGTTGTTGGTGGGTTTAAAGATTTTCTTGTAGGTCTTCATAATGAAAGCAATTTGTTGCTTCATCTCCCTATCCTTCTGAGCTAGTTCTTCATCACTTTCCTCTTCAGATGATGGCTCACGTGATGGTGATGGTGCTCTTGGTTCTTTGTCTCGTGATCTTATGGGATCTGAATACTTAGACGAAGTAGAGTATTTTGCTGAAGAGGATGTGGTGGAGTATCTTGGTGATGAGGATGTAGTGGAGTATGATTTTGGAGCACGAGAGCGATGATCTTGGACATGGTGAGTGGTAGACACCAAAGCAAGTGGATTAGCAGTCTTTGCTACCCGTTCAGCTCGAAGTTTATTTGCCTCATTCTGAAATTGTTCCAAAATGTCAAAGAGTGTATGATAGTTGACCTCGTCCAACTTATTTTATTGTTTCACCAATGTTACAAATCGTGTCCACTCTGGTTGAAGTTGTTGTAGAAACTGCACATTGACTTGCATGATGGATACTTGCAGATTGTTTCTTGTCATGTCATTCATCATCTTGTAGAACCTTGAGTAATATGAATCAGTTGATTCCCCATCCAATGAAGTAAACGTACCAAAGTTCCAGAACAAGTTAGTTTTGACATCTTGCTTGTTAAGTGATTCTCCTTGTTGCAAGCGTTCATTGGCAAACCACATTTCTTTTGAAGTAGAGCATGCATCAACCGTTGAGTAAATATCATCTCCAATCCCACTTAGAATCAAATAGATTGCTTCTTTCTCTACATCAATCCAGGCACGGTTCTCTTTCGAAGTGTTCTCATATGTTTTAGTAATTGTTTGCTCATCGGAACCGGACATCGAGTCGGTTGCTGGAACTGCAGGAATGGTTATTGTAGTGAGATTATAGGGTCCTTCTTCTATGCAACGTCGAAGAACATCACCATTGGGTTTAGTGTCAAGATATCGAAGGAATCGTGATTTCCATTGTGCATATCTACCAGTCACAAGCATTGTTGGTCTCTCTTTATTACTCGTCACCATTATGTTGTTGTTCGTCACACGATATTCGGCAGTAGAATCCATCTCAATATTCCCTGAAATGATGAATTGAATGTGGATCTTAAGTAGTTGTGTTGTGATTGTTTTGTTCTTGAAATTCCGAAAATTTCGATTTTTCTCAGTCCGACAATAAATTCCTCAGTCCGACAAAACGGTAGACCTAAAAATTTTGTAATCACCAAATTTTGAAATCGAGCTAGAAATAGCCTAAAACTAGTATGGAAAAAATTTGAATCTACTTGACGGGAAAATTTTAACTCTTTTTTTTAATCTTCGTGTAAACTATGTTCCGGGGCTAGTCTAGATAGTGGCTAAGTCTAAAAAATACTCGAACAAAATTGAACCAATCAGATCGCAAGTCTGATCGCACTGAGTGATCGTAACCTTGATCGTAGTGAGTGATCATAACCTCGATAACAACACTGATCGCAACACCAGATCGTAACCTCGATCGCAACACTAATCTCAACTTCAGATCGTAACCTCGATCGCAACACTGATCGCAACACCAGATCGAAACACCAGATCGAAACACTAGATCGTAACCTCGATCGAAACTCCTTGATCTCAACTACTGGATCGCAGCCTTGATCACAACTCCTTGATCGCAACTTTGATCGCAAGTCATGATCGCAAGTTGTAATCGTAACACCGATCGTAGTGTCAGATCGCAACATGGATAGTAATATGTGAAAGTCCCTAATCAATGCAAGAAACCCTAATCTTAACTTAATCAACACAAGGTATTACTTTTCAAACGTAATCTTATTATTGTATAATAAAGAATTACATGTGTTATGGATAACACAGTTTGATGACAATGTGTTGTGCACACTTTGAACAACAATAAACCCTAACTTATGAATACAGTCGTAGCTGTTTGATTCACTAAGTTATATGCACTAATGTTCTTAATATCTCAAAGTGTTAAACATTAATGCATGGATACACATCCTATTTATAGTGTTACGAGTTTGACTTAAACAGTACTTGATGTCGACTACACAAGCTTTTACAAGTTCCCACATCAGTCACATGATGTCCTTCTATTCTTGGTAGTCTTCCATTATGCTTTAAGGAACAGTTGTCAAAAACAGTTTCCTTATTCTTCATAGTCTCGAACACACAAATGGCATGTCCAAAGTGTGCTGAGAGTTATCAGGGTATTGCCACCCCTGTTAACTCTCAACCCCTCAAAGTCCCTGATACATCTTGGCTGTTATCCATCACAGCCAAGGAGTATGTCTTCAGGTAATCTTCGACTTCCCTGACAATGTCTCTGACATGGACTCCTCTGAGGTTGCTCACAGAGACTTGGATCTCTGTGAGTCTTGCGAAACTTGCCTGCCTCCTAGGCACAGACAAGGGACTATCTATCAGCCTAATTATGTTTAAATCAATGATCAGGGAATCTAATAAGTTTAGATTCCCAACAATCTCCCCCTATTTAAACATAAATAATGCTAGATCTAACTAAGTTAAGGTAAGTGAGTTTAACAGCTTCTTCTTACACATAACAGATCTAAACAAACATACCTCATGATTTTATTAAGACTTAGAGAAAATTACAAGTTCATTACATAAGTAAAATAAAAGATGAAGGTAAAAAGGGCTGAGACCATCTTCAATAGTCATCATTTTTGATTCTTTCTTCAACTTCGGCCACGTCTAATCTGTTATCAATTTCATCCTGCAAAGTCTTTGCTAACTTCTTGGAATACTCTGTGTTGATCTTGAGACACTTCTTGTGACAGAGTAGCTGAATAGTTGAAGCCAAGCACAGCTCATCTTCCCTCTGAAAAGCATACTGGCAAGCCTTGTTCATAAATGCCATTCCTCTTTCAGGCTCTGAGTATGTCTGACCATCAACAGGGCCAACAATACCATTTGGAAGGATCAAATCCCTGTGCATACCATCCACATGAACATCTTCAGTAACAAAAGTTTCATTAACAATTTGTGAAATTCTTCTTCTTTTGTTGCCTGTCTTTGGGGGTTCTTGTTCAAAAAGCTATGGTGGGGATCAATCTTGAGTTTGGCTGCTGTTTCCTTGATCCAGTTAAACTTAGCCTTAAGAGTTTTAAGCAGAAGGAAATTTGCCTGTCCAGACTTTTTGGCAGCTAAGGCTTCGAGTTCAAACCATTCTGATAACCCAAGTGTCTTTAACCTGAAGTTGTCAAACACATCCATATTTCTCTGTTGGTTTTCCCTCCATAAGATCATTTGTGGGGTGTTTGTGGATTTATGAATGGTGTATTTAAACTTGGTTATCTTGCCAGCAGCATACCTGTTGTTCACGCAGGCATCATAGTCAGCTTTGACTTTCTTTAAGGCCTCAGCGCGTTTTATTTCCATTTCCCTCAACCTTTGTTTTTGTTTTTCTCTTTCAGGTGGTGTCATCTTCCTCAGAGTCGCTTCATTTAATTCTTTGGCTGTCTTGAGTTCATTTAATCTTTTGAATTCTTCAGCCTGTTGCTCTATTTCTTCAGGGGTCAAAGGAATCTCATCAGAAGGTGTAAAGGTAGAAAACTGGGAAAGGTCTGTGGTGGATCCTCCTGTCTCTAGCATCGCAGCTATCTTCTTAAGTTTAGTGTCTGTGTCAGACAAAACTATTTCCTTTCCTTTCTTCGAGACAGAGGACTCCACACTTATGTTTTTCAAAACCTCAGCTCTTTTGATAAACGCTGTCTGACCCTGAGCTTGAATTGCTTTGGGGAGGGAGCTAACAGTAAATTTTAACTTCTTGGCCGCTGGTTCATCATCATCCTCAGGCTTGCTGGTGTTAACCAAAACCAGAGACTTTGATGGGTCAGCTCCATGTTCAGTTTGTTGCTCCCCCTGAGTTGCATCCTCATCATCAGGTATTATAACTGGTGTGATGACTTGGAGAGGAACAGGTGTAGTGGTGGGGTTAGCTGATGATGAGCCTTGTTCAGCAGATGCAAGGCTGAGTGTAGTAATCTTCTCCCCCTCACGTTTATCCTTGCTTCACAGATGCTTGGATGAACGTGCCTGAAAACGTCTTGCAATCTGCTCCACAGATGCAGCCATAGCACGTTGCCTTTTTCTTGAGGCCCTGGCAATCTTTAGCAGGAGGTTGGCATTTGCATTAGTATTCGCCTGAACACGCCTGACAATAAAGTTAGCATGATTGTATTGCCTGTTGCGAACCGCATTAAAGTGCCTGTTCATGGTGTTTTTATAATCTTTTTTCTCAGTGTCTAAAGAATTGGATTGAGATGAGTTGTTCTGTTGTTTGAACTTGTAGGATTTGGATGAAGATGATGGATAAGAGGGTGAGGATGTCTTGGTAGAAGGACAATCTTTTTGATAATCTCCAAGCTTTCCACAGGCAAAACATGTTTCTTTTGACCTGTCAGTTGGTTTACTAGCTGATCCTACTCTTCCAGATCTTTTGGAGTATCTTCTTTGGTTGGCTAGCAACGCTCTTTCATGGAATTCTGCATTGAGGTCTGACAAGAACTCTTGGCTGCTACGGGTATCTTCTTCAATATCAGAATCGTTGTCTTGAGGATGTGTTGCAGAGATCAAAGCTTTGGAAGATGCTCCTTGGACTACAAATCTTTCAGTCTCTGATTTGTAGATAGTATCGATCAGCCCTTCTTCATAATTGTACTTACCATAGAGCTGAGCAAGGGTATCATTTTTGATTGAGTTGTTAGCTCTCTGAGTCTGATTCATGCTCAGCCACTTTCTTGGAAGGCTGTTGACAAAAGTAGCATTGATCTCAGCTTGACCAATGGTGACATCATTCATAGCCAGGTCATTTAGAAGAATCTTCAGCCTAGTATAGGTTTGCCGAACCTTTTCACCTTCAAGTGACTTAAAGGCATTAAACTGAAGTCTGAGTGCCTGAATCTTTGTCTCTCTTGTTTCAGAGGGTCCTTCATGGCCAAGAATGAGGTCTGTCCACATTTGTTTAGCTGTGGGACACTGAATGACAGACTTCATGATATGCTTGGGAAGACAGGAAATTATGATGCTTTTGAGACGTTTATCTTGGTTTGCTAATTTCCTATCAGCTGAAGTCCATTGTTTGATAGGTTTGGGAAGAGGGTTTTCTTCAGTGGATGTAAGCGCCATGGGAATATATGGACCATTTTCTAAAATTTCTAAGAGAAAAGGTTCAAGTCCATCAAGGTATACAAGAAATTGACTCTTCCAACTGGCAAAGTCTTCTTCATCAAAGACTGGTACACTGGTTACGTGTGATCCACCTCTTGATTCAAGAAGTTGGGGTAGATCATCGTCATTTTTTGGAGGGTTAAGTCTTGGTGAAGATGGGTTTGTGGAAGGTGATTGTGGGCTAGAAGTTTCCGGCATGGTGGATCTTGATTATAAAACTGAGAACGATGTTTCTTGAAGGTTTTAATATCAAACACCGCTCTGATACCAATTGAAAGTCCCTAATCAATGCAAGAAACCCTAATCTTAACCTAATCAACACAAGGTATTACTTTTCAAACGTAATCTTATTATTGTATAATAAAGAATTACATGTGTTATGGATAACACAGTTTGATGACAATGTGTTGTGCACACTTTGAACAACAATAAACCCTAACTTATGAATACAGTCGTAGCTGTTTGATTCACTAAGTTATATGCACTAATGTTCTTAATATCTCAAAGTGTTAAACATTAATGCATGGATACACATCCTATTTATAGTGTTACGAGTTTGACTTAAACAGTACTTGATGTCGACTACACAAGCTTTTACAAGTTCCCACATCAGTCACATGATGTCCTTCTATTCTTGGTAGTCTTCCATTATGCTTTAAGGAACAGTTGTCAAAAACAGTTTCCTTATTCTTCATAGTCTCGAACACACAAATGGCATGTCCAAAGTGTGCTGAGAGTTATCAGGGTATTGCCACCCCTGTTAACTCTCAACCCCTCAGAGTCCCTGATACATCTTGGCTGTTATCCATCACAGCCAAGGAGTATGTCTTCAGGTAATCTTCGACTTCCCTGACAATGTCTCTGACATGGACTCCTCTGAGGTTGCTCACAGAGACTTGGATCTCTGTGAGTCTTGTGAAACTTGCCTGCCTCCTAGGCACAGACAAGGGACTATCTATCAGCCTAATTATGTTTAAATCAATGATCAGGGAATCTAATAAGTTTAGATTCCCAACAATATGTGATCGGACTATTAGATCACAAGTAGAAACCCCAGGTTTATGCGATCGTAATATCTGGATCGTAACCAATAAAAAGTTCGAGACTTTTAGGCAACAAGAAAGATGAGATTTTTACCTGGGAATTCGTGTTTCAATCCAAACCAAAGTAACTGTTAGAAATACGTTTTTACGTATTTATGAAGGATCGGTCGCTCCAACAATAATTATGTAATGGGCTCGTGATCTATTTACTTTATGTATAGTCCATATAGCCCACATGTAGGGTGGGCTATATATATCCCCTCCTAGCATGTTAGGAGGGGTTGTTGATTACCATTTGACACTTAATCATTTATTCATCTTTCACTTTCTCTCTCTAATTCTCTCCCTTCTCTCCTTTCTCTCTCTAATCCCTCATCTCCTTCCTTCATCTCTTTATGTTTATCATCTAAATCAACCATCTAAATCCACCAAATCCATGATATAGAATAGGCCATTAATCTCGTAGACCTTCAATTGGTATCAAGAGCCATGGTTAGTTTGGTTTATTCTTGTTTTATTTCTTTTTGATTTTGGTGGGTTTTGATTTAATCATGCTTAAATCATAAAAAGTTTGTATTTTTTATAAAAAGTTTGTGTTTTTATATGTTAAATCATATCAAATCTTCAAATTTACTTACTTTTTAGATAAAAAATCACAAATTTTTATATAAAAATCAAAAATTTCTTTATCAAATCTTAAAAAGTTTGTGTTTTTATAAAAAGTTAGTGTTTTTTATAAAAGTTTGTGTTTTTCTCTTTTTAATTTTGTATTTTTTTTTGATTAAATCATTCTACTTTGATTGGCTTTTTGTTTGAATTTCTTAAAATTGAACTTTTAATTTTGTTATCACTTTATTTTTTTATTATCAATTTTAGTCTATCAATTATCAGTTATATTGTTATATCAGTTTATAATCAGTTTTTTTTTTATATAATCATTTTAAATTTTTTTTATATACCAGTTTTTATATATAATTTTTTTTTATTATATCTGGGTTTCAAGGCTGTCCAGTTGTCCAGTTGTCCTACTGTCCTTCATTATCTCGTTTTCAAGGTTTTTGGGTCTCAGTTTCAGTCAGTCAGTCTGTTATTGTCCAGTTCGGGTGAAGACTTTTTTCGAGTGAACCAAAAGTTCCGAATCAAACCCACAAAGTTCCGGGTGAAGAAACAAGTTCCGGGTGAACAAAACATCCGGACGAAAAAAAAGTTCCGGATGAACAAAAAATGTTCCGGATGAACAAAAAATGTTCCGGGTGAACGAAACTTCCGGGTGAAGTAAAAGTTTCGGGTGAAGACAAGAAGTTCCGGATGAAGAAAAAACTTCCGAATCAATTTTTTTTGAAAAACTTCCGAATCAATCTTTAAAAAACTTCCGATTCGGAACTCTTCCGAATGAATGAAAAGTTCCGAATGAAACCATTTCAAACATAACGGACAAATTTAACGACTACTCGACTCGATCACTCACACCAAACAGTATACTCTCACTTCTCAACTGATTTTCTCACTCGATTCTTCCCAACATTCGACTGACAACTCATCTCGACCCACACCCCCTTACACTCTCTCGACTCAATCCCCAACACTCTCCCTCGTGTCATCTTTCTGACCCCCCACCCTCACCAACATCAACAACACCCTCGAAAACCCTCACCCTCGTCACAGACTCCCTCCCAAACCCTCATCCTCGACACATCTTTCGACCCTCACTCAACACTCACACAAACACCCTAACCTTATTCCCTCGACAAACAGACCCAACGACCAAGACTCTCGACCAACATCAAAAACAACCCTTCAACCCTCACCCTCGACGCTCTTTTTGCCTCGGACTCCACCCAACAAACACAACCCCACTCTCGTTACACCCTCACACTCTCAACAGCCCCCACACTCGACTCATTTACCCACCCTCTCAAACCTCGCACATAAAAACTACCAAGACTCGTCTTCAAACAGACACCAAACACCCCCCTTCATTTTTTTAAAAAACTCGACTCACTCACCCTCGAACTCCCTCTATCATCCAATCAAACTCAAACCTCTCGACATTCAATCGACACAAACCCTCGACACAGAAGGACACTACAGATGAAGAAGAAAGACTCACACATGCACAATTAAAAAAACCTTACCCGAGACCAATTTTTAATTGATCTTGAAGCTGTGTATATTTTTATCTTCATCTCAATTTTTATCTTGAAGCTGTGTAAAGAGACAAGGGGACGGAGGATACAAGAGCTTTCTTTGGGAGAGAGAGATTAGATTGAGAGAGAGATTAGGTCGCTATTTCTGTGTGTGAGTTTTCAAGTGAGGAGAGAGAGATAAACAAGTGAAGAAAGACGTGTGAGTTTTGTGATTTAGTCAAAGAAGGAGAAGAGAGATAAATATATGGGCGGATAAAACAAGGAATTGAGTGGGGCGGTGGCAATTTTCTGATTGGGCCACGTGTTTGTTAGACGGAGAAAACAAGGAAGGATTATTTTGGGACACGTTTTTGGCAAATTTATTTTAATCAGATATTGACTCTCTCAAAAATATAAACGATTGTTTTTATTTGTTTTATTTCTTTTACTTTTATTTTTATTTTCTAAGTTTAAGTTAACTTTTTAATTTAGTTAATTAATATTTTGTCACTAGTTGGTTTTTGGCAAATGTGTTGAGGCGGGTATTTTTTTAAAAAACGAATATCAGATTGTTCTTATTATTATTTTTTATTATTATTTTCAGTTACATTATTTTTCTTAAGCCAATTTTTTTAAATTTATAGATTTTAAATTGAACTTTTTAGTTAAAAAAATTTTGTTTATTACTTTTTGGTACGTCGTATTAAGGCGGGCATTCCGTTAAGAGTTAACGTGAACAAACATTTTTACGGGTTTAACATTTTTGTGGCCGGATTTGAAAGACAAAAGTGACGGACTTCATTTTTAGTGACTACGAATTTTTGATCGGGTTTAATTTTTTTTTTTCATCATCTGAGACCGACAACATTTTTTGAGCCGAGTCGACTTGTATAAACCCGACTACAACAACATCCACATCATTTTCCTTATCTTTCCTCGATTTTCAATGGATTCGTTCAATTCGACACTTAAAGAGGGAGAATTGCATCAAGTGCAAGCCAACGCTAGGGAAAGTGGTATAACTTCATTTCAAATGCTCCAGTCTCATCTTGTCACTCTTTCGGGGATTCAAGGAGGGAGCGAATTTTTGACAATCTTTGGACAAGATCGTCATATATTCATCGACTCCATTTTTACCACTTTGACCCAACTCGCCGAGCAACTCAACCATGGAAACTTTAATCACTCTGCATCGGTACTTGCATATAAGGCTCTTGTGACACACCTCACGCCTTTCCTCCAATTTAATATCATTAAGCCTGAAAGTTCAATGATTTGCCAATCGTTTCTTCGAGATACACATACCGAGCTTCGAGTTTTCCGTGATATGATTTTGAAACTCATGTCATCGGTCTCGTCTTCGATATATCAAAGATCACAACTTCAGCAAGTGTATGTTAATGGAGTGCAAGAATCAATGACGCAGATGCAAGAGGATAATGGTCATACGGTTGACAACTTGGAGCCTAACAATGGCACGAGCACAGAATCAGGAGGACAACATGATGCCAGTGGCACGTCAGGGAATGTTCACGAGATTTCTCTTGATGACACCTTACCCATTTATGACGCAGAGCCTGCAAACATGGTACAATGTAATGTGGTTTATGATGTATATGCTGATGACATGCCGCATATTGAGCATTCTGAACCTAATTATGACAAACATGGGATGGACAAGAGTGATAGAAATACCACTTATGATTCATCCGATGTGAGTCATAATAGGGGAGAAAGTGTTCAAAATGCTATAGTTCATCATGATAAATGCTTTATAACTGCCTCGTTAACTGATTCTGATTCCAAGATTAAAGAGCTCGAAACGATCATAGCTCGGCAATCACAAGATCTTGAGGATGCCAAACTTGAATTTTCTAAGAAAATGGACAAATTTGAAACATACTTTGAAAAACTTGAAAAGTCAAACGTTGTTCTTGAAAGAAAATTGGATCAAACTGTTCTAGATTCTAAAGCTGAAAAGGATAATCTTTTGAAACAAATTCAACTGCTTGAATCTAAGTTGGCATCCCAAGATAACTTGCTCAAAGAAAATGAGACTTTAAAGGCCCAAGTACAGGAAAAGGTTTTTGCTATAGCTGCGTTGAAAAACGAGTTAAGGAAAAGTAAAGGACCTAGTGTGGACACTAAGCTTGAAAAACCATCAATCTTGGGGAAACCGCCTACAAATCAGTTCGTCAGACAACCGATTGTCAGACAACCTACTGCATTTAGATCCGAGCGACCACAATCCTCGAGACCGCGGTTTGCCTCCCAAGTTGATTTGGTTCATCTTATTAGACCAGTCACTCCAGCAACTAGGCCCAATGTGATCACTCCAGCTTTAGCAAGACCAAATCATATGATTGCATCTAGTTTCCCTAAAAATACCAAGACCACGTCTAGAACTAGTTCAAATGACGTTTGCCATGAATCTGATTTTAGGGAAGCTAAGCAAAAGACACATGTAAGAGATAGGAATTTCAAACCTAGTCAGATGCCTTCTAGTTTACCCAACACTGCTAACCGTAGCATGTCCAATCCTAGGAGCATCAATCAATCATCTAGGGATTCTAGATCTTACTCGGACATTAAATATGCTACTTGTAAAACATGTAGAAAATGTGTCTTTACGGCAAATCATGACTCCTGTATCAAGAAATTACTTAATGAGGTGAACTCCCGTGCTAGACTTAAATCCCAGTGGGTCGCTAAAATCAAACCCGTTGGTAAAATGTGGCGCCCCACTGGTAGATCTTTCACTCTTGTAGGAAACGAGTGCCCTTTAACTAGGATAGTCTCCGATTCTACAAAGACTACTAGGGAGGAAATTGCAAAGGATGATACATCACTTAAGCCTGAACTTAAGATTTTCTATAAAAGGAAACGATTGCCAACTAAGACAAGTGAATCATCCCCTCAGGCCACCTCTGACACAAGTAAAGCCAACTGTGAACCCCCACGTGCTTCAAAAATAGATATCTCTAACCCATGCAAAAGTATACAAACTCCTAATGAGAATGCAGGTACCAAAGTTGATGTTCCAAAAGAACGAAGCGGTCCAATCGTTGTGTACCGTTCAACTAAGGACACTCTTAGAGTTTGGTTGCTGAAGAAGCAGATATCAGAGAAACAAATGTCTCAGGGGATTCATGGTTAAGCTGCAATACAAGGACTTACAGTCACATAACAGACTGTAACTCGATCTCCAAAGACAGGAAAGTTCATCCCGATGATGACTTATCCTAAAAACGAGAAATTCATTTTTCTCGGGCATGAGCTTATGTTAAAAACATTCCACGTTTTTAAGCTCATGCACAAGGACTTACAGTCACATAACAGACTGTAACTCGATCTCAAAAGACAGGAAAGTTCATCCCGATGATGACTTATCCTAAAACGAGAAATTCATTTTTCTCGGGCATGAGCTTATATCAAAAATATTCCAAGTTTTTAAGCTCATGCATTATGGCTCACAGTCAAATTACAGTCTGTGACCCGTTCTTCAAAGGCAGGAAAGTTTATCGCCGATGATAAACTTATCCTTACAACGGGAAGTTTACAACTTCTCGGACTTGAGCTCGTTTTTATAAGATATTCAACATCTTAAGCTCAAGTAATTGGTTTTTCAAAACTTTGAACACAATTTTTCGAGAATTTCTCAAAAGGTTTTTCTAAATCTTTCAAAATTGTGTGTTCAAAAATGTTTTGATAAAAAGAGCATGTCTTCTGGAATCGATAATATTTACGAACCTAGAAATGTCATTCAATAATGACACGGGGTTGTAAATAAAGTTCGAGCAGAAGTTCAAACTTTTAAAACATGCTCAAAATGGTTTGCTATTATTTCAGATAGCAACCCGCTTTTCATAATCAAGTCAAGCATTTCACCGGAAAGCTTTGACTCAACAACGAGAATTAATTTTCTCGGGAACGTGACGAGGAGACCAACATTCGTGAACAAGAACCATGTGAATCTCTCATATGATGTTCTCCATCATTCAGGTCCAACCTCGTATATTGATAATCTTGTGAATTCATATCATATATGATCTTTGCACGTAATAAATACCTTACACTTGTGTTTAAAAGGTATTTAATTTACGTTTTAGCACACCCTCATTAATTTGAGGGGGTGCTTGTGTAATTCATGAAGATAATTGGACTTGCATTTTTCTTCCTAAATTTTCTTAAAATGCTATTAAATCAATTGATATTAAAAACATCGATTGGGTTAATATTTTTAATATGGGGGAGAAAATGTGATTTAATATGGGATATGATCATTCATAAATGGTTTGACTTAACGTGATAGCTCATCCCGACATGTGCAAAATGTTTTCGGATATCGTGGCATATGTTAAGGGGGAGCAAAATGGATTTGCACTTCAAAATGGATTTCATGGTGACATACACTTACCCAAAACATCTCTATTCACGACGGTGAAGATTGTGGTGACATAAGGATGGTAGGATAGGTTAAAGTCCAATGATTTCTCTAGAACCGGAGGAATCTTCCCAAGGACATTCCATAGCTAGAAATAGTAGTCCTTAGGAAAGATGGAGAAAGATTGTGAACGTAGCTGAATGCCGACCAAGTACTTAAGTTAGCACTGGAACAATCACAACAAGGTGCTAGTTATGACGTATTGGTAAGCATTGAAGGGGTTGAAGAATGAAAAAGAATTGTAAAGATAAAGGGTGTAAAGAAAGAAGCCCTCCTTACAACTTTAGGCAGAAACCGGGTCAATACATATGCTATTGAGGTCATTTTTGATAATGATTCTCGGTATTGAAGAAAGACATCATGGACCCAGTGATGCAATGCACAACCCTTCCCAGCTAACTCAAATATCTCTCAAAAGGTATTTGTTTTAATCACACGGAGATCAACACATTATCTATTGATTTATTCACTCCGAATAAATTGGTATTGAAAAGGTGGCACTCCTCTCCAGCCTCCGATCACTAAAAATCCAAAATGCACGATCGAGTCTAGAGCCATTTG
The DNA here is from genome assembly GCA_025667525.1 of Glebionis coronaria. Classification (NCBI taxonomy): domain Eukaryota; kingdom Viridiplantae; phylum Streptophyta; class Magnoliopsida; order Asterales; family Asteraceae; genus Glebionis; species Glebionis coronaria. Next base: position 384,857,633 of record CM046874.1, read on the forward strand.
AGATCATCAAATATCTCATTAGGACACACTTTCATTATTCCTTGCTTCTTCACACACTGTGAAAAGTAAGAAAGATCTTAAGAGTCCTACGCAAAATCTTCATGATCTTGCCTGAACATCCGAGTAATACGAAAGTATTTACAATGAAGATGGAAATCCTTCTTGAGAGAATATCAAAAAGCTCATGGTAGGTGACTTGTGCGATTCTTTATGAATCAAACTTGTGATAACTGGAAAGCAACAGTGGTTTAATTCTTAAATGAATTTAAACACGTTCCAGGCCTCTACGCAATATCTTAGTTATCTTGCCAGAACATTCAGAGTAATACTATTAAGTATTTACAGTGACGAATGGAAATCCTTCTAGTGTTAACATCAAACAGCACTTGGTAGGTAACTTGCAAGATTCTATATGAATCAAGCTAGTGACAACTGGAAAGCAACGATGGTGCGGTTCTTAATTGAACTTCACTTGTTCCAGGAACATGAATTCACGGCTTCAAATCATGCGGATAATATTATCCAAATGATTCACTCTTTACGTTCGCAGTCAGCTTTGGACGGTCGAGTAAAGAGAACGGGTTTACCCGCGAAATCTTGTCAAGGAGGTTCTTTATTGAAACTACCTGCCACAAGTACGATATTTAATATCGTCCAACGGTCTTCACCGACCGGAGGTAAAATGCTACCGAATTAGAATGAAATGTTCAAGGCCATTTCATCCGTGTATATTATTTGTTGCTAACTGTCTTATGCAGCGTAACAAGAAGGTGGCATTGCGGTGTACAATCCAGAAGAAGTCGTCACCACATGCTTATACTACATACAATTAGCACTTCAACAAATTCAAGAAAGCCTGAAGGTCAAGTCTTCCGCTGTATCAAACTCTGAAGCTTTCAAGAATTTAAAAGTATAAGTAGGTGGAACATGAAGTCACAAAGAGGCAAATATCACAAGTGTAGAATGCACAAGGTCAAGGCAAGGAAACATGCTCAAGACTAAAGTCAAAAGATCACATCAAGCATATTCACAAGAACAAGATCGAAGACTCAAGCATAGATGCTAGGTTTAAGATTTTGTAAAAAGATGTGACCTCCCTTAGGGGGAGATTGTTGGAAATACGTTTTCCCTATAAAGTCTCGGTCACATCTTAGTTAGCATAGATCACGAGTTATAGACTATTTAGAACTTTGTTTCTTGGAGCGACCTCCCTTAGGGGGAGATTGTTAGAAATACGTTTTTACGTATTTATGAAGGATCGGTCGCTCCAACGATAATTATGTAATGGGCTCGTGATCTATTTACTTTATGTATAGTCCATATAGCCCACATGTAGGGTGGGCTATATATATCCCCTCCTAGCATGTTAGGAGGGGTTGTTGATTACCATTTGACACTTAATCATTTATTCATCTTTCACTTTCTCTCTCTAATTCTCTCCCTTCTCTCCTTTCTCTCTCTCTAATCCCTCATCTCCTTCCTTCATCTCTTTATGTTTATCATCTAAATCAACCATCTAAATCCACTCCATGATATAGAATAGGCCATTAATCTCGTAGACCTTCAGTAACCAAAATCTTACCACAAGTATGTAGATAATCTATAGTATGATTTAGAACACGAAACTCAACGAAAAACAAGAAAATACTTGAATTCGAGATGATGTTAGGAGTAAATCACACGAACCAAATATTATAGCAACAACGAATCACACGAATAAAGAAGAAAGAAAGGTAGATAAAATATGGAAGGTTTCTAGAGAGAGAAAGTAGTGAGAGATAATAGAGATAAGTGTGTGTGAAACTTTTGTCAGATTAGATTAGAAAATGAGACAACCAACACCCTTCCTAACATGCTAGGAAGGGTATTTATAGCCTTTGCTTACATGTGGCTTCATGGGCTATAGTTTGATTAGGGCGGGCTTGAATAAGTGCTTAATACCTTGAAAGAGGCCTTTTAAGATAGCCATCAAGCCTGTAATGTCACGACTATAATAACTAACTATTACAACGTTCTACTAAATGTTACAGTATAAACCTATGACCAAACATTCTTGTTTGACTCAATATTTTGAGGCTAACAACAACAACAACAATACCAGTACAATAACAACAACAACCACCACCGTTTCTCAGCTCCTCGCTATCGTCGGATAATTTCACTAAGGATGCTAAGATTGCCGCTCATAAATTTGAGGAGGAGGAGAACTCTGCTTTGCTGGGGAAGAGGCAAAGGAGCCCCCAACAGCTGCGCGCAAAACCTCTCGCACAGGGGCTGGGCCCTCATGAACAGAAGCACGTGTGATTAAAGAAGAGATCGAGGAGAATGCCATGAGGATTCCTCCACGTACTCCCCTTGCCACCATCAACTTAAGTTAAACACTTGTCTTTGTTTTATTACTACCGCCCATATTCCTCCATATATTTCTCTAATCTATGCTTTCTTGTATCAGTTATGACCAGGAAAATTTCTCTGCGAAGGCTGATGTCACGCCTTCCCCCCAAAAGGAGACTTCAACAGCGGGGGAAGCACGTTCCCTCAAGACCCCGTGTTCGCTCCCGACTGGGAGTTGCCCGTGTCCTTAGAGTTGATCGGTGCGTTTGACTGTTCCAGCTTCTTGGAAAACATCGTGCCCCCTGGTCGAGATGCGATACTGGAAGGGATGAGCGATGTGGTTATGGCAAACGAAGTTAGTTATTTTTTGTCGCAGAATGTGACATTGATGTCACGCATCAAGAAGAGGTTCTTAGAGCTATCCGCCCAAGTCCAATCCACTGAAGAGAGAATTGGGCAAATTATTGAGGAGAAATCTCTTGCCCTTGGGGAGATGCAGGAAAAATTCAACCAAGAGGTCGAGAGAGGGCGACAAGATGCTTCTCTCATTCATTCCCTAACAAAAGAGAAGGATAAGCTAGCCTCCGCACTTGATGATAAGCACGCCCAGCTCACTCTGCTAAAGGCCTCCAATCAAGAAGCAATGAGGGCATTTGAGCAGGGAAAGAATAATTTTGTGGCGGATGTAGATGCGCTGGGTGCAAGGGTGACAGGAGATGTGAGTGATATCAGCAGCCAACTGAAGAGATTGAGTATTGAGTTTGATGAAGACCTGTATCCACGTTTGATGAAGGAAGTAGCTGAGAAGTGATGGCTGGTACGCCATGGTTTGCACCTAGCCGCCATGGTTGCTTTGGAAAACCCTACTTTACGGGCCGCCTTCTCCCAGTCCATTTTAGCTGCGGTAAATGAGGGTACCTCCAAGGGCTTAGTAAAGGCGCACAAAGATGATTTGTTGAAGAAAGATTTGTCAGAGGTGCCCTTTTATGACCCTACTGCCGAGTCTAAGCTCACAGCCGCCTTGAAGAATATGAGTGTTTGTCCTTTGCCATCTTTCGGTCTTGGCGACAAGGACCATGAGTTGCCAACTGAGGTTGTGATGAAAGGCCTAACTCTGACGCGCTATAAGGCAGGGGGTGTAGAAGCACATGCGGACTTTCACTTGAAGCCTTCTTTGGAGCAGCTAACAGTACCGACTTTTGTTCATCCCAGGGATGTGCTTGACCCTTTTGGGGTTGAGAAGGAAGTGTCGGTGTCTGAGGTGCTCGCGGCACATGATAGTCGTGCTGCTGCCAAGAAGGCTGTGCTGAAGATAGAGGATGCACCTTCTGTTGTTGGGGCCCACCTTTTTGCCTTTGCTGCTGCTAGAGAGGGACGCGGGCGTGCTGGATCTAATGGAGAAGGACACTAAAGAGCACCGCACCACAGCTTATTGCCCCCCTGTTGAAGTTGAAGAGATCTTCGTCTGACACCAATTTACTTTCCAACAGTTTAGCTGATTTGTAAATATGTTATGTACTTTGTATGTGTGAATGTTCGCCCTTTATTTGTAATGAACACTTCCCACTTTTTGTTATGAAAAATATGTTTCTACACTTTAATGTTTATAGCGCAGATTCGTATTATGAATTAATGTGAACTATTAAATGGTCCTTATGGGTGAGGCAAACTCATTACGTGCGGTATACCGCTACTACCATAAGGACGGCCAGGTGAGGATGACCACTTGTTAGGTGTGCACGATTGTGTCTTATCAGTCTCAGAGTGTACTGTCTGTATAACTTGCTACAATGTCATTAATAGCAAGGGGCCTAACAAGGATACATGATCCGTGGTCGATGGGGTTGCATCCCTCTTACTCGATGAGTCTAACTAGTAGGGTAGATCCATTCCTCTTATTTCTCCTGGAAACGTTGTGCACGCATGCACCAGTAGGCAATATATAACATAGACAAAGTGTTCGTATGATCAAAATAAATGTTTTTAGAATGCGTCATGGAACTAGCTAGGGGCCACGACAATTTTATTAATACTTGCAAGATTTTTAATACATGAAATAAAAGAAAAATAATACATTGGTTTCGGAAGTTCGTTGCTAAAGGTCGCACTTCTTTAGGTGGCATATGTTCCAAGGCGTCTGTAGGTCACAACCATCCATGTCGCGTAGTCGATATGCGCCGTTCCCCAATGCATCTGTCAACATGTAAGGTCCCTCCCATTTAGGCCCAAGTTTTCGTTCATTTTCAACGCGGATAGCCTCTTTTGAGCGATACACAAAGTCACCTGGCCTAAAGGAAGTCTTTCGTACCCTAGTATCGTAGTAACCCTTCATTTATGCTTTTGACTTGGCCTCGTGGATAGTTGCCAACTCTCTTCGCTCATCGATTATGTCCAGGTTCAATCATAATTCGTCATCATTTGTGACCATGTCTACTTCTACTGTGCGGAGCGTTTGTAATCCAATCTCGGCTAGGATAACTGCCTCTTTCCCGTACGTTAGGGCGAAAGGGGTATCGCCCGTAGCTGTTTTTATCATTGTGCGATGTTCCCACAAGACATGTGATAACTCGTCGACCCATTTTTTGTTGTGTTCCCCTAATTGTGCCTTATGCCATCTCCCAGACTCCTATTTGCTTTTTCCACAACTCCATTTGTTTGTGGATGGGCTACCGATGAGAACCTTTGATTTATGTTGTTTTTCGTGCACCAATCTTTGAATGTGTTCTCCGCGAATTGTTTTCCATTATCAGAATCGATCTCTCCAGGTAGCCCGAAGCGACATACTATATTATCACATACGAACCTTTTTACTTGGTTTCATGTGATTGTTGCGACTGCCTTTGCTTCAATCCACCTCGTGAAGTAATACATTGCGACTATTAGGAATTTAATTCCACCCACGACTACGGGGAAAGGTCATGCGATGTCTATTCCACACTCGAAGAATGGCCAAGGGGAAGTGATAGGTGTCAGTTCCTCTTGCGGTTGACGTGGTATCGGCCTGTGTACCTGACAGTCATTTCATTTGTTCATGAGTGTACGTGCATCCGCGTGCATGGTTGGCCAATAATATCCGCTGTGTAATGCTGTTACCACTACTGACCTTGGTCCTACGTTCATGCCGCAGGATCCCTCGTGAATTTCACTAATGACATACTGCGCTTGCCGCGACCCTACACATCTTAGCCATGGCTGAAGGAATGAGCGTTTGTAAAGAATCTCGTCCCTGACTTCGAACTGCCTCGAGCGTCTTCGTATTCGTCGCGCTTCGATTTCGTCATGCGGGAGTGATTCTTTCGTCAAATAGTCTATGATCGGTGTCATCCATGTAGAACCTTCTTCCTCCACTACTGATGTGACTTCTTGCTCTTTTATTGATTTTTCTTTAAGGATTTCTACCAGGACCTGCTTTGACAGGTGTGCAAAGATGGTGGACGCTATTTTGCTGAGTGCGTCTGCTTTCTTATTCTCCCCTCTAGGTACTTGGCGTATTAGGAACTTGTCGAATCCTTCAATCAATGACTTGGATTTTTCCAAGTATTGTATCATATTCCCTTCTTTTGCCTCATATTCACCAAGTATGTGGTTTGCTACCAAGCGAGAATCTACATTTGCTTCAAGATTGCACACGCCCATTCGGGCTGCAATTCTTAGTCCTGCTATAAGCGCCTCATATTTTACCTCATTATTTGTAGCTGTGAATTCAAAACGCAACGCGTATGTAAATTTCATTCCTTCACGATTAGTGAGTATGAGTCATGTGCCAGATCCAGCATTGCAAGATGACCCATCAGTGAATAAGATCCATGGGTCTTGGTCTTCCTCCTTCTATTTTGGATCCTGATCACCTTCTTCTGGTTTCTCGATGATGAAGTCTGCCAGAATTTGCCCTTTTACAGCATTGCGCGGTATGTACGTAATGTTATGTTCCCCAAGTAGAACACTTCATTTTTGTAATCTACCCGCGACGTCTGGTATTGATATTATCTATTTTATGGGTTGATCTGTGATCACCACTATGGGATGTGCTTGGAAGTATCTGCGCAACCTTTTCGCCGCAAATACTAGTGCGAGTACCAATTTCTCCATTGGGGTATAATTTAGTTCTGAGCTTTGTAATGCTCTGCTTATGAAATATACTGGTGTTTGCACATTTTCCCTATCCGTCATTAGCACCGCGCTGATCGCTCCATGTGTAGCTGATAGATACATTATCAACTCTTCTTTTGGGTGTGGTGCGACTAACATAGGGAGCAAAGCTAAGTGTGTTTTTAGTTCCTCAAATGCTTTCTCCGCTTCCTTTGTCCAATTTAAGTCTCCTTTCTTGATACACTTTTTGGGTGTTTTAAATAAAGGGAGCGACTTCTCTATGGATTTGGACAAGAACCTATTCAACCCTGCGAGCTTTCTATTTAGCGATTGCACTTCCTTTTTTGTCTTTGGGCTTTGAAGCTGAATGACTGCGTCGGTCTTTTCTAGGCAGGGTTTGATGCCATTGTGGTCGATCATGTATCCTCGGAACATGCCTTCTGTTGCCCCAAAAGGGCACTTATTTGGATTTAACTTCATGTTTATTATCCTAAGTGTGAAGAATGTTTCCTCTATATCCTGTATAATTTCACTCTCTGTGTGACTTTTTATCACTAGGTCATCAACATACACCTCCAAGTTTTGCCCAATTTGACCTTTGAACTCTTTATCAACCAAACGCTGGTACGTGGCCCCTGCGTTCTTAAGTCCGAATGGAATTTTTGTATAGCAATACACACCCTGGCTGGTATGAAATGCTGTTTTTTCTTCGTCTTGCTCTACCATTTGTATCTGGTGATATCCCTTGTATGTGTCTAGAAAGCATTTAAAAGGATATCCGCATAATGATTCTACCTTCCAATCTATCTCTAGGAGTGGGTAGCAGTCCTAGGGGCAAGCTTTATTGAGGTCTGTGAAGTCAACACACATGCGCCAGCTGCCATCATGTTTTTTAACCATTACTGGGTTAGCGAGCCAATCATGGTAGTAAACCACCCGCATGATTCCTGCGTCTACCAGCTTCTTTACTTCCTCAAGTATCACCTTGTTGCGCTCTGGGGCCTGTCCTCTTTTCTTTTGCCTTACTGGGGGACATCCTTCGCGGATTTGCAGCTTATGTTCAGCTATTGACCTTGGTACCCCCATCAGGTCTTTAGGTTCCCATGCGAAGATGTTTAGATTATTCTTTAAGAGGCGGCACATGTTAGCCTTTCCTTTGTCGGACAATGCCCCCCAATCGCTATTTCTTGATCTGGATATTGTGGATGGACTGCCACTTTAAGGTTCGACGGTGAGTCTATCCTGGTTTCAGTTGTAGCCCGAGGGGGTTCCGCGATCGCGTTGCATTCTGGGAGTGCCATGGCTGTGTTGAAGATCGTTACGATTCCTCCTTCCACTGGGAACTTCATCATGTCGTGGGATTTAGAAGGTACTGCTCGCATTGCTAGTATGGCAGGTCGCCTAATGATTCTGTTATACTGTGATGGCGACCGTATTATCAAGAAATTCATTGACACCCTTGTCGAATGTTCGTCGTTTCCCACTTTTACTACTAGATTTAGTTGGCACAAAGGCCACACCGCTTCTCCACTGAATCTGATGAGCGGTGAGGTTGCAGGTACCATCTGGCTCCTTACTTCTGCGCTAAGTTTCTGGAAACAGCGTTCATACATTATTTCCGCTGACGAGCCTCCGTCGACATACATACGGAGTATATTGTGTTCACCGATGTTTACTTCTATTACCAGCGAGACCTTCTGCCACATTGCTCGCACTGAGGGTTGGGAAAGAGATGTCTCTTCCCTTTGAGAATTTTTGGCTCACCTTTTGCTTTGTTCTTTGCTGCCACGTTCGCACCATGTAAACATTAGTAGTTTTTGGTTTTTCATCGCCACTGATTCTTTTACGAGGTGTTTCAGCTTGCCTTCCTTTACCATATTCTCGATATGCTTCTACAGCTGAATGCATTCATTCGTGACGTGCCCCTTCTCGCCATGATACTCACAATATCTATTGCCAAAGCGCCTTTCTACTGGAGTGGTCATTAGTAATGGTCTTTGAAAGTTCGCGCCTTCTGATATAAGTATTTCCCTTGGGGTTAACTTAAGGGGAGTAAACCTAAAATTACTGGCTCGCCCCTCTCTTCTATTTCCTTGGTAATTGAGACCTCCCGGCCTGCTTTGCCTACTAAAACCTTTATTAGGCGCGTCACGGGGTCTATACCCATGGACATTTTGTATGACTTCTGAGGCAGCTGATTCCCCATGTATAAAAGATCTTACCCGCCGTAGTACTCCGTCAAAGGTTTCTAGGGTGTTTTCATTCAGCTTTTTTTATTAGATCACTGTTGCGTATGCCTGCCATGAAGTAGGATACTTTTAAGATCTCTGGTGTAGGTCCACGATTTCTTATGATTGTACAAGTGTTTGATTGATCTAAAGAGAGGGAGAGGGATGAAGAACTAGAGAGAGAAAGGAGAGGATGGAGAGAAAGATGGAATGATTAAGTGAAATGTGAATGAACAACTACCCTTCCTAACATGCTAGGTGTAAAACCTCTGATTTTATCTTATTGAATTTGTCAACTGTTGTACTCACTATTTTTGGAATCTATACAATTCCATTTTTATATGACTTATTAATAATCATATCCTTTTTGTCATTCTATTGTTTCATATTTATTTGTACATTTATATGAACCTTTAGTCTTTACTGACTACGTTGGCAATTGACTGGCCACATGATTGAACAAGGACTCACCACCTCAGTACACACTTTTGATAAACTGTAACATTATTTACTTATTTTATTAAGTACCTGGATTTATATTTATATGTATATATTTACATATACCTCATACTATGAACAAACACCTATCACTTTAAAACAAGGTCTATTATTACACATTGTCATTTGTTTATATTGTTCAAGTAAAATAATTATAATGATATACTCATTATATACTTTCACCAAGTGATCTAAAGGTTTAACCAAAATACCTAGAAACTTAACAAATATCTACACTATAATACATGGACTATTATTAACTCCCAATATTTAATACAAGTCAACACATTTTTACCCCAATATACATGTTGTCACAACCCACCATGGCGGAATATGGGACGCGACGTATGGATATCATCACAACAATAGCGTGTCTATAGAGATAATTAAATGAAATGGAAATATCATAAATGGTGACACAATGTCATGAAGATATCACAAACAATGCAGGCGTCTAGGTAAGTAGGTAACATGTCTACCTCTTACCTAAGACATACAATTAACAAATAACTAACATATAAGTGTCTATAAAGTATCACTTATTCAAACATAAGTAAAGACTAAGAGGAAAGGGGAGTTCCTCCAATGCAATCCTAAGCCTCCCAGCTAGCCACTCCTATTCTCACGCTTAACCACATTCTCACCTGAAAGAGACACTAAAACACGTCAACATAAAGTTGGTGAGAGTCATAGGTTTAGACTCCAACTCCAAATCAATTATAAGCTATGTATAACAACCATTAAGAAAAGAACATATGTACAATGTGCCACAATTATGTATTAACAACTAGCATTCAAGATTAACCAATCACCAAAAATCCAAGGCTCCAAGCCTTACCAATAACCACAATTCCAAGGCTCCAAGCCTTACCAATCACCATGGTCCCATAGGCGTACACCTATGACCCAATCCCAAGGCCCTGCCTTGTCAACATCCCCTTGGTACCAAGTCAAACCACAATAACTGAGACGGTACGTGTCCCCCGATCCAAATCATAAACAAAATCAAGAATCACATAGAAGTTAATCACATAAGTGCACACACAAGTCCATCACAAACCATAAAACATTCACAACATTAGTTACAAAAAACATACAGTGTCTCTTCCTCCCATCTGTAAGTCAAATCATAAAAACACATGGGACTACGAAACTCACCTGAACAAGCTTCTCCAAATATCCACGCTCTAGCGAAAATCTAAACACGCAAACATGTACAATCAAGACATGAACCACATACCAAAATGGCTCATCAATCTATGATGGATATATAACCTTATCCTACCACTTAACCCCATTTATATGTCATATGCATCTCATTACATCCCTCTATAAATACCTTAAGTTAGTTTAATTCATATCTCCCCCCGTTAACATTTAACCCAAAACAGTCCCGTTTTTCATACTTCAAACTATGGGTCAAACACCCCCTTAACCAAAATAACATGCCCTCTAAATGAAACCCTATGCCCTTACATGTGTTAGCTAACTCTCCCATTTGGATGCAACCTTAAATCTACTGTTAAGGCCTCCATATATATATATATATATATATATATATATATATATATATATATATATATATATATATATATATATATATATATATATATATATATATATATATATATATATATATATATATATATATATATACTTTTACCTATCCAGAATTTACTGATTTTGAACATACGAAAAGTTTGTTATGATTAGAGGGTCTTACCCTAATCCATTTGTTTAGCCCTCCTCCAGATCTTTTATTTAATATATAATCAAAGTCTCATGTTCTTTTGAAGGTCTAATTATACTCCTAAGTACCCTAACCATCTTAAAACATTAATTTAAACCCGACTGATTTCAAAACTGCTTTGACCTCTGACTGTTGTAACGTGTTTTTGACCCACTTTCCCACCTCCAATTTAGTTCTCGTTTCTTGAATTTGAAAGCCAACTCAATTACCTTTCCAGGGGTACCAAGATCGCAATTTAAAAGTTTATAAAACTCTAGATATGATCAAATCACTCACCCAAAAATTCTGCCCAGTTTTTAATGACGAATTTAATATGATTAACCTAATTAATCATACATAAACCCTAATTAAAACCTAAAAACAATTTCCAATGATAAAAACCCATTAATTACATCATTAACTACAGATTTAACAAAACCTGATTAAAAAGTATGAATGTCAAACCCTAATCCATCATATTAGGTTACATACGTAAATTAAACGTTAATTAAGCATTGTTTTAGTGCATACCTTAAACCATAATCGAATAATTGGGTTTTCTTGATCCACCATTGTTAATCATGACTGATATTAAGTTTCGGAGAAGGAAAAATCGTTTTGGGGGCTAAAGAGATTAGTATGGGTAATTAAAACTAACCAGGAAGCCTAATAGTACTCAAACTAGGCTCTCCTTCCCTTCCTTAAGCAAAATTCGGCCCAAAACCAAGTCCAACACGCTATGGCCAACTTTTTTTAATTATATTACTGTAAATTAACTATTAATTATTATTACCTTAAATTCCCTTAATTTATTTCAGCTCCTAAAGCCTTCGAAACCTCAAAACCGCAAAACTAGTCAAATTTACGCGTATACCGTAAAAGACGTAAAAATATACAGTTTTATAAAAACTCTTAGAATATAAAATAAACTATATAATAAGTCCTAAATGACTTAAAACCATCCCGTAAATTATTCTCGTGACTAAATACCTCTTCTGATACCCCTAAATGCAAAACCCTAAATCGTAAAAACACGATTTTCTATAATACATATACGTATACGTAAAACCACTAAACAACACCATCTCATTTCATAGTCACTACATTGTGAGCTCATGAACATGAAATCATCACACATCGTTTCACTCACAAGGTACCCCGTACCCGAGATGATATCCAAAGCACAATCTATACACACCAATTAGCACATAAACATGTAAAGACACGTAACTTGCACAAAATAAAACTAAGTGACGAACCTCAAAATCGCGGTTGTCACATCACTCCCTCCTAAGAGAAATCTCGTCCCGAGATTTACTCCTTAGGATCAAACACACAAACAACAAATCACATGAGGATACTTGTTCTAAATGAACTCCTCTCATTTCCACGTGAACTTTAATTCATGTCTCAATTTACCACATATACAAACCAACAATATTCAAATTCATTCCTAAACTACTTATCTCACAGCCCATAAGTCTCACAAATGACTCTTTGACAAATCAAAGACTCTTATTAACACAGATCCCGAATAACCGTACATGCAAATACGCATTCTCAAACAACATTTCCCAATCTTAATACATGAAATATATCATGTACACCACTTAATTCCCCAGGTAATTCTTAACCCATAAAATACTGGTCCGATCTTTCCAAAGATCATAAATGGACCTACATAACTCGACATCAACTTTTCCCTTTTTACAAAATATACCACCCTTTACTATGGGTGAAACTTCCTACATAAGTTTGTCACTAAACTCTAGTGGTTTCCTCGTTTTCAATATATCATCTCTTGTTGCTCTCATCCTTTCTACAAACACCATTACTACATTAGTAGTCTCTTTCACCAATTTTAGTCCACCATAAGGACAACTCACCCTGTCCTTCCATATAGTGCCTCAAATGGCATTCATCGATTTCTAGTATGATAACTATCATTATATGAAAACTCAGACATCGCTAACGAGTTTTCCAACTCCCTCTAAATTAGTTATCCAAGCTCTCAACACGACTCCTATACTTGTAGCAATTGCTCACTTCGTTCATCCATCTCCAATTAGCCTGATATACTCATATCCAATCATGTTCATCCAATCCCTTTAGTCCTTAACCCAAACCACTTAAAAATTCTAATTTCCTTACAAAAGTGACCTATGATGGTATTTCACATATTCGTTAGTTAGTCCTGTCAACTGCCATCCAAACCCATGCTATAACTACATCCATTAAATTTTGATAGCTCATTAGTAGCACCCATACACTTCTTTTCTCACTTTCCTAAATGAAAGATTTTTAATGACCCTTTATACTCAACTTACCCTTGAACATATTTAACTCTTTCTAAGACAATTAGCTACATTTCTTCCTTTATACGTACACAACGTCTTACCTTCAAAGTCAAGGTGCTCCTCGCCGCGTCTCAGTTAGACCAAGCCCTTCGTCTCTCATGACACATCACATCTATAACTCCTCATCCTTTCGATTATCGACACTAACCTTCCAATCACACAATATATGTCAGTGTCATTCCCTTTTCCACACTACAACAATATTAGCCTGCTTTGTGCTTTAGTCTACTCATTAAGCTATACCAAAGTTTTACATTCGGTTCCTATCTTGACCTATTCCATTCATGATTCGCATCTATCCACACTTCCTTTTTCTTCCTCAGCTCATGGAATACATCATGATGTTATGCTTCTCGTCTTTCAATTCATTTATACGTCAAAAATGTCCAAGTAGCTTCACTTGTTTTCCTCACGCCTAGTTCTCATACTCCCTCCTAATAGGGATAGATTAGAGTTTCTCGTGATTCCACTCGGATCACACTCTCATCTATAACCCATATCAGTTTTCATTTTTCTAAACCAATCCATATTATAAATTCTTACATAGGTCTCATAACTCTCTTCTTGACATTGCACCTACCACGTGGTACTTCAGTCATCAAGTTCTAGGGATACTTGGTTCTATCCTTCAAGGGTTCTCTCTAATTCCTTCACTATCATGTCCAACCAAAATTTCTCACTCAACTCATCAACTCAATGGAAATCGTTATTGCATTGAATAATGGATAACTGTCTCTTCTAAAGATCCTTCATAAACAGCTTTACTAAACCGACCATCTAATCACTTCTGCACGAACTTATTCAGCTCTAGCTTCACTACTCATCCCTCGATATTGATAGCCACGAATTTCTATCTTTATGTAGTCACTCAACTCCCCTTGTTACTTCCACGAGTTCTTAATCTCCTATGTTATGTAGTCACTCCATCACGATCCATTGGTTCAGCTCTTTGTAGCTCCACTCCGGTACTCTATCTGTCCTTCTTCGTCACGAACCATACAGAGATTACCATCATAGTGCTTGTCACCTTTCCAGTCCTTGCACTTCTGTGACTCCTTGGAAATCTCTTGCATCCTTCTTGCATCCGACACGTAGTCCTTTCAGCTCCTTGCTTCACGATCTAGCTCTTCATGCACTCCTTCTCGTCTCCATGATGCTACCTAGGAACTTCACACTACGCAGTAGCTTCTAACTTTAAATCCTCTACCACAATATTTCTAAAGGCACTTCAACCCCTCAATGGCTCACTTTTCCTTACTTGTTGTACTTCATCATTAATCAGCTTCCAACCAATCATTCTTTCACATCCATGTTTTCCTTCGCGTGTCTACTACTACCTTGCCTCCATAAGTACACCAATTCCCTTGCGTGTTATTTGCCCAATCTTTACATTAATAGAAACTTTCTACTCTACCCTCACATCCGCTAGTAATTTCATCAATCTACTAATGGTACTTCAACCAACTTCTCATAGCATGACATCTCGTTCCCATGACTAGTCAACTAACTTTACATACTCCCTTATTCTCGTAACCAGTATAAGTTTTAAAACTCCACAAATCTTAATCATTCATTCAACACAACCTTTAAACAAAACACATCTCTCTATTCTAATATCTAACCATAAGTAATACTACCCAACTCTATCCTCACATCCTAATGTTTCCACAACCGCATAACTTAATCAACCATGACGTGTACCAAAAGAATTCCAAACAATCGTGTCCCAAAATAAAATATAGGATAAAACGAACCCTAGCCAAATAATGTAATCCGAAAGATGAATAGAGTGTGCCACCAACAAAATTAAGACTCATCACGATTTGTATACCAAAGTTCAATATCTTAGAAATTTTTAATTTTTCATCTCAATTAGTTACCTCATACTAAGACCATTTTTTAACACCAATAAATGAAATCATAGTCATATTTTACCATCTCCATTACTATCAAAGGTCACAACTCAGTTAGTGTACTAAAACTTACTTTATCTATCATCTTATTTAACAATAAACTCATCTTTTATCTTCATTATTTTATCAAAGGTATCTACTAGTTAGTATAGTATAACGTTATTTTAACCATTATATTGTTTACTCACATTAAACTCATTTCACTTGTTATTATGAAACCAATACCTGTTTATTAAATATTGTGTTTTGATTCATTTTATTCTATATTATTATTATTATTATTATTTTATGTAATCTATTTAGGCTTGTTATAACTAAACTATTACACGTTTACAAGGTCTGGTGTTATTATTATCATTATTATAATAAAATCTTCCTTTTTACTCTTTACGTCTATTTAAATACTTCTAAAATTTTAACTCCACTTTTAAGAAAATTATCGTAAAATTTCTTTACCCTTTATATGTACTATCACATGTTACCTAGAAAACTAATCCATTCATTGTCAAGATTTTTTTTAACTTATTACCAGTAAACTTAAAGAAAAGATATGTAAGTCAGGATATCATACCGTACACTTACAAAGTATTTTCAAAAGCATTTTCCTTTAATTAGCTAGACTCCTTTGCAAGAAAATTTGGTAGATCTAATCAATTAAAATACATGCCCGAATGTAGACACACTTGAAAAGATTCAAAACATCGTTGAACTCCATCAACTCCAGCATTAATAAACTGTTTAAACATGAGAGAACACTAGGTACGTTCAAGTTATAATAACTATTGAATGACCGTATATCATAACATAACATCTACTAGTATATATATACCTATTAAATCTCTCAAAACATACTCATTATCATACATGTCAAGACAATCGATCGCGTCATACACTGTTTTTCATATGAGTAATCACCATCTCACCATCTCACCATGCCACAAAAAGGCATAAAACCCATCACCAAAACCAAACCATATCGTGTGACCCCATAATCACACAACACGACTATAACCCAAAACATATAACACAAAAAAAACCATAGCCATATCATAGGCAACCATTACATAAACCCCTATTGTTTACAAATACCCAAAATATAGATCTCGTCATATACAAGCATGTACTAACCCCTTTTTCATGCAACTATACTTGGAATTCCATCAGTGTTGTGGCACATATATAATTACGTAGTCCTCCATAATTATAGATGTCCCCTTTCACCCATGTACTTCCTCTTATGACGACACTTATAATAAATTAGTACTACACGGAACACATAAGTCTACCACATATATACCACATAAAATACACTCTATATATATACCGTATAGGTAAAATAATAACATCTTATACGTCAACCCTAACTTCATTCATAAATCGAGGCTCAATCGCCAAGACAAATCAATAACAACAAAATATCCAACATTAAAAAAAATGACCATAACCATTCAAGCGGAAATTTGAATCTACCACTAGTTGCAGACTCAACATCGGTACTATCCTATTATTACCTAGCACACCTTTTCTTCTACGCGACATGGGTAACACTGAATAGGTTCCTATACTTCCGGTTCATACGTTGCATCAATAGAAAATAAATGAATGTACTTACATATATTATATCTCAATAAGTAAATATGAAAGTAAATAAATATCCAAAACGAAATTAACACTTAAGCACTCTATATACTATAATGCACACATACCCCTACGACACCTACATGCATGGATCCTGATGAGATGGTATTTATACATGATCTCATCGTTCTTTTCGGGATTTAAATGCATAAAAATGTCATAAAATACCATATATATGCTTGTGTTTATTTACTTGTTTATTTTAGGTATAGATATCATGAAAAAGACAAAAGATCACAAGAAACAAGGAAAAACGAACACGAGAAATGAAGCCGCATAATGAACCGGGCCCTAGTTTGTGAATCATCAAAGAATATACCTTGAAGACTACAAGAATGATCCCTCATCTATGAAGAAATGACACTTAATACCCTTGTATATTCATAATTACAAGTTTTGTCCCTTAAGTTTGTCAAAAATGTCCTCCAAGTTTGAAGAATTGACAAATTTAGTCCCTCAACAATACTAAATTGTCAATAATGGTCCTTCATAAAGTCCAAGATCCAAAGAAGCCCTTGAAGTTCAAGAATATTACACTTCTAGTGCTTTTAAAATGGATAAAACATCATAAGGACTGAAAGTGTAATTAGCCTAAAGTTTAAAAAGCCCTAATTCCCTTTTCAAAACTTTTTGTAGCCAAAGTCCAAAATCAGAAACTTGTTTTATAAAGGGAAACGAGTTATTAAGTCTTAAAAACTTGTTATACACCTTTTTCCAAAGACCGAGGGCTAATGTTGGACAAATGAAACTTTCAAAAAGAAAATGCGCCAAACAACCTGCAACTCCACAGAAAACGGATCAAAGGTTTTACTGTTTACCTTTATGAACCCAGAACTTACTTCACTTAAACAAAGGGTAAATTGAAATTACCCAGGTACACGCTTAATTCACACACACACGAACTCATCCCACACCTAAAACCCCAATCCCCACTCACCATATGACCCCACCAATCAACCCGTCCACCAATCACATTGCAACTTCCTCTCCAAGCAAGCTGACATGGCAAGATCAACGCTTTAGGCTCATTACTTGGCCCCAAAGCATAAATGAACGATTTGGATCAAATTTGATAACTCAACAACTCAATGCACTCAAGGGCAATTCAGAGATTTCCTAGCTAGGGTTTTCATGTATTTTTCCCTTCTAGAATGATCTTAGTCGTCTATATAAGGAGGCCTCAACATGTGAGAGCCCCTTTGTTCCAGACTTTAGCTAATTTCTTTGTAATTCCTTTTTATGAAATAAAGTTTGAATTTCTAAAAAATTTGAATTCTCTTTTGTGTTTTATAAAAGTTTGGTGTTGGATTAGCTAAGATCTGAGTTCCATTTACATGTTTGATTGATTTTGAGAAAAGGTTTTAAGGTTTAAAACACTTGTTTTAAAAAATCAAAGGATAATTTGTTTTGGTTAAATTTTGTGGTTTGTTGTTCTTAGCAGCTATTGGAAGCTGGTGCTTGTTCTTGCTAGCACCTAAGCTCAAATATTCCAAAGTGTGGGTGTGCATTTTAGAGGTTTGCTTCTCTTATCTCTTTTACTTTTCTAAATATTGCATGATTTATTGTAATTTTGGATTATGGTCTGTGAATCTGTGGATTTGTGTTTTATTTATGTTCCTGAGGTTGGATTATTGTTGTTAGGGTTGATTAGATCCTGATTTGAGGGTTAAAACACAACAATCCTTTGAAAATTTGAGAAATTAGATTTCAAAGGGGTGTTTGGGTTAACTGATCTATTAGGATTTGAGGCAACTTGAGTGGTTTTTTTGTAATTGCTTATTGTTGGTTATTGTTTATCTGGTGCAAGTGGTCTGTTATCTGCAAGTTTTGAGAGTCTAAACACCCAAATCCAACAAAGGTCCATAAAATCAGTTTTACTTGGAAATTTTGGCTAAATTCTTTGGGAAACCTAGATCTAAGGGTAGACTAGGGTTAACAAGTGCTAAGTTTTAGTTAACATAACCAGGGAAAGGGGTTTGAGGGTTTGAAATTGGGTTGGTGGTCAAATAGATCAACAAAAAGGATTTTGGATTGTGCCTTTGTTCATCAGTAACTGCATATGCTTGAATCTGCTTCTTATCTTTGATCCAGTGTTTGAAACAAGTTCATTTGTGCTTATTGGACTTTATTATAGCTTATGTATGCATATGGTTCATTTTGGTTGGCTTATTCATTCTTAATCTACTTATTTTGTCATAACTGCTTATTTTCCAAGTCTGTATCATATCTGGTGATTGTTTGCTTATTCTGGGCTTACTGAGTGAACCAAATTATGATTTGTTGATTGATATTGACTCCTTGTGATCTACTGATTAAAAGGGTGCCTTTTTTCCATTGAATCCAACTGGATCTCTCTAAAAAAGCAAGTCAAATAGTCAAAGCAGTGGGAACTCCTTTCCCCTTCTACTAGCCACTGCTAGTGTTATTTCACCTTGTAGAAACTAGGAGGGGGGGGGGGGTTGAATAGTTTCTATTCGATTAATAACATATTTAAAATTACTTTCAATTAAGTTTGTATCAAAACTATCTTTTACTTGAAGCTAAGTTGCATAATGATTAGATTTAATTCAAATGCATTAGCAATGGTAATAGGTAAGTATAATGATAATGAAATAAGTAAAGAGTAAGGAAAGAGACAACCTAATGACAAGACACCAAGATTTATAGTGGTTAGACAACGAGGCTCTATCCTTGTTTCTACTCCACTCCTCGAGTACACCTACTCGATATTTCCACTATATCCACAAGCTCCCTTCTTGGCGGAGAAAGCTTTACATCGTAGCTTACATTATTTTACGACACTAAGCTAAATGTCGAGACCTAATCTTTAGCTAGGACCAATCTACACAATGTTGCCTACTTTACAATATAACGACACAAGGCTAGATGTCGAGTTCTAATCTCAAGGTAGAACCAATCTTCACGACGTTGCCTACTTCACCATTTTACGAAACAAGGCTAGAGGTCGAGTTCTAATCCAAAGCTAGAACCAATCTTCACGACTCTTCACTTTGAAGCTAAGTGAGAACTTCACACAACACAACTACTAATCACTTTCAAGTTTAGTGAGAACTTACAAGACACAACCACATCACTTTATAGTTTAGTGAGAACTACTACATAATCTATTACAACTCAACTAAACATATCCAAGTACACACATGTAGCTTAGATCTACACAACACAAATCCAAGCAAACACATATGCAATGGATGTACACATCAAATCCAAGTATTCATAAATAACTTGGATGAACACAACTAGTCCAAGTATTCATAAATACAAATGGATCAACAAAAACGAAAAGGCTAACATGATGAGCATGACTAATTCATGGATTCATCTTTATCACAACACTAGTGAGTGAGTGATATTCTCATTAGACAAGGTAAAGGAGTGGATCAAGAGGATAATCGTATGTAAACATACTTAACACATTAAGTGATCATTTACTAATAAGGAGAAAGGGGGCTGAGAAAAACGTCCAAGAGGGTTATTAGAAAATGAGATTTGATCCACTATTTATAGAAGACAAAGTGAAACGGCTAGCTGGGCGTGGATCCTTAACTAGCCCGGTGGTTCCATATCGCTAAAGAACCGCCTAGCTATTTAAGGTACCGCCCAGTATAGTCCGCTCCTTTTTTTGTCTTTTAGTGGGGTAGGAATATCTGAGGTTTTTTAAACCTTCAAAGGATATTCTTATGGCATATGGAATATGCCATTTTCAAATTTACATTTTCCATTTTAATAAAACATTTTCTTAAAAAGAAAGTTTATTAAAAAATCTTTTGTCATATTAACAAAAGTTAGTTTTAAGGATAATCACTTTGATGATCACTAAGTATGATTAAGAAAAGTTAGTGATATGATTATTACCTTGATGATAGTGTTAGTTAAATAATTCGTTTTGTGTTTTACACTAAATGTGTTGTATAGTTTGTTGTGATCAAAACTAAGAAAGATTAGTTAACACTAATAATGTTTTTAGGCATCACTTGCATTAACAATCTCCCCCTTTTTGATTACGACAAACTATAAACTCATTTACGTAGAAACACAAAATATCAAATTATTAACGGGTTTATCACTATCATTTCTCCCCCTTTGTCGTAGCAAAAAGGTAAGCACAAGTCTTTGAAGAGAACCGGACTTTGCTAGTAGCTCCCCCTTGGTGGTTGCTCCCCCTTGCTTGGGGCACCAAGTGTTAGAGCTATGGTGACATGCTACACAAAGGTTAGTAGAAAGAAAAGAAACACCAATGTATATATGATCACTACCTACTAAGTAACTTGAGAGGGAGAAGGAGAAGAAATCTCAAATTAGAAGCAAGTATTTGCTAAGTATGTCCAAAGAGGTAAATGACGAAATCAAAGTTCAATTGGTGGAATGGAGGTAGAAAAGAAACATCCAACCAATGAAGATGATAAATTTGTCAAAGGGTTAAAATTTAGAATTGATGGAATCACCCATAATCAATTTTAAAGATTAACCACGATCAACTCAAAAGGAAGAGAGAATGATCAAATAAAGAAAACAAACACAACAAAAAGGTTTCATATTACATAAATATGAAAGAGACAAACAAAGTAGATAGTCATACACACAATATGAGTATCTAAAGCAAAAGATATGGATAATAAACCACAAAGCATAAGCTATTCTAATAGTGATAATTTTCCAAGATTGCTTAAAACGTTATTGACTTTAAAACAACTAAAGTTTTATTGACTCCAAGAGTGCTTAGTCCTTTAGTTGGAAAAATAAGACGACGAGGCATCATTAGAAGTTTTGTCCACGGGAACGAAAACTTTGAGAGGAGGTCGAGTGAGGAGGAATTCAAGAAAATTTAACTTCTCATACACATGAGCAAGTTCAATTTGTTGAAATCTACAACAAGCACACGAGGATCCATGATGCAACACAAATTCGGTTGATAGGGGAAGGCCATCACACCTAGGGTTTGGTGGTGGTGAGGAGAGTGGGTAGGAAATGTTTTCACAATGCCTTGTGAGGTTTGGGAAGGTTGAAAGGTCATTGAGTTAGGGGGTGGCAAAAGGTTTTGGTGGTAGGGGAGATTTTCCTTTTCTCCGGTGATGGGGTTAATGGAGTAGGTCTCATTCCAATACTTGATTGGAGGGAAGGTGGGGTTCTTGGGTGGTTTGGATGAAGAGGGTTCATTTTTCTTGATCCAAATAGGTCGAACCGAGATTTTCGATTTCTTGGAAAGCTTGGATGAGGAAGCTTTGGGTGAGGAGGTTTGTGACAATGAAATTTCAAGGTTATGAAAGGAGGAGTTAGGCATTGTTGAGGTGTGAGAACAAAATCTCAAGGTGGGGGTATAAGAAGAAAGTAGACAAGGCAAAGGTTTTAAATTCAAATGTAAAGTGTCAAGGAATTTTTAGCCAAATTGAGTAAACATGGAATCTTGACAGGATATAGGGTGATGAAGAAAGACCAAAAACGAGCCAAAAATTGGCTTTCTGTCCGCGGTACCTTATAGGGACCGGCGGTTCCTTAGCACTTAAGGAACCGCGTGACTTTAAGGAGACGCGTGCAGTAGACTTGAAACCATGATTTTCTAGGGTTTTGAGAAAAACTAAGACTTTTTCAAAAAATTGAAAATCTTGGAATTTTACCTCTATTAGCACTAAATTATGCTAGGGTTGCATAAAAGCAACACATTCACAAAGAATGTCTTGACAAAGGGTGACAAAATATTTAGATAACATTTTGAACCAATTTTAGTCAAGTTTTAGAGGTTGTGATAGATTTAGGTTCAATTTTAATTTAGAATTAAAGTTGATTAATGTGCACATAAAGATAGAAACACATAAAGCTAAGTCCATAATTCATCCTCATAAAACTCATAGAAAGAAAGAGATACATTAAGGAAATAAAGAAAAACAATTAACTAAAATAAAGATAAATTAAAACTAGGTCTTGATTAGTAGTCTTCCTTGGCTTGGTTTTTCTTGAAAAATATTTTTAAAGAAAATAACCATTCATCTCCTAGGAGGAGGCATGTTAAACAAGGTGAGCAAGAAATCTTGCAACCTCATATGATGTCCAAACATCTCCATCCTAAGGTTTTGAATGATGTAGTTATTGTATAGGCAACATGGACAATGAGAACCATGAGCTTCTAGGAACCTAAGGAAGTAAGGATCACCCATAAAGAAGGTAAGTGGAACACCCAAAATGGGAGTGTTTGAGGGAGGTGGAGGTGGAGGAGGTATGTTCTCCAATGGTGATGTGGGTGATTGTGGAGGTATGCTCTCCAAGGGTGAAATGGGTGAGTTTGGAGGGGTAAATGGTGAAGTCACCAAGGTATCAACAAAGTCATTCACAATGGGAATGATTTGGATGGGTTGAGGTTGGGTAGTCACATCCAAGAGAGTACTTGGA
Organism: Glebionis coronaria; assembly: GCA_025667525.1. Taxonomy (NCBI): domain Eukaryota; kingdom Viridiplantae; phylum Streptophyta; class Magnoliopsida; order Asterales; family Asteraceae; genus Glebionis; species Glebionis coronaria. The sequence continues at coordinate 384,880,824 of CM046874.1, forward strand.
GTGAAGGGTGCAGATAGCTCATTCATTCTAGATTGGAATGAAGAGGAGGTATAACCATGAGAATTGTTGGTACCATGGTTTGAGGTAGTCTTGCATAGATCAAGAGGTTGTGAGGTTGATGAAGAGATGAGAATTGGGACAATCTCATTCCTGGGTGTGTGAAAGGGTGAAGAGTTAGGTTTGGGCAACTTAATCTTAATCATAAGATTTTTCCTTGATGTGGAGGTTTTGGATGAGTTTGAGGTTCTTATAGAAACCATGGTTGTAATGAGAGGTTTAAGGGTTAAGGAAGAATGGTTTGATGTGAAGAACATGGCTAACAAGGTGGGTTTAAAAGGGTGAGGGGATGATCCAAACTAGTAATTGGTTAAAAACATTTTATGTGAATAATGAATTTAGGTAACCTAGTTTAGGAAATGTGAAGGTTTTTGCAAAGAATCAAGCAAGGTCTACACAGATTAAGGAAAATAGTGTAAATCAAAGATTCTGTCGGACACAGTAGCCAGCGGTTCCTTATCTAGGGTGTGCGGTTCCTTATCAATAAGGTACCACGGGTCGATATGGAACCGCGACCAGAGGTGTTCAAAAATGGTACTTCCTCAAACTTTGGTTAGCCGAGATTTTTACCAAAGGATTATCAAGCTAAAGTTAACTACTGACCAAAATCTAGGAAGCTAACTAACACATAGGATGCACAAAGCTATGCAAATCGTAAACCCAATGGCATAGATAATCATTAGGATAACAATAACAAGTAATCCAAACAAGTAGAATTTAGTTAATACACAACCAAAATAAAAAAATTGTTCAACATTACATGTTTACCAACATGTATACTTTGAAACATTTCAAAGTCTTTCACTTTCTTTTCTTGTCCAATCCCTTGATCATATTCCCCAAGTACTTGAATCCCTTCCTTGACTCAACCCGATGTTTATGCAATTCACCTCGAGTCCTAAGATTTTCACGGTAGAGATGCTCCATGTTGAGATCTTCCGGTACTTCACTAGAGGAATTATGAGTTGGAGGAGCTAAGTCTTCAAGTCCATCCACGAATGAGTTTGAGGATGGGTGGGAATTACTCAAAGAGTTGAAATGAGAACTAGAACCTATGCCATCACCATCATTTGTTGGCATATAGGTGTCCTCATCATCCGACTCTTGATGATCGGATTTTCATGAACCTCGATCACTTCTAGGCTTTCTTTCATATACCTCTTGAATAGGCAACATAACCCAATGAACCGGGTGAAAGCGATAAAGGTCGAGGTGGGGAAAGTCATGAGCAACCCTTTTGAAAAGGCGAGTAAGAAGCATAGCATAGGTAAGGTTTGTTTTGGGCTTTGAAATAGCATAATTTATTCGTCGAGCGATATAGAATGCCAAATTGTACTTGGTTGATGTAAAGATGCAACACAACATATGCACCATACAAGCCGGGATATGATCTCGGTTTCCACCAAGACAAACTACATTCTCCCTAAGGATATTTGCCCATTGGATCATAAAATCCTTAAGATCGCTTGAGTCCACTTCATAGCGATTCATATTTCTCACATTAGAATGAAGACTTCTCATAACGTTTCCATCACGCTCTTTCGAAATGATATCAAGGATAAACTCCGGATCAATTTCGGTGTGGTCATTTGGAGGTTTGTCGTAGGATTCCAAGAGAGCATCAAGTCTCCATTTATTCGTGAAACGACAAGTGCCTTCATATGGCACGCCAAGAATTTCACCAAAATCTTCGAGAGAGTATTGAATGATTTGATCGTTCAACAAGAATCGAATGAAGATTTCTCCATTGTATTCAAACATGGAGTAAGTGCTAAAGAATTCTAGAAGAAACAAGGGGTAAATATCTTCTTCTATGTTGAGCAAGCAATCAAACCCCGAAAGCACAAACATAGATTAGATATAGACATAACCCGTTATTCCCACGTCAACAACTCTACTCTCATGGAAATTTCGAGTTGAAAGAGATGAAAAGGAGTTTCAAAGTTGAGTGGAAGCAAAGGTTTGGGAAATGTTTGGCATATATTGTCTAGTGAGTTGATGATCCTTTTGGTATTGTGAAGGCATGACTAGTACAATTAATTGATGTTTGATGAAGGGTGAGTGAAACCCACAACTTGGAATCCATTAATTTGAGTGATTGAAGGTTTTTGAAGGCTATGTGTTTTTGGGAGAGAGAGGTTTTAGTTTGAAAAAGATTATTTTAATAAAACCGGCGCTCTGACAAGCTTTACTGACCGCGGTTCCATATCGATAAGGAACCGCGGGTTTGAACCGCAGAGATAAAGAACCGCCTACAGAGGCTGGTTTTTATCAATGAAATACGCCAAAATTTTGAAAACCAAGTTTTCTGAAATACTTAAAAATATATCTTAAACCTTTTAGAATATCATTGGATCATCATAACACTAACCAATATGCCTTAATGAAGGATTACGAGTTGAATCGAGATCGAAAAGAACCGAAACGGATAAACGACTGCTCGTAGCAAAAAAAAACAAAGTGGCGAGAAGTCAAGGGAAGTGAATCAAGACTAAGACCAATGCTCAAGGGATTAATGACAATCTTCAAATCGAGGAGACGAAGAGCTTGTGTTATATATAGTGGTTTAAGACGTACCTTTCCGGCGAAGTGTTAAACGGCTTTGGTAATCAATAAACGCAAAGCAAATATTGATACATAGACTAAGATCACTTTCAATAATAGTCTTAGTCTAAACCAAAATATGATCAAGGTATTAATTCACTTTCTCTCCCACAAAGGGCCTACTAACCGTATGGGTGCAAACCATGGATATCATGCTTGATACTTTAAGCTACTACTAACTCACTCTACATCACCATAGTGAGTCAAGTATCCAAGCAATGAAGGTTTAGAGGATAAAAGAAAAGTATCACAAACCACAAACAAATGTCAAGGCAAGGATGCCAAGAACAAGCACATAGTCAAGTAATGATCAAAAGAATGATCAAAGGGCGTGTGGAATAACGAAAGCGTACCTTGGCCACAAAGAGCATTCTAATCCATCAAGGAATCAATGAAATGCCCAACAATGACTATGATGAGTACTAAGTCTTCAAGGACTAGTATCATTTCCAATCATCTTGATATCATCATTCAAAGATGTTGAAAATCAATGAAGATGAGTCTTCTACAAGTGCAAGTAACTCAATCCACAACCAATTAAATGATTGATCTTCATGTGTACCTACACAAAGCAAGATGCAAACTAGTAGATACATTTCAAGATTAGAACTAAAATGCACAAAATCTACTAATCTAAGAGGGATGCAATATTACCAATTAAAAGACCTATTTTCCAAGAAAAAATAGTTTTGACCAAAAAGAAACTTTAGTACAACTTGACCTTCTAATTTGAGGAGACAATGGATCGATCCAAGTTTTAAAGTACAATATACTTCAAAGATATTGAGTGGCCATCTCTTTGATACCAATTGTAGAAACTAGAAGGGGGGGGGGGGTTGAATAGTTTCTCTTCGATTAGTCACCTAATTAAAATTACTTTCAATTAGGTTTGTATCTGTTGGATTGTAACACACGACTTATAAGAACAAGAAATGAAGATGAAGATTAAACCAAAAAAGAAAGATTAGATTAGATGAAGGAAAAGAGAAAAAACAAACAAAGTTGTGAATTCCTAGTGAGAGAAACACATACGTTTCTCTCTCTACAAAACAATGGAATGGAAAACACACACACAAATGAGGCTTAGGAGGCCTTTTATACTAAGTACTAAGTGTTTAGGAGGACTTCCTCGTTTGTGTGTTCGGGACTAATTCCCGTTACATAAACATTAATAACTAAGAACTCTCGACACCGTTGAATAGTATTTTTCACGAGCTTCGCAACGGTATATTATATGACCATCACTTTAAATACGGCTAACAATCTCCCCCTAAGGGGTGGTCATGTAATGTGTGACTTCACTTCGTTGGTGTTGCGGACTTTGAAGCTTGTTGCCTTGAGAGTTCTTTCATAGTTCCTTTCATGACTTGTGATCTTGGATCTTTGATCTTTTCCTTGACTTGATCTTGAAGCTTTGCCAGCTTGTGTTCTTGTATCTTTCTCCACATACTCATGTTTTGTGTTGACTTGAAAGCTTGTAAACAATCTCCCTTGATCATCAGAGTAGCAGAAGTCTTTGTCTTTAGATGTTCTTGAGCTTTCTTCAATAATCCTGAATATGTGGCCTTGAATTGCGACTCTTGAGATAACGCCACCGTTTGCATTCCACCGGTTTCCCGTTATACAGTACGAATACTGTACCTGTGATCAGGTAAGTTCAAAGAACTTCCTTGACAGGATTTCCAGCTGTGGTAGCCGTTCTCAATACTTGAATATATTGAAAGATAACTCAAAGTAAGGAGTGAATCATGCAGTTCCATTCTGCTGATTAAGTCGTCAATTCACTTTCCTGGAACAAGTCTAAATCATTTAAGAATCAAACCATCGTTGCTTTCCAGTTGACACAAGTTTGATTCATATAGAATCGCACAAGTTACCTACCGCAGTGCTGTTTGATGATGACACTGGAAGGATTTCCATTCGTCACTGTAAATACTGAAAAGTATTACTCTGAATGTTCTGGCAAGATCATAAAGATATTGCGTCGAGACCTGGAACGAGTTTGAATCATTTAAGAATCAAACCACTGTTGCTTTCCAGTTAACATATGTTTAATTCAAGTGAATCTTACATATGACCTACCGCAGTGCTGTTTGATGTTAACACTGGAAGGATTTCCATTCATCACTGTGAATACTAAAGAGTATCACTTTGAATGTTCTAGCAATACCACAAGGGTAGAGCGTAGGACTCTGTAAATCATCGCTTGTGTTCTAATGATGAACAACAATTGATCTATGGAATAAGTGTCCTAATGAGATTTTTGATGAATCTCGTTGGCTCTAGACTCTATAAGTGCACATTTATTTGGTGATCGGAGGCTGCAGCAGACTGCCACCTATTCAATATCTACTATCTCGGAGTGAGAAAGTTGATAGAAATGAGTTGAACTCCATGACAATAAAACAAACTTCTTTTGAGAGAAGCTTGAGTAGGCTGGGAAGGGTTGTGCATTGCATCACTGGGTCCATGATGCTTTGTCTTCAGTATCAGAAATCATCAAAGTGATTCTGATAATAGATGTATTGACCCGGTTTCTGCCTAAGTTGTATAGAGGGCTTCTTTCTTTACACCCTTTATCCTTATATTTCTTTTTCATTCTTCAACCCCTTCAATGCTTACCAAGACGTCATAACTAGCACCTTGTTGTGATTGTTCCAGTGCTAGCTTAAGTCATTAGTCGGCATTATTCCCGTACACTCAACTACTCCATATTTCCTAAGGACTTCTAAGTTCTAATGGATTGTCCCTGGGAAGATCCCACCGGTTCTGGTTGGATCATAGGACGAATACCTAACCACCTTTTGACACCAATACCATCGTGAATTTATGTGTTGAAGGGTATAGATATCGTAACCAGAAAAATCATTTGAAAATGCAGTCAAGGTGTTGATGAGATCAATGTTTACACCTTGAAAGTTTTCTATATCACCAAAAACGCTCCCCCTACATATGTGCATCATAAAAAGAGAGATTTTTGCACATATTAGGAAGAGAAAGCACTTATATCAAAGATCTTATTCAAGATAACACATTTTAATCACTATTTTCCCCCTCAAAAATTGCATGAAATTGAAATTTTTGTGAAACTAGTGATGAAACATGGAGAGAATAATGTGTCATGAAACTTTGGAACAAATGTTTATAAAAACATTATACTCCCCCTCGAAAAGAGAGTGTATTTAAATAGGGGAGTATATGAGCACATTGTTTTGAAATACTTTGAAAAATTGTGCTCAAAAGTCCGAGAAAAATTGTGTTCATGAGCTTAAAACTTTGAATGTTTCGATATAAGCTCATGACCGAGAAAAATGAATTTCTCGTTGTTGAGGATAAGTCAAAGACTTTCCTTTATTTAGGGACCGGGTTATAGTCTGACATGTGACTATAAGCCATTATAAGAAGAAAAATAGAAAAGACATGTTTTGAAAACATTTGAACTCTCATTCGAACTTTATGTACGTACCCGTGTCGTTATTGAACAACATTTCTAAGCACGTCCATATTATCGATGCTGAGAGACATGTCGGAGAAGAATATTTTTGGTATTTTTTTGAAAGGTTTTCTCATTTTTTATTTTGTTTTTATAGGTTTTATATTTTTGTATTTTGATTTTCTGATAGATATATACAAGGTTACTGCGAATGTGCAAGACGTTCAAGTTCATCAGGAGTGAAATACGCATACCAAGTCGACGAACCAAGAATTCAAATATGTCTTGAGAAAGAGCTTTGGTGAAGATGTCGGCTAGTTGGTAGTCCGTCTTGACAAAATACAGTTCGATCGTTCCTTTTTCCACATGCTCCTTTATGAAATGGAATCGGACAGCTATGTGCTTGGTCTTGGAGTGTTGGACCGGGTTGCAGGATATGGCTATGGCTGATTGTGAATCACAATAAATAGGGACTTTGTTAAAGTAAAAGCCATAATCCGTGAGTTGTGTTCTCATCCAAAGGACTTGAGCACTACACACGGATAGAGACACATATTATTCTTCCGCGGTTGACAACGCCGTACAGTCTTGTTTCCTTGATGACCAGCTCACTAGCTTCTTGCCTAAGAATTGTGATCCACCGGAAGTGCTCTTGAATGTATCATGACACCCTGCATGATCGGCATCTGAAAAACCAGTGAGATTAAAACCAGAATCCTTCGTATACCAGAGACCCATGTTAATGGTTCCCTGGAGATAACGAAAGATCCTTTTAACCTCCTTGAGGTGCTTCTCGGTTGGCTTAGCCTGGTACCGAGCACATAAACAAGTAGCATGCACAATGTCCGGTCTGCTTGAGGTTAAGTACATAAGGGACCTGATCATACTTCGGTATTTTGTAGCATCTACAAATGTCCCTTTCTTATCCAAATCAAGCTTGTGTTTAGTGTCCATTGGAGTACCAATAGGATCATAGTTTTCCATGCCAAATTTCGTTAGAATCTCAAGCACATACTTGGACTGATTTATGAAAATACCACGGGGGTATTGGTGAACTTGGAGACCAAGAAAGAACGTCATTTCCCCCATCATGGACATTTCGAATCGACTTTTCATAAGATCGGTAAATAATATGGAATATTTTGGGTTAGTAGAACCAAATATAATATCATCTACATAGACCTGAGCCACCAAGATGTCGTTGTCGTAGTGCTTGATAAACAACGTTGGATCAATGGTTCCTTTGCTGAAGTGATTTTGTAGAAGAAATGATGATAATTTGTCGTACCATGCCCTCGGTGCTTGTTTCAAACCATAAATTGCCTTTTTCAACTTGTAGACATGGCTTGGATGTTCAGTATTGATGAAACTTTCAGGTTGACATACATACACATCTTCTTTTAACGGCCCATGCAAGAAAGCCGTCTTCACGTCCATTTGATACACTGTGAATGATTTGTGTGCAGCGTATGCCAAGAAAATCCTAATAGCTTCCATCCGAGCAACCGGGGCAAAGGATTCTGCGAAGTCAATTCCCTCCTTTTGTTTATAACCTCTCACAACTAACCGAGTTTTGTTCCTAATGACCGTTTGCTCCTCATCCATCTTGTTTTTGAATAACCATTTCAGAGTGAGGGGATCGATATTGTTTGATCGAGGTACTAACTCCCATACATCAAGCCGGATGAACTGATTGAGTTCTTCTTGCATAGACTCAATCCATGATGCATCGGTCATTGCTTCTTTCACACTTGCTGGTTCCATTGTGCTGACTGATAGTGCATAGATACACATATCACCATCGGTACGCAGTTGATTTCGTGTTGAGACCGGTCGTGAGAGATTTCCAATCACTTGAACCAAAGGATGATTCTTAGTCCATTTGTGTTCATGTGGAAGTGTATGAGAAACTTGATGCAAGCTCGACGGATCCACATATGGTGTTGAAGGCTGAGTAGTACTTGTGGAGGCCGCAAATGGATTAACAAACTCATGTTCGTTGAGCATCGTATTGTTTGCATTTTCAGCAACTATTTCATTCTGAAGATGAACATGATTAGGAATTTGCTGAGAATGTTGTTGAGTTGCGTCAGCAGTCGGAGAAGTGGTTGGAATATTTGGAGGCAATATGGTTGAGGTTGACGTAGATGGTGTAGGAGTAGATGCCGCTGGTGTAGATGCAGTCGGAGGTTCTTGAACTACCGCAGCAGGTGCAGCCGGGGCATTTTGAGGAACACCAAATGATGAAGGACCCTCCATATATTCATCATAGATTGGCCCAAATAAAACTTCCAAGTCACGTTCTGATGGTTGTAATGATGAGATTGCTGGCGGTGCAAATTGAAGCGCGAGTCCTGAACTTACGTGTCCGGAAGTCTGATCTTGAAGCTCGGGATGTGAACTTCTATGCTGAGAGGCCATACCCGAGAGTTCATCAAAGGTAACGTTCATAGTCTCCATTACCTTTCTTGTCCTTCGATTATAAACCCTGTAAGCACAAGCAGTTGAAGAATAACCAATGAAAAAGCCAATATCACCTTTAGGTTCAAGTTTACTGATATCTTCACGATCATTCTTCGGATAACATAATGCACCGAAGACATGTAAAAATGAAATATCCGGTTTTCTTCCATTAATGATCTCATAAGGTGTTTTGTTGAAACGGGTGTGAATAATGGAGCGGTTTTGAGTATAACATGCAGTTGCTATAGCATCGGCCCAAAGGAATAACGGTGCACTAGAGGAGAGAAGCATCGTTCGAGCAGCTTCAACTAACGTACGATTCCTCCGTTCCACAACTCCATTCTGCTCTGGAGTTCTTACAGCCGAAGTTTGATGAGAAATCCCAACTTCCTCAAAATAAGCTTTCAATTTCTGATTGGTGAATTCTGTACCGTTATCCGTTCTCACAATAATGACAGGGGCTTGCAGTAGTACTGATGTTTTCTTCAAGAAGTTAATAATTACATCAGGGGTTTCGTCTTTTGAAGCAAGAAAATGAACCCATGTGTAACGAGAATAGTCATCCACAATGACAAGGACATACCGCTTTCCATTAATACTTTTGATTCTCATTGGGCCACACAAATCCATATGTAGGAGATGTAACCTATTCGTTGAGTTGGGAATTGGTTTGGGTTTGTGAGGCTTCTTCTTGCTTTTACCTTGCTCACATGAAGGACACAGATGGTCTTTTGTATATTTGAACTTTGGAAGACCGGTAACGAGATCATCTTTCGTGAGATGGGTGATGGCATCAAAATTGAGATGAGATAACCTTTGATGCCATAACCACGACTTTGTTGATGTGGCTCGGGCCATGAGACAAATTGGAGAAGCAGCAGACATTTGAAAAAGATCAATGGTGTAAAGGTTGGTGGTACGATTTCCTTTCAACAGATCAATTCCTTCAAGATCTCTTACAAAATATGTATGACTTCTGAAAGCGACCTCCAAGTCTGAATCACAAAATTGCCCAACCGAGAACAAGTTATGTCCCAAGCCATCAACAAAAGAGACTCTGGTGATGATTATATTTCCCCAATGAAGATCACCATAGCCTAGAATAGCCGCAACATGATCATTTCCAAATCAAACAGTTCCCATGAAACGCCATACAAAGTTCTTGAGAAGGCTTCGATTCCCAGTCATATGTTTGGAACAGCCCGAGTCCACGCACCAGAGACAAATTTCAACAGCCTGCCAATGATAAGAGAAACAAATATTTTGGCAACCGATGAAATAGGTTCCTGTAGGGTTAGAAGATAATTAAGTCGTATCACATACCGACGTTTCACTGTCAGTATGAGATCTACTAGTGTCGATAATTTTGCCACTACAGTCAAAATTTCTACCAGTAGGCAACCATTTAGAGGTGAGTCTAGGGCTACTAGGCTTAGCAAGACTTTATGTGGACCCTACATGCGTACTTTTTGGAACATACACCTTAGCCTTAGGAGTGCGTTGTTGTTCACTGACTGACAGCTTGTCAATTCGAGTGTAACCACCATAACTCAAACCATTCATAGTCAAACCACAAGCATCATGACTAAAAGTAAAGAAACATTTATTACATTTAGCACAAATAACTTCAGATTTTTCATTCCAAATAGCAAGCTTAAAGTCATTACATTCAGATGAATTAGGTTTCTGATTATGATTAAAAAACGGTAAATTCCTAGGGTGTTCTTCTACTTCCACATTATTGATCTTGGGGCGACTACTTCTAGAGGCAAAAGGGACCCTCATTCCTTGTATTGCTCGTAGGCTGTGGCCTTCTGCTCTTAGTGTAGTTGTTTATTCCTGTAGAAGAAGACACACGTCTATTAGAATTAGCACTTTTTAAATCAATAACTTGTGGTTGAGTTATAGTGATCGGTTTTGTCCTAACGCTTGCTGTACGTTGTTTGCTAGACACATAGGGAGAACTAACACGAAACATTCCTGGGGCAATCACAGCAGCTTTCGTTCCAGCAACCTTGGGAAAAGGTGTCACAGCAATACGAGTAGGTCCCGAGGTTGTTGGTTTCTGGATCATCGTATCCACAATCGAGCTAGGTTCAGAAGTCTTATCTTTTAACAAGGCCTTTAACTTACAGTTCTCACAGATTTTATCAATAAGTTTCTGATAGACAGACTTACTTTGTTCAACAGCCCGCTTATATGAAACAACAACAGATTCTAAATCTGCAATCTTAGCCTTAATCTTCTGAACATTACCACCACTAGCACTCTCTAACCCTGACGAGGCCAAATTCGTTTCCGAAACCCCTCCTAACTGAGCCTGCAATCGTGCGATAGTTTGTTGCATTTCATTGTGAGCTTTTTCATACGAAATCTTGTCATATTTGCATTCATCACATTTTTTGACAAATTTATTCCAAAGATCGGTGAATTCTTTATCCTTTTTAATGACATAAGATTCCATTTTCTCTTTCATAAGATCAAGCTCAGTTTGGAGGTTTTCATTATGCGGCATAGAGGTACCTAACTCAACAGGGCTACTATCAATACAATTACGAGCTTTAGAGAGGCGTTCAAGATCGTTTTCCAAAACTTTAATTTTATCAAGAGATTCATCAGCTTCCTTCGTCAATGATTTATAGTCTTCAACAAAGTTGGCTAATTCTTTTAGAAAATCGTTTTCCAAATTTCCTAACCGAGCATCAACTTGATTAATAATCGGATTAATATCGTTTTGAAGAATTTTCTGAACCTCAATCTGAATAGGTGATGTAAAATTACCTCCAGTTATTTTTGAATTAACAACACGTTTAAGGATGACAAAGTTATCTTTAAGCTCGTTTAGAAATCGGCGAGTGATACTCGGTTTAGGAGGGTCATCAGACAATTCCTCACTTGGTAGCAAAAGCATTTCAGTACTCGTTTTAGACCGAACAAAAACAGTTGGAGGATTAACTTTCGGATAATAAACGGGTATCACTTCTTTATCAAGCTTTTTCATTCTTAAACGAGACTCTACAGCAAGTTCAGTAGTTTCCTCGGAATCATGCACACTAGGAGGATCATGCTCATCAGACAATAGCACACTACCATTATATAAAGTTTCATTAGTGGCCTGAACTTGCTTAAGGTATCCTGGATTAGGGGGAAGAGGACAACCTAAAGCCATTTTGTATCGAGTGTAATTTATCTCATTCACTTTTGTTTGCGAGCATATTTATCGTCTGCATAGTTTGGCCATGTTTTACTAAAAGGTTGTCTAATTCTCTAATCCTATCCTGCGCTTTGCAAAAATCCTCAAGAAGCCCATCTTCTCGAATTTTGAAATCATGTTTTAGCTTTTTTCGTTCTTCTTTTAATTCCACAATAATAGATTTTTCAGTTGAAAGCTGTTTATTAAGAGAAGTGATTTCATCATTCAATTCGCTTATCTTTTTAGCACTACTTAAGTGTAGGGCATTTAATTTCTTAGTGGTGCATTGTTCTTGATAAACCGATGTAGCATGAGCTTGTTCAAGTTCCTTGATTTTAGCATGATGAATCTCAAAACTTTTCTCCCGTTCCTTATATCCCGCAAGCTCAGTGGTCAATTTGGCATTAGTTTCTCTAAACTTATTATTAACCACCGTAGCATGATCTACATCCTTAGCAAGCTTATCAAATAGAGATTTATAATACGCATGTGTCTCATCAGGAAGGGTTGTAGGCTGAACAACTTGATCCACACTAAGGTCCACACTAGGCTCATTTGAAATAATATTACTATTATTCGTTTGATCCTCGTGTGTCTCAATGTAGGGCTCAATCATCTCAGTATACTCTTCCTCCTGATTAGACATATTATATATATCATTATCATCAAAACTTGGGTGTACCTCAGAGGGACCATCTGCATCATAGACGGGAGCTCTGTCATCATGCATTCCTGAGGTTGATGCTTGCTGTAAGTTTGCCATCAAGATGTAGTTGGCATTCACCTCTTCTTCCTCGTCATATTCTGCAGCAGAAACCATAAGATCAAATTCATCAGCTTGAAGTGGGATTCCTGCCTCTTCTTTTTGTGCTATGAGAAGCTGAGTCTGAAGATAAGCAGCATCCCTCTTCTTTTTGGTTGTGCAATCTCGAGCATAATGACCAAATCCCCTGCAGTTGTAGCACTGAACCTGACGATTGTTGTTTCCATTTCCCGTACCAGTATTCTCAGCCCTTGCAGCAATGTTTCCCATCTGGTTACCAACCGTTGGCACAACTATTAACCCATTCTGATTACCCGCATTCGGAACACCCGGATTTGGACCACGGTTTTGCCCATACTGATTTCTGCATTGCCAACGGTCTGCCCAGCATTCTGGCCATATTGTTGAAAATGAGTCCCCGTGTTTCCAGCAACTACCAATTTGCGATCTTGATTTGCATTCATGAAAGGTTGAGCAATCTGCCTATTTCTAGTGTTCGAAGAGATTCTCTGATTGTTGTTGGTGGGGTTAATGGTGAATTTGAATGCCTTTGCAAGAAGGGCAAGACCAGTATTAATAACATGAGTAGGATCGGTAATGTCATCAAAACAGGCAATGGGTTGTTGTAAGTAATTCATAGCAGCAGGGTGTTGATATCCATAAGCGATGAGTTGTTGTTGTTGTTGTTGTGGCAGGAAGTTACTTGATGAGGGTTGATGGTAGGGTACCATGGGATATGACATAGATGATGGAGAGTTTGCCTTAAAAGCCAATGGATCTTGTGTCTTGGCACGTATTTCTGCCCTAACTTCGTTAGCTTCATCTTGATTCATCTTCAAATAGTCATAAACTTGAGTGTAGTCCACAACATGAAGATCCTTGGTTTGATTGACAAGAGTGACATATCGTGACCATTTAGAAGGAAGATTATCAAGAAATTTGATGTTGGCAGCAATTTGTGCAGGTTCATGTTTGTTTCTTCTAAGATGGTTCATGAGGGTTGAAAACCGATGATAATAAGGTTCAATTTGTTCCCCTTCAGTAGACGTAAATTTCTCCCATTCACGAAGCAACTTAGTTTCCTTTTCTTGTAAACCGATTTCACTGCCCTTCATTATTTTCTGAATCCTAAGCCACATCTCGTGTGCGGTTTCACAACTATCGACAGCAGCATAAACATCTTCAGGAAGTCCCATAAGAATGACTTGAATTTCTTGATCATCAGCGTCGAGTTGTTTGGATTCAGCTTTAGTTAATTCTTCATCCGTTTGTTCATGACTAGAGTCAGCCACTGGGTTAGCATTCGTAGGATCTCTAGGCACAATAATTGTTCTTCTAACATACGGACCCTTTTGAATCGAGTTGACAATCAACTTTCCCAGAGGTTTACATTTTGTATAACGAAGGAGACGACTAGCCCATGTAGTGTAGTTCTCCTTGGTAAGCATTGGTGGACGATTCTCAGTACCCGCAGCATAAATATCTTGTTGAGACGTCATCGTAGAAGTCGTGTGAAAAACAGGATCTCAATTCGTAGAAAGCGTGTGATGTTGTTGAAATTCCGAAACTTCCGATATTTTTTTCTCAGTCCGACAATAAATTCCTCAGTCCGACAAAAACGGTAAGCTGAAAAATTTTGAATCGCCAAATTTTGAAATTGAGTTCGAGATAGCCAAAAACTAGTAGGGAAAAAATTTGATTTTACTTGACCTAAAAATTTTAACTCTTTTTTTTTTTTTTTTTTGATCTTCGTGTAAACTATGTTCTGAGACTAGTCTAGATGGTGGCTAAGATTAAAAATTACTCAAACAAAATTTCCATCGGAATATTCTATCGGAATGTGCTTCTATCGGAATGTCCTACTATCGGAATGTCCTTCTATCGGAATCCTAGATCGCAATGATGACCTGTCGGAATGCTTAGATCGGAATGTTCAGATCGGAATCTTCAGATCGGAATAACTTCAGATCGGAATATTTTCAGATCGGAATAACTTCAGATCGGAATGTGTTCAGATCGGAATGTGGCTAAAATCAATTTGGCAGAGTAACGACTCAAAGTTCCTTAAGAGCCGTTGGAATCCCAGATCGCAAAGAACGATCGGAATGTCCAGATCGGAATAAGGTATCGAAATGTTTAGATCGCAAAGTAGAACCTAGAGGTTATTGCGATCTGGCCACACTGCTTTTGTACTTTCCGATGGAGAAACTTGCAAGAATTTCGGAAAGATGAAAAAACACGAAATTTCTCAACTTTTGATCCAAAAGACTTGTGTTTTAGCCAAAACCAAGATGCCCAAATCACTACAACACGATTTAAAGAAGGTGTACGACTTAGAAACACAAACAAACACGAAATTTGTTTGATGTTTTGGCGAAAAACAGTCAAAATCACACAAAATGCTCAAATACGAATCCCTTGGAGAATGATACCACTTGTTGGATTATAACACACGACTTATAAGAACAAAAAATAAAGATGAAGATTAAACCAAAAAAGAAAGATTAGATTAGATGAAGGAAAAGAGAAAAAACAAACAAAGTTGTGAATTCCTAGTGAGAGAAACACATACGTTTCTCTCTCTACAAAACAATGGAATGGAAAACACACACACAAATGAGGCTTAGGAGGCCTTTTATACTAAGTACTAAGTGTTTAGGAGGCCTTCCTCATTTGTGTGTTCGGGACTAATTCCCGTTACATAAACATTAATAACTAAGAACTCTCGACACCGTTGAATAGTATTTTTCACGAGCTTCACAACGGTATATTATATGACCATCACTTTAAATACGGCTAACAGTATCAAAACTATCTTTTACTTGAAGCTAAGTTGCATAATGATTAGATTCAATTCAAATGCATTAGCAATGGTAATAGGTAAGTATAATGATAATGAAATAAGTAAAGAGTAAGGAAAGAGACAACCTAATGGCAAGACACCAAGATTTATAGTGGTTCGACAACGAGGCTCTATCCTCGTTTCTATTCCACTCCTCGAGTACACCTACTCGAGATTTCCACTATATCCACAAGCTCCCTTCTTGGCGGAGAAAGCCTTACATCGTCACTTACATTATTTTCCGACACTAAGCTAAATGTCGAGACCTAATCTTTAGCTAGGACCAATCTACACAACGTTGCCTACTTCACAATTTAACGACACAAGGCCAGATGTCGAGTTCTAATCTCAAGGTAGAACCAATCTTCACGACGTTTCCTACTTCACTATTTTACGACACAAGGATAGATGTCGAGTTCTAATCCAAAGCTAGAACCAATCTTCACGACTCTTCACTTTGAAGCTAAGTGAGAAATTCACACAACACAACTACTAATCACTTTCAAGTTTAGTGAGAACTCACAAGACACAACCACATCACTTTATAGTTTAGTGAGAACTACTACACAATCTATTACAACTCAACTAAACATATCCAAGTACACACATGTAGCTTGGATCTACACAACACAAATCCAAGCAAACACATATGCAATGGATGTACACAACAAATCCAAGTATTCACAAATAGCTTGGATGAACACTACTAGTCCAAGTATTCATAAATACAAATGGATCAACAAAAACGAAAAGGCTAACATGATGAACATGACTAATTCATGGATTCATCTTTATCACAACACTAGTGAGTGAGTGATCTTCTCATTGGACAAGGTAAAGGAGGGGATCAAGAGGATAATCATATGTAAACATACTTAACACGTTAAGTGATCATTTACTAATGATTATGCTATATAAAGGAGAAAGGGGGCTGAGAAAAACGTCCAAGAGGGTTATTGTAAAATGAGATTTGATCCACTATTTATGGAAGACAAAGTGCAACGGCTAGCTGGGCGCGGATCCTTAACTAGCCGGGCGGTTCCATATCGCTAAAGAACCGCCTAGCTATTTAATGTACCGCCCAGTAGAGTCCGCTCCTTTTTTTGTCTTTTAGTGGGGTAGGAATATCTGAGGTTTTTTAAACCTTCAAAGGATATTTTTATGGCATATGGAATATGCCATTTTCAAATTTACATTTTCCATTTTAATAAAACATTTTCTTAAAAAGAAAGTTTATTAAAAAATCTTTTGTCATATTAACAAAAGTGAGTTTTAAGGATAATCACTTTGATGATCACTAAGTATGATTAAGAAAAGTTGGTGATATGATTATTACCTTGATGATAGTGTTAGTTAAATAATTCGTTTTGTGTTTTACACTAAATGTGTTGTATAGTTTGTTGTGATCAAAACTAAGAAAGATTAGCTAACAATAATAATGTTTTTAGGCATCACTTGCATTAACACACCTTATGCTTATCAATAAGTTGTTCTAGCTTATTTAAACCTGCAACAACTATGAATTTGTAATAGGTGTCACTTATTTGACCCATTTGATCATACTGGAGCATTTGAAGGGTTGACTTTGAGCCTTAACTAGAAAACCAACTACTTTGACTTTAACATATGTGTTTATTGGCTTATTCTGCTTATTTGGCTTGGCTTATTGAACTTGTCTTTGTTGATTTTTCTTAATTAAGTCATTTAGAGTCTTTTGCAACTTATTTCAAGGTCTGAGGTGGTCTAGAACTCCAACTCGATATTTTGTCCTTTAGTCAAATTCTACTTTGCTTATTTCTGGCTTATTGGGTTTGATTTTTCAAAATTTCTTTTCACAAATCTCTTAGGCATCTCAGAAGAATGTTGTGTGTCAAATCTGAGCTTATTGGCTTATTGCTTAATGGGCCAAAAAGCCCAATAAGGATAAGCTGTTATACCATTAAGCTATGATAAGCTCAAAACCAGCTTTTGGGCCTTCAGACTTTTGTGTTCATAATCAAATTTTGAGTCAGATAGGGCTTTTTCAGGTCTTTTGGGCCTAGTTGGAATTTTTGGGCCCATTAAGCCCATTTTGTTGGTATGTTTTGGATTTTAGCCCATTAGGGGTATTTTGGTAATTTCACTTTCATTTTCTGTTTATTTAGGTTAAAATAAAATAGTTTGCAAGTTTTTAGAAATTTTTATAATTTTTGGATTTTTAATAATATTCTAATATTATTTTATTATTAAATTTCAATTTTCACATTTTTGCACTTTTTTATATTTACTTAGGTCTAATACATTAAAATAGGATTTTTGCAACTCTTAGATTAATTTTATCATCATTTTTTTAATTTTTAGAATTATTTTAAGGTTTTAATAGTTTTTAATCATTTTAAATAGTTTTAATTAGTTTTAAAATTCATAAAAATAGTTTTTATTCTTATTTAGTCATTTTAGAGGTTTACAAAGTGAAAATCTTTATTTGGGCTTTTTAATAATTATTTTGATTTTTAGGGCTTTAATTAGCATTTAAAAATTAATATTTAATTAATTAAAAGGTTTGAAAAAGTTTTGATCATTTTTAAACTCTTAGCTTATTTAATTTGATTTTTTGTAATTTTTTGGGAATTTTTAGAATTAATTTTTATTTTGGCACTTTTTACGGTTTTTAATTTAGTCGTCGTAGTAATAATTTTCACGTACCCGTCATTCTAATTTCTCATCCCCTTCTTTCTCTAATATTAATCCAAAATATTTGCATCTTAATCACACACATATACCTCCTTGGGAAACAAACTTAATTGGGTCATTAACACTTGATTTTCCTAAATCATTTGTTTAATACTTACCGCTTTTAAGCCTTTTTCCTATAAGGTCGTATTTTTACCACAATCATTTTGGCGCCGCTGTCAGGGATCGAACCCGGGTCACCCACGTGATAGGTGGGAATACTTACCACTATACTACAATTGAAGACTCTCGTGTTCGTTTACGTGAGCCTCGATCGTTTGCTTGAAGAGTTTTTCACGAATCCATGACATATCCTTTACTGTTCTAACAATTATCTTTTAGCATAATTCATAAACGGCTTTAGATATATTGTTGATCACCCTTTCCCTACTAGATCCTAAGCATTCGACTATTCGTCTCTAGTATGGGGGTGCTCCACCTTTAGACTCGAAACATTGAGAACAATGTTTAATTTTAGTATGGGCGGTGAGTAGATACTTTGCTTTGCTACGCCCTCACGTTTTCCAACTTTCAACGTTTTGTTTTGTTTTGTTGCTAATATGGCTAAAATTTGGCCCAATTTTAAAATTTTTCTTAGTTTTCATAAGTGTTTTTAAGACACGAATGTATATTTTCCGATGGGTAGAATAAGAGCTAATTTTGACTTGATGAGCAATTGGAGCCCTTTACATTCCTTAACCCGACCGAATCAAGTTTTGCTAGACTTTTATATAGGGAACTTTAAAGCGCGAAAGTCTTAGCCCATTCGGGTTAAGAACAAGAACTTTTCGCAAGTTCCTATAATTGATCCTAGAAAGTCACTTATCAAGGGAACTATAAAATGCATTCTCTAAACTTGAAAAAGTCAAAGAAAGTGCAAGATCCTATAGGTGGCTTGAAAACCCAAAACTTCGATTTGATATAGTCTTAATGAAAGCTAATCCAAATTTGGCTTAATTTTGTCTTGCATGGCTAAGTATTCACAAGTCTATTTAATTAGAGGTCTTTAAATAGTGAAGAACGAGAAATGATAGAGTTAGACAAGTGATCATGCTAAACGTAGAACATGAAAATGTTCTTTCAAAAACTCATATGTTTTTAATTGTGGTTTTTTCTCCCATAAGATCAATGCATTAGGAATAAAAATAATTGCAATAAGTAAGGTCGTACGATTTGAAAGGTTACTTAGCTTCTAGCACAATATCGTTTAAAAGTTGCTCGGGGTTGAATAGAGTTCATAGCCGAGGCATAACTTATTGAAGCGGGAAGCGAAGATTGGTGAAGATTCAAAAAGGCCCTAACAAGGCATGAGGAGCTCTATTTTGTTGCTAAAGATCCAAGATGATGTGAAGTATCATTATTCCTAAATCAATATAAAGGATCGAGACACACGACGAAAAGCAATTACTCCCCTAAAGATCATGGAGAAAGTCTATCCAAAAAGACCCTAACAAGGTATGAGGAAAAATATATTCAAGTCCGAAAAGGAGGCGGATCGTTGTATATCAAAATCCAAAATAAATATTGAAGAAAAATGATGAATTCGTGGTCCAAGTATGAAGAATCTCTCAAAAATGTCAAGTGAATAAATTCCAAAATATGACGATGTTGATCCCTTTGGTTGGATCTATATTCTGTTAAGAATTAGTATAGTAGTTTGTAATCAAACTAAAACACTTTGAGCACTCTTACTAATACTAAATAAGTTATGCCGAATCTAACTTATAAAGCCCAGAAGAACAGAATTACTTTTAACTATTCGATTCTCTTACTAATCGACTTGAATGAGGTACATGAAAGACATTGTACCTATGTTCCTTTTATAGAGTAAGGAACCCTAGAAACCTTAGAATATTCTATAAAGATAACTATATCACAGACGATATATTATCAATATTCTAACTATTTAGATATATCACATAAGATATACTCTAACTATAACTATGACATATCTTATACAAAGATATATTCGTCCTAATCATCATAGCAGTACTTACTTTATAAGTAGCAGTACTTACTATGTACCGCGTTAATACTAACGGTACTTACATAACACTAACAGTACTTGAAATACACTAACGGTACTTGACATTTAACAAATAATTCCCAACAGAAGAGAAGACCATAATTTCAAGAACGTCTTCCCAAGATTTGAAGTATGAAGTACATGCCAAATATCGGTCCGAGAAAGGTCTCAAATCGTGAAACAAGTTATGTCAAGATATGAACTTAAGGAGATACTCGAGAAGCCGTTTTAAAAGATTTTGTCCTTCGACTAACTATCGATTAAATCGTGCTACTTTACTTTCGGACTAATAAATACTTAAATAAGTCAATATGAATCATTTGTGATCCATGACAAATAGTTAAAAAATTCTAGAAACCCATATCCTTTCATAATAACTAGGATTGCGGGGAGAAAAAGTATTACACAATTTGGACGTATGAGTAGTGTTAGCAATTGTGAATTGTACCAACAATGATCTCGTTTTTGCACTTAGCATGGAATGTATGACAATCAAGGATGACGAACTTTACCCTATGAGACATTCACTTGTTTCTATTCGTTGACCCTAAAATTCACATTCGTGATGAAAATCATACATTATGTCTTTACACATCTTCGTAGTAGTGTTGCAAGTTTTTACTTTTCAATAAAGGGTAATAAAATTGAATTTTGGAGATGCTTAGATACTATATTCTAGTATTGCGTGAGGGCACGGCAATGGCTTAGTATGGGGGGAGTGATGAGATGGCATTTATACATGATCTCATCGTTCTTTTCGGGCTTTAAATGCATAAAAATGTCATAAAATACCATATATATTCTTGTGTTTGTTTACTTGTGTATTTTAGGTATGGATATCGTGAAAAAGACAAAAGATCATAAGAAACAAGGAAAAACGAACACGAGAAACGAAGCCACACAATGAACCGGGCCCTAGTTTGTGAATCATCAAAGAATATACCTTGAAGACTTCAAGATGTACAAGAATGATCCCTCGTCTATAAAGAAATGACACTTAATACCCTTGTATATTCATAATTACAAGTTTGGTCCCTTAAGTTTGTCAAAATTACAAAAAGGTCCTCCAAGTTTGAAGAATTGACAAATTTAGTCCCTCAACAATACTAAATTGTCAATAATGGTCCTTCATAAAGTCCAAGATCCAAAGGGACTTGATAAGCTTACTACGGTTGTTGAAGCACTTGCATTACAAGCCGTTAACAATGCCAAAAACAACAATGCTATTAATATAACTTGTGAAACTTGTGGCGGGCCACACTCTTATGCTAATTGTGATAAAGCTTATGATCAATCTCACGGGAAAGTGTATGCTTACAAAAACACCGAGAGAGTTCATTTCAAGCCTAATGTCGATGTTAATCACTTGTCTTACAACTCGAAAAATTACTTGGCTCCACCCGGTTTTCAGCAAAGACCTCACCCACCCACCCATAACAACCAAGGGCCACCTAGAGCAAATGTTCAACAAAATGCAAATGTGAGGGGATCAAATGCAAATCAGGGAAACTTCCACATGCAAAATCAAGGCTTCCCAAACCAAGGTTTCAATCCTCAAGGTTTTCCACCTTATAACCAATACCCAAACCAAGGTTTTCAACAGCAAGGGTTCAATTTACCTCATCCTCCAATGGACTTGGTTTTGCAAAAATTGAATGAACATGAGAAAATAATGCAAGCAATGCAAGAATCTACTAGACAAATACAAGAGTCCACGGATAGGAAATTCGTTCAAATGTTACAAACCCTGCGTTCTCAAGGTGCTCTTCCGTCTACCACCGAAACAAACCCTAGAGCGAATGTGAGTGCTATTACTACTCGAAGTGGAGCAACTTTACTAGGACCTTCTACCTCTCTTCCCTTTACTCCATCTACACCTCCTCCACCTCCATTTATTCCTCCTACCTCCACGCGTAGTACTAGTTCTCCATTACCGTCTCCACCTCTTACTGAAGAAGTACCCAAGCAAAACCCTCCACCAACCCCACCTACCACCTCTAAACCTTCTACTTCTCAACCTTCAACATCTCAACCTTCAACATCTCAACCTTTACCTGCTACACCCATACCACTGAAACCCAACATTCCTTATCCTTCTCGGTTAGACAAGTGCAAATTGCTCACAAAAGAGGATTCTCAAGTCACTTCCTATTTGAAGATGATCTCTCAAATGAATTTCAACATAAGCCTTGTTGAAGCACTTATCCAAATGCCAAAATTTGTCAAAGCATTCAAGGAATTTCTTAGCAAGAAGGAAAAGATGGATGAGTTTGTCAACACACGCTTAAATGAAAACTGTTCTGCAGTCATTCTTAAAGAACTTCCAGAAAAACTTGGAGATCCCGGTCGTTTTGTGTTGCCTTGCATTTTTAACAAAGATGAATAATTTTATTGCCTTAGCCGATCTCGGGGCAAGTATTAATTTGATGCCATTAAGTGTGTGGAAAAAGATATCCTTGCCCGACCTTACACCGACAAAGATGAATCTGGAGCTAGCAAATCAAACTCTCGCTTACCCCGTTGGTATTGCTGAAGATGTATTTATTAAAGTTGGTACCTTCACTTTTCCGGTCGATTTTGTTGTTGTTGAATATGAAATGGACCTTCCGTTTATACTTGGACGACCATTTTTGAGAACCGGAAAAGCTTTAGTCGATGTTGCCGAAGGTGAATTAATCTTAAGGGTCGGGAATGATGCTCAACTTTTTAAGATGGGGAAGATTACAAGTAAGTCAAATGGAAAAGAATCCGCGAAAATGATTAATGTGCTTCAAGAAGAGCTTACTTCTACTTTGGAAAGTTTTAAGCTTGATGATTTTGTTGTATATGATAATCCTCTTTTCGAGTCTTTCCATGATAATCCACTTTTCCAAGACGATGTGGATGATTTTGATGATTTTATCTCCAATTTGGATCCCCCACCAATTTATGATTCTTCACCGATCTATAATGACTATGATGATGATTCTAGTTCTGATGGGGATGATTATGATAATTTTGTTTCAGAGTATAAAGACATGCCAACTTATGATGATTTTGATGATGTTGATACTCTCTCGAGTGATTCTTCACATGATGACCTTGCTCCTACTTTTGATGAAGATCCTCCACCAAACACTCTTGATACGTTGGATAATTAATCATTTGAGGAAGATTTTGCCACTTTCCTTAATACATACTTCCCCAATGAGAATGATTATCCTCCTTTAGACTTTGATGATGCTCTTTATCCTCCTTCGGATATTAAGAAACACGTTTCAAAGGATAAGAAGCCGGAAGACACCAACATCCACAGTACTTATGTTTTGACACCTCTCTATCCACCTTCTGAGGATGAGATTATGAGATTTATGAGCGGATCTTCTTCAAGGTCTATTGAACCTGAGTGTTATTTTACCCTAAATGAAAAGGTGTTCGATCCCGGTATTGCAATTTGTAAGTCATCTCAGTATCCATCTGATGAAATAAAAGGAAAGATTTTTGGAAACAATGGAGATATTCTTGCACTTCATCACACTCTCTACCACCGTGCTCAACGATTGCTTAAGGAACCTTGCCTACTCTTCTTTGGCTTGCCTTGTTCGCCTTAAGCTTGTGCTACTTGATGGATGAAAACCATGTATTTGATCCCGGTGGATGTTCTTCAAGCTTCTTACCATGCTAATCAAGGTCGAGTCAGGCTCACGACTCGGTTAACAAAAACAAGCGCTTACCGGGAGGCAACCCGAGTATCTATCCTTTTATTCCGTTTTTATAATAAGTTTAGGGGGGACCCTACTATGTGTTTGTTGTTTCTTTCTTATCATGTGCAGGGATTTAAGCTTTCAAAGAGCCATTCTTGATGACTTTTGACAAACCATGATTCCGTATTCCCGTCTTCTCGGTTTTATCCTAAACTCTTTTGATTCATTATTTTATCATTTATGATTGAAATAGGAATCACTTTAGTTGTCTCTTCCTTATCAAGATTTAAACAAAGTGCACAATGTCCTAAGTGTAGGGGAGGTTACTTCCACATGCTTAAACATTGAGGACAATGTTTATATTAAGTGTAGGGGGACTTCTATCGAAGTTAAGTGGGCTTTTCCTTGTATTTGTCCTCATTTTAACTGGAAAATTGATTTTTTTGACATTTTTCAAAATTTTTGATTCGTTTTGGCCTAGTTGTATTTACCTTTGTTATAGTTATTTTCTTTCTTTGCTAGAATAAAGTTTAATAAAGTGGTTTTAATTTTCAAATGTTGTGAATCTTTTGACTCAACCCGATTTTACTTATCTAAGTTTGCTCTAGCTAGTATCCTTAACGTGTTTAAGTCAAGTTTTGCTAGGCTTTTATATAGGGAACTTTAAAACGCAAAAGTCTTAACTCTTACGGGTTAGGAACAAGAACTTTTCGCAAGTTCCTATAATTGATCCTAGAAAGTCGTTTATCAAGGGAACTTTAAAATGCGAATTCTAAACTTGAAAAAGTCTAAGAAGTTGCAAGAACCTATAGATGACTTGAAAACCCAAAACTTTGATTTAATATGCTAAGCATCCACGAGTCTCATTCTTTGAGATTTTAAATTCTGGAGAACGAGAAATGATAGAGTCAATTATAAGTTTGGTATTCTTTCATAAATTTATGTGAGTTGATTATAAGCTTTTTCTTCCATCGCTTGTTAATAAATATATTTTCAATAAATAAGGTTGTATGATTTAAAAAGTTACTTAGCTTCTAGCACAAGATCGTTTAAAAGTTGCTCGGTATTGATTAGAGTTCATAGCCAAGGCATAACTTATTGAAGCAGGATGCGAAGATTGGCGAGTCCGAAATGCCCTAACAAGGCATGAGGGCTACATTTTGTTACTAAAGATCCCAAGTGATGTGAAGAATCATTTATCAAAAATCAATATGAAGGATCGAGACACACGAAGAAAAACAAATACTCCCGTAAAGATCATGGAGAAGTCTATCCAAAAAGGCCCTAACAAGGTATGAGGATAAATAGATCCAAGTCCTAAAAGGAGGCGGATCGTTGTATATCAAAATCACAAATAAAGATTGGAGAAAATGAATAAGTCGTGGTCCAAGTATGAAGAATCTCTCAAAAAGTTCAAGTGAAGAAATTGCTATTATGAAGAGAAGACCATTATTTCATGAACGTCTCTCAAGATTTGAAGTATGAAGTCAATGCCAAATATCGGTCCGAGAAAGGTCTCAAATCGTGAAGAGAGTTATGCCAAGATATGACCTTTATGAGGTCCCGAGAAGCAGTTTTAAAAGATTTTTTCCTTTAGCTAACTATTGATTAAATCGTCCCACTTTATTTCAGCCTAAATATCTATCAAAATAAGTCAACAATGCATCCTCGTGATCATTCAAGACAACAATAAAATATAAGAGATACACCTAGGAATAAGGGAGTCTATGTGAATAATTTGGCCACATGAATTTGTGTTAGTTTCCTAACTTATAATAACAATGATCTCGTTTTTAAGCTTGGTATGGGGAACGTGAAACTTGAGGGTGATAAACATTCATGACATTCCAAAACCCCAATGTAAGTTTTTTATCTCTTTACTTGTTTTCTTCCTTTGAATATTTTCTAATTTTCTATCTCTTTAATATCTTGTGTTTAATAAAGGCGAAGGTGGATTGGTTATGATGGAAAATGTAAAACGTGCTTTGTAATTAATGCATTGCATGAGGGCATTGCAATGGTCAAGTGTAGGGGATTTAATAAGTGTAAAAACACTTATCCTTTTACCACTTAATTATAATAATAACCAAGCCAAAACGTGTATTTTATGTCGTAAATGTCGGAATTATGCGTGGTTTGTGTTTTTGTTGTGATTTAGGACCAAAATGTGAAAAGGGAAGAAAACACGGGCTATCACGAGCTTTTATCAAAGAAAACGAGAAAAGACGAAGTCAAAAGATCAAGAGTGCAAAAAGAACGGAAGTCCAAGTCCTATTCTGAAGATTTATCGAAGAAAAAGTCTAAAGATGGAAGTTTAATGAAGTCGAAGAACCAAGTCTAATTATAGAAGAAAATTATAACACGAGTTCAATTTATATTGACAAATCCCGAGACAACGTCGAGAAAGACAAAGAAATTAAATCGAGTCGAGACGAGAAGAAAGAAAGAAGGAAGCATAAACACTTAGCCTACCCACCTCCTATATATACCCTCCTAATGTGTCATTAGGAGGGTGTTAGTTAGTTAGTTAGTTCATTTTTTTAGTCTTCATTTTCATTTTTCTAGTTTTAATTTTGAGAGAGAGAAAGTGTTTAACTTTCTCTCACTAGGAACTTCATCTTTTATCTTCCCTTCTTGTTTTAATCTAATCTTTACTTTTTAAAACATAATCTTGTTTTAGTATCATCTTATTCTACCTTTCTTGTTATTCATTTTGATCTTGATTCGTGATAATCTTTGATTTTGTTTCATCTTGATGTTTATGTGATTAAAAAGTTTATCTTTTTATTCATATCTAAGTTTTTATACAACTTGATCTTTGAGCTTATCATGCTTATTGGCTTATTTTGTATTTAGCTTATTTACTTTTAAGTTTTCTTAAAAGTTTCGTCTTTTTAAGGTTTGCTTTAAAAGTTGCTTATTTAGTGTTTTGAAAAAGTTTTTATTTGTGCTAATTAGCTCTTTTCATTATAAATTTAGTATAGTTTCGGATTGTGCTTATAAAAAAATAGTGCTTATTTGTTGCTTATTAAGTTTACCTTCCATCGGAAAGGAAACTCTTTTCCGACAGGTGATTCGGATACCTTCATCCGATTAGGGCTTTGGATTCCGACAATTATTCCGATCTGTGTATCGGAAAAGGGTTTTGGATTCCGACGGTTATTCCGATCGGGATTCCGATAGCAGTGATCATTCTATTATTCCGATATAGTTTGTTTTCCGATAGTGTGATTCCGATAACTCTCGATTTTCATTATTCCGATACTATCCCTAATATTTCGACAGGATTTCCTTGGATATATTCCGACGAAGCATTCCGATGGTTGTATTCCAATTGTATTCCGATAGTGCTATTCCGATGGGATTCCGATCATGGACATTCCGACGGGTT
Source organism: Glebionis coronaria (assembly GCA_025667525.1). Classification (NCBI taxonomy): domain Eukaryota; kingdom Viridiplantae; phylum Streptophyta; class Magnoliopsida; order Asterales; family Asteraceae; genus Glebionis; species Glebionis coronaria. The sequence continues at coordinate 384,907,991 of CM046874.1, forward strand.
TAAGTCTTTGTTTTTACAAAGTTTTAAGTTCTAAATTTACATTTTAAGTTTTTAATCATTTATTTTTTAACTCGTAATTTTTAGTTTAACTTTTTAAAGCTTTTTACTCAACGACATTCTCATATTTGTTTTTAGTTTAAAATAGATAATTAGACCACTTTATTATCCACCAAGAACGACTGAGTCGCACTTTCAACTGATAATTAATTCGAAAAGACTGGAATAACGAAATCTAATTTTATACTTGGAAATTCCCTGTATCAAATGGAAAAAAAAGAGGACAAGATAAATAAATTTAATTGCAATAAATAATGTTGTACGATTTGAAAAGTTACTTAGCCTCCAGCACAAGATCGTTTAAAATTTGTTCGGTATTAATTAGAGTTCATAGCCAAGGCATAACTTATTGAAGCGGGATGCGAAGATTGGTGAGTCCAAAAAGGCCGTAACAAGGCATGAGGGCTACATTTTGTTGCTAAAGATCTATATTGATGTGAAGAATCATTTATCAAAAATCAATATGAAGGATCGAGACACACGACGAAAAGCAAATACTCCCCTAAAGATCATGGAGAAGTCTATCCAAAAAGGCCCTAACAAGGTATGAGGATAAATAGACGCAAGTCCTAAAAGGAGGCGGATCATTGTATATCAAATTCCAAAATAAATATTGGAGAAAAATGAAGAAGTCGTGGTCCAAATATGAAGAATCTCTCAAAAAACTTCAAGTGAAGAAATTCCTATTATGAAGAGAAGACCATAATTTCAAGAACGTCTCTCAAGATTCGAAGTATGAAGTCGCTGCCAAATATCGGTCCGAGAAAGGTCTCAAATCGTGAAGCGAGTTATGCCAAGATATGAACTTTAAGAGGTCCCGAGAAGCAGTTTTAAAAGATTTTGTCCTTTAGCTAACTATTGCTTAAATCATCCCACTTTATTTTCAGCCTAATAAACTATCGAAATAAGTCAGACAATGTATCCTCGTGATCATTCAAGACAATATTAAAATATAAGAGATACACCTAGGAATAAGGGAGTATAAGTAAATAATTGGGCCACATGAGTTTGTGTTAGTTTGCTAACTTATAATAACAATGATCTCGTTTTTAAGCTTGGTTTGGGGAACGTGAAACTTGAGGGTGATAAACATTCATGACAACCAAAACCCCAATGTAAGTCTTTGATTTCTTTACTTGTTTTGAATATATTTCTATCTTTTTAATAAAGGCCAAGGTGGGTTATTTATGATGAAAAATGTAAACCGTGCTTTGAAATTAATGCATTGCATGAGGGCCTTGCAATGGTCAAGTGTAGGGGATTTAGTAAGTGTGAAAACACTTATCCTTTTACCACTTATTTCCAATAATAACAAGACCAAAACGTGTATTTTATGTCGTAAAAGTCAGAATTATGCGTGGTTTGTGTTTTTATTGTGTTTCAGGATAAAATATGAAAAAGGGAGAAAACACGGGCTATCACGAGTTTTTATCGAAGAAAACGAGAAAAGACGAAGTCAAAAGATCAAAAGCGCAAAAAGAAAGGAAGTCCAAGGCCTATTCTGAAGATTTATCGAAGAAAAAGTCTAAAGACGTAAGTTTAATGAAGTCGAAGAACCAAGTCTAATTATAGAATAAAATTATAAGACGAGTTCAATTTATATCGACAAATCCCGAGATGACGTCGAGAAAGACAAAGAATTTAAATCGAGTCGAGACGAGAAGAAAGAAAAAGGAAGCAACACATGCACATCCCCACCTCCTATATATACCCTCCTAATGTGTCATTAGGATGGTGTTAGTTAGTTAATTAGTTCAATTTTCATTTTGTAGTTTTAGAGAGAGAAAGTGTTTAACTTTCTTTCACTAGGAACTTCATCTTTTATCTTCCTTTCTTGTTTTAATCTAATCTTTACTTTTAAAAGCTTAATCTTGTTTTAATCTTAATCTTCTTCTACCTTTCTTTATTTTTGATTTGAATTTGATTCGTGATAATCATTGATTTTGTTTCATCTTGATGTTTATGTAATGAAAAAGTTTATCTTTTTATTCATAGCTAAGTTTGTATACAACTTAAGCTTTGAGCTTAACATGCTTATTGGCTTATTTTGTGTTTAGCTTATTTACTTTTTAGTTTTCTTAAAAAGTCTCGTCTTATTAAAGTTTGTTTTAAAAGTTTTGATTCTTTAAAGTTTTGAAAGTTTCTTATTCGTTCTTATTGAGCTCTTTTCATTAGAAATTTGGTAAAGTTTCGGTTTGAGCTTATTAAAAGAAGCTTATTAAGTTTGCTTATTATGAAATACGTACCATCGGAAAAGGGTTTCCCCTTTCTGGCCTTTTATTCCGATACTATATCGGATTAGGGTTTTGGATTCCGATCGTTTTGTCGATCGTGATTCCGACGATAGTGTTGGTTTGTATTCCGATGGTCTTTCCGACGGTGTATTCCGATAGTGTTGTTTTCTGACAGTGTTTATATTCCGATAGTTTTGGGTTACCATTATTCCGATAGTTTCTTTCTCTTACATTCTGATAGACTTGTATTCCGATATAGTTATTCCGATACTTTGGTTGATATTCCGACAAAATTTACTTTGATACATTCCGACGGTTTTATTCCAAAGCTATTCCGACGGGATTCCGATATTTGACATTTTGATGGTTTAAGTTTTTTTTATTTTTATAAAGTTTAAGTTTTAAGTTTACTTTCAAGTTATTAATCATTTATTTTTAAATCGAAATTTTCAGTTTAATTATTAAAGCTTTTATTTTTACACAACGACACTTTAATCTTTGCTTTTAGTTAAAATAGATAATCAAACCATTTTCTTTTCCACCAAGAACGACTGAGTCGCACTCTTAACTAGTAATCAATTTGAAAAGACTGGGATTAACGAACAATTTTATACTTGGCTAAAACCTTGTATTAATTGTACTATTTAGAATAGGTATTCGTAGACGATGTACTCTAGATTATGTGTAACACCATACCAGACAGGCGGGCTGAGCTCTGTCTTGGATTGGTTGTACATTTTGTATTGTATTTCTACTCTAGAAATGGCATGTACTCATCATCTTTTGTTATATTCTATACTGTATTATATTTTGAACTTTTAACAGGTTATCCATTTTGTTGTGAAGTCTATGCATGAATTTCTTTTCGTGTATTTATATATATAAAACTTTGCTAACACCTTAAACTAATGATTTCATTTTTGTGTATGATTATAGACAAATGGTAATCACTAGAACGAACCCCAACAATGCCGACGATACCTAAAAGGTCACTGTTGCCCAACTAAGGGAAATGATTGATCAAGGCATCGCAACTGCGATGGCTACCAGCAGAAACATGGACGGTAGCCAAAACTCCAATAATCGCAGGAATAATCAGACCACTAGGGGTTGCTCTTATCCCGACTTTCTGAAGTGTAAGCCTTCGTACTAAAAAGGCAGAGAAGGTGTTGTGGAGCTGATGCAGTGGTTTGAAAGGTTGGAGACTGTGTTCCGCATTAGCGATTGTGCAGACGAGAACAAAGTCATGTTTGCCACCTGCACATTGCTTGATAGTGCTCTTACTTGGTGGAACTCTGTAGTTGCCACTCTTGGACACGATGCTGCCTATGCTCTCAACTGGAATGATCTGAAAGAGAGGATGACAGAGAAGTACTGTCCAAGGGGTGAGATGAAGAAGATTGAGATTGAATTATGGGATCTCAGATGCAAGAACAATGACATCACTAAATACAACCAAAGATTCCAAGAGTTGAATCTAATGTGTACGAGAATGTTTGTTGAGGTGGAAGAAAATATTGAAAAGTATGTTGGTGGACTCCTAGACGTCATTCATGACAGTGTACTTGCATCTCGACCCACTACTGTCGAGAATGCCATTGAGTTCGCTACTGAATTGATCAACAAAAGAGTCCGTACCATGTCTGAAAGGAACACTGAAAACAAGCGGAAGGCAGATGAAAATTTCCGTAATCAGCACCAGCAGCTTCCAAAAAGGCAAAATGCTGGACAGGTTTACAGTGCTACCACCGAAGGAACTAGGCCGTATGTTGGTGCAAAACCCTTGTGCTTAAGATGCAACTATCATCATACCATTGATCGCCCATGTCAGTCCTGCCACAAGTGTGGACAAGTTGGTCATTTTGCCAAAACCTATTGATTCAATGCTGTCACTCAGGTCCGACCCAACCAGAACACCGGGAACTGCAACAATAGGGGCATATACAATACCCGTGGGAACGGGAATGAACAGTAGGGAAACCGCAATACTGACGGAGGGAATGGAAATGGACCTAAGAAGGGAGTTGTGTGCTATGAGTGTTGAGCACCGGGACATGTGAGACCAGGTTTTCCCAAGTTGGCCAACCAGAACAAGAACAGTGGAGGAACTTCGTCAAGAGTGTACGTGGTCGGAAATGCAAAAGCCAACCCCGATTCTAATGTCGTTACTGGTACTTTCCTACTAAACAATCGTTATGCATATGTTTTGTTTGATACTGGAGCAGACCGAAGTTTTATATCCACTGAATTTAGTAATGTACTAGAAGTCGTCCCTTCAATTCTAGATCACCGTTACTCCGTAGAAGTAGCTGACGGTAAAACTGTAGATGTTGACACTATCATTAGAGGTTATACCCTAAATCTTTCTAAACATCCATTCAACATTAACCTTATCCCCATAAACCTTGGTAGTTTTAACGTTATTATTGGTATGGACTGGTTTGTTGATCCCAAACTTAGATCGATTAAGCTTTGTGTATACGAGATTAGATCAAGTACTACACGTAGAGAAACCTTTGCTTATGAATAAAGTAACAAAGTGTTATGCGGAATTAACACTTGATCTAAAACACAAAGATGTTAAACAAACTTTCACTTGTATTAGAATAATCGAACTTGATTACAATGAAAGAGGTTTAACTTGCGAATACTTATGAAAACTTATATATAACTTTAACCTAAAAGACCTTCTTTTATAGATCAAGAAGTCTTGTACAATAAGCTACGAATCAACTATTCTAGGTAAAGATAATAATAGAAAATACAATGTCGAGCTTATCTTTACCATACATAAATAAAGAAACAAATAAACAAAAAGATTCGCATGAAGATATTCCATCAGTGTCAATCTTCAAGGCTGTCAGCGTTGACTTCTTCAATGTCAACGCTTGGCTGTCAGCGTCCAAAGTCATCTTATCAGCGTTGACATTCTTCTTATCAGCGTCTAGTGAACTGACCCATATTTTATTCCCAACAATCCTCCCCTAAACTTGATATCTATTCCAATGATCAAGTTTCTGAATAAAAACTTAAGACTTAGGAGGAATCTTGCAAAAACTTCTTATGTTGGTGATAAACATATCTAATCAAGTCCTTGGCCACGTCACTAGTATAATCAATCTCCAAGGGTGTCTCTAGCATCTTCTCCAACACTTCTTTGGACAAGAAATAGTCAGCATCCACAAGTAGATACTCTGAAAACTTTGTAGAGCTCAAATGAAATACACCACAAGTAGAATAAAGCCTCCAATGAATATTACTGAGATCATCTTCAAGATCCTTCCATATGGCAGGATCTGCTTCTCTTGGACCACACAAAGTCAAAAATGTGTTCCAAAGTCTTATTCCATTTGCTGAAGTAGGTGCTTCAGCTGTATACTTGGCCTCTATTAATCTCCATAGATGCACCAAGTCTTCTCTGTCTATGCTTGCAAAGATAGAAATGACTGAAGTAAAAGTATGTACCTCCTTTCCAAATCTGCCAATCTTCCAAAATCCACACTCATCTTCATCAAAACTGATGATTGGATTTCTGTCATCTAGAGGTACTACATTAACCAAATCTGAAGCTTCCAATGGAGAAAGCTTGAGATGCTTCCTTATGACTCCTTCAGTTGGAAAATACACATCCATATCTTTAGGGAATTGGAAAGGATCTCCTTTCTTTACTGGTCTTTGAGCAATCCTCATCTCCTTTTGAATCTGCATTTCCTCAGCAAGCTCTTGTTTCCTTTCTTCTGAAAGAAACTGATAGACATTATTTTCTTGCACACTCCTCCAAATAGGATGTGCCCTATACTCTAACTCCTCAAAAGATAAAGCCAGCAACTTCTTGGATGTCCAGTTAGGTTGATGACATCTAAGCAACTTGTAGTACAACTGCCTTCTATCTCTTTTGAGCCAGGTCTTGACCTCTTGTGCATTAAACCTCATAATCACCTTTATGTCATCTTGTACCCTGAGAAGAACTTCCAACCCCCAAATTTGATCTGACAAACTCATCCCTGGGTTGTCCATAACCTTGTCTTCCCAAGCATGGTACATTCTGGTGATTTCTGGTAGGTCCCAATCAATCTGATTCTTCAAATCACTCAACCTTTCCTTTGCTAACTCATCCCCATATTCAAGTCTTTCTTGATCTTCAATAATTTGGACACTTGAATCTGAGCTATCATCTTCTTTTCCATCACCACTTTCTTCCTCACTCTCAGAAACAACAAATGGTGATCTACCACTCCTCTTCAAATCTCTTTCCAAAAGTTGTGCAGCCAACTGTTCATCAAATGCAATTTGTGCTGCATCTTTCTTTGGAACATCTTCTTCAACCAATTTTCCTTTACCTTTGTCTTTTGGATCAATAATAGGTAAAGTAGAAAAAGAAACCTGTGTGGACACATCTTTGATGATTGTTGATGACTGGAATACATCAACACCACCTGCAACTTTATCAGCGTTCAAGTTACCTCTATCAGCGCCACGATTACCTTTGTCAGCGCTGGATGTGTCAGCGTTCAAACCTGTATCAGCGCCCATTGTTTCTTTGAAAGATCCTTCCAAGTTTAATGGTGTCACCTTGGATGTATCAATAACTGGGTGCTTCTTCAAGTTGGTGAGTGCTTCAGCAACCTGTAAAGATTCACTAAATTGTGAACTCTTCTCTGAACTCTTCTCACTAGCTGTATGAATCAGCTCATCCTCTTCATCCTCTTCATCCTCCCCTTTGGAAGATTCCTCCATTAGACTCATGCTACTTGGATTCTCCAAAACAGTTACCCGCTCCCTCAATACTTGGAGTTCACGGCCCTGTTTGTTGACAGTTTGTACAAGGCTAACATTTTGCTTTTGCAAGCTAATGACAGCAGCCGTCAATTCAGTCAATGTCATAGGTTCCAATCTGCCCTCAGCTAGAATGGGGATTTGACCTCCCAAAATAGAATCATGGGGCGTGGATGAGGTCTTAAGGATGTTGGGACTGTCTTGACCAGCATCTAAGCCTGTGTCAATAGCCCCAGCCTCATCCATGTCACCAGCCACACTTGTGGAGGTGGTTCTCTCTGCTACAAGGCTAGGACCACTAGAGGAGAACACTCCAGTAGTCCTTTGGCGTTTATTCAACCTAGATTGTAATGGGGTGGAAGATGAAGTAGATTGTGTGGGTGTTGGTTGGTTAAGGGGTGTTTGGGATTGGTTAGGGATGGTATCAGCGTTGGGATTGGCTGTGTCAGCGCCAACATTTTGAGTGTCAGCGCTGGGTTGGTCAATGTCCATGTGGTCTGGTGAAGGTAATGGTTCATGAATAGGCTCAAGTTGGGGTTCAGGTTCTGGTTGTGGTTGTGGTTGAGCAGCCTGAATTACTTCAAGCATGGGTTGGGTAAGAGGTATGGATCTGTTTGTGGAGCTCATTTTAGCAAAAATGGTTTTCTGTTGTTTAGGGATCTCATAAAAAGTGTCATGATCCCTAGAACAATATTCTTGTAAATCAAAGACCATTTGCAAAAATCTTGGGTAAGCCAAAGTCATTTTACTTCCCTTATTTTTACACATCCCTTCAAAAATCATTTTTGAAAAATTATACTTAAGCCCACGTGTTATACAAACCAAAGCACTTGCAATTGACCTGTTTATTTCATTAAAAGAAGTACATTTTGGACTTAAGCATTGTAAAAGGACATGTATCAAATATTTCCAGTCAGAGGGAAATTCCTGCTTATGATATTTATTTAAAGTGACATCAGCAGGAATAGGATAACCCAATTCCCTAAGACCTTGTTCTATTGTTGCAATGGCAAGGGTAGTCACACCATCAGCGTCATCAAGACGCAAAGCTTGGCGAACCAAGGCTTCAGTGACCACCCATGTTCTTCCATGAACAGTAGATGTTAATGTGGTCACTCCATTAGCTGTTGTGGAACTAGCAGTGTTCCAAAACTGTCTAATGTGTGCGACAGGGACTAATGGTGTATGAGAAAGTGCATACCTTAGAGAGGATGCATTTAAAAATGCCACCATTTGTGAATACTGAGGGAACAAATCATTATCAGCAGTCAAGTAAGCTACCATATTATGTTGGCTCTTGAACTCCAATGTTAAATTCTTTGAGTTGAACTTGGGTGCCATGGTGAAAGATGTTTAGGTTATGTGATATGGGAAAAATCTAGGAGAAAAGTGTTAGACAAGAAAATATGAATACCCAGAATAAAAAGTTTAACCAAATTTATAGGAGAGATGCATGATTTTGATTGGTCAAAAATGAGGCGGTTATATTCAAAGAGCAATGATGAAAATATTGAATCAAATATAACTTATCTCATTTATTAATTAAAAGTAACAACTCCCCAAAATTACGGCCAAAGATTAGTCAAAAATAACAACTGGGTAGGGCCCACTAGGTGTCAACGGTCAAAAATAGCCCATCAGCGCCCAACGGCTATATTTTCTTGTCAGCGTTTGCCTAAAGCCTTGTCAGCGTCACGATTGGACGTAACAGCGTTTGGAGAAAAACTTGTCAGCGTCTAAAAATAAAAATATTTAAAAAGAAAAAGACCTTAACAAAGTAATTTATCCTAAGGGAAATATCTTACAAGTTGATAATAATTACTGGGCGGCAAGCACTGTCCATTTATGCACACTTGCTTAAGCAAGATAGACACAAATGTCCTCTAGAGTCCCTTGCTAACCAAAATACTTACCAACAAAGTTATTTCACAAAATTCTTTGTAACTCCCAGGTAAACCCATAACAAAACTATTCCCAAGTCTCCCATCAGACCACAACCAATTCTAGGCCAAAAATGTCTTGGCAGCATGCATAGTTTATCAACTTTGCATGCTACAGTGCCTCATGGTTTAGTAAAACTAACCCATACTCACCTGTGGACACAATCTAGAATTGTGATGAGAGTATTATAAGAATACCCAAGAGTCCTAAAGGTTCCTTAAACCTCCCCTCAAACTATGATACATGAGTTCTCAAAATATATATGAACATTAAAAATTTATGTCAAGATAGGAATAGAAATATTCCAACCATCATCCATAAACAAAAACATGTCCAAATAGCTCTTCAAAGATCCATAAGCAACTCTGTATCCAATGGCATAAAGCTACCACCTACCTACACATTTAGATGAAAACCACAAAACTAACATTTGTTGCTGACAGCGCCCCGACAACACTTATCAGCGTTGAAGGAACTCTTGTCAGCGTTAGACAATAATATCTCTAACAACGGCAAAATAACACTTGACAGCGTTACATTTACCTTTGTCAGTGTTAGAAAAATAAAGTGGAAAAATCTAAATCATCACAAAGACCAATAACAATGCATTATCCTGTACATACTTTTATAAAAAGGTTCCAAAACACATATTAAGTGAGATTAACCATTCCAATATTTGTTACCAAATATTGAAATCTTCCAGCATCAAAAGGTTTAGTTAATAAATCAGCCACATTATCTTCTGTGGCTACCCTATCTGGTTGTATTAAACCTTTCTCAAAGCAATCTCTTATAAAATGATGCCTAATTTCTATGTGTTTGGTTTTAGAATGATGTACAGGATTTTTAATAATGCATAAAGTACTGTTATTGTCTACAAAAATCTTGGTATGCATAAAATTATACCCATAATCCAACAGCTGGTTCTGAATCCATAAGACTTGGCCACAACATACTGCTGCAGCCACATATTCTGCTTCAGTTGTAGAATTAGCCACCACTGTTTGTTTCTTGCATTGCCAAGATATTAATCTGCTCCCAAGAAATTGACATCCACCAGTTGTGGATTTCCTATCAAACTTGTCACCACCATAGTCACTGTCTGAATATGCAATAAGATCCAATGGAGAATCTTTTGGGTACCACAAGCCAAGATCTGGATAACATCTTAGGTACCTAAAAATCCTTTTCACAGCAAAAAGGTGACATTCTTTGGGAGTCACTTGATGGCGTGCACATGCACACACAGCAAACATGATGTCAGGTCTTGAAGCTGTAAGATACATCAATGAACCAATCATTGATCTATAGTGCCTAACATCCACATCCTTTCCAGCTCCAATTTTTCCCCAAGGGTGTTCCCTATCCATAGGAGTGGAAGCATCCTTTTCATGTGGAGAAAAACCATATTTCTTCAAGATTTCAGCTACATACTTGTCTTGGGAGATGAAGATACCATCTTCTTTCTGCTGAACTTGCAATCCTAGAAAGAAGTTCATCTCACCCATTGCACTCATCTTGAATTTATCTGTCATGAGCTTGGAAAAGTCCTCACTCATTTTTGGATCAGTAGACCCAAAAATGATGTCATCAACATAGACCTGCACAAGCAACACATGTTTTCCTTTCTTCTTTGTAAATAGTGTCTGGTCTATGGTGCCCCTCTTGAATCCATTGTCCACCAAATATGTAGACAAGGTACCATACCATGCTCTAGGGGCTTGATGAAGTCCATACATTGCTTTCTTCACTCTATAGACCTTGTCTGGATTTTCAAGATCTTCAAAACCAGGAGGTTGCATAACGTATACCTCCTCAACAATTGTCCCATAGAGGAAAGCACTCTTCACATCCATTTGCTAAACAGTAAAATTCATACAAGAGGCATAAGCTAGAAAAATTCTTATAGCTTCAATTCGTGCAACTGGTGCAAAAACTTCTTCATAATCTATACCTTCCTCTTGTGTATATCCCTGAGCTACCAAACGTGCCTTGTTTCTGACCACAATTCCCCTTTCATCTTTCTTGTTCCTGAGAACCCATCTTGTCCCAATTGGTCTCACATATCTAGGACAATCAACCAGCTCCCAAACATCTTGTATAGCAAATTGGTGAAGCTCATCCTGCATTGCTTCCACCCAACTAGGTTCTTTGAGAGCATCAAAAATTTTCTTGGGTTCTTCCTGTGACAGAAAACAGGCAAACAAACATGCTTGTACAAGAGGGGTATCAACCTTCTTGTGTATATTGGCAATAAATCCACCAAGACTTTGATGGGATCTTCTTGTCTGAACTGGAGCCATAACATCACCAATGATCTGAGATGTGGGGTGATCCTTTGCTGTGGAAGTGAGAACTCCTCCTTCAAAGAGTCTGGTGTCCTCAACTTCACGCTCCATGTTGCCAATATCTTCTTCATCAGACTCTCTTTGATCAACATGAATCTCTTCATGGACATTGGAAGGTCCACCTTGTTCAAAATGGGAAGAGAAAAGCTGTGTAAAGGTGTCACCAAAGTCTGATCCTTGTTTGTCAGCGCTTGGGCTAACAGCGCTTGAACTGTTGTTGTCAGCGTCTAAGCCATCAGCGTCTGAATTGGTCTTGTCAGCGCTTGATTTCCCTTTGTCAGCGCCTGAAGAACCATGCATGTTTGTATTTGGTGGTATTTGGAAACCACCATTATCTTTTCTAGCAGCAGCAGCAGCAGTAGAATACTCATCTGTCCATATAGGAAGTGTAACATATTCTTGTGTGGGAGATGACTCAACTGCTGGTGGTCCATCCTCCTTAGCAACCTGTATACCTGAAACAGTACCAATTCTGTTTTCCAAAACACTTGAAGTTACCTTCACAATGTCTGGATCAGTAACAGGCATATAATTTAAAGCTCTAGATAAAGGTTCTAAGTCAAACAACCAATTTGGACCACTTTCAGGATCACTAGGTTTACTCTCTAAAAACCTAACATGTACTTTTTCAAGTATACGTTTTTCCTTTTTAATGTAAACCCTATATCCTTTGCTCTGCACTGAATAACCCATGAAGTAGCCTTCATCACCTTTAGAATCAAATTTACCTAGGGCTTCACTAGTTTCTAAAACAACTACATGACAACCAAAAGGCTTGAGAAATCCAATATTTGGCTTCCTTCCCCAAAGTAATTCATAAGGTGTCTTATTATGTATTTTGTTGACCAATGCCCTATTTTGAACATAACAAGCTGTGTTAACAGCTTCAGCCCAAAAGGCTATAGGAAAGTGGGCATCAGCCAACATGGTTCTGGCTGCTTCAATAAGGGTTCTATTCTTCCTTTCAGCAACCCCATTTTGCTGTGGGGTTCTAGCTATGCTAAACTGCCTAGTAATCCCTTTCTTGGCACAAAAATCATCTAACAACTGATTTCTAAACTCACCCCCATTGTCACTTCTAATAATTTTGACCTCATTACCATTTTTCTTTTCAATTTGGGTAATGAAATTAATCAGACTTTGGGCAGTTTCACTTTTCTTGGCTAAAAAGAAAGTCCATGTAAACCTGGAAAAATCATCAGTGATAACAAAACAATATGATTTACCCTTCAAACTTTCTATATTAGTTGGACCAAAGAGGTCCATATGCAATAAGTGAAGTGGTTTAGAACTAGAGTGCACCTGTTTAGACCTGAATGAGACCTTGTGCTGCTTGCCCTTAAGACATGCAACACAAGTGTGGTCATTGTGGAAAGCCTTTTCAGGCAAACCATCAACTAAACCAAGCCTCACAAGTCTATTGATATTCTTAAAGTTTATGTGCCCTAATCTCCTGTGCCAAAGATTACTTTCATCTACTGAGGCTTTAGCATAAAGACATGACATCATTTTATTATTTACCTTAATTCCATTAAGATTCACATTATATATGTCTTTATGCCTTGGTGTTCTAAAATCTATGTATTTTTCCTCAGGGAGCTTATAATCTTTGCTTAACACCAAGCACTCAGTATCTGTGAAAAGAACCTTATTTTTGTTATCACAGACTTGTGATACACTAAACAAATTATAATCCAGTTCTTTTACCAAGAAGACATTCTCAAACCGTAGATTGTTGGTGACAAGGGTTCCTTTTCCAGTGATGATGCCGTAGCCCCCTCCAAAGTATACCTTATCACCATCTTGAATAGGAGTGAAGTTTGTCAGATAGTCTTCCTTTCCTGTCATGTGCCTTGAGCATCCACTATCCCAGTATCCATAATCATTGATCTTCTTCTGAATGCCCTGCACATAAAGAAAACACATTAGTTTTCTTTGGGAACCCAAGCCTTGGAAGACTTGGATTCATCTGGTTGTTCAACAAGAACAGACTTGGTTCTCATAACAACCCCATTTTCATCCCTTTTTGAATGAAATTCCCAGTTAACCCCAATTGGTGTTGACATTGCTTTTGAAATATAATGAAACCTGTTGCATGTCATAGAAACACCAGTAGAATTAGAGTTTTGGTCTTGTTTTGGTCTCCATGTTAAGCTAATAGAAGCTTTAGACCTATTTCCCTGTGGCTGCAAATACCTAGGTTTGGTAGTATGTCTGTCAGCGCTGAAATTGCTCTTGTCAGCGCCCCGATTGCCTTTATCAGCGTTGAACCTAGGGTTTGCTACAGGAACCCATTGCCTATTGGACCAAGTGTTTGACTTTTGGAAAGGTCTTAGGCCTTGTGTGTTAGACCCTCTAGAAAAGAATGGGGCTGGTCTAACAACTTGTGAACTTTTGTTCACAAAGGTATTGGGTCTGACAGTGTTTGACCTATGTTGACTTTTGTCAGCGCTGAAATGGTTCCTATCAGTGTTGACATTGGAAGCGTTGACACATTTGTATGCTAAATGTGAGAAGCTACCACATGTGTAACAATCTTTTCTAGACATAGTCTTAGGTCTAGAAGCAAAGAAGCCTGTTCCTTGGTTACTAACTTGGCTTTTTGGTGACCTAGTATTCCTATACATCTCTGCATACTTAACACTAGGTTTTCTAACAGTTTGTGGGCCAAGGTCAACAGCTTTGCCAGTGGTAGGGTGTGTGATTTTAATAGGTTTAGGATCATTGGACTCCACAATTGGTATCATGATTGGTGTGGGCTCATTTGGACTTTCACACAACAACCCTCCCTTAACAAACAAGGTGTGGTTAGCTTTCTTCCACTCATCTAGGTCAGTCAGTTTTTGCTTGTATTCCTCAACTGGGGAAGTCACTCTAGGTGGAGGAATAAATTCCTTCTCTTGAAGTTCTGGCAAGCCAGTCCAAGATAAGTCCTTTGATTGGACACCATATAAATCCCCAGCTGGTGGTGGAACACCAGTATAATCTTTCATCCCAATCCCACTCATATCCTTAGAGTCTCTTTGTTTACTAACACACTCTCCTAGGGATTGTGTGGCCTTATCAAATCTCTGGATTTTAAGACTCACATTATCTTTATTTTTGTTAGCCTCCTCTAACTGAGCTATCAAATCAAGATTAACCCTGTTTACTATATCTTGAACATCTTTACTTTGATGTAACTCATGTTTTAAGATATTTATTTGATCCTTTAAATCAAACTCCATTTTCTTATACTCAGCTACTGTCTTTTCTGTTTGGGTAAGAGCAATTTGATAATTAGATACTTTGCATCTTTCAGTACTTGCCTCATCTAATAATTTTACTATCTCTTGATTTAGTTTTTCAGTATTTAAACGACAACCCTTAGAACAGAAAGCATCATCATATACCTCATTATCTGATGAAGAGGAGGAGTGTGCCATGAGAGCATATTCAACATGCTCTTCTTTAACTTCAGCAATCAAAGCTCTGTCCTCTTCCTCATCCTTAGCCATAAAGTTCCAGCTCCAGTCCCATCCTCCAACACCATCAATTTGTTGAACAGCAACCATGGCCTTGGGATCTTGGCTCTTAACCATTTGGCTTGAAGGCTTACCAGCATCAGATCTTCTTGGAGATCTACATTCCCTCATAAAGTGCCCCATCCTATGACAGTTGTAGCATTCAACCTTGGACTTGTCAAAGCCAGCAACATCCTTAGCATTAAAGGTCATCTTCTTCTTGA
Organism: Glebionis coronaria; assembly: GCA_025667525.1. Lineage (NCBI taxonomy): Eukaryota > Viridiplantae > Streptophyta > Magnoliopsida > Asterales > Asteraceae > Glebionis > Glebionis coronaria. Next base: position 384,923,074 of record CM046874.1, read on the forward strand.
ACCTTTTATTAAACATGTTTGCTCTTAAACTTACAAGAGCCATAGTCCACTTTATGTCCATCTCTTCCAATTGTTCATCACTTATCTGCTCAAGATCTTCATATGTAATCCTTGAATCACTGGGCAAAGAAGCAATGAATGCACACACAGTATCTAGATCTAAACCAGCAGGTTTAATTCTATCAGCGCCAAAGTTGTGTGTGACAGCGCTTGAGTATAAAGCGTTGACAGGATATGATCCAGCGCTGACAGACTGAGATCCAGCGCTGACACATTGAGATCCAGTGGCTGGATGTCCATAGAAGTTCATGGAATCAAATTGGCCTTCACTTTGTGAGAAGAAGGCCATGTTACTACTGGAAGATTTATTATCACTATCCAATTGCCATTCATTCTCCAACAGTCTCAGTTTGTTGAAGATGTCATCAAACCTGGAGGTCTTGTGGGTGTTATTGACAAGAATGGATCTTGTCTCAATCTTCCATACATCACCAAGGCTCTTGAGAAAAGTAGCATTCAATTCAGGGTCATCAATCTGTGTTCCCATGAAGGAAACTTGACTTGTGATGTCAAGCAGTCTACTTCTCACACTGCTGAGATTCTCATTGGGTTGAGCTTTAAAGACAGCATACTCATGCAAGAGTTGCTTCTTCTTTTCTTCTTTTGTGTCAGCATTGCCACCATGTGCTACTTCAAGAGCTTCCCAAAGCTCTTTTGCAGACTCAAAGCGTTTGTATTTGTGCTGATTCTCATGACCTAGGGCGTGTTTCATGATGTTCAAGATTTTCATGTCCACCCTCTTCTTGGCTATATCTTCAACAGATACAGCTCTTCCATCTCCAGGCTTTTCCTTCTTATCAGCTTCAGGACAATTAGGAACAGCTGTCCTTGTGGCAATAGCAGCAGCAATCTTTTGTGCTTTGTCGAATGTGTTCCCATATTCAACAATCTCCCAAAGAGTGTAGTCATGAATAGATATATATTGCTCAAAATTGGACTTCCAAAGCTCGAAGTTCCTGGCATCAAACATGGGAATTTTGATACTAGGATTTGTGGAGTTGTTTTGTAGCAAAGCAGCAGGTTGATCTGTGCCAGACATGATGTTTTTAGGGTTTTGAGAATTTTAGGGTTTTTAGGGTTTTTGGTGTTTTAGGGTTCTTGCGTTACTTAAAGATCAAAAGTTTCTCAACAAGCTCTGATACCACTTGTTGATCCCAAACTTAGATCGATTAAGCTTTGTGTATACGAGATTAGATCAAGTACTACACGTAGAGAAACCTTTGCTTATGAATAAAGTAACAAAGTGTTATGCGGAATTAACACTTGATCTAAAACACAAAGATGTTAAACAAACTTTCACTTTTATTAGAATAATCGAACTTGATTACAATGAAAGAGGTTTAACTTGCGAATACTTATGAAAACTTATATATAACTTTAACCTAAAAGACCTTCTTTTATAGATCAAGAAGTCTTGTACAATAAGCTACGAATCAACTATTCTAGGTAAAGATAATAATAGAAAATACAATGTCGAGCTTATCTTTACCATACATAAATAAAGAAACAAATAAACAAAAAGATTCGCATGAAGATATTCCATCAGTGTCAATCTTCAAGGCTGTCAGCGTTGACTTCTTCAATGTCAACGCTTGGCTGTCAGCGTCCAAAGTCATCTTATCAGCGTTGACATTCTTCTTATCAGCGTCTAGTGAACTGACCCATATTTTATTCCCAACATGGTTAGCAAAATACCGCATAGTCATTGTTTGTGATGAAAAACTAGTCCGTACTCCGTAGGGAAACGAAACTTTAATCATTTGAGGAGATGGTAACACCAACCTTACTGACACTAGACTTAGTGTTATCTCTTGTATTAAAGCCCATAAATTTTTGTTGAGAGGATGTCCTATCTTCTTGGCCCATATTTCTCGAACAAATGAGGAGGACAAACCCGAGAAGAAACAAATCAAGGGCGTACCTATCATCCAAGATTTTCCCGAGGTCTTTCCTGATGAGTTTCCCGGCTTACCACCGACCCGACAAGTGGAATTTCAAATCGATTTGATTCCCGGAGTTGCACCTATAGCTAAAGCTCCATACCGGTTGGCACCATCAGAAATGAAAAAGCTAGTTGAACAACTTTAGGAACTATCTGACAAAGGATTTATCCGACCCAATTCCTCGCCATGGGGAGCTCCTGTGTTATTTATCAAAAAGAAAGATTGTTCTTTTCGAATGTGCATCGACTAAAGGGAACTGAATAAGTTAACTGTGAAGAATTGTTATCCGCTTCCTCGCATTGACGACCTATTTAACCAACTGCAAGGGTCAAGTGTGTATTCAAAGATTGACTTGAGATCTGGATACCATCAACTAAGGGTAAGGGAGGAAGATATTCCAAAAAAAAAATCAGAACCCGTTACGGTCATTACAAAATCCAGGTTATGCCATTTGGGTTGACCAATGCACCAGCCATTTTCATGGATCTTATGAATCGTGTGCGTAGACCCTACCTGGATAAATTCGTGATAGTTTTCATTGACGATATACACATTTATTCCAAGAACGCACAAGAACACGGGGAACACCTTGCACAAGTACTAAAGGTACTCAAGGAGGAACAACTCTATGCTAAATTCTCCAAATATGAATTATGGATTCCCAGAGTGCAATTCCTCGGTCATGTCATCGATTGTGACGATATTCACGTAGATCCAGCAAAGGTTGAATCTGTCAAAGATTAGGTATCACCTAAGTCGCCGACAGAGATCCGCCAATTTCTAGGCCTTGTCGGATATTACCGTATATTTATCAAACATTTCTCCAAAATAGCCAAGCCAATGACCAAACTCAAACAGAAAGGAATAAAGTTCGATTGGGGAGAGTAGGAAGAATCAGCTTTTCAGCTGATCCAGCAGAAGTTATGTAGTGCACCAATATTAGCCTTGCCAGAAGGAAACGATGACTTCGTTGTATACTGTGATGCCTCACACAAAGGTTTAGGAGCAGTACTGATGCAGAGAATGAAAGTGATGTTGGGAATAAAATGAAGTCAAGACACTTAGACGCTGACAAGAGGAAATTGGACGTTGATAGGAAGAAATCAAGCGTTGTCAAGACAAGCATTGACAGGAAGAAGTCAAGCGTTGATGAGAAGATGTCAAGCACTGATAGGATACTTAGTCTACACGTTTTATGTTTCTAGTAAAGATATGTTCGACAATGTATTTATTATGTTTATCTTTACCTAAAATAGCTGATACGTAGACTCTTGTACAAGGTTCCTTAATCAATAAAAGGAGGCCTTTAGGTTTAGTTCAACATGTGTTTTTCACACATTCATCGTACGCAAGTTCGATTAATCAATCAAAGTGAAAGTTTGGTTAATCTTGTTTGTGTGTTCTTGTTTAAGTATTAATTCCGCATAATACTTAAATTGTTTCATATACAACAAAGTTTCTCTAAGTGTTTAACTTGATTTATTCTCTTTTACACGAGCTAAATTGATCTAAGTTTGGGATCAACAAGTGGTATCAGAGCTTGTTGAGGAACTTTGATCTAAAGAACACAAAAACCCTAAATCGCCAAAAACCCTAATTTTCAAGAAACCCTAAATTCCAGACAACATGTCTACGCCAGAGTTGACCTCCTCCTTAAGCCCTAACATAAAAATCCCCATGCTAGACCCAGACAACTTTGAGCTATGGAAGTTCAGTTTTGAGCAGTACCTTCAAATCCATGACTACACCCTATGGGAAATTATTTAATATGGAAACACATTCGATAAGGCTACCAAGATTCAAGCTGCTATTAATTTAAGATCAACTCCAGGCTTAAGTGAAGCTGATCGAAAAGAATAACCTGGAGATGGGAGATCTATCTCAGCTGAGGACATTGCAAAGAGAAGGAATGACATGAAAACTCTAAGCATCCTCAAACTTTCTTTAGGACAAGCCAATCAGCACAAGTATAGAGGCTATGAGTCTGCCAAAGATCTTTGGGCAGCCCTTCAAGTCACTTATGGTGGTAATGATGATACTTCCTCAGAGAAAAAGAAGCAACTCTTGCATGAGTATGCTGTCTTCAAAGCTCTTTCCAATGAAAAGTTAAGTGGGGTGAGAAGTAGACTTCTTGACATAACAAGCAAGTTGTCATTTATGGGAACAGTGCATGATGATGCTGATATCATCACCACTTTCATTAAAAGTCTTGGTGATGCATGGAAGATTGAAGCAAGGTCTATGATTTCTAATAATACTCACAAAAGTTCCACTTTTGATGACGTCTACAATAAACTGAGGATTGTAGAGAGTGAAATCCTTTTAGATCAAGGAATTAAATCCACCAATGGAAATATGGCCTTCTTCTCACATAGTGAATGTCAATTTGATCAAAGGGAGTCATACATGCACCCCGTTACTGGATCACTATGTGTCAACGTTGGATCAAGCTTTGTCAGCGCTCACATTCAGACGCTGACACATACAATGTTGACTCACCAAGAGTTAAGCCTGCTGGTATTGATCTAGATACAGTGTGTGCATACATTGCTTCATTGCACAATGGTTTAGTGATTACATATGAGGACCTTGAGCAAATTAGTGATGAGCACTTGGAGGAGATGGACATAAAGTGGAATATGGCACTTGCAAGCATAAGGGCCAATAGATGGAATAGGAGATTCAGGAAGAAGATGACTTTTAATGCTAAAGACACTGCTGGGTTTGATAAATCCAAGGTTGAGTGTTACAATTTCTATAGAATGGGTCACTTTAGGAGAGAGTGTAGATCTCCAAGAAGGTCTGATGTTGGGAAGCCTTCAAGCCAAATCATCAAGGTTGAAGATACAAAAGCTATGGTAGCCATGAAAGAGATTGATGGTGTTGGCTGGGACTGGAGCTTTTTGGCCGAAGATGTGGAGGAAAACAAAGCCTTGTTGCAGAAAAGAGGGAAGAGGAGCATATTCACTATGCTCTCATGGCACATTCTTCATCTTCATCAGACAATGAGGTATATGATGATGCATTTTGTTGTAAAGGTTTTCGTTTAAACACTAAAAAACTTAACAAAGAAATTTTAAAGTTAAAATCAAATGTTTTTGATGAAAAATGCAAGTTATCTAACTATCAACTTGCACTTGTTCAAACTGAAAAGACTGTGGCTGAATATAAGAAAATGGAGCTTGACCTAAAAGTTTAAATCAATGTTTTGACTCATGACCTAAATGCTAGTATTGAGGTAAGGGACATCTTGGAGAGATCCAATGGTGTTATACAAGCTAAGTTAGATGAGGCCATCAAAAACAAAGATAATGTGGATCTTAAAATTCAAATATTTGATAAAGCTTCTCAAACCCTAGAAAAATGTGTTAGTGAACAAAGGGATTCTAGGGATATGACTGGGATTGGGATGAAATAGTATGTCGGTGTTCCACCACCTGTTGGGAACTTCTATGGTGTCCTTAGAAAGGATTTGTCTTGGACAAGTATACCAGAACTCCAAGAAGAGGAATTTATTCCTCCACCAAGAGTTCTTACTCCAATAGAGGAATACAAGTAGAAATTGACTGATTTGGACCAGTGGAAGAAGACCAACCCTACTTTGTTTGTTAAAGGTGGCATGCTTAGTGAAATCCCAAATTAGTCAACACCTATAAGAGTGACTAACCCTACTACTGGCAAGACTGTTGACCTTGGCTTAAACGTTGATAGAAAACCTAGTATTAAGTATGCAGTAATGCATAGAAAACCTAGGTCACCAAAAAGTCAAGTTAGTAATAATGGGACAGGTTTCTTTTCATCTAGACCTAGAGTTATGTCTAGAAAAGCTTGATATACTTGTGGAAGTGTTTCACATTTGTCCAGCAAATTTCACAAGTCATTAGACCAGCTCCATTCTTTACTAAAGGGTCTAATACTTATGGACAAAGGCCTTTTCAAAAGACTAATACATGGTCTAACAAACAATGCGTTCGTGTAGCAAACCCTAGGTTTGACGCTGATAAGGGTAATTTCAGCATTGTCAAGAACAATTTTAACGCTGACAGGAATCTTTCCAACACTATTAGACCAAGTAATAACAAATACTTGCAACCAAAGGGAAAGGGGTGTAAAGATTCTTCTAGCTTAACATGGAGACCTAAACAAGACCAAAACCCTAATTCAGATGGGATATCTATGACCTGTAGCAGATTTCACTATCTCTCAAAGGTCATAACTAAACCAATTGGGGTTAACTGGGTGTTTGATCCAAAAAGGGATGAACAAGGGGTTGTCATAAGGAATAGGTTTGTTCTTGTTGAACAACGAAATGAATCCAAGTCTGCTCAGGCTTGGGTTCCCAAAGAAAACTAATTTGTTTTCTTTATGTGCAAGGCATTCAAAAGAAGGTTAATGATTATGGCTATTGGGATAGTGGATGCTCTAGGCACATGACGAGGAAGGAAGATGATTTGACAAACTTTACCCCCATTAAAGATGGTGACAAAGTGTACTTTGGAGGCGGATATGGAACTATCACTGGAAAAGGCACTCTTATCACCAACAATTTGCTTTTTGAAAACATGTTTCTGGTAAAAGAACTCGATTACAATCTGTTTAGTGTATCACAAGTCTATGATAATAAAAATAAGGTTCTTTTCACTCATATTGAATGCTTGGTGTTAAGCAAAGATTTTAAAATACCTGATGAGAAATTCATTGACTATAGAACACCTAGGCATAAGGACATTTATAATGTGAATTTTAATGGAATTAGGATGAATAATAATCTGTCATGTCTATATGCTAAGGCTTTAGTTGATTAGAGTAATCTTTGGCACAGAAGATTAGGGCATATAAATTTTAAGAACATAAATAGACTTGTGAGACATGGTTTAGTTGATGGTTTTCCTGAAAAGTCTTTCCACAATGACCACTCTTGTGTTGCATGCCTTAAAGTCAAACAACACAAAGTCTCCTTTAAGTCTAAACTTGTGCATTCTAGTTCTAAACCACTTCACTTGCTGCATATGGACTTGTTTGGTCCAAATAATATAGAAAGCTTACATGGTAAATCTTATTGTTTTGTCATAACTGATGATTTTTCTAGATTTACTTGGACTTTCTTTTTGGCTTTGAAAAGTGAAACTGTTGATGTTTTGATTAACCTTATTACCCAATTAGAGAAAAAGACTGGGAATATGGTTAAAATTCTTAGAAGTGATAATGGTGGTGAGTTTAGAAATAAGCTGTTAGATGACTTTTGTGCCAAGAAAGGGATTACTAGACAGTTTAGTATAGCTAGAACCCCACAACAAAATGGGGTGGCTGAAAGAAAGAATAGAACACTCATAGAAGCAGCTAGGACAATGTTGGCTGATGCTCACTTTCCCATTGCATTTTGGGTTGAGGCTGTGAATACAGCTTGTTATGTTCAGAATAGGGCATTAATCAACAGATCCATAACAAGACACCTTATGAGCTATTTTGGAGTAGGAAACCTAATATTGGTTTTCTTAAACCCTTTGGTTGTCATGTAGTTGTATTGGACACTAGTGATGCCTTAGGAAAGTTTAGTGCTAAAGGTGATGAAGGCTACTTTATGGGCTATTCTGTGCAGAGTAGAGGATATAGGGTTAACCTTAAGAAATAAAAACGTATACTTGAAAAGGTACATGTTAGGTTTTTAGAAAGTAAACCTAGTGATCCTGAAAGTGGACCAAATTGGTTATTTGACTTGGAACCTCTATCTAGAACCTTAAATTATATGTTTGTTACTAATCCAGACATTGTGAAGGTGACTTCAAATGTTGTGGAAGAACCAGTTGTTGAAATTTCAGGTATACAAGTTGATAAGGAGGTAGGATCACAAGCAGACAAATCAACACCCATACTTGAGTATGTTACCATTCCTATATGGACAGATGCATTTGCTGCTGCTGCTGCTGCTGGAAAGAAAAAAGGTGGTCCACAAGTAACACCAGTTGATGAAAACATGCATGAATCTTCAAGCGCTGACAAAGGAAAATCTGGCGCTGACAGATCAAATTCAGGCGTGGATGGCTCAAACGTTGACAACACCAATTCAGGCGTTGACAACTCTTTTGACCATTTATTCTCTTGTAATGTTTTTGAACAAGGTGAACCTTCAATAGTAAATGAAGATGTTCATTCAGGTGATGATGGAAGAGAATTTGAAGAAGATATTGGCAACTTGGAGACTAAAATTGAAGACAACACAATTATTGAAGAAGGAGTGCTTATATATACTATCAAGAATCATCCTTCTTCTCTAATTATGGAGGTTTTATTACCAATATTCACAAGAAGGTTGATACCCCTCTTGTTCAAGCATGTTTGTTTGCTTGTTTTCTGTCACAACAGGAACCCAAGAAGATATTTGATGCTATCAAAGAACCAAGTTGGGTGGAAGAAATGCAAGATGAGCTTCACCAATTTACTATTCAAGATGTTTGGGAGCTAGTTGATTGTCCTAGACATGTCAGACCTATAGGGACAAGATGGATTATTAGAAACAAAAAGGATGAGAGAGGGATTGTGGTCAGAAACAAAGCATGTTTAGTTGCTCAAGGCTATACACAAGAGGAAGGGATACACTTTGAGGAGGTTTTTGCACCTGTTGCAAGGATTGAGGCAGTAAGGATTTTCCTAGCCTAAGCTTCTTGCATGGGCTTCACAATCTATCAAATGGATGTGAAGAGTGCTTTTCTTTATGGCACAATTGCAGAGGAGGTTTATGTTATGTAGCCACCTGGTTTTGAAGATTCTGAACATCCAGATAATGTGTATAGAGTGAAGAAAGCAATGTATGGACTTCATCAAGCCCCAAGAGCATGGTATGGCACATTATCCACCTATCTGGTGGAAAATAGATTCAAAAGGGGCACCATAGATCAGGCTTTGTTTACCAATAAGACTGGAAAGGATTTCTTACTTGTTCAGGTCTATGTGGATGATATTATCTTTGGCTCTTCAAGTCCAAAAATGAGTGAAGACTTTTCCAAGCTTATGACAGACAAGTTCAAGATGAGTGTAATGGGAGAGATGAACTTCTTTCTAGGGTTACAAGTTCAGCAGAAAGAAGATGGTATCTTCATCTCTCAAGACAAATATGTAGTAGAAATCTTGAAGAAGTTTGGCTTTTCTCCACATGAAAAATGGGCTAGCACACCCATGGATAGGGAACACCCTTGGGCAAAGGTTGGAGATGGAAAAGAGGTGGATGTCAGGCATTATAGGTCAATGATTGGATCATTGATGTATCTCACAGCTTCTAGACCTGACATTATGTTTGTTGTGTGTGCATGTGCACGTCATCAAGTGACTCCCAAAGAGTGTCATATTCATGTTGTCAAGAGTATTTTTAGGTACCTTAGATGCTATCCCACCTTGGGATTATGGTATCCAAAGGATTCTCCATTGGAGCTTATTGCATATTCAGACAGTGATTATGGGGGTGACAAGTTTGATAGGAAATCCACAACTGGTGGATGCCAATTTCTTGGGAATAGGTTGATATCTTGGCAATGCAAGAAACAAACAGTGGTGGCCAATTCTACAACTGAAGCAGAATATGTAGCTGCAGCTGCTTATTGTGGACAAGTCTTATGGATTCAGAACCAGCTGTTGGATTATGGGTATAATTTCATGCATACCAAGATTTTTGTAGACAATAATAGTACTTTATGCATTATTAAGAATCGTGTACATCATTCTAAAACAAAACACATAGAAATTAGACATCATTTTATAAGAGATTGTTTTGAAAAAGGTTTAATACAACCAGATAGGGTTGACATAGAAGAAAATGTGGCAGATTTATTAACTAAACCTTTTGATACTGGGAGATTTCAATACTTGGTAACAAGTATTGGAATGATCAATCTTACCTAATGTGTGGTTTTGATCTTTTTGTAAAAGTATGTACAGGATATGCATTATTATTGGTCTTTGTAAAAAATTAGATTTTCCACTTTATTTGTCTAACGCTGACAAAGGTTATTTTAACGCTGACAAGTGTTAAATTGACGTTGTCAGCAACATGTTAGTTTTGTGGTTTTTGATCTAATTATGCAGGCGTTTTTAGCATTGTACAAATTGATACAGAGTTCCTTATAGATCCTTGGAGCTTATTTGGATCATGTTCAAATTTATGGATGATGGTTGGAATATTTATATTCCTATTTTGACATAAATTTTTATTGCATGCATTTTCTTTAGCAACTTGTATATCTTATTTTAAGGGGAGGTTTACAAAACCTTTAGGACTTTTTGGGTATTCATATAATACTCTTATCACAATTCTAGATTGTGTCCACTGGTGAGTACGAGTTAGTTTACTAAATTGTGAGGAACTGTAGCATGCAAAGTTGATATACTTTGCACGCTGCCAAGACCTTTTGACCTAGAATTGGATGTGGTCTGTTGGGAGACTTGGGTATAATTTTTATTGGGCTTACCTGGGAAGTTACAAAGGATTTTATAAGATAACTTCACTGTTAAGAACTGTGGTTAGCAAGGGACGCTTGAGGACAATTATGTCTATCTTGCTTAAGCAAGTGTGCATGATTGGACAGTGCTTGTCACCCTATGGTAATTTTCAGTCTATAGGTTATCTTCACTAGGATAAATTACTTTGTTAAGGTCCTTTTTCTTTTTATTATTTTATTTTTTTGGACGTTGACAGTTTTATTTCCAAACATTGTTAGGACCAATTTTGACGTTGACATGGCAAAATCCAACGTTGACAAGAATATAGCCGTTGAGTGTTGATAGGTTATTTTTGACCCTTGATAAACATTGGGTCCTACCTAGTTGTTATTTTTGATGAAAATTTGGGCCGTAATTTTTGGAGTTAGTAACTTTTTATTAATGCACAAGATAAGTTATATATTTTCAAGATTTTAATCATTATGTTTTAAAAATAACTGCCTCATCTTTGATCAATCACATGTTTTCACCTCTCCTATATATTTGGATCATTATTTTGAAACAGGGTAACTGCTTATTCTTGTCTTCCTAAATTTTCATACACATTCATCTTTCATAACATTTATCACAACTTTCTACATCAGTGGCGCCTAAGTTTAAACCAAATGACTCAGAATTGGGGTTCAGAAGTCAGTACAACATGGTTGTCTATTTAGAGGCTGACAATGCTCTGTTTCCCCAATATACTCAGATGGTGCAGTATTTAAATGCATCCCCATTAAGGTATGCACTTTCTCATGCTCCTCTTATCCATGTCACTCATATTAAACAGTTTTGGAATACTCTCACTTCCTTAACGGTTAATAATGTGACTACATTGACTGCTACAGTCCATGGGCTTTCATGGGTGGTTACTGAAGCCTTGGTTCGCCAGGTTTTGCATCTTAATGATGCAGATGGTATAACCACCCTACCCATTGGTGAGCTAGAACAAGGACTTCAAGCTTTGGGTTATCCTTTCCCTGAAGAGGGAACTTTAAACAAATATTCAAAACAGGAATTTCCCCCATCTTGGAAGTACTTGATACATGTCATTCTTCAATGTTTGAGTCCCAAATGTACTGCACACAATGAAATTAACAGATCAATTGGGATTGCCATTGTGTGTATTTCTACTGGGCGAAAATATAATTTTTCTAAAACGATTTTTGATGGCATGTGTCATAACAAGGTTAGCAAGATGACTCTTGCTTGCCTAAGATTTTTGCAAATGGTGTTTGATGAACAAAGGTATTGTACTAGGGATCACAATGATTTTTATAAGATCCATGTAAAAAAGAAAGCAATATTTGGCAAGATGAATACACCACTAAACAGAGACTTACCCCTTACCCAAGCCATGCTTGCTGTTATTGCAGCAGCACAACCTCAACCAAACCCTCTACCACAACCAGACCCATTACCTGCACAATCACCATCATCCCAGCAAATAGATATTGACCAAGAACCCTTCAACGCTTACACGTTAAATGTTGGCATTGAAACTCCAACTCCAAACGCTGACACCCTATTACAACAAACCCAAACACCCCTTAACCTTCAAACTGAAACCCAATCCACATCATCTTCTTCACCCCCAGACTTTAGGATGGAAAAACACCAAAGGACTACTGGAGTGTTCTCCTATAGTGGTCCTAGCCGTGTTGCAGAGAGAACCACCACCACAAGTGTGGTTGGTGACATGGGTGGGGCTAGGACTATTGGTACTAGCTTAGATGGAGGCCAAGCCAGTCCTAACATCATTAAGACCCCATCCATGCCCCTTGACTCTACTTTGGGAGGTCAAATTCCCATTCTAGACGAGGGCATATTGGAATCCTATACCTTGTTGGAATTAACGGCTGTCTGCATTAGCTTGCAAAAGCAAAATGCAGACCTTGTACATACTGTCTCTACACAAGGCCTTGAACTCAAGCAATTGAGGGAGAGGATTGTTATTTTGGAAGGAGCTAACCCTAGGCGTGGAGTGGAGGATTCTTCCAAAGGGGAGGATGAGCAGATACATGTGAGTGACAAAGGCTCGCATGAAGGAGAATCTTTGGGTATAGCAGAAGCTCTAACAGATTAAAAGAGGCAACCAGGTTTTGATGTTTCATTGATTACCCCTACAAATTTGAATTTATCTTTTACTGAGATGATGGAGCAGTTCACAAGGCCAAGCGCTGACAAGAGTAGGTTGAGCGTTAACAAGCAGATTTTTGACGCTGACAAGCTAAGCGCTGATAGGAGTAAGTTAGGCATTGACACACAGGTTTTGGACGTTGATAGAACTGCAGGTATGGTTGATGTATCCCAGTCATCAGCTATCATCAAGGATGTGTCTACACAGGTACCATCATCAGCTTTACCAACCATTGATATATTAGATTAGGGTAAAGGGATCATGGTAGAAACAGCAGTTCCCAAGGATGCAGCCCAAGTAATGTTTGATTCTGTGTTGGCTGCACAACTTGAGAAAGAAGATAGGATGAAGGAGACTGCTATTGAGAGTAAGGATGGCAGTGATGATGAAAGTACAGATTCAAGTGTAATGATTATTGAAGAACCAGAGAGACTTAAATATGGTGATGAGTTGGCAAAGGAAAAGATTGTAGAGTTGAAGAATCAGGTAGATTATGAGATGCCTGAAGTTGCTCAGATGTACTTTGCATGGGAAAATAAGGTAATGGAGAATTCAGACATGACTTTATCAGATCAAATTTGGGGTTTGGAGATTCTACTAAGTGTTCAAAGGGATTGCAAGGTGATTCTGAAGTATAAAGCTAGCAAAGTTCTTTCACAGACTAAGAAGGATAAAAGGGAGCTCTAAAACAAGTTGCTCAGATGTCATCAAACAGGTTGGACTTTTAGGAAGTTGCAAGGATTGTCCTTTGATGAATTGGAATATAAGGCTTATCTTATTTGGCCAAGTGTGCAAGAGCAGAACACTGTCAGACTTCTTTCAGATGAAAGAAAGGAAGAACTTGAAGAAGAGATGCAGATTCAATAGGCGTTAATTGCACCAAGACCTTTGAAGAAGGGAGTTCCACTTGAGTTCCCAAAAAACATGGATAGAGTGAATCCTATTGAAGCTGTTATTAGAAGGAGTATTAAGATATTACCCTTAGAAGCTTCATATATGGTAGAATTGTTACCCTATGATTCCAGAAACCCTATAGTTAGTTATGAGGAAGATGCAAGTGGGTTTTGGATGGTTGGTAGATATAGGAAGAAGGTACACACTTTTACTACTCTTATGTCTTTGTTTGCTAGCCTGGATAGGGAAGACTTGGCAAACCTTTGGAGGTTGATGCAGGCCAAGTATGAGACTGAAGCACCTACTTCAGTCAATGGAATAAAAATTTGGTCAACATTCAAGAGAATGTGTGCACCAGATGAAGAAGATCCAGTTTGGAAGGATCTTGATGATGTCAGTGGACTTCAATGGCCTCTACATTCAGCAGCTGGTGTGTATCATTTGAGTACTACAAAGTTTTCTGAGTATCTTCTTGTGGATGTTGAATATCCTATGTCCAAAGAAGTTTTGAAGAAAATGGTGTCAACACAGCTGGAGATGGATTACACAAGTGACGTTAGCAAAGATTTGATTAGGTTTATTTATTTCCAACTTAATAAGATTTGTAAGAATCCTCCTTGTACTTAGTTTTTATTCAGAAACTTGATTAATAGAGTAGATATTAAGTTTAGGGGAGGATTGTTGGGAATAAAATGAAGCCAAGACACTTAGACGCTGACAAGAGGAAATTGGACGTTGATAGGAAAAAATCAAGCGTTGTCAAGACAAGCGTTGACAGGAAGAAGTCAAGCACTGATAGGATACTTAGTCTACACGTTTTATGTTTCTAGTAAAGATATGTTCGACAATGTATTTCTTATGTTTATCTTTACCTAAAATAGCTTATACGTAGACTCTTGTACAAGGTTCCTTAATCTATAAAAGGAGGCCTTTAGGTTTAATTCAATATGTGTTTTTCACACTTTCATCGTACGTAAGTTCGATTAATCAATCAAAGTGAAAGTTTGGGTTATCTTGTTTGTGTGTTCTTGTTTAAGTATTAATTCCGCATAATACTTGATTTATTCTCTAAGTGTTTAACTTGATTTATTCTCGTTTACACAAGCTAAATTGATCCAAGTTTGGGATCAACAAGTGATCGCCTATGCTTCAAGACAACTGAAGAGGCATGAGAAGAACTACACCAATCATGATCTAGAACTTGGATCCGTAGTATTTGCTCTCAAAATCTGGAGACATTACATATACGGAACGAAGTGCACAGTGCATACTGACCACAAAAGTTTGCAACACATATTGGATCAGAAGGAGCTGAACATGAGACAAGGCCGTTGGATTGAGCTGTTGAGTGACTACGAATGCGAGATCAAATACCACCCTGGTAAAGCAAACGTGGTTGCTGATGCTCTAAGTCGTAAGGAAACGGACCCTCCTATGAGAGTTCGGGCACTAGTTATGACAATCAGTTTGGATCTACCCAAACAGATTTTGGAAGCTCAGACTCAAGCTCAAGTACCTGAAAACCTCGTGAAGGAAGACGTCAGGGGAATGCTCAGAACCGACCTCACTAAGGAGAAGTTAGAGCCAAGAGCAGATGGAACCCTATGCCTTCACGGAAGGAGTTGGTTACCTTGCTATGGAGATTTGAGTAACGTGATCATGCACGAATCTCATAAGTCTAAATATTCTATACATCCCGGATCTGAAAAGATGTATCAGGATATGAAGAAATTATACTTGTGGCCAAATATGAAAGTTGATATCGCCACCTATGTGCAGAAGTGTTTGACATGTTCACGTGTCAAAACTGAACACTAGAGACCGTCGGGTTTACTTGTACAACCCGAGATACCGAAATGGAAGGGGGACAACATCACCATGGATTTTGTCACCAAACTCCCAAAGTCATCTCACGGTTACGATACTATCTGGGTAATCGTCGACCGACTCACCAAGTCCGCTTATTTCCTACCAATTAGGGAAAATGATTCCCTGACAAAACTAGCAAAGACGTACCTGAAGGAGATAGTGACCAAACATGGAATACCAGTCTCAATATTCTGTGATCGAGACGGTAGGTTCACATCAAACTTTTGGAAGGCTTTCCAACGAGCCTTAGGTACCAATTTGGACATGAGTACCGCTTATCATCCGCAGACTGACGGTCAAAGTGAACGAACCATCCAGACTCTAGAAGACATGCTGTGATCATGTGTGATTGACTTTGGAAATGGATGGGTTGACCACATTCCTTTAGTGGAATTATCTTACAACAATAGTTATCATGCCAGTATTAAGGCTGCCTCTTTTGAAGCACTATATGGTCGAAAGTGTCGTTCGCCTGTGTGCTGGGTAGAAGTAAGTGAATTTCAGCTCACTGGACCAGAGTTAATCCAGGAGACTACAGACAAGATCGTTCTCATAAAGCAAAGAATTCAAGCTGCTCCCGATCGACTAAAGAGCTACGCGGACCGGAAACGCAGACCTATGCGATTTGAAGTAGGTGACCGTGTCATGCTCAAGGTATCACCTTGGAAGGGTGTTGTACACTTTAGTAAACATGGACAACTGAATCCATGTTATGTCGGCCCTTTTAAAGTAATAGCCAAGATCGGAGAGGTAGCTTATCGTTTAGAGTTTCCCTAGAAAATGAGCCAGGTACACTCTACTTTCCACGTGTCTAATCTGAAGAAGTGCTATGCTGAAGAACCATTGGCTATGCAATTGGAAGGAGTTCAGTTTGACGACAAACACCAGTTCATAGAAGAACCAATAGAAATCATGGAGAGGACGGTTAAGAAATTGAAACGCAGTCACATCCCATTGATCAAAGTACGTTGGAACTCGAGGAGAGGTCCTGAGTTGACTTGGGAACGAGAAGACTTGTTCAAAACCAAGTATCCACACTTGTTCACCTGACTGGTGGCTTCATCTTAAGCTTTGAGGACAAAGCTAAAATAATGGGATGGTGTTGTAAAACCTCTGATTTTATCTTATTGACTTTGTCAACTGTTGTACTCACTATTTTTGGAATCTATAAAATTGCATTTTTATATGACTTATTAATAATCATATCCTTTTTGTCATACTATTGTTTCATATTTATTTGTACATTTATAGGAACCTTTAGTCTTTACTGACTACGTTGGCAATTGACTGGCCACATGATTGAACAAGGACTCACCAACTCAGTACACACATTTGATAAACTATAACATTATTTACTTAATTTATTAAGTACATGGATTTATATTTATATGTATATATTTACATATACCTCATACAATGAACAAACACCTATCACTATAAAACAATGTCTATTATTACACATTGTCATTTACTTATTTTGTTCAAGTAAAATAATTATAATGATATACTCATTATATACTTTCACCAAGTGATCTAAAGGTTTAACCAAAATACCTAGAAACTTAACAAATATCTACACTATAACACATTGACTATTATTAACTCCCAATATTTGATACAAGTCAACACATTTTTACCCTTATATACATGTGTAGCCGTGTATATGGGCATACATACCCATGATCACTTGTTAACTTACAAGCAATCTCAAACATAAACCATAAGTAAACTATGCTAAGTACTATGCTACTTACACACACCATACTCACTCCATACTTCACCATACACAATACACTATGCATGTCATACTCTTGTCCCCTTTGACTTCACAAAACACACGGCTAGAACACAATTTTGGAAGTGAGATACATTTCTAGTTTTGGCATGTGCTTGAATATCTAACATATCTCCAAAATATCTTGCATGATCTTACTAAGATTCAAAGGACAAAGAAAAGATACATCAAATCTCCCATTCTTCCTAGTATATCCGAATCCCACTTGACTCCACACACACACAACACAAAATACTTGAACTTCCTCTCATCTCACTCTCCAAAACCCACGGCTTGTTTACTCTCTTCACCAAAATCCTTCAACACTCATTTACTACTTCATTTACTAATCAAATCTATGTCTCTTTCATCTTGAATACCAATCATTGTTACTCCTACAACAAGCTTGATCTCCAAGACAACTCCAAGGGTACTCACAAGGCTTGAATGTCACGGCTAGGTTTTGTTATAGACAACCACCATTGTTGAAAACAAGCTCAAGTTACTACTAGTTCACTTATTCACCCCTAGAACTATCTAACACGTAAGTATCATGAAACCTACCTTTTCTATATACTTTCATTATCATATATACATATCACTAGTAAAAACTTAACCTAAAAACAAATCTAAGAAAACCTAAACCATAATAGGTCACGGCTAAAAATGATGCATCACTTTATGTGATGAAAAATCTTGTTAACTATGGTGACCACAACCTCATGAACATGCTAAACTAGAAAACACAAAACGTATGCATGTTCATAAAATCTAGACGTGGGGTTTACCTCATTTTTAGTGTGATGTATAACCTTGAAATATTGTGTTAAGTGGCATTTTCATTTCACTTCTTGGCCTGGACACTCTCTCCCTCTTTTTTAGCCAACACCATCAACCCTATTTTTCAGCTTGAATGGGTCATAGTATATCATTCGGGTTTCTGTTACAACACGGCGAAAGTCAATAGTTCGAAGGAAGAGAAAAAAAGTGGAGGCACCTCATTTTCCTGAGATTGTAGTTCAACCGATCAGAGCACCGCCCTGTCAAGGCGGAAGCTGCGGGTTCGAGCCCCATCAGTCCCGACGCCGGATTCAAAAAATGTGGGAATAAAGAGTATTAACAAGTATAAGCCTAGAAATCATTAGATCTAGGTTACTACTAAAACATGTTAACTAGTTACCTTAATGGATTATAAGGCCCAATGAATAGTATGAATATAGTTAGTCCCATTAAGCCCACTATGTAAGCCTTATAGAAAATAAGCCCATTAAGCCTACTAGGATAGTAATACTTAAAATAAACTTTATTTTTTGTAAATAATTATATTATAAAACTTTTTGTATGAAAAATGTGATTTTATAAACTTTTGGATTAAAATGTGAATTTAATAAAGTTTCGGACTAAAAGTGGAAATAATAAACTTTCAGATTGATTTTTGTAAATTAAATAAGTCTAGGGACTTAAATAGTCATGTTTGGAAACTCATTTTAACAAAAGTTGAAACATAAGGACCTACTTTGTAATTTGCCGAGAGTTAAGGGTGGTTTATTATACCATGCGAGACTTAAACCAAAGTAGGAGGACCCATTTTGTAATTATTGCTAGTTATGTGTAGTTGTGTAACTTGATTAGAACCTTAGGGACTCCTTTTGCCACTTACCGAAACTTATAGGAGCCCTAGGGGCCTTTCTTGCCAAGTAGAGTAAGTTAAGCAAACCCTAGGGACCGTTTTGGCATTAACCGAAACTTGTTTGGTGCCCTAGGGGGCGTTTATGAAACTTTCCTAACCCTAATACAAACCGAATACTACAAGGACTAAAAATGACACTACTTGGAACTTTTATAAACCCTAGTTACACGTGTAACTAGGGAGAGACTAGTTTTGAAATTACTTGAAAGTTTTAAAAACCCTAGGGGTATTCTGGTAATTAACCACGGGTAAATATATAATCGAGGGACTAAAATGTAAATTTCATAAACTACAATAAACCCTAATCTTTATATTATATATAGGTATAACTATGATTTGATACCATACCTCTAATCCCAGTCATATGTGACATGGCACCTATTAGCCAATAGTATTTCAGAAATCCCTAAAACCTCTCCATTTTTCACGTTTTAGGTGATTTGAAATCGCTGATTTTTGAAAACTACGTTTTGTAAATGTTTGATAAACGCGTTTTAAAATATTTTCTATAATACAGGTATTTTCGGAAACTAAGTAAAAAATTTGTTCAATTCAAGATTTGAACTCGTGACCTCTGGTTAACAAGTTACCAAGTTTACCACTAAGGCAAGTAATTTTTTGTTATTTACTATCCAAAACCAACTTAATAAATCCTAGAAAAAATAATATACAAGATATACTCCAAAATTATGACAAGATATATGATAGGTGTGTAAACACCCATCCTTTTACCACTTAATTCGGGCTAAAACAAGACCAAAACACGTATTTAATATCATTTGTTTGGAATTATGCGTGGTTTTTGTGTTTATTGTGTTTTCAGGGCCAACCGGATGATTATTGAAGAAAACATGGGATTGCACGGGTTTTACTGAAGAAAAAGACTCAAGATAAAGTCTATTGTCCAAGAGATGCAAAAGATTTGAAGTCGCTGGGCCTATTCGAAGATTTATCGAAGAAAAGGACCAAAGATGGAAGATTTATATAAGTCGAAGAAACTCAAGTCTATTAAACGAAGAAATTAAAAGACGAGTTGAATTTAATCGACAACAAATCCCGAATCAGAATCGAAAACGGAAACTTTTCTGAAAAGACGAAAAGACACGAAGAACGGGAGAAAGCCCACTCACCAACCAAAGGAAACACCTATAAATAGGCCATCCCACACACATTTAGAAGGAGTTTTTTTAGTTTTTTTAGTTTTTCTTTCTTCCTCCCTTTTCTTTCCTCCTGGTTCGTAGAACACCATCACCACTAGGGTGATTGGTGATTTTTATCTTTAGTTCTTTAATCTTGTAATTTTAATCTTTGTTTCATCTTGTCAAAACATCAATCATTCAATACTAAGTTCTTGTTTAATCTTCCATTTTCATCTTGTTCATCATCATCTTTATCTTCAAGTTCTTAAGTTTTTATTTTCTTGATTTGATCTTCAAAAGTTGTTTGGATTTGTGTTTTTATTAGTGGGATTTGTTGCTTATATTGTCTAAATGATTTGTGTTTAATTTGGTAAAACCTTTTTAAGTATTTGGTTCGATTTTGATCAAAATCTGTGTTCCGTGTTCTTCGCTGCACTGTTTCTGTAACTGGGTTTCCAATCTTCCGAACCAGCTAAAAAGTTCCGAATGAAGTAGTCATTCGGAAGGTTCCGAATCAGTCCTTAAGTTCCGCATCAAGTCACCTTCATTCGGAAGTTTCAAACTTCTGAATCAAGAAGAAGTTCCGGATCAGTTACTTCCGCATCAGAAGTTCCGAATCAACCTATTCATCCGGAAAGTTCCGGATCAGTCGTAAAGTTCCGAACCAGTGACTTCCGGACGAAGCAAAAGTTCCGGATCAAGCTCAGACTTCCGAACCAAGAACCTTCATCCGGAAGGTTCCGAATCAACCATTAAGTTCCGGATGAGTAAGTTCCGGATGAGAAAGTTCCGAATGAATGAATAGTGTCTTCCGAATCAGAAAGTTCCGAATCAAAGTTTAAAGTTCCGAATCAGTTAAATTTTGGGTATTTTAAAGTTACTGTTTTACTGTTGATGTTTTACTATTTCTCTGCTCATATTTCACAATTTACATTTTAACTTTAATTTTAATTTGAACTTTAAATTTTAAACCAAGTCTTAGTTAATTATAATTAAAGTAATTGTCTTTGATTTAAAGTTTCATTTCACTTCTTATTAGAATAGAAAACCAAACCCCTTTATTTAGTAACCAAGAACAATCATTCCACTTAAGACCTAGATCAATTCGAGAGGATATCGAGAGAAAATTGAACCTAGCAAAATCCTTATATCAAATGGCGCCGCTGCCGGCTCTTCTCGTTAAGATCAAAAGTTTTTTGTGAGAAATTGGATTTTGGGATCCGTTCCCTGTGAACGTTACTTTTTCAAGAAAATCATCAAAAACAACTAAAAAATATAAAATTCTCAAAAATCCTAAAAAGTAAAAAACAATAAAAACCAAAAATATTTTTGCTTTGTTTTTCTTTGTTCGTTCTTTTGCAGGTGTATGCGCACTCGATCCACGTCTTATCAAGAGCCCGAGCCTCTCGATAACGTAGACATGGCTGGTGTACAAAACAACAATAACATACCACCTCCGAACAACAATAATAACAACAACAACCCGCCTTTCAACAACATGAATAACAACAACAATGAGCACCTTCCGGATAATCGCCCAATGATTGAATTGCTGCAAGCTCATGTTGATGGCAACACGGATCCAATTGTTATACCACCAATTGCCGCCAACAATTTCGAGCTCAAGTCAGGCTTTATCCAGATGGTCTCAGCTCAACCGTTCTTGGGACGCACCATTGATGATCCACACGACCACATCAAGAGATTTCTACAACTCACTAACACGGTCAAGTTCAATGGAGTTTCACAAGAAGTGATAAGTATTTGGTTCGATTTTGATCAAAATCTGTGTTCCGTGTTCTTCGCTGTACTGTTTCTGTAACTGGGTTTCCAATCTTCCGAACCAACTAAAAAGTTCCGAATGAAGTAGTCATTCGGAAGGTTCCGAATCAGTCCTTAAGTTCCGCATCAAGTCACCTTCATTCGGAAGTTTCAAACTTCCGAATCAAGAAGAAGTTCCGGATCAGTTACTTCCGCATCAGAAGTTCCGAATCAACCTATTCATCCGGAAAGTTCCGGATTAGTCATAAAGTTCCGAACCAGTGACTTCCGGACGAAGCAAAAGTTCCGGATCAAGCTCAGACTTCCGAACCAAGAACCTTCATCCGGAAGGTTCCGAATCAACCATTAAGTTCCGGATGAGTAAGTTCCGGATGAGAAAGTTCCGAATGAATGAATAGTGTCTTCCGAATCAGAAAGTTCCGAATCAAAGTTTAAAGTTCCGAATCAGTTAAATTTTGGGTATTTTAATGTTACTGTTTTACTGTTGATGTTTTACTATTTCTCTGCTCATATTTCACAATTTACATTTTAACTTTAATTTTAATTTGAACTTTAAATTTTAAACCAAGTCTTAGTTAATTATAATTAAAGTAATTGTCTTTGATTTAAAGTTTCATTTCACTTCTTATTAGAATAGAAAACCAAACCCCTTTATTTAGTAACCAAGAACAATCATTCCACTTAAGACCTAGATCAATTCGAGAGGATATCGAGAGAAAATTGAACATAGCAAAATCCTTATATCAAATGGCGCCGCTGCCGGCTCTTCTCGTTAAGATCAAAAGTTTTTTGTGAGAAATTGGATTTTGGGATCCGTTCCCTGTGAACGTTACTTTTTCAAGAAAATCTTCAAAAACAACTAAAAAATATAAAATTCTCAAAAATCCTAAAAAGTAAAAAACAATAAAAACCAAAAATATTTTTGCTTTGTTTTTCTTTGTTCGTTCTTTTGCAGGTGTATGCGCACTCGATCCACGTCTTATCAAGAGCCCGAGCCTCTCGATAACGTAGACATGGCTGGTGTACAAAACAACAATAACATACCACCTCCGAACAACAATAATAACAACAACAACCCGCCTTTCAACAACATGAATAACAACAACAATGAGCACCTTCCGGATAATCGCCCAATGATTGAATTGCTGCAAGCTCATGTTGATGGCAACACGGATCCAATTGTTATACCACCAATTGCCGCCAACAATTTCGAGCTCAAGTCAGGCTTTATCCAGATGGTCTCAGCTCAACCGTTCTTGGGACGCACCATTGATGATCCACACGACCACATCAAGAGATTTCTACAACTCACTAACACGGTCAAGTTCAATGGAGTTTCACAAGAAGTGATAAGGTTACAACTTTTTCCCTTTTCTTTAGAGGGACAAGCCCGGCATTGGCTTGCTAAGGAACCGCCACAGAGTATTCTCTCGTGGACGGATTTGGAAACAAAGTTTATCAACTACTTTTTTCCACCCTCTCGTACTACCGCTTTGCGGAATGAGATTATAAACTTTGAACAAAAGTACGATGAGTCATTCAGTGAATCTTGGGATCGTTTCAAAGATCTTTTAAGAAAATGCCCACAACATGGTTTTACCAAAGTACATCAAATCAATACTTTTTACAATGGTTTAAGCATGAGTGACCAAGATTCACTGAATAGTGCCTCAGGGGGTAATTTATTGGCTAAGACTTCCAATGCTGCTTGGGATATCATTGAGAACAAGTCTCGTGTGCAAACCAAGAGCGTTAGGACCAATGTTGCTAGTGCTAGCACTAATGACAGCGACAAGCGATTAGACAAAATCACCACGCTTCTTGAATCGCTTGTCACCCACACCGTCAGCAACAACAACAGCAACAACGCCAAAAATGCACAAGTGAACGCTGTCAGCCAACCTTGTGAGATATGTGGTGGTCCCCATTCTTACACAACTTGTACCGCCACCCAAGATTACCCTGCTGAGAATGTGAATGCGGCATATGGCACCTACCAACAACCTGCTTATCAAGCTAGACCTCAAGGTGACCGTAACTTGCTTAGCTACCGCAGCAACAACTATCTTTCACCACCAGGCTTTCCTCCAACCAACCCAAACCAACAACAAAACCTTAACCGCCCTACTCAACAACAACAACAACCTCGACAACCATATATTCCACCTCACAAGCAGCAACAACTACCTCAACGTAACAATCAAGTATACCAACAACCTGCTTACCAACCACCTGCATACAATGCTCCTTCCAACCAAACCAACACTGCACTACACCAAGAGGTCGCCACCTATATGAGGACCAATGATGTGATAGTGGGAAATCTCCAAGAAGAAGTGCGCAACTTGAAGGCAGATCTGGTCAAGCAAGGAAATGATTTGCGAGCTGATATGAGAAACACGTTGGATAGCCAGACTAATGATCTGAGGAACATGATGGCTAGTTTCTTCCAAAGTAGTCAACCCTCTTCTTCGGGTACTCTTCCGAGTAACACCGTTGCGAACCCAAGAGGGGAGATGAAAGCAATCACCACTCGAAGTGGTAAAGGTACCAAGGAACCCGAGCTTCCTATACCGCCACCGGTGGTTGTGACTAAGGAGAACGAGTCACCTGCTCCCATTCCTCATCCTTCTCCTTCCCCAATTTCTCCACCTCTTCTTTCTACCCCTCCTCCACCCGTGGCTGTGAGTGATCCTATACTCCCAAAGCCTTCCTCTTCTTCTAATATACCTTATCCTTCTAGGTTGAGGAAAGAGAAGCAAAAGAGCAAGGATGATATTCAGGTTTCTAACTTTCTTAAAATGTTTAAACAACTGAATTTCAATATCTCCTTCGCTGAGGCTCTCGCTCACATGCCCAAATACGCCAAAATGTTTAAAGACCTTCTGAGCGACAAGGAAAAGCTCCTCGACATTGCCAACACCCAACTTAATGAAAACTGCTCCGCAGTGCTCTTAAGGAAATTACCAACCAAGCTTGGTGATCCGGGTCGTTTTCTTATCCCTTGCAATTTCCCGGGAGTAGAGAATTGCATGGCCCTAGCCGATTTAGGTGCCAGTATAAATCTCATGCCTCTAAGTGTTTGGAAGCAATTATCTCTCCCAGAGCTAGTCCCCACTAAAATGACTTTGGAATTGGCTAATACAAGGCTTTTGACACCCTATATGAAAGTTCTAGTTCGTTATAGTTCCGAATCTTTTCGAATTGAAAACCGGTCTCAAGTGCGACTCAATCGTCTTTTAGTGGATTAAAGGTTTGGTTGATTTGTTTTTAAACTAATTGCAAGTAATTAAAATGTCGTTTAGTAAAATGGAAGCTAATAAGATTAAATTGGATGACGATTAAAAATAAATGCATAAAACTTTAAAGGTGACAATGGAAAAATGCTAACTCACTAAATTAAACTAACACTTGGAAAATTTTCAGAAAAATAAAGGTACTATATGAAAGTTATATCGAAAGGAACCAAAACAAGCCAACAAGAACTCCCGATCGGAATATTTTCCGATCGGCTGATCGGAAAGTGGAAGAAGCAACTCAATCGGAATATGGGGACAAGGGTCAATCGGAATACTTGCTTAAGGGTTCAATCGGAATATGGGAAAACCTACACAATCGGAATGTATGAAGATGCTGTCAATCGGAACACTTAAACTCTGACCCAATCGGAATACAATACACCTTACCGTCGGAATATCAGGGGAGACACCAATCGGAATCCGGGGAAGGGGTGCCGATCGGAAAAGGGATTTAAGCCCTTTCCGAAAATGGAGGAAATCAGTTGGGGACCACCCGGTCGGAATAACACCAATCGGAAAGGGGAGTTTACCACCCTTTCCGAAATTTGTGGAAAATGAGCAAAAAGCTAGGAAATGAGCTATTAGATCGAGCTTATTCCCAAAACTAAATCGCATCAACTAAACCGAATCAAATAAGCACTATGATCAACTTATTCAACTCGAAATTAAGCAACTTTTTAGATCAAACAAATAAAACATAAACTTTTCAATAAAACTTTTTTAATAAGAAACATAAGCTAATCATAAAAATAAGCCAATAAGCACAAAAGTCTTAAAGCTTAATCAAATGAAAACTTATAAGATGATCAAAAGACTAACTTTTAAGCATGAAATCAATTAGAACAACACGGATCACATGATAATCACACCAAAATCAATCTTAAATCAAAGAAAAGTAGAATGAGATTAAGAGATAAAAGCTTAAAATGGAACTTAATTAATAAAAATAAGCAATACAAATAGTTAATCTTGAAAGATTAAAAGAAAAAGATGAACTAGTGAGAGAAAGTTTAAGACTTTCTCTCTCTAAAAACTAAAAAGTGAAGATTAACTAAAAACTCTAACTCCCCTCCTAATGACTATTAGGAGGGTATTTATAGGGAAGGAGGAAGGAGTGCATGTGTTGCATCTTCTTTCTTGCTTTCTTCACGTTTCCTCGACTCGACTTTAATTCTTCGTCTTTGTCATCTCGGGATTTGAACTTGTCTTTTAATTTTCTTCTTCTATTAGACTTAAGTTCTTTGACTTCGTTAAACTTCCGTCTTTTGACTTTTTCTTCGATAAATCTTCAGAATAGGCCTTGGACTTCCGTTCTTTTTGCACTCTTGATCTCTTGACTTCGTCTTTTTCCCGTTTTCTTCAGTAAAAGCCCGTGAAAGCCCGTGTTTTCTTCCTTTTTCATATTTTGGTCCTAAAACACAATAAAAACACAAACCACGCATAATTCCGACTTTTACGACATAAATCACACGTTTTGGTCTTGTTATTATTGGAAATAAGTGGTAAAAGGATAAGTGTTTTCACACTTATTAAATCCCCTACACTTGACCATTGCAATGCCCTCATGCAATGCATTAATTTTAAAGCACGGTTTACATTTTCCATCATAAATAACCCACCTTGGCCTTTATTAAATACTAAACTTAAAAGATAGAAATAAGTAAAGAAATTAAAAACTTACATTGGGTTTTGGCGGTCATGAACGTTTATCATCCTCAAGTTTCACGTTCCCCATACCAAGCTTAAAAACGAGATCATTGTTATTATAAGTTAGCAAACTATCACGAACTCATGTGGGCCAATTATTCACTTAGACTCCCTTATTCCTAGGTGTATCTCTTATATTTTATTCTTGTCTTGAATGATCACGAGGATACATTGTTTGACTTATTTCGATAGTTATTTAGTCCGAAAATAAGGTAAACGATTTAATCAATAGTTAGCTAAAGGACCAAATCTTTTAAAACTGCTTCTCGGGATATCAGAAAGTTCATATCTTGGCATAACTTGGTTCGCGATTTGAGACCTTTCTCGGGCCGATATTTGGCAGCGACTTCATACTTCGAATCTTCGAGAGACGTTCTTGAAATTATGGTCTTCTCTTCATAATAGGAATTTCTTCACTTGAAGTTTTTGAGAGATTCTTCATCTTTGGACCACGACTTCTTCATTTTTCTCCAATCTTTATTTTGGACTTTGATATACAACGATCCGCCTCCTTTTAGGACTTGGATCTATTTATCCTCATACCTTGTTAGGGTCTTTTCGGATAGACTTCTCCATGACTTTTGGGGAGTTTTTGCTTTTCGTCGTGTGTCTCGATCCTTCATATAGATTTTTGATAAATGATTCTTCACATCACTTTTGGATCTTTAGCAACAAAATGTAGCCCTCATGCCTTGTTAGGGCCTTTTCGGACTCGCCAATCTTCGCGCCCCGCTTCATAAGTTATGCCTTGGCTATGAACTCTCGTCATTACCGAGCAACTTTTAAACGATCTGGGGCTAAAAGCTAAGTAACTTTTTAAATCGTACAACCCTACTTATTAGCAGATAATTTATTAAGCAAGCGGAGGGAGAATAGGCTCATAATTAACTCACATAGATTCACGAAAGAGTACCGAACTTATAATTGGCTCTATCATCTCTCGTTCTCCACAATTTAAAATCTCAAGGAATGAGACTCGTGGATGCTTAGCCTATTAAATCAAAGTTTTGGGTTTTCGAGTCGCCTATAGGATCTTGCAAATTCTTGGACTTTTTCAAGTTTAGAAATCGCATTTTAAAGTTCCTTTGATAAACGACTCTCTAGGATCAATTATAGGAACTTGCGAAAAGTTCTTGTTCTTAACCCGTGAGAGTTAAGACTTTCGCGTTTTATAGCTCCCTATATAAAAGCCTAGCAAAACTTGACTTAAACACGTTAAGGATACTGGCTAGAGTAAACTTAGGCAAGTAAACTCGGGTTGAGTCAAAATGTTCACGACTAAGAAAAATCTAAAACCACTTATTTTGAAAATTTATTCTAGCAAAGGAAACATAACAAAGGCAAATACAACTATACAACTAGGCCAAAATAGATTAAAAATTTTGAAAAATGTCGAAAAATCAAGTTTTCCGGTTAAAATGAGGGCAAATTCATCAAGATGCTCTCTGAAGCTTAAATCCCTGCACAGCACAAGAAACAAGACAACAAACATATGCGGGGCTTCCCCTACACTTATTAGGAAAGCAGTAAAGGATAGAACACGGGTTGCCTCCCGAGAAGCGCTTGTTTTTGTTCACCGAGTCATGAGCCTGACTCGACCCAATTTTAGTTCATGGGGAACGTGGTGAGGGATGGAATCATCTCTTGAGAGATGTCCTCACCAAAGTACAGCTTCAAACGCTGGCCATTCACCTTGAAATTGGGCCCATTCGGCTGAGAAAGCTCAATGGTCCCATACGGAAAGACTTTGGCGACGGTGAATGGACCAGTCCAGCGGCTCTTCAACTTGCCAGAGAAGATCTTCAACCGAGAGTTAAAGAGTAGAACTTGATCTCCAACGTGGAACTCTCGGTTCTTGATTTTAGCATCGTGGATCATTTTCGTCTTCTCCTTGTAGATCAGCGAGTTCTCATAAGCTTCATTCCTCAGTTCATTTAGCTCGTTGAGTTGAACCTTGCGATGATCACCGGCTTTGATGATGTCGAAGTTCGCCCACTTCAAGGCCCAGTGCGCCTTGTGTTCCAGCTCGATGGGTAGGTGGCAGGCTTTCCCGTACACAAGACGATAGGGTGTACAACCGATCGGGGTCTTGTAAGCAGTACGAAAAGCCCACAGAGCATCATCTAACTTATCGGCCCACGCGGCACGATGCTCTCCCACAGTTCGCTCCAAAATTCTCTTCAAGCCACGATTGGAAATTTCGGCTTGCCCATTAGTTTGGGGATGATAGGCGGTGGAAAGACGGTGATTGACACCATACTTTGCCATGACTCTTGCAAATTGATTGTTGCAAAAATGAGTCCCGCGGTCACTGATGATAGCACGAGGAACGCCAAATCGAGCGAAAAGCTGCTTCAAAAAGTTCACAACCACCCTCGCATCATTCGTAGGAAGAGCCTTAGCTTCAACCCATTTAGAGACGTAGTCGACGGCGACGAGGATGTACTTGTTCCCTTTGGAGGATGGAAATGGCCCCATAAAGTCGATGCCCCATACATCAAAGATTTCACATTCCTGTATGAAATTTTGAGGCATCTCATCCTTATGTGTGATCTTGCCCTGACGTTGGCAAGCATCACAATGCTTAACCATTTCGTGAGCGTCACGATAAATGGTGGGCCAGTAGAATCCAGAATCAAACACTTTCTTAGCGGTGTAGTTGGGACCAAAGTGACCACCGGTGGGTCCTTTGTGGCAAGCTTGAAGAATGTCAAAAGCTGCCGGTCCGTCAACACATCGACGAATAATCAGATCAGCACACTGTTTGAATAGATAAGGGTCATCCCAAAAGTAAGTCTTAACATCGTTCAAGAACTTCTTCTTTTGTTGGGATGTTAACCCTTGGATGAGAATACCACCCGCTAAGTAGTTTGCGATGTCCGCAAACCACGGGGTGCCATCAAGATTGAGATTTATAGACATTAGAGTCTCCAGGGGGAAAGAGTCATTGATCTCTTTGTTCGGATTGTCCCCCTGATATGGATCCTCAAGTCGACTCAAATGATCCGCGGCCAGGTTTTCGGCTCCCTTCTTGTCGCGAATTTCAATGTTGAATTCTTGAAGGAGCAAAACCCAGCGAAGAAGTCTTGGCTTAGAATCGTTCTTAGTCATCAAGTACTTCAACGCGGAATGGTCCGTGTATACGATGGTGGTGGATAAAACAAGATAGGGGCGAAATTTCTCAAAAGCATAGACAACAGCTAAAAGCTCTTTTTCGGTTGTCGTATAATGCAATTGAGCCCCTGACATTGTTTTGCTAGCGTAGTGGATTGGTTGGAAGTGTTTATTCACTCTTTGGCCCAAAACCGCACCAATAGCAAAGTCGCTAGCATCGCACATCAATTCAAAGGGCAGCTCCCAATTTGGGGTAACCAAGACCGGTGCCTTAGTGAGCTTATCCTTGAGAAGATTGAAGGCTTCGAGACACTCTTTAGAAAAGATAAAAGGGGTATCTTTTTCCAAGAGGTGGGTCATCGGGCGAGCGATTTTAGAGAAATCCTGAATGAATCTACGATAGAAGCCCGCATGACCCAGAAAGCTTCTCACACCCTTCACGGTTGAAGGTGGCGGTAATTTGGCTATGACATCAACTTTAGCACGGTCGACTTCAAGACCGGCTTTAGAGATTTTGTGTCCTAGCACAATGCCTTCTTTTACCATAAAATGGCATTTTTCCCAATTCAGAACAAGGCGAGTGTCTTCGCACCGCTTAAGCATACGTTCCAAATTGGCAAGGCAAGCAGAGAAGGAATCCCCGAAGACTGAGAAATCATCCATGAAGACTTCCATGGTTTGCTCAACCATGTCATGGAAGATAGCCAACATGCACCTTTGGAAAGTCCCGGGGGCATTGCATAAGCCAAATGGCATTCTTTTATAAGCAAAGGTGCCATAGGGACAAGTGAATGTTGTCTTCTCTTGATCTTGGGGATCGATGGGTATTTGAAAATAACCCGAGAAACCATCCAGAAAGCAGTAATATTCATTACCAGCTAAACGTTCAAGCATTTGCTCCATAAAAGGTAGAGGGAAATGATCCTTTCTCGTGGCATCATTGAGTTTGCGGTAGTCTATACAAACTCTCCACCCAGTAACGAGACGGGTAGGAATTAACTCGTTGTTTGCATTGGGCACAACGGTGATTCCGCCTTTCTTAGGCACACAATGGACTGGACTAACCCATGGTGAATCCGAAATAGGGTAAATCATACCCGCATCAAGAAGTTTGATAACCTCTTTTTTGATGACTTCATGTATTTTAGGATTCACCCTTCGTTGACTTTGAATTGTGGGCTTAAAGTCGTCCTCCATGAGAATTTTATGTGTGCAGAAATGAGGATCAATTCCACGGATGTCCGAGATTTTCCAAGCGATAGCGCGTTTATGCTTCTTCAACACAGCGACAAGGCGTTCTTTTTCGTCTTCTTGCAGATCTTTTGCGATGATGACTGGTAGCTTCTCGTCGTCTTCCAGAAAAACGTACTCAAGATGAGGCGGTAGGTCCTTAAGCTCAAGAGTAGGAGGATCCTCAATAGATGGTGAAACTAACGATGGATCATCATTAGTCACCTCTTTAGGAGCAGGAGGAGAGAATGGGTCCTCATTGAGAAGTCTCTCAATAGTACTAATGTCTTCATCCCAATTTGTGGACAAATTATCATACTTAATATCGAGAGGACCCAAACTAGCTTCGAAGTCATCCAAATCACTTTCTCCAAAAGGAGTCAATGCTGGGGCAATTGAGGCAACGGTCTCAACATTGGGTAGAGAAGAAAGAGTACTTTTGCAAGCATCATGAAAATGTTCTTCACAAGCCTCATCGAGAACATCAATAGCATTAACGCTCTCATACGAATAAGGTTGCTTAGAAATCTTACCCATGTTGAAGACAATTTGATCGTCACCAACTCTCATGATTATTTCGCCCGCGGCTACATCAATGAGAGTGCGACCGGTCCTCAGAAAGGGACGTCCAACGATTAATGGAACACGGGGATCCATCTCGTAGTCAACGACCACAAAATCCGCCGGGAAGGTGAATTTGTCGACGCCAACAAAAACAACTTCGGCTATCCCCACTGGATAAGCAACCGTACGGTTGGCTAACTCCAAAGTCATTCGTGTGGGGACTAGCTCGGGGAGAGATAATTGCTTCCAAACACTTAAAGGCATTAAGTTTATACTGGCACCTAGATCGGCTAGGGCCATGCAATTCTCTACTCCCGGGAAGTTGCAAGGAATCAAGAAGCGACCCGGATCACCAAGTTTGGTGGGCAATTGCCTTAAAAGCACTGCGGAGCAGTTCTCATTAAGGTGGGTCTGAGCAATGTCAAGAAGCTTTTCTTTATCACTTAGAAAATCTTTAAACATCTTAGCGAATTTGGGCATGTGAGCGAGAGCCTCGGCAAAGGAGATGTTAAAATTCAATTGTTTAAACATTTTTAGGAAGTTTGAAACCTGAATATCATCCTTGCTCTTTTGCTTCTCTTTCCTCAACCTTGAGGGATAAGGTATATTGGATGAAGAAGAAGGCTTTAAAGGAATAGGATCACTCACAGCCACGGGTGGTGGGGAAATGGGGATAGAAGGTGAAGGAGGTGGGGAAAGTTGCTCTTTTTCCTTGTTCACAATCACCGGTGGAGGTGTAGGAAGCTCGGGTTCCATATAACCTTTTCCACTTCGAGTGGTGATTGCTTTCATCTCCCCTCTTGGATTCGCAACGGTATTACTCGGAAGAGTACCCGAAGAAGAGGGTTGATTACCTTGGATGAGCGAACCAATCATATCACGAAGGTGAAGAGCCTGATTGTTAAAAGAGTTTTGCATGTTGGCATTAATATCATTGTTGTGTTTAGCCATGTCATTCCTTAGCTCGGCTCGAATATCGCTCCCTTGTTTCACCATGTCATTCTTCAAGTTGACAAATTGACTCTGAAGATTCGTCACCATCTCACGATTGGTCTTCATGAACGTCTCGACGTCTTGGTTAACGGCCATCGGTTGATTGAGAGGTGGAGCTTGGTAAGCTTGAGGATTTCCTTGAGTTGGGTATGGGTTTCTTTGGGATTGATACTGATTTTGAGCACGAGGTTGGGATTGGTTGTTTCGGTTGTAGCTTTGTTGTTGGTTTTGGTTTGCAGGAGGGAAACCAGGAGGAGCAAGATAATTGTTGGAGCGATAACTTAGCAAGCCACGGTCTCCTTGAGGACGAGCTTGATAGCCTCCCGTGGGATAAGTGCCGTAAGCTGCGTTAACGTCTTCAGAATAATTGCCATGAATAGAAGGACACTCATTGTAGGAATGAGGACCACCACATGTGTCACAAGAAAGAGCAACGGCTTTAGCTTGGTGAGTTTGGTTAGAAGTCAAAATTTGGAGACTTTTGTTAATATCAAGAATAGCACGTTCCAAAATAGACGGGTTGGTGGTGGAAGAAGTAGACGAAACATTGACTCTCTGATTAGACCTTGAGGATGCGGAAGAATCCCAATTCTTGTGGTGAGTAGTCATGTTTTCAATCAACTCTCGACACTCCTCCGGTCTCCTTTTCATAAAAGTACCACCGGCGGCGGCATTGATCGTGTCACGATCACGAAAAGTGAGACCATTGTAGAAGGTGTCAATGAGAGTGACGGGGAGCATATTGTGATTAGGACAGCGGTCGATCAAATCATTGTAGCGTTCCCAAGCATCGAAAAGCGATTCATCATTCTCTTGCATAAATCCACTGATTTGGTTACGAAGGCTAGTGACCATGGATGGAGGAAAGTAGCGCGATAAAAAGCGTTGAGTCATGTCGTTCCATGTATGAATAGAATTCTTAGGAAGACGGTCAAACCATTTTTCGGCATGGTGAGAAAGCGAGTGTGGAAAAAGTTGGAGGCGAAGGTCATCCATAGAAACGCCGGGACACTTCATGCTTTGGGTAATGGTAATGAATTTGTCGAGGTGTTTGTTGGCATCATCATCCGGAATTCCACGAAACGGGTTCGTTTGGACTTGTTGTATCATATGATGCTTCAACGAAAACTCCTGAGCCGTGACGTGCATTGGCGCAATCGGGCCTCCGCGTCCGTTCATGGTGGGTTGGCACAATTCCTCCATGGTTCGTAAATCAGGTTGAAGGACATTGTTGTTGTTGTTATTGTTGTGGTTGTTATTCAAATTATTTTGAGGTGGGTGATTATTGTTGTTGTTAACACCGGCCATATCTAAATCTTCAAGATTCTCGGGCTCAGAATAGTTTGTAGATCTAGTACGCATGCACCTGCAGAAGAAAAATATACACAAGGAATATCTATATAATCTTTTTGGTTTTTATAGGTTTTTTTTAATGTTTTTGTATTTTTGAAAAGTTTTATATTTTTTTAGGGTTTTTGGAAATTTTTTATAGCAATGAAAATAACGTTCAAAGAACGGATCCCAAAATTCAATGCGTCTCTCACTAGAAACCGTTTATCTTAACGAAAAGAGCCGGCAGCGGCGCCATTTAATACAAGGCTTTTGACACCCTATATGAAAGTTCTAGTTCGTTATAGTTCCGAATCTTTTCGAATTGAAAACCGGTCTCAAGTGCGACTCAATCGTCTTTTAGTGGATTAAAGGTTTGGTTGATTTGTTTTTAAACTAATTGCAAGTAATTAAAATGTCGTTTAGTAAAATGGAAGCTAATAAGATTAAATTGGATGACGATTAAAAATAAATGCATAAAACTTTAAAGGTGACAATGGAAAAATGCTAACTCACTAAATTAAACTAACACTTGGAAAATTTTCAGAAAAATAAAGGTACTATATGAAAGTTATATCGAAAGGAACCAAAACAAGCCAACAAGAACTCCCGATCGGAATATTTTCCGATCGGCTGATCGGAAAGTGGAAGAAGCAACTCAATCGGAATATGGGGACAAGGGTCAATCGGAATACTTGCTTAAGGGTTCAATCGGAATATGGGAAAACCTACACAATCGGAATGTATGAAGATGCTGTCAATCGGAACACTTAAACTCTGACCCAATCGGAATACAATACACCTTACCGTCGGAATATCAGGGGAGACACCAATCGGAATCCGGGGAAGGGGTGCCGATCGGAAAAGGGATTTAAGCCCTTTCCGAAAATGGAGGAAATCAGTTGGGGACCACCCGGTCGGAATAACACCAATCGGAAAGGGGAGTTTACCACCCTTTCCGAAATTTGTGGAAAATGAGCAAAAAGCTAGGAAATGAGCTATTAGATCGAGCTTATTCCCAAAACTAAATCGCATCAACTAAACCGAATCAAATAAGCACTATGATCAACTTATTCAACTCGAAATTAAGCAACTTTTTAGATCAAACAAATAAAACATAAACTTTTCAATAAAACTTTTTTAATAAGAAACATAAGCTAATCATAAAAATAAGCCAATAAGCACAAAAGTCTTAAAGCTTAATCAAATGAAAACTTATAAGATGATCAAAAGACTAACTTTTAAGCATGAAATCAATTAGAACAACACGGATCACATGATAATCACACCAAAATCAATCTTAAATCAAAGAAAAGTAGAATGAGATTAAGAGATAAAAGCTTAAAATGGAACTTAATTAATAAAAATAAGCAATACAAATAGTTAATCTTGAAAGATTAAAAGAAAAAGATGAACTAGTGAGAGAAAGTTTAAGACTTTCTCTCTCTAATAACTAAAAAGTGAAGATTAACTAAAAACTCTAACTCCCCTCCTAATGACTATTAGGAGGGTATTTATAGGGAAGGAGGAAGGAGTTCATGTGTTGCATCTTCTTTCTTGCTTTCTTCACGTTTCCTCGACTCGACTTTAATTCTTCGTCTTTGTCATCTCGGGATTTGAACTTGTCTTTTAATTTTCTTCTTCTATTAGACTTAAGTTCTTTGACTTCGTTAAACTTCCGTCTTTTGACTTTTTCTTCGATAAATCTTCAGAATAGGCCTTGGACTTCCGTTCTTTTTGCACTCTTGATCTCTTGACTTCGTCTTTTTCCCGTTTTCTTCAGTAAAAGCCCGTGAAAGCCCGTGTTTTCTTCCTTTTTCATATTTTGGTCCTAAAACACAATAAAAACACAAACCACGCATAATTCCGACTTTTACGACATAAATCACACGTTTTGGTCTTGTTATTATTGGAAATAAGTGGTAAAAGGATAAGTGTTTTCACACTTATTATTGGCCAACCGTACGGTTGCTTATCCAGTGGGGATAGCCGAAGATGTCATCGTAGGAGTCGACAAATTCACCTTCCCTGCTGATTTTGTTGGCGTCGACTACGAAATGGACCCCCGTGTGCCACTTATTGTTGGTCGTCCATTCTTGAGGACCGGTCGCACTCTTATTGATGTTGAAGCCGGAGAGCTTATCATGAGAGTAGGTGACGACAAAGTAGTCTTCAACATGGGAAAGTTGTCTAAACAGCCTTATTCATATGAGAGCGTTAATTGTATTGACGTTCTTGATGAGGCTTGTGAAGAACACTTTAATGATGCTTGCAAAAGTATTCCTACATCTCTTCCCACTGTTGAGACCGTGTCCTCCATTGATTCATCGTTGTCTCTATTTGGAGATAGTGATTTATTCTGGAACAATCTTGAAGATACCATGGGAGATGCGAATTTAGCTACTAATGATTCTCCCACCGAGGGGGATGAAGATATGAGTTTCTTTGACAATCTTCTCACCGAAGACAATCCTTCGCCTCCATCTCCCACGGTTATTGCTATCGATGCCACGACTTTGAAAACGCCTCCCGTCGAAAATCCTCCGGATTTGGAACTTAAGGAGTTGCCGCCTCATCTCGAGTACGTGTTCCTTGACGACAACAAGAAGTCGCCCGTCATTATTGCAACGGATTTGAAAGATGAAGAGAAGACTCGCCTCGTTGCTGTGTTGAAAGCTCACAAGAAGGCTATTGCGTGGAAAATCTCGGATATTCGTGGAATTGATCCTCACTTCTGCACACACAAAATTCTCATGGAGGACGACTATAAGCCCACTATTCAAAGCCAACGAAGGGTGAATCCAAAAATCCATGAAGTCATCAAAACAGAGGTTATCAAACTTCTTGATGCGGGTATGATTTACCCTATTTCGGATTCACCGTGGGTTAGTCCAATCCATTGTGTGCCCAAGAAGGGCGGAATAACCGTTGTTCCCAATGAACACAACGAGTTGATTCCCACTCGTCTCGTTACTGGGTGGAGAGT
Organism: Glebionis coronaria; assembly: GCA_025667525.1. Taxonomy (NCBI): domain Eukaryota; kingdom Viridiplantae; phylum Streptophyta; class Magnoliopsida; order Asterales; family Asteraceae; genus Glebionis; species Glebionis coronaria. The sequence continues at coordinate 384,960,059 of CM046874.1, forward strand.
TTGTATAGACTACCGCAAACTCAATGATGCCACGAGAAAGGATCATTTCCCTCTACCTTTCATGGACCAAATGCTTGAACGATTAGCCGGTAATGAATATTACTGCTTTCTTGATGGTTTCTCGGGTTATTTTCAAATACCCATCGATCCCCAAGATCAAGAGAAGACTACATTCACTTGTCCCTATGGCACTTTCGCTTACAAAAGAATGCCTTTTGGCTTATGTAATGCGCCCGGGACTTTCCAAAGGTGTATGTTAGCTATCTTCCATGACATGGTTGAACAAACCATGGAAGTCTTCATGGATGATTTCTCGGTCTTCGGGGATTCCTTCTCTGCTTGCCTTGCCAATTTAGAACGTATGCTAAAGCGGTGCGAAGACACTCGCCTTGTTCTAAATTGGGAAAAATGCCATTTTATGGTAAAAGAAGGCGTCGTGCTTGGACATAAGATTTCGAAAGCCGGTCTTGAAGTAGACCGTGCTAAAGTTGATGTTATAGCAAAGTTGCCTCCACCTTCAACTGTGAAGGGTGTGAGAAGTTTCTTGGGTCATGCGGGCTTTTACCGTCGATTCATCAAAGATTTTTCGCAAATCGCTCGCCCGATGACCCACCTCTTGGAAAAAGATACTCCTTTTATCTTCTCCAAAGAGTGCCTTGAAGCCTTCAACTCGCTTAAGGATAAGCTAACTAAGGCACCCGTCTTGGTTACCCCTAATTGGGAGCTTCCTTTTGAGTTGATGTGCGATGCTAGTGATTTTGCTATTGGAGCGGTTCTTGGACAAAGAGTGAACAAACACTTCCAACCGATCCATTACGCTAGCAAGACAATGACTGGGGCACAATCGCATTATACGACAACCGAAAAAGAGCTTTTAGCTGTTGTCTATGCTTTTGAAAAATTCCGCCCCTATCTTGTCCTTTCCACCACCATTGTGTACACCGATCATTCCGCGTTGAAGTACTTGTTGACAAAGCAAGATTCCAAACCAAGACTTCTTCGCTGGGTTTTGCTGCTCCAGGAATTTAAAATCGACATCCGCGATAAAAAAGGAGCAGAAAACTTAGCCGCGGACCATCTTAGTAGACTTGAGGATCCATACCAAGGGGATCATCCGACCAAAGAAATCAATGATTCTTTTCCCTTGGAGACCTTAATGTCTATACACTCGAAGCCGAATGAAACCCCGTGGTTTGCGGACTTTGCAAACTACTTGGCGGGTGGAATTCTCAAGGAAGGGTTGACGTCCCAGCAAAAGAAGAAGTTCTTTACCGACATCAAGACTTACTTTTGGGACGACCCTTACCTATTCAAACAATGTGCTGATCTGATAATTCGCCGATGTGTTGATGGACCGGCAGCGTCGGACATCCTTGATGCTTGCCACAAAGGACCCACCGGTGGTCACTTTGGTCCCAACTACACCGCAAAGAAAGTGTTTGATTCGGGATTTTATTGGCCCTCCATATACCGTGACGCTCACGATATGGTCAAACGATGTGATGTTTGCCAAAAGCAAGGCAAAATCACACATAAAGACGAGATGCCTCAGAATTTCATTCAAGAGTGTGAAATTTTTGATGTTTGGGGTATCGACTTTATGGGGCCATTCCCTTCGTCTAAAGGAAACAAATACATCCTTGTAGCCGTTGACTACGTTTCGAAGTGGGTTGAAGCCAAAGCTTTGCCTACTAATGACGCAAGGGTGGTTTGTAACTTTTTGAAGGCTCTATTCGCTAGATTCGGTGTGCCTCGCGCCATTATTAGTGATCGTGGGACTCATTTCTGCAATGACCAATTTGCTCGAGTCATGGCTAAGTACGGTGTAAACCATCGTCTTTCCACAGCCTACCACCCACAAACTAATGGCCAGGCTGAAATATCCAACCGAGGGCTGAAGCGAATTCTTGAAAGGACCGTGGGAGAGCATCGTGCCTCATGGGCTGATAAATTGGATGATGCTTTGTGGGCTTTCCGTACTGCTTACAAGACCCCGATCGGCTGTACGCCTTATCGTCTTGTGTACGGGAAAGCGTGCCACCTCCCCATTGAGTTGGAGCACAAGGCTTATTGGGCCTTGAAGTGGGCTAATTTTGATATAAACAAAGCCGGTGACCTACGCAAGATCCAACTCAATGAGCTCAATGAACTTCGGAATGAGGCTTATGAAAATTCTTTGATCTATAAGGAAAGAACTAAGCTCATTCACGACTCCAAGATCAAAAACCGAGAGTTCCATGTTGGAGACAAAGTCTTACTTTTTAACTCTCGGTTGAAAATCTTTTCAGGAAAGCTCAAATCTCGTTGGTCCGGCCCATTCACCATTGCCCAAATTTTTCCATATGGTACTCTCGAGCTTGCTCAACCTAATGGACCAAATTTTAAGGTGAATGGCCAACGAGTGAAGTTGTACTTTGGTGAGGACACCTCTCACGAGGTGATTCCATCCCTCACCACGTTCCCCATGAACTAATTTTGGGTCGAGTCAGGCTCGTGACTCGGTTATCAAAAACAAGCGCTCCTCGGGAGGCAGCCCGAGTATCTATCTCTCAACTATCCCCTAAGTGTAGGGGGGGACTTCTATATGTGTTTGCCTTTTTGTGGTGATGTGATTCCAGGGATAAGTGCACTCTTGGAATCTTTGAAGAACCGTGCTCCCGTGTTTATTCGAAATCCGGTTCTATCTCTCAACTATCGTGATTCAATTTTCTTCATACTCATATTTGAAATTGATCACGTTAGTCGTCTCTTCCTTAACTTGAGTTAACCAACGTGCACAATGTCATAAGTGTAGGGGAGACTTCTCCCACATGCTTAAACATTGAGGACAATGTTTATCTTAAGTGTAGGGGGACTTCTATCGAAGTTTTAAGTGGACTTTTCCATGAAAATGCCTTCATTTAACCGGAAAATCATCTTTTTCAACATTTTTCAAATTTTTTTATTAACTTTGGCCATTTAGTCGTAATTTTTAAATTTTTATCGTTGCTTTCATATGTATATATTCCGCAATAAAGTCAAAAATTTTAATAAAGTGGTGTAGCTAGTTTAGAAGCCTTTGATATATTAGGCCCGTTGCGTTTATTTTGACTCAACCCGAATAGACTTATCCAAGTTTATTCTAGCTAGTATCCTTAACCATGTAGACCTTAATTGGTTTATTAGGCTAAGTGTCCACGAGTCTCATTACTTGAGATTTTAAACTGTGGAGGACGAGAAATGATAGAGTCAATTATAAGTCGGTATTCTTGCACAAGCTCACTTGGTGTAATTATTTGCCTATTCTCCCATCACTTGCTAATAATTTATTTGCAATAAGTAAGGTCTTACGATTTGAAAAGTTACTTAGCTTCTAGCCCAAGATCGTTTAAAAGTTGCTCGGTAATGATAAGAGTTCATAGCCAAGGCATAACTTATGAAGCGGGGCGCGAAGATTGGCGAGTCCGAAAAGGCCCTAACAAGGCATGAGGATTCAATTTTATTGCTGAAGATCCAAAGTGATGTGAAAAGCATTATTCCTAAAGTCAATATGAAGGATCAAGACTCACGACGAAAAGCAATCAACTCCCATAAAGATCATGGAGAAGTCTATCCGAAAAGACCCTAACAAGGTATGAGGATAAATAGATCCAAGTCCGAAAAGGAGGCGGATCGTTGTATCTCAAAATCCCAATTAGAGATTGAAGAAATAATCATGAAGTCGTGGTCAACAAAGTTGGAGAACCCCTCAAAAGTCTCCAAGTGAAGAAAATCTATTATGATGAGAAGACCATTATCTCAAGAACGTCTCTCGAAGATATGAAGTATGAAGTACATGCCAAATATCGGCCCGAGAAAGGTCTCAAATCGTGAACCAAGTTATGCCAAGATATGAACTTTTTGATATCCCGAGAAGCAGTTTTAAGAGATTTTGTCCTTTAGCTAACTATTGATCAAATCGTCCTACTTTGCTTTCAGCCCTAATAAACTATCGAAATAAGTCCAAAAATGCATCTTCATGATCATTCTAAGACAAAAATAAAATATAAGAGATACACCTAGGAATAAGGGAGTTTAAGCATTTAATTAAGCCATGTGTGTAAGTGTTTGAATTGCTAACTTATAATAACAATGATCTCGTTTTTAAGCTTAGTTTGGGGAACGTGAAACTTGAGGGTGATAAATCTTCGCAGCACCAAGCCCTAATGTAAGTCATCGATTTCTCTACAAGTTATTTCCATGTAGCTATTTTCAAGTGAAAATGGTTTTCTATCCCTTTGTTACCTTTGAAGTTTCAATTCTTTAAATTTTTGTTTAGTAGAATTTAAATAAGGCCAAGGTTGATTAATTATGAGAAAAGTGTAAAATTGCTTTATCACTAAGCATTGCATGAGGGCATGGCAATGGTTAAGTGTAGGGGATTTGATAGGTGTGTAAACACCCATCCTTTTACCACTTAATTCGGGCTAAAACAAGACCAAAACACGTATTTAATATCATTTGTTTGGAATTATGCGTGGTTTTTGTGTTTATTGTGTTTTCAGGGCCAACCGGATGATTATTGAAGAAAACATGGGATTGCACGGGTTTTACTGAAGAAAAAGACTCAAGATAAAGTCTATTGTCCAAGAGATGCAAAAGATTTGAAGTCGCTGGGCCTATTCGAAGATTTATCGAAGAAAAGGACCAAAGATGGAAGATTTATATAAGTCGAAGAAACTCAAGTCTATTAAACGAAGAAATTAAAAGACGAGTTGAATTTAATCGACAACAAATCCCGAATCAGAATCGAAAACGGAAACTTTTCTGAAAAGACGAAAAGACACGAAGAACGGGAGAAAGCCCACTCACCAACCAAAGGAAACACCTATAAATAGGCCATCCCACACACATTTAGAAGGAGTTTTTTAGTTTTTTTAGTTTTTCTTTCTTCCTCCCTTTTCTTTCCTCCTGGTTCGTAGAACACCATCACCACTAGGGTGATTGGTGATTTTTATCTTTAGTTCTTTAATCTTGTAATTTTAATGTTTGTTTCATCTTGTCAAAACATCAATCATTCAATACTAAGTTCTTGTTTAATCTTCCATTTTCATCTTGTTCATCATCATCTTTATCTTCAAGTTCTTAAGTTTTTATTTTCTTGATTTGATCTTCAAAAGTTGTTTGGATTTGTGTTTTTATTAGTGGGATTTGTTGCTTATATTGTCTAAATGATTTGTGTTTAATTTGGTAAAACCTTTTTAAGTATTTGGTTCGATTTTGATCAAAATCTGTGTTCCGTGTTCTTCGCTGCACTGTTTCTGTAACTGGGTTTCCAATCTTCCGAACCAGCTAAAAAGTTCCGAATGAAGTAGTCATTCGGAAGGTTCCGAATCAGTCCTTAAGTTCCGCATCAAGTCACCTTCATTCGGAAGTTTCAAACTTCCGAATCAAGAAGAAGTTCCGGATCAGTTACTTCCGCATCAGAAGTTCCGAATCAACCTATTCATCCGGAAAGTTCCGGATTAGTCATAAAGTTCCGAACCAGTGACTTCCGGACGAAGCAAAAGTTCCGGATCAAGCTCAGACTTCCGAACCAAGAACCTTCATCCGGAAGGTTCCGAATCAACCATTAAGTTCCGGATGAGTAAGTTCCGGATGAGAAAGTTCCGAATGAATGAATAGTGTCTTCCGAATCAGAAAGTTCCGAATCAAAGTTTAAAGTTCCGAATCAGTTAAATTTTGGGTATTTTAATGTTACTGTTTTACTGTTGATGTTTTACTATTTCTCTGCTCATATTTCACAATTTACATTTTAACTTTAATTTTAATTTGAACTTTAAATTTTAAACCAAGTCTTAGTTAATTATAATTAAAGTAATTGTCTTTGATTTAAAGTTTCATTTCACTTCTTATTAGAATAGAAAACCAAACCCCTTTATTTAGTAACCAAGAACAATCATTCCACTTAAGACCTAGATCAATTCGAGAGGATATCGAGAGAAAATTGAACCTAGCAAAATCCTTATATCAATATACATCAAAATGTAAGATATACGTGACTTATTAATCAAGAATAGCTCAAAACCCGTATACGCTTCTTTATTCTCCAACCCTAAACGGTACGTATAACACCCAAAAGTTCTATAAAGTCCCTATTTTTTGCAAAGTCCTCGTGGACTAATCCCCACCATCCAATCCATTTATCATCTAACGGCTCAAATTAAAAAAAAAACCACTCAATCCCTTTTAATAAACGGTTTTATATTATAACCGTTTCATTTCTCACACTCATCCTCCATTAACACACACAATCGCCGCCTCCATTAACACACACACACAAATCCTCCATTAAAATACACACAATCGCCGGAAAAAACACACACACAATCCGCCGCCATTAAAACACACACAATCCTCCATCAAAACACACACACACCATTGATTCCGATTATAAACTTTTGATGTTAATATAACCCTAATTAGTTGATTCCGCCATTGATTCCGATGGATATCCGTGCAGAACTGGCTCGGGCTGCTATTAATGCGATTGGTTAGTAAACCCTAACCCTAGTTTTCTGATTATTTATTATTTATTATTTATTATGCTTATTTGTTGATCTGCCTATTATTAATCAGTTATTAATCAGTTATTTTTTATGGTATCCCTATAATTAATCAGTTGTTATGGTTATTCGTTATGGTTATATGGTGTTAGTGGCGATTACATTATAGCATATGTTAAGATGATGGCCTAGGAAAGAAATGAAATGCCGAAATAGTTTAGTATCCGTGGTTAGTTATCGACTGTATGCTAGTTAGCGGCGAATCATTTGTTAGTGGCTACTCTTAATGTTAGTGGCGACTCGTAATGTTAGTGGCGACTCGTAGATTAGTTAGATTATGATTCATTCATATCTGTTTGTTAGCGGCGAGTCATTCATATCTGTTTGTTAGTGGCGCCTCTTAATGTTAGTGGCGACTCGTAGATTAGTTAGATTATGATTCATTCATATCTGTTTGTTAGCGGCGACGCGTAATGTTAAGCTTACTGAATTTTATTCATATCTGTTTGTTGCAGAGCTAACAAAAAAGGACAAAAGAAAATGTCGTTCACCTCCAAAACGTAATCCTCCACCTAAATTCGAGATTGCCAAACGCAAACCTTCAACTGTTACAAATAAACGTCTAAAAGTGGAAGTTGCGCAGGTAAAAGTTTAATAGTGTTTTTAACAGTTATCTGAGCCTGATTCGTACATATATTCTGAGCCTGACTCATGCATGAGTCAGGTGACATATGCATGAGTCAGTTGACTCATGCATGTGTCACTTGACATAGTGACGTCAAGTTTATATGATCTTTTGAGTTTTATGTGGATTCTCAGGCTGATGTGGATGTTGCGCATGTAAAAGAAGCTGGTGTGGATGTTGCGCATGTTAAAGAAGCTGGTGTGGATGTTGCGCATGTTAAAGAAGCTGGTGTGGATGTTGCGCATGTAAAAGAAGCTGGTGTGGATGTTGCGCATGTAAAAGAACCTGCCGTGGATGTTGCGCAGGTAAAAGAAGCTGGTGTGGATGTTGTGCAGGCTTTGATCGGTCTTAAAGAAAGTGGTAGTGGCCGTGGCAGTGAGAGTGAGAATGAGACTGAGAGTGGGAGTGGGCGTGGTAGTGGGAGTGGGAGTGGGATTGGGAGTGAGAGTGGGGATGATGGTGATGGTGGGGGTGATGGTGAGGGTGGGGATGATGGTGAGGGTGGGGATGATGGTGATGGTGGGGATGATGGTGAGGGTGGGGATGATGGTGAGGTTGGGGATGATGGTGATGGTGGGGGTAATGGTGGCAGTGAGACTGAGAGTGAGAGTCAGGGTGATGGCGATGGTGGGGGTGATGGTGACGATGGTGGTGATGGTGAGGGTGGGGGTGATGGTGAGGGTGATGGTGATGGTGAGAGTGAGAGTGATGGTGAGGGTGAGGGTGGGGGTGATGGTGATGGTGAGGGTGGGGGTGATGGTGAGAGTGAGAGTGATGATGAGAAAGTGGACAGTCAACAGGGGTCGGATGATGGGAGTGGGATTCAGGATGATGAGGAGACAAGTGAGGAGGAGATTATTATTACTAAAAGGATTGGTAAGAAGTCAAGATCTAATTTTCATCCTAAGTTATATCTTAAGAAGGAGCTAACAGAAAAGGTTAAAACAAACCCTTCTAAGAAACAGGAGGTTAAAAAGGAAGTGCAAAAGGAGGTCAAGCCTCCTAAAAAAGAGATGGTAAAACAGGAAGTGAAAAAGGAGGTCAAGCCTCCTAAAAAGAGATGGTTAAACAGGAAGTGAAAAAGGAGGTGAAAAAAGAGTTCAGGCCTTCTAAGAAGCGTAAGGCTGTTAAAAAGGAGGAGGATGATGAAAAGCCTTCAAAGAAGATGAAGGAGGGGGAGGAGGGTGATAGTACATTTCCTCTATTTTGTAGGAATGTACCTTCTTCCTTTTTTGAATGTGTCCGTGATGCTAATGTGGCGGGTATAGAAGAATTCATGGAGGAGATTGGTCTTGGTGCATTGTGTATTCGCAAGATAGATAAATTACCTAGTATTTTGGCTAGGTATGTGGTTAAGAAGTTTAAACCAGAAACCTACAATCTCGAGCTAACAAATGGTAATATTCATGTCACACCTCAGACAGTAAAAGATATTCTAGGACTTCCTCTTGGTGGTACTAGCATTTATGATTTACTTGAAAGAGAGATGGATGATGTGTTTGTTAGGACATGGATTAAACAGTTTGAGCCAAGGAAGTTGAGAAAAGTCGGTTAATAAGTGTGAAAACACTTATCCTTTTACCACTTATTTCCAATAACAACAAGACCAAAACGTGTGATTTATGTCGTAAAAGTCGGAATTATGCGTGGTTTGTGTTTTTATTGTGTTTTAGGACCAAAATATGAAAAAGGAAGAAAACACGGGTTTTCACGGGCTTTTATCGAAGAAAACGGGAAAAGACGAAGTCAAAAGATCAAGAGTGCAAAAAGAACGGAAGTCCAAGGCCTATTCTGAAGATTTATCGAAGAACAAGTCTAAAGACGGAAGTTTAATGAAGTCGAAGAAGTTAAGTCTAATAGAAGAAGAAAATTTAAAGACAAGTTCAAATCCCGAGACGACATCGAGAAAAGACAAAGGATTAAAGTCGAGTCGAGAAGAAAAAGAAAGAAGAAAGCACCACACATGCCTCCCACTTCCCTATAAATACCCTCCTAATCACATTAGGAGGGTGGTTAGCTAGTTTTATTTTTTTTAGTTTCTCTTTCTAGTTTTTAGAGAGAGAAAGTTCTAAACTTTCTCTCACTAAGCTTTTCATTTTTCCTTTCTTTCAAGCTTTCATTAATCTTTGTATTTGAGTTCATTTTAATCAAAAGTTTAAGCTTTGTGTTCCTTAATCTCATTCTACATTTCTTGGCTTATTTGAATTTTTGATCCGAAACCTTACTTTGATCCGAATCCTTAATGATCCGAGATTAAATTTGAGGTTGTATGTTTAGAAGGCTCATTTCCTTTGTGCTTATATAAGCTCCTACACGTATAAGTTGTAAGCTCTTAATGCTTATTGGCTTATTACAAGTTCTAGCTTATTGGTTTTCGGATTTCTAAAAGGTTTTTGTTACGATGAGATTTCCTTCATAAAGTGTTCGATTTTATGTTTTGAAAAGTTATCAAATTTAAGCTTTTTGAATTGATTTAGGATCGGGTAGGATAGCTTATTATACTTGCTTATTGAGTTTTGAACTTCCCATGAATTTCGGATTAAGAGTGCTTCCATCGCAATATTGGGGTTTTTGCACATTCCGACGGTTTCATCATTTTGATCACAATAATCCTTAAGGATTCTACTTTGCGATCAGGTTGTCATTTCCCCCTTATTCCGATCTGGATTGCGATCGCACATTGCGATCGCACATTCCGACGGGATCAAGGTCTTTGCTAAGACGAAGTCCTGCCCATTTCTCGACAGCGACATTGCGATAGATGCACATTGCGATAGTGGGTTTACAACATTCCGATCTGAATCATTGCGATATAAAAACATTCCGATGGGGTATTTTGTTGTTGCATTCTGATGGATGTTAAGATTGATTATTCCGATGGTTAATTTTAGTGATATTCCGACGGTTGTAATTTTGGTGTATTCCGATGGACATGAATTGCTTTATTCCAATTGACTAAGTTTCTAAGTTTTAAAGTTTTACAAAGTTTTAAGTTTTAAGTATTTTCCTAATTAACTTTTAGTTTAATTTTGTCAAAGCTTCTACTTTACTCATCGATATTTTCATACTTGCTTTTAAATTAGATAACCAAACCAAACCAAACCATTCTCTTGATTCACCAAAAGACAATTGAGTCGCACTCTTAACCATTAGTCAATTCGAAAAGATCGGTTCAACGAATCTTCATACTAGGTGTTAAAAGCCGAGTGTTAAATGGCGCCGCTGCCGGCTCTTTTCGTAACGATTAAAGGTTTTTAGTAAGAGACGCATTGAATTTTGGGATCCGTTCTTTGAACGTTATTTTCCTTGCTTTAAAAATTTTCAAAAATCCAAAAAATACTATAAAACTCTTCAAAAATTCAAAAAAATTAAAAAATCATAAAAAGCAATTCTTTTCTAAAGGTTTGCACCAAAAAGATTATATAGATATTCTCTGTGTATATTTTTCTTCTGCAGGTGTATGCGTACTAGATCTTCGAACTATTCTGAGCCCGAGACTCGTGAAGATCTAGATATGGCTGGTGTTAATAACAACAATAATCACCCACCTCAACCCAATTTGAATAATAATAACAACAACAACAACAACAATGTCCACCTACCTGATTTACGAACAATGGAGGAATTGTGTCAACCCACCATGAACGGACACGGAGGCCCTATTGCGCCGATGCACGTACGGCTCAGGAGTTTTCGTTGAAGCATCACATGATCCAACAAGTGCAAACTAACCCATTTCGCGGAATTCCGGATGATGATGCCAACAAACCCCTCGACAAATTCATTACCATAACCCAAAGCATGAAGTGCCCCGATGTTTCAATGGATGACCTTCGCCTTCAACTCTTTCCCCACTCGCTTTCTCACCATGCCGAAAAATGGTTTGACCGTCTTCCTAAGAATTCTATTCATACGTGGAATGATATGACTCAACGCTTTTTGTCGCGCTACTTTCCCCCATCCATGGTCACAAGCCTTCGTAACCAAATTAGTGGATTCATGCAAGACAATGATGAATCGCTCTTCGATGCTTGGGAACGATACAATGATTGATCGACCGTTATCCAAATCAAAACATGCTCCCCGTCACTCTCATTGACACCTTCTACAATGGTCTCACTTTTCGTGATCGTGACACGATCAATGCCGCCGCCGGTGGTACTTTTATGAAAAGGAGACCGGAGGAGTGTAGAGAGTTGATTGAAAACATGACTACTCACCACAAGAATTGGGATTCATCCGCATCCTCAAGATCTAACTCGAGAGTCAATGTTTCTTCTACTACCTCCAATCCTGAGATGACTGAAATTTCTCGACAACTCGCTGAGATGAACAAGAATTTCATGGCCATGGCCACAAACCACTTTCAACAAGCTAAAGCCGTCGCTATTTCTTGTGACACGTGTGGTGGTCCTCATTCTTACAATAATTGTCCTTCTACCCAAGGCAATTTTTCTGAAAACGTTAACGCAGCATACGGTACTTATCCCACAGGAGGCTATCAAGCTCGTCCTCAAGGAGACCGTAGCTTGCTAAGTTATCATTCCAACAATTATCTTGCTCCACCTGGTTTCCCTCCTACCAACTAAAACCAACAACAAAGCTATAACCGAAACAATTAATCCCAACCTCGTACTAACAATCAATATCAATCCCAAAGAAACCCATACCCAACTCAAGGAAATTCTCAAGCTTACCAAGCTCCACCTCTCAATCAATCGATGGCAGTGAGTCCAGACGTCGAGACGTTCATGAAGACTAATCGGGAGCTGTTGACGAATCTTCAGAGTCAAGTCATCAACTTGAAGGGCGAAATGACGAAACAAGGGAACGATATTCGAGCCGAGCTAAGGAATGATATGGCAAAACAGAGCCATGAGATCCGTGCCGACATCAGAGATTCTTTCAGCACTCAAGTGCTTAACATTCGTGATATGATTGGTTCGCTCAACCAAAGTAATGAACCCTCTTCTTCGGGTACTCTTCCGAGTAACACCGTTGCGAATCCAAGAGGGGAGATGAAAGCAATCACCACTCGTAGTGAAAAAGGTTATATGGAACCCGAGCTTCCTACACCTCCACCCGTGATTGTGAACAAGGAACAAGAGCAACTTTCCTCACCTCCTTCACCTTCTATCCCCATTTCCCCACCACCCGTGGTTGTGAGTGATCCTATTCCCTTAAAGCCTTCTTCTTCATCCAATATACCTTATCCTTCAAGGTTGAGGAAAGAGAAGCAAAAGAGCAAGGATGATATTCAGGTTTCAAACTTTCTTAAAATGTTTAAACAATTGAATTTTAACATCTCCTTTGCCTAGGATCTCGCTCACAGCCCAAATACGCTAAGATGTTTAAAGATCTTCTAAGTGACAAAGAGAAGCTTCTTGAAATTGCTCAGACCCAACTTAATGAGAACTGCTCCGCAGTGCTCTTAAGGAAATTGCCCACCAAACTTGGTGATCCGGGTCGCTTCTTAATTCCTTGCAACTTCCCGGGAGTATAGAATTGCATGGCCCTAGCCGATCTAGGTGCCAGTATAAACTTAATGCCTTTAAGTGTTTGGAAACAATTATCTCTCCCCGAGCTAGTCCCCACCAAAATGACTTTGGAATTAGCCAACCGTACGGTTGCTTATCCAGTGGGGATAGCCGAAGATGTCTTTGTTGGCGTCGACAAATTCACCTTCCCGGTGGATTTTGTTGTCGTTAACTACGAGATGGACCCCCGTGTTCCATTAATCGTTGGACGTCCATTCCTGAGGACCGGTCGCACTCTCATTGATGTAGCCGCGGGCGAAATAATCATGAGAGTTGGTGACGATAAAATTGTCTTCAACATGGGTAAGATTTCTAAGCAACCTTATTCGTATGAGAGTGTTAATGCTATTGATGTTCTCGATGAGGCTTGTGAAGAACATTTTCACGATGCTTGCAAAAGTACTCTTTCTTCTCTACCCAATGTTGAAATTGTTACCTCAATTGCTCCGGCATTCACTCCTTTTGGAGAAAGTGACTTGAATGATTTCGAAGCTAGCTTGGGTCCTCTCGATATTAAGTATGATAATTCGTCCACAGATTGGGATGAAGATATTCGTACTATTGAGAGACTTCTCAATGAAGACCCGTTTTCTCCTCCTTCTCCTAAAGAGGTGACTAATGATGATCCATCGTTAGTTTCACCATCTATTGAGGACCCTCCCACTCTTGAGCTTAAGGACCTACCTCCTCATCTTGAGTACGTTTTCCTTGAAGACAACGATAAGTTACCGGTCATCATCGCGAAGGACCTGAACGAAGAAGAAAAAGCCCGACTTGTCACCGTGTTGAAGAAGCATAAAAGAGCTATCGCTTGGAAAATCTCCGACATCCGTGGAATTGATCCTCACTTTTGCACACATAAAATTCTCATGGAGGACGATTTAAGCCCACAATTCAAAGCCAACGAAGGGTGAATCCCAAAATCCATGAAGTCATCAAAAAAGAGGTTATCAAACTTCTTGATGCGGGTATGATTTACCCTATTTCGGATTCACCATGGGTTAGTCCAGTCCATTGTGTGCCTAAGAAAGGCGGAATTACCGTTGTGCCCAATGCAAACAACGAGTTGATTCCTACCCGTCTCGTTACTGGGTGGAGAGTTTGTATAGACTACCGCAAACTCAATGATGCTACGAGAAAGGATCATTTCCCTCTACCTTTTATGGACCAAATTCTTGAACGTTTAGCGGGTAATGAATATTACTGCTTTCTTGATGGTTTCTCAGGTTATTTCCAAATACCCATCGATCCCCAAGATCAAGAGAAGACAACATTACTTGTCCCTATGGCACATTTGCTTACAAAAGGATGCCTTTTGGCTTATGCAATGCCCCCGGGACTTTCCAAAGGTGCATGTTAGCTATCTTCCATGACATGGTTGAGCAAACCATGGAAGTCTTCATGGATGATTTCTCGGTCTTTGGGGATTCCTTCTCTTCTTGCCTTGCCAATTTGGAACGTATGCTTAAGCGGTGCGAAGACACTCGCCTTGTTCTGAATTGGGAAAAATGCCATTTTATGGTAAAAGAGGGCATTGTGCTAGGACACAAAATCTCTAAAGCCGGTCTTGAAGTCGACCGTGCTAAAGTAGATGTCATAGCTAAATTACCTCCACCTTCAACCGTGAAGGGTGTGAGAAGTTTTCTGGGTCATGCGGGCTTCTATCGACGATTCATTCAGGATTTCTCTAAAATCGCTCGCCCGATAACCCACCTCTTGGAAAAAGATACTCCTTTTATCTCCCTAAAGAGTGCCTCGAAGCCTTCAATCTTCTTAAGGATAAGCTAACTAAGGCACCGGTCTTGGTTACCCCTAATTGGGAGCTACCCTTTGAATTGATGTGCGATGCTAGCGACTTTGCTATTGGTGCGGTTTTGGGACAAAGAGTGAATAAACACTTCCAACCAATCCACTATGCTAGCAAAACAATAACGGGGGCTCAATTGCATTATACGACAACCAAAAAAGAGCTTTTAGCTGTTTTCTATGCTTTTGAGAAATTTCGCCCCTATCTTGTTTTATCCCCCACCATCGTATACACGGACCATTCCGCGTTGAAGTACTTGATGACTAAGCATGAATCTAAGCCAAGACTTCTTCGCTGGGTTTTACTCCTTCAAGAATTCAACATTGAAATTCGCGACAAGAAGGGAGCTGAAAACCTGGCCGCGGATCATTTGAGTCGACTTAAGGATCCATATCAAGGGGATCATCCGAACAAAGAGATCAATGACTCTTTCCCCCTTGAGACCTTAATGTCTATAAATCTAAATCTTGATGACACCCCGTGGTTTGCGGACTTGCAAACTACTTAGCGGATGGAATTCTCATCAAAGGGTTAACATCCCAACAAAAGAAGAAGTTCTTGAATGATGTTAAGACTTACTTTTGGGATGACCCTTATCTATTCAAAAAATGTGCTGATTTGATCATTCGTCGTTGTGTTGATGGACCGGCAGCTTTTGACATTCTCCAAGCTTGCCACAAAGGACCCACCGGTGGTCACTTTGGTCCCAACTACACCGCTAAAAAAGTGTTTGATTCTGGATTCTATTGGCCCACCATTTATCGTGACGCTCACGAAATGGTTAAGCATTGTGATGCTTGCCAACTCCAAGGCAAGATCACACATAAGGATGAGATGCCTCAAAATTTCATACAGGAATGTGAAATCTTTGACGTATGGGGCATCGACTTTATGGGGCCATTTCCATCCTCCAAAGGGAACAAGTACATCCTCGTCGCCGTTGACTACGTTTCTAAATAGGTTGAAGCCAAGGCTCTCCCTACAAACGATGCGAGGGTGGTTGTGAACTTTTTGAAGCAGCTTTTCGCTCGATTTGGCGTTCCTCGTGCTATCATCAGTGACCGCGGGACTCATTTTTGCAACGATCAATTTGCAAGAGTCATGGCTAAGTATGGTGTCAATCACCGTCTTTCCACCGCCTATCATCCCCAAACCAATGGGCAAGCCGAGATATCCAACCGTGGATTGAAGCGAATTTTGGAGCGTACTGTGGGAGAGCATCGCTCCGCGTGGGCCGATAAGTTAGATGATGCTCTGTGGGATTTCCATACTGCTTATAAGACCCCGATTGGTTGTACACCTTATCGTCTTGTGTACGGGAAAGCCTGCCACCTCCCCATCGAGCTGGAACATAAGGCGCACTGGGCCTTGAAGTGGGCTAACTTCGACATCAACAAAGCCGGTAATCATCGAAAGATTCAACTCAACGAGCTCAACGAACTGAGGAATGAAGCTTACGAGAACTCGCTGATCTACAAGGAGAAGACGAAGATCATTCATGACGCAAAAATCAAGAACCGAGAGTTCCACGTTGGTGATCAAGTCCTAATTTTTAACTCTCGGTTGAAGATCTTCTCTGGCAAGTTGAAGAGCCGCTGGTCTGGTCCATTCACCGTCACCAAAGTCTTTCCATATGGGACCATTGAGCTTTCTCAGCCGAATGGGCCCAATTTCAAGGTGAATGGCCAGCGTTTGAAGCTGTACTTTGGTGAGGACATCTCCCATGAGATGATTCCATCCCTCACCACGTTCCCCATGAACTAAATTTGGGTCGAGTCAGGCTCGTGACTCGGTGAACAAAAACAAGCGCTTCTCGGGAGGCAACCCGTGATCTATCCTTTACTGCTTTCATAATAAGTGTAGGGGGAGCACCGTATGTGTTTGTTGTCTTGTTTCTTGTGCTGTGCAGGGATTAAAGCTTCAAAGAGCATCTTGATGACTTTTGATGAACCGTGATACCGTGTTCCCATCTTCCCGGTTCTATCCTAAACTCTTGTGATTCAATATTTCATATTTTATATGTTCACATTGAATTCACTTTAGTTGTCCTTTCCTTAGCAAGATTTAAACAAAGTGCACAATGTCCTAAGTATAGGGGAGTTTATTCCCACATGCTTAAACATTGAGGACAATGTTTATCTCAAGTGTAGGGGGACTTCTATCGATGTAAGTGGTCTTTTCCATGAATTTGCCCTCATTTTAACCGGAAAATTTGATTTTTCGACATTTTTCAAAATTTTTAAGCTATTTTGGCCTAGTTGTATAGTTGCATTTTCCTTTATTATGTTTATTTTCTTTCCTTGCTAGAATAGATTTTCAATAAAGTGGTTTTAAATTTTTCTTAGTCGTGAACATTTTGACTCAACCCGAGTTTACTTACCTAAGTTTACTCTAGCTAGTATCCTTAACGTATTTAAGTCAAGTTTTGCTAGGCTTTTATATAGGGAGCTATAAAACGCGAAAGTCTTAACTCTCACGGGTTAAGAACAAGAATTTTTCGCAAATTCCTATAATTGATCCTAGAGAGTTGTTTATCAAGGGAACTTTAAAATGCGATTTCTAAAACTTGAAAAACTCTAAGAATTTGCAAGATCCTATAGGCGACTCGAAAACCAAAACTTTGATTTAATAGGCTAAGCATCCACGAGTCTCATTCCTTGAGATTTTAAACTGTGGAGTGCGAGAGATGATAGAGTCAATTATAAGTTCGGTATTCTTTCGTGAATTTATGTGAGTTAATTATAAGCCTATTCTCCCTTCGTTTGTTAATAAATTTATCTGCAATAAATAAGGTTGTAAGATTTAAAAGGTTACTTAGCTTCTAGCCCCAGATCGTTTAAAAGTTGCTCGGTACGGATTAGAGTTCATAGCCAAGGCATAACTTATTGAAGCGGGATGCGAAGATTGGCGAGTCCGAAAAGGCCCTTGATATGTGTGAAAACACACATCTTTTCTACCATTTAATTGCAATAATAACCGGACCAAAACGTGTATTTTATGTCTTTTATGTCGGAATTATGCGTGGTTTGTGTTTTTGTTGTGATTTAGGACGAAAAGGTGAAAAGTGGAGAAAACACGGGAATTCACGGGCATTTACGGACTTTTATTGAAGAAAAAGATGAAAAGACGAAGTCAAGAAGTCAAGAGTGCAAAAAGAACGGAAGTCCAAGACCAATTCTGAATATTTATCGAAGAAAAAGTCAAAAGACGGAAGTTACTTAAAGCCGAGGAACTCAAGTCTTATCTATCAAAGAATTAAAAGGCGAGTCCAAAGAAATCCCGAGCCAAAAGTCGTTAAAGTCCAAGATTAAAGAAGATTTGAAGGCTTAAGGACTAATGGCGCAATTAACAAAAAGATTAAAGAAGAGGAGGGACCTAAGCATGCAATTAAGGAAGAAAGGAAGGAGGGGAGGAAGCTTCCTCTAACCTCCTCCCTAATCCCCTATATATAGTCATTAGCTAATTACTTTTTATTTTGTTGGCTAGATTGACAAACTAGTTCTTCCACTTTATTTTATGCACTTTTAATTACTTGCACCTTTAAATACATGTCTTGCACCTTAATTACCTTTTAATTTCAAGTAAGTGTTTCTTTAATTACTCGCACCTTTACTTTATCTTGTTGATCTCATTCTACCTTTCTCTAATCTTTGATTTATATGCTTTTGATCTTGTTTATTTGTTTAAAGATTTCATTTTTATGCTTTTGATTGTTTTAAATCTCTTATTTTCATAGCTTATTTGGTTTATTTTCAAGTTTATATAGTTTTTATAAAAGTTATTTTTTTTTTATAAAAAGTTGTTTTTCTTAAAGTTTATCTTTTTCGTGTTTTAAAAGTTGTTAACTTTCAGTTTCGTAGCTTATTTTTACACGTTTTACCTTTGGATTTCGTATAGAGCTTATTTAGGATTATAGCTTATTGTTATAGCTTATTTTTGGTACTTTTCCCTGTTTTCCGATCGTGACAATCGGAAAAGGGTTTTACATTCCGATCGGTGTGATCGGATAAGGGTTTCTATATTCCGATTGGAGGCATCTTGGTATTCCGATCAGAAGAGGTTCTGGATATTCCGATTGGGACAAGTGACAGATATTCCGATTGGGCTCCTTGCCACATTCCGATTGAGGTGCAAGTTAGGATATTCCGATCGTGTAAGGTGACAGATATTCCGATTGGAGTTCCGATCTTCATTCCGACCAAGTTCCTATTCATATTCCGACCAGGTAGGATTGTGGTATTCCGATTGGGGTATTGGTGACTGATATTCCGATTGGCATTACGACGACAACATTCCGATCAGGTCAGGGTAAGGATGATCGGAATATATTCCGATTGGTTTTATTTTCTTCATACCTTGTCTTGTTTAATTTTTATACTTGTTTAATTTTAATTTCCGTCACGCTTTAATTTTGTCTCTTAATTAATTTACTTTTTGTCACGCTTTTAAATACCTGCACCATTATTTTAATTAGAATTAGATTTACTTTAATTGCACTTTTACTTTATTGTTTTGCACTTTTATTTTAAACACTACAACGACACATCTTTGTTTCCACCAAAGGACAATAGAGTCACATAGAGAGCCTAGATCAATTCGATTAGACATACTTAAACGAACATAATTTTCTTACAGGGTGTCAAAAGCCTTGTATTAAATGGCGCCGCTGCCGGCTCTTTTCGTAAAGATTAACGGTTTTCTGTGAGAGACGCGTTGCTTTTTGGGATCCGTTCACTCGTGAACGTTATTTTTCGTGTCAAAAATCTTCAAAAAATCCCAAAAAACATTTGAAAAATCATAAAAAGCATTTCTTTTTCAAAGTTTTGCACCAAAAATATTCCTCTTTATCCTCTATTATGTTTAATTCTTTTCTTTCCCCCTCTTATTTATAATTCTTCATGGATCCGTCTTGCGGACGGTGTGGGCGACCTTGGCATGGTTTTCAAACATGTCAATGGTGTACTTGTGAGCGGTGTGGTTTTGATATCGACGATACACAATTTGGATTTTGTCCATTTTGCAATTCAACAAATTCATACTTCAACTCCTACAATACTTTCCCACCCTCTCCCTATGACATTCCCGATCCTCAAGACGCACCGGGTTTTTCTCCATACCCGTGGTGCTATATTTGTGGGGGCCCTCATGATGCTTCTTCTTGTGATCCGTCGAAGATCTTTGAGAAAGTTCCGTGTTATCATCCCAGTGTTTATAACCGTGAGCCCCCACGTCACACCGTCAATCCTCAACCCTTTCGTGCATTTCCTCCTGATCTACTGGCCACACTGTTTGACAACTTTCAAAAAGTTCAAGAAATTGTCCACAGGATGATGGAGAAATGGCAAGCGGATCAGCACCAAGAGCAGGTATCTAACCTTAATGCTTATACTCCTCCTCTTGTGCCTCCATATTATTATGACAGTGATGACGATGAGAGTCCTATTTCTTGGACCAATGAGAATGATATTCCTTCTCCTGACTTGCCGGAGCCTAAGGATTCAACCATCTTAAGGGATGAGGATATCAGCACAATTCCTGCAAAGGAATCCGACGAATTCAATACGTCTAGCGCTGATAACCTGGTCTCAATTCCAAGTGAATCTGAGTTGACATCCGACAGTGACGATAAGTATGATGCACTTTCTTCTGATGATGTTCCTTCCACCAACACTTTGGAAGAGGATTCTACGGTTTTCTCTAATCCTCTTTTCGATCAAGATGATGATTCTACTTCTAGTGATGACGAGTCACTATCCGATGAAGACGTTCCGAAGGAAATTTTCAAGATTTATTCGAACCCTTTATTTGATTTTGATGACGATTACATATCTAGTGAGGTGAATCCACTCTTTGACGAAAGGATCGAAGACATTGATAGCTATGACTATCTTGTTACTGATGAGCATACTTTGATAACCATGACCCCTTCTATCGCAGAGGTGGAGAGTTCTGACTCTACTGGAAAGGTATCGCAAGTGGAAGGTAATTCTTCTCTTACTTCTTCTACTATATTGCCCCCTCATCCTACTGAATGCACACCCAAGCGGGTGATGTATCAATTTCCCTCTTCGGGCAATGAGGATGAGTGTTTTGACCCGGGAGGTGACAATGATCATTTTATGATTAATAACCTTACGACTTTACCAATTGGTCCACATCCATTGTCTTTGGAAGATGACAATGTGATTCCAATACCCACCCCACCTCCCGAGGATCAAGATTTCACATACTTCTCGTATGTTGAAAGGACATTTCTACCGTTTAAGACTTATCCTCCTGCCTCTCCTTTGTTATATTCCATCGGGAATGAGGATAAGGTCTTTGATCCCGGTATTACATTTGAGGCCTCCCCATGGACCATTTAATTCGGGGACGAGTCAGGCTCGTGACTCGGATAACAAAAACAAGCGCTTTTTGGGAGGCAACCCAATTATCTATCTCTCTTTTTCTTTGTTTTTACCATAAGTGTAGGGGAGACCCGTTGGTTTGCTATTTCCTCTCCTCACTTCTAATCAGGGATTCGAGCGCTCAATGATCCAGTCTTGATGATTCTTGACGACCCGTGATTCCGTGTTCCATTTTCCCGGTTCTATCCTAAACTCTTTTCGATTCACTATTTTATATTTTCTCAATATTAAAATAGGAATCTCTTTAGTTGTCTTTTCCTTAGCGAGATTTAAACTAAGTGCACAATGTCCTAAGTGTAGGGGAGTTTGCTCCCACATGCTTAAACATTGAGGACAATGTTTATCTTAAGTGTAGGGGGACTTCTATCGAAGTTAAGTGGCTCTTTTCCTTGTATTTGTCCTCATTTTAACCGAAAAATCAATTTTTCGACATTTTTCAAAATTTTTGATCTATTTTGGCCTATTAGTTTTTCCCTTTGCATAGTTATTTTCTTTCCTTATTAGAATAAATGTTTAAATAAGTGGTTTTAATTTTCAAACGTTGTGAATCTTTTGACTCAACCCGAGTTTACTTATCTAAGTTTGCTCTAGCTAGTATCCTTAACGTGTTTAAGTCAAGTTTTGCTAGGCTTTTATAAAGGGAGCTATAAAACGCGAAAGTCTTAACTCTCACGGGTTAAGAACAAGAACTTTTCGCAAGTTCCTATAATTGATCCTAGAGAGTCGTTTATCAAGGGAACTTTAAAATGCGATTTCTAAACTTGAAAAAGTCTAAGAATTTGCAAGATCCTATAGGCGACTCGAAAACCCAAAACTTTGATTTAATAGGCTAAGCATTCACGAGTCTCATTACTTGAGATTTTAAACTGTGGAGAATGAGAGATGATAGAGCCAATTATAAGTCCGGTATTCTTTCGTGAATTTATGTGAGTTAATTATGAGCCTATTCTCCCATCGCTTGCTAATAATTTATCTGCTAATAAATAAGGTTGTACGATTTGAAAGGTTACTTAGCTTCTAGCCCCAGATCATTTAAAAGTTACTCGGTATGGATTAGAGTTCATAGCCAAGGCATAACTTATTGAAGCGGGATGCGAAGATTGGCGAGTCCGAAAAGGCACTAACAAGGCATGAGGGCTATGTTTTGTTGCTAAAGATCCAAAGTGATGTGAAGAATCATTTATCAAAAATCAATATGAAGGATCGAGACACACGACGAAAAGCAAATACTCCCCAAAAGTCATGGAGAAGTGTATCCGAAAAGACCCTAACAAGGTATGAGGATAAATAGATCCAAGTCATAAAAGGAGGCGGATCGTTGTATATCAAAATCCAAAATGAAGAAGTCGTGGTCCAAGTATGAATCTCTCAAAAAGTTCAAGTGAAGAAATTCCAATTATGAAGAGAAGACCATTATTTCATGAACGTCTCTCAAGATTTAAAGTATGAAGTCGCTGCCAAATATCGGTCCGAGAAAGGTCTCAAATCGCGAAGCGAGTTATGCCAAGATATGAACTTTATGAGGTCCCGAAAAGCAGTTTTAAAAGATTTGGTCCTTTAGCTAACTATTGATTAAATCGTTCACTTTATTTTCAGACTAAATAACTATCGAAATAAGTCAAACAATGCATCCTCGTGATCATTCAAGACAATAATAAAATATAAGAGATACACCTAGGAATAAGGGAGTCTAAGTGAATAATTGGCCCACATGAGTTCGTGTTAGTCTACTAACTTATAATAACAATGATCTCGTTTTTAAGCTTGGTTTGGAGAAAGTAAAAAGTTGAGGATGATGATTATTCATGACATTTCCAAAATCCAAGGTATGCTTTTGATTTCTTTATTTTGAATGTTTATAATTTTCTATCTCTTTAATAAAGGCCAACGTGGATTAATTTTGATGAAAAATGTAATCGTGCTTTGTAACTAATGCATTGCATGAGGACATTGCAATGGTCAAGTGTAGGGGATTTGATATGTGTGAAAACACACATCTTTTCTACCATTTAATTGCAATAATAACCGGACCAAAACGTGTATTTTATGTCTTTTATGTCGGAATTATGCGTGGTTTGTGTTTTTGTTGTGATTTAGGACGAAAAGGTGAAAAGTGTAGAAAACACGGGAATTCACAGGCATTTACGGACTTTTATTGAAGAAAAAGATGAAAAGACGAAGTCAAGAAGTCAAGAGTGCAAAAAGAACTGAAGTCCAAGACCAATTCTGAAGATTTATCGAAGAAAAAGTCAAAAGACGGAAGTTACTTAAAGCCGAGGAACTCAATTCTTATCTATCAAAGAATTAAAAGGCGAGTCCAAAGAAATCCCGAGCCAAAAGTCGTTAAAGTCCAAGATTAAAGAAGATTTGAAGGCTTAAGGACTAATGGCGCAATTAACAAAAAGATTAAAGAAGAGGAGGGACCTAAGCATGCAATTAAGGAAGAAAGGAAGGAGGGGAGGAAGCTTCCTCTAACCTCCTCCCTAATCCCCTATATATAGTCATTAGCTAATTACTTTTCATTTTGTTGGCTAGATTGACAAACTAGTTCTTCCACTTTATTTTATGCACTTTTAATTACTTGCACCTTTAAATACATGTCTTGCACCTTAATTACCTTTTAATTTCAAGTAAGTGTTTCTTTAATTACTCGCACCTTTACTTTATCTTGTTGATCTCATTCTACCTTTCTCTAATCTTTGATTTATATGCTTTTGATCTTGTTTATTTGTTTAAAGATTTCATTTTTATGCTTTTGATTGTTTTAAATCTCTTATTTTCATAGCTTATTTGGTTTATTTTCAAGTTTATATAGTTTTTATAAAAGTTATTTTTTTTATATAAAAAGTTGTTTTTCTTAAAGTTTATCTTTTTCGTGTTTTAAAAGTTGTTAACTTTCAGTTTCGTAGCTTATTTTTACACGTTTTACCTTTGGATTTCGTCTAGAGCTTATTTAGGATTATAGCTTATTGTTATAGCTTATTTTTGGTACTTTTCCCTGTTTTCCGATCGTGACAATCGGAAAAGGGTTTTACATTCCGATCGGTGTGATCGGATAAGGGTTTCTATATTCCGATTGGAGGCATCTTGGTATTCCGATCAGAAGAGGTTCTGGATATTCCGATTGGGACAAGTGACAGATATTCCGATTGGGCTCCTTGCCACATTCCGATTGAGGTGCAAGTTAGGATATTCCGATCGTGTAAGGTGACAGATATTCCGATTGGAGTTCCGATCTTCATTCCGACCAAGTTCCTATTCATATTCCGACCAGGTAGGATTGTGGTATTCCGATTGGGGTATTGGTGACTGATATTCCGATTGGCATTACGACGACAACATTCCGATCAGGTCAGGGTAAGGATGATCGGAATATATTCCGATTGGTTTTATTTTCTTCATACCTTGTCTTGTTTAATTTTTATATTTGTTTAATTTTAATTTCCGTCACGCTTTAATTTTGTCTCTTAATTAATTTACTTTTTGTCACGCTTTTAAATACCTGCACCATTATTTTAATTAGACTTAGATTTACTTTAATTGCACTTTTACTTTATTGTTTTGCACTTTTATTTTAAACACTACAACGACACATCTTTGTTTCCACCAAAGGACAATAGAGTCACATAGAGAGCCTAGATCAATTCGATTAGACATACTTAAACGAACATAATTTTCTTACAGGGTGTCAAAAGCCTTGTATTAGCCCTAACAAGGCATGAGGGCTACAGTTTGTTACTAAAGATCCAAAAGTGATGTGAAGAATCACTTATCGAAAATCAATATGAAGGATCGAGACACACGACGAAAAGCAAATACTCCCCAAAAGATTATGGAGAAGTCTATCCAAAAAGACCCTAACAAGGTATGAGGATAAATAGATCCAAGTCCTAAAAGGAGGCGGATCGTTGTATATCAAAGTCCAAAATAAAGATTGGAGAAAAATGAAGAAGTCGTGGTCCAAATATGAAGAATCTCTCAAAACTCCAAGTGAAGAAATTCCTATTATGAAGAGAAGACCATTATTTCAAGAACGTCTCTCAAAGATTTGAAGTATGAAGTCGCTGCCAAATATATCGGTCCGAGAAAGGTCTCAAATCGTGAAGCAAGTTATGCCAAGATATGAACTTTATGAGGTCCCGAGAAGCAGTTTTAAAAGATTTGGTCCTTTAGCTAACTATTGATTAAATCGTCCACTTTATTTTCGGCCTAAATAACTATCGAAATAAGTCAAACAATGCATCCTCGTGATCATTCAAGACAAAAATAAAATATAAGAGATACACCTAGGAATAAGGGAATCTAAGTGAATAATTGGCCCAAATGAGTTCGTGATAGTTTGCTAACTTATAATAACAATGATCTCGTTTTTAAGCTTGGTATGGGGAACATGAAACTTGAGGATGATAAACGTTCATGGCTGCCAAAACCAATGTAAGTGTTTGATTTCTTTACTTGTTCTATCTTTTTTATGTTTAGTATTTAATAAAGGCCAAGGTGGGTTATTTATGATGGAAAACGTAAACCGTGCTTTAAAATTAATGCATTGCATGAGGGCATTGCAATGGTCAAGTGTAGGGGATTTAATAAGTGTGAAAACACTTATCCTTTTACCATTTATTTCCAATAATAACAAGACCAAAACGTGTGATTTATGTCGTAAAAGTCGGAATTATGCGTGGTTTGTGTTTTTATTGTGTTTTAGGACCAAAATATGAAAAAGGAAGAAAACGCGGGTTTTCACGGGCTTTTATCGAAGAAAACGGGAAAAGACGAAGTCAAAAGATCAAGAGTGCAAAAAGAACGGAAGTCCAAGGCCTATTCTGAAGATTTATCGAAGAACAAGTCTAAAGACGGAAGTTTAATGAAGTCGAAGAACTTAAGTCTAATAGAAGAAGAAAATTTAAAGACAAGTTCAAAACCCGAGACGACATCGAGAAAAGACAAAGGATTAAAGTCGAGTCGAGAAGAAAAAGAAATAAGAAAGCACCACACATGCCTCCACTTCCCTATAAATACCCTCCTAATCACATTAGGAGGGTGGTTAGCTAGTTTTATTTTTTTTAGTTTCTCTTTCTAGTTTTTAGAGAGAGAAAGTTCTAAACTTTCTCTCACTAAGCTTTTCATTTTTCCTTTCTTTCAAGCTTTCATTAATCTTTGTATTTGAGTTCATTTTAATCAAAAGTTTAAGCTTTGTGTTCCTTAATCTCATTCTACATTTCTTGGCTTATTTGAATTTTTGATCCGAAACCTTACTTTGATCCGAATCCTTAATAATCCGAGATTAAATTTGAGGTTGTATGTTTAGAAGGCTCATTTCCTTTGTGCTTATATAAGCTCCTACACGTATAAGTTGTAAGCTCTTAATGCTTATTGGCTTATTACAAGTTCTAGCTTATTGGTTTTCAGATTTCTAAAAGGTTTTTGTTACGATGAGATTTCCTTCATAAAGTGTTAGATTTTATGTTTTGAAAAGTTATCAAATTTAAGCTTTTTGAATTGATTTAGGATCGGGTAGGATAGCTTATTATACTTGCTTATTGAGTTTTGAACTTGCCACGAATTTCGGATTAAGAGTGCTTCCATCGCAATATTGGGGTTTTTGCACATTCCGACGGTTTCATCATTTTGATCGCAATAATCCTTAAGGATTCTACTTTGCGATCAGGTTGTCATTTCCCCCTTATTCCGATCTGGATTGCGATCGCACATTGCGATCGCAAATTGCGATCGCACATTCCGACGGGATCAAGGTCTTTGCTAAGACGAAGTGCTGCCCATTTCTCAACAGCGACATTGCGATAGATGCACATTGCGATAGTGGGTTTACAACATTCCGATCTGAATCATTGCGATATAAAAACATTCCGATGGGTATTTTGTTGTTGCATTCCGATGGATGTTAAGATTGATTATTCCGATGGTTAATTTTAGTGATATTTCGATGGTTGTAATTTTGGTGTATTCCGATGGACATGAATTGCTTTATTCCGATTGACTAAGTTTCTAAGTTTTAAAGTTTTACAAAGTTTTAAGTTTTAAGTATTTTCCTAATTAACTTTTAGTTTAATTTTGTCAAAGCTTCTACTTTACTCATCGATATTTTCATACTTGCTTTTAAATTAGATAACCAAACCAAACCAAACCATTCTCTTGATTCACCAAAAGACAATTGAGTCGCACTCTTAACCATTAGTCAATTCGAAAAGATCGGTTCAATGAATCTTCATACTAGATGTTAAAAGCCGAGTATTATCGGTCCAGCTGATATCGCGTTGAAGGTGATTGAAGCGGATAAAATTGACTTTATGTTTAAAGTCAACTTTCTTGAACTTTCTGCGTTGGTTTTGGGAAAGGTGAAACAATGAATGCTTACCCAAGTTTGATTTCTGTTCGCCGAATTCGTGAAGATGCAGATGTTAAGAATATTGATTGGTGTGGGTACATTCACAGGTGTCTTGAAACAAGTAAACTACCGATGACTTTGAATGGCTATTACAACGGACCATTGTGTTTTCAAATTGTAAGTGCTTTAATCTATTTTTTATGTTTTCTGTTTTAATTATATATAACATATATGTTTTTCAGATAACAAACATGGTTTTTTGTTTGCAGCTTCTGTATTTAGATGCTACCAAGTGTGAGCGGGTTCCAGTTATTCGGTTGAGGCCAGCTATTCAAAGTTGGAACACAAGACTAATGATTAGCCGCGAAACTGTTGAGTTAAATGACGATCTTATGGGCAAATTGGAATTGTATGGAGAATGGACTCCGACTGAAGCGAAACAAAGTTAGGGTTTTGTTTCAAAGCCTGATAGTGTTGGGACTCTAAAGCCTGCTAGTGTTGGGACTCCTAAGCCTGATAGTGTGCCTCCTACTGGAAAAATGGTTAGTATTAGCTTATTTTTATGTTTTTATTTTTATGCGACAGCCTGAC
This sequence comes from Glebionis coronaria, assembly GCA_025667525.1. Lineage (NCBI taxonomy): Eukaryota > Viridiplantae > Streptophyta > Magnoliopsida > Asterales > Asteraceae > Glebionis > Glebionis coronaria. The sequence continues at coordinate 384,987,956 of CM046874.1, forward strand.
TCATGCATGTGTCGCCTGACTCATGCATGTGTCACTTGACTCATGCATGAGTCGCCTGACTCATGCATGTGTCACTTGACTCATGCATGTGTCATATAAATTTGTAAGTGTTTTTTAAACACTTGTACATTTGAACATTTATGAATTTTCATTTTATATACAGAAAATGTTGAAGGATGTTGAAGAAAAGCTTTCTCTTATATCTAGAGAAAAAATTGAACTTGAAACCATGTTGAAGAATGCCAACACACAGTTTCCCCATGACGAATATCTTCTAGTGTTGTATGATAGATATAAAGGAGTTTTTGGCGATTCTATTTCGATAGATATTGCTGTTAAACCTGCTGGTAACGAACATGTTGGTAATGAAAATATAATACTTGATGATAGGTGGATTGATGAGAACATTGATTGGTATGCAGAGGTGATGGATCTTCTTGTTGACATATATCTTAATGTACTTTGTTATATCCTTGTTAGTTTTAAACTTTTTAATAAGTTGGCTTCTCATCACATGACTCATGCAAGAGTCTACATGAGCCCATGAGTTGCCTGACTCATGCATGAGTTGCCTGACTCATGCATGAGTTGCCTGACTCATGCATGAGTTGCCTGACTCATGCATGAGTTGCCTGACTCATGCATGAGTTGCCTGACTCAGGCATGAGTTGCCTGACTCATGTATAAGTCACTAACATTATGTGAGTCAGCATTAAAGTTTTTGTAACATTTCAGGAGGATGCGTATTTTGGGCCTCGGGATCATGAGCCAGTTAATGACGATCCTGTGCATCCTAGCACTCCTAAAAAGGTGGTTGCACGAAAGTAGTTTGCTAAGCGGAGTCCATACTTGCCTTCCCCTTTTATGCATCAGTGTTGTGATACTAGTAAGCTTCATAGGGTTGAGTTTGTTTTGGGTAATTCTTTATTTGCGATGGAAGAAGAAAAATAGTAAGCATATTTTTTTTCTTTTTTCTTTTTGTAAACTTCATGTTTTTAGATTATCATATGATTTATTCTGATTGTGTTCCTTTTTTTTAACGTGTAGTGAAACCATTTTCCGAGCAGAGCCTGTGTATGGTTATGTATTATCAGTTGTTCGATTAAATTTGGAAACATTGACACCAGGGTTGTGGTTAGATGCAAGTGTCGTTGATTGTTTGGTTACCATTCTAAATTTTGAGGAGTCACGGAAAGAGAATCAAGAACCAAGAAGAGTTTTTATGCCAACTGGATGTATTGTAAGTTTCACATGAAATATATCTTTTAGATTTTCAATAATTATTATCATTGTTTGGTAATACTGTATTTTTGTTAAACGCAGGTACAAGGGATGATAGACAAAACAATGTCTGATGGTGAACAGTATAAATTGTTTTCAGAAGTCATTTCTGCGTATTTCAAAAATGATGCTGCTTTACTTTCTTTATCCGATACTGAATTGGTAATTTTACGTTCTTTTTTGAATATATAGGCATCAAGTTTTCATCATTTTGAATTTACATATAATACCTTTTTTTTGGTTAAAATAGGTTTTCTTTCCAATTTGTGCTTCAAATCATTTTTTTGTTGTTGTTTTCTACCTCAACAAACCTTCATCAATGATTATACTTGATAACATTCATGTTGGAAATCCAAATGCACCGAAGTACAAACGAGTCTGTGATCCTTTGGTAAGTTGTATACTTGATTATTGTCATTATTGATTTATTTGTTTTCACCTTAACTCATGCATGAGTCACTGACTCAAGCATGAGTCACTGACTCAAGCATGAGTCAGTGACTCATGCATGAGTCAGTGACTCATACATTGTAAATAACATGTTTCCCCCTAAATTGTTTGTTGTGTAGAAAAATTATTCGCTAGATATCTCAAAGAAGTTAATCATCTGAAGCACAGTACTGTTTCTAAGCTCAAAGGACGCAATCCGCGTTTGAAATGGACTATAAGGTTAACCAAGTGGATTGTGGTGTCTTTGCGATGGTACATTTGGAGTCTTATCAGGGTCTTGCTCCTAAATAATAGGATGTTGGTTTGGTAGAAGAGTCGAGCATACAAGAAACTCTTTTGAAGCGCTTGAGGTACAGGTTTGCAACAAAAATTTTGTTGCACGAGCTCAATGCTGAAAGGCAGAAAATGTTTGATTTGGCTTACAAATTTGAGATGGCACATGATGAGCAAAAAAGGATCTCGATTATTTTGAATGCGATCAATAACAGGGATGTGCGTGATCCTCCTATAAATGCCGAGAGACCTGCAACCCAGAAAGATGTAACCGAGAAGGCAGCGACCGCGAAGCCAGTAGTTGAGCAAGCAGCCAAGAAACCTACAGCCGAGAAGCCAGCAGTTGAGCAAGCAGCCAAGAAACCTGCAGCCGAGAATCCAGCAGTTGAGCAAGCAGCCAAGAAACCTGCATCCGAGAATCCAGCAGTTGAGCAAGCAGCCAAGAAACCTACAACCAAGAAACCTACAGCCAAGAAGCCAGCAGTTGAGCAAGCAGCCGTGAAGCCAGTAACTAAGGAGGCAGCAGCCGTGAAGTCAACAGCCGGTCAAGCAGTAACCAAGAAGGCAATTGTTGATGCAACAGTAACCGAGAAACTAGTTGCCAAGAAGAAAGCTGCAAGAAGAAACCAGTTGTCTAGAAATGTTGATCTACTTTGTAATACTTTATGATATTAAGTAATACTTGATTCTGATATCAGTTGTACTTGACTTTTTCGAACGAAGTTTGAAGTTTGACTTTAAATAACCTTGTTTGTTACAAGACGTGCAATATCGTTCCGTGTTTTTGAACACATATAAAACTGTTTGTGACTCATACAGTGACTATGTATAAGTGTTTATGAATATGTGTTTGTATATGTTTGTTATTGTCATGTGACTCATGCATGAGTCATGTGACTCATGCATGAGTCAGGCGACTCATGCATGAGTCATGTGACTCATGCATGAGTCATGTGACTTGCATACATGAGTCATGTAAACACATACAAACATATATTACTATGACACATGCAAGTCACATGACTCATGTATGCAAGTCACATGACTCATGCAAGTCATGTGACATGCAATGCCTTGAAAAAGTTGCAAGAGTTACCTCGTATAAGGATTTCTTAGGGTATCGGCATGATTTTAGTCTCTTTCTTTTGCAAGTGTTGCAAGAGTTATCTCGTATACATGAGTCATAGTAGTATATGTTCCATTTTTGTCATGTAACTCATGCATGAGTCACATGACTCATGCATGAGTCATATGACTCATGCATGAGTCACATGACTCATGCATGAGTCACATGACTTGATATTTCAATACACAAATATTTCAATACACAGATATTTCAAGAGTACTAATATAGGAGTAATCATATTCATAGCATAATCAGATATTCTACAATGGTTTTCAACAGTTCAATAAAAGAAAAATAGAAAATTAAAAACATATATTCAAACAGTTGTTGTACTTGGTTCTCCTTTTTCCTGTGCCTGTTTTTTAGCAGCTACAGTGATCTTCGCTAGTTTTGCGATATAGTATGGATTTAGTGGACATGTCATTTTTGTATGCTCGTTTGTCTTCTGTTTACAGTAACCACACGCACGAGGCTGTTTCTTTTTAGCCTTCATAGCTATTTCTCTTGCACTTTTTATACGCGCTCCTCTACGACCACCTTTGAGCCTAGCCCCAGTTGGATTTTTAATAAGATTTTTCTTTGGTTCCTCAATTGCATATATATCTTCAATAACGTCCTTTGTTTTCTTTGAAGGGGGCTTAGGCACTAAAACTTGATATTCTTTCTTTATATTATTCAGCTTTTACACATATTCCGCCAGCTTTTCTGCATCTTTACTCAACCAAAACAAGCACTCGTCTACGTGGAAGTTAGCCTCATTTGTTAGTTTCTGAATTGTTTCGTTCTTCTCTCCGTATCTGTTTGTGTTTCTTCTTAATGAAAGCGGTATCAAATCCCTTCTCCAACGCTTTAATATGTACTTCTCCGGAATTTCTTCAATATCACGGTTCTTGAAAACACAAAATATGTGGCGACAAAGAAAACCATAACGCATAAAATGCCTACAAGTGCACTCAACAGATCCATCTCCAGGATTACGGAGAACCTTAAACATATACATGAAACATATTAATAAGTGAGCATAACACATATGAGTCACATTGACTCATGCATGAGTCAGCGCGACTCATGCATGAGTCAGCGTGACTCATGCATGAGTCAGTGTGACTCATGCATGAGTCAGCGTGACTCATGCATGAGTCAGCGTGACTCATGCATGAGTCAGTGTGACTTATGCATGAGTAATTCATGTATCAGTTAAATGTTTCACTAACCTTGTAGGTTATTACTTTGTCTTCTTCCTGTACAACCATCTCTTTTCCTTCTTCTGTATACAGTGTTCTATAAGCACCCGCTCTCGTGTCTCGAACCTTAATCGTCTCAATACTCTCTTCCGTCTTAAGTTCTTGTATTTGGCATGACCAAATTGATTCTACTATTTCAGCTTGAACTAAGAGAAATATTGTTCTAGTATAAACTTTACGCGCATGTTCTTCGATATTTAACTTCGTTTCAGGATTTGGAGCCGCGTCCCATGTTTTGAAGTCCAAAACTTCTTGCTTATGTCTTTGCCTTTCGATTGCCGATTCAAAGCACATCATGAAATTTACTAATGTTGACCCATGATTTGTGAAACTCTTAAAGAATGCATTTTCACTTTCAGATCTTGAAGTAGTTCTCATTAGTCCAAACAGTGGTGAGTCAATAAAATAAGCCGGCAACCACAATTTACGAAGGTCATACATCTTTGTCATCCACTTGTGTGTTTCCAATCCAAAGCGTTCAATAAGTTCAAACCATCTTTTTTGAAACTCTTCTGGCTCAATGAACATATTCCACACAAGTTTGTTGAAACGATCTTTAAAATCAGTTTTGTAACACCCCATTTTGATAATGGAATGTCACGCATAATTATGGCGTGTCATCAAAGCATACAAGAATAAATGTCTAAATCATTACATGACCATAGGGTTAACCGGAATCAAACATCGGTTCCCAAACATAAGCCCAAAACATAATAAAGCAAAAGAAATGAATGAAAGACTAAACAAGCATAAGTATATGAAGGCAAAAAGGAAAAGAAGTCTCTGGCAGCTTCCATCCTATTCACGTCCTCCAAATGCTCGAGTCTTCCCTAGAGTACCTGTCGTTTTGGGGACATGGAAAGGAAAGTAACGGCTGAGCAAAACGCTCAGTGCACGGATATAGACATAGTATGAATGACTAAGCATAATAAAGACTTAATAGCAGCGGAAATATATAAGTCCTGGAAAACCTGGAACATGTTCATAAAACTAGTTTTATAGTTTGAAAAGCCTTATGTTTATCTTGTTAAAACTGTTTATCATATTTTACCATTAGCCAATATAGGTCATGAAAATCCACCGTGCATGAATACTTGGAGGGGTGACCTCATCATGCAAATTAGAGGGGCTGCCTCTAATATAATATACTGGTTTTTGGGTAGGAGGGATCAGCTCCTTGTGAAGGATGCAAGGCACACACCACAATCACCATGAAATCCTGACTAAAAACATGTAACTAGGATGCACCCATACGCCCCACATGATAAATATAATATGAATGGTCAAAAGCTGAAGGGACGCCACGAGCAATCACTCCGCCGTGGTGAAGTCATAACATCAGTGCCTCTAATGTTATGGTTATGGTACCTCCATAACTAGGTGAAACTGGTCATGCATGTATATGGCTATAGGTATTCTTAATTAAACATAAGCAATCAAACACGTAACTTATACTACGGGAAAACATTTGGCTGCATACGGGGAATCCTAATAAGGAAAGAATGTCCATACTGAAAGGACGGAAATCCGTACCTTATGTCTAGTGAACGAAGAAGATGAACTGAGCGAAATCCTACTTCCGTATCACTAGTGCTACATAAATACATACATGAATAAGTATCTGCTTACTAAATACGTAGCTGGTTTCGTGTCATGTCTTAGCTTATTTTATGTGTTCTTATCATGTTTTACTGTTTTAAAGCCTTAAAATGTGTTTATCTTATATTCTGTTTAATCTAATTAAGTATTTCTGGTATTTCATGTATTATTATACTTACTGTGTAATAATAAGTAACTTTCCAAAAATAGCAGTTTTCCTAAAATAGAAAGTTTCCAAAAATAGAAAGTTTCCAAAAATAGAAAGTTACCAAAAATAGAAAGTTTCCAAAAACATAAAGTTTCAAAAAATAGAAAGTTTCCAAAAATAGAAAGTTTCCAAAAATAAAAAGTTTCCAAAAATAGAAAGTTTCCAAAAATAGAATTACTGCTTAAAATAGATAAGTTTCTAAAAATAGAAAGTTTCCATAAATAGATCAGCTGCCTTAATTAAATAAGTTTCCATAAATAGATTAGCTGCCTGAAATAAATAAGTTTCTAAAAATTGAAGGTTTCCATAAATAGATTAGCTGCCTTATTTAATTAAGTTTCTAAAAATAGAAAGTTTCCATAATTAGAAATAAGCTGGTTAAATAAGCTAAGTATATAAGCCTAAGTGTTTTCATGATTATTTTCTAAGTCATATGATATAATGTATAGTTTAATAATTATTTCATGTAATTAAATTAAACTATAGGTTAAAATATTTAATTAAAGTATAACATGTTTTTAATTAAATAAAGTTAAGTACTTAGGTTAAAACATGTATTATTATTTATTAATAATATAACCTAAGTCATGTTAATTAATTAATTATAATCATGGTTTTTAAATAATTAATTAATTATAAGTCTAAAATATAAAAATACTTAGGTTAATTAATTTCATGATTATTAATAATTAAAATAACCTAAGTCATGTTATTAAATTAATCATGTCATTTTATTAATTTAATTTTTAACATAAGATCATAAAAAAAATAAAACTAAACATACACCATGAACCGGATCTAGACTAAAAACCATGAACCGGACATGAAATCGACACCGTACCCCGAACCAAATCGGGGTACCCCTTGTCTTGATGCTGCCGTGGGACCCACACCAACCAACCGGGACCATATGGTCTCGGTGGTGGTCGGATGGCCAAACTGAAACCCCCTCGGGTTCGGTGTAGGCTGCGGCCAAAACAAACACCCCTTAAAACATTACTTTTGATTTTATTTAATCCCAATTCATGTTAGATCTATGATCTAATTAGGTTTTTATAAAAAAAAAACATAATATGTTCTTAATTAATAAAAGATCAAATCAAAAGAAAAAGGTTTAAAAGGATTTACCGATTACGTGGATCAAAAGAATGAAGAACAAACACGAACACCAACAAGAATTCCAAGATCCAAGATCAACAAACACCCCCTTTTGGTGTGTTTGAAGGTGGCGGCCATAAGAGAAAAAAGAAGGAGGAGGAGGATTTTAGGTTTTCTGTAAAATTCTTCTGTAGACAAAAATGAGTAGTGTAAATTCCTTAACCTCCTTTTAGTGAAAAATTGATGGGCTAAGCGCATCCTCCCTCCCTAGTTTCGTGGTAATGGGGCCCACAAGGGGCAACCCGAATGTTTTCCGTGTCTAAAATATTGGTGTGTTCTCGTGTGTTATCGTGTTCGTGTTTTACGTGTTCTCGTTAAATATTAACCGTGACCTTATATATTTATTCGTGTTCGTAATAAATATATATACGTAATTAATATTAGCTCGTGATTAAATTACGTTCATGATTTCATGATCCCATGTTCGTGATTAATTATTGTCAAATAATTATTGTGTGCTCGTGCGTAGTAAATACTTATCGTGTTCTAACACGTACGTAATACGTAAACTCCTAACACGTAATCGTAATCATGCTATATTAGGAAAGTTTAAATCTAGTACGTACGATCTTAAGGGTACTATTCATGGTAAAAGCATGCGGGTTTTACAACTCTTCCCCCCTAAAAAGAATAATTCGTCCCCGAATTATAGATAACGTAACTGAAAGAGAAACATACCCGAATCAAACTGAGAGGGTATGTAAGATTAATGGACATGCGGGTTTCCTGGCAGAAGGAACGCGGAACGTGACATGTCTTGAAAGGACATGGAACGTGACGTGACTGAAAGGACATATCTAGTTGATAAGAGAAAAACGGATAAAAGTTCGGATGAACTTGTCCATTTCCAAGTGGCCTCCCTCTTGGAACGGTTCCTTCAGAAGATCTTGACACAAATGATAAATCTTGGTCCTCCTAACCTTGACTTGGAATACGAAGGAATTCTTGGTTAGCAACGGAAGGTAGATCCCCTAAATTCGATCGAGGAAAATAAGAGTTAACGTGCTAGGGTAACTGAAACGTTATGATGCAAGACAATCTGACTTAACTGATAATTAGAAACGATGCGCGAGACATAAAGAAACGTAGTACGTGAAAAATTTTGAACGTGATACGTGAAAATTTTTGAACGTGCTACGTGGAGATAAGGCGAGTGTAGTATGAGTAAACATATCGTGATCCATGATACGTGTAACATATCTTGATCATGATATGAGGAACGTGGAATGAACATGACATGTGAAACATATCGTGATCATAGAATACAATGGCGGTAACGTCAAACGCTACAAGGTGAGACGTGAAATATGACGTGAAACGTCTATCTGATGATGGAGAGTTATACTACACTTGGGTCTGGTCTCTCAAGTTCTTGCAAACTACCCAGAATGAGAAAAGAAATGAACGTAAAATCGTAAGCCAAAATACGATCATGAACGTGAATAGTGTCATGAATGCGAGCGCGAAAGCAAGGCGTGGAATTAGAACAAAGACGTGAAGTAACTGAGGAGCATAATTATGAATATTTGTCTAACTCGATAACTGATGAATTTCCAAGTGATCGGATGAGCCTTGGCTGGAACATGTTCGATCAATCTGTTAGTTCTGAAATCCTTGCGGATGTAAGGATTTTTCAGACTTGATCAAACTGTTTGTAATAAACCAGATAGCATCATGCTTCTTCTGAGTTTGCGTTAAACTGGTAACCAAAATCCATGGAGATCTTGTCCCATTTTAGTTCACAATTTCAATGATGAAACATCCCAGTTTGTTGGTGTCCTATCTTAACCTGTTGGTATGTCAGGTATTTAGATATGAACGTAACTGTATCTTGCTTCGTAGAACTGGATACTTAGGAGTTTGCGAAACTCTGAGTCTCTGAATCTAGACTTCTCCTAGCGTAGAATTTTCTAGAACACCTAATGTAGTGTAGGGTTCTCTCCTTTACGCATAAGCTGAGTCATGGTAAGATTAACCATAGAAACCCATGTGATTCAGTGTGTCACTGTAATCAAACAGAATTGATATTGGAAAAAATTTCCAGGGTAGAATTTCTCTTGTCATAAAATTTGCAACATAGTGCAGATATGGTCTTCCTGTTCTTCTCTAGGCTTAGAGGAAATCAGGTTATCCTCAATGAAAACGCTGATGAATTTGTTTAGGAGTTCATGGAAACTCAATTTATTAAGTCCATAATTTTGTTGGAGCATTGATGAGACTAATTCAAAATCATAAATCTAGAATGACCGAGTCGTGTAGGAATAGCAGTCATGGACATGTCCTGCTCTTTCACCCGTCACGATTGGCAGCATGATCATGAATCCGATCTTGTCAATACATGGAGGAGAGTAACGGTCGTAAATGGTGATTTGTTTAAAAATCTACGGTAGTCGACACATAATCTTATGTTACCGTCCTTCTCCTTGAAGGTTCTTCAGGAGTGTAAGGAACAATTTTGGAATAATCCGTTGGTTATGCGTAAAAGGACTTTAGTACTCGTGTCTTACTGACCACTAGAAAATTTTAGCAATCATGGCTAACAAAGCACATGCTTGGGAAACATAGATAATTTGTACAGATTTTCCTGATGGAGAATCAAGCTGAATGTATTCAGGGGCCTGAACACTACTGTACATAATTATGAATCGTTGCATGGTGTGCTGTTAATAGTCCATAATTAGGATAAAGTTCATCTCGTGTCTGTCCAAGGAAATGCGTTAGCAGCTTGGATCTCATCATTAAACTGAAGGAAAACCTTCGTATGCGTGGGAATACGAAAGGCATCCTTCATGGTCATGAATATATGAACTATGGTGAAAGAAATGAAAGTGACATCGGCAACGTGACAGTTCTCACTGATGCGCCGATAATGGTATTGAAATTCTTGTGTCCTGATTAATACATGGTACAACAAAATAGATATACCCTTGGAGGGTACCCTGAATTTCTTAGAAATGTTCCATAGTTGGACGTGAGTCATGTGTCTTGACTCGTTTCTTGGAACTATAAGCATGACATATGTCTTGACTGGTGTCTTGACATGTGTCTTCAGGAGGTATACGTGAGACATCTGTCTTGACTGATGTCTTGACATGTGTCTTCAGAAAGTATACGTGAGACATGTGTCTTGACTGATGTCTTGACATGTGTCTCGAGATGTGAAACAAATATAACCACAATATAAGGTTATTATGCCAGAATTGGCGGATCGGTTGGACTACTAATCCTTGTATTTCTGATCACGTCCATGGCCAGAGTTTCGGTTGCGATTTCTAGGATAGTTGCTGTCATAGTAGTGGTTACTATCGTCTTGTTTGTCAGTTCCATGATGGTCATTCTCATGACCGTGATTCATGTAACTATTCAGCTGAGTGGCCGGCTGGTACCGGTTTGCACTCATATGGCTGAAATGACAGCCGAATGACGTGTGACATGTAACTAAGAATTAGGGACAATGATTGATGGAAATTGTCTGATGGTGAAGCATCTTCTCTTCCAATTGCTTTGCTCCGACGCCTTTGTCTTCGTCTAGTAGGATCTCCAGGTTGTGCACAGCATCCGCATCTCGTAGCGTCTCCGAACGTCAGCAGCATCAACCTTTAGTAACATCTCCCAGTTATGAGCGGCATCAGCAATCTTGTAGAATATCAGCAATTGAAAATACGCCTGAGGTGATTCAGAATCGACTAGCGAATACTCGTGAAGTATTGCAAGTGGAATACACATGGATCAAGGTACGTGTAATACACATGAAATACGGTACGTGGAGTACACGTGGAATGCACATGAAATGATCGGTATGTGGTCGATCTTTTATCATGATTTAAGGAAAGTATAACGGTTAAACGGTTTAGGAAAACCATCATGATAACCTGGTAGTATTAGCATAGACATCATTTTGGTTATATCGAGAAGCGTTAAAGTGTGGTTACACAAAATTCAACGATGATTTGCCTGACATCATGATCAATGAAAACCAAGCATGACTATCATGAAAACAGAATTCAATGAAATCCAACAATGTTTTGCGTGAAAGCATAAATAACAAAAGAGGCGTAAGACGTAATCAACATGAAAACGGAATTATCATGAAGAAACATGAACAATTCAACATGAAGGAGTGTATAACATAATCAGCATGAACTGAAGTTAACCATGACAGTATGAAAACATAGTTGACTAAAAACATATTATCTTATGAGGGGACATGAAAAAAAAATTTATGCCAATTTAAATCATGAGAAAAAAAATTTTGTGCATGAATGCGTAATGTAGTTTATAAAAACCTTTATATGTGCGAGGGGACGCCTATGGGTCGGTCCCAAAACAAAATACATGGCGAGGGGACGCCTATGGGTCGGTCCCAAAGTTAAAAGTTTCGATAAAAGCACATGCGACTAAATAGGGCCAGTCCTGTACCAACCATTACTTAGTCATAATCCATGCATCAATGATACATGAAACATAAATAAATGAAACTTATCTGTCAAAACTTATCAGAAAAAAAAAAATTTATGTGACTAATTATGAACTACTGGTGTTCAGTCCACATAGTCACAGTTCACGAGGAACATTATGCATGAAACAATGACACATAACTAAATATGAATGACGGTTGTCCATCCATATTAGTAAAAGAATATCGATGAAAACATCAAAGTTAAAACCTCAAGGTGCTGAAAACATCATGGTTAAACTACAATGCGCTGAAAACATCAATACGTGGAATAACAAACGTTGGCTTAGGAAGCTCCTGGTGACTACCCACTAGTCACAGGTCGAGTTTTAGAGCCTACAGGTCGAAGCCTTGGCTCTGATACCATAACTGTAACACCCCATTTTGATAATGGAATGTCACGCGTAATTATGGCGTGTCATCAAAGCATACAAGGATAAATGTCTAAAACATTACATGACCATAGGGTTAACCGGAATCAAACATCGGTTCCCAAACATAAGCCCAAAACATAATAAAGCAAAAGAAATGAATGAAAGACTAAACAAGCATAAGTATATGAAGGCAAAAAGGAAAAGAAGTCTCTGGCAGCTTCCATCCTATTCACGTCCTCCAAATGCTCGAGTCTTCCCTAGAGTACCTGCCGTTTTGGGGACATGGAAAGGAAAGTAACGGCTGAGCAAAACGCTCAGTGCACGGATATAGACATAGTATGAATGACTAAGCATAATAAAGACTTAATAGCAGCGGAAATAAATAAGTCCTGGAAAACCTGGAACATGTTCATAAAACTGGTTTTATAGTTTGAAAAGCCTTATGTTTATCTTGTAAAAACTGTTTATCATATTTTACCATTAGCCAATATAGGTCATGAAAATCCACCGTGCATGAATACTTGGAGGGGTGACCTCATCATGCAAATTAGAGGGGCTGCCTCTAATTTAATATACTGGTTTTTGGGTAGGAGGGATCAGCTCCTTGTGAAGGATGCAAGGCACACACCACATTCACCATGAAATCCTGACTGAAAACATGTAAATAGTATGCACCCATACGCCCCACATGATAAATATAATATAAATGGTCAAAAGCTGAAGGGACGCCACGAGCAATCACTCCGCCGTGGTGAAGTCATAACATCAGTGCCTCTAATGTTATGGTTATGGTACCTCCATAACTAGGTGAACTGGTCATGCATGTATATGGCTATAGGTATTCTTAATTAAACATAAGCATTCAAACACGTAACTTATACTACGGGAAAACATTTGGCTGCATACGGGGAATCCTAATAAGGAAAGAATGTCCATACTGAAAGGACGGAAATCCGTACCTTATGTCCAGTGAACGAAGAAGATGAACTGAGCGGAATCCTACTTCCGTATCACTAGTGCTACATAAATACATACATGAATAAGTATCTGCTTACTAAATACGTAGCTGGTTTCGTGTCATGTCTTAGCTTATTTTATGTGTTCTTACCATGTTTTACTGTTTTAAAGCCTTAAACTGTGTTTATCTTATATTCTGTTTAATCTAATTAAGTATTTCTGGTATTTCATGTATTATTATACTTACTGTGTAATAATAAGTAACTTTCCAAAAATAGCAGTTTTTCTAAAATAGAAAGTTTCCAAAAATAGAAAGTTTCCAAAAATAGAAAGTTACCAAAAATAGAAAGTTTCCAAAAACATAAAGTTTCAAAAAATAGAAAGTTTCCAAAAATAGAAAGTTTCCAAAAATAAAAAGTTTCCAAAAATAGAATTACTGCTTAAAATAGATAAGTTTCTAAAAATAGAAAGTTTCCATAAATAGATCAGCTGCCTTAATTAAATAAGTTTCCATAAATAGATTAGCTGCCTGAAATAAATAAGTTTCTAAAAATAGAAGGTTTCCATAAATAGATTAGCTGCCTTATTTAATTAAGTTTCTAAAAATAGAAAGTTTCCATAATTAGAAATAAGCTGGTTAAATAAGCTAAGTATATAAGCCTAAGTGTTTTCATGATTATTTTCTAAGTCATATGATATAATGTATAGTTTAATAATTATTTCATGTAATTAAATTAAACTATAGGTTAAAATATTTAATTAAAGTATAACATGTTTTTAATTAAATAAAGTTAAGTACTTAGGTTAAAACATGTATTATTATTTATTAATAATATAACCTAAGTCATGTTAATTAATTAAATATAATCATGGTTTTTAAATAATTAACTAATTATAAGTCTAAAATATAAAAATACTTAGGTTAATTAATTTCATGATTATTAATAATTAAAATAACCTAAGTCATGTTATTAAATTAATCATGTCATTTTATTAATTTAATTTTAAACATAAGATCATAAAAAAAATAAAACTAAACATACACCATGAACCGGATCTAGACTAAAAACCATGTACCGGACATGAAATCGACACCGTACCCCGAACCAAATCGGGCTACCCCTTGTCTTGATGCTGCCGTGGGACCCACACCAACCAACCGGGACCATATGGTCTCGGTGGTGGTCGGATGGCCAAACCGAAACCCCCTCAGGTTCGGTGTAGGCTTCGGCCAAAACAAACACCCCTTAAAACATTACTTTTGATTTTATTAAATCACAATTCATGTTAGATCTATGATCTAATTAGGTTTTTATAAAAAAACATAATATGTTCTTAATTAATAAAAGATCAAATCAAAAGAAAAAGGTTTAAAAGGATTTACCGATTACGTGGATCAAAAGAATGAAGAACAAACACGAACACCAACAAGAATTCCAAGATCCAAGATCAACAAACACCCCCTTTTGGTGTGTTTGAAGGTGGCGGCCATAAGAGAAAAAAGAAGGAGGAGGAGGATTTTAGGTTTTCTGTAAAATTCTTCTGTAGACAAAAATGAGTAGTGTAAATTCCTTAACCTCCTTTTAGTGAAAAATTGATGGGCTAAGCCCATCCTCCCTCCCTAATTTTGTGGTAATGGGGCCCACAAGGGGCAACCCGAATGTTTTCCGTGTCTAAAATATTGGTGTGTTCTCGTGTGTTATCGTGTTCGTGTTTTACGTGTTCTCGTTAAATATTAACCGTGACCTTATATATTTATTCGTGTTCGTAATAAATATATATACGTAATTAATATTAGCTCGTGATTAAATTACGTTCATGATTTCATGATCGCATGTTCGTGATTAATTATTGTCAAATAATTATTGCGTGCTCGTGCGTAGTAAATACTTATCGTGTTCTAACACGTACGTAATACGTAAAATCCTAACACGTAATCGTAATCATGCTATATTAGGAAAGTTTAAATCTAGTACGTACGATCTTAAGGGTACTATTCATGGTAAAAGCATGCGGGTTTTACAAGTTTCCTTGTAAATCTTTTCACATATCTGAAAATGAAGAATGTATGAATGTTAAGATATTTTGATATCATGTATTCACACTGACTCATATATGAGTCATGTGACTCATACATGAGTCATGTGACTCATACATGAGTCATGTGACTCATACATGAGTCATGTGACTCATACATGAGTCATGTGACTCATATATGAGTCATGTATATATTTATAACTCATGTATGAGTTATCTGATAAATAACAAACAATCAGTACCTTTGCTGGGATTTTCTGCAAGATATGCCACATGCACAATCTGTGCTTAGATTCTTTCAAAACCGCTTCAATTGCTCGTTTCATTTCCCCATCTTGATCCGTTACGATCATTTTTGGTTGTTTTTTGTGAGCTGTCATGAATGATGTTAGTAGCCACGTATAAGCTTCTGTATCTTCTCTTAAAAGCAATCCAGAGCCAACATTGACGCACTTTCTATGGTTATCTATCCCAGTGAATGGTACAAAAACCATGTCATACCTGCAAAACAGATACATTAAAAAGATATAATATTTCATACTATGACTCATATATTAGTCAGTGTGACTTGCATACATGAGTCACAGTGACTCATGTATGAGTCATTGACTCATGCATGAGTCACATGTGATTTAAGTGAAAAAGACAACTTACTTATTTGTTCGAAAAGTTGCATCAAAAGATATAATATCTCCAAACTCCTCGTAGTTGCGTTTATCAACTTTGTCTGCCCAAAACATCGCAACTAATACGCTATCTTCAATCTTATACTGAAATGTAAATCCCGGAACAAACTTCATCCTATTTTCCATCTTGTTAATAAGCATTTGTGCATCACTTTCTCCTATAATTGCATTAACATCCCTGATGTGATTCTTAAAATCATCACTAGTGCCATGAACATACTGAGATCCGCCTTTGATGCCAGATAACAAGGTATGTGCCTTTGTTGCGCCAAGTTTCATTGTTGAAGCTCTAACTACAAACAACCTTTCCGATTGACTCATCTTTCTTTGTTTCTTCGTTAAATGCTTATATTCTTTAGGAATCATGGGATGATTGTGCTTAGCAACAAACTTAGTCACAACATACTTTTTCCGGACATAATCTAAATCAACTTTTATTTGCGCCATGCAACCTGTTATACGGTGCCTCGTGTGCCTAGTTTGTTTTCCACTACTAACCAATGTGTTGATATTTATATCTTTTATATTCCCATGTCGGTTACACGTGATGTATTTACTTTTTACTTCACCACTTCTATTTCTTTTTTGTGTGTATTTTTTAACTTCAAATCCTGCTTTTTCAGCATAAGCTTCATAAAATTCAATACTCTCCTCTATCATTTTAAATTCTTTATCCTCAAGAGGCACGAACTGCTCATCAACATTTGGTTCCCAATATGTCGATCCTCCGGGTGACTCAAAATGAATGTATAAACTAGGTTTTGGTGAATTATGAGCATCTGTTTCACAATCCAATAAAAGAATAGTTCAGGAATTGTATGAGTCATATATGACTCATATATGAGTCACACTGACTCATGTATGAGTCACACTGACTCAAATATGAGTTATGTGGCTCATCTGTTACATAACTCATGCATGAGTCAGTGTGACTCATGCATGAGTCAACGTGACTCATGCATGAGTCGGTGTGACTCATGCATGAGTCAGCGTGACTCATGCATGAGTCAGCGTGACTCATGCATGAGTCAGTGTGCCTCAGCAACTACATTTTCAGTAACATATCTATTTCTGGTACAAAGTTATTACCTGTATTGGCTTCTACATTTTCTATAACATCAACATCGCCAACTACATTTTCAGCTTCTACATCAGCATCTTCTTCAGTAGCATCAGCAAGTACATTTTCGCTAACATCATCAGCAACTTCTACATTTTTTCTAATATCAGCAACTACATTTACTAGATCATTGTCACTTGATGTGGAGGTTGTGGAACTCGCTGGGAGACAGGGACGAAGCCAGGACGAAATATAACCGGGTGCACAATTTTTTTAACCATAATATAACACATGTAAAAAACTGAATTTAAACGAAGGGTAGAAACACGTTCTGATTGACTGGGTGCATTTAAGATGAATTTAGGAAAAATCGATGTTTTCTTCACAAATTAACACTACACAGAAAGATTCCATAGGGGTCACGGGCACCCGCGGGAACCCCCTAGCTCCGTCCCTGCTGGGAGATGGTCATTTGTTATGGAGGTTGCCGGAAGTTGGATGTTTGTTGTGGAGTTGGCCGTAAAAGCGTCGTTTGTTGTATAAATCGACGGGAAAGGGTTGTTTGTTGTGTAGGTTGCTGGAAATTGTTGGGTTTGTTGTGTAGGGCGCCAAAAACGTGGGTTTCGTATGGAAGTCGCCGGAAAATGGTGGATACGCTGTGGAACTCGCTGGAAAAGGGGTGGGTTTCGTATAGAAGTAGCTGGGAAACGATTGTTTGGTGTGGGTCTTGCCGTAAAATAATGGATTCTTGTGGGGGCTGCCGGAAAAAGGTTGTTTGCAGTAAAGGCCGCCGGAAAAAGGTGGGTTGTTGTGGATGATGCAGGAAGAAGGTTGGTTTGTTGTGGTGGTCGCGGGTAGAAGGTGGGGTTGTTGTGGTGGTCGCCTGAAAAAGGTGGGAGATGAGATTGTTGTGGTGGTCGGCTGTTAGGTGGAGGTGGTGGAGGTGGTCGCCGGTGGGAGTGAGGATCGGGTTCCATCACCGGTGGTGGAGGTTGTTGGATGTTTTTTTTTTTTTTTATAAATAAAGGTAAGTTATAAGAAAGGGGTTTTAATCACAGCCCTTAGATTATTTAGAGATAAAGGGTGAGAATTTATCCGTGGAGACTTTGTTAAATAAGGGAGTGTGGGGTCTTTTCCCGATGCTAAAATCCTAGTAAACCCTAAAAACCTAGCCTACAATTCTGACGAGACTGAATATTATTTTGATAGGTTGATCATCTTCAGGTTTCCTTTGTTTTATTTGATAGGTTACTCTTTTCTCATGTAAAAAAGAGGTATGTTTTTTTTCGAAAACCATAATGAATTTGTCTTTTCTTTGTTTATTTTGTTTGACAGATTAATCTTTTAAATCACAAAAAAAGGTATGTTTTTTTTCTCAAACCCTATAAACTCGTGTTTGCCACCTCTGTTTATAATTGTTTTTTATTATGTTTCAGATTTGGTGAACAATTTGGGTACTACGGGTAGATCCGGTACCAAGGAGTTCATGGAAGCCATTGCTTGGGTTTCCCAGGAAGGAATGGATGGAAAGGAAAGACGTGATGTCAAAGAATGTCCCTATCTACAAGTCCCAAGCGTTTGCTCTTGAGCAGCATGCCGCACCAAACTACAAGGTGTTTCGATTTGTCTATGTCAATTGATGCATATAACTTGTCTTATGTGTAACCATAGTAATTTGTCCGTATCTTGGTGCATATATATCTTTGCTTCGAGAGTGATATACACTTAGTCAGATAATGGTCTGTCAACAATTTGGAGGAATTAATGGAATCTGTTTCTATACAAGCTATAATTTTGAGTCTGCAGGTTTGTATTTTATGGTTACAATAGCAGATAACCTCCCTCTTTTTCACCTAATGAGCTCATTTTTGTGGTTCTTCCGTTTACTCCACTGGCCATGCCTTTTGGCAACATATAGTTATTATAAAATGGTTGTTTGCAACCATATACTATTGCTCTTTCTGGTCATTGGCGTGCTCTTCATCATCCCGTAATTCTGGGGTATGTGTGCCTGAAACTCTTTCTAATAAAATTGTAACTTTGTTTACTTGATGTAGTATCGAAGCCAAGAGTGGTATGCTGCCTATTTCACACTCAAGTCAATTTTCACAATTGACTTTCAACCCGCAAGTGATACTTTGATGCACTCTATATCCTTACAATGAAACAAATGCATATTAACCTGAATATACACTTTTATGATATATATATATATATATATATATATATATATATATATATATATATATATATATATATATATATATATATATATATATATATATATATATATATATATATATATATATATATATATATATATATATATATATATATATATATATATATATATATATATATATATATATATATATATATATATATATATATATATATATATATATATATATATATATATATATATATATATTTATATATATATATATATATATATATATATATATATATATATATATATACATATATATATATACACATATATATATATATATATATATATATATATATATATATATATATATATATATATATATATATATATATATATATATATATATATATATATATATATATATATATATATATATATATATATATATATATATATATACATATATATATATATATATATATATATATATATATATATATATATATATATATATATATATATATATATATATATATATATATATATATATATATATATATATATATATATATATATATATATATATATATATATATATATATATATATATATATATATATATATATATATATATATATATATATATATATATATATATATATATATATATATATATTTACCATGTAAACTTACAATTCAGGGATATGCGCTCGAGTACAATGAACTACGAGAGTATACTCTTGGATTCTTAAGTGATGTAGCAGAAATTTTAGAAGATGGAATGGTTCAGGTATCTATAAACTGTATATGTGCTACTTTGGGTTATTCTTCTAGCATGACAGTCATTTAATATGATATATGAACTAACTTTATTATATATAGTATCTTCCACATTTTGTGTCTCTAGCGTTGACATCGTGCAACCTTGATGGCGGGTCTGTTGTTGATATTGATGATTCTGATTCTGATGATGAGAATGCAAATGGATTTGGGGGAGTATCATCTGAAGATGAAGCTCATGATAAGCCAAGTGTACGAAATATCATTATAATATTTCCTCTATATGTATCTCTCTATGTATATTTTTGCTCATATGTCACGTTTAAGCAGTTTACCTGAATCCACCCTTTTATTATTATTCTCTTCAAACCTATAGGCAGGTCCTGTGTTCTCTGTTGTCGTGGCACCTATATTATCTTCTGCTACTTACTTTCCCCAAATAGTTCCCCATCCTCCCTTCCTTGCTATTGTCAGGCAGCACTCTGTGTCACCAAGTCGAATAAACTCTATGTGGTGCAATCTTGTGCCACTTTGCACAATACCTGTAGGTTCAAGGTTATTATGGTTTTGCATTGGAATCTAAAGCTTCAAAGAATTCAGTTCACTTATGTTGCTTAAGGTGCAAAGCTATTGCTAGAGAGGCTAAAACAACATTTTTCAACGTATCTGCGAGTTCGCTAACCATCAAATGGGTACGTGATTAACGTTTAAGGAAAATAATATATAGGAATGCACTATAAATTATGATTGTAATATTAGATCGGGCTTCAAAAGATTTTTGGATATGTTCATCTAGGCTTTTTTGTACCTGTTATTAGAGCCTGTTCAAAACTCTATCTAAATCGACAAAGATATGAAAGAATGTTGTACCTGTGATGAGAAAACCATTAGTATTTTATAAATTATCACATTGTTATTCTTAAATAGGTTTGTTGCTTTCATGATATTTGAATCTAGGTGGAAAAGTGATGCATAGGAAAGAGTGCACATCACCAAGCAAATCCCTATTCCGCAACCTCTGATTATAATATAATATTCTTCGTACTCATAATGATCATTTATGATCTAGGAATAGTCACTAGGATGACATATAGTACCGTCAAATCAAAACAGTTGTATTTCGTAGATGTCGCCTATTATCTCCAGCATGCATTCAAGTATTATGTGTAAAGCATTGGATCCAGCCATTGAACTCTAAGCTGATAAAATTGGATTCAATATTTCAGGTGGCCGATATGTGGTTAGTTGATTGCTATCCATTCTTCTGGATATTGCTATCCATATCCACCCTTATCAGATCCAACCAGCTTCCGTATCTCGGATCTAAACGTGCCGCCAGTTGCCTTTATTATGACAATCAAGAACAGAAGTTTCTTCTTGGTTCATTTCTAGATCCTACGTGAGAACTGGTTTTCTGGATAGTATCTAAGCCCAGCCAAAAGCCCACCAGTTTCTGACAGAAGTAGTTGCTGATCCTCCCATTGCAGATACTGACTTGGAACTACATAAAGCCCATGAAGTAGTTTATGAGATTGTGGGTGGTTGGATCTGATCAAATGATAGCCTTGCATTTGCTAAAACACAATTATGGTATTAGCTGATATACACGACTATACTAACACTTATATGTTTTTCCCTTTGACAGAACTCGGAAAGAAATGCAGGGAAAATAATAAGGATATCTTGACAGCCAGTAGCACCGATCACTTCTGGGCAGGAGCGAATGGTGAACCTGGAATGATGTTGTAAGTCTACAACTTCTAATTATATTTGATATTGAAAACAACGATTAATCAATTTGGTCAGGATTATTGTTTCCTTGAAGTTTCTGCCTGTAATGGATAAATGTTGTATCTTTGTATTTGTCATTGCAAAATGTTTGTTAATTGTATCTCTTATTTGATTCATTACGTGTCTGTAGTGTAAAAGAAACATGGTACTATATTTAGTGGACTGTGAATATCTCTTCTACTTGTAGCTGATGTAACTATGTATAATCATGTAAAACACCTCCAAGCATGTCAAATGGGAAGATGTTTCTTTTATTTGAGGGTAATTGGAATTCCAGTGTTTGCAGATCATTTAGTTCCGCTGCTATAGAAAATATACAAAACCAAATCACACAAAAACAAAAATAAATACACATTCATGCACAGCAATATGAAAGCAAAAAAAAAACTACTAGCTAAGAAAAACGGTAGTATTAAATATGAAGAGTCATAATTATAAGAAAACCAAGGGCATGTCGCCATATACAGTTTATCTTAGAAATTAACGCTCTTACTAAGACCACCACCGATAAAATTATAAATACCCAAGATTTCTCAAAGTAAATTCGGGATTACTACTCAAAACCCCTAAAGACTGTTGTAAGAACTGGCCAACATCCTCACTTGAGAAACTCTTCAATGCTTGGACTCAAGGATGGGAACTGGCCAACATCCTCAATAGATGGTGCAACAACATTGAAATCGTTCATTCTGTTACCACCAGTGTAGCCACCTCTGCCACAGCCACGACCCCTATCACGCCCACCGGAGTTGAACCTTTCTCCGTCAGCTGGCTTCAGAAACTCTTCAATGCTTGGACTTCATGGCAGATGGTCTTTGGGTTGGAGTATCATGATTCATAGGGCATCAAGTATGGGTGGCTAAGTCATAAATTAGTATGGTACGTAGTAGTTTTTTTATGCAAAAGGGTATTGTGGAACAGAAATTAAGGTAGACCTCCCCTATAGTATCGTCACCGTGGGAGATTTAACCACCAATTTTGGGATGGATTGGTGCGGTTCCCTACGCCTAGGATTCCCTTAACGAGCATGAATATTATACGATATGTGCATCACTGGTGCTTTCTCCTCCTTTTCTTTTTACATTGAGGACATACTTGATTATGTGATCTATTGCTGTTACCTTAGATCATGCCAGTTTTTTTGGGGAAACATTAAAAGCAAGTGGACTACTTTACGTATCAGGAAACTGTGCCATGGATATCTTCTTTTTGTGGAAGAGATAAATTTCTCATGTTGAACTTTAGGTTAAACCTAGCTTTGGCTGTAGCTGTTGGATAATATGTTGCTGATTTCAACTGAATTGGTGGAGTGTGAGAGAAAGACACACTGACGAGTGCATGTGCTTTTTGTAAATGATATAAAACCATCAAGGGACCTCAGTTAAGTCATTTGGTTGCACTTCCACATATAATGCAAATGGAGTAATTGCTTATATACAATTCAAACTTTAGTCCACAATAAGAATCAAACTCCGCCTTTGGCAACAGGTTGTCGCAGCGAGCCTACTTACTGTATGCTCAATGCCTAAAAGGTATTTGCTATAAAGTTTATTCTGACTTAAAGTCTTCTTACATGTAATTTTCCCTTTTAAAAATATGCATGCACATAGATTTATATCAGTTTTGAAATTAAAAACTTTCGTAGGTGGTCGAGAATTGCATATCACAGCTTCCAGGAAGGACAGACAATGAAATCAAGAATTACTGGAACACCCATATGAGAAAAAAGTTCTTGAAGGAATCGATCCCCAAAGGGCTCAAGAATAACGAAGTAATAAACAACAACAATATGCTACAATCTGGCACCTTTCAATCCGGTGTGGACGATTCTTATGATATTTTTGAACCCGGGTCAACCGGTTGATCCGGTTCCGACCGGAAAAAACGGGTCATATTGACCCGCGTTTCATATTTTCGAAACCCGGCTCGACTCGTCAGGTTTGGGGTGACCCGGGTCAACCCGGTTCTCGAGACCCGGTCGGGTTTCTATTTTTTGTGTTTTTTTGAAAAAAAAATATGTAAATTTTACGTATTTGCGACGAAATTTTATTTTTACATATTATATTAGTTGGTAAACAATTTATTTCTTCAATATACGAGAATTTTTATGGTTTATATATATAATTTTTGTTAATTATTAAAAACATAATTTTTTTTTTTGAAAACCGGCTTAACCCGGGTTGACCTGGGCCCGATGACTCGACCGGATTGATTTAAAACTCGGGTTTTAAAACATTGATTTAGAGGGGTATTAATAGAAGGACCCTGCAATATATTAAGTTGACTATGAGTGACAGAAGTTGAGGATTTGGACTAGATAATTAGTGACTCGGTCAAATATTAACTAAAAATGTAAGTATGGCAAATATTAAGTTGACTAGATAATTAGCAGTAAGAACAACCCTTGATACTTTGGATGATTGGCTTCACTATATATAAGTATGGCAACTAAAAATACCCTTCGTTGAAGGAAAATCCTTGACTTATTTATATTTAGTCTAATTCTCTTTAGATAATATTAATCGATAATCTACACAATGAAACAATTGTTTTTTTTATTACTGATACTATCAATGTACTTTCGAATTTTTTTTCACGTTGAACCAAACGTTTATATGTTATGACATCGTTAGTCCATTTAGTCAACGATCGTTTACAAAATTAGTCATTTATATTAACAACCATTTTTTATTAACTAAAAATTTTCGTAAGAAAAGTTATTGAAATTTCTTTTATAAGAATATAATTTTCGATTTTAAAATCGAAAATTTTATAAAACTTTAAAATTGAAAATAATTTTTCTTTCGAGAAAATTAAAATAACTTTTTTACGAGTTTTTTCTTTTTTTAAACTTAAATAGAAAATTAAATTACACTTTACTTTTTTCTTATAAAAAACTTTTATATAATTTTGAACTTTTCAAAATTTTAATGAACTTTTTAATTTTTTAAAATAACTTGCACTTTACTCTTCTAAAAGAGTAAAAAATAATAATATATGGAAAACTCACTTTGCCAATATTATCCCATATTTATAAATAGTGTTTTGGCGGGTAATTTATACATCGATATTTGGGCGAGCTAAACAACGACCTCACCCACAACATGAACATAATGTCATATAATATTAAAAAACTAAAAACGCAACCGCAAACCCTCTAAATCAAGTAAAAAATATCCCGCCCGTCGGGCGGGTTAAGAATTTTGAAAATATTAAAAATATTAAGAATATGTATTTAAATTCAGGTTGAATTTAAAATTTAAAAAGACAATTTTTACCATAATTTTAACGTTATTTAAGCATAAACTATAATTAAAATATAATAAACGATAAATTAAAAAATACTAAATTAAAAACACACCAAGAATAAACCTTCTGAAACAACAACAAAAACGACCTGCCCGTTGGGCGGGTTACGACACTAGTTTACTATATATATATATCCAATATTAAAAACGTAAAACTTAAATAAATACAACACTCGTTATTTTTCCCAAACTTATAATTTAATAATTATACAAACCTTCGGGAACGTTGAATTAAACAAAAATGTTATACATTTTTATAAACATTATTTATATGTAATATAAATTAAATGTGGTTAACTTATAGAAATAAATATATTAATTATAATTATTTCTTTTCACCTTTAAATATATATAAAACTTCCTTTTATAAATATTTAAATTACTTTATAAACGATACAAGTACGAGAATATTAATTAAAAAAATTAATTAATTAAACGATATTATTTATTTACACTTAAAAATAAATACTTCTATTACTTGTACAACGATGAACTAAATTACAGATATCGTAATAAAATGCTTAAAACCAGTATAAGCATGCACATACTTGTTCTGAAACTTTTATGCATTATGTTATGCATTTACTGAGACCTTATAATTATTTAGGTTGTTGACTGTATCGTGAGCATCACATCAGATTTTCTTGTGACTTATTGCTGTACTACTGAGGTGAGTTCATCGCCCCACTTTTTATATTGACAAACTTTTAAAGCCTTTTATAAGGAAGAAAACATGCAACATATTTTATTTGATGGACATAAACTGAACTACGAAACCTTTGATTACATTTGTCTATTGTAGATGAACCCGCATGACCCCTGCATCTGAAACTGTTAAAATTGTTGAATTGCCTGAATGTATAAATAGATCTATTTGGGATTGACCGTCCCCATCTGGGTGAGTAGCGCTCACTATGCCTAGGCCAGGACAACAGATGTTTAACATGTCGGAACATAATATTGGGTGCATTTTTATTAATGCGAAGGGTTCTCATTTGTTGTGAACTTAACGTGTCAAGTATCACATTCGGGAAATAGGGAATGTAATTACCTTTAAGTGTTGATGCTATGTGCATTACTACTTCAGTGAATGTTTATTGTCCAAACTCGTTTTATTAAACCTGTGAATTCACCAACTTTATGTTGACTCTCTAAGCATGTTTTCATAGGAAACTGAAGCAGGTATTGACGTGCATGGAATCAAGCATCATGATAGGTTGCATTTATAGATCCCATCTGGGGTTTTATAAACTGAGAACGATTTCAACTACTAAAAAATGTTTAAGACAATTTTAATAATATTTTCACTTTTATTTATGTAATAAATATAATGATAATCTTTTATCTGTTGCTCTACATACTATCTGCTGTTGATACACCCACGTGACACCCAAATATTATTTCCGCTGCATTTGACCAATTTGGGGGTGTCACACTAGGAAGGGTATATATAGCCCACCCTACATGTGGGATTTATGGGTTATACTTACATGACTAGATCACGAGCCCAATCTACGTATATACCGTTGGAGTGACCGATCCTTTCTTAATACGTATAAACATATTTCCAACAATCTCCCCCTAAGGGAGGTCACTCCAAGTTACAATGTACTAAATAGTCTATAGCTCGCGATCTATGCTAACAATGATGTGACCGAGACTTTCTTTTGAAAAACGTATTTCCAACAATCTCCCCCTAAGGGAGGTCACACTAATAACTAGATTTTTATTGTTCTTTGAATTGGTCTTATCGAATTGAAATCGGGCTTTAAGCGTGACTCAGTCGTTCTTGGTTAATGAAAAGAAAATGTCGTTATCTATTTCTATTTAAAAATGAAAACTTTAAAAGTATAAACTAAATGACAAAATTTAAAAGAAAAAAAACAAATTTAAAACTTAGTTAAAAGTAAATTTGAAATTAAAACTAAGTAAAACAATTAAAAATAAAGCTTGGTAAAAATGGCGGGAAAAATCAAACTTTGAAAACTATTCGGAAAACAAGTTAAAAAAAAGCCAGAATAAACACAAATCAATGACCTAATTCGGAATACTATAAAATTGACCTAAGTCGGAATAATAAGTAGGACCTTCATTCAGAATGTCCACAAAGAAATAATCCGGGAAGCGTGTTCCCCAAACAAGTTCGGAATCTAATTTCCAAACATAATCCGGAATAAAAACATAATCCCAATTCGGGAAACAATATTGAAAGCTAATTCGGAATAGATAGATTAAATGTAATTCGGAATAACGTTTGGTTACTAATCCGGAATCTATGCTTTAAAGGAAATCCGGAATAACTAACATTTGCATCTAATCCGGAATACTAACACGAAACCTAATCCGGAATATTCTATGAGACCTAATTCGGAATCCAGTGAAGTTATGTAATTCGGAATGAAATTTTGCTCTTTAATTCGTAATATTCCCTAGTATCTAATTCAGAATATTAGAACACATATGTAATTCGGAATAACTAAGATATATATAATTCGGGAAAAATGAAAACTAAACCTAGTTCGGAATTAGGGTTTATAAAATCCGAATTATGAAAAAAATAAGCAAAAATTAAATAAGCACATAACCAAAACTTAAACCAAACTAATTTTAGAAAAAACTAAATAGGCCACAAATTAAAAACTATAAAAACACCAAATCAGCACATTATTTATAATCAACTTTTAAAAATATTAATTTACCAAATCAAGTTAAATGTAAATTAGCTAAACACATAGTAAGCAATAAGCACAATAAGCTAAAACATCAAACACATCAAATCAATAAGAAAAATCAAATAAGCAAATCAATCAAACAATCAACAAGATCAAACAAACTACATGATTAACCAAATCGATCACAAGATTAAGATTAAGAAAGGAAGAATGAGAAATATTTAATAAGCTTGAATTAATGATGAAGATTAAGATTCAATTACACAAGATTATAGATGAAAGATTAAGAAAACTTGAAAGAAAAACTAGAGAGAGAAAGTAAAAAACCTACTCCTAATTACCTTAAGGAAAAAATAATAATGAACTCACTACAAAATGAAGGCTTAATGTTCTATTTATAGTGGAAGGGATGTGGAGTTGTTGCTTCCTCTTTTCTCCTTGTCTTCTCGTCTTTTTAAATAACTCGTCTTTCTCGACTTTGTCTCGGGATTTGTCGAATGATAAAATGAACTCGATTTCTAATTTTCTTCTTTTATTAGATTTGGTTCTTCGACTTCGTTAAACTTCCGTCTTTAGTCTTTTTCTTCGATAAATCTTTAGAATAAGTCTTTGACTTCCGTTCTTTTTGCACTCTTGATCTTTTGACTTCGTCTTTTGTCTTTTTCTTCGATTAAAGCCCCTGAAAGCCCGTGTTTTCTTCCTTTTTCATATTTTTGTCCTAAAACACAATAAAAACACAAACCACGCATAATTCCGACATTTACGACATTAAATACACGTTTTGGTCTCGTTTTTATTTGTTTTAAGTGGTGAAAGGATAAGTATTTTCACACTTATTAAATCCCCTACACTTGACCATTGCAATGTACCCATGCAATGCATTATTTCAAAGCATAATTTTACATTTTCCATCATAATTAACCCATCTCGGCCTTTATTATATTATACTACTACTACTACAATAAAAGAAACTTAACAACGATGAAAAGATAAAACTTATAAAAGATATAACAATTTCTTTTAATTTATTAACTTTGAAATTGTTTGATGGAAGAAACTTGTAAAGAAATCTAAGACTTAAATTAGGGCTTTGGGGTCATGAATATTAATCACCCTCAAGTTTCACGTTCCCCATACCAAGCATAAAAACAAGATCATTGTTTACCATAAGTTCTCAAGTTAAAACCACTTATATAAGACAATTGTGTAATACTCCTTCTCCAATTCCTAAGTTGTATCTCTAGATTTTAAATATTGTCATTCACCCGTAGGCTCATTTTACTTATTAAATAATCATTAGTCCAAAAATGAAGGCAAGACGGTGCAAACCCGGCACTTAGAACCTAACCTCGTCCTCAAAAACGTTGTCACTAAAGTAAGCCCACATCAAGGATAATTTAACACGATTTAGGGAATAAATTCCCGGATCCGAAATTTGGTCAATAGTACTACTTATTATTATTTCATCCAAAGTCATGTTGACTTTATGTGAAGTTTAGCAAATTCACATCATATACCGTTTAGACTCTTTAAGATGTAAAAGTGCTCCACGTCTATTATACACACCCTAAGGCTCCTTGAACCATAAACAAGGGAATTGATTATTTATCAATTTTTATTCAACACTTACCATTCCATACACACTAAGGCTCTAATGACAAGGTTCGTGCTACATGCCCCACACCCTAAGGCTCATTGAGGTCATGTTTTAATCTTATTCTTTCTTTATTTATGATATATATAGTATGCCAAATTCCGCGGCCCCATGGTCATAATACCTCATACTTAGTGGTTATGAGCCACCTTAGTCGGAAGTCCACAACGCTGGCATCCTCAATGTGTTCATGCTTTAATTACAAGGAAATAACAGAGTTGGCTAAGAGCTAAAATATCGAATCTAAACCGCATAAATCCTCATTTATTAAGCAATTAAATATACAAGCGGGAAGAAAGAGCCACAAAAACTCAATAAGGAAGATTTAACCTTTAAACTTATTATCAACTCTATCATCTTTCGTTCTCCACAATTTAAAATCTCAAGTAATGAGACTCGTGGATGCTTAGCCTAATAAACCAATTAAGGTCCATATGGTTAAGGATACTAGCTAGAGTAAACTTGGATAAGTAAACTTGGGTTGAGTCAAAATATTCACGACGGGCCTAATATATCAAAGACGTCTAAACTTGTTAAAACCATTTTATTTATTAAGTTTCTTTTTCTTTTTATTGACTTTATTCTTGAAATGGAATATATACATACGATGAAAAAAGATAAAAGAAAATAAATGAAAAATACTACTAGGCCAAAATAGATGAAATTTTTTGAAAAACGTCAAAAAATATTAATTTTCCAGTTCAAATGAGGAGATATTCATGGAAAAGCCCACTTAACTTCGATAGAAGTCTCCCCTACACTTAATATAAACATTTTTCTCAATGATTAAGCATGTGGGAGTAAACTCCCCTACACTTAGGACATTGTGCACGTAGTTTAAATCTTGCTGAGGTAGAGACAACTAAAGTGATTCCCATTTCAACATGTATCGATAAAATTTTGAATCACAAGAGTATAGGATAAAACTGGGAAGATGGGTACACAGGATTTTTATTGTTCTTTGATTTAGTCTAATCGAATTGAAATCAGGTTTTAAGTGTGACTCAGTCGTTCTTGGTTAATGAAAAGAAAATGTCGATATCTATTTCTATTTAAAATGAAAACTTTAAAAGTATAAACTAAATGACAAAATTTAAAAGAAATAAAACAAATTTAAAACTTAGTTAAAAGTAATTTTGAAATTAAAACTAAGTAAAACAATTAAAAATAAAGCTTGGGAAAAATGGCGGGAAAAATCAAACTTTGAAAACAATTCGGAAAACAAGTCAAAACATAAGTCAGAATAAACACAAATCAATGACCTAATTCGGAATACTATAAAATTGACCTAATTCGGAATAATAAGTAGGAACTTAATTCGGAATGTCCACAAAGAAATAATTCGGGAAACGTGTTCCCCAACCTAGTTCGGAATCTGATTTCAAAACATAATCCAGAATAACAACATAATCACAATTCGGGAAACAGTATTGAAAGCTAATTCAGAACAGATAGATTAAATGTAATTCAGAATAACGTTTGGTTACTAATCCAGAATATATGCTTTAATCGGAATAACTAACATTTTCATCTAATCCGGAATACTAACATGAAACCTAATCTGGAATATTCTATGAGACCTAATTCGGAATCTAGTGAAGTTATGTAATTCGGAATGAAATTTTTCTATTTAATTCGAAATATCCCCTAGTATCTAATTCGGAATATTAAAACACATATGTAATTCGGAATAACTAAGATATATAATTCGGGAAAAATTAAAACTAAACCTAGTTCCGAATTAGGGTTTATAAAATCCGAATTATGAAAAAAAAGAAAAATATAAATAAGCACTTAACCAAAAGTTAAACCAAACTAAATTTAGAAGAAAACTAAATAAGCCACAAATTAAAAACTATAAAAACACCATATAAGGAAACTATTTAAAATCAGCTTTTAAAAATATTAATCTAACAAATCAACTTAAATGTAAATAAGCTAAACACATAATAAGCAATAAGCACAATAAGCTAAAACATCAAACACATCAAATCAATAAGAACAATCAAATAAGAAAATCAATCAAGCA
This sequence comes from Glebionis coronaria, assembly GCA_025667525.1. Classification (NCBI taxonomy): domain Eukaryota; kingdom Viridiplantae; phylum Streptophyta; class Magnoliopsida; order Asterales; family Asteraceae; genus Glebionis; species Glebionis coronaria. Next base: position 385,019,272 of record CM046874.1, read on the forward strand.
ATCAACAAGATCAAACAAACTACATGATTAAACAAATCAACCATAAGATTAAGATTAAGAAAGGAAGAATGAGAAATATTTAATAAGCTTGAATTAATGATAAAGATTAAGATTCAATTACACAAAATTAAAGATGAAAGATTAATAGAAAAACTAGAGAGAGAAAGTAAAAACCTACTCCTAATTACCTTAAGGAAAAACTAAAAATGAACTCACTACAAAATAAAGGCTTAATTTTCTATTTATAGTCGAAGGGATGTGGAGTTGTTGCTTCCTCTTTTCTCCTTGTCTTCTCGTCTTTTTAAATAACTCGTCTTTCTCGACTTTGTCTCAGGATTTGTCGAATGATAAAATGAACACGCCTTCTAATTTTCTTCTTTTATTAGATTTGGTTCTTCGACTTCGTTAAACTTCCGTCTTTAGTCTTTTTCTTCGATAAATCTTCAGAATAAGCGTTTGACTTCCGTACTTTTTGCACTCTTGATCTTTTGACTTCGTCTTTTGTCTTTTTTCTTCGATAAAAACCCATGAAAGCCCGTGTATTCTTCCTTTTTCATATTTTTGCCCAAAAACACAATAAAAACACAAACCACGCATAATTCCGACATTTTCGCAACCGCACACTTCCTGAATTTACGCTGCTCGAAGAAGACGTGAAGAGGTTTCATAGTTTCGACGCGAGTTTCACCGGTTCGAGAGATTTACACACGCGAAGTGAGTACGTTTCGTTGGCGCGTTCGTGAAGTGATTACACTATTCACACATGCTAAAAGTTCGAGTGGGTTTCTCGTTTTCCTAGCTGCTGCTGAAGTGGGTTTGTGGTTGCGGTTGCGAAGTGAGTACGGGTTTTGTAGGCGCTGGTTACAAGTCGACGTAGGTTTTTACTATCTAGTCCGAAGGTTTAGCTCAAATTTGGATAGTCGTTGTTCGTTTGGTCGACGTTTCATTTGGTCACAAACATTGTTAACTGAGAGCTCAAGGTTACCTCGCAAATCTCCATACCGTCTTAATTCTTTTCGTCGTTGTTTCACATGCATACGTACCGACTTTACCACCATTTTCGGAATCTAAGCTTTCAAATAACTTTTCAAACATCACATTACACACTTTATAAAAACTATTTTAATGCTCACGTTAAAATAGGTTTTACGTTAAGGTTCATGTACGGGTCTTGAGGTCTCACGTTGGTTGGTCTTTTGGTGTGTGTCGAGTTAAAAGTGTATGTTTTGAAACCGGGTTATAAGTCGTAGCTACTTACTAGCAGATGTGAGACGAGCGAAATGGGTTTGTTGAGAGTTTTGTTATGAGTTTTGTTGTGAGTTTGTTATGGTGAACTTGATGTGAGGTTCTATTGAGCGTTAAAAGCTTTGAGTTGTGTCTATGCGAGTGTTGGAAAGATTAGGCTATGAGTCGGGTAGTGTTTGAGTCAAAACCCTCTTGTATAAATGTCATCTTTTTAGTCCCTGATGTTGGTATAGCGAGAGAGTTAGGGAGCCGAGAGAGATGACAGAGTAATATATACATATAGACGAGATAGTGATAGCAAATATGGGAAAATATATGTTTTGGAGGGAAACGTTTTACAACAAATGGTGGAATTGTTTTATTCTGAGAGAGAGATATGAGGATACCAAATCAGTTCTTTTCCTTGATGTTGCTAACGAAAGAGAGAGTAGATGAAAGATGGAGAGTGATGTTGATATTTGCTTTAACATGACAAAAAGTATGGTAAACTCCCAAAAAAATATTTCAAAAAGAAACATCACGTGGGGATGAGTTTTTATTGGCAAGTGTTTAAACTATTTTGGTAAGAGTCTTTTAACTAGTAGATTTTTGTGTGTGCAAATATTATTTTGGAATGGTTTTATGTCAAGTATATTAAACAACGAGTAGGTTTCTTGGGTTTTGAAAACGTTAGTCAAGATTTAATTAACGGGACGAGTCTTCGTGTTTGAGAGCGATGGGTCGAATTTCATTGGCGTGTGTTGAGTGTTGTTTAAAAATGGCTAAATTTAAAATAGCGTCGGGAGGCTCTCGATTGCTTTTAATAAATTTTCAAAGATATTTTAACTAAGTTAAGTTGGTAAAATTAAACGTAACGCTGAAAGGCTGTCAAAATGTTGTTATGTCAAGCTCATATTTTTACCTGTAAGTTTGATCAAGTATTTCACTAACAAATGTTTTGAGCACATATTATTTATAACTTAAACTGTGGTAAAGGTTGACGTATGCGTATGACATTCATGAGTTCTTGCATTATAGATTGTAACTCCATCTAGTATTATTTTAGGTTGCATCTGCGTGATCTGATTCTATGATTATTATTCTTTTGCTGTGATAGCTTGCGTTGCTGAGGTGAGTTCATACCCCTCTTTCACTTTTAAAGTCGCTTTATAAATGTTTTGAATCTCTTTGGGGGAGATGCCTGCTTGTCGATGTCAAATATGTGGTTATACTTTTCAAGTAGTGTTTGTGATGCGCGTGTTTATACGTTTTGATGATTGTTTGTGATACATACGTAGTTATACGTTGCAAGTATTGTTTATGCTACATATTGTGAATATGTTAGTGAGTCATAACTTCTTTTGATCTGCCTTATATGCCTAATGTGTCTGAGGTGTGATAATGCTTGTAACATCTTTTATTGACGCAAAACTATCGTTTTCTTGAATTACTCCGTTGGGGTTATCTTTATGACGATACTGCCATGATGCTTGCTTATGGACGCAAAATGTGTTTTGTCTTGAATCACTTCGCGGAAGTTTTGTCATGAGCTTATTGCTATCTTAACTAGGTACCCTATATGCTTGCCATTATTTAATGGATTAATATGCTCCTATTCTTTCCATTATTTAATGGATTCATATGCTTCTATGCTTGCCATTGTTTAATGGATTCATATGTTTTTAAACTTTATATGCTTGCCCTCGTATAATTGGATTCATATGCTTTAAAACATTTTGTTTGCGATCCAATTGAATGCTAATCTTGAATAATGAGCTTGATATGATTCTTGCATGTGAATCTTGCTATGATCTTGACTGTGAATCTTGCTATGATCTTGTATCGATCTTGACTGTGAATCTTGCTATGATCTATGCTACTTATATGTGATCTTCATATGAATTGTGCATGTGATCTTGATATGTATCGTGCATGTGATGTTGATATGAATCTTGAATATGAAATGAATTATTTGTGTGTTGGCTATAATACTTTTGGCTAAATATTGATATATGAGTGAGCTTTGTAGTAAGTGATGATTTTGTTGGGAAACTATGGATTTCTAAACTCTTTTATGATACTACTTTTGGTAGTGGACTTTATAAACTTTTAAAGTGTCATAAACAGTTTAAACAAACTTATGAACTCACCAACTTTATGTTGACCGTTTTAAGCATGTATTCTCAGGTACTTGACTGTATGATTATTTGGAGTCTGCGTTGTGATATTTGGCATAAAAGTCGTTCTGTCGGATCAAGACTCGGATAATCATGACGTAATAGGCCCCAAAACTAGTGTGTTTCCGCTGGGCCTATTTTGGGGGTGTTACACCTACCAAGTGCTGTTTGAGGTTAACACTAGAAGGATTTCCACTCATCACTGTGAACACTAAGGTATCACTCTGAGTGTTCTGGTAAGATCACTAAGATATTACGTAGAGGCTTGGAACATGTTTAAGTTCAGTTAAGAATTAAACGATTGTTGCTTTCCAGTTATCACAAGCTTGTTTCATAAAGAACCGTACAAGTCACCTACCATGAGCTTTTTGATATTCGCTCAAGAAGGATTTCCATCTTCATTGTAAATACTTTCGTATTACTCGGATGTTCAGGCAAGATCATGAAGATTTTGTGTAGGACTCTTAAGATCTTTCTTACTTTTCACAGTGTGTGAAGAAGCAAGGAATTATGAAAGTGTGTCCTAATGAGATATATGATGATCTCAAATGGCTCTAGACTCGATCGTGCATTTTGGATTTTAGTGATCGGAGGCTGGAGAGGAGTGCCACCATTTCAATACCAATTTATTCGGAGTGAATAAATCAATAGATAATGTGTTGTCTCCGTGTGATTAAAACAAATATCCTTTAAAAGATATCTGAGTTAGCTAGGACGGGTTGTGCATTGTATCAATGGGTCCATGATGTCTTATCTTTAGTATCAAGCATCATTAAAAATGATCTTAATAGCATATGTGTTAACCCAGTTTCTGCCTAAGTTGTTTCACCCTTTATCTTTACAATTCTTTTTCATTCTTCAACCCCTTCAATGCTTACCAATACGTCATAATTATCACCTTGTTGTGATTGTTCCAGTGCTAACTTAAGTACTTGGTCGGCATTCAGCTATGTTCACAAACTTTCTCCATCTTTCCTAAGAACTACTATTTCTAGCTATGGAATGTCCTTGGGAAGATTCCTCCGGTTCTAGTAGAATCATTGGACTTAACCTATCCTACCATCCTTATGTCACCACAATCTTCACCGTCATGAATAGAGATGTTTTAGGTAAGTGTATGTCACCATGAAATCCATTTTGATGTCCAAATCCATTTTGCTCCCCCTTAACATATGCCACGATATCCGAAAACATTTTGCACATGTCAGGATGAGCTATCACGTTAAGTAAAACCATTTGTGATTACTCATTTCCCATATTAAGTCACATTTTCTCCCCCATATTATAAATATTAACACAATGAATGTTTTTAATATCAATTGATTTAATAACATTTTAAGAAAATTTGGGAAGAAAAATACAAATCCAATTATCTTCATGATTTTCACAAGCTCCCCCTCAAATTAATGAGGGTGTACTTGAAACGTAAATTGAATACCTTTTAAACACAAGTGTAAGGTATTAATCACGTGCAAAGATCATATATGATAATGTATTCACAAGATTAGCAATTTATGAGGCTGGACCTGAATGATGAAGAACATCATATGATAAAATTACATGGTTCTTATTCATGAATATTTGTCGCCTCGTCACGTCAGAAGTTATCTCTTGGCACTATGTGTACGATTGATATCGTTGTCTTGACACCAATTAGTGACCTTGGCACTTTCGGCATCAAAAATTCTGAATGCTGGACAATTGCTCCCACTCAATTGTTAACCCGTGTTCTATTGAAAGAGCTGTAGTCGCCGTTTGAGTAGTCGCATCGTCGAGTATGTAGATATCAATTGTAAATTGTTATGGATTGTAGAGATGATAACATCATTAAAACAAAATTTCTCTTATTTTAACAAATAAATGCACTGACACGTACATATATTCATGTTAAATTGTGTTATTACGTAAACACAATCCCTTACATGGTTATAAAGTAAACCATGCCCGATAAAATTAATTCCCGTTGTTGAGTCAAAGCTTTCCGGTGAAATGCGTGACTTGAATATGAAAAGTGGGTTACTATTTGAAGTAATAGCAAGCCATAATTGAGCATGCTTTAAAACATTTGAACTTCTGGTCGAAATTTATTTATAACCCCGTGTCATTATTGAATGACATTTCTAGGATCGTAAATATTATCGATTCCAGAAGACATGCTCTTTTTATCAAAAACATTTTGAACGCACAATTTTGAAAGATTCAGAAAAACCTTTGAAGAAATTCTTGAAAAAAATTGTGTTCAATGTTTTGTAGACCAATTACTTGAGTTTAAGATGTTGAGTATCTTACAAAAAGAGCTCAAGTCCGAGAAGTTGTAAACTTCCCGTTGTGAGGATAAGTTTATCATCAGCGATAAACTTTCCTTTTAACTCAAGAACGAGTCCTAAGTTGACATTTACTTAGAAGTCGTTTTCATGAGCTTGATAAATTTTTGAATATTTTAACTTAAAGCTCATGATCGAGAAAGGTGAATATCTCGTTATGAAGAAAAGTTCTCTTATTTAAAAGATACACTTTCCTTGATGAGCTTAAAACTTGGAATGTTTTAATACTAGCTCATGACCGAGAAAAATGAATTTCCCGTTACGAGGATAACTTACCATTAGAGATAAGTTTTCCTAAAACTGAATTCTGAGTTACAGTCTGATAGTTAACTGTAAGTCATTGTGCATGAGCTTAAAAACTTCGAATGTTTTTAATAAATTCTCATGCCCGAGAAAAATGAATTTCTCGTTGTGAGGATAAGTTTATCATCGGCGATAAACTTTCCTTTCTTTTAAGTTCGGGGAATAATCTGAAATATAATTATACACCATATACACGAGCTTAAAACTTTTGAATAGTTTTAATGTAAGCTCGTGTCCGTGAAAATTTAATTTCTCGTTAATGAGGATAAGTTTATCATCGGCGATAAACTTTCCTTTCTTAGAAGATCGGGTCATCATCTGATATTTAATGATGAACCATATACACGAGTTTAAAACCTTTGAATAGTTTTAAAGTAAACTCGTGTTCGAGAAAATTTAATTTCTCGTTTTGAGGGTAAGTTATCGTTGACGAGATAAACTTCCCTTTCTTTGAAGTTCGGGTCACAGACTGTGATATGACTATGAGCCATTGTGCATCTTAACTGCGAGTCCCCTGAGACACTTGTTTCTTAGATATCAACTTCTTCAGCAACCAAACTCTAAGAGTGTTCTTAGTTGTACGATATACAAAGATTGGACCGTTGTGTTCTTGTTGAACGTTAACTTTGGGACCTGCATTCTCATTAGAAAGTTGTATGCATTTATGTGGGTTAGCAATATATATCTTAGAACCATGCGGGGATTCACAGTTTTCTGTTCTTGTGCCAGAGGTGACCTGAGGAGATGATTCACTTGTCTTAGCTGGCAAACGTTTCCTTTTATAGAAAACCTTAAGTTCAGGCTTAAGTGATGTATCATACTTTTCAATTTCCTCCCTAGTAGTCTTAGTAGAATCAGTGACTATCCTAGTTAAAGGGCACTCGTTTCCTACAAGAGTGAAAGTTCTACCAGTGGGACGCCAAACTTTAACAATGGGTTTGATTTTAGCTAACCAAAGGGATTTAGTTCTAGCATGGGAGTTCACCTCAATAAGGAATTTCTTGACACAAGAGTCATGATTTGCCTTAAAGACACATTTCCTACAAGATTTACAAGTAGCATATTTAATGTCCGAGTAAGATCTAGAATTCCTAGGTGATTGATTGATGCTCCTATGATATGACATGCAACGGTTAGCAGTGTTGGGTAATCTAGAAGGCATCTGACTAGGTTTGAAATTCCTATCTCTTACTTGTGTCTTTTGCTTAGCTTCCTTCAGACCAAATTTATGGCGAACATCATTTGAAATAGTTCTAGACGTGTTCTTTTTATTCGTAGAGAAACTAGAGGCAATCATGTGATTAGGTCTTGCTAAAGGTGTGACAATCCGTCAATTTGAGGTCTTTATTTTACTCTCAAGTATTATTTATAATCATTATTTTATTGTTAGTTTATGAACTCACTCACTTTTGGGAAGAAATTAGGGTTTACGTCTTAAATTATCATCGTCTACGTTTAAACCGGAGAGCTCTACGTTACGTGTTTACGTTTACATACTCCGTTTTTGTGATAGTCTGACATTTTCAGATAATAAATTTATTCTCGTATATTATTTTGAAATTTTATTTTATGTGGGTTCATGAAAATACATAATTACGGGAAGAAATTAGGGCTTACGTGCATAATTTAACGTCTGTTACGATTAAACCAGAAACCCTAGGTTTACGTATTTACGCTTTTTTGCTCCGTTTTTATGAGACAATTTTTATTAGACTCGTTTTGTGCCATAGTTTCATAATTTGCAAAAATGTTTTTTGTAAATCGACCCAAGGGTACGTAAATCGAGGAAACTAGAATCGAGGAGTACCCATAAACTAATGGGGATGAAACAAGTTTTACACTTGTCCCACCCCCATAATGGGCGGACACAACAAGGCTTAACACCCTTTGTTGTCAAGTTTTGAGCAAGTATAGAGACACTTGTCTCATAACTTGTTCAAGGTACAAAACCTCACTTCTCACACATACTTTACATAACATACATGTGTAAGTAAAAAGTTTAACCAAAATCTCTCTTTTGGCCATCTATAACCACCACCACACCACCATATTCATCAAGTTTTAAACAACAACTTGAGCTATAATTAACATATGTGGATAACTACTTAAAAAGGAGATTGTTTTCTTTCTATCATCCTACTATTTTTGTAAATATATTTATCTATTTACTTCCAAATATGTATGTATGAGATCTATGAATGATGATTGATAGTTGTAAAATCACACTTGTTAAGGAAAACAAGGCAATAATATAGGGTAAGCACGACGATTTAGGAAAACCGTGTGTAAATGACCCAATGAGGTGAGTTCGTTCTCTCGAGGAGGCACGTGTGTTGTGTAATGAATGATGATTTATGTTTTTGATTATTAATGAGAAGAAAAGAAGAGAAAATGACGAAGACGAAAAAAAAATTAGAAAAATAAGGCAAAAACACTACTAGAACGTTACGACGTAAAACGTAAAAAGTGAAAAATTTAAAATTTTATTCTAAAAATTCCTAAAAATTACTAAAAATCCCAAATAATATTCTAAGAGTTTACAAAAAATCCAAAATTGCCAAAACCTTTTAATTAATTTAATAATGACTTTTTAATGCTAATTAAAGCCCTAAAAATCACTTTTAAATATTAAAAAGCCCTAAACAAGATTTAATAGTTTGTAAACCTCAAAAATGACCTAATTAAACTAAAAACTATTTTTAAAAATTTTAAAACCAAATTAAACTATTTTTAAACTCCTAAAAACTATTAAAATCTATTAAATCTTAAATTAATTCTAAAAATTAATTGAAAAGCCTAAAAATTATTCTACAAATGGAAAAAGTCCTAATTAATGATAAAGAACCTAGGAAAAATGAAAAAGAAATAAAAATAAAACTTTTTATTTTAATGAATAAAATAATAATAAAATATTCTCAAAAATTAAAAGTTCTTAAATAAATTCTAAAAAATTCTCAAAAATCCTAAATATTCTAACTAAGAAGAAAATGAAAATTAAAGTTTCTAAAACCTTTTAGTTAATTTTATATTAATTTTTAAAGTTGCTAAAAAAACCTAAAATTAAATAAAATCAAAAATTAAAGTTTTTGAAAACTTTTTTTATATGTAAACCTCAAAAATACAAATAAAAACCTAAAAACTATTTTTTTTGTATTTTTATACTACTGTTCACTATTTTTTAAAGACTTTCTAAATATAAAACTAAAACTAAACCTATTAATTAATTAAATAAAAGGAAAAATAATATTTTTAGACAGAAAAATCCTAATATCTATAAATGTCCTAGGAAAAATGGAAAGAAGCTAAAAAGCTTAATAAATAAGCTCAAAATAAGCTGTTTAGCCCACGGCTTATTTTAGAAAAGGCAAAAAGAAATTAGGTTAAATGAATAACCCTTGCACCCTTGGTCAGTAAAAGACCCAAGGGCGCAATGGTTAAGGACGATGTGTGTGAGTGTGGTGATGGGGGTTCGAGCCTGAAGAACCCCTTTTTGGCAATTACTTTTTTTTTCTTTTTAACTCTTCACAACCTACACAGTTAACCTTTTTACTTGTTTAACAATCCAATCCAATACCTTTTTACACTGATTAAGCTTAAATTAAAGTCAAAAACGTCACCAGTTTTTAAACAAGAACACAAGTCTTTTCTTTTGTTTCTTCACAGGTGGTGTAAAGGTCCAAGAGGACTTGGACTAGCTTGTTTGATGGTGTTTTTGTGGAACACAAGGCACCCTTGTGCTCTTTCTGAGCACAAGGAGTCAAGACAATCAACCAGTTAACACTTAGCACAGAAAATAAAGCAAATCAAGCACACCAAAATCCATTCAAGTTGCTGTGGACTTATGGCTAGGTCTGTGTACCTTGTGGCTATCAAATGCACCCTAATGACTTATAGCTGTCCAAATCAAGCACACAAAAGCATCAACTATCACTCAATCAAACTGCAATCCTCTAACAGCCTAAATCTTAACAGCCTACAAGATCTAAGCACCAAAATTTCAACAAATTAGGCAGATTATGGCATAAGCAGATTTTGCTTACTCTTTTTCTTTAAAACCTCACCAAATTGCTTTTAACTTGCACCAAAATGAACCACAACTAACAACAAACCTTTCCTAACCTGTTTCAAGTAATCTAACACCTTATAAAATCCCTAATCAAAATCTCTACCCTGTTAATATGCTTATCCAAACACCCTGTTAAAATTTTAAAACCAACTTTTATCAAATCAAAACAACTTAAAACCTAATCAAATTTACCCTAGTGACATCTAACATGCATAATATCACTATATAACTCAAATCCAACAACTTAAACACACAAAAGCACAAAATCAAATAAGATCATACAAACACTTGCACTTTCTGAAATTTTTCAAAAAGGAAAAGACTAGTTACCTAAGGACCTTACATCCAAGGTCCTTGAGGATGAAAATCCTCCTCCTATCAACTCGGGTTGATGCAGAAACAAAGATCAACAAATCTTTCAAACCTGAAAAATTCAAAAAAGAACAAAACAAGAACAATAAAGATATTCTGTTTTTAACTTTTTCTGTCTTAAAAACTTACACAAATCTTTTCAAACTTGAAACACACGTTTTAAAACCTTTCACTCTCAGAAAATCATAATCCTTAGTCCACTTTCACTTTCCAAGAACCAAATTTTCTGAAATTAGAAACTTTTTTAAAACCTTTTTGAAATCTCTTAAAAATCAAACTCAAACTTTTTAAAATTGGAACTCAGCCTTTGCATTCAACAACACACAAACTTTTTAAATTCAATTAAAGGAATAACAATTGCTCTTTTCACAAATACCAAACTTAATTAATTCAAAAAAAGGAATTACAAGTTGTGCAAAAAACTGGAACAAGGGGTCATCACAGGTTGATGCCTCCTTTTATACTACTAATAGACCATTCTAGAATATAAAATAAAATAATACAATGCATAAACCCTAATTGGGAAAATCTCTAAAAAGCCCTTGAAGGTTTGACGAATTCTTGGTCAAAAGGTCTCTCATGTGACTTGACAGGCTGGAGAATGCATCTTGGACGTTGGATAATCCTTGGGGACAAAGGAATAGCATCAAAATCGTTTATCTTGTCGGATTGGGGCTTTGTGCGAAAGTGACAAGAGCAGGGGAGGTTTGGGGAGGGGACCAGAGGACACGTGGCGACTATTGGTGAGGTGGGTTTGGGTGAGAAGATTGTGAATTAGTGATCTGGAGGTTTTGGGTTAATACCCCTTTGGGTTAAGGTTAATTGAAACTGAGGATTTTTAGGGTTCTAGGTGATTAAGGTTGGGTTTTGATTTGATTTTGGGTTAAATACGTTTAAAAATGTGTTATGGGGGGAAAAGGGTTTAAGTGGGGGATCTGACCAAAGTGTTGACCAGGTTTAAAAAATAAACCGGGTGAGGGGTTTGGGCTAAGGGTGTATTTGGGCTAATGGTTGGGTTTTTCATGACCAGTCCCTAAACTGACGTAGTCTCCAGTTAAGTAATTGCAAGGTTAGTCCAAATCGTTAACTGCCTTGCACCAACAGTCCAAAACACTTTGCAATTTTAGTCCTTTGTGTCCATTTGGCTAACTTTAGCATATTTAACCAATTTCCAAGGGAATTTCTTGCAAATTCTTCATACTTCAAGGATGACACTTGCACAATTAATATTTTGAGGGTTAAATGTGACAAGTTCTTCAAAGATGAGGGGCCATTTTTGCCAATTCTTCAAACTTGAGGGGTCTTTTTGCAAATTTCCAAAAGTGAGCTTGGTTCATTGTGCGTCTTCGTTTCCCGTGTTTGTTTTTGAATGATTCTTGTTGTCTTTTGTCAATTCCACAATATCCGTACCTAAAAATACACAAGTAACAAACACGAGCATATATTTGGCATATTTCATGATTTTTAATGCATTTAAAGGCCGTTTTGGACAATGAGACCATGTATAAAAGCAGTCTCATCACTCCCCCATACTAAACCATTGCCGTGCCCTTACGCAATGCTAGAATAAAGTATCGAAGCATCTCCAAAATTTAATTTTATTCACTTTATTGAAATGATAACTAGCTACACTACACTATTACTACTACTTGCGTTTTAGACATAATGTATGATTTTCATCGCAAAATGGGACGTTTAGGTTCATAGAATAAGAACACGTGAATGCTTCGTTAGAAATAATTTCGTCGTCCTCGATTTTCACCTTAATTCCATGCTAAGCGTGCAACGAGATCATTGTCATTATAAGTTAGTAATGCTAACACTACTCATATGCCCTAATCACGTACTTATTCTCCCATTATTCCTAAGTTGTATCTCTTATATTTTATTATGTCTTAATGTTCACGAGGATACATTGTTGACTTATGCGATAATAGAGATTTAGGTCTAAAAATAGAGTCCTAACGGTGTAACTAAGACCATCAAATCAATAACCCCTCCTAATAGACAACGATGTTAAAAAATTAAGTTGACAAGAAGAATCGATAAACACGGTTTTATAACGGTTTTGAACATGAGACTTATTACCAAGACTTTTATACGCCCCCTAACGGAAGGACCTTATTATCTTTGGTTTACCTCCATCTTTTATTCAACTTCGCCATGAAGCTTTTATTATGACTTCGGTCTTGCCTTGCCTTTTATTATCCGCCTCATCGGTGGTTTTATTAGCCAAAGACGTATATCCTCACGCTAAAGCGAATTTTGGATCTTTAAAGCTTCGAAGATTAAGGCTTGATTCACTTTCAATTTTGCATAGATTTTAGGCCTTGTGGGGCTTCAAATTGTTTGCTTGATTTAGGTGAGCACTTGAAATCTTATTATTGGGTGAAGCTTTCGATTATTGGGGTGCCAATACTTCAGAACCGTGATGCTGGCGTTACCTTAATGTCTTCCCAATTTAATTACACGGAAGCTACTAGAAAAGACTAGAAACCCAACAATCCTAACTAAACCGCTAAATCAATATTTATTAAGCAAAAAATATTTACATGCGAAGGGAGAATAAGCAAACAACGAGAACACATGAGTTTTTGAAAGAATACGAGTACTCTACGTTTAGCATAGTAACTTATAATTAACTCTATCATTTCTCGTCCTCATTTAAGAGACTTAGCCTAATGTGTAGTTAAGGAATCAAAGCTAAGTGCTCAACACGCACGGTCGAGTCAAAAATTACTCTTATTCTCGCCATCGGAAAATCTACATTCGTGTCTTCAAACACTTATGAAACATGAGAAAAATTTTAAAATTTGGCCATTTTTAGCCTTATTTTGCAAGAAAACGATAAACAAAACGATAAACTTTGGAAAGCGTGAAGGTTTGGCAAGGCAAGTATCTATTCACCCCCCCATACTAAAGTTAAACATTGTCCTCAATGTTTCGAGTCTAGGGGTGCAAACACCCCCATACTAGAGACGTAGTCGAATGCTTAATCTAGCATGGAAAGGGTGTAACCATTAAATTTAAAGCCGTTTATGAAGTGTGCTAAAAACCTAAGGTTAGAACATAAAAGGATATATCATGATGTGGATATTGGGAATGGCCTCCAAAGCAAACGATCGAGTGCTCCCATGAAACGAACACGAGAGGCTCCAATCGTGAAGATGATGATCTAAAAGACACAATTCACAAACAACCACGGAACAAAGGTTGGAAGGGCACAAATCCCCTCACATTAACTAATTAGAAAGCAATAATATGTACATGGATAAGCATGGGTCTCCCCGGCAGCGGCGCCAAAAATGATTGGAGTAAATTTAGATACTTGCTTTAGGAAAAACAAGCAACTAAAAGTAGCGGTAAGTATTAACGAGTGATTTAGGAAAACCACAAGTAATGACCCTTAATCAAATAAAATGATAGAAAGAGTTCGTTTCCCAAGGAGGTATATGTGTGTGAATTAACTTGTAGTTATTTGAGATTAATATTGAGAAGAATGGGGATGAGAAGATGAAAGACGGTTACGTTAAAATTAAACTACGACGTAAAAGACGTAAAGTCGTGAAAAACTACCCAAATTAAAAATTAAACTACTAAGACCAAAAACAAAATCAATAATTAAAAAGACTAAAAAGAAGTCTAAAATAATATAAATAAAGATAAAAATCCAACAAAGATATTTTAAAACCTTTTATTAATTAAATATTTAATTTTAAATGCTAATTAAAGCCCTAAAATTAAATACAACTAATGAAAATGTCCAAAATATGATTTTATTGAACAAATACTTAACTTATATTATTATAAGACTAAAAAGTAATTTTCTAAAAATTAAAAGCTATTAAAACTATTTTTAAAACTCTAAAAATGATTTAAAATGATTAAAAACTTATTAAACTTAAAATAATTATAAAAATAAATCTAAAAGCTATAAAAATATTCTAAAAATGGGAGAAGTCCTAATTAATGATAAAGAACCTAAGAAAAATGAAAAAGAAAGAAAAATAAAATTTTGAAATTTTAATAGTAAAATAATATTAAAATAATGCTAAAAATAAAAAGTTACTAAAATTAATTCTAAAATTTTTATAAAAATCCTAAATAATATAACTAAGAGAAAAACACAAATTTAAGCTCCTAAACCTTTTTTAATAATTTTATAAAAATCTTTAAAGTTTATAAAAAACCTTAAAATATTATAAAATTAAAAATTAAAGTTTATAAAACCTAAACTAGATGTAAACCTCAAAATAATATTTAAAAAGCTAAAAACTATTTTTCCTAAAAATAAAAACTATTTTTTTTATTTTTTAATGAATTAATAAAAAACGGGTATTAAATAATTCCTAGAAAATAATTAAATAAAAGGGAAAATATAAAAATTGGCTAGAAAAATCTATAACCCTATAATGACCCTAGGAAAAATCAAAATAAGCAAAAACGCTTAACAAATAAGCTGGAATGAGCTTATTTGCTCACGGCTTTATTTAATAAGCTAGGAATGAAAACGTATTAAATAACTTTTGAAAACAAAACTCTCAGTCAAAGTCCCCAGGGCGCAATGGTTAAGTATGTGTGTGTTGAGTGTGGTGACCAGGGTTCGAGGCTGAGCAACCCCTTTTTTTACACTTTTTTATTTTTTTATTTTTTTTTGTTTCCAAACCAATTGGTGACCTTAATAAGCTATTAATCCAACTCCAATACCTTTTTTAACACTGATTAAGCTCAAGATCAAAGATCAAAATGTGCCAGGTTTGAAATTGACACTTAGCAGATTTGCACTTGTGTTTTGCTTTCTTCACAAAAGATTAAACAACCAAGAGGAGCTTGGCAAGTGGATTAATGGTGGTGTTTTGTGGACAATTGGGGCACCCTTGTGCTTGTTTAAGCACAAGGAGTCAAGAACAAGTAACACTTAGCACACCAAAAACTCACAATCCAAAGCACATACTAGCCAAAGCAAGTTGCTGATATAAAATCCCTAGACCTATGGATTGTTTAAGCTTTCAAATGCACACTAATGAACTTCCAAGGCTAATTTTTGGCACACACACTCACAAAATGGTACTCAAGCAGCAACAATAACTCACTTAGCCTAAACTTCAACAGAAATCAAATCCAAAGCTCATAAGTTCATGTCATACAAGCAGATTTGGGCATAAGCAGATTTTAGCTATGTTTTCCTTTTTTAACACACCAAATGGCTTCAAACTTGTTCAAATATACTTAACAACTAATTCAAAACCTATCTTAACCAATTCCAGTAACTCTTAACACTTTTTAAAAGCTCAAATCAAATCCTTACCCTGCTAAACCAAGGATCCAAACACCCCTTTAAAACTTTAAAACAAAGATAATCAAATCAAAAACCTTCTAACACCTATGAAAACTGACCAAATAACATCTATCATGTATTAACACACATAATGAACACAAATCAACAACTAGAACACATTTATAGCAGCAGATCAAACAAATCACATGAAAATCCTATTTTCTGAAAATTTCCAAAGGTAAAAGAGTGTTACCTTAGGGCTTTACATCCAAAGCCCTAGTGGTAGCATAACCACCTCCTTATGCACCCGGGTGCATGCAGATCAAAGATCAACAATGATGAACCTGTTTAAGACAAATCAAAGAGAAAACAAAACAATACAAGCAAATATATTTTTCTGATTTTTTTCTTTTCTTCTTAAAATCTTTTCCAAAAACTTTTCAACCTTATCAAACACGTTTTGATAACACTAAATAACCAATAACATCAAACTTCTTAACAACCAAAACCTTAGAACAAATTTCTTCCAAAAATCTCAATTTTCAGAAACTTTTTAAATAACTTTGAAAAACAAAGTTACTTAACCAAATAAACAATGGAACTCAGAATCAAGCTTATCACTACACACAACTTTTAAAAACAATAAAAAGGCATTACACTTGAATAAATCAAAAACCAAACTTTTATTTCTTTAAAAAGGAATTACAAGGAGAAAAGCTTGAAACTGGAACAAGGGGTCATCACAGGTTGATGCCTCCTTTTATACTAGTCTAATGAACATACTAGAAGCTTAAAATCAAAACCCTAATCAGTAGAAAATCTCTAAAATGCCCCTAAAGCTTCTAGACGATTTTTGGTGTTGAGCTGGCCAAACTTGATCTCCTTCGTTCATTTTGGCGTTGTGAGTAAGCAATGAACCTCAGTGGTTGATTTGGGACACGTCATAAGACTTGGGGACCAAGGCGTGTTGTGATTGGTTGAATGGGGAATTGGGGGTAGGGTCCACAGTAGTGGGATTGAGGGTTTTAGGTGTGGGATGGGTTTTCACATGTGTGAATCAAGCATGGGCAAGTTTAATTGAGTTTTACCCAAGTTTAAGTTGGGGTAAAATCTGGGTGGTGAAAAAGATACACAGTACTTCCTTTGATCCGATTTTGGGGGAAACACATGTGTTAGGCGCCAGTTTTGTTTAAATCTTTCAACTTGTGCAACTTCAGTCCTTGTGGTTTATTTTTTTGGCAAATGAAGTTTTAAGCCCTAAAACCCGTTTTGCTTTGTTAATATCTTTCCCATCTTGACATTTTTGGCACCAAACTTTGGAATAAAGTTATCAAGGAGTATTTTTGACATTTTTGAATATTTCAAGGGCTGTTTTTGGACAATCTTGATCTTCAAAGGTCTTCATAGTCTCTTAATCTTCATGAGGGACCATAATTGACAAATTGATTTTGTTGAGGGACCAATCTTGTCATTTCTTCAAAGTTGAAGGACCTTTTTGTAATTTTGACAAACTTAAGGGACCAAACTTGTAATTATTAATATACAAGGGTTTTAAGTGTCATTTCTTCATTAATGGAGGATCAATCTTGTTTTGTCTTCAAGTCTTCAAGGGTATTTGTTGAATATTCCATGATTAGGGCCCGGTTCTTTGTACGGCTTCGTTTCTCGTGTTTGTTTTTCCTTGTATCTTATGATCTTTTGTCTTTTTCACGATATCCATACTTAAAATACACAAGTAAACAAACACAAGCATATATATGGTATTTTATGACATTTTTATGCATTTAAAGCCCGAAAAGAACGATGAGATCATGTATAAATGCCATCTCATCAATGATCAAGTGATTGCATGGGGATTTTATGTCATTAGATTAAGTTAAAAAGGCTAAATCTATAAGTAAAAGTTGATAAAATCTTGACTAGTTATGTAGGTTGTGAAAACCGGTAGGATTCAATACTTTTACTTTATTAAATGGATTAGATTATTTGATATAATGATAAATAAATGATTTTTACATAAGTGGTGAATTGGCCACACAATGGAATGTTAAAAATGAGCAAGATATGGCCAAAACACTTTTGAGGTACTAATCTAACTGATCTGTTTTGGACGAATTATTAATGATATTTAGAGGCTGTTTGAGAAGGAGCCATAGAGGAGTTGTTTATAGAGCATATCATTTAGTTTCTACAGTAAAAATTTGGGGTTCCAACTCCTTGTAGAACTCAAGATATGGTAAAAATGGTGAACTTGAGATTTTACATCAGATTTCACTTTAAAGTATATAATATTAAAATGCCACTTGAAGTAAATTAATATATAAAATAAGTATATAAAAGTAAATAAATGATAATAAGTATTATAAAATATGTTTATATACTATAATAAGTAAATATCTCATTTTATAAAAATAAAACTCAAATGTTTTCTAACTACAAACTATACATATGATTTTTACGTCTTTTCGGCTACAACCGAAAGGATGACGTTTTCGCCAAATAAAACTTATATGGTCGGACCCGTCTAATGTAACATTTTTATAGAACATATACTGATATATAAACACATTTGACAATTAAAAATCGACAAACCCGAGCTTTGTAACATATGGACCCATAATGGACCAAAATTAGCCTTGTTGGACTACTAGGCCTAACTAGTTTGGTTTAGCACTATTGGACTTGCTCATGGGCTTAACTCACTGGGGCCAAACATATGAGTAGAGACCTGATCTTAAATAGATTAATGGACTAATAAAAATGTATTGGACTCTTAATGGGCCTTAACTTATACATGGGCTAAAACTAGTATAATAAGACTAAGTTAACTAATACTTAACAACTAATAATGTTGTATAAGGTAATAAAACCCCACTTGATCATCATGTCATGACATCATTACATATACATAACAACTTTTTTTTATAATTATAATTCGACATAGTCTGAGATCGAGTATTATTTGTTTAGGTTTCTCGTGATCGAGGCACGCACCGTACATCTTAATTGCCGATAAGCCGCCTTTCCCAATCAACGTGAGTTCATAGCCTCTCACTCTTTTAAATGTTCTATGAAATGTTTTATAAACCCGCGAGGGAGATAATAGGCTAGTTTCAATAAAATTAGAACACAAGTGGTTCTGATTGTATGCTTATTGATATGGACCCGATTGATTAGATGATCCAATGAATGATTGAAATAGACTATTATTTGTTAGATTATGTTACTATAAGTCCCATTAGCATGAATTGTGAACTACCGGGAGTGGATATACGCTTATGCATATAATAGTACTATTTGGGGAAGATCACCCCAGTTCGCGTCTTGACGGCTGATCCCCGTTGGGTCACATTGATTGGCAATCGAATTTATGTATGAGAGGGATATATTTAGCGTGATTTTTGTAACGACATGCTGTTTTAAATGGGCAAATGAATTCCGGGCTAGCTACCCAATATATAATATAGAAAGGTAACAATGTCATGCGGCTTATAATAATCTGATAATAATAATGATAATGGTAACACTGAGGATGCGGTCTCAGGAATAGTGTATGATATATGATTTGAATTATAATATATTGCCTGACTAGCAATATGGGGTCTTATTTATTATTATACACGTGTTCTGGTTTAACATAACTGTTTTAAATAACAGTTTTTATTATTCTATAAACACCGTTATAAAACGTATTGAATGGTGCTGTTACGACAATGATTCGTATAAAATGTTGTTGGCCTAAGTTATGATTTACGACAATGATTCGTATAAAACTGTTTTTTTTGCCGATGTTATGGTCTACGACCAAGTATTACACAAAATGCTTTTCGGTAATGATTATATACCGGTTTTATGTTAATGGTTATTATTAAACTCTATGGACTCGCTCAGCGTTTCGCTAACTTTTAACATGTTTTATCTCAGGTACTTGAAGGTAATTCTCGTGAAGACGGAAAGAGTTTATGGCCCACATTTAAATAATAATTTCCATTCAAATGTTTTGTAAATTTGTAAGACATACTTTGACCTGAGGACCGATGTAATTTGATATTTATGAATGGATAAATGATTTGTTATTAAACAACGCGATTTTTAAGCGTTATCTATGATTTGAGAAATGTGTTATCCCGTAACACCAACGACTCTTTCGCTGATTCTAAATGTGAATATTTGGGGGTGTTACAGTTTGGTATCAGAGCTCTCGTTATAGAGAAGGAAAGATTTTTAAAACCAAGATTTTGAATAAAACATTTCAAAAATCTTTTAACCATAAATATTTTTAAATAAATATTTTGAGTAAAATGTTTAAAAATCTTTTGACTATAACGGTACCGAAGAATTCCTGAGTTACCGACAAGGCCAGACTGAGAAGTGTTATTTTAATATCTATAACTTGGATTATATATATGTTGTAATTTGATTACATAATTGTTTAATGATTATACTAATACTTATACGAGATATTTATACGACGTACATTGTCACAAGGAACCCTAATTCTTCTAGCAAATCAATCGAAGCTATTTCTGTAGGAATTCTAGCTATTCCCGATCTAAACCAAGTTGTAGATGTTTATGATCCCAAGGAAATGGTTGATATTCCAAGAAATGTTGATATTAGTTGATTGTGATATTGAAGATGAATTGTCGAGATTAAATTTGATATCGTCATGACGATCTTTCCTTATAGAGTGGAGTTTGACAAAACCTCACCACCTAGAAATGTGTCATTTGATTCAGTGTCACCCAATTCTTAAATTTGAAATCGAAAAGGGTAAATGTTGCACCTGAGGCTGTCATTGGTACCCTTACCCAAAAGCCTCATGCCACTTGTACCTTTCTGAGAAGTCTAATTGAATGTGTAAGTCAATTCCTACTCGTGACTCATTTGATAATTATTGTTATAAGAGCTATAGAATTGGAAATTATGTGTTGTTCATGTCGAGCTTTTATTGCCCTTCCAAAGCCGAAGAATAAGGTTGAAAGTATTGGAGAATGAGGTAGAATGTCGCGTTGGGGCTGAGCTTCTTCAAAAGACCAAAGAGCTTGAGGGGTACAAAAGTCGTGTCATCAACGTTAAAAGGACAATTTTGAAAATAAATACAACAAAGCTCTTGCTTTGTTAACTAAAGAAAAACGTCAATTCAATGTTTTATTAAGTGATGAACGTCAAAAAACGTACCTTGCCGCAACAAAAGTTAATGAACTTGAACAGAGGCTTTCTATGAATACCACCGATTCTGCTAAAATTCTTGACGAAAAGAAACAAGAGGTTGAAACATTAAAACACGATTTCAAAACTAGACAAGGCAAACATACTAAAATTGTAAAGGATCTCGAAGAACAAGTCGATTTTTTGAAAAAAGTTGTTTATAAAACGCATGACTCTATTCAAACCGTTAGAATGATAGCACCTCGGACGTTTTTCAAGGGTTAATCTAGCTTTGCCACCCCAAGTACCTCGAAAAAGCTCAAGCTGCTAACCCTCACTTATATCTTGATGAGTCCGAATGGACCGATCATGATTGCCCAGTAGCTAACCTCGATAATGAAGAGACGTCCCTTTGGGATGAGGAGAGTAGATCACCGGTCAATAAAGATTTTGTGACATCATGTAATTATGCTTATGAAAACAGTCTTTATGGTCTTTTCACTCCACAAAAACAGAAGTCTCGTGAGGAATTGTTTTTAGAATGCAAACAACGAAGAATTCAATGGAAGAAAGCTTTTGCCGCTAAGAGGAAAACTAATGTTTTTAAATATATTAACTATTTTCCTCTTGATGCTTCTGAAAGCAAAAGTCGAAAAACACTTGGTATTCTTAAACAGTACATTGATTATGTTCAATCAATTGTTGAAAGCGATTGGGAAAAACGTCAAAAGGATAATTGGAAAACAGAGTTTCCTCACGACATAACTGTGCTTGTGAAAGAACTTTTAATACCAAATACGAAGATAATCAAAGAAAATGTTCTTGAGTTTGCAAATTAATTCTTCTGAAATGTTCGATGATTTGAAATATGTTGAGTCTCTTGAAAAAGAAATTGATGAGCTTCAAAATGACAAATAAGATTTTTCAAACGAATATGATCTACTCTTAGAAGAATGTCTCTCCAAAGATATTTTGTGTGTTACGCTTCAATCTTGTGCTGATATCGACGAATATTCTGATGTTGCATGCAAATATGTTGATAAGATCAAAGAATGTGAGCGTTTTGAAATTGAGCTTTCGAAGCGTAAAGAAAATGTTGATAAAAAGGCTTTTGAGTTACTTCAACACAAAACATATTTCCTTCAAAAACATTGTCATTTTCTTGAACTTGCTTTGTAAAAAGACATCGGAAGTTTTCCACATGATAATAAATTACAAGAAAAACTTTCCCAAATGTTTCGAGAAATGAATGAAAAGAATTTGGAAATTACAGAGTTGAAAGCTCAGTTACAAGACAAGGAAACAGCGATAGCAGAGTTGAAGAAACTCGTTGCTAAGATGGGTGGGAAAACCATGGAGCCTAGTGTTAAGAAACCTGTTGTAAGACAACCCAATGCGCACAAAGTGACTAGACCCTCTATCTTGGGAAAACCATTTGTTTTCTCTAATTCTACATTTGCAAAACCTGCGTTTGCCCCCAAGACGGATGGGAAGGATAGGTTACCACAGAATACTCTCAAAACACATATTCGATCACAAAGCATCAAGAACACAAATGTGATTAAACCAGGGATGTATAGATTGGCCACTGAACCCACACACAACAAAGAAAGTCAATCACCTCAGACTTCTAGAAACACTAATAGACGTGTGTCCTTTACTACAGTAGTAGTCCCCACTGCTAGTGTTAGCCGGCCTTAGCTTAAGAGCACTTGAACGAATGAAAAGGTCTGGCAAAACAAAAGTCAAGGGAAGATGAAGGAAGTAGAAGACCACCCTAGGATTTTCAATGTTTCTTAGAATAAAACGTCTATAATCGCGTGTAATGATGATTTGAATGATTCGACTTTGAATGCTTTGAATGTTAAGTTTGTTTGTGTGAAATGTGGAAAGTGTGCTAATGCCAATCATGCTATGTGTGTTTCGAATAATGTCAAAAGCGTTGATACTACTAAGAAGCAAACTACGATGCCTATTAGTGCTAGAAAACCCAAATGCAAAGTGAATCATTCTGGTGCAACCCCCCTGAGAAAAGTATTGCATCAGACACCACCACTAAGAACCCTAGAAGCAGAATTAGGGAATTATATGAGTCAGCAAGCAAGTCTTGGAAATGGTGGTTTGCTAATCAATGTCCTCGAGGATATAAATGGATACCTAAGGTTAGGAATGAAAATGTGACAACGAGCGTTAGTGTGTCTTTATGTGAAACTAATGATTCGGATATCACAACTAACATGGAATCCAATTTAGCAAATGCTCCATCGTGCTCTAATTCTTCTGCAGGTGATCGAGATAATTCTATTCATACTGGACTCCGGATGCACAAAGCACATGACGGGGAATCTCAAGCTTCTAATTAACTTCATGGAGAAGTTCCTGGGTACGGTCCGATTCAGAAATGATCAATTTGCACCGATCCAAGGATATGGAGACTTGGTTCAGGGAAACATCACTATCAAAAGGGTTTACTACGTCGAAGGGATCAATCACAATCTTTTCTTGGTTGGTCAATTCTGTGATGTGGATTTGGAGGTTGCTATTAGAGAGAAGACATGCTTTGTTCGTGACTATGATGGGAATGACTTACTTACCGGTTCACGGGGTATTGATCTCTACACTATTTTACTACAAGACTCCACATCTTCAACTCCAATCTGTTTCATGGCTAAAGCTTCAATGACTCAAGCTTGGTTATGGCATCAACGTTTATCTCATCTTAACTTTGATACCATCAACTTGCTTTCCAAGAAAGATATTGTGAGAGGCCTTCTATATTTGAAATTCATCAAAGATCATCTTTGTTCTTCTTGTGAGCTTTGTAAATCTAAACGGAGTACTTTCAAGACAAAGACTACACCAAGCTCTAAAGGACTACTAGATCTTCTTCATATAGATCTGTGTGGCCCCATGCATGTTCAAACCATCAATGAGAAGAACTATGTTATGGTAATTGTCGATGACTACTCAAGGTACACGTGGACTCTCTTCATAAGGTCCAAGGATGAAACACCTGAGGTTCTCATTAACTTCCTTAAGGTGATACAACGTGGTCTTCAGACTCAAGTAAAAGTGGTACGTACTGACGGAGGCACAGAATTCTTAAATTCAACTCTGAAGAAATATTTTGAAGCCGAAGGGATTGAACATGAAACATCTATTGCTCGAACACTTGAACAAAATGGAGTTGTTGGAATACGAAATCGCACTTTAGTTGAGGCTGCTCGAACATTATTATCTGCTTCAAAACTACCACTATTCTTTTGGGCCGAAGCCGTATCAACCTCATGTTACACACAAAACCGTTCCTTAATTATCCCAAAACACAAAAAGACACCATATCACATAATTAATGATCGCAAACCTTCACTCAAGCACCTTCATGTTTTTGGATGTACGTGTTACATAATTCGAGATGGTGAAAATCTGCACAAGATGAAAGAGAAAGGTGATGCATGCATTTTAGTGGGATATGCAACTCAGTCTAAGGGATACAGAGTGTGCAACAAGAGAACAAAATTGATAGTCGAAACTAATCATATCAGATTCGATGAATTGCAAGAAATGGCACTTGAACAAAACACTCTAAGTCCCGATCCACAACGACATAAGACTTCTGTGCACAACCACACGGAACTCGGAACTCAAGACAACAACAGTGAACCGTCAAGTTCAACGTTGGTTCCTGAACATGTTCCTAGAGCAGATATGACCGTCGATACGACACTTGAAGAGATGGAAATGTTATATGGACCAATGTTTGATGAATATTTCACGGGGGAGAAACAAGTTGTGATGAGACTGCTTTTATACATAGTCTCATCGTCCAAAAAGGGCTTAAAATACATTAAATATCATCAAAATACCCATATATATGCTTGTGTATTTTAGGTACGGATATTGAGAAAATGATAAAAGATCACAAGAATCATGCAAAAACGAACACGGGAAACGAAGCCGCACATTGAACCAAGCCCTAATGAAGAATTTTCCAAGAAAACCCTTGATGATTTGAAGATTTATGAAGAAGGGTCCTCCAATATTGAAGAACTGTCACTTTATACCCTTGTATCTTCATAATTACAAGATTGGTCCCTAAAGTTTGTCAATATTGCAAAAAGGGCCCTCCACTTTGAAGAATTGGCAATTTTAGTCCCTCAACAAAACTAAAATGTCAATATTTATCCTCCTCAAAGTCAAACATACCAAGAAGGACTCCAAGTTACAAGAAATTACAAGTTTGGTCCTTTGAAAATATCAAAATTACCAAAAGGACCCTTGACTTTGAAGAAATGGCAAAAATGGTCCCTCATTAATCACGATTTGGCAATTTCAGTCCTCCAAAATGTCAATAATACAAGTCAAGACCATTATCCTTGAAGAAAATACCAAATCAGTCCTTCAAGAATCAAGAATTGGCAAGAAATACCCCTGAATTTACTTTACAAAACTTTTTGGGGCAAAAGTGTGAAAATGAAAAGTTTGATAACAAAGGAAAACAGATTGTGTGTGATTATTTACAAAGTGGAAGACAAAGGAAAGAAGAGGGGTTAAATCTGCCAGACAGCAAAGTTACCTAGACCAGTGAGGGCTTGACACGTGCCCCACTATCACCCCATAACCAATCAAAACCCACCATTGCTCCACCTCACCTTTCCACTTCATCAGATTAATATTAATTAATCTTGGCGCCATTAACACCTTTTTAAACTTAATCCAAACCAAAAACGATTAAACATGGCACTATTCACCTGAAGAACACAATTAGGTTTTCTTAATTGTGTTGTAATTAAGCCATGAAAACCTCCAGATGAGTGATTAACCATCCCTTAATCACATCACAACCTCAAAAATACTTGCCACCTCTCCTTTGTCCCACACATGATTCCCCTGCCACACCTTTGAGCTAACTAAAAAATTTTGGACAGTCATCCAGCGTCCCACAACAAAGCTTGAAAGTTAAGCTTATTTGAAGCCCTTTGATCAACTTTTCACATGCCAGCTACCACAACACAACAAAGATCAGTCACATGAAGCCAAGAAGTTCAAAAAGCTCCAAGGGCAATTTTGGGAGATCACAGCTATTAGGGTTTACGTTTTTTAGCTTTTAACTAGTTCATGTATGCCTATATAAAGGCCTTAGGTCATTACATTTAAGTTTGCTCTTGAATTTTCCTTTGTTCAATATTCTGTAAATCCATTTTCAGTTGAATGAAATGTGTTTGAATCTTTGAAGAAAACTCAAGTGCCATTTTTGTTTACTGCTTCTTATTGTTCTTAGTTTGATAATCTTGAATCTCAAAACCTGTTTTTAAGGAGTGTGCAAAAGTTTGCACATTTTCTTTCAAGCTTAATATTGTGCTAAGTTCTTGGTCTATCTTGGAATTCTTGGGCTATAAAGCTGATCATAGCATCCTGATATTGAGTTATCAAGGTGTGGTGAAGCCTATAACTTGGGGATAATCAAGTGTGGAGTATAAGAGTTGCATTAATCCAGGCTTTTCAACCTTACTGTTTTTGATATTTTGCTTCTAACCTTGTTGAATCTTAGCAGGCTTTGTTGTGGAAGCTTGTACTTGTTCTTGCTAGTACATAAGCTCAAAATTCGTGGGTGTGGATGTACATCCATGAGGTACACACCCTTAATCTCAAAATCTGATAAAATATTGGATATTTGTGATATTTGAGTGTTGCTTATGTTCTTGCTGATTTTGTAGCTTAATCTTCTTCTAATCTGTTTATCTCATCTGTTATTGTGTTTATTTGGGCTCGGGTAACCTTGGAATGCTGTTTTGATTTGAAAATCTTGATTTGAAAAGTTAAAAGGGTGTTTGGGATTACCTGTCTTGAACCATAAGTTGTTATTTTGTGGTTAGAAGTTTGTGTTTGTGCTTTGTATCTGATAAACACTTGGTTGAGTGCATTTTGCTGCAAGTTTTTGGGTTTGAAACCTCAAATCATACATTGTGCTATATCTTGTTGATTTTAACTGTTTTTGACCTAAGATTTTGGTAAAATCTTGAATTTATGCATGCTTAGGTTAAAAGTTGTTTAAACATCATTTATATAACATATGTGATAGATCTGAGTGATTGAATTTGGCTAGTTGGTCAATTGCATCAGCAAACGTAAAAACTGCATGTTCATAGTTCATCAGTAACTTTAAGTGCTTGAATATTGCTTAATACTTTGAATCAGTGCATGAAACCTGTTTAGACTTGCTTATTTAAGTTTAATATTGCTTGTGTATGCATTTGGTTAAGTTTGGCTGGCTGAATTGTGCTAAAAGTGCTTATTGAACCTAATCTGCTTATTTGTTCATGTCTGTGAGTGATCTGGTGATTGATTGATTAAACTGTACAAATTGGCTGTTGTTGATTGTGATTTCTTTGTTGTTATTAACTCCTTATGATCCACTAATCATTTAGGTGCCTTTGTGTAACTTGAATCTCCAAAAAAGTCACTAGAGACAAAAAAGTCAACAAGTCAAGCAGTGGAAAAAGTTTCCACTGCTCAACACCCAAAACTAGCCCATGCTAGTACAAATTTTCAGTTAGCTTATCAATAAGCCATTTTGGCTTATGCAGACCTGCAACAACTTATTTTTTGTGATAGATCTTCATTATTTGACCCATTTGATTGAACTGGAGCTTATTAGACTTTGACTTTTTGCTAGAAAACCAACTTATTTGACTTTTTCATAAGTGCTTATTTGCTTTTTCCAGCTTATTGAGTCAACTTATTTGAAAACTTTTTGTTGATTAAGCTTAGTTAAGTCATTTAAAAGCTTTAGAAACTTGAATTAGCTCTTGGGATAGCCTAGAACTGAAAAACGACTATTTTGTCGTTTTCTGTAGATTGCTTTTTGCATTTTCAGGCTTATTCCTTTGGCTTATTTCAAATTTCTTTTTACAGAAGTCTTAAGCAACTCAAAAGAAGCTTGTCTGTCTAATTTGAGCTTATGGCATCAGCTTATAGCTTAACGGGCCAAAAAGCGCATTAAGAATAAGCTGTTTGATATAAGTTAGCTTATTTCATATTTTCAGCTTTTGGGCCTTTGAAAAGTTGTGTTTAAAATCAAATTTTGAGTAAGATAGGAGCTTTTGGGCTTAATTGCACAACATTTTTCTTATTGGGCTTATTTTGGCCCATTAAGGTGACTGTTTGGACTTTTGGCCCATTTGAAGGCCCATTAGGGGTATTTTGTAATTTCAACTTCATTTTCTGTTTATTTAGGTTAAATTAAGCTCGTTTGCAAGTTTTTAGATTTTTTATAAGTTTTGAATTTTTAATATTAATCTATTATTATTTTATTATTAAAAGTTAAAATTTAGATTTTTCAAGTTTTTATATTTTTCTTAGGTTAAATACATTAAGTTAGGAATTTTACAATTTTTAGAATATTTTTATTTTTCTTAGATTAATTTTTATAATTATTTTATTTTTTAATAGTTTTTAATTGTTTTTAAATAGTTTTAACTAATTTTAAAATTTTCAAAAATAGTTTTAAATTAAGTTAGGGTATTTTAGAGGTTTAAAAAGTGATAAAACTCATTTTGGGCTTTTTGTTAATTAAATTGATTTTTAGGGCTTTAATTAGCATTAAAAAAATCATTATTTAATTAAATTAAAGGTTTGGGTGATTTTTGATTTTTTGTAAACTCTTAATACATTATTTAGGATTTATTGCAATTTTTTAGGAATTTTTAGGGTAAATTTTTAATTTTGGTGCTTTTACGGTTTTACGTGTACGACCTTTTCGTCTTAGTGTAATCCGTCATCGTAACCGTCATTCTCTTCTTATCCTATTTCTATTTTCTTTCTCATAATCAATATAATCACATAATTAATCATCTCATTACACACACACCAAGCCTCCTTGAGAACGATCCCCACTTTGGGTCATAACTCGTGGTTTTCCTAAATCACTTGTTAACGCTTGCCCTAATTTGCCCTCTTTTCCTAAAGAGTGGTAAAAACACTACATCAATTTTGGCGCCGCTGTCGGGGAGGCGTGTTGTGTTTGATTTGGCAATTGTTGTTTTTCTATATAGCCATAATATCTATTTGTATTAGTAGCACTCTACTAATACGTATTATCGTTTTTTTATTTTTTGTGTGAATATTATTACTATATTGTATACGTAGAACAATAAATACACAAGTACTCCAAAAGTGAGAAATCACAACCTTGACTTGGGAGGTCATTACCCAATCATTGTATTCGAATCTTAAAGAAGAAAGAAAAGGAAAAAATAGATAAATACTTTCGTGAAGCTCGATTTTGAAAATACAAACTATAAGGTGGGTATAAGGCGGATATTATAAAATATATCCTAAGGAAAAAGGCTCTTAAGTGCTTCGCGCAGCCTCGTTTCCCCGCTTGCTTGTGAGAATTCGATTTTGAGAGCTAATCTAGGGTTTTGCCGCCCAAAGTATTATTAAGTATCATATATACTTTCTTGGTTTCATTTGACTAAACCCTCTTGATCGTTTTGGTGTTCCACCAACATTCTAAAGTCATCGAAGGCATTCCAGTCACGTGATCGTTTTCATTCCTTGAGGCTTCTTTAATCAAGAGTGAAGGTCTACGAGATTAATGGCCTATTCTATATGATGGATTAGGTGGATTTGGATGGTTGATTTAGTTGATAAACATAAATAAATGAAGGAATGAGATGAGGGATTAGAGAGAGAAAGGAGAGAAGGGAGAGAATTAGAGAGAGAAAGTGAAAGATGAATAATGATTAAGTGTAAAATGGTAATTAACAACCCCTCCTAACATGCTAGGAGGGGATATATATAGCCCACCCTACATGTGGGCTATATGGACTATACAATAATTAAATAGATCACGAGCCCATTACATAATTATCGTTGGAGCGACCGATCCTTCATAAATACGTAAAAACGTATTTCTAACAATCTCCCCCTAAGGGAGGTCGCTCCAAGAAACAAAGTTCTAAATAGTCTATAAACCGTGATCTATGCTAACTAAGATGTGACCGAGACTTTATTGGGAAAAACGTATTTCCAACAATCTCCCCCTAAGGGAGGTCACATCTTTTTACAAAATCTTAAACCTAGCATCTATGCTTGAGTCTTCGATCTTGTTCTTGTGAATATGCTTGATGTGATCTTTGACTTTAGTCTTGAGCATGTTTCCTTGCCTTGACCTTGTGCATTCTTCACTTGTGATATTTGCCTCTTTGTGACTTCATGTTCCACATACTTATACTTTTAAATTCTTGAAAGCTTCAGAGTTTGATACAGCGGAAGACTTGACCTTCAGGCTTTCTTGAATTTGTTGAAGTACTAATTGTATGTAGTATAAGCATGTGGTGACGACTTCTTCTGGATTGTACACCGTAATGCCACCTTCTTGTTACGCTGCATAAGACAGTTAGCAACAAAACAATATACACGGATGAAATGGCTTTGAACATTTCATTCTAAGTCGGTAGCAATTTACCTCCGGTCGGTGAAGACCGTTGGACGATATTAAATATCGTACTTGTGGCAGGTAGTTTCAATAAAGAACCTCCTTGACAAGATTTCGCGGGTAAACCCGTTCTCTTTACTCGACCCTCCAAAGCTGACTGCGAACGTAAAGAGTGAATCATTTGGATAATATTATCCGCATGATTTGAAGCCGTCAATTCATGTTCCTGGAACAAGTGAAGTTCAATTAAGAACCGCACCATCGTTGCTTTCCAGTTGTCACTAGCTTGATTCATAAAGAATCTTGCAAGTTACCTACCAAGTGCTGTTTGATGTTAACACTAGAAGGATTTCCATTCGTCACTGTAAATACTTAATAGTATTACTCTGAGTGTTCTGGCAAGATCATTAAGATATTGCGTAGAGGCCTGGAACGTGTTTAAATTCATTTAAGAATTAAACCACTGTTGCTTTCCAGTTATCACAAGTTTGATTCATAAAGAATCGCACAAGTCACCTACCATGAGCTTTTTGATATTCACTCAAGAAGGATTTCCATCTTCATTGTAAATACTTTCGTATTACTTCGATGTTCAGGCAAGATCATGAAGATTTTGCGTAGGACTCTTAAGATCTTTCTTACTTTTCACAGTGTGTGAAGAAGCAAGGAAATATGAAAGTGTGTCCTAATGAGATATTTGATGATCTCAAATGGCTCTAGACTCGATCGTGCATTTTGGATTTTAGTGATCGGAGGCTGGAGAGGAGTGCCACCTTTTCAATACCAGTCTATTCGGAGTAAATAAACCAATAGATAACGTGTTGATCTCCGTGTGATTAAAACAAATACCTTTTGAGAGATATTTGAGTTAGCTGGGAAGGGTTGTGCATTGCATCACTGGGTCCATGACGTCTTTCTTCAATATCGAGAATCATTAGCAAAAATGACCTCAATAGCATATGTATTGACCCGGTTTCTGCCTAAAGTTGTAAGGAGGGCTTCTTTCTTTACACCCTTTATCTTTACATTTCTTTTTCATTCTTCAACCCCTTCAATGCTTACCAATACGTCATAACTAGCACCTTGTTGTGATTGTTCCAGTGCTAACTTAAGTACTTGGTTGGCATTCAGCTACGTTCACAATCTTTCTCCATCTTTCCTAAGGACTACTATTTCTAGCTATGGAATGTCCTTGGGAAGATTCCTCCGGTTCTAGAGAAATCATTGGACTTTAACCTATCCTACCATCCTTATGTCACCACAATCGTCACCGTCGTGAATAGAGATGTTTTTGGGTAAGTGTATGTCACCATGAAATCCACTTTGAAGTGCAAATCCATTTTGCTCCCCCTTAACATATGCTACGATATCCGAAAACATTTTGCACATGTCGGGATGAGCTATCACTTTAAGTCAAACCATTTATGATTGATCATATCCCATATTAAATCACATTTTCTCCCCCATATTAAAAATATTAACCCAATCGATGTTTTTAATATTAATTGATTTAATAGCATTTTAAGAAAATTTGGGAAGAAAAATGCAAGTCCAATTATCTTCATGAATTACACAAGCTCCCCCTCAAATTAATGAGGGTGTGCTGAAACGTAAAATAAATACCTTTTAAACACAAGTGTAAGGTATTTATCACGTGCAAAGATCATATATGATAATGAATTCACAAGATTAGCAATTTACGAGGTAGGACCTGAATGATGGAGAACATCATATGAGAGATTCACATGGTTCTTGTTCACGAATGTTGGTCACCTCGTCACGTCCCCGAGAAAATTAATTCCCGTTGTTGAGTCAAAGCTTTCCGGTGAAATGCTTGACTTGATTATGAAAAGCGGGTTGCTATCTGAAATAATAGCAAACCATTTTGAGCATGTTTTAAAAGTTTGAACTTCTGCTCGAACTTTATTTACAACCCCGTGTCATTATTGAATGACATTTCTAGGTTCGTAAATATTATCGATTCCAGAAGACATGCTCGTTTTATCAAAACGTTTTTGAACACACAATTTTGAAAGATTTAGAAAAACCTTTTGAGAAATTCTCGAAAAAATTGTGTTCAAAGTTTTGAAAAACAATTACTTGAGCTTAAGATGTTGAATATCTTAAAAGCGAGCTCAAGTCCGAGAAGTTGTGAACTTCCCGTTGTTAAGGATAAGTTTATCATCGGCGATAAACTTTCCTTTTATCTGAAGAACGAGTCCTAAGCTGACATTTACTTAGAAGTCGTGTTCATGAGCTTGAAAACTTTGACTGTTTTAACGGAAAGCTCATGACCGAGAAAGGTTAATTTCTCGTTACGAGGAAAAGTTCTCTTATTCAAAAGATACACTTTCCTTTCTGAGCTTAAAACTTCGAATGTTTCAATACAAGCTCATGACCGAGAAAGGTGAATTTCTCGTTAAGAGGATAAGTTATCATAAACGAAAAACTTTCCTTTATTTTAAGTTCGAGTTACAGTCTGACATTTAACTGTAAGTCATGTACACGAGTTTAAAACCTTTGAATGGTTATAACGTAAGCTCGTGTCCGAGAAAATTTAATTTCTCGTTGTAAGGATAAGTTTATCAACGGCGATAAACTTTCCTTTATTTGAAGAACGGGTTACCATCTGATATTTAATGATAAACCATTTACACGAGCTTAAAACCTTTGAATGGTTTTAGGGTAAGCTCGTGTCCAAGAAAACTTAATTTCTTGTTAAGAGGGTAAGTTATCGTTGCGTGGATAAACTTCCCTGTCTCTGAAGTCCGGGTCGTCGTCTGTCATTTAACGAGGAGCCATTTTGCATGAGCTGAAAAACTTGGAATGTTTTTGATATAAGCTCATGCCCGAGAAAAATGAATTTCTCGTTTTTAGGATAAGTCATCATCGGGATGAACTTTCCTTTCTTTGAGGATCGAGTTACAGTCTGTTATGTGACTGTAAGTCCTTGTTTGCAGCTTAACCATGAATCCCCTGAGACATTTGTTTCTCTGATATCTGCTTCTTCAGCAACCAAACTCTAAGAGTGTCCTTAGTTGAACGGTATACAACGATTGGACCGCTTCGTTCTTTTGGAACATCAACTTTGGTACCTGCATTCTCATTAGGAGTTTGTATACTTTTGCATGGGTTAGAGATATCTATTCTTGAAGCACGTGGGGGTTCACAGTTGGCTTTACTTGTGTCAGAGGTGGCCTGAGGGGATGATTCACTTGTCTTAGTTGGCAAACGTTTCCTTTTATAGAAAATCTTAAGTTCATGCTTAAGTGATGTATCATCCTTTGCAATTTCCTCCCTAGTAGTCTTCGTAGAATCAGAGACTATCCTAGTTAAAGGGCACTCGTTTCCTACAAGAGTGAAAGTTCTACCAGTGGGGCGCCACATTTTACCAAAGGGTTTGATTTTAGCGACCCACTGGGATTTAAGTCTAGCACGGGAGTTCACCTCATTAAGCAATTTTTTGATACAGGAATCATGATTTGCCGTAAAGACACATTTTCTACATGTTTTACAAGTAGCATATTTAATGTCCGAGTAAGATCTAGAATCCCTAGATGATTGATTGATGCTCCTAGGATTGGACATGCTACGGTTAGCAGTGTTGGGTAAACTAGAAGGCATCTGACTAGGTTTGAAATTCCTATCTTTTACATGTGTCTTTTGCTTAGCTTCCCTAAGATCAGATTCATGGCAAACGTCATTTGAACTAGTTCTAGACGTGGTCTTGGTATTTTTAGGGAAACTAGAGGCAATCATATGATTTGGTCTTGCTAAAGCTGGAGTGATCACATTGGGCCTAGTTGCTGGAGTGACTGGTCTAGAAAACTGAACCAAATCAACTTGGGAGGCAAACCGCGGTCTCGAGGATTGTGGTCGCTCGGATCTAAATGCAGTAGGTTGTCTGACAATCGGTTGTCTGACGAACTGATTTGTAGGCGGTTTCCCCAAGATTGATGGTTTTTCAAGCTTAGTGTCCACACTAGGTCCTCTAGTTTTCCTTAACTCGTTTTTCAACGCAGCTATAGCAAAAACCTTTTCCTGTAATTGGGACTTTAATGTTTCATTTTCTTTGAGCAAGTTATCTTGGGATGCCAACTTAGATTCAAGCAGTTGAATTTGTTTCAAAAGATTATCCTTTTCAGCTTTAGAATCTAGAACAGTTTGATCCAATTTTCTTTCAAGAACAACGTTTGACTTTTCAAGTTTTTCAAAGTATGTTTCAAATTTTTCCGTTTTCTTAGAAAATTCAAGTTTGGCATCCTCAAGATCTTGTGATTGCCGAGCTATGATCGTTTCGAGCTCTTTAATCTTGGAATCAGAAGCAGTCAATGAATCAGTTATAGGATAATTATCATGATGTTTAGCATTCTGAATAATCTCTCCCCCATTATGACTTACATCGGATGAATCAGAAGTGGTATTGCTATCACTCGTTTCCATCCCATGTTTGTCATAATTAGGTTCAGAATCCTCAATATGCGGCATATCATCAGCATATACATCATAAACCACATTACATTGTACCATGTTTGCAGGCTCTGCGTCATAAATGGGTAAGGTGTCATCAAGAGAAATCTCGTGAACATTCCCTGACGTGCCACTGGCATCATGTTGTCCTCCTGATTCTGTGCTCGTGCCATCGTTAGGCTCCAAGTTGTCAACCGTATGACCATTATCCTCTTGCATCTGCGTCATTGATTCTTGCACTCCATTAACATACACTTGCTGAAGTTGTGATCTTTGATATATCGAAGACGAGACCGATGACATGAGTTTCAAAATCGTATCACGGAAAACTCGAAGCTCGGTATGTGTATCTCGAAGAAACGATTGGCAAATCATTGAACTTTCAGGCTTGATGATATTAAATTGGAGGAAAGGCGTGAGGTGTGTCACAAGAGCCTTATATGCAAGTACCGATGCAGAGTGATTAAAGTTTCCATGGTTGAGTTGCTCGGCGAGTTGGGTCAAAGTGGTAAAAATGGAGTCGATGAATATATGACGATCTTGTCCAAAGATTGTCACAAATTCGCTCCCTCCTTGAATCCCCGAAAGAGTGACAAGATGAGACTGGAGTAGTTGAAAGGAGGTGATGCCACTTTTCTTAACTTCGTTTTGCCTTAAATACAACTCTCCCTTTTGACATGTCGAGTCGAACGAATCCATTAAAGATCGATTAAAACGAAAGACCCGTAAATAATACTTAAAATTCCTCGATGGATGATATAAATGAAGCTCGTCACTTTGACTCGTCACGTGTTTCTTGAAATTTGGCCACAATAACGTTTATCCCGACAAATATTTTTTCACGATTTGCCAAAAATTAACTTAATTTAAAAAAGAAAATTTTGATTAAAAAAATTTCTATCAAAAATATTTTTGTAAGATAATAAAAGATAATAAAAAATTTCTCGTAAAAATATTTTTGTAAGATAATATTTTCGAATAAAAGATAATAAAAAAAAAAAGAAACGTCTTACTTTTAAAAAACTACAAAAACGTAAGGTGTTATTATTATTTTTTTTTAAAAAGAAACGTGTACTAATCTTAACTAAAATAGAAAAGGAAATAATAATAAAAAATCTAATATATTTAGAATCTGATATATTTTAAAAAATCGTTTTCTTTTAAAAAAATTAAATAAAAGTGAAATGATAGAAAAAAAAATAAAACTGATATAAAAAATGAAACGTGTAACAAAAATGAAACGGATATCAAACTAATCCTCCCTTGTTTTCTCCGTCAACCAAAAAACACGTGGCCCAATAAGATTCATCCACCGCCCCACTTGCTTTGTCTTGTTTAATCCGCCCTGTCAAAATAAAACCGTTTATTTCTCTCTCTCCTTACTTTCTCAGTCTTTTCTCTTTCAATCAACTCACAATATCTCTCTCTCTCACAAAACCTAAAAACGCCTCCCAAAATTTACCTATTCTTAATCTCTCACAAATTTAACCAATACCAATCTCAATCCTCTTCTATCTCCAATCAACTTATGATTCAGCAAACGCGCCTAGGTCTGATTATTAACCCACTAAGGAAGAAGTCTTGACTTCAAGATCTTTAATATAAGGTCTCGGGTAAGGTTTATTTTAATGTTTTCTGTTTGAGTCTCTCTCTCTACTGTACGAGTCTTTCTTTGTGATGAGTCGAGAAAAAAAAATGGTTTTGAGTAATGTGAAGGTGTGACCGAGGGTGGTTGTTTAATGAATCGAAAAAAATAATGATCTTAACAAGTTTGTTAAAGATCTTTATTTAATTTCGTATATTAAGACAGGGTTTATAACCAAATACGAATCAATGATGATTGAAATCGATTTTTAAAGATGAATAAAAGTTCTATAAATCTTAAATCGATTCTCAAACTGAGATGTAGATGTGAATATTGATTTCGAAGATGTCCTGGTTGAGGGTGATCTGGTGAGGGTGTTCTGGTGAGGGTGGGTCGAGAGGAGATAATGGGTCGAGTCAGGGACAATAGGGACAATAGGGGGATTTGGTGATGGTTTGACTTAACTGTGTCCGAGTCTGGTCGAGAGAGTAGTGTGTGAGTTTTGTGAGTTTTGTGTGAGGTTTGAGTCGAGTGAGAAATTGCTGAGTCGAGAGTGTTGTCGAGGCTGGTGTGAGATTCTAAGTCTATGAGTCGTGAGAGCCTGAGAGGTGGGGGTTTTTGTTGCAAGTGTTTTCGAGTCGATGGTTTGTTGGGTCTAGATGATGTGGGTCTGATGGGTGAGAGGGTGTCGGGGTGAGATGAAGCTTGAATCTTGAGTCGAGTTGTTTGAGTCTTTGGTTTACGTTATGTTTGAATTTGGCTTCATCCGGAACTTTGCATTCGTTCGGAAGAGTTCCGAATCGGAACTTGTTCGTTCGGAACATTGTTTCGTTCGGAACTTTGTTTCGTTCGGAACTTTGTTTCGTTCGGAACTTTGTTTCGTTCGGAACAGTTCCGAATCGGAAGAGTTCCGAATCGGAAGATTTTGAATTGGAAGATGTCGAGTCGGAAGATTTCCGAATCGGAAGTGTTTGGTTCGGAAGTGGTTGGTGCGGAACTTTTCTGTTTGATTCGGAACTTAGAGATCAGTTTTGATGGGACAAATTTTGGACAGAAATGATAGTTGACCAAAAATTAAGAAAAAATCCAAAAATTATAACAGAAAACTGATAACTGATAACTTGACCAAAAAAAGACGGATAAACGAAAAAGGATAACAGGCAACGGATTAAAAAAAATTTAAATAAAAAACTGATTAAAAAAATTAAAAAAATAAAAAAAAATAAAAAGGATAAAAATTGATAAAAAATTTAGAAAACTAATAATAGAATACCAATTAAAGTGGCAAAAATTGATTAAAGAAATTAAAAAAAAAAAAGGACAAAATTAAAGGTTCAATTTAAGGATTTCAAACAAAAAAAAGGCATCAAAATAAAAAGGATTTAATCAAAAAAAAAAAAATTCAAAATTAAAAAGAGAAAAAAACAAACTTTTATAAAAAACACCAACTTTTTATAAAAACACAAACTTTTTAAGATTTTATAAAGAAATTTTTTATTTTTATATAAAAATTTGTGATTTTTATCTAAAAAGTAAATAAATTTGAAGATTTGATATGATTTAACACATAAAAACACAAACTTTTTATAAAAAAATACAAACTTTTTAAAGTTTAAGCATGATTAAATCAAAACCCACCAAAATCAAAAAGAAATAAAACAAGAATAAACCAAACTAACCATGGCTCTTGATACCAATTGAAGGTCTACGTAATTAATGGCCTATTCTATATCATGGATTTGGTGGATTTAGATGGTTGATTGATTGATAATTAAAGAAGAAATGAAGGAATGAGATGAGGGATTAGAGAGAGAAAGGAGAGAAGGGCGAGAATTAGAGAGAGAAAGTGAAAGATGAATAATGATTAATGTGTAAATGGTAATCAACAACCCCTCCTAACATGCTAGGAGGGGATATATATAGCCCACCCTACATGTGGGCTATATGGACTATACAATAATTAAATAGATCACGAGCCCATTACATAATTATTGTTGGAGCGACCGATCCTTCATAAATACGTAAAAACGTATTTCTAACAAAGAGATTTGATTAAGGAGGAGATTTGTAGATTTTGGTCTACCTAATACAATCACAAAAATCCAAAAAAAGTAAAAACAATCAAAAACCACAAAAAAATTGGAAAAATACAAAACACCAAAAAGAATCTTCTTTACTCACCCCCACGTTGTACGTGACGTTTATGCTTACTCGTAATCAAGCAAGACGTGCACGTAAACGAAAAACCGAAAGGAGTCAACACCTACTCCTAATCTTTCTAGTGAGGAGTCTCCTATTGACGAACCCATTGTAAGAGAAGAACCAACCATGGCGAATCGAACTATGATAGAGTTACTTCAAGCACCCACCGAGGCTTATGGAGAGGCAATTGTGATTCCCGCTATCCTTGCGGAGAATTTTGAAGTGAAAACGGGTTTGTTGTCGATGATCCAAAACAACAAATTCCGTGGTGATGAGAAGGACAATCCACACAACCATATCCGCCAATTCAATCGTCTTACCGCCACTTGCAAGTTTAAGGACGTCTCTAATGACTCGATTAAGATGATGCTTTTTCCGTATTCCTTAGCGGGGCCCGCTAAAATTTGGTTAGAGAAAGAGCCACCCAATTCTATATTGACGTGGAAGGATCTCGTGTCTAAATTTGTGAACCAATTTTTTCCGCCCTCTAAGACTACGCATTTGAAAAACGAGATTTCAAAATTTTCACAAGAATTTAATGAAAGTTTTTCAACGGATTGGAATAGGTTTAAGGAAATGTTACATGAGTGTCCTCATCATGGTTTTTCCGATTTGCATCAAATTGACACGTTTTACAATGGACTTAATTATCATGAAAGGGATTATCTTAATGCCGCCGCGGGTGGTAATTTTTTGTGTAATACAGTTGAGGAAGCTTTGGTGATAATTGAGAATAGATCTAAGGTGTATAGTCCTCGTAGCACGTCTAGTGTTTGTAAGGCTTCGTCTTCGGCTTCACCTTCTTTGTCTACTACCATCGATGCTTGCCAAATTGAGGCGAATTTGGAAAACAAGATTTTTGATAAGCTTAAAGGATTGTTAATTGAGTTTAAAGTTGGTGAACAACCTACTCCCGCTACGGCTGAAGCGGTTGAGGTTTCTTGTATGTATTGTGGTGGAGCTCACGATTACTCCGAGTGCATTACCAACGGTGGTAACACTTCGAGTGCCTACGCGGCCGTGGGAACTTATAACCAAAATGGTCAAGTTACCCGCACTAATCAATTGACTCCACCGGGTTTTCCACCAAATCAAAATGTTAACAATTATCGAAACAATCAAGTTGGTTACCAAAACAATCAAAGAAACAATTACAAGGGTAATAACATCTATGGGAATCAAGGGAGTAGTAGCCAATTGCAAAACCAAAACCAAAACCGTAATTTTCAAAACACAAGTCAAGGTCTTCAAAATGTTTACACTAAAGAGCTTCCAATTGACTTTTTGAATTACGCTACGGCAAATGATAAGATTTTGGAAAACATTCAAGAGCAATTGGCTAGTCAAGCTAGGGAAGCGGCTAAAAACGCAAAGGAGTTAGCTAATTTAGCTAAGGAAAATACCAACATGAAAAATGAGTTGAAAAATGATTTTGCTAATCAAATTAGAGGTCAAAACAATAAAATTGAGCAAAGTCATTCTAGGCTTGAACAAAGGATAGACCAAAAAGCCGCTAGTCAAGATGTTAAGCTTAATGCTATTTTGGAAGCGGTCATGGGGAACAAAGCCTCTACTTCGGGTAGTTTACCTAGTAACACCATATCAAACCCGAAGGGAGAGATGAAAGTGATTACCACACGAAGTGGTAAGACACTTAAGGAACCAACTCCTCAACTAATTACTCCAACAGTGGAGGAAATTGAGGAACAACCCGAGGTGGTGGTCGAAAAGGAGCATATCTCAAGCCCACAAAGTACCGCTCATGCCACACCTACGGTTAACCCATTACCAACATTGGAACCCGAGATTCCAAAGGCTATGCCTATGCTCC
Source organism: Glebionis coronaria (assembly GCA_025667525.1). Lineage (NCBI taxonomy): Eukaryota > Viridiplantae > Streptophyta > Magnoliopsida > Asterales > Asteraceae > Glebionis > Glebionis coronaria. The sequence goes on from CM046874.1 coordinate 385,059,697, forward strand.
AACCCACACCACCCTTACCTTACCCATCGAGACTTAGAAAGGAATAACGTCAAGAGCGCGACAATTATCAATTTGAGCTTTTTATGAAAAATTTTCGTGATTTGCACTTTAATGTGCGTTTCGCCGATGCTTTGGTCATGATGCCTCGATTTACCGCTAACTTTAAGAGTATGTTGAACAACAAGGAGAAATTGCATCAATTGTCTAGTTGTTCGTCGGTTTATCTTAATCGCATACCTTAAAAAGTCGGTGATCCCGATAAATTTTTGATCCCTTGTGCAATCCAAGATATGGAAGAATTCTATGCCTTGGCCGATCTTGGTGCTAGCATTAACTTGTTTCCACTTGCAATCATCAAGTCGCTCAATCTTCCTAATCTTACTCCTTCATTAATGTCTATCGAGTTGGCCGACCATTCTACGATTCCTGCATGTGGATTGGCGGAAGACGTTTTTGTGAAAGTGGGAAAGTTCTATTATCCGATAGACTTTATCGTTGTCGATATTCCCACGGATCCTCAAGTTCCTCTCATTTTAGGTTGTTCGTTTTTAGATACGTCTATGGCTTTGATCGATGTTCATGCTAGAAAGATCACCTTACGTTTCAACGACGAGGAACTTGTTATAAACGCAACTCAAAACTCTCAAATTTCTCATGTTTATTCCGTTGCAACCATAAACCTCGTTGATATGATTGACGTGGTTTGCGAGGAATTTTCACAAGAAGTTCTAGGTTTTGGTGATGATGAAAATAGTGGCAATCCCACTATGTTAGATCCCATTCTTGATAACTGGACGCCAACCTTCACTCCATTTGAAGGTGGTGGTTTTATTTTGGAAGAATTCGATGTTCCACGTACTTGTAACGACGAGGACTTCTCGATTATCAAGGATTTTCTCAACGATTTCCCATTTCCTCCACCCGAGGAGGTTATGAGTATCGAGCCCAAATCTTCAATTGAGGAACCACCTATCCTCGAGTTGAAAGATTTACCTCCTCATCTCGAATATGTGTTTTTGGAGGAGGGCGACATGTTGCCGGTAATTATTGCGAAGGAACTTTCGGATGATGAAAAAACCGCACTTGTCGATGTTCTAAAGGATCACAAAGGGGAAATTGCGTGGAAGATATCCGACATTAAGGGGATTGATCCCAAATTTTGTACCCACAAATTCTTAATGGAGGAGGATTACAAGCCCGCAATCCAATGTCAAAGGAGGGTGAACCCCAAAATTTACGACGTCATCAAAAAGGAAGTCCTAAAACTCCTTGACGCGGGAATGATTTACCCTATTTCCTATAGCCCTTGGGTGAGTCCTATCCATTGTGTCCCTAAGAAGGGAGGAATGACCGTTGTTCCAAACAATGCCAACGAGTTAATTCCAACTAGACTCGTGACCAGATGGAGAGTGTGCATTGACTATCGTAAGTTGAATGAAGCCACTCGTAAAGACCATTTTCCCTTGCCCTCATGGACCAAATGTTGGAGCGTCTTATGGGAAACGATTTCAATTGCTTTTTAGATGGTTTTTCTGGTTACATCCAAATCCCCATCGATCCTCGTGATCAAGAAAAAACTACGTTTACGTGTCCATATGGAACGTTTGCCTATCGTAGAATGCCATTCGGACTTTGTAATGCACCGGGAACCTTTCAAAGGTGCATGATGGCTATTTTTCATGATATGATCGAGAAGACGATGGAAGTCTTCATGGATGACTTTTCCGTGTTTGGTAATTCGTTCACTTCATGTTTGTCGAATCTTGAGAGAATGTTGAAGCGTTGTGAGGAAACCAACCTTGTGCTCAATTGGGAAAAGTGTCATTTTATGGTTAAAAGTGGAATCGTCTTAGGGCACAAGGTCTCGAAAGTGAGGATTGAGGTAGATCAAGCTAAGGTAGACGTCATCGCCAAATTACCTCATCCCAAAACCATTAAGGGAGTTAGGTGTTTCCTAGGACACGCGGGCTTTTATCGTTGATTCATCAAGGATTTTTCAAAGATCTCTCGACCTATTACACATCTTCTTGAAAAAGAGGCACGTTTTGTCTTTGACGACGATTGTGTACGAGCCTTTGAAATCCTTAAGAGGAAACTTACCGAAGCTCCCATTCTTGTTGCTCCCAATTGGAACCTCCCCTTTGAGCTCATGTGTGATGCTAGTGACTACGCTAAAGCACTTCTTTCCTATTCACTATGCTAGCAAGACGATGACTGAGGCTCAACTTAAATACACTACAACGGAGAAGGAGTTCCTTGCCATGGTGTATGCATTTGAGAAATTTAGACCTTATCTCGTCTTGACAAAATGCATAGTGTATACGGATAATTCGGCTATCAATTATCTTATGGCTAAACAAGATGCAAATCCGAGATTATTTCGTTGGATTCTCCTCCTTCAAGAATTTGATCACAAAATTGTTGACAAAAAAGGAGCCGAGAATCTAGCGGCCGATCATCTTTCTCATTTGGAAGATCCTCACCAAAGTGTTTACGAGCCCAAGGAAATCACCGAAACATTTCCGCTCGAGACACTTGGTGTAGTGAATTCTAAGCTTGATTCATCCACCCCATGGTTTGCGGAATTTGCAAATTACCATGCGGGCAACTTCATCATCAAGGGTATGACGACTCAAGAAAAATGAAAATTCTTTCGTGACGTCAAGTTCTACTTTTGGAACGACCCTTACTTGTTTCGAACTTGTGCGGATCAAATCATCCGACGTTGTTTATTTGGTACTGAAGCTTCTAATATCCTTAGATCTTGTCATGAGGGACCCACGGGTGGTCACCATGGTGCTAATCTCACGACTAAGAAGGTGTTTGATGTCGGCTTCTTTTGGCCTACTATTTAACGAGATGCACATGAGCTTGTGAAGTCATGTGACTCATGCCAACGACAAGGAAAAGCCTCACGAAAAGATAAAATGCCACAAAATATCATCCAAGTGTGTGAGATCTTTGACGTTTGGGGCATCGACTTTATGGGGCCGTTCCCATCATCTCGTGGTAATAAGTACATCCATGTCGCGGTTGACTACCAATCAAAGTTGGTGGAGGCTAATGCTTTGCCCACCAATGATGCTCGTGTGGTAGTCAAGTTCTTGAAAAGCTTGTTTTCTCGGTTTGGAACCCCTCGTGCGATCATAAGCAATCATGGAACCCATTTTTGGAACGACCAATTCGAAAGGGTCCTAAGGAAATATTCTAACACCCCCAAATTTACACAATTCAATACAGCGGAAGACTCGTTGGTGTTACGGGATAGCACATTACTCACATCATATACAACGCTTAAAAATCGCGTCGTTTAATAATAAAGCATTTCCATTCATAAATATCAAGTTTACATAGGTCCCAAGTCATTGTATATCATACAAGTTTTACAAAGCATTTGAATGGAAATTATTATTTAAGTGCGGGCCATGAATTCTTGTTTTCTTCCCGAGAATTACCTTCAAGTACCTGAGATAAAACATGTTAAAAGAAAAGGTCAACGATAACGCCGAGTGAATTCATAGAGATTAATAAAACCATTAATATGTCATCGGTATATAATTATTACCAAAAAATCATTTGGTACAAATCTTTATAATAGGCCATAAAATAGCCAAAGTCATTTTATACAAATCCTTAGCAAAAATCATAATATAGCCGTTTGCCTTCAAAATCATTATACGAACCATTGTCGTTAAAAACATCATACAATACGTTCTATAACGTTGTATAGAGTTAAATAAAAACCGTTATATGAATATGGTTATGAAAAACCAAAACACGAACATAATATCAATAGTAAGACCCCATATTGCTAGTCAGGTAATATATCGTAATTTAGTGTGTATAGCAGTATTTCGTTATTTTTGGATTATTATAAGCCGCATGACATTGTTACCTTACTACAACAAACAACGGGTAGCTAACCCGAAACTCATTTGCCCATCTAAATTAGTGTGTCGTCACAATAATCACGCTTGTGTAAATCTTCTCATACATAAATTCGCTTACCAATCAATGTGGCACGACAGGGATCAACCGTCAAGGCGCGAACTGGGGTGATCGTCCCCAAATAGTAATATTATATGCATAAGCGTCTACCAAATCACGGTAGTTCACAATTCATGCTAATGGGACATTTAGTGACATAACCTAACTTTAATAATCCATGTCTTTTCATCTATCAGGTCATATAATTATACATCGGGTCATACAATCATTCGGGTCCAAATCAATAAACAAACAATCGGGACAAATGGTGTCCTATTTCATAAAAACTAACATGTTATCTCCCTCGCGGGTTTATAAAACATTTCATAAAAACATTTAAAAGAGTGCGAGGCTATGAACTCACTTTGATGTGGGAAAGCGGGTTATCGGCAATTCGGATGTACGACACGTGCTTCAATCACGGAAACCTAGACAAATAATACTCGTCTTAGACTCTTGTCTAATGACTTTATAAAAAATAACAATTATGTATACATATGATGATTTTATATATATGATGATCAAGTGGGTTTATATATTCTTATTTACTCATTTTAGTGTTTATGTATTGGTAACTTTTTACTAGTTTACTAGTTTTACCTATTTACGTGTTTTAGGTCCAAGAAGCCTATTATAAGTTCATTAACTTGTATTAATACATTTTATACTTGTATTATCAGCATTTATACTTTACATGTTGGGCCCAAATGGGTTAAGCCCAATAAGTAATTTTTATAAGTGTTTAACTTATCTAGTTAAATTATTAGTCCAAATATGCTAACTTAGCTCGTTAATGTCCGTATGTCATATAGTTCGGGTTTTATCGGTTTTTACTTGTATTAGGTACTTATAAATCAGTATATGAATTTTAAAAACTTTACATTAGACGGGTTTGATCGTCTAAGTTTTAATTGGCGAAAAACGTTAATTTTACGGTAATAGCCGAAAAAGTCGTAAAAATCATGTTTATAGTTTTTATAACTTATAAATCTTATTCAACTACCATTTTTATAAAGTGTACATTTATTTAACCTTATACATATTTATATAAATGAAATTTATAAGTTAGCGGGTTTTAATTCACATTTTATACTATATTAGTTTGAGTGCTTATATAATACTATTAAAAATTAATTCTTCAAAATCTGATTTTTAGTTTCATCTTCACCATTTTTATCATATCTTGAGTTCTATAAGGAGATAGAAGCTCATTTTTGGATGACATAAACTTAATATTATGTGCTAAAAATAAGTTAGTTATAGCTACTGCTCAATCCATGTCTAAGTATCTTTAACAGTCCCTACAAAATAGACTATTCATATTGGTATACAAATTTTGTTTTGATCATATCTCACTCATTTTTAAGATTCCATTGTATGGCCAACTCTCACATGTGTATAACACCTAATACTTAATGTAAATTGATTCCACCATGCCATTTTATCAGTTTATCATTGGGTTACTTACTGTTTGTATACAGCCATCATATTTAGCAAGATTTTAACCTTTTTACCTATGGTTTTCCATCTTTTTAACCATGTTTATCAAATCTATCAACACCAAATCCCCACATAATATTTTTAATCATAATTCATCATCATATACATATACATAAATAAAGAAATTACAAGATTACATAATCAAAATAACAAAATGATAGGAAGAAACAATCTCTGTACCACCAAAGTGATGAAATGATGAGTTTTTGGATGAACAAGACTTGGTTTTGGGTAACCAATCTTATGGGATATCAACACCACTTCTAGGATCACCAAGTGTTTGTAGACTCCTCCAAAATAAGCCATTGATCTCCATATAAACTCCTTTTTGGTTGTTAAAATCACCTCAAATCTTCATAACTTCAATGGGTTTTCATCATATGTAAATTATACATATGATTTATGGTTGAATTTTTGATCTAATGGGGTGTTTTTGGGTGATATGGGACGTTCATAGGGAGAGAGAGGAGAGAGTTGTGTGTGAGATTTGCATGTAAGAATGAGTAACTAGTTTAGCTTTAGTGGTTTTAAGTTTACAAATGGTTTTGGTCAAAAGTGTAGGACAAGTGTCCTATACTTGTGTGTTAGCTTTTCACCAAAGGGTGGTGTTAGCTCTTCTTGCCACCACTTGTTATGGGGGTGGGCAAGTGTAAACTTGTCTCATCCCCATTAATTTACGGGTATTCCTCGATTCTAGTTTCCTCGATTTGCGTGCCCTCGGGTCGTTTTACGAAAAACTTTTTTATAAATTATGAATCAACGGCACAAAACGAATCTAATAAAAATTGTCTCATCAAAAACGGAGTTCGAAAACGTAAATACGTAATCCTAAGGTTTCCGGTTTAGTCGTAAAGGCCGTTAAATCATGAACGTAAGTCCTAATCTCTTCTCGTAAATTTGTGAGTTTATGAACTAATCTCAAATTTAAAATCCCAAAATAATATTCACGGATAAATTTATTTTCTGAAATGTCGGACTGTCACCAAAACGGTGTATGTAAACGTAAGCACGTAACGTAGAATCCTCTGGTTTAAACGTAGTCGATGCTACTTCAAAACGTAAACCCAAATTTCTTCCCATAAATGAGTGAGTTCATAATATAACATCAAAATAATATTTTTAAATTATACTTGAGAATAAAATATCAACCATAAATTGACGGATTGTCACAACATTTACCCCTAAACAGGATCTTTGTCCTCAAAGATCATCTTATCTTACTACTCGCTTCTTATAGAGTTAAAGCCATGTGGGTATTTCCTCCACATTCGGTCTTTTCTCACAAGTGTAATTCATTACAATACGTGAGTTTCATCAAACATAACTACGGGAATAAAATCAGGCTTAATGTTGAGTTACTTTCTCTATCCATGATGTTCACGGGTTTTTGATGAATGTAACTTTTCGCCGATCTAAACTTCGTTAAGGAATAGTCAGATTTTCACTTGATAGATATTTCATCAAGTTAGATATACGAAACATAATTCACGCAGCCCTTGAAGTCATACGGTAGATCCAACTTATATGCCCTTCAATCCAATCTTTTTACATCATCTCAATAGTCCCATACAACGGGGACTTATTTCCCATGATCTTTCAGATCATCAATTCATTTTTCCATAGTTAAAATTTTTGGCATAACTTCGCTACCCATCCGGCACTTCAAGATCTACACTTCATATTCACATAACCTCCTGCCCACTATCGGCAGTCAATAATCAGATCCTAATTTCAACAATCATTTCAGGTCTCGCGGGTCGAGTATTTTGTAAGGTTAGGTTCGCCATCATAGGAAACCTTAAACCTAAAAGACATGTCCAACTCACAATGGGTGTATGTTGGGTATCTTCATCCCAACTCCTGCTTACAGATGCTCTAATATATATCCTCACAAGATTCGATCTCGATCCTAATACGATAGTTTTCAATGATAATCTCTCCAAATGAAAACGATTATACGGTTTATTACCAAAGGTCAATTATTCAAGCATAACACAAGACTTCTAGTGTTTTGTATCGTTACTTTGCCTCGTCCCTTCGATTGGGGTGGTAAATAGTACTCTCATCAAGGTTCGTTCCCAATGACTTCTGAGCAAATCTCTAGAAATTCGATGCGAAGCGAGGATCTTGATAGAGATGACTGATACGGCACACTATGTTTACACAACTCCTTTAAATACAAAAGAGTCAATTTCTTCATCAAGAATCTATCATTAACAGGAATGATATTAGCAGATTTGGTCAGTCTGTCGACGATGACCCAAATCGAATCAAATTCTGATGATGACCTTTGCAATAGTTAGAGGTTTACTAATGTATGAGGCGATGTCTGCCTTCATAATTTGTCATCAGTACAACTTCTTCAGATAAGATACATTAAATCAGAAATAGCATGAATAGAATACTTAATCTTATGAGATTCCAACATAACTATATCTCACAATCCTCTATATTTAGACAACCACAAGTGGCCTTTTAATCATTTAACGCCATCGGCTCTTTTTACTAATGGTTCACATTAGCCGCGGACCCCCTTTTTATTTTCTATATTTTCCTTTTCACAAGCATCGGCTGTTTTAAATTGTTCGGGCAATTTATTTTGTACAATCATTACTAAATAACACATCCTAATTGGTTCTTTATTTTTACATAATGTGTCAGTAATTACGTTCACCTTTCTCGATAAAATAAATGTCATGACCGTATTTATTCGTAAATTCTTTCTTCATATTTTCTAAGTTTTAGTTTCGTCTCAACTATTATTTTTATTAGTTTTGCTCAATCCGACGTTTAAAGCGTCGATAGTTATTACAAGTAATTAAATAATAAATATATAATTTTTATGAAACATAAACGTAAAAAGTTTTAAATTTTCTCGGTTCGACCAATTTTATAAAAATGTTCAAAATAATTAATTTGAATTTAATTAACACGATTTTTGTTGATTTACCGAAAATAATTAATGAGATTTTTAAATGTTCGAAAAATCTTCGTTTATACTTTGGTCACAATTTTCTTAGTTGATAAGCAAAAATTGTCGTTTTAAATTTCAAGTCTTGGTTTAAATGGTTTCCTCAATCCCTCTTAAGTTGTCTTGAGGTATACACAAACATTCACCCCTCAACACGAGTTTAGTTAAATGTTCTGGGTATAAGGGAATAATCCCTCAAAAGTTCTTTTTGGTAAAACATTTGTCAAAACATATTTGCACTTTCTTTTTAGTAAGGCCAAAAGTCTTAAATGACTTCTAATTTTTGAAGAGTCAATATATATATATATATATATATATATATATATATATATATATATATATATATATATATATATATATATATATATATATATATATATATATATATATATATATATATCTTACCATCATTAATTAAACGATCATTTTATGTAAAGGATCAAGCCTTAAATCACTTGTTAAATATTCAAGGTACATGTTTTCATTGTTCGGCCAATTCAGGGCAATCTATAAATAATTATTAATTCCTTCTTATTCTTATAAACAAACAAATGGTCCTTAATGATCACAAGCATGAATTTATCAAATTACATCCTACACACATGATTCGCCAAATTTATGGATGCTACATGTGTATTAGTCAATCCAAACGACATAACATGAAACTCATAATGTTCATTACGAGTTTTGAATGTAGTGATTGGAATAGATAATCTTTTTTGCGGACGCGAAGTTGATGATAACCATGCCGTGGATCAAATTTTTTAATATACTATAGAACCTTGTAAATGATCGAACAAATCTATTATCTTGGGTAGTGGATATAGATTTTTATCATCAATTTACCTAGTTAATAGTAATTCGACAAATATAAGGAATGATAACACCATAGCTCTTCATGATGACGAGCTTGGTAGAATAAAAGCTTTCTCTGACAACTCTCTCAGTTGCACTGTAATTCTTTTAATTCAGATGGTGCTGACGTAAAGTGCACACGCCACAGGTGCAACACCAGGAATATAATCAATACCAAATTCAACTTGCCTTAATGGCGAAAGTCTAGGTAATTCACCAGCAATACCTCTTAAAGTTTCAGATAACATAAACATCTTTTAATACATTCACTTTTATGTTCTTTCTAGATTATAATATCTATGACTAATTCACAACCATTCACGGTATAATTTCAAGTCTAAATGCAGGATATGGTCATTCATCAAGAATTATTTAGATCACTTTTGATAATCAACATCTTATCATTTAGGGGAATTCTACTCGAGTTCCCATCAATTAAGACAATGTCGTCATGTCATAATCAATCACTCTATTCTACTAGCACTACCAACTTTCCAGTTTCATTACCGTTGATAAGATGTGAACTTCTCAAAAGACTAATAATAACTCATAATCCTTCACAGATTTAAGGATATCTGGAGACATAACTAACCTTAAAAAGAGTAAGGTCAACGCATGAGCTACGCGAGAGAATTTCAAATCAGATACAAACGAAAACACTAATGAATATGAATATATCCCATGTTTTCATGATTCGAGTACGCATTCGAAAGCTCCTCGGATCGTTACCCAGGTCATTCAAATGAAATATAATCAAAAGAAATGATAGGAATGTCGATACATCCAATTGGGTATCAACACTCGGTAATCAGATACTTTTCCAAAGAATCTCATCACGGGAGAATTGGACAAGGAGGGGATATCAATTGTCAATTAAGACAATTTCCACAGATGATTAAATTTGATTCATAAGAATAAATAGTACGGGCACATATGTAGGTGTTCCTAACAATATGTCCCTATTTTGCACTTCTTGTAGATCTCATAAAAATTTAATCTTTCCCAATCTTCAAAGAAAATTTAGTGTTTATTAATAATTTCACGGTGACTACTAATCAGCCTTGCATGGTCCCTTCCAAATTGTATGTAGGCGCGCAACTATATACAATTTCAAGATTAACGATGCAATACTCAGTTCGTCAAAATTTTATCATCATGTTTATAATAAAAATATTTTCATGCTTAATTCTTAAATAAGAATCAAAAATAAATTTACAAAGATGTTCTTTGTTACGGAAACAATTAAGTTTTACATAGTGTTTCATAAACAACTTTATTTTGATAACGATTATTTATAAGTCTCACTTTATGTAATCCATATGGTGATGAAAATTCAATTTTTCTCAAGGATACTGTTTTATCTTATAAAAATAATGAGTGCTCTGCAAAGGAGTGATGAAAAATTGTTCACCAAGAACTAACTACAATATATCAAGAAATGAGCTTAGCCAAATAATCATGAGGTTCGTGACCTCGGTGGCACTCAGGAATACAAAGAGAATAATCCACAACGTAACTCAAATCAAGATGAGTCCTTGGTTGCATCACTAATGCGCACATTAGGATCAAGCAAGAAAAGATAGATAACATCAATACATGTAGGATTTAGCAATCAGAGTTAGTCTTTTCATTAATCACAAACGAGTCAAAATTGTACCGTAACACATTATGTGTCACTATGTCATACAATTCCAAGAACTCATCCTACCAACTGATGTCTTAGTTAAGTTAGGGATTATTTTTAAAAGATACCACAATGAATACTAATCTACAAGAGTCATTAGGTGTTCCACATGTCCCGAAAGATCCATCGATCCCAATTCAGAAGAAGATTTCTTCAATTTATTTATTGGACACTGGGCATCCTCGTTAGTGGACAATGGCCTAGGAAGAACCCTTAACACGAATCAACAATCAATTAAAACCTTATAATTCAATCACAGAACTTAACGACTTCCTCTTAACAATCTCATATTCCATACGGGTTAAATTTTACTTTATTCAAGTTTCAATCAATCTTATACTCAATACGACATCCTACATCATTCTCCAATACTTTCAACCTTATTCTTAGACCTTAATAGGGCAATAAAAGCTCGATATGAACAACACTTAATTTCCAATCCTATAGCTCATACAACAACAATTATCAAATGAGTCACTAGTATGGAATCACGAGCACATTCAATTTAGACTTCTCGGAAAGGTACTAGTGACATGAGGCTTTTGGGTAATGGTTCCATTGACAGCCTCAAGTGCAACATTCACCCTTTCGATTTCAATTTAAGAACTGGGTGACAACGAATCAGATGACCTTTCCAGGTGGTAACGTTCTGTCAAACTCCACTCTATAAGGAAAGATCATCATGACATCAATATCAGATTTAATCTCGCCAATTCTTCTTTAATATCGTAATCAACTAATATCAACATTTCTACGAATATCAACCATTTGTTGGGATCATAAATATCCACAACTTGGTTTAGATCTAGAATAGCTAGAATTCGTACGGGAATAGCTTCGATTGATTTGCTAGGGGAGTTAGGGTTTCTTGTGACAATCTACGTCGTATATATATATATAATATATATATATATATATATATATATATATATATATATATATATATATATATATATATATATATATATATATATATATATATATATATATATATATATATATATATATATATATATATATATATATATATATATATATATATATATATATATATATATATATATATATATATATATATATATATATATATATATATATATATATATATATATATATATATATATATATATATATATATATATATATATATATATATATATATATATATATATATATATATATATATATATATATATATATATATATATATATATATATATATATATATATATATATATATATATATATATATATATATATATATATATATATATATATATATATATATATATATATATATATATATATATATATATATATATATATATATATATATATATTAAAATAAAACTTCTCAGTCTGGCCTTGTCGGTAACTCGGGAATTCTTCGGCACCGTTATAGTCAAAAGATTTTTAGACATTTTTAGAAAAATTTTTATAGTTAAAAGATTTTGAAATGTTTTATTCAAAACCTTGGTTTTAAAAATCTTTCGTTCTCTATAACGAGAGCTCTGGTACCAAGCTGTAACACCCCCAAATTTACACAATTCAATACAGCGGAAGACTCGTTGGTGTTACGGGATAGCACATTACTCACATCATAGCCAACGCTTAAAAATCACGTCGTTTAATAATAAAGCATTTCCATTCATAAATATCAAGTTTACATAGGTCCCTAGTCATTGTATATCATACAAGTTTTACAAAGCATTTGAATGGAAATTATTATTTAAGTGCGGGCCATGAATTCTTATTGTCTTCCCGAGAATTACCTTCAAGTACCTGAGATAAAACATGTTAAAAGAAAAGGTCAGCGATAACGCCGAGTGAATTCATAGAGATTAATAAAACCGTTAATATGTCATCGGTATATAATTATTACCGAAAAATCATTTTGTACAAATCTTTATAATAGGCCATAAAATAGCCAAAGTCATTTTATACAAATCCTTAGCAAAAATCATAATATAGGCGTTTGCCTTCAAAATCATTATACGAACCATTGTCGTTAAAAACATCATACAATACGTTTTATAACGTTTTATAGAGTTAAATAAAAACCGTTATATGAATATGGTTATGAAAAACCAAATCACGAACATAATATCAATAGTAAGACCCCATATTGCTAGTCAGGCAATATATCGTAATTTAGTGTGTATAACAGTATTTCGTTATTTCTGGATTATTATAAGCCGCATGACATTGTTACCTTACTACAACAAACAACGGCTAGCTAACCCGAAACTCATTTTCCCATCTAAATTAGCATGTCGTCACAATAATCACGCTTGTTTAAATCTTCTCATACATAAATTCGCTTACCAATCAATGTGGCACGACGGGGATCAACCGTCAAGGCGCGAACTGGGGTGATCGTCCCTAAATAGTACTATTATATGCATAAGCGTCTACCAAATCCCGGTAGTTCACAATTCATGCTAATGGGACTTTTAGTGACATAACCTAACTTTAATAATCCATTTCATTTCATCTATCAGGTCATATAATCATACATCGGGTCATACAATCATTCGGGTCCAAATCAATAAACAAACAATCGGGACAAATGATGTCCTATTTCATAAAAATAAACATGTTATCTCCCTCGCGGGTTTATAAAACATTTCATAAAAACATTTAAAAGAGTGCGAGGCTATGAACTCACTTTGATGTGGGAAAGCGGGTTATCGGCAATTCGGATGTACGACACGTGCTTCAATCACGGAAACCTAGAAAAATAATACTCGTCTTAGACTATTGTCCAATGACTTTATAAAAATAACAATTATGTATACATATGATGATTTTATATATATGATGATCAAGTGGGTTTATATATTCTTATTTACTCATTTTAGTGTTTATGTATTGGTAACTTTTTACTAGTTTACTAGTTTTACCTATTTACATGTTTTAGGTCCAATAAGCCTATTATAAGTTCATTAACTTGTATTAATCCATTTTATACTTGTATTATCAGCATTTATACTTTACATGTTGGGCCCAAATGGGTTAAGCCCAATAAGTAATTTTTATAAGTGTTTAACTTATCTAGTTAAATTATTAGTCCAAATATGCTAACTTAGCTCGTTAATGTCCGTATGTCATATAGTTCGGGTTTTATCGGTTTTTAATTGTATTAGGTACTTATACATCAGTATATTAATTTTAAAAACTTTACATTAGACGGGTTTGATCGTCTAAGTTTTAATTGGCGAAAAACGTTAATTTTACGGTAATAGCCGAAAAAGTCGTAAAAATCATGTTTATAGTTTTTATAACTTATAAATCTTATTCAACTACCATTTTTATAAAGTGTCCATTTATTTACCCTTATACATATTTATATAAATGAAATTTATAAGTTAGTGGGTTTTAATTCACATTTTATACTATATTAGTTTGAGTACTTATATAATACTATTAAACATTAATTCTTCAAAATCTGATTTTTAGTTTCATCTTCACCATTTTTATCATATCTTGAGTTCTATAAGGAGATAGAAGCTCATTTTTGGATGACATAAACTTCATATTATGTTCTACAAATAAGTTAGTTATAGCTACTGCTCAATCCATGTCTATGTATCCTTAATAGTCCCTACAAAATAGACTATTCAGATTGGTATACAAATTTTGTTTTGATCATATCTCACTCATTTTTAAGATTCCATTGTATGGCCAACTATCGCATGTGTATAACACCTAATACTTACTGTAAATTGATTCCACCATGCCATTTTATCAGTTTATCATTTGGTTACTTACTGTTTTTATACAGACATCATATTTAGCAAGATTTTAACCTTTTTACCTATGGTTTATCAAATCTATCTTTTTAACCATGTTTATCAAATCTATCAACACCAAATCCCCACATAATATTTTTAATCATCATTCATCATCATATACATATACATAAATAAAGAAATTACATGATTACATAATAAAAATAACAAAAGGATAGGAAGAAACAATCTCTATACCACCAAAGTGATGAAATGATGAGTTTTTGGATGAACAAGACTTAGTTTTGGGTAACCAATCTTATGAGATATCAACACCACTTTTAGGATCATAAAGTGTTTGTAGACTCCTCCAAAATCAGCCATTGATCTCCATATAAACTCCTTTTTGGTTGTTAAAATCACCTCCAATCTTCATAACTTCAATGGGTTTTCATCATATGTAAATTATACATATGATTTATGGTTTAATTTTTGATCTAATGGGGTGTTTTTGGGTGATATGGGACGTTCATAGGGAGAGAGGAGAGAGTTGTGTGTGAGATTTGCATGTAAGAATGAGTAACTAGTTTAGCTTTAGTGGTTTTAAGTTTACAAATGGTTTTGGTCAAAAGTGTAGGACAAGTGTCCTATACTTGTGTGTTAGCTTGCCACCAAAGGGTGGTGTTAGCTCTTCTTGCCACCACTTGCTATGGGGGTGGGCAAGTGTAAACTTGTCTCATCCCCATTAATTTACGGGTATTCCTTGATTCTAGTTTCCTCGATTTGCGTGCCCTCGGGTCGTTTTACAAAAAACGTTTTTATAAATTATGAATCAACGGCACAAAACGAATCTAATAAAAATTGTCTCATCAAAAATGGAGTTCGATAACGTAAATACGTAATCCTAAGGTTTCCGGTTTAGTCGTAAAGGCCGTTAAATCATGAACGTAAGTCCTAATCTCTTCTCGTAAATTTGTGAGTTTATGAACTAATCTCAAATTTAAAATCCCAAAATAATATTCACGGATAAATTTATTTCCTAAAATGTCGGACTGTCACCAAAACGGTGTATGTAAACGTAAGCACGTAACGTAGAATCCTCTGGTTTAAACGTAGTCGATGATACTTCAAGACGTAAACCCAAATTTCTTCCCATAAATGAGTGAGTTCATAATATAACATCAAAATAATATTTTTAAATTATACTTGAGAATAAAATATCAACCATAAATTGACGGATTGTCACAAATATGGGGTTACACATCGGCTTTCTACGGCTTATCACCCACAAACGAGTGGGCAAGTCGAGGTTTCAAACCGAGCGTTGAAGAGGATCTTGGAGAGATCCGTTGGGGAAAACCGACAATCTTGGTCGGATAAGTTGGACGATGCTTTATGGGCTTTTAGGACCGCTCATAAGACGCCCATTGGGTGCACTCCTTATAAGCTTGTGTATGGGAAAAATTTTCACTTGCCAATTGAATTGGAACACAAGGCTTATTGGGCCCTAAATCATTGTAATGATGACATGGAGACCGCGGGAAAACACCAAAAAATGCAATTAAATGAATTGGATGAATTAAGGGATATTGCTTATGAAAATTCATTGATTTATAAAGAAAAGACTAAAAAGTTGCATGATTCTAAAATTAAAAACCAGGTTTTTAACATTGGGGATCAAGTTTTGCTTTTTAATTCTCGTTTGAAAATATTTTCCGGTAAGTTGAAATCTCGTTGGTCCGGTCCATTCACCGTTACTCAAGTTTTTCCATATGGGACCATCGAGCTAGCTCAAAATGATGGCCCCAATTTCAAGGTGAATGGACATAGGTTGAAGCACTACTTTGGCGGGGAAGTTCCATCCTTGAACTACCTCGAACAAATCACCTTCCCTGAAACTCGGATTTTTAGTCCTTTTTAATGTTCGTTTTTCCTCGATTCGACTCGAATTTGATTTCCGGTTTTACGTTTCAACTTAACTTGTTTTTGGTAAAATCTCTTTTTGATATTTTTAATCTAAAAATTATATAATTAAATACTATTATAAGAAATCTATTTTAAAAACTAATTAAAATGATTAAACAAATCTAATTAACTTTAATAAACTAAATTTTAAACTATTTAAATGAAGTAAAAACTTTTAATCTAATCTATTTTAAAACGAATCTATTTAATTTGAAAAATAATTTGTATTAAATAAAACTTAAACTAATATTTGAAAACAATTAAATATATAAAATTTAAATAAACTTTTTTTTTTCTTTTTATATTTATTTTAGAATTGATTAAAGTAAATATTAAACTAAACTTTTAAATTGATTAAAACTAATTTGAATTTAAAACTGCCTACCCTATTTTAACGCTATATAAATGCTATTAAGAGAGATAAAACACAAATGAGAATGTGGCACAACTGGTTGGGACGTTTGGCGCCTGGACAGGAGGTCCAGGGTTCGAATCTAGGCAGTAGCAAAATTTTGCTAATATTTTTGATTCTTTTTGCTGAACTTTTGATTTTGGACAAGAAAAATACCTCAGACCAATTGGGTCTGAGATATGCAATAAGCAAAACGAAACACTCCAAAAGCCAAGCTAATATTCAAATAAGCAGATTACAAATACGCAGGAATGAAATAAGCCAAATTAAAACTGAGATAAATAAGCAGCATGAACTGAACAGAATAAGCAGTAAAATATCAAAAGCTAAATGAATCCAAGACCAATAAGCAAACAACTAGAAGCAAGCTAAGCAGGAACCAAATAAGCTAACATAAGCTGAAAACTAAAACCAAACTAACAGTTGAAACCTAAAAGCTGAAAAATCAATAAGCGTAGCAATAAATGTAAACCGAATCTAATAAGCTATCTAAACAAAAAACAAATCTAAATAAGCAGATGCTAACACTATGAATTTAAGCAGAATCCAAGCACAACCGAAGAACAATAAGCAGATGCAAATGTTATAGCAAGTAAGCAGATCCAACCAACTATAACTTATCAGTCCTAATATTAATCAAAATACAGCAACAAACAGACTTAAACAAACTATTAAATGAAACAGATTAAAACAATTAAGCATCTCCTTAAACCGAAACTAACTTAAACAGATCCTAATAACCCAAATGCAAATAATCAAAACACAAGCTGATTTACTCTAAACTCAACCGAATAACAAATATATTCAAACTATAGCAGATTATCAATACTATAAATAAATATAAAACTTAACTCAAATTTAAAAGGAAGATCAAACCATTTGTCGAAACCTTTGAGAAGAAGCGTCGCACTGAGCGAGCTTAAACCGAAACGAACACCAAACAAACCACCAAACTGAATCGAACCAAATATCCAATCCGAACAATCTTTCACGAACAGTAACCTTTGAAATCTTCCCAGTAGGGGAAAATTTTATCACTTTCCTTTATAATTTTTTTTTTAATATAATAATAAACCGACGAACAATAATAATATATAAAAAACAGATTCAAATTTAGAATAAGAATAGTAACATAAATTAAATTGAGACTTGAATTAAAACTAAATTTAATATTTCATTAATTAAATTCAAACTTACAATACTGGAATTAAAAATTGCAATATTAAAAACCCTAATCTATTTTTTACTGAAAATTAAAATAATAAAGAAAAGCTTGAATTACATGATAAAGGGGGGGGGGGGGGGGGGGGTTTATAGGGAACCCCCGAACCTTCTAGGTTATCTTGGTGACCACGGTGAGAGATCTTGGCCGCTAATCTTCCTTCTCTTTCTTCTCTTTTGATCAAACGGTGGAGAAAATACCTTGAGTCTCGGATTGCCATGCTGTCCATGATGTTGTGCTTCTTGTTTTTGTTGATTGGTGAGGTGGAATGATATAAGTGGTTGATTAGTGTGTGGTGATTAGTCACAACCAATAAAAACCATTGAATTGGCCACGTGAGATGAGATGGAGGACCACCTTGAGTGGATGCTGCGAAAATTGGGGGGATTTAATCCCAATCCGTGTGAATCACACGAATTGGGTAAAACCCCCAATTTTTACTTGTTAATTTTTACTGGATATTGAAATTAGGGTTTGTGTGCTGCGTGATATTTGGAGAAGAGGATGGTGGGTGGAAAGTAAAATGTGTCTCGTTTTTATCGAAATAAAGTGGGGAGAAAAATATAAGGTTTATTTATTTATTTGGTTGGGGTAAATAGATGGGTAACACGTAAGGGGTAAAAGGGGTGAGGGTTGATCGGGTGTGGTGAGGGTGTATGGGAAGACGAGTGGGGTGAGGATGTGGGAATAAAACAAAGCGTTTTATTTAATGTGGGGTGAAGGTGTAGGGTAAGAGGTTGGGGATTTGACCGTCTCAAAGTAAATACAATTTACTTGTTTTTCGTTTGTGTCATTGACGAGTTGACTGTTTGACTGTCAAACCAATTTTCGTTCCAAATTCTTTATTATTTGGGCTTTGTGATTCATTTGTGCTCAAAACCGAAAATCTCCTTAAATAATGCCCAAGTATATTGGACTTATACTTTGGAATTGGGCTTATTTTTCAAATTGTATTTGTATTTATCCCATAAATGGGCTTTTAAGCCCATTAACCGGATGTGGGACCCACTTGGCCCAATAACTTCAAAAAGATTTAATCCGCTAAAGTCGAGCTCGAAATCGGCTTTCTTGATCATTTCTTCAATTTTAAGTTGACTTTGTCAGTTTTCCGTGATCTTTGGCACACTTTGGTCTTTTGATCTTTGTCTTGACTCTTTCTTGACTTTTCTTTGACATATGACCGTGAAATCCCGTGTTTTCTCTTCTTTTGATCATTTGTACCTATGTAACACACAAAACACAAAACCACGCATAATTCTGACATTTAAGATGTAAAACACATGATTAGGTCTTGTTTTTACTTGATTTTAGTGGCAAAAGGATAAGTGTTTACACACTTATTAAATCCCCTACACTTGACCATTGCAATGACCCCATGCAATGCATTACTTTAAAGCATAAAGTTACATTTTTCTCATAATCAATCTATTTCGGCCTTTATAATTATTACCACTACTACTATGACGAAAAGATAAAAACTTTAAAGGAAACAAAAATTAAATGATTATTTTATTAACTTGGAAATTATTAGATGGAAGAAACTCGTAAAGAAATCTAAGATTTAGATTAGGGCTTTGGTGTCATGAATATTAATCACCCTCAAGTTTCACGTTCCCCATACCAAGCTCAAAAACGAGATCATTGTTAATACAAGTTAGCACTACTAACACTTACTCATGTGGTTTAGTTAATCACTTAGACCCCCTTATTCCTACGGTGTATCTCTTATATTTTATTTTTGTCTTGAATGATCACGAGGATGCATTTTTGACTTATTTCGATAATTTATTTAGGCCGAAAACAAAGTGGGACGATTTAATCAATAGTTAGCTAAAGGACAAAATCTTTTAAAACTGATTCTCGAAACCTCAAAAAGTTCATATCTTGGCATAACTCGTTTCACGATTTGAGACCTTTCTCGGACCGATATTTGGCTTGTACTTCAAACTTCAAATCTTGAGAGACGATCTTGAAATTATGGTCTTCTCTTCATTTTGGTATACATCTTCATAAGGAGTGGAAGATGCTTCAAACGTTGACCACGACTTCTTCATTTATCCTCTTCTTTATTTAGGATTTTGATATACAACGATCCGCCTCCTTTTCGGACTTGGATCTATTTATCCTCATACCTTGTTAGGGTCTTTTTGGATAGACTTCTCCATGATCTTTAGGGGAGCAATTGCTTCTCGTCGTGTGTCTTGATCCTTCATATTGATTTGGATTAATGATCTTCACATCATCTTAGGATCTTTAGCAAAAAGTGAATCCTCATGCCTTGTTAGGGCCTTTTTGGACTCGGGTATCCTCATGCCTTGTTAGGGCCTTTTTGGATAAGCCAATCTTCGCGTCCCGCTTTAATAAGTTATGCCTTGGCTATGAACTCTAGTTAATACTGAGCAACTTTTAAACGATCTTGTGCTAGAAGCTAAGTAACCTTTTAAATCGTACAACCTTATTTATTGCAAATATATTTATTAACAAGTGATGGGAGAAAAAGCTCATAACTAACTCACATAAGTTAATGAAAGAATACCGAACTTATAATTAACTCTATCATCTCTCGTTCTCCACAATTTAAAATCTCAAAGAATGAGACTCGTGGATGCTTAGCCTAATAAACCAATTAAGGTCCATATGGTTAAGGATACTAGCTAGAGTAAACTTGGATTAGTAAACTCGGGTTGAGTCAAAATATTCACAACGGGCCTAATATATCAAAGATATCTAAACTTATTAAAACCATTTTATTTATTTATTTATTTTTGACTTTATTCTTGAAATGGAAATTATTATGATGCGATAATAAAAGGAAAGAAAATAAATAAAAATACTACTAGGCCAAAATAGATCAAAAATTTGAAAAACGTTGAAAATTTTTTAAATTTTCCGGTTAAATGGGGTCAAATTCATGGAAAAGTCCACTAAAATTCGATAGAAGGCCCCCTACACTTAATATAAACATTGTCCTCAATGTTTAAGCATGTGGGAGAATAAACTCCCCTACACTTATGACATTGAGTACGTTGTTTAAAATCGAGCTAAGGAAAGGACAACTAAAGTGATTACATTTATTCGTTTTATTTATATACAAGTATGAATGACAATAGTTTTGATAGAACCGGGTATACGGGAACACGGGATCACGGGTCGTGTTAAAAGTACCAAAAGTGGATCATCAAAGCACAAGTCCCTGCACACAATCACAATACACAAACAACCTACTCGGCTCCCCCTACACTTATTGGTGGAAAATGGATGAAGGTGAAAAAGGGTGGAAAGGATGGTAAAGGTAAAAATCTAACCTAGTTATACGATGCTTGATTTATTTATCACGAGTCTCTAGCTCGACTCGATTTCCCGAATTAATTCAAGGGAAATGTGGAGAGGGATTGAATCATCTCGTGAGAGATGTCCTCTCCATAGTACAACTTAACCCGTTGGCCATTCACCTTAAAGTTGGGCCCATTTGGTTGGGATAACTCAATGGTGCCATAAGGGAAGACTTGGGCCACGGTGAATGGACCGGACCAACGGCTCTTAAGTTTACCCGAAAAGATTTTCAACCGAGAGTTAAATAATAAAACTTGATCACCTACATGGAACTCTCGGTTTTTAATCTTGGAATCATGAATGAGCTTAGTTTTCTCTTTATAGATTAATGAATTTTCATAAGCCTCATTCCTAAGTTCATTAAGTTCATTGAGTTGGATTTTCCTATGATCACCGGCTTTGTTTATGTCAAAATTAGCCCATTTCAAGGCCCAATAAGCCTTATGCTCCAACTCAATGGGGAGGTGGCACGCCTTTCCGTACACAAGGCGATAAGGGGTACAACCTATAGGTGTCTTATAAGCGGTACGGAAAGCCCACAAAGCATCATCTAATTTATCGGCCCATGAAGCACGATGCTCTCCCACGGTTCGCTCTAAGATTCTCTTAAGACCACGGTTAGAAACCTCGGCTTGTCCATTAGTTTGAGGATGATACGCGGTGGAAAGTCGGTGATTGACACCATACTTAGCCATGACTCGTGCGAATTGATCATTGCAAAAATGAGTCCCGCGATCACTAATAATAGCACGAGGCACACCGAATCGAGCAAACAATTGTTTCAAGAAGTTAACAACCACCCTCGCATCGTTAGTAGGTAAAGCCTTTGCTTCAACCCATTTTGATACGTAGTCAACGGCTACGAGGATGTACTTGTTTCCCTTCGATGATGGAAACGGCCCCATAAAGTCGATGCCCCATACGTCAAAGATTTCACATTCTTGGATGAAATTTTGAGGCATCTCATCTTTATGTGTGATCTTGCCTTGCCTTTGGCAAGCATCACAATGTTTAACCATTTCATGTGCATCATGATAAATGGAGGGCCAATAGAATCCGGAGTCGAACACTTTTTTAGCGGTGTAATTAGGACCAAAGTGACCACCGGTGGGTCCTTTATGGCAAGCTTCAAGGATTTGTAAATTCGCCGGCCCATCAACACATCTACAAATGATTAAGTCCGCACATTGCTTGAAAAGATAAGGGTCGTCCCAATAGTACGTTTTAACGTCCTTGAAGAATTTTTTCTTTTGTTGGGACGTTAACCCTTCGATAAGAACACCACCCGCCAAATAGTTTGCAATGTCGGCAAACCATGGGGTATCATCAAGATTGGAATTAATAGACATTAAGGTCTCAAGGGGAAAGGATTCATTAATCTCTTGATTTGGAGATTCCCCTTGATACGGATCCTCAAGTCTACTAAGCTGATCCGCGGCTAGGTTTTCCGCTCCCTTTTTATCACGAATATCGATTTTAAATTCTTGTAGGAGCAAAACCCAACGAAGGAGTCTCGGTTTAGCATCTTGCTTGGTCAACAAGTATTTCAAGGCGGAATGGTCGGTGTAAACGATGGTGGTGGAAAGCACAAGATAGGGGCGGAATTTCTCAAAAGCATACACTACAGCTAAAAGCTCTTTTTCAGTAGTGGTATAATGCAATTGAGCCCCCGTCATTGTCTTACTAGCATAATGAATGGGTTGGAAATGTTTGTTAACTCGTTGACCTAAAACCGCTCCTACCGCGAAATCACTAGCATCGCACATGAGCTCGAAAGGTAACTCCCAATTTGGAGAGACTAAGACCGGTGCCTTAGTTAATTTACCTTTAAGAAGTTCGAAAGAGTCGAGACATTCTTGAGAGAAGATGAAAGGAGCATCCTTTTCTAAGAGATGAGTCATTGGACGAGCTATTTTCGAGAAATCTTGGATGAAACGTCGATAAAATCCCGCATGGCCTAAAAAAATTCTAACTCCTTTGACGGTGGTAGGCGGAGGTAACTTAGCAATGACGTCAACTTTAGCACGGTCGACTTCGATACCGGCTTTGGAAATTTTATGACCGAGGACGATGCCTTCTTTTACCATGAAATGGCATTTTTCCCAATTAAGAACGAGACGAGTGTCTTCACACCATTGGAGCATACGTTCTAAATTAGCAAGGCAAGAAGAGAAAGAATCACCATAGACCGAGAAATCGTCCATAAAGACTTCCATAGTTTCTTCAACCATGTCATGAAATATCGCCATCATACACCTTTGGAAAGTCCCGGGAGCATTGCATAAACCGAAAGGCATTCTTTTGTAAGCAAATGTTCCATAGGGACAAGTGAATGTGGTTTTCTCTTGGTCTTTTGGATCGATAGGGATTTGAAAATATCCGGAAAATCCATCTAAGAAACAATAGAAATCATTACCCGCTAAACGCTCGAGCATTTGATCCATGAAAGGAAGAGGGAAATGATCCTTACGAATGGCATCATTGAGCTTACGATAATCAATGCAAACTCGCCAACCCGTTACGAGTCGAGTAGGAATCAAGTCGTTGTTTTCGTTGGGAACAACGGTGATTCCACTTTTCTTAGGCACACAATGGACGGGACTAACCCATGGCGAATCCGAGATAGGGTAAATCATTCCGGCATCGAGAAGTTTGATAACTTCTTTCTTAATGACTTCATGAATTTTTGGATTAACCCTTCTTTGATTTTGGATCGCGGGTTTAAAGTCATCTTCCATGAGAATTTTATGAGTACAAAAATTAGGATCAATTCCACGAATGTCGGAGATTTTCCAAGCAATTGCTTTCTTATGATTCTTAAGCACATCGATAAGTCGGGATTTTTCATCTTCTTTTAAGTCCTTAGCAATAATGACGGGCAACTTATTATCCTCCTCTAAGAAACGTACTCTAGATGAGACGACAAATCTTTAAGCTCTAAATCCGGCGGATTTTCAATGGAAGGCTTAGTCAAAGTAGGATCATTGTTTGTAACTTCTTTAGGAGTGGGTGGAGAAATATTGTCCTCATTGAGAAGTCTCTCAATAGTACGAATGTCTTCATCCCAATTGGTGGGAGAATTATCATAGTTAATCTCGAGAGGACCTAAGCTAGCTTCAAACTCATCTAAGTCACTTTCTCCAAATGGAGTCAATGAAGGAGCAATAGAAGCTACGGTCTCAACATGAGGTAAAGGAGAAATCCCGCACTTACAAGCCTCGTGAAAATGTTCTTCGCATGCTTCGTCGAGCACATCAATGAAATTCACGGATTCGGGCTCATCGGGAAGTTTGGAAAGTTTACCCATGTTAAAGACGATTTTGTCATCCCCGACCCTCATGATAAGTTCACCCGCGGCTACATCAATTAATGTACGCCCGGTTCTCAAGAAGGGTCGCCCTACAATTAAGGGTACACGGGGATCCATTTCATAGTCGACGACGACGAAATCGGCGGGGAAAGTGAATTTGTCGACTCCTACGAAAACATCCTCGGCTATCCCCACCGGATAAGCAACCGTACGGTTAGCTAATTCCAATGTCATACGAGTGGGGACTAGCTCGGGTAAAGATAATTGTTTCCACACGGACAATGGCATAAGATTGATACTCGCTCCGAGATCCGCCAAGGCCATACAATTCTCAACACCCGGAAAATTACAAGGAATAAGGAATCGACCGGGATCTCCTAATTGGGTATTGGGTATTGGCAATATCAAGCAACTTTTCCTTATCACTTAAAAGATCCTTAAACATCTTAGCGTACTTAGGCATGTGAGCGAGCGCCTCGGCAAAGGTGATATTAAAATTCAATTGTTTGAACATTTTTAGGAAGTTCGAAACTTGAATATCATCCTTATTCTTCAATTTCTCTTTCCTCAACCTTGAGGGATAAGGTATATTGGGTTGAGATGCAGGCTTTGGAGTGGATTGCTCACTCACATTGTAACACCCCACTTGGATAAGTGGACCATTACGTGTATATATGGCGTGTCATCAAAGTATAAGGTAAATGTCCTAAAACATTAACTGACCATAAAGGAGTACCGGAACCAAACATCGGTAACCCAAACATAAGTCCAAAACATGAAAAGTAAAATACTGAAGGAAAGGACTAAAAAATGTCCAAATAAGCAGAATAATGTAAGAAATGCATAAAGTAAGAAGTCTGGATAGCTTCCATCCAAATGCACATGCTCTCAGAATCCTAAGTACGTCCTGTGTGTACCTGCCGTTAGAACATGAAAGGGAACTACGGCTGAGCATAACGCTCAGTGAACGGATATAAAGCATGATAAGAAATTACTGAAATGAAACAGATGATAAAATACTGAAGCTGTAAGACTGATAAGTAAAGTTGCAGCGGAAATCTGTGTATAATCTGTAAAGGCTGATTTATAAATAATAAAGCTGAACTGTTATCTGTCAAATCTGAAAACATGCATTTACTGTATTTTAATTGCCAGAGCTTATATAGGTCATGTGCTGTAACAACGTTGCATGAATAACTGGAGGGGTGACCTCGTCATGCTGTAGAGGGGTGACCTCTAAATAACTGTGCTGGGTGGAGGGATCAACTCCAATGTGAAGGATGTAGAGCACACACCACATTCACCTGCTAAACTGTAAACTGTAGCCTAGGATGCATCCATACGCCCCACTAATAATACTGATAAAATGGCCAAGCTGAGTGAGTGGGACGATGAAGGATATCACTCTCCTGCATGTGAGTCACGACACCGGTGCCTCTAGTGCCGTGGTTATGGTACCTCCGTAACTAGTACATAAACTAATCATGCTTGTATATAATGCTCAGGCAATTTATTTAGTTATTGATATGATTTCTGATAAACTTAAACATATACTGGGGAAAACATTTGGCTGAAGACGGGGAATCCTAATCATGCATAGAAAGGAAGTCCTTACTGAAAGGACGGAAATCCGTACCTCGTGTCCAGTCATGAAATCAGAATGAAAGCTGAAGGATCGACTCTGACTTCACGGATACTACATAAATAATGGACGGAAATAAGTCGTCTGATTACTGTTTACTGTTACTGATTTTACCTGTTCTTAGTTGGATTTATTTTATTCTTTATTTACTGTTTATGTAAAATCTGACTAATCTGATTGTCCGGCGCAATTATGATAAATCTGACTGTTCTTAAAATGATTTCTGAATATCGTATATCTTGTATTCTTGATCAATGTATATTATACGGTATTCTGATTATGGCAATCTACTGTAATCTGGTATTAAATATTTCTATAATTAATCACCTGCCATAAATAGAACTACTAAAATCTGAAAGGTTTTCCAATTTAGTTTTTCTAAATTTTAAATCATTAAAACAAATCACATGTTTAAAGTAAATAAAAGAATAAATTTTATGTTACTAATTAAGTAATAACACAAAACAATTAATTAAATTTATTTAATACAACATATTTATAAAAAGATTTAATTAAATAAAGTAATTCCTTGTTTATTAATATCTTCCCACTGCTTTTGTTAAGTTCCCACTGCTTGGTTTATAAAAGTTCCCACTGCTTGATTTATAAAAGTTCCCACTGTTAGTATTACGTTCCCACTGTTAGTGTTACGTTCCCACTGTTAGTGTTCCCTGTTACAAACCCAAACACCCCTTTAATAAATGTTAACCCAAACGCCCCTGTTGGTTTCTGCTTGCGACGGGTCTCAACAAAACACCACCGAGACTTGAATTCTTGGTTGGTCAGTCCACCCAAAAACACCACCACGCGCCCCTTAGTGTCTATTCCCACTGTATGCAATCCAAACACCCTGCAGCCCAAACAACCACCCCTGCTTTTGATTTTGGCTGTGTCTGGTCGAACAAAGGCACCACCGAGACATGGTGATGTCTCGGTTCGTGTGCAGCCACACCAACCCGAAATCCCCTTTTTATTTCTGTGATTAACACATGGATTCATTTGTATAAATCTTGAATACAATTTGTGATATCAAGTGGAATTAAAGGAAAATAAAATGATTACCGTCTCAAGATTGTTAGAGGAACGACTAACACCCACACGAATCAAATGAGAAACATAAATCCCGAATCCCCCTTTTTTTTTCTTCTTTCCAGCCGGCGGCACACCAAAGGGATGGAGCCCTAATTTTTCCCGTTTCTTTTTTTTTATCTCTGGTTGTGAAAAGGGGGTTACCCCGTGTTTTCTTTTTTTTTTTCCAACGGGCTGGGCTCAAGGCCCAAGGTCTCTTTTTTTTTAAAACAACCGCCAGCCCAAGTATTTTTTTTTGTGGTTTCCTTTTTGTTTTCGCTACTACAATTGTCGTGTATACTTGTTTTATTACCCGTGTTTCCGTTCCTGAAACGTAGTAATTATTTTCTACGTAATAATACCTACGTAATACATACATAATCTTTCTTGACATTTAATAATAATTATTCTAAATAATTAATCTTGTAATATTTAATTAAAGCTGAGACTGCGTATTTTAATTTTCGTAGATTTTTAAACATTGCTTCGTGTTCGTATCTTAATCCTCGTGAATATATTCTGATGTGACTTATTTATTTCCTGAACAATTAATATTCGCGTAATATCTGAATTTATACTGTTATTTTATTATCTGAATAATAGTTACGTAACGTTTAAATCAAAACTGCGTTTGTTCGTAATTAATGTTCGTGGACTTTTAAAGCGGGTTTTACAATTCTTCCCCTCTAAAAAAATAATTCGTCCTCGAATTAAGGACACGATTAAACCGGGTTTTACAATTCTTCCCCTCTAAAAAGGAGAAATTCGTCCTCGAATTAAAGGTAATTTAAGCTGAGGAATATATCTAACTGAACGACACATGGACTGAAAGAACATGAAAGTTGAAACATATAAGCTTAAGGATCTTTCGTCCTTGAATTAGAACATGGTGTTGCTGAAAGGTATAACGTGACATGACTGAAGTAAACATTGAACGTGACATGGCTGAAGAGAACATGGAACGTAACATGACTGAAAGAACATAACTGACTTATAGAAGAAAAGGATGAGAGGTCCGGATGGACTCCTCCGTTTCAAGTGGTCTCCCGCTCGAAACGATTCCTTCAAGGTCTAAACATGATAATAAAAAAATATTGGTCCTGATGACCCTGTCCTGGTGATGCTGAATAGTTTCTGGTTCCATACTTAAGATGGATTCTCTGAATCTGATAGAATGAATAAGATATAACATGTAGTATACATGAAATTGTACGTACAATTATCCTGAAAAGATAACATTTATAACTCTGAGCAAGCAGTTGAAATATATAGGGATGAACTATGTGAACAATTGTGAACGTGCTACGTGAGCAATTGTGAACGTGGTTCACGATTATATGAGGAATGATGGCCATGGAATATATTGTGCTGATGATACATGAAACATACTGTAAATGTGATGCTAGGACATATCCTGAACATATGCTGACTGAGGAAGGAATGAAAACGATATGGCCTGGGACGTGAAACGTCTGCCTGGGTATGAAGAAGCTCTGCTAACTTGAGTCTGGTTTCTTAAGCTTTCTGTAACCGTATTCGGTAATAAACCGTGAAACGTGTATTGCGAATGGCACACGAACTTGAACTTGAACAATGTCATGAACGCGAACGTGAACTTAAATCATGAGATAGCATAAATATGGACTGAAACAACATCATAATGTGAATGTGAGACGTAAACGTGAGGGTGAACGTAAACGTGATCGTGAACATGAGCGTGAGCGAAATTCGTGAATGTGAAAGTTCTATCTGACATGATTGTTGATGGAATGCCTTGAAATCGTACGATTTACTGCTGAGTTTTCTGTAGATCCGCGAATGCGTAATCCTTCCAGATGAAAGGAAACACGTAGGTTGATTACATGGTCGACAATGACTTAGATAATATTATATTTTTCCTGAGTCTGTAGTAAACTGATAACAATCTGCATGGAGTCTTGTCGGCTTTCGGTCCAGAATTTCTACTGGTAGTAATAACTTGATAGCATGACGGCGTTCTATCTTAAACCTGCTTGAATGGCAGGCATTAGATATGAACATAGCTGCCTCAACGTGTTATACTGTTTCTATCAAAATTCTACCTGGGATTATGGGGTATTCTGGTGAAAATCTGGTTGGATAGTCATGGAAGAATTTTTAGTGAGAATTGTCAGCAATTTCTGCGGTAGCAGTCAATTGTGTTCTAGAAAATTTTCGTACTTCGTTCACAAACGTCGGTCGGGACCATCAGGTGATGGCCTTCACCTTCGCAGGATTGTCTGAAATTTCTTTTTGCTAAAATATGGTGGTTCAGAAATGCCACCTTGTTCTACTGGGATTCATATCAAGAAAGCTGCGTATATAATTTTTCTCCTATCGGAGAATCTATTTCACTGTGAGAAGATGATTATCTTGTACCTCTCTAGAATTTAGAAGATCAGAATGTTATCAAAAAAACATACTGACGATTTTGTCTCTGAAGTCATAAAAATTTTATTCATAAATTTGATACTATAGCTGGAGCATTAGGGAGCTCAGAAGTATAATTCAAAATTATTTTTTTTTAGCGTGACTATAATATGTTTCTCTCACCACTGATGGTGACATGATCAGAAATTGTCCTGGAAAATGTTTAAGACCTCGTAGCAGATCAAATAAACCTGCTATTTATGGAATGAACATTGATTAAGAATGGTGATCTTGTAGAAATTTTCAGTGATTGATACATGATCTCATGATACCGGCCTTCTTCCTGATGGACATAAACGGTGCACTTCCTGGTAGTGCGTTAGGGCGAATAAAGCCTCATTTAAGTAATTCTTGCAGCAAATGTTGCAACTGTTTTAACTTAGCTGCAGCCGAACAACAAGGGATTTTGAAAACAGGTTTTGTTCTTGAGACAAGCTCGATGTAGAATTCTGTTTCGTGGTTAGAAAGGAATTTCCAAAAAACTTTTTGAGATTATGTCTAGGAACTCTGGAGTAATCTGTGGTCATGAGTTTAAGGAATTTTAGAAGTGAATTTATAATTGGTGGCTAGACTGTCTTCGTAGCTATGGACTGCTAAGTCACGCGCTTGTAAGGCAGAAACAATTTGTACTAATTTTTCTGGCAAAATATAATGAATATATATGGGATTTAGTAAGACGGATCTCGTCGTTAACTGAAAGGAGAACTTAATAAATATGGTGATACTGTTGAGTCCTTTCTGGGTGAGAGGCAGATAACTACTTGGTTTGAGATAAAGCTGACACAGGAATACGTGAAGTACACATGGCGACTTTTCACTAAATGTGTTCGTCTGCAACCTCACATAATGATTACCGTGTGCTTAATCTGAATAATAATCTAGTGTGGTAACTGAATTTTAATGATCTGATTCATGCGTGGCATAATAGAACGGGTATACCCCTTTCTGAAGGGTACCCTGAATTTCTGAGGGCCTGGTTTAGAAACATACTAGAGTTATGAGTTATAGCTCGTATTTTGAGAAAAGATTCGTACAACGTGTACCACGACTGGTGTCCTGATATGTGTCTTCCGAAATGATAACTGAGACTTATGTCCTGACTGATGTCTTGACATGTCTTTTAGTAGATGAATTTGGACAAGGCTGAAAAATTTTGGTAACTGCTAGGATTGGCGGACCGGTTAGACTGCTGACCTTTGTATTTCTGGTCACGTCCGTTCCGGAGTTCCGATGGTTACTGACTAATTAATTATAAGCACGGTGGTTGTCACAACCGCTTTGTCTGTCAGTTTTCTGACGGTCGTTATCATGACTGTGATTCATGTAATTATTTTTGCTGAGTGGCCGGCTGGTTGCCAGTTTCCACTATTCTGACAGAAAATTAGCTGAGTGAAGTGTGACATCTAACTGAGGAAGTAAAAGCATGGAATAGGATGGTAGTGTCTGATGGTTGAAATTTATTCTTGTCAGAAATTTCAAATTTATAGTTTTAGTCCTTGTTCTGCAGAGTCTTCATAGTATGAACGGCATCAGCATCTTGAGAGATCTCCAACATATCAGTAGCGTCAGGATTTTTGAGGTCTTCAAAGTGTTAGCAGCATCAGCATCTGGTAAAATCTTCAACTCACGAGCAGCATCAGCACCTGGTAGAGTATCGATAAGTGGAAACGCCTGAGATGATTGAGGATCGATTAGCACTATCCATGGAGTAGGGTACCTGGAGTACACTTGGACTACTGTACAGGAAGTACAAAATGAATATTGCAAATGGAGCAAATCTAAAACACTGTACGTAGAGTACACGTGAAATACTGTACATGGAGCTGGTGGAAATTTTATGGGATGATCGATGCTGGTGTCGCTTGTTTGACATTATCAAAGGAATACATTGTTTTAAACGGTAGTAAACTGAACTGAAACGATTAACATTATAGGCTGATAATTTCTGCGTAGACTTAATGCTGGTTGTATAGAGGCTAAAAAGTATGACTAAACGGAGTTTCATCAACATTTAGTATAAAGGCATGATTGTTAAAGACCAGAACATGATTTATCATGAAATAGTATTTTACTGTAATCCTTCTGTATCTTAGCATGAAACATTATCATTCTGTTGAAAACATAATACTTGTAAGGAACCATGAAACTAAATCATCATGTAGATGTTATCAACGTGAAAATTTGACTGTTACAAGGAACATAAAAACTCAAATCAACTAAGGTGTAATATCAACTAATGTGGACGGCTATGGTTCAATCCACAGAATTCAAAGAAGAAAACATGAGACTAAGTATGGGCTATTCTGGTTCGATCCATACCGGTCAAAATTTTCTGAGAACTGTCATGTATAGAAATTTATAATCTCGGACTAAATATGGATGGCTGTAGTCCAATCCATACTTGTCAAAATTTATGAAATGTCCTAATATGACAAAGGTGAACATCTATGAATCGGTTCACAAAACAACCTTCGACTGAATAGCATGAAATTTGATCTGAACATTGGTGAACTTATATGGGCTGGTTCACCAAGTAATATTGGACTGAAAACATGAATCTGACATATGTAAGGATGAACGCCGTTGGGTCGGTTCACCAATACAAAAATCTGAACGAGCAAGGGTGAACGCCTATGGGTCGGTTCACCAAAACAAAATTTCGCAGAAAAGCACATGCGACTAAATATGGCCAGTCCTGTACCAACCTTTTACTTAGTCAAAAACATTAATAAAATGACTGATAATTGAAGAAAACTGACTAATAAATGCATGAGACACATGAAAGATAACAACGCCAAGATCTGGGAAGTTCCTGGTGACTACCCACTAGTCACAGGTCAAGTTTTAGAGCCTACAGGTTGAACCTATAGCTCTGATACCATAAATGTAACACCCCACTTGGATAAGTGGACCATTACGTGTATATATGGCGTGTCATCAAAGCATAAGGTAAATGTCCTAAAACATTAACTGGCCATAAAGGAGTACTGGAACCAAACATCGGTAACCCAAACATAAGCCCAAAACATGAAAAGTAAAATACTGAAGGAAAGGACTAAACAATGTCCAAATAAGCAGAATAATGTAAGAAATGCATAAAGTAAGAAGTCTGGATAGCTTCCATCCAAATGCACATGCTCTCAGAATCCTAAGTACGTCCTGGTGTACCTGCCGTTAGAACATGAAAGGGAACTACGGCTGAGCATAACGCTCAGTGAACGGATATAAAGCATGATAAGAAATTACTGAAATGAAACAGATGATAAAATACTGAAGCTGTAAGACTGATAAGTAAAGTTGCAGCGGAAATCTGTGTATAATATGTAAAGGCTGATTTATAAATAATAAAGCTGAACTGTTATCTGTCAAATCTGAAAACATGCATTTACTGCATTTTAATTGCCAGAGCTTATATAGGTCATGTGCTGTAACAACGTTGCATGAATAACTGGAGGGGTGACCTCGTCATGCTGTAGAGGGGTGACCTCTAAATAACTGTGCTGGGTGGAGGGATCAGCTCCAATGTGAAGGATGTAGAGCACACACCACATTCACCTGCTAAACTGTAAACTGTAGCCTAGGATGCATCCATACGCCCCACTAATAATACTAATAAAATGGCCAAGCTGAGCTGAGTGGGACGATGCAGGATATCACTCTCCTGCATGTGATTCACGACACCGGTGCCTCTAGTGCCGTGGTTACGGTACCTCTGTAACTAGTACATAAACTAATCATGCTTGTATATAATGCTCAGGCAATTTATTTAGTTATTGATATGATTTCTGATAAACTTAAACATATACTGGGGAAAACATTTGGCTGAAGATGGGGAATCCTAATCATGCATAGAAAGGAAGTCCTTACTGAAAGGACGGAAATCCGTACCTCGTGTCCAGTCATGAAATCAGAATGAAAGCTGAAGGATCGACTCTGACTTCACGGATACTACATAAATAATGGACGGAAATAAGTCGTCTGATTACTGTTTACTATTACTGATTTTACCTGTTCTTAGTTTGATTTATTTTATTCTTTATTTACTGTTTATGTAAAATCTGACTAATCTGATTGTCCGGCGCAATTATGATAAATCTGACTGTTCTTAAAATGATTTCTGAATATCGTATATCTTGTATTCTTGATCAATGTATATTATACGGTATTCTGATTATGGCAATCTACTGTAATCTGGTATTAAATATTTCTATAATTAATCACCTGCCATAAATAGAACTACTAAAATCTGAAAGGTTTTCCAATTTAGTTTTTCTAAATTTTAAATCATTAAAACAAATCACATGTTTAAAGTAAATAAAAGAATAAATTTTATGTTACTAATTAAATAATAACACAAAACAATTAATTAAATTTATTTAATACAACTTATTTATAAAAAGATTTAATTAAATAAAGTAATTCCTTGTTTATTAATATCTTCCCACTGCTTTTGTTAAGTTCCCACTGCTTGGTTTATAAAAGTTCCCACTGCTTGATTTATAAAAGTTCCCACTGTTAGTATTACGTTCCCATTGTTAGTGTTACGTTCCCACTGTTAGTGTTCCCTGTTACAAACCCAAACACCCCTTTAATAAATGTTAACCCAAACGCCCCTGTTGGTTTCTGCTTGCGACGGGTCTCAACAAAACACCACCGAGACTTGAAGTCTCGGTTGGTCAGTCCACCCAAAAACACCACCACGCGCCCCTTAGTGTCTATTCCCACTGTATGCAATCCAAACACCCTGCAGCCCAAACAACCACCCCTGCTTTTGATTTTGGCTGTGTCTGGTCGAACAAAGGCACCACCGAGACATGGTGATCTCTTGCTTCGTGTGCAGCCACACCAACCCGAAATCCCCTTTTTATTTCTGTGATTAACACATGGATTCATTTGTATAAATCTTGAATACAATTTGTGATATCAAGTGGAATTAAAGGAAAATAAAATGATTACCGTCTCAAGATTGTTAGAGGAACGACTAACACCCACACGAATCAAATGAGAAACATAAATCCCGAATCCCCCTTTTTTTCTTCTTTCCACCCGGCGGCACACCAAAGGGATAGAGCCCTAATTTTTCCCGTTTCTTTTTTTTATCTCTGGTTGTGAAAAGGGGGTTACCCCGTGTTTTTTTTTCCAACGGGCTGGGCTCAAGGCCCAAGGTCTCTTTTTTTTTTAAAACAACCGCCAGCCCAAGTATTTTTTTTTGTGGTTTCCTTTTTGTTTTCGCTACTACAATTGTCGTTTATACTTGTTTTATTACCCGTGTTTCCGTTCCTGAAACGTAGTAATTATTTTCTACGTAATAATACCTACGTAATACATACATAATCTTTCCTGACTTTTAATAATAATTATTCTAAATAATTAATCTTGTAATATTTAATTAAAGCTGAGACTGCGTATTTTAATATTCGTAGATTTTTTAACATTGCTTCGTGTTCGTATCTTAATCCTCGTGAATATATTCTGATGTGACTTATTTATTTCCTGAACAATTAATATTCGCGTAATATCTGAATTTATACTGTTATTTTATTATCTGAATAATAGTTACGTAACGTTTAAATTAAAACTGCGTTTGTTCGTAATTAATGTTCGTGGACTTTTAAAGCGGGTTTTACACACATCCTTTGGAGGAGGAGGAGGAGGAGTAGAAATAGAAGGTGAAGGAACCGGTTTTGGAACCGAAGGTGGGGTATAAAATTTGGGTATCGGTGGAACATAAGGTGTAGACGAATGCATAACGGGAGGTATGTCACAAGTGGAAGAAGAAGGAGGTTGTGTCGAAGAAGAAGGAATCTCGGGTCCTTGGTTAGGTGGGGAAGGTTCTACGGTGGTCTTACCGCTCCTAGTAGTGATAGCATTAACATTAGCCCTAGGATTGGTCACGGTGTTCGAGGGAAGGGTACCTTGGGACGAAAGGTTTGAATCATAGTCAAAAACTTCTTATCAGTCGATTCTTGCATCTCTCTCATCATTCGTTCATGGTCGGATAATTTTTGTAAAACCAAGTCCATTTGAGGATTATGCATGTTCATTTGATTATAACCTTGATTATTAAAACCTTGGTTTTGATATTGATTAGAACCTTGATTAAATCCTTGATTTTGAAAACTTTGGTTATTATATCCTTGATTATTTAACCCTTGGTTTTGCCCTTGAAAATTCCCTTGATTTTGATTAAAACCCCGTTGATTAGTATTTCCTTGAAAACTACCCCGTTGAGGACCTTGGTTCCTATTTTGGGCGGGTGGGGGTGGTCTTTGTGGTGCTACAAAACCCGGGGGAGCCAAATAGTTATTAGACTTGTAAGACAAATGGTTAACATCAACATTTGGTTTGAATTGAACCCGATCAATTTCTTTGTTATTATAAGCATAAACTTCTTGTTGATCATTGTAAACCTTGTCACAATTAAAGTATGAATGTGGTCCACCACAAGTCTCACACGTCTCACTTTTTTCTTTCACGGCATGCACATGTGTAGTGAGGGCGTCGGTTCATAGAGCAAGGGTTTTCACAATTGAAGTAAGATCCTTAATTTGATCATTCACCCCATTATTACTCGTACTAGCACTTGCCATATTAGCCCTAACACTTTTGGTTTGAACTTTTGCCTTGTTCTCAATAATGGCCCAAGCCTCATTCATGGTTTTCACAAGAATATTGCCCCCCGCGGCACTATTAAGTGAGTCTTTGTCGTTTAGAGTTAAACCATTATAAAACGTGTTGATTTGATGAACTTTAGTAAAACCGTGTTGTGGACATTTTCTCAAAAGATCTTTAAAACGATCCCAAGCCTCACTAAACGTTTCCCTATATTTTTGCTCAAAATTGATTATTTCATTCCTTAAGGAAGTGGTTCGTGATGGTGGGAAAAAGTAGTTAATGAACTTGGTCTCTAAGTCGATCCATGTGGTAATACTTTGGGGTGGTTCCTTATCAAGCCAAATCCGGGCTTGTCCCTCGAGGGAAAAAGGAAAAAGTTGGAGGCGAACGACCTCTTGGGGCACCCCATTGTATTTGACGGTATTAGCTAATTGGATTAAACGTTTGATATGAGCGTGTGGGTCATCATTAGTACGGCCTAAAAATGGTGTAGCGGAAACCATTTGAATAAAACCCGATTTAATTTCGAAATGATTAGCTCCAATATTCGGCACCACAATCGCGTCATCGTTTCCTTCAACGTGAGATTGTAGAATCTCACTCATTGGTCGATTATCCGTTGCCATCGTATTGTCGAAAGCTCAATTCTCGGGATCGGCTTTAATGACGGTCTTTTTGTTTTTCTTCTTCTTCTTTTTAGAAGAATTAGAAGTATTTGGTACACCAATCGGTATGTATGTATGCGCGCGAGTGCGCATACAATTAAAACTTTGGAATGAGGTAGGTGACCTCGGTCGACTTTGAGAGGAAAAGGATTTTCCCTCTCGATGAGCAATATGAAAAATCTAAAAAAAATATATACGTAAATACTACTTGAGTTGGCAAACCAATAATCGGTCGTCCCTCTCAATATACGCACAAGCGAGCGGGGAAACGAGGTGGCAAAAAGCACTTAAAAACCTTTTTCCTTAGACGGCCTTTTATAGCGCGTCGCCTTATAACCACCTTATAGTTTGTATATGTCGAGTTCAAACGTCTTACTAGTATTTATCTATTTTGCCCTTTTTTTCTCGTTATGGATTCGAATACAATAGTTAGGTGATGAAATCCCAACTAAGGCTTATTTGATAAGTAGGTAATTTTATTGTGCTACGTAATATAATATAATAAAATGAAAAATCTTTTTGTATTTTTAAGAAAAATATATATTCACAAGAAAAATCGAAAGAAATCGAAATAAAAATTAACACTAATACGTAATTTTTTTGGTGTAATACTTTTAGGAAAAAGTATTACTTTTTGATTTTTTTTAAAATTTTTTTGGTGCAATTCTTAGGAAAGAAATTGCTTTTGTGATTTTTTAATTTTTTTGTAATTTTATGTTTTTGATTTTTTTTTTGTATTTTTGATTTTTCTTAACAAGAAACGTAACGTTCAAAGGATGAACGAATCCCAAAATCCAAACGTCTTCACGAAAAAATCGTCAATCGTACGAGCGAACCGGTAGCGGCGCCAATTTGAAACTCGGATTTTTAGTCCTTTTTAATGTTCGTTTTTCCTCGATTCGACTCGAATTTGATTTCCGGTTTTACGTTTCAACTTAACTTGTTTTTGGTAAAATCTCTTTTTGGTATTTTTAATCTAAAAATTATATAATTAAATACTATTATAAGAAATCTATTTTAAAAACTAATTAAAATGATTAAACAAATCTAATTAACTTTAATAAACTAAATTTTTAACTATTTAAATGAAGTAAAAACTTTTAATCTAATCTATTTTAAAACGAATCTATTTAATTTGAAAAATAATTTGTATTAAATAAAACTTAAACTAATATTTGAAAACAATTAAATTTATAAAATTTAAATAAACTTTTTTTTTCTTTTTATATTTATTTTAAAATTGATTAAAGTAAATATTAAACTAAACTTTTAAATTGATTAAAACTAATTTGAATTTAAAACTGCCTACCCTATTTTAACGCTATATAAATGCTATTAAGAGAGATAAAACACAAATGAGAATGTGGCACAACTGGTTGGGACGTTTGGCGCCTGGACAGGAGGTCAAGGGTTCGAATCTAGGCAGTAGCAAATTTTTGCTAATATTTTTGATTCTTTTTGCTGAACTTTTGATTTTGGACAAGAAAAATACCTCAGACCAATTGGGTCTGAGATATGTAATAAGCAAAACGAAACACTCCAAAAGCCAAGCTAATATTCAAATAAGCAGATTACAAATACGCAGGAATGAAATAAGCCAAATTAAAACTGAGATAAATAAGCAGCATGAACTGAACAGAATAAGTAGTAAAATATCAAAAGCTAAATGAATCCAAGACCAATAAGCAAACAACTAGCAGCAAACTAAGCAGGAACCAAATAAGCTAACATAAGCTGAAAACTAAAACCAAACTAACAGTTGAAACCTAAAAGCTGAAAAATCAATAAGCGTAGCAATAAATGTAAACCGAATCTAATAAGCTATCTAAACAAAAAACAAATCTAAATAAGCAGATGCTAACACTATGAATTTAAGCAGAATCCAAGCACAACCGAAGAACAATAAGCAGATGCAAATGTTATATCAAGTAAGCAGATCCAACCAACTATAACTTATCAGTCCTAATATTAATCAAAATACAGCAACAAACAGACTTTAACAAACTATTAAATGAAACAGATTAAAACAATTAAGCATCTCCTTAAACCGAAACTAACTTAAACAGATCCTAATAACCCAAATGCAAATAATCAAAACACAAGCTGATTTACTCTAAACTCAACCGAATAACAAATAAATTCAAACTATAGCAGATTATCAATACTATAAATAAATATAAAACTTAACTCAAATTTAAAAGGAAGATCAAACCATTTGTCGAAACCTTTGAGAAGAAGCGTCGCGTTGAGCGAGCTTAAACCGAAACGAACACCAAACAAACCACCAAACTGAATCGAACCAAATATCCAATCCGAACAATCTTTCACGAACAGTAACCTTTGAAATCTTCCCAGTAGGGGAAAATTTTTTCACTTTCCTTTATAATTTTTTTTTTATTTTTTATTTTTTTTATATAATAATAAACCGACGAACAGTAATAATATATAAAAAAACAGATTCAAATTTAGAATAAGAACAGTAACATAAATTAAATTGAGACTTGAATTAAAACTAAATTTAATATTTCATTAATTAAATTCAAACTTTCAATACTGGAATTAAAAATTACAATATTAAAAACCCTAATCTATTTTTTTACTGAAAATTTAAATAATAAAGAAAAGCTTGAATTACATGATAAAGGGGGGGGGGGGGGGGTTTATAAGGAACCCCCGAACCTTCTAGGTTATCTTGGTGACCACGGTGAGAGATCTTGGCCCGTAATCTTCCTTCTCTTTCTTCTCTTTTGATCAAACGGTGGAGAAAATACCTTGAGTCTCGGATTGCCATGCTGTCCATGATGTTGTGCTTCTTGTTTTTGTTGATTGGT
Source organism: Glebionis coronaria (assembly GCA_025667525.1). Taxonomy (NCBI): domain Eukaryota; kingdom Viridiplantae; phylum Streptophyta; class Magnoliopsida; order Asterales; family Asteraceae; genus Glebionis; species Glebionis coronaria. The sequence goes on from CM046874.1 coordinate 385,099,936, forward strand.
GAGGTGGAATGATATAAGTGGTTGTTTAGTGTGTGGTGATTAGTCACAACCAATCAAAACCATTGAATTGGCCACGTGAGATGAGATGGAGGACCACCTTGAGTGGATGTTGCGAAAATTGGGGGGATTTAATCCCAATCCATGTGAATCACACGAATTGGGTAAAACCCCCAATTGTTACTTGTTAATTTTTACTGGATATTGAAATTAGGGTTTGTGTGCTGCGTGATATGTGGAGAAGAGGATGGTGGGTGGAAAGTAAAATGTGTCTCGTTTGTATCGAAATAAAGTGGGGAGAGAAATATAAGGTTTATTTATTTATTTGGTTGGGGTAAATAGATGGGTAACACGTGGGGGGTAAAAGGGGTGAGGGTTGATCGGGTGTGGTGAGGGTGTATGGGAAGACGAGTGGGGTGAGGATGTGGGAATAAAACAAAGCGTTTTATTTAATGTGGGGTGAAGGTGTAGGGTAAGAGGTTGGGGATTTGACCGTCTCAAAGTAAATACAATTTACTTGTTTTTCGTTTGTGTAATTGACGAGTTGACTGTTTGACTGCCAAACCAATTTTCGTTCCAAATTCTTTATTATTTGGGCTTTGTGATTCATTTGGGCTCAAAACCGAAAATCTCCTTAAATAATGCCCAAGTATATTGGGCTTATACTTTGTAATTGGGCTTATTTTTCAAATTGTATTTGTATTTATCCCATAAATGGGCTTTTAAGCCCATTAACCGGATGTGGGACCCACTTGGCCCAATAACTTCAGAAAGATTTAATCCGCTAAAGTCGAGCTCGAAATCGGCTTTCTTGATCATTTCTTCAATTTTAAGTTGACTTTGTCGGTTTTCCGTGATCTTTGGCACACTTTGGTCTTTTGATCTTTGTCTTGACTCTTTCTTGACTTTTCTTCGACATATGACCGTGAAATCCCGTGTTTTCTCTTCTTTTGATCATTTGTACCTATTTAACACACAAAACACAAAACCACGCGTAATTCCGACATTTAAGATGTAAAACACATGATTAGGTCTTGTTTTTACTTGATTTTAGTGGTAAAAGGATAAGTGTTTACACACTTATCCTCCTCTAAGAAAACGTACTCTAGATGAGACGGCAAATCTTTAAGCTCTAAATCCGGCGGATTTTCAATGGAAGGCTTAGTCAAAGTAGGATCATTGTTTGTAACTTCTTTAGGAGTGGGTGGAGAAATATTGTCCTCATTGAGAAGTCAATAGTACGAATGTCTTCATCCCAATTGGTGGGAGAATTATCATAGTTAATCTCGAGAGGACCTAAGCTAGCTTCAAACTAATCTAAGTCACTTTCTCCAAATGGAGTCAATGAAGGAGCAATAGAAGCTACGGTCTCAAGTTTTTCCATATGGGACCATCGAGCTAGCTCAAAATGATGGCCCCAATTTCAAGGTGAATGGACATAGGTTGAAGCACTACTTTGGCGGGGAAGTTCCATCCTTGAACTACCTCGAACAAATCACCTTCCCCAATGATAATTAGTATTGAGGGGATCTAGTCGAGCTCATGACTCGGTAATCAAAAATGAGGTGCCTCGTGGGGGAGTCCCATGCTTATCCTATGTACATATTATCGCTTTCTAATGTAGTAACGTGTGGGGATTTGTTCTCTTCCAACCTTTGTTCCGTGGTTGTTTGCGAATTGTGGATTTTATATGATCATTATCTTCATGATTGGAGCCTCTCGTGTTCGTTTTATGGGAGCACTCGATAGTTTGCTTTGAAGACTTTCTCAATATCCATGATATATGCTTTGATGTTCTAACCTTAGGTTTATAGCACACTTCATAAACGGCTTTAAATTTAACGGTTACACCCTTTCCATGCTAGATTAGGCATTCGACTACGTCTCTAGTATGGGGGTGTTTGCACCCCTAGACTCGAAACATTGAGGACAATGCTTAACTTTAGTATGGGGGGGGGGGGGTGAATAGATACTTGCCTTACCAAACCTTCACGCTTTCCAAAGTTTATCTTTTTGTTTATCGTTTTGTTGCAAAATAAGGCTAAAAATGGCCAAATTTTAAAATTTTTCTCATGTTTTATAAGTGTTTGAAGACACGAATGTAGATTTTTCGATGGCTAGAATAAGAGTAATTTTTGACTCGACCGTGCGTGTTGAGCACTTAGCTTCGATTCCTTAACTTCACATTAGGCTAAGTCTCTTAAATGAGGACGAGAAATGATAGGGTTAATTATAAGTTACTATGCTAAACGTAGAGTACTCGTATTCTTTCAAAAACTCATGTGTTCTCGTTGTTTGCTTATTCTCCCTTCGCTTGTAAATATTTTTTGCTTAATAAATATTGACATAGCGGTTTAGTCTTGATTGTTGGGTTTCTAGTCTTTTCTAGTAGCTTCCGTGTAATTAAATTGGGAAAATATTAAGGTATCGCCAGCGTCACGGTTTTGAAGTATTGGCACCCTAATAATCGAAAGCTTCACCTAATAATAAGATTTCAAGTGCTCACCTAAATTAAGCAAAAATTTGAAGCTCACAAGGCCGAAAAATCTATGCCCTAATTGAAAGTGAATTATGCCTTAATCTTTGAAGCTTTAAAGATCCAAAATTCTCTTTAGTGTGAGGATATACGTCTTTGGCTAATAAAACCACCGATGAGGCGGATAATAAAAGGCAAGGCAAGACCGAAGTCATAATAAAAGCTTCATGGCGAAGTTGAATAAAAGATGGAGGTAAACCAAAGATAATAAGGCCCTTCCGTTAGGGGCGTATAAAAGTCTTGGTAATAAGTTTCATGTTCAAAACCGTTATAAAACCGTGTTTATCGATCCTTCTTATTGACTTAATTATTTAACATCGTTGTCTATTAGGAGGGGTTATTGATTTGATGGTCTTGGTTACACCGTTAGGACTCTATTTTTAGACCTAAATCTCTATTATCGCATAAGTCAAACAATGTATCCTCGTGAAACATTCAAGACATAATAAAATATAAGAGATACAACTTAGTATATTGGGAGGATAAGTACTTGATTAGGGCATATGAGTAGTGTTAGCATTACTAACTTATAATGACAATGATCTCGTTGCACGCTTGGCATGGAATTGGGGTGAAAATCGAGGACGATGAAATTATTTCTAACGAAGCATTCACGTGTTCTTATTCTATGAACCTAAACGTCCCATTTTGCGATGAAAATCATACATTATGTCTAAAGCGCAAGTAGTAGCAATAATAGAAGTAGTGTAGCTAGTTTATCATTCAATAAAGTGAATAAAAATGAATTTTGGAGGTGCTACGATACTGTATTCTAGCATTGCGTGAGGGCACAAAAATGGTTTAGTATGGGGGGAGTGATGAGACTGCTTTTATACATAGTCTCATCGTCTAAAAAGGGCTTAAAATGCATTAAATATCATCAAAATACCCATATATATGCTTGTGTTTGTTTATTGTGTATTTTAGGTACGGATATTGAGAAAATGATAAAAGATCACAAGAATCATGCAAAAACGAACACGGGAAACGAAGCCGCACATTGAACCAAGCCCTAATGAAGAATTTTCCAAGAAAACCCTTGAAGATTTGAAGATTTATGAAGAAGGGTCCTCCAATATTGAAGAATTGACACTTTATACCCTTGTATCTTCATAATTACAAGATTGGTCCCTAAAGTTTGTCAATATTGCAAAAAGGGCCCTCCACTTTGAAGAATTGGCAATTTTAGTCCCTCAACAAAACTAAAATGTCAATATTTATCCTTCTCAAAGTCAAACATACCAAGAAGGACTCCAAGTTACAAGAAATTACAAGTTTGGTCCTTTGAAAATATCAAAATTACCAAAAGGACCATTGACTTTGAAGAAATGGCAAAAATGGTCCCTCATTAATCATGATTTTGCAATTTCAGTCCTCCAAAATGTCAATCATACAAGTCAAGACCATTATCCTTGAAGAAAATACCAAATCAGTCCTTCAAGAATCAATAATTGGCAAGAAATACCCCTGAATTTACTTTACAAAACTTTTTGGGGCAAAAGTGTGAAAATGAAAAGTTTGATAACAAAGGAAAACGGATTGTGTGTGATTATTTACAAAGTGGAAGACAAAGGAAAGAAGAGGGGTTAAATGTGGCAGACAGCAAAGTTACCTAGACTAGTGAGGGCTTGACACGTGCCCCACTATCACCCCACAACCAATCAAAACCCACCATTGCTCCACCTCACCTTTCCCCTTCATCAGATTAATATTAATTAATCTTGGCGCCATTAACACCTTTTTAAACTTAATCCAAACCAAAAACGGATTAAACATGGCACTATTCACCTCAAGAACACAATTAGGTTTTCTTAATTGTGTTGTAATTAAGCCATGAAAACATCCAGATTAGTGATTAACCATCCCTTAATCACATCCCAACCTCAAAAATACTTGCCACCTCACTCCTTTGTCCCACACATGATTCTCCTGCCATACCTTTGAGCTAACTGCCAAATTTTGGACAGTCATCCAACGTCCCACAACAAAGCTTGAAAGTTAAGCTTATTTTGAAGCCCTTTGATCAACTTTTCACATGCGAGCTACCACAACACAACAAAGATCAGTCACATAAAGCCAAGAAGTTCAAAAAGCTCCAAGGGCAATTTTGGGAGATCACAACTATTAGGGTTTACGTTTTTTAGCTCTTAACTAGTTCATGTATGCCTATATAAAGGCCTTAGGTCATTACATTTCAGTTTGCTCTTGGATTTTCCTTTGTTCAATATTCTATAAATCCATTTTCAGTTGAATGAAATGTGTTTGAATCTTTGAAGAAAAATCAAGTGCCATTCTTATTTACTGCTTCTTATTGTTCTTAGTTTGATAATCTTGAATCTCAAAACCTGTTTTTAAGGAGTGTGCAAAAGTTTGCACATTTTCTTTCCAGCTTGATATTTTGCTAAGTTCTTGGTCTATCTTGGAATTCTTGGGCTATAAAGCTGATCATAGCATCCTGATATTCAGTTATCAAGTTATGGTGAAGCCTATAACTTGGGGATAATCAAGTTTGGAGTACAAGAGTTGCATTAATCAAGGCTTTTCAACCTTACTGTTTTCGATATTTTGCTTCTAACCTTGTTGAATCTTAGCAGGCTTTGTTGTGGAAGCTTTTACTTGTTCTTGCTAGTACATAAGATCCAAATTCGTGGGTGTGGATGTACATCCATGAGGTACACACCCTTAATCTCAAAATCTGATAAAATATTGGATATTTGTGATATTTGAGTGTTGCTTGTGTTCTTGCTGATTTTGTGGCTTAATCTTGTTCTAATATGTTTATCTCATCTGTTATTGTGTTTATTTGGGCTCGGGTAACCTTGGAATGCTGTTTTGATTTGAAAATCTTGATTTGAAAAGTTAAAAGGGTGTTTGGGATTACCTGTCTTGAATCATAAGTTGTTATTTTATGGTTAGAATTTTGTGTTTGTGCTTTGTATCTGATAAACACTTGGTTGAGTGCATTTTGCTGCAAGTTTTTGGGTTTGAAACCTCAAATCATACATTGTGCTATATCTTGTTGATTTTAAATGTTTTTTACCTATGATTTTGGTAAAATCTAGAATTTATGCATGCTTAGGGTTAAAAGTTGTTTAAACATCATTTATATAACGTATGTGATAGATCTGAGTGATTGAATTTGGCTTGTTGGTCAATTGGATCAGCAAAAGTAAAAATTGCATGTTCATAGTTCATCAGTAACTTTAAGTTCTTGAATCTTGCTTAATACTTTGAATCAATGCACGAAACCTGTTTAGACTTGCTTATTTAAGTTTAATATTGCTTGTGTATGCATTTGGTTATGTTTGGCTGGCTGAATTGTGCTAAAAGTGCTTATTGAACCTAATCTGCTTATTTGTTCATGTCTGTGAGTGATCCGGTGATTGATTGATTAAACTATACAAATTGGTTGTTGTTGATTGTGATTTCTTTGTTGTTATTGACTCCTTATGATCCACTGATCATTTGGGTGCCTTTGTGTAACTTGAATCTCCAAAAAAGTCACTAAAGACAAAAAAGTCAACAAGTCAAGCAGTGGAAAAAGTTTCCACTGCTCAACACCCAAAACTAGCCCCTGCTAGTACAAATTTTCAGTTAGCTTATCAATAAGCCATTTTGGCTTATCCAGACCTGCAACAACTTATTTTTTGTGATAGATCTTCATTATTTGACCCATTTGATTGAACTAGAGCTTATTAGACTTTGACTTTGACTTTTTGCTAGAAAACCAACTTATTTGACTTTTTCATAAGTGCTTATTTTATTTTTCCAGCTTATTGAGTCAACTTATTTGAAAACTTTTTGTTGATTAAGCTTAGTTAAGTCATTTAAAAGCTTTAGAAACTTGAATCAGCTCTTGGGATAGCCTAGAACTCAAAAACAACTATTTTGTCGTTTTCTATAGATTGCTTTTTGCATTTTCAGGCTTATTCCTTTGGCTTATTTCAAATTTCTTTTCATAGAATTCTTAAGCAACTCAAAAGAAGCTTGTGTGTCTAATTTTAGCTTATGGCATCAACTTATAGCTTAATGGGCCAAAAAACCCATTAAGAATAATCTGTTTGATATAAGTTAGCTTATTTCACATTTCAGCTTTTGGGCCTTTGAAAAGTTGTGTTTAAAATCAAATTTTGAGTCAGATAGGAGCTTTTGGGCTTAATTGGATAACATTTTTCTTATTGGGCTTATTTTGGCCCATTAAGGTGACTGTTTGGACTTTTGGCCCATTTGAAGGCCCATTAGGGGTATTTTTGTAATTTCAACTTCATTTTCTGTTTATTTAGGTTAAATTAAGCTAGTTTGCAAGTTTTTAGAATTTTTTATAAATTTTGGATTTTTAATATTATTTTATTATTAATTTATTATTAAAAGTTAAAATTTAGATTTTTCAAGTTTTTAAATTTTTCTTAGGTTAAATACATTAAGTTAGGAATTTTACAATTTTTAGAGTATTTTTATTGTTCTTAGATTAATTTTTATAATTATTTTAAGTTTTAATAGTTTTTAATTGTTTTTAAATAGTTTTAATTAATCTTAAAATTTTTAAAAATAGTTTTAAATTAAGTTAGGGTATTTTAAAGGTTTACAAAGTAATAAAACTCATTTTGGGCTTTTTGTTAATTAAATTGATTTTTAGGGCTTTAATTAGCATTAAAAAATCATTATTTAATTAAATAAAAGGTTTGGGTGATTTTTGATTTTTTGTAAACTCTTAATACATTATTTAGGATTTATTGAAATTTTTTAGGAATTTTTAGGGTAAAATTTTAATTTTGGTGCTTTTACGGTTTTACGTGTACGACCTTTTCGTCTTAGTGTAATCCGTCATCGTAACCGTCATTCTCTTCTTATCCCATTTCTATTTTCTTTCTCATAATCAATATAATCACATAATTAATCATCTCATTACACACACACCAAGCCTCCTTGAGAACGATCCCCACTTTGGGTCATAACTCGTGGTTTTCCTAAATCACTTGTTAACGCTTGCCCTAATTTGCCCTCTTTTCCTAAAGAGTGGTAAAAACACTACATCAAGTTGTATCAAAGTCTTCCGTTGTCACTCATGATACGAATGATGATACCGATCATCACCAACAAAAGAATATAACTTCATCTACTTCAACACGGTTTGTAGCAGATTTACCTCCTCAGAATATCACTTCAACAATCAATCCTACAACATCCACAACTACTGTCATTGCTCCAGAGAACACAAATCAAGCATACGATGCATTATCCGACGACGACTATTTTCACAACCCATTCGGTACACTGGTACACGAAATTGGAGAGTCTTCTACTCGCCATGTTGATCCGTCAAATATGCATACGTTCTACCAACGACATCCTTCAACACATCATTGGACCCGAGAATATCCTTTGGTTTAAGTAATTGGAAACCCTTCATAGCCTGTTCGTACAAGACGACAACTAGCCACCTATGGCGATGTTTGTATGTACACACTTGCCGTGAGTACAGCTGAACCGAAAAACATCAAAGAAGCCATGGCTGATCATGCTTGGATTGAGTCGATGACGGATGAACTTCAACAATTTGAAAGACTTAAAGTCTGGGAACTTGTTGATAGACCATACGATCACCGTTAAATCTTCGATGGATCTGGAAAAACAAGATGGATGAAAAAAACACGATCATCAAGAACAAAGCTAGGCTAGTGGCTAAAGGGTATGGCCAGAAAGAGGCAATTGATTTTGACGAATCATTTGCACCAGTTGCTCGCATGGAAGCGGTCAGGATTTTCCTTGCTTATGATGCACATAAGGGATTCACTGTTTATCAAATGGACGTGAAGACATCATTTCTTAACGGTGCTTTGAAGGAAGAAGTCTATGTCACGCAGTCGGAAGGATTCGTTAATCCTCATTATCTTGACAAGGTGTATCGTCTCCACAACGCACTTTATGGACTCAAGCAAGCTCCAAGGGCGTGGTACGATGAGCTCTCGAAATTTCTGGTATCCAAAGGTTTCTCAAAAGGTTCCATTGATCTAACTTTGTTCACTTATAAATATGGGGATGACATTTTGCTTGTGCAGATTTATGTTGATGACATTATTTCCGGGTCTACAAACACAAAACTTTCAAAATGGTTTGAAAAAGTCATGCATAGAAAATTTGAAATGTCTATGATAGGCGAACTAAAATTCATCCTAGGAATTCAAGTTCACCAATCCCCAAGTGTTATCTTTATAAACCAAGCTAAGTATTGTCAAGAGATAATCAAAAAGCATAGTATGCCTTCATGTGACCCCGTTGGGACACAACTATCAACCACATCGCTAGATGCTGACTTGGAGGGAAATGCCATAGATCAAACAAGATATCGTTCAATGATCGGCTCCCTCATGTACTTAACAGCAAGCAAAACCGATATAGCATATGCTACGTGTTATTGTTCACGTTATCAAGCACGACCCACTAAAAACACCTCAACGAGGTTAAACGGATCTTTTGGTACCTCAAGAATACCATTCATTTGGGACTCTGGTATCCGAGGGAAACCGGTTTCTTTCTAACGGCCTATTCAGATTCTGATCATGCATGGTGTCTTGATACACGAAAAAGTACTTCTAGTGGTGCACAATTTCTAGGTCATGATAAGCTTGTGGGATGGTCTTCCAAGAAGTAGGATTGCACGTCACTTTCATCGGCCGAAGCGGAGTATGTGTCTCTATCTGTGTGTTGTGCTCAAGTTCTTTGGATGAGAACACAACTCACGGATTATGGATTCCACTTTTATAAAGTACCTATGTACTGTGACTCAAAGTCGGCCATAGCCATCTCCTGCAATCCGGTACAACATTCCCGCACGAAGCACATTGATGTCAGATACCACTTCATAAAGGAACAAGTTGAAAGAGGTATCGTTGAACTATACTTTGTTGGAACGGATTAACGATTAGCCGACTTGTTTACAAAAGCTTTGTCAAAAGATAACTTTGGGTACCTCATTGGCAAATTGGTATGAGATGTTTGACTCCAGCAGACCTGGAGATTCTGGCAAAGGTGTCTGCTTGATTTATCTATCAAACATCTTGTAAATATCTTTGAAAAAGCAAAATACAAAAATATAAAACATATAAAAACAAAGTAAAATTAAAAATCTTTTAAAATCAAAAAATATTCTTCTCGACATGTCTTTCAGTATCGATAATATGGACGTACCTAGAAATGTCACTCAATAACGACACGGGTGTGTACATAAAGCTCGAATAAAAGTTGTAAATATTTTTGAAAACATGTCATTTCTATCTTTCAACAAAGGAAAATGTCTATTTTGGACAATTTTTCCAACAACGGGTAGAGCAATCTATCTTCGGCTGAGCATGTTGATAGGTGTGAAAACACCCATCCTTTTACCACTTAATTACAATAATAACCAAGACAAAACATGTATTTTATGTCGTAAATGTCAGAATTGTGCGTGGTTTGTGTTTTTGTTGTGATTTAGGACCAAAACGTGAAAAAGGAGGAAAACACGGGCTTTCACGGGCTTTTATCGAAGAAAAAGACAAAAGACGAAGTCAAAAGATCAAGAGTGCAAAAATAACGGAAGTCCAAGGCCTATTCTGAAGATTTATCGAAGAACAAGTCTAAAGACGGAAGTTTAATTAAGCTGAAGAACTCAAGTCTAATAAATGAAGAAATTATAAGACGAGTTTAAATTAATCCCGAGACAAAGTCAAAAAAGTCGAAGAACTTAAAAGACGAAAACACGTGAAGAAAGAAATAAAGAAAAGAGCAACACAAGCATCCCCTCCTTTCCTATAAATACCCTTCATTTCACCACATGAAAGGGTGTTAGTCATTTAGGAGTAGATTAGTTTTAGGAGTAGGAGTAGATTACTTTCTCTCTCTAGATTTCTTTCATGTTCTTAAGTTTTTCTTTCAAGTTTCTTAATCTTAATCTTTAATCTTGTACTTTTGAATCTTTAATCTTAATCTTATTTCAGGCTTTTTACAATCATTCTCATTCTACCTTTCTTTATTTTATTTACCTTTGATTCGATATAATCTTTGATCTTGTTTAGTTTTGATGTTTGATTGATTAAAAAGTTTATCTTTTTATTCATCTATAAGTTTTAATACAAATGAGTTTTGAGCTTGACATGCTTATTGGCTTATTTTGTGTTTAGCTTATTTGTTTTTTCTAGTTTTTCTTAAAAGTTTATCTTTTTAAAGTTTATTTTATAAAGTTGTTTATTTTGTGTTTTTAAAAAGTCTTTAAATTTTAGCTTATTAGATTTTCTCAAACGTGTTTTGATTAGGTTTTTAGGCGTGTGCTTATTTGATTAATAGCTTATTAGATTTAGCTTATTTTATACATTCCTTTTACATCCCGGTTATCTTGATTGGAAAAGGGTTTTACATTCCTTTTATACATTCCTTTTACATTCCGATCATCTTGATTGAAAAAGGGTTTTACATTCCTTTCAGCATTCCTTTTAGCATTCCTTTTAGCATTCCTTTTACATTCCTTTTAGCATTCATTTCAGCATTCCTTTTAACATTCCTTTTAGCATTCCTTTTACATTCATTTTAGCATTCCTTTCAGCATTCCTTTTAACATTCCTTTCAGCATTCCTTTTAGCGTTCCTTTCATCATTCCTTTTAGCATTCCTTTTAGCATTCCTTTCAGCATTCCTTTTAGCATTCCTTTCAGCATTCCTTTTAGCATTCCTTTTACATTCTTTTTAGCATTCCTTTCAGCATTCCTTTTAACATTCCTTTCAACATTCCTTTTAACATTCCTTTTAGCATTCCTTTCAACATTCCTTTTACATTCCTTTTAGCATTCCTTTCAGCATTCCTTTTACATTCCTTTTAGCATTCCTTTCAGCATTCCTTTTAACATTCCTTTTAGCATTCCTTTCAGCATTCCTTTTACATTCCTTTCAGCATTCCTTTTACATTCCTTTTACATTCCTTTTACATTCCTTTTTACATTCCTTTCGCATTCCTTTTGCATTCCTTTTACTTATCGCAATTTACATTTTCATTTTACATAGTAATAGATAACCAAACCATTTTCATTTCCACCAAGAACAATTGAGTCGCACTTTCTACCAATAATCAATTCGAAAAGACTGGACGAACAAACTTTGATACTTAGTGAAAAATCTAGTTATTAAATGGCGCCGTTGCCGGCTCTTTTCGTGAAGATTAACGATTTATTGTGAGAGACGCGTTGGATTTTGGGATCCGTTCACTTTTGAACGTTATTTCTTGTCAAATTTTCAAAAACAAAAAAAATAAAAAAAAAATTATAATAAAAAATTTCAAAAATCCCAAAAACATTTTAAAAAACCATAAAATGCATTTCTTTTCTAAGTTTTGCAACCAAAAATATTCCACTTAACCCTCTATTGTGTTTAATTCTTTTTCTCAAACTCTCTAATTTTAATTCTTCATGGATTCGTCTTGCGTACGGTGTGGGAGACCATGGCATGGTTATCAAACATGTCAATGGTGTACTTGTGAGCGGTGTGGGTCTGATATTGACGATACACAATTTGGATTTTGTCCATTTTTCAATTCAACAAATTCATACTTCTTCTCTTACAATACTTTCTCACCCTCTCCCGTATATGACAATCCTTATCCTAACAATGCACCGGGTTTTTCTCCATACCCGTGGTGCAATATTTGTGGGGGCCCTCACGATGCTTCTTCTTGTCAACCGATGAATATCTTTGAGCCAATTCCGTGTTATGATTCCGGTTTGTATAACTTTGAGCTCCCACATCACACCCTCAATCATCAATCCTCTCAGGGAGTTAGTCTTGGCCAACAACTCACTACTTTGAATGACGTTCTAGAAAGTATAGCTCAACTCCGAGCTGACTTGCATCAGGAAAGGCAACCTTTGCTTGATGGTGACCAAATCTTTAAATCCACCTACACCTTTTGAGCCAATTTGGTCGTTTTCCCTTCTTTTCTACACCAAAATGTTTACTTACAGCGTGGGATAGAATGGGTTTAATTGAACATACTCAGGGAGATGATCAACAGAAATTGCGTCGTGAGCTTCTTAAAGATGTGCAGGTTATCAAGGAGGAGTTAGTGGACTATATCACTCCTAACTGGAATGGTCTAGTCTATTGTGATGATGATGACGAGGATGATATCTACAATCTCAGCCCATCTTCTGAGATTACTACTCCTACTCTTGATATCCCTAATGCGCCTAAGGATTGTGATACATTGAGTGAGATTAGTGATTTTGGTCTTGATAAATTCTTTGATGAGGTTTGTGATGCATCGAATTTTGAGGAGCTTACGGAAGAGGTCGCTCTTAATGATGATGATTTTTCTCCATTCTATGAGAATTTCACTTTTGAAATTTCTCCTTCTTCTCCGGGCGATGAAGGCGATGTTGATTTGTTCTCTCCGACTTATGAGAAGTTCGCCCCTGAACTTGGTATTTTAGATGAGGTGGAAGAAGTTATTCTTCGCGACAAATTACTGAAAGTTCATCTTCTTATTGCTAAGATTGAAGCATTGAATTCTGCTCCTATTAAAGAATCTTCACCTCCGTCTATTACTTCAGTTGAGAATAATGATACAGCTATGGAGGAAATCGACATTCACTCAATGCCTCCGGGTAGTGATGATGATGACACGGAGGGGGAAATTATTTTTGATAATTTGCTGCAGGAAGGTATTGTCCCATGTCCCCCTCCCGAGCACCTTTCATCCACTCCTTTTAACACCATTACGGAGGATGAGTGCTTTGACCGGGAGGTAACATTGACCATTCCATGATTGACACCTTTACGACTTTTCCGCTTTCTGAGCATCAATTGTCTTTGGGGGATGACAATTTGCTTACTTTACCCACCCCACCTCCCGTGGATCATGACCTCACATACTTCTCGTATGTTGAGCGGACTTTTATCCCATTCAAGACTTATCCTCCTGCCTCTCCTTTATTAATGTCCTCCGAGAACGAGGACAAGGTCTTTGATCCCGGTATTACATTCGAGGCTTCACCATGGACCATTTAATTCGGGGACGAGTCAGGCTCGTGACTCGGTTAACAAAAACAAGCGCTTCTCGGGAGGCAACCCGATTATCTATCCTTTACCGTTTTCATAATAAGTGTAGGGGGAGCCCCGTATGTGTTTGCTGTCTTGTTTCTTATGTGCAGGGATTCGAGCTTTCAAAGATCCATTCTTGATGACATTTGACGACCCGTGATTCTATGTACCCGTCTTCCCGGTTCTATCCTAAAATCTTTTGATTCACTATTTTATATTCTTCAATATTAAAATAGGAATCACTTTAGTTGTCTCTTCCTTAGCAAGATTTAAACAAACGTGCACAATGTCCTAAGTGTAGGGGATTTTACTTCCACATGCTTAAACATTGAGGAGAATGTTTATATTAAGTGTAGGGGGACTTCTATCGAATTTAAGTGGTCTTTTCCTGGCATTTGTCCTCATTTTAACCGGAAAATTGATTTTTCGACATTTTTCAAAATTTTTGATATATTTTGGCCTAGTAGTTTTTCCTTTGATAACGTTATTTACTTTCTTTGCTAGAATAAATTTTCAATAAAGTGGTTTTAAATTTTTCAAAGTCGTGAATATTTTGACTCAACCCGAGTTCACTTAACTAAGTTTACTCTAGCTAGTATCCTTAACGTGTTTAAGTCAAGTTTTGCTAGGCTTTTATATAGGGAGCTTTAAAATGTGAAAGTCTTAACTCTCACGGGTTAAGAACAAGAACTTTTCGCAAGTTCCTATAATTGATCCTAGAGAGTTGTTTATCAAGGGAACTTTAAAATGCGAATTCTAAACTTGAAAAAGTCTAAGAGTTTGCAAGATCCTATAGATGACTCGAAAACCCAAAACTTGGATTTAATTGGCTAAGCATCCACGAGTCTCATTCTTTAAGATTTTAAACTGTGGAGAACGAGAGATGATAGAGTCAATTATAAGTTTGGTACTCTTTCATGAATTTATGTGAGTTGATTATGAGCTTTTTCTCCCATCGCTTGTTAATAAATTTAATTGCAATAACTAAGGTTGTACGATTTCAAAAGTTACTTAGCTTCTAGCCCAAGATCGTTTGAAAGTTGCTCGGTATTAATTAGAGTTCATAGCCAAGGCATAACTTATTGAAGTGGGATGCGAAGATTGGCTAGTCCGAAAAGGCCCTAACAAGGCATGAGGGCTACATTTTGTTGCTAAAGATCCAAAGTGATGTGAAGAATCATTTATCAAAAATCAATATGATGGATCGAGACACACGACGATAAGCAAAAACTCCCCAAAAGATCATGGAGAAGTCTATCCAAAAAGGCCCTAACAAGGTATGATTATAAATAGATCCAAGTCCTAAAAGGAGGCGGATCGTTGTATTTCAAAGTCCAAAATAAAGATTGGAGAAAAATGAAGAAGTCGTGGTCCAAGTATGAAGAATCTCTCAAAAACTTCAAGTGAAGAAATTCCTATTATGAAGAGAAGACCATAATTTCAAGAACGTCTCTCAAAGATTTGAAGTATGAAGTCACTGCCAAATATCGGTCCGAGAAAGGTCTCAAATCGTGAAGCGAGTAATGCCAAGATATGAACTTTATGAGGTCCCGAGAAGCAGTTTTAAAAGATTTTATCCTTTAGCTAACTATTGATTAAATCGTCCTACTTTATTTTCAGCCTAAATAACTATCAAAATAAGTCAACAATGCATCCTCGTGATCATTCAAGACAAAAATAAAATATAAGAGATACACCTAGGAATAAGGGAGTCTAAGTAAATAATTGGCCCACATGAGTTCGTGTTAGTTTGCTAACTTATAATAACAATGATCTCGTTTTTAAGCTTGGTTTGGGGAACATGAAACTTGAGGGTGATAATCATTCATGACATTTCCAAAACCCTAAGGTAAGTTTTTGATCTCTTTACTTGTTTTCTTATTTTTGAAATTTTCTATCATTTTAATAACGGTCAATGTGGATTGATTATGATGGAAAATGTAAAACTTGCTTTGTAACTAATGCATTGCATGAGGACATTGCAATGGTCAAGTCTAGGGGATTTGATAGGTGTGAAAACACCCATCTTTTACCACTTAATTACAATAATAACCAAGCCAAAACGTGTATTTTATGTCGTAAATGTCAGAATTATGCGTGGTTTGTGTTTTTGTTGTGATTTAGGACCAAAACGTGAAAAGGGAGGAAAACACGGACTTTCACGGGCTTTTATCGAAGAAAAAGACAAAAGACGAAGTCAAAAGATCAAGAGTGCAAAAAGAACGGAAGTCCAAGGCCTATTCTGAAGATTTATCGAAGAACAAGTCTAAAGACGGAAGTTTAATTAAGCCGAAGAACTCAAGTCTAATAAATGAAGAAATTATAAGACGAGTTTAAATTAATCCTGAGACAAAGTCGTAAAAGTCGAAGAACTTAAAAGACAAAAAGACATGAAGAAAGAAAGAAATAAAAGAGCAACACAAGCATCCCCTCCTTTCCTATAAATACCCTTCATTTCACCACATGAAATGGTGTTTGTTGGGAATAAATTAAGGCCACATCACTTGAGCGCTGACAAGAACAAAACAAGCATTGACAAGAACAAAACAAGCGCTGACAGCTCAAGCGTTGACAGGTTAAAGTCAAGCGTTGACACATTGAAGACAAGCACTGATGGAAGATATATTCTACGCGTGTATTATATTCTAGAATACTTCTAGTAAAGATAGGAACACCAATGTATTTTCTATATTTATCTTTACCTAGAATAGTTGATACGTAGATTATTGTACAAGGCTTCTTATGTCTATAAAAGAAGGCCTTTAGGTTAATGTTTAATATAAGTTTCATATAAGTTTTCGTTTGTAAACATCTTTCATTGTAAGCAAGTTTGATATTGATAATCAAAGTGAAAGTGTGTTTATATTGTTGTGTGTTCTTGTTTAAGTGTTAAATTCCGCATAACACTTAGATTCATAAAGCATATACAAAGGTTTCTCTACGTGTATTACTTGATCTAATCTCGTATACACAAAGCTAATCGATCTAAGTTTGGGATCAACAGTGTTAGTCATTTAGGAGTAGATTAGTTTTAGGAGTAGGAGTAGATTACTTTCTCTCTCTAGATTTCTTTCATGTTCTTAATCTTTTCTTTCAAGTTTTCTTAATCTTAATCTTTAATCTTGTACTTTTGAATCTTTAATCTTAATCTTATTTCAAGCTTTTTACAATCATTCTCATTCTACCTTTCTAGATTTTATTTACCTTTGATTCGATATAATCTTTGATCTTGTTTAGTTTTGATGTTTGATTGATTAAAAAGTTTATCTTTTTATTCATCTATAAGTTTTAATACAAATGAGTTTTGAGCTTGACATGCTTATTGGCTTATTTTGCGTTTAGCTTATTTGTTTTTTCTTGTTTTTCTTAAAAGTTTATCTTTTTAAAGTTTATTTTATAAAGTTGTTTATTTTGGGTTTTTAAAAAGTCTTTAAATTCTAGCTTATTAGCTTTTCTCAAACGTGTTTTGATTAGGTTTTTAGGCGTGTGCTTATTTGATTAATAGATTATTAGATTTTGCTTATTTTATACATTCCTTTTACATCCCGGTCATCTTGATTGGAAAAGGGTTTTACATTCCTTTTATACATTCCTTTTACATTCCGATCATCTTGATTGGAAAAGGGTTTTACATTCCTTTCAGCATTCCTTTTATCATTCCTTTTAGCATTCCTTTTACATTCCTTTTAGCATTCCTTTCAACATTCCTTTTAACATTCCTTTCAGCATTCCTTTTACATTCCTTTTAGCATTCCTTTCAGCATTCCTTTTAACATTCCTTTTAACATTCCTTTCAGTATTCCTTTTAGCGTTCCTTTCAGCATTCCTTTTAGCATTCCTTTTAGCATTCCTTTCAGCATTCCTTTTAGCATTCCTTTTAGCATTCCTTTTACATTCTTTTTAGCATTCCTTTCAGCATTCCTTTTAACATTCCTTTCAGCATTCCTTTTAACATTCCTTTTAGCATTCCTTTCAGCATTCCTTTTACATTCCTTTTAGCATTCCTTTCAGCATTCCTTTTACATTCCTTTTAGCATTCCTTTCAGCATTCCTTTTAACATTCCTTTCAGCATTCCTTTTAACATTCCTTTTAGCATTCCTTTCAGCATTCCTTTTACATTCCTTTCAGCATTCCTTTTACATTCCTTTTACATTCCTTTTTACATTCCTTTCGCATTCCTTTTGCATCCCTTTTACTTATCGCAATTTACATTTTCATTTTACTAAGTAATAGATAACCAGACCATTTTCATTTCCACCAAGAACAATTGAGTCGCACTTTCTACCAATAATCAATTCGAAAAGACTGGACGAACAAACTTTGATACTTAGTGAAAAATCTAGTTATTACATGTCACAAAACATTCAACGTTTTGAGCTCAACACTATGGCTTCTAATCACTTTCAGATTGCAACCCGAATCTATATTCACGGGGAAGTGTACACTTTAGTGCCCTTACCCTCAACAAAAGAAGAGAAATCTTCTTACACTTGAGTGGATTCGTCAAGACATTCAAAGTCTATGAACTCAAGTTTATGCTTTAGAAAAACCTCTTCGCCAAAAAGAAATAGAGTTTTTCAAAAAGCGTTGAACACATTTTTTCAAGAATTTTTCAGTGATTATTCAAAATCTTTCAAAAATTGTGTGTTCAACAACTCCCATCCTCAAAAAGAAAAATGTGGATCACTTCCTCATAATGACAATTCAATTGGATCAATTTTTGAGGGGGAGCATTTAAACTTCATGCAAAGATTGACTCATCTTTCTCCCGAAAGTTTTCAAGACTATTTTTCACAATATATTTTATCAAATTTGGTATCTCTAATATCAAAAGATTTTATATATTAGAGATAGGGGAGAAAATGTGATTCAAATGTGATCTATTTTGCAAGACTCATTCACTTTTAAGTCTTACCCACATGTGCGAAACACTTTCAATTATCGATGCACATGTGAAGGGGGAGCATTTCTGAAACGACAAAACTATCAAGGTGTTAAATGTTTTTAAAACATCTTGTTAGATATTTAAAGTGGTTTTTATGGTTACGATCAAATACCCACAACATCTTTAATCCACGACGTTATTGGTGTCAAAAGGGTAGTTAGGTTTAAGTCCTATGATCCAACCCGAACTGAAGGGATCTTCCCAGGGATAATCCAATAGATTATTAGAAGTACTTAGGAAAGATGGAGTAGAATGTAAATATAGCTGAATGCCGACTAAGTACTAATGCTAGTACTGGAACAATAACAACAAGGTGCTAGTAATGATGTCTTGGTAAGCATTGAAGGGGTTGAAGAATGAAAAAAGATGTACGAATAAAGAGTGAAAAGAAAGAAGCCCTCCATACAACTTAGGCAGAAACCGGGTCAACACATCATGAAGAAAACTCATCATGGACCCAGTGATGTAATGCACAACCCTTACCTAGCTACTCAGGCTTCTCTCAAAAGAAGTTTGTTTTATTGTCATGGAGATCAACATGACTTCTATTGACTTTCTCACTCCGAGATAGTTGATATTGAATAGGTGGCATCTGCTCCAGCCTCCGACCACTAAAAGTGCACAAATCGAGTCTAGAGCCAAGAGATCAATCAAATCTCGTTAGGACACACGGATGATGAACAAGAGAGTCCTACGTTATATCCTTGCGATATTGCTAGAAGACTCAGAGTGATACTACCTAGTATTCACAATGATGAGTGGAAATCCTTCCAGTGTTAACATCAAACAGCACCGCGGTAGGTCATATGTAAGATTCTTTATGAATTAAACATATGTATAACTGAAAAGCAACAGTGGTTTGATTCTGAATTGATTCAAACTTGTTTCAGGTTTCTACGCAATATCTTTCTGATCTTGCCAGAACATTCAGAGTGATATTCATTAATATTCACAGTGACGAATGGAAATCCTTCTAGCGTTAACCTCAAACAGCGCTACGGTAGGTGACTTGCAAGATTCTTATGAATCAAGCTTGTGTCAACTGGAAATCAACAATGGTAAGATTCTTTATGAATCACACTTGTTCCAAGAATTTGAATTGACAACTTTAGTCAAGCGGATATTTATCCAATTGATTCACTCTTTATGTTCGCAATCTTGCTTTGAGACGGTCGAGTAAAGAGAACGGCTAGTATTGCCGCGAAACCCTGTCAAGGAGATTCTTAATTGAATCTACCTAATCACATTTAAGGTATTTAATATCGTATAACGTCTTCACCGACCGGAGGTAAAACGCTACCGATTTAGGACGAATGTCAAAGCCAGTCAGTCCGTGTCTATGTTTTGTCTCAAGAAGGTGGCGTCACGGTGTACTCAGCAAAGTCAAAGATTCAAAACCAAATACTCATGCCTAAAGATATATTCAACAATTAATAGTATGAGCATGTGGATGAAGACACAAGATCGCAAGATGGCAAAGTCTAGTCAATGACGATTTGAAGATCTCAAGATTTAAAGACAAAGTCGAAAGACAACGACAAAGGCTCAAAGATCACAGCATGAAGAAACAAGACTACTATTACACGTTCGAGACTCATTTATGGCAAGATTAGTAATCTCTAGAAATCTCCAAATGAAAAAGGGTAATAACCTCTCATAAAGGGTAATGACCTCTCATTGGGGGAGATTGTTAGCCTCAAAATATTGAGTCAAACAAGAATGCTCGGTCATATGTTTATTATGTATCGTATAATAGAACGTTATAATAGGTAGTAGGTTAGTCGTGTTGTACGCCCTTAACTATAGGCTAAAGTTCATTTATAAGTAACTGAAGCCCAAAAGGAAAGCCCGGCCCTTTAGACTATAGTCCATAAACAAGCCCGCATGTGGGTGGACTATATATACCATTCCTAGCATGTTAGGAAGGATGTTGGTCATTTGTCATTTTCTCTCTCTAATCTAATCCTCCAAAAGTTCCAACCATTCTCTCTACTTTCTCTCACTACTTTCTCTCTCTAGAAATCTTCCATCTTTTATCTACCTTTCTTGTTTAATCATCTAAATAATATGGGAGAAGAAATATATTAATTAAAACTTAAAAATTAGTTTTCTAAACTTTTAAACTACTTTTTTCTATTTTTAAATTACTTTCTAAAATTTAAACTAAAAATAATACTGATAAAAGATTTATAAAAGGGAAAAATATAAAAGTTATGCCCAAAAATCCTAAACTAATGTTATGACAAGAGAAAAATGAAAGATCTGACAGAATCAAACCCAATAAGCTGGAAAACAGCTTAACATGTTCGAACTTAATTAAATAAGCTAAAAACACAACCCCTTAAGTACAAGCCCTAGGGAAACTTTATCAGTAAAGACCCTAGGGCATGACGGTAGAGTGTGTGTGTGTGTGTTGGCAGTGGTGGCGCAGGTTCGAGTCCTGTCCACGCCAAAAATTGTTAAAACATTTTTTTTCTTTTTCTTTTAAACCTACTTGTTACTGGTGAACTATTACTAAAAAAACACAACCAAAAGCAAAATAAAAACATTTTAAAGCTTCAAATTGATCAAAATGTGCAAAGACATTGATGAGACTGTAATTATACATAGTCTCATCGTCCAAAAGACATTAAATATACCAAATATATGCTCGTGTTTGTTACTTGTGTATTTTTAGGTACGGATATTGAGGAAATGGAAAATTATCACAAGAATCAATCAAAAACGAACACGGGAAAAGAAGCCGTACAAAGAACCGGGCCCGAATGATGATTTTCCAAGAAAAGTCCCTCAAGTTTGAAGATTGTACAATTTTGGTCCCTCGATAATTGAAGATTGTCACTTTTTACCCCTAAAGATATTCAAATAAACAAAGGAGTCCCTAAAGTTCCAACACTTGTCAAGAACAGCCCTCTAATATTGAAGAAAAGACACCATTAGTCCTAAAGCTAACAAAAGGACTAATGGTGTAAACTGATAAGGACTGCCTATGTTAAGCCATGAGGACCTTGGGTGAAAAGCTATTAAAGGTTGACTGTTAAGAGAAGGGGTGAATCTGCCAAGAACCTAAATTACTTAACCCTTATACCCATTTATCCATTAAACTCAACCAAACCCATCTATTTTTCTTTTGTACACTCGTTGGCCCAACACCATCTAAAACCAACGAAGGTTTTATTATGTTTGCGAAATTCGGTGGACCAACAAGCCTACTAGCCCAATTCGTTTTCTTTAAGGAACCCATATTTTGTTTGCAACATTTTACAAAAAGAAAAATGGGTTAACTCTTTGTTATAACACAACAGACGGATAAAAAGAAAAAAAAGGAAGCTAGGGTTTGTTCATATATTATCAGCCACCACTTTACAAAAACCAAATCCCCAAATCAACCAAACCCTAATCGAATCTTTTGACCATCACTTTCATCCTACCCCACACTTACACATTCACGTGAAGGATTTGAATCAAGACAAACAAGGCAGAGGATCAACGACTTGGATATGTTTGAGTGTTCACCACACTTAATTGATGGCTTAGATCAAGTTTGCAAGCTGGATTTCTGAAACATCACATGTATCCACAAATTGACCAAGACCAGATTCAAAGATGCGGATATTCTACAAGGGCAAAACTGGAAGTCTACAACAGATTAGGGTTTATTCTTGTTTCATTTTCATTTGTATAAATAGCAGTAGGTTTTCACTTTGTACTCTTGTTCCATTCTTGATGTAAAAACCAATTATGTGTTCCATGTTTTTTTAATGAAAGTTAATTTTTCTGCAATTTAATTATCTCGTCTTGTTTACTTATATGCAAATTTTACTTTAGTTGTCTTGTTTTATTTCTTCTCTTGCTTTAAATTTTCTCGAATCATCAAATTATTTTCAAGTCATCGTGACAAAAAGCTTATCACAGAGTTTGTTTACTAGTTTTGGTACTGATTTTATGCTTTTAAATCATTTGCACGAGTTATTTTCAGGTTTTGTTTACTAAATCTTCAAAAATCACCAAATGTTTTAAGTCTACTGTAGCATAAGTTACCCTTGTTTTTCTGAAAATAAGCTCAATTGTGAGCTTGTGCGTACGTGACAAGTGGAAGGAAGATGTTTGGAGATGTTTGTAGATGATTTGAAGATCATATAAGTTCTTAGTTTTTATCCTTCGGTTTAATAAGCTGTAGAAGAAGCGGAGGTGGTTTATAGTGTCGTAAGCGTTAAAAGGAAATGGTTGATGTGCTTATTGATCGTGCATTAAAGCCTCAAAAGCTTGGACCCTTGGTGAGTGACCCCCCCTTTTTTAATTGATTGTCTTCTTTATTCTGCTTTGCTTTGATCTATATGCTTTTGTGCGTTTGTTTGATGTAACTGTTTATTTTCC
Organism: Glebionis coronaria; assembly: GCA_025667525.1. Taxonomy (NCBI): domain Eukaryota; kingdom Viridiplantae; phylum Streptophyta; class Magnoliopsida; order Asterales; family Asteraceae; genus Glebionis; species Glebionis coronaria. Next base: position 385,122,855 of record CM046874.1, read on the forward strand.
TTGTTTTCTATTTAATTCATCTTAGTTCGTTGGTTTATTGTTCTTATTTTCATTTTCCTTCTTCGTATCTCATTTTCGTAGTGTAAGTTTTATTTTCTGTGCACTGAATTGGTGTTTGGTAGAGAACGATAATCTGCCTTAGGCTTAGTTTTAGAGTTAAGTTGGATTGCACCTTGTTAAGAAAAATCTGTAGGTGAGTAACCATTTGGTGAGTTTCTATTTTAGAATGCTACGAGGTATCATAGTAGAAGTTAAGGACTGATTTTAGTTGGTTCGCGCTTATTTGTGTAATTGTTGAGAGCACTGCGCACCAAGTAAACAAAGATAAGAATAGTGACTGCTGATTTGATTTATGAACTGAACACACAAGCTCATAATCCGTGTGGTTGTGTTAATCTGACTGTGAACTTGTGTGTTGAGTTAGTGTTTGTTAACCTGCGCAAATTGTATTCCAACAGTAACATCCTAGTAAACCATAAAAAAAAGGAAAAGTGAGCTGTTGTGTTCTTAGGCGAGAGTAAGGTTTAATTCGTGGGTTTTGATGTTTGTTTTTATGTTTTGAGTGAGTTCGTGGTCTGTGCACCCATAGAAAACAAAGAAAAATTAAAAAAAGGAGTTAGTAGGCACTACTGCTTATACCCACAGCAAACCAAAACCAAACACCAAAGGGAGGTGTCTGTTGTTGTGTTTGTTGTCTCCCGTGTTCACAAGTGTGACCTATGTGGCTTATATTTGTGGTATGCTTGTGTGATTTGCGAGTTTTGTACTTGTGCCTCCCAAAGTGATCCAAAACAGTAGGTACCCGAAACCAAACATAGCATTCACAAAGTACCCAAAAGTATCATAGGCCTGCTGTTGTGTTTTTTCTTTCTTTCTCTTAACTTTGAGTTTTGGTATTCTGTGGTTGATTTGTGAGTTGTAAGTGATTGGACTTTGTCGTGCCTATGCACACTGTCCACAACAAGCTAAAAAAACCAACAAGAGACAAAAAGGGGGCGCTTGTGCTTACTTACTGTCCAGAATCCTTGGTATCCATACTTTGTATTTGTAGCATAATCAATTTAATCTGGTAATGTGTTAGTAACCTTGGATTTGTTCCTATGTGTTTTTTTTTGTGTGTATATTATCGACTCCTCACTTGCAAAACGCAAGTGAGGGTGCCCATTTGTTTACCACCAGCAACCAAGGGAAACCATAAACAAAACGAAATTAAAAGAGGGAAATAAAGTTTCTGACTTGGTACTTAATCGAGAACTCATAAATGTGACCAAAAATTGGGGCTTCAATCGTGTTTAATCATTGGGTGTTGGTATAACTGTGTACCCAAAGCTGTCTAGAAAAAAGAAAAAAAATAAGGGAGAGACAAACTGGCAACAAGTGGGAATAGAACTCTAGACCACTGAGCATCATACAGACACAACAACAAACAACCTTTTACCATCTGCTCTTGGAGCCATTTTATTTATTACTGTGTTATAATTTTTGTTTGATTGTATTTTCGCTGCACAAACATACAGGGGTGTTTGGGGTTGTTTGGGCCAGGATAAATCAAGTTGTAAAAATTTTAACTGAAAATTGACATGGCCAAGGATTGATCCTGTGACCTTTAGCTCAAAGCCAACAGACGTTAACCATCTGCTCTACACCTCTTTTTTGGTTAAATCTTGAGTAATCATCTATTAATCGTCTTTTTAAACAGTTTCAGCCCATTTAGCTTATTTTGGCAGCTTATCCTAGCTTATTTTTAGGTCTTTTTGTTTTCCTAGCTTTTAATTCGCATTTAGAATTTTCAGTAATTTTTTTTAGATTTTTATAAAATCATTTAATATTTTTAATTAGTTAATTAGTTTTTAATTTTGTTTAATTCATAAAAATATATTTAAAAGTCTAAAAAATATAATTCTTTTTTTATTAAAAATTTTCTTTTGTCATTTAGTACGTAGGAAAAATAAATTTGCTTTTGTATAGGTTAAACTTCGAGATTTTCTTTTTATTATTTCATTTTCTAGGAATATTTTAGTTTTAAATTTGAGAAAAGTCATAAAAAATAGTTAAATTAACTTTTTATTTTCAAAAAAAATATTTGTTTAGTTTTTAAATAATACACTTAGGTTTAAAAATAAAAAAGGTTTGAATTTTGTCTTTTTCTTAGTTAGTTTTATTTTTAAGGTTTTTAATAAACTTTAATATTTAATAATAAATAATTTAAAAGTTTTCAAAATTTTTGGTTTGCGAAATTTTCTTAGTTAGACTTTTTAGAGTTTTTTAATGATTTTTAATTAATTTTTAGGTGAATTTTTTCGTTGGGTCGCGTTTTTACGTTCGTACGTATACGCGTTTCCGACCATTTTTAGCGTAATTCGTCTCCGTTTTCTTTTCTTTCTTTCTTTCCAAAAACGTAATCACTTGATTAAATACATCTATATATTTTGGCTAAACAACTACACCTCCTCGAGAACGAACCCGCATTTGTTCGGTTTCGCGTTTTTCCTAAAACGTGCAACTTAATACTTGCCCCCATTATACCTTGTTTTTCCTAAAACAAAGGTGTACAAAAACTCAACTATCAAAATGGCGCCGCTGCCGGGGAGGTTTGTTTAGCCATACTTATTTATCGTGTTTATTTGAGTGTTTACGTTTTTATCGTAAATAATTCTTTTTATTTTTCTATACTATTAGCCATACAAATAAATAGTGTTAAATAGAACTCTATTAACACAAAATCGTTTTCTCGTTTTTCATAATTCTCTTCTTGAACCCTATAATTTGTTTAAATTCTCGATTACAATTTTCGCGTTACATCATGTCGAATGATGGTTACTATTCGTGTCCATATTGTGGAGGACCGCCCGATGGTGGTAATTGTTATAATTGCGAGATCTTAGGAGGAAGGGAGGGTTATATCTACAACTCTTCTCAAAACAACAATGGTGACGGATTTCAATCCTACGACCAAGGTCACAAATCGTCTTCGTTTTATTCGTCGAATGATTCGTCTTATTATTGTGATAATAATCAAGATGATGAAATGAATCAAAACGCCTTTTGTGACTATGTGAGACGCAATAATGCAAACTTAATGATGATTCAAGAACAAGTTAGGAACCTTAATGAACATCACGAAAAACAATTGGAAACAAAAAAGGAATTTTACTTAAAGGAAATGGCCTCCATGAGAACCGAGTTGGAAAACGAATATGATGCCGCTTTTAAAGAACAAGAACGTTTATCTGACCAAGTTGACGAGAGATGGGATAAAATTGTTGACAAAGTTGTGGAGGCTTACACTATTAAGCAAAATGAACTTCTTTCAACGATTGAGACCCTAGAGAAAAAAGTAGCTTCATACGAGTCGAGTTCTTCACCGAACGTCACCAATCCTAATCTCGAGGGAGAGGTTCAAGTTATTTCAACTCCTAAGACTCGTACGTCTCGTATTGATCCCAATCTCTCGAATTTTAGAGTCGTGCAACCTTCGTCGTCTTGCAAAAACGTAGAGGAAACAAAAACGTCATCCAACGAAGTTTTGAAAAATGTTATTGAAAATAAACCAAAGGAAAAACTCGTAGGATACTTGGGATATTTAAATCTTGTACCTTCTAAACCTAATTTTTCTAATGAGGATGAAATTATTGAGGATTTTCTAAATCAATATACACTTAATTTTGACAAAGAAATTCCATTAAATGATTTTAAAAAAGAAAAATGTGAAAAGGTTTTAAAGGAAATCGTTGAACCCTCGTTTTTACAAGATGAACGAAAATTAAATCCGAAGGGACGTGTTAGTAATTTTGCTAAAATGTATGAAAACCCACGTTCGATCCCTTCGAAGGACAAAGTTGAGACCGTCAAGGCAAAATCGTCACGAGACGAGCCTTTTACTCCTAATCCCACACCGTGTGAGATTATGGATTTGTCGTGTGAGAAGTCCGCCGATGGCCTTGCTCACATCGATACGTTTTTTGATATCGAGGTCGAAACGACAAAGGCAAAATCTTCAATCAAAGAGCCTTCTTTTCCTAGTTTCACGACGGTTGAAGCTAGCAACTCGATTATCGACGACTTTATTGCTCGACCTCTTCCACGAGGAAGAGAAGACGTTTTTGATCCCGATGGAGACTTTTCCGAGATCAAACGTATTCTTGATGATCCGCCTTCTATTTTCGAGTTCGATGAGGACCGTTGCGTTAGCCCGGAGGGGGATGTTTTATTAATCGATTCAAGTTTTAAAAATTCAAATCCTCCTCCCGCCTTCAAGATAAATGTGGAATCTTTAAGTGTGCCTAGAATTGTTTTAGAAACACCAAATATTTTCAATTTAATCAACTCGGGTTTTCGTAACAAAGAGTTAAAAAATGAAAAAGGGAATGATTTTAAAAACAATTTTAAAGATTTTCCAATGTTAACTCCGTCATCACCTCGCTTAATTGAGCTTGCTACAAACGCGTCTACTTCTTTTGACGACGTTTTGTGTGGATCTAGTATGGGGTAAGCCCCATTTGTTCCCTCACACTTCTCCACCGAGGACGAGATTTTTGACCCCGGTATCACGTTTAAGATAAAATCTCGGTCTTTTACCGAAGTAGTCAATAGAAAATCTTTCTACACTTACGGTGAGAGTTTACCTCGAGTAACTCGATTTTTATGCCCAACCATTGTCCCACCCTTCTCTTCTTATGCTATTTTCTTGTGTCCCTTTGGGACGTTGTTACTTGAAGTCGTGTTGTTTCGTTTATCATCCGAAAACGAAGACACGATCTTTGATCCCGGTATAGAGGTTTTTCCTTTATACACGGTTGCTTTTGGGCCTTGATTACATGTAAGTCCCACTAAAAATGACCGAACCAAGATAATCCCTAAATGATCACATTTATGGGGATTCGAGTCGAGCTTTTGACTCGGTTATCAAAAACAAGGTGCCTCGTGGGGGATTCTCATGCTTATCCATGTACATATTATTGCTTTCTTAGTTAACGTAACGAGGGGACTTGTGCTCTTCCAACCTTTGTTTCGTGGTTGTTTGTGATTGTGATTCATTAGGTTCATCATCATCATTGAAGCCTCTCGTGTTCGTTTTACGGATCACTCGAGCTTCGATCGTTGCCCTTGGAGATTCCGATATCCGATGATATCCTTTTATGTTCTAACGTTTATCTTATTAGCATAATTCATAAACGGCTTTTAGGTTATTCGTTTTACCCTTTCCATGCTCGAAATTAAGCATTCGACTACGTCTCTAGTATGGGGGTGTTTACACCCCTAGACTCGAAACATTGAGGACAATGTTTAACTTTAGTATGGGGGGTGAGTAGATACTTCACCTTGCTTACGTCAACACGCAATCCAAAATTTCATCTTTTTGTTATCGTTTTGTTGCAAAATAAGGCTAAAAATGGCCAAATTTTAAAATTTTTCTTATTTTTCATAAGTGTTTAAGACACGAATGTAGGTTTTCCGATGGTGAGAATAAGAGTAATTTTTGACTCGACCATGCGTGTTGAGCACTTAGCTTCGATTCCTTAACTTTTTAGGCTAAGTCTCTTAAATGAGGAAGAGAAATGATAGAGTTATTTATAAGTCTCGTAATCGTCACGATCTTATGGGTAGTAATTATTAGCTTATTCTCCCAACACTTTTGATAATAAATTGTTAATAAATATTGATTTAGCGGTTTAGTCACTAATGTTGGTTTCTAATTTGTTTTAGTAGCTTCCATGTAACTAAATTGGGAAAACATTAAGGTATCGCCAGCGTCACGGTTTTGAAGTATTGGCACCCAAATAATCGAAAGCTTCACCCAATAATAAGATTTCAAGTGCTCACCTAAATCTAGCAAACAATTTGAAGCCCCACAAGGCCGAAAAATCTATGCAAAATTGAAAGTGAATCAAGCCTTAATCTTCGAAGCTTTAAAGATCCAAAATTTGCTTTAGCGTGAGGATATACGTCTTTGGCTAATAAAACCACCGATGAGGCGGATAATAAAAGGCAAGGCAAGACCGAAGTCATAATAAAAGCTTCATGGCGAAGTTGAATAAAAGATGGAGGTAAACCAAAGATAATAAGGCCCTTCCGTTAGGGGGCGTATAAAAGTCTTGGTAATAAGTCTCATGTTCAAAACCGTTATAAAACCGTGTTTATCGATCCTTCTTGTTGACTTAATTTTTTAACATCGTTGTCTATTAGGGTGAATTATTAATTTAATGATTTTGGTTACACCGTTAAAACTCTATTTTTAGACTTAATCTATATTCACGCATAAGTCAATGATGTATCCTCGTGATCATCAAGACAAAATAAAATATAAGAGATACCAAGTAGGAATAAGGGGGTTTAGGTTCGTAATTAACACTCATGAGATGTGTTCGTGTTGCTAACTTATAATAACAATGATCTCGTTACACGCTTAGCATGGAATTGGGTGAAAATCGAGGACGACGAAATTATTTCTAACGAAGCATTCACGTGTTCTTGTTCTATGATCCTAAAAGTCACTTTTTCATGATGAAAACAATACATTATGTCTAAAAACGTGTAGTAGTTTATTTAAATTTATGTCTTCAATAAATGTCATCATAAAATGAATTTTGGAAGTGCTATGATACTTAATTCTAGCATTGTGTGGGGACACGGCAATGGTTTAGTATGGGGGAGTGATGAGACTGTAATTATACATAGTCTCATCGTCCAAAACGGGCTTAAAATGCATTAAATATCATTAAATATACCAAATATATGCTCGTGTTTGTTACTTGTGTATTTTTAGGTACGGATATTGAGGAAATGGCAAATTATCACAAGAATCAATCAAAAACAAACACGGGAAAAGAAGCCGTACAAAGAACCGGACCCGAATGATGATTTTCCAAGAAAAGTCCCTCAAGTTTGAAGATTGTACAATTTTGGTCCCTCGATAATTAAAGATTGTCACTTTTTACCCCTAAAGATATTCAAATAAACAAAGGAGTCCCTAAAGTTCCAACACTTGTCAAGAACAGCCCTCCAATATTGAAGAAAATACACCATTAGTCCTAAAGCTAACAAAAGGACTAATGGTGTAAACTAATAAGGACTGCCTATGTTAAGCCATGAGGACCTTGGGTGAAAAGCTATTAAAGGTTGACTGTTAAGAGAAGGGGTGAATCTGCCAAGAACCTAAATTACTTAACCCTTATACCCATTTATCCATTAAACTCAACCAAACCCATCTATTTTTCTTTTGTACACTCGTTGGCTCAACACCATCTAAAACCAACGAAGGTTTTATTATGTTTGCGAAATTCGGTGGACCAACAAGCCTACTAGCCCAATTCGTTTTCTTTAAGGAACCCATATTTTGTTTGCAACATTTTACAAAAAAAAAAATGGGTTAACTCTTTGTTATAACACAACAGACGGATAAAAGAAAAAAATGAAAGCTAGGGTTTGTTCATATATTATCAGCCACCACTTTACCAAAACCAAATCCCCAAATCAACAAAACCCTAATCGAATCTTTTGACCATCACTTTCATCCTACCCTACACTTACACATTCACGTGAAGGATTCGAATCAAGACAAACAAGGCAGAGGATCAACGACTTGGATATGTTTGAGTGTTCACCACACTTAATTGATGGCTTAGATCAAGTTTGCAAGCTGGATTTCTGAAACATCACATGTATCCACAAATTGACCAAGACCAGATTCAAAGATGCGGATATTCTACAAGGGCAAAACTGGAAGTCTACAACAGATTAGGGTTTATTCTTGTTTCATTTTCATTTGTATAAATAGCAGTAGGTTTTCACTTTGTACTCTTGTTCCATTCTTGATGTAAAAACCAATTATGTGTTCCATATTTTTTTTAATGAAAGTTAATTTTTCTGCAATTTAATTATCTCGTCTTGTTTACTTATATGCAAATTTTACTTTAGTTGTCTTGTTTTATTTCTTCTCTTGCTTTAAATTTTCTCGAATCATCAAATTATTTTCAAGTCATCGTGACAAAAAGCTTATCACAGAGTTTGTTTACTAGTTTTGGTACTGATTTTATGCTTTTAAATCATTTGCACGAGTTATTTTCAGGTTTTGTTTACTAAATCTTCAAAAATCACCAAATGTTTTAAGTCTACTTTAGCATAAGTTACCCTTGTTTTTCTGAAAATAAGCTCAATTGTGAGCTTGTGCGTAAGTGACAAGTGGAAGGAAGATGTTTGGAGATGTTTGTAGATGATTTGAAGATCATATAAGTTCTTAGTTCTTATCCTTCGGTTTAATAAGCTGTAGAAGAAGCGGAGGTGGTTTATAGTGTCGTAAGTGTTAAAAGGAAAAGGTTGAGGTGCTTATTGATCGTGCGTTAAAGCCTCAAAAGCTTGGACCCTTGGTGAGTGAGCCCCCCTTTTTTAATTGATTGTCTTCTTTATTCTGCTTTGCTTTGATCTATATGCTTTTGTGCGTTTGTTTGATGTAACTGTTTGTTTTCCTTGTTTTCTATTTAATTCATCTTAGTTCGTTGGTTTATTGTTCTTATTTTCATTTTCCTTCTTCGTATCTCATTTTCGTAGTGTAAGTTTTATTTTCTGTGCACTGAATTGGTGTTTGGTAGAGAACGGTAATCTGCCTTAGGCTTAGTTTTAGAGTTAAGTTGGATTGCACCTTGTTAAGAAAAATCTGTAGGTGAGTAACCATTTGGTGAGTTTCTATTTTAGAATGCTACGAGGTATCATAGTAGAAGTTAAGGACTGATTTTAGTTGGTTCGCGCTTATTTGTGTAATTGTTGAGAGCACTGCGCACCAAGTAAACAAATATAAGAATAGTGACTGCTGATTTGATTTATGAACTGAACACACAAGCTCATAATCCGTGTGGTTGTGTTAATCTGACTGTGAACTTGTGTGTTGAGTTAGTGTTTGTTAACCTGCGCAAATTGTATTCCAACAGTAACATCCTAGTAAACCATAAAAAAAGGAAAAGTGAGCTGTTGTGTTCTTAGGCGAGAGTAAGGTTTAATTCGTGGGTTTTGATGTTTGTTTTTATGTTTTGAGTGAGTTCGTGGTCTGTGCACCCATAGAAAACAAAGAAAAAATTAAAAAAAGGAGTTAGTAGGCACTACTGCTTATACCCACAGCAAACCAAAACCAAACACCAAAGGGAGGTGTCTGTTGTTGTGTTTGTTGTCTCCCGTGTTCACAAGTGTGACCTATGTGGCTTATATTTGTGGTATGCTTGTGTGATTTGCGAGTTTTGTACTTGTGCCTCCCAAAGTGATCCAAAACAGTAGGTACCCGAAACCAAACATAGCATTCACAAAGTACCCAAAAGTATCATAGGCCTGCTGTTGTGTTTTTTCTTTCTTTCTCTTAACTTTGAGTTTTGGTATTCTGTGGTTGATTTGTGAGTTGTAAGTGATTGGACTTTGTCGTGCCTATGCACACTGTCCACAACAAGCTAAAAAAACCAACAAGAGACAAAAAGGGGGCGCTTGTGCTTACTTACTGTCCAGAATTCTTGGTATCCATACTTTGTATTTGTAGCATAATCAGTTTAATTTGGTAATGTGTTAGTAACCTTGGATTTGTTCCTGTGTGTTTTTTTTGTGTGTGTATATTATCGACTCCTCACTTGCAAAACGCAAGTGAGGGTGCCCATTTGTTTACCACCAGCAACCAAGGGAAACCATAAACAAAACGAAATTAAAAGAGGGCAACTAAAGTTTCTGACTTGGTACTTAATCGAGAACTCATAACTGTGACCAAAAATTGGGGCTTCAATCGTGTTTAATCATTGGGTGTTGGTATAACTGTGTACCCAAAGCTGTCTAGAAAAAAGAAAAAAATAAGGGAGAGACAAACTGGCAACAAGTGGGAATAGAACTCTAGACCACTGAGCATCATACAGACACAACAACAAACAACCTTTTACCATCTGATCTTGGAGCCACTTTATTTATTACTGTGTTATAATTTTTGTTTGATTGTATTTTCGCTGCACAAACATACAAGGGTGTTTGGGGTTGTTTGGGCCAGGATAAATCAAGTTGTAAAAATATTAACTGAAAATTGACATGGCCAAGGATTGATCCTGTGACCTTTAGCTCAAAGCCAACAGACGTTAACCATCTGCTCTACACCTCTCTTTTGGTTAAATCTTGAGTAATCATCTATTAATCGTCTTTTTAAACATTTTCAGCCCATTTAGCTTATTTTGGCAGCTTATCCTAGCTTATTTTTAGGTCTTTTTGTTTTTCCTAGCTTTTAATTCGCATTTAGAATTTTCAGTAATTTTTTTTAGATTTTTATAAAATCATTTAATATTTTTAATTAGTTAATTAGTTTTTAATTTTGTTTAATTCATAAAAATATATTTAAAAGTCTAAAAAATATAATTCTTTTTTTTTAAAAAATTTCTTTTGTCATTTAGTACGTAGGAAAAATAAATTTGCTTTTGTATAGGTTAAACTTCGAGATTTTCTTTTTATTATTTCATTTTCTAGGAATATTTTAGTTTTAAATTTGAGAAAAGTCATAAAAAATAGTTAAATTAACTTTTTATTTCCAAAAAAAATATTTGATTAGTTTTTAAATAATACACTTAGGTTTAAAAATAAAAAAGGTTTGAATTTTGTCTTTTTCTTAGTTAGTTTTATTTTTAAGGTTTTTAATTAACTTTAATATTTAATAATAAATAATTTAAAAGTTTTCAAAATTTTTGGTTTGCGTAATTTTCTTAGTTAGACGTTTTAGAGTTTTTTAATGATTTTTAATTAATTTTTAGGTGAATTTTTTCGTTGGGTCGCGTTTTTACGTTCGTACGTATACGCGTTTCCGACCATTTTTAGCGTAATTCGTCTCCGTTTTCTTTTCTTTCTTTCTTTCCAAAAACGTAATCACTCGATTAAATACATCTATATATTTTGGCTAAACAACTACACCTCCTCGAGAACGAACCCGCATTTGTTCGGTTTCGCGTTTTTCCTAAAACGTGCAACTTAATACTTGCCCCCATTATACCTTGTTTTTCCTAAAACAAAGGTGTACAAAAACTCAACTATCAGACATAAAAAAACAATAGAGTTATATTCCTAAGATCACGTGTTGTCCGATATGTGACAATACTTAAAAAAACAAAAAATGTTGGTCGTTCTTTGACAACAAATAAAAATCACTGGATGCTATTGGAGCTTTGATTTGGTTCGTTTCTTGTTGTTTTTGATAAGCAAGGGGACCCCTTCACTCAGTTGAGTGTAGGGAGTCAAAATAAACACAAAAACACAAGCTTAAAACACAAAATCACATAAGGATGCATAATATTTCGTTTTTAGTTCGTTTTTCTCGGTATCGATTCGAGTTGATATAACAATTTTAAGCTTGACTTAATTGTTTTTGGTATTAAAAACTTGTTTGGAATCTAAGCTACTTGACACAAAGCAATCAAAAGGTAAAAATAGTATTTATCTACATATACGTACTAAACTAAAAACTATTAGCAAATACCGCAAATAATTGCTCAAAATGTAAAATGTAAAATTGTAAAATACACAATACACATTTATACTACAAATGTAAAATATAAAGCTAAATCTATTAAAAAAATATTTTTATTAAATCTAAATCTATCAAAACTAAATTCTTACAAAAGAGTAAATTTCAAAATCTACAAAATTGTTAAAGCACATATTATGAGATACGAATTTCGAAAATTAAAAAAAACGTAATACACAACTTACAAAATTTAGCCCAATAGCTAGATTGGCCCAACTAGCTAATTAACTGCTCCATTCTAACCATTCTAACTGAGAGGACTAAAAATGAAAATGATTTAACAGATTTCTCTAACCGAGGACCATAACTGACATGAGAGGTATCTAAGTGAAGGACTAAAATTGACTTTTTGACAAAACTTGAACCAAAATGACTCCTCCACATACAGATACTACGAATTTTTTTAAAGAAGCAGAAATAACACAGCCTATTACTCAATCTTAACACAATTCCTAAGAATCAAACTCAAATTGTATTTGTTCTACACTAATATTTTCAGAAAATGAAATTAGAGTGACCTGCACAAACGAAGCTAGTTAAACCTATTCCAAACATAAACTTAAACAGTAGAATGTAAAAAAATAGAAAGGGTAATCACATAACACTAGGAACTCGACTAATATCAGATAATGAACATGTACAAATACTCATATCTAACTAGTTTTCAAGTAAAATTTACACTAAAACTAACTCCCTAATCGAAGTAAGCTAGGAATGCAGAAAATATAAAACGTAAAACGAGCTTAACCGTGAGATTTTTTAAGCCTCCGTTGAGGAGAAGCGGAGCGCTGAGCTCGCTTAAAACCAAACACCCCTAATCTCTAACTACTAATCTGCTATTGTTGAATCGAAATCACAACTGAATCACGAAACGATCTTCTACTTTATCTTCAGCAAATCCAAACACCAAATGCATCTAATTTCTTCTAGGATTGAGCTGATATTAGAAACCTGCATAGAATGTAGACAAACAAAAACACTGCTATTGTGGATTAAGCTTCAAATCTGCTGAATATGAAACTTGACTGATAATCTGCTATCTAATCACTAGCGGATCCAAACACCTACGAAATTTATAACCTAACTAAACAGAAACTTGTGAATTCAAATCCTGCAAAAGATTTTAGAAGGAAACATAATATTTGTCTATGGCAGATTTAGCTATAAAGTGTAACTGAAAATGAAACCGAACTCACTAATCCTGTAGACTGATAACAAACGAGGAAACTGGATAAGATCTTAACTTTTTACTCTATTCAAGCAGTAACTAATCCTAATCCTAAATGAAATATTCTAACTTTGAAAACAACTAATATGATAACTCCTAACAGTATCCTCTAGAATTAACAAATCGGGACTCAAGAAGCGAACCAAAAACCTATTACTGAGATAAGCTGAAATAACCTCAATCTGAATCAATCACGAACTACAAACAAGCTTTTAAACTAAGCTGATAACAAACATACCGTACTGAACCTTGAGACTCGCAGTCTAATTTTAATCTCAAGCTTAAGTTTAAATCTACTTTAACTCGAATTCAAATGAACAGTCTTATCAACAAATTTAGCAACTAAAATTTCTAACCTATTGAACATCAACTCGAAACAGTAAACCAGTATTTATTTACGAGATTGAATTGAAGAAAAAGATTTTAACTAGTATTTCACAAGCAAAACTCACAAACTAGTAATGAAAAGGTGATTCAAGAATGAAAAAGTAAACTCAAGCTTTCATTAATGGTGGAAAATGAAACGGTTACAAACTACTTTAACTGAAAAAAACTGAATTCGTTACAAGATTAAAAATTGATTATCTATCTACTCCTAACTAACTATGTGTAACTAACACCTAAGCTAACCGATCTCAAATGAAGGTCTTCTCTTCTTTTTATAGCCGTCGAGAGGAGGAGTAGAGGTCTTGATGACGTGTTTCATCCAATCCCTTGATGACACGTGTAAAATACGAGGATAAAGTGACTTGTTCTTCATTCTTGATTTGGGGCTTTCTTCGTCTTCCTTCCTTGATCAAATTAATTAGTACCTTCTTGTAGAGGAGAAGGAGATGGGCATTTTTGTAGTTATAATCTTTGGTTGATTCTTCTTGTATCGTCCTTGAATCGAACTTGCAGGTCTAGGGTAGATAGAAAATGGAAGTCGTCTTTCTCTCTCTTCTTTAGGAAGAAGAGACGTGAATGTGTCTGTGTGTTTGTTTGACCGAGAATTGGTCAATGACCAAGTATAATAAACTTTTCCCATTGATTTCTCCTTTAGTCCTTTCTTTTTCATTTCTTTCCAAATGTATATAAAAGCTTTTAAGTAATTCCTTTTTCTTCCTTTGTTTTGTTAAAGTTACAAGTCTAGCCCTCCTTCTTGATAATATTGGCAAATAAAGTACTTAGAAGCTCTTTCGTCCTTTTCTTCGTCTTTTCATCAAATAAGTCCTTGAAAACACGTCTTTGCTAAAAATGTATCTTCTTACCTGAAAACACATGAAACGCAAACACACGCATAATTCTGATATTTTAAAGTTAAATATTATGTATTTGACAGTGTTTTGAGTGGTTTTTTGGATCATTATTGATGAGTGTTTTCACACTTATCAATCCACAATTGTAGTCACTGTATACAAGAAACAAGAACTGGGAACTTTGTTGGTCTGTTTGACCTAAATGATGAATTTCAAACCACCATATATTGTTCAAATTACCACCAAAGCACATATAAGCTATCAGCAATCCTAGATTACAACTTAAACTAACTGGTGAAAAGATTTTAGAGCATAAAACCAAGATTTAAGCCTAAATAAGTCCTACTGATTGTTTCTAGCCTATTTTAACCAAACTTTGAGCATACAAACTCGTTTTGACCCTTAACAAAGATAAACAACCTACTGGTATGACCTACCACAACCTAGTAAAGTGTGTTCAAGCTAGTTTTAACCTATGTCTTGTCACCTACTTAGCTTAAACACCTAGACCCAAACACCCATTTTTGAAAAGATATAAAGAATTAACAAAGCAGATTCAAGCAACTAACTTCCAAAATGATTTCTACTTAATCTAACATGCAATAAAACATAAGCAAGCATAAATCAAACTCTTAAACAGTCATACAAGAAGATACTCAACGAATCACATGAACATGGCAAAAAAAATCAACAAAAAGTGCATATAAAGGGTTCAAGCCAACCTCAGGTGATGCCTTCTTTAAATAGACACTTGAGGGTTTTTTGTGAGCTGATGTGGACTATAGAGAGTCCCTGTTGGTAGGTCTATAATAGACACAGGGATGACATATATCTTCTTAAAGAAAAATGAATGGAAAATGGTGATTTCACCCCTGCACAAACACAACAAACCAAGGAAACAAAACAAGCTTGAATAAGCTGAAACCAAAAGCTTGTCAGGATTTTTGGTCAGAGCTTATTCAAACAGTTAATGGTCAAATAAACAAATAAACAGATTTTTGAAAATCTTTGGAACCAATACTTAAAATCAAACCTTTGAAAATGTGACACCCAAACAAAATCACAAACATGATTTTGAATCCAAACTGAAAGTTCCACTTCCACTTCCCTTTCACCTTAGATTAAAAATTCGTGGATAAAAAATATGTTCTTGCCAAACTTTTGAACCAAATCCCTTTTTTAATAAACCTTAAACTAATTTGCAAATAAATTTTAATTTAAACTAAGAAAACAGATAAACTTGGAACTCAGTATTTTGCACAATTTTTAAAATTTCATTTTCATTAATCAATTAAAATTTTACAAAAAAACTGGAACAAGAAAAAATAGAGACACAACCCGTCTCTATTTATACAACAACATAGAAGGTCCTAGAAACAATGAAAGTGTAAATCCTAATTTGTATGAAATCTCAAACAGGCCCTTGGTCTTCTAGGTTTGAAAATCAGTCAATAGTGGTCATGTGATGTCCAGCTGTTAACTTTGATCAAAACCGTTTATCTTAGCCTTTGTGAGCAAGTTTGGTGTGACAGTCATTGATTTACTGTTGATATTCGAATATGGCTACAGATGCGAAGGCAGGGGAACCATGGTGTGGGGTCGTGGATGAGTGTGAAGGGTTTTAGGTGAGTGGGTTTAGATAAGGGGACAGTAAATTAGTGATCTGGAGTGATTTAGGAAAAACCCTTTGTTTTGAATGAAGACGAGATTAGGGTTTATAGGGACTGGATTAGGGGTGTTTAGGAGATGATGATAAATAGTGGTTGTTTATATAAAACTCGTTTAAACGAGTTAAGTATATTAATTTGGTTTTGGTGAGTGGAGAGGTGATGTGGCGTTGAGGTGGAGTGTGATTGGAGTAATGGGAAATAGTGGGTGACGTGGAGGCGTGTGGTTGGATGATGTAGGTTTCATTGTCTGCCATAAACAGCCCCTCATGTCCCATTGTGTTGCTACTTAATAGTTTGTTTTTAGTATCGTTTTGTCTCAGTATCCAATCGAATTAATATAACAATCTCAAGTTTGACTTTATTGTTTTTGGTTATAAATGCTTGTTTGGTTTCTAAGCTACTTGGCACAAATCATTAAAAAAGGTAAATATAGCTAAAATACTACGTATACGTACTAACTAAAAACACATTGCAACTACAACAATTAAATGCACGAAATATTAAAAAAACGTAAAATACAAATTCAAACTTCAAAGTAAAATTACAAAAATCAGATTTTAATAAAAGTAAATCATAAAAAAATGTAAAATGCCAACTTATATTACACTATAACTGGGCCTAATATACTGGGTCTCTCAACAATTAACCAAAATGAGATTTTCAGATAGCTGGGCCTACTCGTTATGTTGAAAACTAACAAATATAACACTATAATTGGGCCTAATATACTGGGTCCATCTACAATTAAACATAACAAATTTTTAACTGAAATCAACAAAGTCTAAATGAACAAAATCTAATTTTACCAAATTGCAACTATCTTTACTGACTTAAACTCTAATTTTACTCTATCTACTTTACTTAACCTCTAACAGATTTTTATAAGATGCTTAATTAAAAAAAACTCTAAATTGTAATCATCAAGGACTTATCAAACCACAGGCAGTAAATAACAGTTCTAAAAAACTTAATATCTAAAAATTCAACAAGAACATTAACGCAAGAATTGTCGCAAACATTCCTATTCAAACAGAATGCAAATGTATAAAGCTAAGGCAAGAATCAAAGAACTGAATTCAAAAAGATATCGAATAGCATATAACAAAGGCATTTAATCAGGTTGCAAGCACGATAACACTACCATTATTCTACTAACATTATTACACTACGAATGCAGAAAAACAAAATACGCGCTTGACCATTAACTTCCAGACCTGCCCTTTGATGGTGATTCTATGCTATCTGCTGAACTCGACTGGAAAAACAATAGAAATCGGCAAATTAACAAAGGACTTGGTCAGCTATCGAACATTCAGCAACGTGCTGAACACAATGGCCAACAAGCTGCTCCTAGCTTCTATTCTTCAATAGCCTTAATCTTATATCAAAATCAGCACATCCGAACTCAACTTTATGAACTCCATCCTGCATAAACTTTAACAAATCCAAATCTTTCGATTCTAATAACAGAAAATTAGCTCTAAACTATTATGATGAGAAATATAATAGCAAAACTTAATCAAAAGCTCTTCACAAGCTCCAAAAGCCTATGAACGTCTCTTTTGCTCAAATCCTTGTAAAATCTAATTAAGAAAAGAAAAGCATGCAATAGTTTCATCAATGGTGAAATTGGTTACCTAATCCTTATCAAAGCAGTGAGCAATAGCTCGTATTAACTAGATTTAACAACTCTCGACCCTGCGTGAGCAGTACTCTAACTATCATTCATTTAATATTTTGAAATCTCATAAGCAAGAAAAAGCAAGATCAGTAACATTAGTAGAATTGAAGCTGAGATTAAAAGAGAGATTTAATAGGATAACAAAAAGCTTGAAGATGAATAGAACTTTCATTAATGGAAGAACTCAAAGAATTTGTTACAACTATATTAACCGAAAACAAGAATGTTATAACAGAATAACCGAAATAGTTTCAATAGACTAACTATCTACTTTTAGAAACTACTCTACTGTGTGTAAAATTATTCCTAGCTAACTGATACAAAGCTTTTTACCTAGTATAAAAATTAAATTCGTTCTCGTGTTCTAATCGAATTGATCTAGGTTCTGTGTGTGACTCTATTTTTCTTTGGTGAAACAAATATTTTTGGTTTGTTTTTAAATTTAAATGTGCAAAGACTTAAAAGTAAATGTCGTTAAAGTAAAGTGGCGTTAAATTAAAAGGCGTTAAAATAAATCTAAATCTAATTAAACGAAAGGTGCGATATTTAAAAACGTGACGAAAAATAAAATAATTAGATCAAAAGAATTAAAAGCGTGACAGAAATTAAAATTAGACAAAGTATAAAAACATAAACTAAAAATTAAACAAGACAAAACATGGAAAATAACCCCCAATCGGAATATATTCCGATCAAACTATGATCGGAATACACAACCCTCCAATCGGAATGTGAGCCTACCTCCAAATCGGAATATCGAAAAACCCTCGATCGGAATAACTGTCACTTACACACGATCGGAATGTGCTTGATACCCTTGATCGGAATAACTTACCTTTGATCGGAATGTCGAGAAGACTCTGGTCGGAATGCTGATCGGAACTACAATCAGAATGTGTCACTCACTCTGATCGGAATAACCAAAACAAACACCTCAATCGGAATAAGGGAAGGAGCACCAAATCGGAATATGGGATAAACCACCAATAGGAATACTCAAAACCCCTACTGATCGGAATATCAAAGTCCATAGATTGGAATGTTATAAACCCTTTTCCGACCAAGCCAAGGAGCTCTGGTCGGAATGTATATCCCTTTTCCGATTTACCAGATCGGAAAATGGAGGAAAAAGTACAAAATAAGCTAAACAAATAAGCTATGATTCTAATAAGCACAAGTCTAATTTTCTATGGTAAACCGTATGAAAATAAGCTACTAAACTGAAATTTAAGAACTTTTAAGACACGAAAAGGATAAGCTTTACGAAAAACAAACTTTTATATAAAAATAACTTTTATAAAAACTATATAAACTTGAAAATAAACAAAATAAGCTATGAAAATAAATGATTTAAAACAATCAAAAGCATAAAAATGTAATCTTTAAACAAATAAACAAAACAAAAAGCATATGGATCAAAGATTAAAGAAAGGTAGAATGAGATCAACAAGATAAAGTAAAGGTGCGAGAATTAAAAGAAACACTTACTTGAAATTAAAGATATTAAAGGTGCAAGACAAGTATTTAAATTGACATGAAAGGTAAAGGTGCAAGTAAATAAAGGTGGAAGAGCTAACTTGTCAAGTTAGCCAACAAAAACTAGTGAAATGAATAAGAGGGGTATTTATAGGAGATTAGGGGAGTGGTTAGAGGAAGCTTCCTCCCCTCCTTCCTTTCTTCTTAATTGCACCATTAAGTCCTTTCTTCTTAATCTCTTTGTTAATCTTGGACTTTGATGACTTTTGGCTCGGGATTTATTTGGACTCGTCTTTTAATTCTTCGATAAATAAGACTTGAGTTCCTCGGCTTTTGATAAACTTCCTTCTTTTGACTTTTTCTTCGATAAATCTTCAGAATTGGTCTTGGACTTCCGTTCTTTTTGCACTCTTGACTTCTTGACTTCGTCTTTCATCTTTTTCTTCAATAAAAGTCCGTAAATGCCCGTGAATATCCGTGTTTTCTCCACTTTTCACCTTTTCGTCTTAAATCACAACAAAAACACAAACCACTCATAATTCCGACATAAAAGACATAAAATACACGTTTTGGTCCGGTTGTTATTGTAATTAAGTGGTAGAAAAGATGGGTGTTTTCACACCTATCAAATCCCCTACACTTGACCATTGCAATGTCCTCATGCAATGCATTAGTTGTAAAGCACGTTTACATTTTTCATCATAATCAATCCACGTTGGCCTTTATTAAGAGATAGAAAATTATAAACATTAAAATAAAGAAATCAAAAGCATACCTTGGGTTTTGGAAATGTCATGATTAATCATCATCCTCAAGTTTTCACTTTCTCCAAACCAAGCTTAAAAACGAGATCATTGTTATTATAAGTTAGTATACTAACACGAACTCATGTGTGCCAATTATTCACTTAGACTCCCTTATTCCTAGGGGTATCTCTTATATTTTATTGTTGTCTTGAATGATCACGAGGATGCATTGTTTGACTTATTTCGATAGTTATTTAGTCCGAAAATAAAGTGAACGATTTAATCAATAGTTAGCTAAAGGACAAAATCTTTTAAAACTGCTTCTCGGGTCCTCATAAAGTTCATATCTTGGCATAACTCGCTTCGCAATTTGAGACCTTTCTCGGACCGATATTTGGCAGCGACTTCATACTTCAAATCTTGAGAGACGTTCATGAAATTATGGTCTTCTCTTCATAATGGAATTTCTTCACTTGAAGTTTTTGAGAGATTCATACTTGGACCACGACTTCTTCATTTTTCTCCAATCTTTATTTTGGATTTTGATATACAACGATCCGCCTCCTTTTATGACTTGGATCTATTTATCCTCATACCTTGTTATGGTCTTTTCGGATACACTTCTCCATGACTTTTGGGGAGTTTTTGCTTTTCGTCGTGTGTCTCGATCCTTCATATTGATTTTCGATAAATGATTCTTCACATCACTTTGGATCTTTAGCAACAAAATATAGCCCTCATGCCTTGTTAGGGCCTTTTCGGACTCGCCAATCTTTGCATCCCGCTTCAATAAGTTATGCCTTGGCTATGAACTCTAATCCATACCGAGCAACTTTTAAACGATCTTGGGCTAGAAGCTAAGTAACTTTTCAAATCGTACAACCTTATTTATTAGCAGATAAATTTATTAGCAAGCGATGGGAGAATAGGCTTATAATTAACTCACATAAATTCCCGAAAGAATACCGGACTTATAATTGGCTCTATCATCTCTCGTTCTCCACAGTTTAAAATCTCAAGGAATGAGACTCGTGGATGCTTAGCCTATTAAACCAAAGTTTTGGGTTTTCGAGTCGCCTATAGGATCTTGCAAATTCTTAGACTTTTTCTAGTTTAGAAATCGCATTTTAAAGTTCCCTTGATAAACGACTCTCTAGGATCAATTATAGGAACTTGCGAAAAGTTCTTGTTCTTAACCCGTGAGAGTTAAGACTTTCGTGTTTTATAGCTCCCTATATAAAAGCCTAGCAAAACTCGACTTAAACACGTTAAGGATACTAGCTAGAGTAACTTAGATAAGTAAACTCGGGTTGAGTCAAAAGATTCACGACGTTTGAAAATTAAAACCACTTATTTAAAGATTTATTCTAGCAAAGGAAAGAAAATAATTATGCAAAGGGCAAAACTAATAGGCCAAAATAGATCAAAAATTTTGAAAAATGTCGAAAAATTGATTTTCCGGTTAAAATGAGGACAAATACAAGGAAAAGGCCACTTAACTTCGATAGAAGCCCCCCTACACTTAAGATAAACATTGTCCTCAATGTTTAAGCATGTGGGAGTAAACTCCCCTACACTTAGGACATTGTGCACGTTGTTTAAATCTCGCTAAGGAAGAGACAACTAAAGAGATTCCTATTTTAATATTGAGAAAATATAAAATAGTGAATCGAAAAGAGTTTAGGATAGAACCGGGATAATGGAATACGGAATCACGGGTCGCCAAGAAGCATCAAGAGTAGATCATTGAAGCTCGAATCCCTGATTAAGAAGTGAGGAGAGGAAAGCAAACCAACGCGTCTCCCCTACACTTATGATAAAGAAAGCTAAAAGATAGATGCATGGGTTGCCTCCCAAGAAGCGCTTGGTTTTTTGATTACTGAGTCGTGAGCCTGACTCGACCTTGATCATCAACGGAAGAAGCATGAAACATATCCACCAGGATCAAAGACATAGTTTTCGTCCATCAAATAACACAAGCTTAAGGAGAACAAGGCAAGCCAAAGAAGAGTAGGCAAGGTTCCCTTAAGCAGTGATGGAGCACGGTGGAAGCAAGGTTGAAGTGGTGCAAGCAGATTTCCATAAGTTCCAAAGATATTTCCTTTTATTTCATCAGGTGGATACTGAGATGGCTGCAGAATATCAATACCGGGGTCGAACACCTTTTCCTTTAGGGGAAAATAGCACTCAGGCTCAGCAGAGTGTGAAGAAGATCCGTGAAGAAGCACAACCTCGTCCTCAGAAGGGGGACAAAGAGGTGTTAACTCATACGTGCTGCGGATATTGGTGTCGACCGGTTTCTTCTCCTTTGAAAGAATATGCTTCAAATCCAAAGTAGGATCAAGACGATAATCTTCAAAGTCATAAGGAGGAGCATCACTCTCATGAGGGAAGTAAGTGTTGAGAAACTTAGAGAAGTCTTCCTCAAATGAATAATTGTCCAAAGTAGGATCGAGTGATGGCGGAGGATCTTCATCGTGTGAAGAATCGCTCGAAAGAGTATCAGCCTCATCGAAATCATCATAAGTAGGCATGTCCGGATACTCAGAAGTAAGGTCATCATAATCATCCGAGTCTGAGCTAGAATCATCATCATAAGCATCAAAGACCGGTGGAGAATCATAAATGGGGGAAGGTTCCAAATTGGGGCGAGAATCATCCACATCATCATGAAAAAGTGGATTATCATCACAAGAATCGAATAGAGGATTGTTGTAAACGACAAAGTCATCGAGCACATTTATCATATTCACTGATTCTCTGCCTCCAAAGGATTTGCCTGTAAGCTTTCCTATTTTGAAAACTTGTGAATCATCCCCGACTCTTAAGATTAACTCACCTTCAGCAACATCCACTAAAGCTCGTCTGGTTCTCAAGAATGGCCGACCAAGTATTAAAGGAATACGAGGGTCCATTTCATAATCAACAACCACAAAGTCAACCGGAAAATTAAATGTGCCAACTTTAATAAACACGTCTTCGGCTATACCAACGGGGTAAGTGAGAGTGCGATTTGCAAGTTCAAGAGTCATCTTTGTTGGAGTGAGGTCGGGCAATGATAGTGTTTTCCAAACACTTAATGGCATCAAATTAATACTAGCCCCGAGATCAGCAAGGGCAGTAAATTCTTCAGTTTTGTTGAAACCGCAAGGCAACACAAAACGACCGGGATCTCCAAGCTTTTCCGGAAGTTCTTTAAGAATTACTGCAGAGCAGTTTTCATTTAAGCGTGTGTTGGCGAGTTCAATCAGCTTCTCCTTCTTGTTAAGCAATTCCTTAAATGCTTTAACAAATTTGGGCATGTGGACAAGTGCTTCAAGAAAGCTAATGTTAAAGTTCATCTGAGAAATCATCTTCACATAGCGTGTCACTTCGGAGTCCTCCTTGGTTAGCATTTTGGTCTTGCCTAAACGAGAAGGATAAGGGATATTGGGTTTGGGTGGTGAAGGTGAAGGTGTAGTAGGTAAAGGTTGAGATGTTGAAGGGTCCTTCCGGGAAACATCGTCATGATGAGGCGGAGACGGTAATGGTGTACTAATACTAGGTGTAGGAGGAGTAGGGATAAATGGTGGTAGAGGAGGTGTAGATGATGGGGGTGGGATTGGTGGATCGACAATGGTAATTCCACTACGAGTAGTAATAGCACTCACATTGGCTCGCGGATTAGTGACGGTGTTTGAAGGTAGAGAACTCGAAGTAGAAGGTTGAGCAGGGGGCAAGAAACTAGCCAGCATATTCTTTATATCATTCGTTTGAGTGCTGATGGAGGATTGAAGATTATCTCGAAGTTCGGATCTAATCTCATTTCCTTGCTTGGTAATATCTCTTTTCAGATTGATAATTTGGCTCTGCAGGTTCTTGATTTGCTCACCGTGGGTTCTCATGATGGTGTCAACATCGGGGTTAATGGGTGGGAGTTGTTGAGCGGGTGGGTGATAAGGATTAGAAGCTCTTGGTGGGATTTGGTTGCTTCTAGTGTAGTTGTTGGCGGAGTTTTGGTTTTGAGGTGAAAAACCGGGTGAAAGGTAGTTGTTGGATCGGTAACTCAGCAGATTTCTATCCCCTTGAGGTCGGGCTTGGTAATTTTCTGGTGAATAATTACCATAAGCTGCATACACATTTTCCTGATTTCCTTGTGTCGAAGGACAAGCGGTGTATGAGTGAAGACCGCCGCATGTTTCACAAAGAGTAGCAACAGCTTTAACTTGTTGTTGTTGTTGGTTTGAAGCCAAGAGTTGCATACTTCTGCTCATTTCAGTCAGCACACGGGTGAGTTCGGTCATATCAGGGTTTGCTGAAGTGGAGGAAACATCGACTCTCGGATTGTTCCTTGAATAAGCAGAGGAATCCCAGTTTTTGTGGTGAGTAGTCATGTTCTCAATAAGCTCTCTACACTCCTCGGGTCTCCTTTTCATGAATGTGCCACCGGCGGCTGCATTAATCGTATCCCGATCACGAAAAGTCAAACCGTTTTAGAAAGTATCTATTAAGGTCACAGGGAGCATGTTGTGGTTTGGACATCTATCGATCAAGACATTATATCTCTCCCAAGCATCAAAAAGAGATTCATCGGGATCTTGCATGAACCCGCTGATTTGATTGCGAAGGCTCGTAACCATGGATGGTGGAAAGTAGCGCGACAAAAAGCGTTGAGTCATGTCATCCCAAGTGTGAATAGAATTCTTCGGGAGACGATCAAACCATTTCTCGGCATGATGTAATAAAGTATGTGGAAAGAGTTGTAGGCGAATTTCATCCATTGTGGCACCAGCCAACTTCATGCTTTGGGTGATTGTAATGAACTTGTCGAGGTGTTTGTTGGCATCATCATCAGGCATTCCTCTAAATGGATTTGTTTGCACTTGCTGAATCATGTGGTGCTTCAACGAAAACTCAGGAGCGTTGATTTGCATCGGCGCAATCGGTCCTCCTCGTCCAAACATGGTAGGTTGACAAAGCTCCTCCATCGTCCGAAGATCGGGCTGTGGAAGAACATTGTTGTTATTATTGAGGTGCGGTGGATTATTGTTGTTAACACCTGACATAGCTAAACCTTCTTGAGTCTCGGGCTCTTGATAATTGGAAGATCTAGTACGCATACACCTGAAATTGCAAAAGAAAAAGAAACCAAACACAAAGACAATATATATACACAATAAAATCTTTTTGGATTTTTGAAATTTTTAATTTTTATGGATTTTTAGCAATTTTTAATTTTTATGATTTTTTGAATTTTTTTATGCAAGAAAAATAACGCTCACAAGTGAACGGATCCCAAAAAGCAATGAGTCTCTCACAGAAAACCGTTAATCTTTACGAAAAGAGCCGGCAGCGGCGCCATTTGATACAAAGCTTTTTACCTAGTATAAAAATTAAATTCGTTCTCGTGTTCTAATCGAATTGATCTAGGTTCTATGTGTGACTCTATTGTTCTTTGGTGAAACAAATATTTTTGGTTTGTTTTTAAATTTAAATGTGCAAAGACTTAAAAGTAAATGTCGTTAAAGTAAAGTGGCGTTAAATTAAAAGGCGTTAAAATAAATCTAAATCTAATTAAATGAAAGGTGCGATATTTAAAAACGTGACGAAAAATAAAATAATTAGATGACAAGAATTAAAAGCGTGACAAAAATTAAAATTAGACAAAGTATAAAAACATAAACTAAAAATTAGACAAGACAAAACATGGAAAATAACCCCCAGTCGGAATATATTTCGATCAAACTATGATCGGAATACACAACCCTCCAATCGGAATGTGAGCCTACCTCCAAATCGGAATATCGAAATACCCTCGATCGGAATAACTGTCACTTACACACGATCGGAATGTGCTTGATACCCTTGATCGGAATAGCTTACCTTTGATCGGAATGTCGAGAAGACTCTGGTAGGAATGCTGATCGGAACTACAGTCGGAATGTGTCACTCACTCTGATCGGAATAACCAAAACAAACACCTCAATCGGAATAAGGGAAGGAGCACCAGATCGGAATATGGGATAAACCACCAATCGGAATACTCAAAACCCCTACTGATCGGAATATCAAAGTCCTCAGATTGGAATGTTATAAACCCTTTTCTGACCAAGCCAAGGAGCTCTGGTCGTAATGTATATCCCTTTTCCGATTTACCAGATCGGAAAATGGAGGAAAAAGTACAAAATAAGCTAAACAAATAAGCTATGATTCTAATAAGCACAAGTCTAATTTTCTAAGGTAAATCGTATGAAAATAAGCTACTAAACTGAAATTTAACAACTTTTAAGACACGAAAAGGATAAGCTTTACGAAAAACAAACTTTTATATAAAAATAACTTTTATAAAAACTATATAAACTTGAAAATAAACAAAATAAGGTATGAAAATAAATGATTTAAAACAATCAAAAGCATAAAAATGTAATCTTTAAACAAATAAACAAGACAAAAAGCATACGGATCAAAGATTAAAGAAAGGTAGAATGAGATCAACAAGATAAAGTAAAGGTGCGAGAATTAAAAGAAACACTTACTTGAAATTAAAGATATTAAAGGTGCAAGACAAGTATTTAAATTGACATGAAAGGTAAAGGTGCAAGTAAATAAAGGTGGAAGAGCTAATTTGTCAAGTTAGCCAACAAAAACTAGTGAAATGAATAAGAGGGGTATTTATAGGAGATTAGGGGAGTGGTTAGAGGAAGCTTCCTCCCCTCCTTCCTTTCTTCTTAATTGCGCCATTAAGTCCTTCCTTCTTAATCTCTTTGTTAATCTTGGACTTTGATGACTTTTGGCTCGGGATTTCTTTGGACTCGTCTTTTAATTCTTCGATAAATAAGACTTGAGTTCCTCGGCTTTTGATAAACTTCCGTCTTTTGACTTTTTCTTCGATAAATCTTCAGAATTGGTCTTGGACTTCCGTTCTTTTTGCACTCTTGACTTCTTGACTTCGTCTTTCATCTTTTTCTTCAATAAAAATCCGTAAATGCCCGTGAATATCCGTGTTTTCTCCACTTTTCACCTTTTCGTCCTAAATCACAACAAAAACACAAACCACGCATAATTCTGACATAAAAGACATAAAATACACGTTTTGGTCCGGTTATTATTGTAATTAAGTGGTAGAAAAGATGGGTGTTTTCACACCTATCACTAACCGCTTCAAATGTGTTGATACAAAAGTTGGGTGATCCCTCCTAGACCCGAATTAGGCTTAATTCGGGTTGGCTGGACTCCGGCTCTTGCACCAAGTGAATTGTATGGTTGGGATCCTGCACACTAAACAACACACGTTAGGCTTACCGTGAGAGTGTTTCCCACGATTTGACTCCGGCATGAGAGTAAGTAATCGGTTAGGGTTTATAGGAATCGGATGAGTTGAGAGTGTATAGAACGTAATACCTTTGTGGAACCCTTGGGGGTTCCTCATATAGGCAGACAAACCCTAATGGGCTGTCACTGATGCTTTGGCCCCAAGGAAAGGATAAGTACCAGAAATAGATTGATTGTTATCTTCTAATTATGGTGAATGAATATCCTCTTCTTTGGGGTAAATCCTATTCATAGACAGAATATGATTCTGTCTAACCCTGTACCGGTCATGCCGGGCCGTGGGCCGCACACGTGTGTGCGGTTACTGTTCACCTAAGCCCATAAGCTTAAATAACATTACTCCAACCCATTTGCGATGGGACGAATACGGGTAGTACCCGTGGGCCGGGTTCATGACCCGGCTGGGGACTATACGTCATCATGTCCCCCCAGTCTAGTTGTTACAGCCGTAGGCGTAACCTCTAGACTATCAAGATGCTCTCCGGACATACCAAGAAAGATCTAGGGGATGATAAAAATTTAAGATTTTGTTGTGGCCGCAAGTGGATGCCTGTCTTAGGAACGTTATTCCAATAGTACCTCAGCCACACGTAACGGCCGAGACAAATTAAATGTAGCATTGAATATGATCTTACGTAAGACCGCATATCCCGACACAAGAATGAATGCATTAATGGTAGTCAACTGGTCAGTCGCACTTCTGCAAAAGTACACAATTAATTCCCACCATTGAGCCACGTAAAACTGCTAAGAAGTGACCCGTGGGTCCCTTATGACGTTTCAGAAGTGTCAGAAATCCCATCCGTTGGATAGGCGTAGTGGCCTACACGTGTCAAACATCCACGTTACCTCGGAAATCGAGGAAACCCTATATAAGAGTTGGTGTGTGCGATTGTTACACACACAGTTCACACTCTTTCCGCCATTGTAATTTCCAAGCTCCTTCCTTCAAACTTTTGCCTTCTATTCCACGGATTTCCTCCGCCGCAGGTTAGATCATCACACCTTACAAACCCTTTTTATAAAACATGGTAAAGGACAACCCTCTTATCACGGATGTCCTGAATGTGATGTCTGCGGAAAATACATAGACTTTTTGTCTAAGTATTATATTCCCGAAAGCGTACACCCAACCTATCCAGGTGAAGGTGAGGCAATTACGGATGCGCCAAGGGGAAAGATAGGCGTGTACATGCGCCTATCTGATTCGGCCAACTACCGTATCCCCCTATCTAAGTTCCTGGTAGATCTGGTTTTATACTATGATTTCCACATAACCCAGCTTCACTGCATAGGGGCGTGTAAAATCAATCAATTTGAGATTACATGCCATACATGCGGTGTAACTCCGACCATGAACCTATTTAGGGCCTTTTACTCCCCCAACTAGTGAATGGGTGGCTATCGTTTAAAAAACGATCCGGGAACGCCCCCATGACGTATAGGAAGCCTTTAGACTCCCTTAAGAACTGGTGCGACCATTACTTTTTTGTTGATGAGAAAGTATTCCCCACTCCTTTCGTCCTTAAAACCAAAGTACCCAAAGATTCTCCGCCCAAATCCAAAGACTATAGCAGCAAAGACTTGAAAATACTAGATACCCACCGCACAGAATTCCATAGGGGGTTGCCGGAACATTTTCTGTGCTTAGTAGGATTAAGCCACTGTTATTATGAGAGGGAGAACTTATATCCGTGCTTTCTGACGGATCGTGGACAGGGTAGGTTTACTTATACTTTGTAGATGTGATAAATGTCATTTGCATTTTAGGACCTTACTGACCCGTGTAATTGTAAATGTCCGCAGAGATGAACCTACACGGACTATTGCGTCAGGGCGACCCAATGAAAGTGCCTGAAGGATTTCGCCCGTTTAAGGAGAATGAACTCCCCTTCTTGATGCGACCACAGACCGAACCATTCCACTTGAAGAAACTTCCGAGAAAAGATCGGATGAAGAGGAGCCTATTATCGAGAAATCCCCTCTAGATTTCCATAATGAAGATGGTGGAGAGTTGCTGTTGGGGGGCGCCGTGCCGCACCAGGAAGATGCAGAAGAAGAGGATTTCCTCAACCTTGAGGATGAAGACATCACTCAAGCCACTGGGTCCCCCAAGCCCATATCGAGAAAGAGAAAGACCACCAGGAGGGTGGCAAAGACACTAGGGGATATGGCGGGGGCCTCGAATGCTCCCCCAAAGAAACTAAGGAAAGACCATATCCAGTACCAGGAGGGAAGTGGTACTGCGACGGCCCAGGCCAATCCCACATCGTACATAGATGAACAAGTCTGGCGAGATACCCCCGTGAGTGTCGTAGCTCCTACCGCCCCGGAACCTGTAACTGGTACCACGTAAGCACCTTCTCGTCTTTTATTCTTTCCTTATCTTGTTGTTTTTCTTTTAAGGATAGAATGCCTAAACAAAATTAAATTTGTCAATAACAGGGCGGATCCGTCGACCGTAGCCCAAGAAGGAGAGGTAGAAAGGGACCCTTCCCCCACGACATCAAACAGACCTCCATCCCCTCCTGTAACACATGCCGAGGAGCCACTTCGTGAAGGACCGGAGAACAGCCTGCGCCTAGCATGGAATCTCTCCAGTTCAACAAGGTTGGAGGCGGAGTCTGAGTGTACGGAATTTATCGAGCATATCACTCCTCCGACCCTTGCTCAAGACTTGGACGAGCTAGACCATGAGTCCTTGCTGGAGCAGTTTGATGTGTCATCCGCACATCAAGTGACAGTGGGTGCCGCCTTAAGACGCCGTCTGATCAAGGCCTTGGCGAATGTGAAGCGTGCGGACAAAAGGATAGCCCGTCCTGAAGCACTAGTTGTGAAGCACGAGAAGACCATCACGACCCTACAAACGGCGTTGGTTACAGCCGAGTCCACCGTGAAGGAGCAGGCCCATCACGCCAACACTCGGGAAAAACGCATCACCGAGCTTGAGGCCCTTGTAGCCGCATCTAACGAGAAGGTATGCGTTCAACATGAATGTTCTTTTTTTTGCACAAGAAAAAACCATATTATCCTTGTGATAACTCTAAGTTCCATATGCAGGTGTCCGCGGCCAAAGCCTCCACCAAAGTTGTAACCGTACAAGCATTCAACATCGCACAGGAGCGCGACGCGCTGAAGGATGAGCTAACACAAGTGCGGGCTAATTTGGACGAGAAAGCTGCAACAGCTGAGGAGGAGCTAAGCAAGATGGCCACGGATTGTGCTGAAAGGATGTGTCCTCCTTTGCTATTGGCCATAGCTGGGCGCAGGTGGATGATTGGTCAGGGAATGCGCCTTGCCGTAAGCAAGGTTATGGAAGCTCCGTACCTGCTGCAGGCATTCGCAGGGGTCGTTTTGGATGGGATTGACCGTGGTAGGCACGAGGGCTTGGTCCAGGCTGCGGAATTGATAGGTAAGAACGAAGATATTACTCAGAACGCCTACCACAACCCTTCAGCTGCGGAAAAGATGACCGCGTCAATGGATGCACTTGCTGAAATCCAACACCCTCTTTTAGACGAGCTGGAGGCGCTGAAGGATGCTTCTAACAAGGTATTAATGTCCAAGCTTACTGCGGATCCCATCCAACTGACCTTGCCTACCTATGACTCCGTGTCAAAGGTAATGAAAGGTGAAAAACTGCTTGCTGAGGCATTGGATGCGACTGCGATCAAGGCGCAGGATGGGAAGAATGCTCGCGGGGAGGCCCTCCGCGCCATGATTGAAGAAGGGAAGAAGCATATAGGGGAGTTCCTACCTCCGTTGTAATTTATCTTGTAAACATTTGTTTCTTTTATTCGTCCGTGCATGTACACGGCTAAGACTGATGTGTGAAATAACTGTCCTATGTATGTAAGTCCGTGATAACCATGGTCATTTTGTTATGATTTTGAAACTTGTTTATTTTTATTTTGTTGGATATCGTATACCGATACTGCATGACATGTCACGTCTTACTCAAAAAGAAATACACTCAAGTCTATAATTTACTAGACATGCGACGTGCTTCTTTACTATGCAATGCACTGCGTGAGTACGGCATACGGAAACTTATCACAACGTCTTGTGAGTAAGGTGTCTAGTAAGGATACATGATCCGTGTCGCTAGGGTTGCATCCCTCTTATGCGACAAGTTGAATTAGTAGGTTCACTTAATCCTCTTACCCCACCTGGAGGCGTATAGTACATGTACGGTGATTGAATGAATGCATATGAATGAGACATGGCATATTATAATAATAACTAAAATTCATATGACTATAATAGAATCTAAAGAACAACCAAACAATTTGCACGGAAAACTAGCCGTGGAGCTAGCTAGGCACCACAACATTTTATTAGAACGTTTACATTTTTTGTTTTGACAAGAATGGGAAACCCTAAAAAAAACAAAAAGGTCCTATAAAATCATAAGAAACAAAACAAAGAGAACACATGGATCTTCATTAAAGCCAAATATAGCGAAGTGTCCATGCGGAAGCCGTAGCTTTTAAAGATAACACCTTTTGAGATTGGAGATATTCCACGTGCGTTCCAGATCGCGACCCTCCATGTCACGTAACTTGTACGCGCCCCGTCCTAAGGCCTCCGTGACCTCGTTTGGTCCTTCCCACTTAGGGCCTAGTTTTCCTGTATTCTCCGCTCGACTTGCTTCGTTAGCGCGGTAGACATAATCTCCCGGTCGAAAAGAAACACCTTTAACCTTGACGTCATAATAAGCCTTCATTTTAGCCTTGGACTTGGCCTCATTGATAGCCGCTATCTCCCTTTTTTCCTCCAACAAATCCAGATTGATCCGGAGTTGCTCGTCGTTCGTGACGACATTAACCTCCGCCGTGCGGATGGTATGCATTCCTATTTCTGCTGGTATAACAGCTTCAGTGTCGTAGGCCAATGCGAATGGAGTTTCCCCGTTGGCTGTTTCGATCATAGTTCTATGCGCCCATAGAACATGTGGTAGTTCGTCCACCCATTTGGCACTTCTCTCCTCCAAGCGTGCCTTGATGCCGTTTACCAAGCTTCTATTTGCTCGTTCCACAAGGCCATTTGTCTGCGGGTGCTTAACAGACGCGAAGCACCGTTTGATATTCAATGCTGCGCACCAGTCCTTGAATGGATTATCCGCGAACTGTTTCCCGTGGTCCGAGATGATTTCTCCTGGTAAGCCAAAACGGCACACTATGTTCTCCCAAACAAACTTTTTAACTTGTCTGCATGTGATGGATTTGACTGCCTTGGCCTCTATCCATCGTGTAAA
Source organism: Glebionis coronaria (assembly GCA_025667525.1). Taxonomy (NCBI): domain Eukaryota; kingdom Viridiplantae; phylum Streptophyta; class Magnoliopsida; order Asterales; family Asteraceae; genus Glebionis; species Glebionis coronaria. The sequence continues at coordinate 385,154,986 of CM046874.1, forward strand.
GTAGTCCATTGCGACAATCAAGAACTTAGCTCCCCCCGCAGCTACAGGAAATGGTCATGCGATGTCGATCCCCCACTTATAGAATGGCCATGGGGTTATAATAGGTGTAAGTTCCTGCTGCGGATGTCGTGGCACTGATCTATGCACTTGGCAATCACTGCACTTGCGAATCATGTCGCGTGCGTCCCTATGCATGGTAGGACAATAATATCCTGTGCGTAGGGCTCGAGCTACCACAGATCGTGGACTTGCGTGCATGTCGCATAACCCTTCATGTATCTCACTGATCACATAAGTGGCCTGTTGTGGTCCAATATACCTTCTCGAAGCTCGAAGTGCTGCGACTTCCTTCTGATGCGCCGTGTCGCTTTTTCATCGTCCGGAAGGGTTTCATTAGTCAAATAGTTGACGATCGGGGTCATCCATGTAGGTCCATCCTCCTCAACTATAGTAGCAACCTCCCCTTTTGTTATAGACTTTTCCTTGAGTATTTCCACCAAGACTTGCTTGGATAAGTGTGCGAAACTTGTAGACGCGATCTTGCTAAGAGCGTCCGCCTTCTTGTTCTCACCTCTTGGTACCTACTTGATAGAAAACTTTCTGAAAGCCGCGATGAGTGACTTGACTTTCTCCAAGTATCGGACCATGTTATCCTCCTTAGCCACATATTCTCCTAGAATATGGTTCGCGACAAGCCGTGAGTCCATGTAGGCCTCAAGGTTGCGGACTCCCATTCTAGCGGCGATTTTTAAACCCGCAATTAATGCTTCATATTCCGCCTCATTGTTGGTTGCTGTGAACTCAAAGCGAAGGGCGTAAGTAAACTCCATTCCTTCCGGATTCGTAAGGATGAGACCAGCTCCTGACCCATCCGTACACGAAGATCCGTCCATGAATAACACCCATGGTTCTGTTGGAGTTTCGTCTTGTTTTACGATTGGTTCTTCTTCATCCGGCTTCTCTACCAAGAAATCTGCCAAGATTTGTCCTTTAACAGCCGTCCTTGGCCTATAAGATATGTTGTGTTCTCCCAATAGAATGCTCCACTTTTGTAGCCTACCTGCCACATCTGGTCTAGAGATGACTTGTTTTATTGGTTGGTCAGTAATGACTACAATTGGGTGCGCCTGAAAGTATCGGCGCAACCGTTTTGAAGCAAACACTAGTGCCAAAACCAATTTTTCCATAGAGGAGTAATTGAACTCCGACCCTTGTAATGCTCTACTTATGAAGTAGACCGGAGTTTGTACCGTGTCCCTATCCGTCATGAGTACCGCACTTATTGCTCCATGTGTGGCTGATAGATACATAATGAGCTTCTCCTTTGGCCGGGGAGCTACTAGCATGGGGAGAGATGCAAGGTGTTGCTTGAGTTGACCAAAGGCTTCGTCAGCTTCCTTTGTCCACCGGAAGTCTCCCTTCTTAATGCACTTCTTGAGTGTTTTGAATACGGGGAGTGACTTCTCTGCGGACTTTGATATGAACCTATTTAGCCCGGCCAGCTTCCCATTTAAGGACTGCACCTCTTTCCGTGTCTGAGGGGATGGTAGCTGTATTACTGCGTTCGTTTTTTCTGGGCAAGGTTTGATGCCATTTGGATCAATCATATATCCAAGGAACATTCCCTCCGTTGCCCCAAACGTGCATTTCTTTGGATTTAGCTTCATATTAATCCTCCTCAATGTGTCAAACGTCTCTTGGACATCCCGGAGAAGTGCATCCTCCGTATGACTTTTTATGACTAAGTCATCTACATAGACCTCCAGGTTGCGGCCTATCTGTGAGTCAAAGGCTTTGTCCACAAGCCGCTGGTATGTAGCCCCGACGTTCTTTAGTCCAAACGACATTTTTGTATAACAGTATACGCCTTGACTAGTATGGAACGCCGTCTTCTCTGCGTCCTCTTCCGCCATGTGGATCTGGTGGTATCCTTTATATGCGTCTAAGAAGGACTTAAAGGGATATCTACATAGAGATTCCACCTTCCAGTCAATCTCCGGTAACGGGTAACAATCCTGTGGACAGGCTTTGTTCAGATCCGTGAAATCCACACACATGCGCCAGCTTCCGTCATGCTTTTGACCATGACTGGATTGGATAACCACTCGTGGTAGTATACCTCGCGCATGATACCTGCGTCCACTAGTTTCCGTACCTCATCCAGTATCACTCGGCTGCGTTCAGGTGCCTGACCGTGCTTCTTTTGCTTAACGGGTTGGTACCCCTAGCGGATCTGGAGCTTATGTTCTGCTATCGCGCGTGGTACGCCCGTCATATGCTTGGGCTCCCATGCGAATATATCTAAATTTGCCTTCAAGAGAGAGCACATGGCCCTCTTGCCGTTATCCGAGAGCGTTCCCCCTATGGACACCTCTTGTTCCGGATAATCAGGATGGATTGCCACCCTCCAATTGGGAGGTGGTGATCCATCCTTGGGTGGAACAGGTGGAACCGGTGTTGTCACGGCATGACACTCGGATGCTGGTACGATTGTGTTGTAAATGGTGACAATTCCTCCTTCCATAGGGAATTTGATCATTCCGTGTGCCGTGGAAGGTACCGCCCGTATGGCTAGAATACCTGGTCTGCCTATGATCCCATTGTATGGAGAGTGTGAGCGTATCACCATAAAGTTCATCCACGCAGTGGTGGAGTGCTCTTCATTCCCAATGGTTACAAGAAGAGGCAGTTGCCCTATCGGCCAGATGGTGTCTTCACTAAAACCAATGAGCGGCGCCGTGGCCGGTACCAATTGGCTTCTTATTTCTGGTCGTAACTGTACAAAACAGTGTTCGTATAGTACTTCTGCTAATGACCCTCCATCCACATACATGCAATGAACATTGTGTGTTCCAATGCTTATCTCAATAGTGAGAGGCGCATCAATCACATCGCTTGCTGTGATGGGAGGGAACAAGATTTCCTTGCCGCGTGAAAATTTTTGACTAATTTTCTGCCTCGTGCGTCGCTGTCTGGATTGGATCATGTATATAGTTGAAGGTTTGTCCTTTTGGGGATCCTTCTTGTCATACTTCTTGTTGTCTTTCCCATCCTTCCAATCCTTAACCAAATGCTTAAGTTTACTTGACTTGATCAGTGACTCAATGTGCTTCTTGAGCTGGATACACTCCTCCGTACCATGGCCTTTGTCGTTATGGAATTCGCAAAAGCGATTTCCTTGGCGACGGTCCAGCGGAGTCGTCATTGGGGGAGGCCTCGGAAAATTAGCACCTTCCGTCAGCAAGATCTCCCGCTAGGACATCTTTAGAGGGGTAAACTTATCGTCCGGTCGTCCTCCCTTGTTTTGGCTCTTGTAGTCTGAGCCCCTACCATTGTTTTGATTGCTCTGACCGACCGACTGTCGCCTGGACTGATCGTTCGATCGGTAGCCGTTTCCTTTTGAAGGGTAGGCCGCGGCAACCGCAGTTTCTCCCTATATGAAGTTTCTGACCCTTTCCATGAGGTCGTCATACCTCTCCAGGCGCTTGTCATTGAGACGTCTGATTAATTCTGTAACACCCCCAAATTTACACAATTCAATACAGCGGAAGACTCGTTGGTGTTACGGGATAGCACATTACTCACATCATAGACAACACTTAAAAATCGCGTCGTTTAATAATAAAGCATTTCCATTCATAAATATTAGATTTACATAGGTCCCAAGTCATATTATTTCATACAAATTTTACAAAGCATTTGAATGGAAATTGTTATTTAAGTACGGGCCATGAATTCTTGTCATCTTCCCGAGAATTACCTTCAAGTACCTGAGATAAAACATGTTAAAAGAAAAGGTCAGCGATAACGCCGTGTGAATTCATAGAGTACAATAAAACCATTAATATATCATCGGTATATAATTATTACCGAAAAACATTTTTGTACAAATCATTGTAATAGGCCATAAAATAGCCAAAGTAATTTTATACAAATCCTTATAAAAATCATAATATAGGCATTTTCCTTCAAAATCATTATACGAGCCAATGTCGTAAAAACATACAATACGTCTTATGACGTTGTATAAAGTTAAATAAAATCCGTTATATGAATATGGTTATGTAAAACCAAAACACGAACATAAAATCAATAATAAGACCCTGTATTGCTAGTCAGGCAATATATCGTAATTCAATGCATAAAGCAGTATTTTCGTTATTTATGGATTATTACAAGCCGCATGACATTGTTACCTTACTAAACCAAACAACGGGTAGCTAACCCGAAACTCATTTGCCCATTTGGATTAGCGTGTCGTCACAATAATCACGCTTGTGTAAATCTTCTAATATATAAATTCGCTTACCAATCAATGTGGCACGACGGGGATCAACCGTCAAGGCGCGAACTGGGGTGATCTTCCCCAAATAGTACTATTATATGCATAAGCGTCTACCAAATCCCGGTAGTTTACAATTCATGCTAATGGGACTTTTAGTGACATAACCTAACTTTAATAATCCATTTCATTTCATTTATCGGGCCATATATTCGTTCATCGGGTCGTACAATCATTCGGGTCCAAATCAATAAACAAACAATCGGGACAAATGGTGTCCTATTTTATCAAAACTAACATGTTATCTCCCTCGCGGATTTATAAAACATTTCATAAAAATATTTAAAAGAGTGCGAGGCTGTGAACTCACGTTGATGTGGGAAAGCGGGTTATCGGCAATTCGGATGTACGGTATGTGCTTCAATCACGGAAACCTAGACAAATAATACTCGTCTTAGAATCTTGTCCAATGACTTTAAAAAATAACAATTATGTATACATATGATGATTTTATATATATGATGATGATCAAGTGGGTTTATACATTCTCATTCACTCATTTTAGTGTTATGTATTGATAACTTTTATACTAGTTTACTAGTTTTACTTATTTACATGTTTTAGGCCCAATAAGCCTATTACAAGCCCAATACTTTTCACTAGCCCAGTTATACTTTTAATATCAGTATTATACTTTACATGTTGGGCCCAAGTGGGTAAGCCTAATAAGTAAATTTATAAGTGTTTAGCCCATTTAGTTGGATTATTAGTCTAATAATGCTAACTTAGCCCGTAAATGTCCATATGTTATATAGTTAGGGTTTTATCGGTTTTTACTTGTATTAGGTACTTATATATCAGTATATGACTTTTAAAAAGTTTACATTAGACGGGTCCGACCGTCTAAGTTTTAATTGACGAAAAACGTTAATTTTACGATATTAGCCGAAAAGACGTAAAAATCATGTTTATAGTTTTTATAACTTATAAAACTTACCAAACTACCATTTTTATAAAATGTCCATTTATTTATTCTTATACATATTTATATAAATGTAATATATAAGTTAGTGGGTTTTAATTCACATTTTATATTATATTTATTTGAATGCTTATATAATAATATTAAACTTTAATTTCACAAAATCAGTCCCAAATTTTAAGTTCACTAAAATGTCCATATCTAGAGTTCTATAATGAGATAGGACCTCAAATTTTTAACAAAGAAACTAAATTATATGTGCTTCATTTTATCCCTTATAGCTACTGATGAATCAACCTCTAAATATTTTAATAAATTCGTCCAAAACAGTGTAGGCAGATTATCACTTTAAACTTGTTTTGATCATATCTCACTCATTTTTATGATTCCATTGCATGCCCAACTCTCACATGTGTATAAGACTCATAGCTTACTGTATATTAATTTATCCAAGCCATTTTATCAGTTTATCATAAGAGTATTCACTGTTTTATACAGCCTCCTAATTTAGCCATGATTTAACCTTTTTTACATGTGGTTTTTCCATCTTTTTACCTATGTTTATCAAACTATCAACACCAAATCCCCACATAATATTTTTAATCATCGTTAATCATCATATACATATACATAAATAAAGAAAATACAAGATTACATAATCAAAATAACAAAAGGATAGGAAGAACAATCTGTATACCACTATTTGTGATGAAAAGATGAGTATTTGATGAACAAGTCTTGGATTTTGATGGCAAAACTTGTGATAAATCAATATCATCTTCAAGTCTACCAACCTTTATAAACTTCTCATGGAAAATCAGCCCTATGACACAAACAAATCTTCTCCTTGGATGTTAAAATCACCACCAATCTATAGAGCTTCAAAAGGGCTTCATCATATGTGTGAATAACACATGATTTCATGGTTAAAAATGATGGTGTTTTCGGTGAGAGTGGGACGAAAATAAGAGAGGGTGAGAGGATTTTTGTGTGGTTTGCATGTATGTGTGGGAGAAATGGTTTTGGTGCTAGTGGTTTTGTTGGTCTATAGTTAGCTTGCAAAGTTAAGCAAGACATGTGTCTTGCTTACTTTGTAAGCTTGAAACCTAAGGGTGTAAGTAGCTAGATTTAAACCTTCCCATGTGTGGGGGTGGGGAAAAAGTGGTTTTGTCTCATCCCTAATTATTTACGGGTACTCCTCGATTCTAGTTTCCTCGATTTGCGTGCCCTCGGGTCGTTTTACGAAAAACGTTTTTATAAATTATGAATCAAGGACACAAAACGAATCTAATAAAATTTGTCTCATCAAAAACGGAGTTCAAAAACGTAAATAAGTAATCCTAAGGTTTCCGGTTTAGTCGTAAAGGACGTTAAATTATAATCGTAAGTCCTAATCTCTTCTCGTAAATTTGTGAGTTTATGAACCAACACAAATTTAAAATCTCAAAATAATATTCACGGATAAATTTATTTCCTGAAATGTCGGACTGTCACCAAAACGGTGTATGTAAACGTAAGCACGTAACGTAGAATCCTCCGGTTTAGACGTAGTCGATGCTACTTCAAGACGTAAATCCAAATTTCTTCCCAAAAATAAGCGAGTTCATAATATAACATTTAAAATAATGCTTTTAAATAACACTTGAGAATAAAATATCAACCATAAATTGACGGATTGTCACAGTATTTACCCCTAAACAGGATCTTTGTCCTCAAAGATCATCTTATCTTACTACTCGCTTCTTATAGAGTTAAATCCATGTGGGTACTTCCTCCACATTCGGTCTTTTCTCACAAGTGTAATCCATTACAATACGCGAGTTTCACCAAACATAACTACGGGAATAAGATCATGCTTATTGTTGACTTACTTTCTCTATCCATGATTTTCACGGGTTTTTGATGAATGCAACTTTTCGCCGATCTAAACTTTATCAAGAAGTGATCAGATTCTCACTTGATAGACATTTTATCAAGTTCGATATTCGAAACATAATTCACGCAGCTCTTGAAGTCCTAGGGTAGATCCAGCTTATATGCCTTTCAAACCAATCTTTTACATCATCTCAATGGTCCCATACTACGGGGACTTTTCGCATGATCTTTCAAATCATCTATTCATTTTTCCAAGGTGAAATTTTTTGGCATAACTTCGCTACCTATCTGGCACTTCAAGATCTACATTTCATATTCACATAACCTCCTGCCCACTACCGGCAGTCAATAATCAGATCCTAATTTCAACAATCATTTTAGGTCTCGCGGGTCGAGTATTTTGTAAGGTTAGGTTCGCCATCATAGGAAACCTTAAACCTAAAAGACATGTCCAACTCACAATGGGTGTATGTCGGGTGTCTTCATCCCAACTCCTTCTTACAGATGCTCTAATATATGTCCTTACAAGATTCGATCTCGATCCTAATACGGTAGTTTTCAATGATAATCTCTCCAAATGAAAACGTTTATACGGTTTATTACCAAAGGTCAATTATTCAAGCATAACACAAGACTTCTAGTGTTTTGTATCGTTACTTTTCCTCGTCCCTTCGATTGGGGTGGTAAATAGTACTCTCATCAAGGTTCGTTCCCAATGACTTCTGAGCAAATCTCTAGAAATTCGATGCGAAGTGAGGATCTTGATATAAATGATCGATACAGGCACACCATGTTTACACAACTCCTTTAAATACAAAAGAGTCAATTTCTTCATCAAGAATCTATCATTAACAGGAATGATATTAGTAGATTTGGTCAGTCTGTCGACGATGACCCAAATCGAATCAAATTCAGATGATGACCTTTACAATAGTTAGACGTTTACTAATGTATGAGGCGATGTCTGACTTCATAATTTGCCATTAGTACAAATTCTTTAGACAAAGATACTTTTAGTCAGAAATGACATAAATAGAATACTTATACTTACAGGATTCCAACATGACTATATCTCACAAACCTCCATATTTAGGCAACCACAAGTGGCCTTTAAAACATTTAATGCCATAGGCTTCTCAATTCTAATGGTTCACATTAGCCGCGAACCCCTTTTTATTATCTATATGATCCTTTTTACAAACATCGTTTATTTTAAATTGTTCAACAGATTATTTTGCACAGTCATTATTAAGGAACAAATCCTAATTGATTTATCTTTTCTACATTATGTGTCAGTATCTACATTCATCTTCCCTGATGAAATAATTATCATGACCGTATTCATTCAAAATTTCTTTCTTCATATTTTCTAAGTTTTAGTTTCGTCTCAATTATCATTTTTATTAGTTTTGCTCAATCCGACGTTTTAAAGCGTCGATCGTTATTACAAGTAAATTAATAATAAATATTAATTTTTTTATGAAACGTAAACGTTAAAAGTTTAAATTTCTTAGTTTGACCAATTATAATAAAATGTTCAAAACGAATTTGAATTTAGTTAACACGATTTTTGCTGATTTATCGAAAATAATTAATAAGATCCGTAACTGTTTGAAAAATCTTTGGTTATACTTTGGTCAAAATTTTCTTAGTTGAAAAGCAAAAAGTGTCGTTTCAAATTTCAAGTCATGGTTTAAATGGTTTCCTCAATCCCTCTTAGGTTGTCTTGAGGTATACACGAACATTTACCCCTAAACAGGAGTTTAGTTAAATGTTTTGGGTATAAGGGAATAATCCCTCAAAATTTCTTTTCGATAAAATATTTGTCAAAACACATTTACACTTTCTTTTTGGTAAAACCCAAAGTCTTAAAAGGGCTCTAAATTTTGAAGAGTCAATATAGATTCCATTATCTTATTAATCACACGGTCAATTCAAGTAAAGGATTAAACCTTAAATTACATGTTAAATATTAAAGGTACAGATTTTCATTGTTCGGACAATTTGAGGCATTCTACAAATAATTATTAACTCCTTCTTATTCTTATAAACAAACAAATGGTCATTAATGATCACAAGCATGAATTTATCAAATTACAGCCTACACACGTGATTCACCAAATTTATAGATGCTACATGTGTATTAGTCAATCCAAACGACATCACGTGAAACTCATAATGTTCATTACAAGTTCTGGATGTAGTGATTGGAATAGATAATCTTTTTCGCTGACGCGAAGTTGATGATAACCATGCCGAGGATCAAATTTTCAAATATACGCTAGAACCTTGTAAATGATCGAACAAATCTATCATCTTGGGTAGTGGATATAGATTTTTAATCGTCAATTTACCTAGTTCACGGTAATCAATAAATATAAGAAATAATAACACCATAGCTCTTCATGATGACAAGCTTGGTAGAATAAAAGCTTTCTCCGACAACTCTCTCGGTTGTACGGTAATTCTTTTAATTCAGATGGTGTTGACGTACAGTGCACAAGCCACAGGTGCAGCACCGGGAATATAATCAATACCAATTTCAACTTGCCTTAATGGCAAAATTCTAGGTAATTCACCAATAAATACCTCCTAAAGTTTCAGATAACAGAAACATCTTTTAATAAATCTAGTTTAAGTTCTTCCTAGATTACAAGATCTATGACTAGTTCACAACCATTCATGGTATTATTTCAATTCTAAAAGCAGGATACAGTCATCCATCAAGAACTACTTAGATCACTTTTGATAATCAACATCTTATCATTTAGGGGAATTCTACTCGAGTTCCCATCAATTAAGACAATGTTGTCATGTATCAATCAATCCATTCTACTGGCACTATCAACTTTCCAGTTTTATTGTCGTCGATAAGATGTGAACTTCTCAAAAGACTAATAATAACTCATAATCCTTCACAATTCAAGGATATCTGGAGACATAACTAACCTTAAAAGAGTAAGGTCAACGCATAATTTACGCCAGAGAATTTCAAATCAGATACAGACGAAAACATTAACGAATATGAGTATATCCCATGTTTTCATAATTTGAGTACGCATTCGAAAGCTCCTCGGATCGTTACCCAGGTCATCTAAATGAAATCAAATCAAAAGAAATGATAGGAACGTCGATACATCCAGTCGGGTATCAACACTCAGTAATCAGATACTTTTCCTAAGAATCTCACTACGGGAGAATTTGACAAGAAGGGAATATCAATTGTCAATTAAGACAATTTCCACAGATGAGTAAATTCGACTCAGAAGAATAAATGGTTCGGGCAGATATGTAGGTGTTCCTAACAATATGTCCCTATTTTTCACTTCTTGCAGATCTCATAAAATTTAATCTTTCATAATCTTCAAAGAAAATTTAGTGTTTATTAATAATTTCATGGTGACTACTAATCAGCCTTGCATGGTCACTTCCAAATTGTATGTAGGCGCGCAACTATATACAATTTCAAGATTAACGATGCAATACTCAGTTCGTCAAAATTTTATAATCATGTTTATAATAAAAACATTTTCATGCTTAATTCTTAAATAAGAATCAAAAATAAATTTACAAAGATTTTCTTTGTTATGGAAACAATTAAGTTTCCAAAGCGTTTCATAAACAACTTTACTTCGATAATGATTATTTATAAATCTCACTTTAAATAATCCGTATAGTGATGAAAATCCAATTTTTATCAAGGAATACTGTTTTATCTTTATAAAAACAATGAGTGATCTGCAAAAGAGTGATGAAAAGTTGTTCACCAATAACTAACTATAATATAATAGGAAATGAGCTTAGCCAAATAATCATGAGGCATGACCTCGGTGGCACTCAAAAAGAATAATCCACAACGTAACTCAATTCGAGATGAGTACTTGTTCAATGGTTGCATCACTAATGCGAGCATTAGGATGAAGCAATAAAAGATAGATAACATTGATACATGTAAAATTTAACAATCAAAGGTAGTCTTTTCATTAATCACAAAAAAGTCAAAATTGTACTGTAACACATTACGTGTCACTATGTCATACAATTCTCGGAACTCATCCTACCAACTGATGTCTCAGTTAAGTTAGGGATTTTTAAAAGATACCACAATGAATACTAATCTACAAGAGTCATTAGGTGTTCCACATGTCCCGAAAGATCCATCGGTCCCAATTCAGAAGAAGATTTCTTCAATTTATTTATTTGACACTGGGCATCCTCATAATTGGACAATGGCCTAGGAACAACACTTAACACGAATCAACAATCAATTAAAACCTTATAACTCAATCACAGGACTTAACGGATTCCTCTTAACAATCTCATATTCCATATAAGTTAAATTTTTCTTTATTCAAGTTTCAACCAACTTATACTCAATGCAATATCCTACCTCATTCTCCAATACTTTCAACTTTATTTTTAGACCTTAATAGGGCAATAAAAGCTCGATATAAACAACGATTAATTTCCAATCCTATAGCTCTTACAACAATAATTATCAAATAAGTCACTAGTATGAAATGACTCACACATTCAGTTAGACTTCTCGTAAAGGTACTTGTGGCATGAGGCTTTTGGGTAATGGTTCCAATGACAGCCTCAAGTGCAACATTCACCCTTTCGATTTCAATTTTAAGAATTGGGTGACAACGAATCAGATGACATCTTTCTAGGTGGTAACGTTTTGTCAAACTTCACTCTATAAGGAAAGATCGTCATGACATCGATATCAGACTTAATTTTGCCAATTCTTCTTCAATATCACAATCAACTAATATCTATATTTCTACGAATATCAATCATAATTTGTTGGGATCATAAATATCCACAACTTGGTTTAGATCTGGAATAGCTAGATTTCCTACAGGAATAGCTTAGATTAATTTACTAGGGTATTTAGGGTTCCTTGTGACAATCTACATCGTATAAATACCTCGTATAAACATAGAATAATCATCAAACAATCATGTAATCAAATTACATCATATATATATATATATATATATATCTATATATATATATATATATATATATATATATATATATATATATATATATATATATATATATATATATATATATATATATATATATATATATATATATATATATATATATATATATATAATCGATGTTATATATATATTAAAATAAAACTTCTCAGTCTGACTTGTCGGTAACTCGGGAATTCTTCGGCACCGTTATAGTCAAAAGATTTTTAGACATTTTGAGAAAAATGTTTATAGTTAAAAGATTTTGAAATGTTTTATTCAAAATCTTGGTTTTAAAAATCTTTCGTTCTCTATAACGAGAGCTCTGGTACCAAACTGTAACACCCCCAAATTTACACAATTCAATACAGCGGAAGACTCGTTGGTGTTACGGGATAGCACATTACTCACATCATAGACAACGCTTAAAAATCACGTCGTTTAATAATAAAGCATTTCCATTCATAAATATTAGATTTACATAGGTCCCAAGTCATATTATTTCATACAAATTTTACAAAGAATTTGAATGGAAATTGTTATTTAAGTGCGGGCCATGAATTCTTGTCGTCTTCCCGAGAATTACCTTCAAGTACCTGAGATAAAACATGTTAAAAGAAAAGGTCAGCGATAACACCGAGTGAATTCATAGAGTTTTAATTAAACCATTAATATATCATCGGTATATAATTATTACCGAAAATCATTTTTGTACAAATCATTGTAATAGGCCATAATATAGCCAAAGTCATTTTATACAAATCCTTATCAAAAATCATAATATAGGCATTTGCCTTCAAAATCATTATACGAGCCAATGTCGTAAAAACATCATACAATACGTCTTATGACGTTGTATAAAGTTAAATAAAAACCGTTATATGAATATGGTTATGTAAAACCAAAACACGAACATAAAATCAATAATAAGACCCTGTATTGCTAGTCAGGTGATATATCGTAATTCAATGCATAAAGCAATATTTTCGTTATTTATGGATTATTACAAGCCGCATGACATTGTTACCTTACTAAACCAAACAACGGGTAGCTAACCCGAAACTCATTTTCCCATTTGAATTAGCGTGTCGTCACAACAATCACGCTTGTGTAAATCTTCTCATACATAAATTCGCTTACCAATCAATGTGGCACGACGGGGATCAACCGTCAAGGCGCGAACTGGGGTGATCTTCCCCAAATAGTACTATTATATGCATAAGCGTCTACCAAATCCCGGTAGTTAACAATTCATGCTAATGGGACTTTTAGTGACATAACCTAACTTTAATAATCCATTTCATTTCATTTATCGGGTCATATATTCGTTCATCGGGTCATACAATCATTCGGGTCCAAATCAATAAACAAACAATCGGGACAAATGGTGTCCTATTTTATCAAAACTAACATGTTATCTCCCTCGCGGATTTATAAAACATTTCATAAAAATATTTAAAAGAGTGCGAGGCTATGAACTCACGTTGATGTGGGAAAGCGGGTTATCGGCAATTCGGATATACGGTACGTGCTTCAATCACGGAAACCTAGACAAATAATACTCGTCTTAGACTCTTGTCCAATGACTTTATAAAAATAACAATTATGTATACATATGATGATTTTATATATATGATAATGATCAAGTGGGTTTATACATTCTCATTCACTCATTTTAGTGTTATGTATTGGTAACTTTTATACTAGTTTACTAGTTTTACTTATTTACATGTTTTAGGCCCAATAAGCCTATTACAAGCCCAATACTTTTCATTAGCCCAGTTATACTTTTAATATCAGTATTATACTTTACATGTTGGGCCCAAGTGGGTAAGCCTAATAAGTAAATTTATAAGTGTTTAGCCCATTTAGTTGGATTATTAGTCTAATAATGCTAACTTAGCCCGTTAATGTCCATATGTTATATAGTTAGGGTTTTATCGGTTTTTACTTGTATTAGGTACTTATATATCAGTATATGACTTTTAAAAAGTTTACATTAGACGGGTCCGGTCGTCTAAGTTTTAATTGACGAAAAACGTTAATTTTACGATATTAGCCGAAAAGACGTAAAAATCATGTTTATAGTTTTTATAACTTATAAAACTTACCAAACTACCATTTTTATAAAATATCCATTTATTTATCCTTATACATATTTATATAAATGTAATATATAAGTTAGTGGGTTTTAATTCACATTTTATACTATATTTATTTGAGTGCTTATATAATAATATTAAACTTTAATTTCACAAAATCAGTCCTAAACTTTAAGTTCACTAAAATGTCCATATCTAGAGTTCTATAATGAGATAGGACCTCAAATTTTTATCACAAAAACTACATGATATGTTATTGAATTTATCCCTTATAGCTACTAATGAATCAACCTCTAAATATTTTAATAAATTCGTCCAAAACAGTGTAGGCAGATTTGCACTTTAAACTTGTTTTGATCATATCTCACTCATTTTTATGATTCCATTGCATGGTCAACTCTCACATGTGTATAAGAATCATAGCTTACTGTATATTAATTTATCCAAGCCATTTTATCAGTTTATCATAAGAGTATTCACTGTTTTATACAGCCTCCTAATTTAGCCATGATTTAACCATTTTTACATGTGGTTTTTCCATCTTTTTACCCATGTTTATCAAATCTATCAACACCAAATCCCCACATAATATTTTTAATCATCGTTCATCATCATATACATATACATAAGTAAAGAAAATACAAGATTACATAATCAAAATAACAAAAGGATAGGAAGAACAATCTCTATACCACCATTAGTGATGAAAAGATGAGTATTTGATGAACAAGGCTTGGATTTTGATGGCAAAACTTGTTATAAATCAATATCATCTTCAAGTCTACCAACCTTTATAAACTTCTCATGGAAAATCAGTCCTATGACACCAACAAATCTTCTCCTTGGATGTTAAAATCACCACCAATCTATAGAGCTTCAAAAGGGCTTCATCATATGTGTGAATAACACATGATTTCATGGTTAAAATTGATCAAATGATGGTGTTTTTGGAGAGAGTGGGACGAAAATAAGAGAGGGTGAGAGGATTTTTTAGTGGTTTGCATGTATGTGTGTGAGAAATGGTTTTGGTGCTAGTGGTTTTGTTGGTGTGTAGTTAGCTTGCAAAGTTAAGCAAGACATGTGTCTTGCTTACTTTGTAAGCTTGACACCTAAGGGTGTAAGTAGCTAGATTTAAACCTTCCCATGTGTGGGGGTGGGGCAAAAGTGGTTTTGTATCATCCTCAATTATTTACGGGTACTCCTCGATTCTAGTTTCCTCGATTTGCGTGCCCTCGGGTCGTTTTACGAAAAACGTTTTTATAAATTATGAATCAAGGACACAAAACGAATCTAATAAAAATTGTCTCATAAAAAACGGAGTTCAAAAACGTAAATACGTAATCCTAAGGTTTCCGGTTTAGTCGTAAAGGACGTTAAATTATAATCGTAAGTCCTAATCTCTTCTCGTAAATTTGTGAGTTTATGGACCAACACAAATTTAAAATCTCAAAATAATATTCACGGATAAATTTATTTCCTGAAATGTCGGACTGTCACCAAAACGGTGTATGTAAACGTAAGCACGTAACGTAGAATCCTCCGGTTTAGACGTAGTCGATGCTACTTCAAGACGTAAACTCAAATTTCTTCCCAAAAATAAATGAGTTCATAATATAACATTTAAAATAATGTTTTTAAATAAAACTTGAGAATAAAATATCAACCATAAATTGACGGATTGTCACAAATTCCCTGTCTGTTATGGCATGCATGTAGTCGGAAATTTTCAGGATTTCCGGCATTGTCTTCGTGCGTGTGCACTCGTCATTGAAGCGCTCAGTGAAGGCTTCCGTAGACTCCCCCGGCCGTTTCTTGACGGTTGCCAATGAGACCGGGTCCCTATTATACTTCTTCCGCTGAGTATAATTGTTCTTGAAAGCAATGCGTAATTCAGTGAAGCTATAAATGCTTCGCGGAGGAAGTCCTTCGAACCAGTCATGAGCATTGCCAATCAGGGTTGAATTGAACATCTGGCACCATATAGGCATGGGCCATCGCTCAATTTTTGCCTGCGTATCAAATATCTTGACGTGATCATCCGTATCACCCGTTCCATCATAAGTCTTGACACACGACGGCATGCGACGTTTTGTGTCCTCGAAGTAATTCCGTATGCGGAGAGTAAAAGGATCTTCCCTGGGATCTGCCCATGGACGGGTGAGACTAGGGTCATACCACGGTTGGGAAAGATCTTCTGCTTCCGTCTCTCGGTAATAGGGACCGCCATAGTACTCCTCATCGTTTGGTAGCGGCGGAGGAGTACGCCTAGGCCGGCGGCGCTTGGGGCGGATAGTCATCCGAATCCTCTCCTGATGGATCAGGAGAAGGAGGCGGTGCCCCATCTCTTGGATGAGGACAGCTCTTGTGAGAAGAGCCATGGGCCTTCTTCCCGATGTTCATCCTATCCCACACACTCGTGCGGCGATTGGCTCTAGTCAGTTCCTGATCCGGTCGTTCGGGTGAACCGTCGGACCTCTCTCCCTCTTCTCGAGATTGCACTAGTTCCTGCATGAGACGATCCCCTATGCGTTAGAACACATTCCTAGGTTGGGGAGTTTCCTCACAGAGGCTCCGTTCCTGAGGTCGGGTCCTTCTCTTCCTCTGAGTTTGAGAAGAGGTGCTTGGTCCGGCATTGCCAAAGTTGAGTCTAGATTGGAGGTCCCTCCCTAGATTCAACCTTGATGCAATCCCTGGGACGATCCTATCAAAGTTCTGCGTGAGAACTCGAGTGAGATCCTCCTCGCTGAGTGGTTCGACCTCTACCTCTTCCTCGGTCGGTGGTTTGCGCGGCTCCTTGTTAGGGGGATTGGGCGCACTCCTTGGATCAGGATTATCCAAGGTCGAAGTAGGTGGTGGGGGTTATGGAGAACGTGCTCGTCACCCCCATGGATTGAGGACCACTCCGGCTGTTTGGTCCGGCAGCTTGATGGCTAGGGATCGACTAGAAATTAGTATCCCTTCCCCTTGGGACTTCCGATTTCCAGGATTTGTGTTCCTGGGATTCCCCTGCGGATGCCCCTTCGTCATTGAAGATTCAAGATGAGATTTTTGCTCTAGCTTAGTATACGGGTCCCACGGATGGCGCCAACTTGTTGATACAAAAGTTGGGTGATCCTTGCTAGACCCGAATTAGGCTTAATTCGGGTTGGCTTGACTCCGGCTCCTGCACCAAGTGAACTTTATGGTTGGGATCCTGCACACTAAACAACACGCGTTAGGCTTACCGTGGGAGTGTTTTCCACGATTAGACTCCGGCGTGAGAGTAAGTAATCGGTTAGGTTTTATAGGAATCGGATGAGTTGAGAGTGTATAGAACGTAATACCTTTGTGGAACCCTTGGGGGTTCCTTATATAGGCAGACAAACCCTAATGGGCTGTCACTGATGCTTCGGCCCCAAGAAAAGGATAAGTACCAGAATTAGATTGATTCTTATCTTCTAATTATGGTGAGTGATTATCCTCTTCTTTGGGGTAAATCCTATTCATAGACAGAATATGATTCTGTCTAACCCTGTACCGGTCATGCCGGGCCGTGGGCCGCACACGTGTATGCGGTTACTGTTCACCTAAGCCCATAAGCTTAAATAACATTACTCCAACCCATTTGCGATGGGCCGGATACGGGTAGTACCCGTGGGCCGGGTTCATGACCCGGATGGGGACTATACGTAACGTCATCAAAATGAGAGTCGTCATTGCTATTTATAGGCGCTGAGTGGTGGTGGTGTGACGTGTTGCTTCCAATTCCTTCCTGACACGTGTTAAATACGAGGATTAATCTTGTTCTTCATTGCTAAACCAAATTTGGGCGTTTCTTCAATTCTTGATCTTGATCCAATTAAATGGTACCATCATGTAGAGGAGATGATGATGATGATTTTTGCTTCTTTGAGTTTTGTATGAATCATCGTGTATTGCTCTTGAGAATGAATTACAGGTATATGGTGGAAGTGATGAAGTTGTTTGATAAACCTTTCCCTTTCTCTCTCTTCACGTTTGAAGAGATGAATACGTGTAGTGTGTTTATCTTGACTTTGACCGAAATATGTTGAATGTTAAAATAAACTTTCCACATTGTTTCTCTTTTTGGTCCTTCCACTTGTGTCTTTTAATCAAAAGTGTTTAACACTTTTAAGTCAACTTTCTTTATCATCCTTTGTCTTTGTGAAAATTGCAACTTAAGTCCTCCTTCTTTCAAATAATGACAAGTAAGGTCCTTGGAAGATTCTTTCGTCTTTTTCTTCGTCTTTTGTCAAATAAATCCTTGAAAACGCGTATTTGCTCCAAAATACATCTTTTTTACCTGAAAACACAAAAACACAAATACCCACGTAATTCTGATATTTTTCAGTTAAATATAATGTATTTGACTGTGTTTTAAGTGGTTTTTGGATCATTATTGATGAGTGTTTTCACACTTATCAACTCCCCTCCACTTGACCATCGCCATGGCCTCATGCAATGCAGTATTTCAAAGCTCTAGAGTACACTTTTCTCATAATTAATCCACCTTGGCCATTTTATGATTTAATAAACTAAACTATTCTACATGATGAATGATTTTGAATATTTATAATGCAATGCAAAAAAATCAATCTTATTTATATATTTTTGGATTTTTATTGAAATGGTTTTAATGGAAATTACTCATAAAGAAATCAAAGACTTAAATTAGGGCTTTGGTACCATGAACACTTATCACCCTCAAGTTTCACTTTCCCCATACCAAGCTTAAAAACAAGATCATTATTATCCACAAGTGAAAGTGCATCAACTCATTCATATAGATTAATTGTGTTACACTCATACCCCCACTTATTATGCCTCTAAGACCGGTTATTATTTGAGCAAATTGCTTGAGAGCAAATTTGTCATTAATTAAAGCGTGAAATATAAGAAATGTAAAATCTGAAAATAAGGAAACACGGTTTTAATCCTAAGTAGTCCTCTCATCCATTACTTGAAAAACCGTCCACAATTAATATAAGTCCGACACAAAAGTAATAAGTGTTGGGTCAAAAAGTTGATGTGGTAGAAACTCAAAAACGAAGAAAACATGAATACATTTGTATAAGCGTTGTCAAGAGCAAATCAGTCATTGACAAGAGCAAATCGGAGGTTGATGGCTCAAGCATTGTCATGTACAATCCAAGCATTGTCATGTACAAACTAATCATTGACAGAATCGTATAAAAGAAGCCTTTGGAAGCTTCTATTTAGATAATTAGTTTATTTAAATAGAATATTTACATGTTTTTTTGATATTATCTCTTGTAAAACCCTAATCCTTCACTATAAAAGGAACCAAGGGTTATTAGGTTTTTCACATAACTTTCATATACAATGTAAACCTAAAGCGTGTGTTGCACTAGACGTGGGATTAAATGTATACACGTCTAGTGGTTGTTTTTTATTAATATAATAAACAATCGTTGAGTGATTCATGTGTCTTGTTCCCTAAACACCTTGTTAATGTGTCGTGTTCTAATTCGGCTTTGATTATCTAATCATATGAACATGATGCATTCCTAGTAGCTTAAAGATCCGTGAATCTTAGGATTCCTCAATTGGTATCAGAGCCTCGTGGCTCATGATGCTAGGACCAACAAGGTGTTCGTGTATGGTGAAAAGAAGAAAAATCCGTCTAGGGTTTTTCTGGACGTTTTAGTGTCCGCAGCAGTATTTAGAAGGTCGTAACTTTTGATTAGACCGTTGGATCGTCACGAAATTTCTTGTGTGTGTTCTATACACATATATCTAGACATCCATCAGAGGGATTGTCATGTTTTATTCCCAGTAAAAAGTTATTAGGCTTCAAAGTTGGCTGCAGAGATAGATTTCGTTTTTAGGGTTTGATTCATAAACCCTAGAATACCTGTTTATTGTTCCTGATTCAAGAAAAGATGTTGCTAGCTTTGGGGAATTGATTCATCATGGATCAATGATGAACCCTAGCAACAAGTCATATGTGAAGATGCAGCACAAGGGTCCTGATTTGACATATTAGGGTTTCTGTAATGAACCCTCAATTGATCTATGCTCTAGAATGTGATTACTTAATGACGTTATGATTTTCAGTCATGAACGAATTTGAAGATGGTTTGTAGCAGCAGGTTCGTTTTATTTCTAGGGTTTCAAGAATCCTTACTATGGTTGGATACAACAGATCTCTCCAACACTTCACGTTTTCTTTGTTACTGATTTATTTAAATCAGAAAGAGGCGTGTGATGGCAGCAATAAAAAGGAAAGAGTGTTTTATATTTGATTCCAATGAAGCTGATATACGACACACAACAGCAGATCAAGTAAGCTTCTGATCCAAGAATGTTTATTTTATTTTTACACGTTACTGCAGATATATGTGATTCCTTTTGGGAGAAAGTATATTTGCTAAAACGTGTGAAAGATAAATGACCAAGTCATGATTTGTTTTTCTCGTGAAGTATGGTATTGCCTAATTTACATGAGATGTGCTTTATTTACTTATTCATTATCAAGATATGGTCAAAGCAAACTTGGAAAAAGACGTTTCTATGATTTAGAGATAATTATGCTGCCAAAATTATCGAGATTTGTTGCATAAAACATAGGACAGATCGTTTGATTATGACTACACAACATGGTATATGCTATACGAGATTTGTGGGGATATCAATGCATGTGGGGATATCATCACGTAAGTATTATATTTTGTACCAAAGGAAAGTTATTTGTTATCATTATCAAAGGATTTAAGTCATGTTAGCAATTGAAGCCAAGTCACTGACAGAATTTGAAGTAGACGCTGACATGTTTAAATTTGACGCTGAAAAGAATAAGTCAAACGCTGATGGAAAGCGTTGACATGAGTTGTCCGATATATGGTTTTTCAAATGCTGTCACGTGTTGTCCGATGTTGGACAACACACAATGTTATATCTTGGACAAAGGAATATGTTGGACAACAAAAGAATAGCTGCTGTTTGAGAAAATTGGTACGTTTTTAGCACACAAAAAGGAGGTATTTACACGCAAAGGTACATGGAATCTCCATTTTTATACATAATATCAAGTTGATATTTATGGCTCGGATATTTTTAAAATAGATTAATGATTTTAATGCGAGTTAGCAACAATTTGTGAAGAACTTTATTGGATTTGATTATGTAATCGAGGTAGCCTTGTAAAAGAGTTATCCTTTTTCTACTTTTACATATGATATGAAGATTGAGAGTCGTCATGAAGAGGTGTTGGCTTAAGGGGAAGAATTCTTATAGTAACTTTGATGATTGAAGAAGACTTTCGCGAGTTTGTGTTCTATCATATCTTAAAGTCGTGCACTTCCAGTCATGGACTTTTAAGGTAACTTGTTTGTGCTTACATTGTTACTGATGAAGTAATACAAGATCTAGGAATATGTGATCTTTCTTATGGTACTCTATGCACATATTTTCTATCACTTGAAGGAGTTACATTATTGTGCTCAGTGTCTCACAAAGGATGAGGATTTTTTTATTAATACCATACTTCATCACATCGTACAAGATATGGAACATAGGTTTGGGTTATTCTACTTCTACATCAAGATTACTTTATTTATTTTTCTTCAAGATCATTACGTGGAGCTACGTTTGGAGAATCTTCGATTGCATACATTATTTCCTTCCCTATTGATGTGACAAAAAGGGGAAGATATACATGCTACACTTGAGGGGAAGCAGTTTGAAGATCATGTACAACTTACAAGAGATACACAAAGAGTTTTGCCGACGTCAACTAGGGGAAGATTGTTGGGTCAAAAAGTTGATGTGGCAGAAACTCAAAAACGAAGAAAACATGAAGACATTTGTCTAAGCGTTGTCAAGAGCAAATCAAGCGTTGACAAGAGCAAATCGGAGGTTGATGGCTCAAGCATTGTCATGTACAATCCAAGCATTGTCATGTACAAACTAAGCATTGATAGAAACGTAGACAAGAAGCCTTTGGAAGCTTCTATTTAGATAATTAGTTTATTTAAATAGAATATTTACATGTTTATTTGATATTATCTCTTGCAAAACCCTAATCCTTCACTATAAAAGGAACCAAGGGTTATTAGTTTTTTCACATAACTTTCATATACAATGTAAACCTAAAGCGTGTGTTGCACTAGACGTGGGATTAAATGTATACACGTCTAGTGGTTTTTTGTTATTAATATACTGAACAATCGTTGAGTAATTCATGTGTCTTGTTCCCTAAACACCTTGTTAATGTGTCGTGTTCTAATTCTGCTTTGATTATCTAATCATATGAACATGATGCATTCCTAGTAGCTTAAAGATCCGTGAATCTTAGGATTCCTCAATAAGTCATTCGCCTTATGTGTAAGATCCTTATGTCATGAATTAATAATTAGCTACACACTCGCTAAGAAAAGAAAAATAAAACTCACGAAATAATTTATATCCGCCGCCTTTTTGAGACTTTGGATCTTCAATCCCGCAACCCGTCAAGGTAATATTGGATTGGAGCAACTATTAAATCCCCGCAACCCTTGTGAGAGTAATATTGGAATTCAATAGCTACTATAATTAACACTTCACTGCCCCTTTTAGGAGTCTTGTATATTTTTTTTCTTTTTTTTTCTAGCCACTCATTTTTTTTTCATAAGCCGCTCTTATTTTTCTTTATTCCTCACAAAGAAAATTGAAAAGAATAAAGGGAAAACACCCACTAAATATTAAGCATGACATAAGTCTAGTACACATAAAATATTCGAACTTAGAATCTTAAGACATACTTATACCAACCATGAATGATTAGTAAAAAATACATAAGAGACTACAAACCAATTAAAACCGTTCTTGATTATTTATTAACATATATACATGCGTTGACAAGAAAGTAAAGGTTATGAAAGGGGATATTAATGAATATGATGTTTATCTAGCCCTTTACACTTACTTCAAACTCTATCATCTCATGTTCTCCATAGTTTAAAATCTCAAATAATGAGACTAGTGGATGCTTAACCTAATAAACCAATGAAGGTCTACATGGTTAAGGCTACTAGCTAGAAAATGCTTAGATAAGCGAACTCGAGTTGAGTCAAAGTATCCATGGCGGGCCTAATATGTAAAAGATGTATAAACTTGTTAAACCATGTCCTTTATTATATATTTTCCTTTTTATATATTTTTGATGAAAAATAAAAGAAGAAATATATACAATGCAAATGTGTTATGCAAATAAAAATTGATTTATGCAAAAACTATGAATGCATATTTTTGGTGGCCAAAGTAGATCAGAAATTTGAAAAATGTTTGAAAAATTAATTTCCCAATTATCGTGAAGCTAAGGCAATGGTCTAGGTAAGGTTACATCGATAGAAGCCTCCCCTACACTTAAAATAAACATTGTCCTCAATGTTTTAGAGTATTGGATTAAACTACCCTACACTTATTACATTGATAAATTTGCTTAACTGAAGTTAAGGAAGAGACGACTAAAGTGTATTCATTTTAAGCACAAGTGTGAATATCACAATAGCAAAAACTAGTCGAAGTGAACCGGATACACGGGCCTCCTCCATATGCTCCAAGCATGAAATGAGAGAGAGCAACCCTTGAAACAAACACGAAAAGACGAAGAAAGGCACCCCTCCACTTCAACTCTACTATAACACCCTTTTATTAAACTTAACCTATTTAGATCTACTCTACGTTTTCTAACCTAGTTATTCGATGCTTGATTTTTTTAACCCTAAGTCGCTAACTCGACTCGGCCCCGAATTAGGTTTTCCTTGGGGAAACCAACATGGAGAATAAAATATATCCACTTTGAAGCACATCTCACATGATACACTCAAACTTAGCACGTTGCCATTTACTATAAGATTTACAATATCCGCCTCGATAAATGGAACGGTCCAACGTGTCTCAAGTTTGGCCAACATACGAAATCTCCAATATAAGAAGCACCCCAGGCTCAAATACATAGTTCCCATCTCTACACTTGAACAACTCCAAAATAGGTAGCATCACCAAAGTAAGCTCATACAAGAAGCCCATCGAAATCACACTCTTAAGTGGAGTAGATGAAAGCCAAGGTGTCTTAAATTTATGTATCCCAGGATCAAAAACCATTCCCTTCATGGGAAAATAAGGAGATGAACTCGTATTAATCATATAAGATTACCCCTTGGTGATCATATCATCATGAGACAATGAAGGTGTAGGAATCAAAACATTCATAACAATTATGTCCATGTTGGGCTCCCCATCATCATCAAAAGGTGGGTAAGAAAGAGTATGTTACGATGTAACACACGACTATATAGAACAAGAAATAAAGATGATGAAGAGCAAGATTAAAACAAAGAATGGAATATTAGATTAGATGATGAAGAATAAGAAAGATACAAAGTAGGTGATTCTAGTGAGAGAAACTAAGGAGAGTTTCTCTCTCTAAAACAAGAAGGAAGGAAAATACTATGAGAGACACACACACAAATGAGGATGGTGTGCCTTTTATACTAAGACTTACAAGGTTAGGAGACCTTCCTCATTTGTGTGTTCGGGACTAAATCCCGTTACATACATAACAATAACATATGACTCTCGACACTGTTAGATAGCATTTTCCACGAGCTTCGCAACGATATATTATATGACCATCACTTTAAATACTTCTAACAATCTCCCCCTAAGGGGTGGTCATATAATATGTGACTTCACTTCTTTGACCATCACTTTAAATACTTCTAACAGTCTCCCCCTAAGTGGTGGTCATGTATTATGTGACTTCACTTCTTTGTTGTTGCAGACTTTGAAACTCGTTGTCTTGAGACTTATTTTATCGTTCCTTTCATGAATTGTGATGTTGGAGCTTTGATCTTTGCCTTGACTTGATCTTGATGCTTTGCCAACTTGTGTTCTTGTGTCTTTCTCTACATACTCATACTTTGCGTTGTCTTGAAACCTTGTTAACAATATCCCTTGATAATCAGAGTAGCGGAAGTCTTTGTCTTTAGATGTTCTTGAGCTTTCTTCTTTTACATGAGCATGTGGTCTTGAATTACGACTCTTGAGGTTACGCCACCGTTTATATTCCTCCGGTTTCCCGTTATACAGTACGAATATTGTACCTGTGATTGGGTAAGTTCAAAGAACTTCCTTGACAGGGTTTCCGGTTGTGGTAGCCGTTCTCAATACTTGAATATATCAAAAGATACTTCATAGTAAGGAGTGAATCATGCAGTTCCATTCTGCTGATTAAGTCGTCAATTCAATTTCCTGGAACAAGTTTGAATCAATTAAGAATCAAACCATTGTTGCTTTCCAGTTGACACAAGTTAGATTCGTATGGAATCTCACAAGTCACCTACCGCAGTGCTGTTTGATGATGACACTGGAAGGATTTCCATTTGTCACTGTAAATACTGAGAAGTATTACTCTGAATGTTCTGGCAATATCACAAGGATAGAGCGTAGGACTCTGTAAATTATCGCTTGTGTTCTAGTGATGAACAACAATTGATATATGGAATACGTGTCCTAATGATATTTTATGATGAATATCGTTGGCTCTAGACTCTATAAGTGCATGTTTATTTGGTGATCGGAGGCACGAGCAGACTGCCACCTATTCAATATCTACTATCTCAGAGTGGGAAAGTTGATAGAAATGAGTTGAACTCTGTGACAATAAAACAAACTTCTTTTGAGAGAAGCTTGAGTAGGCTAGGAAGGGTTGTGCATTGCATCACTGGGTCCATGATGCTTTGTCTTCAGTATCAGAAATCATCAAAGTGATTCTGATAATAGATGTACTGACCTGGTTTCTGCCTAAGTTGTATGGAGGGCTATTTCTTTTCACCCTTTAACCTTACATTTCTTTTTCATTCTTCAACCCCTTCAATGCTTACCAAGACGTCATAACTAGCACTTTGTTGTGATTGTTCCAGTGCTAGCTTAAGTCATTAGTCGGCATTATTCGCGTACACTCAACTATTCTATGTTTCCTAAGGACTTCTAAGTTCTAATGGATTGTCCTTGGGAAGATCCCTCCGGTTCTGGTTGGATCATAGGACGAATACCTAACCACCTTTTACACCAATATCTTCGTGAATAATTGTGTTGAAGGTATAGATATCGTAACCAGAAAAACATTCTAAATCACCAAAAACGCTCCCCCTACAGATGTGTTTCAAAATGAGAAATCATTTAAATAAACATTTTGCACATGTTAGGAAGATAAAGCACTTGAATCAAAGATCTTATCCAAAGATGAAACATTTTTATCACATCTTAATCACTATTCTCCCCCTCAAAAATTGCATGTGTTTGTGAAATTTTTGATATACTAGTGATGTAACATGGAGAGAATAATGTTTCATGAAAATTTAGAACTGTATGTTATGAGATTTTTTATACTCCCCCTCGAAAAAGGATACTGATAAAAATAGGGGAGTATATGAGCACACAATTTTGAAAGAATTTGAATAAAATCTTTTGAAAATATCTTGAAAAATTGTGCTCAAATCCGAGAAAACTTAATTTCCGGTTGTTGAGGAAAAAGGTACCTAAATGAACATTTTCCTTGAGTTCATGAGCTTAAAACTTTGGATGTTTTAATATAAGCCCATGACCGAGAAAAATTAATTTCCCGTTGTTGAGGATAATTCATAGACTTTCCTTTCTTTGGGGACCGGGTTATAGTCTGACATGTAACTATAAGCCATTGTGTTGAGCTTAAAACTTTGAATGTTTTGTGACAAGCTCAACCCAATGATAGACTGCTCTACCCGTTATTAGGATAAGTTATCTTTAAAGATACACTATCCTTTATTTGAATTTCGAGTTACAGTCTGACATTTAACTGTAAGTCGTTTACATGAGCTTAAAACCTTGGAATGTTTTTAATGAGAGCTCATGACGGAGAAAATTGTATTTTCTCGTTGTTAAGGATAAGTCATCATCCGTGATCAACTTTCCTTTCTTTGAGGCATGAGTCACAATCTGAAGTAATTGCAAATCATTTAAAGACAAAGGAAATGACATGTTTTGAAAACATTTGAACTTTCATTCGAGCTTTATTTACACACACCTGTCGTTAATGAGCGACATTTCTAGGCACGTCCATATTATCAAAACTGAAAGACATGTCGAGAAGAATATTTTTGGTATTTTCAAAAGAATTTTTTTTAATTTTGTATTTTGTTTTTATATGGATATTTACATTTTATTGTATTTTCGGATTTTTCAAGTTTTTTTGGAAATAATCAAAAATAGACTTTTGTACAGCAGAAGAAGGTGATATCGAATGTATAGTGTTGGAACCCTTTGAAGAAGTGGATTCAGAATCCGCTGAATTACCTGCAATGACAGAAGAAGAGTTTACACATATACTAGTGTTAGGAGTAATAAATTCAGTTGCTACATTCAGAACACTAGCATTAGTGCTGGAGCAGGTGTCATCGCTCTTCTCGATGGGAATCCACTTAAGACCGACTTCCTTGAAGATCCTACCCGTTGGTTTCCACTGAAGACTACATCTAGGAGTAGTGTTCTCTTGCACAGCGGAAGACTTCTTTAGAGAGAAACTAGGTCCTGCATTGATCCGCCTTGAGGATTTCTTGTCATTGTTTTTCTTTGTGACGGGTGTGAATATCCTTGTTGTCTTGTGGGATTCGGCATTCTTTCTCTGAGAGAAGACACGAGAGTTTACCTCAAAGAGGTATTGCAGAATGCAATGAACATGATTTCCATAGTGAATGCCCTTTTTACACGTGGGACATACAGGGAATTTGGAATTCTCGAAAATCCTTGTGTACCTAGGGTTTGTTGACCGTTCAGGCACCGTGTTTGAAACACGACTACGACTACTCATTGGTGGTTGCCAAGTCCTAGGTTGATGGGTCGGAGTCCTAGATTTTGGTTGATAACCATTAGGAGTGTGTTGAACTCTAGAAGTAGTTGGTTTACTAGGTTTTGAATACAGATGGTTTACTTTCTGAATATTCCCTTTTGGCTTACCCTCCCCTAGGTTGTTAGTTTGACCAACGTCATTTGAACCTTTAGATTCCTTTGTGGGCGTAAGAATTACACGTTTGGGAGTACTCTTAGGAGTAGTGCAAGGTGCATTCACCGGGTTGTGTTTAGCAAAAGTGGGTTTTCTAAATGGTGGAACATAGGGTGATATGGCTGGTTTTGGTACAGTCGATGGCACATCGGTATTAGGAGGTAACCTAGCAACATTGGAAGGCGGTTTTCCTAAGATAGATGGCTTTTGTACTTTGTACGCATTTGGTTGACGAACAACAGGTTTCACATCATTGGATTCCACCGTTTTCCCACCCATGTTTCCAACAAGTTTCTTCAACACACTGATTGCGATGTCTTTGTCTTGCAACTGAGCTTTTAGATCACAAATATCCTTACTCTTTTCATTCAGTTCACGAAATGATTCAGAGAGTTTTAATTGTAAATTACTGTCATCAGGAACTTTTCCAACTTTGTTTTGCAAAGCAAGTTCAAGAGCATGACAATGTTTCTGAAGAAAATCATATCGCTGTTGAAGAATCGTGAACTCTTTTTGATTAACATCTGTTAAAGGCTCACTGTCGCGATATTCACCTCCTAACTGAGCTTGCAGTTGTTTGATTGTTTGTTGCAGTTCATTGTAAGCTTTATCATACGAGAGTTTTTCATCCTTACATTCATCACATTTTTTGACATATTTATTCCAAAGATCGTTGAATTCATTGTCCTTTTTGATGACATAAGACTCTATTTTCTCTTTCGTACGATCAAACTCATTTTGAAGGGTTTCATTGTCTGACACAGAGATGTTTACCGCAACAGGGTTACTATCAACACAATCACTACCGTCACTTGCTTTCGAGAGACATGCAAGGTCGCTTTCCAAAACTTTAATTCTATCAAGAGATTCATCAGCCTCCTTCGCCAAAGATTTAAAGTCTTCAACAAATTTGGCTAGTTCTTTTAGAAAAGCGTTGTCAAGATTGCTTATCCTAGCATCAACTTGATTACTGATCGGATTAATCTCGTTGTGAAGAATTTTCTGAACTTCAATCTGAACGGGTGAAGTAAAGTTTCCTCCAGTAATTTTTGAATTAACAACACGTTTGAGAATGACAAAGTTATCTTTTAGCTCGTTAAGAAGTCGTCGTGCAACACTCGTTTTAGGAGGATCATCCGACAATTCCTCATTCGGTATCAAAAGCATTTTAGTACTCGTTTTACACCGAACAAAAACAGTTGGAGGATTAAGTTTTGGATAATAAATGGTTGTCACTTCTTTATCAAGCTTTTTCATTCTTAAACGAGTATGTATTGCAAGTTCAGTAGTTTCCTCAGAATCATGCACACTAGGAGGATCATGCTCCTCACACAAGAGCACAATACCATTATATAGAGTTTGATTTGTGGCCTGAACATGCTTAAGATATTCGGTATTGGGAGGAAGAGGACAACCTAAAGCCATTTTGTAACGGGTGTAATTTATCTCATTCACTTTAGGTGCGAGCATATTTATCGTTTGCATATTTTAGCCACGTTTTACGAAAAGGTTCTGTAATTCCCTAATCCTATCCTGAGCTTAGAAAAAATCCTCAAGAAGCCCATCTTCTAGAATTTTGAAATCATGTTTCAGCTTTTTCCTTTCTTCTTTTAAATAAAAAACAATAGATTTTTCAGTTGAAAGCTGTTTATTAAGAGAGGTGATTTCATCATTCAATTCGCTTATCTTTTTAGCACAATTAAATGTAAGGCATTTAATTTCTTAGTGGTGCATTTTGCTTGATAAACCGATGTAGCATGAGCTTGCTCAAGTTCCTTGATTTTAGCATGATGAATCTCAAAACTTTTCTCCCGTTCCTTATATCCTGCAAGCTCAGTGGTCAAATTGGCATTAGTTTCTCTAAACTTATTATTAACCACATTCGCATGAGCAACATCCTTGGCAAGATTATCAAATAATGATTTATAATACGCAGGCATCTCGGCAGGAAGGGTTGTAGGTTGGGTTACTTGATCCCCACTAAGGCCCTCACTGGGTGCATTAGAAATAATATTGCTATTATTCGTTTGAACCCCGTGTGTCTTAATTAAAGGCTCAAGTGACTCAATATACTCTTCCTCCTGATGAGACATATTATATAACTCATTATCATTGAGACGTGGGTGTACCTCAGATGAATCGTCTGAATCATACACAGGAGCTCTGTCAGCCTGAATTACCGATGTTGATGCTTGCTGCGAATTAGCCATCAAGATGGAGTTGGTAGTCACCTCTTCTTCCTCATCATATCCTGCTGTAGATGCCATGAGATCAAACTCTTCAGCTAGAAGTGGAATTCCTGCTTCTTCTTTTTGTGCTATAAGAAGCTGAGACTAGAGATCGGCAGCATTCCTCTTCTTTCTTGCATGGCTATCACGATGCTCTATACCAGCAACATCACTATCTTGTTGATAAGTCATAGTAGAAGTCGTGTGAAAAAAAAGATCTCAATTCGTAGAAAGCCTGTGTTGGAGTGTCAACAAAATCAAACTTTTCCCTATGATCGCACTGGTGATCGCATCCAATGATCGTACTCACTTGATCTGTAAAACCTGTAAAAATAAGGTCATAATTTAATTATATTTTTCAATTATTTTGAAGTATTTTATAACGTTAAATGTTATTATGTTTAACGGTTTAAGTTGAAAACGATATTAAATATTATATTTTAATATTTTGACGAGTAACAGGGACTACTAGTGATCGCGATACCGACGGATGCCAAAATTTTATATTTTATTATCGATCGTTTCGATATTTAATACTTTCGACGATATCATTTTAATTACGTATCGAGTCGTTATAGTATTTTTTGTGTGCGTTTAAACTTTTAAAAAAGTATTTTTGCGAAACCCTAGTCCCGGAAATATTTGTAAAATTTTCTTTTAGTCATTTCCTCGCAACTTAAGTTATTATTTACATTTATGGCTCAAAAGAATGCATTTTGCCAAAATTAACCCAAAACATGGACTATAATAAAATTTCCACTAACTATTTTACACATACAATATTTTCAAGTAAAAATTCAACCACCTCACCTCTCTCTCTCTTTTTAGCCATGAACCACAAGAACACCATCACCAAAAGCTTCAAATTTCTTGATTTCTAGTTTGATGAATCCAAATCTAATCAAAGTCCACCTCCTAATTTTTCAAGGTGATTCTAATGGTACCATTTTTATCAACATGCATTCATATTAATTTTTCAAGAAAAGTTGGTGATGTTTGATCCAAATTTGTTGTATGCATGTGTTAGTAGTGATGATCAAATAGTGTTTATGCTATGTTTTTGTTAAAAAGTTTATTTTTAATTTTTGTGTTTTTGATTTTGGTTATGATACAAGTGTTAGGATGGGTTTATGATAATATTAGGATGTTAGAATGATGATAGAAGTTGTTGGTTTTGATCAAAAACATGATTTTGTAAGAGATTTTAATAGTCAATTTTGCGCAGTAGGTTTGAGGCCATTTTCGAAGGTCTTAAGTATGAAAATAGATTGATATTATGGGATTATGTCGTAGAGAATTTCGTTAGCTTCGATTTGATATAAAGTAGGCCTTCCAACTCCAAACGAGGTGGAAGATACACTAGTTTGATTTTCGTGTACCGGGAGACGAGTGTTGACACAATCCGAAAATTGTTGTCGATATTTGGATCGAATCTCGGGGACTATAAAATGAGTTTCAAAATGAGTCAAGGGCTGTTCTCAGGCTCCAAGTTTAGCATTTTGAGTCTATTTTTAGAATCAAGTGGCGGTTTTATAAACGGAGTTGTTTAAAATGGTCAAAATGGTTTCGTAAGTCAAGGTCGCTAAACTGTCCGGATTTTGTGATTCAAAGATGAGTCGGGCAGGGAACTTTAGAAGTAAAATCTTTTAATGGGCTCTTGGGCGGACTTTCTACATATAGTAAGTGAGCTTTCTGAGTAGTATCATAAAAAAATGATATGTTTAAGTATGGGAAAACGGCTTGGACATTCGGTATGTTCCGGCAAATTTTTATTAAAGACATAGAATAATAAAATGAATATATAGGAGAGTGTAATAGTATCACTTGTATCGTTTTCTCTCGAGTTTGTCGTGATTATATGAGTCGAGTTTTATATTCTTATGTATGGTTTATTTCTCGAGTCTATTATTAATGAACGCACCTCATTTGATAGGTTGCGGTTCTCGTGTTTGAAAGGCATCATCTATCGTCGGCAATCGTCTCATTACCACTATCGGCTAAGGTGAGTCTATAGCCTCGCTTTATACTAGTTATTAAATGATTTTAAACCCGCGAGGGGGAATACATGTTTTATAAACTTAGAACACAAGATTTTTATGGTATGCTTTGTCCCTCTATGAATGGACCCGTGGTTGCCTTTAAATTGCATTAAGTGATTGCCTTTGTTAAAGCCTCAATTATGGACCGTTAACTAGCTTATGATGGGCTAGCCGCTAGTACAATTAATAGATCTATGGGGGAAGCCGCCCCGGTTCAGTTTGTGTGGACTTGTCATAGAAACTTAGGCCCGACCTCCACACTGTTTGGACATATTGTATTAAGAAGTCAGGTATACGGCAATGTACCAAAAATCTAGAGGTAACCGACAATTAATAAATCTCTCATCTTATTAGACTCATATGGGAGTGTCTAAGGGCTCGGTTCCATGAGCTTATTGCAATTTATGCTATATACAATTATCATTGTTGATGCAAATTATTATTTGATGCTTATAAGCATGCCACAAACTTATAATCTTTGCTTGTGTTCAAATTGATTTCATAAACCTATAGATTCACTCGGCACTTTTGCTGATTGTTTTACTCACATGTATTTTAGGTAATCAAGAAGTGAAAACTTGGAGGTCACGGGGAATGAAGTTGTGCACTGCTTTTGTTGTTCAAACTCTTTGATTTATTTATCGTTCCATTTTTAAAACAAACCAATATGTTGTTTTAACTTATCTTTTGGTAACGATTACTTGGGACTACGCTACTCTGACAAATGTTTTGGGAACGATAAATCTAAAACGTCTCTTTTCTAGTCGTTCTTTATAAATTATGTGTTGTTGTATCATTGTTTAGCACCCGAAGATGTATTCCGCTGCGTGTAAATTTGGGGGTGTTAAAGATTGGTACCAGAGCCATGAGTTATAGAGAACTAGGTCTTTATTTTAAAAACCTAAACTATAACTGTCAGTTTTTATTTTTCAAAGAGTCGGTGCACATAACTTCGCGTGACTTCACGTTTAAGCTACTTCTGGGATTACATCTTTAGTATACGTTATTACGTATCCTTTTATTGCCAAGTATTTATAAATAAATACTATGATCCCTTTATTGATATATATTTATATCTAGGATCCCTTTAATCGATATATATATATATTTATGTCGTTAAACGTTTCGATAAAAGTTTGTCATTTATTAATGATTAACTTAAATAAATACAATGAATTTCATGATCTTTCTGTATTTATTTTTGAAGTATTTAAATTGCTTTTATTGCAAAAATTTATATTATGACCTTACATACCTTCATCTACGCGTATTACTTTCATTGTTTAACCCTTTGTGATATCTATATAGATATTCAAATCGTCTTCCAGCTATTTGTGCTTGGACGTCTTTTAACGTAATCTCCAGACCATTGTGTAGCTCAATGTGTCCTTGGAATAGACTAACGGCTATCGTATGAGTCACACATTTTGAAACATTTCTTAAAATCGTGTTGAATAATATCATGGTTTTTCATAATATTTTGTTGATTTTTATTATCGTTTTACACGACATGCGAAGATTTAATTCGTTGACATTTATATGTATCGACTCCAAAGTGTATTGTTCACTTATATCTCGGTAACGTCATCGTTATTTTATAAATTATCGTCTAGATTATGGCACTAGAATTGGAATACGATTTTACTTATATAAAATTGTATCATTTGTTTTTCATTAACCTTCTCGCTCCCGGAGTGTAGCATGTTAATGTTCCATTCTTTTCTTGTTATGTTTTGTGTTTTTGACAATCGTGGCACCAAGGAGATTTGCCTACATTGCATTTTGAAATCTAAATTACGAACGTCTTTCACCGTCTTGCTTCCTAAATATCGTGTTGAATACCTTGAAGCATTTTCTGTCATTCATCATGCTATATTTTATTTGATGCTCATTACGAGATTTATTTTTCGTTGTTATAAAATCCACAAGACATGTGTGTA
Source organism: Glebionis coronaria (assembly GCA_025667525.1). Lineage (NCBI taxonomy): Eukaryota > Viridiplantae > Streptophyta > Magnoliopsida > Asterales > Asteraceae > Glebionis > Glebionis coronaria. The sequence continues at coordinate 385,189,469 of CM046874.1, forward strand.
TATATGTATATATTTTGAGCCGTTAAGAAGTGTCGAAAAATACACTTTATGCAGAAACTGTAGGGGCAGTATAAACAGGTCAAAACTTAAAAGTAAAACCTGCGTTTTTAAAATAAAATAGTCAAACCTGCACAGAACTTGCAGGGATATTTTGGTCATTTTACATTGGTTTTCAGGTCTCGGGTAAAACTAGAAAGTCGTCTGAAACGTCGTTTTGCATCAAAATGCTTTAGACTCTGAGTCTTGGAGATGTCGTTTATCGGGTCAATTAATCGGCTCATATTTAAAAGTTAAATCTGATAAAAAATTCAGAACATGAGTTTTAAATGTTTCTAAGCTGTTTTGATTTTATTTGAGATCGTAAAATTTTAACAAATATTATTTTACAACTAACGAATACTAGTTGCATGTGAAAATATTTAAAAATAGAAACAGTACAGGATTAGCAATTACCGGATTAATGGTGTAATTTAAAAACGAATAACATATTTTCTTAAAAGCATGTTGTGTCGAGTATCTTACAAAGAATACACATGTGGATTGTTTTATTCTTTTCATATATATGACTCATTTGTCATTCGATGTTATTTTATTTTCGTTTTCTTCTAACCTTCCACTGATTTGAGTTGAGTTTTGAAGTTTTGCCTTCACATTCTTCGTTGACATTCTTATCGCGTGTCTCATGGCGTTTTCGTCTAAACCTTATAACCTTTTGAAAACTTAACAACTTGTAACCATTTCATTGGTTGTTTTATGAGCTACTATTTGCCACTTTTTGCAAACCTTTGGCTACTTTATGCGTTGTCATAATGTCACCTTATAAATAAATCTGATATTATTTTACGATAATTTTCACCAATTGTTTTTACTTTGGTCTTAACACTTTTCGTAACATTAAAAGTTGCTTATTAAGTATCTCACAAATTACTTGTATCCTATAAATTTATAAACTATTTTTAAATTCCATTTTACAAATGGCATGGTTTATATATAAACATAAGAAACGTAATACTTTTCGACGAAACTGAGCACTGCATTGCTATTCCTAAATTATACATGGCCTGATCACCTATGTCTAATTTAGAAGGAGCCATGCTAGGCGGAATAGTAGTCCACTTAAAAATCTTGTTAATAATCAACCTTTTACTTGTATTTATGATAAAGATAAATAAAATGAAATAAAATGAAAAGTAGTTTTGAAAACCTTTATAATTTATGCAAGTGGCGCAATTTCTATGCATCCGCATACGTTTTCTTACCTTTTCTTAAACGAATTACGCGCTTACGAATACGTTTTTACTCGACGATCGCTTTTTCACTTGTTACTTCATTTTGTCTTGTAACTGATTTCTTTTGACCGTTCGTCTAATTATGGACTGTTAATAAATGACTTGAAAGTGTCGATGTTTTATCCTTCCTTCTCGTCCAATCTTCTTTATGCGACTGGGTAGATCTTTGGAATGTCTCCGCACGTGAATAATGAATTATCACTAGAGTGATTTCCGTATATCCGGGATGACGTACGTCACTCTCGTTTGTCTCGAAATCCACTCTTGTGAACCGTGCTTTGATTTCTCTCTTTAAACACTAACATCGTTCATTTGATTTGTTTTAATTACAAGTGATTATCAGGAATTTTCTTTGATTAAAATTTTTGTATGGATCTTATTTCCGATCGTGTAACGACCACCGCTAGTTAACGAGCTGATGTTGGTGAACCATCGACCGCACTAACGAAATTGACAACTTGTTTAATCTATTATTTCTTATTGTCATACCATCAACGCCTTTATTTTATTATTCTCTTTAAGAATTTATACGACATTTGCTTCGTCCCCTTTTGTACCATTGATTTCGTACTAATTGTTGACTATTATTTCCATTCGTATTCGTTTGTTATCTTGTCACATTTTGAAACCCGAATATATCCCATGTTTATTTTGAAATAATAAACACCTTTATGTATTTGTACGACGTATTATAAATTTTTCATGGAACTTTTATACATATTTCCAATGATTTTCAATTATCGAAATAACCATCACAAGTAAAAGGTCAAATTTATACATCATATTTGTATAACTAAAACTAATGTTTAAAAATGAAATTATGTTCTATCTTTTGAAGTAATTGACATATCATACTTTACTTTGAATGTAATTAAATTACCGGTTTAATTTATATTCCTGATAATGATTTAATTTGGAAATTATATTTTCTAAATCGTAACAATCAATATGAGTTTAATTAATAAATTCATGTCATTCTTTCAAAGTTTCTTAAGACAACCAAAATAAATTTTGAAGCTATTTAACTCCTATTTTGATATATCATCCTTATCAAGAAGGTACCTCAATTGAGTTTTAAGGTAATACCAAATCCGGGACGGATATTTGTGACAAACGTTATTTTAATGTTAATATTTAATTTATTCTTCGCTCTCATTTTTCTAGTACTGTGAATTATTATGTTTTACGGTTACGTGATTCGAGATCCCTTGTCGATCGTCAACCTTAAATCATTTTACCACATCTTGTCCGTTTATGCGTTTATTGAATTTATTTTTATCTTGTTCTGTTCCTCGTACTGAAGATCACTGTTTTATTCTGAGTTTAAAATGAATATTGGGAAGCAGTGTATAAGAAGAAACGATAAGTGTCACCAGGATTTATGCGTGTACTAGTGGAATGATTGAGGACCGAATCTCTTAATGAATGGAGTTAATAAATTTGTTACAACCTCGAGGAGCATGTTGAAGCCGACACCGCAAGTGGAAATACTCTTGTGATCAAGTGGTTATTATCAAGGGTTCGTTCAAGGTTTTCTCGATGATTAACGATGGAAATCTATACTTGATGTTATTGTTTGACCTTTTATTTTTATGTACTTATGTGGTATATGATCTAGTCAAATGATCGTAAGTTGTGAGAACTTGAGACGGCATCATCCGATGACGTCCGATCATGTAGAACACATATTATGTAATATCTTTTTGACTTTCAACGACGATGTTTATTGAGACTTTAATGCGCGTTGGCGAAAATGAGATGGTGTCTTTGTATTATCTTTTGAGTAGGGACCCGCGTGTGAGCACCCTCCGATGACGAAAATGTTTTTCTTGTTAGTTCTTTTTTTATGTGTGTCCATGGCTATCCGGCCAGTGGCTATCCTTTAAATTGCAACATTCTTTTTAACTCGACTTACCCGTAAACCCTGTCATCTATCCTTGTCGTCGAATGAGCTTCGTGTGATTCATAAAATTTTCATGTGTCGAACTTGACGGGTGACTGGTGGATAAGGATTTATTTATTCCTTTTTGGTGAGATACCACTTGACGACAAGTTGCGTTTTGTAAAAGAACCAGTGGATATCGTGGATCGAGATTCACGTGGGAACGTAAGGACTTCATATTAAGGAATGTCGTCATCCTTCCGGATAGTGAACAACTCGTGTATGAGGCGAGTTGAGCGCCGGGACGTCGCTCCCTTATGGTGGTGAGGATGTAAAACCCGTAAAAATAAGGTCATAATTTAATTATATTTTTCAATTATTTTGAAGTATTTTATAACGTTAAATGTTATTATGTTTAACGGTTTAAGTTGAAACCAATATTAAATATTATATTTTAATATTTTGACGAGTAACAGGGACTACTAGTGATCGCGATACCGACGGATGCCAAAATTTTATATTTTATTATCGATCGTTTCGATATTTAATACTTTCGAAGATATCATTTTAATTACGTATCGAGTCGTTATAGTATTTTTTGTGTGCGTTTAAACTTTTAAAAAAGTATTTTTGCGAAACCCTAGTCCCGTAAATATTTGTAAAATTTTCTTTTAGTCATTTCCCCGCAACTTAAGTTATTATTTACATTTATGGCTCAAAAGAATGCATTTTGCCAAAATTAACCCAAAACATGGACTATAATAAAATTGCCACTAACTATTTTACACATACAATATTTTCAAGTAAAAATTCAACCACCTCACGTCTCTCTCTCTTTTTAGCCATGAACCACAAGAACACCATCACCAAAAGCTTCAAATTTCTTGATTTCTAGTTTGATGAATCCAAATCTAATCAAAGTCCACCTCCTAATTTTTCATGGTGATTCTAATGGTACCATTTTTATCAACATGCAATCATATTAATTTTTCAAGAAAAGTTGGTGATGTTTGATCCAAATTTGTTGTATGCATGTGTTAGTAGTGATGATCAAATAGTGTTTATGCTATGTTTTTGTTAAAAAGTTGATTTTTAATTTTTGTGTTTTTGATTTTGATGATGATACAAGTGTTAGGATGGGTTTATGATAATATTAGGATGTTAGAATGATGATAGAAGTTGTTGGTTTTGATCAAAAACATGATTTTGTAAGAGATTTTAATAGTCAATTTTGGGCAGTAGGTTTGAGGCCATTTTCGAAGGTCTTAAGTATGAAAATAGTTTGATATTATGGGATTATGTCATAGAGAATTTCGTTAGCTTCGATTTGATATAAAGTAGGCCTTCCAACTCCAAACGAGGTGGAAGATACAGTAGTTTGATTTTCGTGTACCGGGAGACGAGTGTTGACACAATCCGAAAATTGTTGTCGATATTTGGATCGAATCTCGGGGCTATAAAATGAGTTTCAAAATGAGTCAAGGGCTGTTCTCAGGCTCCAAGTTTAGCATTTTGAGTCTAATTTTAGAATCAAGTGGCGGTTTTATAAACGGAGTTGTTTAAAATGGTCAAAATGGTTTCGTAAGTCAAGGTCGCTAAACTGTCCGGATTTTGTGATTCAAAGATGAGTCGGGCAGGGAACTTTAGAAGTAAAATCTTTTAATGGGCTCTTGGGCTGACTTTCTACATATAGTAAGTGAGCTTTCTGAGTAGTATCATAAAAAATTGATATGTTTAAGTATGGGAAAACGGCTTGGACATTCGGTATGTTCCGGCAGATTTTTATTAAAGACATAGAATAATAAAATGAATATATAGGAGAGTGTAATAGTATCACTTGTATCATTTTCTCTCGAGTTTGTCGTGATTATATGAGTCGAGTTTTATATTCTTATGTATGGTTTATTTCTCGAGTCTATTATTAATGAACGCACCTCATTTGATAGGTTGCGGTTCTCGTGTTTGAAAGGCATCATCTATCGTCGGCAATCGTCTCATTACCACTATCGGCTAAGGTAAGTCTATAGCCTCGCTTTATACTAGTTATTAAATGATTTTAAACCCGCGAGGGGGAATACATGTTTTATAAACTTAGAACACAAGATTTTTATGGTATGCTTTGTCCCTCTATGAATGGACCCGTGGTTGCCTTTAAATTGCATTAAGTGATTGCCTTTGTTAAAGCCTCAATTATGGACAGTTAACTAGCTTATGATGGGCTAGCCGCTAGTACAATTAATAGATCTATGGGGGAAGCCGCCCCGGTTCAGTTTGTGTGGACTTGTCATAGAAGCTTAGGCCCGACCTCCACACTGTTTGGACATATTGTATTAAGAAGTCAGGTATACGGCAATGTACCAAAAATCTAGAGGTAACCAACAATTAATAAATCTCTCGTCTTATTAGACTGATATGGGAGTGTCTAAGGGCTCGGTTCCATGAGCTTATTGCAATTTATGCTATATACAATTATCATTGTTGATGCAAATTATTATTTGATGCTTATAAGCATGCCACAAACATATAATCTTTGCTTGTGTTCAAATTGATTTCATAAACCTATAGATTCACTCGGCACTTTTGCTGATTGTTTTACTCACATGTATTTCAGGTAATCAAGAAGTGGAAACTTGGAGGTCACGGGGAATGAAGTTGTGCACTGCTTTTGTTGTTCAAACTCTTTGATTTATTTATCGTTCCATTTTTAAAACAAACCAATATGTTGTTTTAACTTATCTTTTGGTAACGATTACTTGGGACTACGCTACTCTGACAAATGTTTTGGGAACGATAAATCTAAAACGTCTCTTTTCGAGTCGTTCTTTATAAATTATGTGTTGTTGTATCATTGTTTAGCACCCGAAGATGTATTCCGCTGCGTGTAAATTTGGGGGTGTTAAATGATCGTATCCAATGATCGGACTCAAGTGATCGTACTCAAGTGATCGCACTCTGTTATTGTATCCCTGTGATCGTACTCAAGTGATCGCACTTTGTCATCGTATCCTGTGATCGTACTCAAGTGATCGTATCCCTGTGATCGTACTCAAGTGATCGTACTCACTTGATAGCACTCACTTGATCGCACTCACTGGATCGTATCCAATGATCGTACTCAAATGATCGTAGCCAGTGATCGTGATCTTGGATCGCAAGTAGAAACCCCCAGGGTTTATGCGATCACAACAATAAGATCGTACAATGGACACAAAGTTACCACTTTTCTCGGAAAGGACAAGAACAAAACAAATTCGTGATTCGAAGCCTAAAAAATGGATCAGACACCCAAAATTTTTGAGTTTTTAACCAAAGCAATGAACTCAAATCGCTACTACAACTACTTGGGAGAACTATGAATCACGAAACACAAGAAAGACACGGACAACACCCAAGAGCTATCCACGAATCCCTTGGCGAATGATACCACATGTTACGATGTAACACACGACTATATAGAACAAGAAATAAAGATGATGAAGAGCAAGATTAAAACTAAGAATGGAATATTAGATTAGATGATGAAGAATAAGAAAGATACAAAGTAGGTGATTCTAGTGAGAGAAACTAAGGAGAGTGTCTCTCTCTAAAACAAGAAGGAAGGAAAATACTATGAGATACACACACACAAATGAGGATGGTGTGCCTTTTATACTAAGGTTTACAAGGTTAGGAGGCCGTCCTCATTTGTGTGTTCGGGATTAATTCCCGTTACATACATAACAATAACACATAACTCTCGACACCATTGAATAGCATTTTCCACGAGCTTCGCAACGGTATATTATATGACCATCACTTTAAATACTTCTAACAGAGTAATATGTGAAGGTTCATGATAAAGTTGAGTGGGAATGGAATCTTCATAAAGCAATCTCTCTATTTCACGAATGTCCTCATCCCAATCAGAAGAAGATGTATAACCCACAATATCATCTCTCTGAAGATAATCTACAATTTGTTTATCTATCAATTCATCTTCACTAAGCAATCTTTCAATCTTTAGAACTTCCTCATTCTCATCAATGATAGACCCCTCCTCATCACTATAGTCATCATAAATTGGTATATCAAAGATTGGTGACTCCTCAAAACTCAAGGAAGTGTGATCATCAAAAAATGGAGATTCACAAGTGGAAAACTCATCATCACTATAATCATCATATATTGGTGTATCACAAAGAGAAAGTTCATCATCACTAAAATCCTCATTTGTTTCTTCATCATGGTGGAAAAGTGGGTTATCAAATGATGTTTCAAAAAGAGGATTGGAATGAATCACAAAATCACTTGGAGGAATAGGTGAAGAAGTCATATAGGACATGAATTCATCATCAGGTGTAAAGGAGTCATCACTAACATAAGGATCATAAAAGGTTGCATCACAACAATCATAAGGTAGGAGAGGTCAAGGATCCATATTTCCTATAGGAGCAAACTCTTCATCCAAATTAGGAATGTTATCTTGATAAGACAAGTCATCGTATGATATAGCATAAGATGCCTCACTAGAATCACAATCATCATCCTCTATTTGTGGAAAGTCTTGCAAAAATTCTTCCTCAATCTCATCATCCTTTTCTTTAAACAATTCATCAAGATTAAAATCACCAAAATCACTAGTAGTAGCATGAAGGTCAAAATGTGATGAAATCTCAATGTGATCATGAGGAGAAGAGGTATCAATACAAAGCTCATCACATGGTTCAATGGAAACACCCTCAATCTCTCTTTGGATTGCGATAAGGTTCTCAACACTAGAAGCGGTTAATTCATCCAAAACTGTGTGTGTATTAGTGCTAAGAGGCTCGTCCCCCATGGTTAAAGAGTCGGTGGGTTCCATATGAGGTAAAGGTGATGAAGGTGTGTCATCATTAAGTGTCATGCAAATCGAAGGTCCCTCATCATCGTCATATAAGCATTGATTAAGCATACGAGCACGAGTAGAAAAATATTGTTCTTCTTCCTCGATTGTAACAATCTTAAGGAGTAAATCAATTAAATATTTCCTAAGGCGACAAGAAAATTTGTTCAACGATTCATGATACATATCACCGAATTCATTGTCATTATATTGCGAAGACTTAATTTCCTCTTCCTCGTTAGACATAATTTTTTCCTTTAACCACCGATACGTATCTTTCATTTCCTTGAGGCTTATGTCTTTCATACTATCAAGCATCTTATAAACGTCATCGTTCGAATTGTTTATTGTCTCAAGTAAAGAATGAAACTCATTGACAACATTAGGGGCATAGGATGGCGGATCCCTCGGTCTACCATCATAACCATAATGGGGAGTGTTTCCACAAAACTCACATGAATAAGTCGAAGAATATGGTGGAGATGAATTTCCATAATTAGGTGGACTATAGGTTTGAAAAGAGTCTTGATTATGAAAGTTCTCATGATTATAACCTTGAAAATTTCCTCCATTTTGAAAACCCTCATAATGTGAAAATCCTTGATTTTGAAAAGTATCTTGATTATAGCATGGAAAATTTTCATCATTTTGAAAGCCTTCATTGTTTGAAAATCCTTGGTTTTGGTATGGCTTAGTAAAGGTTTGATCATGAAATGATGGTGGAGGTTGTGATGAAAAACCGGAATATCCCATATAGTCATTACAAGTTTAGTCCATTTGAATGTTAGGTCGAAAATTAGGGTTCTCGGTTCCATTATAAGAATATCCCTCCCCATAATAGCCATTGTTTTGATCACATAAATAAGTATCATGTGGTCCACCACAATTCGAACAAGGCGAATAATTAGCGTCAGTGGATCGTTGTTGCAAAATCTCTAACATGGAATGAGTATCCATGTTTAGCAAGGTGCCGAATGTATATACAAGCGAAATGAAGTTAAAAGCTTCCTCGGGGAAGGAAGTAATACACCAAAGATGGTATGGTTACACGTGTGTGAGTACACGTGTAAGTAAACTCGAGGAGTGAGTGATGAGCTCTCAGTCGACTTTTGAGAGAGAAGAGATTATCTCTCTCGAGGTGCAATAAGTAATATCCACAAAAAAATATAATATATGTAAGTACTAATTGGGTGGCACACCACTCACCACTATCAATCTTGAAAGACCCACAAGGAAGCGAAGAAACGAGGCGGCGCCTAGCACTTAAGAGCCTGCTTATTTAGAATGTGAAATACACTCGCCTTATACCCCCCACACAGTGGCCTCTTTCTCAAGATCAAGTAGATTGTTGTATTTATCTATTGTGCCTTAATTAAATTCGATCGATATACGTGTTAAGGACCGGAACGCTCCCTAACGCGGTGTATTGCAAAAGCAATACTTATGGAAATAGATGTATTGGTTATTCGTACCTACGTATATGTATCTACATATAATAATATATCAAAAATATTTTTGTATTTATCTGATTTTTTAAATAAAATATAATATGTACGTAAAAACTATGAAAACGATATAATATATATTTTTGGTGTAATCTTTTAGGAAAAAGATTACTTTAGATTTTTTTTGGTTCAATTCTTTAGGAAAAGAATTGATTTTGTGATTTTTATTTTTTATAGTTTTATCTTTTTTATTTTTTTATCTTTTGTTTTATAATACGTAAAAATAACGTTCACAAAGCGAACGGATCCCAAAATCCAATACGTCTCACTCGAAACCGTTAATCTTCACGAAAAGAACCGGTAACGACGCCATTTAATAATTCGTTTTTAGTATCGTTTTGTCTCGGTATCCAATCGAATTGATATAACAATCTCAAGTTTGACTTTATTGTTTTTTTGTTATAAATGCTTGTTTGGTTTCTAAGCTACTTGGCACAAATCATGTACAAAAGGTAAAAATAGCTAAAATACTACGTATACGTACTAACTAAAAACACATTGCAACTACAACAATTAAATGCACGAAATATAAAAAAAAACGTAAAATACAAATTCAAACTTCAAACTAATATTACAAAAATCAGATTTTAATAAAACTAAATCACAAAAAATGTAAAATGCCAACTTATATTACACTATAACTGGGCCTAATATACTAGGTCCATCAACAATTAACCAAAACGAACTTTTCAGATAACTGGGCCTACTCGTTTTGCTAAAAACTAACGAATATAACACTATAATTGGGCCTAATATACTAGGTCCATCTACAATTAAACAGAACGAATTTTTAACTGAAATCAACAAAGTCTAAATGAACAAAATCTAATTTACTAAATTTCAACTATCTTTACTGACTTAAACTCTAATTTTACTCTATCTACTTTACTTAACCTCTAACAGATATTTATAAAATGCTTCTTTAAAAAAACTCTAAATTGAAATCATCAAGGACTTATCAAACCACAGGCAGTAAACAATAGTTCTAAAAAAACTTAATATCTAAAAATTCAACAAGAACATTAACGCAAGAACTGTATCAAACATTCCTACTCAAACAGAATGCAAATGTATAAAGCTAAGGCAAGAATCAAAGAACTGAATTCAAAACGATATCGAATAGCATATAACAAAGACTTATAAGCAGGTTGCAAGAACGATAACGCTACCATTATTCTACTAACATTATTACACTACGAATGCAGAAAAACAAAATACGCGCTTGACCATTAACTTCCAGGCCTGCCCTTTGATGGCGATTCTATGCTATCTGTTGAACTTGACTGGAAAAACAATAGAAATCAGCAAATCACCAAAGGTCTTGGTCAGCTATCGAACATTCAGCAACCTGCTGAACACAGTGGCCAACAAGCTGATCCTAGCTTCTAATCTTCAACAGCCTCAATCTTATGTCAAAATCAGCAAATCCGAGCTCCACTTTATGAACTCCATCCTGCATAAACTTGAACAAATCCAAATCTTTCGATTCTAATAACAGAAAATTAGCTCTAAACTATTATGATGAGAAATATAATAGCAAAACTTAATCAAAAGCTATTCACAAGCTCCAAAAGCCTATGAACGTCTCTTTTGCTCAAATCCTAGTAAAATCTAATTAAGAAAAGAAAATCTTGAAGCACTACTTTCATCAATGGTGAAATTGGTTACCAAATCCTTATCAAAGCTGTGAGCAATAGCTCGTATTAACAAGATTTAACAACTCTCAATCCTGCATGAACAGTACCCTAACAGGAATATAGAATTTATTAGCTACCAGTAACTCTAACTATCATTCATTCAATATTTCAAAATCTCATAAGCAAGAAAAAGCAAGATCAGTAACATTAGTAGAATTGAAGCTGAGATTAAAAGAGAGATTTAATAGGATAACAAAAATCTTAAATTTTATTAATGGAAGAACTCAAAGAATTTGTTACAAGTATATTAACCGAAAACAAGAATGCTATTACAGAATAACCAAAATAGTTTCAATAGACTAACTATCTACTCCTAGAAACTAATCTACTATGTGTAAAACTACTCCTAGCTAACCGCTTCAAATGAGAGTCTTCATTGGTATTTATAGGTGATGAGTGGTGGTGGTGTGACATGTTGCTTTCAATACCTTCCTGCCACGTGTTAAATACGATGATTAGTCTTGTTCTTCATTGCTAAACCTAATTTGGGTGTTTCTTCAATTCTTGATCTTGATCCAATTAAATGGTACCATCATGTAGAGGAGATGTTGATGATGATTTTTGCTTCTTTGAGTTTTGTATGAATCATCGTGTATTGCTCTTGAAAATGAATTGCAGCTATATGGTGGAAGTGATGAAGTCGTCTGATAACCTTTCCCTTTCTCTCTTCACGTTTGAAGAGATGAATACGTGTATTGTGTTTATCTTGACTTTGACCGAAATAGGTTGAATGTTAAATAAACTTTTGATGAGACTGCTTTTATACATAGGCTCAGCGTCCAAAACGGGCTTAAAATGCATAAAATATCATAAAATGTGCCAAATATATGCTTGTGTTTGTTTCATGTGTATTTTAGGTACGGATATTGAGAAAATGGCAAAAGATCACAAGAAACAAGCAAAAAACAAACACGGGAAACGAAGCCGCACAATGAACCAAGCCCTAGAGTTGATTTTCCAAGAATAACCCTTGAAGAATTAAAGATTGTACAAGAAGGGTCCTCCAATATTGAAGAATTGACACTTTAAACCCTTGTATATTCATAATTACAAGTTTGGTCCTTAAAGTTTATCAAATTGCAAAAAGGACCCTCCACTTTGAAGAATTGGCATGTTTGGTCCTCAATTATGAGGACTTGTCATTTTTAGTCCTCCAAGAAGTCAATCATACAAGTCAAGACATTGAAGAATGAAGAAATGCCAAAAACAACCCTTCAAATATCATCTAAAGGCAAGAAATAGCCCTGAAAATACTTTACAAAACTTTTTGGGGCAAAAGTATAAAAACTAAAACTTCAATAACAAAGGATTTTCAGTTTTGTGAATTTAAACTATCAAACATCCAAAGATACCTAGACCACTCAGAGTTTGCCACGTGCCCCACTAACTCCATCCAACCAATCACAAGACACCTCTCATCCACGTCACCATTCCACTTGGCCGGTTAGTAACTAATTTATTAATTAGTTACTTAAACGCGCTAAACACATTTTTAAACAAAAATCTGGATCAAAACCTTAACTATTCATCATATGAACACAATTAGGGGTTTGCTAATTACATAGAATTAGACCCTAAAACCCTCTAGATTTATGATATACCTATCACTAACCATAACCCAAACCTTAAACCACCTACCACATCATCACAAGACTCACATGATAAACCCCATGCATACGTTTTTGGGGAAGATGACAAAACCATGCAGAAAATCTACCATCCACAATGCTGCTTACATTTCAAGCATCATTGGGATCCCTTTGATCAATTCCACCACCTTTCCACCTCTATAAAACGCCAAGAGACTTCACATGATCAGTCAAGAAATTCAAACTCAAGGGTATAATTGGGACTTTACTACATTAGGGTTTCCTTGTATTTCATCTTTCTAGATAGTTTGTGAGCCTATATAAAGGCCTTAGTATGCAGCATCAGAACTTGCTCTTGGTTTTTCCTTGTTCAACATTCTGTAAATCCTTGTTTCAAAGTTAATGAAAAAGTGTTTGAGTTGTTGAAGAAATCCAAGTGCCATCTTTATTATTCTCTTGTTATTGTTACATGTTTATGATTGTGAAGTTTCAACACGTGTTTTCAAAGATTGTGCAAGAAATTGCAAGTTTTTCCAAAATCTGATATTTTTATAAGTTCTTGGTTCAAACCTTTGAAATTTTTGGATGACATGTGATCATAGCACCCTGATAAGGAGCTTATCAAGGTGTAGTGAGCTTGTGGTTTTGGGATATTCAAGGAGTGGGAACAAGCTTGAATTAATCAGCTTTTATTTCGATTTTCTTTTTTATATAAACTACTTGTTCTAACCTTGTTGTTCTTAGCAGCCTATTGGAAGTTTGTGCCTTGTTAAGCTAGGCACATAAGCTCAAAAATTCGTAAGTGTGGATGTACATTCATGAGTTTTGAGTTCTTTTACCAAAAATCTGCCTGAAAAGTGATTTTTAGTGATTTTTTGATCTGTTGTTATATGTGTTGTTCTTGTGGCTTAAATCTGGTTTATACTGCATGTTAATGTTGTTATGATGCTAGATTAGGCTTGGGTAAACTTGAAATACACATTTGCTTTGTTATATCTTGGATTAAAAAGTAAAAAGGGTGTTTGGGTCTACTGATTTAAGGTTCTTGTTTGAGTTTGAGTAGGTGCTAAGTGTTGGTTTGAGTTTGTATCTGATATACAAGTGTTTGAGTTCTGATATTTGCAAGTTTTGCTCTTTGAAACATCAAATATGATATTGTGCTATATCTTACTTGCTTTTGCATATTTTGACCTAAAATCTTGGTAACACATAGAGTGTATGCATGTTTAGGATTAAAAAGTTCTTAAATCAAGTTTGTGTAACCTGTTTTAGAGATTTGAAGGTTTGAAATTGGATCTGTGGTCAAATATATCAGCAACTTTACTTTGTGTTCTTCATTTGTTCATCAGTAACATTCAATAGCTTGAATCTTTGTCTAATCTTTAATCCAGTGTAAGAAACAAGTTTATTTATGTTCATTTGAATTTATTAGAGCTTGTGTATGCATTTGGTTCAATTTGGTTGGCTTATTCTTGCTTAATCTGCTTATTTGTGCTAAACTGCTTATTATCCAAGTCTGTATCATATATGGTCAAAGATTGAATTAACTGTATTAATTGGCTGGTTGTTTGTGTTTGTTTGATTGCTATTGACTCCTTATAACCCACTGGTTATAAGGGTTCCTTGGTGTTCTTTGATTCCAACAAAAATCTATATAAGACAAAAAGTCAAGATAGTCAAGCAGTGGCAACTTTTCCCACTGCTGGACACACAAAACTAGCCACTACTAGTGTTAATTTTCAATCAGCTTATTAATAAGCTATAATAGCTTATCCAGACCTGCAACACCTTTGATTTTGTGATCAATCTTCATCATTTGACCCATTTATATAATCTGGAGCTTTTTAGGGTTTGACTTTTAGGTTTGACTAGAAATAGCCTAGAAAGAATCAGCACTTGAAATAGCCTAGAACTCGAAAACGACTATTTTGTCGTTTTGTGTACAGAGCTTTTTCTTATTTCAGGCTTATTTCTTGGGCTTTTTCAAAATTTCTTTTTACAGATCTCTTTAGTGTCCCAAAAGAAACTTGTGTGTCAAATTAGAGTGTTGAACACGGAATTATTCGTGTTTTTAGTGCTAATATCCCTTCGTTTATGGCATAATAAATAGCATAAGTGTACTTTTAGTGCATATATCGTTTAAAATGTGCTATTTATTATTGTAGGTACGGATGTGACGAAAAGGAGAAAAAAAACGAAGCCAAAGAGTAAAAAACGAGCACAAGATATGGAAAGAGCATGGAAAGTCGAGTTTGATGGTGCATTCATGTTTTATTGGGCCGACCCGACACCATTTAAATTGGGCCGAATCGACCCATTAATATATCTACAGTGTAACACCTCATTTTGATAATGGAAATGTCACGCGTAATTATGGAGTGTCATCAAAGCATACAAGGATAAATGTATCAAACATTACATGACCATAGGGATAACCGAAATCAAACATCGGTTCCCAAACATAAGCCCAAAACATAATAAAGCAAAAGAAATGAATGAAAGACTACACAAGCATAAATATATGAAGGCAAAAGGAAAAGAAGTCTCTAGCAGCTTCCATCTGATGCACGTCCTCCAAATGCTCGAGTCTTTCCTAGGGTACCTGCAGTTTTGGGACATGGAAAGCAAAGTAACGGCTGAGCAAAACGCTCAGTGCATGGATATAGACATAGTATAAGTGACTAAAATATAATAGAGACTTAATAGAAGCAGAAATGTACAAGTCCTGGAAAACCAGGAACATGTTCATAAAACTGGTTTTATAGTTTGAAAAGTCTTATGTTTATCTTATAAAAACTGTTTAACATATTTTACCATTAGCCAATATAGGTCATGAAAAATCCACCGTGCATGAATACTTGGAGGGGTGACCTCATCATGCAAATTAGAGGGGCTGCCTCTAATTTAATATACTGGTTTTTGGGTATGAGGGATCAGCTCCTTGTGAAGGATGCAAGGCACACACCACATTAACCATGAAATCCTGGATAAAAACATGTAACTAGGATCCACCCATACGCCCCACATGATAAATATAAATAAATGGCCAAAAGCTGAAGGGACGCCACGAGCAATCACTCCGCCGTGGTGAAGTCATAACATCAGTGCCTCTAATGTTATGGTTATGGTACCTCCATAACTAGGTGAAACTGGTCATGCATGTATATGGCTATAGGTAATCATATTTAAACATAAGCAATCAAACTCATACTTATACTACCGGAAAACAGTTGGCTGCATACGGGAAATCCTAATAAGGAAAGAATGTCCATACTGAAAGGACGGGAATCCGTACCTTATGTCCAGTGAACGAAGAAGACGTACGGAAAAGAGTCCTACTCCGGTATCACTAATGCTACATAAATACATACGTGTATAAGTATATGATCACTTAGTACGTAACTGGTTAAATGTTATGTCTTAGCTTATTTTATATGTTTATGTCATGTTTTACTGTTTTAAGCTTTATCTGTGTTTATCTTATATTCTGTCTATTCTGATTAAGTATTTCTTGTATTTCATGTATTATTATACTTGTTGTGTAATAATAAGTAACTTTTCTAAAAATAGCAGGTTTCCTAAAATAAAAAGTTTCCAATAATATAAAGTTACCAAAAATAGAATTACTGCTTAAAATAGATAAGTTTCTAAAAAATAGAAAGTTTCCATAAATAGATTAGCTGCCTTAATTAAATAAGTTTCTAAAATAGAAAGTTTCCATAAATAGAAATAAGCTGGTTAATTAAGCTAATAATATAAGCTAAGTGTTTACAGATTAATATTCTAAGTCATGAGATTATAAAGTATAGTTTATTAATTATTACATGTAATTTAAATAAACTATAGGTTAAAAGTATTTAATTAAATAAAATGTGATTTAATTAAATAAAGATATAAATACTTAGGTTAAGACATATATAACCTAAGTCATGTGAATTAATTAATTATAAGTCATGGTTTTCATAATTAATTAATTACTTAGTCTAATTTAAATAAATAATTACTTAGGTTAAAATCATGTATTATTAATTAATAATAATAAACCTAAGTCCATGTTTTTAATTAAATTAATTACCTAGCATGTTAAATCAATTTAATTAATCTTGTAATAATACGTCATTATTTATTAATTAAATTACCTTGTAAAATTAATAAGCATGTAAAGTTAATTAACCTTTAAAATGATAACCCGTAACCATGTATTATTTTACTAAAAGCATCGAAAACCGAACCCGTGTCTTATTAATTTAAACGTAAAACTCGTATTATGTTTACCTATAACAAGAACCAAACAGCCCCATAACTTATTTATAATCCTGTTTGCCAAACGCACCCTTAAATCTGTTTATAAACAGGTTGCCAAACGCACCCTTAAATCTGCCAAAATCCCACCGACAGTGGTGGTGATACCCCCGTCAGTGGTTCGTTTCCCCTGCTGGTTATAATTATCCCACCGAGAGCTTAAGCTCTCGGTTCCCACTGCTAGTACTAATATACCACTGGCCGTAGCCAGTGGTTTCCCCTGGTAAGCCGCTGTTCCCCCTGTTAGCCCAAACCCAGCCAAACCCTAATTAGGGTAGCGGTTGGTGGAATTAATTCACCACCGAGACTCATATGAGTCCCGGTTTGTGTGCCCTTCTGAACCCATCAATAAACCAACGAAACCATTCCATTAATTATTATTTGAACATGTTTTAACACCCTTAACTTCGGATTGAAAATCAATTTAAAGAAAATAGGAAACAAATTAGGGTTTTTACCTTGTTTTATTTTCGTGTTAAAGCTTAGAACATCCACAACAAACGCAAATCCTTGATCTTCTCCTTGTTTTCTTGGTGTTGGGCGTGGCAAAGAAGAAGAAGGGAGAAAAGTATGTGACGGCTTGTATCATTTTAGGTTTAGGGTTTCATATGTGTGATGTTTGTGTCGGCATAGAGAAAAACACAACCCTCCGTCCCTTTTTTTTGTTATACACGGCCCAAAGCAAAAACATACACTTGGGCCTTGAGCCCAAGTCCTTACCTTTTCTTATTTTGTCTAAAACGGCCCGAAATCTTACTCTTATGTTTTTATGTTATTCGTTTAATAAAACGTACGCATTTAATTTAATACGTACTCAGTTTCTCGTATAAATTATGCGTGAAGTATTTTGTAATAACTTCATGTGTTATAAGTAATATTAATTTACGTAGTACTTGTCGTATGAATTTAATTATACATACTAAGAATAAACGTGTCTAATATTCATGTTTACGTGTTACGTAGTTTACGTAAATTTTAATTAGTTTTCGATCGTGACTCAATATATTTATTCATGTTCCTAACAATTATATATATACGTAATTAATATTAGTTCGTGCTTTAATTACGTTCGTGATTAATTATTGTTAAATACTAATCATGTGTTCGTACGTAATCAATACTTATCGTGTTCATACACGTATGTAATACTTAAAATCCTAACACGTAATCGTAATCATGCTATATTAGGAAAGTTTAAATCTAGTACGTACGATCTTAAGGGTACTATTCATTGTAAAAGCATGCGGCTTTTACAACTCTTCCCCCCTAAAAAGAATAATTCGTCCCCGAATTATAGATAACGTAACTGAAAGAGAAACATACCCGAATCAAACTGAGAGGGTATGTAAGATAAATTAACGTGCAGGTGACATGGCAGAACGAACGCGGAACGTGACATGTCTAAAAAGGACATGGAACATGACGTGGCTGAAAGGACATATCTAATTGATAAGAGAAAACAGATAAAAAGTCTGGATGAACTTGTCCGTTTCCAAGTGGTTTCCCTCTTGGAACGGTTCCTTTATAAGATCTTGACACGAATGATAAGTCTTGGTCCTCCTGACCTTGACTTGGAATACGAAGAAATTCTTGGTTATCAACGGAAGGTAGATCCCCTAAATTCGATCGAGGAAAAATAAGAGTTAACGTGCAAGGGTAACTGAAACGTTACGATGAAAGACAATCTGACTTAACTGTTAACTAGAAACGATGCGCGAGACATAAAGAAACGTAGTACGTGAAAATTTTTGAACGTGATACGTGAAAAATTTTGAACGTGCTACGTGGAGATATGGCGAGTGTAGTATGAGTAAACATATCGTGATCCATGATACGTGGTAACATATCTTGATCATGATATGAGAAACGTGGAATGAACATGACATGTGAAACATATCGTGAACATAGAATATAATGGCGGTAACGACAAACGCTAGAAGGTAAGACATAGATTATGACGAGAAACGTCTATCTGAGGATAGGGAGTTATACTAAACTTGGGTCTGGTCTCTCAAGTTCTTGCAAACTACCCATATTGAGAAAACAAATGAACGTAAAATCGTAAACCAAAATACGATCATGAACGTGAATAGTGTCATGAACGCGAGCGCGAAAGCAAGGCGTGGAATTTGAACAAGGACGTGAAGTGAATTAGGAGCACAATTATGAATATTTGTCTGACCCGATAACTGAGAGATTACCAAATGATCGGATGAGCCTTGGCTGGAACATGTCCGATAAATTTGTTTGTTCTGAAATCCTTACGGATGTAAGGATTCTGCAGACTTGATCAAACTGTTTGCAATAACCCAGATAGCATCATGCTTCATCTGAGTTCGCCTTAAACTGGTAACCAAAATCCGTGGAGATCTTGTACCATTTTAAATTTACAATTTCAGATGATGAAAACATCCCAGTCTGTTGGTGTCCTACCTTAGCCTGTTTGTATGACAGGTATAAAGATATGAACGTAAATTGTATCTTGCTTCATCAAACTTGATACATAGGAGTTTGCGAAACCCTGAGTCT
The DNA here is from genome assembly GCA_025667525.1 of Glebionis coronaria. Taxonomy (NCBI): domain Eukaryota; kingdom Viridiplantae; phylum Streptophyta; class Magnoliopsida; order Asterales; family Asteraceae; genus Glebionis; species Glebionis coronaria. Next base: position 385,209,123 of record CM046874.1, read on the forward strand.
CTAAATCTAGACTTCTCTTAGCGTAGGATTTCCTAGAACACCTAATGTAGTGTAGGGTTCTCTCCTTTACGCATAAGCTGAGTCATGGTAAGATTAACCATAAAACCCATGTGATTCAGTGTGTGACTGTAATCAAACAGAATTGATATTGGAAAAAATTTCCAGGGTAGAATTTGTCTTGTCATAGAGTTAGGCTTAGAGGAAATCAGGTTATCCTCAATGAAAACGCTGATGAATTTGTTTAGGAGTTCATGGAAACTCAATTTATTAAGTCCATAATGCTGTTGGAGCATTGATAAGACTAAATCAAAATCATAAATCTAGCATGACCGAGTCGTGCATGAATAGCAGTCACGGGCATGTCCTGCTTTTTCACTCGTCACTGTTGGCAGCATGATCATGAGTTCGATCTTGGGAAAGTGATTAATACTATATGGTTGATTTGACATGTCGTCAATACGTGGGAGGAGAATAATGGTCATGAATGGTGATTTGTTTAAGTCGACGGTAGTCGACACATAATCTCATGGTACCATCCTTGTCCTTGTAGATTCTTCTGGAATGTATGGGAAGACTTTGGAATAATCAACTGGTTATGCGTAAAAGGACTTAAGTGGTCGTGTCTTAGTGACAGCTAGAAAATTTTAGCGACCATGGCTAACAACGCACATGCTTGTAAGCATAGATAATTTGTACAAATTTCTCCGATGGAAAATCAAGCTAAATGTATTCAGGAGCCTGAACATTACTGTACATAATTATGAATCATAGCATGGTGTGATGTTCATAGTACATAATTAGGATAAAATTCATCTCGTGTCTGTCCGAGGAAATGCGTTAGCAGCTTGGATCTCATCACTAAGCTGAAGGAAAACCTTTGTATACGTGGGAATACGAAAGGCGTCCTTCATGGTCATGAATCAATGATTTATGGTTACAAGAATAAAAGTGACATCGGCAACGTGACATCTCGTAGCGCCTTGTCAGCAGCATCAACCTTTAGTAACATCTCCAAGTTATGAGCGGCATCAGCAATTTGAAAAGATCAGCAAGTGGAAGTATGCACATGGGATAAGGTACATAGAGTACACATGGAATGTACATGAAATGATCGGTATAGGGTCGATCATTTATCATGATTTAAGGAAAGTATACCGGTTAAACGGTTAGGAAAACCATCATGATAACGTGGCAATGCCAGTATATACCTCATTCTGGTTGCATAGAGAAACGCTAAAGTGTGGTTACACAAAATTCAACTATGATTTGCCTGACAGCATGATCAATGAAAACCAACCATGACTATCATGAAAGCAGAATTCAATGAAGTCCAAAAATGTCTTACGTGAAAGCATAAATAACAAAAGAGGCGTAAAACATAATCAACATGAAGACGGAATTATCATGAAGAAACATGAAGCCATCTATCACGAAGAAGTGTATAACATAATTAGCATGAAACTGAAGTTAACCATGACAGTATGATAACATACTTGACATAAAAACATAATAACTTATGAGGGGACATGAAAAAAAATTATGCCAATTTAAATCATGAGAAAAATTTTATGCATGAAAAACAGTGCATGAATGCGTAATGTAGTTTATAAAACCTTTATATGTGCGAGGGAACACCTATGGGTCGGTTCCAAAACAAAAGACATGGCGAGGGGACGCCTATGGGTCAGTCCCAAAGTTAAAAGTTTCGATAAAAGCACATGCGACTAATTAGGGCCAGTCCTGTACCAACCATTACTTAGTCATAATCCCTGCAACAATGATACATGAAACATAAATAAATGAAACTCATATGTCAAAACTTATCAGAAAAAAAATTTTAAGTGACTAATTATGAACTACTGGGGTTCAGTCCACATAGCCATAGTTCACGAGGAACATTATGCATGACACAATGACACATAACTAAATATGAAAGACGGTTGTCCATCCATATTAGTAAAACAATATCGATGAAAACATCAAGGTTAAAACCTCAAGGTGTTGAAAACATCATGGTTAAAACAACAAAGCGCTGAAAACATCAATACATGGTATAACAAACGTTGGCTTAGGAAGCTCCTGGTGACTACCCACTAGTCACAGGTCATGTTAAAGAGCCTACAGGTCGAAGCCTTGGCTCTGATACCATAATTGTAACACCCCATTTTGATAATGGAAATGTCATGCGTAATTATGGCGTGTCATCAAAGCATACAAGGATAAATGTATCAAACATTACCTGACCTTAGGGATAACCAGAATCAAACATCGGTTCCCAAACATAAGCCCAAAACATAATAAAGCAAAAGAAATGAATGAAAGACTACACAAGCATAAATATATGAAGGCAAAAGGAAAAGAAGTCTCTAGCAGCTTCCATCCGATGCACGACCTCCAAATGCTCGAGTCTTTCCTAGGGTACCTGCCGTTTTGGGACATGGAAAGGAAAGTAACGGCTGAGCAAAACGCTCAGTGCACAGATATAGACATAGTATAAGTGACTAAAACATAATAGAGACTTAATAGCAGCGGAAATGTATAAGTCCTGGAAAACCTAGAACATGTTCATAAAATTGGTTATATAGTTTGAAAAATCTTATGTTTATCTTATAAAAATTGTTTAACATATTTTACCATTAGCCAATATAGGTCATGAAAATCCACCGTGCATGAATACTTGGAGGGGTGACCTCATCATGCAAATTAGAGGGGCTGCCTCTAATTTAATATACTGGTTTTTGGGTAGGAGGGATCAGCTCCTTGTGAAGGATGCAAGGCACACACCGCATTCACCATGAAATCCTGGATAAAGACATGTAACTAGGATGCACCCATACGCCCCACATGATAAATATAAATAAATGGCCAAAAGCTGAAGGGACGCCACGAGCAATCACTCCGCCGTGGTGAAGTCATAACATCAGTGCCTCTAATGTTATGGTTATGGTACCTCCATAACTAGGTGAAACTGGTCATGCATGTATATGGCTATAGGTAATCATATTTAAACATAAGCAATCAAACTCATACTTATACTACGAGAAAACAGTTGGCTGCATACGGGAAATCCTAATAAGGAAAGAATGTCCATACTGAAAGGACGGGAATCCGTACCTTATGTCCAGTGAACGAAGAAGACGTACGGAAAAGAGTCCTACTCCGGTATCACTAATGCTACATAAATACATACGTGTATAAGTATATGATCACTGAGTACATAACTGGTTAAATGTTATGTCTTAGCTTATTTTATATGTTTAAGTCATGTTTTACTGTTTTAAGCTTTATCTGTGTTTATCTTATATTCTGTCTATTCTGATTAAGTATTTCTTGTATTTCATGTATTATTATACTTGTTGTGTAATAATAAGTAACTTTTCTAAAAATAGCAGGTTTCCTAAAATAGAATGTTTCCAATAATAGAAAGTTACCAAAAATAGAATTACTGCTTAAAATAGATAAGTTTCTAAAAAATAGAAAGTTTCCATAAATAGATTAGCTGCCTTAATTAAATAAGTTTCTAAAAAATAGAAAGTTTCCATAAATAGAAATAAGCTGGTTAATTAAGCTAATAATATAAGCTAAGTGTTTTCAGATTAATATTCTAAGTCATGAGATTATAAAGTATAGTTTATTAATTATTACATGTAATTTAAATAAACTATAGGTTAAAAGTATTTAATTAAATAAAATGTGATTTAATTAAATAAAGATATAAATACTTAGGTTAAAACATATATAACCTAAGTCATGTGAATTAATTAATTATAAGTCATGGTTTTCATAATGAATTAATTACTTAGTCTAATTTAAATAAATAATTACTTAGGTTAAAATCATGTATTATTAATTAATAATAATAAACCTAAGTCCATGTTTTTAATTAAATTAATTACCTAGCATGTTAAATCAATTTAATTAATCTTGTAATAATATGTCATTATTTATTAATTGAATTACCTTGTAAAATTAATAAGCATATAAAGTTAATTAACCTTTAAAATGATAACCCGTAACCATGTATTATTTTATTAAAAGCATCGAAAACCGAACCCTGTCTTATTAATTTAAACGTAAAACTCGTATTATGTTTACCTATAACACGAACCAAACAGCCCCTTAACTTATTTATAATCCTGTTTGCCAAACGCACCCTTAAATCTGTTTATAAACAGGTTGCCAAACGCACCCTTAAATCTGCCAAAATCCCACCGACAGTGGTGGTGATACCCTCGTCAGTGGTTCGTTTCCCCTGCTGGTTATAATTATCCCACCGAGAGCTTAAGCTCTCGGTTCCCACTGCTAGTACTAATATACCACTGTTCGTAGCCAGTGGTTTCCCCTGGTAAGCCGTTGTTCCCCCTGTTAGCACAAACCCAGCCAAACCCTAATTAGGGTAGCGTCTGGTGGAATTAATTCACCACCGAGACTCATATGAGTCTCGGTTTGTGTGCCCTTCTGAACCCAGCAATAAACCAACGAAACCCTTCCATTAATTATTATTAGAACATGTTTTAACACCCTTAACTTCGGATTGAAAATCAATTTAAAGAAAATAGGAAACGAATTAGGGTTTTTACCTTGTTTTATTTTTGTGTTAAGGCTTAGAACATCCACAACAAACGCAAATCCTTGATCTTCTCCTTGTTTTCTTGGTGTTGGGCGCGGCAAAGAAGAAGAAGGGAGAAAAGTATGTGACGGCTTGTATCATTTTAGGTTTAGGGTTTCATATGTGTGATGTTTGTGTCGGCATAGAGAAAAACACAACCCTCCGTCCCTTTGTTTTTGTTATACACGGCCCAAAGCAAAAACATACACTTGGGCTTGAGCCCAAGTCCTTACCTTTTCTTATTTTGTCTAAAACGGCCCGAAATCTTACTCTTATGTTTTTATGTTATTCGTTTAATAAAACGTACGCATTTAATTTAATACGTACTCAGTTTCTCGTATAAATTATGCGTGAAGTATTTTGTAATAACTTCATGTGTTATAAGTAATATTAATTTACGTAGTACTTGTCGTATTAATTTAATTATACATAATAAGAATAAACGTGTCTAATATTCATGTTTACGTGTTATGTAGTTTACGTAAATTTTAATTAGTTTTCGATCGTGACTCAATATATTTATTCATGTTCCTAATAATTATATATATACGTAATTAATATTAGTTCGTGCTTTAATTACGTTCGTGATTAATTATTGTTAAATACTTATCATGTGTTCGTACGTAATCAATACTTATCGTGTTCATACACGTATGTAATACTTAAAATCCTAACACGTAATCGTAATCATGCTATATTAGGAAAGTTTAAATCTAGTACGTACGATCTTAAGGGTACTATTCATGGTAAAAGCATGCGGGTTTTACATACAGCCACCAAACCCAACTAAATAAACATCCAGGCCCAGAATGGACGCAGCCCACCAAGCCCAAAAGAAAAAAAAAATCCACACAGGCCCAAAAGGGAAAAAGGAGATATGAGATGTGGATGGCTTAGTACGCAACATCAACAACATATCTAGATTTTAACTTTTAATCCTGCGTTTTTTTCAGTAGATAGGATAGAATATGTAACTTAATATCAGAATACATCACATTCCAATTTTATCTTCAATTTTCTTTTTCCCTGCGTTATATTAGTTTAGTCAGAATAGCTGTTAAAAATATTCCTTTCATCACTTTTATTACTTTCCATAACTGCGTCTTTAATTCATTAATTTTAGATTCCCTTCGTTTTGTTATCAACATTCCATAAAAAAGAGATCTTATAATATTTGTTTTATCTGATTTTTTTAATTTTCGAGGGGAGATTTGATAATGAGATGGGGGTTGAAGTACAAGCAAGAGAGATAACACATTCCAAAAATATATAAATCTTATCCTCATATGAATAACTATGTAGTCCTGTGTTTCTTGTTTCTAGTAGTAGGAGAATAACATTTTTTTTTCAATTGTTTTTAGTAGAATATATATAGAAATAGATGCAACAATAGATTTTTATACCCTATCCTCACTAATACTATTTTTGTTACCTGCGTTTTTTTATTTTGAGATAGAGAGATTCACTTTTTGCGTTTTTTTATTAGATATAGGTAAGGCATCATCTCATTTCTATAGATAGATAGTCCATGCGTTTAGATAGGGTAGAGGAGAGCTTATCATTTTTATTACTGGTCTTTTATTATCTTTGTAGATAGCATTCACACATAAGCAATTTTTTATTCCATTTTATTTTTCTTTGTTACCAGAAGATCAATTTCTTATATCCATGTGATGTAAGTTTGATGTTGGGTTGATCCAAATATACCTTTTCTCCATTCTTTAATATACATATATAAGATAGATAACAAATCAAGATTCTTTTTTTTGCATACTCACTTTGACTTATTTCCCTGTGTATAAAATTATAGGAGAGGAGAATTGCTTTTTCTTTAGTCTTGTCTAGTAGTTGCCTAGAGAAAAAAAAATAGATAGATCAGATTTGCTTAATTCTTGAACTCAATCAGTTTTGTTTCTTTCTTTAGAAAAAAATTGGTTAATGAATTATAGTATTAAATTAGTTTTAATATTCAGATTAAGTATTTTATAAAATTTAGATTTAATAAAATATATATATACATATATATATATATATATATATATATATATATATATATATATATATATATATATATATATATATATATATATATATATATATATATATATATATATATATATATATATATATATATATATATATATATATATATATATATATATATATATATATATATATATATATATATATATATATATATATATATATATATATATATATATATATATATATATATATATATATATATATATTTTACAAATTAAAAAATGTCGTTCATCTTAATTGTCGTTAACGTTTTATATTTTATGTTAGCTCGGCGTATCCGGTTCATCATACGGGTTCGTTTCTTTTATCTTAGTTTCATTAGCTTAAGTATGATTCGTATTGTTTCCTTGCTATAATTTAACCTTAATGTCGAGATTAGAGTAGTTTTGATTATAGTTGTTTAGTAGCATCTTTATTGTCATTATTATTATTTTAGATATCTCTCGTTTTATAATTGTAATTTAAGTTTCATTCTTATCGTTTTTTATATCGTTTAATATTTTGTTATTAATATTAGTAGGTTAATTAAAAAAAATCAAAACCCTTTTTATTCGAGCATCAAACTTGAGACATAAACGCGGATTTCCATTCACACTTCGCCAGGAACTAGGAGAACCTTCGGGTGTACGAAAACGATTCAATCAAATGGCGCCGCTGCCGGCTTTGTGTGTAGCGATGTTTGCGTTTTGTTTTTAGTTAGTGACATGAAGATCCTTTCGCTTTGAAAGTTTATTTTACGTATTTATGTAAATATATATATATATATATATATATATATATATATATATATATATATATATATATATATATATATATATATATATATATATATATATATATATATATATATATATATATATATATATAAAATATTTAAAAATCCATAAAATATATAAAATTTATAAAAACCGAAAATATTTTCTTATTTTATTTTCTTTTCTTTATTACTATATATATCATTTAAAAAAAATAATTAAAAAAAAAGTTTTAAAAAATATTCTTCTTTATCTTCTATCGTGTTTAATTCTTTTTCTCAACCCTCTTATTTTTAATTCTTCATGGATTCGTATTGTATTGGGTGTGGGATACCATCGTCTGGTAGTCAATCATGTCATTGGCGTTCATGCGAGCGGTGCGAAATGGATATCCTTAATTATAAATTTGGACATTGTTCATTTTGCAATTCGATCAATTCATACTTCACCTCTAATGACACTATCTCACCCTCTTCCATATATGACGATCCGTATCCGCAACATGCACCGGGTTTTTCTCAATACCCGTGTTGCAACAATTGTGGGGGCCCTCATGACACTTTTTCTTGTCAACCGATGAATTATTATGAGCCCGATCCGTGCTATAATTCTGGTTTTCATAATTTTGAGCCCCCACAATACACCCTCGATCATCAACCTTCTTTGAATCCGAATGACGTAACACAAGCACTTCTTTTGAAACTTCATGACGGTGTAACTCGACTAAAAGAAACATGGGAAGAGGAAAAGCGACAGCGACAAGAGCAAGTATCTAATCTTAGTGCTTATACCTCTACTCCTCGTGTGATTCCTTATTGTTAAGATGATGACGAGGATAATATTTACGATCTAGATCCATCATGTGAGACTACCACTCCTATTCTTGATTCTTCCACTACGGAGACCGATGCCTCTCTCATCATGGGGGATGAGGGTCTTATCACTATTCCTTGTGATGAGATTCTTATTACAATCCAAAGTGAGCCTACGGTTGCTTCCGATAGTGATGATGAGTGTGAATCTCTTTCTAGTGATGATTCATTGCCTCCCATCGACATCTTGGGAGATGATTCTTTGGCTTTCTCTAATCCTCTTTTTGATCTCGATGATGATTTTACTTCTAGTGATGACGAGTCACTATCCGATAAAGACGTTCAGAAGGAAAATTCCAAGATTTATTCGAACCCTTTATTTAATTTTGATAACGCCTACATCTCTAGTGAGGTGAATCCTCTCTTTGAAGAAGGGATTTAGGACATTGATAGCTCCGACTCTCTTGCTATTGATGAGAATTCTTTGTTAGCCATGCCACCTCCCATCGTAGAGGAGGTGGAGAGATTTGACCCTACCTTCCATTTGATTCGGTCTGGAGAGGTGACGCGGGTGGTAGATATTTCTTCTGATATTTCTCATATTATGTTGCCACCCCGTCCTACCACATGCACACCCAAGCGGGTGATGTATCGCTTTTACTCTCCTCATTTCATACCGGGAAATGAGGATGAGTGTTTTGATCCTGGAGGAGACGTTGATGTTGCTATTACATGTGATGTTTTACCGGTTACCCCATCGACTCTTACTTTGAGTTTTTATCAAGTCTCCTCGGGTGACACTTTGATATCTTTTTCTCCCACCCTCCTGCCCTAGGCGAAGACGAGTATTCTTAAGGATCACCTTTATACCTATTTCTCGTCTGTTATACGAATCCTTCTGCTTTTCTTCATTTATACTGTGGATTCTTCTTCTTTATTCTCATCCGGTAATGAGGATAAGCTTTTTGACCCTGACATATCTGTTTTGAGCCAGTGGTGATTCTGTTGCTCCCCCATGGACCATTTAGTTCGGGGTTGAGTCAGGCTCGTGACTCGGTTAACAAAAACAAGCTCTTCTCGGGAGGCAACCCGATGATTTATCTATTTTATCTATTTTCTAACATAAGTGTAAGGGCGTGATTCTCTCCATGTGTGCTTGTTGGTATTTGTTTTTGTGTGCAGGGTTCCCTTGGATCGAGAAGACATTCAGAAGGTTGATATTGCTGTTTTCCATCATCTTCTTCATTCAATCTCCGGTCGATCTTCATGTTTATATCAGGGAAGTACTCAGTGTTGATCATTTCACTACAACAAAATGTGGCTAATGTAGCATTTTACAAGCAACACTTTTCAAAAGTGTCACATTTTATAAAAAATTAAACGTCAAGCAACATTTGCAAACAAAGTGTTGCATTTGTTGACGTAATGCGGCATTTTATATTAAGTGTTGCAATTCTTGCATCTAATTTTTTTATAAAAAATTAAACTGACTCCTGCCCTCCAAAATGAAATTAGTCAAACTGACTCCCGCTTCTCCTAAAATTATTTTTCCCCATATCTATTTTCCCCCTTTCTTACTCATAATTGAAAGTTTTAGCCGCCTACCATTCTCCATTGATTATATCTACTTTCTTCGGTTTCTCGCCCATTCCTTAATCTCTAGCCAATCTGTCACACCTTGATTTTCGTCACGAAATCTGTAACTCCACTATCGGTTTTCAACCGTGTTATCTCTACTCTCGATCCCTTATCAAGGTAACTAAAGTACTTCTTCAATAGATTGTATATCCTATATTTTATATTATTATGTTTGATTGCTAATTAAATAGTCAGTGGATGTATACTAATCTTATCTTCATATTCTTAGATCTTATTCAATTTATTCAATTACACTTATTGTGTATGCTTAATGTTTTTATCTGCTGTTACCATTACCATATAATAAAACTCGACAAAGATTCTGTTCTATGATGTCAAGGCCAAGTGGGCGAAATTATGATTAAGTTATTTATACCATGCCTTCGACCTACACGGATGTCTAAGGTTTATCTTTCTTCAATATCTATTTAAGGTTTTAATTTTGGTGTGCGGTTGGGGGGTTTCTGCTTATACATTTTTATTTTTGTGTTGCAGATCATGTTTTAGCTTTTAAAACTTTATCAAGCAGTCCTTTAATGTGTAAGATCCTTTAATGTGTAACCTATGTGTTCTTGGCCTCCAATAAACTACATGTGGCGATTTTCAATGAACTGTAATACAGGTACTGATGTCATATACATACATTATTCTACATAGAATTATGATTGAAAGCTATAGTGCAACAACAAGTGACATATACACCAAATATTGTTGATGCACATTCATTCTGTTTCTTGGTGTTCTTTGTTTGTTGTCTTAGACTTTTAAGACTCTATGCCAAATATATCACTTGTATCACAGACATTTAAGTGCTTTCATATTCTCTCAATGTGTTGCACTATACACGCATACAGGTCATTGACTGGATCTTCCTCAATATAATTATTAGTTAGGTTGTATCTAGAATCACCCATTTTCCTGCTAATGGGTCAATTTCGGTTATATATTGTTGCTCAAATATTAACAAGTTGACAGTCCTAAAGTGTATTCAGATGCTTACAACCTTATATACACCCTGTAAAATAGTGTTTCGTATACATGTTTTATAATCATTTTTTACAATAAGTTTTAATTGCATTATAAAAAATGCAAACATGTGTGGCATTTCTGGGATTTGCTTATTAAGATGGTTATTTATACATACAACTATATTTGGTTATTTTATGAGTGAAGTTTAGAAAGGTTTGAAGATTATTTGCTGCCACAAAGACGCAAACTATAGAAACGCATTCACCATATAAATCGACCATTAGGAGGCCTTTAAATCGACAATTATGGAGCTTCTTCTTGATCGGTACATGAAATTAAATAATTCTTAGAAAAAATCTTAGAACTATCTGCACTTGTGTAAGACCAGGTAAAAAACATTTTTACCTTGTGTAAGACCAAGCAAAAATCATTTTTACCTTCAGCCATTCATTATGCTTTTGATAGTTTTACCTTCCTTTTTGATTCTGTATGTGGGAAACATGAGTTTAATGACCAGATTTATAGATTTTGTTTAATATAAACTTGTTAAGTGATTTCGGGTTAAAATTTAGGGAAAAGCGTTGCAAATGGTCATATGAATTCCTTTGTTCATTTAACTACTCATTTGTTCTCTTTATGGAACATGATGAAAGGTAGAAATGATAGGTGTTCCTAGGTTTGGTCTAATAGTTTTATAAATGAATCTCTTATGAAAACATGAGGTCAAATTGACGTTTATTAGTTTATTCAGATATCTTCCATGTTTGTATAGATGTACGTGTATCAATTTCATTTGATAATACTTATAAGTAGGGGTGTCAAAAAAGTCGACCCGACCCGAACCCGAATAAGCCTATTCGGGTCGGGTCACTCGGGTCCAAAAACGTATTTGGGTCAATTCTGGTTGACCCAAATTGACCCGAGTTCTAATTAGGCACGGGTTCGGGTTTATATTTTTTAGCCTTGACCCGACCCGATTTGACCCAAACCCGACCAACCTGACTCGAATAACACATTTACATTGTATTATTATTTAAGTAAGCCAATTTTTATACTTTTTCCTTATACTCGGGTTAACCCGAACCCGAACTGATCCGACCCGAATTGACCCGAACCCGAGTGACCCGAGTTCTATTTAGGCTCGGGTTCAGGTATGATTTTTTGAGTCCTGACCCGACCCGAATTGACCCGAACCCGGTTGACCTGACCCAATTCCCACCCCTACTTATAAGTATTTGGACGTATTAATTAATGAAACTCCATTCTAGAGCTATAACATCGATTATATGATAAGTTAACTTTACAAAGATACTTTTGTATTTTGCTTTAGCAGCTAACTGCTGAAGTGATTAGCGTTTACAAGGTATAGCCTTTTGTTTTCGTATTTTATTTCAATAAGGTTTCCACTAAAGAAGAAGTAGATGTTTTGTCTGCATAATTGCGCAGTCGTGGCAATATACCACGTCTCATAGTTTACTCCCTTATAAGTTAATCATATAAGGGAAACATTTCATTTTTCATTGAACTCTGTTCATTGTTGCAGATCACGTTTATGAAGAGATCATCGCGTTACCAGTAACAACTCATCCAATGACTCAATTTACAACTGGTGTTATGGCTCTACACTCTACAGGTTCGTTTGTAATTGTTATTGGTCTTGTACATATAAACTGAACAATATTTTATTTTATATTATTTGGTGAGTTTTCTCCTTCAGCATACCTTCTTGACTGGTCGTTTCCCTTACCATTTCCCTTTTAAATGTTAAAGGTGCTATACATATAGATGGTTTATGATAAATATATCAAAAAGATTACAATACCATTTCCCTTTGTGTATATATTTACATATATGCATCTATGTATGTCTACATACGTGGATATCTATACATGCATATATACGCTTAGATATATGAATCTGGTACATATAAGCATGTCATTAGGATAAAATGGTCTTTAGATAAAGGTAATACGACTAGCTGAAACATACCATAACTGTATTATCATACTTCACATTTTTTTTCGATACGAAAGCTATAAAACTCATGCTAAATCGGTAAAACCAACAAACAAAATAGGACCAGAGCGTGACTGGTTGTGTAATGTTGGATTTATGGTTAATGAGTTGAAAAAAACGTATCCGGTCAGGTCCAAAACTGAATAAAAACGAGGTCATACCAGAATTTCTTTTATGTTTAACATAATAAAACCTTTTTTTATAAAAAGGACCGAGTGCGATTGTCATGTGCCAGAGTGCGATTGTGGATTCCAGATCCTTAAGTAACTTTCCTGTTTTTTGTCTTCTCTTCTTTCTTGTAGTGTTTTGGGTGTATATTCCTCTTTTATTTTAAGTTATGGGTTACTGCATGATTATAGAAAAAGGACAAGTGAGCCGAAATATATTATTTATTATCATCTATATTCAAGCGGTGATCGATAATGTAATACTTTAAATGACATAATCGTAACGAGACAACCTTGTCACGGGTGCTATACAATGGCCTTGGCAGTATTCTCGAGGTGTCTAATCATGAAGGTAATGTAGTGTATGTTGCACTTTTGAACCATGTATAATAGCTTCAAGCTAACAATAGGTCGAATTTATGTGAAACATAATCAACAATGATTGTACTGGTATATGGTGTGGACTGTGGACTGCTCTAGACGACTCAGCAAGAAAAGGAGTATTTAAAGTGTATGTTCTCAAATTCATTACATATATTTGTTGTAGGTAAATAAAGTAATTAAGTAAATTGTCCAGATCATAAGTAGAGGCCGTAGAATTGGACAAGTTGGTTAACGGCTCAACTCGGGTAGTTTGCTACTTATGTCAATGGACCATGTTGACATAAATCACTTTTTTGTTTAAAAGATTTAACATTTCAGTTAAAGATTGTGGTTTTGTAGTACAAACACAATACTGGTTAAGTGACTAAGCATGGGTTATAGCTAATACCAAAATATCTTTTATCTATTTAAGGTTAATAGTATGTCTTTTATATAATCATAGTAACTAAATAGTTTTCCTACTTATTAAAACAGATTGACAGCCGTGCTCTTGTACTTTTCAAAGCTCAAATGCCCGGTGATGTCGATGAGGTGCTAAAATGGTAGACTCTATCTACCATTCGTATATAGGGTAAATAATTCACTAATGGTATTTATCTTTTGTATTTCAAGATATGTATAAAAAAATATTATCTTAATCATTTCCGTGTATTGCAGGCTACATTGATTCAATTTACTGTATGAAAAACATTTGTACGCGGAGCCGTGGAGGGGTGTAAAGAAAGTGTCGAAGATTTATGGAATGTTAATTAGATAACCTATCTTTTTTGATTACGTATGTTTAACTTGGTTAAAGTACAATATCATATATCATATTGTATTTGATTATTTTATTATGGAATGGAAAATTTTTAATTTATATAAAAACCTGCGTATTATAATCATTCAATATTTGTGTTGCATGAAATAAAAGTTCTATAAATCATTAAAAAATGTTGCACTAATACGATAAAACACTAAAAAGTGTTGCACTTGATACATAAAAGTGTTGTATGTTTTGTGGTTTAAAATGAAAAAGTGTTGTCATTTAATGTAAGAGTGTTGCACATGTATGTATAAGTGTTGCATTTGAGTGTAAAAAATGTTGCATTTTAGTTTAGAAGTGTTGCAGTTAAAAGTATTACAATTGCTACACATAGGCAACACTTTCAAAAAGTGTTGCATAATCCAATATAAGTGTTGCATATACCTAAGGCGACGTTGCATAACGTAGCAATTCAAAAAATGTCACATTATGTGTAATGCATCATTTTAAAAGCATAATACAACACTTTAGTGGTGTTGCTTTAACTTCATTTTGTTGTAGTGTTTTCTATATATCTGATGTTGTTCTCCTTCTTACACTTGTAATTCTAGCATTAGCCTTTTGTGTTCTTAAGTGTAGGGGTGACACCTTATCACTTTTGAACATTGAGGCCAATGTTCGGTTCCAAGTGTAGGGGGGTTTATATCATATTGATCATATTCATGCCTACTTGTTTTTGCCCTCTTTCATCCTATTTTGATCAAATGTGTGTTTTTTTTATTTCATTAAAAATAATAAAACGTTTTTGACCGTGCGTGATTGACTTGTCCCGTAGGCTAGAACAAAGGGGATCCCGGCTCTGCCAGAGTGTTGATCTGGCTGCTCCCTTAGCTTTTAGATTAAGCTTTTAGGAATTGTGCAAATAAAATGCTAAACGTGAAGTAGTTGGTTCTCATTAGAGCTTATATGAGTAACCTATGGATTTTTTCTCCTATATTATAACTAGACTAAATAAGTGTGTTTTTTTTCAAGCCATTGAACGTTAAAAATTGTGTTGTTATGCAAAAATAAATTCTTATGCAATTTTGATATAGAGTCCTATTTCAACTTTTTATTTAAATTTGAGTGAAGGCATACTTTCTTAAATTTGAAATAAGTTGAGTGAATAAATATGTTGAAAAAAAAAATTGAATCCAAAAAAAAGAAAAAAAAGATAAAATCAAAGAAAAAAAGAAAAAAAAATTTGAAAAAAAAGAAATTGAAAAAAAAAGAAAAAAAAGAGAGTGTTCAATAGAGTTAGAAGAGTCGAGTGAATGAATAAGTGTTTTTTGTTGTTTTAATTATAATTGTGAGAAACTTGCTTTTTCTTAAATTTAAATCCGAAGTTGAACTAGAATTCGTCAATTTTGTATAAGAGTTTAGACGGTAATAGAGAATGTAGAAGTCAAAGGTCCCGTGAGCTCCGATACTATTCTGGAGGGTGTAAAACCTAGCCTCCTAAGCTTTGCTAAAGGACAAGCTGAGAAGAAAGTCGCTACATGGAGTGATCTCTCCTTTTAATCTTCATTCTCTAATTACCATCGTTGTTTTTCATCTAAGTTTCTTTTATTAGCTTAGCAGTGATTTCAAGATCTTTGATTTCAAAATCCTGCCAATCCCGGTACTAATCTCCGTGGGGTGTCAAAAGCCCGGGCACTTAACCGATGAGGTTGAGGCGTTCCGAGAAGAAAGCCGCTACATGGGAAAGGCCATTTTTGAAACTTAAATCTTGTCATTTTCGGTGAGTCTAATATTCCACTTAGATGATTAGCAACCATAACAAATGTCGATTTGAACGATCAAAACTTTGAAAATGAACACATTTGTCTAGTCTTTTATAATAGTGGGATTGAAAGTTATTACATAGGTTATTAGTATAAGTAGTGTTAGCATTTTGACAAAACGTTTGCACAAGAAATTTTAGCTTACTTGGGAGTAATAAAAAGAGGATGACGATATTTATTCCCTAGAGACACCCAGCTTGCGTGTTTCCCGTTCTATGATCCTTATACCTTGAATAAAAAGTCGAGCATGGCGGGTCACTATGTATTTTTTTATTTTAGCAATTTCGAATAAAGTAGTTTTAAATTGTTTTTGGATTTAACGTTTGTGATAATAGTTGCTTGGGGGCAAGCAACGTTTTAAGTGTAGGGGTTTGTTAAACACGGAATTATTCGTGTTTTTAGTGCTAATATCCCTTCGTTTATGGCATAATAAATAGCATAAGTGTACTTTTAGTGCATATATCATTTAAAATGTGCTATTTATTATTGTAGGTACGGATATGATGAAAAGGAGAAAAAAACGAAGCCAAAGAGTCAAAAACGAGCACAAGATATGGAAAGAGCACGGAAAGTCGAGTTTGACGGTGCATTCATTTTTTATTGGGCCGACCCGATACCATTTAAAATTGGTCGAATCGACCCATTAATATATCTACAGCCACCAAACCCAACTAAATAAACATCCAGGCCCAGAATGGACGCAGCCCACCAAGCCCAAAAGAAAAACAAAATGAGATGTGGATGGCTTAGTATATACGCAACATCAACAACATATCTAGATTTTAACTTTTAATCCTGCGTTTTTTTTCAGTATATAGGATAGAATGGTATCTTAATATCAGAATACGTCACATTCCAATTTTATCTTCAATTTTCTTTTTCCCTGTGTTATATTAGTTTAGTCAGAATAGCTGTTAAAAATATTCCTTTCATCACTTTTATTACTTTCCATAACTGCGTCTTTAACTCATTAATTTTAGATTCCCTGCGTTTTGTTATCAACATTCCATAAACAGAGATCTTATAATATTTGTTTTATCTGTTTTTTTTTAATTTTCGGGGGGAGATCTGATAATGAGATGGGGGTTGGAGTACAAGCAAGTGAGATAACACATTCCAAAAATATATAAATCTTATCCTCATATGAATAACTATGTAGTCATGCGTTTCTTTTTTTCTAGTAGTAGGAGAATCTCATTTTTTTTCAATTGTTTTTAGTAGAGTATATATAGAAATCGACGCAGCAATAGATTTTTATTCCCTATCCTCACTAATATTATTATTGTTACCTGTGTTTTTTTATTTTGAGATAGAGAGATTCACTTTTTGCGTTTTTTTTATTAGACATAGGTAAGGCAGCATCTCATTTCAATAGATAGATAGGCCCTGCGTTTAGATAGGGTAGAGGAGAGCTTATCATTTTTATTACTGGTCTTTTATTATCTTTGTAGATAGCATTCACACATAAGCAATTTTTTATTCCATTTTATTTTTCTTTGTTACCCGAAGATCAATTTCTTATATCCATGTGATGTAAGTTTGATGTTGGATTGATCCAAATATACCTTTTCTCCATTCTTTAATATATATATATAAGATAGATAACAAATCAAGATTCTTTTTTTTGCATACTCACTTTGACTTCTTTCCCTGTGTATAGATTTTAGGAGAGGAGGATTGCTTTTTCTTTAGTCTTGTCTAGTAGTTGCCTAGAGAAAAAAAATAGATAGATCAGATTTGGTTAATTCTTGAACTCAATCAGTTTTGTTTCTTTCTTTAGAAAAAAAAATTGGTTAATGATTTATAGTATTAAACTAGTTTTAATATTCAGATTAAGTATTTTTTAAAATTTAGATTTAATAAAAAATATATATATAATTTTTACTAATTAAAAAATGTCTTTCATCTTAATTGTCGTTAACGTTTTATATTTTAAGTTAGCTCGGCGTATCCGGTTCATCATACGGGTTCGTTTCTTTTATCTTAGTTTCATTAGCTTAAGTATGATTCGTATTGTTGCCTTGCTATAATTTAACTTTAATGTCGAGATTAGAGTAGTTTTGATTATAGTTGTTTAGTAGCATCTTTATTGTCATTATTATTATTTTAGATATCTCTCGTTTTATAATTGTAATTTAATTTTCATTCTTATCGCTTTTATATCGTTTAATATTTTGTTATTAATATTAGTAGTTTAATTAATAAAATCAGAACCCTTTTTATTCGAGCATCAAACTTGAGACATAAACGCGGATTTCTATTCACACTTCGCCAGGAACTACGATAACCTTCGGGTGTACGAAAACGATTCAATCATAGTGCTTATGGCATTAGCTTCTGGCTTAATGGGCCAAAAAGCCCATTAAGAATAAGCTATTGACTATTAAGTTGTGATAAGCTCACTTTCAGCTTTTGGGCCTTTAGACTTTTGTTCTTAAAATCAAATTTTGAGTCAGATAGGTGATTTTGGGCTTATTTGGACAACTTTTTGCTTATTGGGCCAAAAAGCCCATTTAGGTGGACTGTT
This sequence comes from Glebionis coronaria, assembly GCA_025667525.1. Lineage (NCBI taxonomy): Eukaryota > Viridiplantae > Streptophyta > Magnoliopsida > Asterales > Asteraceae > Glebionis > Glebionis coronaria. The sequence goes on from CM046874.1 coordinate 385,227,614, forward strand.
TTTCATTATGGCCCATTTGGAGGCCCAGTATGGGTAATTTGGTCATTTCATGTTCATTTTCTGTTTAATTAGGTTAAAATAAACTAGTTTGTAACTTTTTAGAATTTTTTATAAATTTTGGATTTTTAATATTATTTTAATATTATTTTATTATTAAAATTAGTTTTTAATAGTTTTGCAAGTTTTTCATTTTTCATAGCTTAAATACATTAAGTTAGGGAATTTAAAACTTTTAGATTAATTTTCTTGTCATTTAATTAATTTATTATTTTAACATTTTTATAGTTTTTAATCATTTTTAAATAGTTTTAATTAATTTTAAAATTTTCCAAAAATAGTTTTTCATTTAGTTAAGTTATTTTAGAGGTTTACAAAGTGAAAAATCTCATTTTGGGGAGCCTCCTTGAGAACGAACTCTCCACATTGGGTCATTAACACTTTGGTTTTCCTAAACCACTTGTTTAATACTTACCCTAATTACCTCGTTTTCCTAAACGAGTGTGAATTTACAACTATCATTTTGGCGCCGCTGCCGAGGACGATGTTTTTGAGTTGCTATCATTATTATCGTGTTTGTGTGAGTAGTGCGTTTTTGCTTTTCAATTTTTGGAAAGCGTATATAACGTACATACTCATTTTGTTATTTTTCTCTATTATACTATAGTATCCAAATAAATCGTGTTTAATTTTCCTAAATTAAACACACAACAATCATTTACTATATTGTAGATATCCATTATCGTTTTCGTTTTTCTTGTGAATATTATTAATATATTGTACTACGTAGAACAATAAATATACAAGTACTCCAAAAGCGTGAAAATGCAACCTTAATTGGGATTTCATCAGTCAATTATTGTAATCGAATCCAAAGCAAACGTTTAAAGGCAAAATAGATAAATACTTTCGTGAGGCTTAATTTTGATTAAAACAAACTATAAGGTGGGTATAAGGCGGTTGTATTTCACGACCTAAAGGAAAAAGGCTCTTAAGTGCTTAGCGCCGCCTCGTTTCCTCCGCTAGCTTGTGCGTGTTTTGAGAAAGAGGGCTAATCGAGGGTTTGCCGCCCAAGTATTATCTACGTATACCATATTTGCTTGTTTTCAAGATTAAACCCTCTTGAACGTTTTGGTGTTCCACCAACGTTCTAAATTCATCGAAGGCGTTCACTCCACGTGATCGTTTTCATTCTTTGAGGCTCCTTTAATCGAAAAATCGATTCGAGGAGAGATTTGTAGATTTGAGTCTACGTAATACACAAAAATCCAAAAAAATTAAAACAATCAAAAACCAAAAAAAATTGAAAAATCGAAAAACCGCAAAAAGAGTCTTCTTTGCTACCCCCCCCCATTCTACGGTTAGTGCATGCACACTCGATCGAAGGATTAATCTAATTTTAGCGACGCTCGAATCGACGCAATCGTAATCGAACGAATCGACGACGTAGACGAGATTTAGAAACCGACGTTCCTAATATCGTTGTTGAAGAGATCGTAGACGAGATGGCTGAGAATCGTTCGATGATGGAATTGATCCAAGCGCCCACCGAGGGTTATGGAGACGCGATCGTAATTCCCGCTATCGAAGCGGAGAATTTTTAGATTAAGAGCGGAATGCTTTCGTTGATTCAAGCTACGAAGTTTCGAGGTCGTGAAGCCGATAATCCTCACGACCACATTCGGAATTTTGATCGTCTTTTGGCCACGAGCAAGTTTAAGAACGTCGACACCGATGTCATCAAGCTTATGCTTTTTCCGTACTCGCTTGATGGTGCCGCCACAGATTTTTACGAGAAAGAGCCACCTAATTCTATAATTAAGTGGAAGGATCTCGTTTCCAAATTCGTTAATGATTTTTCCCACCGTCTAAGACGACGTTTTTCAAAAACAAAATTAGGAGATTTGAGCGAAAACCGAATGAATATTTTAGAGATGCGTAGGATCGTTTTAAGGAATCGCTTAGGCAATGTCCTCACCATGGATTTTCCGAGTTGCACCAAATAGATACGTTTTACAACGGTCTTTGACTAATGAGTGGCGTTGTTTCGCCTTTCATCCGAAAACGAGGACGCTATCTTTGACCCCGGTATACGTATATCGGGTTTTTAAAGTACTCCATGTACATTTGGGCATTGTTTATCATGTAAGCCCCACTAAAAATGACCAGACTATAATTATCCCTAAATGATCACATTTATGGGGATTCGAGTCGATCTTTTGACTCGGTTATCAAAAACAAGGTGCCTCGTGGGGGATTCTCATGCTTATCCTTGTAAATATTATCGTTTTCTAATAGTGTAACGAGGGGACTTGTTCTCTTCCAACCTTTGTGTCGTGGTTGTTTGTGATTGTGATTCATTAGGTTCATTGTCATCATTGAAGCCTCTCGTGTTCGTTTTACGGATCACTCGAGCTTTGATTGTTGCCTTTGTAGATTCCGATATCCGATGATATCCTTTTATGTTCTAACGTTTATCTTAATAGCATAATTCATAAATGGTTTTTAGGTTATTCGTTTTACCCTTTCCATGTTCCAGATTAAGCATTCGACTTCGTCTCTAGTATGGGGGTGTTTTCACCCCTAGACTCGAAACATTGAGGACAATGTTTAGTTTTAGTATGGGGGATGAGTAGATACTTCACCTTGCTTACGTCACCACGCAATCCAATATTCATCATCTTGTTATCGTTTTGTTGCAAAATAAGGCTAAAAATGGCCAAATTTTAAAACTTTTCGTATATTTCATAAGTGTTTAAGACACGAATGTAGGTTTTCCGATGGTGAGAATAAGACTAATTTTTGACTCGACCGTGCGTATTGAGCACTTAGCTTCGATTCCTTAACTTTTTAGGCTAAGTCTCTTAAATGAGGACGAGAAATGATAGAGTTATTTATAAGTCTCGTAATCTTCACGATCTCATGTGTAGTAATTATTAGCATATTCTTCCCACGCTTTTATAATAAATTGTTAATAAATATTGATTTAGCGGTTTAGTCTTAATTGTTGGTTTCTAGTCTTTTCTAGTAGCTTCCATGTAATTAAATTGGGAATACATTAAGGTATCGCCAGCGTCACGGTCTTGAAGTATTGGCAACCCGAATAATCGAAAGCTTCACCTAATAATAAGATTTAAAGTGCTCACCTTAATCAAGCAAACACTTTGAAGCTCACAAGGCTAAAAATCTATGCGAAATTGAAAGTGAATTATGCGTTAATCTTTGAAGCTTTAAAGATCCAAAATTCGCTTTTAGCGTGAGGATATACGTCTTTGGCCATAATAAAAACCTCATGACGAGGTTCAATAAAAGGCAAGGAAAGACCGAAGTTATAAAAAAAGCTTCATGGCGAAGTTGAATAAAATATGGAGGTAAACCTATGATAATAAGGCCCATCCGTTAGGGGGCGTATAAAAGACTTAATAAGTCTTATGTTCAAAACCGTTATAAAACCGTGTTTATCGATCCTTCTTGTTGACTTAATGTTTTGACATCGTTGTTTATTAGGGGGGGGGGGGGGTTATTAATTCGATGGTCTTGGTTACACTGTTATGACTCTATTTTTAGACCTAAATCTCTATCATTGCATAAGTAAAAAATGTATCCTCGTGACCATTCAAGATAAAAATAAGATATAAGAGATACCAATTAGGAAAAGGGAGTATAAGTACGTGATTAGGGCATATGAGTAGTGTTAGCATTACTAACTTATAATGACAAATATATCGTTACACGCTTGTCATGGAATTTGGGTGAAAATCGAGGACGACAAAATTATTTATAACGAAGCATTCACATGTTCTTGTTCTATGAACCTACACGTCCCATATTGCGATGAAAATCATACATTATGTCTAAAATGCAAGTAGTAGCAAGTAGTAGTAGTAAGTTTATCATTCAAATAAAAGTGCATAAAAATGAATTTGGGAGGTGCTACGCTACTTTATTCTAGCATTGCGTGAGGGCACAACATTGGTTTAGTATGGGGGAGTGATGAGACTTCTTTTATATATAGTCTCATCGTCCAAAACAAGCTTAAAATGCATAAAATATCATAAAATGTGACAAATATATCCTTGTGTTTGTTCCATGTGTATTTTAGGTACGGATATTGAGAAAATGGCAAAAGATCACAAGAAACAAGAAAAAAGCGAACACGGGAAACGAAGCCGCACAATGAACCAAGCCTTAGAGTTGATTTTCCAAGAATAACCATTGAAGAATTAAAGATTGTACAAGAAGGATCCTCCAATATTGAATAATTGACACTTTAAACCCTTGTATATTCATAATTACAAGTTTGTTCCTTAAAGTTTGTCAAATTGCAAAAAGGACCCTCCACTTTGAAGAATTGGCAAGTTTGGTCCCTCAATTAAGAAGACTTGTCATTTTTGGTCCTCCAAAAAAGTCAATCATATAAGTCAAGACATTGAAGAATAAAGAAATACCAAAAACAACCCTTCAAATATCATCAAATGGCAAGAAATACCCCTGAAAGTACCTTACAAAACTTTTTGGGGCAAAAGTAGAAAATACTTTACAAAACTAGTATTCACAATGATGAGTGGAAATCATTCTAGTGTTAACATCAAACAGCACTGTGGTAGGTCATATGTAAGATTCTTTATGAATTAAACATATGTAGAACTGAAAAGCAACAGTGGTTTGATTCTGAATTGATTCAAACTCGTTTCAGGTTTCTACACAATATCTTTATGATCTTGTCAGAACATTCAGAGTGATATTCATTAATATTCACAATGACGAATGGAAATCCTTCTAGCGTTAACCTCAAACAACGCTACGGTAAGTTACTTGCAAGATTCTTATGAATCAAGCTTGTTTCAACTGGAAAGAAACAATGGTAAGATTCTTTATGAATCACACTTGTTCCAGGAATTTGAATTGACGAGTTTAGTCAAGCGGATATTTATCCAACTGATTCACTCTTTATGTTCGCAGTCTTGCTTTGAGACGGTCGAGTAAAGAGAACGGCTAGTACTTGTTGATCCCAAACTTAGATCGATTAGCTTTGTGTATACGAGATTAGATCAAGTATAACACGTAGAGAAACCTTTGTTATATGCTTTGTGAATCTAAGTGTTATGCGGAATTTAACACTTAAACAAGAACACAAGATGTAAACAAAACTTTCACTTTGATTATGAATGTCGAACTTGCTTACAATGAAAGATGTTTACGAATGAAAACTTATATAAAACTTGATACTAAACATTAACCTAAAGGCCTTCTTTTATAGACTAAGAAGCCTTGTACAATAAGCTACGTATCAACTATTCTAGGTAAAGATAAACATAGAAAATACATTGTCGTTTCTATCCTTACTAGAAGTATTCTAGAATATAATAAACGTGTAGCTTATATCTTCCATCAGTGCTTGTCTTCAATCTGTCAACGCTTGACTTTAACTTGTCAACGCTTGAGCTGTCAGCGCTCACTTTGTTCTTGTCAACGCTTGAGTTGTTCTTGTCAGCGCTCAAGTGATCTGGCCTTAATTTATTCCCAACAATCCTCCCCTAAACTTGATATCCACTCTTATGATCAAGTTTCTGAATAAACATTAAGAACTTGGAGGAGTCTGACAAACCTTCTCATATTGGTAATAAATAAATCTGATTAAATTCTTTGCCACGTCATTTGTATAATCTATCTCCAACTGGGTGTCCTTCATCTTTTCCAAAACAACCTTGGATATGAAATACTGAGCATCCACAAGTAGATACTCAGCAAACTTTGTAGAACTCAAATGGTATACACCAGCAGCTGAATATAACCTCCATTGAAGACCACTGAGGTCATCTTCAAGATCCTTCCATATTTCAGGATCTTCCTCATTTGTCCCACACATTCTTTTGAATGTGGTCCAAAGTTTTATTCCATTAGCTGAAGTTGGTGCTTCAGCCTCATACTTGGTTTCCAGCAACCTCCAAAGGTCCACCAAGTCTTCTCTATCACAACTTGCAAATAAAGATATGAGAGTGGTAAAAGTGTATACCTCCTTGCCAAATCTTCCAATCTTCCAGAATCCACATTCATCCTGATCATAACTCACAATTGGATTCCTGGAATCTAATGGTAACACATGCACCATATCTGAAGCTTCTAATGGGGAGAGCTTGAGGCTCTTTCTGATAACTGCTTCACTTGGATATAGTGGATTCATATCTTTTGGAAACTCAAGTGTAAATCCCTTCTTCACTGGTCTGGGAACTATCATAGCTTTCTTGATTTCCATCTCTTCTGCAAGTTGCTCTTTTCTTTCATCTGAAAGAAGTCTGAAAGTGTTTTCTTCCTACACTTTCACCCAAATAGGATAAGCCCTATGTTCCAACTCATCAAATGTCAAAGCCTTCAACTTCTGATGTGTCCATCCAACTCCATGACATCTGAGCAACATAAAATAGAGCTTCCTTCTATCCCTTTTCAACTCAGAGAGAATATTGCTTGCCTTGTGCTTCAAAATCACCTTACAATCCTTCTGAACTCTAAGAAGAAGCTCCAAACCCCATATTTGATCTGAAATGGTCAAGTCTGGATTATCCATACAGCTTTCTTCCCAAGAATTGTACATCTGAACCACCTCTGGCATGTCAAAGTCAATCTGCAATTTTAAATCTCTCAACTTTTCCCTAGCAAGCTCATCACCATACTCAAGCCTTTCTGGTTCTATAATCATCACACTTGAGTCTGAGCTAGCTCCATCACTTTCTTCTTCAGAAGTCACAACAAATGGTGACTTTTCCTTTTCACCTTGTTCCATCATTTGTTCAGCCAATCTTCTATCAAATTCAACTTGGGCTGCATTCTTTGGAACAATTTCTTCTACCAATTTACCCTTACCCTTATCTGATGGTGCAATGGTTGGTAAGGTAGATGGTAATACCTGAGTAGAAACTTCTTTGATGATAGATGATGACTGGAATACATCACCTTCATATGCAGGTCTGTCAACGCCCAAATTTCCTCTATCAGTGCCCAAAATACTTCTATCAGCGCCCAAAATACTTCTATCAGCGTCCAAATTTGTCTTGTCAACGCTCAAATATTTTCCCTCAGCGCCTTGTGTAACCTCTCTCAACATAGCTGTAAATGATAAATTTAGATTGGTTGGAGAGATTAAGGACGTATCAAAACCTGTTTGTTCCTTCAAAGTTGTAAGAGCTTCAGCAACATCCATTGATTGACCATCTTGACTGCTCTTATCACTCAGATTTCTTTGATCTTCCTCCCCTTTGGAAGACTCCTCCATACCCCTCCTAGCATGATCACTCTCCAAAACAACAATCCTCTTCCTCAATTGCTTGAGTTCAAGGCCTTGTGAGCTGACAATTTGTACTAAGTCTACATTTTGCTTTTGCAAGCTAATGCAGACTGCCGTCAATTCCAAAAGAGTCATTGGTTCCAGGATGCCCTCTTCTAAAATGGGGATTTGACCTCCCAAGTCAGGTTCATTGGGCATGGATGAGGACTTAATTATGGTGGGACTGCCTTGGCCAGCTTCTAAGCCAGAACCAATAGTCCCAGCCTCATCCAGGTCACCAGCCACACTTGTGGTGGTGGTTCTCTCTGCTTCATGGCTAGGACCACCAGAGGAGAACTCTCCAGTAGTCCTTTGGCGTTTGATCAACCTATATTCAGGTGGTGTGGAAGATGGTGTGGAAGAATGTGTAGATGTGGGTTGATTAAGGGGTGTTTGGGATTGTGATGGTTGTGTATCAGTGTTGGAAATATGCACATCAACGCCAACATTAGATGTGTCAGCGTCAAAGGGTTCTTGGTCAATTTGCATTTGTTCAGGTGAGGGTAAAGGTTCAGGAATGGGTTCAAGTTGTGGTTGAGGGGTAATTTGAGGTTGGGGGTCTGGTTGGGGTTGTGCTGCTGCAATAACAGCGAGCATGGCTAGGGTTAAAGGTAAGTCTCTATGAGGTGGTGAATCCATCTTGGTAAAAATAGCTTTCTTTTGTTCAGGGATCTTATAAAAATCATTGTGATCCCTTGAACAATAACCTTGAGCATCAAAAACCATTTGCAGAAAACGGGGATAAGCTAAAGTCATTTTTGTCCCCTTGTTTTTACACATCCCTTCAAAAATCATTTTAGAAAAGTTATATTTTTTGCCATGTTGTAATGCACACAATAGCACTGGCAATGGATCTATTGATCTCATTGTGTGCTGTACATTTGGGACTCAAACATTGAAGGAGGATGTGAATGAGGTACTTCCAGGCTGGGGGAAATTCCTGCTTATGATACTTATTAAGAGTACCTTCATCAGGAATAGGATATCCCAAAGCCCTAAGCCCTTGTTCTATTTCATTTATGGGAAGGATGGTTATACCATCAGCATCATCAAGATGCAAGGCCTGGCGTACCAAGGCCTCAGTAACCACCCAAGATCTCCCATGAACAATAGAAGTCAATGTGGTCACTCCATTAACTGTTGAGGAACTAACAGTGTTCCAAAACTGCTTAATGTGTGTGACTGGAATGAGTGGTGCATGAGAAAGAGCATACCTTAGAGGGGATGCGTTCAAATACGCCACCATTTTTGTGTATTGAGGAAACAAATCATTATCAGCAACAAGATAAGCAATCATGTTGTGTTGAGACTTGAACCCCAAATCCAATTCTGCTGAGTTAAACTTTGGTGCCATTGATGAAAGCTGTTAATTTGAAGTGTAGAAGATGAAGGTTGATAAGAGAAAAGTGTTAGACAATAATTATAGATACCCTGTTTAAAAATAGGAGCCAAATTTATAGGAGATAAACAATGCATGTGATTGACCCAAAAATAGGCAAAGATTTTCAAAAACTAATCATGAAAATATTGAAAAAGTTATAAGTTATCTCATGCATTTAATGAAAGTAACAACTCCTAAAATTACGGCTTGAAAATATGTCAAAAAGTAACAACTGGGTAGGTCCCATTGAGTGTCAACGGTCAAAAATAACCTATCAACGCCCAACGGCTATAATATTGTCAACGTTCGCCTAAAGCCATGTCAGCGTCCAAATTGGTCACAACAACGCTTGGAAAATCTTGTCAGCGTCCAAAAATAAAATTGTTTTAAAAAGTGAAAAATGACCTTAACAAGTAATTTATCCTAGAGAAGATAACCAAAAGCTGATAATTATCATAGGGCGGCAAGCACTGTCTAGTTATGCACACTTGCATAAGCAAGATAGACATAACAGTCCTCTAGTGTCCCTTGCTAACCAAAATTCTTAACAACCAAGTTACCTTATAAAATCCTTGTTACTCCCAGGTAAATCCCATATCAAAATCATTCCCAAGTCTCCCAACAGACCACAACCAAATCTAGGCCAAAAATGTCTTGGCAGCATGCAAAGTTGATATACTATGCATGCTACAGTGCCTCATGGCTTAGTAAAACTAACCCATACTCACCTGTGGACACAATCTAGAATTGTGATAAGAGTATCATATGGATACCCAAAAATCCTAAAGGTTCCTAAAACCTCCCCTTAAACCATGATACAAAAAGTTTGCTAAAATCATACATGAACATAAAAAATTTATGTCAAGATAGGAATGAAACATTCCAACCATCATCCATAAATAAAAACTTGTCCAAATGCTATTCCATTGATCCATAAGCAACTCTGTATCCAATGGTATACTGCTAACACCATCTGCACATTTAGATTGAAAACCACAAAACTAACATTGTTGCTGACAACGCCACGATAACATACAACAACGTTGAAGAAAGCTTTGTCAGCGTTAGACAATTATATTGCTGACAACGTTGCAAAAACACTTATCAGTGTTCAAACAACCTTTGTCAGTGTTAGAAAAATATAGTGGAAAATCTAAATCATCAATAAGACCAATAATAATAATGCATCATCCTGTACATACTTTTACAAAAAGAATCCAAAAAACATATTAAGTGAGATTAACCATTCGAATACTTGTTACCAAGTACTGAAATCTTCCAGTATCAAAAGGTTTAGTTAATAAATCTGACACATTTTCCTCAGTGTCAACCCTATCTGGTTGTATTAAACCTTTCTCAAAGCAATCTCTTATAAAATGGTGTCTAATTTCTATGTGTTTAGTTTTAGAATGATGTACAGGATTCTTAATGATGCATAAAGTACTATTATTGTCAACAAATATCTTAGTATGCATGAAATTATACCCATAATCCAACAACTGGTTCTGAATCCACAACACTTGACCACAACATGCTGCTGCAACCACATACTCTGCTTCAGTTGTAGAATTAGCCACCACTGTTTGTTTCTTGCATTGCCAAGATATTAATCTGCTCCCAAGAAACTGACATCCACCAGTTGTGGATTTCCTATCAAACTTATCACCTCCATAATCACTATCTGAATATGCAATCAGCTCCAATGGTGAATCCTTTGGGTACCATAAACCAAGATTAGGGAAACATCTTAGGTACCTAAAGATCCTCTTCACAGCATAAAGGTGACATTCTTTGGGAGTCACTTGATGACGTGCACAAGCACATACAACAAACATGATATCAGGTCTGGAAGCAGTAAGATACATCAAGGATCCAATCATGGATCTATAATGCCTAACATCAACATCTTTCCCATCTCCAATCTTTCCCCAAGGATGTTCTCTATCCATAGGAGTAGTAGCCCTCTTTTCATGTGGAGAAAAGCCAAACTTCTTCAAGATTTCAGCAACATATTTGTCCTGGGAGATGAAGATACCATCTTCTTTCTGCTGAACTTGTAAACCAAGAAAGAAGTTCATCTCCCCCATAGCACTCATCTTGAATTTGTCTGTCATAAGCTTGGAGAAATCCTCACTCATCTTTGGATCAGTAGACCCAAAAATGATATCATCAACATAGACCTGCACAAGCAACACATCCTTGCCTTTCTTCTTTGTAAATAGTGTCTGATCTATGGTGCCCCTCTTGAATCCATTGTCTACCAAATATGTAGACAAGGTACCATACCATGCTCTAGGGGCTTGATGAAGGCCATACATAGCCTTTTTGACTCTATACACTTTATCTGGATGCTCTGGATCCTCAAAACTAGGAGGTTGCATGACATAAACTTCCTCAACAATGGTGCCATACAAGAATGCACTTTTGACATCCATTTGATAGACTGTGAAGCCCATGCAAGATGCATAGGCTAGAAAAATCCTAATAGCTTCAATCCTTGCAACTGGTGCAAAGACCTCCTCATAGTCTATCCCCTCCTCTTGTGTATAACCTTGAGCCACTAATCTTGCCTTGTTTCTGACCACAATACCTCTTTCATCTCTTTTGTTCCTAAGAACCCATCTTGTCCCTATAGGTCTGACATATCTAGGACAATCAACCAGCTCCCAAACATCCTGAATTGCAAATTGGTGAAGCTCATCCTGCATTGCTTCCACCCAACTTGGTTCTTTGAGAGCATCAAATATTTTCTTGGGTTCTTCTTGTGACAGAAAACATGCAAACAAACATGCTTGCACAAGAGGGGTATCAACCTTCTTGTGTATATTGGCAATAAACCCACCAAGACCTTGGTGAGATCTTCTGGTCTGAACTGGAGTCATAATATCACCAATGATCTGAGATGTGGGGTGATTCTTCATTGTGGAAGTGAGAACCCCTCCTTCAAAAAGTCTGGTGTCCTCAACCTCATGCTCCATGTTGCCAATGTCTTCTTCATCAGACTCTCTTTGATCAACAGGAATCTCTTCATAAACTCTGGAAGGTCCTCCTTGTTCAAACGTGGAAGAGAAAAGATGTGCAAAGGTATTGTCAACGTTTGAACCTTGTTTGTCAGCGCTTGGGCTAACAACGCTTGAACTGTTGTTGTCAACGTCTGAGCCATCAACGTCTGAATTGGTCTTGTCAGCGCTAGATTTGCCTTTGTCAGCGCCTGAAGAACCATGCATGTTTGTATCTGGTGGTATTTGGAGACCACCATTATCTTGTCCAGCAGCAGCAGCAGCAGCAAAAGCATCTGTCCAAATGGGAATTGTGACATATTCAAATGTAGGAGATGCCTTTTCTGCTTATGATCCAACCCTCTCATTAACGTGTGTACCTGAAACATCAACAATTGGTTCCTCCACAACATTTGAAGTTACCTTCACAATGTCTGGATTAGTGACAGGCATATAATTTAAAGTTCTAGATAAGGGTTCCAAATCAAACAACCAATTAGGACCACTTTCAGGATCACTAAGTTTATTCTCTAAGAACCTAACATGTACTCTTTCAACAATACGTTTGTCCTCTTAGAGATAAACCCTATAACCCTTGCTCTGCACTGAATACCCCATGAAGTAACCTTCATCACCTTTTGCACTAAATTTACCTAAGGCATCACTAGTATCTAAAACTACTACATGACAACCAAAAGGTCTGAGAAAACCAATATTAGGTTTTCTTCCCCAAAGTATCTCATAAGGTGTTTTGTTCTGAATTTTGTTAACCAATGCTCTATTTTGCACATAGCATGCTGTATTAACAGCCTCAGCCCAAAAGGCTATAGGAAAGTGAGCATCAGCCAACATTGTTCAGCAACCCCATTTTGTTGTGGGGTTCTAGCAATACTGAATTGCCTAGTAATTCCCTTCCTGGCACAAAAATCATCTAGCTTCTTGTTCCTAAATTCTCCACCATTATCACTCCTAAGCATCTTAACCTCATTGCCAGACCTTTTCTCAATTTGAGTGATAAATTCAATAAGAACATCAGCTGTGTCACTCTTCATAGCTAGAAAGAATGTCCAAGTAAACCTAGAAAAGTCATCAGTGACAACAAAACAATATGACTTGCCATTCAAACTCTCTATATTTGTTGGACCAAATAGGTCCATGTGTAGCATATGAAGAGGTCTGGAACTAGTATGCACCTGCTTGGACTTGAATGAGACCTTGTGCTGCTTGCCTTTAAGACATGCAACACAAGAGTGGTCATTGTGGAAGGCCTTCTCAGGCAAACCATCAACCAAACCAAGCCTCACAAGTCTATTTATATTTTTAAAATTTATGTGCCCTAGTCTCCTGTGCCACAAATTACTTTCATCTACTGAGGCCTTAGCATAAAAACAAGACATATTTGCATTCACTTGAATTCCATTTAAATTCACATTATATATGTCCTTATGCCTAGGTGTTCTATACTCAATGTACTTCTCATCAGGGATCTTAAAATCCTTGCTTAACACCAAACACTCAGTATCAGTGAAAAGAACCTTATTTTTGTTATCACACACTTGTGATACACTAAACAGATTATAATCCAGTTCTTTTACCAGGAAGACGTTCTCAAAACGTAGATTATTGGTGAGAAGGGTTCCTTTGCTTGTAATGGTGCCGTAGCCCCCTCCAAAGCATACCTTATCACCATCTTTAATAGGAGTGAAATTCGTCAGATAGTCTTCCTTCCCTGTCATGTGCCTTGAGCATCCACTATCCCAATATCCATAATCATTGATCTGCTTTTGAATGCCCTGCACATAAAGAAAACAAATTAGTTTTCTTTGGGAACCCAAGTCTCAAAAGACTTGGATTCATCTGGTTGTTCAATAAGAACAGACTTAGTTCTCACAACAACCCCATTCTCATCCTTTTTAGGATGAAATACCCAGTTAACCCCAATTGGTTTTGTAATGACCTTTGAAATATAATTAAATCTATTGCAAGTCATTGAAATTCCATTATTATTAGGGTTTTGATCTTTCTTGGGTCTCCATGTTAAGCTTGAAGAAGCTTTAGACCCCTTACCTTGTGGCTGCAAATACTTAGGTCTGGTCACGTTTCTGTCAGCGTTGGATTTTGTCCTGTCAACGCTGAAATTACCCTTGTCAGCGTTGAACCTAGGGTTTGCTACAGGAACCCATTGCCTATTTGACTAGGTGTTTGTCTTTTGAAAAGGTCTTTGTCCATGAGTGTTAGACCTTCTAGAGAAGAATGGGGCAGGTCTAATCACTTGTGGACTTTGCTGCACACAAGGTTTGGATCTGACAACGTTTGACTTCCTAACAACGTTGACTTTCTTCCTATCAGCGCTGAAATTGTTCCTATCAGCGCTGGCTTTGGGAGCGTTGACACACTTGTACGCCAAATGTGAAAAGGTACCACAAGTATAACAGGCTTTCTTAGACACACTCTTAGGTCTAGTAGAGAAGAAACTTGTTCCATGATTGTTAACTTGGCTCTTGGGTGACCTAGTATTCCTATACATCTCTGCATATTTAATGGTAGGTCTTCTAACAGTGTTTGAGCCTAGGTCAACAGCTTTACCAGTAACTGGGTGAGTAACCTTAATGGGTGGTGATTCATTGGGACTTTCACATAGCAAACCTCCCTTAACAAATAAAGTAGGGTTAGCTTTCTTCCACTCATTTAGGTCAGTCAGTTTTTGTTGATACTCTTCCACTGGAGTGACAACTCTTGGTGGAGGAATGAATTCCTCTTCTTGGCACTCTGGAATACCAGTCCAAGCTAAATCCTTTCTAAGGACACCATAGAAGTCACCAGCTGGTGGTGGAACCAGAGAGTAATCATTCATCCCAATCCCAGTCATGTCCTTAGGATCCCTTTGTTTAGCTACACAGTCTCCTAGGGTTTGGGTGGCTCTATCAAATCTTTGAATCTTGAGGTCAACATTATCTTTATTCTTAATGGCCTCATCTAACTTAGCCTGTAGGTCTCTATTGACCTTTGTCATGATATTTCTAATATCCATACTACCCTCTAGCTCATGTTTTAAGATATTTATCTTATCTTTTAAATCAAATTCCATTTTCTTGTATTCAGAAACGGTTTTCTCAGTTTCAGTAAGAGCTAGTTGGTAATTGGACAATTTACACCTTTCAGTGCTCATATCATCTTTTAGTTTTAACACCTCTTTGTTAAGTCTATCAGTGTTTAACCTACAACCTTTGCTACAAAAAGCATCATCATATACCTCATTATCAGATGAAGAGGAGGAGTGTGCCATGAGAGCATATTCAACATGCTCTTCTTCTTTAATATCAACAATCAAAGCTTTGTCCTCTTCAGCATCCTTAGCCAGATAGCTCCAATCCCATCCAGTACCATCAATTCCTTGAACTGCAACCATGGCCTTGGACTCTTGAGCTTTAACAACCTGACTTGAGGGTTTACCAGCATCAGATCTTCTAGGAGATCTGCATTCCCTCATGAAGTGCCCCATACGATGCCAGTTGTAGCATTCAACTTTGGATTTATCAAATCCAGCAGTGTCTTTAGCATTGAAGGTCATCTTCTTCTTGAACCTTCTATTCCACCTATTTGCTCTTATACTAGCAAGAGCCATGTTCCACTCAAGTGTAGCACCGTATTTCTTCCCCTTTTTGTCACATCAACAAGGAAGTAAACAATATTGCAATGTTGAAGATTCTCCATATGTAGGCTCTGTGTAATGATCTTGAAGAAAAATAAATAAAGTATTCTTGATGTAGAAGTAGAATAACCCAACCTTGTATTCCATGTCTTGTACTATCCATGTGACTAAGAACTTATAGAGGAGGATATAAGTAGACCTCGATCCCTTGTCAATATTCTCATCCTTTGTGAGACACTGAGCCCGATAATGTAACTCCTTCAAGTGTTATGACAAGTCTTCGTCACCAACCATGTAAAGCACGAACAAGTTACCTTTAAAGTCTACGGCACTTTAAGATATGATAGAACACAAACTCGCGAAAATCTTCTTCAATCATCAAACTTACCATAAGAGTTCTTCCCCTTAAACTAACACCTCTTCATGACGATTTTAATGGAATCACATCTTCATACCATATGTAAAAGTCTTGTGATGGATAACTCTTTCTCAAGGCTATCCTGATTACATAGTTTAAAATATCCATCAAATCCTCACGAATAGTTGCTAACTCGCTTTAAGATCATTAATTCCTTTTAAAATATCCGAGCCATAAATATCATCATGATATTCTAAATTAAAACGGAGATTCCATGTACCTTTGTGTGTATTTTCCTCCTTTTTGTGTGCTTAAAACGTACCAATTTTCTCAACAGCAGCAAACCTTGTGTTGTCCAATATCTTCTTCTGTCCAATATCTTTGGCAGATGTATTGTCCAATATCGGACAATACCTATCAACGTTGAAGTTCATATATCGGACGACACTGTCAACTATATCAGCGTTGACTTATTCTGTCAGCGTCAATTTCACTCCTGTCAGCGTCTATATCAACCTTGTCAGCGTCATGTTTTTGCTGATCTAGGGCTTGATGGCTTGATGACAGTATCTCATTCTCAAAACAAGATATATATCTGCCATAATTAGATTTTTCCTTCTTTTTAGCCACCAGTTCGCTCAAAATCACGTTCTATTCCATAAATAATGCACCGAATTTGGTGCCCTAAAAATCAGGGAATATTCAGCAGACCTATTTAAATATCACACGTACCCCTTTTTTTTCTTAATCCTGAAAATCAGCCAACTTACTTCCAATAATTCCTTCCTGAAATATAGCCATTGTATCTTCACACGTCTGATCTGAACACATCACGTCTAATATCTTTGCTGCGTGTCCCTTTTAACTGCAACCAATCTGTTCTCTTCAACCTTTTCTTGATCGTGTGAATAAGATTTGACCAATCACATTTTAAGCACCGTGTGAACAGAAAGGACTTCCACCAATAAGAAAGCTCTAGTCATGTGAATAGAATCATAGCATGATCATGTGAACATGGTCGTGTAAACACAAGCTTCTCAACCAATAGGAAGACTTGCACCATGTGAATGGAATCTGTGTATTCATGTGAATGGCAGGATCGTGTAAACACAAATTGAGACCTTTGAATTACACGTAACTAGCAGCTTTAAACATTCGATCTAGGGTTTAAGATCAAACCCTAATAAAAAATTAAAAGTAAACCATAGCTTCGATTGACTTCATAGCAGCATAACACAACACTTCTTTTTCTGTCTTCAAAAACGTTCTAGGGTTTGGAGAAAACCCTAATTTATGATTTCATGTGAAAATAGAAAGTTGAATACCTTCTTTGCAGCCAACTTCGACATATGATAACTTCATCATTAAGACTTAGATCGAAAATCCCTTTTGTGAGATTCTAGACACAAGTGCCAAGAATCTACAGTCCAAAAATCACGAAGATCCAACGGTTAACGAAGGAGAGATCGTTTTTTGAACATGGCTGTCCACAGAAAACTGCATATACTCCCTGCTGACTTTGACGCCTAATAACTTTTGCCTGGGGTTAAAACTCGACAATCCCTCCGGTGGATGTTTAGATATATGTATGTAGAACACACATATAAAATTTCGTGACGATCCAACGGTTCAATCAAAAGTTATGACCTTCTGAATACTGCTGCGCACACAAAAACATCCAGAAAAACTCTACGAATTTTTCTTCTTCTTCACAATATACGAACACCTTGTTGGTCCTAGCATCACGAGCCACGAGGCTCTGATACCAATTGTGGATCCCAAACTTAGATCGATTAGCTTTGTGTATATGAGATTAGATCAAGTATAACACGTAGAGAAACCTTTGTTATATGCTTTGTGAATCTAAGTGTTATGCGGAATTTAACACTTAAACAAGAACACAAGATGTAAACAAAACTTTCACTTTGATTATGAATGTCGAACTTGCTTACAATGAAAGATGTTTACGAATGAAAACTTATATAAAACTTGATACTAAACATTAACCTAAAGGCCTTCTTTTATAGACTAAGAAGCCTTGTACAATAAGCTACGTATCAACTATTCTAGGTAAAGATAAACATAGAAAATACATTGTCGTTTCTATCCTTACTAGAAGTATTCTAGAATATAATAAACGTGTAGCTTATATCTTCCATCAGTGCTTGTCTTCAATCTATCAACGCTTGACTTTAACTTGTCAACGCTTGAGCTGTCAGCGCTCACTTTGTTCTTGTCAACGCTTGAGTTGTTCTTGTCAGCGCTCAAGTGATCTGGCCTTAATTTATTCCCAACAGTACTGCCGCGAAACCCTGTCAAGGATATTCTTAATTGAATCTACCTAATCACAGGTACGGTATTTAATATCGTATAACGTCTTCACCGACCGGAGGTAAAA
Source organism: Glebionis coronaria (assembly GCA_025667525.1). Lineage (NCBI taxonomy): Eukaryota > Viridiplantae > Streptophyta > Magnoliopsida > Asterales > Asteraceae > Glebionis > Glebionis coronaria. Next base: position 385,245,720 of record CM046874.1, read on the forward strand.
CGCTACCGATTTAGGATGAATGTCAAAGCCATTCAGTCCGTGTCTATGTTTAGTCTCAAGAAGGTGGCGTCACGGTGTACTCAGCAAAGTCAAAGATTCAAAACCACATACTCATGCCTAAAGACATATTCAACAATTAATAGTGTGAGCATGTGGATGAAGACACAAGATCGCAAGATGGCAAAGTCTAGTCAAGGATGATTTGAAAATCTCAAGATTTAAAGACAAAGTCGAAAGACAACGACAAAGGCTCAAAGATCACAACATGAAGAAACAAGACTACTATTACATGTTCGAGACTCATTTATGGCAAGATTAGTAATCTCTACAAATCTCCAAATGAGAAAGGGTAATAACCTCTCATAAAGGGTAATGACCTCTCATTGGGGGAGATTGTTAGCCTCAAAATATTGAGTCAAACAAGAATGTTCGATCATATGTTTATTATGTATCGTATAATAGAACGTTGTAATAGGTAGTAGGTTAGTCGTGTTATACGGGCTTAACTTTAGGCTAAAGTTCATTCATAAGTAACTAAAGCCCAAAAAGAAAGCCCGACCCATTAGACTATAGTCCATAAACAAGCCCGCATGTGGGTGGACTATATATACCCTTCCTAGCATGTTAGGAAGGGTGTTGGTCATTTGTCATTTTGTCTCTCTAATCTAATCCTCCAAAAGTTCCAACCATTCTCTCTACTTTCTCTCACTACTTTCTCTCTCTTGAAATCTTCCAACTTTTATCTACCTTTCTTATTTAATCATCTAAATAATATAGGACAACAAATATACTAATTAAAACTTAAAAATTATTTTTCTGAACTTTTAAACTAATTTTTTCTATTTTTAAATTACTTTCTAAAATTTAAACTAAAAATAATCCTAATAAAAGATTTATAAAAGGGAAAAATATAAAAGTTATGCCCAAAAATCCTAAACTAATGTTATGACAAGAGAAAAATGAAGGATCTGACAAAATCAAACCCAATAAGCTGGAAAATAGCTTAACAGGTTCGAACTTAATTAAATAAGCTAAAAACACAACCCCTTAAGTACAAGCCCTAGGGAAACTTTATCAGTAAAGACCCTAGGGCATGACGGTAGAGAATGTGTGTGTTGGCAGTGGTGGCGCAGGTTCGAGTTCTGGCCACGCCAAAAATTGTTAAAACCTTTTTTTTCTTTTTCTTTTAAACCTACTTGTTACTGGTGAACTATTACTAAAAAAACACAACCAAAATAAAAAAAACGTTTTAAAACTTCAAATTGATCAAAATGTGCACAGACATAAAAAATAATAGACTTAAATTCCTAAGATTATGTGTTTTCTGATATGTGACAATACTTAAAAAAACAAAAAATGTTGGTCGTTCTCTAACAACAAATAAAAATCACTGGATGCTATTGGAGATTTGATTTGGTTCGTTTCTTTTTGTTTTTGGTAAGCAAGGACACCGCTTCACTCACTTGACTGTAGGGAGTCAAAATAAACACAAAAACACAAGCTTACAACACAAAATCACACAAGGATGCACAATTGCAGTCACTGTATACAAGAAACAAGTACTGGGCACTTTTATGGTCTATTTGACCTAAATGATGAATTTCAAACCACAAGATTTTGTTCAAATTACAACCAAAGCACATATAAGCTATCAGCAATCCTAGATTACAACTTAAACTAACTGGTGAAAAGATTTTAGAGCATAAAACTAAGATTTAAGCCTAAATAAGTCCTACGGATTGTTTCTAGCCTATTTTGACCAAACTTTGAGCATACAAACTCTTTTTGACCCTTAACAAAGATAAACAACCTACTGATATGACCTACCACAACCTAGTAAAGTGTGTTCAAGCTGGTTTTCACCTAAGTCTTGTCACCTACTTAGCTTAAACACCTAGACCCAAACACCCCTTTATGAACAGATATAAAGAATTAACAAAGCAGATTTAAGTAACTAACTTCCAAAATGATTTCTACTTAATCTAACATGCATATAAAACATAAGCAAGCATAAATCAAACTCTTAAACAGTCATACAAGAAGATACTCAACGAATCACATGAACATGGCAAAAAAATCAACAAAAAGTGCATATAAAGGGTTCAAGCCAACCTGAGCTGATGCCTTCTTTAAATGGACACTTGAGGGTTTTTTGTGAGATGATGTGGACTGTAGAGAGTCCCTGTTGGTAGGTCTATAATAGACCCAGGGATGACATATATTTTCTTAAAGAAAAATGAATGGAAAATGGTGAATATGGGGTGTCTTGTTCTTGACCCCTACACAAACACAACAAACCAAGGAAACAAAACAAGCTTGAATAAGCTGAAACCAAAAGCTTGTCAGGATTTTTGGTGAGAGCTTATTCAAACAGTTAATGGTCAAATAAACAAATAAACAGATTTTTGAAAATCTTTGGAACCAATACTTAAAATCAAACCTTTGAAAAATGTGACACCCAAACAAAATCACAAACACGATTTTGAATCCAAACATAAAGTTTCACTTTCACTTCCCTTTCACCTTGGATTAAAAATTCATGGATAAAAAAATTATTTTCTTGCCAAACTTTTGAACCAAATACCATTTTTTAATAAACCTTAAACTAATTTGCAAATAAATGTTAATTTAAACTAATAAAACAGATAAAATTTCAACTCAGTATTTTGCACAATTTTTAAAATTTCATTTTCATTAATTAATTAAAATTTTACAAAAAAACTAGAACAAGAAAAAATAGAAACACAACCCGTCTCTACTTATACTACAACATAGAAGGTCCTAGAAACAATGAAAGTGTAAACCCTAATCTGTATGAAATCTCAAATGAGCACTTGGTCTTCTAGCTTAGAAAATCAGTCAATAGTGGACATGTGATGTCCAGCTGTTAACTTTGATCAAAACCGTTTATCTTAGCCTTCGTAGCAAGTTTGGTGTGATAGTCGTTGATTTACTGTTGATATTCGAATTGTAACACCCCATTTTGGAAATGGAATATTACGCATAATCATGGCGTGTCATCAAAGCATACAAGGATAAATGTCTAAGCATTATTCAACCATAAAAGGGAAAATACCGGAATCAAACATCGGTAACCCCAAAGTAAAGCTCATCACACACAAACATAAATACTGTAAAAGGAAAGGACGAAACAATGTCCATAGCAACTGTATAAAAGGTAAAGGAAATGCATAAGGTAAAGAAAGGCAGTAAAACTTCCAATCCATATGCACGTACGTTTGAGATCTACGAGCGTCCCTGAGTACCTGCCGTTTTGGGGACATGAAAAGGAAAACGGCTGAGCAAGACGCTCATTGCACGGATGTACAATATAGCATGAAATAGGATAAACATGTAACATATAACAGCGGAAGACTAAGTACTGAGCAAACTGGTTAAGTATCAAGAAAACTGGTTTTATAGTTTGAAAAGTCTTATGTTTATCTTGTGAAAACTGTTTTAACATATATATACCATAGCCCATATAGGTCATGAAAAGGTCACGTGCATGAATACTTGGAGGGGTGACCTCATCATGCTGATTAGAGGGGATGCCTCTAATCAATATACTGGTTTGGGTAGGAGGGATCAACTCCTTGTGAAGGGTGCAAGGCACACACCACATTCACCATGATAAACTGAATAAAACATGTAACTAGGATGCACCCATACGCCCCACCTGATATAATAATATGGCCAAAACTGAAAAGGGACGCCACGAGCAATCACTCCGCCGTGGGGAAGTCATAACATCGGTGCCTCCAATGCTATGGTTATGGTACCTCCATAACTAGGTGAAACTGGTCATGCTTGTATATGGCTATAGATTATGCTAATTAAACATAAGCAGATCAAAACAATAAAACAAATGCTGGGGAAAACAGTTGGTTGCATACGGGGAAATCCTAATAAGGAAAGAATGTCCATACTGAAAGGACGGGAATCCGTACCTCAAGTCCAGTGAATGAACGGAAGAAAGACTCCTACTTCTGGATCACTAACGCTACATGAATACACACGTGTATAAGTATCGATTCACTGATTACGTACTGGGTTTTGTGTCTCATTTTAGCTGATTTGGTATGTTTTAGGTCATGGTTCACTGTTTAAAGCCTTAAACTGTGTTTATCTAGTATTCTGATTAATCTGATTAAGTATTACTGGTGTTTCATGTATTATTATACTTACTGTGTAATAATGAGTAACTTTCCAAAAATAGCAGGTTTCCAAAAATAGAAAGTTTCCAAAAATAGAAAGTTTCCAAAAATAGAAAGTTTCCAAAAATAGAAAGTTACCAAAAATAGAAAGTTTCCAAAAATAGAAAGTTTCCAAAAATAGAAAGTTTCCAAAAATAGAAAGCTTCCAAAAATAGAAAGTTTCCAAAAATAGAATTTACTGCTTAAAATAGATTAGTTTCTAAAAATAGAAAGTTTCCAAAAATAGATCAGCTGCCTTAATTAAATAAGTTTCCATATATAGAAGGTTTCCATAATTAGATTAGCTGCCTGAAATAGATAGATTTCCATATATAGAAGGTTTCCATAATTAGATTAACTGCCTTATTTAATTAAGTTTCTATAAATAAAAGTTTCCATATTTAGAATTAAGCTGGTTACATAAGCTAACATATAAGTCTAAGTGTTTATAAGCTTATTTCTTAAGTCATATGATATAGTGTATAGTTTAATTATTATTTCATGTATTTTAATTAAACTATAGGTTAAGCATTTTAATTAAGGTATAACATGTTTTAATTAAAATGAAATGAAAATACTTAGGTTAAAATGTGTATTATTATTATTAATAATATAACCTAAGTCATGTCTAAATTAATTAATTATAGGCATGTTTTAAATAATTAATTAATTATAACTTATAACATAAAATACTTAGGTTAAATTAATGTCATGTTAAACTAATAATTAAAATAACCTAAGTCATGATTTAATTAATATTTCATGTTATTAATTAATTATATCCTAAGTTCATAATTCATAAAATTAACATGTAGCATAAATCATGATTTAACCAACGAACCATGAATCGGGCATGAATTCGACACCGTACCCCGAGCCAAACTCGGGGCACGTGTGCCTCCTTGCTGCCGTGGGTCCCACATGAGCCAACCAAGACCTAAAATGGTCTTGGTGGTGGCGGCAATAAGCAAACCAAACCCCCCTCGGGTTTGTTTGCTAGGCGGCCAAAAACAAACACCCCTTTAAATCAGTCTTTGATTTTAATTAACCCCAAAACATGTTAGATCAATGATTAATTACTATGTTTTAATAAGAAAATAATAACATGTTCATGAAAATAATCAAAGATTAAAAGAATTAAAAGAACTAAAAAGAAGGGTTAGAAAGGTATACCACTATGTAGCTTGGAAAAAGGATGAACAAACACTGATTATAACAATAGTTTTTGAGATCAAAATCAACCAATCACCCTCTTATGGTGATGTTAAGGTGGCGGCACAAAGAGGAGAAAAGGAGGAGGAGAAAAACTCTTTTTAGGGTTTTTTGTTTATTTCTTGAAAGTGAAAAATGAAAACATGTTTTTACCATAACCCCCCCCCCCCCCCCTTTACTTGTAAAAGTCCATGGGCTTAGCCCATTTCTTGTGGTTGTGCCGTGGGTATGGGGGCCCCACATGGGGTACCCGTACCTTTCTCGTGTCCCGATGTTTCGTGTTCGTTCGTGGTTAAACGTGTTCGTGTCTGAAGTGTTTCTGTTTATTTTATCATGTAGTTACCGTAATCTTAACACTCGTAATTATATTATATGTATTTACGTAAGTATTCTAATTTGTATTTTAAATGGTGATCATGATTTAATTATGTTCACGTGATATATTTATTAACTGTTTATCATGAGTTCGTACGTAATCGATACTTGTCATGTCATACACGTATGCACTTGCTTGATTATTAGCACATGAATGTGATCAATACTAAATGATGTACGTTTTAATCTAGGACGTACGATCTTAAGGGAACTATTCATGGTAAAAGCATGCGGGTTTTACAATTCTTCCCCCCTAAAAAGAATAATTCGTCCCCGAATTATAGATAAAGTAAGCTGAAAAGAAGTGACATACCCGAACTCAAAATATGAAGTGAGGGTAAGAAGCCCGGATAGACTCCTCTGTTTCCCAAGTGGCTTCCCGCTCGGTATGGTCCCTCCAAAGAATTTTGACGAATAGAATCGTCTTCCTTCTCATGACTCGTTCTTGCCTGTCGAGTAGTCGTTCGGGTTCTTCTATAAAAGTGAGATCTTCACGTATCTGTTTCAGTGGATACTGAACCATGTGAAGGGGATGATAATTGTACCCTCTGAGTAAGGACACATGGAACACGTTATGCACGTGCGAAAGCTGAGGAGGTAACGCCAATCGGTAAGATACTTCGCCGATTCGTTCAACGATATCAAATGGTCCGATGAACCGAGGACTGAGTTTCCCTTTGATCCCGAAGCGTTTAACACCACGTGCCGGCGAAACCTTGAGGAAGACGTGATCTCCCACATTAAAATGTATGTCCCTACGATGCTTATCGGCGTAACTCTTCTGACGTGATCGTGCTTCCTGTAGTTTCTGCTTAGCTACTTCGATCTTCTCGTTGGTCATTTCTATAATCTCTGGTCCTTCGAGTGTTCGCTCTCCCACTTGATCCCAGCAAGTTGGAGCGCGACACTTTCTGCCATACAACATTTCGAAAGGAGCACATTTGATACTTGCGTGCCAGCTGTTGTTGTATGCAAACTCGACTAAACAGATGTAATCGTCCCAATCACCTGTCCATTCCAACGCACACGACCTTAACATATCTTCCAATGTCTGAATTGTTCGCTCTGACTGTCCGTCCGTTTGAGGATGAAAGGCTGTGCTCAGCTTAAGTTGTGTACCCCAAGCTTTTTGCAGACCTTTCCAGAATCGCGACGTGAAACGAGGATCTCTGTCTGAGACGATGCTGGAGGGAGTGCCGTGGAGTCTCATGATCTCCCTTCTGTAAGTATCTGCGAGTTTACTTACCGGATCTTCCTTGCGTATCGGTAAGAAATGAGCTGATTTGGTGAGTCGATCAACAATGACCCAAATAGCATCGTGCTTCTTCTTGGTAGGCGGAAGACCGGTAACAAAATCCATGGTGATTTTGTCCCACTTCCACTCTGGAATATCCAACGGTTGAAGGAGACCGCCCGATCGCTGATGTTCAATCTTAACCTGCTGGCAGGTAAGACATTTGGAGACATACGTGGCTACATCCTGTTTCATACCACTCCACCAAAAGTGCTGTCTGATGTCATGGTACATTTTTGTCGACCCAGGATGTATAGAAAATGGGGAGCTGTGAGCTTCAGCTAACAATGCTTCCCGGAGTTCTGGATTGTCAGGAACACAAAGTCTCGTGCCCTGCCAAACGATACCGTCTGCGTCCATTCTGAATTCTGTCTGCTTCTCCAAATTCTGAATTATCGCCCAAATCTCTCCATCATCCTTCTGCGCTTCCTTAATCCTAGTCAGTAACTCAGGTTCTACTCTAAGATTCACCCAGTATCCGTGCTGCCCACGTACCATGATTTCGATGTCTAGTCGCTCCAAGTCTCTTATGTTTTGTTCCTTGATCTCAATGCCGTTGATCATTCCGGACTTTCTGCTGAGTGCATCTGCTACTACATTAGCTTTCCCGGGATGATATTGTAGGTTAATATCATAATCCTTCAACAGTTCCAACCATCTCCTTTGTCTCATGTTCAATTCTCGTTGTGTGAAGATATACTTCAAGCTCTTGTGATCCGTGAAAATGTCGCATGATTCTCCGTATAAGTAATGCCTCCATATCTTCAATGCGAACACCACTGCAGCAAGTTCCAAGTCATGCGTAGGGTAGTTTTCTTCATAGGGCTTAAGCTGCCGTGAAGCATACGCGATCACTTTCCCATGTTGCATGAGAACACATCCCAGTCCCTTCCCCGATGCATCGCTATAGATCTGAAATCCACCTGTACCAGATGGGAGAGTAAGAATAGGTGCAGATACTAACTTCTGCTTTAGGTCTTTGAAGCTCTTCTCTCGTTCTTCCGTCCAGACGAATTTCTCTCCTTTTCGCATCACTTTGGTGAGAGGCAATGCCAGGCGGGAAAAGTTCTCCACGAATCTTCGATAATATCCAGCTAAGCCTAAGAAACTGCGGACTTCTGTCGCTGATGTTGGTCTTGGCCATTTAGTGATAGCCTCAACCTTCGCTGGGTCCATAGTGATCCCTTCTGCTGATACAATGTGACCTAAGAATGCCACCTTGTTTAACCAGAACTCACACTTGGAGAATTTCGCATACATCTGCTTCTGACGAAGAATCTATAGTACAGTACGGAGATGATCTTCGTGTTCCTCCGTGGACTTTGAGAAAATCAAGATGTCATCGATGAATACAATGACAAATTTATCAAGGAATTCATGAAAGATTCTGTTCATCAGATCCATGAATACTGCTGGAGCGTTAGTCAGGCCGAATGGCATGACCACAAACTCATAATGGCCATAGCGGGTACGAAAAGCAGTCTTGGCAATATCCTGCTCTTTAACCCTTAGCTGATGGTAGCCTGACCTTAGATCGATCTTTGAGAAGTGTTTGGCTCCTTGAAGTTGGTCAAACAGATCGTCTATACGTGGCAGTGGATATCTATTGCGGATGGTAATCTTATTAAGTTCACGGTAGTCAATGCAAAGTCGCATGCTGCCGTCCTTCTTCTTAACGAACAAGACCGGTGCGCCCCATGGAGATGCGCTTGGTCTAATGAACCCTCGTTCAAGAAGTTCCTGTAGTTGGTCCTTCAGTTCTTTTAGCTCTATGGGAGCCCTACGATACGGAGCCTTAGAGATTGGCTCAGCTCCTGGAACAAGGTCGATGTTGAACTCCACTTCTCGTGCAGGTGGTATGCCTGGAAGTTCATCTGGGAAGACGTCTTGAAATTCTGAGACTACCGGTTGATCCTGAATCGATGGGGATTCAGCATCCATGTCGTGAACCGTAGCTAGATAACCCTCGCAGCCATGTGACAGTAATGCACGTGCTTGCAAGGTAGATATGACTTGTACAGACCGTCCGGGTATGAACCCGTTATGAATGTACTCTGGTGCATTAATGTCGCCGAAGATCACCCGATATGAGTGGCAGTCTATGGTAGCATGGTGCCTGGATAGCCAATCCATGCCAAGAATCATATCGAACTCAATCATGTCCAGGGGAAGTGCATCTACTGCACGAACTCTATCGTCAAACTCTAGAGGAAGACTCTTGTATACATGAGTTATTAATACAGAGTCCCTCAGAGGCGTGGAAATGGTAAGCTTATTTTCTAATGGCTAGGGAAGTGTCCTGATGTTCTTAGAATAAGTAGTGGAAATAACTGAATGAGTGGCACCCGTGTCGAAAAGAACACATGCAGCCTGGCCGTACATATACAAAATTCCAGTAATGGTACCTGTAGATTTGTTTGCCTGGTCCCGCGATGTCGTGTAGACACGCCCAGTGGTAGGAGGCGGTTTAGTATCAGCATGACCCGAAGTACCCTCCATTTCACCCTTACGGCAATCTCTCATACGATGGCCAGGGAGGCCGCACTTGTAGCATGCGCCGGAATCACGACGACATGGGCCAGGGTGTCTGCGATGGCAAGTGCTGCATAGAGGATGAGTGAATCCTCCAGCAGGAGTCCTTGCTTGCTGAGGGCCTGCTGATGACAAAACATGTTAAGAATAAAGTATATGCACGAGTATAGGACGTAAGCGTCATAAGATGCTTACCAGTGTTAGCTGAACGGTTAGGCTGAGAACCCCTGTGGTTCTGGTCCCTTCCGTTACCGTGGTTCCTGGTAGGGATTAATATAGTGTCAGCATGGGAAATGTAACATGAAATCATAAGAAGATGCGTAAATAGTAGGACCTGCTGTTGTTGGAGTGTCCCGCATTGTTACGGTAATTATCATTACCGTTGCGCCTTTCCACAACAGAACGGTCGTTAGTGTGACCGTTTCCTTTGGGCTGATTAGGCTGCTGCTGAGTAGCCGGCTGAGACCGGTCCCCAGTTTTCTGCCTGGAAGATACAGTTTAAGAGATGATTATAGAACATATAATGATAGGATGCGATCTGGTTAACGCTAGAACACGAAATGTTTTACCTCTTGTCGGGTCTTTCAGCTTCCCCGAACTCATCGCGTTCCTGCAACATCTCAAGCTTCCTTGCTGCGTCGGCCACTTGTGCTACTGTATTAAACGTAGCACATACCAGATTGTTCGCGACCGAGGTGCGAAGTGCCCACCTAAAATGGTGCGCCTGCTCCTCAGGAGTACCAGCCGCTGCTCCCAGAAAACCTGCCAAGCGAAGAAAGCGCTGCATGAATTCGTTGCTATTCTCGCCCGCTCTCTGACGTATCCCATGGTATTCTCGCTTGAGTTTGTCCTGCTCTGCCTTAGGAAAGAACTGCTCCATCACTCTCTCCTTGAATTGGGCCCATGTCAAACCAGCGACCCATTCATCACCTCCCTCTGACTGCGTCAAAGCTAGCCACCAGTTGAGTACATCGCCTTCAAACCGGTAGCATGCCAATCTTGCCTTGAAGGCGGGGTCACATCCCATAGCATTGAAGATTTTCTCAATGTGAGTCAGCCAGCTTTCAGCATCGCTGGGGCTATCAGTCTTTTCGAAAGCTCTAGGACGGAGCTTGTTGAATCTTTCTAACCACACTGCTAGTGTCACTGGGGGAGGAGGAGGAGGAGGAGGTGCCTGATTCTGCTGCTGCTGATTGTTGGCAGCTTGGACTTCAGCACGAATGTCATTCCTCAGTTGAGGAAGTAAGGCTTGCATGGCAGCCTGAATTGCAGCATTGAGCTGCTCTTGCTCGCGTGTGAGAACCATCTGACAGTATAACACAAACATATGATTAACAGTTCCAACATAAAATATAAAAAAAAAAAAAAAAAAGAAATTTATACCAAAATTTCATGAGAAAAATTTTATGCAAGAAAAATCTTTGTATGAATGCATGATGCAGTTTTATGAAAACTTTTGATGCTCGAGAGTGAACGCCCCAGGTCAGTTCACTCAAAATAAAAGACATATCGAGGGGACGCCTATGGGTCGGTCCCAAATCTAAAAGTTTCGATAAAACACATGCGACTAAATAGGGCCAGTCCTGTACCAACCATTACTTAGTCAAAAACCCTGTAACAATGACATGTATATGTATGCTTAAAAATGATGAATGCATGAAAACAACTGTCAGTTCTAGGAAGACCGTAGTGACTACCCACTAATCACAGGTCATATTTGAGAGCCTACAGGTCGAAACCTTGGCTCTGATACCATAATTGTAACACCCCATTTTGGAAATGGAATATTACGCATAATCATGGCGTGTCATCAAAGCATACAAGGATAAATGTCTAAGCATTATTCAACCATAAAAGGGAAAATACCGGAATCAAACATCGGTAACCCCAAAGTAAAGCTCATCACACACAAACATAAATACTGTAAAAGGAAAGGACGAAACAATGTCCATAGCAACTGTATCAAAGTAAAGGAAATGCATAAGGTAAAGAAAGGCAGTAAAGCTTCCAATCCATATGCACGTACGTTTGAGATCTACGAGCGTCCCTGAGTACCTGCCGTTTTGGGGACATGAAAAGGAAAACGGCTGAGCAAGACGCTCAGTGCACGGATGTACAATATAGCATGAAATAGGATAAACATGTAACATATAACAGCGGAAGACTAAGTACTGAGCAAACTGGTTAAGTATCAAGAAAACTGGTTAAGTATCAAGAAAACTGGTTTTATAGTTTGAAAAGTCTTATGTTTATCTTGTGAAAACTGTTTTAACATATATATACCATAGCCCATATAGGTCATGAAAAGGTCACGTGCATGAATACTTGGAGGGGTGACCTCATCATGCTGATTAGAGGGGATGCCTCTAATCAATATACTGGTTTGGGTAGGAGGGATCAACTCCTTGTGAAGGGTGCAAGGCACACACCACATTCACCATGATAAACTGAATAAAACATGTAACTAGGATGCACCCATACGCCCCACCTGATATAATAATATGGCCAAAACTGAAAAGGGACGCCACGAGCAATCACTCCGCCGTGGGGAAGTCATAACATCGGTGCCTCCAATGCTATGGTTATGGTACCTCCATAACTAGGTGAAACTGGTCATGCTTGTATATGGCTATAGATTATGCTAATTAAACATAAGCAGATCAAAACAATAAAACAAATGTTGGGGAAAACAGTTGGCTGCATACGGGGAAATCCTAATAAGGAAAGAATGTCCATACTGAAAGGACGAGAATCCGTACCTCAAGTCCAGTGAATGAACGGAAGAAAGACTCCTACTTCTGGATCACTAACGCTACATGAATACACACGTGTATAAGTATCGATTCACTGATTACGTACTGGGTTTTGTGTCTCATTTTAGCTGATTTGGTATGTTTTAGGTCATGGTTCACTGTTTAAAGCCTTAAACTGTGTTTATCTAGTATTCTGATTAATCTGATTAAGTATTATTGGTGTTTCATGTATTATTATACTTACTGTGTAATAATGAGTAACTTTCCAAAAATAGCAGGTTTCCAAAAATAGAAAGTTTCCAAAAATAGAAAGTTTCCAAAAATAGAAAGTTTCCAAAAATAGAAAGTTACCAAAAATAGAAAGTTTCCAAAAATAGAAAGTTTCCAAAAATAGAAGTTTCCAAAAATAGAAAGTTTCCAAAAATAGAAAGTTTCCAAAAATAGAATTTACTGCTTAAAATAGATTAGTTTCTAAAAATAGAAAGTTTCCAAAAATAGATCAGCTGCCTTAATTAAATAAGTTTCCATATATAGAAGGTTTCCATAATTAGATTAGCTGCCTGAAATAGATAGATTTCCATATATAGAAGGTTTCCATAATTAGATTAACTGCCTTATTTAATTAAGTTTCTATAAATAGAAGTTTCCATATTTAGAATTAAGCTGGTTACATAAGCTAACATATAAGTCTAAGTGTATATAAGCTTATTTCTTAAGTCATATGATATAGTGTATAGTTTAATTATTATTTCATGTATTTTAATTAAACTATAGGTTAAGCATTTTAATTAAGGTATAACATGTTTTAATTAAAATGAAATGAAAATACTTAGGTTAAAATGTGTATTATTATTATTAATAATATAACCTAAGTCATGTCTAAATTAATTAATTATAGGCATGTTTTAAATAATTAATTAATTATAACTTATAACATAAAATACTTAGGTTAAATTAATGTCATGTTAAACTAATAATTAAAATAACCTAAGTCATGATTTAATTAATATTTCATGTTATTAATTAATTATATCCTAAGTTCATAATTCATAAAATTAACATGTAGCATAAATCATGATTTAACCAACGAACCATGAATCGGGCATGAATTCGACACCGTACCCCGAGCCAAACTCGGGGCACGTGTGCCTCCTTGCTGCCGTGGGTCCCACATGAGCCAACCAAGACCTAAAATGGTCTTGGTGGTGGCGGCAATAAGCAAACCAAACCCCCCTCGGGTTTGTTTGCTAGGCGGCCAAAAACAAACACACCTTTAAATCAATCTTTGATTTTAATTAACCCCAAAACATGTTAGATCAATGATTAATTACTATGTTTTAATAAGAAAATAATAACATGTTCATGAAAATAATCAAAGATTAAAAGAATTAAAAAGAATTAAAAAGAAGGGTTAGAAAGGTATACCACTATGTAGCTTGGAAAAAGGATGAACAAACACTGATTATAACAATAGTTTTTGAGATCAAAATCAACCAATCACCCTCCTATGGTGATGTTAAGGTGGCGGCACAAAGAGGAGAAAAGGAGGAGGAGAAAAACTCTTTTTAGGGTTTTTTGTTTATTTCTTGAAAGTGAAAAATGAAAACATGTTTTTACCATAACCCCCCCCCCCCCTTTACTTGTAAAAGTCCATGGGCTTAGCCCATTTCTTGTGGTTGTGCCGTGGGTATGGGGGCCCCACATGGGGTACCCATACCTTTCTCGTGTCCCGATGTTTCGTGTTCGTTCGTGGTTAAACGTGTTCGTGTCTGAAGTGTTTCTGTTTATTTTATCATGTAGTTACCGTAATCTTAACACTCGTAATTATATTATATGTATTTACGTAAGTATTCTAATTTGTATTTTAAATGGTGATCATGATTTAATTATGTTCACGTGATATATTTATTAACTGTTTATCATGAGTTCGTACGTAATCGATACTTGTCATGTCATACACGTATGCACTTGCTTGATTATTAGCACATGAATGTGATCAATACTAAATGATGTACGTTTTAATCTAGGACGTACGATCTTAAGGGCACTATTCATGGTAAAAGCATGCGGGTTTTACACGAATATTGCTACAAATGGGGAGGCAGGGGAACCATGTTGTGGGGTCGTGGTTGAGTGTGAAGGGTTTTAGGTGAGTGGGTTTAGATGAGGGGACAGTAAATTAGTGATCTGGAGTGATTTAGGCAAAAATCCTTTGTTTTGAATGAAGACGAGATTAGGGTTTATAGGAACTGGATTAGGGGTGTTTAGGAGATGATGATAAACATTGGTTATTTAGAGGGAAAAACTAATATATAAAACTCGTTTAAACGAGTTAAGTATATTAATTTGGTTTTGGTGAGTGGAGAGATGATGTGGCGTGGAGGTGGAGTGTGATTGGAGGAATGGGAAGTAGTGGGTGACGTGGAGGCGTGTGGTTGGATGATGTAGGTTTCATTGTCTGCCATAAACAGCCCCTCATGTCCCATTGTGTTGCTACTTAATAATTCGTTTTTGTATCATTTTGTCTCGGTATCCAATCGAATTGATATAACAATCTCAAGTTTGACATTATTGTTTTTGGTTATAAATGCTCGTTTGGTTTCTAAGCTACTTGGCACAAATCATGTAAAAAAAGTAAAAATAGCTAAAATACTACGTATACATACTAACTAAAAACACATTGCAACTACAATAATTAAATGCACGAAATATAAAAAAACGTAAAATACAAATTCAAACTTCAAAGTAAAATTACAAAAATCAGATTTTAATAAAAGTAAATCACAAAAAATGTAAAATGCCAACTTATATTACACTATGACTGGGCCTAATATATTGGGTCCATCAACAATTAACCAAAACGAACTTTTCAAATAACTGGGCCTACTCGTTTTGCTAAAAACTAACGAATATAACACAATAATTGGGCCGAATATACTGGGTCCATCTACAATTAAACAGAACGAATTTTTAACTAAAATCAACAAAGTCTAAATGAACAAAATCTAATTTTACCAAATTGCACTATAATTGGGCCTAGACATTGGTGTCGACGTTCTTAAACTAACGAATATAACACTATAATTGGGCCTAGACATTGGTGTCGACGTTCTTAAACTTTCTCGTGGCCAAAAGACGATCAAAATCTCGAATGTGATCGTGAGGATTATACGCCTCACGACCTCGAAAGTTCGTAGCTTGTATCAACGAAAGCATTCCACTCTTAATCTCAAAATTCTCCGCTTCGATAGTGGGAATTACGACCGCGTCTCCATAACCCTCGGTGGGCGCTTGGAGCAATTCCATCATAGAACGATTGTCGGCCATCTCGTCTACGGTCTCTTCAACAACGATATTAGGAACGTCGGTTTCTAAATCTCATCTACGTCGTCGATTCCTTCGATTTTGATTGTGTCGATTCAAAGCGTCGCTAGAATTAGAATAATCCTTCGATCTAGTGCGCATGCACTAAGCGTAGAATGGGGGGTAGCAAAGAAGATTCTTTTTGCCGTTTTTTCGATTTTTCATTTTTATTGTTTTTGGTTGTTTTTAATTTTTTTGGATTTTTTGTTGTATTATAATAAGTGTGAAAACACTTATCCTTTCACCACTTAAAATAATTAAAAACGAGACCAAAATGTGTATTTAATGTCGAAAAAGTCAGAATTATGTGTGGTTTGTGTTTTTATTGTGTTTTAGGACAAAAATATGAAAAAGGAAGAAAACACGGGCTTTCACGGGCTTTTATCGAAGAAAAAGACAAAAGATGAAGTCAAAATATCAAAAGTGCAAGAAGAACAGAAGTCAAAGGCCTATTCTGAAGATTTATCGAAGAAAAAGTCTATAGACGGAAGTTTAACGAAGTCGAAGAACCAAGTCTATTAAAAGAAGAAAATTAGAATACGAGTTCATGATATCATTCTACAAATCCCGAGACAAAGTCCAGAAAGACGAGTTATTTAAAAAGACGAGAAGACAAGAGAAAGAAGGAAGCATCAACACCAACTTCCCTTCCCCTTTTTATAGTCTCCTAATCTTTCATTTTAGGAGTTAGTTCATTTTTAGTTTTTCATAATAGGTAATTAGGAGTAGGTGTTTAATAGTTTTTCTCTCTATATTTTTTGTTTCAAGTTTGTTTAATCTTTCATTTTAAATCTTGTAAGTGAATCTTAATCTTTTTCATTAATTCAAGCTTATTAAGTATAATTTCATCATTCCTTTCTTAATCTTAATCTTGTGGTTGAATTTAATTAATCATGTAGTTTGTTTAATCATGTTGATTGTTTGATTGATTTACTTATTTGTATGTTCTTATTGATTTGGTGTGTTTGATGTTTTAGCTTATTGTGCTTTTTGATTAATTAGTGTTTAGCTTATATTTTTAATTAGTTGATTTTATAGTTTAAATCTTTTTAAAGTTGATTTTTAATATTTTTCTTATTTGGTGTTTTCATAGTTTTTAATTTGCGGCTTATTAGCTTTTTCTAAAAATTAGTTTGGTTAAAGTTTTAGTTAAGTGCTTATTAGATATTAGCTTATTTTCCTTATTCGGATTTTAAAACCCTCTTTCCGAACTGTTACCTCAAATTTTATTCCGACTTACTTGCAAATCATTATTCCGAATTACTTGTAGTTTATCACATTCCGGATTAGTAGCAAAACACCATATTCAGAATTGCATTAGAATTGTTCATTCCGAATTAGGCTGTTTAGTATATTCTGGGTTACTAACTTAACATGAATTCCGGATTATGTGCTTAATAATCCGAATTAGTTTTATATTGTAGATTCCGGATTAGGTTCGTTTCTTACTTATTCCAGATTAGAACTATAGGGATTCTAGATTAGAGATTTGAATAGATTCCGGATTATGTTTTCCTTTTACATTCCGAATTAATTGTGATTCGTGTATTCCGACTTACCTTATTCAAGATATTCCGAACTTAGTTCGGAATCCACTACATTCCGGATTACATTCCTGGATTCCGGATTACATAGGAAAAAATTATTCCGAATTAGTACTGGAATTACAGATTCCGAAATGTATACAAAATAGGGATTCCGGATTGTGTTGAGAAAATGTATTCCGGATTGTATGGGAAAAATTTATTCCGGATTGTGTAGAGAAAATCCATTCCAGATTGTGTGCATTTTAAACATTCCGGATTAGGTTTGTCTTGTGGGATTCCGAATTAAGTTTTGCTTTACATTCCGAATTGTTGTTTTGTTTTTGTTTCCCGAATTAGTTTCAAACATTTTATTTTTCCCTCCATTTTTCTTAAGTTTTGTTTAAAATGTTTTTGTCTTAGTTTATTTTCAAATTTATCTTTAATCAAGTTTTTAAATTTGTTTAATTTCCTTTTTATTTTGTCATTAGTTTATACTTTTAAAGATTTCATCTCTACTTTAAAAAGATAAACGACATTTCCTTTTTACACCAAGAACAACTGAGTCACACTTTTAACCGTGGTCAATTCGATTAGACCAATTTCAAGAACTAAAATCTCTTTATATTAAAATGGTGTCGCTGTCGGCTCTTTTCGTAAAGATTAACGGTTTTTTGTGAGAGAAGCATTGTATTTTGGATCCGTTCACTTTTTAACGTTATTTTTCGTGTTTAAATTTTTCAAAAATCCATAAAAATATAAAATTTCAAAATTTTTCAAAAAAAATAAAAATTTCAAAAATTCAAAAATCCAAAAACATTTAAAAAATCATAAAAAGCACTTCAAAAGTTTTGCACCAAAAATATTTTCTTTTTACGATTAACCATTATTTTTCTTCTATTTGTTTGCTATCTTTTTCTTTTGTAGGTGTATGCGTACCCGTTCACGAAGGAGGAAATCTATTCAAGCCGCTACTATTGAGCATCCTGTTGTAGAGCCTCCTGTTGTCAATACAATGGAGAACCGTCCAATGATCGAGGTCTTGCAATCACATGTCGAAGGCAACGATGATGCGATTGTGGTGCCGGCTATTGACGCCAACAACTTTGAGCTCAAAACCGGGTTTATTCAAATGGTTTCTGCCACACCTTTCTTGGGCCACACTCATGATGATCCTCATGATCATATCAAGAGGTTCGTACACTTATCCAATACTGTTAAATACAATAGGGTTTCACAAGAGGCAATTCGTTTGATCCTCTTTCCTTTTTCTCTCGAGGGACAAACTCGGACTTGGCTTGATAAGGAACCACCCCAAAGTAATGCCACATGGACGGACCTTGAGACAAAGTTCATAAATTATTTCTTTCCCACCTCACGTACTACCGCTTTACGAAATGACATCATTAATTTTGAACAAAAGTACGGTGACACATTTAGTGATTCTTGGGATCGTTTTAACGAACTTTTAAGAAAGTGTCCACAACACGGTTTTACAAAGGTGCATCAAATTAATACTTTTTACAATGGATTAAGTTTGAATGACCAAGATTCACTAAATAGTGCCTCGGGGGGGGGGGGGGGGTAAGATTCTTGTGAAAACTATGAATGAGGTTTGGGGAATTATTGAGAACAAAGCCAAAGTCCAAACCAAGAGTGTTAGGGCTACGATGGCTAGTGCTAGTACTAGTGAGACAGACAAGAAAATTGACGTGCTTACTTCAATCATGACAGACATTGCTTTACATGTTAAGAACTATGTGTAAGTAAATGCCTTGAGTGAGTCATGTGAGACTTGTGGTGGACCACATTCATTCCTAAATTGTGACAAGGTTCATGACCCCTCTCAACAAGAAGTGTATGCTTATAAAACTAATGAGAGGGTGAATTTTAAACCAAATGTGGATGGTAATAATATTTCTTATAAGTCTACTAATTATTTGGCTCCTCTCGGTTTTCAACCTCATCCTAGAACCCATCCTCAATTGACCAATGCCCAATACCCACCAAGGAAACAAGGCCAAAAAAGGAATAATTATCAAGGGGATTCTTCCAACAATCAAAGAAATTTTAATTCAAATCAAGGGAATTACAATGGTCAAAATCAAGGGAATGTTAATGGGCCAAACCAAGGGTTTCAAAATAACAACTTTAACCAAGGTTTTCATAACAACAATGGTTTTCAACCACAATTTCAAAACCAAGATTTTCCTAATCAAGGGTTTAATAATCAAGGGTTTAATAAGCAAGGGTATAATCCAGTGGACTTGGTTCTACAAAAGTTGACTGAACATGAGCGAACCATGAAAGCGTTGCAAGAATAGACCAGAGAGATACAAGAATCAACCAATAGGAAAATTATACAAATGATTCAAACCCTTCGTCCCCAAGGTGCCCTCCCTTCTAACACCATAACTAATCCTAGGGCCAACGTTAATGCCATCACTACTAGGAGCGGTAAGACCACCGAAGAACCTTCTTATTCCCCACCTAACCAAGGACCCGAGATTCCTTCTACTTCTACCTACCGTCCTTCACCTTCTACTTGTGAAATACCACCCGTTATGCCTTCTCTACACCTTATGTCCCACCTTTACCTCAAGTTTATACCACACATTCAATTCCAAAACCGGTTCCTTCACCTTCCACTTCTACCCCTCCTCCACCCAAGGATGTGAGTGAGCAATCCACTCTAAAGCCTTCATCTCAATCCAATATACCTTATCCCTCAAGGTTGAGGAAAGAGAAATTGAAGAATAAGGATGATATTCAAGTTTCGAACTTCCAAAAAATGTTCAAACAATTGAATTTTAATATCACCTTTTCCGAGGCTCTCGCTCACATGCCTAAGTATGCTAAAATGTTTAAGGATCTTTTAAGTGATAAGGAAAAATTGTTTGATATTGCCAATACCTAATTGAATAAGAATTGTTCCGCCGTTCTTTTGAGAAAACTTTAGGTTATGTTAGGAGATCGTGATCGATTCCTTATTCCTTGCAATTTTCCGGGTGTAGAGAATTGTATGGCTTTGGCGGATCTCGATGCGAGTATCAATCTTATGACATTGTCCGTGTGGAAGCAATTATCTTTACCTGAGCTAGTCCCCACTCGTATGACATTGAAATTAGCTAACCAATAGGTTGCTTATCCGGTGGGGATAGCCGAGGATGTGTTCGTTGGAGTCAAGAAATTCACTTTCCCCGCCGATTTCGTTGTCGTCGAATATGAAATGGATCCCCGTGTTCCCTTAATTGTGGGATGACCCTTCTTGATAACCGGGCGTACATTGACTGAAGTCGCCGCGAGAGAACTTATCATGAGGGTCGGGGATGATAAAATCGTCTTTAACATGGGTAAACTTTAAAAAACGTCCCGATGAGCCCGAATCCGTGAATTTCATCGATGTGCTCGACGAAGCATGCGAAGAACATTTTCACGAGGCTTGTAAGCGCGAGACTTCTCCTTTACCTCATGTTGAGAACGTAGCTTCTATTGCTCCATCATTGACTCCATTTGGAGAATGTGACTTTCTTTTAAAAGAATTTGAAGCAAGTTTAGGGGATGTGGACTTAAAATATGACGATTCTCCCTCCGGTTGGGAAGAAGACGTTCGGAACATTGAGAAACTTCTCAATGAAGACCATATTTCTCCACCTACTCCTAAGGAAGTTACAAACGATGATCTGAGTTTGATTAACCCTTCTACCGACAATCCTCCAGATTTAGAGCTTAAGGATTTACCGTCTCATTTAGAATATGTTTTCCTAGAAGACAGTAAGAAGTTACCCGTCATCATTGCAAAGGACTTAAAAGAGAATGAAAAATCTCGACTTATCGAAGTGCTAAAAAATCATAAGAAAGCAATTGCTTGGAAAATTTCCGACATCCGTGGAATTGATCCTAACTTTTGCACTCATTAAATTATCATGGAAGATGACTATAAACCCGCAATCCAAAGCCAAAGAAGGGTTAATCCAAAAATTCATGACGTCATCATGAAAGAAGTTATAAAACTTCTAGATGCCGAATGATTTACCCTATTTCAGATTCGCCATGGGTTAGTCCCGTCCATTGTGCGCCTAATAAAGGCGGAATAACCGTTGTTCCCAATGAAAACAACGAGTTGATTCCTACTCGACTTATCACGGGTTGGCGAGTTTGGATAGACTATCGCAAGCTCAATGATGCCACTCGTAAGGATCATTTTCCTCTTACTTTCATGGATCAAATGCTCGAGCGTTTAGTGGGTAATGACTACTATTTCTTTTTAGACGGTTTCTCCGGGTATTTTCAAATTCCTATCGATCCAAAAGACCAAGATAAAACCACATTCACTTGTCCTTATGGAACATTTGCTTACAAAAGAATGCCTTTCGGCTTATGCAATGCTTTTGGGATTTTTCAAAGGTGTATGATGGCTATATTCCATGACATGGTTGAAGAAACTATGGAAGTCTTTATGGAAGATTTCTCGGTCTATGGTGATTCTTTCTCTTCTTGACTTGCCAATCTAGAACGTATGCTTAAACGGTGTGAAGACACTCGTCTCGTTCTTATTTGGGGAAAATGCCATTTCATGGTAAAAGAAGGCATTGTCCTCAGTCACAAAATTTCAAAATCCGGTATCGATGTCGACCGTGCTAAAGTTGATGTCATTGCTAAGTTGCCTCCACCTACCACAGTCAAAGGAGTTAGGAGTTTTTTAGGTCATGCGGAATTTTATCGTCGTTTCATCCAAGATTTCTCTAAAATAGCTCGACCAATGATTCATCTCTTAGAAAAGGATGCTCCTTTCATCTTTTCTCAAGAATGTCTCGACTCTTTCGAAGTTCTTAAAGGTAAATTAACTAAGGCACCAGTCTTAGTCTCTCCAAATTGGGAGTTACCTTTCGAGCTCATGTGTGATGCTAGTGATTTCGCGGTAGGAGCAGTTTTAGGTCAACGAGTTAACAAACACTTCCAACCAATCCATTATGCTATCAAGAAATTGACGGGGGATCAATTGCATTATACCACTACCGAAAAAGAGCTTTTAGCCGTAGTGTATGCTTTTGAGAAATTCTGCCCATATCTTGTGCTTTCCACCACCATCGTTTACACCGATCATTCTGCCTTGAAATACTTTTTGACCAAGCAAGATGCTAAACCGAGACTCCTTCGTTGGGTTTTTCTCTTCCAATAATTTAAAATCCAAATTCGTGATTAAAAGGGAGCAGAAAACCTAGTCGCGGATCATCTTAGTAGACTGGAGGATCCTTATCAAGGGGAACTTCCTAATCAAGAGATTAACGAAGAATTTCCGACGAGGCCTTAATGTCTATTAACTCCAATCTTGACGATACCCCATGGTTTGCGGACATTGCAAACTGTTTAGCGGGTGGTGTTCTTATGGAAGGGTTAACGTCCCAACAAAAGAAAAATTTCTTTAAGGATATTAAACACTATTATTGGGACGAACCTTATCTTTTCAAGCAATGTGCGGATCTTGTCATTCGTAGGTGTGTTGATGGACCGACAACTTTACTAATCCTTGAAGCTTGCCACAAAGGACCCACCGGTGGTCACTTTGGTCCTAATAATACCGTGAAGAAAGTTTTTGACTCTGGATTCTATTGGCCCACCATTTATCATGACGCTCATGAAATGGTTAAGCATTGTGATGCTTTCCAAAGACAAGGCAAGATCACACATAAAGATGAGATGCCTTAAAATTTCATCCAAGAATGTGAAATCTTTGACGTATGGGGTATCGACTTTATGGGGCCATTTCCATCATCCAAAGGGAACAAGTACATCCTCGTAGTCGTTGACTACGTATCCAAATGGGTTGAAGCAAAGGCTTTACCTACTAACGATGTGAGGGTGGTTGTGAACTTTTTGAAACAATTGTTTGCTAGATTTGGCGTTCCTCGTGCTATCATTAGTGATCGCGGTACTCATTTTTACAATGATCATTTAGCACGAGTCATGGATAAGTATGGTGTTAGTCACCGTCTTTCCATCGTGTCATCCACAAACTAATGGTCAAGGCGAGATTTCCAACCATGGACTTAAGCAAATCTTAGAGGGTACCGTGGGAGAGCATCGTGCCTCATGGGCCGATAAGTTAGATGATGCTTTGTGGACTTTCTGTACCGCTTATAAGACACTATAGATTGTACCCCTTATCACCTTGTGTATGGAAAGGCGTGCCACCTCCCTATTGAGTTGGAGCATAAGGCTTATTGGGCTTTGAAATGGGCTAATTATTACATAAACAAAGCCGGTGATCTTAGGAAAATCAAACTCAATGAACTTAATGAACTTAGGAATGAGGCTTATGAGAATTCATTAATCTACAAGGAAAAGACTAAGCTCATTCATGATTCCAAGATTAAGAACTGAGAGTTTCACATAGGTGATCAAGTTTTACTCTTTAACTCTCGGTTGAAAATCATTTCAGGAAAGCTTAAGAGCCGTTGGTCCGATCCATTCACCGTCGCCAAAATCTTCCCTTATGGCATCATTGAGTTATCCCAACCAAATGGGCCAAACTTTAAGGTGAATGGCCAACGTGTTAAGTTGTACTTTGGAGAGGACATCTCTCATGAGATGATTACATCCCTCTCTATGTTTCCCTTGAATTATTTCTGGGTCGAGTCAGGCTTGTGACTCGGTTAACAAAAACAAGCGCTTCTCGGGAGGCAACCCGATGATTTATCCTTTTTACCCATTTTCTTAATAAGTGTAGGGGGCCACATAGGTGTTTGTTGTCTTGTTTCTTATGATGTGCAGGGATTAAAAGCTTTCAAATAACCACTTTTAATGCTATTTGACGACCCGTGATCCCGTGTACCCATCTTCCCGCTTCTATCCTAAACACTTTTGATTCACTATTTTATCGATAAATGTTGAAATGGGAATCACTTTAGTTGTCTCTTCCTTAGCATGAGTTAAACAAAGTGCACAATATCCCAAGTGTAAAGGAGTTTACTCCCACATGCTTAAACATTGACGACAATGTTTATATCAAGTGTAGGGGAGACTTCTATCGAAGTTAAGTGGGCTTTTCCATAAATTTGTCCTCATTTTAACCGAAAGTTTTATTTTTTCAAACGTTTTTCAAAATTTTTGATCTGTTTTGGCCTATTTTTCATTTATTTTCTTTTATTTTCTTTCCTTCTGTCATCGCGTCGTATGTATATATTCCAGTTCAAGAATAAAATCAAAAAGAGAATAATAAATAAATAAAATGGTTTTAACAAGTTTAGATGTCTTTGATATATTAGGCCCGTCGTGAATATTTTGACTCAACCCGAGTTTACTTATCTATGTTTACTCTAGCTAGTATCCTTAACCATATGGACCTTAATTGGTTTATTAGGCTAAGCATCCACGAGTCTCATTACTTGAGATTTTAAATTATGGAGAACGAGTGATGATAGAGTTGATAATAAGTTTAAAGGTTAATTCTTGCTTATATGAGTTTTTGTGGCTCTTTCTTCTCGCTTGTATATTTAATTGCTTAATAAATGAGGATTTTTGTGGTTTAGATTCGATATCTTAGCTCTTAGCCAAATCTTTTATCTCCTTGTAATTAAAGCATGAACACATTAAGGATGCCAGCGTTGTGGACTTCCGACTAAGGTGGCTCATAACCACTAAATAGGAGGTATTCAGACCATGGGATCGCATAATTTGGCCTAATATATATATCATAAATAAAGAAAGAAAAAGATTAAAACATGACCTCAAGGAGCCTTAGGGTGTGGGGCATGTAGCACGAACCTTGTCATTAGAGCCTTAGGGTGTATGACATGGTAAGTGTTGAATAAAAATTGATAAATAATCAATTCCCTCGTTTATGGTTCAAGGAGCCTTAGGGTGTGCATCATAGATGAGGAGCACTATTACATCTTAAAGAGCCTAAAGGGTATATGATGTGAAATTGCTAAACTCCGCATAAATTCTACATGATTTTGGAGGAAATAATAAGTAGTACTATTGGCCAAATTTCGGATCTGGTAATTTTTCCCCAAATCGTGTTAAATTATCCTTGAAGTGGGCTTACTTTAGTGACAACTTTTTTGAGGACGAGGTTAGGTTCTGAGTGTCGGGTTTTCACCGTTTTGCCTTCATTTATGGAGTAATGATTATCTAATAAGTCAAATGAGCCTACGGGTGAATGATAATATTTAATATCTAGAGATACAACTTAGGAATTGGAGAAGGTGTATTACATAGTTATCTTATATAAGTGGTTTTAACTTGAGAACTTATGGTAAACAATGATCTTGTTTTTATGCTTGGTATGGGGAACGTGAAACTTGAGGGTGATTAATATTCATGACACCAACGCCCTAATCTAAGTCTTAGATTTCTTTACGAGTTTCTTCCATCAAACAATTTCAAAGTTAATAAATTAAAGGAAATTGTTATATCTTTTATAAGTTTTATCTTTTCATCGTTGTTAAGTTTCTTTTATTGTAGTAGTAGTAGTATATTATGATGGGTTAATTATGATGGAAAATGTTAAATTATGCTTTGAAATTATGCATTGCATGAGGCATTGCAATGGTCAAGTATAGGGGATTTAATAAGTGTGAAAACACTTATCCTTTCACAACTTAAAATAAGTAAAAACGAGATCAAAACGTGTATTTAATGTCGTAAAAGTCGGAATTATGTGTGGTTTGTTTTTGTATTATGTTTTAGGACAAAAATATGAAAAGGAAGAAAACACGGGCTTTCACGGGCTTTTATTGAAGGAAAAGACAAAAGACGAAATCAAAAAATCAAAAGATCAAAAGTGCAAGAAGAACGGAAGTCAAAGGCCTATTCTAAAAATTTATCGAAGAAAAAGTCTAAAGACGGAAGTTTAACGAAGTCGAAGAACCAAGTCTACTAAAAGAAGAAAATTAGAAGACAAGTTCATGATATCATTCCACAAATCTCGAGACAAAGTCGAGAAAGACGAGTTATTTAAAAAGACGAGAAGACAAGAGAAAGAAGGAAACATCAACACCAACTTCCCTTCCCCTATATATAGTCTCCTAATGTTTCATTTTAGGAGTTAGTTAACTTTTAGTTTTTCATAATAGGTAATTAGGAGTAGGTGTTTACTTTCTCTCTCTAGTTTCTCTTTCAAAGTTTTATTAATCTTTCATCTTAATCTTGTATTTGAATCTTAACCTTCAATAATTCAAGCTTATTAAGTATTTCTCATTCTTCCTTTGTTAATAATAATCTTATGGTTGATTTTGTTAATCATGTAGTTTGTTTAATCTTGTTGATTGTTTGGTTGATTTAATTATTTGATTGTTCTTATTGATTTTGTGTGTTTGATGTTTTACCTTATTGTTCTTTTTGATTAATTAGTGTTTAGCTTATTTTCATTTAAGTTGATTTAATAGTTTAAATCTTTTAAAAGTTGAGTTTTAATATTTTGCTTATCTGGTGTTTTCATAGTTTTTAATTTGTGGCTTATTAGCTTTTTCTTAAAATTAATTTGGTTAAAGTTTTGGTTTAGTGCTTATTTAGTTTTTGCTTAATTTTGTTTAATCCGGGTTTTAAACCCCTTCTTCCGAATTACATGCAAACGTTTTATTCCGACTTATATAATTGTGAGTATTCCGAATTATGTGCATTTGTGTTATTCAGGATTAGATATTAACTGGTATTCTGAATAAGGTCTTGAATCTAGCATTCTGGATTAAGTCTATTTTATCATTCCGAATTACGTGCAGTTCAAATTTATTCCGGATTGTGTGAGTTTCCATTATTCCGGATTGCATGCAAACTGTAGATTCTGGATTACATAGGAAAAATTTATTCCGAATTAGTAGTGGAATTATAGATTCCGAATAGTATACAAAATAGGGATTCCGGATTGTGTTGAGAAAATGTATTCCGGATTGTATGGAGAAAATTTATTCCGGATTGTGTAGAGAAAATCCATTCCGGATTGTGTGCATTTCAAACATTCCGGACTAGGTTTGTCTTGTGGGATTCCGAATTAAGTTTTGCTTTACATTCCGAATTGTTGTTTTGCTTTGGTTTCCTAAATTAGTTTCAAACTTTATTTTTTCACGCCATTTTTATTTAGCTTTATTTTAAATTGTCTTAATATTTTTATTTTCAAATCCACTTTTAATCAAGTTTTAAATTACCTTAATATCTGTTATTTTTAATTTATGGCTTTAAATTTTCATTTTTATTTTAAAATAGATAATTCACATTTTAATTTTATTCACCAAGAACAACTGAGTCGCACGTTTAACCGTGATCAATTCGATTAGACATAATCTTAAAGAACTAAAGTCTTTTTATTATATTACGTAGACTCAAATCTAAAAATCTCTCCTCGAATCAATTTCTCGATTAAAGGAGCCTCAGGGAATGAAAACGATCACGTGGAGTGAACGCTTTCGATGACTTTAGAACATTGGTGGACGCCAAAACGTTCAAGAGGGTTTAACCTTGAAAACAAGCAAATATAATATACGTAGATAATACTTGGGCATCAAACCCTCGATTATCCCTCTTTCTCAAAACACGCACAAGCAAGCGGGTGAAACGAGGCGGCGCTAAGCACATAAGAGCCTTTTTCCCTTAGGTCGTAAAATACAACCGCCTTATACCCACCTTATAGGTTGTGTTAATCAAAATTAAGCCTCATGAAAGTATTTATCTATTTTGCCTTAAAACTTTTGCTTTAGATTCGAATACAATAATCAAGTGATGAAATCCCAATTAAGGTTGCGTTTTCACGCTTTTGGAGATATTGTAAATTTATTGTGATACACAGTACAATATATTAATATTATTCACAAGAAAACGAAAACCAGTATATCTACAATATAGTCAAATGATTATTGTGTGTTTAATTTTCGAGAACGAAGCAAGATTTATTTGGATACTATAATATACTAAGGAAAAATAACAAAAATGAGTATGTACGTTATATACACTTTCCAAAAATTGAAAAGCAAAACCGCACTACTCACACAAACACGATATATATAAGGCTAACACACATCCCCGACAGCGACGCCAAAATTGATGTAGTATTTTTTTACTTCGTATTTTAGGAAAAACAAGAAAATACAAGTCGTCAAGTATTAATCGATAGGATTTAGGAAAACCATAAATACCGACAAATGAGAGTTCGTTCTCGGCGGTGGTGTGTAAATGTGAGCCAATATAATATAAAACAATGTTTGGATTAGTGTCATTTTTTGTTGTGAAAGAGAAAAAAATGAAGACGATTAATGCTAAAAACTATCCTACGACGTAAAAACATGAAATCGTAAAATCGAAAAAAAAAATGAAAGTACACTAAAACTAACCAAATTTTATATTTAAGCTAAGAAAAATATGAATAAGACAAAAATGAAAACAAAGATTCCCAAAAACTATTTAATTATTTTATATTAATTTTTAAAGTTTAATAAAAAACCCAAAATTAAATAAAATTTGAAAAAAGTGAAAATGAAAACTTTACTAGATGTAAACCTCGAATATATTAATTAAAATTTAAAAATTATTTTTCTAATTTTTTAAACTAGTTTTTTATATTTTTAAATTACTTTCTAAAATTTAAACTAAAAATAATCCTAATAAAAGATTTATAAAAGGGAAAAATCTAAAAGTTGTGCCCAAAAATCCTAAACTAATGTTATGACAAGAAAAAAAGAAAAAGCTGCCAAAATCAAACCCAATAAGCTGGAAAACAGCTTAACATGTTCGAACTTAATTAAATAAGCTAAAAACATAACCCCTCAAGTACAAGCCCTAGGGAAACTTTATCAGTAAAGAACCTAGGGCATGACGGTTGATGAGATGGCATTTATACATGATCTCATCGTTCTTTTCGGGCTTTAAATGCATAAAAATGTCATGAAATACCATATATATGCTTGTGTTTGTTTACTTGTTTATTTTAGGTATGTATATCATGAAAAAAGACAAAAGATCACAAGAAACAAGGAAAAACGAACACGAGAAACGAAGCCGCACAATGAATCGGGCCCCACTTTGTGAACTCTTTGGACTTGGAGATGTACAAGATTGATCCCTCATTTATGAATAAATGACACTTAATACCCTTGTATATTCATAATTACTAGTTTGGTCCCTTAAGTTTGTCAAAATTACAAAAAGGTCCTCCAAGTTTGGAGAATTGAGAAGATTAGCCCTTCAACAAATCCAAAATGTCAAGAATGGTCCATCATGAAGTCCAAGATCTAAAGAAGCCCTTGAAGTTCAAGAATATTTCATTCTAGTCCTTTAAAAATGGTTTAAATATCAAAAGGACTAAAATTGTAATTAGCCTAAACTTGTAAAAGCCCTAAAATCCCTTTCCAAAACATTTTATGGCCAATGTGAGAATTCAGAAACTTGAAATACAAAGGGAAACGAGTTTATAAGGAAAATAAACTGGTTATACTTTGTTTGCCAAAGAACAAGGACTCCTTTTGCCATTTCCAAAGTTTAAACATCACAAACACACGCCAAACACTAAACCACCACTGATTTCGGATCAAACGTGTCACTATTCACACGTATGAAACCCAGTTTTAGCTTTTCACCATCAAGGGGGTTTTTACAATTACCTTAACCAAAACACAATTCACCTTCCTACGAATCATTCCCACGCCTAAACTCACACACCTACTCACCCTATGGCCCCCACACTCAAACCCGTCCACCAATAAAAACTCACACTCCTCTCCAAGCAAAGCCACTTGGCCAAATCAACGTCCCATACTATTTGCTTAGCCCCAAAGCTAAAATGAACAACTAGGATTGAATTGGACAGCTCATACACATCAAATACGTCTAGAAGGCCAAGGGCAATTTTGAGAATTCATAGCTAGGGTTTCTGATGTATTTTCTCTTCTAGAATCATCTTAGTCGTCTATAAAAGGATACCTCAACATGTGAGAGTCCCTTTGTTCCAGATTTTAGCTAAGTCTTTTTAATTCCTTTTTATGAAATAAAAGTTTGATTTTCTGAAATTGTGAATTTCCTTTTGTGTTTTTGTAAAATTTGGTGATTGATTAGCTAAAGTCTGAGTTCCATAATCTATTTTAATTGTTTTTTAGGAAAGGTTTTATGGTTTAAATCCTTATTTTCAAAAAACTCAGTTTTCATAGTTTATTGTTCATCTTTGTGTTTGTTGATCTTAGCAGGTACAAGGAAGCTGGTGCTTGTTTTGCTATCACCTAAGCTCAAACAATCCAAGGCTTGGATGTGAGTCTTGGAGGTTTGAATCTCTAAACCTTTTTCATTTTTTTGAATATTGTATTAATTTAGTGAATCTGAGATTTATTGCTTGATTGTGTGATTTTGTAGTTGAATCTGGTGTTTTGAGGTTTGATTGTTGTTATTAGGTTGATTAGATCTTGGTTTGTGGGTTAAATCACAGAAGTCCTTTGAAAACTTGAGAAATCAGTTTACAAAGGGGTGTTTGGGTTAACTGATATACCAGTATTTGAGGCAACTTGAGTGGGTGTACTTGGTTGTTTATTGTTGGTTATTGTTTCACTGGTGTATTTGGTCATTTATTTGCAAGCTTTGTGGTTTGAATCATCATAATCCAACAAAGGGCTATAAAATCTGATTAACTTGTTGAAATTGGCTAAAATTTTGGATACACCTAGATCTAACGGTAGACTAGGGCTAACAAGTGCTAAGTTTTAGTTAACTCAACTAGGGAAAGGGATTTGAAGGTTTAAAATTGGATTGGTGGTCATTTAGATCAGCAAAGGGTTTTGGATATTGCCTTTGTTCATCAGTAACTGCATAAGCTTGAATCTGCTTCTAATCTTTGATCCAGTGTTTGAAACAAGTTTATTTGTGCTTATTGGACTTTATTATAGCTTTTGTATGGATATGGTTCATTTTGGTTGGCTTATTCATGCTTAAACTGCTTTTTAGTTCATAACTGCTTATTTCAAGGTCTGTGCAATATCTGGTGATTGTTTGCTTATTATGTGCTTATTGGCTAGATCAACTTGTGATTTCTTGCTTGATCTTGACTCCTTACAACTCACTGGTTGTATGGGTTCCTTTGTTTTCCATTGAATCCAACTGGATCTCTCAGAATCATCAAGTCAAATAGTCAAAGCAGAACTCCTTTCCCCTGCTGCTAGCCACTGCTAGTGTTATTTCTTGAATACCTTATCAATAAGTTTTTCTAGCTTATTTAGACCTGCAACAACTTTAATTTTGTAATAGGTGTTCCTTATTTGACCCATTTGTTCATACTAGAGCATTTGAGGGGTTTACTTTGAGCTTTGACTAGAAAACCAATTACATTGACTTTTACATAAGTGCTTATTAGCATATTCAGCTTATTTGGCTTGGCTTATTGAACTTTTCTTGATTAATTTGTCTAAATTAAGTCGTTTAGAGTCTTTTGTAACTTGAATCAAGGTCTGAGGTGGTCTAGAACTCCAAGTCGACTATTTTGTGTTTTAGTGAAATTTTACTTTGCTTATTTCTGACTTACTGGTTGAGCTTACTGGAAATTTCTTTTCACAGATCTCTTAGTAATCTCCAAAGAAGATTGTGTGTCAAATTAGAGCTTATGGCATTGGCTTATAGCTTAATGGGCCAAAAAGCCCATTAAGAATAAGTTGTTGTTCTATTAAGCTGTGATAAGCTCACTTTCAGATTTTGGGCCTTCAGACTTTTGTATTTAGAATTGAGTTTTAAGCTTGACTAGTGATTTTCAGCTTATTTAGTTAAGTTTCATCTTACTGGGCCAAAAGACCATTTACTTTGACTGTTTTTGTTTTTATCCCATTTGGGGGCCCAATAGGGGTATTTTGGTAATTTCACTTTCATTTTCTATTTATTTAGGTTTAAATAAACTAGTTTGCAATTTTTTAGAAATTTTAATAATTTTTGGATTTATAATAATATTTTAATATTATTTTTTATTAAATTTCATTTTTCACATTTTTGCAACTTTTACATTTTTCTTAGGTCAAATACATTAAGTTAAGATTTTTAAAACACTTAGATTAATTTTAGCATCATATTCTTAGTTTTTATAATTATTTTAATATTTTAATAGTTTTTAATCATTTAAAAATAGTTTTCCTTAGTTTAAAATATCATAAAAATAGTTTTTATTCGAATTCAGTCATTTAAGAGGTTTACAAAGTGAAAAATATTTATTTGGGCTTTTTAATAATTATTTGGATTTTTAGGGCTTTAATTAGCATTTAAAAATTAATATTTAATTAATTAAAAGGGTTGAAAAAGTTTTGATCGTTTATAAACTCTTAGCTTATTTTATTTGTTTTTTGGTAATTTTTTGGGAATTTTAGATTTAATTTTTATTTTATCACTTTTTCCGGTTTTTAATTTAGTGGTCGTAGTGTAATTTTAACGTAACCGTCATTCTCTTTTCTCACCCCTTCTTTCTCATATTAATCTCAAATCATTAAGAATTGTTCACACACATATACCTCCTTGAGAAACGAATCTATTTGGGTCATTAACACTTGATTTTCCTAATCATTTGTTTAATACTTACCGCATTTACGCCTTTTTCCTAAAAGGTGTAATTTACAACAACCATTTTGGCGCAGCCGCCGGGGAGGTGTGTCATGATTAATTTATCATTTTGCTTTTATTGTTAGCCATAAATAGTATTTGTATTAGTAGATCTCTACTAATACGTATTATCGGTTTTTTCGTTTTTCTTGTGAAAATATTATTACTATAAACAAATACAAAATATCTCCAAAAGTGTGAAAACACAACCTTAATTAGGATTTGATCTCGTAATTATTGTATTCGAATCTCAAACAAAAAGAAAAAGGCAAAAATAGATAAATACTTTTTTGAAGCTCGATTTTGAAAAATACAAACTATAAGGTGGGTATAAGGCGGGTATTATAAAATATACCCAAAAGAAAAAGGCTCTTAAGTGCTTCGCGCCGCCTCGTTTCTCCGCTTGCTTGTGAGTATTTTGAGATTGAAGGCTAATCGAGGGTTTTGCCGCCCAAAGTATTATTACGTATCATATATATTTGCTTGGTTTCTTTGTGATTAAACCCTCTTGAACAATTTGGTTTTCACCAAAATTCTAAAGTCAATCGAAGGCGTTCACTCCACGTGATCGTTTTCGTTCTTTTGAGGATTCTTTAATCAAGAGTTTGATTCGAGGATAGATTTGGTAGATTGTTGTCTACGAATACACACAAAATCCAAAAAAAAAATTAACAATCCAAAACACAAAAAATTGAAAATCCACAAAACACCCTAAAGAATTATCTTTGCTCACCTCCCATTCTTCGTCAAGTTTATGCTAACTCGTAATCAAGTAAAACGAGCTCGCAAACTTCGTCAAAATCAAGGAAATTTGATTGAAGAACAAACCCCAATTGTCGAACCCGTTGTAGAACCAATAATCGCCATGGCTAATTGTACTATGATGGAGTTGCTTCAAGCACCCACCGAGGGTTTTGGAGAAGCCATTGTGATTCCCGCCATCCTTGCGGAGAATTTCGAGATTAAGACGGGTTTAATGTCGATGTTACAAGCAAACAAGTTTAGAGGTCATGAAAAAGACAACCCGTATTATCACATACGGAATTTCAATCATCTCACCGCAACAAACAAGTTTAAGGATGTTCCGCGTGACGCCATTAAGATGATGTTGTTTCCATACTCGTTGGATGGACCCGCAAAAATTTGGCTCGAGAAAGAACCGCCAAATTCGATTTTGACATGGGTGATCTCGTCTCTAAGTTTGTGAACCAATTTTTTCCACCATCTAAAACAACACATTTGAAAAATGAGATTTCAAGGTTTACACAACAAAATAATGAAAGTTTTTCAATGGCATGGGAACGATTTAAGGAATTGTTACATTGTGCTTAATGATCGTGAACGAGATTATTTGAATGCCGCCGCGGGTGGTAATTTTTTGTGCAAAACGACCGATGAAGCTTTAAAGATTATCGAGAATAGATCTAAGGTTTATAACCCTCGTAACACACCGAGTGTTTCCAATATGGTTTCGTCGTCATCATCTCGTAACATTAATGCCTTACATGATGAAGCAAATGAGGAAAATCGGTTTTTCGAAAGGTTTTCGACGTTTATGACACATTGGAAAGCACAAGATGCTTTGAATTCCGCATTGGTTAAAGCAGTTGAAAAGAGTTGTTTATTTTGTTGTGGACCTCATGATCTTTCCGAGTGCATTACCGCCGGTGGTAACACTTAGAGTGCTTACGTAGCAACGGGAACTTTCAACCAAAACGGCCAAGGTTCCCGTTCAAATCAAGCTCCACAAAATCATAATGCTAACAACTATCGAAACAACAATCAAAATAGTGGTTATCAAGGAAATTCACGTAATTACAACAAAGGGAATTACCAATGTGGGAATGGACAAGTTTCAAACCAAAACTAGAACCGTGATTTTCAAAACAATACACAAGGTTTTCAAAATGCTCACACTAACAATCTTAATGGAGAATTTTTGGATTATGAAAAAGCAAATGATGCTAAGTTTGATAACATGCAATGTTAGATGATTTGCTTAAGACCCGAGTTGAAAAACGAGCTTAAAAACGAACTTGCTAATGAATTGAAAACTCATGCTAACAAAATTGAAGGAAACGTTCAACGTCTTCAACAAAATCAACAAAAATGGAACAAGGACAAATGAGATGAAGCAAGAGTTGTTAAAAGCGGATGCTAGGCAATCAAAATTTGAAGACCGAATGGAAAAAATGTTTGAAGCAATCATGTGTAAACCCTCTTTCTCGGGTGGTCTTCCTAGTGATACCATTGCAAACCTGAAGGGAGAAATGAAGGTTATTACTACTCGTAGTGGTAAAAATTTCAAGGAACCAATCTCTCGTCCAAGTACTTCTACGGAGAAGGAAATTGAGAAAGAGCCCGAGGTGATGGTCGAAAAGGAGCATATCACAAGCCCACGAAGTACCACTCATACCACACCTACGGTTGAACCAATACCTATTATGGAACCCGAGATTCCAAGGTCGTTGCCTAATGCCCAAACCACACCACCATTACCTTACAAATTGAAAGTCTTAAAAATCTCAAGTCTTTAAATGTTCTTGGTTGTTAGGGTATTTGGAAGTCTATGTCTATGTCAATCAACACGATAAAATAATGGAAAATATTAAGCTACGTATCCGTAAAACACCTTGCAAATACCAAGTAATATTCACAAAGTTTAAAATTTGAAAGCATAAAAGTAAATGTGCTTGAAAAGTAAGCTAAATGAAAGTACAAGGGCTAAAATGTAAATTTCAGAAACTTAAAGGACCAAAACTGTAAATTTAAACAAACTAGTAACAACTTTTAACCAACTAACAAACTTATTAACCAACTTTGAAAAAAACTTAAAGTTTAGGGACTATTATCTAGCAAACCCTAAAAACAAGTAAGATTAGCCAAGAATTAAAACAGTTACAAAGCAGAAGGACTAAAGTGCAATTATTAGGAAAAGTTTAACAAAAACGGGCATAAGACTTCTAATAAGCTAGTATGAGCTTATTTATGAACCAAATAAGATCTAGTTTGTTTCAAAGTGCTTAAAATGGAATTTAAGATAAACATGCACAAGGAAACAACATAAAAGCTCAAAAATCACAAGATAGCTTAATCTAATAAGCCAAGAATAAGCACACAAGTAATCCAGACTTCCACAACTTGATTTTTATGAACAAACTGGTTAATAAGCTGACAAAAAGATTGGAATGTCTTTCCAAATTGAAAATGGTTCACTAGTTAAGCTGGAATCTGAAATTAAGCTGAAAAGAGCTTATTTGACCAAACGTTGACCATATTTTTGAAAAAGCTAAAAATCACAAAACTCACTCAGGACATGTTTGCAACAAGAATTGTGAAAGAAAAATGTTAAGTTTGTGAAGTAAAACTTGAGATATGAGAAAAAAGTTTAGCTCATATTACAGAAACTTGCATTTGGTCTTGTGCTTATTAAGAAGCTTATTTCTAACTAAAAACTTGAAACTGTATAATTTCCTTTTACAAACTTGTTCTTTAGATTTTGGACAACAAGTAGAAACAAGTTTTAGGCAAAATGATCAAGTAATGAAGACATGGCAATGGATTGAATCTTGCTAGTTTTCTGATTATCAAGTATACAGGTTTTCAACCCAAACTTTTTATGAACCAATTGCCTCTTTGAACGATATTTTGACTTCAAAATGAACCAAAAGTATTACCACTAGTTTAGTAAATGTAAATGATCAATTATCACAGGTTTTAACAAACTTGAATCACAAATGCTATTCAAATCCAAACACTACTTAAAACATATATCAAAGATTTTTACAAAGGAAATTGTGAACACAAGTTTGAAACAGGTATTTACTCCTATCAAGACATGTTTGAATGAGCAAATGAAGTAAGTTTAAGCTGAAATCAGGCAAGTAAACAGACTTTCACTCAAAATAGACTCAAATGCTAAAATCTGATGAAATCACTTAACAAAATGCTAGCAAACTAGGATTAAAGCTACCAGATTACTAAACTCTAATCAAACCAACACAATTATGCTAAAAACAAGCTAAACACATGATCAATTCAGCAGGTAAAGTTTACAATAGGAATTTAGCATGTAAAACATTTCAGGGGAACCAAAAACAGAATTGTGAGACCTTTTAGCTTGAAGCCTCCTCTGAACGAGTAGAGGAGCGCTGAGCTCTCTAGATTACACTTCCTTCAAACCAAATCTACTAAAATCAACACCGTATTCACCTCCAAAAGCCATTTCTAAATAAAATCAACAAAATCTGCTTCTAATCTGCTACTCAGGTATGGATATGAACTAAACTTGCTGAATCAAAATGAATAAGCTCCAAAACAACTCAAACACACTTCATTGATCAGTTATGATCAATGAAATCACAATGCATCAACAGGAATAAATCATAAAATCACCAAAGTTAAGTTCTTGAGGTTCATGAAAATCCAAGTATGAGGTAATGGAAGCAATGGTCTCAACATAGGTAGATCATAATCTCCACTTGAGCAAGCTTCATAAAAATATTCATCACAAACTTCATTAAGGATATCATCTTGTGTTTCCTCCTCCTTAACAACATCAATATGCTTCACAGTTTCGGGCTCATTAGATTTCTTTGACAACTTTCCCTTGTTAAACACAACTCTTTCATCTCCTACCCTCATTGTAAGTTCACCTTCCGCCACATCTATAAGAGTCCGACCCATTCTAAAAAATGGCCTACCAGCAATCAAAGGAACTCTCGGATCCATATCATAATCAACCACCACAAAATCCGCAGGAAAGGTAAATCTATCAACCCCAACAAAAACATCCTCCACAATTCCCACTAGATAAGCTATAGTACGGTTGGCTAACTCAAGAGTCATCCTAGTAGGAGTGAGCTCGGGAAGTGAAAGTCTTTTCCAAACCGATAATGGCATGAGATTTATGCTTGCCCCTAAATCCGCTAATGCCATGCAATTTTCCACCCTCGGGAAATTGCAAGGAATCAGAAACCTCCCCGGATCTCCAAGCTTAGTAGGCAACTTCTTAAGCAAAACCGTAGAACAATTTTCATTTAAGGAAGCATTAGGCAAATATACCAATTTCTCCTTGTTAGAAATTAAGTCCTTGATCATCTTAGCAAACTTAGGCATATTGGCTAAGGCTTCCGCAAAGGAGATGTTTATGTTAAGTTGCTCGAACATCCTCAAAAAGTTTGAGACTTGTATATCAGCCTTGTTCTTAAGCTTTTCCTTTCTCAATCTTGATGGATAAGGGAGACTTGGTTTTGGTTGTGGTTGAGTGGTTGATGAAGGATTTTCTTTGTTGGGTTCTTCATTGATGGGTGTGGAAGTTAAAGGAGTAGAAGTTGTAGGTATTGAAATTGTAGAACTTGAAGATGGTGAATTAGATGTAGAAGGCTTATCACAAGATGGAATCATAGTAGGATTTACCAAAGTAGGTTTGGGTGGTGAAGGATCATGAGTTTTCTTTCCACTTCTGGTTGTGATAGCATTGACATTAGCCCTCGGGTTTGTTTGTGTGTTAGAGGGTAAAGCCCCTTGTGGTCTTTGATTAAGAAGCATCATTTACTTTTTGTTTGTTTCCTCATGCATTTCCCTCATTCTTTTCTCATTAGCTTGGAACCTCCTTTCATTCTCTTGATTCATTTTATGAAGAAGCTCAATAGTGTTAAAATCATGTGTCACATTCCCTTGAAAACCTCGGGGATGGAAAGGTGGCGGTTGATAGTAAAATCCTTGGTTGTTGCCTTGAATGTTATTTCCTTGATTGTGAAAGGTATTGGGTGCTCTAAAATTGTTTTGTTCTTGGTAGCTTGGCCTAAGCCCTTGATTTCTTTGTAACAACTGAGGAGGATTGTTTTGAGTTTGGGTGGGAAACCGCGTAGAGCAAGGTAGTTTTGTGACTTGTAAGAGAGATTGTTTTGATTGATGTTGGGTCTGAAATGTTCTCTATGTTCTTCTTGGTAGGCATAACATTCACTTTGATAACCTTTCACCTTATCACATTGTTGGAAAGAATGAGGACCTCCACAAGTCTCACATGAAAGAGCAATAGCATTCACATCATTGGTGGAATACTTGTTCAAAGATAGTTCACAAAATTTCATGAGTGTGTTGGTCATAGTATCAAGCTTTTGAGAGATCATCTTTTCCACTTATGGGGTAACACTCTCTTGCACCACATGGACTCTCTCATCAAATTGTGTGTTAGTTTTCACCATTGATTTGGTTTCAATAACGTCCCAAGCTTCTTGAATGGATTTAGAAAGAATATTTCCACCCACGGAAGAGTTGAGTGAATCTTGGTGGTGTGGTCTTAATCCATTATAAAAAGTGTTGATATGGTGAACCTCATTGAATCCATGATTTGTGTGACAATCTGTCAATTTATGGTCGTTATTTTATTCTCAAGTATTATTTTAAAATCATTATTTTAATGTTATATTATGAACTCACTCATTTTTGGGAAGAAATTTGGGTTTACGTCTTGAAGTAGCATCGACTACGTCTAAACCGGAGAATTCTACGTTACGTGCTTACGTTTACATACACCGTTTTGGTGGCAGTCCGATATTTTAGGAAATAAATTTATTCTCGAATATCATGATGGAATTTTTAATTTGTATTGGTTTATAAACTCACAAATTTAATAGAAGAGATTAGGACTTACGTTTATAATTTAGCGTCCTTTACGACTAAACCGGAAACCCTAGGATTACGTATTTACGTTTTTGAAATCCGTTTTTGATGAAACAATTTTTATTAGATTCGTTTTGTGTCGTTGATACATAATTTATAAAAACGTTTTTCGTCAAACGACCCGTGGGCACGCAAATCGAAGAAACTAGAATCGAGGAGTACCCGTAAAATAATGGGATGAGACAAGATAAATCTTGTCCCACACCCACATATGGGACGGCCAAAAGTATACAACACATCAAAGATGTGTCAAGTTTACATAATAAACTAGGACACTTGTCCTAGTTTACTTCTCAAAACCATATACACCTCAAAACAACTCAAACTCAAACCACTAACTCATTATTCATACATGCAAAACACACAACTCTCTCTCTCTTTCTTACTCATCCTTGATGTCCACTTCACCACCACAAACCTCTATTTGATCTTAATTCAACCACAAATCTTATGTTATTCTTGCATAAGATGATGTCATTTTGAAGCCTTATTGATTGGTGGAGATCATAACATCCACAAAGGAGTTTCCTTCGTGTCTTGGGGCTGATTTTCCACAAGGTGTTCTTAAAGTTGGGTGATCTTGAAGTTGATTTTGGTTTATCACAAGTTCTGTCATCAAAAGTCAAGCCTTGATCTTAACTTTCACTATCTTGGTTGGTAAAAAGATCATTCATTCAATTTTCTTGTTATTTTGTAAATGTAAATTTGTATTTTCTTTCTTAATGTATATGTATATGATGATATATGATGATCAAAGTATTATGTGGGGATCTTGTGTTGATAAATTTGGTTAAAAAGATTAAAAGCTACATGAAAAGATGTTGAAATCATGACTAAAGTAGTAGGCTGTATAAAATAGTAAAGAACCATATGATAAATTGTTAAAATTGCTTGGATAAATTAATATATAGTAATGTATGTGACTTTTACATATGTGAGAGTTGGTCACTCAATGGAATCCATAAAATGAGTGAGATATGATCAAAACATTATTGAAGTTCAAATATGTATAGTCAGTTTTGGACGAATTGTTAGAGACATTTAGAAGATGATTGAGCAATAGCTAAAATGGAGTTAAGTGTAGCACATATTATGTAGTTTGTGCTGCCTAAAAATGAGCTTTTATCTCCTTGTAGAACTCAAGATATGGTAAAAATGGTGAATGTGAGTTTCAAAATCAGATTTGTAAAATAAAAGTATATATTATAAAATTAGCACTCAAGTAAAAATAATATAAAATGTATACCTAAAACCCACTTACTTATATAATACTTATAAGTAAGTTATATACTTTGATAAGTAAATGGGAAATTTTATAAAATTACAAATTGATATGTTTTATAAGTTATAAAACTATACATATAAGTTTTACGTCTTTTCGGCTAAAACCGAAAGATTAACGTTTTCGTCAAATAAAACTTAGATGGTCGGACCCGTCTAATGTAAACTTTTTATAACTCATCTACTGATATGTAAGTACATCTTACATGTAAAACCCAATAAAACCCAAGCTTTATAACTTATGGACATTAACGGGCCAAAGTAGCCTTATTGGACTATTAACCCAACTAGATTGGCTAAACACTAATGGACTTACTCATGGGCTTAACCCATTTGGGCCCAACATATGAGTATAGGCTTGGTATTAAAAATATAAATGGACTAATATAATGTATTGGGCTTTTAATGGGCTTATTGGTCCTTAATATGGAATTAGATTGAAACTAGTATAACTAGTCAAAATTTTGACTAACACATAACACTATAATGTGTATGAAGAAATAAAATCCCACTTGATCATCATCATACTTATAAAGTCATCATATATAAATAGCCATTGTTTTTATAAATTCATTGTACAAGAGTCTAAGACGAGTATTATTTGTCTAGGTTTCCGCGATTGAAGCACGTACCTACATCCAAATCGCCGATAACCCGCCTTTCCCAATCAAAGTGAGTTCATAGCCTCGCACTCTTTTAAATGTTTTATGAATTGTTTTATAAACCGCGAGGGAGATAATATGTTAGTTTTAATAAAATAGGACACCAGTTGTCCCGATTGTTGCTTATTGATATGGACCCGAATGATTATATGACCCGATGAATGATTATATGACTCGATGAATGAAATGAAATGAATTATTTGTAAAACCCGCATGCTTTTACCATGAATAGTACCCTTACGATAATACGTACATGATTAGGACTTTCCTTTTATAGCATGTTTACGTTTCACGAACAAGAATTCCAAGTATTACGTACGTGTTATAACACGATAAGTATTTATTACGTATGAACACACGATAATTATTCCAATAATAATTATAATCACGAACATGCGAACATGAAATCATGAACATAAATTAATCACGAGCTAATATTACGTATGTATATATATTTATTACGAACACGAATAAATATATTAAGTCACAATCGATAACTAATTAAAACACGTAAAACATGAACACGAGAACACACTATTATTTTAGACACGAGAAAGGTTCGGGTTACCCTTATGTGGGCCCCATGCCGCCGCTACAACAAGGAAAAGGGCCTAGCCAATTAAAAATTTACTAAACAAAGGGAATTTAGGAAAACATGTTTCATTTATCACAAAATTAGAAAATAAGAAAAACCCTAGTTTTTCTTTTCCTTGTTCCTTTTGGCCGCCGGGTTTACATCACCAAAAGGGTGATTCGGGTTGATTTTGATCTTTGATTTCTTGCATGGATCGTTAGTGTGTTCATCTTCTTGATTCCACGTAATCGGTATAACCTTTAACCTTTTTCTTTTTATGTTTTGATTTATTTAATCACATAAAATCATGATGTTTTTAATAAACTAATTAAAAATAAGTAATATAAACATGTTCTAATCATGGGGTTTAAATCAAATCATGGGTTTAGGGGTGTTTTTGTTTGGCCGACGCCTAACCGATCCCCAAGAGGGGTCTCGGCTTGGCTTATATTCACACCTACGAGACCTTAAGGTCTCGGTTTGGTGGTGGTTGTGTCACGGTAGAAGCAAGGCAAGGGGAAACCCCGACCTAGTCGGGGTATGGTGATGTTTACGGGTCTGGTTCATGGATTTTAAACACGGGTCCGGTTCACATGTTAGAATTAGAACACGGTCCGGTTCACATGTTTTAACCTAAGTATTTTACCTTTATTTAATTAAAATCATGTTATATTTAATTAAATACTTTAACCTATAGTTTATTTAATTCACATGAAATAATTAATAAACTATACTATATAATCACATGACTTAGAATATTAATCAGTAAAACACTTAAGCTTATATAATTAGCTTAATTATCCAGCTTATATCTATTTATGGAAACTTTCTATTTTTAGAAACTTATTTAATTAAGGCAGCTAATCTATTTATGGAAACTTTCTATTTTTAGAAACTTATTTATTTTAAGCAGTAATTCTATTTTTGGAAACTTTCTATTTTTGGAAACTTTCTGTTTTTAGAAACTTTCTATTTTTGGTAACTTTCTATTTTTAGAAACTTTCTATTTTAGGAAACCTGCTATTTTTAGAAAGTTACTTATTATTACAAAAGAAGTATAATAATACATGAAATACAAGTAATACTTAATCAGAATAGACAGAATATATGATAAACACGGTATAAAGCTTAAATCAGTAAAATATGACATGAACATATAAAACAAGCTAAGACATGATATAAAAACAGTTACGAACTCAGTAATCAGATACTTATACATGTATGTATTTATGTAGCATTAGTGATACCGAAGTAGGACTCTCTTCCGTTCGTCTTCTTCATTCACTGGACATAAGGTACGGATTCTCCGTCCTTTCAGTATGGACATTATTTCCTTATTAGGATTTCCCGTATGCAGCCAACTGTTTTCCCTAGTATATGTTTTATATGTTTTGATTGCTTATGTTTAATTAGAATACCTAAAGCCATATACTTGCATGACCAGTTTCACCTAGTTATGGAGGTACCATAACCATAACACTAGAGGCACTGGTGTTATGACTTCACCACGGCGGAGTGATAGCTCGTTGCGTCCCTTTCAGCTTTTGGCCATTTATTATATTATCAGGTGGGGCGTATGGGTGCATCCTAGTTTACATGTTTCAGGAGATTACTCAGTGTAAATGTGGTGTGTGCCTTGCATCCTTCACAAGGAGCTGATCCCTCCTACCCAAAACCAGTATATTAAGTGAGAGGCAGCCCCTCTAATTTGCATGACGAGGTCACCCTCCAAGTATTCATGACCTATATTGGCTAATGGTAAAATATGTTAAACAGTTTTTACAAGATAAATATAAGGCTTTT
The DNA here is from genome assembly GCA_025667525.1 of Glebionis coronaria. Lineage (NCBI taxonomy): Eukaryota > Viridiplantae > Streptophyta > Magnoliopsida > Asterales > Asteraceae > Glebionis > Glebionis coronaria. Next base: position 385,289,524 of record CM046874.1, read on the forward strand.
CAAACTATAAAACCAGTTTTACTAAGATATAACCGGGTTATTCAGGACTTAGCTTCTTCCGCTGTTTCATGCTTATATGCCTATATTATTCATGCTCTATCTGTATATCCGTGCACTGAGCGTATTGCTCAGCCGTTTTCCTTTTTATGTTCCCAAAACGGTAGGTACTCAGGGACGCTCGTAGACTTTAAGCATACGTGCATATGGACTGGAAGTTTTCTAGCCTTCTTTACTTTATGCTTTTATCTATACTTTGATACTCATTTCCATGGACATTGTTTAGTCCTTTCATTTACAGTACTTATGTTTGTGTGTGATGAGTTCTACTTTTGGACTACCGATGTTTGATTTCGGTATTTCCTTTATGGTCATGTAATGTTTAGACATTTATCCTTGTATGCTTTGATGACACGCCATAATCACGCGTGACATTCCATTTAACAAAATGAGGTGTTACAATTATGGTATCATAACCAAGGCTTTGACATGTAGGCTCTCAAAACATGACATGTGATTAGTGGGTAGTCACTATGGTCTTCCTAGAACCGACAGTCGGTTTTCATGCATTCATCATTTTCATGCATACATATATATGTCATTGTCGCAGGTTTATGACTAAGTAATGATTGGTACAGGACTGGCCCTATTTAGTCGCATGTGTTTTAACGAAACATTTAAATTTGGGACCGACCCATAGGCGTCCCCTCGCCATGTCTTATATTTTGGGTGAACTGACCATAGGCGTTCACTCTCGAGCATACAAAAAGTTTTCATAAAACTGCATCATGCATTCATGTACGAAATTTTCTTGCATAAATTTTTCTCATGATTTATTGGTATAAATTTTTTTCATGAATATAGTTTACATTTTGATGAATTTAATCATGTATTTTATGTTATACTGTCAGATGGTTCTCACACGCGAGCAGGAACAACTCAATGCAGCAATCCAAGCTGCAATGCAAGCTTTGCTTCCTCAGATGAGGAACGAAATCAGGGCTGAGGTTCAGGCTGCCAACAATCAGCAGCATCACCCAGCACCTCCTCCTCCTCCTCCAGTGACATTGGCTACATGGCTGGAGATATTCAACAAGCTCCGTCCTCGAGCTTTCGAGAGAACATATAGCCCCAGTGAAGCTGAAAGCTGGTTGGCTCACATTGAGAAGATCTTCGATGCTATGGGCTGTGACCTTGTTTTCAAGTCGAGGTTGGCATGCTACCGGTTCGAAGGTGATGTGTTAAATTGGTGGTTAGCACTAAAGAAGTCTGAGGGAGGTGATAATTGGGTGGCTGGTTTGACATGGGCTCATTTCAGAGATAGGGTGATGGAGCAGTTCTTTCCCCAGGCGGAGCAACACAAGCTGAAGAGGGAGTACCATGGGATCCGACAGAGAGCTAGGGAGAATAGCAACGAGTTCATGCAGCGCTTTCTTCTCTTACATGGTTTCCTTGGTGCAGCAGCAGGTACTCCTGAAGAGCAAGCGCACCACTTCAGGTGGGCTCTTCGCACATTGATCGCAAACAACTTGGTGTGTGCTACGTTCAACACGGTAGCACAAGTGGCCGATACAGCACGTAAGCTGGAGATGCTGCAGGAAAGAGATGAGTTCGGGGAAGCAGAGAGACCCGAGAAGAGGTAAACATTCGTATTCTAGCGGTGACCAATGCGTATTCTTTCAGTATATGCCAATATTTCATCTCTTTAAATTTGTATCTTCCAGGCAGAAGACTGGGGACCGGTCTCAGCCGGCTACTCAGCATCAACCTAATCAGCCCAAGGGAAACGGTCAGACTAACGACCGTTCTGCTACGGATAAGCGTGGCGGTAATGATAATTACCGTAACAATGCTGGACACTCCAACAGTAGCAGGTCCTTATACTTACGCATTTTCTTATGATTACATGTTATGATTCTTAATTCTGACACATTAGCAAATCTTCTACCAGGAATCATTGTAACGGTAGGGACCAGAACCAGAGAGGTTCGCAGCCTAACCGTCCAGCTATCACTGGTATTCAATCTTACGATTATCCGCATTTTACTTTGTACCCTATTATCATGTCTCATGTATAATGTTTTATCAGGTTCTCAGCCAGTCAGGACACCTACTGGAGGATATACTCATCCTCTTTGCTCTACTTGCCACCGTAGGCAACCAGGGCCATGTCGCCGCGACAGTGACGCATGCTTCAAGTGTGGTCTTCCTGGCCATCGCATGAAGGACTGCCGCAAGGGCGAGATGGAGGGCACATCGGGACATGCTGATACCAAGCCGCCTCCTACTACTGGGCGTGTTTACACTACATCTCACGATCAGGCCAACATGTCTACAGGTACCATCACTGGAATCTTGTATATGTATGGTCAAGCTGCATGTGTTATGTTTGATACGGGTGCTACTCACTCGGTCATTTCTACTACTTATGCTAAGAATGTTAGGATACTCCCTATGTCACTAGAGAATAGACTCAGTATTTCCACGCCTTTGAGAGACTATGTACTTATAACCCATGTGTACAAGAGCCTTTCCATAGAGTTTGACGACAAGGTTCGTCCTGTTGACGCACTTCCGCTGGACATGAATGACTTTGACATGATTTTGGGCATGGATTGGCTATCCAAGCATCATGCTACCATAGACTGCCATTCATATCGAGTCATCTTTGGTGATGTTAACGCACCAGAGTACATTCATAACGGGTTCGTACCCGGCATTTCTGTACAAATCATATCAACCCTGCAAGCACGTGCACTACTGTCACATGGGTACGAGGGTTATCTAGCTACTGTTCATGACATGGACGCTGAATACCCATCAATTCAGGATCAGCCGATAGTGTCAGAATTTCCAAATGGATTTCCAGAAGAACTCCGGGCATACCACCTGCCCGTGAAGTGGAATTTAATATCGAGCTCATCCTAGGAGCTGAGCTGATTTCCAAGGCTCCTTATCGCATGGCTCTCATAGAGTTAAAGGAGCTGAAGGATCAACTGCAAGAACTTCTGGAACGAGGTTTTATTTGACCGAGCGCATCTCCATGGGGCGCACCGGTCTTATTTTTTAAGAAGAAGGACGACAGTTGATGACGTATAGTCCCCAGCCGGGTCATGAACCCGGCCCACGGGTACTACCCGTATCTGGCCCATCACGAATGGGTGGGAATAATGTCATTTGAGCTTATGGGCTTAGATGAACAGTAACCGCACACACGTGTGCGACCCACGGCCTGGCATGGCCGGTATAGGGTTAGACAGAATCATACTCCTACTACGAGTATGATTTATCCTAAAGGAGAGGATATTCACTCACTATAATTAGAAGATAACAATCAATCTAATTCTGGTATTTAACTTTCCTTAGGGCCGAAGCATCAGTGACAGACCATTTGGGTTTCACTGCCTATATAAGGAACCCCCAAGAGTTCCACAAAGGTATTACATTCTATACACTCACATCTCATCCGATTCTCATAACCCTAATCGATTACTTACTCTCACGCCAGAGTCTAATCGTGGGAAACATTCCCACGGTAAGCCTAACGTGTGTTGTTTTAGTGTGCAGGATCCCAACCAGATAATCCACTTGGTGCAGGAGCCGGGGTCCAGCCAACCCGAATTAAGCCTAATTCAGGTCTAGCAAGGATCACCCAACTTTTGTATCAACAAGTTGGCACCATCCGTGGGACACTTACACTAAGCTAGAGCAAATCTAATCTCAATCTCTCAATGACGAAGGGACATCCGCAAGGAAACCCCAGGAACATAAATCCTTGGAATCGAAAGTCCCCAGGGGACGGGATACTCCTTCCTAATCGATCCCCTAGCAACCAAGCAGGCGGACCAAATCACCGAAGTGGTCTTCAGTCCATGGGTATGACAAGCACGTTCGCTGTCACCCCACCAATTACTTCGACCTTGGATAACCCTGATCCAGGGAGTGCGCCCAACCCCCCTAACAAGGAGCCGCGCAGACCATCCACTGAGGAAGAAGTAGAGGTCGAAACACTTAGTGAGGAAGATCTCACTCGAGTTCTCACGCAGAACTTCGAGAGGATCGTCCCAGGAATTGCATCCAGGTTGAACCTAGGGAGTGACCTCCAATCTAGGCTCAACTTTGGCAGTGCCGGACCAAGCACCTCTCCTCAAATTCAGAGGAAGCGAAGGGCACGACCCCAGGAGCGGAACCTCTTTGAGTAAACTCCCCAACCTAGGAACGTGTTCGAACGCATAGGGGATCGACTCATGCAGAAACTACTACAATCCCGTGAGGAGGGAGAGAGGTCCGACGGTTCACCTGAACGACCAGATCTGGAGCTAACCAGAACTAATCGCCGCACAAGCGTGTGGGACAGGATGAATACCGGGAAGAAGGCTCCTAGATCTTCTCACAAGAGCGGTCCTCAGCCAAAGGATGGGGCACCACCCCCTTCTCCCAGTCCATCAGGAGAGGATTCGGATAACCATCCACCCAAACGTCGCCGACCTAGGCGTACTCCTCCACCGCCACCAGACAATGAAGAGTACTATGGCGGACCCTATTATCGAGAGGCAGAAGCAGAAGATCGTTCCCGCCCATTGTGTGATCCTAATCTCACCCGTCCATGGGCCGATCCAAGGGAAGATCCTTTTACTCTCCGCATACGGAATTACTCTGAGGATACAAAGCGTCGCATGCCGGCGTGTGTCAAGACTTATGATGGGACTGGTGATCCGGATGATCACCTAAAGATATTTGACACGCAGGAAAAAATTGAACGATGGCCCATGCCTATATGGCGCCAAATGTTCAATTCAACCTTGATTGGCAATGCTCGTGATTGGTTTGAGGGACTTCCTCCACGAAGCATTGATAGCTTCACTAAACTACGTACTGCGTTCAAGAACAATTATACTCAGTGAAAGAAGTATAATAGGGACCCGGTCTCATTTGCAACCGTCAAGCAACGACCGGGGGAATCTACGGAGGCCTTCATCGAACGCTTCAATGACGAGTGCACACGCACAAAGACAATGCCGAAACTTTTGAAAATTTCCGATTATATGCACGCCATAACAGACATGGAACTAATCAGACGTCTCAATGACAAGCGACCAGAGAGGTATGACGACCTTATAGAAAGGGTCAGAAACTTCATAGAAGGAGAAACCGCGGTAGCCGCGGCTTACCCCTCAAAAGGAAACAGCTACCGATCGAACGACCAGTCCAGGAGACAGTCGGGCGGTCAAAACAACCAGAGCATTGGGAGGAGATCAGACTACAAGAGCCAAAACAAAGAAGGGCGGTCGGAGGACAAATTTACCCCTCTAAATATGTCCTACCAGGAGATCTTGCTGACAGAAGGGGCCAACTTCCCGAGACCTCGCCTAATGACGACTCCGCTGGACCGTCGTCAAAGAAATCTCTTTTGCGAATTCCACAACGACAAGGGCCACGGCACGGAGGAATGTATCCAGCTCAAGAAGCACATTGAGTCACTGATCAAGTCAGGCAAACTCAAGCATTTGGTCAAGGATTGGAAAGATGGAAAGGACAACAAGAAGTATGAGAAGAAGAATCCCAAAAAGGACAAGCCTTCGACTATATACATGATCTAATCGAGGCAGCGCCGCACAAGGCAGAAAATTAGTCAAAAAATTTCACGCGGTAGAGAAATCTCATTCCCTCCCATCACGGCAAGTGACATAGCCGCTGCACCACTCACTATTGAGATAAGCATTGGAACACACAATGTAACACTCTCAATTTTTGTATCGGTACAGCGGAAGGGTCTTTCAGAGTGTTACGGGAGAGCACAATAGCTCCAATCATAGACAACACATAAAGATGGTTGTACAAGGTTTAACATACATTCATTCGTTAAAAAGTTTTAAAGTGTACAACAGGTCCCAAATTATACAGGTCATTTAGTTTACAAACCATAGATCGAATGAACATTTTTAATATTATGTGGGCCATCAGAGTCGATCTCCATGCGGATTACCTTCGAGCACCTAAGATAAAAACATGCAAAAATCATATCAGCGGATGCCGAGTGAATTCATAGAGTTTAATAAAAACCGTTATATAAAACAATCGTTAAAATCAGAACACAAGTATAATATCGGAAGTAAGTCCTCGTATTGCTAGTCAGGCAATATATAAATCAAGCATACATCCCTCAATATTACCATTATAGGTAATATATTCATCGTTATTAGCATCGTTGTCGTTTTGTATATAGGATACATTTTAGGATTATTATTAGACGCATGACATTGTTACCTTACTATGAAAACAACGGGCCGCGAACCCGACAAATAATTTGCCCATCTAAGTTAGCGTGTCGTCACAAAAATCACGGTATGTAATCTTCTCATATATAAATTCACTTACCAATCAATGTGGCACGACGGGGATCAACCGTCAAGGCGCGAACTAGGGCGATCATCCCCAAATAGTACTATCATATGCATAAGCGTCTACCAAATCCCGGTAGTTCACAGTTCATGCTAATGGGACTTGAAGTGACATAACCCAACTACTAATAATCCTTTTTATCTCGTTTATAGGGTCATAGCATCATTCGGATCCATATCATTAAGCATACCATCGGGACTACTTGTGTTCTATTTTTATCAAAATATAGCATGTTATCTCCCTCGCGGGTTTACAAATCATTTTATAAAACATTTAAAAGAGTGCGAGGCTATGAACTCACGTTGATAATGAAAGGCGGATTATCGGCTACGGGCGTGCTTCGGTCACGGAAACCTATATAAATAATAATCGGTCTTAGACTTTTGTCCAATGACTTTATCAAAATAACAATATACATATGATGATTTTTGTACATATGATGATGATCAAGTGGGTTTATATATCCTTGTTTACTCATTTTAGTGTTTACGTATTGGTAACTTTTTACTAGTTTACTAGTTTTACCTATTTACATGTTTTATGTCCAATAAGCTTATTATAAGTTCTTTAACTTGTTTTAATCCATTTTATACTTATATTATCAGTATTCACACTTTACATGTTGGGCCCAAATGTGTTAAGCCCAATAAGTTCTTTTTATAAGTGTTTAACTTATTTAGTCCAATTATTAGTCCAATATGCTTACTTAGCTCGTTAATGTCCGAATGTCCTATATTTCGGGTTTTATCGGTTTTTACTTGTATTAGATACTTATATATCAGTATATGACTTTTAAAAACAATACATTAGACGGGTTTGATCGTCTAAGTTTTAATTGGCGAAAAACGTTAATTTTACGGTAATAGCCGAAAAAGTCGTAAAAATCAAGTTTATAGTTTTTATAACTTATAAATATTATTCAACTACCATTTTTATAAATTGTCCATTTATTTAACCTTATACATATTTATATAAGTAAAATTCATAAGTTAGTGGGTTTTAATTTCACATTTTATACTATATAATTTGAGTGCTTATATAATAGTAATAAACATTAATTCTTCAAAATCTGATTTTTATTTTCATCTTCACCATTTTTATCATATATAGAGTTCTACAATGAATTAGAAGCTCATTTTTGGGTGGCATGAACTTCATATTATTTGCTAAAATTAACTTAGTTATAGCTACTGCTCATTTTAAGTTTAACTATCCTTAACAGTCCCTACAAAATAGCTTATTCAGATTAGCACACTCATCTTGTTTTGATCATATCTCACTCATTTTAATGATTCCATTGCATGGCCAACTCTCACATGTGTATAACATCTTGTACTTACTGTAAATTTATTCTACGATGCAAGTTTATCAGTTCATGTTTTGGTTACATACTGTTTTTATACAGCCAACAAATTAAGCATGATTTTAGCCTTTTTTCTTATGGTTATTAATCTTTTTAAGCATATTTATCAACACTTGATCCCCACACAATATTTTTATCATCATATATTCATCATATACATATACAACAAGAAAGAAAATACATTTGATCTTTACAAAAATAACAAGAGAAAATGGAAAGGATGATCTTCTTTACCAACCAAGAGTATATCTTGTTTTTGGAAGACAAGAACTTGATGAACACCAAATATAACCCCAAGATCATCAAACACCATGAAAGTAAGTTGAGAAATCAGCCCTAGGACACAAGCAAATCACATCCTTTGTTGTAAAATGGCCACCAAGTGATCAAGGCTTCAAGGTAACTCCATGATATAGCTAGATAACAAGTATTTTGTGGCTAGAAAAGATCAAAAGGGGTGTTTGTTCTTGAATATGAGACGGCAAGGGTGAGAGTTTGAGAGAGAATTGAGATTGTTTTGCATGTGTGATATGGTGGTAATGAGTTAGCTAGTGGTTTTTGTGGTATGAGTGGAAGGAAGTAAGCTTAAGTGTTAAGATAATGCTTACACTTGTTAGCTTAACGTTTACATGATGCCACATCTTTGATGTGGTGTCATGTTTGGCCGTCCCATGTGTGTAGTGGGGTGGGATGATTTATTTTGTCCCACCTCACTAATTTACGGGTATTCCTCGATTCTAGTTTCCTCGATTTGCGTGGCCTCGGGTCGTTTCACGAAAAACGTTTTTATAAATTATGAATCAACGGCACAAAACGAATCCAATAAAAATTGTCTCATCAAAAACGGAGTTAAAAAACGTAAATACGTAATCCTAAGGTTTCCGGTTTAATCGTAAAGGACGCTAAATTATGCAAGTAAGCCCAAATTTAAATCCGTAAATTGAGAGTTCATCAACCAACACAAAAATAAGTTTCAAAATATTATACGAGAAAATAATTCACTACCTGAAAATGTTAGATTGTCACAACTTTTCCTCCTAAAAGGGATCAACGTCCTCGTGATCCATTTTATTTTGATGTCCGTTTCTTATTGAAATCGAAGAGGTGCGGATATTTCTTCCACATTTCATCCTCTCGTTCCCAAGTATATTCCGGTCCATGCTTTGAATTCCATCGGATCTTGACAATAGGTATCCGACTTTGTTTCAGTTGCTTTACCTCACGATCCATAACCTATACGGGTTCTTCGATAAAATGCAACTTCCCATCTATTTGAACCTTATCCAAAGAAATTTTCTCATCACTCACTGCTAGACATTTCTTCTGATTAGATACATGGAATGTGTTGTGAACACCATGAAGTTCTGGGGGTAACTCTAGTTTATATGCCACCGGACCTACTCTAGATAAAATCTTAAAGGGTCCAATATAACGGGGATTCAATTTTCCTCGCTTTCTAAATCTTATAACGCCTTTCCATGATGATATTTTCAACATTACTTGGTCACCCACTTTAAACTCCATCGGCTTCCGCCGCACATCCGCGTAACTTTTCTGTCTACTACGGGCAGTCAACAACCTATTCTTAATCTGAACTATCATCTCCGTAGTCTCCTGGATCAATTCCGGTCACGTGAGCTGGGTATCCCCAACTTCACTCCAACATACAGGAGATCTACACTTCCTACCATACAAAGCTTCAAACGGTGCAGCCTTAATACTAGAATGGTAACTATTGTTATACGAAAACTCTGCTAACGGCAAATGTTTATCCCAATTCTTACCAAAGTCTAACACACAAGCTCTCAACATATCTTCTAGTGTTTGTATCTTCCTTTCACTCTGCCCATCAGTCTGGGGGTGATAAGCAGTGCTCATGTCGAGATTCGTTCCCAAAGATCTTTGGAGAGATTTCCAAAAATTCGATGCGAATCTAGGATCTCGATCTGAAATGATCGATACAGGCACTCCATGCTTGCATACAACATTCTCAAGGTATATACGAGTCAGCTTCTCCAGTGAGAACTGCTCTTTAACCGGAATGAAGTGTACTGATTTGGTCAGTCTGTCGACAATAACCCAAATCGATTTGTTTCCAGATGATGTTCTAGGAAGCTTGGTGATAAAGTCCATCGTAATTCGCTCCCACTTCCATTCAGGAATCTTTGGTTGTTGAAATAGTCCTGATGGCTTTTGATGTTCCGCTTTAACTCTAGCACAAGTCAAGCATTGAAGAACATACATAGCTATGTCAGCTTTCATATTCGGCCACCAGTACAACTTCTTCAAATCATGGTACATTTTATCAGATCCTGGATGAATTGAATACTTAGATTTATGAGATTCTAACATAATCAAGTCTCTTAAGCCTCCAAACTTAGGTATCCACATACGACCTCTTAAGCATTTCACTCCATCAGCTCTAACCTCTAAAGGATCTCCTTCTCCTCGGAACCCTTCATTAACAAAAATTTCCTTCTTACAAGCTTTTATTTGCGCATTTCCAATTTGCTCAGGCAAATTATTGTGCACAGTCAAGACTAGAGAACGTACCCTGATAGGCTCTCTATCTTTCCTACTTAACGCATCGGCAACAACATTGGCTTTTCATGGGTGATATTTTATATCACAATCATAATCACTTAACAACTCTATCCATCTTCGTTGCCTCATGTTCAATTCCTTCTGATCGAGAATATACTGTAGGCTTTTGTGATCGGTGAATACCGTACACTTGGTGCCATACAGATAATGTCTCCACAACCTAAGAGCAAACACTACAGCTCCTAACTCAAGATCATGAGTAGTATAATTCTCCTCATTCTTCCTTAATTGCCTAGAAGCATAAGCTATCACTTTCTCTCGTTGCATCAAAACAGCTCCATAGCCTCTAAGAGATGCATCACAATACACTACAAAATCTTCACTCCCGTCAGGCAATGATAAGATTGGCGCACTACATAATTTTTGCTTCAATGTCTGAAATGCTCCATCTTCATCACTTCCCCAAACGAAAGGTTTATTCTTCTGGGTAAGCTTAGTCAAGGGTTTAGCTATCAAAGAAAATTCTTTAATGAATCGCCTATAATAGCCAGACAATCCTAAGAACTGTCGCACTTCCGTTGGCGTTGTCGGTGCAGACCAATTCTTAATAGCTTCAACCTTTGCAGGATCAACATGAATTCCATCTTTGTTAATCATATGACTAAGAAATTGCACAGAATCTAACCAGAAATCATATTTCGAAAACTTAGCATACAACCTTTCATCCTTCAACAAATTCAAAACAATCCTTAAATGTTCTCTATGTTCATCTTCATTCTTAGAATAGATTAGAATATCGTCAATAAACACAATCATAAATTTATCCAAGTAGGGCTTGCGCACTCAATTCATTAAATCCATGAAAACCGCAGGTGCGTTAGTTAACCTAAATGGCATTACTTGAAATTCATAGTGTCCATAACGAGTTCTAAATGCAGTTATAGGAATATCTTCTTCACGGACGCAAAGTTGGTGATATCCTGACCGCAAATATATCTTAGAATACACACTAGATCCTTGTAGTTGATCAAACAAATCATCAATCCTAGGTAAAGGATATCGATTTTTAATTGTCAACTTATTCAGTTCCCTATTATCAATGCACATACGGAAAGATCCATCCTTCTTCTTAACGAACAAGACTGGAGCTCCCCAAGGCGACGAGCTTGGTCGAATAAAACCTTTATCAGACAACTCCTTAAGTTGCTCAGATAACTCCTTTAATTCAGAAGGGGCTAATCGGTAAGGCGCACGTGCCACCGGTGCAGCACCAGGAATTAAATTAATTCGAAACTCTACTTGCCTTATCGGTGGAAGACCGGGTAAATCTTTAGGAAATACCTCAGGAAATTCACAAATAATAGGTACATCTTCCAATCGTTTCTCCCTAGACTCATTCCCGGTTACTTGAGCTAAGAATAACTCACAACCGTTCATGATGTACTTTTGGACTTTAATACATGAAACGATTTTCAAACGGGATTCACCTCGATTACCATCAATTACTAACGTCCTATTCCTAAGAGGAATCTTAACCTTCTTCTCTCCACATAAAATAGTAGTGATACATGCTTTTTGCTTGGGTTCAATTTTACTCTCGATATCCTCTCGAATTGATCTCGACCTTAAGTGGAATGATTGTTCTTGGTTACTAAAAAAAGGGTTTAGTTATCTAGTCTACTAAAAAGTTTAAGTGTACTAAAATGAAAACTTATATCAAAGACAACTAATTTAATGACAATTAATAAAGACTTGATTTAAAATTAAAATTAAAATTGAAACTGAAATTAAAGTTAAAATGAAGAAACATTAACACTTAAAGAAACAGAAACAATTAATGATGCTCAAAAGGAACTTGATTCGGAAGAATAACCTTGATTCGGAACTTTGTTCATCCGGAACTTTTCACTCGGAACCCCTTGATTCGGAACATTGTTTGGAAGTTTTCACCCGGAAGTTTTCATTCGGAACTTTTAGAAAACCTTCACTCGGAACTTTCTTCGGAAGTTTGGTTCAGAAGTTCACCCGGAACTTCGTTCGGAACTTGTTGATTCGGAAGTTCGTCCGGAACTTTTGGTCCAGAAGTTTATTCGGAACTTTTTAAGAAAGACTCATTCGGAACTTAAACAACAAATATTCATTCGGAACTTTTTACTCATCCGGAACTTCAGTTCATTCGGAAGATTAGGTTCATCCGGAACTTTCAGTTCGTTCGGAAGTTTTCAACTGATTCGGAACTTTAAAAGGAAAACTCAATCGGAACTTTTAAATAACATATTCATTCGGAGTGATGTTCATCCGGAAGTTTTGAGTTCATCCGGAACTTTTGAGTTCATCCGGAAGTCTGGAAACACGAATACAGTAGCAGAACCCCGAAGAACAAGGAAGACAAATTTGATCAAAAATCAAACTAAATACTCAAAAAGGTTTTACCAAATTAACCACAAATCATCTAATAACCATAAGTAACAAATCCCAACAGTAAAAACACAAATTCAACAGCTTTTTCAAGATCAAATCAATCAAACAAGAATTTAAACTTTAACCCAAATAAATGAAGATGAACAAGATGAAATGGAAAGATTAAACAAGAACTTGTATTGATGATTAATGTTTTAACAAGATCAAACAAAGATTAAAATTACAAGATAGAAAAAAAAAAGATCAAGATCACCAAACACCCTAGTGGTGTTGGTGATGCTACGAACAAGAAGGAGAGAAAAGTGGGGGAGAAGAAAACTAAAAACTAACTGGCTAAAATGTGTGAGGGTGGACTATTTATAGGCATGTCTTTTGGTTGGGCTTTCTCCCGTTCTTCTTGTCTTCTCGTCTTTTCAGAAAAGTTGACGTTTTCGATTCTGATTCGGGATTTGTCGTCGATTAATTTCAACTCGTCTTTTAATTTCTTCGTTTAATAGACTTGAGTTTCTTCGACTTATGTAAATCTTCCATCTTTGGTCCTTTTCTTCGATAAATCTTCGAATAGGCCCAGTGACTTCAAATCTTTTGCATCTCTTGGACAATAGACTTTATCTTGAGTCCTTTTCTTCAGTAAAACCCGTGCAATCCCATGTTTTCTTCAATATTCATCCGGTTGGCTCTGAAAACACAATAAACACAAAAACCACGCATAATTCCAAACAAATGATATTAAATACGTGTTTTGGTCTCGTTTTAGCCAGAATTAAGTGGTAAAAGGATGGGTGTTTACGCACCTATCAAATCCCCTACACTTAACCATTGCCATGCCCTCATGCAATGCTTAGTGACAAAGCACAATTACACTTTTATCATAATCAATCAACCTTGGCCTAATTAAAATACTACTAAACAAAAATTAATGTACTAAGAGAAATCAAAACTTTATAGTAAACAAAAGGATAGAAAATAGCTTTGTGGAAATAACTTGTAAAGAGATCGAGGACTTACATTAGGGCTTCGGTGCTGCGAAGATTTATCACCCTCAAGTTTCACGTTCCCCAAACTAAGCTTAAAAATGAGATCATTGTTATTATAAGTTAGCAATTCAAACACTTACACACATGGCTTAATTAAATGTTTAAACTCCCTTATTCCTAGGTGTATCTCTTATATTTTATTTTTGTCTTAGAATGATCATGAAGATGCATTTTTGGACTTATTTCGATAGTTTATTTAGGCTGAAAGCAAAGTAGGACGATTTGATCAATAGTTAGCTAAAGGACAAAATCTCTTAAAACTGCTTCTCGGGATATCAAAAAGTTCATATCTTGGCATAACTCGGTTCACGATTTGAGACCTTTCTCGGGCCGATATTTGGCATGTACTTCATACTTCATATCTTGAGAGACGTGCTTGAGATAATGGTCTTCTCATCGTTAATAGAGTTTCTTCACTTGGAGACTTTTGAGGGGTTCCCCAACTTTGTTGACCACGACTTCATGATTATTCTTCAATCTCTAATTGGGATTTTGAGATACAACGATCCGCCTCCTTTTCGGACTTGGATCTATTTATCCTCATACCTTGTTAGGGTCTTTTCGGGTAGACTTCTCCATGATCTTTATGGGAGTTGATTGCTTTTCGTCGTGAGTCTTGATCCTTCATATTGATTTTGGGAATAATGCTTTTCACATCACTTTGGATCTTCAACAATAAAATGGAATCCTCATGCCTTGTTAGGGCCTTTTCGGACTCGCCAATCTTCGCGCCCCGCTTCATAAGTTATGCCTTGGCTATAAACTCTTATCATTACCGAGCAACTTTTAAACGATCTTGGGCTAGAAGCTAAGTAACTTTTCAAATCGTACGACCTTACTTATTGCAGATAAATTATTAGCAAGTGATGGGAGAATAGGCAAATAATTACACCAAGTGAGCTTGTGCAAGAATACCGACTTATAATTGACTCTATCATTTCTCGTCCTCCACAATTTAAAATCTCAAGTAATGAGACTCGTGGACACTTAGCCTAATAAACCAATTAAGGTCTACATGGTTAAGGATACAAGCTAGAATAAACTTGGATAAGTCTATGCGGGTTGAGTCAAAATAAACGCAACGGGCCTAATATGTCAAAGACTTCTAAACTAGCTACACCACTTTATTAATATTTTTGACTTTATTGCGGGATATATACATATGAAAGTAATGATAAAAATTTAAAAATTACGACAAAATGGCCAAAGTTAATAAAAATTTTGAAAAATGTTGAAAAAGATGATTTTCCGGTTAAATGAAGGCATTTTCATGGAAAAGTCCACTTAAAACTTCGATAAAGTCCCCCCTACACTTAAGATAAACATTGTCCTTAATGTTTAAGCATGTGGGAAAAGTCTCCCCTACACTTATGACATTGTGCACGTTGGTTAACTCAAGCTAAGGAAGAGACGACTAACGTGATCAATTTCAAATGTGAGTATGAAGAAAATTGAATCACGATAGTTGAGAGATAGAACCGGATTTCGGATAACACGGGAGCACGGTTCGTCAAAGATTCCAAGAGTGCACTAATCCCTGTAATCACATCACCACACAAAGAGAAAGACCTGTAGAGGCTCCCCTACACTTAGGGGGTTAAAACATAAAAGGATAGATACTCGGGCTGCCTCCCGAGGAGCGCTTGTTTTTGATAACCGAGTCACGAGCCTGACTCGACCCAAAATTAGTTCATGGGGAACGTGGTGAGGGATGGAATCACCTCCTGAGAGATGTCCTCACCAAAGTACAACTTCACTCGTTGGCCATTCACCTTAAAATTAGGTCCATTAGGTTGAGCGAGCTCGAGAGTACCATATGGAAAAATTTGGGCAATGGTGAATGGGCCGAACCAACGAGATTTGAGCTTTCCCGAAAAGATTTTCAACCGAGAGTTAAAACGTAAGACTTTGTCTCCAACATGGAACTCTCAATTTTTGATCTTGGAGTCGTGAATGAGCTTAGTTCTTTCCTTATAGATCAAAGAATTTTCATAAGCCTCATTCCGAAGTTCATTGAGCTCATTCAGTTGGATCTTACGTAGGTCACCGGCTTTGTTAATATCAAAATTAGCCCACTTCAAGGCCTAGTAAGCCTTGTGCTCCAACTCAATGGGGAGGTGGCACGCTTTCCCGTACACAAGACGATATGGTGTACAACCAATCGGAGTCTTGTATGCGGTACGAAAAGCCCACAAAGCATCATCAAGTTTATCAACCCATGCGGCACGATGCTCTCCCACGGTTCTTTCAAGAATTCGCTTCAGTCCTCGGTTGGATATTTCAGCCTGGCCATTAGTTTGTGGGTGGTAGGCTGTGGAAAGACGATGGTTTACACCGTACTTAGCCATGACTCTAGCGAATTGGTCATTGCAAAAATGAGTCCCACGATCACTAATAATGGCACGAGGCACACCGAATCTAGCGAAAAGAGCTTTCAAAAAGTTACAAACCACCCTTGCGTCATTAGTGGGTAAAGCTTTGGCTTCAACCCATTTGGAGACGTAGTCAACGGCTACAAGGATGTATTTGTTTCCTTTAGAAGAAGGGAATGGCCCCATAAAGTCGATACCCCAAACATCAAAGATTTCACACTCTTGAATGAAATTTTGAGGCATCTCGTCTTTATGTGTGATCGTGCCTTGTTTCTGGCACACATCACATCGTTTAACCATATTGTGAGCGTCACGATATATGGAGGGCCAATAAAATCCCGAATCAAACACTTTTTTGCAGGTGTAGTTGGGACCAAAGTGACCACCGGTGGGTCCTTTGTGGCAAGCATCAAGGATTTCTGACGTTGCCGGTCCGTCAACACATCGGCGGATAATCAGGTCGGCACATTGTTTTAATAGGTAAGGGTCGTCCCAAAAGTAAGTCTTAATGTCGGTAAAAAACTTTTTCTTTTGTTGGGACGTCAACCCTTCCTTGAGAATTCCACCCGCCAAGTAGTTTGCAAAGTCCGCAAACCACGGAGTTTCATTAGATTTCGAATTTATAGACATTAAGGTCTCCAAGGGAAAAGAATCATTGATTTCTTTGTTTGGATGATCCCCTTGGTAAGGATCCTCAAGTCTGCTGAGATGATCCGCGGCTAAATTTTCAGCTCCTTTTTTATCGCGAATTTCGATTTTAAATTCTTGGAGCAGCAAAACCCAGCGAAGAAGTCTTGGTTTGGAATCTTGCTTTGTCAACAAGTACTTCAGCGCGGAATGATCGGTATACACAATTGTTGTAGAAAGGACAAGATAGGGGCGGAATTTTTCAAAAGCATAGACAACAGCTAAAAGCTCTTTTTCGGTTGTCGTATAATGCAATTGTGCCCCTGTCATTGTCTTGCTAGCGTAATGGATCGGTTGGAAGTGTTTGTTCACTCTTTGTCCCAGAACCGCTCCAATAGCAAAATCACTAGCATCACACATCAACTCAAAGGGAAGCTCCCAATTAGGGGTAACCAAGACGGGTGCCTTTGTTAGCTTATCCTTAAGCGAGTTGAAGGCTTCAAGACAGTCTTTAGAAAAGATAAAAGGAGTATCTTTTTCCAAGAGGTGGGTCATCGGGCGAGCGATTTGAGGAAAATCTTTGATGAATCGTCGGTAGAAGCCCGCATGACCCAGAAAACTTCTCACACCCTTCACGGTTGAAGGTGGAGGCAACTTGGCGATAACATCGACTTTAGCACGGTCTACTTCAAGACCGGCTTTGGAAATTTTGTGTCCAAGCATGATGCCTTCTTTTACCATAAAATGGCATTTTTCCCAATTCAGAACAAGGCGAGTGTCTTCGCACCGCTTAAGCATACGTTCCAAATTGGCAAGGCAAGAAGAGAAGGAATCCCCGAAGACTGAGAAATCATCCATGAAGACTTCCATGGTTTGTTCAACCATGTCATGGAAGATAGCTAACATACACCGTTGGAAAGTCCCGGGGGCATTGCATAAGCCAAAAGGCATTCTTTTGTAAGCAAATGTGCCATAGGGACAAGTGAATGTAGTCTTCTCTTGATCTTGGGGATCGATGGGTGTTTGGAAATAACCCGAGAAACCATCAAGAAAGCAGTAATATTCATTACCCGCTAAACGTTCAAGCATTTGGTCCATAAAAGGTAGAGGGAAATGATCCTTTCTCGTGGCATCATTGAGTTTGCGGTAGTCTATACAAACTCTCCACCCAGTAACGAGACGAGTGGAAATTAACTCGTTGTGTTCATTGGGAACAACGGTTATTCCGCCCTTCTTGGGCACACAATTGATTGGACAAACCCATGGTGAATCCGAAATAGGGTAAATCATACCCGCATTAAGAAGTTTGATAACCTCTGTTTGGATGACTTCATGGATTTTTGGATTCACCCTTCGTTGGCTTTGAATCGTGGGCTTAAAGTCGTCCTCCATGAGAATTTTGTGTGTGCAGAAGTGAGGATCAATTCCACGAATATCAGAAATCTTCCAAGCAATAGCCTTCTTATGATCTTTCAACACGGTGATAAGTCAGGCTTTTTCTTCAGCTTTCAAATCCTTCGCAATGATGACGGGCGACTTCTTTTCTTCTTCAAGGAACACATACTCGAGATGGGGCGGCAACTCCTTAAGTTCCAAATCCGGAGGATTTTCGACGGGAGGCGTATTCGAAGTGGAAGTGTCGATAGCAATGACCGTGGGAGATGGAGGCGAAGGATTGTCTTCGTTGAGAAGATTGTCAAAGAAATTCATGTCTTCATCCCCATCGGTGGGAGAATCATCAGTAGCTAAATTCGCATCTCCCATGGTATCTTCAAGATTGTTCCAAAATAAATCACTATCTCCAAATAGAGACAACGATGAATCAATAGAGGACACGGTCTCAACATTGGGAAGAGAGGTAGGAACACTTTTGCAAGCATCATTAAAGTGTTCTTCACAAGCCTCGTCAAGAACGTCAATACAATTGACACTCTCATATGAATAAGGCTGTTTAGACAACTTTCCCATGTTGAAGAATACTTTATCGTCACCCACTCTCATGTTAAGCTCACCGGTTTCAACATCAATGAGAGTGCGACCGGTCCTCAAGAATGGACGACCAGCAATTAGTGGCACACGGGGGTCCATCTCGTAGTCGACAACAACAAAATCAGCAGGGAAGGTGAATTTGTCGACTCCTACAATGACGTCTTCGGCTATCCCCACTGGATAAGCAACCGTACGGTTAGCTAATTCCATAGTCATTTTTGTGGGGACTAGCTCAGGGAGAGATAATTGCTTCCACACATAAAGGCATTAAGTTGATACTGGCACCTAGATCGGCTAGGGCCATGCAATTCTCTACTCCTGGGAAATTGCAAGGAATTAGGAAACGACCCGAATCACCAAGCTTGGTTGGCAATTTCCTTAAGAGCACTGCAGAGCAATTCTCATTAAGTTGGGTGTTGGAAATATCGAGGAGCTTTTCCTTGTCGCTCAGAAGATCTTTAAACATTTTGGCGTACTTAGGCATGTGAGCGAGAGCCTCAGCGAAGGAGATATTGAAATTCAGTTTTTTAAACATCTTAAGAAAGTTAGAAACCTGAATATCGTCCTTGCTTTTGAGCTTCTCTTTCCTCAACCTAGATGGATAAGATATATTGGAAGAAGAGGAAGGCTTTGGAAGAATAGGATCACTCACATCCTTGGGTGGAGGAGGGGTAGAAGGAAGAGGTGGAGAAATTGGGGAAGGAGAAGGATGAGGAATAGGAGCAGGTGACTCGTTCTCCTTAGTCACAACCACCGGTGGAGGTATAGGAAGCTCGGGTTCCTTGGTACCTTTGCCACTTCGAGTGGTGATTGCTTTCATCTCCCCTCTTGGATTCGCAATGGTGTTACTCGGAAGAGTACCCGAAGAAGAGGGTTGATTACCTTGGAAGAAACCAGCCATCATGTTCCTCAGATCATTAGTTTGGCTATCCAACGTATTTCTCATGTCCGCTCTCAGATCGTTCCCTTGTTTGACCAAATCTGCTTTCAAGTTGCGCACTTCTTGTTGGAGATTTTCCACGATCACATCATTGGTCCTCATGTAGGTTGCAACCTCTTGGTGTAATGCAGTGGGTTGGTTTGGAGGAGCATTGTATGCGGGTGGTTGATAAGCAGGTTGTTGGTAAACTTGGTTGTTACGTTGAGGTGGTTGTTGCTGCTTGTGAGGAGGGATGTATGGTGTACGAGGTTGTTGTTGTTGTTGAGGAGGGCGGTTGATGTTTTGTTGTTGGTTTGGGTTGTTTGGGGGAAAACCAGGTGGAGAAAGATAGTTGTTGGAGCGGTAGCTAAGCAAATTACGGTCACCTTGAGGTCTAGCTTGATAAGCAGGTTGAGGATAGGTGCCATATGCCGTATTCACATTCTCAGCAGGGTAGTCTTGGGTGGCAGTACAAGTAGTGTAAGAGTGAGGACCACCGCATATCTCACAAGGTTGGCTGACAGCACTAACTTGAGCGTTTTTAGCGTTTTTACTGTTGTTGTTGCTGACGGTGTGGGTAACAAGCGATTCAAGAAGCGTAGTGATTTTGTCCAGTCGCTTGTCGCTGTCATTAGTGCTAGCACTAGCGACATTGGTCCGAACACTCTTGGTTTGCACACGAGATTTATACTCAATGATATTCCCAAGCAGCATTGGAAGTCTTAGCCAATAGATTACCCCCCGAGGCACTGTTTAGTGAATCTTGGTCACTCATGCTTAAACCATTGTAAAAAGTATTAATTTGATGTACTTTGGTAAAACCATGTTGTGGGCATTTTCTTAAAAGATCTTTAAAACTATCCCAAGATTCACTGAACGACTCATCGTACTTTTGTTCAAAATTTAGGATTTCATTCCGCAAAGCGGTAGTACGAGAGGGTGGGAAAAATTAATTGATAAACTTTGTTTCCAAATCCGTCCACGAGAGAATACTCTGTGGCGGTTCCTTAGCAAGCCAATGCCGGTCTTGTCCCTCTAAAGAAAAGGGAAAAAGTTGTAACCTTATGACCTCTTGTGGAACACCATTGAACTTGACCGTGTTGGTGAGTTGCAAGAATCTCTTGCTATGGTCGTGAGGATCATCAATGGTACGTCCCAAGAATGGTTGAGCGGAGACCATCTGGATAAAGCCTGATTTTAGCTCAAAGTTGTTGGCGGCAATTGGAGGTATGACAATTGGATCCGTGTTGCCATCTACATGAGCTTGTAGTAGTTCAATCATCGGGCGATTATCCGGAAGGGGCTCATTGTTGTTATTATTGTTCATGTTGTTGAAAGGTGGGTTGTTGTTGTTATTATTATTGTTTGGAGGTGGTATGTTGTTGTTGTTTTGTACACCGGCCATGTCTAAGTTATCGAGAGGCTCGGGCTCTTGATAAGACGTGGATCGAGTGCGCATACACCTGCAAAAGAACGAACAAAGAAAAACAAAGCAAAAATATTTTTGGTTTTTATGTTTTTTAATTTTTTTGTATTTTTGAAAATTTTATATTTTTTAGGATTTTTTGAAAATTTTTATGAAAAAGTAACGTTCACGGGGAACGGATCCCAAAATCCAAGTTCTCACAAAAAACTTTTGATCTTAACGAGAAGAGCCGGCAGCGGCGCCATTTGATACATGCTTTTTGCTTGGGTTCAATTTTACTCTCGATATCCTCTCGAATTAATATCGGCCTTAAGTGGAATGATTGTTCTTGGTTACTAAAAAAAGGGTTTAGTTATCTAGTCTACTAAAAAGTTTAAGTGTACTAAAATGAAAACTTATATAAAAGACAACTAATTTAATGACAATTAATAAAGACTTGATTTAAAATTAAAATTAAAATTGAAACTGAAATTAAAGTTAAAACGAAGAAACAGTAACACTTAAAGAAACAGAAACAATTAATGATGCTCAAAAGGAACTTGATTCGGAAGAATAACCTTGATTCGGAACTTTGTTCATCCGGAACTTTTCACTCGGAACCCCTTGATTCGGAACATTGTTCGGAAGTTTTCACCCGGAAGTTTTCATTCGGAACTTTTAGAAAACCTTCACTCGGAACTTTCTTCGGAAGTTTGGTTCGGAAGTTCACCCGGAACTTCGTTCAGAACTTGTTGATTCGGAAGTTCGTCCGGAACTTCTGGTCCGGAAGTTTATTCGGAACTTTTTAAGAAAGACTCATTCGGAACTTAAACAACAAACATTCATTCGGAACTTTTTACTCATCCCGAACTTCAGTTCATTCGGAAGATTAGGTTCATCCGGAACTTTCAGTTCGTTCGGAAGTTTTCAACTGATTCGGAACTTTAAAAGGAAAACTCAATCGGAACTTTTAAATAACATATTCATTCGGAACTTTGATGTTCATCCGGAAGTTTTGAGTTCATCCGGAACTTTTGAGTTCATCCGAAAGTCTTGAAACACGAATACAGTAGCAGAACCCCGAAGAACAAGGAAGACAAATTTGATCAAAAATCAAACTAAATACTCAAAAAGGTTTTACCAAATTAACCACAAATCATCTAATAACCATAAGTAACAAATCCCAACAGTAAAAACACAAATTCAACAACTTTTTAAAGATCAAATCAATCAAACAAGAATTTAAACTTTAACCCAAATAAATGAAGATGAACAAGATGAAATGGAAAGATTAAACAAGAACTTGTATTGATGATTAATGTTTTAACAAGATCAAACAAAGATTAAAATTACAAGATAGAAAAAACAAAGATCAAGATCACCAAACACCCTAGTGGTGTTGGTGATGCTACGAACAAGAAGGAGAGAAAAGTGGGGGAGAAGAAAACTAAAAACTAACTGGCTAAAATGTGTGAGGGTGGACTATTTATAGGCTTGTCTTTTGGTTGGTGAGTGGGCTTTCTCCCGTTCTTCTTGTCTTCTCGTCTTTTCAGAAAAGTTGACGTTTTCGATTCTGATTCGGGATTTGTCGTCGATTAATTTCAACTCGTCTTTTAATTTCTTCGTTTAATAGACTTGAGTTTCTTCGACTTATGTAAATCTTCCATCTTTGGTCCTTTTCTTCGATAAATCTTCGAATAGGCCCAGTGACTTCAAATCTTTTGCATCTCTTGGACAATAGACTTTATGTTGAGTCCTTTTCTTCAGTAAAACCCGTGCAATCCCATGTTTTCTTCAATATTCATCCGGTTGGCTCTGAAAACACAATAAACACAAAAACCACGCATAATTCCAAACAAATGATATTAAATACGTGTTTTGGTCTCGTTTTAGCCAGAATTAAGTGGTAAAAGGATGGGTGTTTACACACCTATCAAGTAGAATTATTCAATGACAACCAATCCATACCAATAATAATATCAAAACTACCTAATTCTATCAACACCAAATCAATCGGAAAGGAAGAGTTTAAGAGATTTAGAGAGCATCCTTCTAATAGCTTATTAGTTTTCACTAATTTACCATCAGCCAATTCTACCTCGTAACTGGTATTTATCTCAACAGGTTCAATGTCAATAAGGGCACTAAATTTAGTGGATACAAAGCTCCTATCAGCACCCGAATCAAATAAAGCAACAGCATAATGATTGTTGAGTAAAAACGTACCGGTAACGACATTCGGATCCTCTTTCTTCACCTCAATTGTTCCAAGTTGATAAACACCACCCTGGGGGTTTCTTCCAGGTACAATCGCTTTCAACTTGGGTCATTCCGATTTCCTATGACCTTCTTCATTACAGTTGAAGCAAATGGTTCCCTTCTTACACCTTTCAACCTTGTGTCCAAGCTTTCCGCAATTTCGGCACTTCCGACAGTCGCCAGCATGCCTCTTGTTGCCACACTTAGGACATCTATCATTGTTGCGTGGTGTGTTGTTGGTAAGAGCATTTGCATTCCCCTTTCTCTTGTTCTGACGGCGATTGAAATTCTTCCTATTATCACCTGTATCTACACGATCACCGTCTCCCTTTCTTTTCTCACCAATACGGGCTTCATCTTCCCTATCCTGAATTATCTGTCCAATGTGTTGGTAAGCCATTCGAACAGCATCATCAATGGTCAGTGGTTTAGATGATGTCACGTCCCCCCGGATATTCCTGGTCAACCCTTTAATATATTGTTCGATTCGAATCTCTTCGGGTTCCACCAATCGAGGACATAGCAAGGCCAACTCATGGAGTCGATTTGTGTAACTATCAATGTACACACCTTTCATTCTCAAATGAATCAACTCTTGTTCTAACCTAATAATCACACTACGAGGACAAAATTCCAAAGTCACCCACTTTTTAATTTCTACCCAAGGAGTAGCATTATCAGCATCAATACCCATGAAAGTAATTCTCCCGTTCCACCAAGTCAACGCACGACCTTTAAGAGTAGCCATAGCAAAAGTCACCTTATCTTCCTCCTTACATTTACTAATCCGAAACACCGACTCAATCTTCTCAATCCACTGGCTTAGTCCTACAGCACCTTCAGTTCCATTAAAAGGTAGAGATTCACACTTCATGAACGTCACATAAGTACAACTACCAACTTCAGGTGCATTAGTTCGAAGTCCTCCTACATTTCTTCCAGCATTAGCATTCACATTATTCACATTAGTACCGCCAATTCCACTACCGCCAGCTCCACTACCGCCAGCTTCATTTCTAGCATTTGCCATAAATTCAGTCATAGATGCGGTAACTTGCTCCGTAATAATCCTACGTACATCATCCTCAGTCACAACCTTCTTGGGCGGCATAGTTCTATAATTCCACAATTTCAAAGTATTAAGCATTCACCCAACAAAGGATTCATATAATATGGATTGAATTCATAATAAAGATACAAATAAGGCACAGTATGGAATTCAAGACAAGATACATATTTCATTCTATTTGAAACAAAAGCATTGTCTTAGTTACATCCCATATCAAAGTTCTAGCACTATATACTCAAAATTCGTGCCAAGTCTACTACTAACAAGTCGGTTCAGTCAAAGCCACAAAAGTACAGAAGATACAAAGGTCACTACTAAATACAGGCTGGTCTACTGAGAACCGCCAGATGGTCCATCATCCATCGTCTTCTGTATCTTTGTCGGACGATCGCTAGACACATCTTCAGCTGGGCGCTTACGGATCACTCCTCTTTCAACCATGTCAGCATAAAATCTACTATTCCATCCCACAGATATATTCAACTCCTTCTCAGCTTTCTCACGCATCGCACGAGCTACATTCAACTGAATCTCCATACAATTTACCTTTTTCTTCATAGCAGCAAACTCACCACTTTCTAACACCGATAACTTCCTAAAAGCCTCATTCAAACCACGCTCTACATCAGTCAAATCCAAACTAAGCAATTCCCGCTCTTTCTCACCAACCTTAGTCTTCGACTCCAAATAAGCAACTTGAGTCTGAACAACACCTAATCCAATCTCTATCATACTACTCTTAACACGGGAAGCATCTAGATCACGTCTCAAGGCCCATGGTGCAAGACCATCAATATGAGTAGCCTATCGAGTACTAGACGACTCTCATATGACACGTCTACGAGTAGCAATACCATCAGTACTGTCAGGTACATTATCATCCTCATCCTCCTCTGATTCAGAATCAGATTCAGACGATTCAGACATTTCATCCCTAGGTAGCTCAACCTCAGAATCAGACAAATAAACTGGTGGGGGTAAAGGCTCGCCCTCTGTAACATCATAAGGATAAATAAGCTCAGCTTCCTCATCGTCATCAACCTCATCGTCTATACCTACATCCTCCTCGACATCCTCGTCGTCCATCTCATCATCTAAATTATCTATCCCAATCTCCTCATCATTCTCAATAACAACATTATCAATATCATTTTCTACCATATCAACCTGAGGGGCAATCTGATCTCCTAGTCCTAACTCGGGCTCGGGATCCTCAAATGGTTCCTCCTCATCATCCATATCATAATCTACTAAGTCTATATAAGGATCATCATCTACATTAGGTTCGGGAATAGCATGGTTTTCTACAGGAATATTAGGGTCAGTCATGACAATCTGCATTTATATATATATCTCGTATTAGGATAACATACTATTTAAAAATTACATAATGAAACCACGATATATACATATATATAAATTAAATTATATATATCAAAATATATATCTTCTCAATAGGGCTTGTTGGTAACGTCGGAGATCTCTGGCACCGTTATAGTCAAAAGATTTTTCAAATATTTTCTCAAATGTTCATTGTCAAAAGATTTTGAGAAGTTTTGTTCAAAACCTTGGTTTTTAAAATCTTTTGTTCTCTATAACGAGAGCTCTGGCAGCAAACTGTAACACTCTCAATTTTCGTATCGGTACAGCGGAAGGGTCTTTCAGAGTGTTACGGGATAGCACAATAACTCCAATCATAGACAACACATAAAAATGGTTGTACAAGGTTTAACATACATTCATTCGATAAAAAGTTTTAAAGTGTACAACAGGTCCCAAATTATACAGGTCATTTAGTTTAGAAAACATAGATCGAATGAACATTTTTAATATTATGTGGGCCATCAGAGTCGATCTCAATCCGGATTACCTTCAAGCACCTGAGATAAAAACATGCAAAAATCATATCAGCGAATGCCGAGTGAATTCATAGAGTTTAATAAAAACCGTTATATAAAACAATCGTTAAAATCAGAACACAAGTATAATATTGGAAGTAAGTCCTCGTATTGCTAGTCAGGCAATATATAAATCAATCATATATCTTAAACCGTCCATGAGACCGTAGCCTCAATATTACCATTATAGGTAATATATTCATCGTTATTAGCATCGTTGTCGTTTTGTATATATGATACATTTTAGGATTATTATTAGCCGCATGACTTTGTTACCTTAATATGAAAACAACAGGCCGCGAACCCGACAAACAATTTGCCCATCTAAGTTAGCGTTTCGTCACAAAAATCACGCTATGTAATCTTCTCATACATAAACTCGCTTACCAATCAATGTGGCACGACGGGGATCAACCGTCAAGGCGCGAACTGGGGTGATCGTCCCCAAATAGTACTATCATATGCATAAGCGTCTACCAAATCCCGGTAGTTCACAATTCATGCTAATGGGACTTGAAGTGACATAACCTAACTACTAATAATCCTTTTTATCTCGTTAATAGGGTCATAGCATCATTCGGGTCCATATCATTAAGCATACCATCGGTACTACTTGTGTTCTATTTTTATCAAAATCTAGCATGTTATCTCCCTCGCGGGTTTACAAATCATTTTATAACACATTTAAAAGAGTGTGAGGCTATGAACTCACGTTGATAATGAAAGGCGGATTATCGGCTACGGGCGTGCTTCGGTCACGGAAACCTATACAAATAATAATCGGTCTTAGACTTTTGTCCAATGACTTTATAAAAATAATAATATACATATGATGATTTTTGTACATATGATGATGATCAAGTGGGTTTATATATCCTTGTTTACTCATTTTAGTGTTTACGTATTGACTTTTTACTAGTTTACTAGTTTTACCTATTTACATGTTTTAAGTCTAATAAGCTTATTATAAGTTCTTTAACTTGTTTTAATCCATTTTATACTTATATTATCAGTATTCACACTTTACATGTTGGGCCCAAATGGGTTAAGCCCAATAAGTTCTTTTTATAAGTGTTTAACTTATTTAGTCCAATTATTAGTCCAATATGCTTACTTAGCTCGTTAATGTCCGTATGTCCTATAGTTCGGGTTTTATCGGTTTTTACTTGTATTAGATACTTATATATAAGTATATGACATTTAAAAACTTTACATTAGACGGGTTTGATCGTCTAAGTTTTAATTGGCGAAAAACGTTACTTTTACGGTAATAGCCGAAAAAGTCGTAAAAATCAAGTTTATAGTTTTTATAACTTATAAATATTATTCAACTACCATTTTTATAAATTGTCCATTTATTTAACCTTATACATATTTATATAAATGAAATTCATAAGTTAGTGGGTTTTAATTTCACATTTTATACTATATAATTTGAGTGCTTATATAATAGTAATAAACATTAATTCTTCAAAATCTGATTTTTATTTTCATCTTCACCATTTTTATCATATCTAGAGTCTACAATGAATTAGAAGCTCATTTTTGGGTGGCATGAACTTCATATTATGTGCTACAATTAACTTAGTTATATCTACTTCTCATTTAAGTTTAACTATCCTTAACAGTCTCTACAAAACAGCTTATTCAGATTAGCACACTCATCTTGTTTTGATCATATCTCACTCATTTTAATGATTCCATTGCATGGAAAACTATCACATGTGTATAACATCTTGTACTTACTGTAAATGGATTCTACCATGCAAGTTTATCAGTTCAAATTTTGGTTACATACTGTTTTTATACAGCCAACAAATTAAGCATGATTTTAGCCTTGTTTCTTATGGTTATTAATCTTTTTAAGCATATTTATCAACACTTGATCCCCACACAACATTTTTATCATCATATATTCATCATATACATATACAAAAAGAAAGAAAATACATTTGATCTTTACAAAAATAACAAGAGAAAATGGAAAGGATGATCTTCTTTACCAACCAAGAGTATATCTTGTTTTTGGAAGATAAGAACTTGATGAACACCAAATGTAACCCCAAGATCATCAAACACCATGAAAGTAAGTTGAGAAGTCAGCCCTAGGACACAAGCAAATCACCTCCTTTGTTGTTAAAATGGCCACCAAGTGATCAAGGCTTCAAGGTAACTCCATGATATAGCTAGATAACAAGTATTTTGTGGCTAGAAAAGATCAAAAGGGGTGTCTGTTCTTGAATATGGGACGGCAAGGGTGACAATTTGAGAGAGAATTGAGATTGTTTTGCATGTGTGATATGGTGGTAATGAGTTAGCTAGTGGTTTTTGTGGTATGAGTGGAAGGAAGTAAGCTTAAGTGTTAAGCTAATGCTTACACTTGTTAGCTTAATGTTTACATGATGCCACATCTTTGATGTGGTGTCATGTTTGGCTGTCCCATGTGTGTAGTGGGGTGGGATGATTTATTTTGTCCCACCTCACTAATTTACGGGTATTCCTCGATTCTAGTTTCCTCGATTTGCGTGACCTCGGGTCGTTTCACGAAAAACGTTTTTATAAATTATGAATCAACGGCACAAAACGAATCCAATAAAAATTGTCTCATCAAAAACGGAGTTCAAAAACGTAAATACGTAATCCTAAGGTTTCTGGTTTAATCGTAAAGGACGCTAAATTATGCACGTAAGCCCAAATTTAAATCCGTAAATTGTGAGTTCATCAACCAACACAAAAATAAGTTTCAAAATATTATACGAGAAAATAATTCACTACCTGAAAATGTTAGATTGTCACACACAATGTCCACCGTATGTATGTAGATGGAGGATCATCAGCAGAAGTACTATATGAACACTGTTTCGTACAGTTACGACCAGAAATAAGAAGCCAATTAGTACCGGCCACGTCGCCGCTCATCGGCTTTAGTGGAGACACCATCTGGCCAATAGGACAGCTACGTCTGCTTGTAACCATTGGGAATGAAGAGCATTCCACCACGGCGTGGATGAACTTTATGGTGATACGTTCACACTCTCCATACAATGGGATCATAGGCAGACCAGGGATCCTGGCCATACGGGCAGTACCTTCCACAACTCACGGAATGATTAAATTCCATGTGGAAGGAGGAATTGTTACTATCTATAATGCAATCATACCACTATCCGAGTGTCATGCCGTGACAACGCCAGCTTCACCTGTTCCCCCCAAAGGATGGATCACCACCTCCCAATTGGAAGGTGGAAATCCATCCTGACTATCCGGAACAAGAGGTATCCATAGGGGGAACACTCTCGGATAGCGGCAAGAGGGCCATGTGCTCTCTCCTAAAATCAAACTTAGATGTATTCGCATGGGAGCCCAAGCACATGACGGGAGTTCCGCGGGCAATAGCAGAACATGAGCTCCAAATCCGCCAGGGATATCCTCCCGTTAAGCAAAAGAAGCGCGGCCAGGCACCAGAACGCAGCCAAGTAATATTGGATGAAGTACGGAAATTGGTGGATGCAGGTATCATGCGCGAGGTATACTACCACGAGTGGTTATCCAACCCGGTGATGGTCAAAAAACATGACGTGAGCTGGCGCATGTGCGTGGATTTCACAGACCTGAACAAAGCCTGCCCGCAAGACTGCTATCCATTACCGGAGATTGATTGGAAGGTGGAATCCCTATGTGGATATCCCTTTAAGTGCTTCTTAGATGCATATAAAGGATACCACCAGATCCAGATGGTGGAGGAGGACGCAGAGAAGACGGCGTTCCATACAAGTCAAGGCGTATACTGTTATACAAAAATGCCATTCGGACTAAAGAACGCCGGGGCAACATATCAGCGGCTTGTTGACAAAGCCTTTGACTCACAGATAGGCCGTAACCTTGAGGTCTACATTGACGACTTAGTCATCAAAATTCATACGGAGGATGCACTTCTTTGGGACGTCCAAGAGACGTTTGACACATTAAGAAGGATTAATATGAAGCTAAATCCAAAGAAATGCACGTTTGGGGCAACTGAAGGGATGTTCCTTGGATATATGATTGATCCAAATGGCATCAATCCTTGCCCAGAAAAGAGGGACGCAGTGATACAGTTACCATCTCCTCAGACGCGGAAGGAGGTGCAATCATTAAATGGGAAGTTGGTCGGGCTGAACAGGTTCTTGTCGAAGTCCGCGAAGAAAGCACTCCCCCTATTCAAAACACTCAAGAGGTGCATCAAGAAGGGATACTTCCGGTGGACGAAGGAAGCAGAGGAAGCCTTTGGTCAGCTCAAGCAACACCTCGCATCTCTCCCCATCCTAGTGGCCCCCCGACCCAAGGAGGAGCTCATAATGTATCTGTCAGCCACACATGGAGAAATAAGTGCGGTACTCATGACGGATAGGGACACAGTCCAAACTCCGGTCTACTTTATAAGTAGAACACTACAAGGGCCGGAGTTGAATTATTCTTCCATGGAGAAATTGGTTCTGGCATTAGTGTTTGCTACGAAACGGTTACGCCGGTACTTTCAGGCGCACCCAATTGTAGTTATTACTGATCAACCAATAAAACAAGTCATCTCCAGACCAGATGTGGCCGGTAAGCTAAAGAAGTGGAGAATTATGTTGGGAGAACATAACATATCTGATAGACCAAGGACAGCTATTAAAGGCCAAATCTTGGCGGATTTCTTGATAGAGAAGCTGGATGATGAGGGACCAATCGTACAACGAGTGGAAACTCCAGCAGAACCACGGGTATTATTTACGGACGGATCTTCGTGCACAGATGGATCAGGAGCTGCTCTCATCCTTACGAATCCGGAAGGAATGGAGTTTACATACGCCCTGTGCTTTGAGTTCACAACCACCAATAATGAGGCAGAATATGTGTGGATTTGCTTTTATCTAATCCGGTGGTCTAACATGGTGGTAGATGGTAGTGGAAGCCATTGTTAAGTTGAGAGAGAAAGTGGTTGTGTGTGTAATGAGAAAGAAAGGAAAATGTAATAAATATGAAAAAGAAACACAATCAACACCCCTCCTTGGAAGCCTAGGAGGGGTATATATAGCCACACACCATACACTTAACTATACATTGTACCTAGTCTAGTCTAAGCGTGTGTGACTATGATAACTAATGGGAATTCTTAAATGTCGTCACATAAAGTGAATTTCCAACAATCTTGCCCCATGGGACGACGTGTAGAATTCCTTACAATATTTTTCCTAACAAGTACATAATGATTAAGAACAAGAGCTTTCATGAAGCGTCCAATGCTGATGAAGTCTTCTGAGGCCTTCGTCTTCAAAACGACTCATCTTTAAAGTAACTTGTAGAAGAAATACTGTAACGGCACGAGCTAAGTAATCCATATACTTCTGGTTAAGGAGAAGCTTCTGAATTAACTTCCCCCTAATTCATGCCACATAAACTTGATGTAGAAGCTTTTAAATAGCTTCCCCCTAAACCGACAATCCTCGTAAGCAACTTCAAAGCTTTCAATAAAGCTTAGAATGATTAAGCGCACAACGGAATCTAACAAGCAAATCCCATCATACAACATGATAACGTTGCTAAGAGGGATTGAAAGCTTGGGGCACAACAAGTAGATAAACAACTTCTCTTCTCACGTTTGAATAATTCTTCTGAATTTTTCTTCCCCCTGAGAGTTCAAGTTATGCATACTAGAAAGAATCAAGACATTTTTCCCCCACATAGTTGAAGAAAATAAACCAATCCCAAGTATGAAGCTCAAATACTAAAGTAGACACTTTATCCCATTCATGAAGTTGACATCATAACACCAGAGTCAATTAAGTCCCGGAAATGCACATATCTTCTTCCGGAGATGCACCAGAGTCAATTAAGTCCCAGAAGTGCATATTTCTCCATATAGGATAATGATGATGAATAATTGCAACAACCAAACAATTAAACATCGAATCAGTAGTGTACCGTTTAGAGATTGATAACGCCACGAGTTCAAACACTGATTTTCTCTACGGCTATGACAAATGTCATCCCGGAATGTCTTCAAATCAAAAGAAGGTATGAAGTTCATCACGTGTACTCGTTGTGCGTTCAATGTGTCTTCTTCTTCCCCCTTGATGGTTTCGAAACTCGGAACCAGCAATAAATCGTACGCACATATACCTGAAATCTTGTGAGAATAATAAATAAGCAGAATTATATATTTTGTGAGAATCAGCTGATGATCGAAAATCTCTACTCCTAAACTCTCCATGGCCATCTTTACCAACCCACTTGAAAGCAATTTGAAGTGACCACTGATAGAATGAACCGGATACATCAAACGTGAAACTGAATAAGAATCCTTCGATCTTGTGACTTAAGCTTGCACAGTTGTTGAATGAGGAACGGTGGAGAAAACTCTAAGTACCCAATGCATCACTGAAGAAGTCTATAAGCACAACACCTCTTGAAATTATCCACGTCGACTAAGCGCGTGACACTGAGTACAACAATGTAACCCCTTTAAGTGATAGTTATCCGAGTCATCAACCATCCACCCCGAACCCGGAAACCAGATAAACTAGTCTTCATTCTAAGATTAAGCACGAGCAAGTTATCTTTGAAAGATAAAATAAATACACGCCTTCGAAAAATCCGTCTCCAACTTCACATAATTTATACCCGATCAAACGATTCCGTAGCCACTAAAACATCGCCAATTTTTCTTTCTTGGTCTCGTCAAATAATTTTGTCACTTTGTTTCGTCACGTTGAAACCCGACTTCAATAATTATATCAATAATTTAGCCAAATTAGACATGGACTAAACATTGTTATAAAGATTAGCCACAAATTTCGGATATCATTTCAAATGTGGGGTCAAAGTATCCCGATTCCACAACCACAACAATCCTCCAATACTCTAGTTGCACAATTCGAATAAACAATGTAAACCATGCTCACATGTCCACCGTTTATGGTCATAAACAATTTGGATGGAATTGTTGCAATGAAAATAAATGACCCAGCACTGAAAGGTATGGTCGCATTTCACAACAATAGATACTATTTACCAAAAAACATATAGTACTTGTTTGCCACGTGCCTAAAGAAACAATACGTGCCCAATGCCATAAAATGAAACCCGGTCCACTCACGGTTATATAAGTCAACCATAAAATTAGGTATCACTAACCCTAATCATACATTTAGTTTCTTCCGCCCCCATTAAACACGTTCCAGGCCTCTACGCAATATCTTAATGATCTTGCCAGAAAACTCAGAGTGACACTCTATAGTGTTCACAGTGATGAGTGGAAATCCTTCTAGTGTTAACCTCAAACAGCACTTGGTAGGTAACTTGCAAGATTCAATATGAATCAAGCTCGTGACAACTGGAAAGAAACGATGGTGTGATTCTTTAATGAATCAAACTTGTTCCAGGATTCAGAATTGACGGCTTCAATCATGCGGATAATTTTATCCAAATGATTCACTCTTTACGTTCGCAGTCAGCTTTGGACGGTCGAGTAAAGAGAACGGGATTACCCGCGAAATCTTGTCAAGGAGATTTTTAATTAAATCTACCTGCCACAAGTACGATATTTTATATCGTCCAACGGTCTTCACCGACCGGAGGTAAAATGCTACCGAATTAGAATGAAATGTTCAAAGCCATTTCGTTCGTGTCTACTTATGTTGCGGCATTTGAAGACGGTGGCGTTGCAGGATCCAAGAAGAAGTCGTCCCCGCATGCTTATACTTTATGCACTTAATACTTCATCTAATTCAAGAAAGCCTAAAAGTTAAGTCTTCCGCTGTATCGAACTCTGAAGCTTTCAAGAATTACAAAGGTATAAGTATGTGGGACATGGTGTCACGAAGAGGAGAAGATCACAAGTGATGGATGCACGAGATCAAGGCAAGAGATTAATGCTCAATATGATATCAAAGATCACATTAGCATGTTCACCAGAAAAGAAAAAGAAAAGAAAGACGAAGACTACGAGCTCAAGACAAGCATAGTATGCTAGGTTTATCTTATTATTGTAACTTGGGTAATGCCCTTGTGTGGAGTGACCTCCCTTAGGGGGAGATTGTTGGAAATACGTTTTACGTATTAAGAAGGATCGGTCACTCCAACGATAGTCCATGTAATAGCTCGTAGTTTAGTTACTTATCTTTATTAAACAAACAAACCAAAGCCTAGCCTACAACATGTGTAGGCCGGCCCAAATGTAAGCCCAAGCCCATGACAAGGGCCTGGGTATATAAAACCTCTCCTTTGATCGAGAGGGTGTGTGGTTATTCATTTTTTCACATAGTAAACATTTGTTTCTCTCTCTAGAATTGTGTGTAATCCACCATCTCTCTATCTCTTTCTCTCTCTAAAACATAAGCAAGATATACATATCCTACAATATGAAGCGTTGATTGCGGGTTTAAAAATCACCGCTAGAATGGGAGTCTGCAACCTTGAGGTCTACGTGGACTCACGGCTTGTCGCGAACCACATTCTGGGAGGATACGTAGCCAAGGAGGATAACATGGTTCGATACTTGGAAAAAGTCAAGTCACTCATCGCGGCTTTCAACAAGTTTTCTATCAAGCACGTACCAAGAGGTGAAAACAAGAAGGCGGACGCTCTTAGCAAGATCGCGTTTACAAGTTTCGCCCACTTATCGAAACAAGTCTTGGTGGAAATACTAAAGGAAAAGTCTATAACAGAAGGGGAAGTCGCACCTGTAGTTGAGGAAGATGGACCTACATGGATGACCCCTATCATCAACTATTTGACTAATGAAACCCTTCCAGACGAGGAAAAGGCGGCACGACGCATCAGAAGGAAGTCGCAGCACTTCGAGCTTCGAGAAGGTATTCCTTACAAGCGCTCTTTCTTATAGCCGTGGTTGCGGTGTGTTGGGCCACGCCAGGCTACTTATGTGATCAGTGAGATACATGAAGGGTTATGCGGCATGCACGCGGGTCCCCGATCCGTAGTAGCCCGAGCTCTACGCACAGGATATTATTGGCCTACTATGCATAGGGATGCACGCGACATGATTCGCAGGTGCAGTGATTGCCAAGTGCATAGACCAGTACCATGACATCCGCAACAGGAACTTACACCAATTACATCCCCATGGCCATTCTATAAGTGGGGGATCAATATTCCAAGACCTTTTCCCGTAGCTGTGGGGGGAGTTAAATTCTTGATTGTCGCAATGGACTACTTTACACGCTGGATAGAGGCCAAGGCAGTCAAATCCATCACAGGCAAACAAGTTAAAAAGTTTGTTTAGGAGAACATCGTGTGTCGTTTTGGCTTACCAGGAGAAATCATCTCGGACAACGGGAAGCAGTTCGCAGATAATCCATTCAAGTACTGGTGCGCAACATTGAATATCAAATGGTGCTTCGCATTTGTTAAACATCCGCAGACAAATGGTCTTGTGGAACGAGCAAATAGAAGCTTGGGTGAAGGCATCAAGGCACGCCTAGATGAACGAAGTGCCAAGTGGGTGGATGAACTGCCACATGTTCTATGGGCACATAGGACTATGATCAAAACAGCCAACGGGGACACTCCATTCGCATTGGCCTACGACACTAAAGTTGTCATACCAGCAGAGATAGGAATGCCTACCATCCGCACAACGGAGGTTAATGTCGTCACAAACGACGAGCAGCTCCGGATCAATATGTATTTGTTGGTGGAAAAAAGGGAGATATTGGCTATCAATGAGGCCAAGTCCAAGGAACGGATGAAGGCTTATTATGGTGCCAAGGTTAAAGGTGTTTCTTTTCGACCGGGAGATTATGTCTATCGTGCTAACGAGGCAAGTCGAGCTGAGAATACAGGAAAACTGGGCCCAAGTGGGAAGGACCGTATGAGGTCACGGAAGCCTTAGGACGGGGCGCGTACAAGTTACGTCACATGGATGGCTAATAACTCGATTTTACTCAGGTTAAAAATTAAAGTTCGTTGTGTGGTCTAATCAAATTGATCTAGGTTCTCTTTGTGACTCTATTGTTCTTTGGTGAAACAAATATTTTGGTTGGTTTTAAATTTAAATGTGCAAAGACTTAAAAGTAAATGTCGTTAAAGTAAAGTGGCGTGAAATTAAATCTAAGTCTAATTAAACGAAAGGTGCAATATTTAAAAACGTGACGGAAAGTAAATCAATAAAACGACTAAAAATTAAAGCGTGACGAGAATTAAAATTAAACAGGTATTAAAATGATAATGTAAAAATTAAACAAGACAAAGTATAAGAAAACAACTCCAATCGGAATATATTCCGATTAGACACAATCGGAATGTCAAACCTGACCAATCGGAATGTCAATCGGAACCCCAAGATCGGACTAGCTGTCACCTACCTGATCGGAATACCTTAAACACACTGATCGGAATGTTGGCCTCTGATCGGAATATGGATTGGACCTGGTCGGAATGTCGTTCGGAACCCGTGATCGGAACACTGTCACTAGTCCCAATCGGAATAACCCAAACAAACCACGATCGGAATATAAACTTACCTCTTGATCGGAATATGGAAAGACCTGGTCGGAATGTTGATCAGAACCAACTGATCGGAATACCACCAACACCTCGATCGGAATATGGCAAAGAGCACCAATCGGAATATCTGTCACTTACACACGATCGGAATACCCAAGACCCTTCTGATCGGAATACCAAAGTCTCCCAAATCGGAAAGTTAAAACCCTTTTCCGACCAAGCAATGTAGCTATGGTCGGAATGTAAAACCCCTTTCCGATCTACCCAATCGGAATACGACGAAAGAAACTAAAAATAAGCTAAACAAATAAGCTATGATTCTAATAAGCACAAGTCTAATTTTCTAAGGTAAACCGTATGAAAATAAGCTACTAGACTGAAATTTAACAACTTTTAAGACACGAAAAGGATAAGCTTTACGAAAAACAACTTTTATATAAAAATAACTTTTGTAAAAACTATATAAACTTGAAAATAAAACAAATAAGCTATGAAAATAAATGATTTAAAACAATCAAAAGCATAAAAATGTAATCTTCAAACAAGTAAACAAGATAAAAAGCATATAAATCAAAGATTAAAGAAAAGTAGAATGAGATCAACAAGATAAAGTAAAGGTGCGAGAATTAAAAGAAACACTTACTTGAAATTAAATGGTAAATAAGGTGCAAGACATGTAATTAAATGTGCAAGTAATTAAAGGTGCATAAAATAAAAGTGGAAGAGCTAATTTGTCAAGTTAGCCAACAAAACTAAATGAAATGAAAATGAGAAGTATTTATAGGTGATTAGGGGGATGGTTAGAGGAAGCTTCCTCCCCTCCTTCCTTTCTTCTTAATTGCGCCCTTAAGTCCTTCCTTCTTAATCTTTTTGTTAATCTTGGATTTTGATGACTTTTGGCTCGGGATTTCTTTGGACTCGTCTTTTAATTCTTCGATAAATAAGACTTGAGTTCCTCGGCTTTAAGTAAACTTCTGTCTTTTGACTTTTTCTTCGATAAATCTTCAGAATTGGTCTTGGACTTCCGTTCTTTTTGCACTCTTGACTTCTTGACTTCGTCTTTCATCTTTTTCTTCAATAAACGTCCGTAAATGCCCGTGAATTCCCGTGTTTTCTCCGCTTTTCACCTTTTCGTCCTAAATCACAACAAAAACACAAACCACGCATAATTTCGACATAAAAGACATAAAATACACGTTTTGGTCCGGTTATTATTGTAATTAAGTGGTAGAAAAGGTGTGTGTTTACACACAGATCAAATACCCTACACTTGACCATTGCAATGTCCTCATGCAATGCATTAGTTACAAAGCAAGATTACATTTTCATCATAAACAATCCATGTTGGCCTTTATTAAAGAGATAGAAAATTCAGAATAAAAATAAAGAAATCAAAAACATACCTTGGGTTTTGGAAATGTTGTGAATGATCATCATCCTCAAGTTTTCACTTTCTCCAAACCGAGCTTAAAAACGAGATCATTGTTATTATAAGTTAGTAAACTAACACGAACTCATGTGGGTCAATTACTCACTTAGACTCCCTTATTCCTAGGTGTATCTCTTATATTTTATTATTGTCTTGAATGATCACGAGGATGCATTGTTTGACTTATTTCGATAGTTATTTAGTCTGAAAATAAAGTGAACGATTTAATCAATAGTTAGCTAAAGGACAAAATCTTTTAAAACTGCTTCCCGGGACCTCATAAAGTTCATATCTTGGCATAACTCGCTTCATGATTTGAGACCTTTCTTGGACCGATATTTGGCAGCGACTTCATACTTCAAACCTCGAGAAACGTTCATGAAATTATGGTCTTCTCTTTATAATGGAATTTCTTCACTTGAAGTTTTGAGAGATTCATACTTGGACCACGACTTCTTCATTTTTCTCCAATCTTTATTTTGGACTTTGATATACAACGATCCGCCTCCTTTTATGACTTGGATCTATTTATCCTCATACCTTGTTAGGGTCTTTTCGGATGCACTTCTCCATGACTTTTGGGGAGTTTTTGCTTTTCGTCGTGTGTCTCGATCCTTCATATTGATTTTCGATAAATGATTCCTCACATCACTTTGGATCTTTAGCAACAAAATATAGCCCTCATGCCTTGTTAGGGCCTTTTCGGACTCGCCAATCTTCGCATCCCGTTTCAATAAGTTATGCCTTGGCTATGAACTCTAATCCATACCGAGCAACTTTTAAACGATCTTGGGCTAGAAGCTAAGTAACTTTTCAAATCGTACAACCTTATTTATTAACAGATAAATTATTTAGCAAGCGATGGGAGAATAGGCTCATAATTAAATGACATAAATTCACGAAAGAGTACCGGACTTATAATTGGCTCTATCATCTCTCGTTCTCCATAGTTTAAAATCTCAAAGAATGAGACTCGTGGATGCTTAGCCTATTGAATCAAAGTTTTGGGTTTTCGAGTCGCCTATAGGATCTTGCAAACTCTTAGACTTTTTCAAGTTTAGAAATCGCATTTTAAAGTTCCCTTGATAAACGACTCTCTAGGATCAATTATAGGAATTTGCGAAAAGTTCTTGTTCTTAACCCGTGAGAGTTAAGACTTTCGCGTTTTATAGCTCCCTATATAAAAGCCTAGCAAAACTTGACTCAAACACGTTAAGGATACTAGCTAGAGTAACTTAGACAAGTAAACTCGGGTTGAGTCAAAAGATTTACAACGTTTGAAAATTAAAACCACTTATTTAAACATTTATTCTAATAAGGAAAGAATATAACTATACAAAGGGAAAAACTAATAGGCCAAAATAGATCAAAAATTTTGAAAAATGTCGAAAAATTGATTTTCCGGTTAAAATGAGGACAAATACAAGGAAAAGACCACTTAACTTCGATAGAAGTCCCCCCTACACTTAACATAAACATTGTCCTCAATGTTTAAGCATGTGGGAGTAAACTCCCCTACACTTAGGACATTGTGCACTTTGTTTAAATCTCGCTAAGGAAAAGACAACTAAAGAGATTCCTATTTTAATATTGAGAAAATATAAAATAGTGAATCGAAAAGAGTTTAGGATAGAACCGGGAAGAAGTAGAACACGGAAGCACGGGTTGTCAAGAATCATCAAGAGTGGATCATTGAAGCTCAAATCCCTGAGTAGTAGAAGAGAGGAGAGAGCAAACACCAACGGGTCTCCCCTACACTTATGATAAAGAAGGCGAAAAGATAGATGCATGTGTTGCCTCCCAAGAAGCGCTTGATTTTTGTTAACCGGGTCATTAGCCTGACTCGACCTTGATCATCAACGGAAGAAGCATGAAACATATCCACCAGGATCAAAGACATAGTTTTCGTCCACTAAATAGCACGAGCTTAAGGCGAACAAGGCAAGCCAAAGAAGAGTAGGCAAGGTTCCCTTAAGCAGCGATAGAGCACGGTGGAAGCAATGTTGAAGTGGTGCAAGCAGATTTCCATAAGTTCCAAAGATTTTTCCTTTTATTTCATCAGGTGG
Organism: Glebionis coronaria; assembly: GCA_025667525.1. Lineage (NCBI taxonomy): Eukaryota > Viridiplantae > Streptophyta > Magnoliopsida > Asterales > Asteraceae > Glebionis > Glebionis coronaria. The sequence goes on from CM046874.1 coordinate 385,329,809, forward strand.
ATACTGAGATGGCTTAAAGATTGCGATACCGGGGTCGAACACCTTTTCCTTTAAGGGAAAATAGCACTCAGGCTCAGCAGAGTGTGAAGAAGATCCGCGAAGAAGCACAACCTCGTCCTCAGAAGGGGGACAAAGAGGTGTTAACTCATACGTGCTGCGGATATTGGTGTCGACCGGTTTCTTCTCCTTAGAAAGAATGTTCTTCAAATCCAAAGTAGGATCAAGACGATAATCTTCAAAGTCCAAAGGAGGAGCATCACTCTCATAAGGGAAGTAAGTGTTGAGAAACGCAGAGAAGTCTTCCTCAAATGAGTAATCGTCCAAAGTAGGATCGAGTGATGGCGGAGGGTCTTCATCATGTGAAGAATCGCTCGAAAGAGTATCAGCCTCATCAAAATCATCATATGTGGGCAGCTCGGGATACTCAGAAGTAAGGTCATCATAATCATCCGAGTCTGAGCTAGAATCATCATCATAAGCATCAAAGACCGGTGGAGAATCATAAATGGGAGAAGCGTCCAAAGTAGGGAGAGAATCATCCACATCATCTTGAAAGAGTGGATTATCGATGCAAGAGTCGAATAGAGGATTGTCATAGACAACGAAGTCATCGAGCAAATTAATCATATTCACTGATTCGCGGCCTCCAAAGGTTGTACTTGTAAGCTTCCCCATTTTAAAAACTTGTGCATCATCCCCGACTCTTAAGATTAACTCACCTTCGGCCACATCCACAAAAGCTCGTCCGGTTCTTAAGAATGGCCGACCAAGTATTAAAGGAATACGAGGGTCCATTTCATAATCAACAACGACAAAGTCGACCGAGAAAGTAAATGTGCCAACTTTAATGAACACGTCTTCGGCTATACCAACGGGGTAAGCGAGAGTGCGATTTGCAAGTTCAAGAGTCATCTTTGTTGGAGTAAGGTCGGGCAATGATAGTGTTTTCCAAACACTCAAGGGCATCAAATTAATACTGGCCCCGAGATCAGCAAGGGCAGTAAATTCTTCGGTTTTGTTGAACATGCAAGGCAACACAAAACGATCGGGATCTCCAAGCTTTTCCGGAAGTTCTTTGAGAATAACTGCAGAGCAGTTTTCATATAATCGTGTGTTGGCGAGTTCAATCAGCTTCTCCTTCTTGTTAAGCAATTCCTTAAATGCTTTAACAAATTTGGGCATGTGGACAAGTGCCTCAAGAAAGCTAATGTTGAAGTTCATTTGAGAAATCATCTTCACATAGCGTGACACTTCAGAGTCCTCCTTGGTTAGCATTTTGGTCTTGCCTATACGAGAGGGATATGGGATATTGGGTTTGGGTGGTGAAGGTACAGGTGTAGGTGGTAAAGGTTGAGATGTTGAAGGGTCATTCGTGGGAACTTCATCACGTCGAGGCGGAGACGGTAATGGTGCACTAATACTAGGTGTAGGAGGAGTAGGGATAAATGGTGGTGGAGGAGGTGTAGATGATGGGGGTGGGATTGGTGGTCCTACGATGGTGACTCCACTACGGGTAGTAATAGCACTCACATTGGCTCGCGGATTAGTGACGGTGTTTGAAGGTAGAGAACTCGAAGAAGAAGGTTGAGCGGCGGGCAAGAAACTAGCAAGCATATTCTTCAAATCATTGGTTTGATTGCTGAAGGAGGATTGAATGTTATCTCGAAGCTCGGATCTTATCTCATTTCCTTGCTTTATGATATCTCCTTTGAGATTGATAATTTGGCTCTGCAGGTTCTTGATTTGCTCACCTTGGGTTCTCATGATGGCCTCCACATCCGGATTAATGGGTGGGGTTTGTTGGGCGGGTGGGTGATAAGGATTAGAAGCTCTTGGTGGGATTTGGTTGCTTCTATTATAGTTGTTGGCGGGGTTTTGGTTTTGAGGAGAAAAACCGGGTGAAAGGTAATTGTTTGATCGGTAACTCAGCAAATTTCTATCCCCTTGTCGAGCTTGGTAATTTTCCGGTGAATAATTACCATAAGCTGCATACACATTTTCCGGATTTCCTTGAGTTGAAGGACAATCGGTGTATGGGTGTGGACCGCCGCATGTTTCACAAGGAGTAGCAACAGCTTTAACTTGTTGTTGTTGGTTTGAAGCCAAGAGTTGCATACTTCTTCTCATTTCAGTCAGCACACGGGTGAGTTCGGTTATATCAGGGTTTGCTGAAGTGGAGGAAACATTGACTCTCGGGTTATTCCTTGAAGAAGCAGAGGAATCCCAGTTTTTGTGGTGAGTAGTCATGTTCTCAATTAGTTCTCTACACTCCTTGGGTCTCCTTTTCATGAATGTGCCACCGGCGGCTGCATTAATCGTATCACGATCACGAAAAGTCTATCCGTTGTAGAAAGTATCAATCAAGGTCACAGGTAGCATGTTGTGGTTTGGACATCTATCGATCAAGACATTATATCTCTCCCAGGCATCAAAAAGAGATTCATCGGGATCTTGCATGAAACCGCTGATTTGATTGCGAAAGCTCGTAACCATGGATGGTGGAAAGTAGCGCGACAAAAAGCGTTGAGTCATGTCATCCCAAGTAAGAATAGAATTCTTCGGGAGACGATCAAACCATTTCTCGGCATGATGTAATAAAGTATTTGGAAAGAGTTGTAGGCGAAGTTCATCCATTGTGGCACCAGCCAACTTCATGCTTTGGGTGATTGTAATGAACTTGTCGAGGTGTTTGTTGGCATCATCATCAGGCAATCCACGGAATGGGTTAGTTTGTACTTGCTGAATCATGTGGTGCTTCAACGAAAACTTAGGAGCGTTGATTTGCATCGGCACAATCGGTCCTCCTCGTCCAACCATGGTTGGTTGACAAAGCTCCTCCATGGTCCGAAGATCGGGCTGTGGAAGAACATTGTTGTTATTATTAGGGTGCGGTGGATTATTGTTGTTTACACCTGACATAGCTAAATCTTCTTGAGTCTCGGGCTCTTGATAATTAGAAGTTCTAGTACGCATAAACCTGAAAATGCAAAAGAAAACAAAACCAAACGCAAAGACAATATATATACACAATAAAAATAAAATCTTTTTGGATTTTTGAAATTTTTAATTTTTATGGATTTTTATCAATTTTTAATTTTTATGGTTTTTTGAATTTTTTATGCAAGAAAAATAACGCTCACAAGTGAACGGATCCCAAAAAGCAACGCGTCTCTCACAGAAAACCGTTAATCTTTACGAAAAGAGCCGGCAGCGGCGCCATTTAATAACTCGATTTTACTCAGGTTAAAAATTAAAGTTCGTTGTGTGGTCTAATCGAATTGATCTAGGTTCTCTATGTGACTCTATTGTTCTTTTGTGAAACAAATATTTTGGTTGGTTTTAAATTTAAATGTGTAAAGACTTAAAAGTAAATGTCGTTAAAGTAAAGTGGCGTGAAATTAAATCTAAGTCAAGTTAAACGAAAGGTGCAATATTTAAAAACGTGACGGAAAGTAAATTAATAAAACGACTAAAAATTAAAGCGTGACGAGAATTAAAATTAGACAGGTATTAAAATGATAATGTAAAAATTAAACAAGACAAAGTATAAGAAAACAACTCCAATCGGAATATATTCCGATTAGACACAATCGGAATGTCAAACCTGACCAATCAGAATGTCAATCGGAACCCCAAGATCGGAATAGCTGTCACCTACCTGATCGGAATACCTTAAACACACTGATCGGAATGTTGGCCTCTGATCGGAATATGGATTGGACCTGGTCGGAATGTCGTTTGGAACCCGTGATCGGAACACTGTCACTAGTCCCAATCGGAATAACCCAAACAAACCATGATCGGAATATAAACTTACCTCTTGATCGGAATATGGAAAGACCTGGTCGGAATGTTGATCGGAACCAACTGATCGGAATACCACCAACACCTCGATCGGAATATGGCAAAGAGCACCAATCAGAATATCTGTCACTTACACACGATCGGAATACCCAAGACCCTTCTGATCGGAATACCAAAGTCTCCCAAATCGGAAAGTTAAAACCCTTTTCCGACCAAGCAATGTAGCTATGGTCAGAATGTAAAACCCCTTTCCGATCTACCCAATCGGAATACGACGAAAGAAACTAAAAATAAGCTAAACAAATAAGCTATGATTCTAATAAGCACAAGTCTAATTTTCTAAGGTAAACCATATGAAAATAAGCTACTAGACTGAAATTTAACAACTTTTAAGACACGAAAAGGATAAGCTTTACGAAAAACAACTTTATATAAAAATAACTTTTGTAAAAACTATATAAACTTGAAAATAAACCAAATAAGCTATGAAAATAAATGATTTAAAACAATCAAAAGCATAAAAATGTAATCTTCAAACAAGTAAACAAGATAAAAAGCATATAAATCAAAGATTAAAGAAAAGTAGAATGAGATCAACAAGATAAAGTAAAGGTGCGAGAATTAAAAGAAACACTTACTTGAAATTAAATGGTAAATAAGGTGCAAGACATGTAATTAAATGTGCAAGTAATTAAAGGTGCATAAAATAAAAGTGGAAGAGCTAATTTGTCAAGTTAGCCAACAAAACTAAATGAAATGAAAATGAGAAGTATTTATAGGTGATTAGGGGGATGGTTAGAGGAAGCTTCCTCCCCTCCTTCCTTTCTTCTTAATTGCGCCCTTATGTCCTTCCTTCTTAATCTTTTTGTTAATCTTGGATTTTGATGACTTTTGGCTCGGGATTTCTTTGGACTCGTCTTTTAATTCTTCGATAAATAAGACTTGAGTTCCTCGGCTTTACGTAAACTTCCGTCTTTTGACTTTTTCTTCGATAAATCTTCAGAATTGGTCTTGGAATTCCGTTCTTTTTACACTCTTGACTTCTTGACTTCGTCTTTCATCTTTTTCTTCAATAAACGTCCGTAAATGCCCGTGAATTCCCGTGTTTTCTCCAGTTTTCACCTTTTCGTCCTAAATCACAACAAAAACACAAACCACGCATAATTCCGACATAAAAGACATAAAATACACGTTTTGGTCCGGTTATTATTGTAATTAAGTGGTAGAAAAGATGTGTGTTTACACACATATCAATGGCCGCGACCTGGAACGCACATGGAATATCTGCAATCTTAAAAGGTGCTATCTTTGAAAGCTACGGCTTCCGCATGGACACTTCGCTATATCTAGCTTCAATGAAGATCCATGTGTTCTCTTTGTTTTGTTTTTATGCTTTCTAGGTTCCTTTTGTTTTTAGGATTTCCCATTCTTGTTAAAACAAAAAACGTAAACGTTCTAATAAAATGCCATGGTGCCTAGCTAGCTCCACGACTCGTTCTTGTGTAAATTGTTTTATTCTTTAGATTCTATTATTGTCGTATAGATTTAGTTGTTATTACTATAATGTGCCATCTCTTATACATATGCATTCATTCAATAACCGTACATGTATTATACGCCTCCAGGCGGGGTAAGAGGATTAAGTGAACCTAATAATTCAACTTGTCACATAAGAGGGATGCAACCCCAGTGACGCGGATCATGTATCCTTACTAGACACCGTACTCACAAGACATTGTGTTAAGTTTCCATATGTCGCGCTCACGTAGTGCTTTGCATGGTAAAGACGCACGCCGCAAGTCTAGTAAAATATAGACATGGTTTTATTCTAGGTAAGACGTGACACGTCATGTGACACATATACATTATATCTAAAAAGAATATAAGCAAGTTTCCAATTATCAAAATTTTCGTGACCACCACGGACTTATAAATATTATGCCAAATGTTTACAATCATGTTACGAAAAGGATAAAGTGTCGTGGACATCCACGGACGAATATCTAGGTTACAAACCAAATTATCCAAGAGTTATAACAAATTAAGGAGCACCCTACATGGGGGGGGGGGAGAAACCTATCTATCTCCCATTGCTCCTCAGCCAGACGGGGCAATATCTCACCACGTTCCTTCCGCTTCAGAGCCTGAGCTGCATTCATCTCCAGCACCTCGCTTAATGGCTGTTCACCAACTACGATTCTGGTAACATCTTCATAAATAGGAAGAGTGAGGTGGCTGGGTGAGGGAGTAAAGGGAGTCCGGGAATGTCCCTCGTCTTGAGAAAATGCACCAAGACTTAGTTTCTACATAATCTCCTTGTTAGATGCATCTTTTGTGGCTTCCAGCTTGGCCAAGAAGGGGTAGTGGAGATCTCGCATTGCGGCCATAGAAGAAGTCATCTTCTCAGCAGCTCCGGTGTTGAAGAAGGCATGCTTTGTGAAGTTTTGTTTCTTCCTTATTAGCTCTGCGGCCATGACCATTCCTTCATGACGACCGTGGTCGAGGCCATCTGACACGAGGTCCGCAAACTGTTGAACAAATTGTGGGGCCTCCAACACCTTTGTGACGGCCAAACGGGTCCCATGACCCACCATCCACCTGCGGCCGGCAATGGCTGCTAGTAGTTGGGGGTATAACACATCATCACGCTCGGAGATAAGGGCATTCACCAGTACATCTTTTTGAGTGGACGCCTCCTTTAATTGTTCGGTCACGACCCTCTCATGAGCAAGCTCCTCTTTCAGTTTCTCCTCACCCCGGATCAACGCATGGACATCCTCAAGCTTCTTTGTAAGAATGGATACTTGGTCGGAGGAGGACTTAGCTGAAGCTTCTGCCGCGGTCACCTATATGTGATAAATCAAGTATTAAAATGAAGGATATTGCGACGTAGGCTTGATGCGGTGCAGATACATACCGTGGCTATTGCAGCCTCAAGTTTAGCCTCGAGCTCGGCTACATGTTGGTCATGAGCATTGGCATGTGCTGACTTTTCTTTAACAGTAGCCTCGGCAGTAGCAAGCTGGGACTGGAAGGCGGCAATCTGGGACTCATTTTCTTCAATTATCTTCTCTCTTCGACCAACCTTCCTCTTCAAGGAATCAACATGCTCTAAGGAAGCCTCAAATCTTACCCGCATGGAGGTACACATGGCCATCTGATGAACCAAGGCACCATTGTACTCATCTACTAGGTCCACATGGCTCAGTGCATTCATATCCCTGACCAGACCAGGAGGGATGCAGTTATTCAGATATTCACGACATTCGTCGGCCTGTCTCATCCGTGAAGCGGTGGTGATCCCCCAGTCAGGGTTGAACTGTGTAGGAGGGCCAGACGCCGGTACCTCTTGAGAAGCTGTTGGGATACCTTCCTCAAAGGCGGGGCCAGATCTGGTTGCGGCGGTATGCTGGGCAGGTTCCTTCTCCATCTCCTTCTCTTTCTCCTTCTCCTTTCGTGCCTCTTGGGGAGGTGCAGCACCAGCTTGTTCATCCCTCCAAACAACAATTGGAATAAGTATTAAAATATGGTTTATAGAAGTCTGTACCTCTTACTTGGATAATGGATATTTTGAAAAAAACAAAGGCGGTATACTTACATATTGGTTCTTTCTAGTTCTGATGTAGTGGGGGGAACCTGAGTGACTGGCTCGGCATTTGTTAACGGCATGTCCGGATCCACGTGTGCAGTCCGCTCCGTCTCGGAGGCTTGGGTGGTACTCTCAAAAAATTGATAGCGGGGGTGGTCCTCGCGCATTTTTTTCTGAGGGGCATTGTGTTCCCCGACCTCAGCCGAAACAACTCTTCTTACCCGCTTGTTCTTCCTACGGGTATGCTTGGGGGCGGGCTGGGCTTTCCCTTCTTCTTCCTCTTCCTCTACTTGTTGCACTTCCTCCTCGTCATCGCCGAACATTTGGGGAAGTCTGGAGGTGGTCCTCTCAATGTTGTCACCTTGCTCTTCCCCGTGTATGGGGGTAACAGTCTTAGGCGGAGAGGAAGGCCCGGCTTCATCTTCCAGCATCATGTTGTCATCGTCTTCGTTGTCGAAATCCACGGGGGTTCTCAAGAGTGTTGGTTCTTCTTCATCAGAATGGGGGTCTGGTACGGCTGCTAGGGCAACTGTCACGTTCCGGGTATGCTCGAGGAGGGGTAGCTCATTCTCACTTATAGGACGGGCTCCCTATGGTATAAGTTTTGGACCACCTTGACGAAGGATTCCAAAGACGTTCATTTCTGCCAAAAAAAACAAAGTATGTTAGTTATAGCCAATAGGTGTATGTGCGTCTTTGATGTGCGGATGCTATACCTACCTTCACCACGCCTCCTCCAAAACACAGGATATCTGTTAGATAAGCCGAAGTAATTGCGGCTAATCCCTAGCAAACAAAGGAATGATTCGGGTAGATTCCTATGGAACCCTGTCCTATTCCTATCTATTTCTTGGGAATGTTGGGGATTATATGTACCAGCGCGTGGAGGAGGGTCAGGAGATAATCTATGTTTAAAAACAAAATCAGCCGGCCACACTATTGATTCGATGAAAAAGTAATGGTCGTACCAATTTTTTAGCGAATCGATGGCCTTATTATGGGTTGTGGGCCTGCTGGGGGATCGTTTCTTAAAGGAGAGCCAACCATTAACTAAACTAGGGGTATAAAATAGCCGGAATAACTCTACGGTAGGGGGGATTCTTCTTGCGCGACAAAGGATTTCAAACTGACTAATCTTACATGCGCCTATACAGTGTAGTTGGGTGATATGTACGTCATAATATCCTAGGAGATCTACAAGGAAACGAGTGAAAGGAATGCGATAGTTGGCCGCATTGAACAGACGAGTGTATAGGCTAATTTTTCCCTAGGGCGCCTCAGTTATGAGGTCCCCTGCACCAGGGAGAGAAGGATTTAGGTTGCTAGAAATGAAGAAATCAGTGCAAAAGTGCTCCAATTTCTCCTGGGTCATTACGTTGAGCACGGATCCAATATAGGGGTTGTTTCTTTGAGCCATTACTAAATAAATAAGTTAAAGGCGTGGTATTCTAACCTACGTGGGAAGGGATCCGTGCATGAGAAGGTGGTGCTAATAAGGAAAGCTTTAATGGAAGAAATGAAGGAAAAGACTGTGTGTTACACACAGCCGTAGGGGCGACTTATTTATAGGGTTGCCTTGAGAGTCATGGTCTGTTGGATGCATGACACGTGTTTGCCACTATCCTAAATCGTGTGGTTGGGGTGTAAGTGGAAAGTGAAAGTTTAGGTGGGACCCACGGGTCACTTCTGACTCAGAGGTTTACGCCGCTCGAGGTTCTGACTGTTTGCACTTTGTCTGTCAAGTGGCAGGTGAACACTCATTTATGTCGGAATATGCGGTCTTACGTAAGACCATGTTCATTGCTACATTTAATTTGTCTCGGTCGTCACGTGCGGCTGAGGTATCATTGGAATAAATTCTAAAATCAGGTTGCCGCGTGCGGCAAAAACAAATTTTAGAAATATTTATCATTACCTAAGGATCTTTCTTGTTACATTCGAGGAGCATCTTGATAGTCTAGAGGTTACGCCTACGGCTGTAAAACTAGACTGGGGGATATGATGACGTATAGTCCCCAGCCGGGTCATGAACCCGGCCCACGGGTACTACCCGTATCCGGCCCATCACGAATGGGTGGGAATAATGTCATTTGAGATTATGGGCTTAGATGAACAGTAACCGCACACACGTGTGCAGCCTACGGCCTGGCATGGCTGGTACAGGGTTAGACAGAATCATATTCCTACTATGAGTAGGATTTATCCCAAAGGAGAGGATATTCACTCACTATAATTAGAAGATAACAATCAATCTAATTTGGTATTTATCCTTTCCTTGGGGCCGAAGCATCAGTGACAGCCCATTAGGGTTTCACTGCCTATATAAGGAACCCCCAAGGGTTCCACAAAGGTATTACATTCTATACACTCACATCTCATCCGATTCTCATAACCCTAATCGATTACTTACTCTCACGCCGGAGTCTAATCGTAGGAAACATTCCCACGGTAAGCCTAACGCGTGTTGTTTTAGTGTGCAGGATCCCAACCAGATAATTCACTTGGTGCAGGAGCCGGAGTCCAGCCAACCCGAATTTAGCCTAATTCGGGTCTAGCAAGGATCACCCAACTTTTGTATCAATAGCACTATGCCTCTTTGAATAGATTATCACGAGCTCAACAATATTACCATCAGGAATAGGTATCTACTGCCACGTATAGATGATCTGTTTGACCAACTCCAAGGGGCCAAACACTTCTCCAAGATTGATCTCGGGTCAGGCTATCATCAGCTACGGGTTAAGGAGCAGGACGTCGCCATGACTGCTTTTCGTACCCGCTATGGCTACTACGAATTTGTAGTCATGCCATTTGGCCTTACAAATGCTCCAGCACTGTTCATAGATCTGATGAACAAAATCTTCCATGAATTTCTGGATAAGTTCGTCATTGTGTTCATCGATGACATTCTGATTTTCTCGAAGTCCAAGGAGGAACACGAAGACCATCTTCGTACAGTACTACAGATTCTTCGCCAGAAGGAGCTGTATGCTAAATTCGCCAAGTGTGAGTTCTGGTTAGACAAGGTGGCATTCTTAGGCCACATTGTATCAGCAGAAGGAATCACTATGGATCCTGCGAAGGTTGAGGCTATTACTAAGTGGCCGAGGCCGACATCAGCGACTGAAGTACGCAATTTCCTAGGCTTAGCTGGCTATTACCGTAGGTTCGTGGAGAACTTTTCCCGCCTAACACTACCATTGACCAAAATGATGCGAAAAAGGGAGAAATTCGTCTGGACTGAAGAACGAGAGAAGAGCTTTGAAGACCTGAAGCAAAAGTTAGTATCTGCACCTATTCTTACTCTCCCATCTGGTATGGGTGGATTTCAAATCTACAGTTATGCATCGGGGAAGGGACTTGGATGTGTTCTCATGCAACATGGGAAAGTGATCGCGTACGCTTCACGGCAGCTTAAGCCTTATGAGGAAAATTACCCTACGCATGACTTGGAACTTGCTGCAGTCGTGTTTGCATTGAAGATATGGACGCACTACTTATATAGAGAATCATGTGATATTTTCACGGATCACAAGAGCTTGAAGTATATCTTCACTCAGCGTGAATTGAACATGAGACAAAGGAGATGGTTAGAGCTGTTGAAGGATTATGACATTAATCTGCAGTATCATCCCGGCAAGGCGAATGTAGTAGCAGATGCACTTAGTAGAAAGTCCGAAATGATCAACGGCATTGTGATTGAGGAGGAAATCATAAGAGACTTGGAGCGACTGGACATAGAGATCATGGTACGTGGACATCACAGTTACTGGGCTAATCTTAGAGTAGAACCCGAGTTACTCTCTAAGATTAAGGAAGCTCAGAAGGATGATGGAGAAATCTGGGCGATAATTCAGAATTTGGAGAAGCAGACAGAGTTCAGAGTTGATGCAGATGATATCTTATGGCAGGGCATGAGACTTTGTGTTCCTGATGATCAAGAACTCCGGGAAGCATTGTTAGCTGAGGCTCATAGCTCCCCATTCTCTATACATCCTAGTTCGACCAAGATTTACCATGACATCAAGAAGTACTTTTGGTGGAGTGGTATGAAACAGGATGTTGCCACTTACGTCTCTAAATGTCTTACCTGCCAGCAGGTCAAGATCGAGCATCAGCGATCTGGCGGTCTTCTTCAACCGTTAGATATTCCAGAGTGGAAGTGGGACAAAATCACCATGGATTTTGTTACTGGTCTTCCGCCAACCAAGAGAAAGCACGATGCAATTTGGGTTATCGTAGATCGACTTACCAAATCAGCTCATTTCTTACCGATCCGCAAGGAGATTCGGTCAGTAAACTCACCGATACTTATAGAAGGGAGATCATGAGACTTCACGGTGCTCCATCCAGCATCGCCTTAGACAGAGATCCTCGATTCACTTCGCGATTCTAGAGAAGTTTATAGAAAGCTCGGGGTACACAACTTAAGCTTAACACGACTTTTCATCCTCAAACAGACGAGCAGTCAAAGCGAACGACTCAGACATTGGAAGACATGTTGAGGTCATGTGCGTTGGAATGGACGGGTGATTGGGATGATTATATATGTTTGGTGGAGTTTGCATACAACAACAGTTGGCACACAAGTATCAAGTGTGCTCCTTTCGAGATGTTGTATGGTAGAAAGTGTCGCGCCCCAATCTGCTGGGATCAGGTTGGTGAGCGAACACTTGAAGGACCAGAGATCATAGAGTTGACTAATGAGTGGGTCACAGTAGCTAAGTAGAAACTTCAAGAAGCACAGTCACGTCAGAAGAGCTACGCAGACAAGTATCGTAGGGACATACATTTTAACGTAGGAGATCACGTTTTCCTTAAGGTTTCGCCGGCACGTAGTGTTAGACGTTTTGGATTTAAAGGGAAGCTCAGTCCTCGTTTCATCGGACCATTTGATATCATTGAACGAGTCGGTGAAGTATCTTACCATTTAGCGTTACCTCCGCAGCTGTCGCATGTACACAATGTGTTTCATGTGTCCTTACTCAGAGGGTACCAGTATCATCCCTTCACATGGTTCAGTATCCACTGGAACAGATTCGTGAAGATCTCACTTTCATAGAATAACCCAAACGAGTTCTTGAAAGTCAAGAACGAGTCAGGAGAAGGAAGACGATTCCATTCGTCAAAATCCTTTGGAGGGATCATACCGAGCGGGAAGCCACTTGGGAAACAAAGGAGTCTATCCGGGCTACTTACCCTCATTTCATATTTTGAATTCGGGTATGTTCTTCTTTTCCAGTTTACTTTATCTATAATTCGGGGACGAATTATTCTTTTTAGGGGGGAAGATTTGTAAAACCCGCATGATTTTACCATGAATAGTACCCTTACGATAGTACGTACATGATTTGGACTTTCCTTTTATAGCATGTTTACGTTTCACGAACAAGAATTCCAAGTATTACGTGCGTGTTATAACATGATAAGTACTTATTACGTATGAACACACGATAATTATTCCAATAATAATTATAATCACGAACATGCGAACATGAAATCATGAACGTAAATTAATCACGAGCTAATATTACGTATGTATATATATTTATTACAAACACGAATAAATATATTAAGTCACGATCGATAACTAATTAAAACACGTATAACATGAACACGAGAACACACTATTATTTTAGACACGAGAAAGGTTCGGGTTACCCTTATGTGGGCCCCATGCTTCGGATACAACAAGGAAAAGGGCCTAGCCGATTAAAAATTTACTAACCAAAGGGAATTTAGGAAAACATGTTTCGTTTATCACAAAATTAGAAAATAAGAAAAACCCTCGGTTTTTCTTTTCCTTGTTCCTTTTGGCGCCAGGTTTACATCACCAAAAGGGTGATTCGGGTTGATTTTGATCTTTGATTTCTTGCAAGGATCGTTAGTGTGTTCATCATCTTGATTCCATGTAATCGGTATAACCTTTAACCTTTTTCTTTTTATGTTTTGATTTATTTAATCACATAAAAATCATGATGTTTTTAATAAACTAATTAAAAAAAAGTAACATAAACATGTTCTAATCATGGGGTTTAAATCAAATCATGGGTTTAGGGGTGTTGTTGTTTGGCCGACGCCTAACCGAGCCCCAAGAGGGGTCTCTGCTTGGCTTATATTCACACCACCGAGACCTTAAGGTCTCGGTTTGGTGGTGGTTGTGTCACGACAGCAGCAAGGCAAGGGGAAACCCCGACCTAGTCGGGGTATGGTGATTTTACGGGTTCGGTTCATGGGTTTTAAACATGGGTCCGGTTCAAATGTTAGATTTAGAACGCGGTCCGGTTCATGAGTTCTTTTTCAAGTTATATTATTTTTTTACAAGACATAAAAATTAAATTAATTAAAGCATGAACATGATTAATTTAATTTACACGACTTAGGTTATTAATTTAATTATTAATTCATGAATTCTAACCTAAGTATTTATCTTTTAATTAGACTATATAATTAAGTAATTATTAAAACCATGACTTATAATTAACTAATTTACATGACTTAGGTTATATTATTAATAGATAATAATACATGTTTTAACCTAAGTATTTTACCTTTATTTAATTAAAATCATGTTATATTTAATTAAATACTTTAACCAATAGTTTATTTAATTTACATGAAATAATTAATAAACTATACTATATAATCACATGACTTAGAATATTAATCAGTAAAACACTTAAGCTTATATAGTTAGCTTAATTATCCAGCTTCTTTCTATTTATGGAAACTTTCTATTTTTAGAAACTTATTTAATTAAGGCAGCTAATCTATTTATGGAAACTTTCTATTTTTAGAAACTTATATATTTTAAGCAGTAATTCTATTTTTGGAAACTTTCTATTTTTGGAAACTTTCTATTTTTGGAAACTTTCTATTTTTGGTAACTTTCTATTTTTGGAAACTATCTTTTTTAGGAAACCTGCTATTTTTAGAAAGTTACTTATTATTACACAACAAGTATAATAATACATGAAATACAAGTAATATTTAATCAGAATAGACAGAATATATGATAAACACGGTATAAAGCTTAAATCAGTAAAACATGACATGAACATATAAAACAAGCTAAGACATGATATAAAAACAGTTACGTACTCAGTAATCAGATACTTATACACGTATGTATTTATGTAGCATTAGTGATACCGAAGTAGGACTCTCTTTCGTTCGTCTTCTTCGTTCACTGGACATAAGGTACGGATTCTCCGTCCTTTCAGTATGGACATTCTTTCCTTATTAGGATTTCCCTGTATGCAGCCAACTGTTTTCCCCAGTATATGTTTTATATGTTTTGATTGCTTATGTTTAATTAGAATACCTAAATCCATATACATGCATGACCAGTTTCACCTAGTTATGGAGGTACCATAACCATAACATTAGAGGCACTGGTGTTATGACTTCACCACGGCGGAGTGATAGCTCGTGGCGTCCCTTTCAGCTTTTGGCCATTTATTATATTATCAGGTGGGACGTATGGGTGCATCCTAGTTTACATGTTTCAACAGATTACTCAGTGTGAATGTGGTGTGTGCCTTGTATCCTTCACAAGGAGCTGATACCTCCTACCCAAAACTAGTATATTAAATTAGAGGAAACCCCTCTAATTTGCATGACGAGGTCACCCCTCCAAGTATTCATGCACATTGATATTTCATGACCCATATTGGCTAATGGTAAAATATGTTAAACAATTTTTACAAGATAAACATAAGGCTTTTCAAACTATAAAACTAGTTTTACTAAGATATAACCGGGTTATTCAGGACTTAGTTTCTTCCATTGTTTCATGCTTATATGCCTATATTATTCATGCTCTATTTGTATATCCGTGCACTAAGTGTATTGCTCAGCCGTTTTGCTTTTTATGTTCCCAAAACGGCAGGTACTCAGGGACGCTCGTAGACTTTAAGTGTACGTGCATATGGACTTGAAGCTTTCTAGCCTTCTTTACTTTATGCATTTATCTATACTTTGATACTCATTTCCATAGACATTGTTTAGTCCTTTCATTTATAGTACTTATGTTTGTGTGTGATGAGTTCTACTTCTGGTCTATTGATGTTTGATTCCGGTATTTCCTTTATGGTCATGTAATGTTTAGACATTTATCCTTGTATGCTTTGATGACACGCCATAATCACGCGTGACATTCCATTTATCAAAATGGGGTGTTACATTATTATAGTTAGGTTATGTCACTAAAAGTCCCATTAGCATGAATTGTGAACTACCGGGATTTGGTAGACGCTTATGCATATAATAGTACTATCGGGAAGATCACCCTAGTTCGCGCCTTGACGGTTGATCCCCGTCGTGCCACATTGATTGGTAAGCGAATTTATGTATGAGATGATTTATATAAGCGTGATTATTGTGACGACACGCTGTTTTAGATGGGCAAATAAGTTTCGGGTTAGCTACCCGTTGTTTGGTATAGTAAGGTAGCAATGTCATGCGGCTTATAATAATCCAATACGGGGTCTTATTATTGATATTATGTTCGTGTTTTCGTTTTACATAACCATTTTCTTATAACGGTTTTTATTAAACTCTATACAACGTTATAAAACGTATTGTATGATGTTTTTACGACAATGGTTCGTATAATGGTTTTGAAGGCTGAAGCCTATATTATGATTTACGACTAAGACTGGTATAAAATGTCTTTGGCCTATTTTATGGCTTACTACAAAGATTTGTACAAAATGATTTTCGGTAATAAATATCTACCGATGACATATTAATGGTTTTTATTAAACTCTATGAATTCACTCGGCGTTTCGCTGACTTTTCTTTTAACCTTCTTTATCTTAGGTACTTGAAGGTAATTATGGGGAAGACGACAAGAATTTATGGCCCGCACTTAAGTAGCAATTTCCATTCAAATGATTTGTAAAGTTTTATGAAATAAGAGGACTTGGGACCTATGTAATTTGATATATATGAATGGAAAATGCTTTATTATTAAACGACGCAATTTTCAAGCGTTGTCTATGATTTGCGTAATGTGCTATCCCGTAACACCAACGAATCTTCCGCTGAACTAAAGTATGAATTTTTGGGGGTGTTACAGTTTGGTACCAGAGCTCTCGTTATAGAGAACGAAAGATTTTTAAAACCAAGGTTTTGAATAAAATATTTCAAAATCTTTTAAATATAAACATTTTTCTCAAAATGTCTAAATTTTTTTGACTATAACCGTGCCGAAGAATTCCCGAGTTACCGACAAGGACAGACTGAGAAGTGTTATTTTAATATATATATATATATATATATATATATATATATATATATATATATATATATATATATATATATATATATATATATATATATATATATATATATATATATATATATATATATATATATATATATATATATATATATATATATATATATATATATATATATATATATATATATATATATATATATGTATATATATATATATATATGTATATATATATATATATATATAAAACTTGAATTATATATATATATATTGTAATTTGATTACATGATTGTTTGATGATTATTTTAATACTTGTACGAGGTATTTATACAACGTAGATTGTCACAAGAGACCCTAACTCCCCTAGCAAGTTAATCGAAGTTATTTCTGTAGGAATTCTAGCTATTCTAGATCTAAACCAAGTTGTGGATATTTATGATCCCAACAAAATGGTTGATATTCGTAGAAATATTGGTATTAATTGATTATGATATTAAAGAAGAATTGGCGAGATTAAATCTGATATCGATGTCATGACGATCTTTCCTTATAGAGTGGGGTTTGACAAAACCTTACCACCTAGAAAGGTGTCATCTGATTTGGTGTCACCCAATTCGTCATTGGAGCCTTTACCCAAAAGCCTCATGCCACTAGTACCTTTCCAAGAAGTCTTATTGAATGTGTGAGTCATTTCATACTAGTGACTCATTTAATAACTATTGTTGTAAGAGCTATAGGATTGGAAATTAAGTGTTGTTCATATCGAGATTTTATTGCCCTATTAAGGTCTAAAAATAAGGTTGAAAGTATTGGAGAATGAGGTAGGATGTAGCATTAAGTATAAGTTGATTGAAACTTGAATAAAGTAAAATTTAACTCGTATGGAATATGAGATTGTTAAGAGGAAGTCGTTAAGTCCTGTGATTGAACTATAAGGTTTTAAATGATTGTTGCTTTGTGTTAAGGGTTGTTCCTAGACCATTGTCCAATGACGAGGATGCCTAGTGACCAAGAAATAAATCGAAGAGATCTTCTTCTGAATTGGGACCGATGGATCTTCCGGGACAGGTGGAACACCTAATGACTCATGTAGATTAGTATTCATTGTAGTATCTTTTAAAAATCCCTAACTTATCTAAGACATCAGCTGGTAG
Organism: Glebionis coronaria; assembly: GCA_025667525.1. Lineage (NCBI taxonomy): Eukaryota > Viridiplantae > Streptophyta > Magnoliopsida > Asterales > Asteraceae > Glebionis > Glebionis coronaria. Next base: position 385,347,600 of record CM046874.1, read on the forward strand.
GATGAGTTCTTGGAATTGTATGACATAGTGACACGTAATGAGTTACGGTACAATTTTGACTTGTTTGTGATTAAAGAATAGACTACCTTTGATTGCTAAATTTTACATGTGTCGATGTTATCTATCTTTTCTTGCTTGTTCCTAATGTTCGCATTAGTGATGCAACCATTGAACAAGTACTCATCTCGATTTGAGTTACGTTGTGGATTATTCTTTTTGAGTGCCATCGAAGTCGTGAACCTCATGATTATTTGGCTAAGCTCATCTCCTATCATATTGTAGTTAGTTCTTGGTGAAAAACTTTTCATCACTCTTTTGTAGACCACTCATTGTTTTTATAAATTAAAACAGTGTCACTTGAGAAAAATTGAATTTTCATCACCATATGGGTTATTTAAAGTGATACTTATAAGTAAGCGTTATCGAAATAAAGTTGTTTGTGAGACACTTTGGAAAAATTTAATTGCTTCCATAACGCATATCTCTGTAGATTCATTTGATTTTTATTTCATGATTCGGCATGCATATATATAATTTAAACATGATGATAATGTTTTGACGAACTAAGTATTGCATCGTTAATCCTAAAATTGTATATAGTTGTGCGCCTACATACAATTTGGAAGGGACCATGCAAGGCTGATTAGTAGTCACCATGAAAGTGTTAATAAACATTACATTTTCTTTGAAGTTGTGAAAAAATAAACTTTATGAGAACTGCAAGAAGTGCAAAAGGGGGACATATTGTTAGACATACCTACATATGTGCCCGAACAATTTATTTTTCTGAATCGAATTTACTCATCTGTGGATATTGTCCTAATTGACAATTAATATTCCCTTTTTGTCCAATTCTATCGTAGTGAGTGTAGAAACTAGAAGGGGGGGTTGAATAGTTTCTTATATTTACTTGTTAAAATATGGTTTCAAAAAAATCCTTTTTCAAAAACTTAGGCTTAAAGAAATATGTGAAATCTTCGTATGCACAATATGAACAATGATAGTGTAGCTAAACTAATACTAGCATAAATATATCCACAAAGAATAAAGAATGATAGTGTAGCTAATCTAATACTAACACATGTATATGCAAAAAGAATAAAGAATGTAAAGAGTTAAGGGTAAAGAAAGATCAAACCGAACACCAAGGATTTATAGTGGTTCGGCAACGAAGCTCACTCCTCGTTCCTACTCCACTCCTCGAGTACTCCTTACTCGAGAGTTCACTACACAACAAGCTCCTTATGGTGGAGAAAACCGTACACGTCGCTTAACCAATTTCCGACTCTAGGGTAAAAGTCGAGCCCTAATTGTAGCTAGGACCAATCTACACAACTATACTTAGTACATACACAACTTCCAAATAGACACAACTACTTGGATCTTCACAACTATGACACAACTACAAGTATATAAAAATTGATCTTCAATGGATCTTTGGTGGTGGACTCAACACTTCACTAGGATAGTGTTCTTTTCTTTGCACTTGGAGAGGAAGGGATGGAAGAACAAGATTCACTTCTTAAACAAGTAATAATCAAACAAATGATCAAAGATTTGAGTGATTAAAGAAGGGGTTTGAATCTGGAAATGAATGTGCAAAAGAGGTGAGGTGAAAAGCTGAGAATGGTCCACTATATAAAGGATAAAGGAGCCAACGGCTATATCTGCCCGCGGTACCTTATCACAGCCCGCGGTACCTTATCGATAAGGTACCGCCTAGGCGCTAAGGTACCGCCGGACTAGACTCCGCTCCTTTTTGTCCTTTAGTGGTGGAGGTCTTATCTGGGTATAAAAAATATCCTGAAAGGATATTCTGAACAGAATAAGAATATGCCATTTTCAATTTTCAAATAATTAATTTAATAAAACATTTTCTTAAAAATAAAGTTTAATAAAAACTTGTCACATTTAATAAAAAGTGAGTTTTAAGAAAAGATTAAATCACTTGATCACTTGATTAAGGTTAGTACTTGTTTATCCATACCTTAAGTGAAAATGGGTAAAATGAAAAATACTTGAACTCAAGAATTCGTATTTCGTTGTTTTCGTAAATGCTTGTTTTTACATATTGTCGTAATCAAAACTAAGCGAGACCGAAAAAAGCAAGTAACGTTTTTAGTCATTATTGCATTAACAATCTCCCCCTTTTTGATTCCGACAATACATAAACTCAATCACACAAAAACAAGATTTTCGAAGACGAGTTTATTTATTTCTCCCCCTTTGTCGAAGCAAAAAGGTTGCGTAAGCCGGTGTTGAAGAAACGGACTTTGCAAAGACTCGCCCTTGGTGCTTACTCCCCCTAGCTTGGGGCACCGAGGAATAGAGATATGGTGACTAGCTACATAGAAGGGTTAGTTGAACAAAAGAAACAACCAACAATATATAGCAATAGGTCACAAAAAGAAAATTAAAAGAGAAGAAAACACAAAGACAAAGATCCAAGATAGGTTACTAAAGAAAGATCATACAAAGAAGTATGGAAAAAGAAACAAGCCAAAAGCATAAATCTAATCCTAGTTATTCTAGAATTCTAAGATTTGCTTGAATTTGGTGTCTTGAGGATAAGCAATCAATGCTTATATGAAAGACAAGGTAATAGCAGAGGGTGGTGGTGGTGGCTTGTTGGAGATCTCATAATCAAAGTGAAGAGGAGGCTTGACTAAGAGACTCTTGATGTAGCTCAACTCGTCATAGATGTGTGCCATAGCAAGATGTTGATATTGACAACAATGACAATATGTTCCATGGTGCATGACATTATCATGAGAAGGAGGAAGAACACTAAAGGGTGGTGGTGGAAGAAAGGAAGTTCCACAATCAACATTCTTGGTAGGAGAAATGTGATTAAGAGTGTTCTTGGGTGGGTTTGGATTGAAAGCAATTGGAGAAAATGGAGGAGATTCAATGCTTTCATTGGGAGAATAAGACATTTTCGATGTGAAGTAATGCAAAATGCTTATGGTTTAAATAGGGAAGGCTTAGGGTATTTTTGGGGTCGTCAAAGGGTTTGAAACAAAGATTCTCAAAAAGGTTGGAGCAAATCTGGAGTTTCAGACAAAAACCCGAAAAGTAAGGCCACTGTAGGCGGTTACTTATCTATGGTGGCGGTACCTTATCAATAAGGTACCGCGGCTCACTTATGGAACCTCCTGCAGAAGCAGGGTTTGGTGTTTGGAGAAAGATTTTTCAGCAAATCTTATTTTTCTAGTCTAACTTATCATAGGGATGTGCTTAAAAGCAAAGATAGACAAAGAAAATATATGCAAACTTACCAAATAGAGATTTGCCCAAAATACATGGATTAAAAAATCAATGTAGGAGGTGTGTAAGACAAGACCTTAAGTCATGACACAATGATCCTCCATGATTCAATCTTGTTCTTGCTATGTTTGAGAGAATCATACATATGAATTATGTAAGCTCTATATTAATAGCGAGAATCTATGAAAAATCGTTTTTAGATTGAATTAAAAATGTCAAACGAATTTCTCAACCATTTTCGAAAGAGACTTTGAGTGTTTTGAAAAGGAGATGAGAAGATTTTTCAAAAGAATTTTAGAAGACTCAAGAACTCAAAGTGGTAATAGAAAACACACAATAAGAAAAGAATTTAAGGAAGAAGTTCCATTAATCCTAGACCTAGACGCGAGTAATTAAAAGGTTCCCTCTTAAGTGGCTTAGTGAAGATATCGGCTAAGTTGTCCTCGGAGGGCACCTTTTCAATAGTAATGTTCCCCTTTTGAACATTATCCCTAAGGAAATGGTGTCTAATTTCTATGTGTTTGGTTCGCGAATGTTGCTCGGGATTCTTGCTTAGGTCTATAGCGCCTTTATTATCGCACATGATGGGAACATCATCAAGAGAAATCCCGTAATCAACAAGCGCTTGCTTCATCCATAGAGCTTGTTGGCATGCTTTACCGGCACTCACATACTCGGCTTCCGTGGTGGATATCGCAAGAGCGGTTTGTTTCTTGGAGAACCAAGAAGTTAAACAACAACCCATGAAGGTACAAACTCCACTAGTGCTTTTCCGTTCCACATAGTCTCCCGCATGATCCGAGTCCGCGTAGACAATGGTTTCTACGCCGGTCCCTTTAGGATACCATAATCCTAAATGTATAGTGCCTTTAATGTATCGGAAGATACGCTTAACCGCTTCAAGGTGAGAGGTTTTGGGAGCCTCTTGGAAGCGAGCACAAAGGCAAACACTAAACATGATATCCGGTCGACTTACAGTTAGGTACAACAAACTACCAATCATACCTCTATATTTTGTGTTGTCTACCGACTCACAATCATCATCTACGGTGAGTTTAGTATCCGAGGCCATAGGGGTCTTGATTGGTCTAGATTCTTCTAATCCAAATTTCTTTAGCATTTCTTTAGCGTACTTAGATTGACTAAAGAAAATACCATCGTCCATTTGTTTAATTTGGAGTCCTAAAAAGAAGTTATGTTCTCCCATCATACTCATTTCAAACTCATCATGCATGATTTTGGCAAAGTCATCACACAATTCTTGACAAGTTGAGCCAAATATAATGTCATCAACATATATTTGTACGATTATGAGGTGAGGACCTTTCTTCTTTGTAAAGAGTGTATTGTCTACCATACCCATGGCATACTCATGTTTAACAAGAAATGCTTTAAGTCTATCATACCAAGCTTTGGGTGCTTGTTTGAGTCCATAAAGTGCTTTCTTAAGCTTGTAAACATGGTCCGGTTTCTCAAAATCAATGAAGCCGGGAGGTTGAGCCACATATACCTCCTCATTGATCAAACCGTTAAGAAATGCACTCTTTACATCCATTTGTTGAAGCTTAATATCTAAGGCACACGCGTAGGCTAAAAGGATTCTAATTGATTCTAATCTAGCTACCGGTGCATATGTCTCGTCATAATCAATCCCTTCTTGTTGATTATAGCCCTGAGCTACAAGTCTAGCCTTGTTACGAGACACAAAACCATTCTCATCTAGCTTATTCCTAAATACCCATTTGGTTCCTATAATGGTAGAACTTCTAGGTGGAGGAACAAGTTCCCAAACATCATTGGCAACGAATTGATTCAATTCTTCTTGCATTGCAATGACCCAACTCTCATCCGTCAAAGCTTCTTTAACATTCTTTGGTTCAATCAAGGAGACAAAACAAAAGAAGTTGCTTTGGTTTTGGACTTGAGATCTTAGGGTCCTTTGATTTAAGTCACCAATGACATTGTTGAGAGTATGATCCCTAGACTCCTTAATGTTTACTTCCTTTTCAACACTAAGGTCTTCAACTCCTATTTTTCTAACCTCTTTGGATTTAACTACTTCTAATTTATCCAAGTCATCATCAACCAATGGTGGTGTCTTGGGTGAAGGAGGGGTTTCATCAAAGGTTACGTTGAGTGATTCTTCAATAACCCTGAGGTTCTATTTAGGACTATGTAGGCTTTACTAGTTTAGGAATAACCTCAAAGGATACCTTCGTAAGACTGTGGGTCAAACTTGGTAAGGTAGTCTTTGGTGTTGAGGATAAAGCACTTGCTTCCAAACACCCTAAAGTATTCTAATGAGGGTTTCTTACCTTTAAGAATCTCATAGGGGGTCTTTCCTAGGAAAGGTCGAATAAGAATTCGGTTGAGAATATAAGTCGATGTATCCACGGCATTGCACTAAAACTTTTGAGGAAAAGATTGCTCGTTTAACATCGTCCTACTCATCTCTTGGAGAGTCCTATTCTTCCTTTCAACTACCCCATTTGATTGTGGAGTGCGAGGAGCCGAGAAGTTATGGGTAATACCATGAGCTTCACAAAAGGCACCAAATTGCACTTCATTATCAAATTCCCTACCATGATTCGTCCTAATAGAAACGATTGAATATCCTAGTTGATTTTGAATTCTTCGACTAAAGATTTCGAAGTGATCGAAAGCTTCATTCTTAGATGCCAAAAATCTAGTCCAAGTGAATCTAGAATAGTCATCAACTATAACTAGGGTATAAAGGTTACCTCCATAACTCCGTATGGCGTAAGGTCCAAAGAGATCCATATGTAGGAGCTCTAAGCACCGAGAGGTCGAAACCAAATTCTTGGCTTTGTGACTTGAGTGAACTTGCTTTCCAACTTTGCAAGCATCACAAAAGTGACTATCAAACTTAATCTTGGGGAGGTGTCTTACCAACTCCTTAGAGACTAAATATTGAATTAAACGCATATTAGCGTGACCTAATCTCCTATGCCAAAGAGTAGAACTATCATCTATAGTCGCAAGACATATGTTGTCTTTTGACTTCTTATTAACCTTCATGACATAAAGCCCATGCTTTCTAACACCTTTTCCAATGACTTTTCCATCTTTTACGATTTCACTGTCATGTTCCGAAAAGATGACCTTACACTTATTATCACAAATTTGACCTATACTTAAAAGGTTAAAACCTAAGTTATCTACGTGCTCAACATTTTCAATGGTCATGGAGTCAAGAGAAACCGTACCTTTGCCAATGATATTACCACGTAGACTACTAGCGAATGTGATGTTACCTCCATCATATGCTTTGTAATGCGAGAACAAACTTCGATTACCCGTCATGTGTTTAGAACATCCACTATCCTTAATCCACTCATCGGGCTCCAAATCAATTCCCAAGCATATCTAGGTAACAACACACAAGATCAAACATTTGGTCCCCAATATCTCATGGGTCCAAAATTGTTAGTTCCAAACATCCCTTGCATTTGGTTAGGATGCATGAATGAGGTGGGGATTCCCCATGGAGAACAAAATGGAGGAGGGTAGTAATTCATGTAACCATTTTGTTGTTCATTACTTCTCCTAGGTGTGTTTGATCTAGGTTTAGAGTTATTATTATTCCTTCTAGGTGATGGAGTTTTACTTCTAGGTCGTGAGTTGTTTTGATTATCTCTTGTAGGCGTTGTCGTTCTACTTCTAGGCTTAGACTCATTCCGTACTCTAGGTGGAGTAGAAGATAGTCTAGATAAACTTCTATTCCCATGAGAGGTTTACTTAACGGCTTATAGAACTTACCAATAGCATTGTCGTCAAGTATGGGTAATTGAACCTTATTAACAGTAAGATGCTTTGGTTTTTCATTTAACTTAGATTTTTTAGAAAGTTCAGAATTTTCACAAAATTCAACTTCTGGCCGCGGTACCTTATCTATGGCCGCGGTTCCATAGTGATAAGGAACCGCACCATACGATGTGGAACCGCGTCCAGAAGGTGTTTTCTGTGAAAACCTGACTTGTTTTGGTTCACTAGTTGAGGCTTCATTTGAGTTAAAACCAAGACCAAGTTTTTCCTTAGAATGAACTTGTTTGTTTAACATATCATCAAGAGCACTAGTAACTTTCATGAACTTTTCCAATTTAATGGAGGTGCTCTTGAGATCATCATTCTCTAATCTAAGTTTCTCACAACTTAAGCAACCTAAATCAACCTCTTTGTTTTTCTCAAGTTTAGCCAATTTCTCCCTAAGTTCATTGATCTCATTTTCAAGCTTAGTTTTGGTTGATTTTAAGGTTTTATTCTTTTCTATGAATTTAAGACTAAGTTTGTGTAAGCTATCATATTTGCCTTCAAATTCAATATCATCTAAAGTGGAACTATCATTGCTATAATATTCGGTTTCGGAATGTACCTCTTTAGAAGTGTGAGCCATAAGACATTTCTCCTCTTTGGGGTTGTCATCATCATCTTCACCGCTATCGCTCCAAGCGCCACTAACGAATGTCGTGTGGTTCTTATCACGAGCGGGCTTTGGACAATCACCAATGAAGTGATTTGGATCACCACATCTAAAGCAACTCCTATCACCTTTTTCGTTCTTGACAAACCGATTCTTTGACAATGGTTTCTTGTCATAGTTTGGTTGCCTAACGTGTTGACCTCGTCTCTTGAAGAACTTCTTGAAATCTCTCACCGCCAATGCATACTCCTCGTCATCACTTTCCGAGGAACTATCATGGCCACTTTGTGCCTTCTTGGCTTTAAGTGCAAGAGATTTCCTTTCACTCTTGGTTTTTACTAATTCCGAGTCCTTCAAAATTATCATCTAATGAACCTTCAAGTTTCCTATGAGTTCATCGAGTGATAAAGTTGAGAGATCTTTCGACTCTTCAATAGCCGTGACTTTTGCTCTCCACTTTGGATGTAAGGCCCTTAGAAACTTCCTAACATTGTTCTTGCTAGAAAAACCTTCATCAAGTGCTTTTAGACTAGTAATAATGGTGTTAAACCTAGCAAATGCACTATCAATGGTTTCATCTTCTAAGATGACAAATTGTTCATATTGTTGGACAAGAAGATCGATTTTACTTTCTTTGACTTGGCTATTACCTTGGTGGGTTACTAAAAGAGTGTTCCAAATATCTTTAGCGGTTTCACACATAAAAATTCTTTTATACTCTTTCTTAGGCACAGCATTATAAATCACCATTTTAGCCTCATTATTTTTTGAAAGTTTCTTTTTAGTATCATCATTAGCTTTGTCAAAAGTGACTAATTCTTTTGTTTTAGAAACTTCATTAAATTGAAAGGGTAAAAAATCACCATTGGTAATAACATGCCAAAGATCTAAATCTTTTGATTTCACATAAGTTTCAAATCTATTTTTCCAATAAATAAAACTATCGGTTTCAAAAAGTGGTGGTCTTTGCATAGATTGCCCTTCTAGGTACTTGTTGGAATCCATAGATCGATTCAAGTTTTAAAATAAAATATACTTTAAAAATTCTTGAGCAACCCGCTCTGATACCAATTGTAGAAACTAGAAGGGGGGTTGAATAGTTTCTTATATTTACTTGTTAAAATATGGTTTCCAAAAAATCCTTTTTCAAAAACTTTGGCTTGAGGAAATATGTGAAATCTTCTTATGCACAATATGAACAATGATAGTGTAGCTAAACTAATACTAGCAAAAATATATCCACAAAGAATAAAGAATGATAGTGTAGCTAATCTAATACAAACACATGTATATGCAAAAAGAATAAAGAATGTAAAGAGTTAAGGGTAAAGAAAGATCAAACCGAACACCAAGGATTTATAGTGGTTCGGCAACGAAGCTCACTCCTCGTTCCTACTCCACTCCTCGAGTACTCCTTACTCGAGAGTTCACTACACAACAAGCTCCTTATGGTGGAGAAAACCGTACACGTCGCTTAACCAATTTCCGACTCTAAGCTAAAAGTCGAGCCCTAATTGTAGCTAGGATCAATCTACACAACTATACTTAGTACATACACAACTTCCAAATAGACACAACTACTTGGATCTTCACAACTATGACACAACTACAAGTATATAAAAATTGATCTTCAATGGATCTTTGGTGGTGGACTCAACACTTCACTAGGATAGTGTTCTTCTCTTTGCACTTGGAGAGGAATGGATGGAAGAACAAGATTCACTTCTTAAACAAGTAATAATCAAGCAAATGATCAAAGATTTGAGTGATTAAAGAAGGGGTTTGAATCTGGAAATGAATGTGCAAAAGAGGTGAGGTTAAAAGCTGAGAATGGTCCAATATATAAAGGATAAAGGAGCCAACGGCTATATCTGCCCGCGGTACCTTATCACAGCCCGCGGTACCTTATCGATAAGGTACCGCCTAGGCGGTAAGGTACCGCCGGACTAGACTCCGCTCCCTTTTGTCCTTTAGTGGTGGAGGTCTTATCTGGGTATTAAAAATATCCTGAAAAGATATTCTTAATAGAATAAGAATATGCCATTTTCAAATTTCAAATAAATAATTTAATAAAACATTTTCTTAAAAATAAAGTTTAATAAAAACTTGTCACATTTAATAAAAAGTGAGTTTTAAGAAAAGATTAAATCACTTGATCACTTGATTAAGGTTAGTACTTGTTTATCCATACCTTAAGTGAAAATGGGTAAAATGAAAAATACTTGAACTCAAGAATTCGTTTTTCGTTGTTTTCATAAATGCTTGTTTTTACATATTGTCGTAATCAAAACTAAGCGAGACTGAAAAATGCAAGTAACGTTTTTAGTCATTATTGCATTAACAGTGAGATTCTTTGGAAAAGTATCTAATTATCGAGTATTAATACCCGACTGGGTGTATCGACGTTCCTATCATTTCTTTTGATTAGATTTCATTTGAATGAACTGGGTAACGATCCGAGGAGCTTTCGAATGCGTACTCGAATCATGAAAACATATTCGTTAATGTCTTCGTCTTTATCTGATTTGAAATTCTCTCGCGTAGATTATGTGTTGACCTTACTCTTTTAATGTTAGTTATGTCTCCAGATATTCTTGATTTGTGAAGGATTACGAGTTATTATTTGTAGAATATTGATAATCTTGTTAATCTATGAAGTGGGTTGAAGATTCCTAGAGAGAGAAACTAGTGAGAGAAAGTGAGAGAGAAACTATGTGTTTTTCATTAAATGATGAAAATGGAATGTCAACAACCAACCCCTTTCCATGGTGGAAAGGGGTATTTATATCCAAGGCCACTATTTGGCTTGGGCCGACCCATGACAAACCCATGGGTCGGTTTCTTACTTAACTTAATAAGCACACATTAACTACGAGCTATTACAACATTAATAATATTGTGGAGTGACCGATACTTCTAATATACGTAAAAACGTATTTCTAACAATCTCCCCCTAAGGGAGGTCACTCCACGTTTACAAATTTCTAAACCTAGCATACTATACTAAGTCTTCGTTCTTCAGCTCGTAGTCTTTTCTTCTTTCTTTTTGTTGTGAATATGTTTATTTGATCTTTTAGGCTTTGGCTTGAGAGCATTGTTCTTTTGACCAATCACGTGCGATCTTTGCCTTTTTTGTGAATCTTGCCTCCTCGTGACTCCATGTTCCACACACTTATGTCTTTTGTTAAATTCTCGAAAGCTTCAGAGTTTGGTACAGCGGAAGACTTCATTTTGTAATTTCTTGAATTTTTGCTGAACTTTGATGCAGAAAAACATAAGCATGTGGGAACGACTTCAACTGGTACACCGCAACGCCACCGTCTTCAACTGGTACACAACAACGCCACAGTCTTCAACAGGTACACAGCAACGCCACCGTCTTCAACAGGTACACAGCAACGACACGAATAAAATGGCTTTGACATTTTATTCTAATTCGGTAGCATTTTACCTCCGGTCGATGAGGACCGTTGGACGATATTAGATATCGTACCCGTGACGGATAGTTTCAATTAAGTAACTTCCTGACAGGATTTCGCGGGTAAACCCGTTCTCTTTATTCGACCGTCCAAAGCTGACTGCGAACATAAAGAGTGAATCATTTGGATTAAAAATCCTTATGATTGAAGCCGTCAATTCATGAAACCTGGAACAAGTGAATTTCAATTAAGATTTTCACCATCGTTGCTTTCCAGTTATCATGAGCTCAATTCATAAAGAATCTTGCACGTCACCTACCAAGTGCTGTTTGATGTTAACACTAGAAGGATTTCCACTCGTCATTGTGATCTATAAAGAGTCACTCTAAGTGTTCTGGCAAGATCATATGATAATGCGTAGAGGCCTGGAACGAGTTTAAGTTCAATTAAAAATTAAACTACTGTTTCTTTCCAGTTTTTCACAAGATTGGTTCTTAAAGAACCGCACGTGTAACCTACCATGAGCTTGTTTGATGTTGGCTCAAGCAGGATTTCCATCTTCATTGTAATACTTGCGTATTACTCGGATGTTCTGGCAATATTACAAGAATACTGCGTAGGACGCATAAAAATCTCTTACTTTTCACAGTGTGTGAGAAAGCAAGGAATAAATGGAAAGTGTCCTAATGAGACTTTTGATGATCTCTTGGCTCTAGACTCGATAGTGCGTTTTGATTTAGTGAGCGATGGCTGGAGAGGAGTGCCACCTTTTCAATATCAGTCTATTCGGAGTGAATAAACCAATAGATAACGTGTTGATCTCCGTGTGATTAAAACAAATACCTTTTGAGAGATATTTGAGTTAGCTGGGAAGGGTTGTGCATTGCATCACTGGGTCCATGATGTCTTTCTTTAATATCGAGAATCATTAATCAATGATCTCAATAGCATATGTATTGACCCGGTTTCTGCCTAAAGTTGTAAGGAGGGCTTCTTTCTTTACACCCTTTATCTTTACAATTCTTTTTCATTCTTCAACCCCTTCGATGCTTACCAATACGTCATAACTAGCACCTTGTTGTGATTGTTCCAGTGCTAGCTTATGTACTTGGTCGGCATTCAGCTACGTTCACAATCTTTCCCGAACTTTCCTAGGACTTCTAATTCTATCTAGGGAATTGTCCTTGGGAAGATTCATCGGCTCTGATGAATCATTGGACTAAACCTATTCCTACCACCCTTTTGTCACCACATTCGTCGTGAATTAAGTGTGTTTTGGGAAAGTATAGCCACCATGAAAAATCCTTGAAAATCACTTAAGGTACTTGTGATATTGAAATCAAAAGTTTTGTACCTTAGGTGTTTTGTTCATCAAAAACGCTCCCCCTTAACACGTGCTTTACACATAATAAGTTGGATTATCGTTAAGTCTTTTTCATCTTTTAGCCAAGTATCATTTAAGTCTCCTTAATCCCATTTTCTCCCCTTATCCAAAATGTTAACCATTAATATTTGGGATATTGAATGGATTAACCGGTCTTTGGGTAAAAATGAAATCAATGTTTGGCCATAGAACATATTAATGCTCCCCCTTAAATTAATAAGGGATAGTTGTAGTGCTTTAGTATGATATATTTTGAAAGATTTAGAATCTCGTGAGAAATTCTTGAAAAATTATCATACCTTAACACTACATCAAGCCGTAAAAGCACAATATTCACAAATTTACATATTCACAATTAAAAACCAATATAAAGTGGACCTGAGATGTACGACCCATTAGATGGATCGTTGCAGTAACTTGTGGTGCAGTAGATATGGTCTACCACCAACGAATCTTTCTAAACTCCTCATCAATCTACGTTCCCGGAGCTTTTGATCAATCTTCTTGATCACATATTTCGCCATTTGCCGATAACCCGGATGCCAGTCCTCGGTCATCTCTGGTAAAGACCCACCCGAATTAAGATGCTCCAATTTTCCTCTAACGTATAGGAGAGTCCCATCACTGTACTTGTAAAGCTCTCTTACCCTCATAAACTTCATTATCCCACGGCTGTTCAAGTAGAAAATCCCGTAATTCGGAACAGTAATGCCGGTATAGGGACATCTAGCGACATGTTGAGGTAGAACTTGGTTCATTGGACGGGTCAGGTTAAGCTTCCTTTGGTCGCTTTCAACTCCCAATTGAAGATCTTCAACTCGTTTTTTGATAACAACGCTTCGTGTGAACATACGAAGTGTTGTATTCAAGGCAATGATTTCTTCACGAGTAAGATGGGTGAGTTGATCACGGGTCATCATAAATAACATGTCTTCGATATCTTCAAGGCGAATGATAGAAAAATCTTCCTGCTGGATTGTGTATTCTCTGTCATCCTCCCTTTTTAGGCGAATCTCCGTCACATGATAATAGCCATTCTTGGCTTCAGTTTTCAGCCCTAAAATACTGGAGATGCGAATATCGGATCTAACACGACTTCATGAATTGGCTAAGCAGCAACCTCTGTACGCCCTTCGGACTCGTTCGTCCCAATGAGATGCACCTATAACAGCATACATATCATAATTACGATTTATCTTTGGGACCCAGAGTCGGTTTACCTTTTCCTCGATCCAGGGTATTGTCCCCCAATTAGCTGCTTTCAACAAGGTCAGGGAGCTTGCGTACTTGGATGACCCCTTTAGAAGATACTCAAGATCATAGGTGACAAAGAAGTCAAGAGCAATTTGATTATCTTGAGAGGGATCAAGTGGAGGTGGAGCTCTTTCTGATTATGGAGGCCTGGCCTTTGAACGGTGTTAAGAGCTTTTAGGACCTCGTCAGCATAATACTCGTACTCCATGTGGCTTAACCTGGTTTTGGCGTGAATTCTCTTATCCTTTAGCGCTCTCTTCACCAAAGACGGAGTGACTGAAGACTTATACTCATGAGCCAGAAATGCACACAAGTCTATTGGACTACGGATACGGAGAAATAGAACATCTCTGTCAGCGTCTGTGATTGGATCATATTGAGCAGCTGCTGTGATCCAAGCTTGTGGCGGTGCAGTTTCATCAATCTCCAATGTGTCTGCCAAGTTCCGTGTGCTTGATTCGGGAACAGTAGGTTGTGGTTCTTGTTGTAGAGGAGTAGAGACATGAACACTTGCTGGTTCTGATTCAGGCATGTCGGCGGTGTCATGAACAGGCGAGTGTTGTGCAGCTTCAGGTTCAGTTACTGATTCTGCAATCACATGAGCAACAAAAGAACTAACAGGGTTAGTGGTAACAGTTATAGACACAACAATAGATGTACCGGGAATCGATGATGCCGTAGTAGCATTCACATCATGGCGCCACTTGGATCGTCTTGATTCCGTTGAGGTGGATTTTTCCTTTTGCGCAGCATCTTTCTGTGACTTGGTACCAGACTTAGATGGTTTCTTTGTGCTGGCAACCTTTTCCCCCTTTTCAGGTTGTTTACCATCATCATCCTCATCGTCATCCTCGTTGCTTCCCTTAGCACTTTCCTCATTTCGATCACCACCATCACCACTATCATCATCATCATCATCCTCATCATCATCACCATCATCGTCACCATCATCATCTTCTTCTTCTTCTTCTTCTTCTTCTTCTTCTTCTTCTTCTTCTTCTTCTTCTTCTTCACCAGTACCCTCTTCTTGTTCACTATCCTCCTTTTCCTCCTCAGGTAGAATATGGTAGGGTACCACACTTCCAAACATTTTAAACAACCGATCATCCTCCATGATAGCGTCACTGAGTGATTTGTAGAGTGTCCGTTGAAATTTAAACTTATCAAAAGATCCAACTTCCCTCATGCGAGCTTTGAGAATCTTCTTTAATTCAAAATCCGTTAAATCATATGCAATTTTGTAGGCGGATTCAGAAGGATTGGATGACTTAATCATCAAGTTATCAGCTGCGAGTATCTTCAACTCATCACGCAGTTTTGCCATAAGGGACTCAACGGATTCTTTCACTCTCTCTTCAACCGAAGCTTCAAGTGTTTCTTTCTGCTCCTTGTATTTATCCTTCATAGCTTGAAGTCTCGTGATTCGTGTTGCATACTTATCAGCTTCGGCCTTTTTGACCTGAGCAAGTTCTTCTGCATGAGCTTTACGTGTCGACTCCATCTCTGCAGCGAACTTAGCTAGCATTTCTTCTTGGGCTCTCTTTGAGGCTTCTTCACTTTGCACTCGTCTAAGTAGCTCTTGGCGAAGATTATCCATCTCTCTTCTTAGATTATCCGTGTGTTTATCCAAGAGTTCTGCCATTACAAATGCAGCCATTGAAGATGATGCAGAGCTGCTCTGGGTTGGTTGAAGAGGCTCGGTTGTGACTACATTACTTAGGATGGAAGTTATTGGAGGTGGAAGAAATGGTGTTGGCACCGGTCGGGTTGGTAAGGGCTGTATTGGTGGAGGTTGAGTTACTAAAGGTTGAGTAGGTACCATGATTGTAGAGCACCGGACTCCTTTTCAACACTTGCTGAAACAGGGATGGATGTCTCCTTCGAAGTAGAATACCGTTCAGGTGATCCAAACTCATAAACATCCTCTGGCTCCTCGTACTCTTCTTCAATATTCATCTGTGCACCCGAACCACTACCGCCCGTGTCTCTCCTACTCTTTTTAATAGCTATCTTCATTAATTTTCTCTCCGCCTTGTCAAGAGTAGGATCGACATCAACATCTTCTTCGTCGTGGAGAACTAACTCATCAGCTGTGCTCTTTCCCTTCTTAACCTCAGTCTTCTTCTTCTTGGTTTCGGGTTCAGATAAAACAGCTGGTTGCTTGCGTTTACCTTTACTCTTGACCGTAGTAGACGAATCTTCTCCTGTCTGAATACTTGCTTTTAGCTTCTTGATTTCTAGTAGCAGTAGTTTGTAATCAGCAGAAGCTTTAATTTTATCCGTCAGAAGATAATCGGGAATAGGACTAGGAATAACAGCACCAGATGGTCCTTCATGCCTTAGATCCACAGTGTGATCAGCCTCTTCAGTGTGATGACGACTTGTTGCACGCTTATCAATAGTAACATCATTCTTCATAAAATAATTAATTATAAGCTTGATAAACCGAGGGTAAGGAAAGAAATTAGTCTTCAGCTTCTTGTTTTGGAAGAGTTGAAAGTTAAATTCTTCCCACAACAATAATGCATAATCTGCATTTGAGCCTTTGTACATTCCATGGAAGATGTTCATAATTGGACCGCGCAAAGCATCATGCCCACTTGTTTTAGGCGTAAGACATCTACTGAGAATACCCAAGATTGCTCTCCAAGGTTGACCCACTTTAGCGGTGGTAAACTCAGACACAACTCGTATGTCAGGACATCCAAGAGCATCGAACATCTCCATGAGTTCATCTTTGGTAGGATCCCTAGAAAATGACATACCTTTGGGTGTATCCCGTATTCCAAATATCTTGCGGAAGTCTGAAACTGTGAGTGTCTATTGCTTGTTGTCGAGAGTGAAGGTGATCTTGTTTGAAGTACTTTCCTTGGTAGCCCAGAACTCATACATGTAATCATATGGCACCGAGGAAGTACTCCTAAGAGCATTCTTAAAGTGAGAGTGATCAAGGATTGCTATGGCTACTTTGAATCCATGGTGAGTGGATTTTGAGACTTGCTTCAGCCGGTAATTGTTTGGTATGAACTTGAGTGTTCTTGCTTCGGCAATTGCGGCTGCTCTAGCATCTTGGAGTGCTTGTACTGTTGGATTAGTCATCGTGTCTGCTTAAGATAAGACATAAAAGGTTGATGCACAAAAAAAAATATAGATATATATCATTATGACTTTTAAGCATAACACATTTCAACAAGTAATTATAACAAGCAAACAACTATCAATCCAACAACTCTTCATCCGGAACTCTTCATTCGGAACCCTTCATCCGGAACTCTTCATTCGGAACTCTTCATTCGGAACTCTTCATTCGGAACTCCTTCATTCGGAACTCTTCATTCGGAACTCTTCATTCGGAACCCCTTCATTCGGAACTCTTCATTCGGAACTCTTCATTCGGAAGTTCGTTCGGAACTCTTCATTCGGAAGTTCGTCCGGAACTTCTTCATTTGGAAGTTCATCTGGAACTTCTTCATTCGGAAGTTCATCCGGAACTTCTTCATTCGGAATTTCATTCGGAACTTCTTCATTCGGAAGTTCATCCGGAACTTCTTCATTCGGAATTTCATCTGGAACTTCTTCATTCGGAAGTTCATCTGGAACTTATTCATTTGGAAGTTCATCCGGAACTTCTTCATTCGGAAGTTCATCCGGAACTTTTTCATTCGGAAGTTCATCCGGAACTTCTTCATTCGGAAGTTCATTCGGAACTTCTTCATTCGGAAGTTCATTCGGAACTTCTTCATTCGGAAGTTCATTCGGAACTTCTTTATTCGGATGTTCATTCGGAACTTCTTCATTTGGAAGTTCATCCGGAACTTCTACATTCGGAAGTTCATCCGGAACTTCCTTCATTCGGAAGTTCATAAGCCTTGTTCATCCGGAAGTTCTAAACGCACCCTATTAATGATTATTCTAGGCGCGATTGTGAGTTTTAAGGCATGCTAAGGCAACAAAACATCTTTCTAAGGATATTCCGAGTAAAACCCGCCTAAAACCCTAATCAATTAATCCCTAATTAGGCAAACGAACCTTAATTTGATAAAGTTGATTACCCGAATCAATTAACTGGATTTAATAATGAATTAAGCGAATTATATATCAAAGAATTTGTTGTTTGTACCTTTTTGATTGAATGGAACGGATTAAGTGATTAGAACGCGAGTTTTGTGAGAGCTTGTGTGTGTGTTAATGGCGGAAAAGTGGTAAAACCGAAACAATGAAGAAGAACAATGAAAAACACGGGGGGTTTGGTTTTGACTTAGGTCAAAAATTGTTTACAACTTTCACAAATGTCACCTTTAACCCTGCAGTTTTCACTTTTACTTTTTATTCCTTGTCTTTTCTAGTCTCCCTAACCATTGTTAAATTTCGCCAACTTAACCTTCACATAACTTAAACATCGCATCCTAGTAGCAAATCTCCGAGATCTAAAGCAAATCCTATTCTAAAGCAAGACCATTCATTAACCAATTAATTTTCCACAAACACTTTTGAGAATTGTTTTGATGACGAAGATGATTTAATATTTTCTCCCCCTTAAACGATGACCCGTTTTCTATTTAAAGATCTGTAGTCATTGTTTAAAGAGTCAAATATTGATGAAAACATTTCCAATTAATGTCTTGAAAAGATTGATTCGTGGTGGCAATAGGATTTCTCTTATTTTGACAAATTAATGCACTGAGACGTACACTAACTCATGTTAGACCAAGTTGTAAAGTAAACTTGATCTCTTTGCATGATTTGGCTTGTAAATCATGCCCGAGAAAATTAATTCCCGTTGTGAGCCAACGTTTTCCAAGGAAATACGTGACTTTAATGCGAAAACCGGGTTGCAGTCTGAAATAACTACAAGCCATAATGGGCATGTTTTAAAAATGTACAACTTTTATACGGACTCTATTTATGGCGCCGTGTCAATATTGATCGACATTTCTTAAGCCGTAAATATTACCGTACTAAAAGACATGCCCGATTTAAAACGAAAAATGTTTTTGGTTTTTCTTGATATAATTTTTATGGTTTTTGTAGGTTTTATATTTTTTTATGGATTTTCTTGGTTTTATATTTTTGTATTTTTCTTTTTGTGGTTTATATATATACGATAATATACATGATCACGAACAAAGGATACCCCTGAATAGTTTACCACCACTATTCAGCTGATTCTTCTGCCAATTCTTTGAGAGTCGCTGGAGAGAATGATTTCATGCCAAGCTTGTCGATCAAAAACTCGATTCGTCCTCGATCTAAGGCTTTGGTGAACATATCTGCCAGCTGATACTCAGTAGTGACAAAATACAGCTCGATCACTCCGTTCTCCACCTGCTCTTTAATGAAATGGTAGCGAATGTCTATGTGCTTGGCCCGAGAGTGTTGAACGTAGTTGCAGCAAAGGGCAATGGCGCTCTTGTTGTCACAATACATCGGGATTTTGTTGAATCCCAAACCGTAGTCAGTTAGTTGTGATCGCATCCAAAGGACTTGAGCACAGCAACCGGACATGGCGATGTATTCAGCTTCCGTACTAGAAGTTGCAGCGCTTTTCTGCCTTTTTGAAGACCAACTAATCAATCTGTCTCCAAGGAGTTGCACAGACCCAGAAGTGCTATGCCTCGTGTCTTGACACCCAGCATGATCGGCATCTGCGTATGATATTAAAGCAATAGAGGAATCTTTCGGATAACATAGACCACGATGAAGTGTTCCTTTGAGATACCGAAAGATCCTTTTAACAACATGTAGGTGCTTTTCGGTAGGCCGAGCCTGATACCGGGCACACATGCATACGGCAAATTGCAAATCAGGCCTGCTAGCAGTCAGATAGAGAAGGGTGCCGATCATCCCACGGTAAAGTTTTGGATCGACAATAGTCCCATTCCTATCTTCATCTAACTTGGATTTCTCCACCATTGGAGTGTCCACGGGGTCACAATTTTCAAAGTTATATTTCTTTAATGATTCTAGAGCATATTTGGATTGATTAATAAAGATGCCTCTGGGATTCTGAGAAATTTGTAATCCTACGAAAAATGAAATTTTTCCCATCATTGACATCTAAAAGCGTGTGGACATTATCTTCTCAAAGCGTTTTGACAATTCTATGTTAGAGGCAGCAAATATTATATCATCAACATAAATTTGTACCAGTATCATGTCGTTGTCCTCCTTGAGAGTGAATAGAGTGGGGTCCACCTTTCCTTGGGAGAAGCCTTCCGAGATGAGATATGTTGAAAGGAGATCATACCACGCGCGTGGAGCTTGTTTCAACCCATAGAGAGCCTTCTTAAGCTTGTACACATGATTAGGAAACTCTGTGCTAACGAACCCATCCGGCTGACTAACATAGACTTCTTCCCTTAGTTAACCGTTCAAAAATGCCGTCTTCACATCCATTTGATAGACGATCATGTTCATATGAGCAGAATACGCCAGGAATAGTCTAATAGCCTCAAATCTTGCAACAGGAGCAAAAGATTCTTCAAAGCCGATACCCAAGGCTTGTTTGTATCCTCTAGCAACCAATCTAGCCTTATTCTTCAAGACTGCACCCATCTCATTGAGTTTAACCTTATAAACCCACAACAAAGTAAGGATGTTAACCTTGTCAGGGAGAGGAACTAATTCCCATACTTCAAGTCTTTGGAATTCATTTAGTTCCTCCTGCATGGCTTCAATCCAAGATGATTGAGTCATAGCCTGTTGCCAATTTTTAGGTTCAACTTCGGAGAGAAATGCATCAAAGTAGAAATAGAGTGCACTCTCTTGTAACTGATGGCGTGTAGAGACTGGTCGATCGAGACTTCCAATGACGTTCCTAATTGGGTGATCTTTTGTCCATTTGGTGCTATGTTTTTCAATCCGTGGTGGTCTGGAGTGAACAATTGAAGGAGCTTCTTCTGAGGTAGACGCGGCTGAAGGGTTTTCAGGTATCGGTACACCAAAGAAAGGAAGCTCTTGTAGGTGAGCATATTCCAAATCGTGATCAATATAATCCTCTTCAACATCATTAGGCACAAGTAAGGGTGACGATTCAGGTGTAGTTTGAGAATCACTTGGTAGAGGTGCATCCGGTTCTATGTTAATTGAAGATGCATTTGATAAAGCCTCATTAGCTTGAGCAACAACTTCAGGGATTGGAGCTATCACTACAGGTGCTGGAACTTCATCATTTGGGGGATCAAAGAATTTATCAAACAACGGTTGAAACAGTTTATCCCACTCGGGCCTTGTAGGTGGTAAAAATGATGTAGAAGTAGGATTATTGGGAACTAATCCGGAACTAATAGCACCGGTTCCTATCTCGTGAAGCGCGGGTTCAGAGCTGCGTTGCTCAGAAGCCATCGCTGTCAGCTCATCGAAATCTGCGTCCATAGTTTCTACTATCTTACCAAGACGACGGTTGTAAATTCGATATTCTTTCTTGGAGGGTGAGTAACCAATGAAAATACCTATATCGGCTTTCGGTTGAAGTTTGCCCAAGATCTCACTATTAATGTTTGGATAACAAAGAGCACCAAACACATGAAAGAATGAAACATCGGGTTTACGATCATGTAGAAGCTCGTAAGGTGTTTTTCCATGGCGTTTCCGAATGATAGAACGGTTTTGGGTGAAACATGCAGTAGATATAGCTTCTGCCCACAAGAATAATGGAGCGTTCACATAAATCAGCATAGTCCTAGCAGCTTCCATAAGCGTACGATTCCGTCTTTAAACGACACCGTTTTGTTGTGGAGTACGTGCAGCGGATGTTTCATGTGAGATACCAACTTCTTCATAGTAAGCACGAAGAGTCTGGTTGACGAACTCTGTTCCATTATTTGTACGAATACGGCGGACAGTAGTATTTAAACGTACCTGAATGAATTTCAGAAAAGTGATGATAGCCTTCGGTGCTTCATCCTTTGTACGTAGAAATCTAACCCATGTAAACCCGGAGAAATCATCCACAATAACAAGGATGAATTTCTTACCGCTCATACTTTCGATTCTCATTGGCCCACAAAGATCCATATGCAAAAGATGAAGTTTTTCTTGATTGGTGTCTTCAGCTTTGGGCTTGTATGATTTCTTGGTACTTTTCCCCCTTGAACACGCGGAACATAAATGGTCCTTGTGAAATTTGAGCTTTGGAAGACCACGAACTAATTCGTTTTTAGCCAGATGATTAATAGCATCAAAGTTGAGATGAGATAATCTGCGATGCCATAACCATGACTTGGTCTTAGATGCTTTAGAGAGAAGACATACTGGAGAGGCGGCCATCATGTCTTGTAAGGACAAAGTATAAAGATTTGCACCACGAGACACCTTCAACAAATCTTTTCCTTCCAAGTTGCGGATGAAACAAGTATGTTGTCGAAAAGCAACCTCTAGGTTGGACTCACAAAACTGTCCTACTGAAAATAAATTGTGACCAAGACCTTCTACATAGTATACCCTTGAAATCGTGACGTTTCCAATCTGATATTCACCATACCCCATTATCTTTGCAATATGATCATTACCGAATTTAACCGTTCCAAGAAACTTGCTGACGAAATTTCGGAGCATCGAGCGATCTCTGGTCATATGCTTTGAACAACCGGAGTCCAAATACCAGAGGATGATTTGGACCACCTGAAAATATCACCAGACGAGGACAATGTATAGGTTTCGGAATCTGAATGTTCCTTGTTATTAGCAGGTACAGATTTAATAATCTTAGATTTGCTAACTTTAGGTTTCTTAGATTTCATAGCCTTCTTCCTAGTTGGTGGTGTAGATTCTAGTTGGCTTAAATCCTGAGGTATTTCTTCACTGATAGGCACTATAGTGGGGGCTGACCTAATTAAAGGGCGCAGTTTCCATACTGTAGTGCTAGTGTTCCTAACTAAAGGACGTTGAGACCTAACCTCAATGGATGCATTCCTAGTTAAAGGGCACATTTTTCCATCTAATGTAAAGGTCCTACCAGTGGGACGCCATTGCCATCCAACTTGGGTACGAGTTCGCCCAGTTGGCTTCCATTCAAGATCATTCCTAATAGCATTCATTTCATTCACATGATCAATAAGACACAAATCATGACGTTGGGAAAACATGCATTCATTACAATTCCATCATTTCAAATTAGAATTCACAAATGGTTTAGGCTTCTGCACAGGCGCAGAGCTTTTAGTCTTAACATGATTCTTTTTATTTAAAACTAAACTGATATTCCTAGTGTGAGCTTCTACTTTCTTCTTGATGGTACTACTAGTGGAGGGCTTGATCTTATCTTTCTTGAGTGGCGATCCTTTAGCCTTAGTAGACTCTTTTAATCCTGTAGAAGGCAAAGTGGGAACATTAGCAACAGATTTTAAAGGTGCCTTACTTGATGGTGCCAATGACGCTTTTGCTCCTGGGGTCTTATTGAATGGAGTTACAGCAATGGGTCGATTAGTGAGTAGTGCAGAACCCGGTTTTCCTATGTATTGCAAGTAGGCTAAGCAATATTATACACGCTTAATATATTCATGGGCTGAATAATAGTAACTGCTTGAGGGATCTAACTCATACAAGTCATCTAAAATATCCCTAACAAGATCTACATGCTTAATTGCATTCCTCATATAATCATCGTAGGTAACCGGGTTTTTCTTATGGAGCGGGTTCTTATAAAGCACTACTGACTTGGTTGTTGGAGCACTAGAGGACGGTGCAGAGTTGGTAGCTAAGTTATTAACAGCTTCTTGTCGGGTGAGAAGAAGTTTCTCCTTTAACTCGGCCAAAACCATGTTTTTGTCAATGAGCTGGATGTTTAAGTCAGAGATTTCCTCACATTTTTGGTTCAATTGTTCAACATAAGATTGTTGCTGTGCCGCATTAAAAGCGAAGCGTTCTTCTAATGAACCATAAAGTTTGGACATTACCTGTCTTGCACGATCCATCTCCCCTAGAATAGACGAAAGTCTAATTTCTAAGTCCTGGTTTTTAGACTCTGCAGCCTCTAGTTCCAATTTTAGTGTTTCATTTGATGACACATCTCTCTTTAATCTCATAATCTCTTCCTCTAATGCATTAACTATTGCAATGATCTTGTCACTCGTCTCAACACCGTTTTCACAACCATTTGTTATCAAAAGATCCTCATTTTGAGTTTGTTGTTTTAATTCTACAGATATACAATGTTGTTCAAGTTGATTAAAGTGTTTTGAAAGTAAATTGTAAGAATCTTGTAGCTTTAAAAATTCAGCGTTAGATTCGTGACAAGAATGATTATCTACCTCATTTACAGTATCAGCAACATTTAAAAAGAGATCACACACATCATCACATATATTCACAGCATCACATTTAATCATAGCGGATGTAAGCTCATTCGAATAATTAACATTCACAATAGTAAGAACATCACACGAAATTACTTGGGACAAGAATCGGTCATATTCGGATAAAATCTTTTCCTTTTCAATTAATTGTAGTTCATAAGCGGTGTCCATTTCATAAAACACTTTTTGAACTTCAGCAATTTCAAACTCAAGATTTTCCTTAAGAGATGCAAAACTTCCTTTTAGACTTTCGACAAACGGATTGATCTCATTCTTAAACACCTCGTTCATGTGTTCGAAAGCCCATTCTCCGGCGTTTAGGCCATTTGAAGTCGTACATTCCAAAATGACCTTGTCAAAACTAGCAAAGTATTGATTAATCTCTTGCAAGTTTAACCATACAGTGCTAACAGGTGGAAGATCCTTTGGAATTTCCTTAGGTCCTTCCTTTTTGACAAGTGTAGGAAGTGTACTAGGGTTTTCTTCATTTAACATGTAGGTTGGTGCTGTGATGAGATCTTTATCCATATGGAAGCGAATTCTAAAATCCGTTTTTGCAAGCTCCTGATTCAATTTAAAATAATCACACTCGGGATATTTTGCAAAGTTGTATGACCGATTCTCATCAACTAGATCCTTATTTGTGCGATCATCGAAAATAACAATCGGGTCTAAGACCAATCCTAATTGGGTTGCATTATAAAGTCTTGGACTATGGATAAAAGCTTGTTTTGCATACCGTGGGTTAGGGGGGAGGCCTTTTTGACGTGATAAGTTAAATTCTCTAAACGAAGCATCAAATAAGTGCACTAGTTGAGAGGCAGCGTATTGTCTTAAAAGCAAATAATCTAAACTTTTAATCTTATTAGCCGCATTAATTTCCATTTAATTCTTTTTAGACTCGAGTAACTCAAAATCCGTTTGAATTTTGTGAAAATTAGTGACCACTAACTCTTTTTCTTTAAGTTCGTCAGAAAGATCTGCTCTTAAGGTTTCAATTTCTTGCAAATGACTCATTTGTTTGTTTCGAAAATGATCATATTCGGGATTTGTTAGAACAGTGGACGAAGGAACTAATTTTAAAGTTTGAACCTTTTCGTTGCACAAAGCAAGCTCAGCAGACAAATTCTTATTCTTAGCTAGGGTTTCTAAGAGTGCAGTATTCATTTGGCTAAGTAATGTAGCAGGAACCATGACCAAATCTTGTTGAGCAGGAATATACGTTTGCGAAATGGCTCCCGGTTGTGATTCACTCAAAGTCTGGGGACTCACATTGATATTACTATCATTGATTGTCTCCTCATTTGAAAGACTCACCACCGAAGACTCATTCGGATCAGCACCCTCTTGCCCAACTTGATGTAGTTGAATACTAGTATCAGTGGTATTATCAGTGGTAATAGTAAGTACCTTAGATATTTTTTCTGGCCCTAAGCTAGAGATAGTTACCATAAGAGCTGCCTGTGCAGATTGAAGTTCATCACATTCTGAATCATACGCATCAAGATCATCTGCTTGGTATGCTGCATTCTGTGTGGTGACAACATCTTGTTCAGCAATCCCTGGATCAGCAAGAAATGCAAGCTCCTCTTCATCAAGTTCCCTTCCTTGTGCCTGAGAGTTTACCAGATAAATCTTCTCTGCAAACCATTGACCATCCCTTCTCCTCTTGGGTTTTTTGCAATCCCTGGACATGTGACCTTCTTCCTTACAGTTGTAGCATGTAATCATTCTCAACTTGCCTGTGGAATTAGCCCGTGGAGGAGTGTTGACCATTGGAGCAGGATTGACCGTGCGTGCATTGGTGGTTGATGTAGTAGGTCTCCCCTGATAAGGTTGAATAGGTTGAACCATTACCCTGCCATTCTCAATAGTAGCTTATTGGCAAGAATTGGATGAATTCCTCAGCTGATTGTTAGTAGGAGCTGGTCCTCTAAATCCTCGTTTGCTTAAAGTCCTTATGAGATAAGCAGACATAGTGGCTAACACTTCAACTGGGTCAGTTCCTTGTTTGAATTTAGGAATGGGGACTTCATCATTATCACAATACAGTGCTTGGTCTTGTTGAGCTGCATAAGCACTAGAAGGAATACTCATGTGGTCAGAGTAGCTTGATGGATATGCTGCATTTTCTTGATAAGAAGAATATGATGACTGAGCATAAGGTGCAATGCCTGCTGGTGAATATGGGTGAGGTTGTGAAGCATATTGTCATGCCTGTGGTTCTCTATGAGATGAAGGTGCATTAAACCGATATTGTTGCTGATGTGAGGTGGGTGGTTGCGGTAGAATCGAATATTGAGGGAAGCTTGGAGTTAGGTACGGTGATGGATGATAGGCTTGGTGTCCTATGATATAAGGAGTGTTGTTGTACGACAAACTTGGTTGATTCGCCATCAAAGCTAAAGAATCAGGGTACATACCTCGAGGCGAACGGTGCATGATCACATGTTTCTCATGCTGCTGAAGAAAAGCATAGAGTCGATCCAAATTGCACTTATGCAAATCCCTGGTTAACTTAACATCGGTAATATACTCACCCCATTCAGCTTTAGGTAAAGTATTCAAAAACTTGGTGTTAACCTGGAATGGAGCAATCACGAGATTGTATACATTCAGATCATTCATGAGAGTAGTGAATCTGAAGTAGTAGTCGTGAAGCGTTTCCCCTGGGCTGTACGTGAATCTATCAAACAGATCATATAACTGACATTCCCTTTCCTGTTTGGTAAGAGACGTAACTTGTAGCAACACCTTTAGACGTTCCCATAAATCCTTTGCAACCGTATATTGACTGACCATTCGATAGATGTCATGTGGAAGAGCTTGAAGAATGGTTTGAAGAGCCTTTTCGTCTGTATCAGCAACAAGTTGTTGAGCTGGTGTAAGTTCTTCAAACTCCCGTGGTCGAGTCACATTGTTAACCACGATGGTACCATAATCAAGTGGACCATTTAGAATTGACTTGACCATAAGCCTCCCATATGTCGGTTTTCCCTTAATGTATGACATCATACGGCCTTGCCATGCTTCAAAGAATTCTTTAATGAGCATTGGAGGGCGATTATCCATTCCCGTAATGATGGAAATATCCGTAAGTGATGTCATCTGAGGCATTAATGAATTCGAATTCATTTTGATCACTTCAAAGAGACAAAGATTATCGGTTGATCGAGCAGTGAAGTAAAGTTTGTGAGTTGTGTTGAGTTTTTGTTGTAAGAAACCAAGATTAAATCCTCTAAAAAATAGTCCAAAAAAACAAGTCAAAAATCCCTTGGTTCAGAACTATTTGTTGATTCGGAAGTGTTGATTCGGAAGATTTTGGCTTGGAACTCCTTGATCCGGAACTTTTGGTTCGGAAGAACTGAGTCGGAACTTTTCTTGATCCGGAACTTTCCTTTGATCTGGAAATTTCCCTTGATCCGGAACTTCCCCTTGATCCGGAACTTTCCTTTGATCCGGAACTTTTCTTTGATCCGGAACTTTCCCTTGATCCGGAACTTTCCTTTGATCCGGAACTTTCCTTTGATCCGGAACTTTCCCTTGATCTGGAACTTTCCATTGATCCGGAACTTTCTTTTGATCCGGAACATTCCTTTGATCCGAAACTTTTTGATCCGGAACTTTTGGTTCGGAACTTTTTGGTTCGGAACTTTACTGGGAAACAGAAACTTGTTCGTGTAGCAGTCGATCAAATGAATGATGAAACAAACCCAGATTTTTACCGAATAACCCAAAGAGTTTTGTGATTTCTACTAAAATAAGTAAAAACTAATACTTATCAACTAATCCCAATCACAAAATCACCAAAAACTCCAAGAATCAAGATGGATCTTCTTAAAGAACACTAATACAATCAAAAACTAAATAACAACACAAATCATTACCTTAAATCACCCCATAGCTCTGATACCAAATGTAGAATATTGATAATCTTGTTAATCTATGAAGTGGGTTGAAGATTCCTAGAGAGAGAAACTAGTGAGAGAAAGTGAGAGAGAAACTATGTGTTTTTCATTAAATGATGAAAATGGAATGTCAACAACCAACCCCTTTCCATGGTGGAAAGGGGTATTTATATCCAAGGCCACTATTGGGCTTGGGCCGACCCATGACAAGCCCATGGGTCGGTTTCTTACTTAACTTAATAAGCACACATTAACTACGAGCTATTACAACATTAATAATATTGTGGAGTGACCGATACTTCTAATATACGTAAAAACGTATTTCTAACATTATTAGTCTTTTGAGAAGTTCACATCTTATCAACGGCAATAAAACTAAAAAGTTGGTAGTTACAGTAGAATGAATTGATTGATTATGACATAATGTCATTGTCTTAATTGATGGGAACCCGTGTAGAAATCCCCTAAAAGATAAGATGCTGATTATTTTCAATAAATCGACAGAAATCATGTTAACTAAATTCAAATTTATTTTGAACATTTTTTTCTATAATTGGACGAACTGAGAAATTTAAAATTTTTACGTTTATGTTTCATAAAAATTAAATATTCATTATTTAATTACTTGTAATAATTATCAACGCTTTAAACGTTAGATTGATCAAAACAGATGAAAATAATAGTTGAGACGAAATTAAAACTTAGAAAAGTATGGAGAAATAATTTTTAAATGCATACGGTCATAATATTTATTTCATCGGGGAAGGTGAATGTAGATATTGACACATTATGTAGAAAAGATAAAGAATCAATTAGGATGTGTGCCTTAGTAATGACGGTGCAAAATAATTTGCCCGAGCAATTTAAAAATAGCCGATGCTTGTAAAAAGGATGATATAGATAATAAAAGGGGTTCGCGGCTAATGTGAACCATTAGAATTGAGAATCCGATGGCGTTAAATGTATAAAAGGCCGCTTGTGGTTGCCTAAATATGGAGGATTTCGAGATTTTGTCATGCTGGAATCTCATAAGTTTAAGTATTCTATTCATGCCATTCTGTTGAAGGGTATCTTTATCTGAAGAAGTTGTACTAATGTCAAATTATGAAGGCATACATCGCCTCATACATTAGTAAACATTTAACTATTGCAAAAGTCATCATCTGAATTTGATTCGATTTCGGTCATCGTCGATAGACTGACCAAATCTACTAATATCATTCCCATTAATGATAAATTCTCGATGAATAAATTGACTCTTTTGTATTTAAAGGAGTTGTGTAAACATGTTGTACCTGTATCGATCATCTCTATCAAGATCCTCGCTTCGCATCGAACATATAGAGATTTCCTCAGAAGTCATTGGGAACAAATCTTGATGAGAGTACTGTTTACCACCTTAATCGAAGGGACAGGGTAAAGTAACGATACAAACTCTAGAAGTCTTGTTTTATGTTTGAATAATTGACCTTTGGTAATGAACGGGATAATCATTTTCCTTTAGAAAGATTATCATTGATGATTATCATATTAGGATCGAGATTGAATCTTGTTAGGATCTAAATATAAGAGCATCTGTAGGCAGGAATTGAGATGAAGATACCCGACATACACCCATTGTGAGTTGGACATGTCTTTTAGGTTTAAGGTTTCCTATGATGACAAACCTAACCTTACAAAATACCTGACCCGTGAGACCTGAAATGATTGTTGAAATTAGGATCTGATTATTGACTGCCAGTAGTGGGCAGGAGGTTATGTAAATATGAAATGTAGATCTTGAAGTGCCGGATGGGTAGCAAAGTTATGCCAAAAATATTCACCTTGGAAAAATGAATTGTCGATCTGAAAGATCATGAGAAATAATTCCCCGTTGTATGGGACCATTGAGATAATGTAAAAGTTAGTTTGAAATGCATATAAGCTCGATCTACCCTAGGGCTTCAAGGGTTGCGTGAATTATGTTTCGTATATCGAACTTGATAAAATGTCTATCAAGTGAAAATCTTATTACTTCTTGATGAAGTTTAGATCGGCGAAAAGTTGCATTCATCAAAAACCCGTGAACATCATGGATAGAGAAAGTAAGTGAACATTAAGCCTGATCGTATTCCCGTATTTATGTTTGATGAAACTCACGTATTGT
The DNA here is from genome assembly GCA_025667525.1 of Glebionis coronaria. NCBI lineage: Eukaryota > Viridiplantae > Streptophyta > Magnoliopsida > Asterales > Asteraceae > Glebionis > Glebionis coronaria. Next base: position 385,377,714 of record CM046874.1, read on the forward strand.
AATGAATTACACTTGAGAGAAAAGACCGAATGTGGAGGAAATACCCACATGGCTCTAACTCTATAAGAAGCGAGTAGTAAGATAAATTGATCTTTGAGGACAAAGATCCTGTTTAGGGGTAAATGCTGTGACAATCCGTCAATTTATGGTCGATATTTTATTCTCAAGTATTATTTTAAAATCATTATTTTAATGTTATATTATGAACTCGATCATTTTTGGGAAGAAATTTGAGTTTACGTCTTGAAGTAGCATCGACTACGTCTAAACCGGAGAATTCTATGTTACGTTCTTACGTTTACATACACCGTTTTGGTGACAGTCCGATATTTCAGGAAATAAATTTATTCACGAATATCATGATGGAATTTTTAATTTGTGTTGGTTTATAAACGCACAAATTTACGAGAAGAGATTAGGACTTACCTGCATAATTTAGCGTCCTTTACGACTAAACCGGAAACCCTAGGATTACGTATTTACGATTTTGAACTCCGTTTTTAATGACACAATTTTTATTAGATTCGTTTTGTTCCGTTGATTCATAACTTATAAAAACTTTTTTTGTAATTCGACCCGAGGGCACGCAAATCAAGGAAACTAGAATCGAGGAGTACCCGTAAAATAATTGGGATGAGACAAGATAAATCTTGCCCCACCCCCACATATGGGACGGCCAAAAGTATACAACACATCAAAGATATGTCAAGTTTACATAATAAACTAGGACACTTATCCTAGTTTACTTCTCAAAACCATATACACCTCAAAACAACTCAAACTCAAACCACTAGCTCATTATTCAAACATGCAAAACACACAACTCTCTCTCTCTCTCTCACTCATCCTTGCCATCCACTTCACCACCACAAACCTCTATTTGATCTTAATTCAACCACAAATCTTATGTTATTCTTGCATAAGATGATGTCCTTTGGAAGACTTATTGATTGGTGGTGATCATAACATCCACAAAGGAGTTTCCTTGGTGTCTTGGGGCTGATTTTCCACAAGGTGTTCTTAAATTTGGGTGATCCTGAAGTTGATTTTGGTTTATCACAAGTTTTGTCATCAAAAGTCAAGCCTTGATCTTAACTTTCACTATCTTGGTTGGTAACAAGATCATTCCTTCCATTTTCTTGTTATTTTGTAAATGTAAATTTGTATTTTCTTTCTTAATGTATATGTATATGATGATATATGATGATCAAAGTATTATGTGGGGATCTTGTGTTGATGAATTTGGGTAAAAAGATTAAAAGCTACATGAAAAGATGTTGAAATCATGACTAAAATAGTAGGCTGTATAAAATAGTAAATAACCATATGATAACTTGTTAAAATGGCTTGGATAAATTAATATACAGTAAGGTATGTGACTTTTACATATGTGAGAGTTCAATCTGTATAGTCTGTTTTGGACAAGTTGTTAGAGACATTTAGAGGATGATTGAGCAGTAGCTAAAGGGAGCTAAAGGGAGTTAATTGTAACACATATTATGTAGTTTGTGCTGCCAAAAAATGAGCTTCTATCTCCTTGATGAACTCAAGATATGGTAAAAATGGTTAAAGTGAGTTTAAAAATCAGATTTGCAAAATAAAAGTATATATTGTAAAATTAGCACTCAAGTAAAACTAATATAAAATGTTTTATGAGTATAGGCCTGGTCTTAAAAAGATAAATGGACTAATATAATGTATTGGGCTTTTAATGGGCTTATTGGGCCTTAATATGGAACTGGATTGAAACTAGTGTAACTAGTCAAAAATTTGACTAACACATCACACTATAATGTGTATGAAGAGATAAAATCCCAATTGATCATCATCATAATTATAAACTCATCATATATACATAGTCATTGTTTTTATAAAGTCATTGGACAAGAGTCTAAGACGAGTATTATTTTTCTAGGTTTCCGTGATTGAAGCACGTACCATACATCCAAATCGCCGATAACCCGCCTTTCCCAATCAAAGTGAGTTCATAGCCTCACACTCTTTTAAATGTTTTATGAATTGTTCTATAAACCCGCGAGGGAGATAACATGTTAGTTTTAATAAAATAGGACACCAGTTGTCCTGATTGTTGCTTATTGATATGGACCCGAATGATTATATGACTGATGAATGATTATATGACTCGATGAATGAAATGAAATGGATTATTATAGTTAGGTTATGTCACTAAAAGTCCCATTAGCATGAATTGTGAACTACCGGGATTTACTAGACGCTTATGCATATAATAGTACTATTTGGGGAAGATCACCCATTTCGCGCCTTGACGGTTGATCCCCGTCGTGCCACATTGATTGGTAAGCGAATTTATGTATGAGAAGATTTATATAAGCATGATTATTGTGACGACACACTGTTTTAGATGGGCAAATGAATTTCGGGTTCGCTACCCGTTGTTTGGTATATAAGGTAACAATGTCATGCGACTTATAATAATCCAATAACGAAAATACTGATATACGCACTAAATTACGATATATTGCCTGACTAGCAATACAGGTCTTATTATTGATATTATGTTCGTGTTTTGGTTTTACATAACCATTTTCTTATAACGGTTTTTATTAAACTCTATACAACGTTATAAAACGTATTGTATGATGTTTTTACAACAATGGTTCGTATAATGGTTTTGAAGGCTGAAGCCTATATTATGATTTACGACTAAGAGTGGTATAAAATGTCTTTGGCCTATTTTATGGCCTACTACAAAGATTTGTAAAAAATGATTTTCGGTAATAAATATATACCGATGACATATTAATGGTTTTTATTAAACTCTATGAATTCACTCAGCGTTCCGCTGACTTTTCTTTTAACATGTTTTATCACAGGTACTTGAAGGTAATTCTCGGGAAGACGACAAGAATTTATGGCCCGCACTTAAATAACAAATTCCATTCAAATGATTTGTAAAATTTTATGAAATAAGATGACTTGGGACCTATGTAATTTGATATTTATGAATGGAAAATGCTTTATTATTAAACAACGCGATTTTCAAGCGTTCTCTATCATTTGAGTAATGTGCTATCCCGTAACACCAACGACTCTTCCGCTGAACTAAAGTATGAATATTTGGGGGTGTTAAAATTTGGGCATTTCCTCAATAACTCCTTGAAATCCTCCCCTGCATCACTAAAGGTTTGGCTAGGTTTTTGTTGAAATCCAATAATTAGGTTCCTCAAAGCCGTGGTCTTAGATGGGAGAAAGAACTTGTTCAAAAACTTCTTAGTGAAATCATCCCAAGTAGTAATGCTCTTAGGTGGTAGTGTATCAAGCCAATACTTAGCATTTCCTTCTAAGGAGAATTGGATCATGATTAACTTAATGGCACCATGGGGAACTCTATTATACTTAATAGTGTTGAAAAGAGATAGAAACTTCTTAATATGATCGTGTGGATTATCACTAGGTCTCCCTAAAAATGGTGTGTTGGAAACCAAGCTAATAATAGATGTCTTAAGCTCAAAGGTATTTGCGGGAATCTCCGGTATAACAATAGCATCGGTATATCCTTGCACATTGGATTGTAAGTGCTCTATCAAAGGACGAGTGTCAACGACGATCATGGCTTCTTGTGTAATGATCAAAGCACGATTCTCGGGATCGGCTTGATGGACGGTGTTGTTTTTACTCTTTCTCTTTTTCTTCCTTTTCGGAGGTAGGGATTGTACACCAAATGGTATTTGTGCACGCCCGCGGGTGAGCATGCGACTCAAATCAAGGAGTGAGAGAGAAGCTCTCGTTTGACTTTGAAGAAGAAGGGATTATCCTCTTCGAGATTCAATATGAAATATCCACAAGAAAGTATAATATACGTAAGTACTACTTGGGTGAAAGACCCCCAATCAAGCCTTCCTTCTTAGAATACGCACTAGTGAACGAGGGGTTAGGTGGCGCAAAGCACTTAAGTACCTATTAACCCTTAGACGACATTTTATAGCACGTCGCCTTTCTATCCACTTTGTAGTTTGTATTCTTCGAATTCTTGCCTATTGGAAGTATTTATCTATTCTTGCTTTATTAAATTTGATCGATACACGTGTCAAGGACCGGAACGCTCCTAAACACGGTGTATTGCAAAAGCAATACTTATGGAAGTATGTGTATTGAGTGTTCGTATACGTATATGTATCTACATATAATAATATAGAGAAAATATTTTTGTATTTATCGGGTTTTTAAAGAAAATACTATATGTACGTAAAATCCGATGAAATCCAATAGTATATATTTTTGGGTGCAATCTCTTAGGAAAAAGATTGCTTTTTGAATTTTTTAATTTTTTTGGTCAATTCTTTAGGAAAAGAATTATTTTTGTTATTTTTTAGTTTTTTATATTTTTATATTTTTGAATATTTTTTTTATGTTTTTGATTGATGATACGTAAAAAAACGTTCACGAGGAGAACGGATCCCAAAAGCCAATGAAAATCGTCAATCAATTGTCTCTCGTAATGTCATGAACCGGCAGCGGCGCCATTTGAAAGTGAGTATTTTGAAGTATGTTTTCTCTCGATTCTTGACAAACTAAAAGTCCTAAAAATCTCAAGTCTTTAAGTGTTCTTGGTTGTTAGGTTATTTGGAAGTCTATTTCTATTTCAATCAACACATAAAATTAATGGAAAACATTAAGCTACGTATCCGTAAAACACCTTGCAAATACCAAGTAATATTCACAAATTCAAAATTTTAAAGCATAAAAGTAAATGTGCTTGAAAAGTAATCTAAATGAAAGTACAAGGGCTAAAATGTAAATTTTAAAAACTTAAAGGACCAAAAGTGTAAATTTCAACCAACTAGTAACAACTTTTAACCAACTAACAAACTTATTAACCAACTTTGACAAAAACTGAAAGTTTAGGGACTATTATCTAGCAAACCCTAAAAACAAGTAATATTAGCCAAGAATTAAAACAGTTATAAATCAGAAGGACTAAAGTGAAATTATTAGGAAAAGTTTAACAAAAACGGGCATAAGACTTATAATACGCTAGTATGAGCTTATTTCTGAACCAAATAAGCTCTAGTTTGTTTCAAAGTGCTTAAAATGGAATTTAAGCTAGACATGCACAAGGAAACAGCTTAAAAGCTCAAAAATCACAAGATAGCTTATTCTAATAAGCCAAGAATAAGCAAACAAGTAATCCAGACTTCCACAACTTGATTTTTATGAACAAACTGATTAATAAGCTGACAAAAAGATTGGAATGTCCTTCCAAATTGAAAATGGTTCACTGGTTAAGCTGGAATATGAAATTAAACTGAAAAGAGCTTATTTGACCAAACATTGACCAGATTTTTGAAAAAGCTAAAAATCACAAAACTCGCTCAGGATATGTTTGCAACAAGAATTGTGAAAGAAAAATGATAAGTTTGTGAAGTAAAACTTGAGATATGAGAAAATAGTTTAGCTCATATTACATAAACTTACCATTTTTCTTTCACAATTCTTGTTGCAAACATGTCCTGAGTGAGTTTTGTGATTTTTAGCTTTTTCAAAAATCTGGTCAACGTTTGGTCAAATAAGCTCTTTTCAGCTTAAATTCAGATTCCAGCTTAACTAGTGAACCATTTTCAATTTGGAAATACATTCCAATCTTTTTGTCAGCTTATTATTCAGTTTGTTCATAAAAATTAAGTTGTGTAAGTCTGGATTACTTGTTTGCTTATTCTTGGCTTATTAGAATAAGCTATCAGTTTTTTTCCCCAGCAGCGGCGCCATTTGAAATTGAGTATTTTGAAGTTCGTTTTCTCTCGATTCTTGACAAATTGAAAGTCCTAAAAATCTCAAGTCTTTAATTGTTCTTGGTTGTTAGGGTATTTGGAAGTCTATGTCTATTTCAATCAACACGTAAAAATAATGGAAAATATTAAGCTACGTATCCGTAAAACACCTTGCAAATACCAAGTAATATTCACAAAGTTCAAAATTTGAAAGCATAAAAGTAAATGTGCTTGAAAAGTAAAAATGAAAGTACAAGGGCTAAAATGTAAATTTCAGAAACTTAAAGGACCAAAAGTGTAAATTTCAACAAACTAGTAACAACTTTTAACCAACTAACTAACTTATTAACCAACTTTGACAAAAACTGAAAGTTTAGGGACTATTATCTAGAAAACCCTAAAAACAAGTAAGATTAGCCAAGAATTAAAACAGTTACAAATCAGAAGGACTAAAGTGTAATTATTAGGAAATGATGACGTATAGTCCCCAAACCGGGTCATGAGTCCGGCTCGTGGGTACTATCCGTATCCGGCCCATCACAGATGGGTGGATAAATATCATTCAGGCTTATGGGCTTGAGTGAACAGTGCTCGCACATGTGTGCGGCCCACGGCCCAAGGCGGCCGACATAAGATCAGACAGAATAATATTCTGTCTAGGTATATCTTAATCCTAATACGAAGAGATATTCATTGCCAGAATTAGAAGATAACAATCATTCTAATTCTGGTGCTTATCTCTTCCTTGGGGCCGAAGGATCAGTGAAAGCCCACTGGGGTTTCACTGCCTATAAAAGGAACCCCCAAGGGTTTCACAAAGGTATTACGACTTATACTCTAAACTCACATATAACCCTAAACCGATTACTTACTCTCACGCCGGAGTCTAATCGTGGGAAACCTTCCCACGGTAAGCTTAACGCGTGTTGTTCAGTGTGCAGGATCCCAACCAGACGATTCACTTGGTGCAGGAGCCAGAGCCCAGCCAACCCGAATTAAGCCTAATTCGGGTCTAGCAAGGATCAACCAACTTTTGCATCAACAAGTTGGCGCCATCCGTGGGACCAGTAACACTAAGCTAGAACAAAACCTCATCTCAAATCTCCAATGACGAAGGGACATCCGCCAACTAACCCTAGGAATGTGAATCCTGGGAACCGGAAGTCCCAAGGGGAAGGGATTCTCATCCCCAACCAGTCACCTAACCGCCCCGCAGGCGGGCTGGGTAACCGTAGCGGTTTTCAACCTGCGGGGGTGACGAGCATGATCTCGGTGACACCCCCGCCTACTTCAACCCTGGACAACCCCGATCCAGGGAGTGCGCCAAACCCTCCCAACAAGGAACCATGCAGACCTTCGACGGAGGAAGAAGTGGAAGCCCTACCACTCAGTGAGGAGGATCTTACTCGAGTTCTCACTCAGAATTTTGAAAGGATCGTCCCAGGGATCGCATCAAGATTGAGTCTGGGGAGGAACCTCCAAGCCAGACTCAACTTTGGCGACAGTGGACCGTCCACTCCCTCCCAAAACCGGAGAAAAAGGAGGACTCGGCCTCAGGAGCAGGGAACCTTTGAGGAAAACCCTCAACCCCGGTATGTGTTTGAGCGCATAGGAGATCGCCTTATGCAAGAATTAACGCAGTCTCAAGATGGAGAAAGGTCGGATGGCTATCCCGAGCGGCCAGATCGAGAGCTGACCAGAACCACACGCCGCCCAAGTGTGTGGGATAGAATGAACACATGGAGAAAGGCTCCTGGTTCGTCTCAGAAAAGTGGTCCCTATTCAAAAGGCGGGGCACCACCGCCGTCCCCAGATCCGTCTGGGGAGGACTCAGATGACCATCCGCCCAAGCGCCGCCGGCCTAGGCGCACGCCTCCACCACCAAGCAATGAGGAGTATTATGGTGGCCCTTACTATCGGGATACGGAAGCAGAGGACCTCTCGCGTCCATGGTGTGAACCATGGGATGATCCTAGGCTCACACGGCCATGGGCGGATCCCAGGGAAGATCCGTTCACCCTCCGCATACGGAACTATTCTGAGGACACCAAACGTCGCATGCCGGCGTGCATCAAGACTTATGATGGGTCCGGTGATCCTGTGGATCACCTCAAAATATTCGACACTCAGGCCAAAATTGAGCGATGGCCCATGCCTATATGGTGCCAAATGTTCAATTCGACCTTGATTGGAAACGCCCGTGACTGGTTCGAGGCGCTCCCCTTACGGAGCATTGATAGTTTCACGGAACTACGCACTGCATTCGAGAACAATTATACTCAGAGGAAGAAGTATAATAGGGATCCGGTCTCATTGGCAACCGTTAAGAAACGGCCGGGGGAGTCCATAGAAGCCTTCACTGAGCGCTTCAATGATGAGTGCACACGCACAAGAACCATGCCAGAGCTCCTGAAAATCTCTGACTACATGCACGCCATAACAGACAGAGAACTGATCAGGCGTCTCAACGACAAGCGCCCAGAAAGATATGATGACCTCATGGAAAGGGTCAGAAATTTCATAGAGGGAGAAACAGCTGTTGTCGCGGCCTACCCATCCCGAGGAAATGGATACCGGTCAAATGACCAGTCCCGGAGACAGTCGGGCGGTCAAGGCAACCAGAACAATAAGGGTTCAGACTATAAGAGCCAAAGCAAAGGCGGACGGTCGGACGACAAGTTCACCCCCCTAAAGATGTCCTACCGAGAGATCTTGTTGACTGAAGGGGCGAACTTTCCAAGGCCTCCCCCAATGACCACTCCCCCGGAACGTCGACAAGGAAGTCGCTTCTGCGAGTTCCATAATGACAAAGGACACGGCACGGAGGAGTGTATCTAGCTCAAGAAGCATATTGAGTCGCTAATCAAATCAGGCAAACTCAAGCACCTAGTTAAGGATTGGAAAGATGGAAAAAACAACAACAAGAAGTATGACAAGAAGGATCCCCAAAAGGACAAGCCTTCTACCATATACATGATCCAATCTAGACAGCGCCGCACGAGACAAAAAATTGGCCAAAAATTTTCACGCGGCAGGGAAATATCATTCCCTCCCATCACGGCAAGCGATGTGATTGATGCGCCTCTCACTATTGAGATAAGCATTGGAACACACAATGTTCGTCGCATGTATGTGGATGGAGGGTAGTCAGCAGAGGTACTGTATGAACACTACTTTGTGCAGTTATGTCCAGAAATAAGAAGCCAGCTAGTACCGGCCACGTCGCCGCTTACTGGCTTTAGTGGAGACACCATCTGGCCGATAGGGCAATTGCGTTTGCTTGTCACCATTGGGAATGAGGAACATTCCACTACGGCGTGGATGAACTTCATGGTGATACGCTCACACTCTCCCTATAATGGAATCATAGGCAGACCAGGCATTTTGGCTATCCGGGCAGTACCCTCTACGGCACACGGAATGATCAAATTCCCCGTTGAGGGGGGAATCGTTACTATTTACAACACAGTCGTACAAACATCCAAGTGTCACACCGTGACAACACCGACTCCACCTGTCCCACCCAAGGATGGGGCACCACCGCCCAATTGGAAGGTGGCCATTCACCCTGACTATCCGGAACAGGAGGTATCCATAGGAGGGGCGCTCTCGGATAGCGGTAAAAGGGCCATGTGCTCTCTTTTAAGTGCAAACCTGGACATATTCGCATGGGAGCCAAAACATATGACGGGTGTGCCACGTGCGATAGCAGAGCATAAGCTCCAGATCCGCCAAGGGTACCAACCCATCAAGCAAAAGAAGCGCGGCCAGGCGCCCGAGCGCAGCCAAGTTATACTGGAGGAAGTGCGTAAGCTAGTGGACGTAGGCATCATGCGCGAGGTATACTACCACGAGTGGTTATCTAATCCGGTCATGGTCAAGAAACATGACGGAAGTTGGCGCATGTGTGTAGATTTCACGGATCTGAACAAGGCCTGCCCACAGGACTGTTACCCATTGCCAGAAATCGACTGGAAGGTGGAGTCCCTGTGTGGATATCCTTTCAAATGCTTCTTGGATGCATATAAAGGGTATCACCAAATCCAGATGGCGGAGGAAGATGCAGAAAAAACGGCGTTCCACACGAGCCAGGGCGTATATTGCTATACGAAAATGCCGTTTGGATTGAAGAACGCCGGCGCTACGTATCAGCGGTTGGTGGACAAAGCTTTCGAATCACAAATAGGACGCAACTTGGAAGTATATGTTGATGACTTGGTGATAAAAAGCCACACGGAGGAGGCACTTCTCCGGGATGTCCAGGAGACATTCGACACGCTGAGAAGGATTAACATGAAGTTAAATCCAAAGAAATGTACGTTTGGGGCAACAGAAGGAATGTTCCTGGGATATTTGATTGACCCGAACGACATAAAACCTTGTCCAGAGAAGACGGACGCAGTGATACGACTACCGTCCCCCCAGACACGGAAAGAGGTGCAGTCCCTGAATGGGAAGTTAGCCGGGCTGAATACATTCTTATCTAAATCCGCAGAGAAGTCACTGCCCCTATTTAAGACACTCAAGAAGTGCATTAGATAGGGAGACTTCCGCTGGACGAAGGAAGCCGAGGAAGCTTTTTGCCAACTCAAGCAGCATCTCGCATCTCTCCTCATGCTAGTAGCTCCCCGACCAAAGGAGGAACTCGTTATGTATCTCTCAGCCACCCATGGCGCAATAAGCGCGGTACTGATGACGGATAGAGATACAATACAAACTCCGGTATACTTTATAAGTAGAACACTACAAGGGGCGGAGTTGAATTATTCCTCCATGGAAAAATTGGTGCTAGCACTAGTATTTGCTACAAAGCGTTTGCGCCGGTACTTTCAGGCGCACCCTATTATGGTGATCACGGATCAGCCAATTAAGCAGGTTATCTCTAGACCAGACGTGGCAGGGAGGCTAGAGAAGTGGAGTATCCTATTGGGGGGGCATAATATATCTTACAGACCAAGGACGGCTGTTAAAGGCCAGATCTTAGCGGATTTCCTGATCGAGAAGCCGGATGAGGAAGAACCAATCATTAAGCAAGACGAGGTCCCAGCGGAACCTTGGGTGCTATTCACGGACGGATCCTCATGCACAGACGGGTCCGGGGCAGGTCTCATCCTCACAAATCCAGAAGGAATGGAATTCACATACGCCCTCCGTTTTGAGTTCACGGCCACCAATAACGAAGCAGAATATGAAGCATTAATTGCGGGTTTAAAAATCGCCGCTAGAATGGGAGTCCGCAACCTTGAGGCCTACGTGGACTCACGGCTTGTCGCGAACCATATTCTAGGTGGGTATGTGGCTAAGGAGGTCAACATGGTCAGGTATTTGGAAAAAGTCAAGTCGTTAATCACAACTTTCAGTAAGTTTTCCATCAAGCAGGTGCCAAGGGGCGAGAACAAGAAAGCGGACGCTCTCAGCAAGATCGCATCCACGAGCTTCGCCCACTTGTCTAAACAGGTTTTGGTGGAAATACTCAAGGAGAAATCTATCACGGAAGGGGAAGTGGCCGCTATAGTTGAGGAGGAGGGACCTACGTGGATGACCCCAATCATCAACTATCTGACTAATGAAACCCTTCCAGACGAGGAAAAAGCAGCAAGGCGTGTTAAAAGAAAATCACAACATTTCGAACTCCGAGAAGGCATCCTTTACAAACGCTCTTTCTTGCAGCCGTGGCTGCGGTGTGTTGGACCACGCCAGGCGGCTTACGTCGTCAGTGACATACACGAAGGGTTGTGCGGCATGCATGCAGGCCCACGATCCGTGGTAGCCCGAGCCTTACGAACAAGATACTATTGGCCCACTATGCACAGAGACGCGCGCGACATGATTCGCAGGTGCAATGATTGCCAAGTGCATAGGCCAGTACCGCGACACCCGCAGCAGGAGCTTACACCTATCACGTCCCCATGGCCATTTTACAAGTGGGGAATTGACATTGCAGGACCATTTCCTGTAGCTGCGGGAGGGGTTAAATTCTTGATCGTTGCAATGGACTACTTCACACGATGGATTGAAGCCAAGGCAGTCAAGTCTATCACGGGTAAGCAGGTCAAGAAGTTTGTGTGGGAACACATCGTATGCCGTTTCGGTTTACCAGGAGAAATTATATCGGACAACGGCAAACAGTTCACGGACAACCCATTCAAAGACTGGTGTGCATCATTGAACATCAAACGGCGCTTCGCGTCTGTTAAGCATCCACAGACGAACGACCTTGTCGAACGAGCAAATAGGAGCTTGGGGAATGGAATCAAGGCGCGGCTGGATGAACGACAGGGCAAATGGGTCGATGAGTTGTCACACGTGCTATGGGCACATAGAACCATGATAAAAACAGCCAACGGAGATACTCCGTTTGCATTGGCTTACGACACTGAAGCCGTTATACCAGCAGAAATAGGGATGCCTACCATCCGCACGGCGGAGGTTAATGTCGTCACAAACGATGAACAACTGCGAATCAACCTGGATCTGTTGGAAGAAAAAAGGGAAATAGCAGCCATCAATGAGGCTAAGTCCAAGGCTAAGATGAAGGCTTATTATGACGCCAAGGTCAAGGGTGTTTCTTTTCGACCGGCAGACTACGTCTACCGTGCTAACGAAGCAAGTCGAGTGGAGAATACAGGAAAACTGGGCCCTAAATGGGAAGGACCGTATGAAGTCACTGAAACCTTGGGACGAGGCGCGTACAAGTTACGTGATATGGATGGCCGCTACTTAGAGCGCACATGGAACATCTCCAATCTCAAAAGGTGCTATCTTTGAAAGCTACGGCTCCCGCATGGATACTTCGCTATAGGCGGTCTTAATAAAGAACCATGCGGGTTATTTGTTTTATTTGTTTTTCTTATGTTTGTTTAAGTTTCCTTTCTGGATTTTTTAGGACTTGTCGTCATTATTCAAACAAAAATGTAAACGTTCTAATAAAATGCCGTGGTGCCTAGCTAGCTCCACATCCTGTTTCGTGCAAATCATTTTCCTTTCTTTGTTAGCCGTATGAATTTTACTTGTATTATACTATGCCATGTTTCATTCGTATGCATTGTCTCAAATTAACGTACATGTACTATACGCCCCCAGGTGGGGTAAGAGGATTAAGTGAACCTACTAATTCAAATTGCCGCGTAAGAGGGATGCAACCCCAGCCGCACGGATCATGTATCCTTACTAGACACCTTACTCACAAGACGTTGGGGTAAGCTTCATATGCTATAGCCATACGGTGCTCCGCATAGTAAAGACGCACGTCGCATGTCTAGTAAATTAGACTTGTATGTAAGACGTGATACGTCACGCGGCATTGGATTGCAATGAGATACACAAGTTTCAAAATTAACAATCAACAAAAAGGCCGTGGTTGTCACGGACTTCTAAAATAAAAGGATAAGTTGTTACATGCATGTCTCAGCCGTGTACATACACGGACGAATATAAATACAAATGTTTACAAACATATAAGTTACATAGGGGGGAGGAATTCTTCTAGATCCTTCTTTCCTTCCTCAATTAAAGCACGAAGGGCCTCCCCGCGAGCATCTTTCCCGTCCTGAACTTTGACTACAAGAGTGTCTAAAGCTTCACCAAGCGGCTTTTCACCTGACATGGCTTTGGATACGAAATCATAGGTAGCCAGCGTCAAAGGGTTGGGTCAGCACTCAGCCGGGACATTATTGTTTCATTGGGAGCGTCTTTTAGGGCTTCAAGCTCGTCCAGAAGGGGATGTTGAAGGTTTGCCAAGGCGTCCATGGACGCAGTCATCTTGCCCGCTGCGGAGGGATTGTGATACGGATGCTGGGTGATATCCTCACTTTTTGTGATCATCTCCGCAGCTTGGACCATGCCTTCATGCCTACCACGGTCGATCCCGTCAGATACAACCCCAGCAAAGGCCTGCAATAGGTGTGGAGCGTTAAGGGCCCCGCTTACGGCAAGCCGCAGTCCTTGCCCGATAATCCACCTACGACCGGCTGTCGCGGTCAGTAGGGGGGGGCATACTCTCTCCGCGCAGCTAACGACCACCTTGCTCAACTCTTCATCAGCAGCGACAGCTTGATTTTCAAGGTTGTTTTGAGGCTGTTTCAATTCCTCCTTCAGTGCGTCGCGCTCCTGAGCAATGCTGAATGATTGCACGGTCACCGCCTTAGTAGCAGCCTCAGCCGCAGACACCTGCGTATGAAATTGGGAGTTAATGCACGAATATATATCTTTGGGCTACATACACACAAGGAGTAGGAATATATAAACAACATGTTTGAAAGATTACCTTCTCGTTTGATGCGGCTACAAGGGCCTCCAATTCAGCGATACGCTTCTCTCTTGTCTCGGCATGGAGTGCCTGCTCCTTCACCGTTGCCTCAGCAGTCAATAACGCCGCTTGCAAGGATGTGATGGTCTTCTCGCTCCTTACGACCAAAGCCTCTCGGCGGGCGATCCTTTTGTCAGCACGGCTCACATTGGTGAGGGCCTTGATCAGTCGGCGTCTCAGCGCGGCACCTACCGTTACCTGATGTGCGGATGACACATCAAACTGTTCAATTAGGGCCTCATGGTCTAGCTCATCCAAATCCTGTGCGAGGACGGGCGGGGTGATGTGTTCGATGAATTCCGAACACTCTGATTCGGCCTCCAGCCGTGTCAAGCTTGATAGGTTCCAGGCTAGACGCAAGCTCTCCTCTGGCCCCTCGCGGCACGGTTCCTTGGCATGGGTGGTGGTGGGGGAGGGGGGATTGTTAGTAGCCGCGGGGGATGGATTTCTCCCCACCTCTTCTCCTTGAGCTGCGACCGCCGGATTTACCCTGTGATTAAAACAAAAAGAGACAAATTTTTAGTCTACATATATCATATGAGGATACAAATCATAGTCGGGATGGGTACTTACGAGGTGCCAGTAGCAGGGTCTGGGCCGGTAGGAGCTACGGCGCTCACAGGGGCGAAACGTAGAACTGGCCCTTCCATGATCGGGGTAGGGTCGGCTTGACCAGTCATGGTGCTGCCATCCCCCTGATACTGAGGATAGTCTTTCCGCAACTTCTTGGGAGGAGCATTCGCAACTCCGGCATCTTCCCCAGTCTTTTTCGCCACACGCCTGGTTGTTTTTCTCTTTTTTGAAGTAAGTGTGGTGGATTCGGAAGCTTGCGTGGTGTCTTCATTCGGGTCGCGCTCCTCCTCCTGGTTAATGGTGCCTCCCTCCAGCAAGGGGTCGTCGCCATCTTCGTTATGAAAATCCAATGGGGACTTCTCAATAACAGGCTCTTCTTCGTCCGACCTGGGTTCGGTTGTCTCCTCCAGTGGAATCGTACGGTCGGCTAAAGCTTCCAGCAAGGGGAGCTCATTCGGCTTCAACGGCCGGAATCCTTCCCTCACCTTCATGGGGTCGCCTTGACGAATCAATCCGTGAAGGTTCATCTCTGCAAATGATTGTAGAAGTATATGGGTTAGTAACATTTTAAACATACGCGACAGATCGAATATACAAGATATATATGACCTACCCTCGCCCTGATCCGTTAAGAAGCACGGATATAAGTCATCCCTCCCAAAGTAACGGCGGCTTATCCCTACCAAGCACAGAAAGTTCTCCGGCAACCCTCTATGAAATTCCGTGCGATGGGTATCTAGTATTTTCAGGTCCCGGCTACTATAATCTTTGGGTTTGGGCGGATAATCTTTTGGGGCCTTGGTTTTAAGTACGAAGGGGGTGGGGAATACTTTCTCATCTACAAAGAAGTAATGGTCGTACCAATTCTTCAGGGAGTCAAGGGGTTTCCTATATGTCATCGGGGCATTGCCGGGTCGTTTCTTGAACGACAACCACCCGTTCACCAACTGGGGAAAGTAGAAAGCCCTAAAATGGTTAACGGTGGGGGTTACCCTACAGGTGTGGCATGTAATCTCAAACTGGTTGATTTTACACGCCCCTATACAGTGGAGCTGGGTGATATGAAAGTCATAGTACAAGAGAAGGTCTACTAAGAACTTAGACAACGGAATACGGTAGTTGGCTGAGTCAAACAGGCGTGTGTATATGCCTATTTTCCCCGCCGGTGCGTCCGTAATAGCTTCACCATCACCCGGAAAGGTGGGATGTACGCTTTCGGGCACATAGTACTTCGACAGGAAGTCGAGGTATTTCTCTCCCGACATCACATTCAGGACGTCCGTGATGAGGGGGTTATCCTTAACCATAATTTATGAAAAGGTTTTTAAGGGCGTGGTAATCTAACCTGCGGTGATGGATATCCGTGGAAAAGAAGGCAAAAGTTGTGAAGGAAAAAGCTTGAAGTTAACAATGGCGGAAGAATGAGTGAGTTGTGTGTGTAACATACACGCATACTCACTCTTATATAGGGTGGCCTCGGTTTCCGAGGTGCCATGGATCCTTGACACGTGTCAGTCACATTTCCTATCCAATGGATAGGATTTCCGACATTTTTGTAACGTCAGTAGGGGACCCACGGGTCACTTCTTAAACAGTTTCGTGTGGCTCGAGGGTGATTAGTAATCATGCACTTTTTGCAGACATGCGACTGGATTGTTGAATATCATTAATGCGACTGGATTCTTGTCGGGTTATGCGGCTCTTACGTAAGACCGTATTAAATGTTGCATTTAATTTGTCTCGGCCATTGCGTGCGGCTGAGGTAGTATTCATTAAAGAATATTCATACGACCGGTTGCCACGTGCGGCCGGAACAAATTTTCCAGTGCATTTCCTAGGCCTTTCTTGGTATGACCGGAGGGCAGCTTGATAGTCTAGAGGTTACGCCTACGGCTGTAACAACTAGACTGGGGGGACATGATGACGTATAGTCCCCAAACCGGATCATGAGCCCGGCTCGTGGGTACTACCCGTATCCGGCCCATCACAGATGGGTGGATAAATATCATTCAGGCTTATGGGCTTGAGTGAACAGTGCTCGCACATGTGTGCGGCCCACGGCCCAAGGCGGCCGACATAAGATCAGACAGAATAATATTCTGTCTAGGTATATCTTAATCCTAATACAAAGAGATATTCATTGCCAGAATTAGAAGATAACAATCATTCTAATTCTGGTGCTTATCTCTTCGTTGGGGCCGAAGGATCAGTGAAAGCCCACTGGGGTTTCACTGCCTATAAAAGGAACCCCCAAGGGTTCCACAAAGGTATTACGACTTATACTCTAAACTCACATATAACCCTAAACCGATTACTTACTCTCACGCCGGAGTCTAATCGTGGGAAACCTTCCCACGGTAAGCTTAACGCGTGTTGTTCAGTGTGCAGGATCCCAACCAGACGATTCACTTGGTGCAGGAGCCAGAGCCCAGCCAACCCGAATTAAGCCTAATTCGGGTCTAGCAAGGATCAACCAACTTTTGCATCAACAGGAAAATTTAACAAAAACGGGCATAAGACTTCTAATAAGCTAGTATGAGCTTATTTCTGAACAAAATAATCTCTAGTTTGTTTCAAAGTGCTTAAAATTGAATTTAAGCTAGACATGCAAAATGAAACAACTTAAAAGCTCAAAAATCACAAGATAGCTTATTCTAATAAGCCAAGAATAAGCAAACAAGTAATCCAGACTACCACAACTTGATTTTTATGAACAAACTGATTAATAAGCTGAAAAAAAGATTGGAATGTCTTTCCAAATTGAAAATGGTTCACTGGTTAAGCTGGAATCTGAAATTAAGCTGAAAAGAGCTTATTTGACCAAACGTTGACCAGATTTTTGAAAAAGCTAAAAATCACAAAACTCACTCAAGACATGTTTGCAACAAGAATTGTGAAAGAAAAATGGTAAGTTTGTGAAGTAAAACTTGAGATATGAGAAAACAGTTTAGCTCATATTACAGAAACTTGCATTTGGTCTTGTGCTTATTGAAAAGCATATTTCTAACTAAAAACTTGAAACTGTATAATTTCCTTTTACAAACTTCTTCTTTAGATGTTGGACAACAAGTAGAAACAAGTTTTAGGCAAAATGATCAAGTAATGAAGACATGGCAATGGATTGAATCTTGCTAGTTTTCTTATTATCAAGTATACAGGTTTTCAACCCAAACTTTTTATGAACCAATTGCCTCTTTGACTGATATTTTGACTTCAAAATGAACCAAAAGTGTTACCACTAGTTTACTAAATGTAAATGAGCAGTTATCACAGGTTTTAAGAAACTTGAATAAAAACGCTATTCAAATCCAAACACTACTTAAAACATATATCAAAGATTTTTACAAAGGAAATTGTGAACACAAGTTTGAAACATGTATTTACTCCTATCAAGACATGTTTGAATGACCAAATGAAGTAAGTTTAAGCTAAAATCAAGCAAGTAAACAGACTTTCACTCAAAATGGACTCAAATGCTAAAATTTGATGAAATCACTTAACAGAATGCTAGGAAACTAGGATTAAAGCTACCAGATTACTAAAATCTAATCAAACCAACAAAATTATGCTAAAAACAAGCTAAACACATGATCAATTCAGCAGGTAAAGTTTTCATTAGGAATTTAGCATGCAAAACATTTCAGGGGAACCAAAAACAGAATTGTGAGACCTTTTAGCTTGAAGCCTCCTCTGAAGGAGTAGAGGAGTGCTGAGCTCTCTAGATTACACTTCCTTCAAACCAAATCTACTAAAATCAACACCCTATTCATCTCCAAAATCCATTTCTGAATCAAATCAACAAAATCTGCTTCTAATCTGCTACTTAGGTATGGATATGAACTGAACTTGCTGAATCAAACTGAATAAGCTCCAAAACATCTCAAACACACTTCATTGATCAATTATGATCAATGAAATCACAGTGCATCAACATGAATGAAGATTTGAGTAAAGTGGATGAAGGTAAGAACTAAATTTTGTGTTTTATTGATTAAGGAGGGAAAGTAGGTTACAAAAGCTAACTTAATAACTACCTCTCAAGTGTGTGTCAAACACTTGAGAGAAGCTAACTAATTAAAAGATTAACTAGAAATGAGAGAGAAATTACAAGTGTATGTTTTTCACCTTTTTACTACTTTTTTAAAAATGAGGTGATCTACTCCTATTTATAGAGCTAGGATGAGAAGTTGTTGGAGTAAATGACGTGTCTTGGCCAATGGGTGTGTGCCAGGTGGCTTCTTCTGGTTAATTGCAAATCTGTAGCACTCCCAAATTTACACAATTCAATACAGCGGAAGACTCGTTGGTGTTACCGGATAGCACATTACTCACATCATAGATAACGCTTAAAAATCGCGCCGTTTAATAATAAAGCATTTCCATTCATAAATATCAAATTTACATAGGTCCCAAGTCATTGTATTCATATAGGTTTTACAAAGCATTTGAATGGAAATTATTATTTAAGTGCGGGCCATTAATTCTTGTTGTCTTCCCGAGAATTACCTTCAAGTACCTGAGATAAAACATGTTAAAAGAAAAGGTCAGCGATAACGCCGAGTGAATTCATAGAGTTTAATAAAATCCATCAATATAACCTCGGTATAAAATCATTACCAAAAATCATTTTGTACAAATCTTTGTAATAGGCCATAAAATAGCCAAAGTCATTTTTATACAAATTCTTATCAAAAATCATAATATAGGCTTTTGCCTTCAAAATCATTATACGAACCATTGTCGTTAAAAACATCATACAATACGTTTTATAACGTTATATAGAGTAAAATAAAAACCGATATATGAATATGGTTATGTAAAACCAAAACACGAACATAATATCAATAATAAGACCCCGTATTGCTAGTCAGGCAATATATCGTAATTCAGTGTGTATAGCAGTATTTCGTTATTTGGATTATTATAAGCCGCATGACATTGTTACCTTACTACAACAAACAACGGGTAGCTAACCCGAAACTCCATTTGCCCATCTAAATTAGTGTGTCGTCACAAAATCAAGCTATGGAAATCTTCTCATACATAAATTCGCTTACCAATCAATGTGGCACGACGGGGATCAACCGTCAAGGCGCGAACTAGGGTGATCGTCCCGAAATAGTACTATTATATGCACAAGAGTCTACCAAATCCCGGTTGTTCACAATTCATGCTAATGGGACTTTTAGTGACATAACCTAACTTTAATAATCCATTTTACTTCATACATCGGGTCATATAATCATTCATCGGGTCATACAATCATTCGGGTCCAAATCAATAAACAAACAATAGGGACAAATGGTGTCCTATTTTATCAAAACTAACATGTTATCTCCCTCGCGGGTTTATATAACATTTCATAAAAACATTTAAAAGAGTGCGAGGCTATGAACTCACGTTGATGTGGGAAAGCGGGTTATCAGCAATTCGGATGTACGGTATGTGCTTCAATCACGAAAACCTAAACAAATAATACTTGTCTTACACTCTTGTCCAATGACTTTATAAAAATAACAATTATGTATACATATGATGACTTTATATATATGATGATGATCAAGTGGGTTTATACATTCTCATTTACTCGTTTTAGTGTTATGTGTTGGTAACTTTTATACTAGTTTACTAGTTTTACCTATTTACATGGTTTAGGTCCAATAAGCCTATTATAAGTCCATTACCTTAAATTAGACCATTTTATACTTTTATTATTAGTATTATACTTTACATGTTAGGCCCAAGTGGGTTAAGCCCAATAAGTAAATTTATAAGTGTTTAGCTCATTTAGTTGGATTATTAGTCCAATAATGTTAACTTAGCCCGTTAATGTCCATATGTTACTTAGTTCGAGTTTTATCGGTTTTTACTTGTATTAATTACTTATATATCATTATATGACTTTTAAAAAGTTTACATTAGACGGGTCCGATCGTCTAATTTTTAATTGACGAAAAACGTTAATTTTACGGTAATAGCCGAAAAGACGTAAAAATCATGTTTATAGTTTTTATAACTTATAAAACTTACCAAACTACCATTTTTATAAAATGTCCATTTATTTATTCTTATACATATTTATATAAATGAAATATATAAGTTAGTGGGTTTTAATTTCACATTTTATACTATATTATTTGAGTGCTTATATAATACAATTAAACTTTAATTTCACAAAATCTGATTTTTAGTTTCACTTTCACCATTTTTATAATATCTTGAGTTCTATAAGGAGATAGAACCTCATTTTTGGGTGACATAAACTTCATATTAGGTTCTACAAATAAGTTAGTTATAGCTACTGCTCAATCCATGTCTAAGTATCCTTAACAGTCCCTACAAAACAGACTATTCAGATTGGTGTCCTAATTTTGTTTTGATCATATCTCACTCATTTTGATGATTCCATTGCATGGCCAACTCTCACATGTGTATGACATCTAATACATATTCTAAATTGATTCCACCATGCCATTTTATCAGTTTATCATTTGGTTAGTTACTGTTTTTATACAGCCAACTTTATAAGCAAGAATTTAACCTTTTTACCTATGGTTTTTTCCATCTTTTTAACCAGGTTTATCAAATCTATCAACACCAAATCCCCACATAATATTTTTAATCATCATTCATAATCATATACATATACATAAATAAAGAAATTACAAGATTACATAATCAAAATAACAAGAGGATAGGAAGAACAATCTTTATACCACCAAGAATAAGTAGTTTATGATCAAGGCTTGGATTTTTGATGGCAAAACTTGTGATAGATCAACACCAATCTTCAAGACCACCAATACTTGTAAACTTCTTGTAAAAATCAGGCCTATGACACCAACAAATCTTCTTCTTGGATGTTAAAATCACCACCAATCAATAGAGCTTGAAATGGGCTTCATCATATGTGTGAATAACATATGATTTCATGGTTAAATTTGATCAAATGAGGGTGTTTAGGGGGTGGTGGTGGACGAATTTTAGAGAGAGAGAGGAGAGAATGAGAGTGGTTTGCATGAGTGAAATGTGAGAAATGGTTTTGAGGTGTAGTTGGTTTGACAGCTTACTTTGTAAGCTTAGCTAACAAGTGTTAACTTGTTAGCTACAACTTGCCACATCTTGTGATGTGGTGGCATTGTGTAGCCGTCCCATATAGTGGGGTCGGATAAACTTGTTTTGTCCTATCCCGCTAATTTACGGGTATTCCTCGATTCTAGTTTCCTCGATTTACGTGCCCTCGGGTCGTTTTACGAAAAACGTTTCTATAAATTATGAATCAACGGGACAAAACGAATCTAATAAAAATTGTCTCATCAAAAACGGAGTTCGAAAACGTAAATACGTAATCCTAAGGTTTTCGGTTTAGTCGTAAGGGACGTTAAATTATTCACGTAATTCCTAATATCTTCTCGTAAATTTGTTAGTTTATGAACCAACTCAAAATTAAAATCCCAAAATAATATTCTCGGATAAATTTATTTTCTGAAATGTTGGACTGTCACCAAAACGGTGTATGCAAACGTAAGCATGTAACGTAGAATCTTCCGGTTTTGACGTAGTCGATGCTACTTCAAGACGTAAATCCAAATTTCTTCCCAGAAATAAGTGAGTTCATAATATAACATTAATATAATGTTTTTAAATTATGCTTGAGAATAAAATATCAACCATAAATTGACGGATTGTCACAGCATTTACCCCTAAACAGGATCTTTGTCCTCAAAGATCAATTTATCTTACTACTCGCTTCTTATAGAGTTAAAGCCAGTGGGTATTTCCTCCACATTCGGTCTTTCCTCACAAGTGTAATTCATTACAATACGCGAGTTTCAGCAAACATAACTAGGGGAATAAGATCAGGCTTAATTTTGACTTTCTTTCTCTATCCATGATGTTCACGGGTTTTTGATGAATGCAACTTTTCGCCGATCTAAACCTTATTAAGGAATAGTCAGATTTTCACTTGATAGACATTTCATCAAGTTAGATATACGAATCATAATTCACGCAGCCCTTGAAGTCCTAGGGTAGATCCAGCTTATATGCCTTTCATACCAACTTTTACATCATCTCTATGGTCCCATACTACGGGGACTTATTTCCCATGATCTTTCAGATCATCTATTCGTTTTTCCAAGGTAAATTTTTTTGTCATAACTTCGCTACCCACCAGGCACTTCAAGATCTACTTTTCATATTCACATTACCTCCTGCCTACTACCGGCAGTCAATAATCAGATCCTAATTTACACAATCATTTCAGGTCTCGCGGGTTGGGTATTTTGCAAGGTTAGGTTGGTTACCATAGGAAACCTTAAACCTAAAAGACATGTCCAACTCACAGTGGGTGTATGTCGGGTGTCTTCATCCCAACTCCGGCTTACAGATGCTCTCATATTTAAATCCTTACAAGATTCGATCTCGATCCTAATACGATAATATGGTTTATTACTAAATGTCAATCATTCAAACATAAAACAACACTTTTAGTGTTTTGTATCATTACTTTACCTCGTCCCTTCGATTGGGGTGGTAAACAATACTCTCATCAAGGTTCGTTCCCAATGACTTCTGAGCAAATCTCTAGAAATTCGATGCGAAGCGAGGATCTTGATAGAGATGATCGATACAGGCATACCATGCTTACATAACTCCTTTAAATACAAAAGAGTTAATTTATTCATCGAGAATTTATCATTAAATGGAATGATATTAGTAGATTTGGTCAGTCTGTCGACGATAACCCAAATCGAATCAAATTCAGATGATGACCTTTGCAATAGTTAGACGTTTACTAATGTATGAGTCGATGTCTGCCTTCATAATTCGCCATCAGTATAACTTCTTCAGAGAAGATACATTTAATCAGAAATGACATGGATAGAATACTTAAACTTATGAGGTTCCAACATGACTAAATCTCAAAATCTCCATATTTAGGCAACTACAAGTGGCCTTTAAAACATTTAACGCCATCGGCTTCTCAATTCTAATGGTTCACATTATCCGTGAACCCCTTTTATTATCTATATTATCCTTTTTACAAGCATCAGTTATTTCTAAAATGTTCGGAAATTTATTTTGCACAGTCATTATTAAGGAACACATCCTAATTGATTCTTTATTCTTTCTATATAATGTGTCAGTATCTATATTCACCTTTCCTGATGAAGTAATTATCATGACCACAATTCACTCAGAAATTCTTTCTTCATATTTTCTAAGTTTTAGTTTCGTCTCAACTATCATTTTTATCAGTTTTGCTCAATCCGACGTCTAAAGCTTCGATAACTATTACAAGTAATTAAATAATAAATATTTAATTTTTTTATGAAACATCAACGTCAATATTTTTAAATTCCTCGGTTCGTCCAATTATAGAAAAAGGTTCAAAATAAATTGAATTTAATTAACACGATTTTTTTTATCGAAAATAATTAACAAGATTTGTAAATGTTTGAAAAATCTTTATTTATACTTTGGTCAAAATTTTCTTAGTTGACAAGCAAAAATTGTCGTTTCAAATTTCAAGTCATGGTTTAAATGATTTCATCAATCCCTCTTAGGTTGTCTTGTGGTATACACAAACATTTACCCCTAACGAAGTTTAGTTAAATGATTTGGGTATAAGGGAATAATTTCTTAAAAATTCTTTTGATAAAATATCTGTCAAAACATTTTTGCACTTTCTTTTTGGTAATACCCAAAGCCTTAATGGCTCTAATCTTTAAAGAGTCAATATAGATTCCATTATTTATTAATCATACGGTCAAATAATGTAAAGGATTATGCCTTAATTCACACGTTAAATACTCAAGGTATAGGTATTCATTTCTTGGCCAATTTAGGGCAGTCTATAAATAATTATTAACTCCTTCTTTTTCTTATAAACAAACAGATGGTCCTTAGTGATCACAAACATGAATTTATCAAATTATACCCTACACACGTGATTCACCAAATTTATGAATGCTACATGTGTATTAGTCAATCCAAACGACATCACGTGAAACTCATAATGTTCATTACAAGTTCTAGATGTAGTGATTGGAATAGATAATCTTTTTCGCGGACGAGAAGTTGATGATAACCATGCCGTGGATCAAATCTTTAGAACATACGCTAGAACCTTGTAAATGATCGAACAAATCTATCATCTTGGGTAGTGGATATAGATTTTTATCATCAATTTACTTAGTTCACGGTAATCAGTAAACATAAGGAATGATAACACCATAGCTCTTCATGATGACGAGCTCGGTAGAATAAGATCTTTCTCCGACAACTCTCTCAGTTGTACGGTAATTCCTTTAATTCAGATGGTGCTGACGTATAGTGCACATGCCACAGGTGCAGCACCGAGAATATAATCAATGCCAAATTCAACTTTCCTTAATGGCAAAGGTCTAGGTAATTCACCAATAAATACCTCCTAAAGTTTCAAATAACAGAAACATCTTTTAATAAATTCATATTAGGTTCTTACTAGATTATAATATCTATGACTAATTCACAACCATTCACGGTATAATTTCAAGTCTAAATGCAGGATATGGTCATCCTTCAAGAATTATTTAGATCACTTTTGATAATCAACATCTTATCATTTAGGAGAATTCTACTCGAGTTCCCATCAATTAAGACAATGTCGTCATGTCATAATCAATCAATCCATTCTACTGGCATTACCCACTTTTCAGTTTTATTACCGTTGATAAGATGTGAACTTCTCAAAAGACAAATAATAACTCATGATCTTTTCATAAATTCTAGGATATCAGGAGACATAACTAATCTTAAAAGAGTAAGGTCAACGCATAATCTACGCGAGAGAATTTCAAATCAGATACATACGAAAACATTTAACGAATAGGAATATATCTCATGTTTTCATGATTCGAGTATGCATTCTAAAGCTCCTCGGATCGTTACCCAAGTCATTCAAATGAAATATAATCAAAATAAATGATGAACGTCGATACATCCAATCGGGTATCAACACTCGGTAATCAGATATTTTCCAAAGAATCTCGCCACGGGAGAATTGGACAAGAAGGGAATATCAATTGTCAATTAAGACAATTTCCACAGATGAGTAAATTCGATTCAGATAATAAATAGTACGGGCACATATGTAGGTGTCCCTATCAATATGTCCCTATTTTGCACTTCTTGCAGATCTCATAAAATTTAATCTTTCACAATCTTCAAAGAAAATTTAGTGTTTATTAATAATTTCATGGTGACTACTATTCAGCCTTGCATGGTCACTTCCAAATTGTATGTAGGCGCGCAACTATATACAGTTTCAAGATTAATGATGCAATACTCAGTTCGTCAAAATTTTATCATCATGTTTAAAATAGAAATATTTTAATGCTTAATTCTTGAATAAGAATCAAAAATAAATTTACAAAGATGTTCTTTGTTATGGAAACAATTAAGTTCTCCAAGGTGTTTCATAAACAACTTCATTTCGATAACGATTACTTATAAGTCTCACTTTGAATAATCCTTATGGTGATGAAAATTCAATTTTCTCAAAGGATAATGTTTTATCTTATAAAAACAATGAGTAATCTACAAAAGAGTGATGAAAAGTTGTTCACCAAGAACTAACTACAATATAATAGGAAATGAGCTTAGCCAAATAATCATGAGGTGCATGACCTCGATGGCACTCAGGAAGAATAATCCACAACGTGACTCAAATCGAGATGAGTACTTGTTTAATGGTTGCATCACTAATGCGAACATTAGGATGAAGCAATAAAAGATAGCTAACATCGATACATGTAGGATTTAGCAATCAATGGTAGTCTTTTCATTAATCACAAACAAGTCAAAATTGTACCGTAACACATTACGTGTCACTATGTCATACAATTCCAAAAACTCATCCTACCAACTGATGTCTCAGTTAAGTTAGGGATTTTTAAAAGATATCACAATGAATACTAATCTACAAGAGTCATTAGGTGTTCCACCTGTCCTGGAAGATCCATCGGTCCCAATTCAGAAGAAGATTTCTTCAATTTATTTATTGGACACTGGGCATCCTCATCATTGGGCAATGGCCTAGGAACAACCCTTAACACGAACCAACAATCATTTAAAACCTTATAATCCAATCACAGAACTTAACGACTTCCTCTTAACAATCTCATATTCCATACGGGTTAAATTTTACTTTATTCAAGTTTCAACCAACTTATACTCAATGCAACATCCTATCTCATTTTCCAATACTTTCAACCTTATTCTTAGACCTTGAAAGGGCAATAAAATCTCGATATGATCAACACTTAATTTCCAATCCTATAGCTCTTACAACAATAGTTATCAAATGAGTCGCTAGTATGAAATGACTCACACATTCAATAAGACTTCTCGGAAAGGTACTAGTAGCATGAGGCTTTTGGGTAATGGTTCCAATGACAGCCTCAAGTGTAACATTCACCCTTTCGATTTCAATTTTAAGAATTGGGTGACAACGACTTAGATGACATCTTTCCAGGTGGTAACGTTTTGTCAAACTCCACTCTATAAGGAAAGATCGTCATGACATCGATATCAGTTTTAATCTTGCCAATTCTTTTTCAATATCACAATCAACTAATATCTACATTTCTATGAGTATCAACCATTTTGTTGGGATCATAAATATCCACAACATGGTTTAGATCTAGAATAGCTAAAATTCCTAAAGAAATAGCTTCGATTGAATTACTAGGGGATTTAGGGTTCCTTGTGACAATCTACGTCGTATAAATATCTCGTATACGTACTGAAATAATCATAAAACAATCATGTAATCAAATTACAACATATATATATAATCCATGTTATATATATATATATATATTAAAATAACACTTCTCAGTCTGGCCTTGTCGGTAACTTGGGAATTCTTCGGCACCGTTATAGTCAAAAGATTTTTAGACATTTTTAGAAAAATGTTTATAGTTAAAAGATTTTGAAATGTTTTATTCAAAACCTTGGTTTTAAAAATCTCTCATTCTTTATAACGAGAGTTCTGGTACCAAACTGTAACACCCCCAAATTTACACAATCCAATACAACGGAAGACTCGTTGGTGTTACGGGATAGCACATTACTCACATCATAGACAACGCTTAAAAATCGCGCCGTTTAATAATAAAGCATTTCCATTCATAAATATCAAATTTACATAGGTCCCAAGTCATTGTATTTCATATAGGTTTTACAAAGCATTTGAATGGAAATTATTATTTAAGTGCGAGCCATTAATTCTTGTTGTCTTCCCGAGAATTACCTTCAAGTACCTGAGGTAAAACATGTTAAAAGAAAAGGTCAGCGATAACGACGAGTGAATTCATAGAGTTTAATAAAATCCATCAATATAACCTCGGTATAAAATCATTACCAAATACATTTTGTACAAATCTTTGTAATAGGCCATGAAATAGCCAAAGTCATTTTTATATAAATTCTTATCAAAAATCATAATATAGGCTTTTGCCTTCAAAATCATTATACGAACCATTGTCGTTAAAAACATCATACAATACGTTTTATAACGTTGTATAGAGTAAAATAAAAACCGCTATATGAATGTGGTTATGTAAACCCAAAACACGAACATAATATCAATAATAAGACCCCGTATTGCTAGTCAGGCAATATATCGTAATTCAGTGTTTATAGCAGTATTTCGTTATTTGGATTATTATAAGCCGCATGATAT
Organism: Glebionis coronaria; assembly: GCA_025667525.1. Classification (NCBI taxonomy): domain Eukaryota; kingdom Viridiplantae; phylum Streptophyta; class Magnoliopsida; order Asterales; family Asteraceae; genus Glebionis; species Glebionis coronaria. Next base: position 385,406,077 of record CM046874.1, read on the forward strand.
TGTTACCTTACTACAACAAACAACGGGTAGCTAACCCGAAACTCCATTTGCCCATCTAAATTAGCGTGTCGTTACAAAACTCAAGCTATGGAAATCTTCTCAAACATAAATTCGCTTACCAATCAATGTGGCACGACGGGGATCAACCGTCAAGGCGCGAACTGTGGTGATCGTCCCCAAATAGTACTATTATATGCACAAGCGTCTACCAAATCCCGGTAGTTCACAATTCATGCTAATGGGACTTTTAGTGACATAACCTAACTTTAATAATCAATTTTACTTCATACATCGGGTCATATAATCGTTCATCGGGTCATACATTCATTCGGGTCCAAATCAATAAACAAACAATCGGGACAAATGGTGTCCTATTTTATCAAAACTAACATGTTATCTCCCTCGTAGGTTTATATAACATTTCATAAAAACATTTAAAAGAGTGCGAGGCTATAAACTCACGTTGATGTGGGAAAGCGGGTTATCAGCAATTAGGATGTACGGTATGTGCTTCAATCACGGAAACCTAGACAAATAATACTTGTCTTAGACTCTTGTCCAATGACTTTATAAAAATAAAAATTATGTATACATATGATGATTTTATATATATGATGATGATCAAGTGGGTTTATACATTCTCATTTACTCATTTTAGTGTTATATGTTGGTAACTTTTATACTAGTTTACTAGTTTTACCTATTTACATGTTTTAGGTCCAATAAGCCTATTATAAGTCCATTACCTTAAATTAGACCATTTTATACTTTTATTATCAGTATTATACTTTAAATGTTAGGCCCAAGTGGGTTAAGCCCAATAAGTAAATTTATAAGTGTTTAGCCCATTTAGTTGGATTATTAGTCCAATAATGCTAACTTAGCCCGTTAATGTCCATATGTTATTTAGTTCGAGTTTTATCGGTTTTTACTTGTATTAAGTACTTATATATCATTATATGACTTTTAAAAAGTTTACATTAGACGGGTCCGATCGTCTAATTTTTAATTGACGAAAAACGTTAATTTTACGGTAATAGCCGAAAAGACGTAAAAATCATGTTTATAGTTTTTATAACTTATAAAACTTACCAAACTACCATTTTTATAAAATGTCCATTTATTTATTCTTATACATATTTATATAAATGAAATATATAAGTTAGTGGGTTTTAATTTCACATTTTATACTATATTATTTGAGTGCTTATATAATACTATTAAACTTTAATTTCACAAAATCTGATTTTTAGTTTCACTTTCACCATTTTTATCATATCTTGAGTTCTATAAGGCGATAGAAGCTCATTTTTGGATGACATAAACTTCATATTAGGTTCTACAAATAAGTTAGTTATAGCTACTGCTCAATCCATGTCTAAGTATCCTTAACAGTCCCTACAAAACAGACTATTCAGATTGGTATACTAATTTTGTTTTGATCATATCTCACTCATTTTGATGATTCCATTGAATGGCCAACTCTACATGTGTATGACATCTAATACATATTTAAAATTGATTCCACCATGCCTATTTATCAGTTTATCATTTGGTTAGTTACTGTTTTTATACAGCCAACTTTGTAAGCAAGAATTTAACCTTTTTACCTTTGGTTTTCCATCTTTTTAACCAGGTTTATCAAATCTATCAACACCAAATCCCCACATAATATTTTTAATCATCATTCATCATCATATACATATACATAAATAAAGAAATTACAAGATTACATAATCAAAATAACAAGAGGATAGGAAGAACAATCTTTATACCACCAAGATTAAGTAGTTTATGATCAAGGCTTGGATTTTTGATGGCAAAACTTATGATAGATCAACACCAATCTTCAAGACCTCAAATACTTGTAAAATTCTTGTAAAAATTATCACTATGACACCGACAAATATTATCCTTGGATGTTAAAATCACCACCAATCAATAGAGCTTGAAAAGGGCTTCATCATATGTGTGAATAACATATGATTTCATGGTTAAATTTGATCAAATGAGGGTGTTTAGGGGTGGTGGTGGACGTATTTTAGAGAGAGAGAGGAGAGAATGAGAGTGGTTTGCATGAGTGAAATGTGAGAAATGGTTTTTGGAGAATGGTTTTGAGGTGTAGTTGGTTTGATAGCTTACTTTGTAAGCTTAGCTAACAAGTGTTAACTTGTTAGCTACAACTTGCCACATCTTGTGATGTGGTGGCATTGTGTAGCCGTCCCATATAGTGGGGTGGGATAAACTTGTTTTTTCCCATCCTGCTAATTTACGGGTATTCCTCGATTCTAGTTTCCTCGATTTACGTGCCCTCGGGTCGTTTTACGAAAAATGTTTTTATAAATTATGAATCAACGGCACAAAACGAATCTAATAAAAATTGTCTCATCAAAAACGGAGTTCGAAAACGTAAATACGTAATCCTAAGTTTTCCGGTTTAGTCGTAAAGGACGTTAAATTATTCACGTAAGTCCTAATATCTTCTCGTAAATTTGTGAGTTTATCAACCAACTCAAAATTAAAATCCCAAAATAATATTCACGGATAAATTTATTTTCTGAAATGTCGGACTGTCACCAAAGACGGTGTATGTAAACGTAAGCACGTAACGTAGAATCTTCTGGTTTAGACGTAGTCGATGCAACTTCAAGACGTAAATCCAAATTCTTCCCAGAAATAAGTGAGTTTATAATATAACATTAAAATAATGTTTTTGAATTATACTTGAGAATAAAATATCAACCATAAATTGACGGATTGTCACAGAATCCGTCTCCAAGAACACAAAAGGGGTTTTTTATTCGGTTCATTCTCCGTCTAATTGAGTTGTAGAGTTGGATTTGTCTTCCCATTTGGAGTCTTTTTCATGTAGAAAGTTTATCTTGAAATGCAGTGTAGCTCATTCCACTCTCTTGGTTCGTTGCTTGTTGAAGTTGACACGTGGCATCATTTCATTTGATCATAGCCTAGCACACTGATCGTTATCCCCTTGGATATAATGAAGATTGAGTGTCTGTTTCCTATTGGCTGATAAATGGTTTAGTGCGCTTCCACTGTTTTGGATTTGGTTAATAAATGCGAGTTATTAGTGGCCCAGCTGGCGTGTTATGTGGCAATCCAAACCCTCACTTTCTTACCTTCTTATTAGTTGAACAAGTTACCACACGGATCATAACCAAAGTTAGAGTAACTTTGTCATTTTCAGTCCCTCTCTTTTAGCAGAATATTCAATTGAGCTCCTTTCTTCATTCTTTTGGAAAATTAAGTCCTTTGACTTGTATTCTTGATTATTTAAGTCCCTTGACTTGGTTGACTTGAAGGTTGACCAAGTTTGACTTTAATCTTGACTTTTCCCAAAATTGCATTTAAGTCCCTTGACTTTTGAATATTGTCAATATAGGTCCTTTTCTTCAAATGGCTTGTCATCTTTGATCCTTCTCTTGTCTTTTCATCATAAATGAGCTTGATTTCCTCTTGTTTGCTTGAAGATGTATCCTTGTTACCTATAAAAGCACAAACACAAAACATACCACATAATACTGGTTTATAGAACAAAGGTTAGGTATTTTCTATGTGTTTTAGGGTGATTTGTTGACTTATTGATATGAGATTTTGCTCATATCACCCTTCAAGACGAAAAAAAAGAAAATGCAAGAACGTAACAAAAAACAAATCTAGCTTTTTATAAAAATGTTTCAACAAGTTCATTTTGATGTAAGTTTAGCCGACGCGTTCTTATATATGCCTCGTTTCGCTTCCACTTTCAAAGGTATGATGAACGACAAGGAAAAGCTTTCAAAGCTTGCTAATTGTTCCTCGGTTTATCTTAACCGCATACCGGAAAAAGTTGGTGACCCCAGGAAGTTTCTCATTCCTTGTGATATACAAGATATGAAAGAATGCCTCGCCTTGGCCGATCTTGGTGCGAGCATTAATTTGATGCCATTTTTCATTTGTAAATCGCTTTCGCTTCCGGCTCTTACTCCTTCGAACATTTCTATCGAGATGGCCGATCATTCTACGATTTTAGCATGTGGAGTACCCGAGGATGTTTTCGTGAAAGTGGGGAAGTTCTACTATCCCGTTGATTTTATAGTAGTTGACATCCCCGCGGATCATCAAGTTCCTCTAATTTTAGGTCGTCCAATTTTAGAAACCTCGAGATCGCTTATCGACGTTCATGCAAGAACTATTACTTTGAGATTCAACGAGGAGGAACTTGTTATAAACGCTACTCAAAACTCGACACCTTCTCATGTTTATGCAATCGCTACCATCAATCACGTTGACTTAGTTGATGTGGTTTGCGATGAGTTTTCTCAAGAAGTGTTAGGTTTTTCTGATAGTTCGTCAAGTGGCAATCCCACTATTTTGGATCCGATTCTTGCTAATTCTACACCAAATCTCACTCCATTCCAAGGATGCGATTTTACTTCAAATGAAATCGACAATGAAGATGAGGTAATTATTGGTAATGATACTCTTATTCCACCATTTCTTCTGCCGATGGAAGTTATGAGTGTTGAACAAAAATCTTCAATCGAGGAACCGCCTATCCTTGAATTGAAAGATCTTCCATGTCACCTTGAATACACATACTTGGAAGGTGATGACAAGTTGCCGATTATTATTGAAAAAGATCTTGCTAATGAGGAAAAAACCGCACTTTTGAAAGTTCTTAAAGCTCATAAAGGGGCAATTGCGTGAAAATTTCCCGACATTAAGGGTATTGACCCAAAAATTTTTAATCACAAAAGTTTAATGGAGGAGGACTACAAACCCGCAATTCAAAGTCAAAGAAGGGTAAACCCCAAAATTCACGATTTCATCAAAAAGGAAGTCTTAAAACTTCTTGACCCAGGAATGATTTATCCTATCTCCGATAGCCCATGGGTGAGCCCAATCCATTATGTCCCTAAAAACGGAGGAATGACCGTTGTACCCAATGAAAACAACGAGTTAACTCCTACTCGTGTTGTGACCGGTTGGAGGGTGTCTATTGACTACCGAAAGTTAAATGACGCCACTCGTAATGACCACTTTACTTTTACCTTCATGTATCAAATGTTGGAGCGACTCGCGGGAAATGAATTCTATTGCTTTTTAGATGGTTTTTCCGGTTACTTTCAAATCCCTATCGATCCTCGTGATCAAGACAAAACTACGTTTACGTGTCCGTATGGAACGTTTGCTTATCGTAGAATACCTTTTGGACTTTGCAATGCACCGGGTACGTTTCAACGGTGTATGATTGCTATTTTCATGATATGATCGAGAATTCGATGGAAGTGTTTATGGATGACTTTTTGGTGTTTGGCAATTCGTTCACGTCGTATTTATCTTATCTCGAGCAAATATTAAAACGTTGTGAAGAAACCAACCTTGTGCTTAATTGGGATTGATGTCGATAAAGCTAAAATAGACGTCATCGCCAAGTTACCTCATCCTAAAATCGTCAAGGGAGTTAGGAGTTTCCTAGGCCACGCGGGCTTTTATCGTCGTTTCATCAAAGACTTTTCGAAAATCTCTCGACCAATGACACACCTTCTCGAGAAGGATGCTCCTTTTAACTTCAATGAGAATTGTGTTAGAGCTTTCGAAACTCTTAAAAAGAAACATACCGAATCTCCCATTCTTGTTGCTCCTAATTGGGAATTACCCTTTGAAATCATGTGCGATGCAAGTGATTATGCTATAGGGGCCGTCTTAGGGCAACGTTATGAAAAGAACTTCCGTCCTATCCATTATGCTAGTAAGACGATGACCGAGGCTCAACTTAAGTACACCACAACGGAAAAGGAATTCCTTGTCGTGGTTTATGCTTTTGAGAAATTCCGACCTTATCTCGTCTTAACTAAAAGCATCGTGTCTACGGACCATTCGGCTATGATAAGACTGCTTTTATACATAGTCTCATCGTCCAAAATGGGCTTAAAATGCATTAAATATCATTAAAACTGCCAAATATATGCTCGTGTTTGTTGCTTGTGTATTTTAGGTACGGATATTGAGGAAATGACAAAAAGATCACAAGAATCAATCAAAAACAAACACGGGAAACGAAGCCGCACAATGAACCGGACCCGAATCCTGAATTTCCAAAATGGTCCTTGAAGAATTGAAGATTGGCAAGAATGGTCCCTCAACTTTGGAAGACTTGGCAATTTATACCCTTGTAAAACTCATAAATTACACTAGGGTCCCTAAATTTCCAAGAGTATACAAGAAAAGCCCTTGAAGATTGCATTTATTGCACTTTTAGTCCTTATTCAAAGTTTATAAAACCATTGTGCCAAAAATGACAAACTGCCCAAAGATGTTTACAAAGGGATTTGGGAATTTAAGCTGCCATTCTTTATTTGAAGAGAGTATGGGAGTTAAGGGACTACTTTTGCCCAGACAGCAAACTTCAATCCACCACTTAGCCATTGACACATCACCATCTCCTTGCCACCTCATCTATCCAGTCACACCCCACTCCCATTTTTAAACCGATTTAATATTTATATTAAATGGAGGGAAACACTAATTATTCCCCTAAACCGGATTAATGAAGCTGTTCATCACCTCCCCAAAACATATAAACCCTAAAACAAAATCCATTCTAATCAAAGGGGTTTTAAGAGATGCTCTCCAGATCAGTAATTAACATCCGCTTAATCCTAACCCCACCTTTACTTTAACCCCAGACACACCCATGTGGCCATTTTGGACCACCCCTGCACCCGTCATTGTCCACACCTTCCCAAAACTCGACCAAATCAACCACCCACATATTTTCCTTCCTCGCAAAGCCAAAACAAACGGCTATGATCAATTCTAACAGCTGGCATGTCACATGGACGAATATTGACCAACTTTTGAAGACTTTCTCAAAGGGCAGATTTGGACATTCACCAATTAGGGTTTAGGGGTTTTATCTTTCTTGTAATATTTTATTTAGCTATTCTAGAATCTTCCCTAAGTAATATATAAGGAGAATGCGACCTGTGCATTACCCTTGTTCCAGAATTTTCAAAGTTTTGTAATTCCTTTATAATATTAATGAAAGTTGGTGTTTGTTAAAAAAAGTAATTCCTTTTCCTTTGTTTAAAATTTGGTATTAGCTGTGAAGATTTTGAGTTCCATAACATTTTGAAGTTTCAGTTTTCAAAAAGGTCCCAAAAAGGTTTTTTAGATTTTCAGAAATCCAAGAATCCAAAGAAGTGAAAGTGGATTTGGATTCTTGTTTTTTTGAGGTTGTTTTCTTGGTTAAAAACGTGTTCTTTGTTTCCATGGTTTATTGGTTTCAAAGGTTTGTAAAAGGCTTTTGAAGAAAAAATCAGTTTTTTAAAATAGCTTTGGTTGAAAAATCAGTTTCTCCATATTTTCTTTTTTTAGTTAACCCTTACTGTTATACAAGCTCACCATAAGCTGCTGACAATAGCTTATGGTTAAGCTTATATAGCTTGAAGGTTGTTTCCATTTGTTGTGTTTATGCAGGTTCAAAACAGGAACAAAGGCTAATATCATCATCATCATCATCTTGCATTCAAACAACCAAAAAGGTTCAGCACAAGCCCGGGCTTGTTTGGAGGTGGCTTTTCAGCCATTGTGGGACCTGGATTGTAGGTCCCACAAGGTAAATCCCTTGGCTTGAACTCTCTTTTTCTTCAAGTTTGTGATTTGTATGATTTGGTGGATTTGTATGAAAGTTGTTTAAGTGTTTGTTGTATGGTTTGATTATGCTGATTTGTGCCTTGTATGCATGATGAGATAGTTATAAATCAATTTGTTTAGGTTTTATATGCAAGTTGCTTGTTAAAATTAAAATTCAGAAAACTAAAGGGGTGTTTGGATTTGTGTTTTAACCTGAAGTGGTGATAGAGTTTGAGTTTAAAATCAGTCCATCATATTTCTGTTTAGGTTGGTTAGGTAATATCAGCCACTTGTTATAGGTTTGGTTTGTTTTTGAGTAAGTTTTGTGTGCTTAAGTGATAAACACCTTGGTAAATCAGTAAACCACTTATATAGCCTTGTTTTAACTAATTTTTGATCATCAATTTGATAATCAGTTAGGGTTTAGTGAAATATAGGATTGTATGTTAGTTGTATGTGATTTGGTGAGTCAAAGTTCATGATTTTGTGAGCCAAAGTTCACCCAAATGCAAAACATATAAGCAAAATAGCCCTAGGCCACTTTTCTGAAGTTACAGTAACTGCATAGGGGATTTGTGTGTGATTCTTGCTTTGTGATTGTGTGTTTATTTGTTCTTATAGACTCTCTACACTCCATTGGGTGTAGGGGTGCCAATTGTGTCCAACAAAACAAAGAATCAAACAATTTACAAGCACAAACGTGCTTAGACCTGTTTTTAACACTAGCAGTGGGAACTAAGTTACCCCTGATAGTATTAAAGTTACCACTGCCAAGCAAAAAGATAAATCTTATGCACATGTCACTTTCAGTCAACTTGGTTTTTTGTCTTTAGTGATCAAAAACAAGAATTAGGACTTGAAACCAGTTTTATTATTTTTCTTATTTTAATTGTGATTTTTCAGTTTAATTAGTTTTTCATTATCTTATATTTTTACATTAATTAGCTATTTTTAATTAACTTTTTAATTACTGTTTTTGTCTTTTAGTGGTAAAAATTATTATTTTTCAGTTTCAAAAATTTTCATAGACTTACAAAAATAATTTAAACTTTTTAGATTAAAAAGTTTTTACTGTTCACATTTTTATTAATTTTTAGAATTAATTTAGCTTAATTAGGGTTTTATTTCAAACTGTTTTTGTCTTTTAGTGCAAAATTTTATATTTTTCAAACTTTTACATTTTTTACTGTTCTTTAGAGTAATTTAGGATTTTTAAAATTGTCAAATTATTTTTGGCATTATTTTATTATTTTTTATGATTATTTTAGTCTAAAAATAGTTTTAAGTGTTTTAAAAATAGAAAAATAGTTTTTAAAATTTAGAAAAAATACTTTTTAGTCTTTAAATAATATAAGTAACTTATTAGTTCAATAAAATAATATTTTGGACATTTTGTTAATTATATTTAATTTTAGGGCTCTAATTAGCATTTAAAATTAAATATTTAATTAATAAAAGGTTTTAAAATATTTTTGTTGGATTTTTATTCTTACTTATATTATTTTAGACTTACTTTTAACTTTTAATTAATATTTAGGTTAAAATTTTTAATTTGTAGCTTTTTACGGTTTTACGTGAACGACCTTTTCGTCTTCGTAACCGTCATTCTCTTCTTACCCTATTTGTATTTTCTTTTCTCATAACAATATAATCACAAACCATTAATCAATTCATTACACAACGCACTAGCCTCCTTGGGAAACGAACTTGAACTTATTTGGTCATTAGTGCTTGGTTTTCCTAAACCGTCACTTAACGCTTACCACTATTTTGTTACTCTTTTCCTAAAGGGTATACAAAACCACTACATCAATTTTGGCGCCGCTGCCGGGGAGGCGTGTTGTGTTTTGATTTGAACAATTGTTGTTTTTATATAACCATAATAAGTATTTGTATTAGTAGCACCCTACTAATACGTATTATCGGTTTTCGTTTTTTTTGTGAATACTATTACTATATTGTATACGTAGAACAATAAATTCACAAGTACTCCAAATACGTGAGAAATCACAACCTTGACTTGGGAGGTCATTACCCAATCATAGTATTCGAATCTCAAACCAAAGAAAAAGGAAAAAATAGATAAATACTTTCGTGAAGCTCGATTTTGAAAAATACAAACTATAAGGTGGGTATAAGGCGGTTGTATTTCACGACCTAAAGGAAAAAGGCTCTTAAGTGCTTCGCGCCGCCTCGTTTCTTCCGCTTGCTTGTGCGTATTTTGAGATTGAAAGCTAATCGAGGGTTTTGCCGCCCAAAGTATTACTAAGTATCATATATATTTTCTTGGTTTCATTTGATTAAACCCTCTTGAACGTTTTGGTATTCCACCAACGTTCTAAAGTCATCGAAGGCGTTCACTTCACGTGATCGTTTTCATTCCTTGAGGCTTCTTTAATCGAGAGATTTGATTAAGGAGGAGATTTGTAGATTTTTGTCTACCTAATACAATTCCAAAATTCAAAAAAAAAAGTAAAAACAATCAAAAATCCAAAAAAATTGAAAAAGTTTAAAACACTAAAAAGAATCTTCTTTGCTCATCCCCTCGTTGTACGTGACGTTTATGCTTACTCGCAATCAAGCAAAACGTGCACGTAAACGTAGAAACCGAAAGGAGACAACACCTACTCCTAATTTTTCTAGTGAAGAGACTCCAAGTGAGGAACCTATTGTAGAACAAGAAGCTATCATGGCTAATCGTACTATGATGGAGTTGCTTCAAGCACCCACCGAGGGTTTTGGAGAGGCCATTGTGATTCCCGCCATCCTTGCGGAGAACTTCGAGATCAAGACGGGTTTAATGTCTATGCTTCAAGCAAACAAGTTTCGCGGACACGAGAAAGACAACCCAGATTATCACATTAGGCAATTTAATCGTCTCACCGCGACAAGCAAGTTTAAGGATGTACCACATGAGGCCATTAAGATGATGTTGTTTCCATACTCGTTAGATGGACCCGCCAAGATATGGCTCGAGAAAGAACCCCCAAATTCGTATTTGACGTGGGCTGATCTCGTTTCTAAATTTGTGAATCAATTTTTTCCAACATCTAAAACGACACATTTAAAAAACGATATTTCACGATTTACACAAAGATCTAATGAAAGTTTTTCAATGGCTTGGGAAAGGTTTAAAGAAATGTTACATGAATGTCCACACCATGATTTTTCCGAATTGCATCAAATTGACACTTTTTATAATGGGCTTAATGATCATGAACGAGATTACTTAAATGCCGCCGCGAGTGGTAATTTTTTGTGCAAAACAACCGAAGAGTCTTTGAAAATCATTGAAAATAGGTCTAAGGTTTATAGCCCTCGTAACACACCGAGTGTTGCCAATTTGGGTTCGTCATCGTCTCATAGCATTAATGCCTTGCAAGATGAAGCAAATTAGGAGAATCGGTTTTTCGATAGGTTTTCGACTCTTATGATTTTTCCGAGTGCATTATCGCGGATGGTAACACTTCGAATGCTTATGTAGCCACGTGAACTTATAACCAAAACGGTCAAGGTTCCCGCCAAAATCAAGCTCCACAAAATCAAAATTCTAATAACTATCGAAACAACAATCAAGGTGGTAATTATCAAGGCAATCAACGTAACTACAACAAGGGTAATTATCAAAGTGGAAATGGGCAAATTTCAAACCAAAACCAAAACCGTGATTTTTAAACTACCACACAAGGTTTTCAAAATGATCACACCAAAAATCTTCAAGGAGAATTTTTTAATTATGCTAAAGCAAATGATGCTAAATTTGATAATATGCAACGTGAAATGGTTAGCTTAAGATCCGAGTTGAAAAACGAGCTTAAAAACGAACTTGCTAATGAACTTAAGACTCATGCTAATAAAATGGAAGGAAATGTTCAACGTCTCCAACAAAATCAACAAAAAACAGAGCAAGGTCAACATGAGATTAAGCAAGAGTTGTTAAAAGCGGATGCTAGGCAATCAAAGTTTGAAGACCGAATGGGAAAAATGTTTGAAGCTATCATGTGTAAACCTTCTTCTTCGGGTGGTCTTCCTAGTGATACCATCGGGAGCCCGAAAGGAGAATTGAAGGTTATTACTACTCGTAGTGGTAAAACTTTCAAAGAACCCATTTCTCGTCCAAGTACTTCTATGGAGAAGGAAAAAAGAGAAAGAACCCGATGTGATGGTAGAAAAGGAGCAAATTCCAAGCCCACGAAGTACCGCTCAAACCACACCTACGGTTGAACCAATACCAATAGTGGAACCCGAGATTCCAAGGCCGATGCCTATGCCCCAACCCACACCACCCTTACCTTACCCTTCAAGACGAAATAAGGAAAAGGCACAAGAACAAAATAATTATCAATTTGAACTTTTTATGAAAATGTTTCATGACTTGCATTTTAATATAAGTTTTGCCGACGCCTTGGTCATGATGCCTCGATTTGCCGCGAACTTCAAAAGTATGTTGAATAACAAAGAGAAATTGCAAAAAACGTCTAGTTGTTCTTCGGTTTTTCTTAGCCGCATACCTCAAAAAGTCGGTGATCCCGGCAAGTTTTTAATCCCATGTGCTATACAAGATATGGAAGAATGCTACGCCTTGGCCGATCTTGGTGCTAGTATAAATTTGATGCCTCTTGAGATTTTAAAGTCGCTCAATCTTCCTAATCTCACTCCTTCAAGAATGTCAATCGAGATGGCCGATCATTCTACGATTCTAGCTTGTGGAGTAGCCGAGGACGTCTTCGTGAAAGTTGGAAAGTTCTACTATCCCGTAGACTTTATCGTTGTCGACATCCCCATCGATCCTAAAGTTCCTCTAATTTTAGGTCGATCATTTTTGGATACCTCGAGGGCACTTATCGATGTGCATGCTAGGAAAATCACTCTTCGTTTCAATGAGGAAGAACTCGTCATAAATGCAACTCAAAACTCCACACTTTCTCATGTGTATTCTATCACGTATTTGAACAATGTTAGTCCCATCAAAAACATTTGTAAAAGTATTTCAAAAAGAGTTTTAGAAGTTGATGATAAAAACGATTTTCCGTTCCCTCCGCCGGTGGAGGTTAAGAGTGTCAAGCCTACGATTCCAATCACGAATGATCCTTCGGATGATGAATATGTTGATCCCGATGGGGAAGTTTTCTTTGTTGACAAACGTTTTGAGAACTTACCACCACCTTTACCAAAACGGTTTTCAAATGTGAGAATTTTTAGTGTGACTAACATTGCTTTATAAACACCAAATATTTTTGACATAATTAAGTCGGGTTTTCATAAGGAGAGTTTAAAAGATTATTCTACAACTCTAACTCCGTCATCACCACGTGTATTGAGTGCTACAAGCTCGTCTTCTCCTTTTGACGATGCTTTGTGTGGACTTAGTGTGGGGGAAGCCCCTTATGTTCCCTCCCCTTTCTCCACCGAGGACGAGATATTTGATCCCGGAATTGCTTATAAAGGGAAATCTCGGTCTTCCACCGATGCAATAAATGGAAAATCTTTCTATTTGATTGGTGTGAGTCTACCTCGAGTAGCTCATGGTTTTTATGACTTACCCATTGTCCCACCCTTCTATTTCTTCTCATCTATTTTCTTGAAACCCTTTGGGTTTGTGTTGACACATGATGAAGTGGCGTTGATTTGTTTTTCCAATGAAAACGAGAACGCCATCTTCGATCCCGGTATTTTGCACCATCAAAGGACTTAGTCCTCAATACCGGTTATTTTTGGGCCTTGTTTATCATGTAAGCCCCACTAAAAATTGACCATACCAAGATAATCCCTAAATGATCACATTTATGGGGATTCGAGTCGAGCTTTTGACTCGGTTATCAAAAACAAGGTGCCTCGTGGGGGAGACCCATGCTTATCCATGTACATATTATTGCTTTCTAATTAGTTTAATGTGAGGGGATTTGTGCCCTTCCAACCTTTGTTCCGTGGTTGTTTGTGAATTGTGCTTTTTAGATCATGATCTTCACGATTGGAGCCTCTCGTGTTCGTTTTATGGGAGCACTCGATCGTTTGCTTTGAAGACTTCCTCAGTATCCAAATGATATATCCTTTGATGTTCTAACCTTAGGTTTTTAGCACACTTCATAAACGGTGATACAAGGTCTTTGCTTGGGTTCAATATATGTTTCTCGGAATCCTCACGAATTGATCTCAGTTTAAAGTGAAATGATTTGTTCTTGGTGACAAAAAGTGGATTTGATTTTCTATTTTACTAAAAAAGGGGAAAGAATAACGTAATAAAGATTTACACTTAAAACAATTAAAAAGTAAAATTTAAATAAGAAATAAATCAAAACAGTACTGGAAAAAATTCCCTAACTGAAAAATACCTTATGCGGAAAACAAGTCCTATTCGGAAAGATTGCTTATGCGGAAAGACAGGTCTCTATTCGGAAAATAATGCTTATGCGGAAAATTGCTCTATTCTGAAAAACACCCTTATGCGGAAAGTTATCCTATGCGGAAAATTAAGGCTATTCGGAAAACATTGCTCTATGCGGAATGTAATGCTCTATTCGAAAAAACGAGGCCCATGCGGAAAAATGACCTATGCGGAATGAATGTTCTATTCGGAAAGATGAGGCTATGCGGAATATGTGAAATATTCCGAATAAAGGAAATAAACAAAAGATGATTCGGAATAAGTAAATTATTCCGAATAGGGGACGAGTCCAAATGCCTATGCGGAAAACAAGCTCTATTCGGAATATCATGGGAATGAAGAACAGTGCAGTAGCAGTAAAACAGAGGACACGGTTTTAAATACAAATCTACTCCAATACTCAAAAAGGTTTTACCAAATCAAACACAACTCATTTAAATACCATAAGTTATAAATCCCACCAATAAAAACACTAAATCAACAACTTTTTAAAATCAAACTTGAATCAAATAGAAACTTAAGAACTTGCAATAGAAGATGATGAAGAACAAGATTAATGAAAAGATGGAATTGATAGATTAATGGAAAAGTAACAAGAGTAATGATTAACACTTACAAGATTGAAAGAAAATGAAAAATCACCAAACACCCTAATGGTGTTTGTGATGAACCGAACCTAAGAACTGGAAAAAAAAAAATGAAAGCTCCCTCTAAAATGTGAAGGGAGAATCTATTTATACTCCTAGTGGTTGGTTGGTGAGTGGGCTTTCTCCCTTTCTTCTTGTCTTCTCGTCTTTTCAAAAAAGTTGACGTTTTCGATTCTGATTCGGGATTTGTCGTCGATTAAATCCAACTCGTCTTTTAATTTCTTCGTTAAATAGACTTGAGTTTCTTCGACTTATGTAAATCTTCCGTCTTTGTTCCTTTTCTTCGATAAATCTTTGAATAGGCTCAGTGACTTCAAATCTTTTGCATCTCTTGGACAATAGACTTTATCTTGAGTCTTTTTCCTTGATAAAACCCGTGCAATCCCATGTTTTCTTTAATATTCATCCGGTTAGCTCTGAAATCACAATAAACACAAAAACCACACATAATTCCAACAAATGATATTAAATACGTGTTTTGGTCTTGTTTTAGCCAGAATTAAGTGGTAAAAGGATGGGTGTTTACACACCTATCAAATCCCCTACACTTAACCATTGCCATGCCCTCATGCAATGCTTAGTGATAAAGCAATTTTACACTTTTCTCGTAATCAATCAACCTTGGCCTTATTCAAATACTACTAAATAAGAATCAAAATACTAAGAGAAATTAAAACTTAAAGATAAACAAAAGGATGGAAATAACTTGTAAAGAAATCAAGGACATACATTAGGGCTTTGGTGTTGCGAAGATTTATCACCCTCAAGTTTCACGTTCCCCAAACTAAGCTTAAAAACGAGATCATTGTTATTATAAGTTAGTAAATCAAACACATACACACATGGCTTAATTAATTGCTTAAACCCCCTTATTCCTAGGTGTATCTCTTATATTTTATTTTTGTCTTAGAATGATCATGAAGATGCATTTTTAGGACTTATTTCGATAGTTTAATTAGGCTGAAAGCAAAGTAGGACGATTTGATCAATAGTTAGCTACAGGACAAAATCTCTTAAAACTGCTTCTCGGGATATCAAAAAGTTCATATCTTGGCATAACTTGGTTCACGATTTGAGACCTTTCTCGGGCCGATATTTGGCTTGTACTTCATACTTCATATCTTCGAGAGACGTTCTTGAGATAATGGTCTTCTCATCATAATAGAGTTTCTTCACTTGGAGACTTTTGAGGGGTACTCCAACTTGGTTGACCACGACTTCATGATTATTTCTTCAATCTCTAATTGGGATTTTGAGATACAAGGATCCGCCTCCTTTTCGGACTTGGATCTATTTATCCTCATACCTTGTTAGGGTCTTTTCGGATAGACTTCTCCATGATCTTTATGGGAGTTGATTGCTTTTCGTCGTGAGTCTTGATCCTTCATATTGAATTTAGGAATAATGCTCTTCACATCACTTTGGATCTTTAGCAATAAAATGGAATCCTCATGCCTTGTTAGGGCCTTTTCGGACTCGCCAATCTTCGCGCCCCGCTTCATAAGTTATGCCTTGGCTATGAACTCTTATCATTACCGAGCAACTTTTAAACGATCTTGGGCTAGAAGCTAAGTAACTTTTCAAATCGTACGACCTTACTTATTGCAGATAAATTATTAGCAAATGATGGGAGAATAGGCAAATAATTACACCAAGTGAGCTTGTGCAAGAATACCGACTTATAATTGACTCTATCATTTCTCGTCCTCCACAATTTAAAATCTCAAGTAATGAGACTCGTGGATACTTAGCCTAATAAACCAATTAAGGTTTACATGGTTAAGGATACTAGCTAGAATAAACTTGAATAAGTCTATTCGGGTTAAGTCAAAATAAACGCAACGGGCCTAATATGTCAAAGATTTCAAAACTAGCTACACCACTTTATTAATATTTTTGACTTTATTGCGGGATATATACATATGAAAGCAACGATAAAAATTTAAAAATTACGACTAAATGGCCAAAGTTAATAAAAAATTTGAAAAATGTTGAAAAATAGGATTTTCCGGTTAAATGAAGGCATTTTCATGGAAAAGTCCACTTAAAACTTTGATAGAAGTCCCCCCTACACTTAAGATAAACATTGTCCTCAATGTTTAAGCATGTGGGAAAAGTCTCCCCTACACTTATGACATTGTGCACGTTGGTTAACTCGAGTTAAGGAAGAGACGACTAAAGTGATCAATTTCAAATGTGAGTATGAAGAAAATTGAATCACGATAGTTGAGAGATAGAACCGGATTTCAGATAACACGGGAGCACGGTTCTTCAAAGAATTCCAAGATTGCAGTTATCCCTGTAATCACATCACCACACAAACACAAACGACCAAAATAGGTCCTCCCCTACACTTAGGGGGTTAAAGGGATAGATACTCGGGCTGCCTCCCGAGGAGCGCTTGTTTTTGATAACCGAGTCACGAGCCTGACTCGACCCAAAATTAGTTCATGGGGAACGTGGTGAGGGATGGAATCACCTCCTGAGAGGTGTCCTCACCAAAGTACAACTTCACTCGTTGGCCATTCACCTTAAAATTCGGTCCATTAGGTTGAGCGAGCTCAAGAGTACCATATGGAAAAATTTGGGCAATGGTGAATGGGCCGGACCAACGAGATTTCAGCTTGCCCGAAAAGATTTTCAACCGAGAGTTAAAAAGTAATACTTTGTCTCCAACATGGAACTCTCGGTTTTTGATCTTGGAGTCGTGAATGAGCTTAGTTCTTTCCTTATAGATCAAAGAATTTTCATAAGCCTCATTACGGAGTTCATTCAGCTCATTGAGTTGGATCTTGCGTAGGTCACCGGCTTTGTTAATATCAAAATTAGCCCACTTCAAGGCCTAGTAAGCCTTGTGCTCCAACTCAATGGGGAGGTGGCACGCTTTCCCGTACACAAGACGATAAGGCGTACAGCTGATCGGGGTCTTGTAAGCAGTACGGAAAGCCCACAAAGCATCATCGAGTTTATCAGCCCATGCGGCACGATGCTCTCCCACGGTTCTTTCCAGAATTCGCTTAAGTCCTCGGTTGGATATTTCAGCCTGGCCATTAGTTTGTGGGTGGTAGGCTGTGGAAAGACGATGATTTACACCGTACTTAGCCATGACTCTAGCAAATTGGTCATTGCAGAAATGAGTCCCACGATCACTAATAATGGCACGTGGCACACCGAATCTAGCGAATAGAGCTTTCAAAAAGTTACAAACCACCCTTGCGTCATTAGTAGGTAAAGCTTTGGCTTCAACCCACTTTGAAACGTAGTCAACGACTACAAGGATGTATTTGTTTCCTTTAGTAGAAGGGAATGGCCCCATAAAGTCGATACCCCAAACATCAAAGATTTCACATTCTTGAATGAAATTCTGAGGCATCTCGTCTTTATGTGTGATTTTTCCTTGTTTTTGGCAAACATCACATCTTTTAACCATATCGTGAGCGTCACGATATATGGAGGGCCAATAAAATCCCGAATCAAACACTTTTTTGGCGGTGTAGTTGGGACCAAAGTGACCACCGGTGGGTCCTTTGTGGCAAGCATCAAGGATTTCAGACGCTGCCGGTCCATCAACACATCGGCGGATAATCAGGTCGGCACATTGTTTGAATAGGTAAGGGTCGTCCCAAAAGTAAGTCTTAATGTCGGTGAAAAACTTCTTTTTTTGTTGAGACGTCAACCCTTCCTTGAGAATTCCACCCGCCAAGTAGTTTGCAAAGTCCGCAAACCACGGGGTTTCATTCGACTTCGAGTTTATAGACATTAAGGTCTCCAAGGGAAAAGAATCATTGATTTCTTTGTTCGGATGATCCCCTTGGTATGGATCCTCAAGTCTGCTGAGATGATCCGCGGCTAGGTTTTCTGCTCCTTTTTTATCGCGAATTTTGATTTTAAATTCCTGGAGCAGCAAAACCCAGCGAAGAAGTCTTGGTTTGGAATCTTGCTTTGTCAACAAGTACTTCAGCGCGGAATGATCGGTATACACTATGGTGGTGGAAAGGACAAGATAGGGGCGAAATTTTTCAAAAGCATAGACAACAGCTAA
This sequence comes from Glebionis coronaria, assembly GCA_025667525.1. NCBI lineage: Eukaryota > Viridiplantae > Streptophyta > Magnoliopsida > Asterales > Asteraceae > Glebionis > Glebionis coronaria. The sequence continues at coordinate 385,424,789 of CM046874.1, forward strand.
AAGCTCTTTTTCGGTTGTCGTATAATGCAATTGTGCCCCTGTCATTGTCTTGCTAGCGTAATGGATCGGTTGGAAGTGTTTGTTCACTCTTTGTCCAAGAACCGCTCCAATAGCAAAATCACTAGCATCGCACATCAACTCAAAGGGAAGCTCCCAATTAGGGGTAACCAAGACGGGTGCCTTAGTTAGCTTATCCTTAAGCGAGTTGAAGGCTTCAAGACACTCTTTGGAGAAGATAAAAGGAGTATCTTTTTCCAAGAGGTGGGTCATCGGGCGAGCGATTTGAGAAAAATCTTTTATGAATCGACGGTAGAAGCCCGCATGACCCAAGAAACTTCTCACACCCTTCACGGTTGAAGGTGGAGGCAACTTTGCGATAACATCGACTTTAGCACGGTCTACTTCAAGACCGGCTTTCGAGATCTTATGTCCAAGCACGATGCCTTCTTTTACCATAAAATGGCATTTTTCCCAATTTAGAACAAGGCGAGTGTCTTCGCACCTCTTTAGCATACGTTCCAAATTGGCAAGGCAAGAAGAGAAGGAATCCCCGAAGACCGAGAAATCATCCATGAAGACTTCCATGGTTTGTTCAACCATGTCATGGAAGATAGCTAACATGCACCTTTGGAAAGTCCCGGGCGCATTACATAAGCCAAAAGGCATTCTTTTGTAAGCAAATGTGCCATAGGGACAAGTGAATGTAGTCTTCTCTTGATCTTGGGGATCGATGGGTATTTGGAAATAACCCGAGAAACCATCAAGAAAGCAGTAATATTCATTACCGGTTAAACGTTCAAGCATTTGGTCCATAAAAGGTAGAGGGAAATGATCCTTTCTCGTGGCATCATTGAGTTTGCGGTAGTCTATACAAACTCTCCACCCAGTAACGAGACGAGTGGGAATCAACTCGTTGTGTTCATTGGGAACAACGGTTATTCCGCCCTTCTTGGGCACACAATGGATTGGACTAACCCATGGTGAATCCGAAATAGGGTAAATCATACCCGCATCAAGAAGTTTGAGAACCTCTGTTTTGATGACTTCATGGATTTTTGGATTCACCCTTCGTTGGCTTTGAATTGTGGGCTTAAAGTCGTCCTCCATGAGAATTTTGTGTGTGCAGATGTGAGGATCAATTCCACGAATATCAAAAATCTTCCAAGCGATAGCCTTCTTATGATCTTTCAACACAGCGACAAGTCGAGCTTTCTCTTCATCCTTCAAATCCTTAGCAATGATGACTGGCGACTTCTTCTCTTCTTCGAGGAATACATACTCAAGATGGGGCGGCAACTCCTTAAGTTCCAAATCCGGAGGATTTTCGACGGGAGGCGTATTCGAAGTCGGAGTATCGATAGCAATAACAGTGGAAGATGGAGGGGAAGGATTGTCTTCTTTGAGGAGGTTTGCAATGAAACTGAGATCTTCATCCCAATTGGCAGTAGAATCATCATTGTCTAAATTCACATCTCCCAAGGTGGCTTCCAAATCTGTCCAAAGGAAATCACTTTCTCCAAATAGAGATAGTGATGAGTCGATAGAGGAAACGGTCTCAACATTGGGAAGAGAGGTAGGAATGTTTTTACAAGCATCCTTGAAGTGTTCTTCACAAGCCTCATCAAGAACGTCAATACAATTAACACTCTCATAAGAATAAGGCTGTTTAGAAAGCTTTCCCATGTTGAATACTACTTTATCGTCACCCACTCTCATGATAAGCTCACCGGCTTCAACATCGATGAGAGTGCGACCGGTCCTCAAGAATGGCCGACCAACAATGAGTGGCACACGGGGGTCCATCTCGTAGTCGACGACAACAAAATCAGCAGGGAAGGTAAATTTGTCGACTCCTACAATGACGTCTTCGACTATCCCCACTGGATAAGCAACCGTACGGTTGGCTAATTCCAAAGTCATTTTGGTGGGGACTAGCTCTGGGAGAGATAATTGCTTCCAAACACTTAGAGGCATGAGATTAATACTGGCACCTAGATCGGCTAGGGCCATGCAATTCTCTACTCCCGGGAAATTGCAAGGGATAAGAAAACGACCTGGATCACCAAGCTTAGTTGGCAATTTCCTTAAGAGTACTGCAGAGCAGTTCTCATTAAGTTGGGTGTTGGCAATATCGAGGAGCTTTTCCTTGTCGCTCAGAAGATCTTTAAACATTTTTGCATATTTGGGCATGTGAGCGAGAGCCTCAGCGAAGGAGATATTGAAATTCAGTTGTTTGAACATTTTAAGGAAATTCGAAACCTGAATATCATCCTTGCTCTTTTGCTTCTCTTTCCTCAACCTTGAAGGATAAGGTATATTGGAAGAAGAGGAAGGCTTTAGGGGAATAGGATCACTCACAACCGCGGGTGGAGGAGGGGTAGAAGGGAGAGGTGGAGAAATTGGGGAAGGAGAAGGAGGAGGAATAGGAGCAGGTGACTCGTTCTCCTTAGTCACAACCACCGGTGGAGGTATAGGAAGCTCGGGTTCCTTGGTACCTTTGCCACTTCGAGTGGTGATTGCTTTCATCTCCCCTCTTGGGTTCGTAACGGTGTTACTCGGAAGAGTACCCGAAGAAGAGGGTTGACTACCTTGGAAGAAACTAGCCATCATGTTCCTCAGATCATTAGTTTGGCTATCCAACGTATTTCTTATGTCGGCTCTCAAATCATTTCCTTGCTTTACCAAGTCTGCTTTCAAGTTACGCACTTCCTGCTGGAGATTTTCCACTATCACATCATTGGTTCTCATGTAGGTTGCGACCTCCTGGTGTAGTGCAGTGGTGGTTTGGTTGGAAGGAGCATTGTATGCAGGTGGTTGGTAAGCTGGTTGTTGGTAGACTTGATTGTTACGTTGAGGCGGTTGTTGCTGCTTGTGAGGTGGTATGTATGGTTGTCGAGGTTGTTGTTGTTGAGGAGGGCGATTAAGGTTTTGTTGTTGGTTTTGGTTGGCAGGAGGGAAACCAGGTGGTGAAAGATAGTTGTTGCTGCGGTAGCTAAGCAAATTACGGTCACCTTGAGGTCTAGCTTGATAATCAGGTTGAGGATAGGTGCCATATGTCGCATTTACATTCTCAGCAGGGTAATCTTGGGTGGCGGTACAAGTTGTGTAAGAGTGAGGACCACCGCATATCTCATAAGGTTGGCTGACAGCGTTCACTTGTGCGTTTTTGGCGTTGTTGCTGTTGTTGTTGCTGACGGTGTGGGTGACAAGCGATTCAAGAAGCGTAGTGATTTTGTCAAGTCGCTTGTCACTGTCATTAGTGCTAGCACTAGCAACATTGGTCCGAATACTCTTGGTTTGCACACGAGATTTGTTCTCAATGATATCCCAAGCAGCATTGGAAGTCTTAGCCAATAAATTATCCCCCGAGGCACTGTTCAGTGAATCTTGGTCACTCATGCTTAAACCATTGTAAAAAGTATTGATTTGATGTACTTTGGTAAAACCATGTTGTGGGCATTTTCTTAAAAGATCTTTAAAACGATCCCAAGATTCACTGAACGACTCATCGTACTTTTGTTCAAAATTTATTATCTCATTCCGCAAAGCGGTAGTACGAGAGGGTGGAAAAAAGTAGTTGATAAACTTTGTTTCCAAATCCGTCCACGAGAGAATACTCTGTGGCGGTTCCTTAGCAAGCCAATGCCGGGCTTGTCCCTCTAAAGAAAAGGGAAAAAGTTGTAACCTTATAAACTCTTGTGGAACACCATTGAATTTGACCGTGTTGGTGAGTTGTAGAAATCTCTTGATGTGGTCGTGTGGATCATCAATGGTACGTCCCAAGAACGGTTGAGCGGAGACCATCTGGATAAAGCCGGATTTTAGCTCGAAATTGTTGGCGGCAATTGGTGGTATAACAATTGGATCCGTGTTGCCATCGACATGAGCTGGCAGCAGTTCAATCATCGGGCGATTATCAGGAAGGGGCTCATTGTTGTTCTTATTGTTCATGTTGTTGAAAGGCGGGTTGTTGTTGTTATTATTGTTTGGAGGTGGTACACCGGCCATGTCTAAGTGATCGAGAGGCTCGGGCTCTTGATATGACGTGGATCGAGTGCGCATACACCTGCAAAAGAACGAACAAAGAAAAACAAAGCAAAATATTTTTGGTTTTTATGTTTTTTAATTTTTTTTGTATTTTTGAAAATTTTATATTTTTTAGGATTTTTTGAAAATTTTTGTGAAAAAGTAACGTTCACGGGGAACGGATCCCAAAATCCAAGTTCTCACAAAAAACTTTTGATCTTAACGAGAAGAGCCGGCAGCGGCGCCATTTGATACAAGGTCTTTGCTTGGGTTCAAAATATGTTTCTCGGAATCCTCTCGAATTGATCTCAGTTTAAAGTGAAATGATTTGTTCTTGGTGACAAAAAGTGGATTTGATTTTCTATTTTACTAAAACAGGGGAAAGAATAACGTAATAAAGATTTACACTTAAAACAATTAAAAAGTAAAATTTAAATAAGAAATTAAATCAAAACAGTACTTGAAAAAATTCCCTAACTGAAAAATACCTTATGCGGAAAACAAGTCCTATTCGGAAAGATTGCTTATGCGGAAAGACAAATCTCTATTCGGAAAATAATGCTTATGCGGAAAATTGCTCTATTCTGAAAAACACCCTTATGCGGAAAGTTATCCTATGCGGAAAATTAAGGCTATTCGGAAAACGTTGCTCTATGCGGAATGTAATGCTCTATTCGGAAAAACGAGGCCTATGCGGAAAAATGACCTATGCGGAATGAATGTTCTATTCGGAAAGATGAGGCTATGCGGAATATGTGAAATATTCCGAATAAAGGAAATAAACAAAAGATGATTCGGAATAAGTAAATTATTCCGAATAGGGGACGAGTCCAAATGCCTATGCGGAAAACAAGCTCTATTCGGAATATCCTGGGAATGAAGAACAATGCAGTAGCAGTAAAACAGAGGACACGGTTTTAAATCCAAATCTACTCCAATACTCAAAAAGGTTTTACCAAATCAAACACAACTCATTTAAATACCATAAGTTATAAATCCCACCAATAAAAACACTAAATCAACAACTTTTTAAAATCAAACTTGAATCAAATAGAAACTTAAGAACTTGCAATAGAAGATGATGAAGAACAAGATTAATGAAAAGATGGAATTGATAGATTAATGGAAAAGTAACAAGAGTAATGATTAACACTTACAAGATTGAAAGAAAATGAAAAATCACCAAACACCCTAATGGTGTTTGTGATGAACCGAACCTAAGAACTGGAAAAAAAAAAATGAAAGCTCCCTCTAAAATGTGAAGGGAGAATCTATTTAAACTCCTAGTGGTTGGTTGGTGAGTGGGCTTTCTCCCTTTCTTCTTGTCTTCTCTTCTTTTCAGAAAAGTTGACGTTTTCGATTCTGATTCGGGATCTGTCGTCGATTAAATCCAACTCTTCTTTTAATTTCTTCGTTAAATAGACTTGAGTTTCTTCGACTTATGTAAATCTTCCGTCTTTGGTCCTTTTCTTCGATAAATCTTCGAATAGGCCCAGTGACTTCAAATCTTTTGCATCTCTTGGACAATTGACTTTATCTTGAGTCTTTTTCCTTGATAAAACCCGTGCAATCCCATGTTTTCTTTAATATTCATCCGGTTAGCTCTGAAATCACAATAAACACAAAAACCACGCATAATTCCAAACAAATGATATTAAATACGTGTTTTGGTCTTGTTTTAGCCAGAATTAAGTGGTAAAAGGATGGGTGTTTACACACCTATCAAACGGCTATTAATTTATTGGTTACACCCTTTCCATGCTAGATTAGGCATTCGACTACGTCTCTAGTATGGGGGTGTTTGCACCCATAGACTCGAAACATTGAGGACAATGTTTTACTTTAGTATGGGGGTGAATAGATACTTGCCTTGCCAAACCTTCACTAATACAAGAGCCTTTTGACACCCTGTAAGAAAATTTAAGTTCAAAGTTCGTTGATTTGGTCTAATCGAATTGATCTAGGTTCTCTATGTGACTCAGTTTTATTTTGGTGGAAACAAATATTTTTGGTTGTTTTTAAATTTAAATGTGCAAGACTTAAAAGTAAATGTCGTTAAGTAAAGGGCAAGTATTTAAAGAACGTGAAAAATAAATCTAAGTCTAATTAAAAGATAGGTGCGATATTTAAAAACGTGACGGGAAGTAAAATAATTAAATGACTAAAACTAAAGCGTGACGGAAATTAAAGTTAGACAAGTAATAAAAACGTAAACTAAAAATAAAATAAAACAAAACAAGAAGAATACCCCAATCGGAATATATATTCCGATTATACCAATCGGAATGTCAAACGTGCCCAATCGGAAAGCTGGTCGGAACCCAATCGGAATGCTGTCACTCACCAATCGGAATATCCAAAACACCTCCAATCGGAATGCTTACCTGATCGGAATATGGCTAGATGTTGGTCGGAATGATGCTCGGACCCTTTGATCGGAATACTGTCACTATTTCCTATCGGAATACCAAACATGCACCTCAATCGGAATGAGGGGTGAAGAACCAATCGGAATGTTGTCACTTACACACGATCGGAATATTCACTTACCTTTTCTGATCGGAATACCAGGACACCCCCAATCGGAATTTTAAAACCCTTTTCAGATCTTGACCAATCGGAATACGTAGGTAATAACATAAAATAAGCTAAACAAATAAGCTATAATCCTAATAAGCTCAAGACTAAATCATAAGGTAAAAACGTGTAAAAATAAGCTACGAAACTGAAAGTTAACAACTTTTAAAACACGAAAAAGTTAAACTTTAAGAAAAACAACTTTTTATATAAAAATAACTTTTGTAAAAACTATATAAACTTGAAAATAAATCAAATAAGCTATGAAAATAAGAAATTTAAAGCAATCAAAAGCATAAAAATCAAACCTTTAACAAATCAACAAGTTAAAAACGTGTAAATCAAAGAAAGGTAGAAGAAGATTAACAAGATAAAGTAAAGGTGCAAGTAATTAAAAGAAACACTTACTTGAAAATTAAAGGTAATTAAAGGTGCAAAACATGTATTTAAATGTGCAAGTAATTAAAGGTGCATAAATGAAAGTGGAAGAATGGTTTGTCAAGCCACCAACAAAAATGAAAATTAACAATCCTAATCTATATATAGGGGAGGATTAGGAAGCTTCCTCCCCTCCTTCATTTCTTGTTAATTGCGGGATTAAGTCCCTCCTTCATTTAATCTTCATTAATTGCGTCATTAGTCCTTTTCTTCTAATCTTTCTTTTAAATTTGGACTCTAAGGACTTGTGGCTCGGGATATCTTTTGAACTCGTCTTTAATTTCTTCAATAAAATAGACTTGAGTTTCTCGGCTTTTGATAAACTTCCGTCTTTTGACTTTTTCTTCGATAAATCTTAAGAATTGGTCTTGGACTTCCGTTCTTTTTCCACTTTTGACTTCTCGACTCCGTCTTTCATCTTTTTCTTCAATAAAAGCCGTGAATGCCCGTGAATTCCCGTGTTTTCTCCACTTTTCACAATTTCGTCCTAAATTACAACAAAAACACAAACCACGCATAATTCCGACAAACAAAGACATAGAATACACGTTTTGATCCGGTTATTAATGTAATTAAGTGGTAGAAAAGATGGGTGTTTACACACCTATCAAATCCCCTACACTTGACCATTGCAATGTCCTCATGCAATGCATTAGTCACAAAGCATGTTTACACTTTTCATCATAATCAATCCACGTTGGCCTTTATTAAAGAGATAGAAAATTATAAAAACGCAAAGCAAAGAAATTAAAAACATACCTTGGATTTTGAAAATGTCATGAATAATCATCATCCTCAACTTTTCACTTTCTCCAAACCAAGCTTAAAAACGAGATCATTGTTATTATAAGTTAGTAAACTAACACGAACTCATGTGGGCCAATTATTCACTTAGACTCCCTTATTCCTATGGGTATCTCTTATATTTTATTATTTGTCTTGAATGATCACGATGATGCATTTTTTGACTTATTTCGATAATTATTTAGTCTGAAAATAAAGTGCACGATTTAATCAATGGTTAGCTAAAGGACCAAATCTTTTAAAACTGCTTCTCGGGATATCAAAAAGTTCATATCTTGGCATAACTTGGTTCGCGATTTGAGACCTTTCTCGGGCCGATATTTGGCAGCGACTTCATACTTCAAATCTTGAGAGACGTTCATGAAATAATGGTCTTCTCTTCACAAATGGAATTTCTTCACTTGGAATTTTTGAGAGATTCTTCATATATGGACCACGACTTCTTCATTTTTCTCCAATCTTTATTTTGGATTTTGATATACAACGATCCGCCTCCTTTATTGACTTGGATCTATTTATCCTCATACCTTGTTAGGGTCTTTTCGGATACACTTCTCCATGACTTTTTGGGATTTTTTGCTTTTCGTCCTGTGTCTCGATCCTTCATAATGATTTTCGATAAATGATTCTTCACATCACTTTTGGATCTTTAGCAACAAAACATAGCCCTCATGCCTTGTTAGGGCCTTTTCGGACTCGCCAATCTTCACACCCCGCTTCATAAGTTATGCCTTGGCTATGAACTCTCGTCATTACCGAGCAACTTTTAAACGATCTGGGGCTAGAAGCTAAGTAACTTTTCAAATCGTACAACCTTATTTATTAGCAGATAAATTTATTAGCAAGCGATGGGAGAATAGGCTTATAATTAACTCACATAAATTCACGAAAGAGTACCGAACTTATAATTGGCTCTATCATCTCTCGTTCTCCACAGTTTAAAATCTCAAGTAATGAGACTCGTGGATACTTAGCCTATTAAATCAGAGTTTTGGGTTTTCGAGTCGCCTATAGGATCTTGCAAATTCTTAGACTTTTTCAAGTTTAGAAATCGCATCTTAAAGTTCCCTTGATAAACGACTCTCTAGGATCAATTATAGGAACTTGCGAAAAGTTCTTGTTCTTAACCCGTGAGAGTTAAGACTTTCGCGTTTTATAGCTCCCTATATAAAAGCCTAGCAAAACTTGACTTAAACACGTTAAGGATACTAGATAGAGTAAACTCGGATTGAGTCAAAAGATTCACGACGTTTGAAAATTAAAACCACTTATTAAACATTTATTCTAGTAAAGAAAGAAAATAACTATACAAAGGGGAAAAACTAATAGGCCAAAATAGATCAAAAATTTTGAAAAATGTCGAAAAATTGATTTTCCGGTTAAAATGAGGACAAATACAAGGAAAAGACCACTTAACTTCGATAGAAGTCCCCCCTACACTTAAGATAAACGTTGTCCTCAATGTTTAAGCATGTGGGAGTAAACTCCCCTACACTTAGGACATTATGCACGTTGTTTAAATTTTGCTAAGGAAAAGACAACTAAAGAGATTCCTATTTTAATATTGAGAAAATATAAAATAGTGAATCGAAAAGAGTTTAGGATAGAACCGGGAAGAAGTAGAACACGGAATCACGGGTCGTCAAGAATCATCAAGAGTGGATCATTGAAGCTCGAATCCCTGATTAAGAAGTGAGGAGAGGAAAACAAACCAAAGGGTCCCCCCTACACTTATGGTAAAGAAAGCAAAAAGATAGATGCATGGGTTGCCTCCCAAGAAGCGCTTGGTTTTTGTTTACCGAGTCGTGAGCCTGACTCGACCTTGATCATCAGCAGAAGTAGCATGAAACAAATCCACCAGGATCAAAGACATAGTTTTCATCCATCAATAAGCACAAGCATAAGGCGAACAAGGCAAGCCAAAAGACAAATGGCAGGGTTCCCTTAAGCAGCGATGGAGCACGGTGGAAGCAAGTAGGAAGCGGTGTAAGCATGTCTTCAATGGGTCCAAAGATTTTTCCTTTTATTTCATCAGGTGGATACTGAGATGGCTTAAAGACTTCAATACCGGGGTCGAACACCTTTTCCTTTAAGGGAAAATAGCACTCAAGCTCAGCCGAGTGTGAAGAAGATCCGCAAAGAAGCACAACCTCGTCCTCAGAAGGGGGACAAAGAGGTGTCAAATTATACGTGCAACGGATTTCGGTGTCGACCGGTTTCTTCTCCTTGGACAAAATACTCTTCAAATCCAAAGTAGGATTAAGACGATAAGATTCAAAGTCCAGAGGAGGTGCATCACTCTCATGAGGGAAGTATGTATTGAGAAACATAGAGAAGTCTTCCTCGAATGAGTAATCGTCCAAAGTAGGATCGAGTGATGGCGGAGGATCTTCATCGTGTGAAGAATCGCTCGAGAGAGTATCAGCCTCATCGAAATCATCGAAAGTGGGCAGCTCGGGATACTCAGAAGTACAATCAAAATCATCCGAGTCTGAGCTAGAATTATCATCATCATAAGCATCAAAGACCGGTGGTGAATCATAAATGGGAGAAGCTTCCAAATTGGGGCAAGAATCATCCACATCATCTTTAAAAAGTGGATTATCGATGCAAGAGTCGAATAGAGGATTGTCGTAGACGGTAAAGTCATCGAGCACATTAATCATATTCACTGATTCTCGACCTCCAAAAGTTGTACTAGTAAGCTTCCCCATTTTGAAAACTTGTGCATCATCCCCGACTCTTAAGATTAACTCACCTTCGGCAACATCCACTAAAGCTCGTCCGGTTCTCAAGAATGGCCGACCAAGTATTAAAGGAATACGAGGGTCCATTTCATAATCAACTACGACAAAATCGACCGGGAAAGTAAATGCGCCAACTTTAATGAACACGTCTTCGGCTATACCAACGGGGTAAGCGAGAGTGCGATTTGCAAGTTCCAGAGTCATCTTTGTGGGAGTGAGGTCGGGCAATGATAGTGTTTTCCAAACACTCAAAGGCATCAAATTAATACTAGCCCCGAGATCAGCAAGGGCAGTAAATTCTTCAGTTTTGTTGAACACACAAGGCAACACGAAACGACCGGGATCTCCAAGCTTTTCCGGAAGTTCTCTAAGAAGAACTGCAGAGCAGTTTTCATTTAAGCGTGTGTTGGCGAGTTCAATCAGCTTCTCTTTCTTGCTAAGCAATTCCTTGAATGCTTTAACAAATTTGGGCATGTGGACAAGTGCTTCAAGAAAGCTAATGTTGAAGTTCATTTGAGAAATCATCTTGATATAGCTAGTCACTTGAGCGTCCTCCTTGTTTAGCATTTTGTTCTTGCCCAAGCGAGAGGGATAAGGGATATTAGGTTTGGGTGGTGAGAGTGCAGGTGTGGTAGGTAACGGTTGAGATGTTGAAGGGTCATTGGCGGGAACTTCATCACGTCGAGGCAGAGACGGTAATGGGGCACTAATACTAGGTGTAGGAGGAGTAGGGATACATGGTGGTGGAGGAGGTGTAGATGATGGTGGTGGGATTGGTGGTCCTACGATGGTGACTCCACTACGAGTAGTAATAGCACTCACATTGGCTCGCGGATTAGTGACGGTGTTTGAAGGTAGAGAACTTGAAGAAGAAGGTTGAGCGGCTGGCAAGAAACTAGCAAGCATATTTTTCAAATCATTGGTTTGACTGCTGAAGGAGTATTGAATGTTATCTCGAAGCTCGGATCTTATCTCATTTCCTTGCTTTGTGATATCTCCTTTCAGATTGATAATTTGGCTCTGCAAATTCTTGATTTTCTCACCTTAAGTTCTCATGATGGCTTCAACATCGGAGTTAATGGGTGGGTGTTGTTGGGTGGGTGGGTGATAAGGATTAGAAGCTCGTGGTGGGATTTGGTTGCTTCTAGTGTAGTTGTTGGCGGGGTTTTGGTTTTGAGGAGAAAAACCGGGTGAAAGGTAGTTGTTGGAACGGTAACTCAGTAGATTTCTATCCCCTTGTTGTCTAGCTTGGTAATTTTCCGGTGAATAATTACCGTAAGCTGCATACACATTTTCCGGATTTCCTTGTGTCGAAGGACAATCGGTGTATGAGTGAGGACCGCCACATGTTTCACAAGGATTAGCAACCGCTTTAACTTGTTGTTGTTGTTGATTTGAAGCGAGAAGCGTAATACTTTTGCTCATTTCAGTCATCATGCGGGTGAGTTCGGTCATCTCAGGGTTTGCTGAGGTAGACGAAACATTGACTCTCGTGTTGTTTCTAGAAGAAGCAGAGGAATCCCAGTTCTTATGATGAGTAGTCATGTTTTCAATTAACTCTCTACACTCCTCGGGTCTCCTTTTCATGAATGTGCCACCGGCGGCTGCATTGATCGTATCACGATCTCGAAAAGTCAATCCGTTGTAGAAAGTATCGATCAAGGTGACCGGAAGCATGTTGTGGTTTGGACAACGGTCGATCAAGACATTATATCTCTCCCATGCATCAAAAAGAGATTCATCGGGATCTTGCATGAAACCGCTGATCTGATTGCGAAGACTTGTGACCATGGATGGTGGAAAGTAGCGCGACAAAAAGCGTTGGGTCATGTCATCCCAAGTGTGAATAGAATTCTTCGGGAGACGATCAAACCATTTCTCGGCATGATGTAATAGAGTGTGTGGAAAGAGTTGTAGGCGAAGCTCATCCATAGTGGCACCAGCCAACTTCATGCTCTGGGTGATTGTAATGAACTTGTCGAGGTGTTTGTTGGCATCATCATCAGGCAATCCTCTAAATGGGTTTGTTTGTACTTGCTGAATCATGTGGTGCTTGAACGAAAACTCAGGAGCGTTGATTTGCATCGGCGCAATCGGTCCTCCTCGTCCAAACATGGTTGGTTGACAAAGTTCCTCCATGGTCTGAAGATCGGGCTGTGGAAGAGCATTGTTGTTATTATTATTATTATTGAGGTGCGGTGGCATGTTGTTGTTGTTAACACCTGCCATATCTAAATCTTCTTGAGGCTCGGGCTCTTGATAATTAGAAGATCTAGTACGCATACACCTGAAAATGCAAAAGAAAACGAAACCAAACACAAAGAGAATATATATACACAAGAAAGATAAAATCTTTTTGGATTTTTGAAAATTTTAATTTTTATGGTTTTTATGAATTTTTAGGCAAGAAAAATAACGCTCACAAGTGAACGGATCCCAAAAAGCAACGCGTCTCTCACAGAAAACCGTTAATCTTTACGAAAAGAGCCGGCAGCGGCGCCATTTAATAACTGGTTTTTTCTGTATAAAATTTAGGTTCAAAGTTCGTTGATTTGGTCTAATCGAATTGATCTTGGTTCTCTATGTGACTCAGTTTTATTTTGGTTGAAACAAATTTTTTTGGTTGTTTTTAAATTTAAATGTGCAAGACTTAAAAGTAAATGTCGTTAAGTAAAGGGCAAGTATTTAAAGAACGTGAAAAATAAATCTAAGTCTAATTAAAAGAAAGGTGCGATATTTAAAAACGTGACGGGAAGTAATATAATTAAATGACTAAAACTAAAGCGTGACGGAAATTAAAGTTAGACAAGTAATAAAAACGTAAACTAAAAATAAAATAAAACAAAACAAGAAGAATACCCCAATCGGAATATATATTCCGATTATACCAATCGGAATGTCAAACGTGCCCAATCGGAAAGTTGGTCGGAACCCAATCGGAATGCTGTCACTCACCAATCGGAATATCCAAAACACCTCCAATCGGAATGCTTACCTGATCGGAATATGGCTAGATGCTGGTCGGAATGATGCTCGGACCCTTTGATCGGAATACTGTCACTATTTCCTATCGGAATACCAAACATGCACCTCAATCGGAATGAGGGGTGAAGAACCAATCGGAATGTTGTCACTTACACACGATCGGAATATTCACTTACCTTTTCTGATCGGAATACCAGGACACCCCCAATCGGAATTTTAAAACCCTTTTCAGATCTTGACCAATCGGAATATGTTGGTAATAACCAAAAATAAGCTATAATCCTAATAAGCTCAAGACTAAATCATAAGGTAAAAACGTGTAAAAATAAGCTACGAAACTGAAAGTTAACAACTTTTAAAACACGAAAAAGTTGAACTTTAAGAAAAACAACTTTTTATATAAAAATAACTTTTGTAAAAACTATATAAACTTGAAAATAAATCAAATAAGCTATGAAAATAAGAAATTTAAAGCAATCAAAAGCATAAAAATCAAACCTTTAACAAATCAACAAGTTAAAAACGTGTATATCAAAGAAAGGTAGAAGAAGATTAACAAGATAAAGTAAAGGTGCAAGTAATTAAAAGAAACACTTACTTGAAAATTAAAGGTAATTAAAGGTGCAAAACATGTATTTAAATGTGCAAGTAATTAATGGTGCATAAATGAAAGTGGAAGAATGGTTTGTCAAGCCACCAACAAAAATGAAAATTAACAATCCTAATCTATATATAGGGGAGGATTAGGAAGCTTCCTCCCCTCCTTCATTTCTTGTTAACTGCGGGATTAAGTCCCTCCTTCATTTAATCTTCATTAATTGCGTCATTAGTCCTTTTCTTCTAATCTTTCTTTTAAATTTGGACTCTAAGGACTTGTGGCTCGGGATATCTTTTGAACTCGTCTTTAATTTCTTCAATAAAATAGACTTGAGTTTCTCGGCTTTTGATAAACTTCCGTCTTTTGACTTTTTCTTCGATAAATCTTAAGAATTGGTCTTGGACTTCCGTTCTTTTTCCACTTTTGACTTCTCGACTCCGTCTTTCATCTTTTTCTTCAATAAAAGCCGTGAATGCCCGTGAATTCCCGTGTTTTCTCCACTTTTCACAATTTCGTCCTAAATTACAACAAAAACACAAACCACGCATAATTCCGACATAAAAGACATAGAATACACGTTTTGATCCGGTTATTATTGTAATTAAGTGGTAGAAAAGATGGGTGTTTACACACCTATCATTCACGCTTTCCAAAGTTTATCTTTTTGTTTATCGTTTTGTTGCAAAATAAGGCTAAAAATGGCTAAATTTTAAAAATTTTCTCATGTTATATAAGTGTTTGAAGACACAAATGTAGGTTTTCCGATGGCGAGATATTTGATCCGGAATTGCTTATAAAGGGAAATCTCGGTCTTCCACCGATGCAATAAATGGAAAATATTTCTATTTGATTGGTGCGAGTCTACCTCGAGTAGCTCATGGTTTTTATGACTTACCCATTGTCCCACCCTTCTATTTCTTCTCATCTATTTTCTTGAAACCCTTTGGGTTTGTGTTGACACATGATGAAGTGGCGTTGATTTGTTTTTCCAATGAAAACGAGAACGCCATCTTTGATCCCGGTATTTTGCACCATCAAAGGACTTAGTCCTTAATACCGGTTGTTTTGGGGCCTTGTTTATCATGTAAGCCCCACTAAAAATTGACCATACCAAGATAATCCCTAAATGATCACATTTATGGGGATTCGAGTCGAGCTTTTGACTCGGTTATCAAAAACAAGGTGCCTCGTGGGGGAGACCCATGCTTATCCATGTACATATTATTGCTTTCTAATTAGTTTAATGTGAGGGGATTTGTGCCCTTCCAACCTTTGTTCCGTGGTTGTTTGTGAATTGTGGTTTTTAGATCATGATCTTCACGATTGGAGCCTCTCGTGTTCGTTTTATGGGAGCACTCGATCGTTTGCTTTGAAGACTTCCTCAATATCCAAATGATATATCCTTTGATGTTCTAACCTTAGGTTTTTAGCACACTTCATAAACGGTTATTAATTTATTGGTTACACCCTTTCCATGCTAGATTAGGCATTCGACTACGTCTCTAGTATCGGGGTGTTTGCACCCCTAGACTCGAAACATTGAGGATAATGTTTAACTTTAGTATGGGGTGTGAATAGATACTTTCCTTGCCAAACCTTCACGCTTTCCAAAGTTTATCTTTTTGTTTATCGTTTTGTTGCAAAATAAGGCTAAAAATGGCCAAATTTTAAAAATTTTCTCATGTTTTATAAGTGTTTGAAAACACGAATGTAGGTTTTCCGATGGCGAGAATAAGAGTAATTTTTGACTCGACCGTGCGTGTTGAGCACTTAGCTTTGATTCCTTAACTTCACATTAGGCTAAGTCTCTTAAATGAGGACGAGAAATGATAGGGTTAATTATAAGTTACTATGCTAAACGTAGAGTACTCGTATTCTTTCAAAAACTCATGTGTTCTCGTTGTTTGCTTATTCTCCCTTCGCTTGTAAATATTTTTTGCTTAATAAATATTGACTTAGCGGTTTAGTTAGGATTGTTGGGTTTCTAGTCTTTTCTAGTAGCTTCCGTGTAATTAAATTGGGAAGACATTAAGGTATCGCCAGCGTCACGGTTTTGAAGTATTGGCACCCCAATAATCAAAAGCTTCACCCAATAATAAGATTTCAAGTGCTCACCTAAATCTAGCAAACAATTCGAAGCCCCACAACGCCTAAAATCTATGCAAAATTGAAAGTGAATCAAGCCTTAATCTTCGAAGCTTTAAAGATCCAAAATTCGCTTTAGCGTGAGGATATACGTCTTAGGCTAATAAAACCACCGATGAGGCGGATAATAAAAGGCAAGGCAAGACCGAATTCATAATAAAAGCTTCATGGCGAAATTGAATAAAAGATGGAGGTAAACCAAAGATAATAAGGCCCTTCCGTTAGGGGGCGTATAAAAGTCTTGGTAATAAGTCTCATGTTCAAAACCGTTATAAAACCGTGTTTATCGATTCTTCTTGTCAACTTAATTTTTTGACATCGTTGTCTATTGGGAGGGGTTATTAATTTGATGGTCTTGGTTACACCGTTAGGACTCTATTTTTAGACCTAAATCCCTATTATCGCATAAGTCAAACAATGTATCCTCGTGAAACATTCAAGACAAAATAAAATATAAGAGATACAACTTAGGAATAATGGGAGGATAAGTACGTGATTAGGGCATATGAATAGTGTTAGCATTACTAACTTATAATGACAATGATCTCGTTGCACGCTTGGCATGGAATAGGGGTGAAAATCGAGGACGATGAAATTATTTCTAACGAAGCATTCACGTGTTCTTATTCTATGAACCTAAACGTCCCATTCTGCGATGAAAATCATACATTATGTCTAAAACACAAGTAGTAGTAATAGTGGTAGTGTAGCTAGTTTATCATCCAATAAAGTGAATAAAAACGAATTTTGGAGGTGCTACGATACTTTATTCTAGCATTGCGTGAGGGCACGACAATGGTTTAGTATGGGGTAGTGATGAGAATGCTTTTATACATAGTCTCATCGTCCAAAATGGGCTTAAAATGCATTAAATATCATTAAAACTGCCAAATATATGCTCGTGTTTGTTGCTTGTGTATTTTAGGTACGGATATTGAGGAGATGACAAAAAGATCACAAGAATCAATCAAAAACCAACATGGGAAACGAATCCGCACAATGAACCGGACCCGAATCCTGAATTTCCAAAATGGTCCTTGAAGAATTGAAGATTGGCAAGAATGGTCCCTCTATTTTGGAAGACTTGGCAATTTATACCCTTGTAAAACTCATAAATTACATTGGGGTCCCTAAATTTCCAAGAGTATACAAGAAAAGCCCTTGAAGATTGCATTTATTGCACTTTTAGTCCTTATTCAAAGTTTATAAAACCCTTGTGCCAAAAATGACAAACTGCCCAAAGATGTTTACAAAGGGATTTGGGAATTTAAGCTGCCATTCTTTATTTGAAGAGAGTATGGGAGTTAAGGGACTACTTTTGCCCAGACAGCAAACTTCAATCCACCACTTAGCCATTGACACATCACCATCTCCTTGCCACCTCATCTATCCAGTCACACCCCACTCCCATTTTTAAACCGATTTAATTATATTAAATGGAGGGAAACACTAATTATTCCCCTAAACCGGATTAATGAAGTTGTTCATCACCTCCCAAAAACATATAAACCCTAAAACCAAATCCATTCTAATCAAAGGGGTTTTAAGAGATGCTCTCCAGATCAGTAATTAACATCCACTTAATCTTAATCCAACCTTTACTTTAACCCCAGACACACCCATGTGGCCATTTTGGACCACCCCTGCACCCGTCATTGTCCACACATTCCCAAAACACGACCAAATCAACCACCCACATATTTTCCTTCCTCCCAAAGCCAAAACAAATGGCTATGATCATTCCTAACAGCTGGCATGTCACATGGACGAATATTGACCAACTTTTGAAAACTTTCTCAAAGGGCAGATTTTGACATTCACCAATTAGGGTTTAGGGGTTTTATCATTCTTTTAATATTTTTTTTAGCTATTCTAGAATCTTCCCTAAGTAGTATATAAGGAGAATGCGACCTGTGCATTACCCTTGTTCCAGAATTTTCAAAGTTTTGTAATTCCTTTTTAATATTAATGAAAGTTGGTGTTTGTTAAAAAAAGTAATTCCTTTTCCTTTGTTTAAAAGTTGGTATTAGCTGTGAAGATTCTGAGTTCCATAACATTTTGAAGTTTCAGTTTTCAAAAAGGTCCCAAAAAGGTTTTTTAGATTTTCAGAAATCCAAGAATCCAAAGAAGTGAAAGTGGATTTGGATTCTTGTTTTTCTGAGGTTGTTTTCTAGCTTAAAAACGTGTTCTTTGTTTCCAAGGTTTATTGGTTTCAAAGGTTTGTAAAAGATTTTTGAAGAAAAAATCAGTTTTTTAAAATAGCTTTGGTTGAAAAATCAGTTTCTCCATATTTTCTTTTTTTAGTTAACCCTTACTGTTATACAAGCTCACCATAAGCTACTGACAACAGCTTATGGTTAAGCTTATATAGCTTGAAGGTTGTTTCCATTTGTTGTGTTTATGCAGGTTCAAAACAGGAACAAAGGCTAACATCATCATCATCATCTTGCATTCAAACAGCCAAAAAGGTTCAGCACAAGCCCGGCCTTGTTTGAAGGTGGCTTTTCAGCCATTGTGGGACCTGGATTGTAGGTCCCACAAGGTAAATCCCTTGGCTTGAACTCTCTTTTTCTTCAAGTTTGTGATTTGTATGATTTGGTGGATTCGTATGAAAGTTGTTTAAGTGTTTGTTGTATGGTTTGATTATGCTGATTTGTGCCTTGTATGCATGATGAGATAGTTATAAATCAGTTTGTTTAGGTTTTATATGCAAGTTTCTTGTTAAAATTAAAACTCAGAAAACTAAAGGGGTGTTTGGATTTGGGTTTTAACCTGAAGTGGTGATAGAGTTTGAGTTTAAAATCAGTCCATCATATTTCTGTTTAGGTTGGTTAGGTAATATCAGCCACTTGTTATAGGTTTGGTTTGTTTTTGAGTAAGTTTAGTGTGCTTAAGTGATAAACACCTTGGTAAATCAGTAAACCACTCATATAGCCTTGTTTTAACTAATTTTTGATCATCAATTTGATAATCAGTTAGGGTTTAGTGAAATATAGGATTGTGTGTTAGTTGTATGTGATTTGGTGAGTCAAAGTTCATGATTTTATGAGCCAAAGTTCACCCAAATGCAAAACATATCAGCAAAATAGCCCTAGGCCACTTTTCTGATGTTACAGTAACTGCATAGGGGATTTGTGTGAGATTCTTGCTTTGTGATTATGTGTTTATTTGTTCTTATAGACTCCCTACACTCCACTGAGTGTAGGGGTGCCAATTGTGTCCAACAAAACCAAGAATCAAACAATTTACAAGCACAAACATGCTCAGACCTGTTTTTAACACTAGCAGTGGGAACTAAGTTACCCCTGCTAGTATTAAAGTTACCACTGCCAAGCAAAAAGACAAATCCTATGCACATGTCACTTTCAGTCAACTTGGTTTTTTGTCTTTAGTGATCAAAAACAAGAATTAGGACTTGAAACCAGTTTTATTATTTTTCTTATTTTAATTGTGATTTTTCATTTTAATTAGTTTTTCATTTACTGTTCATCTTATATTTTTTACATTAATTAGCTATTTTTAATTAACTTTTTAATTACTATTTTTGTCTTTTAGTGGTAAAAATTATTATTTTTCAGTTTCAAAAATTTCCATAGACTTGGAAAAATAATTTAGACTTTTTAGTTTAAAAAGTTTTTACTGTTCAAATTTTTATTTGTTTTTAGAACTAATTTAGCTTAATTAGGGTTTTATTTCAAACTGTTTTGTCTTTTAGTGCAAAATTTTATATTTTTCAAACTTTTTCATTTTTATACTTTTCTTTAGAATAATTTAGGATTTTTAAAATTGTCAAATTATTTTTGGCATTATTTTATTATTTTTTATGATTATTTTAGTTTAAAAATAGTTTTAAGTGTTTTAAAAATAGAAAAATAGTTTTTAAAATTTAGAAAAAAATACTTTTTAGTCTTTAAATAATATAAGTAACTCATTAGTTCAATAAAATAATATTTTGGACATTTTGTTAATTATATTTGATTTTAGGGCTTTAATTAGCATTTAAAATTGAATATTTAATTAATAAAAGGTTTAAAAATATTTTTGTTGGATTTTTATTCTTATTTATATTATTTTAGACTTACTTTTAACTATTAATTAATTTTTAGGTTAAAATTTTTAATTTGTAGCTTTTTACAGTTTTACGTGAACGACCTTTTCGTGTTAGCTTAATCCGTCTTCGTAACCGTCATTCTCTTCTTACCCTATTTCTATTTTCTTTTCCCATAACAATATAATCACAAACCAATAATCAATTCATTACACAACGCACTAGCCTCCTTGGGAAACGAACTTGAACTTATTTGGTCATTAGTGCTCGGTTTTCCTAAACCGTCACTTAACGCTTACCACTATTTTGTTACTCTTTTCCTAAAGGGTATACAAAACCACTACATCAGGCTATCAAGTATCTCTTATCTAAGCAAGATGCTAAGCCGAGATGGCTTCGTTGGATGCTCCTCCTCCAAGAATTTGATGTCACCGTGCTTGACAAAAAAAGAGCCGAGAATCTAGCGGCTGATCATCTCTCTCGTCTAGAAGATCCTCACAAAGATGTTTTCGAGAATAAGGAAATTACCGAAACATTTCCTCTTGAGACTCTCGGTGTAGTGAGTTCTAAAGACACCACCCCATGGTTTGCTGACATTTCAAATTACCATGCGGGGAACTTCATAATCAAGGGTATGACGACACAACAAAAGAGAAATTCTTTCGTGACGTCAAGTTATATTTTTGGGACGACCCTTATCTCTTTCGAGTTTGTGTGGATCAATTTGTTCGACGTTGTGTCTTTGGTACCGAAGCTTCTAACATCCTTAGAGCTTGTCACGAGGGACCCACGGGTGGTCACCACGGTGCTAATCTCACGGCTAAGAAAGTGTTCGATGTCGGCTTCTTTTTGCCTAAAATCTATCGTGATGCACACGCACTTGTGAAGTCGTATGATTTGTGCCAACGGCAAGGAAAATCGTCTCAACGTGATGAAATGCAACAAAACATAATTCAAGTGTGTGAGATTTTCGATATTTGGGGCATAGACTTTATGGGGCCGTTACCATCCTCTCATGGAAACAAGTATATCCTCGTCGCCGTCGACTACCTTTCAAAGAGGGTGGAACCTAAGGCTTTACCTACTAATGATGCTCTTGTAGTAGTGAAGTTTTTGAAGCAACTATTCTCTCGGTTTGGAACCCCTCGTGCTATTATAAGCGATCGTGGAACCCATTTTTGTAATGATCAATTCGAGAATGTCTTAAAGAAATATGGAGTTACTCATCATCTTTCTACGGCTTATCACCCGCAAACGAGTGGGTAAGTCGAGGTTTCAAACCGAGCTTTGAAGAGGATTTTAGAAAGGTCGATTTGAGAAAACTGTACATCATGGTCCGACAAACTGGATGACGCTTTATGGGCCTTTAGGACCGCTTATAAGACACCTATCGGTTGTACTACATATAAGCTGGTTTATGGAAAGAATTGTCATTTGCCCATTGAATTGGAGCATAAGGCATATTGGGCCCTTAAGCATGCAAAGTATGATTTGAAGACCACAGGAGATCACCGGAAAATACAATTAAATGAATTGGATGAATTAAGAGATAATGCTTATGAAAATTCATTGATTTTTAAAGAAAAGACTAAAAAGTTTCATGATGCAAAGATTAAAAACCGGGGTTTTAACGTTGGTGATCAAGTGTTACTTTTTAACTCTCGTTTGAAGATATTTTCAGGGAAATTGAAATCACGTTGGTCGGGACCATCAAGCTAGCTCAAAATGATGGTCCTAACTTCAAGGTGAATGGACATAGGCTTAAGCACTACTTCAGTGGGGAAGTCCCTTCGTTGGACGACCTCGAACAAGTCACTTTCCCCAATGATAATTAGCATTGAGGGGATTGAGTCGAGCTCATGACTCGGTAATCAAAAACTAGGTGCCTCATAGGGGAGATCCCATGCTTATCCATTGTACATATTAATGCTTTCTAATAGTTAATGAGAGGGGATTTGTGCCCTTCTAACTCGTTGTCTCGTGGTTGTTTGTGAATGTATAATCTAGATTATCATCATCACTACTATTAAAGACTCTCGTGTTCGTTTACGTGAGCCTCGATCGTTTGCTTGAATAATTTTTCACGAATCCATGGCATTTCCTTTATTGTTCTAACAATTATCTTTTAGCATAATTCATAAACGGTTTTAGATATATTGTTGATCACCCTTTCCATGCTAGATCCTAAGCATTCGACTCTTCGTCTCTGGTATGGGGGTGCTCCATCTTTAGCCTCGAAACATTGAGGACAATGTTTAATTTTAGTATTGGTGGGTGAATATATACTTGCTTTGCTACGCCCTCACGTTTTCCAAATTTCAACGTTTTGTTGCTAATAAGGCTACAAATGGCCAAATTTTAAAAATTTTCTTAGTTTTCATGGGTGTTTTTAAGACACGAATGAATACTTTACATTCCTTAACCCGCTCGAATCAAATTTTGCTAGACTTTTATATAGGGAACTTTAAAACACGAAAGTCTTAGCTCGTTCGGGTTAAGAACAAGAACTTTTCGCAAGTTCCTATAATTGATCCTAGAAAGTCACTTATAAAGGGAACTTTAAAATGCATTCTCTAACCCGAAAAAGTCCAAGAAAGTGCAAGATCCTATAGGTGGCTTGAAAACCCAAAACTTTGATTTGATATAGTATTAATGAAATCTAATCCAAATTTGGCTTAATTTTGACTTGCATGGCTAGGTATTCACGAGTCTCTTTAATTAGAGGTCTTTAAATAGTGAAGAACGAGAAGTGATAGAGTTAGACAAGTGATCATGCTTAACGTGGAACATGAAAATGTTCTTTCAAAAACTCATATGTTTTTAATTGTGGCTTTTTCTCTCATTAGATTAATGCATTAGGAATAAAAATAATTGCAATAAGTAAGGTCGTACAATTTGAAAGGTTACTTAGCTTCTAGCACAAGATCGTTTAAAAGTTGCTCATGGTTGAATAGAGTTCATAGCCAAGGCATAACTTATTGAAGCGGGATGCGAAGATTGGTGATCCAAAAAGGCCCTAACAAGGCATGAGGAGCTCTATTTTGTTGCTAAAGATCCAAGATGATGTGAAGTATCATTATTCCAAAATCAATATAAAGGATCGAGACACACGACGAAAAGAAATTACTCCCCTAAAGATCATGGAGAAAGTCTATCCAAAAAGACCCTAACAAGGTATGAGGATAAATATATCCAAGTCCGAAAAGGAGGCGGATCGTTGTATATCAAAATCCAAAATAAAGATTGAAGAAAAATGATGAAGTCGTGGTCCAAGTATGAAGAATCTCTCAAAAACGTCAAGTGAAGAAATTCCAAAATATGAAGAGAAGACTATAATTTCAAGAACGCCTTCCCAAGATTTGAAGAATGAAGTACATTCCAAATACCGATCCGAGAAAGGTCTCAAATCGTGAAACGAGTTATGCCAAGATATGAACTTAAGGAGATACACGAGAAGCCATTTTAAAAGATTTTGTCCTTCGGCTAACTATCAATTAAATCGTGTTACTTTATTTTCGAACTAATAAATACTCAAATAAGTCAATATGAATCACTTGTGATCCATGAAAAATAGTTAAAAAAATTCTAGAAACCTTTTCTTTTATAATAACTAGGATTGCGGGGACAAAAAGTATTACACAATTTGGATGTATGAGTAGTGTTAGCATTGTGACTTGTACCAACAATGATCTCGTTTTTGCACTTATCATGGAATGTATGACAATCAAGGATGACGAACCTTACTCTATGAGATATTCACTTGTTTCTATTCATTGACCATAAAAGTCACACACGTGAAGAAAATCATACATTATGTCTTTACACATCTTCGTATTATTATTGTAAGTTCTTACTTTTCAATAAAGGGTAATAAATTTGAACTTTGGATATGCTTATATACTTTATTCTAGCATTGCGTGAGGGCATGGCAATGATTTAGTATGGGGGAGTGATGAGATGGCATTTATACATGATCTCATCGTTCTTTTCGGGCTTTAAATGCATAAAAATGTCATGAAATACCATATATATGTTTGTGTTTGTTTACTTGTGTATTTTAGGTATGGATATCGTGAAAAAGACAAAAGATCACAAGATACAAGGAAAAACGAACACGAGAAACGAAGCCGCACAATGAACCGGGCCCTAGTTTGTGAATTATCATAGAAAAACCCTTTGGACTTGAATATGTACAAGATTGATCCCTCATTTATGAAGAAATGACACTTAATACCCTTGTATATTCATAATTACAATTTTGGTCTCTTAAGTTTGTCAAAATTACAAAAAGGTCCTCCAAGTTTGAAGAATTGACAAGATTATCCCTTCAACAAATCCAAAATGTCAAGAATGGTCATTCATGAAGTCCAAGATCCAAAGAAGCCCTTAAAGTTCAAGAATATTTCATTTCTAGTCCTTTAAAAATGGTTTAAATATCAAAAGGACTAAAATTATAATTAGCCTAAACCTGTAAAAAGCCCTAAAATCCCTTTCCATAACATTTTGTGGCCAATGTGAGAATTCAAAAACTTGAAATACAAAGGAAAACGAGTTTATAAGGAAAATAAACTGGTTATACGTTGGTTACCAAAGAACAAGGACTCCTTTTGCCATTTCCAAAGTTTAAACATCACAAACACGCGCCAAACACTAAACCACCACTGATTCCGGATCAAACGTGTCACTATTCACACGTATGAAACCCAGTTTTAACTTTTCACCATCAAGGGGGTTTTTACAATTACCTTAACCAAAACATAATTCACCTTCCCACGAATCATTCCCACACCTAAACTCACACACCCACTCACCCTATGGCCCATACACTCAAGCCCGTCCACCAATAAAAACTCACCCTCCTCTCCAAGCAAAGCCACGTGGCCAAATAAATGTACCATACTATTTGATTGGCCCCAAAGCTAAAATGAAAAACTAGGATTGAATTGAACAGCTCATACACATCAAACACGTCTAGAAGGCCAAGGGCAATTTTGAGAATTCATAGCTAGGGTTTCTGATGTATTTTCCCTTCTAGAATCATATTAGTTGTCTATAAAAGGAGACCTCAACATGTGAGAGTCGCTTTGTTCCAGATTTTATCTAAGTCTTTGTAATTCCTTTTTATTAAATAAAAGTTTGATTTTCTGAAATTGTGAATTTCCTTTTGTGTTTTTGTTAAAGTTTGGTGATTGATTAGCTAAAGTCTGAGTTCCATAATCTATTTTGATTGTTTTTGAGGAAAGGTTTTATGTTTTAAATCCTTGTTTTCAAAAAAATCAGTTTTCATAGTTTATTGTTCATCTTTGTGTTTGTTGATCTTAGCAGGTACAAGGAAACTGGTGCTTGTTTTGCTAGCATCTAAGCCCAAACAATCCAAGGCTTGGATGTGAGTCTTGGAGGTTTGAATCTCTAAACCTTTTTCATATTTTTGAATATTTCATGAATTTTAGTGAAGCTGAGATTTATCGCTTGATTGTGTGATTTTGTGGTTGAATATGGTGTTTTGAGGTTTGATTGTAGTTATTAGGTTGATTAGATCTTGGTTTGTGGGTTAAATCACACAAGTCCTTTGAAAACTTGTGATATTAGTTTACAAAGGGGTGTTTGGGTTAACTGATATACCGGGATTTGAGGCAACTTGAGTGGGTGTAATTGGTTGTTTATTGTTGGTTATTGTTTCACTGATGTATTTGGTCATTTATCTGCAATCTTTGTGGTTTGAATCATCATAATCCAACAAAGGGCTATAAAAGCTAATTAACTTGTTGAAATTGGCAAAAATTTTGGGGACACCTAGATCTAAGGGTAGACTAGGGCTAACAAGTGCTAAGTTTTAGTTATCTCAACCAGGGAAAGGGATTTGAAGGTTTAAAATTGGATTGGTGGTCATTAAGATCAGCAAAAGGGTTTTGGATATTGCCTTTGTTCATCAGTAACTGCATAAGCTTGAATCTGCTTCTAATCTTTGATCCAGTGTTTGAAACAAGTTTATTTGTGCTTATTAGACTTTATTATAGCTTGTGTATGCATATGGTTCATATTGGTTGGCTTATTCATGCTTAAACTACTTTTTAGTTCATAAGTACTTATTTCAAGGTCTGTGCAATATCTGGTGACTGTTTGCTTATTCTGTGCTTATTGGCTGGATCAATTTGTGATTTCTTACTTGATATTGACTCCTTACAACTCACTGGTTGTAAGGGTGCCTTGGTTTTCCATTGAATCCAACTCGATCTCTCAGAATCATCAAGTCAAATAGTCAAAGCAGTGGGAACTCCTTTCCCCTCCTGCTAGCCACTGCTAGTGTTATTTCTTGAATAGCTTATCAATAAGCTGTTCTAACTTATTTAAACCTGCAAAAACTTTAATTTAGTAATAGGTGTTCCTTATTTGACCCATTTGTTCATGTTGGAGCATTTAAGGGGTTGCCTTTGAGCTTTGACGAGAAAACCAATTACTTTGACTTTTACATAAGTGCTTATCAGCTTATTCAGCTTATTTGGCTTGGCTTATTGAAATTTTCTTGATTGATTTGTCTTAATTAATTCATTTAGAGTCTTTTGCAACTTGAATCAAGGTTTGAGGTGGTCTAGAACTCCAGGTCGACTATTTTGTCTTTTAGTGAAATTTTACTTTGCTTATTTCTGACTTATTGGTTGAGCTTATTGGAAATTTATTTTCACATATCTGTTAGGCATCTCAAAAGAAGGCTGTGTGTCAAATTAGAGCTTATGGCATTGGTTTATAGCTTAATGGGCTAAAAAGCCCATTAAGAATAAGTTGTTGTTTTATTAAGCTGTGATAAGCTCACATTCAGCGTTTGGGCTTTCAGACATTTGTGTTTAGAATTGAATTTTAAGCTTGACTAGTGATTTTCAGCTTATTTGGTTAAGTTTCATCTTATTGGGCCAAAAAGCCCATTTACTTTGACTGTTTTGTTTTTAGCCCATTTGGGGGCCCAATAGGGGTATTTTGGTAATTTCACTCTCATTTTCTGTTTATTTAGGTTTAAATAAAATAGTTTGCAAATTTTTTGAAATTTTTATAATTTTTGGATTTTTATTAATATTTTAATATTATTTTTTTATTAAATTTCATTTTTCACATTTTTTCAACTTTTACATTTTTCTTAGGTCAAATACATTATGTTAGGATTTTTAAAACTCTTAGATTAATTTTAGCATCATTTTCTTAATTTTTAGAATTATTTTAATATTTTAATAGTTTTTAATCATATAAAAATAGTTTTCCTTAGTTTAAAATTTCATAAAAATGGTTTTTACCCTAATTCAGTCATTTAAGAGGTTAACAATGTGAAAAATCTTTATTTGGGATTTTTAATAATTATTTGGATTTTTAGGGCTTTAATTAGCATTTAAAAATTAATATTTAATTAATTAAAAGGTTTGAAAAAGTTTTGATCGTTTGTAAACTCTTAGCTTATTTTATTTGATTTTTGTTAATTTTTTGGGAATTTTTAGAATTAATTTTTATTTTATCACTTTTTCAGGTTTTTAATTTTGTCGTCGTAGTGTAATTTTAACGTAACCGTCATTCTCTTTTCTCATCCCTTCTTACTCATATTAATCTCAAATCATTACTAATTATTCACACACATATACCTCCTTAGGAAACGAATCTATTTGGGTCATTAACACTTGATTTTCCTATATCATTTGTTTAATACTTACCGCATTTACGCCTTTTTCCTAAAGGGTGTAATTTACAACAATCAACGGTAGAGTGTGTGAGTGTTGGCAGTGGTGGCGCAGGTTCGAGTCCTGGCCACGCCAAAAAATTTTAAAACTTTTTTTTTCTTTTTCTTTTAAACCTACTTGTTACTATTGAACTATTACTAAAAAAATACAACCAAAATCAAAATAAAAACGTTTTAAAGCTTCAAATTGATCAAAATGTGCACAGACTTAAAAAAACAATAGACTTAAATTCCTAAGATCACGTGTTGTCCGATATGTGACAATACTTAAAAAAACTAAAAATGTTGGTCGTTCTCTAACAACAAATAAAATCACTAGATGCTATTGGAGCTTTGATTTGGTTCATTTCTTGTTGTTTTTGGTAAGCAAGGGCACCTCTACACATAGTTGAGTTTAGGGAGTCAAAATAAACACAAAAATACAAGCTTACAACATAAAATCACACAAGGATGCACAATTGTAGTCACTGTATACAAAAAACAAGAACTGGCACTTTGCTGGTCTGTTTGACCTAAATGATGAATTTCAAACCATCAGATCTTGTTCAAATTACCACCAAAGCACATATAAGCTATCAGTAATCCTAGATTACAACTGAAACTAACTGGTGAAAATATTTTAGAGCATAAAACGAAGATTTAAGCCTAAATAAGTCCTACTGGTTGTTTCTAGCTTATTTTAACCAACCTTTGAGCATACAAACTCTTTTTGACCCTTAACAAAGATACTGATATGACCTACCATAACCTAGTAAAGTGTGTTCAAGCTGGTTTTAACCTATGTCTTGTCACCTACTTAGGTTAAACACCTAGAACCAAACACCACTTTATGAACAGATACGAAGAATTAATAAAGCAGATTCAAGCAACTAACTTCCAAAATGATTTCTACTTAATCTAATATGCATATAAAACATAAGAAAGAATAAATCAAACTCTTAAACAGTCATACAAGAAGATACTCAACAAATCACATGAAAATGGCAAAAAAAAATCAACAAAAAGTGCATATAAAGGGTTCAAGCCAACCTGAGCTGATGCCTTCTTTAAATGGACAATTGAGGGTTTTTTGTGAGATGATGTGGACTATAGAGAGTCCTTGTTGGTAGGTCTATAAAAGACCCAGGGATGACATATATCTTCTTAAAGAAAAACAAATGGAAAATGGTGAATATGAGGTGTCTTGTTCTTGACCCCTGTACAAACACAACAAACCAAGGAAACAAAACAAGCTTGAATATGCTGAAACCAAAAGCTTTTCAGGCTTTTTGGTGAGAGCTTATTCAAACAGTTAATGGTCAAATAAACAAATAAACTGATTTTTGAAAATCTTTGGAACCAATACTTAAAATCAAACCTTTAAAACCTTTGAAAAATGTGACATCCAAACAAAATCACAAACACGATTTTGAATCCAAACTGAAAGTTCCACTTTCACTTCCCTTTCACCTTGGATTAAAAATTCGTGGATAAAAAAAATATGTTCTTGCCAAACTTTTTAACCAAATACCTTTTTTAATAAACCTTAGACTAATTTTCAAATAAATTTAAATTTAAACTAACAAAACCGATAAACTTAGAACTCAGTATTTTGCACAATTTATAAAATTTCATTTTCATTAATCAATTAAAATTTTACAAAAAAACTAGAACAAGAAAAATAGAGTCACATCCCGCCTCTATTTATATTACAACATAGAAGGTCCTAGAAAAAATGAAAGTGTAAACCCTAATCTGTATGAAATCTCAAATAATCCCTTGGTCTTCTAGCTTTGAAAATCAGTCAATAGTGGTCATGTGAGGTCCAGCTGTTAACTTTGATCAAAACCGTTTATCTTAGCCTTTGGGAGCAAGTTTGGTGTGATAGCCGTTGATTTACTGCTGATATTCGAATATTGCTACAAATGGAGATCAGGGGAACCATGGTGTGGGGTCGTGGGTGAGTGTGAAGGGTTTTAGGTGAGTTGGTTTAGATGAGGGGACAGTAAATTAGTGATCTGGCGTGATTTAGGCAAAAACCCTTTGTTTTGAATGAAGATGAGATTAGGGTTTATAGGGACTGGATTATGGGTGTTTTGGAGATGATGATAAACATTGGTTGTTTAGAGGGAAAAATTAATATATAAAACTCGTTTAAACGAGTTAAGTATATTAATTTAGTTTTGGTCAGTGGAGAGGTGATGTGGCGTGGAGGTGTAGTGTAATTGGAGCAACGGGAAGTAATGGGTGACATGGAGGCGTGTGGTTGGATGATGTAGGTTTCATTATCTGCCATAAACAACCCCTCATGTCCCATTGTGTTGCTACTTCATGTTAAAACAGCCACAAACTATTATCCTTTGTTAGTAAAGTTTTCTTTTTCTCATTTTGGCCACCAAAAGTTTGGCAAAGTAATTCCAAGGATCATTTATGCAATATAAGCATTCTTCAAGGGCATATTTTGACAAGTCTTTAATCTTCAAGGAAAAATCTTGTACAAATGAGTTCTTCAAGGGCCTTTCTTGCCAAATCTTCAAAGATGAGGGACCAAAGTTGACAATCTTCAAAACTTTAAGGGTATTTTTGGAAATTTATTTCTCGGGTCCGGTTATTTGTGCGGCTACATTTCTCGTGTTCGTTTTTTCTTGATTCTTGTGATCTCTTGTTGATTTCATGATATTTCGTACCTAATATACACAATCAACAAACACAAGCATATTTTGGGGTATTTTAATGATATTTTAAGCATTTTAAGCTCAATTTGGACGATGAGACTATGTATAATTGTAGTATCATCACTAGGACACACGGAATGACGAATAGGAGAGTCCTACGCTATATCCTTGCGATATTGGTAGAACACTCAGAGTGATACGACTTAGTATTCACAATGATGAGTGGAAATCTTTCCATTGTTAACATCAAACAGAATTGCGGTAGGTCATGTGTAAGATTCTTTATGAACTGAACATACGTAAAACTAAAAAGAAACGATGGATTGATTCTTTACTGATTCAAACTCGTCTCAGGTTTCTACGCAATATCTTTATGGTCTTGCCAGAACATTTAGAGTGATATTTATTAATATTCACAGTGACAAATGGAAATCCTTCTAGCGTCAACCTCAAACAGCGCTAGGGTAGGTGCCTTGCGAGATTCTTTATGGATCAAGCTTTTGTCAACTGGAAAGCAACAATGGTAAGATTCTTTAAGAATCAAACTTGTTCCATGAACTTGAATTGAAGACTTTAATCAAGCAGATATTTATCCAATTGATTCACTCTTTATGTTCGCAGTCTTGCTTTGAGATGGTCGGGTATAGAGAACGGCTAGTAAAGCCGCGAAACCCTGTCATGGAGGTTCTTAATTTAATCTAAAAAATCACAAGTACGATATTTGATATCGTCTAGCGGTCTTCACCGACCGGAGGTAAACGCTATCGATTTAGGACGAATGTCAAAGCCATTTAGTCCGTGTCTATGTTTTGTCTCAAGAAGGTGGCGTTACGGTGTACTCAACAAAGTCAAAGGTTCAAAACCACATACTCGCCCAAAGACATATTCAACAATCAAGAAAGCTAAAGACTTCTGTAACTCTGATGATCAAAATCTTCCTTAACTATTAATGTAGAGGAATGACCTCTCTTCAAAGGATATTGTTAGCAAGCTTTCAAGATGGTACATAGTGTGAGTATGTGGATGAAGACACAAGATCGCAAGATGGAAAAGACATGACAAGGATGGTTTGAAGATCTCAAGACTAATGACAAAGTCTAAAGACAACTACAAAGGATCAAAGATCACAGCATGAATAAACAAGACTACTATTACACATTCAAGACTCATTTATGGCGAGATTAGTAATCTCTATAAATCTCCAAATTTCGAAGAGGAAATGACCTCTCATTAGGGGAGATTGTTAGCCTCAAAATATTGAGTGAAACAAGAATGATCGGTCATAGGTTTATTTTGTATCATTTATTAGAACGTTGTAATAGGTAGTAAGTTAGTAGTATCAATACGGTTTTGATAGCTAGCTTAAAAGGCCTCTTTCAAGGTACTAAGCATTTATTCAAGCCCGACCCAACCTATATAGCCCATGAAAGCCTGCATGTGGGTGGACTATATAAACTCCCCTCCTAGCATGTTAGGAGGGTTGATGGTTCATTTTGTTTTCTCTCCTCAATCTAATATTCCCTAAGTTTCCAACCATTCTCTCTCTTTTCTCTCTCTACTTTTTCTCTCTAAAATTTATCTCTTTTCCATATTTACTTCTTGTTTAATCATCAAATCATATGGGATAGCAAACTCCTTCAATGCTTACCAATACGTCATCACTAGCACCTTGTTGTGATTGTTCTAGTGCTGACTTAAGTAACTGGTCCGCATTCAGCTTCATTCAACTCCATCTTTCCAAAGGACAACTATTTCTAGCTATGGAATATCCTTGGGTAGATCCCTCCGGTTCTGGTTGGATCAAAGGACTTAGTTTCCTATACTAAACCACCTTTTGAATCCACCGTTCCGTCATGGATAATAGGTTGTTTTGGGTATAGATCGTAACCATAAAACCATTGAAAACCATTCAAAGTGATTGATAAAAATCAAAACTTTTAACAATTTGAAAGTTTTACATTTCCTAAAAGTTCCCCCTACACACATGCATCGATATACGAAATAGTTTAGCATGTGAAGGAAAGAGTTGCACTTGAGTCTTCAAGATCACATGTTGCGATATATTACATTTTAATCACATTTTCTTCCCTATCTCTAACATAAAGATTTAATATTAGAGATACCAATTGATTAAAATATGACAATTTTTGAAAACCGATTGGGAGAGAAACATGTGAGCACGCATGTCATGGAACTTTTGTAGTCGGGTTTCTCCCCCTCAACAATATATGTGTGTCTTGAGACAAAATTTGACAATATTTTGGAAAAAATGGCACCACAAAATATTTTAAGGTACGGAGATGAATGCGTTTTCCGATACTATATTACATATGACCATTTTATATCATTTTCGGAATGTGTTGGATACTTAAAATATGACAATATCTGAGATATATCCAACAACATTAAAGGCTTGATTCTAAAACGCTCCCCCTCAAAAATTGATCCAAATAACATATGACATTTTTGAGATATAAAACCACATTATGAGGAAGAGACTGTTGAACACACAATTTTGAAAGATTAAGAAAAATATTTTGAGAAATTCTTGAAAAATTATGTTCAATAGTTTTAAAATAATCATGATAGAAGACTTCTCTTCCATTGCTTAGGGAAAGCGCACTGAAACGTACACTTCCCTTTCGGGTCCATTTTTCATGAGCTCAAAACTTTGATTGTTTTGTGACTAGCTCATGACCGAGAAAAATTAATTTCCCGTTGTGAAGGATAAGTTATCATCCGTGATAGACTTTCCTTAAGGTGAAGTCCGAGTTATAAGCTGACATTTACTTAGAAGTCTTTTTTCATGAACTTAAAAACATTGAATGTTTTTATAGGAAGCTCATGACCGGGAAATACTAATTTCTCGTTGAGAAGGATAAGTTATCGTTTGTGATAAACTTTCCTTATTTGAGGCCCGAGTCCTACGCTGTGATGTGCTTAGGAGTCATTTACACGAGCTTAAAACTTTCAAATAGCTTTAATGCAAGCTCGTGTCCGAGAAAATTTAATTTCTCGTTGTAAGGATAAGTCATACTAGGGATGAACTTTCCTTGTTTTGGAGATCGAGTTACAATCTGCATTGTGATTGTAAGTCGTTACACGAGCTTCAAACTTTGGAATAGTTTAAATGTACGCTCGTGTACGAGAAAATTTAATTTCTCGTTTTGAGGATAAGTCATCATCGAGATGAACTTTCCTTTATTGTGAACGTGGGTTACAGTCTGTAATTTGACTATAAGCCATAGTAGAAGCTTAATTGTGAATCCACTGAGACACCAGTTTCTCATATATCTACTTCTTCAATAGCCAAACTCTGAGGGTGTCTTTGGTTGAATGTGTTTCAACAATAGGACCTTTGTGTTCCCATTGAACCTTGACTTTGGTACCTGTACTTACATCAGTAGTTTGTATGCTGGCATTTTGGTTAGTGATATCTTTGAGAGAACCATGTGAGGGTTCACCGTGAACCTGTGTCGCGCTAGAGGGATATATCTTTCCAGTAGGAAACCATCTAAGACCTATTGTTTTAAAGGTTCTCCTGGTTGGTATCCACCTAAGACAAGGTATAGGAGACATAGGTTTCTCAAGCACAAAGGAAGTCTTTATTTGAGAAAACCTATTTCCTTTAGGATTTCATCTTAGAGGTGCTCTAGCTATTGTGTTCACCTTGTTCAGGACTTTAGTGATACAATCATAATGAATGGCATTAAACACACATTTATTACATTTCGTGCAAAGAAATTGCTGAGCATCTGAGAAGGATCTAGAGTTCCTAGGGTTGGTAGATTTGTGCACATCTGAGAAGGGTCTAGAATTCCTAGACGTGTGATCAACGCTCCTAGGTTTTGGCTGGGTCCTATCTCTTGCTTGTGTATTTTCCTTAGCATCCTCTAGATAGCTTTTATGACCCGTGATAAATGGTATTTGCTTAGCATATATGTACTTGATCGTCTCGGTATCTAATCGAATTGATCACGGTTTAAGGTGGAATTATTGTAATTTGTCACTAAAAGGGGGAGCTTGATTAGCTATATCTATGATAATATAAACGACAAAGTCATTAATCATAAAAATAAAAGAGAGAAATCTAACCTTGATTGGCGGGAAAAGGAAATTTAGAAGTTAATTTGAAACAAAAAGGTAAACTTAAAACTGTCGAAAAATCAACCCGTCGGAATGCTATCGGAATCCTGATCGGAAAATCCGTCGGAATGTATCAAAAGGAATCATGTCGGAATAACTAATATAGTATCGGAATAATACACAGTAAAACTATCGGAATCACTACTATCGGAAACCAAATTCTATCGGAATGTATGTCGGAATCAGCGTCGTAATGATGGATCACCTCTACTATCGGAATATCTGATAATCAGTATTGTCGGAATGCCGATCGGATTATCGATCGGAATCCCAAAACCCTTTTCCGATACAAGGTATCGGAAAAACCGTCGGAATGTAAAACCCTAATCCGATTGTAACAATCGGAATGGTCGGAAAGGGTAAACCCTTTTCCGATGGTTTGTAAAACGTAATAAGCAAACAAATAAGCTCTTTTTTAATAAGCTCAAGCTGAATCTTGACCAAATTAACAATGAAAAGAACTAAATAAGCACGAATAAGGAGCTTTCAAAACTCTAAATAAGCAAACTTTTTAAAACAAACCTTAAAAAGACGAAACTTTTAAGAAAATTTAAAAGAAAATAAGCTAAATAAAAAATAAGCCACAAAGCATAATAAGCTCAAAGCTCAAATCGTATAAAAACTTAGATATGAACAAGAAGATAAACTTTTTAATCAATCAAACATCAAGATGAAACTAGATGCATGATTATTTCAGATCAAAGGTAAATCAAAATCAAGAAAGGTAGAAAGAGATTAATGATGAAAAGCTTAAACTTGAACTTGTAGATTAATTATTCCAAAATACAAGATTAAATGAAAGTTTGAACATGAAAGAAAAGATGAAGAAATCTAGAGAGAGAAAGTATAAAACACCTACTTCTCTCTAAAGATATGAAAAACTAAAGATATGAAAAATGACTAACTAAAAACTAACTTTTCAAAAATAAGAGAATGAAGACTATTTATAGGAGAGGGGGGGGGTATGTTTCTTCCTTCTTTCTTTCTCTTTCTCGTCTTTTAATTTCTCGTCTTTCTCGACTTTGTCTCGGAATTAGTCGAATGATAAAACGAACTCGTCTTCTAATTATCTTCTTTTAGTAGACTTGGTTCTTCGACTTTGTCAAACTTCCGTCTTCAGACTTTTTCTTCAATAAATCTTCAGAATAGACCTTCGACTTCCGTTCTTCTTGCACTTTTGATCTTTTGACTTCGTCTTTTGTATTTTTCTTCGATAAAAGCCCGTGAAAGCCCATGTTTTCTTCCCTTTTCACATTTTGGTCCTAAATCACAACAAAAACACAAACCACGCATAATTCCGCTTTTTACGACATTAAATACACGTTTTGGTCTTGTTTTTATTAGAAATACGTGGTAAAAGGATAAGTGTTTTCACACTTATTAAATCCCCTACACTTGACCATTGGAATGCCCTCATGCAATGTATTAATTTCAAAACACAGTTTACATTTCCCATCATAATTAACCCACCTTGGCCTTTATTAAAACACAAGACATTAAGGAAACTTAAAAAGATAGAAAATTGCAAAATGTTTGAAGGAAGAATAAAAGTAAAGAAATTAAAGACTTACATTAGGGCTTTGGTATGTCATGAATGTTTCTCACCCTCAAGTTTCACGTTCCCTACACCAAGCTTATAAACGAGATCATTGTTATTATAAGTTAACAAACTAACACAAACTCATGTGGCCCAATTATTCACTTAGACTCACTTATTCCTAGGTGTATCTCTTATATTTTATGATTGTCTTGAATGATCACGAGGATGCATTGTTTGACTTATTTCGATAGTTTATTTAGGCCGATAATAAGGTGGGACGATTTAATCAATAGTTAGCTAAAGGACAAAATCTTTTAAAACTGCTTCTCGGGACCTCATAAAGTTCATATCTTGGCATAACTCGCTTCACGATTTGAGACCTTTCTCGGACAGATATTTGGCAGCGACTTCAAACTTCCAATCTTGAGAGACGTTCTTTAAATTATGGTCTTCTCTTCATAAAAGGAATTTCTTCACTTGAGGTTTTTGATAGATTCTTCACACTTGGACCACGACTTCTTCATTTTTCTCCAATCTTTATTTTGGATTTTGATATACAACGATCTGCCTCCTTTTAGGACTTGGATCTATTTATCCTCATACCTTGTTAGGGTCTTTTCGGATAGACTTCTACATGATCTTTAGGGGAGTATTTGCTTTTTGTCGTGTGTCTCGATCCTTCATATTGATTTTTGATAAATGATTCTTCACATCACTTGGGATCTTTAGCAACAAAATGTAGCCCTCATGTCTTGTTAGGGACTTTTAGGACTCACCAATCTTCGCATCCTGCTTCAATAAGTTATGCCTTGGCTATGAACTCTAATTAATACTGAGCAACTTTTAAACGATCTTGTGCTAGAAGCTAAGTAACTTTTCAAATTGTACGACCTTACTTATTGCAATTATATTTATTAACAAGCGACGGGAGAGAAAGCTCATAATCAACTCACATAAATTCATGAAAGAATACCATATTTATAATTGACTCTATCATCTCTCGTTCTCCACAATTTAAAATCTCAAGGAATGAGACTCGTGGATGCTTAGCCAATTGAATCAATGTTTTGGGTTTTCAAGTCATCTATAGGATCTTGCAACTTCTTATACTTTTTCAAGTTTAGAATTCGCATTTTAAAGTTCCCTTGATAAACGACTTTCTAGGATCAATTATAGGAACTTGCAAAAAGTTCTTGTTCTTAACCCGTGAGAGTTAACACTTTCGCATTTTAAAATTCCCTATATTAAAGCCTAGCAAAACATTCTTAAACACGTTAAGGATACTAGCTAGAGTAAACTTAGATAAGTAAACTCGGGTTGAGTCAAAAGATTCATGACGTTTGAAAAATTAAAACCATTTTATTCAAAATTTATTCTAGCAAAGAAAGTAAATAGCGATAACAAAGGAAAATACTACTATACTACTAGGCCAAAATAGATTAAAAAATTTGAAAAATGTCGAAAAATCAAATTTTCCGGTTAAAATGAGGTCAAATTAATGGAAAAGCCCACTTACTTCGATAGAAGTCCCCCCTACACTTGATATAAACATTTTCCTCAATGTTTAAGCATGTGGGAGGAAACTCCCTTACACTTAGGACATTGTGCACGTTGTTTAAATCTTGCTAAAGAAAGGACAACTATAGTGATTTCAATGTGAACATATAAGATATGAAATATTGAATCACGACAGTTTATGATAGAACCGGGAAGACGGGTACACGGGATCACGGGTCGTCAAATGTCATCAAAAGTGCTCGTTGAAGCTTTAATCCCTGCACATGATAAGAAACAAGACAAAAAACCCTATGTAGCTCCCCCTACACTTATTATGAAAACGGGTAAAAAGATAGATCAACGGGTTGCCTCCCGAGAAGCGCTTGTTTTTGTTAACTGAGTCACGAGCCTGACTCGACCCAGAACTAATTCAAGGGAAACGTGGTGAGGGATGGAATCATCTCATGAGAGATGTCCTCACAAAAGTACAACTTCACACGTTGGCCATTCACTTTAAAATTAGGCCCATTTAATTGCGATAACTCAATGGTGCCATAAGGGAAGACTTTGGCGACGGTGAATGGACCAGACCAACGGCTCTTAAGCTTGCCTGAAAACATTTTCAACCGATAGTTAAAGAGTAAAACTTGATCACCTATGTGAAACTCTCGGTTCTTAATCCTAGAATCATGAATGAGCTTGGTTTTCTCCTTGTAGATCAATGAATTCTCATAAGCCTCATTCCTCAGTTCATTTAGCTCGTTGAGTTGAATCTTCCTACGATCACCGGCTTTGTTGATATCAAAATTAGCCCACTTTAAGGCCCAATAAGCCTTATGTTCCAACTCAATAGGGAGGTGGCATGCCTTCCCGTACACAAGACGATATGGAGTGAAACCAATAGGTGTCTTATATACGGTACGGAAAGCCCACAAAGCATCATCTAACTTATCGGCCCACAAGGCACGATGCTCTCCCACAGTTCGCTCTAATATTCTTTTCAGTCCACGGTTAGAAATCTCAGCTTGACCATTTATTTATGGATGATAAGCGGTGGACAGACGGTGATTGACACCGTACTTAGCCATGACTCTAGCAAATTGATCATTGCAAAAATGAGTCCCGCGGTCACTGTTGACAGCACGAGGAACACCGAATCAAGCAAAAAGTTGTTTCAAAAAGTTCACAACTACCCTCGCATCGTTCGTAGGTAAAGCCTTTGCTTCAACCCATTTAGAGACGTAGTCAACGGCTACGAGGATGTACTTGTTCCCTTTAGATGATGGAAATGGCCTCATAAAGTCGACGCCCCATACGTCAAAGATTTCACATTCTTGGATGAAATTTTGAGGCATCTCATCTTTATGTGTGATCTTTCCTTGTCGTTGGCAAGCATCAAAATGCTTAATCATTTCGTGTGCATCACGATAAATGGTGGGCCAATAAAATCCTTCGCGGTGTAATTGGGACCAAAGTAACCACCGGTGGGTCCTTTATGGCAAGCTTCTAGGATTAATAAAGTTGTCAGCCCATCAACATACCAACGAATGACAAGATCCACACATTGTTTGAAAAGGTAAGGGTCGTCCCAAAAATAGTGCTTAATGTCTTTAAAGAACTTTTTCTTTTGTTGGGACGTTAACCCTACCATGAGAATTCCACCCGCCAAATAGTTTGCAATGTCTGCAAACAATGGGGTTTCAACAAGATTGGAGTTAATAGACATCAAGGCCTCAAGGGAAAAAGATTCATTGATCTCTTGATTTGGAAGCTTCCTTGATAAGGATCCTCGAGTATACTAAGTGATCCGCGGCTAGGTTTTCCGCTCCCTTTTTATCACGAATTTCGATTTTAAATTCTTGTAGGAGCAAAACTTAATGAAGAAGTCTTGGTTTGGAAACATGTTTGGTTAACAAGTACTTCAACGCGGAATGATCTGTATACACAATGGTGGTAGAAAGGACAACATAGGGGCGGAACTTTCAAAAGCATACACTACAGCTAAAAGCTCTTTTTCGGTAATGGTATAATGTAATTGATCCCCCGTCATTGTCTTGCTAGCATAATGGATTGGTTGGAAGTGTTTGTTCACTCTTTGTCCCAAAACCGCTCCAATAGCAAAGTCGCTAGCATCACACATCAATTCAAAAGGTAACTCCCAATTGGGGGTAACCAAGACCGGTGCCTTAGTTAATTTATCCTTAATAAGATTGAAAGATTCGAGACACTCTTTAGAAAAGATAAAAGGAGTATTTTTTCCCAAGAGGTGGGTCGTTGGGCGAGCGATCTTAGAAAAATATTAAATGAATCAACGATAGAAGCCCGCATGACCAAGAAAACTTCTCACACCCTTCACGGTTGAAGAAGGAGGTAATTTAGCAATCACATCAACTTTAGCACGGTCAACTTCAAGACCAGCTTTGGAAATTTTATGACCTAGAACAATGCCTTCTTTTACCATGAAATGGCATTTTTCCCAATTAAGAACGAGACGAGTGTCTTCACACCGTTTGAGCATACATTCTAAATTGGCAAGGCAAGTAGAGAAAGAATCACCATAGACCGAGAAATCATCCATAAAGACTTCCATAGTTTCTTCAACCATGTCATGGAATATAGCCATCATAAACCTTTGGAAAGTCCCAGGAGCATTGCATAAGCCGAAAGGCATTCTTTTGTAAGCAAATGTTCCATAAGGAAAAGTGAATGTGGTTTTCTCTTTGTCTTTTGGATCGATGGGAATTTGAAAATACCCGGAGAAACTGTCTAAGAAGCAATAATAGTCATTACCCGCTAAATGCTCGAGCATCTGATCCATGAAAGGAAGAGGAAAATGATCCTTGCGAGTGGCATCATTTAGTTTGTGATAGTCTATGCAAACTCGCCAACCTGTGACAAGTCGAGTAGGAATCAACTCGTTGTTTTCATTAGGAACAACGGTTATTCCACCTTTCTTAGGCACACAATGGACGGGACTAACCCATGGCGAATCCAAAATAGGGTAAATCATTCCGGCATCTAGAAGTTTGATAACTTCTTTCTTGATGACGTCATGAATTTTTGGATTAACCCTTCTTTGTCTTTGGATTGCAGGTTTAAAGTCATCTTCCATGAGAATTTTATGAGTACAAAAGTTAGGATCAATTCCGGGAATGTCGGAAATTTTCCAAGCAATTGCTTTCTTATGATTCTTCAGCACGCCGATAAGTCGAGACTTTTCATCGTCTTTCAAGTCCTTTGCAATGATGACGGGTAACTTCTTTTTATCTTCAAGGAAAACTATTCAAGATGAGATGGTAAATCCTTAAGCTCTAAATCCGGAAGATTTCGATGTAAGGTTTAGTCAAATTCGGATCATCGATTGTAACATCCTTAGGAGAAGGAGGAGAAATATGGTCCTCATTGAGAAGTTTCTAAATGGTACGAATGTCTTTTTCCCAATCGGTGAGAGAATCGTCATATTTTAAGTCCCCATCCCCTAAAGTTGCTTCAAATTCTTTCAAAAGGAAGTCACTTTCTCCAAATGGGGTCAATGATGAAGCAATAGAGGCAACGGTCTCAACAATGGGTAGAGAAGAAAAACCAGTTTTACAAGCGTCTTTGTAGTGTTCTTCATAAGCCTCATCAAGAACGTCAATAAAATTAACGCTCTCGTGTTCAGAAGGTTGTTTAGAAAGTTTACCCATGTTGAAGATGATTTTGTTGTCACCAACTCTCATGATTAATTCGCCCGTGGCTACATCAATGAGAGTACGACCGGTCCTCAAGAATGGACGTCCAACGATTAATGGAACACGGGGGTCCATCTCGTAGTCAACGACAACAAAATCCGTCGGAAAGGTGAATTTGTCGACACCGACGAAGACATCTTCGGCTATCCCCACCGGATAAGCCACCGTACGGTTAGCTAATTCTAATGTCATTCGTGTGGGGACTAGCTCGGGTAGAGATAATTGTTTCCAAACACTTAATGCATTAAGTTTATACTAGCACCTAGATCGGCTAGGGCCATACAATTCTCTACCCCGGGGAAGTTGCAAGGAATGAGAAAGCGACCCGGATCACCAAGTTTTGTTGGTAATATCCTTAAGAGAACCGCGGAGAAATTCTAATTAAGTTGGGTCTGAGCAATATCAAGGAGTTTTTCTTTGTCATTGAGAAGATCATTAAACATTTTAGCATATTTCGGCATCTGAGCGAGAGCTTCGGCAAAGCAGATGTTGAAATTTAATTGTTTAAACCTTTTAAGAAAGTTAGAAACTTGAATATCGTCCTTGTTCTTCAACTTCTCTTTCCTAAACCTTGAAGGGTAGGGTATGTCGGGTTGAAAGGAAGGCTTTGGAATGGAATTCTCACTCACGTCCTTGGTGGTGGAGGGGTAGAAGTAGAAGGTGGAAGAATTGGTGAAATAGAAGGTGGAAGAATCGGTGAAATAGGCTCGTTATCCTTTGTCACAATCATCGGTGTAGGTGTAGGAATCTAAGGTTCCTTTAAACCTTTTCCACTTCAGGTGGTGATTGGTTTCATCTCCCCTCTTGGATTAGCAACGGTGTTACTCGGAAGAGAATCCGAAGTAGAGGTTTGATTACTTGGGAAGAAACTAGCCATCATATCCCTTAAGTCATTCGTTTGACTACTTAAAGAGTGTCGCATATCGGCTCGAAGATCATTCCCTTGTATCGCCATATCCCCTTTCAAGTTGATGATTTGACTTTGAAGATTCTTCACCAGCGCGTTAATACACGGTTTTTACCAAGTATAAAATAAATTCGTTCTAAATCTTTTCGAATTGATTACAAGTTGAAAGGGCAAATCAATTGTTCTTGGTGGAAAATAAAAAGGTTTGGTTATCTATTTTAAACTAAAATTGAAAATGTCGTTGAGTAAATAAAGAAAATGAAAGCTTGAAAATTTAAAACTAAAAATGAAGACTTTTGAATTGAAAAGTAAATGATTAAAACTTATAAAAATGTAAACTTTAAAGAGTGAATTAAAGCAAGACAAGTTAAAATATTTCTAGGTAAAAAAGCGGGAACAGTAAAATTTAAACACTGGAAGTACAGAACCTTGATCCGGAATCCTATCTGGATTCTTATCCGGAATGCAGAAATGTAGGTTATCCGGAATGATGAAATGGGACTTATCCGGAATCCTTCTTCTTGGGTATATCCGGAATAAATTAAGGAAGGTTATCCGGGAAAAGTAACTTCTACTGCTTATCCGGAATAAAGGCAAATGACCCTTATCCAGAATCTGTTGATCTGAAAATTATCCGGAATAATTAGAACTTTTTATCCGGATTCGGTTCGGACCCTTATCTGGAATACTTCGTTGAGAGGCTTATCCGGAATAATAAAATGCAGCTTATCAGGAATCGAGCAATTGGGATCTTATCCGGAATAATTTGTTGAGGTGCTTATCCGGAATCATCTTCGGATTCTTATCCGAAAAAAGAAATATGATGCTTATCCGGAAAAAACGACACTTGAGGCTTATCCAGAATAAGTTCTGGATACTTATCCGGAATACTTTCTTCTGAACCTTATCCGGGAAATGCAATCCTACACCTTATCCGGAATAATTTTTATCCAGAATGAACTTATGATCACTATCTGGAATCCTTAGTTGTTGAACCTTATCCGGAATACTCCAAACGGTGGGTTATCCGGAATTACCTTTGAGCCTTATCCGGGATCTCCTGATGAACACTATTCGGAATAAATTCTGAACTCTTATCCTGAATAAGGAACTAACCCTTATCCGGAATACAAGGGAAGGTGAAAATAGTCGGAATAAAGGGGTTTTTGTACCGTAACAAGAAACTTAAGAAAATAATCTAGAAATCAATAAGCATTTAACCAAAAACTAAACCAAAAGATTTTAAGAAAAAGTAAATAAGCTAGAATTTAAAAACTTTTTAAAACACTAATAAGCTAGAAATCAAAAAGCATTTTTTTTATAAAAACTTAAACTAATTAAAAGACTACTTATTTCTAAAAACTATTAAGCATAAAGATTAAGAAAAATAAGCACTTTATAAGATCACCAATTTAATAAGCACAACCAAATAAGCTAAACAATCAAATCATCAACAAGATTAAGATAAAACTACATGATTATCAAGATTAAGTAAAAGATTAAAAAAGGTAGAATGAGAATTAAGGAAATAAGCTTGATTGATTAAAGATTAATATCAAAAGATTACAAGACTAAAGTTGATAAACTTGGAAAACTAGAGAGAACAACACTTAAGAAAAAATTAAAAAATAAACTACTACTAAAAATTAACCACCTAACCACTAACTCCCTCCTAATGACATATTAGAAGGGTATTTATAGGAGGTGGGGAGATTACATGCTTAAGCTATCTTATTTCTTTCTTCTCGTCTCGACTCGACTTAATTTCTTTGTCTTTCTCGACGTCGTCTCGGGATTTGTCGATATAAGTTGAACTTGTCTTATAATTTTCTTCTATAATTAGACTTGAGTTCTTCGACTTCATTAAACTTCCGTCTTTAGACTTTTTCTTCGATAAATCTTTAGAATTGGCCTTGGACTTCCGTTCTTTTTGCATTCTCGATCTTTCGACTTCGACTTTAGTCTTTTTCTTTGATAAAAGCCCGTGATAGCCCATGTTTTCTTCCTTTTGCATCTTTTGGTCCTAAAACACAATAAAAACACAAACCACGCATAATTCCGACTTTTACGACATAAAATACACGTTTTGGTCTTGTTATTATTGGAAATAAGTGGTAAAAGGATAAGTGTTTTCACACTTATTAAATCCCCTACACTTGACCATTGCAATGTCCTTATGCAATGTACTAATTTCAAAGCACGGTTTACATTTTTCATCATAGATAACCCATCATGGCCTTTATTAAA
Source organism: Glebionis coronaria (assembly GCA_025667525.1). Lineage (NCBI taxonomy): Eukaryota > Viridiplantae > Streptophyta > Magnoliopsida > Asterales > Asteraceae > Glebionis > Glebionis coronaria. Next base: position 385,469,596 of record CM046874.1, read on the forward strand.
TGCTAAACACTAAGGAAACTATAAGAACAAAACAAGTAAGAAATCAAAGACTTACATTGGGTTTTCGGTTGTCATGAATGTTCATCATTCTCAAGTTTCACGTTCCCCATACCAAGCTTAAAAGCGAGATCATTGTTATTATAAGTTAGCAAACTAACACGAACTCATGTGGCCCAATTATTCACTTAGACTCCCTTATTCCTAGGTGTATCTCTTATATTTTATTGTTGTCTTGAATGATCACGAGGATGCATTGTTTGACTTATTACGTTAGTTATTTAGGCTGAAAATAAAGTGGGAAGATTTAATCAATAGTTAGCTAAAGGACAAAATCTTTTAAAACTGCTTCTCGGGACCTTTCAAAGTTCATATCTTGGCATAACTCGTTTCACGATTTAAGACCTTTCTCGGACCGATATTTGGCAGCGACTTCATACTTCAAATCTTTGAGAGACGTTCTTGAAATTATGGTGTTCTCTTCATAATAGGAATTTATTCACATGAAGTTTTGAGAGATTCTTCATATTTGGACCATGACTTCTTCATTTTTCTCCAATCTTTATTTTGGACTTTGATATACAACGATCCGCCTCCTTTTAGGACTTGGATCTATTTATCCTCATACATTGCTAGGGTCTTTTCGGATAGACTTCTCCATGATCTTTAGGGGAGTATTTGCTTTTCGTCGTGTGTCTCGATCCTTCATATTGATTTTTGATAAATGATTCTTCACATCACTTTTGGATCTTTAGCAACAAAATGTAGCCCTCATGCCTTGTTAGGGCCTTTTCGGACTCGCCAATCTTCGCATCCCGCTTCAATAACTTATGCCTTGGCTATGAACTCTAATTAATACCGAGCAACTTTTAAACGATCTTGTGCTAGAAGCTAAGTAACTTTTCAAATCGTACAACCTTATTTATTGCAGATAAATTTATTAACAAGCGAGGGAGAATAGGCTCATAATTAACTCACATAAATTCACGAAAAGATACCAAACTTATAATTGACTCTATCATCTCTCGTCCTCCACAATTTAAAATCTCAAGGAATGAGACTCGTGGATGCTTAGCCAATAAAATCAAAGTTTTGGGTTTTTGAGTCATCTATAGGATCTTGCATACTCTTAGACTTTTTCAAGTTTAGAAATCGCATTTTAAAGTTCCCATGATAAACAACTCTCTAGGATCAATTATAGGAACTTGCGAAAAGTTCTTGTTCTTAACCCGTGAGAGTTAAGACTTTCGCGTTTTAAAGTTCCCTATATAAAAGCCTAGCAAAACTTGACTTAAACACGTTAATGATACTAGCTAGAGTAAACTTAGATAAGTAAACTCAGGTTGAGTCAAAATATTCACGACTTTGAAAAATTTAAAACCACTTTATTGAGAATTTATTTTAGCAAGGAAAGAAAATAACCATAACAAAGGAAAATACAACTATACAACTAGGCCAAAATAGATTAAAAATTTTGAAAAATGTCGATAAATTAAATTTTCCGGTTTAAATGAGGACAAATTCATGGAAAAGCCCACTTACTTCGATAGAAGTCCCCCTACACTTGATAGAAACATTGTCCTCAATGTTTAAGCATGTGGGAAAAACTCCCCTACACTTAAGACATTGTGCATGTTGTCTAAATCTTGCTAAGGAGAGGACAACTATAGTGATTTCAATGTGAACATATAAGATATGAAAAATTGAATCACGACAGTTTAGGATAGAACCAGGAAGATGGGAACACGGGATCACGGTTCGTCAAAAGTCATCGAGAATGGATCTTTGAAGCTTTAATCCCTGCACAGAAGAAGAAACAAGATAACAAACACATACGGGGCTCCTACACTTATTATGAAAACGGTAAAGGATAGATCAACGGGTTGCCTCCCGAGAAGTGCTTGTTTTTGATAATCGAGTCAACAGCCTGACTCGACCCAGAACTACTTCATGGGAAACGGGGTGAGGGATGGAATCATCTCATGAGAGATGTCCTCACCAAAGTACAACTTCAAACGCTAGCCATTCACCTTAAAATTGGGCCCATTTGGTTGAGAAAGCTCAATGGTGCCATAGGGAAAGACTTTGGCGATGGTGAATGGACCAGACCAGAGGCTCTTCAACTTGCCCGAGAAGATCTTCAACCGAGAGTTAAAAAGTAAGACTTGATCACCAACGTGGAACTCTCGGTTCTTAATTCTTGCATCATGGATGATCTTTGTCTTCTCCTTGTAGATCAATGAGTTCTCGTAAGCTTCATTCCTCAGTTCATTAAGCTCGTTGAGTTGAATCTTCCGAAGATCACCAGCTTTGTTGATGTCGAAGTTAGCCCACTTCAAGGCCCAGTATGCCTTATGTTCCAGCTCAATAGGGAGGTGGCATGCTTTCCCGTACACAAGACGATAAGGTGTACAACCGATCGGCGTCTTATAGGCGGTACGGAAAGCCCACAAAGCATCATCTAACTTATCGGCCCACGAGGCACGATGCTCTCCCACAGTACGCTCCAGAATTCCCTTCAATCCGCGGTTAGATATCTCGGCTTGCCCATTAGTTTGGGGATGATTAGCGGTGGAAAGACGGTGATTGACACCGTACTTAGCCATGACTCTTGCAAATTGATCATTGCAAAAATGAGTCCCACGGTCACTGATTATAACACGAGGAACACCGAATCGAGCAAAAAGATACTTTAAAAAGTTCACAACCACCCTCGCATCGTTCGTAGGAAGAGCCTTAGCTTCAACCCATTTAGAAACGTAGTCAACGGCTACGAGGATGTACTTGTACCCTTTAGATGATGGAAATGGCCCCATAAAGTCGATGCCCCATACATCAAAGATTTCACATTCTTGTATGAAATTTTGAGGCATCTCATCTTTATGTGTGATCTTGCCTTGTCTTTGGCAAGCATCACAATGTTTAACCATATCGTGAGCGTCACGATAAATGGTGGGCCAATAAAATCCAGAGTCGAATACTTTCTTCGCGGTGTAATTGGGACCAAAGTGACCACCGGTGGGTCCTTTATGGCAAGCATCAAGGATTTGTACCGCTGCCGGACCATCAACACATCGACGAATAATCAGATCAGCACATTGTTTGAAAAGGTAAGGGTCGTCCTAGAAATAATGTTCAATATCTTTAAAGAACTTTTTCTTTTGTTGGGACGTTAACCCTTCCTTGAGAATTCCACACGCTAAGTAGTTTGCAATGTCCGCAAACCACGGGGTGTCATCAAGATTGGAGTCGATAGACATTAAGGCCTCAAGGGGAAAAGAGTCATTGATCTCTTGATTCGGATGATCCCCTTGATAAGGATCCTAAAGTCTACTAAGATGATCCGCGGCTTGGTTTTCGGCTCCCTTCTTGTCACGAATTTCAATGTTAAATTCTTGAAGGAGAAAACCCAACGAAGAAGTCTTGGTTTAGAATCTTGCTTAGTCAACATGCACTTTAACGCGGAATGGTCGGTATACAAGATGGTGGTGGAAAGAACAAGATATGGGCGGAATTTCTCAAAAGCATACATTACAGCTAAAAGCTCTTTTTCGGTAGTGGTATAATGCAATTAAGCCCCCGTCATAGTCTTGCTAGCGTAATGGATTGGTTGGAAGTGTTTGTTCACTCTTTGGCCCAAAACCGCTACAATAGCAAAGTCGCTAGCATCACACATCAACTCAAAAGGTAGCTCCCAATTAGGGGTAACCAAGACTGGTGCCTTAGTTAGCTTATCCTTAAGAAGATTGAAAGATTCAAGACACTCTTTGGAAAAGAGGAAAGGAGTATCTTTTTCCAAGAGGTGGGTCATCGGGCGAGCGATTTTAGAAAAATCTTGGATGAATCGATGATAGAAGCCCGCATGACCAAGGAAACTTCTCACACCCTTCACGATTGAAGGTGGAGGTAATTTGGCTATGACATCAACTTTAGCACGGTCCACTTTGAGACCGGATTTTGAGATTTTATATCCAAGCACGATGCCCTCTTTTACCATGAAATGGCATTTTTCCCAATTTAGAACAAGGCGAGTGTATTCACACCGCTTAAGCATACGTTCCAAATTGGCAAGGCAATGAGAGAAAGAATCACCATAAACCGAGAAATCATCCATGAAGACTTCCATAGTTTCTTCAACTATATCATGGAAGATAGCCATCATACACCTTTGAAATGTCCCAGGAGCATTGCATAAGCCGAAAGACATTCTTTTATAAGCAAATGTTCCGTAAGGACAAGTGAATGTGGTTTTCTCTTGGTCTTTGGGATCGATGGCAATTTGAAAATACCCGGAGAAACCGTCTAAAAAGCAGTAATAGTCATTACCCGCTAGACGTTCAAGCATTTGGTCCATGAAAGGGAGGGGAAAATGATCCTTTCTCGTAGCATCATTGAGTTTGCGATAGTCTATACAAACTCTCCACCCTGTAACGAGACGAGTAGGAATCAACTCGTTGTTTTCATTGGGCACAACTGTGATTCCGCCTTTCTTAGGCACACAATGGACGGGACTAACCGATGGTGAATCCGAGATAGGATAGATCATTCCCGCATCAAGAAGTTTGATAACCTCTTTTTTGATTACGTCATGGATCTTAGGATTCACCCTTCTTTGGTTTTGAATAGTGGGTTTAAAGTCGTCCTCCATGAGAATTTTATGTGTGCAAAAATGTGAGGATCAATTCCACGAATATCGGAGATTTTCCAAGCAATCGCTTTCTTGTGATTCTTTAGCACGGCGATAAGTCGGGATTTTTCTTCTTCTTTCAAGTCCTTAGCGATGATGACGGGTGACTTCTTGTTGTCTTCAAGGAAAACGTACTCGAGATGAGATGGTAAGTCCTTAAGTTTTAAATCCAAAGGATTTTCGATGGGAGGCGTAGTCAAATTCGCTTCATCGATAGAGATATCCTTAGGAGATGGTGGAGAAATATGGTCCTCATTGAAAAGTTTCTCAATGGTACGAATTTCTTCATCCCAATTGGAGGGAGAATCGTCATATTTTAAGTCCACATCTCCCAAAGTTGCTTCAAATTCTTTCAAGACGAAATCACTTTCTCCAAATGGAGTTAGTGATGGAGCAATAGAGGCAACGGTCTCAACAATTGGTAGAGAGGAAGAACCACTTTTACAAGCGTCTTTGAAATGTTCTTCACAAGCCTCATCAAGAACGTCAATGAAATTAACACTCTCGTTTTCAGAAGGTTGCTTAGAAATTTTTCCCATTTTGAAGACGATTTTATCGTCACCAACTCTCATGATTAATTCGCCAGGGCTACATCAATGAGAGTGCGACTGGTCCTCAGGAATGGACGTCCAACGATTAATGGAACACGGGGGTCCATCTCGTATTCAACGACAACAAAATCCGCCAGAAAGGTGAATTTGTCGACACCAACGAAGACATATTCGGCTATCCCCACTGGATAAGCAACCGTACGGTTAGTTAATTCCAAAGTCATTCATGTGGGACTAGCTCGGGTAGAGACAATTGTTTCCAAATGCTTAAAGGCATTAAGTTGATACTAGCACCTAGATAGGCTAGGGCCATACAATTCTCTACCCCGGGGAAGTTGCAAGGAGTCAAGAAACGACCCGGATCACCAAGTTCGGTTGGAGGTTTCCTTAAGAGCACTGCGGAGCAATTCTCATTAAGTTAGGTCTGAGCAATATCGAGAAGTTTCTCCTTATCACTGAGAAGATCTTTAAACATTTTAGCATATTTCAACATGTGAGCGAGAGCCTCAACAAAGGAGATATTGAAATTCAGTTGTTTAAACATTTTAAGAAAGTTAGAAACCTGAATATCATCCTTGTTCTTCAATTTCTCTTTCCTCAACCTTGAAGGATAAGGTATATTGGGTTAAGATGAAGGCTTTGGAATGGAATTCTCACTCACATCCTTGGGTGGTGGAGGGGTGGAAGTAGATGGTAGTGGAATTGGAGAAGTAGAAGTTGGAGGTGTTGGAGAAATAGAAGGTGGAGGAATTGTAGAAGGAGACTCATTTTCCTTTGTCACAATCACCGGTGTAGGTGTAGGAAGCTCGGGTTCCTTTAAACCTTTTCTACTGCGAGTGGTGATTGCTTTCATCTCCCCTCTTGGATTAGCAACGGTGTTACTCGGAAGAGAACCCGATCCAGAGGCTTGATTACTTGGGAAGAAACTAGACATCATGTTCCTTAAGTCATTCGTTTGACTTTCCAAAGTGTTTCACATATCGGCTCGAAGATCATTTCCTTGTTTCACCATATGTGCTTTCAAGTTGATCATTTCCTGCTGAAGATTTTGCACTATCGCATCATTAGTCCTCATGTAAGTTTCAACGTCTTGGTGTAATGCGGTGGGTTGATTGGGAGGAGGAGCATGGTAGGTAGGTGGTTGATAAGCAGGTTGTTGGTAAACTTGGTTGTTTCTTTGAGCTATAGCTGAGCAAATTGCGGTCACCTTGAGGACGTGCTTGATAGCCTCATGTAGAATAGGTACCGTTGGCGGCATACACATTTTCTGGATTGTCATGAGTCGAAGGACAATCGGTGTATGAGTGAGATCCCCCGCATATTTCACATGATTGAGTCAAAGCACTAGCTTGGGCAGTGATAGATTTGGTATTGTTTGCGGCTTGGAGAACAAGTGATTCAACAAGCGAAGTAAGCTTATCAATTCTCTTGTCACTCTCATTAGTGCTAGCACTAGCCACATTGGTCCGAACACTCTTGGTTTGCACTCTAGACTTGTTCTCAATAATATCCCAAGCGGCATTAGCAGACTTAACCAAAATGTTACCCCCCGAGGCACTATTTAGTGAATCTTGGTCATTCATGCTTAAACCATTGTAAAAAGTATTGATTTGATGTACTTTTGTTAAACCATGTTGTGGACACTTTCTTAAAAGTTCCTTAAACGGTCCCAAGATTCACTAAATGTCTCACCGTACTTTTGTTCAAAAGTAATGATTTCATTCCGCAAAGCGGTAGTACGTGAGGGTGGGAAAAAGTAGTTGATGAATTTGGTCTCTAAATCCGTCCACGTAAGAATACTTTGTGGCGGTTCCTTATCAAGCCAATGCCGGGCTTGTCCCTCTAAGGATAAAGGAAAAAGTTGCAAGCGAATTACCTCTTGTGAAACCCCATTATACTTAACCGTATTAGTGATTTGAAGAAACCTTTTAATATGGTCATGAGTATCATCAATTGAACGCCCCAAGAAGGGTTGAGCAGAGACCATTTGAATGAAGCCGGATTTAAGCTCAAAGTTGTTGGCTCCAATCTCGGGTATGACAATAGCATCGGTGTTGCCTTCTACGTGCGATTGCAAAAGCTCGATCATTGGTTGATTGTCCATGGTGACAATTGGTGGAGTAATGACTTCGGCTTGAGCTACTTTCTTCTTACGAGCACGAGTACGCATACACACCTACAAAAAGAAAAGAAAAATATACAAGAAATATTTTTGGTTTTTATATGTTTTTCTATTTTTTTGTTGTATTTTTGATTTTTTTTTTTATTTTTATGGATTTTTAAAAAGTTTAAAGCAGGGAAAATAACGTTCAAAGATGAACGGATCCCAAAATCCAACGCGTTTTTACCAAGTATAAAATAAATTCGTTCCAAATATTTTCGAATTGATTACAAGTTGAAAGGGCGACTGAATTGTTCTTGGTGGAAAATAAAAAGGTTTGGTTATCTATTTTAAACTAAAAATGAAAATGTCGTTGAGTAAATAAAGAAAATGAAAGCTTGAAAATTTAAAACTAAAAATGAAGACTTTTGAATTGAAAAGTAAATGATTAAAACTTATAAAAATGTAAACTTTAAAGAGTGAATTAAAGCAAGACAAGTTAAAATATTTCTAAGTAAAAAGGCGGGAAAAGTAAAATTTAAACACTGGAAGTACAGAACCTTGATCCGAAATCCTATCCGGATTCTTATCCGGAATGCAGAAATGTAAGTTGTCCGGAATGATGAAATGGGACTTATCCGGAATCCTTCTTCTTGGGTATATCCGAAATAAATTAAGGAAGGTTATCCGGGAAAAGTAACTTCTACTGCTTATCCGGAATAAAGGCAAATGACCCTTATCCGAAATCTGTTGATCTGAAAATCATCCGGAATAATTAGAACTTTTTATCCGGAATCGGTTCGGACCCTTATCCGGAATACTTCGTTGAGAGGCTTATCCGGAATAATAAAATGCAGCTTATCCGGAATCGAGCAATTGGGATCTTATCCGGAATAATTTGTTGAGGTGCTTATCCGGAATCGTCTTCGGATTCTTATCCGGAAAAAGCAATATGATGCTTATCCGGAAAAAACGACACTTGAGGCTTATCCGGAATAAGTTATGGATAATTATCCGGAATACTTTCTTCTGAACCTTATCCGGGAAATGCAATCATACACCTTATCTGGAATAGTTTTTATCCAGAATGAACTTATGATCACTATCCGGAATCCTTAGTTGCTGCACCTTATCCGGAATACTCCAAATGGTGGGTTATCCGGAATTACCTTCGAGCCTTATCCGGGATCTCTTGATGAACACTATTCGGAATAAACTCCGAACTCTTATCCAGAATAAGGAACTAACCCTTATCCGAAATACAAGGGAAGGTGAAAATAGTCAGAATAAAGGGGTTTTTGTACCGTAACAAGAAACTTAAGAAAATAAGCTAGAATTCAATAAGCATTTAACCAAAAACTAAACCAAAAGATTTTAAGAAAAAGTAAATAAGCTAGATTTTAAAAATTTTAAAAACACTAATAAGCTAGAAATCAAAAAGCACTTTTTTTTATAAAAACTTAAACTAATTAAAAGACTACTTATTTCTAAAAACTATTAAGCATAAAGATTAAGAAAAATAAGCACTTTTTATCTAAAAACTTTATAAGATCACAAATTTAATAAGCATAACAATCAAATAATCAACAAGATTAAGATAAAACTACATGATTATCAAGATTAAGTAAAAGATTAAGAAAGGTAGAAAGAGAATCAAGGAAATAAGCTTGATTGATTAAAGATTAATATCAAAAGATTACAAGATTAAAGTTGATAAACTTGGAAAACTAGAGAGAAGAACACATAAGAAAAAATTAAAAAATAAACTACTACTAAAAATTAACCACCTAACCACTAACTCCCTCCTAATGACATATTAGGAGGGTATTTATAGGAGGTGGGGAGATTACATGCTTAAGCTATCTTATTTATTTCTTCTCGTCTCGACTCGACTTAATTTCTTTGTCTTTCTCGACGTCGTCTCGGGATTTGTCGATATAAGTTGAACTTGTCTTATAATTTTCTTCTATAATTAGACTTGAGTTCTTCGACTTCATTAAACTTCCGTCTTTAGACTTTTTCTTCGATAAATCTTCAGAATTGGCCTTGCACTTCCGTTCTTTTTGCATTCTCGATCTTTCGACTTCGACTTTAGTCTTTTTCTTCGATAAAAGCCCGTGATAGCCCATGTTTTCTTCCTTTTGCATCTTTTGGTCTTAAAACACAATAAAAACACAAACCACGCATAACTCCGACTTTTACGACATAAAATACACGTTTTGGTCTTGTTATTATTGGAAATAAGTGGTAAAAGGATAAGTGTTTTCACACTTATTACGCGTCATTAGTCCTCATGTAAGTTTCAACCTCGTGATTAAATGCGGTGGGTTGGTTGCAAGGAGGAGCATGGTAGGCAGGTGGTTGATAAGCGGGTTGTTAGTAAACATGATTATTTCCTTGAGGTGGATATGTGTTTCTTTGGGTTTTATATTGATTAGGAGATCAAGTTTGGTTTGATTGTTGCGGTTGAAATTGTTTTGGTTTTGAGGAGAAAAACCGTGTGGTGAAAGAAAGTTGTTTGAACGATAACTGAGCAAATTGCGGTCACCTTGAGGAAGAGCTTGATAGCCTCCCGTAGAAAAGTTACCGTTAGCGGCGTACACATTTTCTAGATTGTCATGAGTAGAAGGACAATCAATGTATGAACGAGAACCCTCGCAAATCTCACAAGAAAGTGCTACAGCTTTAACTTTTTGTTGTTGATTCGTAGCTATGAGTAGTATGTTTTTGTTCATTTCGGCCATCATGTGGGTGATTTCGGTCATCTCGGTGTTGGATGAAGTAGAAGAAACATTGGCCCTCGGGTTATTCCTTGAAGATGCGGATGAATCCCAATTTTTATGGTGAGTGGTCATGTTCTCTATAAGCTCTCTACACTCATCAGGTCTTCTCTTCATGAATGTACCACCGGGCGACAGCATTAATCGTATCACGATCACAAAAAGTTAAACCATTGTAGAAAGTATCAATCAAAGTAACGGGGAGCATGTTATGGTTCGGACAACGATCGATCAAGAAATTGTAACGTTCCATGTATGAATTGAGTTTTTGGGAAGACAATCAAACCTATTTTCGGCATGGTGGGATAAAGTGTGTGGAAAAAGGTGAAGGCGATGAAAATCCATGGAAACACGGGGCAATTTCATGCTTTGAGTGACGGTTATGAATTTTTCGATATGTTTGTTGGCATCATCATCCGGTAATCCGCGAAAAGGACAAGCGTTTGAACTTGCTGGATCATGTGATGCTTCAACGAAAATTCAGGAGCCGTGATTTACATTGGCGAAATCGGTCCTCCGCGTCCGTTCATTGTTGGCTGACAAAGCTCCTCCATTGTGCGTAGGTCGGGTTGTGGGCCATTGTTGTTGTTATTGTTCATGTTGTTGTGGGGTGGGTTGTTCTTATTGTTATGCACACCGGCCATATCTATATCTCTAAGAGTCTCAGGCTCAGAATAAGACGTAGATCGAGTACTCATACACTAAAATGAAAGAAAATATTTTTGGTTTTTATCTTTTTTTATTGTTTTTTTATTTTTGAAAATTTTATATTTTTTTAGGATTTTTGAAAATTTTTGTGCTTGAAAATAACGTTCCCAAAAGAATGGATCCCAAAATCCAATTTTTCTCACTAAAAACCGTTAATCTTTACGGAAAGAGCCGACAGTGGCGCCATTTAATAAATGGTATTTGCTTAGCATATATGTACTTGATCGTCTCGGTATCTAATCGAATTGATCACGGTTTAAGGTGGAATTATTGTAATTGGTCACTAAAAGGGGGAGCTTGATTAGCTATATCTATGATAATATAAACGACAAAGTCATTAATCATAAAAATAAAAGAGAGAAATCTAACCATGATTGGCAGGAAAAGGAAATTTAAAAGTTAATTTGAAACAAAAAGGTATACTTAAAAATGTCGAAAAATCAACCCGTCGGAATGCTATCGGAATCCTGATCGGAAAATCCGTTGGAATGAATCAAAAGGAATCCTGTCGGAATAACTAATATAGTATCGGAATAATACACCGTAAAACTTTCGGAATCACTACTATCGGAAACCCAATTCTATCGGAATGTATGTCGGAATCAGCGTCGGAATGATGGATCACCTCTACTATCGGAATATCTGATAATCACTACTGTCGGAATGCCGATCGGAATATCGATCGGAATCCCAAAACCCTATTCCGATACAAGGTATCGGAAAAACCGTCGGAATGTAAAACCCTAATCCGATGGTAACAATCGGAATAATGGTCGGAAAGGGTAAACCCTTTTCCGATGGTTTGTAAAACGTAATAAGAAAACAAATAAGCTCTTTTTTAATAAGCTCAAACTGAATCTTGACCAAATTAACAATGAAAAGAACTAAATAAGCACGAATAAGGATCTTTCAAAACTCTAAGTAAGCTAACTTTTTAAAACAAACCTTAAAACGACGAAACTTTTAAGAAAACTTAAAAGAAAATAAGCTAAATACAAAATAAGCCAAAAAGCATAATAAGCTCAAAGCTCAAATCTTATAAAAACTTAGATATGAACAAAACGATAAACTTTTTAATCAATCAAACATTAAGATGAAACTAGATGCATGATTATTTCGGATCAAAGGTAAATTAGAATCAAGAAAGGTAGAAAGAGATTAATGATGAAAAGCTTAAACTTGAACTTGTAGATTAATGATTCCAAAATACAAGATTAAATGAAAGCTTAAACATGAAAGAAAAGATAAAGAAATATAGAGAGAGAAAGTAGAAAACACCTACTTCTTTCTAAAGATATGAAAAACTAAAGATATGAAAAATGACTAACTAAAAACTAACTTTTCAAAATGAAGAGAATGAAGACTATTTATAGGAGAGGGGATGTATGTTGCTTCCTTCTTTCTTTCTCTTTCTCGTCTTTTAATTTCTCGTCTTTCTCGACTTTGTCTCGGAATTTGTCGAATGATAAAACGAGCTCATCTTCTAATTATCTTCTTTTAGTTGACTTGGTTCTTCGACTTTGTCAAACGTCCGTCTTAAGACCTTTTCTTCAATAAATCTTCAGAATAGGCCTTCGACTTCCGTTCTTCTTGCACTTTTGATCTTTTGACTTTGTCTTTTATCTTTTTCGATAAAAGCCCGTGAAAGCCCATGTTTTCTTCCCTTTTCACATTTTGGTCCTAAATCACAACATAAACACAAACGACGCATAATTCCGCCTTTTACGACATTAAATACACGTTTTGGTCTTGTTTTTATTAGAAATACGTGGTAAAAGAATAAGTGTTTTCACACTTATTAACCCGTGTCATTTGAACTATGCCTAGGCATGTTCTTGGAGCTATGTCTAGAGTTGCATGAAGCATTCATGTGAACGGGTTTTACAGATGCATATTTTCTCGAGGGTCTAGATTGTGGAGTGACTGGTTTAGGCTAAATGTTATGCACGTCAACTTGGGATGCAAACCTTAGGTTAGACGTTTTGGGTTGTTCAGATTTAAATGCATCCGGTTGTCTAGCAACTGAGCGGTTTCTGAAATGGTTGAGAAGGAGGTTCCCCAAGACTGACTGATTTGATAACTTAGTATCCACACTATTTTCTTTTAGCTTCCTTAATTCATTTTTCACCGTTGTCAGTGCAAAAACCTTTTCCTGAATCTGAGCCTTTTATTGCTCATTTGGTAGAAGTAATTGAGCGACACGTTGTTCTAACTTAATGGTCATATTATAAAATATGTCGTTATCATCATTTGCGTCATTACTATCTACAGTGTCGATAGGTTGCACAAATATTTTACTTAATGAAGTAGGCGGAGGACTTGGATTTTGAGAAGCCAACTTTGATTCTAACAAATTTATTTGTTTCACAAAATGTTTTTTTCTGCATTGGAATCTTGAATCTTACGATGCAATTTTTGTTTAAGAACAACATTTGCTTTTTCAAGTTATTCAAATAAGCCTCAAATTTGTCATTTTGCTTTGAAAAATCGAGTTTGGCATCCTCAAAACCTTTTGTCTTTTCAGCTAACAAAGTTTCGAGCTCGTAAATATTTGAATCAACATCCTAAGAAGTCTCTCCTCCATTAGTACTCGTATCTGATGAATCATGTGTGGTATTGCTATCACCCTATTCCACTAGATACGTGCCAGGAATGGGTTCAGATTGTTCAGTATGTTGATGAACATCATATTCAACATTTAATTATACCGTAGCCATTGGCTCGTCATCATTCCCTGAGCTGTTGCTGGTATGCTACGTTTCTGATTCTTTCCCGCTGATTTCTGTGACAATCAAACAAGCATCCAATGCTTGACCACTATTGACGTTGCACTCTTTCGTCTGCATCAGTCTTTGATTCACACTTCTATCAATTGTCTTTGATGACGTGTTCTTTCAATAATTGAATTCTTTAAATTACTCATATGTTGAAGAAGTGTCTCTTTGAACGTTTGAAGGTCTACGAGAGTATATTTGACAAAGTATGTACTTGGGAACTCTCGATCGTTGTTAGACAAGCCACTAGAGTGAAAAATCGCTGGAACTGATTGTTGAGAGCTAAAAAGACCTCAATGGATTCATTCTCTTGAAACTCAACTCTCTCAAGTTGTTGCTGAAGATGGTTCACATTAAGTATCATCGTTGTGATGAATGTCTCAACATCTTGACCAGATAGTAGAGCGAATACCCGTTTGAATCCAATTTCAAGACGATTGCCTTTTAGGTCTTCTCTTGAAAGAATCTGAAGGTGTGGCTGAAGCAACTTTAAGTGTTCCATGCATCTTTCTTTTGATATCAACATCTTGTATTTGATTGCACGAACGATTTTGGTTGTAGAATCCTTGTTAGTAGGTTTACTGATTGGAGTCTTAGTATTTGTCTGATCCTTTGGATTCTCGATCTTCTCTTTATTCATCTCATTCATGGACGTTTTTGTTGTTAAATCCGCGAAGATGTCCATTGAATGGATGTCACTTAAGAGGATATGATGATTGTAGAGTTTCACTACTCTTTAGGAAAATAGCGTAAATAGGGAAAGCATTAAATACGACGGTTTAGGAAAACCGTGTACTAATGACCCAAAGGTGAAAGTTCGTTTCCCAAGGAGGTATATGTGTGTGAAAAACTTGTAATTGATTTGAGATTAATATTGATAAAGGGATGAGAAGATAGAATGACGGATACGTGAAAACTATTACTACGACGACTAAATTTAAAACCGTAAAAAGTGCTAAAATAAAAATTAATTCTAAAAATTTCCAAATAAATTACCAAAAATCAAATTAAATAAACTAAGAGTTTACAAATGATCAAAACTTTTTCAAACTATTTAATTAATTAAATATTAATTTTTAAATGCTAATTAAAGCCCTAAAAATCAAAATAATTATTAAAAAGTCCAAATAAAGATTTTTCACTTTGTAAACCTCTAAAATGACTAAGTAAGAATAAAAACTAATTTTATGAATTTTAAAAACTAATTAAAACTATTTAAATTGATTAAAAACTATTAAAACCTTAAAATAATTCTAGAAATTAAGAAAATGATGATAAAATTAATCTAAGAGTTGCAAAAATCCTATTTTAATGAATTAGACCTAAGAAAAATATAAAAAGTGCAAAAATGTGAAAATTTAAATTTAATAATAAAATAATATTAAAATATTATTAAATATCCAAAAATTATAAAAAAATTCTAAAAACTTGCAAACTAGTTTATTTTAACCTAAATAAATAGAAAATGAAAGTGAAATTATCAAAATACCCCTAATGTGCCCCCAAATGGGTTTAAAAAAAAAACATTCCAATTAAATGGGCTTTTTGGCCCAAAAAGTTCAACTAGGCCCAAATGACCTGAAAAAGCCCTATCTGACTCAAAATTTGATTCTGAACACAAAAGTCTGGGGCCAAAAGCTGGTTTTGAGCTTATCACAGCTTAATGGTATAACAGCTTATCCTTATTGGGCCAATAAGCCCATTAAGCAATAAGCCAATGCCATAAGCTTAGATTTGACACACAACCTTCTTTTGAGATACCTAAGAGATCTGTGAAAAGAAATTTTTAAAAAGCAAACGCAATAAGCCGAAAATAAGCAAAGTAGAATTTCACTAAAAGACAAAATAGTCGGGTTGGAGTTCTAGACCACCTCAGACCTTGAAATAATTTGCAAAAGACTCTAAATGACTTAATTAAGACAAATCAACAAAGAAAAAGTTCAATAAGCCAAGCCAAATAAGCTGATAAGCACTTAGGTAAAAGTCAAAGTTATTGGATTTCTAGTCACAGCTCAAAGTCAACCCCTCAAATGCTCCAGTATGAGCAAATGGGTCAAATAAGTGACAACTATTACAAATTCAAAGTTGTTGCAGGTTTAAATAAGCTAGAATAGCTTATTGATAAGCACCAGTTGAAATAACACTAGTAGTGGCTAGCAGCAGGGGAAAGGAGTTCCACTGCTTTGACTATTTGACTTTCTTTTTTAGAGATATCCAGTTGGATTCAATGGAAAACAAAGACATCCTTGTAATTAGTGGATCACAAGGAGTCAATATCAATCAAAAAATCACAATTTGGTTTACTCAATAAGCACAGAATAAGCAAACAGTCCACAGATATGATACTGACCTTGAAAATAAGCAGTTATGACAAAATAAGCAGATTAATCATGAATAAGCCAGTCAAATTGAACCATATGCATACACAAGCGATAATCAAGTGCAATAAGCACAATCAAACTTGTTTCAAACACTGGATCAAAGTAAATAAGCAGATTCAAGCACAAAAAGTTACTGATGAACAAAGGTGATTATCAAAAATCCTTTTGCTGATCTATTTGACCACCAACCAAATTTCAAGCCCTTAAATCCCTTTCCCTGGTTATGTTAACCAAAACTTAACACTTTTTAACCCTAGTCTACCCTTAGATCTTGGTGTCCCCAAAATTTTAGCCAAAATACCCAAGTAAATAAGATTTTATGGTCCTTTGATTGATTTGGGTATTTAGACCCTCAAAACTTGCAGATAAGTAACCCCTTACACCAGATAAACAAATACAAACAATAAGCAACCACAAACAACCACAAAGGTTGCCTTGAATCTTGATAAATCAGTTAACCCAAACACCCCTTTGGAATATGATTTATTAAATTTCCAAAGGATTGTTGTGTTTTAACTCTCAATCCAAGATCAAAACAACCTAGCAACAATAATCAAACCCTCAGAACACAAATCAACCATAAAATCACAGATTCACAAACAATCATGCAAAATGACCAAAAATTAAGGCAAAATTCAGAAAAAGTAAAAGAGATAAGAGAATCAAACCTCCAAAATGCACATCCACTCTTTGGAATGTTTGAGCTGAGGTGCTAGCAAGAACAAGCACCAACTTCAACAAGCTGCTAAGATGAACAAACACAAAAGTATGCCAAAAAAGATTATCCTTTGATTTTTGAAAACAAGTATTTTAAACCTTAAAACCTTTTCTCAAAATCAACCAAACATGTATATGGAACTCAGATCTTAGCTATTCAAACGCCAAACTTTTATAAATCACAAAAGAGAATTCAATATTTTTAGAAATTCAATTTTTATTTCATAAAAAGGAATTACAAAGAAAATAGCTAAAATCTGGAACAAAGGCCTCACCACAGTTTAGGGGTCCTTTTATAGGAAACAATAGACGATTCTAGATGAAAAATACATGAAAACCCTAGCTAGAAAATCCCTAGAATGCCCTTGAATGCTTGAGGCGTGTTTGATGTTGTTGAGCTGTCCAAAATGATCTTGGTTGTTCATTTTATGCTTGTGGACCAGGTAGTAGCTATAAATCGTTGATCTTGCCAACTAGAATTGCTTGGAGAGGAGGTTGCAATATGATTGGTTGACGTATTGAATGGTAGGGCCACATGGTAAGTGGGGATTGGGGTTTGGGTGTGGGATAAGTTCCTGGGCATGTGAATTAAGCGTGTGCCTGGGTAATTTCATTTTACCCTTTGTTTTAAGTGGGATAGTAATTGGGTTCATCAGGGTGAATAGTGGTAAGTTTTGATCCGAAATAAGGGGTGTGTTGTGCTTGGCGCGTGTTTGTGCGTTTGAAGTTTAAGAATTGACATTATGAGTCCTTGTGTTTTGGAAAACATGTAAAACGAATTTTTCAGCCAACAAACTTAACTTCCTTTGTTATTTAAGTTTCCAATTTCACACATTTGCCCCAAAACTTTGGTGAAAGGTTTTCAAGGGTTGTTTTTGCTATTTTTAAATAGTTCAAGGACTGATCTTGGACATTTCTCATCTTTGAAGGTCTTCATTGGATCTTTGACTTCATGAGGAACCATTATTGACAATTTAGTTTTGTTGAGGGACTAAACTTGCCAAATCTTCAAAGTTGAAGGACCTTTTTTGTAATTTTGACAAACTTATGGGACCAAACTTGTAATTATGAATATACAAGGGTATTAAGTGTCATTTCTTTATAAATGAGGGATCAATCTTGTACATCTTCAAGTCTTCAACGTATATTCTTTGATAAATCCATAACTAGGGCCCGGTTCATTGTACGGCTTCGTTTCTCGTGTTCGTTTTTCCTTATTTCTTGTGATCTTTTGTCTTTTTCATGATATCCATACCTAAAATACACAAGTAAACAAACACAAGCATATATATGGTATTTTTATGACATTTCATGCATTAAATGCCCGAAAAGAACGATGAGATCATGTATAAATGCCATCTCATCACTCCCCCAGACTAAGCCATTGTCGTTCCCTCACGCAATGCTAGAATAAAGTATCTAAGCATCTCCAAAATTCAATTTTATTACCCTTTATTTAAAAGTAAAAGACTTGCAACAATACTACGAAGATGGGTAAAGACATAATGTATGATTTTCATCACATGTGTGACTTTTAGGGTCAATAAATAGAAACAAATTAATGTCCCATAGAGTAAAATTCGTCATCCTTGATTGTCATACATTCCATGCTAAGTACAAAAACAAGATCATTGATGGTAAAAGTCATAATGCTAACACTACTCATACGTCCAAATTGTGTAATACTTATTCTCCCCGCAATCCTAGTTATTATGAAAGGAAATGGGTTTCTAGAATTTTTTTAACTATTTGTCATGGATGACAAGTGATTCATATTGACTTATTTGAGTATTTATTAGTCCGAAATTAAAGTAACACGATTTAATCGATAGTTAGCCGAAGGACAAATCTTCTAAAACGGCTTCTCGTGTATCTCCTTAACTTCATATCTTGACATAACTCGTTTCATGATTTGATACCTTTCTCGAACCGATATTTGGCATGTACTTCATACTTCAAATATTGGGAAGACGTTCTTGAACTTATGGTTTTCTCTTCATATTTTAGAATTTCTTCACTTGACGTTTTTGAGAGATTCTTCATACTTGGACCACGACTTAAATTGGATTTTGATGTACAACGATCCGCCTCCTTTTCGGACTTGGATATAATTATTCTCATACCTTGTTAGGGTCTTTTTGGATAGACTTTCTCCATGATCTTTAGGGGAGTAATTGTTTTTCTTCGTGTGTCTCGATCCTTCATATTGATTTAGGAATAATGATACTTCACATCATCTTAGATCTTTAGCAACAAAATAGAGCTCCTCATGCCTTGTTAGGGCCTTTTTGGATCTTCACCAATCTTCGCATCCCGCTTCAATAAGTTATGCCTTAGCTATGAACTCTATTCAACCCCGAGCAACTTTTAAACGATCTTGTGCTAGAAGCTAAGTAACCTTTCAAATCGTACGACCTTACTTATTCCAATTATTTTATTCCTAATGCATTGATCTTATGGGAGAAAAAGCCACAATTAAAAACATATGAGTTTTTGAAAGAACATTTTCATGTTCTACGTTTAGCATGATCACTTGTCTAACTCTATCATCTCTCGTTACTCACTATTTAAAGACCTCTAATTAAATAGACTCGTGAATACTTAGCCATGCAAGTAAAAATTAAGCCAAATTTTGATTAGCTTTCATTAAGACTATATCGAATCGAAGTTTTGGGTTTTCAAGCCACCTATAGGATCTTTCACTTTCTTGGAATTTTACAAGTTTAGAGAATGGATTTCATAGTTCCCTTGATAAGTGACTTCCTAGGATCAATTATAGGAACTTGTGAAAAGTTCGTGTTCCTAACCCGAATGAGCTAAGACTTTCGCGTTTTAAAGTTCCCTATATAAAAGTCTTGCAAAACTTGATTCGAGCAGGGTTAAGGAATGTAAAGGGCTCCAAATGCCCATCAAGTCAAAAATTAGCTCTTATTCTACCCATCAGAAAATATACATTTGTGTCTTAAAAACACTTATGGAAACTAAGAAAAATTTTAAAATTTGGCCATTTTTAGCCTTATTAGCAACAAAACAAAACGTTGAAAGTTGGAAAACGTGAGGGCGTAGCAAAGCAAGTATCTATTCACCCCCATACTAAAAATAAACATTGTCCTCAATGTTTCGAGTCTAAAGGTGGAGCACCCCCATACTAGAGACGAAGAGTAGAATGCTTAGGATCTAGCATGGAATGGGTGATCAACAATTTATCCAAAGCCGTTTATGAATTATGCTAAAAGATAATTGTTAGAACAATGAAGGATATGTCATGGATCATGAAAAACTCTTCAAGCAAACGACCGAGGCTCACGTAAACGAACACGAGAGTCTTCAATCGTGGCGATGATGATGATCTAGATAACACATTCACAAACAACCACGAGACAACGAGTTGGAAGGGCACAAATCCCCTCTCATTATTTATTAGAAAGCATAAAAAAGATAACCATGGGATCTCCCCCACAAGGCACCATGTTTTTTATAACCGAGTCATGAGCTCGAGTCGATCCCCTCAATGCTAATTATCATTGGGTAAGGTGACTTGGTCGAGGTCGTCCAACGAAGGAACTTCCCCACCAAAGTAGTGCTTAAGCCTATGTCCATTCACCTTGAAGTTAGGACCATCTTATTGAGCTATCTCAATGGTCCCATATGGAAACACTTGTGTTATGGTGAAAGGACCCGACCAATGAGATTTCAATTTCCCGGAAAATATTTTTAATCGAGAGTTAAAATGTAACACTTGATCACCAACGTTAAAAACCCGGTTTTTAATCTTTGCATCATGAAACTTTTTAGTCTTTTCTTTAAAAATCAATGAATTTTCATAAGCATTATCTCTTAATTCATCCAATTCATTTAATTGTATTTTTTGGTGATGTGACAATCCGTCAATTTATGGTTGATATTTTATTCTCAAGTATTATTTAAAAACATTATTTTAATGTTATATTATGAACTCACTTATTTTGATAAGAAATTTGGATTTACGTCTTGAAGTAGCATCGACTACGTTTAAACTGGAGGACTCTACGTTATGTGCTTACGTTTACATACACCATTTTTGGTGACAGTAATAAGTGTGAAAACACTTATCCTTTTACCACTTATTTCCAATAATAACAAGACCAAAACGTATATTTTATGTCGTAAAAGTCGGAATTATGCGTGGTTTGTGTTTTTATTGTGTTTTAGGACCAAAAGATGAAAAAGGAAGAAAACATGGGCTATCACGGGCTTTTATCGAAGAAAATGAGAAAAGACGAAGTCAAAAGATCAAGAGTGCAAAAAGAACGGAAGTCCAAGGCCTATTCTGAAGATTTATCGACGAAAAAGTCTAATGACGGAAGTTTAATGAAGTCGAAGAACTCTAGTCTAATTATAGAAGAAAATTAGAAGACGAGTTCAATTTACATCGACAAATCCCAAGACGACGTCGAGAAAGACAAAGAATTAAAATCGAGTCGAGAAGAAAGAAAGAAAGAAGGAAGCACATGCACCTCCCCATCTCCTATAAATACCCTCCTAATGACACATTAGGAGGGTGTTAGTTAGTTAATTTTAGCATTTTTCATTTTTCCTTTCTTTAGTTTTTAGAGAGAGAAAGCTTTAACTTTCTCTCACTAAGTTTTCATCTTTTCTTCATCTTTTCTTTCAAGTTTAAGCTTTATTTCATCCTTGTATTTGGAATTCATTAATCAAAAGTTCAAGTTTAAGCTTTTAATTTTTAATCTTCTTCTACCTTTCTTGATTTTGATTCATCTTTGATCCGAAATGTTCTTGATTTGTGTTTGATTTTGATGTTTTTGTGACTAAAAAGTTTATATTTTTATTCCTTACTAAGTTTTTATACGGTTTAAGCTTTAAGCTTGTTGTGCTTATTGACTTATTTCATATATATAGCTTATTATCTTTTATGTATTCTTAAAAACTTAGTCTTTTTAAAGTTTGATTTATAAAAGTTTGTTTATTTCGTGTTTTAAAAGAAAAGTTTTAAATTTTATGCTTGTTTTGATTTGGTTAAGGTTTGAACAAGTGCTTATTCGTATTTGCTTATTAGTGCTTATTGGTTTTAGCTTATTTGCTTTCATACGAATATTATCATCTCCAGCGCAATCATAGGGTTTCTCTATTGCGACGCTATATTCAGACGGTTTCGTTGTATCACAATAACCCTTAGGGTTTTACTTTGCGATTAAGTGCATTTCCCCCTTATTCTGATCGTTATTGCGATCGCTCATTGCGATCGTATATTGCGACGGGTCTAAGGTTTTATTAAGACGAAACGCTGCCCAATTTTTTTTAGCCTTATTCTGACAGAATGTGTTTACTGTTATTCCGATACTAAATTTGACATTCCTATAGAACTTGTATTCCATTATTCCGATTGCAGCCTCTTTATACATTCCGATAGGAATTATTCTGATAGATAGTGTATTCCGATAGACTTACATTCCGACAGAACTGCATCCGATAGAGTTAATTTACTTTGATATTTCGATGGATTTTACTTTGATATTCCGATGGTTTTGTTTGCACTATATTCCGACATAATTCACTTGTTACATTCCGATGGTTTAAGTTTTTAAGTTTTACAAAGTTTTAAGTTTTAAATTCATTACGTTTTAATTTCGAAAATTGCACGCTTCCCGAAATCTCTATTTTTACCAAGTGTTTTTCTAGTAATTTTTAGTTTAATTTTTAAAGCTTTTATTTTACTCAACGACATTTTCATATTTACTTTTAGTTTAAAATAGATAACCAAACCATCTATTTTTCCACCAAGAACGACTGAGTCGTACTGTAACACCCCATTTTGGAAATGGAAATATCACAGCAATTATGGCGTGTCATCAAAGCATACAAGGAAAAATGTCTAAACATTACTTGACCATAAAAGGAAAATACCGGAATCAAACATCGGTAGTCCAAAAGTAAACTCATCACACACAAACATAGTATAATAAAGGAAAGGACTAAACAATTTTCAAAGCATAAGTATCATAAGAAAGGAAATGCATAATGTAAAGAAGGCTAGACAGCTTCCAGTCCATATGCACGTACTCTTAGTGTCTACGAGCGTCCCTGAGTACCTGCCGTTTTGGGAACATAGAAAAGGAAAACGGCTGAGCAAATACGCTCAGTGCACGGATGTACAATAAAGCATGAATATGATAAGCATATAACATAATAACAGCGGAAGAAACTAAGTCCCGAGTAACCTGATTAAGTCTTAATAAAACTGGTTTAATAGTTTGAAAGTCTTATGTTTATCTTATAAAACTGTTTGTCATATTTTACCGTTAGCCAATATAGGTCATGAAAATCCACCGTGCATGAATACTTGGAGGGGTGACCTCATCATGCAAATTAGAGGGGCTGCCTCTAATTTAATATACTGGTTTTTTTGGGTAGGAGGGATCAGCTCCTTGTGAAGGATGCAAGGCACACACCACATTCACCATGTAATCCTGAATAAAAACGTGTAACTAGGATGCACCCATATGCCCCACATGATAAATATAAATAAATGGCCAAAAGCTGAAGGGAAGCCATGAGCAATCACTCCGCCGTGGTGAAGTCATAACATCAGTGCCTCTAATGTTATGGTTATGGTACCTCCATAACTAGGTGAAACTGGTCATGCATGTATATGGCTATAGGTAATCTTAATTAAACATAAGAAATCAAACACGTAACTTATACTACGGGAAAACAGTTGGCTGCATACGGGGAATCCTAATAAGGAAAGAATGTCCATACTGAAAGGACGGGAATCCGTACCTTATGTCTAGTAACGAAGAAGACGAACTGAGAGGAATCCTACTTCCGAATCACTAGTGCGAATTCGTGGATCAAAAGGATGAAGAACAAACACGATCAATCACCAAAATTCCAAGATCCAAGATCACAAACCACTCCTTATGGTGGTTGTAGGGTGGCGGCACAAAGGAGAAAGGGAAGGAGGGTTTTTAGGTTTTCTTAAAAATCTTCTGTAAAGATTAAATGAGTAGTAAAAAAAATAATAACCCCCTTTTAGTAAATTTGACAAATGGGCTTGGCCCATTTGTCCTTGTAGCCGCGGGTAGGGGCCCCACTTGGGGTACCCGTACCTTTTTCCGTGTCTCGTTGTTAAGTTAAACGTTTGTGATTATTTGTGTTCGTGTTTTAAATGTTCTCGTTACGTAAATAGCGTGATTTAATATATTTAATTACGCTCGTAATAAATATATATATACGTAATTAATAATAGTTAGTGTTTTAATTACGTTCATGATTTCATGATCGCATGTTCGTGATTAATTATCGTCAAATAATTATTACATGATCGTACGTAGCAAATACTTATCGTGTTCTAACACGTACGTAATAGGTAAACTCCTAACACGTAATCGTAATCATGCTATATTAGGAAAGTTTTAATCTAGTACGTACGATCCTAAGGGTACTATGCATGGTAAAAGCATGCGGGTTTTACAACTCTTCCCCCTAAAAAGAATAATTTGTCCCCGAATTATAGATAAAGTAAACTGGAAAAGAAGAAAATACCCGAATTCAAAATATGAAATGAGGGTAAGAAGCCCGGATAGACTCCTCCGTTTCCCAAGTGGCGTCCCGCTCGGTATGATCCCTCCATAGAATTTTGATGAATGGAATCGTCTTCTTTCTCATGACTCGTTCTTGTCTGTCAAGAACTCGTTCGGGTTCTTCTATAAAAGTGAGATCTTCACGTATCTGTTCCAGTGGATACTGAACCATGTGAAGGGGATGATATTGGTACCCTCTGAGTAAGGACACATGAAACACATTGTGCACATGCGAAAGCTGTGGAGGTAACGACAATCAATAAGATACTTCACCGACTCGTTTAATGATATCAAACGGCCCGATGAAACGAGGACTGAGCTTCCCTTTAATCCCGAAGCGTCTAACACCACGTGCCGGCGAAACCTAAAGGAAGACGTGATCTCCTACATTAAAGTGTATATCCCTACGATGCTTATCAGCGTAACTCTTCTGACGTGATCGTGCCTCCTGAATTTTCTGCTTAGCTACTGCGATCTTCTCATTGGTCATCTCTATGATTTCCGGTCCTTCAAGTGTTCGCTCGCCAACCTGATCCCAGCAGATTGGGGCGCGACACTTTCTACCATACAACATCTCAAATGGAGCACACTTGATACTTGCGTGCCAACTGTTGTTGTATGCAAACTCCACCAAACAGATGTATTCGTCCCAATCACCCGTCCATTCCAACGCACATGACCTCAACATATCCTCCAATGTCTGAATGGTTCGCTCCGACTGTTCGTCCGTTTGAGAGCCGTGCTAAGCTTAAGTTGTGTACCCCATGATTTCTGCAGACTTTACCAAAAGCGCGAAGTGAATCGAGGATCTCTGTCTGAGATGATGCTGGATGGTGCACCGTGGAGTCTCATGATCTCTCGTCTGTACGTATCTGCGAGTTTACTTACCGGATCTTCCTTGCGGATCGGTAAGAAATGAGCTGATTTGGTAAGTCGATCAACGATAACCCAAATTGCATCGTGCTTCCTTTTGGTAGGCGGAAGACCGGTAACAAAATCCATAGTGATTTGGTCCCACTTCCACTCTGGAATATCTAACGGTTGAAGGAGACCGCCAGATCGCTGATGCTCGATCATAACCTGCTGGCAGGTAAGACATTTGGAGACGTAAGTGGCCACATCCTATTTCATACCACTCCACCAAAACCTCGAGCTCCAAATCAATACCAAACCCAAAGAAACCCATATCCACCTCAAGGAAGCAACCAAGTTTACCAACAACCCCGCTTATCAACCACCTGCCTACCATGCTCTTCCTTCCAACCAACCCACCGCATTTAATCACGAGGTAAAAAACTTACATGAGGACTAATGATGCGATAGTGCAGAATCTTCAGCGGCAAATGGCCAACTTGAAAGGAGATATGGTGAAACAAGGGAATGATCTTCGTGCCGATATGTGAAACTCTTTGAGCAGTCAAACGAATGACTTAAGGGATATGATGGCTAGTTTCTTCCAAAGTAATCAAGCCTCTGGTTCGGGTTCTCTTCCGAGTAACACCGTTGCTAATCCCAGAGGGGAGATGAAAGTAATCACCACTCGCAGTGGAAAAGGTTTAAAGGAACCCGAGCTTCCTACACCTACACCGGTGATTGTGACAAAGGAAAAAGAGTCCTCTTCTCAAATTCCTCCACCTTCTACTTCCACCCCTTCATCTCAACCCAATATACCTTATCCCTCAAGGTTGAGGAAAGAGAAGTTGAAGGATAAGGATGATATTCTGGTTTCTAACTTTCTCAAAATGTTTAAACAACTGAATTTCAACATCTCCTTTGCTGAGGCTCTCGCTCACATGCCGAAATATGCTAAAATGTTTAAAGATCTTCTCAGTGATAAGGAGAAACTTCTTGATATCGCTCAGACCCAACTTAGCGATGATTGCTCCACAGTGCTCTTAAGGAAATTACCCACCAAACTGGGTGATCCGGGTCGTTTTCTCATTCCTTGTAACTTCCCTAGGGTAGAGAATTGTATGGCCCTAGCCGATCTAGGTGCTAGTATGAACTTAATACCATTAAGTGTTTGGAAGCAATTATCTCTACCCGAGCTAGTCCCCACACGAATGACATTGGAATTAGCTAACCATACGCTTGCTTATCCAGTGGGGATAACCGAAGATGTCTTCGTCGGTATCGACAAATTCACCTTTCCGGCGGATTTTCTTGTCGTTGACTACGAGATGGACCCCCCGTGTTCCATTAATCGTTGGACGTCCATTCTTGAGGACCGGTCACACTCTCATTGATGTAGGCGCGGGCGAATTAATCATGAGAGTTGGTGACGATAAAATCGTCTTCAACATGGGTAAACTTTTTAAGCAGTCTTCTAAAAACGAGAGCGTTAATTTCATTGACGTTCTTGATGAGGCTTTGAAGAACATTTCAAAGACGCTTGTAAAAGTGTTTCTTCTTCTCTACCCATTGTTGAGACCGTTGCCTCCATTTCTCCCTCACTAACTCCATTTGGAGATAGTGAGTTACTTTTGAAAGAATTTGAAGCAACTTTGGCTGATGCGGACTTACAATATGACGATTCTCCCTCCAATCAGGATGAAGACATTCGTACCATTGAGAAACTTCTCAATGAGGACCATATTTCTCCACCATCTCCTAAGGAAATCTCTATAGATGATTCGAATTTGACTATGCCTTCCATCGAAAATCCTCCGAATTTAGAGCTTAAGGATCTTCCGTCTCATCTCGAATACGTGTTCCTTGAAGACAATAAGAAATCACCCGTCATCATTTCTAAGGACTTGAAAGAAGAAGAAAAATCTCGACTTATCAACGTGCTGGAGAATCATAAGAAAACGATTGCTTGGAAAATCTCCGATATTCGTGGAATTGATCCTCACTTTTGCACACATAAAACTCTCATGGAGGACGACTTTAAACCCACTATTCAAAACCAAAGAAGGGTGAATCCCAAGATCCATGATGTTATCAAAAAAGAGGGTATCAAACTTCTTGATGCGGGAATGATCTACCCTATCTCGGATTCACCATGGGTTAGTCCGGTCCATTGTGTGCCTAAGAAAGGCGGAATCACCGTTGTGCCCAATGAAAACAACGAGTTGATTCCTACTCGTCTCGTTACAGGGTGGTGAGTTTGTATAGACTATCACAAACTCAATGATGCTACGAGAAAGGATCATTTTCCCATTCCTTTTATGGACCAAATGCTTGAACGTCTAGCGGGTAATGACTATTATTGCTTCTTAGACGGTTTCTCCGGGTATTTTCAAATTCCCATCGATCCTAATGACCAAGAGAAAACCACATTTACTTGTCCTTACGGAACATTTGCTTACAAAAGAATGCCTTTCGGCTTATGCAATGCTCCCGGGACTTTCCAAAGGTGTATGATGGCTATCTTCCATGACATGGTTGAAGAAACTATGGAAGTCTTCATGGATGATTTCTCGGTCTATGGTGATTCTTTCTCTCATTGCCTTGCCAATTTGGAACGCATGCTTAAGTGGTGTGAAGACACTCGCCTTGTTCTAAATAGGGAAAAATGCCATTTCATGGTAAAAGAAGGCATTGTGCTTGGACATAAAAACTATAAAGCCGGTATTAAAGTGGACCGTGCTAAAGTTGATGTCATAGCCAAATTACCTCCACCTTTAACTGTGAGGGGTGTGAGAAGTTTCCTTGGTCATGCGGGCTTCTATCGTCGATTCATTCAAGATTTTTCTAAAATCGCTCGCCCGATGACCCACCTCTTGGAAAAAGATACTCCTTTTATCTTTTCTAAAGAGTGTATTGAATCCTTCAATCTTCTTAAGGATAAGCTAACTAAGGCATCGGTCTTGGTTACCCCTAATTGGGAGCTAGCTTTTGAATTGATGTGTGAAATTTAGATTTGGCTAGGTTAAAAAGGTTCGCTTTCTCGGTGTCTTAACGAATTGATTTCCGGTTCAAAGTGTGACTCAGTCGTTTTTAGTTAAGAAAAAGGGAAGTTTATTATCTATAACTAACTAAAAGTAACTGAAGAAAGTATTTAAAAAGCAAATTAAAGACATGTACAAATAATAAAAGTAAAACAAGGTGAAAAATTAAACTAGAAAATTACTAGAAAAACACTTAAATAAAATGCAATCTTAAAATAAAATTAAAATAAAAACAATTTAAAATAAAGTTTAAGAAAATGGCGGGAAATATAAAATTTTTATTTGAAAATAAAGACAAGACATAAAAACTAAGACTCCATTGGAATCCCAGATCAGAATCCCAGATCGGAATCCCAGATCCGAATCTCAAATCCGAATCCCAGATCGGAATCCCAGATCCAAATCCTAGATCGGAATCCCAGATCGGAATCCCAAATCCGAATCCCAGATCCGAATCCTAGATCCGAATCCCAGATCGGAATCCCAGATCCGAATCCCAGATCGGAATCTCATATCCGAATCCCAGATCGGAATCCCAGATCCGAATAAGGGGAAGTATCACAATACCGATCACAATGTAGAAACCCGTGTGATTTTTGCGATCGTAACAAGCTGCCGGAATCCTAATACCTCATTCCGATGGACTGAAATTCGCAATAAGCAAAACCAATAAGCTAACTTGAATAAGCACAAATCAAAACATTACCAAATCAATAATAATATGGATAAAATAAGACACAAATTTGAAGACTTTCAAGACACAAAATAAATAACTTTCTAAAATAAACTTTAAAAAGAAAAACTTTTAAGAAAACTTTAAAACAAATAAGCTACATACAAAATAAGCCAATAAGATTGTCAAACTTATAGCTTAAATCGTATACAAGCCTAGATGGAAACAAAAAGATGAACTTTTTAATCAAACATCAAAATTAAGCAAAAAGTATAAAACTTTCGGATTAAAGATAAGCAAAAGATCAAGAAATGTAGAATGAGAAAGATTGTAAAAAGCTTGAAATAAGATTAAGATTTAAGATTCAAAAGTACAAGATTAAAGATTAAAGATTAAAACTTGAAAGAAAAACTAGAGAGAGAAAGTGAAAAAACTAGAGTGAGAAAATTACCTACTCCTAAACTAATATAACTACTCCTAAATGACTAACACCCTCCTAATGTGTCATTAGGAGGGTATATATAGGAAGTGGGGAGTGTATGTGTTGCTTCCTTCTTTCTTTCTCTTTCTCGTTCTCGTCTTATAATTCTTTGTCTTTCTCGGCGTCGTCTCGGGATTTGTCGATATAAATTGAACTTGTCTTATAATTTCTTTAATAATTAGACTTGAGTTCTTCGACTTCATTAAACTTCCGTCATTAGACTTTTTCTTCGATTAATCTTTAGAATAGGCCTTGGACTTCCGTTCTTTTTGCACTCTTGATCTTTTGACTTCGTCTTTTCTCGTTTTCTTCGATAATAGCCCGTGTTTTCTTCCTTTTTCATCTTTTGGTCCTAAAACACAATAAAAACACAAACCACGCATAATTCCGACATTTACGACATAAAATACACGTTTTGGCTTGGTTATTATTATAAATAAGTGGTAAAAAGATGGGCGTTTTCACACCTATCAATGTGAACGAACACTTCCAACCAATCCATTACGCTAGCAAGACAATGACGAGGGCTCAATTGCATTATACTACTACCGAAAAAGAGCTTTTAGCTGTAGTGTATGCTTTTGAAAAATTTCTCCCCTATCTTGTCCTTTCCACCACAATCGTGTACACCGACCATTCCGCGTTGAAGTACTTGTTAACAAAGCAAGATTTTAAGCTAAGACTTCTTCGTTGGGTTTTGCTCCTTCAAGAATTTAAAATCGAAATTCATGACAAGAAGGGAGCCGAAAACCTAGCCGCAGATCATCTAAGTAGACTTGAGGATCCTTATCAAGGGGTTCATCCGAATCAATAGATCAATGACTCTTTTCCCCTTGAGGCCTTAATGTTTATCAATTCCAATCTTGATGACACCCCGTGGTTTACGGACATTGCAAACTACTTAGCGGGTGGAATTCTCAAGGAAGGGTTAACGTCTCAACAAAAGAAAAAGTTCTTTAAAGACATTGAACACTGTTTTTGGGACGACCCTTACCTCTTCAAACAATGTGCGGATCTTGTCATTCGTCGGTGTGTTGATGGGCCGACAACTTTATTAATCCTTGAAGCTTTCCATAAAGGACCCACCGGTGGTCACTTTGGTCCCAATTACACCGCGAAGAAAGTTTTCGACTCTGGATTTTATTGGCCCACCATTTATCATGACGCTCATGAAATGGTTAAACATTGTGATGCTTTCCAAAGACAAGGCAAGATCACACATAAAGATGAGATACCTCAAAATTTCATACAAGAATGTGAAATCTTTGATGTATGGGGTATCGACTTTATGGGGCCATTTCCATCATCTAAAGGGAACAAATACATCCTCGTAGCCGTTGACTACGTATCTAAATGGGTTGAAGCAAAGGCTTTACCTACTAACGATGCGAGGGTGGTTGTGAACTTATTAAAGCAGCTTTTTGCTCGATTTGGTGTTCCTCGTGCTATCATCAGTGACCGCGGGACTCATTTTTGTAATGATCAATTTGCTCGAGTCATGGCTAAGTACGGTGTCAATAACCGTCTTTTCACCGCTTGTCATCCTCAAACAAATGGTCAAGCCGAGATATCTAACCGTGGATTGAAGCGAATTCTTGAGCGTGCTGTGGGAGAGCATCGTGCCTCGTGGGCCGATAAGTTAGACGATGCTTTGTGGGCTTTCCGTACCGCATGTAAGACGTCGATTGGTTGCACTCCATATCCTCTTGTGTACGGGAAAGCATGCCACCTTCCTATTGAGCTGGAACATAAGGCGTACTGCGCCTTGAAGTGGGCCAATATTGACATCAACAAAGCCGGCGATCTTCGGAAGATTCAACTCAATGAGCTAAATGAACTAAGGAATGAGGCATATGAGAATTCATTGATCTACAAGGAGAAGACCAAGATCATCCATGATTCAAGGATCAAGAACCGAGAGTTCCACGTTGGTGATCAAGTTTTACTCTTTAACTCTCGGTTGAATATTTTCTCGTGCAAGCTGAAGACCCGTTGGTCTGGTCCATTCACCGTCGCTAAAGTCTTCCCCTATGGTACCATTGAGCTTTCTTAACCAAATGGGCCCAATTTCAAAGTGAATGGCCAGCGCGTGAAGCTGTATTTTGGTGAGGACATCTGATTGTGGTAAATTACGCCTCTTGTTTAGGAAAACAAAAGAGCGTAAATGAGCGGTAAGTATTAAGTGATGATTTAGGAAAATCAAATACTAATGACCCAATGAAGTTCTCTTCCCAAGGAGGTATATGTGTGTTAATAATTCGTAATTGGTTTGAGATTAATATTGGATAGAAAGGGATGAGAAACGAGAATGACGAAGACGTGAAATTAATTACTACTACTAAACGTAAAACCGTAAAAAGAGCAAAAATAAAAATTAATTCTAAAAATTCCCAAACATTTACCAAAAATCAAAATAAATAAACTAAGAGTTTACCAATGATCAAAACTTTTTTAAACCTTTTAATAAATTAAATATTAATTTTTAAATGTTAATTAAAGCCCTAAAAATCAAATTAATTATCAAAAAGCCCAAATAAAGATTTTTTAATTGGTAAACCTCTAAAATGACCTAAAAAGATTAAAAACTATTTTTATAAATTTTTAAACTAATAAAAACTATTTAAAATGATTTAAAAACTATTAAAAACTTAAAATAATTATAAAAATAATCTAAAGATGATAAAATTAATCTAAGAGTTACAAAATTCCTATTTTAAGTATTTAAGCTAAGAAAAATATAAAAAATGCCAAAATGTGAAATTTGAAAAATAATAATAATATAATATTAAAATAATATTAAAAATCCAAAAATTGTAAAAAATTCTAAAAACTTGCAAACTAGTTTATTTTAACCTAAATAAACAGAAAATGAAAGTGAAATGACCAAAATACCCCTATTGGGCCCTCAAATGGGCCAAAACCCAAAACAGTCAACAGAAATGGGCTTAATGGGCCCAAAAAGTCAAACTTGGCCCAATTGATTTGGAAAAGCCCTATCTGACTCAAAATTAAATTCTAAACACAAAACTCCGAAGGCCCAAAAGCTGAAAATGAGCTTATCATAGCTTAATGAACACATAACTTATTCTTATTGGGCCAATAAGCCCATTAAGCAATAAGCCAATGCCATAAGCTCTAATTTGACACA
The DNA here is from genome assembly GCA_025667525.1 of Glebionis coronaria. Taxonomy (NCBI): domain Eukaryota; kingdom Viridiplantae; phylum Streptophyta; class Magnoliopsida; order Asterales; family Asteraceae; genus Glebionis; species Glebionis coronaria. Next base: position 385,502,070 of record CM046874.1, read on the forward strand.
CAACCTTCTTTTGGGATACTAAAGAGATCTGTAAAAAGAAATTTTGAAAAAGCACACTCAATAAGCCAGAAATAAGGCAAGTACAAATCCACTAAAAGACAAAATAGTCGGGTTTGAGTTCTAGGGCACCTCAGGAATTGATTCAACTTGCAAAATGTTACAAATGACTTCTATAAGCCAAATCAATCAACCAAAATCTAATAAGCAAAACTAATAAGCTGGAATAAGCCAATAAGCACTTATGAAAAAGTCAATTAAGTTGTTTTTCTAGTCAAACCCTAAAGTTAACCCACCAAATGCTCCAGTATGAACAAATGGGTCAAATAATGAGCACCTATTACAAAATCAAAGTTGTTGCTGGTTAAAATAAGCCAGAATAGCTTATTAATAAGATGATGTCCAATTAACACTAGCAGGGGGAACTTTCAGTAGGAACTGGTTCCTAGTGCCTTGACTATTTGAACTTTGATTTTAGAGAGATTCTGTATGTTTTGTTGGAAGACAAGGTCACCCAAGTGATAAGTTAATCACAAGGAGTTACAATCAAGCACAATAACACACTTCAGTATCACCAATTAGCACAGAAAAATCAAAAGATGCTCAGATCTAGCACAGACTTGGATATTAAGCTGTTATGAACACTTAAGCAGTTTGAGCAGGAATACACACACCAAATTCAACCAGATGCATACACAAGCTATATAAACTGTTATTAAGTACAAACAAACTTAAATCAATCACTGAATCAAAGTATAGAACAAGATCAAAGCAGATTCAACTTGCTGATATGAACTTCTAGAACAAATGCACACTTTGCTGATATAAATGACCAAAGATCCAATTTCAACACTTCAATCCTACTTCCCTGATGTAACTAACTAGGATTTATCACTTGTTAACCCTAGTCTATGATTAGAACTAGGTGTCCTTCAAACCTCAGCCAGTTTCAACTAGTATTCAAGATTTTAGAGCCTATTGTTGATTCTAGGTGTTTATATGCACGAAGCTTGCAGATAAATGTCACTTAGCACCCAGTAAACAGATACCAAACAAAAAGAAACAAAAACATCAACAAAGGAAGGTTCAAATCCCTTTGAATCAGTTAACCCAAACACCCCTTTGGAATCTGATTTTGCAATTTTCCAAATGATTGTTGTGTTTTAACCTATCAAACAAGATCTAATCTACCCTAACAACTGATAATCAACCTCAGAAACACAAATCAAGCCTCAAAACACAGATTCACATTAAAACATGCAAAATCACCAAAAATCAAACGAAAATCCGAAAAATGAAAAGGGAGAGGGATGCAAACCTCCAAGACTTACATCCAAGCCTTGGATTGTTAAAGCTGAGGTACTAGCAAAACAAGTACCAGCTTCCTTGTACATGCTAAGAACAACAAACCACAATGATGAACAAATAACAAGATATTTCTGATTTTTCAAACACAAGCTTTATTGCTTAAAACCTTCCCTCAAAAGCCTTCAAACATGAATAAGGAACTCAGACTTTAGCTTATCAGATACCAAACTTTAATAAAACACAAAGGGAAATCACAAATTTTCAGAAAATCCAACTTTTATTTAATAAAAAGGAATTACAAAGATTTAAAGCTAAAATCTGGAACAAGGGACTCTTACAAGTTGAGGTCTCCTTATATAGGCCTAATGGACTATTCTAGAATGCTGAAAATACATGAAAACCCTAGATGTGAAATCTCAAAATTGCCCTTGAGTGCTTGATGCCGTTTGATGTTTTTGAGCTGTCCAAATGCATCAGGGACGTTCATTTTAGCTTTGGAGTTAAGCTATGAGTCTAAGCTGTTGATTTTGACACGTCAGATTCCTTGGAGAGAAAGTTGTATTTTCATTGGTGGACGAGGTTGAGTGTGGGGTCACATGGGTAGTGGGATTGAGGGTTTTGTGTGTGGGTTATGTTTCTGGGCGTGTGAATCAAGTGTGGGTATGGGTAATTGCAATTTACCCTTTGTTTAAGTGAGAGTAGTTACTGGGTTCTTAATGGTAAACAATAACTTGTTTTGATCCGAAATTGGGGGAAAGGTAAGTGTTTGGCGCAAATTATGTTTGAAAGTTTCAGTTGTACACCTTTGGCCCTTAGTCTTTGGAAAACAATGAATAACAAGTTTATTTTTTAAGTAAACCCGTTTTCCTTTGTAATTTAAGTTTCTGATTTCATAATTTGGCCACAAAGAGTTTCAAAACAAGGTTTTAGGGCTTTTACAAGTTTAGGCTATTTACAACTTCAGTCCTTTTGATATTCAATCCATTTTTAAAGGACTAGAAGTGTGATTTTCTTGATCTTCAAGGGTCTTCTTTGATCTTTGACTTCATGGGGGACCATATTTGGCAATTTAGAATTGTTGAGGGACTGAACTTGCCATTTCTTCAAAGTTGAAGGGCCATTTTGTAATTTTGACAAACTTAAGGGACCAAACTTGTAATTATGAATATACAAGGGTTTTAAGTGTCAATTCTTCATATTTTGAGGATCAATCTTGTACATCTTCAAGTCTTCAAAGGTTAATCTTGGATAAATAATGAACTAGGCCCCAGTTCTTTGTACGGCTTCGTTTCTCGTGTCTGTTTTTCCTTGTTTCTTGTGATCTTTTGTCTTTTTCACGAAATCCATTCCTAAAACACACAAGTAAACAAATACAAGCATATATATGGAATTTTATGACATTTTAATGCATTTAAAGCCCGAAAAGAACGATGAGATCATGTATAAATGCCATCTCATCACTCCCCCATACTAAGCCATTGTCGTGCCCTCACGCAATGCTAGAATAAAGTATCTAAGCATCACCAAAATTCGATTTTATTAACCTTTACTTAAAAGTAAAAGACTTGCAATAATTCTACGAAGATGTGTAAAGACATAATGTATGATTTTCATCACGAATATGACTTTTAGGGTCAATGAATAGAAACAAGTAAATGTCCCTTAGAGTAAATTTCATCATCCTTGATTGTCAGACATTCCATTCTAAGTGCAAAAACGAGATCATTGTTGGTACAAGTCACAATGCTAACACTACTCATACGTCCAAATTGTGTAATACTTTTTCTCCCCGCAATCCTATTTATTATGAAAGGAAATGGGTTTCTAGAATTTTTTTAACTATTTGTCATGGATGACAAGTGATTCATATTGACTTATTTGAGTATTTATTAGTCCGAAATTAAAGTAGCACGATTTAATCGATAGTTAGCGAAGGATAAAATCTTTTAAAACGGCTTCTCGTGTATCTCCTTAAGTTCATATCTTGGCATTACTTGTTTCACGATTTGAGACCTTTCTAGGACCGATATTTGGCATGTACTTCATACTTCAAATCTTGGGAAGACGTTCTTGAAATTATGGTCTTCTCTTCATATTTTGGAATTTCTTCACTTGACGTTTTTGAGAGATTCTTCATATTGGGACCACGACTTCATCATTTTTCTTCAATCTTAATTTTAGACTTTGATATACAACGATCCGCCTCCTTTTCGGACTTAGATATATTTATGCTCATACCTTGTTAGGGTCTTTTTGGATAGACTTTCTCCATGATCATTAGGGGAGTAATTACTTTTCGTCGTGTGTCTCGATCCTTCATATTGATTTTGGAATAATGATACTTCACATCATCTTGGATCTTTAGCAACAAAATAAAGCTCCTCATGCCTTGTTAGGGCCTTTTTGGATCTTCACCAATCTTCGCGTCCCGCTTCAATAAGTTATGCCTTGGCTATGAACTCTATTCAACCCCGAGCAACTTTTAAACGATCTTGTGCTAGAAGCTAAGTAACCTTTCAAATCGTACGACCTTACTTATTCCAATTATTTTATTCCTAATGAATTGATCTTATGGGAGAAAAGGCCACAATTAAAAACATATGAGTTTTTGAAAGAACATTTTCATGTTCTACGTTTAGCATGATCACTTGTCTAACTCTATCATCTCTCGTTCTTCACTATTTAAAGACCTCTAATTAAATAGACTCGTGAATACTTAGCCATGCAAGTCAAAATTAAGCCAAATTTTGGTTAGCTTTCATTAAGACTATATCGAATCGAAGTTTTGGGTTTTCAAGCCACCTATAGGATCTTTCACTTTCTTGGAATTTTACAAGTTTAGAGAATGGATTTCATAGTTCCCTTGATAAGTGACTTCCTAGGATCAATTATAGGAACTTGTGAAAAGTTCGTGTTCCTAACCCGAATAAGCTAAGACTTACACGTTTTAAAGTTCCCTATATAAAAGTCTTGCAAAACTTGATTCGAGCGGGTTAAGGAATGTAAAGGGCTCCAAATGCCCATCAAGTCAAAAATTAGCTCTTATTCTACCCATCAGAAAATATACATTTGTGTCTTAAAAACACTTATGGAAACTAAGAAACATTTTAAAATTTGGCCATTTTTAGCCTTATTAGCAACAAAACAAAACGTTGAAAGTTGGAAAACGTGAGGGCGTAGCAAAGCAAGTATCTATTCACCCCCCATACTAAAAATAAACATTGTCCTCAATGTTTCGAGTCTAAAGGTGGAGCACCCCCATACTAGAGACGAAGAGTAGAATGCTTAGGATCTAGCATGGAATGGGTGATCAACAATTTATCCAAAGCCGTTTATGAATTATGCTAAAAGATAATTGTTAGAACAATGAAGGATATGTCATCGATCGTGAAAAACTCTTCAAGCAAACGATCGAGGCTCACGTAAACGAACACGAGAGTCTTCAATCGTGGCGATGATGATGATCTAGATAACACATTCACAAACAACCACGAGAAAACGAGTTGGAAGGGCACAAATCCCCTCTCATTATTTATTAGAAAGCATAAAAAAGATAACCATGGGATCTCCCCCACAAGGCACCACGTTTTTTATAACCGATTCATGAGCTCGAGTCGATCCCCTCAATGCTAATTATCATTGGGTAAGGTGACTTGGTCGAGGTCGTCCAACGAAGGAACTTCCCCACCAAAGTAGTGCTTAAGCCTATGTCCATTCACCTTGAAGTTAGGACCATCTTATTGAGCTATCTCAATGGTCCCATATGGAAACACTTGTGTTATGGTGAAAGGACCCGACCAATGAGATTTCAATTTCCCGGAAAATATTTTTAATCGAGAGTTAAAATGTAACACTTGATCACCAACGTTAAAAACCCGGTTTTTAATCTTTGCATCATGAAACGTTTTAGTCTTTTCTTTAAAAATCAATGAATTTTCATAAGCATTATCTCTTAATTCATCCAATTCATTTAATTGTATTTTCCGGTGATGTGACAATCCGTCAACTTATGGTTGATATTTTATTCTCAAGTATTATTTAAAAACATTATTTTAATGTTATATTATGAACTCACTTATTTTGAGAAGAAATTTGGATTTACGTCTTGAAGTAGCATCGACTACGTTTAAACCGGAGGACTCTACGTTATGTGCTTACGTTTACATACACCATTTTTGGTGACAGTAATAAGTGTGAAAACACTTATCCTTTTACCACTTATTTCCAATAATAACAAGACCAAAACGTATATTTTATGTCGTAAAAGTCGGAATTATGCGTGGTTTGTGTTTCTATTGTGTTTTAGGACCAAAAGATGAAAAAGGAAGAAAACATGGGCTATCACAGGCTTTTATCGAAGAAAACGAGAAAAGACGAAGTCAAAAGATCAAGAGTGCAAAAAGAACGGAAGTCCAAGGCCTATTCTGAAGATTTATCGAGGAAAAAGTCTAAAGACGGAAGTTTAATGAAGTCGAAGAACTCTAGTCTAATTATAGAAGAAACTATGGAAGTCTTCATGGATGATTTCTCGGTCTATGGTGATTCTTTCTCTCATTGCCTTGCCAATTTGGAACGCATGCTTAAGTGGTGTGAAGACACTCGCCTTGTTCTAAATTGGGAAAAACGCCATTTCATGGTAAAAGAAGGCATTGTGCTTGGACATAAAAACTCTAAAACCGGTATTAAAGTGGACCGTGCTAAAGTTGATGTCATAGCCAAATTACCTCCACCTTTAACTGTGAGGGGTGTGAGAAGTTTCCTTGGTCATGCGGGCTTCTATCGTCGATTCATTCAAGATTTTTCTAAAATCACTCGCCCGATGACCCACCTCTTGGAAAAAGATACTCCTTTTATCTTTTCTAAAGAGTGTATTGAATCCTTCAATCTTCTTAAGGACAAGCTAACTAAGGCACCGGTCTTGGTTACCCCTAATTGGGAGCTAGCTTTTGAATTGATGTGTGAAATTTAGATTTGGCTAGGTTAAAAAGGTTCGTTTTCTCGGTGTCCTAACGAATTTATTTCCGGTTCAAAGTGTGACTCAGTCGTTTTTAGTAAAGAAAAAGGGAAGTTTATTATCTATAACTAATTAAAAAGTAACTGCGGAAAGTATTTAAAAGCAAATTAAAGACATGTACAAATAATAAAAGTAAACAAGGTGAAAAATTAAACTAGAAAATTACTAGAAAAACACTTAAATAAAATGCAATCTTAAAATAAAACTAAAATAAAAACAATTTAAAATAAAGTTTAATAAAATGGCGGGAAATATAAAATTTTTATTTGAAAATAAAGACAAGACATAAAAACTAAGACTCTATTGGAATCCCAGATCAGAATCCCAGATCGGAATCCCAGATCCGAATCCCAGATCCGAATCCCAGATCCGAATCCCAGATCGGAATCCCAGATCCAAATCCTAGATCGGAATCCCAGATCCGAATCCCAGATCCGAATCCCAGATCCGAATCCCAGATCGGAATCCCAGATCCGAATCCCAGATCGGAATCTCATATCCGAATCCCAGATCGGAATCCCAGATCCGAATAAGGGGAAGTATCACAATACCGATCACAATGTAGAAACCCGTGTGGTTTTTGCGATCGTAACAAGCTGCCGGAATCCTAATACCTCATTCCGATGGAATGAAATTCGCAATAAGCAAAACCAATAAGCTAACTTGAATAAGCACAAATCAAAACATTACCAAATCAATAATAATACGGTTAAAATAAGACACAAATTTGAAGACTTTCAAGACACAAAATAAATAACTTTCTAAAATAAACTTTAAAAAGAAAAACTTTTAAGAAAACGTTAAACAAATAAGCTACATACAAATAAGCCAATAAGATTGTCAAACTTATAGCTTAAATCGTATACAAGCCTAGATGGAAACAAAAAGATGAACTTTTTAATCAAACATCAAAATTAAGCAAAAAGTATAAAACTTTCGGATTAAAGATAAGCAAAAGATCAAGAAATGTAGAATGAGAAAGATTGTAAAAAGCTTGAAATAAGATTAAGATTTAAGATTCAAAAGTACAAGATTAAAGATTAAAGATTAAAACTTGAAAGAAAAACTAGAGAGAGAAAGTGAAAAAACTAGAGTGAGAAAATTACCTACTCCTAAACTAATATAACTACTCCTAAATGACTAACACCCTCCTAATGTGTCATTAGGAGGGTATATATAGGAAGTGGGGAGTGCATGTGTTGCTTCCTTCTTTCTTTCTCTTTCTCGTTCTCGTCTTTTAATTCTTTGTCTTTCTCGGCGTCGTCTCGGGATTTGTCGATATAAATTGAACTTGTCTTATAATTTCTTCAATAATTAGACTTGAGTTCTTCGACTTCATTAAACTTCCGTCTTTAGACTTTTTCTTCGATTAATCTTTAGAATAGGCCTTGGACTTCCGTTGTTTTTGCACTCTTGATCAGTGACCGCAGGACTCATTTTTGTAATGATCAATTTGCTCGAGTCATGGCTAAGTACGGTGTCAATAACCGTCTTTCCACCGCTTGTCATCCTCAAACAAATGGTCAAGCCGAGATATCTAACCGTGGATTGAAGCGAATTCTTGAGCGTGTTGTGGGAGAGCATCGTGCCTCGTGGGCCGATAAGTTAGACGATGCTTTGTGGGCTTTCCGTACCGCATATAAGACGTCGATTGGTTGCACTCCATATCCTCTTGTGTACGGGAAAGCATGCCACCTCCCTATTGAGCTGGAACATAAGGCGTACTGCGCCTTGAAGTGGGCCAATATTGACATCAACAAAGCCGGCGATCTTCGGAAGATTCAACTCAATGAGCTAAATGAACTAAGGAATGAGGCTTATGAGAATTCATTGATCTACAAGGAGAAGACCAAGATCATCCATGATTCAAGGATCAAGAACCGAGAGTTCCACGTTGGTGATCAAGTTTTACTCTTTAACTCTCGGTTGAATATTTTCTCGTGCAAGCTGAAGACCCGTTGGTCTGGTCCATTCACCGTCGCTAAAGTCTTCCCCTATGGTATCATTGAGCTTTCTTAACCAAATGGGCCCAATTTCAAAGTGAATGGCCAGCGCGTGAAGCTGTATTTTGGTGAGGACATCTGATTGTGGTAAATTACGTCTCTTGTTTAGGAAAACAAAAGAGCGTAAATGAGCGGTAAGTATTAAGTGATGATTTAGGAAAATAAAATACTAATGACCCAATGAAGTTCTCTTCCCAAGGAGGTATATGTGTGTTAATAATTCGTAATTGGTTTGAGATTAATATTGGATAGAAAGGGATGAGAAAATAGAATGACGAAGACGTGAAATTAATTACTACTACTAAACGTAAAACCGTAAAAAGAGCAAAAATAAAAATTAATTCTAAAAATTCCCAAACATTTACCAAAAATCAAAATAAATAAACTAAGAGTTTACCAATGATCAAAACTTTTTTAAACCTTTTAATAAATTAAATATTAATTTTTAAATGTTAATTAAAGCCCTAAAAATCAAATTAATTATCAAAAAGCCCAAATAAAGATTTTTTAATTGGTAAACCTCTAAAATGACCTAAAAAGATTAAAAAACTATTTTTATAAATTTTTAAACTAATAAAAACTATTTAAAATGATTTAAAAACTATTAAAAACTTAAAATAATTATAAAAATAATCTAAAGATGATAAAATTAATCTAAGAATTACAAAATTCCTATTTTAAAGTATTTAAGCTAAGAAAAATATAAAAAATGCCAAAATGTGAAATTTGAAAAATAATAATAATATAATATTAAAATAATATTAAAAATCCAAAAATTGTAAAAAATTCTAAAAACTTGCAAACTAGTTTATTTTAACCTAAATAAACAGAAAATGAAAGTGAAATGACCAAAATACCCCTATTGGGCCCTCAAATGGTCCAAAACCCAAAACAGTCAACAGAAATGGCCTTAATGGGCCCAAAAAGTCAAACTTGGCCCAATTGATTTGCAAAAGCCCTATCTGACTCAAAATTCAATTCTAAACACAAAAATCTGAAGGCCCAAAAGCTGAAAATGAGCTTATCATAGCTTAATGAACACACAGCTTTTCTTATTGGGCCAATAAGCCCATTAAGCAATAAGCCAATGCCATAAGCTCTAATTTGACACACAACCTTCTTTTGGGATACTAAAGAGATCTGTAAAAAGAAATTTTGAAAAAGCACACTCAATAAGCCAGAAATAAGGCAAGTACAAATCCACTAAAAGACAAAATAGTCGGGTTTGAGTTCTAGGGCACCTCAGGAATTGATTCAACTTGCAAAATGTTAGAAATGACTTCAATAAGCCAAATCAATCAACCAAAATCTAATAAGCAAAACCAATAAGCCGGAATAAGCCAATAAGCACTTATGAAAAAGTCAATTAAGTTGTTTTTCTAGTCAAACCCTAAAGTCAACCCACCAAATGCTCTAGTATGAACAAATGGGTCAAATAATGAGCACCTATTACAAAATCAAAGTTGTTGCTGGTTAAAATAAGCCAGAATAGCTTATTAATAAGATGATGTCCAATTAACACTAGCAGGGGGAACTTTCAGTAGGAACTGGTTCCTAGTGCCTTGACTATTTGAACTTTGATTTTAGAGAGATTCTGTATGTTTTGTTGGAAGACAAGGTCACCCAAGTGATCAGTTAATCACAAGGAGTTACAATCAAGCACAATAACACACTTCAGTATCACCAATTAGCACAGAAAAACCAAAAGATGCTCAGATCTAGCACAGACTTGGATATTAAGCTATTATGAACACTTAAGCAGTTTGAGCAGGAATACACACACCAAATTCAACCAGATGCATACACAAGCTATATAAACTGTTATTAAGTACAAACAAACTTAAATCAATCACTGAATCAAAGTATGGAACAAGATCAAAGCCGATTCAACTTGCTGATATGAACTTCTAGAACAAATGCACACTTTGCTGATATAAATGACAAAAGATCCAATTTCAACACTTCAATCCTACTTCCCTGATGTAACTAACTAGGATTTATCACTTGTTAACCATAGTCTATGATTAGAACTAGGTGTCCTTCAAACCTCAGCCAGTTTCAACAAGTATTCAAGATTTTAGAGCCTATTGTTGATTCTAGGTGTTTATATGCACGAAGCTTGCAGATAAATGTCACTTAGCACCCAGTAAACAGATACCAAACCAAAAGAAACAAAAACATCAACAAAGGAAGGTTCAAATCCCTTTGAATCAGTTAACCCAAACACCCCTTTGGAATCTGATTTTGCAATTTTCCAAATGATTGTTGTGTTTTAACCTATCAAACAAGATCTAATCTACCCTAACAACTGATAATCAACCTCAGAAACACAAATCAAGCCTCAAAACACAGATTCACATTAAAACATGCAAAATCACCAAAAATCAGACAAAAATCAGAAAAATGAAAAGGGAGAGGGATGCAAACCTCCAAGACTTACATCCATGCCTTGGATTGTTAAAGCTGAGGTACTAGCAAAACAAGTACCAGCTTCCTTGTACATGCTAAGAACAACAAACCACAATGATGAACAAATAACAAGATATTTCTGATTTTTCAAACACTAGATTTATTGCTTAAAACCTTGCCTCAAAAGCCTTCAAACATGAATAAGGAACTCAGACTTTAGCTTATCAGATACCAAACTTTAATAAAACACAAAGGGAAATCACAAATTTTCAGAAAATCCAACTTTTATTTAATAAAAAGGAATTACAAAGATTTAAAGCTAAAATCTGGAACAAGGGACTCTCACAAGTTGAGGTCTCCTTATATAGGCCTAATGGACTATTCTAGAATGCTGAAAATACATGAAAACCCTAGATGTGAAATCTCAAAATTGCCCTTGAGTGCTTGATGCCGTTTGATGTTTTTGAGCTGTCCAAATGCATCAGGGACGTTCATTTTAGCTTTGGAGTTAAGCTATGAGTCTAAGCTGTTGATTTTGACACGTCAGATTCCTTGGAGAGAAAGTTGTGTTTTCATTGGTGGACGAGGTTGAGTGTGGGGTCACATGGGTAGTGGGATTGAGGGTTTTGTGTGTGGGTTATGTTTCTGGGCGTGTGAATCAAGTGTGGGTATGGGTAATTTCAATTTACCCTTTGTTTAAGTGAGAGTAGTTACTGGGTTCTTGATGGTAAACAATAACTTGTTTTGATCCGAAATTGAGGGAAAGGTAAGTGTTTGGCGCAAATTATGTTTGAAAGTTTCAGTTGTACACCTTTGGCCCTTAGTCTTTGGAAAACAATGAATAACAAGTTTATTTTTTAAGTAAACCCGTTTTCCTTTGTAATTTAAGTTTCTGATTTCATAATTTGGCCACAAAGAGTTTCAAAACAAGGTTTTAGGGCTTTTACAAGTTTAGGCTATTTACAACTTCAGTCCTTTTGATATTCAATCCATTTTTTAAAGGACTAGAAGTGTGATTTTCTTGATCTTCAAGGTCTTCTTTGATCTTTGACTTCATGAGGGACCATATTTGGAAATTTAGAATTGTTGAGGGACTGAACTTGCCATTTCTTCAAAGTTGAAGGGCCATTTTGTAATTTTGACATACTTAAGGGACCAAACTTGTAATTATGAATATACAAGGGTTTTAAGTGTCAATTCTTCATATTTTGAGGATCAATCTTGTACATCTTCAAGTCTTCAAGGGTTAATCTTGGATAAATCATGAACTAGGCCCCAGTTCTTTGTACGGCTTCGTTTCTCGTGTCCGTTTTTCCTTGTTTCTTGTGATCTTTTGTCTTTTTCACGAAATCTATTCCTAAAACACACAAGTAAACAAATACAAGCATATATATGGTATTTTATGACATTTTAATGCATTTAAAGCCCGAAAAGAACGATGAGATCATGTATAAATGCCATCTCATCACTCCCCCATACTAAGCCATTGTCGTGCCCTCACGCAATGCTAGAATAAAGTATCTAAGCATCACCAAAATTCGATTTTATTAACCTTTATTTAAAAGTAAAAGACTTGTAATAATTCTACGAAGATGTGTAAAGACATAATGTATGATTTTCATCACGAATATGACTTTTAGGGTCAATGAATAGAAACAAGTAAATGTCCCTTAGAGTAAATTTCATCATCCTTGATTGTCATACATTCCATTCTAAGTGCAAAAACGAGATCATTGTTGGTACAAGTCACAATGCTAACACTACTCATACGTCCAAATTGTGTAATACTTTTTCTCCCCGCAATCCTATTTATTATGAAAGGAAATGGGTTTCTAGAATTTTTTTAACTATTTGTCATGGATGACAAGTGATTCATATTGACTTATTTGAGTATTTATTAGTCCGAAATTAAAGTAGCACGATTTAATCGATAGTTAGCCGAAGGATAAAATCTTTTAAAACGGCTTCTCGTGTATCTCCTTAAGTTCATATCTTGGCATAACTTGTTTCACGATTTGAGACCTTTCTCGGACCGATATTTGGCATGTACTTCATACTTCAAATCTTGGGAAGACGTTCTTGAAATTATGGTCTTCTCTTCATATTTTGGAATTTCTTCACTTGACGTTTTTGAGAGATTCTTCATATTCGGACCACGCCTTCATCATTTTTCTTCAATCTTAATTTTGGACTTTGATATACAACGATCCGCCTCCTTTTCGGACTTGGAAATATTTATGCTCATACCTTGTTAGGGTCTTTTTGGATAGACTTTCTCCATGATCATTAGGGGAGTAATTACTTTTCGTCGTGTGTCTCGGTCCTTCATATTGATTTTGGAATAATGATACTTCACATCATCTTGGATCTTTAGCAACAAAATAAAGCTCCTTATGCCTTGTTAGGGCCTTTTTGGATCTTCACCAGTCTTCGCGTCCCGCTTCAATAAGTTATGCCTTGGCTATGAACTCTATTCAACCCCGAGCAACTTTTAAACGATCTTGTGCTAGAAGCTAAGTAACCTTTCAAATCGTACGACCTTACTTATTGCAATTATTTTTATTCCTAATGCATTGATCTTATGGGAAGAAAAAGCCACAATTAAAAACATATGAGTTTTTGAAAGAACATTTTCATGTTCTACGTTTAGCATGATCACTTGTCTAACTCTATCATCTCTCGTTCTTCACTATATAAAGACCTCTAATTAAAGAGACTCGTGAATACTTAGCCATGCAAGTCAAAATTAAGCCAAATTTGGATTAGCTTTCATTAAGACTATATCAAATCAAAGTTTTGGGTTTTCAAGCCACCTATAGGATCTTGAACTTTCTTGGACTTTTTCAAGTTTACAGAATGCATTTTATAGTTCCCTTGATAAGTGACTTTCTAGGATCAATTATAGGAACTTGCGAAAAGTTTTTTTTCTTAACCCGAATGAGCTAAGACTTTCGCGTTTTAAAGTTCCCTATATAAAAGTCTAGCAAAACTTGAATTGAGCGGGTTAAGGAATGTAAAGGGCTCCAAATGCCCATCAAGTCAAAAATTAGCTCTTATTCTACCCATCGGAAAATATACATTCGTGTCTTAAAAACACTTACGAAAACTAAGAAATTTTTTAAAATTTGGCCATTTCTAGCCTTATTAGCAACAAAACATTGAAAGTTGGAAAAACGCGAGGGCGTAGCAAAGCAAGTATCTATTCACCCCCATACTAAAAGTAAACATTGTCCTCAATGTTTCGAGTCTAAAGGTGGAGCACCCCCATACTAGAGACGAAGAGTCGAATGCTTAGGATCTAGCATGGAAAGGGTGATCAACAATATATCTAAAGCCGTTTATTAAGTATGCTAATAGATAATTGTTAGAACGATAAAGGATATGTCATGGATTCGTGAAAAACTTCTTCAAGCAAACGATGGAGGCTCACGTAAACGAACACGAGAGTCTTCAATCGTAGATGATGATGATCTAGATAACACAATCACAAACAACCACGAGAAAAAGAGTTGGAAGGGAACAAATCCCCTCTCATTATTTATTAGAAAGCATAAAAGATAAGCATGGGATCTCCCCCACGAGGTACCTCGTTTTTGATTACCGAGTCATGAGCTCGACTCGATCCCCTCAATGTTAATTATCATTGGGGAAGGTGACTTGGTCGAGGTCAACCATTGAAGGAATTTCCCCACCAAAGTAGTGCTTAAGCCTATGTCCGTTCACCTTGAAGTTAGGACCATCATCTTGAGCTAGCTCGATGGTCCCATAAGGAAACACTTGTGTAACGGTGAAAGGACCCGACCAACGAGATTTCAATTTCCCGTAAAATATCTTTATTCTAGAGTTAAAAAGTAACACTTGATCACCAACGTTAAAAACCCGGTTTTTAATCTTTGCATCATGAAACTTTTTAGTCTTTTCTTTGAAAATTAATGAATTTTCATAAGCATTGTCTCTTAGTTCATCCAATTCATTCAATTGTATTTTCTGGTGATCTCCCGCGGTCTTTAAGTCAAAGTTTGCATGCTTAAGGGCCCAATATGCCTTGTGCTCCAATTCAATGGGCAAATGACAATTCTTCCCATAGACTAACTTATAAGGAGTACAACCGATAGGTGTCTTATAAGCGGTCCTAAAGGCCCATAAAGCGTCATCGAGTTTGTCGGACCATGAAGCACGGTTTTCTCCAATCGACCTCTCTAAAATCCTCTTCAAAGCTCGGTTCGAAACCTCGACTTGCCCACTCGTTTGCGGGTGATAAGCCGTAGAAAGACGATTAGTAACTCCATATTTCTTTAAGACCTTCTCGAATTGGTCATTACAAAAATGGGTTCCACGATCGCTTATAATAGCACGAGGGGTTCCGAATCGAGAGAATAGTTGCTTCAAAAACTTCACTACCACACGAGCATCATTAGTAGGTAAAGCCTTAGCTTCCACCCACTTAGAAAGGTAGTCGACCGCGACGAGGATATACTTGTTACCATGAGACGATGGGAACGGCCCCATAAAGTCTATGCCCCAAATGTCGAAAATCTCACACACTTGAATTATGTTTTGCGGCATTTCATCACGTTGAGACGATTTTCCTTGACGTTGGCACGAATCACACGACTTCACAAGTGCGTGTGCATCACGATAGATAGAAGGCCAAAAGAAACCGGCATCGAACACTTTCTTAGCCGTGAGACTAGCGCCGTGGTGACCACCTGTGGGTCCCTCGTGACAAGCTCTAAGGATGTTAGAAGCTTCGACACCAAAAACACAACGTCGAACGAGTTGATCCACACAAACTCGAAAGAGATAAGGGTCGTCCCAAAAATAGAACTTGACGTCACGAAAGAATTTTTGCTTTTGTTGTGTCGTCATACCCTTGATTATGAAATTGCCCGCATGGTAATTTGCAATGTCGGCAAACCATGGGGTGGTGTCTTTAGAATTCACTACACCGAGAGTCTCGAGAGGAAATGTTTCGGTGATTTCCTTGTTCTCGAAAACATCTTTGTGAGGATCTTCAAGACGAGAGAGATGATCGGTCGCTAGATTCTCGGCTCCTTTTTTGTCAAGCACGGTGACATCAAACTCTTGGAGGAGGAGCATCCAACGAAGCAATCTCGGCTTAGCATCTTGCTTAGCTAAGAGATACTTGATAGCCGAATAGTCGGTATACACGATGCTTTTAGTTACGACGAGATAAGGTCAGAATTTCTCAAAAGCATAGACCACGACAAGGAATTCCTTTTCCGTTGTGGTGTACATTAATTGACCCTCGGTCATCGTCTTACTAGCATAATGGATAGGACGGAAATGCTTTTCATAACGTTTCCCTAAGACGGCCCCTATAGCATAATCACTTGCATCGCACATGATTTCAAAGGGTAATTCCCAATTAGGAGCAACAAGAATGGGAGCTTCGGTAAGTTTCCTTTTAAGAGTTTCGAAAGCTCTAACACAATCCTCATTGAAATTAAAAGGAGCATCCTTCTCGAGAAGGTGTGTCATAGGTCGAGACATTTTCGAAAAGTCTTTGATGAAACGTGATAAAAGCCTGCGTGGCCTAGGAAACTCCTAACTCCCTTAACGGTTTTGGGATGAGGTAACTTGGCGATGACGTCTACCTTAGCTTTATCGACCTCAATCCCCGCTTTAGAAACCTTATGTCCTAAGACGATTCCTTGTTTACACATGAAATGACATTTTTCCCAATTAAGCACAAGATTGGTTTCTTCACAACGTTTTAACATTTGCTCGAGATTAGATAAACACGACGTGAACAAATTGCCAAACACTAAAAAGTCATCCATAAACACTTCCATCGAATTCTCGATCATATCGTGAAAAATGGCCATCATACACCGTTGAAACGTACCCGATGCATTACAAAGTCCGAAAGGCATCCTACGATAAGCAAACGTTCCATAAGGACACGTAAATGTAGTCTTCTCTTGATCACAAGGGTCGATAGGGATTTGAAAGTAACCGGAAAAACCATCTAAAAAGCAATAGAATTCATTTCCCGCTAGTCGCTCTAACATTTGATCCATGAAGGACAAATGAAAGTGGTCTTTACGAGTGGCGTCATTTAACTTTCGGTAGTCAATACACACCCTCCAACGGGTCACAACACGTGTGGGAATTAACTCGTTGTTTTCATTAGGCACAATGGTCATTCCTCCCTTTTTTGGGACACAATGGATTGGGCTCACCCATGGGCTATCAGAGATAGGATAAATCATTCTCGCGTCAAGGAGTTTTAAAACTTCCTTTTTAATGACATCGTGAATTTTGGGGTTTACCATTCTTTGACTTTGAATTGCGGGTTTGTAGTCCTCCTCCATTAAAATCTTGTAAGTACAAAATTTTGGGTCAATACCCGTAATGTCGGAAATTTTCCACGCAAATGCCCCTTTATGAGTTTTATGAACTTTCAAAAGCTCGGTTTTTTCATCATTAGCAAGACCTCTTGCAATAATAACCGGCAACTTGTCATCACCTTCCAAGAATGCGTATTCAAGGTGAGATGGAACATCATTCAATTCAAGGATAGGTGGTTCCTCGATTGAAGATTTTTTCTCAACACTCATAACTTCCATCGGCGGAAGAAATGGTGGAATAGAAGTATCATAACTAATAAACACCTCATCTTCATTGTCGATTTCATTTGAAGTAAAATCGCCTCCTTGGAATGGAGTGAGATTTGGTGTAGAATTAGCAAGAATCGGATCCAAAATAGTGGGATTGCCACTTGACGAGCTATCAGAAAAACCTAACACTTCTTGTGAAAACTCATCGCAAACCACATCAACTAAGTCAATGTGATTGATGGTAGCGATTTCATAAACATGAGAAGGTTTTGAGTTTTGAGTAGCGTTTATAACAAGTTCCTCTTCGTTGAATCTCAAAGTGATAGTTCTTGCATGAACGTCGAAAAGTGATCTCGAGGTGTCTAAAAATGGACGACCTAAAATTAGAGGAACTTGAGGATCCGCGGGGATGTCAACTACTATAAAATCAACGGGATAGTAGAACTTCCCCACTTTCACAAAAACATCCTCGGCTACTCCACATGCTAAAATCGTAGAATGATCGGCCATCTCGATAGACATGTTCGAAGGAGTAAGAGCTGGAAGTGAAAGCGATTTCCAAATGGAAAATGGAATCAAATTAATGCTCGCACCAAGATCGGCCAAGGCGAGGCACTCTTTCATATCTTGTATGTCACAAGGAATGAGAAACTTTCTGGGGTCACCAACTTTTTCCGGTATACGGTTAAGATAAACCGAAGAACAGTTAGCAAGCTTTAAAAGCTTTTCCTTATCGCTCATCATACTTTTAAAAGTGGAAGCGAAACGAGGAATATATAACAACGCGTCGGCTAAACTCACATCAAAATGCACTTGTTGAAACATTTTTATAAAAAGCTCAATTTGTTGTTTGTTACGTTCTTGCAATTTCTCTTTGTTTCGTCTCGAAGGGTAAGCTAAGGGTGGTGTGGGTTGGACATTAGGCAACGACCTTGGAAACTCGGGTTCCACAATTGGTATTGGTTCAACCGTAGGTGTGGTATGAGCGGTACTTCGTGGGCTTGTAATATGCTCCTTTTCGACCATCACCTCGGGCACTTTCTCGATTTCCTTCTTCGTAGAAGTACTTGGACGAGAGATTGGTTCCTTGGAAGTTTTACCACTTCGTGTAGTAATAACCTTCATTTCTCCCTTTGGGTTTGCAATGGTATCACTAGGAAGACCACCCGAGGAAGAGGGTTTACACATGATTGCTTCAAACATTTTTGCTATTCGGTCTTCAAATTTTGATCTTAAATCCGCTTTTAACAATTCTTGCTTTATCTCATGTTGTCCTTGTTCCATCTTTTGTTGATTTTGTTGAAGACGTTAGACATTTCCTTCCATTTTAATTGCATGAGTTTTAAGTTCATTAGCAAGTTCATTTTTAAGCTCGTTTTTCAACTCGGATCTTAAGCTAATCATCTCACATTGCATGTTATCAAACTTAGCATCATTTGCTTTAGCATAATCCAAAAATTCTCCTTGAAGATTTTTAGTGTGAGCATTTTGAAAACCTTGTGTAGTGTTTTGAAAATCACGGATTTGGTTTTGATTAGTAACTTGTCCATTCCAACTTTGATAATTCCCTTTGTTGTAGTTACGTGAATTGCCTTGATAATTACCACCTTGATTGTTGTTTCGATAGTTATTAGCATTTTGATTTGGTGGAGCTAGATTTGGGCGGGAACCTTGGTCGTTTTGGTTGTAAGTTCCCGTTGCTACGTAAGCACTCGAAGTGTTACCACCGGCTGTAATGCACTCGGAAAGATCATGAGCTCCACCACAAGACAAACAACTCTTATCAACCGCTTTAACCGAAGCGCAATTCAAAGCCTCTTGTGCTTTCCAGTGAGTCATAAGATTAGCAAATCTATCGAAAAACCGATTTTCCTCATTAGCTTCATCATGTAAGGCATTAATGCTACGAGACGATGACGACGATGACGAACCCATATTGGAAACACTTGGTGTGTTACGAGGGCTATAAACCTTAGATCTATTATCGTTAATCTTTAAAGCTTCATCGGTCGTTTTACACAAAAAATTACCACCCGCGGCGGCATTCAAATAATCTCGTTCATGATCATTAAGCCCATTATAAAATCTATCAACTTGATGTAATTCCGAAAAATCATGGTGTGGACATTCATGTAACATTTCTTTAAATCGTTCCCATGCCATTGAAAAACTTTCATTATTTTGTTGTACAAATCTCGAAATCTCATTTTTCAAATGTGTTGTTTTAGATGGTGGGAAAAATTTGTTCACAAACTTAGAAACGAGATCACCCCATGTCAAAATCGAATTTGGTGGTTCTTTCTCAAGCTAAATTTTAGTGGGTCCATCTAGCGAGTATGGAAACAACATCATCATAATGGCGTCATGTGGAACATCCTTAAACTTTCTAGTTGCGGTGAGACGATTAAAATTCCTTATGTGATAATACGGGTTGTCTTTCTCATGACCTCTAAACTTATTAGCTTGCAACATAGACATGAAACCCGTCTTAATCTCTAAATTATCCGCAAGGATAGCGGGGATCACAATGGCCTCTCCAAAACCCTCGGTGGGTGCTTGAAGGAACTCCATCATAGTACGATTAGCCATGACGACTTCTTGTTCTATAATAGGTTCAACAATTGGAGTTTGTTCTTCAATCAACATCTCTTGATTTGCTTGTTTTTGAAGACGTTTACGAGCTTGTTTTGCTTGATTACGAGTGATCATAAACTTCACGAAGAATGGGAGGTGAGCAAAGAAGATTCTTTTTGGGTGTTTTGTGAATTTTTAATTTTTGTGTTTTTGATTGTTTTTAATTTTTATTTTTTTTTTGGATTTTGGTGTATCTTCGTAGACAACAATCTACCAAATCTCTCCTCGAATCAAACTCTTGATTCAAGAAGCCTCAAAAGAATGAAAACGATCACGTGGAGTGAACGCCTTCGAATGACTTTAGAACTTTGGTGAAAACCAAATTGTTCAAGAGGGTTTAATCACAAAGAAAACCAAGCAAATATATTATACGTAATAATACTTTGGGCGGCAAAACCCTCGATTAGCCTTCAATCTCAAATTACTCACAAGCAAGAGGGAAAACGAGGCGGCCCGAAGAACTTAAGAGCCTTTTTCCTTAGGGTATATTTTATAATACCCGCTTTATACCCACCTTAGAGTTTGTATTTTTCAAAATCGAGCTTCACGAAAGTATTTATCTATTTTTGCCTTTTTCTTTTGTTTGAGATTCGAATACAATAATTAGGAGATCAAATCCCAATTAAGGTTGTGTTTTCACACTTTTGGAGATATTTTTATTGATTGTGATACTTAATACAATATAGTAATAATAATTTCACAAGAAAAACAAAAAAAAACCGATAATACGTATTAGTTGATTTCTACTAATACAAATACTATTTATAGTTAATATTAAAAACAACAAGACAAATTAATCACGACACACCTCCCCGGCAGCGGCGCCATAATGATTGTGGTAAATTACGTCTCTTGTTTAGGAAAACAAAAGAGCGTAAATGAGCGGTAAGTATTAAGTGATGATTTAGGAAAATCAAATACTAATGACCCAATGAAGTTCGTTTCCCAAGGAGGTATATGTGTGTGAATAATTCGTAATTGGTTTGAGATTAATAGTAGATAGAAGGGGATGAGAAAAGAGAATGACGAAGACGTGAAATTAATTACTACTACGACTAAACGTAAAACAGTAAAAAGAGCAAAAATAAAAATTAATTCTAAAAATTCCCAAAAATTTACCAAAAATCAAAATAAATAAACTAAGAGTTTACCAATGATCAAAACTTTTTCAAACCTTTTAATAAATTAAATATTAATTTTTAAATGCTAATTAAAGCCCTAAAAATCAAATTAATTATCAAAAAGCCCAAATAAAGATTTTTCAATTGGTAAACTTCTAAAATGACCTAAAAATATTAAAAACTATTTTTATAAATTTTTAAACTAATAAAAACTATTTAAAATGATTTAAAAACTATTAAAAACTATTAAAAACTATAAAAAACTTAAAATAATTATAAAAATTAATCTAAAGATGATAAAATTAAAAATCCAAAAATTGTAAAAAATTCTAAAGACTTGCAAACTAGTTTATTTTAACCTAAATAAACATAAAATGAAAATGAAATGACCAAAATACCCCTATTGGGCCCTCAAATGGGCCAAAACCCAAAACAATTAACACAAATGGGCTTAATGGGCCCAAAAAGTCAAACTTGGCCCAATTGATTTGGAAAAGCCCTATCTGACTCAAAATTCAATTCTAAACACAAAACTCTGAAGGCCCAAAAGCTGAAAATGAGCTTATCACAACTTAATGAACACACAGCTTATTCTTATTGGGCCAATAAGCCCATTAAGCAATAAGCCAATGCCATAAGCTCTAATTTGACACACAACCTTCTTTTGGGATACTAAAGAGATATGTAAAAAGAAACATTGAAAAAGCACACTCAATAAGCTAGAAATAAGCCAAGTACAAATCCACTAAAAGACAAAATAGTCGGGTTTGCGTTCTAGGGCACCTCAGGACTTGATTCAACTTGCAAAATGTTACAAATGACTTTAATAAGCCAAATCAATCAACCAAAATCCAATAAGCAAAGCCAATAAGCTGGAATAAGCCAATAAGCACTTATGAAAAAGTCAATTAAGTTGGTTTTCTAGTCAAACCCTAAAGTCAACCCACCAAATGCTCCAGTATGAACAAATGGGTTAAATAATGAGCACCTATTACAAAATAAAAGTTGTTTCTGGTTAACATAAGCCAGAATATCTTATTAATAAGCTGATGTCCAATTAACACTAGCAGGGGGAACTTTCAGTAGGAACTAGTTCCCACTGCCTTGACTATTTGACCTTTGATTTTAGAGAGATTCTGTATGTTTTGTTGGAAGACAAGGGCAACCAAGTGATCCGTTAATCACAAGGAGTCACAATCAAGCACAATAACACACTTCAGTATCACCAATTAGCACAGACTAATCAAAAGATACTCAGATCTAGCACAGACTTGGATATTAAGCTGTTATGAACACTTAAGCAGTTTGAGCAGGAATAAGCACACCAAATTCAACCAGATGCATACACAAGCTATATAAACAGTTATTAAGCACAAACAAACTTAAATCAATCACTGAATCAAAGTATGGAACAAGATCAAAGCAGATTCAACTTGCTGATATGAACTTCTAGAATAAATGCACACTTTGCTAATATAAATGACCAAAGATCCAATTTCAACACTTCAATCCTACTTCCCTGATGTAACTAACTAGGATTTATCACTTGTTAAACCTAGTCTATGATTAGAACTAGGTGTCCTTCAAACCTCATCCAGTTTCAACAAGTATTCAAGATTTTAGAGCCTATTGTTGATTCTAGGTGTTTATATGCACAAAGGTTGTAGATAAATGTCACTTAGCACCCAGTAAACAGATACCAAACCAAAAGAAAAAAAACATCAACAAAGGCAGGGTCAAATACCTTTGAATCAGTTAACCCAAACACCCCTTTGGAATCTGATTTTGCAATCTTCCAAAGGATTGTTGTGTTTTAACCTATCAAACAAGATCTAATCCACCCTAAAAACTAATAATCAACCTCAGAAACACAAATCAAGCCTCAAAACACAGATTCACATTAAAACATGCAAAATCACCAAAAATCAAACGAAAATCGGAAAAATGAAAAGGGAGAGGGATGCAAACCTCCAAGACTTAAATCCAAGCCTTGGATTGTTTGAGCTGAGGTACTAGCAAAACAAGTACCAGCTTCCTTGTACCTGCTAAGAACAACAAACCATAATGATGAACAAATAACAAGATATTTCTGATTTTTGAAACACACGCTTTATTGCTTAAAACCTTGCCTCAAAAACCTTCAAACATAAATAAGGAACTCAGACTTTAGCTTATCAGATACAAAACTTTTATAAAACACAAAGGGAGATCACAAATTTTCAGAAAATCCAACTTTTATTTAATAAAAAGGAATTACAAAGATTCAAAGCTAAAATCTGGAACAAGGGACTCTCACAAGTTGAGGTTTCCTTATATAGGCCAAATGGACTATTCTAGAATGATGAAAATACATGAAAACCCTAGATGTGAAATCTCAAAATTGCCCTTGAGTGCTTGATGCTGTTTGATGTTTGTGAGCTGTCCAAATGCATCAGGGACGTTCATTTTAGCTTTGGAGTTAAGCTATGAGTCTAAGCTGTTGATTTTGACACGTCAGATTCCTTGGAGAGAAAGTTGTGTTTTCATTGGTGGACGAGGTTGAGTGTGGCGTCACTTGGGTAGTGGGATTAAGGGTTTTGTGTGTGGGTTATGTTTCTGGGCGTGTGAATCAAGTGTGGGTATGGGTAATTGCAATTTACCCTTTGTTTAAGTGAGAGTAGTTACTGGGTTCTTGATGGTAAACAGTAACTTGTTTTGATCCGAAATTGGGGGAAAGGTAAGTGTTTGGCGCAAATTATGTTTGAAACTTTCAGTTGTACACCTTTGGCCCTTAGTGTTTGGAAAACAATGAATAACAAGTTTATTTTTTAAGTAAACCCGTTTTCCTTTGTAATCTAAGTTTCTGACTTCATAATTTGGCCACAAAGAGTTTCAAAACAAGGTTTTAGGGCTTTTACAAGTTTAGGCTATTTACAACTTCAGTCCGTTTGATATTCAATCCATTTTTTAAAGGACTAGAAGTGTGATTTTTTTTATCTTCAAGGGTCTTCTTTGATATTTGACTTCATGAGGGACCATATTTGGCAATTTAGAATTGTTGAGGGACTAAACATGCCATTTCTTCAAAGTTGAAGGACCATTTTGTAATTTTGACAAACTTAAGGGACCAAACTTGTAATTATGAATATACAAGGGTTTTAGGTGTCAATTCTTCATATTTTGAGGATCAATCTTGTAAATCTTCAAGTCTTCAAGGGTTAATCTTGGATAAATCATGAACTAGGGCCCGGTTCTTTGTACCGCTTCGTTTCTCGTGTCCGTTTTTCCTTGTTTCTTGTGATCTTTTTTCTTTTTCACAAAATCCATACCTAAAACACACAAGTAAACAAATACAAGCATATATATGGTATTTTATGACATTTTAATGCATTTAAAGCCCGAAAAGAACGATGAGATCATGTATAAATGCCATCTCATCAACATCTCTTATGCGATGATTCCATCCCTCACCACGTTTCCGTTGAATTAGTTCTGGGTCGAGTCAGGCTCGTGACTCGGTTAACAAAAACAAGTGCTTCTCGGGAGGCATCCCGTTGATCTATCCTTTACCGTTTTCATAATAAGTGTAGGAGGGAGCCCCGTATGTGTTTGTTGTCTTGTTTCTTTTGATGTGCAGGGATTAAAACTTCAAAGAGTACTTTTGATGACATTTGACGAACCGTGATCCCGTGTACCCGTCTTCTTGGTTCTATCCTAAACTATCGTGATTCAATATTTCATATCTTATATGTTCACATTGAAATCACTATAGTTGTCCTTTCCTTAGCAAGATTTAAGAAACTTTCACAATGTCCTTAGTGTAGGAGAGTTTACTCCCACATGCTTAAGCATTGAGGATAATGTTTATATCAAGTGTAGGGGGACTTCTATCGAAGTAAGTAGGCTTTTCCATTATTTTGTCCTCATTTTAACCGGAAAAATTAATTTTTCGACATTTTTCAAAATTTTTAATCTATGTTGGCCTAGTTGAGTATTTTCCTTTGCTATCGTTATTTACTTTCTTTGCTAGAATAAAATTTTTAATAAAGTGGTTTTAATTTTTCAAAGTCGTGAATCTCTGACTCAACCCGAGTTTACTTATCCAAGTTTATCTAGCTAGTATCCTTAACGTGTTTAAGTCAAGTTTTGCTAGGCTTTTATATAGGGAACTTTATAACGCGAAAGTCTTAACTCTTACGGGTTAAGAACAAGAACTTTTTGCAAGTTCCTATAATTGATCCTAGAAAGTCGTTTATCAAGGGAACTTTAAAATGTGAATTTTAAACTTGAAAAAGTCTAAAAGTTTGCAAGATCCTATAAATGACTTGAAAACCCAAAACTTTGATTTAATTGGCTAAGCATCCACGAGTCTCATTCCTTGAGATTTTAAATTATGGAGAACGAGAGATGATAGAGTCAATTATAAGTTTGGTATTCTTTCATGAATTTATGTGAGTTGATTATAAGCTTTTTCTCCCATCGCTTGTTAATAAATATATTTGCAATAAATAGGGTTGTACGATTTGAAAAGTTACTTAGCTTCTAGCACAAGATCGTTTAAAAGTTTCTCGGTATTAACTGGAGTTCATAGCCAAGGCATAACTGATTGAAGCGGGATGCGAAGATTGGCGAGTCCGAAAAGGCCTTAACAAGGCATGAGGGCTACATTTTGTTGCTAAAGATCCCAAGTGATGTGAAGAATCATTTATCAAAAATCAATATGAAGGATCGAGACACACGACGAAGAGCAAATACTCCCCTAAAGATCATGGAGAAGTCTATCCAAAAAGCCCTAACAAAGTATGAGGATAAATAGATCCAAGTCCTAAAAGGAGGCGGATCGTTGTATATCAAAGTCCAAAATAAAGATTGGAGAAAAATGAAGAAGTCGTGGTCCAAATAGGAAGAATATCTCAAAAACTTCAAGTGAAGAATTCCTACTATGAAGAGAAGACCATAATTTCAAGAACGTCTCTCAAAGATTTGAAGTATGAAGTCGCTGCCAAATATCGGTCCGAGAGAGGTCTCAAATCATGAAGCTAGTTATGCCAAGATATGAACTTTAAGAGGTCCTGAGAAGCAGTTTTAAAAGATTTTGTCCTTTAGCTAACTATTGATTAAATCGTCCCACTTTATTTTCAGCCTAAATAACTATCGAAATAAGTCAAACAATGCATCCTCGTGATCATTCAAGACAATATTAAAATATAAGAGATACACCTAGGAATAAGGGAGTCTAAGTAAATAATTGGCCCACATGAGTTTGTGTTAGTTTGCTGACTTATAATAACAATGATCTCGTGTATAAGCTTGGTTTGGGGAACGTGAAACTTGAGGATGATAAACATTCATGACAGCCAAAACCCCAATGTAAGTCTTTGATTTCATTACTTGTTTTGAACATATTTCTATCTTTTTAATCTCCTTAAAGTTTAGTATTTAATAAAGGCCAAGGTGGGTTATCTATGATGAGAAATGTAAACTGTGCTTTGAAATTAATGCATTGCATGAGGGCATTGCAATTGTCAAGTGTAGGGAATTTTATAAGTGTGAAAACACTTATCCTTTTACCACTTATTTCCAATAATAACAAGACCAAAACGTATATTTTATGTCGTAAAAGTCAGAATTATGCGTGGTTTGTGTTTTTATTGTGTTTCAGGACCAAAAGATGAAAACGGAAGAAAACATGGGCTATCACGGGCTTTTATCGAAGAAAACGAGAAAAGACGAAGTCAAAAGATCAAGAGTGCAAAAAGAACGGAAGTCCAAGGCCTATTCTGAAGATTTATCGAGGAAAAAGTCTAAAGACGGAAGTTTAATGAAGTCGAAGAACTCAAG
Source organism: Glebionis coronaria (assembly GCA_025667525.1). NCBI lineage: Eukaryota > Viridiplantae > Streptophyta > Magnoliopsida > Asterales > Asteraceae > Glebionis > Glebionis coronaria. The sequence continues at coordinate 385,528,960 of CM046874.1, forward strand.
TCTAATTATAGAATAAAATTAGAAGTCGAGTTCAATTTACATCGACAAATCCCGAGACGACGTCGAGAAAGACAAAGAATTAAAATCGAGTCGAGAAGAAAGAAAGAAAGAAGGAAGCACATGCACCTTCCCATCTCCTATAAATACCCTCTTAATGACACATTAGGGGTGTGTTAGTTAGTTAATTTTTAGCATTTTTCATTTTTCATTTCTTTAGTTTTTAGAGAGAGAAAGTTTTAACTTTCTCTAACTAAGTTTTCATCTTTTCTTTCAAGTTTAAGCTTTATTTCATCCTTGTATTTGGAATTCATTAATCAAAAGTTCAAGTTTAAGCTTTTAATTTTTAATCTTCTTCTACCTTTCTTGATTTGGATTCATCTTTGATCCGAAATGTTCTTTATTTGTGTTTGATTTTGATGTTTTTGTGACTAAAAAGTTTATCTTTTTATTCTTACTAAGTTTTTATACGGTTTAAGCTTTAAGCATGTTGTGCTTATTGGCTTATTTCATATATATAGCTTATTGTCTTTTATGTTTTCTTAATAATTTAGTCTTTTTAAAGTTTGATTTATAAAAGTTTGTTTATTTCGTGTTTTAAAATAGAAGTTTTAAATTTTATGCTTGTTTTGATTTGGTTAAGGTTTGAACAAGTGCTTATTCGTATTTGCTTATTAGTGCTTATTGGTTTTAGCTTATTTGCTTTCATCCGAATATTATCATCTCCATCGCAATCATAGGGTTTCTATATTGCGACGCTATATTCCTCCGGTTTCGTTTTATCGCAATAACCCTTAGGGTTTTACTTTGCGATCAAGTGCATTTCCCCCTTATTCCGATCGTGATTGCGATCGCTCATTGTGATCGTATATTGCGACGGGTCTTAAGGTTTTATTAAGACAAAACTCTGCCCAATTTTTGTTAGCCTTATTCTGACAGAATGTGTTTACTGTTATTCCGATACTAAATTTGACATTCCGATAGAACTTGTATTCCATTATTCCCGTTGCAGCCTCTTTATACATTCCGATAGATAGTGTCTTCCGATAGACTTACATTCCGACAGAACTGTATTCCGATAGAGTTAATGTACTTTGATATTCTGATGGATTTTACTTTGATATTCTGATGGTTTTGTTTGCACTACATTCCGACAGAATTCACTTGTTACATTCCGATGGTTTAAGTTTTTATGTTTTACAAAGTTTTCTAGTAATTTTTAGTTTAATTTTTAAAGCTTTTATTTTACTCAACGACATTTTCACATTTACTTTTAGTTTAAAATAGATAACCAAACCATCTATTTTTCCACCAAGAACGATTGAGTCGCAATTTTAGCTAGTAATCAATTCGAAAAGATTGGATTCAACGAACTTTATAACTAAGTAAAATCTAGTTATTAGACAGTCCGACATTTCAGGAAATAAATTTATCCGTGAATATTATTTTGGAATTTAAATTTGTGTTGGTTCATAAACTCAAAAATTTACGAGAAGAGATTAGGACTTACGTTCATAATTCTCCTATACGACTAAACCGGAAACCTTAGGTTTACGTATTTATATTTTTGAACTCCGTTTTTGATGAGACAATTTTTATTAGATTCGTTTTGTGCCGTTGATTCATAATTTATAAAAACGTTTTTGGTAAAACTACTCGAGGGAACTCAAATCGAGAAAACTAGAATCGAGGAATACCCGTTATTAGTGGGGATGAGATAAGATAACACTTGTCCCACCCCCTACTTGTGGCGTCCAAGAGTATACAACACACTTGAGGTGTGTCAACTTTACATAGAAAGACTAGGACACTTGTCCTAATCTTTATACCAAACCATATACACCTCCAAAACAAGCTAACTAAACCATCCACTCTCATTTTTCAACATGCAAAACAACTTATCTCTCTCTTTTGGCTCTCCTTTGGCCGTCCACCATGCTACCAACACCACCATGTTCATCAAAAATCTAGCCATAACCCAAGGCTTTAATCAACATATGTTGAAGCCTAGTTGAAGTTATGAAGATTGGAGGTGATTTTAACAACTATAAAGGAGTTTATATAGAGATCAAGGGCTGATTTTTAGAGGAGTCTACAAATACTTTGTGATCTTAGAAGTGGTGTTGATATCTCATAAGATTGGTTACACAAAACCAAGTCTTGTTCATCCAAAAACTCATCATTTCATCACTTTGGTCGTATAGAGATTGTTTCTTCCTACCCTCTTGTTATTTTGAATATGTAATCTTGTATTTTCTTTATTTATGTATATGTATATGATGATTAATGATGATCAAAAATATTGTGTGGGGATCATGTGTTGATAAACTTGGATAAAAAGATGGAAAACTACATGTAAAAGTGGTAAATCTTGCTTAAATAAGTAGGTTGTATAAAAACAGTAAAGAACCTTATGTTAAACAGATAAAATGGCATAGATGAATTAATATACAGTAAGTATTAAGACTTGTACACATGTGAGAGTTGGCCATACAATGAAATCTTTATAATGAGTGAGATATGATCAAAACAAAATTGAAGTGTAAATCTGAATACTCTGTTTTGGAAGGACTGTTAGGGACATTTAGATGTATATTGGGCATTAGCTAAAACTGAGTTAACTGTAGAACATATCATGAAGTCTTTGGTTTCCAAAAATGAGCTTCTATCTCCTTGTAGAACTCAAGATATGGTAAAAATGGTGAAAGTGAAAATAATAATAAGATTTGTAAAATAAAAGTATATAGTATAATATTAGCACTCAAGTTAATATAATATAAAATGTATACTTAAACCCACTAACTTATATAATACATATAAATAAGTATGTAAATTAATAAATAAATGAGACATTTTATAAAAATGGCAATTTGATAAGTTTTATAAGTTATAAAACTATAAACATGAGTTTTACGTCTTTTTCGGCTAAAACCGTAAAATTAACGTTTTCGTCAATTAAAACTTAGATGGCCGGACCCGTCTAATGTAAACTTTTTATAACTCATATAATGATGTTTAAGTACATATTACAAGTAAAAACCGATAAAACCCGAGATTTATGACATATGGACATTAACAGGCTAAATTAGCTTTGTTGGACTATTAATCCAACTAATTTGGCTAAACACTAATGGACTTACTCTTTGGGCTTATCCCACTTGGGCCCAACATGTAAGCATACGCCTGATAATAGAAGTATAAATAGACTAAAATAAAGAGTTGAACTCTTAATGGGCTTTTAATGGGCTTATTGGGCCTTGATATGGAATTGGATTGAAACTAATGTAACTAGTCAAAAATTTGACTAACACATAATACTATAATGTGTATGAAGATATAAACTCCCACATGATCATCATCATACTAATGATATCATCTTATATACATAGCCATTGTTTTTATAAAAGTCATTGGACAAGAGTCTAAGACGAGTATTATTTGTCTAGGTTTCCGTGATTGAAGCACGTATCGTACATCCATATCGCCGATAACCCGCCTTTCCCAATCAATGTGAGTGCATAGCCTCGCACTCTTTTAAATGTTTTTATTAAAAGTTTTATAGACCGCGAGGGAGATAACATGTTAGTTTTAATAAAATAAGGACACCAGTTGTCCTGATTGTTTGCTTATTGACTTGGACCCGAATAATTGTATGACCCGATGAATGATTATATGACCCGATAAATGAAACAAAATGGATTATTAAAGTTAGGTTATGTCACTAAAAGTCCCATTAGCATGAATTGTGAAGTACCGGGATTTGTTAGACGCTTATGCATATAATAGTATTATTTGGGGAAGATCACCCCAGTTCGCGCCTTGACGGTTGATCCCCGTCGTGCCATTGATTGGTAAGCGAATTTATGTATGAGAAGATTTATATACGCGTGATTATTGTGACGACACGCTGTTTTAGATGGGCAAATGAGTTTCAGGTTAGCTACCCGTTGTAAGTTATAGTAAGGTAACAATGTCATGCGGCTTATGATAATCCAAATATCGAAAATACTGCTATACGCATTGAATTATAATATATTGCCTGACTAGCAATACGAGGTCTTATTATTGATATTATGTTCGTGTTTTGGTTTTACATAACAATATTCATATAGCGATTTTTATTTAACTTTTTACAACGTTATAAACGTATTGTATGATGTTTTTACGACATTGGTTCGTATAATGGTTTTGAAGGCAAAAGCCTATATTATGATTTTTACAAGGATTTATATAAAATGTTTTTGGCTTATTTTACGGCCTATGACAAGGAATTGTACAAAATGATTTTCGGTAATAATTTTATACCGATGATATATTAATGGATTTCATAAAACTCTATGAATTCACTCGGCGTTTTCGTTGACCTATTTTTTAACATGTTTTATCTCAGGTACTTGAAGGTAATTCTCGGGAAGACGACAAGAATTTATGGCCCGCACTTAAATAACAATTTCCATTCAAATGTTTTGTAAAATTATATGAAATACTATGACTTGGGACCTATGTAAATTTGATATTCATGAATGCAAAATGCTTTATTATTAAACGACGCGATTTTTAAGCGTTGTCTATGATTTGAGTAATGTGCTATTTCGTAACACCAACGACTCTTGAACTAAAGTATGAATATTTGGAGGTGTTACAGTTTGGTATCAGAGCTCTCGTAATAGAGAACGAAAGATTTTTAAAACCAAGGTTTTGAATAAAACATTTCAAAATCTTTTAACTATAAACATTTTTCTCAAAATGTCTAAAAATCTTTTGACTATAACGGTGCCGAAGAATTCCTGAGTTACCGACAAGGCCAGACTGAGAATTGTTATTTTAATATATATATATATATATATATATATAACTTGGATTATAAATATATGTTGTAATTTGATTACATGATTGTTTGATGATTATTTTAATATTTATACGAGGTATTTATATGACGTAGATTGTCACAAGAAACCCTAACTCCCCTAGCAAATCAATAGAAGCTATTCCCGTAGGAATTATAGCTATTCTAGATCTAAACCAAGTTGTGGATATTTATGATCCCAACAAAATGGTTAATATTCGTAGAAAAGTTAATATTAGTTGATTGTGATCTTGAAGAAGAATTGGTGAGATTAAATCTGATATCGATGTCATGACGATCTTTCCTTATAGAGTGGAGTTTCACAAAACGTTACCACATGGAAAGGTGTCATCTGATTCGTTGTCTGTAACACCCCATTTTGATAAATGGAATGTCACGCGTAATTATGGCGTGTCATCAAAGCATATAAGGATAAATGTCTAAACATTACATGACCATAAAGGAAAATACCGGAATCAAATATCGGTAGTCCAAAAGTAGAACTCACGACACACAAACGTAAGTACTGTAATAGAAAGGACTAAACAATGTCCATGGAAAAAGTATCAAAGTATAGATAAATGCATAAAGTAAAGAAGGCTGGAAAGCTTCCAGTCCATATGCACGTACGCTTAAAGTCTACGAGCGTCCCTGAGTACCTACCGTTTTGGGAACATGAAAAGGAAAACGGCTGAGCAATAAGCTCAGTGCACGGATGTACAAGTAAAGCATGAATAATATAAGCATATAAGCATGAAACAGCGGAAGAAACTAAGTCCTGAATAACCCGGTTATATCTTAGTAAAATTGGTTTTATAGTTTGAAAAGCCTTATGTTTATCTTGTGAAAACTGTTTAACATATTTTACTATTAGCCAATATCGGTCATGAAAATCAACGTGCATGAATACTTGGAGGGGTGACCTCGTCATGCAAATTAGAGGGGCTGCTTCTAATTTAATATACTGGTTTTGGGTAGGAGGGATCAGCTCCTTGTGAAGGATGCAAGGCACACACAACATTCACACTGAGTAATCTGCTGAAAACATGTAACTAGGATGCACCCATATGCCCCACCTGATAATAATAATAATATGGCCAAAAGATGAAAGGGACGCCACGAGCAATCACTCCGCGGTGGGGAAGTCATAACACCAGTGCCTCTAGTGTTATGGATATGGTACCTCCATAACTAGGTGAAACTAGTCATGCATGTATATGGCTTTAGGTATTCTAATTAAACATAAGCAATCAAAACATATAAAACATATACTAGGGAAAACAGTTGGCTGCATACGGGGAATCCTAATAAGGAAAGAATGTCCATACTGAAAGGACAGAGAATATGTACCTTATGTCCAGTGAACAAAGAAGACGAACGGAAGAGAGTCCTACTTCGGTATCACTAACGCTACATAAATACATACGTGTATAAGTATCTGATTACTGAATACGTAACTGGTTTTATATCATGTCTTAGCTTGTTTTATATGTTCATATCATGTTTTACTGATTTAAGCTTTATAGTGTGTTTATCGTATATTCTGTCTATTTAGATTAAGTATTACTTGTATTTCATGTATTATTATACTTGTCGTGTAATAATAAGTAACTTTCTAAAAATAGCAGGTTTCCTAAAATAGAAAGTTTCCAAAAATAGAAAGTTACCAAAAATAGAAAGTTTCCAAAAATAGAAAGTTTCCAAAAATAGAAAGTTATCAAAAATAGAAAGTTTATAAAAATATAAAGTTTCCAAAAATAGAATTACTGCTTAAAATAGAAATTTTCCATAAATAGATTAGCTGCCTTAAATAATTAAGTTCCTAAAAATTGAAAGTTTCCATAAATAGATATAAGCTGGATAATTAAGCTAATTATATAAGCTTAAGTGTTTTCTGATTATTATTCTAAGTCATATGATTATATAGTATAGTTTATTAATTATTACATGCAAATTAAATAAACTATAGGTTAAAGTATTCAATTAAATATAACATGATTTTAATTAAATAAGGTAAAATACTTAGGTTAAAACATGTATTATTATCTATTAATAATATAACCTAAGTCGTGTTAATTAATTAATTATAAGTCATGGTTTTAATAATTAATTAATTATATAGTCTAATTAAAGATAAATACTTAGGTTAAAATTCATGAATTAATAATTAAATTAATAACCTAAGTTATGTAAATTAAATTAATCATGTTCATTTTTTAATTAATTTAATTTAAGTAAAAAAAAATAACATAACTTGTAAAAATATAAACCTTGAAAAAAATGATTCATGAACCGGACCCGTGATTAAAACCTATGAACCGGACCCGTAACCATCACCATACCCCGACCAAGGTCGGGGGTCCCCTTGCCTTGCTGCTGCCGTGGGACCACCACCACCATACCGAGACCATATGGTCTCGGTGGTGTGAAATAAGCCAAGTCGAGACCCTCTAGGGGCTCGGTTAGGCGTCGGCCACAACAAAACACCCCTAAACCCTTCATTGATTTAACCACATGATTATTACATGTTTAAGATACTTGTTTTTAATTAGTTTAATTAAAAACATCATGATTTTATGTGATTCAATAAAACATAACATAAAAAGAAAAGGTTAAAAGTTATACCGATCACGTGAATCGAATGAGGACGAACACACAACGATCCTTGTAAATATTCCAAGATCAAAATCAACCCGAACACCCCTTTTGTGTTCTTAAATCCGGCGGCTATAGAGGAGCAAAGAAAAGAAAACTAGGGTTTTGATTATTTTCTAGATTTTGTAAATATAAAACATGTTTTTCCCTTAATTCCCTAGTTAGTAAAAATTACATGGGCCAAGCCCATGTTTCTTGTGTATGCCGCGGGTAGGGGTCCCCACATGGGTTAACCCGTACCTTTTTCCGTGTCAACAATTAATAGTGTGTTCTCGTGCTCGTAATTTACGTGTTTTAATTAGTTATTGATCGTGACTTAATATATTTATTCATGTTCGTAATAAATATATATACATACGTAATATTAGCTCGTGATTAATTTACGTTCATGATTTCATGTTCGCATGTTCGTGATTATAATTATTATTGGAATAATTATCGTGTGTTCATACATAATAAATACTTATCGTGTTATAACACGTACGTAATACTTGTAATTCTTGTACGTGATACGTAAACATGCTATAAAAGGAATGTTCTAATCATGTACGTAGGATCTTAAGGATACTATTCATGGTAAAAGCATGCGGGTTTTACAACTCTTCCCCCCTAAAAGAATAATTCGTCCCCGAATTATAGATAAAGTAAACTGGAAAAGAAAAACATACGAATCCAATATATGAAATGAGGGTAAGAAGCCCGGATAGACTCCTCTGTTTCCCAAGTGGCTTCCCGCTTGGTATGATCCCTCCAAAGGATTTTGACGAATGGAATCGTCTTCCTTCTCATGACTCGTTCTTGTCTGTTAAGAACTCGTTCGGGTTCTTCTATGAAAGTGAGATCTTCACGAATCTGTTCTAGTGGATACAGAACCATGTGGAGGGGATGATACTGGTACCCTCTGAGTAAGGACACATGGAATACGTTATGTACATGAGAAAGCTGCAGAGGTAACACTAAACGGTAAGATACTTCACCGACTCGTTCAATGATATCAAACGGTCCGATGAATCGAGGACTGTGCTTCCCTTTAACTCCAAAACGTCTAATACCACGTGCCGGCGAAACCTTAAGGAAAACGTGATCTGCTACGTTAAAATGTATGTCCCTACGATGCTTGTCTGCGTAGCTCTTCTGACGTGACCGTGCTTCTTGAAGTTTCTGCTTAGCTACTACGACCCTCTCATTAGTCAACTCTATGATCTCTTGTTATCCCATATTATTTAGATGATTAATGATAGAAAATAAATGAAAAGATTAGGAAATAATGAGTTACAAATGACCATCCACCCTCCTAACATGCTAGGAGAGTAGTATATATAGTCCACCCACATGCGGGCTTTAATGGGCTATATATTGGACTGGGCTTATCTTTTGGACTTTAATTAGTTTAAATCCAAGCCCGTAAACCACGACTAATTAACTACCTATTACAACGTTTTAATAAATATTACAATAGAAACCTATGACCGAATATTCTTGTTTGACTCAATATTTTGAGGCTAACAATCTCCCCCAATGTGAGGTCATTCCTCTTTGATATTTGGATTCCAATGAAGATTTATGAATTTCATCATAAATGAGTCGTGAACATGTAACAGTAGTTTTATTCCTTCATGTTGTGATCTTTGAGCCTTTGTCATTGTCTTTCGACTTAGTCTTTTATCTTGAGATCTTCAGATCATTCTTGACTTGTCCTTGCCATTTTGCGATCTTGTGTCTTTATCCACATGCTCACACTATTAATTGTTGAATAAGTCTTTGGGCATGAGTATGTGGTTTTGAATCTTTGACTTTGCTGAGTACACCGTGACGCCACCTTCTCGAGACAAAACATAGACACGGACTGAATGGCTTTGACATTCGTCGTAAATCTGTAGCGTTTTACCTCCGGTCGGTGAAGATCGTTATACGATATTAAATACCGTACCTGTGATTAGGTAGATTCAATTAAGAATCTCCTTGATAGGGTTTCGCGGTTGTACTAGCCGTTCTCTTTACTCGACCGTCTCAAAGCAAGACTGCGAACCTAAAGAGTGAATCAATTGGATAAATATCCGCTTGATTAAAGTCGTCCATTCAAATTCCTGGAACAAGTTTGATTCATTAAGAATCTTACCATTGTTGCTTTCCAGTTGACACAAGTTTGATTCATAAGAGTCTCACAAGTCACCTACCGTAGCGCTGTTTGATGTTGACGCTAGAAGGATTTCCATTCGTCACTGTGAATATTAATGAATATCACTCTGAATGTTCTGGCAAGACCATAAAGATATTGCGTAGAAACCTGAAACGAGTTTGAATCAATTCAGAATCAAACCACTGTTGCTTTTCAGTTTTACATATGTTCAATTCATAAAGAATCTTGCATATGACCTACCGCAGTGCTGTTTGATGTTAACACTGGAAGGATTTCCACTCATCATTGTGAATACTAAGTAGTATCACTCTGAGTGTTCTAGCAATATCGCAAGGATATATCGTAGGACTCTCTTGATCTTCATCCGTGTGTCCTAACGAGATTTGATTGATCTCTTGGCTTTAGACTCGATTTGTGCACTTTTAGTGGTCGGAGGCTGGAGTAGATGCCACCTATTTAATATCAAAAATCTCGGAGTGAGAAAGTCAATAGAAATCATGTTGATCTTCGTGACAATAAAAAAAATTTCTTTTGAGAGAAGCCTGAGTTGCTAGGAAAGGGTTGTGCTTCACATCACTGGGTCCATGATGAGTTGTCTTCATGATGTGTTGACCCGGTTTCTGCCTAAGTTGTATGGAGGGCTTATTTCTTTACACCCTTTATCCTTACATTTCTTTTTCATTCATCAACCCCTTCAATGATTACCAAGACCTCATTAATAGCACCTTGTTGTGATTGTTCCAGTGATATCATCAGTACTTAGTCGGCATTCAGTTGCGTTCACATTCTACTCCATCTTTCCTAAGGACTTCTAATAATCTATTGGATTGTCCCTGGGAAGATCCCTCCGGTTCTGGTTGGATCATAGGACTTAACCTAACCACCCTTTTGACACCAATAACGTCGTGAATTAAAGATGTCGTGGGTATTTGATCGAAACCATGAGTGCTTGAGTCTTTAGATCACATTTTAATCACATTTTCTACCCCTATCTCAAATATATAAAACCTTTTGATATTAGAGATACCAAATTTGATTAAATATATTTTGAAAAATAGTCTTGAAAATCTTCGGGAGAAAAATGTGTCAAACTTAGCATGAATTTTGGAACGCTCCCCCTCAAAAATTGATCCAATTGAATTGTATTTTCGAGGATATGATCAACATTAAACTTTTGAGGAAAGGAGTTGTTGAACACACAATTTTTGAAAGATTTTGAATATCATTGAGAATTTCTTGAAAAAATTGTGTTCAACGCTTTTTGAAAAATCAATTCTTTTTGTCGAAAAGGTTTTTCTAAAGCATAAACTTGAGTTCATAGACTTTGAATATCTTGACGTATCCATTCAAGTGTAAGAAGATTTCTCTTCTTTTGCTGACGGTAAGAGCACGAAATCGTACACCCCCCCGTGAATATTGATCCGGGTTGCAATCTGAAAGTGATTACAAGCCATTGTGTTGAGCTCAAAACGTTGAATGTTTTGTGACAAGCTCAAACCAAGATAGATTGCTCTACCCGTTGTTGGAAATATTATCCCAAATAGACAATTTTCTTTTGAAAAGATAGAAATGACATGTTTTGAAAAATATTTACAACTTTCATTCGAGCTTTATGTACACACCCGTGTCGTTATTGAGCGACATTTCTAGATACGTCCTTATTATCGATACTGAAAGACATGTCGAGAAGAATATATTATTTTTTGGATGATCAAAGATTTTTTAATTTTGTATTTTTCTTTTTCATTAATATTTACAGGTAGATGTTTGATAGAAGAATCAAGCAGGCTTCTTTGCCAGAACCTCCAGTTCTGCTGGAGTCAAACATCTCATACCAATTTGCCTAACTAGATACGCAAACCTCTCTTTCGAAAGAGCTTTTGTAAACAAGTCAGCTAATTGGTAATCAGTTCCAACAAAGTATAATTCAACAATACCCTTTTCAACTTGTTCCTTAATGAAGTGATATCTGACATCAGTGTGCTTCGTGCGTGAATGCTGTACCGGATTGCAAGAGATGGCTATGGCCGACTTTGAGTCACAGTACATAGGTACCTTATCAAAGTGGAAGCCATAATCCGTAATTTGTGTTCTCATCAAAATAACTTGAGCACAACACGCAGATAGAGACACATACTCCGCTTCGGCTGATGAAAGTGACGTGCAATCCTGCTTCTTGGAAGACCATCCCACAAGCTTATCTTGACCTAGAAATTGTGCACCACCAGAAGTACTTTTACGTGTATCAAGACACCCTACATGATCAGAATCTGAATAGGCCATTAGAAAGAAACCCGTTTCCCTCGGATACTAGAGTCCCATGTGAATGGTATTCTTAAGGTACCGAAAGATCCGTTTAACCTCCTTGAGGCGCTTTTCAGTGGGCCGTGCTTGATATCGTGCACAATAACATGTAGCATGATGTATATCAGGTCTGCTCGCTGTCAAGTACATGAGGGACCCAATCATGGAACGATATCTCGTTTGATCTATGGGTAATCCCTCTAAATCAGCATCTAGGGATATGGTTGATAATGGTGTCCCAACGGGGTCACATGATGTCATACCATGCTTTGTGATTATCTCTTGACAATACTTAGCTTGGTTAATAAAGATACCACTTGGGGATTGGTGAACTTGAATTCCTAGAAAGAATTTTAATTCCCCATCATAGACATTTCAAATCTGCTGTGCATTACTTTTTCAAACCATTTTGAAAGTTTTGGGTTTGTAGACCCGAAAATAATGTCATCAACATAAATTTGCACAAGCAAAATGTCATCCCCATATTTATAAGTGAACAAAGTTAAATCAATGGAACCTTTTGAGAAACCTTTGGAGACCAGAAATTTCGAGAGCTCGTCGTACCACGCCCTTGGAGCTTGCTTTAGTCTATAAAGTGCTTTGTGGAGACGATACACCTTGTCAGGATAATGAGGATTGACGAATCCTTCTGGCTGCGTGACATAGACTTCTTCCTTCAAAGGACCGTTAAGAAACACCGTCTTTACGTCCATTTGATAGACAATGAATCCCTTATGTGCAGCATAAGCAAGGAAAATCCTGACCGCTTCCATTCGAGCTACTGGTGCAAACGATTCTTCAAAATCAATACCCTCTTTCTGTCCATACCCTTTAGCCACTAGCCTAGATTTATTCTTGATGATCGTGTTCTCTTCATCCATCTTTTTTTTCCAGATCCATCGAATATTTAATGGTGTTACATCGTATGGTCTGTCAACAAGTTCCCAGACTTTAAGTCTTTCAAATTGTTGAAGTTCATCCGTTATCGATTCAATCCAAGCATGATCAGCCAAGGCTTCTTTGATGTTTTTTGGTTCGACTGAACTCACGGCGAGTGCGAACATACAAACATCACCATCGGTGTGAAGCTGTTGTCTTGTACGAACGGGCTGTGAAGGGTTTCCAATTACATGAACCAAAGGATGATCTCGGGTCCAATGATGTGTTGAAGGATGTCGTTGATAGAATGTATGCATATTTGACGGATCAACATGGCGAGTAGAAGACTCTCCAGTTTCGTGTACCGGTGTACCGAATGGGTTGATAAATTCGTCTTCGTCATATAATGCATTGTCTGCTTGATTTGGGTTCTCCGGAGCTATGACAGTAGTTGTGGATGTTGTAGGATCGATTGTTGAAGTCATATTTTGAGGAGGTAAATCTGCAGCAAACCGTGTTGAAGTAAATGAAGTTGTATCCAGTTGTTGACGATGATCGGTATCATCATTCTTATCATGAGTGACAGCGGAAGACTTCGATACAACTTGTACTCCCCCGTGAAATATTCATCATACATTGGTCCATATAACATTTACAACTGTTCAATTGTCGTGTCGACTGTCATATCAGCTCTAGGAACATTTTCTGGAACCAGCGTTGAACTTGACGGTTCATTGCTGTGGTCTTGAGTTCCGAGTTCCGTGCGGTTGTGAACGGAAGTCGTTTGTCGTTTTAGATCGGGACTTAAGCTGCTTTGTTCAAGTGCCATCTCTTGTAATTCATCAAATCGAATGTGAATTGTTTCGACAATCGATTTTGTTCTCTTGTTGTATACTCTATATCCCTTAGACTGAGTTGCATATCCCACAAGAATACATGTATCACCTTTTTCTTTCATCTTATACAAATTTTCACCATCTCGTATAATGTAACAAGTACATCCAAAAACATGAAGGTGTTTGAGTGAAGGTTTTCGATCATGAATTATGTGATATGGTGTCTTTTCGTGTCTAGGGATAATTAAGGAGCGGTTTTGTGTGTAGCATGCGGTTGACACGGCTTCGGCCCAAAAGTATAGTGGATGTTTTGAAGCGGATAATAATGTTCGAGCAGCTTCAATCAAAGTACGGTTTCGTCTTTCAACAACACCGTTTTGTTCGGGTGTTCGAGCAATAGATGTTTCATGTTCAATCCCTTCGGCTTCAAAATACTTTCTCAGATTTGAATTCAAAAATTATGTACCTCTGTCAGTACGAACCACTTTAACTTGAGCTTGAAGACCACGTTGTATCAATTTAAGGAAGCTGATGAGAACGTCGGGTGTTGATAGGTGTGAAAACACCCATCCTTTTACCACTTATTTCTTGCTAAAACAAGACCAAAACGCGTATTTAATGTCATTTGTTTGGAATTATGCGTGGTTTGTGTGTTTGTTGTGTTTTCAGAGCCAACCGGATAAATATTGAAGAAAACATAGGATTGCACGGGTTTTATCGAAGAAAAAGACTCAAGACGAAGTCTATTGTCCAAGAGATGCAAAAGATTTGAAGTCAATGGGCCTATTTGAAGATTTATCGAAGAAAAGGACCAAAGATGGAAGATTTACATATGTCGAAAGAACTCAAGTCTATTAAACGAAGTAATTAAAAGACGAGTTGAATTTATTCGTCGACAAATCCCGAATCGAAATCGAAAACGTCAACTTTTCTGAAAATACGAGAAGACAAAAAGAATGGGAGAAAGCCCACTCACCAACCAAAGACAAGGCCTATATAAAGAGATCCCTTCACACATTTTGAGCTAGTCTTTATTTTTGTTTTTCTTTCTTTCCTGTTTCGTAGGAATAAAACACCAACTCCCTTAAGGAGTTTGGTGATTTTTACTTTTCTTGAATCCTTAAATCTTGTAAGTTTTAATCTTCTCTTTTGTTTACTTTACCTTAATCAATAAATACAATCTTCCATTTAATCTTGTTCATGTTCATCTTTTTGATTTAAAGTCTCAAGTTCTTATTTGGTTGATTTTAATCCATAAAAGTAAGTGGGTTTTGTGTTTTTATTGTTTTGATTTGATGTTTATGATTAGTAGATGAATAATAGTTATTGTGGTTAAATTTTTGGTTAAAAAGTTGGTTGATTTTGGTAAAAATCGTGCCTTATTGGTTTCCCTGTTCTTCGTCTCCATCCCTACCCAGATTCCGAATCAATAGCAAAAGTTCCGAATGAGTGTTTTTTGAAAAGTTCCGAATGAGTGTTTTTGAAAAGTTCCGAATGAGTGTGTTTTTGAAAATATCCGAATGAGTGCTTTTTTAAAGTTCCGAATGAGTGTTATTTTTGAAAAGTTCCGAATGAGTGTTATTTTTAAAGTTCCGAATGAGTATTTTTTTAAAAGTTCCGAATCAAGTTTATTTTTAAAAAGTTCTGAATCAGTTTATTGTTAAAAGTTCCGAACCAAGTTTAGTTTTGAAAGTTCCGAATGAAGGATTTTTAAATTGTTCCAAATCAAAGTTTTAAAAAAAGTTCCGAATGAAGTTTTTTAGTAAATGTTCTGAATCAAGACAATGTTCCGAATCAGTTTTAAAAGTTCCGAATAAAGGTTTTTAATATTTTCCGAATCAGTGTGTTCTGAATCAGTGTGTTCTGAAACAGTTAGAAGTTCCGAATGAAGATTAATGTTCCGAATGAAGCTTTAGTCCAAATGTTCCGAATGAAGGTTTCTGTTTAGTATATTCCGGATCAAGCATACATTCCGAATCAAGCAATTTTTCAATAAGGTTATTCTACTGTTTTTGATTTATTGTTTAATTGTTTTATTTTATTAACTGTTTTTTTTGGTTTGAATCTTTATTTACTTCACGCATTTAAATCTTTTTAGTAGATTAGAAAACCAATCCCCTTTTTAGTAACCAAGAACAACTATTCCACTTTGAACCGTGATCGATTCGAGAAGTTACCGAGAATTAAATTTAACCCCATTGAAAATCTTTGTATCAAATGGCGCCGCTGCCGGCTCTTCTCGTAAGGATTAACAGTTTTTTGTGAGAAATTGGATTTTGGGATCCGTTCACCGTGAACGTTACTTTTTCATAAAAAATTTCAAAAAATCTAAAAAATATAAAATTATCAAAAGTACAAAAAAATTAAAAAACATAAAAAAACCAAAAATATTTGTGCTTTGTTTTTGCTTTGTTAGTTCTTTTGCAGGTGCATGCGTACACGATCAACGTCTTATCAAGAGCCCGAGACTCTCGATAACTTAGACATGGCCGGTGTACACAACAACAACAATAACAATCCACCTCAAAACAACATGAATAATAACAACAATGAACCTCTACCGGACAATCGCCCTATGATCGAACTTTTGCAAACACATGTAGAGGGCAACAACGATCCAATTGTCATACCCGCGATTGCAGCCAACAACTTTGAGCTCAAATCTGGCTTTATTCAGATGGTCTCCGCTCAACCATTCTTGGGGCGTACCATTGATGATCCTCATGACCACATAAAAAGGTTCATGCAACTCACAAATACGGTCAAATTCAATGGTGTTCCACAAGAGGTAATCCGTTTACAACTTTTTCCTTTCTCCTTAGAGGGACAAGCCCGGCATTGGATTGCAAAGGAACCTCCACAAAGTATTCTGACGTGGACGGACTTGGAGACCAAATTCATAAACTACTTTTTTCCACCCTCTCGTACTACCGCTTTGCGGAATGAAATCATTAATTTTGAACAAAAGTACGATGAGTCTTTTAGTGAATCTTGGGACCGTTTTAAAGACCTTTTACGAAAGTGCCCACAACATGGTTTTACCAAAGTGCACCAAATTAATAATTTTTACAATGTTTTAAGCATGAATGACCAAGATTCACTAAATAGTACCTCGGGGGGCAATATTTTGGTTAAGAGTTCTAATGCCGCTTGGGATATCATTGAAAATAAGTCTAGAGTGCAAACCAAGAGTGTTCAGACCAATGCCGCTAGCGCGAGCACTAGTGATAACGACAAGAGACTTGACAAAATTACTTTGCTTCTTAAATCGCTTGCTACCCAAACCGCTAACAACACCAAAAGCATCAACGCTCAAAACGCTCAAGTCAATGCTTGATAGGTGTGAAAACACCCATCCTTTTTACCACTTAATTGCAATAATAACCGAGCCAAAACGTGTATTTTATGTCATTTATGTCGGAATTATGCGTGGTTTGTGTTTTTGTTGTGATTTAGGACGAAAAGGTGAAAAGTGGAGAAAACACGGCATTCACGGGCTTTTATCGAAGAAAAAGACGAAAGATGAAGTCGAAAGATCAAGAGTGGAAAAAGAACGGAAGTCCAAGACCAATTCTGAAGATTTACCGAAGAAAAAGTCAAAAGACGGAAGTTTACCAAAAGCCGAAGAACTCAATTCTAATTCATTGAAGAATTATAAGACGAGTTAAAGAAATCCCAAGACAAAGTCCAAGATTAAACAAAAGATTAAGAAGATCAAGGACTTAAGTGTGCAATTAAGAGAAATAAGAAAGAGGGAGGAAGCTTCCTAAGCTCCTCCCTAATTCCCCTATATATAGTTTTACATTCATTTTTGTTTAGGTTGTTGGAGGCTTGACAAGCCTCTCTTCCCCATTTTCATTCCTTGTTCTTTAATTTTATGATCTTTAATTCTCTTGTAACGCACCTTTAATCTTCTTTTAATTCCAAGTAAGTTTACCTTTAATTATTGTTAATTTTTATGTTATTGCCAATCTCCTTCTACCTTTCTTGTTTGATTTGTTCTTTATTTTGATTGTTCATGTTCTTGAGTTTTTATGATTTTGATCAAGTGGGTTTTGATTGATTTGGCTTTATTTGTTAGTTTTGTTGATTTGTTTTGATTGATTATTGTTAGTTGATATTTAGTGGTTATTTTGGGCTAATCTTTTGGTTGAACTTGATGAATTTTGGCTAAAATTCGTGTTCCCCTGTTTCTTCCATTACGTACTGTTCTTATTTTTCCAGGTTCCGAATGAGTTCATTTTAAAGTTCCGAATCAATTTATTTTAAAAAGTTCCGAATGAATGTTTTTTTTTAAGTTCCGAATGAATGATTTTTAAAAGTTCCGAATGAATAGTTTTTAAAAAGTTCCGAATGAATGATTTTTAAAATTTCCGAATGAATAGTTTTTAAAAAGTTCCGAATGAATGATTTTTTAAAAGTTCCGAATGAAAGCCTTCTAAAAAGTTCAGAATCAATTTAAACAAAAACTTCCGAATGAAAGGTAAGAAAAACTTCCGAATAAAAGGTAAGAAAAACTTCCGAATGAAAGGTCAGAAAAACTTCCGAACGAACAAAAAAGTTCCGAATCGGAACTTGTTAAGTTCCGAATGAAATAGTTATAATTCACGTGCTAGCTTGCATGCTTAGCCATGTTTCCCGCCAAAAACAAGCAGCTAGGCTGGCTGCTTCCAGCAGCTAGCCTGCCTGCGTGCTTGTTTATTAGTATTGTTCCGTAATTGTCTAGTTTTATCTGAAAGTTGTTCCGATTTTATTTCTGAAAGTTACGTATTTTTAGTTGAATTTTTCGTCTAATTTTAAAATTAATATTTCTTCGTAAAGTTCAAGTTTTATCTTTTATTTAGTACCCGCTTTAGGTTTTGCCTCGTTTAGCTTTAAAGTACCATTTTAGTTTTATTCTCTCCTTTTTCATTTAGTAAACTTTATTTTCGAGTAGATAGTTAATTTCTTCGTTTAGTTTTATTTTTATTAATTGTTTCGCTTTAAATTACGTATTATTATTTGTTTTAATATTCGTTTTAACTTTTAGTTTTTCATATTCACCTTGTTTTACTTTTATTATTTGAACTTGTCTTTAATTTGTTTTTAAATACTTTTCTCATTTACTTTTAAATTAGTTTTAGATAATCAACTTCCCTTTTTCTTAACCAAAAACGACTGAGTCGCACTTTGAACCGGAAATCAATTCGATTAGACACCGAGAAACGAACTTTTTCAACTAGCAAAATCTTTAAATTAAAATGGCGCCGCTGCCGGCTCTTTTCGTGAAGATCGAAGGTTTTTTGTGAGTGACGCGTTGGATTTTGGGATCCGTTCACTTGTGAACGTTATTTTTCTTGTCAAAAATTATCAAAAATCCAAAAACATTTGAAAAATCATAAAAAGCATTTCTTTTTCAAAAGTTTTGCACCAAAAATATTCTTCTTGCTTATCTATCTTTATTTATGGATTTTTATGTCCATTGCGTCCGGTGTGGGAAACAATTATCTGGGAACAACTCTTGTCAATGGTGTACATGTGAGCGGTGCGGAAATGATATCGACTACACACAATTCGGATTTTGTCCCTTGTGCAACTCGACTAATTCACTCTTTTTGAACCCACCTCCTGTTCCCCCGTGCATCTATTGTGGAAGCGATTCTCATTGGCATGTTTTGTGCCTGGTTCGATACCCGTATGGTCACGGGCAAGAACCGGGGTACAATTATGACAATGATAATAGCTATCCACAAGACGCACTTGATTTTTCTCCATACCCGGTTTGCAACAACTGTGGGGGTCCTCACGATACCTATTATTGTCAACCGATGAACAACTATGAGCCACAACCGTGCTATAATTCCGGTTTTTACAATCTTGAGCCCCCACCGCACTCACTCGATCATCAACCTCGTCACGGGATGAGTT
Organism: Glebionis coronaria; assembly: GCA_025667525.1. Classification (NCBI taxonomy): domain Eukaryota; kingdom Viridiplantae; phylum Streptophyta; class Magnoliopsida; order Asterales; family Asteraceae; genus Glebionis; species Glebionis coronaria. Next base: position 385,548,524 of record CM046874.1, read on the forward strand.
ACCAAGAAACAATTGTCGATCTTGCTACAGCTTTTCAAGCGCAATCAACAGAGCTTTTACACACGCTGCGAACTTGTATGGAGTCATTTTTAGAGCAGCAAGATCAGACGAGTACCCATATCCCTGAGCATATTATTGGCCCTATAAATAATGAGGAGAGTGATGACGATATTGAGGTTATTTTCCACGAGGAGGGATTTCTAAAGCAAAATACTTCACTCCTTAGTGATGATGGTTTTCACATTTCTGAGATCGATGAGTTTCTTGATATTGATACACCCATGGAATACATATCCGGGTATGCTGATGTGGAAGGAGATATACTTTTTCTAAAGGATTTATTACACGATGACACTACACCTTCTATCCCAGAGGTGGAAAGATGTGAATCTACTGAAAAAGGGACGCAGGTGGAAGGTAATTGTTCTCATACTTCTCATATTATATTGCCACCTCATCCTCCCACGGGCACACCCAAGCGGGTGATGTATCACTTTTACTCTACTCGTTTTATACCGGGAAATGAGGATGAGTGCTTTGACCTGGGAGGAGACATTGATTATCCTTTAACTGATAACAATACGGTTTTGCCGTTTGCTCAGCTTCCATTGTCTTTGGGGGAGGACAATGTGCTTACTATACCCAACCCACCTCTCGTGGATCTTGAATTCACATACTATACGTATGTTGAAAGGACCTTTCTCCCTTTCAAGACTTATCACCCCGCCTCTCCTTTGTTGATGTCCTCCGGGAACGAGGACAAGGTCTTTGATCCCGGTATCACATTCGAGGTTTCCCCATGGACCATTTAATTCGGGGACGAGTCAGGATCGTGACTCGGTAAACAAAAACAAGCGCTTTTTGGGAGGCAACCCAATTATCTATCTATTTTCATCATAAGTGTAGGGGGAGCCCCGTTGGTGTTTCTTGTTCTCTTTCTTATCATGTGCAGGGATTAGAGCTTCAAAGACACACTCTTGATGACTTTTGACGAACCGTGATTCCGTGTCCCCTTCTTCCCGTTTCTATCCTAAACTCTTTTCGATTCACTATTTTATATTTCTCAAATATTAAAATAGGAATCTCTTTAGCTGTCAATTCCTTAGCGAGATTTAAACGATGTGCACAATGTCCTAAGTGTAGGGGAGTTTACTCCCACATGCTTAAACATTGAGGACAATGTTTATATTAAGTGTAGGGGGGACTTCTATCGAAGTTAAGTGGCCTTTTCCTTGTATTTGTCCTCATTTTAACCGGAAAATCAATTTTTCGACATTTTTCAAAATTTTTAATCTATTTTGGCCTAGTTGTAGTCTCCTTTATTTTTGTTACTTTCTAAGCATTTTAATAAAAATGGTTTTAGCAACTTTAGATATCTTAGATATATTAGGCCCGTTGTGAATATTTTTACTCAACCCGAGTTTACTTATCCAAGTTCACTCTAGCTAGTATCCTTAACCATGTAGACCTTAATTGGTTTATTAGGCTAAGCATCCACGAGTCTCATTCCTTGAGATTTTAAATTGTGGAGAACGAGAAATGATAGAGTTGGCTACAAGTTTGGTATTTTCTCATTAACTTATGTGAGTTAATTATGATCTTTTTCTCCCATCACTTGCTAATAATTTATCTGCAATAAGTAAGGTCGTACGATTTGAAAGGTTACTTAGCTTCTAGCCCAAGATCGTTTAAAAGTTGCTCGGTAATGACGAGAGTTCATAGCCAAGGCATAACTTATGAAGCGGGGCGCGAAGATTGGCGAGTCCAAAAAGGCCCTAACAAGGCATGAGGATTCCATTTTATTGCTAAAGATCCAAGGTGATGTGAAGAGCATTATTCCCAAAGTCATTATGAAGGATCAAGACTCACGACGAAAAGCAATCAACTCCCATAAAGATGATGGAGAAGTCTATCCGAAAAGACCCTAACAAGGTATGAGGATAAATAGATCCAAGTCCGAAAAGGAGGCGGATCGTTGTATCTCAAAATCCCAAATAGAGATTGAAGAAATAATCATGAAGTCGTGGTCAACAAAGTTGGATTACCTTTCAAAAGTCTCCAAGTGAAGAAACTCTATAACGATGAGAAGACCATTATCTCAAGCACGTCTCTCAAGATATGAAGTATGAAGTACATGCCAAATATCGGCCCGAGAAAGGTCTCAAATCGTGAACCGAGTTATGCCAAGATATGAACTTTTTGATATCCCGAGAAGCAGTTTTAAGAGATTTTGTCCTTTAGCTAACTATTGATCAAATCGTCCTACTTTGCTTTCAGCCTAAATAAATTATCGAAATAAGTCAACAATGCATCCTCGTGATCATTCAAGACATCAATAAAATATAAGAGATACCCATAGGAATAAGGGAGTTTAAGTGATTAATTGAACCGCATGAGGAAATGTTTGTTATGCTAACTTGTACTAACAATGATCTTGTTTTTAAGCTTGGCATGGGGAACGTGAAACTTGAGGGTGATGAACATTCATGACACACAAGCCCTAATGTAAGTCTTAGGTTTCTTTACAAGTTTCTTCCTTGTTGCATCTTGTTATTTTCTATCTTTTTAATTTTCCTTAGTTGTTTAATAAAGGCCAAGGTAGGTTGATTAAGATGGAAAATGTAAAACGTGCTTTGTAACTAATGCATTGCATGAGGACATTGCAATGGTTAAGTGTAGGGGATTTGGTAGGTGTGAAAACACCCATCCTTTTTACCACTTAATTGCAATAATAACCGAGCCAAAACGTGTATTTTATGTTATTTATGTCGGAATTATGCGTGGTTTGTGTTTTTGTTGTGATTTAGGACGAAAAGGTGAAAAGTGGAGAAAACAAGGCATTCACGGGATTTTATCGAAGAAAAAGACGAAAGATGAAGTCGAAAGATCAAGAGTGGAAAAAGAACGGAAGTCCAAGACCAATTCTGAAGATTTACCGAAAAAAAAGTCAAAAGACGGAAGTTTACCAAAAGCCGAAGAACTCAAGTCTAATTCATTGAAGAATTATAAGACGAGTTAAAGAAATCCCAAGACAAAGTCCAAGATTAAACAAAAGATTAAGAAAATCAAGGACTTAAGTGTGCAATTAAGAGAAATAAGAAAGAGGGAGGAAGCTTCCTAAGCTCCTCCCTAATTCCCCTATATATAGTTTTACATTCATTTTTGTTTAGGTTGTTGGAGGCTTGACAAGCCTCTCTTCCCCATTTTCATTCCTTGTTCTTTAATTTTATGATCTTTAATTCTCTTGTAACGCACCTTTAATCTTCTTTTAATTCCAAGTAAGTTTACCTTTAATTATTGTTAATTTTTATCTTATTGCCAATCTCCTTATACCTTTCTTGTTTGATTTGTTCTTTATTTTGATTGTTCATGTTCTTGAGTTTTTATGATTTCGATCAAGTGGGTTTTGATTGATTTGGCTTTATTTGTTAGTTTTGTTGATTTGTTTTGATTGATTATTGTTAGTTGATATTTAGTGGTTATTTTGGGTTAATCTTTTGGTTGAACTTGATGAATTTTGGCTAAAATTCGTGTTCCCCTGTTTCTTCCATTACGTACTGTTCTTATTTTTCCAGGTTCCGAATGAGTTCATTTTAAAGTTCCGAATCAATTTATTTTAAAAAGTTCCGAATGAATGTTTTTTTAAGTTCCGAATGAATGATTTTTAAAAGTTCCGAATGAATAGGTTTTAAAAAGTTCCGAATGAATGATTTTTAAAAGTTCCGAATGAATAGTTTTTAAAAAGTTCCGAATGAATGATTTTTTAAAAGTTCCGAATGAAAGCCTTCTAAAAAGTTCCGAATCAGTTTAAACAAAAACTTCCGAATGAAAGGTAAGAAAAACTTCCGAATAAAAGGTAAGAAAAACTTCCGAATGAAAGGTCAGAAAAACTTCCGAACGAACAAAAAAGTTTGGAATCGGAACTTGTTAAGTTCCGAATGAAAGTAGTTATAATTCACGTGCTAGCTTGAATGCTTAGCCATGTTTCCCGCCAAAAACAAGCAGCTAGGCTGGCTGCTTCCAGCAGCTAGCCTGCCTGCTTGCTTGTTTATTAGTATTGTTCCGTAATTGTCTAGTTTATCTGAAAGTTGTTCCGATTTTATTTCTGAAAGTTACGTATTTTTAGATGAATTTTTCGTCTAATTTTAAAATTAATATTTTTTCGTAAAGTTCAAGTTTTATCTTTTATTTAGTACCCGCTTTAGGTTTTGCCTCGTTTAGCTTTAAAGTACCATTTTAGTTTTATTCTCTCCTTTTTCATTTAATAAACTTTATTTTCGAGTCGATAGTTAATTTCTTCGTTTAGTTTTATTTTTATTAATTGTTTCGCTTTAAATTATGTTTTATTATTTGTTTTAATATTCGTTTTAATATCGTTTTAACTTTTAGTTTTTCATATTCACCTTGTTTTACTTTTATTATTTGAACTTGTCTTTAATTTGTTTTTAAATACTTTTCTCATTTACTTTTAAATTAGTTTTAGATAATCAACTTCCCTTTTTCTTAACCAAAAACGACTGAGTCGCACTTTGAACCGGAAATCAATTCGATTAGACACCGAGAAACGAACTTTTTCAACTAGCAAAATCTTTACATTAATGCTATAAGCCAACCATGTGAAATATGCGGGGGTCCTCACTCTTACCCCACTTGTACCTCCACCCAAGACTATTCTTCTGAGAATGTTAACGCAGCATACGGTACCTATCCTCTGGCTGCCTATCAAGCTCGTTCTCAAGGAGACCGCAACTTGCTTAGCTACCGCTCAAACAACTTTCTTTCCCCGCCCGGTTTTCCTCCAACCAATCCTAACCAACAACAAAACCTTAACCGACCCAACCAAAACCAACCTCGAGCACCATACCAACCACCTCAAAGACAACCATATCCACCTCAAAATCCTACTCAAGTTTACCAACCCGCTCCTTACCAACCACCTGCTTATCAAGCACCTCCTCCTACTCAACCCACCGTTTTCAACCACGAGGTCGAAACATACATGCGGACGAATGATGTGTTGGTGAAGAATCTGCAGACCCAGATTATTAACTTGAAGGGCGACATGGTGAAACAAGGGAACGATCTTAGAGCCGATATGCGAAATTCTTTGAGTAGTCAAACGAATGACCTATGGGACACGATGGCTGGTTTCTTCCAAGGTAATCAAACCTCTTCTTCGGGTACTCTTCCGAGTAACACCGTTGCGAATCCAAGAGGGGAGATGAAAGAAATCACCACTCACAGTGGCAAAGGTACCAAGGAACCCGAGCTTCCTATACCTCCACCGGTGATTGTGACTAAGGAAAACGAGTCACCTACTCATATTCCTCAACTTTCTACTTCCCCAATTATTCCACCTCTTACTTCTACCCCTCCTTCACCCAAGGATGTGAGTGATCCTACTATTCCAAAGCCTTCCTCTTCTTCCGATATACCTTATCCCTCAAGGTTGAGGAAAGAGAAGCTCAAAAGCAAGGACGATATTCAAGTTTCAAACATTCTCAAAATGTTTAAACAATTGAATTTCAACATCTCCTTCGCTGAGGCTCTCGCTCACATGCCTAAATACGCGAAGATGTTTAAAGATCTTCTTAGTGACAAGGAAAGCTTCTTGATATCGCTAACACCCAACTTAATGAGAATTGCTCTTCAGTGCTCTTAAGGAAATTGCCAACCAAACTTGGTGATCCGGGTCGCTTCTTAATCCCTTGCAACTTCCTGGGAGTAGAGAATTGCATGGACCTAGCCGATCTAGGTGCTAGTATAAACTTAATGCCATTAAGTGTTTGGAAGAAATTATCTCTCCCCGAGCTAGTCCCCACCAAAATGACTTTGGAGTTAGCTAACCGTACGGTTGCTTATCCAGTGGGGATAGCAGACGACGTTTTTGTAGGAGTCGACAAATTCACTTTTCCCGCCGATTTCGTCGTGGTCGACTACGAGATAGACCCTCGTGTTCCATTAATCGTTGGACATCCATTCTTGAGGACCGGTCGCACTCTCATCGATGTAGAAGCGGGTGAGCTTATCATGAGAGTTGGTGACGATCAAATAGTCTTCAACATGGGTAAGCTTTCTAAACAGCCTTATTCCTACGAGAGTGTTAATTGTATCGACGTTCTTGATGAGGCTTGTGCAGAACACTTTAAAGATGCTTCTAAAAGTATTCCTACCTCTCCTTCCAATGTTGAGACCGTTGCCTTTATTGATTCATCACTAACTCTATTTGGAGAAAGTGATTTCCTTTGGAAAGATTTTGAAGCAAACCATGGGAGATGTGAACTTAGAATATGACGATTCTCCCACCGATTGGGATGAATACATTCGTCTCATTGAGAAACTTCTCAAATAGGACCATATTTCTCCACCATCTCCCAAGGCCATTGCTATTGATGAACCGAATTCGACTACGCCTACCATCGAAAATCCTCCGGATTTAGAACTTAAGGAGTTACCGTCCCATCTCGAGTACGTGTTCCTTGAAGACAAGAAGAAGTCGCCCGTCATCATTGCTAAGGACTTGAAAGAAGAAGAAAAATCTCGCCTTATCGCCGTGCTTAAAGATCATAAGAAGGCAATTGCTTGGAAAATTTCCGATATCCGCGGAATTGATCCAAAGTTTTGTACTCACAAAATTCTCATGGAAGATGACTTTAAACCCGCAATCCAGAGCCAAAGAAGGGCTAACCCTCGCATTCATGACGTCATCAAACAAGAGGTTATCAAACTTCTTGACGCCAGAATGATTTACCCTATTTCGGATTCGCCATGGGTAAGTCCCGTCCATTGTGTGCCCAAGAAGGGCGGAATAACCGTTGTTCCCAATGAACACAACGAGTTGATTCCTACTCGTCTCGTTACTGGGTGGAGAGTTTGTATCGACTATCACAAACTCAATGATGCCACGAGAAAAGATCACTTTCCTCTTCCTTTCATGGATCAAATGCTCGAGCGTCTAGCGGGTAATGACTATTACTGCTTCTTAGACGGTTTCTCCGGGTATTTTCAAATTCCCATCGATCCCAAAGACCAAGAGAAAACCACATTCACTTGTCCCTACGGAACATTTGCTTACAACCGCATGCCTTTCGGTTTATGCAATGCTCCTAGGATGTTCCAAAGGTGTATGATGGCTATCTTCCATGACATGGTTGAAGAAACTATGGAAGTCTTCATGGATGATTTCTCGGTTTATGGCGATTCTTGCTCTGCTTTCCTTGCAAATTAAGAACGTATACTTAAGCGGTGTGAAGACACTCGCCTTGTTCTTAATTGGGAAAAATGCCATTTCATGGTAAAAGAGGGCATCGTGCTAGGACACAAAATCTCCAAAGCCGATCTTGAAGTGGACCGTTCTAAAGTCGATGTTATTGCTAAGTTGCCTCTACCTTCAACCGTGAAGGGTGTGAGAAGTTTCCTTGGTCATGCAGGCTTCTACCGTCGATTCATCAAAGATTTTTCTAAAATTGCTCGCCCGATGAACCACCTCTTGGAAAAAGATACCCCTTTTATCTTTTCCAAAGAGTGTATTGAAGCCTTCAACCTTCTTAAGGATAATCTAACTAAGGCACCGGTCTTGGTTACCCCTAATTAGGAGCTGCCTTTCGAGTTGATGTGCGATGCTAGCGACTTTGCTATTGGAGCGGTTTTGGGACATAGAGTGAATAAACACTTCCAACCCATCCATTATGCTAGCAAGACAATGACACGGGCTCAATTGCATTACACGACAACCGAAAAAGAGCTTTTAGCTGTTGTCTATGCCTTTGAAAAGTTCCGCCTCTATCTTGTCCTTTCTACCACCATCGTGTATACCGATCATTCCGCGTTGAAGTACTTGTTAACTAAACAAGATTCTAAACCAAGACTTCTTCGCTGGGTTTTGCTACTTCAAGAATTTAAAATCGAAATTCGTGATAAGAAGGGAGCTGAAAACCTAGCCGCGGATCATCTCAGTAGACTTGAGGATCCTTATCAAGGGGATCATCCGAACAAAGAGATCAATGACTCTTTTCCCCTTGAGACCTTAATGCCTATCAACTCGAATAATGATGAAGCCCCGTGGTTTGCGGACATTGCAAACTACTTGGCGGGTGGAATTCTCATTGACGGGTTAACATCCCAGGAATAGAAAAAGTTATTCAAAGACATTAAGACTTACTTTTGGGATGACCCGTATCTCTTCAAACAATGCGCTGATTTGATTATTCGCCGATGTGTTGATGGACCGGCAGCTCTAGACATTCTCGAAGCTTGCCACAAAGGACCCACCGGTGGTCACTTTGGTCCCAACTACACCGCCAAAAAAGTGTTTTACTCGGGATTTTATTGGCCCACCATTTATCGTGATGCTCACGAGATGGTTAAACATTGTGATGCTTGCCAAAAACAAGGCAAGATCACACATAAAGATGAGATGCCTCAAAATTTCATACAAGAATGTGAAATCTTTGATGTATGGGGTATCGACTTTATGGGGACATTCCCTTCATCTAAAGGAAACAAATACATCCTTGTAGCCGTTGACTACGTTTCTAAATGGGTTGAAGCCAAAGCTTTACCCACTAATGACGCAAGGTTGGTTTGTAACTTTTTGAAATCGTTGTTCGCTAGATTCGGTGTGCCTCGTGTCATTATTAGTGATTGTGGGACTCATTTTTGCAATGATCAATTCGCAAGAGTCATGGCTAAGTATGGTGTCAATCATCGTCGTTCCATCGCATACCACCCACAAACTAATGGCCAGGCTGAAATATCTAACCGAGGGTTAAAGCGAATTCTTGAACGAACCGTGGGAGAGCATCGTGCCTCATGGGCCGATAAACTTGATGATGCTCTGTGGGCTTTTCGTACCGCTTACAAGACTCCGATTGGTTGTACACCATATTGTCTCGTGTATGGGAAAGCATGCCACCTCCCCATTGAGTTGGAGCACAAGGCTTACTGGACCTTGAAGTGGGCTAACTTCGATATCAACAAAGCCGGTGACCTATGCAAGATCCAACTCAATGAGCTTAATGAACTCCGGAATGAGGCTTATGAAAATTCTTTGATCTATAAGGAAAAGACTAAGCTCATTCACGACTCTAAGATTAAAAACCGAGAGTTCCAAGTTGGAGACAAAGTTTACTCTTCAACTCTCGGTTGAAAATCTTCTCGGGCAAGCTGAAATCCCGTTGGTCCGGCCCATTCACCATTGCCCAAATTTTTCCATATGGTACTCTCGAGCTCGCTCAACCTAATGGACCTAATTTTAAGGTGAATGGCCAACGAGTGAAGTTGTACTTTGGTGAGGACATCCCTCATGAGATGATTCCATCCCTCACCACGTTTCCCATGAACTAGTTTTGGGTCGATTCAGGCTCGTGACTCGGTTATCAAAAACAAACGCTCCTCGGGAGGCAGCCCGAGTATCTATCCTTTTCCGTTTTACCTCCTAAGTGTAGGGGGACCTATATAGGTTGTTTGTGTTTGTGTGGTGATGTGATTACAGGGATGAATGCACTTTTGGAACATTTGAAGAACCGTGCTCCCTGTTATCCGCAATCCGGTTCTACCTCTCAACTATCGTGATTCAATTTTCTTCATACTCACATTTGAAATTGATAACTTTAGTCGTCTTTCCCTTAACTTTATTTAACCAACGTGCATAATGTCATAAGTGTAGGGGATACTTTTCCCACATGCTAAAACATTGAGGACAATGTTTATATTAAGTGTAGGGGAGACTTCTATCGAAGTTTTAAGTGGACTTTTCCATTAAAATGCCTTCACTTAACCGGAAAATCATCTTTTTCAGCATTTTTCAAATTTTTAATTAACTTTGGCCATATAGTCGTAATTTTTAAATTTTTATCGTTGCTTTCATATGTATATATCCCACAATAAAGTCAAAAATATTAATAAAGTGGTGTAGCTAGTTTTGAAGTCTTTGACATATTAGGCCCGTTGCGATTATTTTGACTCAACCCGAATAGACTTATCCAAGTTTATTCTAGCAAGTATCCTTAACCATGTAGACCTTAATTGGTTTATTAGGCTAAGCATCCACGAGTCTCATTACTTGAGATTTTAAATTGTGGAGAACGAGAAATGATAGAGTCAATTATAAATCGTTATTCTTGCACAAGCTCACTTGGTGTGATTATTTGCCTATTCTCCCATCACTTGCTAATAATTTATCTGCAATAAGTAAGGTCGTACGATTTTATTGAATAACTTAGCTTCTAGCCAAAGATCGTTTAAAAGTTGCTCGGTAATGATAAGAGTTCATAGCCAAGGCATAACTTATGAAGCGGGACGCGAAGATTGGCGAGTCCGAAAAGGCCCTAACAAGGCATGAGGATTCCATTTTATTGCTAAAGATCCAAGGTGATGTGAAAAGCATTATTCCCAAAATCAATATAAAGGATCAAGACTCACGACGAAAAGCAATCAACTCCCATAAAGATCATGGAGAAGTCTATGCGAAAAGACCTTAACAAGGTATGAGGATAAATAAATCCATGTCTGAAAAGGAGGCGGATCGTTGTATCTCAAAATCCCAAATAACGATTGAAGAAATAATGATGAAGTCGGGGTCAACAAAGTTGGAGTATCCCTCAAAAGTCTCCAAGTGAAGAAACTCTATTAACGAAGAGAGGACCATTTTCTCAAGAACGTCTCTCGAAGATATGAAGTATGAAGTACATGCCAAATATCGGCCCGAGAAAGGTCTCAAATCGTGAAGCGAGTTATGCCTAGATATGAACTTTTTGATATCCCGAGAAGCAGTTTTAAGAGATTTTGTCCTTTAGCTAACTATTAATCAAATCATCCTACTTTGCTTTCAGCCTAAATAAACTATCGAAATAAGTCCAAAAATGCATCTTCATGATCATTCTAAGACACAATAAAATATAAGAGATACACATAGGAATAAGGGAGTTTAAGCATATAATTAAGCCATGTGTGTAAGTGTTTGATTTGCTAACTTATAATAACAATGATCTTGTTTTTAAGATTAGTTTGGGGAACGTGAAACTTGAGGGTGATAAATCTTCGCAACACCAAAGCCCCAATGTAAGTCTTTGATCTCTTTGCAAGTTATTTCCATGTAGCTATTTTCTAGTGAAAATGGTTTTCTATCCTTTTGTTTCCTTTAAAGTTTTAATTTCTCTTAGAACTTTAATTTTTGTTTAGTAGTATTTAATAAGGCCAAGGTTGATTGATTATGAGAAAAGTGTAAACTTGCTTTATCACTAAGCATTCCATGAGGGCATGGCAATGGTTAAGTGTAAGGGATTTGATAGGTGTGAAAACATCCATCCTTTTACAACTTATTTCTTGCTAAAACAAGACCAAACGCGTATTTAATGTCATTTGTTTGGAATTATGCGTGGTTTGTGTGTTTGTTGTGTTTTCAGAGCCAACCGGATAAATATTGAAGAAAACATGGGATTGCACGGGTTTTATCGAAGAAAAAGACTCAAGACGAAGTCTATTGTCCAAGAGATGCAAAAGATTTGAAGTCAATGGGCCTATTTAAAGATTTATCGAAGAAAAGGACCAAAGATGGAAGATTTACATATGTCGAAAGAACTCAAGTCTATAAAACGAAGGAATTAAAAGACGAGTTGAATTTATTCGTCGACAAATCCCGAATAGAAATCGAAAATGTCAACTTTTCTGAAAATACGAGAAGAAAAAAAGAATGGGAGAAAGCCCACTCACCAACCAAAGACAAGGCCTATATAAAGAGATCCCTTCACACATTTTGAGCTAGTCTTTATTTTTGTTTTTCTTTCTTTCCTGTTTCGTAGGAAGAACACCAACTCCCTTAAGGAGTTTGGTGATTTTTACTTTTCTTGAATCCTTAATTCTTGTAAGTTTTAATCTTCTCTTTTTTTACTTTACCTTAATTAATCAATACAATCTTCCATTTAATCTTGTTCATCTTCATCTTTTTGATTTAAAGTCTCAAGTTCTTATTTGGTTGATTTTAATCCATAAAAGTAAGTGGGTTTTGTGTTTTTATTGTTTTGATTTGATGTTTATGATTAGTAGATGAATAATAGTTATTGTGGTTAAATTTTTGGTTAAAAACTTGGTTGATTTTGGTAAAAATCGTGCCTTATTGGTTTCCCTGTTCTTCGTCTCCATCCCTACCCAGATTCCGAATCAATAGCAAAAGTTCCGAATGAGTGTTTTTTGAAAAGTTCCGAATGAGTGTTTTTGAAAAGTTCCGAATGAGTGTGTTTTTGAAAAGTTCTGAATGAGTGCTTTTTTAAAGTTCCGAATGAGTGTTATTTTTGAAAAGTTCCGAATGAGTGTTATTTTTAAAGTTCCGACTGAGTGTTTTTTTTTAAAAGTTCCGAATCAAGTTTATTTTTAAAAAGTTCCGAATCAGTTTATTGTTAAAAGTTCCGAACCAAGTTTATTTTTGAAAGTTCCGAATGAAGGATTTTTAAATTGTTCCGAATAAAAGTTTTAAAAAAAACTTCCGAATGAAGTTTTTTAGTAAATGTTCCGAATCAAGACAATGTTCCGAATCAGTTTTAAAAGTTCCGAATAAAGGTTTTTAATATTTTCCGAATCAGTGTGTTCTGAATCAGTGTGTTCCGAATCAGTGTTTTTATATATTCCGAATGAAAGGTTTTCAGTTAGAAGTTCCGAATGAAGATTAATGTTCCGAATGAAGCTTTAGTCCAAATGTTCTGAATGAAGGTTTCTATTTAGTTTATTCCGGATCAAGCATACATTCCGAATCAAGCAATTTTTCAGTAAGGTTATTCTACTGTTTTTGATTTATTGTTTAATTGTTTTATTTTATTAACTGGTTTTTTTTTTGTTTGAATCTTTATTTACTTCACGCATTTAAATCTTTTTAGTAGATTAGAAAACCAATCCCCTTTTTAATAACCAAGAACAACTATTCCACTTTGAACCGTGATCGATTCGAGAAGATATCGAGAATTAAATTGAACCCCATTGAAAATCTTTTTATCAGGTGTTTCATCCTTGGACCTCAAGAAGTGAGTCCATGTGTACCTTGAGTAATCATCGACAATTACCAGAATATATTTCTTTCCATTGATACTCTGAACACGCATGGAACCACACGGATCCATGTGAAGAAGATCTAACCATCCTTTAGAGCTTGGTGTGGTCTTTGTTTTGAAACTACTTCGTTTAGATTTACAAAGTTCACAAGAAGAACAAAGATGATCTTTGATGAATTTCAAGCTTGGAAGGCCTCTTACAATAACTTTCTTGGAAAGCAAGTTAATGGTATCAAAGTTGAGATGAGAAAGACGTTGATGCCATAACCATGCCTGAGTCGTTGAAGCTTTAGCCATGAAGCAAATTGGAGTTGATGAAGTTGTGTCTTGAAGTGAAATTGTGTAAAGATCAGTACCCCGTGTACCGGTAAGTAAGTCATTACCATCATAATCACGAACAAACATGTCTTCTTTCTGAAGGCAACTTCCAAATCCACATCACACCTACCGAGAAAAGATTGTGATTGAGCCCTTCGACGTAGTATACCCTTTTAATCCTGATATTCCCCTGAACCAAATCTCCATATCCTAGGATCGGTGCAAATTGATCATTTCTGAATCGGACCGTAACCAGGAACTTCTCCACAAAGTTAATTAGAAGCTTGAGATTCCCCGTCATGTGCTTCGTGCATATGGAGTCCAGTATAAAGAGAATTATTTGTATCACCTGCAGAAGAGTTAGAACACGATGGAGCATTTGCTAAATTGGATACCATAGTAGTTGTGATAATAGAATCATTAGTGTCCTTATCAACATTTAAAGGCAAACTAACACTCGTTTTCACATTTTCTGTCCTAGTTTTCGGCATCCATTTATATCTGGGAGGACGTTGATTAGCAAACCACCATTTCCATGACTTGCTAGCAGACTCATATAATTCCTTAATTTTGCTTCTAGGATTCTTAGTGGTGGAGTCTGATGCATTACTTTTCTTAGTGGGGGTAGCACCAGAATGGTTCACTTTGCGTTTGGGTTTACTAGCTCTAATAGGCATCGCAACTTGCTTCTTAGTTCTAGTATCTACGCCTTTGACTTTATTCATAGCACACACAAAATGATTAGCATTAGCACACTTGCCACATTTGACACAAACAACTTTTGCATTCATAGCATTCAAATCATTCACATCATTCATATCGTCATTACATGCGATTACAGACTTTTTATTCTTAAAAACATTCAAATTCCTAGGGTGTGCTTCTACTTCCTTCATCTTCCCTTGATTCTTATGTTTCCAGACCTTATCATTCACTTGAGTTCTCTTAAGCTGAGGCCGGCTAACACTAGTAGTGGAGACTATTCCTGTAGTAGAAGACACACGAATATTAGTGTTTCTAGAAGTCTGAGGCGATTGAATAACTTTGTTTCTGGGCTTAGTGGTCATTCTATACATCCCTGGTTTAATCACATTAGTGTGCTTAACGCTTGGTGCTATGGCATTCCTTATGGGTTGAGTTTGTGGTAACCTTTCCTTTCCATCTATCTTGGGGACAAACACAGGTTTTGCAAATGAGGAATTTGATAAAGCAGATGGTTTTCCCAAGATAGAGGATCTATTCACTTTAGAAGCATTGGGTTGTCTAACAACAAGTTTCTTAATGCTAGGTTCCACGATTTTCCCACCCATTTTAGCAACGAGTTTCTGCAACTCAGCTGTCGCTCTGTCCTTGTCTTGTAACTGAGCTTTCAACCCTTTAATTTCCAAATTATGTTCATTCATTTCTCGAAACGTTTGGGAAAGTTTTTCTTGCAATTTATTATCATGTGGAAAACTACCAACGTCTTTTTGCAAAGCAAGTTCAAGAGAATGACAATGTTTTTGAAGGAAATCAGTTTTGTGTTGAAGTAACTCAAAAGCCTTTTTATCAACATTTTCTTTACGTTTCGAAAGCTCAATTTCAAGACGTTCACATTCTTTGCTTTTATCAAGATATTGGCATGCAATTTCAGAATATTCATCAATATCAGCACAAGATGTAAAATAAGCACACATAACATCGTTAAAAACACATTTTTGCAATAGTAAATCATATTCATCTGAAAAATCAGACTTCTCCATTTGAAGATCTTCAATGTGTTTCTCAAGAGATTCAACATTTTTTAAATCATCATACATTTCAGTCCGAATGAACTCCTCAAGTTGAAGGACAATTTCTTTAATCAACGTCGTCTTTGGAATTAAGAGTTCTTTCACAAGCAAGGTAATATCTTGAGGAATCAGACGTGTCCACTCAGCATTTTCACGTTTTGCCTAGTCTGTTTCAACAATAGATTTAACATTATCTATGTGGTGTTTAAGAATACCTAATGTTTTCCTACTCTTGCTTTTAGATTCATCTAGAGGGAGGTAGTTTATGTATTTGTAAACATTAGATTTCTTAGGGGCAAAAGCATTCTTCCATTGAATTCTCTTTTGTTTGCATTCTAGGAACACTTCCTCACGAGTTTTCTGAGTTTGTTTGTTGAAAAGACCATAAAGACTATTCTCATAAGCATAATTATATGGTTTCACAAACTCCTTATTGACAAGAGGTTGACTATCATCATCCCAAAGGGCAGTCTCTTCACTATCGGCACTTACAGGCATGCAATCAAGATCGGTCCTTTCAGTCTCATCAAGATACAGACACGGGTTCACAGCTTGAGCTTTGGCAAGGTACTCAGGACTTGCAAAGCTAGCTTGACACTTAAACATTGAAGGAGGTGCCAGCATTCTTACAGATTGAATAGAATCATGCGTTTTATAAACAAAGTTCTTCAAAAATTCGACTTGTGCTTCTAGTTTTGTTACTTTTTCAGTTTCTTTATCATATCTACTTTTGAAGTCTTGTTTTAACGCATCTACCTCTTGTTTCTTATCCTCGATAATTTTAGCAGAATCAGTAGTGGTCATAGAGAGCTTTTGTTCAAGTTCATTAACTTTGGTGTTGGCAAGGTACGTTTTTTGGCGTTCATCCATTAAGAAAAAATTATATTGACGCTTCTCTTTTGTTAATAACGCAAGAGTTGTATTATATTTGTTTTCAAAATCGTCCTTTTGACTTTTTAACGCACTTCCCTTGTACCCCTCAAGCTCTTTGGTTTTCTGAAGGAGCTCATCTCTATAGCTTTTAGTCATCTCAGTAGATTTGATAAGAGCAGCTTTGCATTCTTCAAAACTTTGAGTGAGCGTAGAGTTTGCCTTCTTTAATTGATTTTGACTCTTTTTATTTTCAGTGACATCTTTTTGTCAAGTAGCAATTAAATTAGCAAGCGCAATACGTTCCCCTTCATAATTTCCATTTGCATGTTGATCATCCTCAGACTCATTATTGCACATGTCTGATGAATCAGGTGTGGTATTGCTATCAATCGTTTCCATCATACACGTGTCATTAATGGCAGTTGGTAGATCACTATGCTCAGGAATATCACCAAACACATTATATTCATCAGTAGTGTGTACCTTATCGATTGGCTCAGTGTTAAAGATAGGGCCATTTTCATCTTCAGTGACTTTGAGAACTTCTTCAACCTTTTCCATGTACGAGTAATGTGCATCGAGCTCTTGATCAGAATCTTCATCATCAGTATCATCAAGCATTGCTCCTTCTTCAGCTGACAATTTAACCCATGCTTCCATTTTCTTGCATAGCAGCATCTTTTCCTTGTGATAGCTGGAGTCTCTAACCCTTTTCGTCTTCCTACATTCCTTTTCCATATGCCCATAACCTTGGAAATTAAAACATTGAATCCCACTCTGCTGAACCACTTGACTTCCAACCGTTTCCCTATTCCCAGTAGCAGCAGCAATCCTCTGAGTATCATACTTGGCAGTTTGTCGATCATACCTTGTAGAACCCTCAACATGTGTTGGATTATGTCGATCATACCTAGAAGGACTTTCACCAAGTCGACGTGTGTCATACCTTGGAGGACTCTCAACATATCGGTTCTTGGTGTTAGATGATGTGCGAAGGTTGTTGTTGGTGGGTTTGTAGATTTTCTTGTAAGTCTTCATTATGAAAGCAATTTGTTGTTTCATCTCACGGTTCTTTTGAGCTTGGTCTTCATCACTATCTTCTTCGGATGAGGACTCAGATGGTGGTGATGGTGCTCTTGGCACTTTACCTGAGATCTTGTGGATGATGAAGACTTAGATGATGTGGAAGATCGTGGTGAAGATGATGTAGTGGAATATGACTTAGGAGCACGAGAGTTATGACCTTGAACATGTTGAGTTGTAGTCACTAAAGCAAGTGGATTAGCCGTCTTGGCAACACGTTCAGCTCGAATCTCATTTGCTTCATTCTGAAATTGCTTCAAGATGTCAAAGAGTCGATGATATGAGACCTCGTCTAACTTTTCTTGTTGTTTCACCAACGTGACGAACCGTGTCCACTCGGGTTGAAGTTGTTGAAGAAATTCAACATTGACTTGCATGGTGGAGACTTGCAGATTAATTCTTGCCATGTCATTCATCATCTTATAAAACCTAGAGTAGTAACAGTCAATTGATTCTCCATCCCTTGAAGTAAACTTTCCAAAATTCAAAAACAAGTTTGTTTTGACATCTTGTTTTTTGAGTGATTCTCCTTGTTGGAAGCGTTCAATAGCCGTCCACATTTCATGTGCTGTAGGGCATGCATCAACCGTGGAGTAAATATCATCTCCAATCCCACTTAGAACCATATAGATGGCTTCCTTCTCCGCATCATGCCAAGCACAATTTTCAGGTGTGAGATCGGCTCTTGTTTCATCACGTTCACTTGTAGGTATTGGATTAGTAGTATTTGTGGCTGCTCTTGGAGGACTTGAGATTTTCTTGAATACATATGGTCCATGAGTAATACATTTCCTCAAGGCATCACCATTTGGTCTTGTATCAAGGTATCGTATGAAACGTGATTGCCATTGAGCATACCGACCAGATACAAGCATTGGTGGTCTCTCTTTATTCCCCGCCACCATGATATTCTTGTTTGTGACACGATACTCTTGAGTAGAATCCATATCTAGATGCTTGAAATCGATGAAGTGTAAACGGATCTTAAGTAGATGTGTGTTGATTGTTGTTGTCGATGAAAAATGTTAAAATCCCCTAAAAATTGTCTTCACAAGAAACCAAAAAATCGAAGGCGAAAAATCACTCGTATTAAAAAATTTCACTGTTGGGTTTTTTTCGGAATAACTAACATTTTCAGAAAAATTTGGTATTTCGGAATAATAAGGTTTTTAGAAAAATGCAAATCTTCGGTATAAGTACTATATTCGGAATAATCTTCGGAATAAGCAAGTTTTCAGAATTATCTTCGGAATAATCAAATCTTCGGAATTATCTTCGGAATAAGTAATTCTTCGGAATAATCTTCGGAATCCGCAATTCTTTGGAATAATCTTCGGAATCAAGACTTCTTCGGAATAATGAGTTTTCAGAACTTTCTTCGGAATAAATGCTTTTCCGGAATATTGGTGTTTTCAGAACTTTCTTCGGAATAAGTGCTTTTTCGGAATATTGTTGTTTTCAGAGAAAATTTCGGAAAAGTATTTTTCGGAATAAGTAGATTTTCAGAGAAAACACTTCTTCGGAATAAGTAGATTTTCAGAGAACCACTTCTTCGGAATACTGAAATCTTCGGAATCCTTTTCGGAATAACGATGATTTCAGAAAAAAATTTCGGAATAACCACTTTTTCAGAAAAATCCCTTTTTCAGAAGAATAAACCCTTATCCGAAAATCCTTTTTTCGGAATAATTAACCCTTTTCCGAAAAACTGAATTTGGAATGATCTTTAAACAGTAAGCGAACCTTAACACAAAAATGAATCCAAACACCTCAAAATCTTGCGATTTTGAGCATGAAAACCAAACCAAATCCCTACCAAATCGATATAAATGATTTATATCAAGATTTCTAGCGCGAAAATACTAATTTAATCCAGGATGATTTATATGGAAAAATCAACCGAATCAAATTCAAACCAAACAACCAAACACAATCTACCCCGTGGCGATTGATACCAAATGTTATCCCATATTATTTAGATGATTAATGATAGAAAATAGATGAAAAGAGATGGATTCCTAGAGAGAGAAAGTAGTGAGAGAAAGTAGAGAGAGAGATGATTAACTTGGTGAATATTAGATTAGGAAATAATGAGTTACAAATGACCATCCACCCTCCTAACATGCTAGGAGAGTAGTATATATAGTCCACCCACATGCGGGCTTTAATGGACTATATATTGGGTCGGGCTTATCTTTTGGACTTTAATTAGTTTAAATCCAAGCCCGTAAACCACGACTAATTAACTACCTATTACAACGTTCTAATAAATATTACAATAGAAACCTATGACCGAACATTCTTGTTTGACTCAATATTTTGAGGCTAACATCTCTGGTCCTTCAAGTGTTCGCTCACCAACCTGATCCCAGCAGATTAGGGTGCGACACTTTCTGCCATACAACATCTCGAAAGGAGCACACTTGATACTTGCGTGCCAACTGTTGTTGTATCCGAACTCCACCAAACAGATATAATCGTCCCAATCACCCGTCCATTCCAATGCACATGACCTCAACATGTCTTCTAATGTCTGAATCGTTCGCTCCGACTGCCCATCTGTTTGAGGATGAAAAGCCGTGCTAAGCTTAAGTTGTGTACCCCAAGTTTTTTGCAGACTCTTCCAAAATCGCGAAATGAATCGAGGATCTCTGTCTGTGACGATGCTGGATGGAGCACCGTGAAGTCTCATGATCTCCCTTCTATACGTATCGGAGAGTTTACTGACCGAATCTTCCTTGCGGATCGGTAAGAAATGAGCTGATTTGGTAAGTCGATCTACGATAACCCAAATTGCATCGTGCTTCCTCTTGGTTGGCGGGAGACCAATAACAAAATACATGGTGATTTTGTCCCACTTCCACTATGGAATATCTAACGGTAGAAGGAGACCGCCAGATCGCTGATGCTCGATCTTAACCTGCTGGCAGGTAAGACATTTGGAGACATAAGTGGCAACATCCTGTTTCATACCACTGCACCAAAAGTACTGCTTGATGTCATGGCACATCTTAGTCGAACCAGGATGTATAGAAAATGGGGAGCTATGAGCTTCAGCTAACAAGGCTTCCCGGAGTTCTTGATCATCAGGAACACAAAGTCTCGTGCCCTGCCATAAGATAGCATCCATCTACTCTAAATTCTGTCTGCTTCTCCAACTTCTGAATTATCGCCCAGATTTCTCCATCATCTTTCTGAGCTTCCTTGATCTTAGAGAATAACTCGGGTTCTACTCTAAGATTAGCCCAGTAACCGTGTTGTCCACGTACCATGATCTCTATGTCTAGTCGCTCAAAGTCTCTTATGATTTCCTCCTCAATCTTAATGTCGTTGATCATTCCGGAGTTTCTGCTAAGTACATTTGCTACTACATTCGCCTTGCCGGGATGGTACTGCAGATTAATGTCATAATCCTTCAACAGCTCTAACCATATCCTCTGTCTCATGTTCAATTCACGATGAGTGAAGATATACTTCAAGCTCTTGTGGTCTGCGAAAATGTCACATGATTATCCATACAAATAGTGCCTCCATATCTTCAATGCAAACACGACTGTAACAAGTTCCAAGTCATGTGATAACGCTCAAATCCAACATATTTTCTTGAGCATTATCCATATATTTTTCATGGTATTTGGTTATACTAACGGGCTATTTAGCTCAAATATGTGTGAAGTTGTGTTTTGTGTTGTTAGTTAGCCAAGAATAAGAAAAGTGAAGAAAAGAAAGAATAATTGACGATTCATGCATATACGAAGGAATCCCGACTAGCTACAAGCTTTGAGAAGATCAATTCTGGATGCAAGAACAAGTGTTTTCAAGAAGTGTACAAGTCACTCAGCATAAAAGTTGCCACCATCAAAACATATCCAACTTGCCACTGGCAAGAGTGAAGTTGCCACCATCACATGGGAGTTGATTTGCCTCCATCATAGTTCAAGTTGCCTCCATCATGAGTGAAGTTACCACCAACATTTGTCTAGACAACTTTGGAGCATTCTAGAACTACTTTGCCACCAAGTAATTTGCTTTGCCTCCAAGTACATTTCTTTGGCTCCAAGTTCATGCATTGAAGACATAGCCTTGAATTCAACTATAAATAAGACCCATGGGGTCATTGTAACATATCTCTTTCATAACCAACTCCATTATTCATCAAGGAAACTCTCCCAACCTTGTTGAAGACCCCAATTCCCGGATTTAATATTGGTGTGCCAAAAGTGACATTTTTGGAGCTCCAATCATCAAAATAACCTTGCAAACTCTAAGGGATCATTACCCTTATCATTGGTAGTGTTTCTTGATATCTAAATCACCACCAATCCTCACCAAACCTCTCCAAAACCAGCCTCAAATATCAAATACGAATTTCAAATACATAACCCGAAAGACCACATAACTTGTAGTCAATTGGAGGCCTAAGGATTGCTCTAATTCCTTCATTTAATTACTGTATTAGGAATTTGATAAAACTCTTTTTATTATTTCAAGAATGATTATGAATGATAAGAATATTGTTCATATAAGTTTTGTTGAAATAATTATGGAGTAGTTTTCTTATACTTGTTTGGAATAATGTAAACATGGATATGGAGTGTTTGTTATTTTGCAATATTGAATTATGATTTTGTTAATGAGTTTGTTTAAATTGATATGAGTCTTGATAACTTGCTGGTAAACCATAATCGGGTCTAAAGGTCCAAAGGATTCCTTGTTATGTTTTGTTCCAATTGTTAATGCGCATATATGTTTGGTGTATCATGATTGACAACCATGAGTAAACAAGTTAAATGGATTTATAAAGATTTAATTTAGAGTAAAGGTCGAAAGGGCTCTAATGAACAAGTTGGCTAAAATCATACTTCTCACAAATGGCTTTAACTACCGGTTTGTAATATTGATCATAGGTCGAAATGGTTCATTATTCTAAACCGTGTCACGTGCAATTCCATGATATTATCCATTGACTTAGAATTGTATACTTATAATATGTGTGCTATTGCTTAACTATCTACCCGATAATCTACTCACTCCATTGAAATGATTACTAGTTCCAAGAAAGTATCTTTATTATTATTGTTATCTAATCTTATTAGCTTAATCATCATCTTAAGTGTTACTTGTTATTTATTTGATTAATTGTTACTTGTATGGTAATTTTGGGAGTGACAACCATTTTCACCACTAACGTTACATTGTTACAAAGATACTTTACAACCGAAAATACCCAAATCCTAGTGAACGACCTCGGCTTACTGTTGGAAATACGTTTTTCCAAGGAAAGTCTCGGTCACATCATTATTAGCATAGATCACGAGCTATAGACTATTTAGGACATTGTAACTTGGAGTGACCTCCCTTTGGGGGAGATTGTTGGAAATACGTTTTTACGTATTTAGAAAGGATCGGTCACTCCAATGATATTGGGCTCGTGATCCAATATAGCCCATATAGCCCACTGTAGGGTGGGCTATATAAACCCCCCTCCTAGCATGTTAGGAGGGGTTGAACACTTAACATTTCACATAATCAATTTTTCTTCTTCTTTCTCTCCTTTCTCTCTCTTCTTTCTCTCTCTAAGTTCTTCCATTTATCATCCATCTTAATAGATTATCCAACAATGCCTAATCTTTAGAAAAACACGATCCTACAATTGGTATCAAGAGCATGGTTGATTCTTCGGATAGGCGCATTTTTAATCTATTGTCTTGGTAAACTTTAATTTTATTTTCTTTCTATCTTTTAAAGTTCATCTTATTTTTTATTTTATTTTTAACTTTTTGGTCACGGAAATTTTTTTGTTCACGGAAATTTCTTTCTCTCTTTTATTTTCTTTGGTCACGGAAATTTTTTTATATTCATATTCCATTCTTGAAAAAATATCAGTTTTATTTTCTAAAAAGTATCAATTTTTAACTTTTTGGTCTTGTCCTGGTATCCAAGTTCTTGTCCTGGTATCAAATTTTTGGTCTTGTTCTGGTATCAATTTTTTAATCTTCTTTATCCATTCTGTTTTGGTTATTCCGATGCATAATTTTTTCATATTCCGATATAAAGTTGCCATATTCCGATCGTAAGTCACCAGGTTTGTACATCGATGGCAATAACCTGAGGGTTCTACATTGCGATCACGTATTCCGATACCTTATTCCGACGTGGGTTGCGATTGCACTTTGCGATCGTGATTGCGACGGGTTTAAGGAAAAGTGAGTCGAAACTCTGCCGAAATTTTCATAGACATTCCGATGGTGCGTTTTTGAACATTCCGATGGAAGTGGTTTAAACATTGCGATGGGTTGTGAGTTTTAAAATATTGCGATAGAAAATTTGCATATTACGATGGGAGTTTGTTAACATTGCGATGGAAAAGTTTTTCAATCTTGCGATGACTTTTTCTTACGATCTGACCAAGTTTTGACTCGTTAAATCAGACCCCAAACGAACACACAAGTTTTGACCATACTCAAACTCAACCAGACTCGAACTTATCAGACCCACACAAAAGACTCGCCTCACTGTCTCTCAACCTCAACAGCCCACAGCCGACTCAAGACTCATAACCCAAAGACCAAAAACTTGACTCGACCCTAAACTCAAACCATCAATCAAAACAGTCTCGGACACAAAACTCCCTCACCCTAAACTCTTGACTCTCAAACGAAGACCAACAAGACCCTCACAAACACACCCTCAGATTCTAGACGATACTCAAACCAAACACAAGTCTTTCGACACAGACTCGAACCCAACACCTAAACACTCGACTCACTCACACTCGAAGAACTCTCAACTCTCGACTCCAAACTGACTCACCCTCGTCTCATCTCTCGAAACATTCGTTAGGCCCTACAACCGCAAACATCACAACTCTCAAGACTCGATTTTCAAACCAAAACACCAACACTATACACACGACATCCACCACAAGACTCCATTTTTTTTTAAAATTGACTCAGACCTATCGACTGGATCACGTGACTCATACAAAACCATCCTCAGTCTCATACAAAACCATCCTCAATCACGTGACTCAAAACCAAAAATAAAGAACATAACAAAGAGAGTAAAACCTACCCGAGACACTTAATTAAAAGAGCCTTGAAGCCAAATCCTTCTTTGGTTATAGGTTCGTTTTCTGATGTTAACTATTTGATTGACATTGGATTATGGGATCTATTGATTGATATTTGAAGTCATTTGCTGTTTTGTGATTGCGACGGAGTCATCAAGGAAAATAGGGGCTGACTAATTTTGACAGTATAGTGTGATTTGAGGCTGTGAGAATAGGGACGGGGGATCAATATGTGAATTGGGTTTTGACAAAGAGCTGGGCGGAATTTTTTTATTCTTTTTGAGATAGATATATATTAGGAGTTGATTGGAGTTGATTGTGCTTTGGGAAAGAGATATATATATGTTAACTGGCGGAGGAAACAAGGAACAAGGAGATAAATTAGGGTTAAATTGCAACTTTATCATTGAGTGTTTCTAGAATTTTAGTAGTTGTGGGTTTGATATATATATAGGCAACGTGGGTTTGATATAGTCAAGTGGAGGAAGCAACCAATTTTTTTTATTATAATTGTTGATCTCAAAAGTTGCCTGAGGATTTTTTTATTATTTTTTTATTATAATTTTTATTATATTCTTCAAAATAAATGGGGTTTTGAAATAATTTACGGATATTGTTTTTTGAAAGAACTCTGGTAATTTTTAATTTTCGAACAAAAAGTGCTTAAACGACAAAGATATTTTTCGGTCTTATAAAGAATTGGACTTTAGACAAATTTTGTGGATTTCAAGCACCGTTTTTATCAACAATACCAAACAAAGATCAAAGAATTCTATTATCGGAAGAAATGGAATTGTTCGATTCGACATGTCAAAAGGGAGAAGCGCATAAAATGCAAGACAAAGTTAGTGATAATGGCATCACTTCATTTCAAATGCTTCAGTATCATCTAGTTACTATTTCACGGATTCAAGGAGGGAGCGAATTAGTGACACTCTTTGGTCAAGATCGTCATATATTCATGGAATCGATGTTCATCATCTTGAACCAACTAGCAGAGCAACTCCACAATGAAGACTTTAATCACTCTGCATCAGAAATAGCATATCAGGCCCTTGTGACACAACTCACGCCTTTCATCCAATTCAATATCATCAAGTCTGACAATTCAGGGATATGCCGGTCATTTTCTCGAGACACACAAACCGAGCTTCAAGTTTTCCATGGTACACTATTGAAACTTTTGTCATCGGTCTCGTCTTCGATTTATGAAAAATCCTGACTTCAGCAAGCGTATGATAATGAAGTGCAAGAATCTATGATGCCGATGCAAGAGGAGAATGGTCATACGGTTGACAAATTGGCGCCTAACGATGGCAAGAGCTCGAAATCAGAAGGACAACATGATACCAGTGGCACGTCAGGCAATGTTCACGAGTTACCCGTTAATGACGAAGAGCCTGCGAACATGGTACAATGTAATGCTGATAAAATACCGCATATTGAGCATTCTAAATCTAACTATGACAAACATGGGATGGAAAAGAGTGATAGAAATAGCACTTCTGATTCATCCGATGTGAGTCATAATGGGGGAGAAAGTTTTCAAAATGCTAAACATCATGATAATTGTCTTATAGCTGCTTCTTTGACTACTTCTGATTCCAAGATTAGAGAGCTCGAAACGATTGTAGCTCAACAATCAAAAGAGCTTGAGGATACCAAAATTGAATTTTCAAAGAAAACGGACAAATTTGAAAAGTATTTTGAAAAACTTGAAAAGTCAAACATTGTTCTTGAAGGAAAATTGGATCAAACAGTTCTGGATTCTAAAGCTGAAAAGGATAATTTTTTGAAACAAATTAAGTTGTTAGAATCTAAGTTGGCATCCCAAGATGAATTGCTCAAAGAAAATGAGTTCTTAAAGGCTCAAGTACAGGAAAAGGTCTTTGCAATAGCGGCTCTGAAAAACGAGTTGAGGAAAACTAAAGGAACTAGTGTGGACACTAACCTTGAAAAACCATCAATCTTGGGGAAACCGCCTCAAATTCAGTCTGTTAGACAACCGACTGCATTTAGATCCGAGCGACCAAAATCCTCGAGACCGCGGTTTGCCTCCCAAGTTGATATGGTTCATCTTTCTAGACCAGTCACTCCTCTATCTAGGCCTATGGTGACTAAAACAGCTTCTGCAAGACCTAATCACATGATTGCCTCTAGTTTCCCTAGACATAGTCCAAAGAACACGTCTCAAACTAGTTCAAATGACGCTCGCCATACATTTGGTCTAAGGGAAGCTAAGCTAAAGACACAAGTAAGAGATAGCAATGTCAAACATAGTCAGATGCCTTTTAGTTTACCTAACACTGCTAACCGTATCATGTCACTTCCTAGGAGCATCAATCAATCATCTAGGAATTCTAGATCTTACTCGGACATTAAATATGCTACTTCTAAAACATGTAGGAAATGTGTCTTTAAAGCCAATCATGATTCTTGTATTAAGAAATTACTTAATGAGGTGAACTCCCGTGCTAGACTTAAATCCCAATGGGTTGCTAAAATCAAACCCATTGGTAAAACGTGGCGCCCCACTGGTAGAACTTTCACTCTTGTAGGAAACGAGTGCCCTTTAACTAGGATAGTCTCTGATTCTACTAAGACTACTAGGGAGGAAATTGAAGAGGATGACACATCACTTAAGCCTGAACTTAAGGTTTTCTATAAAAGGAAACGTTTGCCAACTACGACAAGTGAATCATCTCCTCAGGTCACCTCAGGCACAAGTAAGGCTAACTGTGAACCCCCACATGGTTCTAAAATAGATATCGTTAATCCACATACAAGTATCCAACTTTCTAATGAGAATGCAGGTACCAAAGTTAACATTCAACAAGCACACATCGTTCCAATCGTTGTATACCATTCAATTAAGGACACTCTCAGACTTTGGTTGCTGAAGAAGCTGATATCTAAGAAACAAGTGTCTCAGGGGATTTGCAGTTAAGCTTACAATGTAAAAGGACTTATAGTCACATCACAGACTATAACTCGATCTTCAAAGAAAGGAGAGTTTATCGCCGATGGTAAACTTATCCTAACAACGAGAAATTAATTTTTCTCGGGCATGAGCTTATATCGAAAACATTCCAAGTTTTTAAGCTCATGCACAATGGCTCCTCGTTAAATGACAGACCATGACCCGGACTTCAGAGAAAGGGAAGTTTATCTACGAAACGATGACTTACCCTCTTAACGAGAAATTAAGTTTTCTCGGACACGAGCTGATGAGATGGCATTTATACATGATCTCATCGTTCTTTTCGGGCTTTAAATGCATAAAAATGTCACAAAATACTATATATATGCTTGTGTTTGTTTACTTGTGTATTTTAGGTATGGATATCGTGAAAAAGACAAAAGATCACAAGTTACAAGGAAAAACGGACACGAGAAACGAAGCCGTACAAAGAACCGGGCCCCAATCATGGAATTCTCAACAAATACCCTTGAAGACTTGAGGACAAACAAGATGGATCCTCAATTATTGAAGAAATGACACTTAAAACCCTTGTATATTAATGATTACAAGTTTGGTCCCTTAAGTTTGTCAAAATTACACAAAAGGTCCTTCAACTTTGAAGAAATGGCAAGATTAGTCCCTCAACAAATCAAAATTGCCAAAAATGGTCCCTCATGAAGTCAAAGATACAATGAAGACATTTGAAGATCAACATTGTCCAAGATCAGTCCTTCAAATATGCAAAAAGTCCAAAATTAACCCTTGAAACCCTTTTTGGAAAGTTTGTGCCAAAAATGACAAGTTATGAAACGTTGATACAAAGGAAATGGGCGCTGATGGGTTTTTAAACACAAAAGAAAAAAGAAAGAAAGAACAAGGGGCAAACTTGTGCATTTGAAACATTTGAAACGAAAATGCGCCAAACACATAACACTCCCCCATTTTCGGATCAAAACTTGTCACTATTCACTTTTACCAGCCCAGAATTTACACCAACTTAAACAAAGGGTAAATCTAAATTAACCTAACCCACACTTGATTCGCATGTGCAGAAACAAATCCCACACACAAAACCCTCACTCCCACTACTCCTTGGACCCCACACTCAACATTCTCAGCCAATGAAAACACAACTTGGCCTTTAAGTAAAATGACGTGGCCAAATCAACAGCCAAGGATCATTGCTTCATATCAAAGCTGAAATGAACGTCCAAGATGAATTTGAACAGCTCATTCCACCAAAACGTCTAGAAGGACTTAGGGCATTTAGGGAATTTCACTTCTAGGGTTTGTGAACAGTGTTTAGCCAGGCATTTGCCTATAAAAGGAGACCTCAACCTGTGAGAGTCCCTTTGTTCCAGTTTTAGGCTATCAATCTCTGTAATTCCTTTTTAAGTAATAGAATTTGATTTTCTGAATTTTGAGAAATCGTGTTCTTGTTTATTAAAATTTGGTGTTGGAATAGCCTAATTCTGAGTTCCATTTATATGTTTGAAGGTTTTTGAGGCAAGGTTTTAGTTGATAAAGCTTGGGTTTCAAAAATCAGAAAGTGCTTGTTTATTTGATCTAACCTTATTGTTTGTTCATCTTAGCAGCATTGGAAGCTGGTACTTGTTCTGCTAGTACCTCAGCTCAAACAATCCAGGGCCTGGATGTAGGTCTTGGAGGTTTGTACCCTTCTCCTTTTTCAATTTCTCTTTTATTTTCTGAATTTTTGGTGAATTTGCATGTTTATGGTTGAATCTGTGTTATTGTGGTTGATTATTGTTGATTTGGCTTTGTTTGATGTTATTGAGGTGTTACTGATCTGATTTGTGGGTTGAATCTTCATAAGCCTTTGAAAATTTGTGAAATCAAGTTTTAAAAGGGTGTTTGGGATTACTGTATAAGTTGGATTTGTGGCTTGTTAAGTGTTTGTTTGTTGTATGCAAGTGTTGGTATCTGTTATTTAGATGCTTATGTTCATCTGTTTGCAGGTTTTGAGGCTTTGAACACATTGATTCTTGAATTGGCTATAAAATCTTCATAACTTGGTAAAATTGGCTAGGATTTTGAGGACACCTAGATCTAGGCTTAGGCTAGGGCTAACAAGTGCTAAATCATAGTTAAACACACCAGGGAAAGAGATTTGAGTGCTTGAATTTGGATCTGTGGTCAAGTATATCAGCAAACTGTTTCTGCATATTGTTCATTGTTCATCAGTAACTTCTAGTGCTTTGATCTTGTTGATTTCTTTGGTTCAGTGTTTGATTCTTGTTTCTTTGTGTTTATTGTTAGTTTAGATAGCTTGTGTATGCATCCTGTTAAGTTTGGTTGGCTTATTTTGCTTAAATCTGCTTATTAAGTGCTTAACTGCTTATTTGCATATCTGGAGCATATCTGTGGACTGTTTGGCTTATTGTGGCTTATTGTGTGGATCATTTTGTGATTTTATTGTTGCTATTGACTCCTTGTGATTCACTGATCACAAGGGTGCCTTTGTTTCCAATTGAATCAAACTAGAACTCTCAAATAAGCTTGGTCAATTAGTCAAAGCAGTGGGAACTCCTTTCCCCTGCTGGTTGCCACTGATAGTGCAATTTTGGTGTCAGCTTATCAATTAGCTATAATAGCTTATTTTAACCAGCAACAACTTTGTTTTTGTAATAGGTGCTCATATTTTGACCCAATTGTTCATACTGGAGCATTTGGGTGGTTGACTTTTAGGTTTGATTAGAAAACCAACTCCTTTGACTTTTACATAAGTTCATTTGTGCTTATTCTGGCTTATTGGTTGTGCTTATTGGATTTTTGTTGATTGATATTGCTTATTGAGTCCATTTGAAAGCTTTTGCAAGTTGAATCAGCTTCTGAGGTGCATTATTTCTCAAAAACGACTATTTTGTCGTTTTGTGGATTTTTGATTTTCTATTTTCTGGCTTATTGAGTGAGCTTATTGGAAATTTCTTTTGACAGATCTCTTA
The DNA here is from genome assembly GCA_025667525.1 of Glebionis coronaria. NCBI lineage: Eukaryota > Viridiplantae > Streptophyta > Magnoliopsida > Asterales > Asteraceae > Glebionis > Glebionis coronaria. The sequence goes on from CM046874.1 coordinate 385,578,607, forward strand.
AGCATCCTAAAAGAGGGTTGTGTGTCAAATTAGAGCTTATGGCATTAGCTTATGGCTTAATGGGCTGAAAAGCCCAATAAGAATAAGCTTTGTGTTCAATAAGCTGTGATAAGCACATTTTCAGCTTTTGGGCCTTTAGAGTTTTGTTTTTAGAATTGAATTTTAAGTCAGATAGGGCTTTTCCAAGTCAATTGGGCCAAGTTTGACTTTTTGGGCCCAAAAGCCCATTTAGGTTGATTGTTTTTGGATTTGGCCCATTTGAGGGCCCAATAGGGGTATTATGGTAATTTCACTTTGATTTTCTGATTATTTAGGTTAAAATAAACGAGTTTGCAAGTTTTTAGAATTTTTTATAATTTTTGGATTTTTAATATTATTTTAATATTATTTTATTATTATTTTTAAAATTTCACATCTTCCAACTTTTTACATTTTTCTTAGGTTTAATACATTAAAATAGGAATTTAGCAACTTTTAGAATAATTTTATCACTTTTAGATTAATTTTTATAATTATTTTATGTTTTAATAGTTTTTAAATCATTTTAAATAGTTTTTATTAGTTTTAAAATTTCTAAAAATAGTTTTTAATCTTTTTAGGTCATTTTAGAGTTTTAACAATTGAAAAATCTTTATTTGGGCTTTTTGATAATTTATTTGATTTTTAGGGCTTTAATTAGCATTTAAAAATTGAATATTTAATTATTTAAAGGGTTTGAAAAAGTTTTGATCATTGGTAAACTCTTAGTCTATTATTTTTTATTTTTGGTGAATTTTTGGTAATTTTTATTTTTACATTTTCGTCATCTTCTTTTCTAATCCCCTTCTAAACCAATCATTAATCACAAACATTTAACAAATTTCTCACACAAATATACCTCCTTGGGAAACGAACTTTCACACCATCAAGGGTCATTAGTGTTGATTTTCCTAAATCATCACTCGATACTTACCGCTTTTACGCCTTTTCCCTAAAAGGTGTATTTTACCACAATCACTTTGGCGCCGCTGCCGGGGAGGTGTGTCGTGATTAATTTGCATTGTTGTTTTTAATATTAACCAAATAGTATTTGTATTAGTAGAACTCTACTAATACGTATTATCGGTTTTCTTGGTTTTTCTTGTACAAATATTATTACTATATTGTATTAAGTATCACAATAAATTTACAATATCTCCAAAAGTGTGAAAACACAACCTTAATTGGGATTTCATCACTCAATTATTGTATTCGAATCTCAAACAAAAAGAAAAAGGCAAAAATAGATAAATACTTTCGTGAAGCTCGATTTTGAAAGATACAAACTATAAGGTGGGTATAAGGCGGGTATTATAAAATATACCCTAAGGAAAAAGGCTCTTAAGTGCTTCGCGCCGCCTCGTTTCCCCGCTTGCTTGTGAGTATTTTGAGATTGAAGGCTAATCGAGGGTTTTGCCGCCCAAAGTATTATTACGTATAATATATTTGCTTGGTTTCTTTGTGATTAAACCCTCTTGAACAATTTGGTTTTCACCAAAGTTCTAAAGTCATTCGAAGACGTTCACTCCACGTGATCGTTTTCATACCTTTGAGGCTTCTTTAATCAAGAGTTTGATTCGAGGAGAGATTTTGTAGATTGTTGTCTACGAAGATACACCAAAATCAAAAAAAAATTAAATATCATCAAAAACACAAAAAAATTGAAAATTCACAAAACACCCAAAAAGAATCTTCTTTGCTCACCTCCCATTCTTCGTGAAGTTTATGATCACTCGTAATCAAGCAAAACGAGCTCGTAAACAACTTCAAAAGCAAGCCAATCAAGAGACGTTGATTGTGGAAGAGCCTCCAATTGTTGAACCTATTGTAGAACAAGAAGTCGTCATGGCTAATCGTACTATGATGGAGTTGCTACAAGCACCCACCGAGGGTTTTGGAGAGGCTATTGTGATTCCCGCCATCCTTGCGGAGAATTTCGAAATTAAGACGGGTTTAATGTCGATGTTGCAAGCAAATAAGTTTAGAGGTCATGAGAAAGACAACCCGCATTACCATATTAGGAATTTTAACCGTCTCACCGCCACGAGCAAATTTAAGGATGTTCCACATGACGCCATTAAGATGATGTTGTTTCCATACTCGTTGGATGGACCCGCTAAAATTTGGCTCAAGAAAGAACCGCCAAATTCAATTTTGACATGGGCCGATCTCGTTTCTAAATTTGTGAACAAGTTTTTTCCACCCTCTAAAACAACACACTTGAAAAATGAGATTTCACGATTTGTGCAAAGAAATAATGAAAGTTTTTCAATGGCATGGGAACGATTTAAAGAGATGTTACATGAATGTCCACACCATGATTTCACGGAATTGCATCAAGTGGATACTTTATATAATGGGCTTAATGATCATGAACGAGATTATTTGAATGCCGCCGCGGGTGGTAATTTTTTGTGCAAGACGACAAATGAGGCTTTACAAATCATTGAAAATAGATCTAAGGTTTATAACCTCCGTAACACACCGAGTGTTGCCAATATGGGTTCGTCATCTTCGTCACAATCGTCTCGTAGCATTAACGCCTTACATGATGAAGCTAATGAGGAAAATCGGTTTTTTGATAGATTTGCTAATCTTATGTCCCATTGGAAGGCTCAAGAAGCTTCCAATTCCGCTTCGGTTAAAGCGGTTGCTAAGAGTTGTTTATCTTGTGGAGGAGCTCATGATCTTTCCGAGTGCATTACCGCGGATGGTAACACTTCGAGTGCTTATGTAGCAACGAGAACTTACAACCAAAACGGTCAAGGTTCCCGCCAAAATCAAGCTCCACCAAACCAAAATGTTAACAATTATCGAAACAACAACCAGGGTAATTACCAAGGCAACACACGTAACTACAACAAGGGGAATTATCAAAATGGGAATGGACAAATTTCTAATCAAAACCAAAACCGTGATTTTCAAAACACTACACAAGGTTTTCAAAATGCTCACACTAAAAATTTGCAAGGAGAATTTTTGGATTATGCAAAAGCAAATGATGCTAAATTTGATAACATGCAACGTGAGATGATTAGCTTAAGGTCCGAGTTGAAAAACGAGCTAAAAAATAAACTTGCTAATGAACTTAAAACTCATGCAAACAAAATGGAAGGAAATGTCCAACGTCTTCAACAAGATCAACAAAAGATGGAATTAGGACAACATGAGATTAAGCAAGAGTTATTAAAAGCGGATGCTAGGCAATCAAAATTTGAGGACCGAATGGCTAAGATGTTTGAAGCAATCATTTGTAAACCCTCTTCCTCGGGTGGTCTTCCTAGTGATACCATTGCAAACCCGAAGGGAGAAATGAAGGTTATTACTACACGAAGTGGTAAAACTTTCAAGGAACCAATCTCTCGTCCAAGTACTTCTAAGGAGAAGGAAATCGAGAAAGAACCCGAGGTGATGGTCGAAAAGGAGCACATTACAATCCCACGAAGTACCGCTCATACCACACCTACGGTTGAACCAATACCAATTGTGGAACCCGAGTTTCCAAGGCCATTGCCTAATGACAAACCCACACCACCTTTACCCTACCCTTCGAGACGAAACAAAGAGAAGTTGCAAGAACGTAACAAACAACAAATCGAGCTTTTAATAAGAATGTTTCAACAAGTGCATTTTGATGTGAGTTTATCCGACGCATTGTTATATATGCCTCGTTTCGCTTCCACTTTTAAAAGTATGATGAGCGATAAGGAAAAGCTTTCAAAGCTTGCTAATTGTTCTTCGGTTTATCTTAACAGCATACCGGAAAAAGTTGGTGATCCCGGAAAGTTTCTCATTCCTTGTGACATACAAGATATGAAAGAATGCCTCGCCTTGGCCGATCTTGGTGCGAGCATTAATTTGATGCCATTTTCCATTTGGAAATCGCTTTCGCTTCCGGCTCTCATTCCTTCGAACATGTCAATCGAGATGGCCGATCATTCTACGATTATGGCATGTGGAGTAGCCGAAGACGTTTTCGTGAAAGTGGGGAAGTTCTACTATCCCGTTGATTTTATAGTAGTTGACATCCCCGCGGATCCTCAAGTTCCTCTAATTTTAGGTCGTTCATTTTTAGACACTTCGAGATCGCTTATCGATGTTCATGCAAGAACTATCACTTTGAGACTCAACGAAGAAGAACTTGTTATAAACGCTACTAAAAACTCGAAACCTTCTCATGTTTATGCAATCGCTACCATCAATCACATTGACATCGTTGATGTGGTTTGCGATGAGTTTTCACAAGAAGTGTTAGGTTTTTCCGATAGCTCGTCAAGTGGCAATCCCACTATTTTGGATCCGATTCTTGCTAATTCCACACCAAATCTCACTCCATTCCAAGGAGGCGATTTCACTTCAAATGAAATCGACAATGAAGATGAGGTGTTGATTAGTGATGATACTTCTATTCCACCATTTCTTTCGCCGATGGAAGTTATTAGTGTTGAACCAAAATCTTCAATCGAGGAACCACCTATCCTTGAATTGAAAGATCTTCCTTCTCACCTTTAATACGCATTCTTGGAATGTGATGACAATTTGCCGGTTATTATTGCAAAAGGTCTTGCCAATGATGAAAAAACCGAGCTCTTGAAAGTTCTTAAGGCTCATAAAGGGGCAATTGCGTGGAAAATATCCGACATTAAGGGTATTGACCCAAAATTTTGTACTCACAAGATTTTAATGGAGGAGGACTATAAACCCGCAATTCAAAGTCAAAGAAGGGTGAATCCCAAAATTCACGATGTCATTAAAAAGGAGGTCCTTAAACTCCTTGACGCAGGAATGATTTATCCTATATCCGATAGCCCATGGGTGAGCCCAATCCATTGTGTCCCTAAAAAGGGAGGAATGACCGTTGTGCCTAATGAAAACAACGAGTTAATTCCCACTCGTGTTGTGACCGGTTGGAGGGTGTGTATTGACTACCGAAAGTTAAATGACGCCACTCGTAAAGACCACTTTCCTTTGCCCTTCATGGATCAAATGTTGGAGCGAATAGCGGGAAATGAATTCTATTGCTTTTTAGATGGTTTTTCCGGTTACTTTCAAATCCCTATCGACCCTCGTCATCAATAGAAGACTACGTTTACGTGTCCTTATGGAACGTTCGCTTATCGTAGGATGCCTTTCGGACTTTGTAATGCACCCGGTACGTTTCAACGGTGTATGATGGCAATTTTTCATGATATGATCGAGAAGTCGATGGAAGTGTTTATGGATGACTTCTCGGTGTTTGGTAATTCGTTCACGTCATGTTTATCTAATCTCGAGCAAATGTTAAAACGTTTGAAGAAACCAATCTTGTGCTTAATTGGGAGAAATGTCATTTTATGTGTAAACAAGGAATCGTCTTAGGACATAAGGTGTCGAAGGCGGGGATTGAGGTCGATAAAGCTAAGGTAGACGTCATCGCCAAGTTACCTCATCCCAAAACCGTTAAGGGAGTTAGGAGTTTCCTAGGCCACGCGGGCTTTTATCGCCGTTTCATCAAAGACTTTTCGAAGATTTCTCGTCCTATGACACACCTTCTCGAGAAGGATGCTTCTTTTAACTTCAATGAGGATTGTGTTAATGCTTTCGAAACTCTCAAAAGGAAACTTACCGAAGCTCCCATTCTTGTTGCTCCTAATTGGGAATTACCCTTTGAAATCATGTGCGATGCAAGTGATTATGCTATAGGGGCCGTCTTAGGGCAACGTTATGACAAGCATTTCCGTCCTATCCACTATGCTAGTAAGACGATGAGCGAGGCTCAATTAAAGTACACCACAACGGAAAAGGAATTCCTTGCCGTGGTCTATGCTTTTGAGAAATTCCGACCTTATCTCGTCTTGACTAAAAGCATCGTGTATACCGACCATTCGGCTATCAAGTATCTCTTAGCTAAGCAAGATGCTAAGCCGAGATTGCTTCGTTGGATGCTCCTCCTCCAAGAATTTGATGTCACCGTGCTTGACAAAAAAGGAGCCGAGAATCTAGCGGCCGATCATCTCTCTCGTCTAGAAGATCCTCACAAAGATGTTTTCGAGAACAAGGAAATTACCGAAACATTTCCTCTTGAGACTCTCGGTGTAGTGAATTCTAAAGACACCACTCCATGGTTTGCCGACATTGCAAATTACCATGCGGGCAATTTCATAATCAAGGGTATGACGACACAACAAAAACGAAAATTCTTTCGTGACGTCAAGTTCTATTTTTGGGACGACCCTTATCTCTTTCAGATTTGTGCGGATCAACTCGTTCGACGTTGTGTGTTTGGTGCCGAAGCTTCTAATATCCTTAAAGCTTGTCACGAGGGACCCACGGGTGGTCACCACGGTGCTAATCTCACGGCTAAGAAAGTGTTCGATGCCGGTTTCTTTTCGCCTTCTATCTATCGTGATGCACACGCACTTGTAAAGTCGTGTGATTCGTGCCAATGTCAAGGAAAATCGTCTCAACGTGATGAAATGCCGCAAAACATAATTCAAGTATGTGTGATTTTCGACATTTGGGGAATAGACTTTATGGGGCCGTTCCCATCGTCTCATGGCAACAAATATATCCTCGTCGCGGTTGACTACCTATCTAAGTGGGTTGAAGCTAAGGCTTTGCCTACCAATGATGCTCGTGTGGTAGTGAAGTTTTTGAAGCAACTATTCTCTCGGTTCGGAACCCCTCGTGCTATTATAAGCGATCGTGGAACCCATTTTTGTAATGACCAATTCGAAAAGGTTCTAAAGAAATATGGTGTTACTCATCGTCTTTCTACGGCTTATCACCCGCAAACGAGTGGGCAAGTCGAGGTTTCGAACCGAGCTTTGAAGAGGATTTTAGAGAGGTCAATTGGAGGAAACCGTGCTTCATGGTCCGACAAACTCGATGACGCTTTATGGGCCTTTAGGACCGCTTATAAGACACCTATCGGTTGCACTCCTTATAAGTTAGTATATGGGAAGAATTGTCATTTGCCCATTGAGTTGGAGCATAAGGCATATTGGGCCCTTAAGCATGCAAATTTTGACCTGAAGACCGCGGGAGATCACCGGAAAATACAATTGAATGAATTGGATGAATTAAGGGATAATGCTTATGAAAATTCATTAATTTTTAAAGAAAAGACTAAGAAGTTTCATGATTCAAGGATTAAAAACCGGGTTTTTAACGTTGGTGATCAAGTGTTGCTTTTTAACTCTCGTCTTAAGATCTTTTCCGGGAAATTGAAATCTCGTTGGTCGGGTCCGTTCACCATTACACAAGTGTTTCCATATGGGACCATTGATCTAGCTCAAGATGATGGTCCTAATTTCAAGGTGAATGGACATAGGCTTAAGCACTACTTTGGTGGGGAAATTCCTTCAATGGTTGCCCTCGACCAAGTCACCTTCCCCAATGATAATTAGCATTGAGGGGATCGAGTCGAGCTCATGACTCGGTAATCAAAAACGAGGTGCCTCGTGGGGGAGATCCTATGCTTATCTTTTATGCTCACTATTCACTAATAAGGGGACTTGTACCCTTTCAACTCGTTGTCTCGTGGTTGTTTGTGATTGGGTTATCTAGATCATCATCATCATCTACGATTGAAGACTCTCATGTTCGTTTACGTGAGCCTCCATCGTTCGTTTGAAGAAGTTTTTCACGATTCCATGACATATCCTTTATTGTTCTAACAATTATCTTTTAGCATACTTAATAAACGGCTTTAGATATATTGTTGATCACCCTTTCCATGCTAGATCCTAAGCATTCGACTCTTCGTCTCTAGTATCGGGGTGCTCCACCTTTAGACTCGAAACATTGAGGACAATGTTTACTTTTAGTATGGGGGGTGAATAGGTACTTGCTTTGCTACTCCCTCACGCTTTCCAACTTTCAATGTTTTGTTTTGCAAATAAGGCTAAAAATGGCCAAATTTTAAAATTTTTCTTAGTTTTTCATAAGTGTTTTTAAGACACGAATGTATATTTTCCGATGGGTAGAATAAGAGTTAATTTTTTACTTGATGGGCATTTGGAGCCATTTACATTCCTTAACCCGCTCAATTCAAGTTTTGCTAGACTTTTATATAAGGAGCTTTAAAACGCGAAAGTCTTAATTCATACGTGTTAAGAACAAGAACTTTTCGCAAGTTCCTATAATTGATTCTAGAAAGTCACTTATAAAGGGAACTAATAAATGCATTCTCTAAACTTGAAAAAGTCCAAGAAAGTGCAAGATCCTATAGATGGCTTGAAAACCCAAAACTTTGATTTGATATAGTCTTAATGAAAGCTAATCCAAATTTGGCTTAATTTTGACTTGCATGGCTAAGTATTCACGAGTCTCTTTAATTAGAGGTCTTTATATAGTGAAGAACGAGAAATGATAGAGTTAGACAAGTGATCATGCTAAACGTAGAACATAAAAGTGTTCTTTCAAAAACTCATATGTTTTTAATTATGGCTTTTTCTTCCCATAAGATCAATGCATTAGGAATAAATCATAATTGCAATAAGTAAGGTCGTACGATTTGAAAGGTTACTTAGCCTCTAGCGCAAGATCGTTTAAAAGTTGCTCGGGGTTGAATAGAGTTCATAGCCAAGGCATAACTTATTGAAGCGGGACGCGAAGATTGGCGATTATCCAAAAAGGCCCTAACAAGGCATGAGGAGCTCTATTTTTGCTAAAGATCCAAAGATGATGTGAAGTATCATTATTCCTAAATCAATATGAAGGATCGAGACACACGACGAAAAGCAATTACTCCCCTAAAGATCATGGAGAAAGTCTATCCAAAAAGACCCTAACAAGGTACGAGGATAAATATATCCAAGTCCGAAAAGGAGGCGGATCGTTGTATATCAAAATCCAAAGTAAAGATTGAAGAAAAATGATGAAGTCGTGGTCCAATATGAAGAATCTCTCAAAAACGTCAAGTGAAGAAATTCCAAATATATGAAGAGAAGACCATAATTTCAAGAACGTCTTCCCAAGATTTGAAGTATGAAGTACATGCCAAATATCGGTCCGAGAAAGGTCTCAAATCGTGAAATGAGTTATGCCAAGATATGAACTTAAGGAGATACACGAGAAGCCGTTTTAAAAGATTTTGTCCTTCGGCTAACTATTGATCAAATCGTGCTACTTTGCTTTCGGACTAATAACTACTCAAATAAGTCAATATGAATCACTTGTGATCCATGACAAATAGATAAAAAATGCTAGTAACCCATTTCCTTTTATAATAACTAGGATTGCGGGGAGAAAAAGTATTACACAATTTGGACGTATGAGTAGTGTTAGCATTGTGACTTGTACCAACAATGATCTCGTTTTTGCACTTAGCATGGAATGTATGACAATCAAGGATGACGAAGTTTACTCTAAGGGACATTCACTTGTTTCTATTCTTTGACCCTAAAAGTCACTTTTTGTGATGAAAATCATATGTTATGTCTTTACACATCATCGTAGTATGTTGCAAGTCTTTTACTTTTCAATAAAGGTTAATAAAATTGAACTTTGGTGATGCTTAGATACTTTATTCTAGCATTGCGTGAGGGCACGACAATGGCTTAGTATGGGGGAGTGATGAGATGGCATTTATACATGATCTCATCGTTCTTTTCGGGCTTTAAATGCATAAAAATGTCATAAAATACTATATATATGCTTGTGTTTGTTTACTTGTGTATTTTAGGTATGGATATCGTGAAAAAGACAAAAGATCACAAGTTACAAGGAAAAACGGACACGAGAAACGAAGCCGTACAAAGAACCGGGCCCCAATCATGGAATTCTCAACAAATACCCTTGAAGACTTGAGGACAAACAAGATGGATACTCAATTATTGAAGAAATGACACTTAAAACCCTTGTATATTAATAATTACAAGTTTGGTCCCTTAAGATTGTCAAAATTACAGAAAAGGTCCTTCAACTTTGAAGAAATGGCAAGATTAGTCCCTCAACAAATCAAAATTGCCAACAATGGTCCCTCATGAAGTCAAAGATACAATGAAGACCTTTGAAGATCAACATTGTCCAAGATCAGTCCTTCAAATATTCAAAAAGTCCAAAATTAACCTTTGAAACCCTTTTTGGAAAGTTTGTGCCAAAAATGACAAGTTATGAAACGTTGATACAAAGGAAATGGGCGCTGATGGGTTTTTAAACACAAAAGACAAAAGAAAGAAAGAACAAGGGGCAAACTTGTGCATTTGAAACATTTGAAACGAAAATCCGCCAAACACATAACACTCCCCCATTTTCGGATCAAAACTTGTCACTATTCACTTTTACCAGCCTAGAATTTACACCAACTTAAACAAAGGGTAAATCTAAATTAACCTAACCCACACTTGATTCGCATGTGCAGAAACAAATCCCACACACAAAACCCTCACTCCCACTACTCCTTGGACCCCACACTCAACATTCTCAGCCAATGAAAACACAACTTGGCCTTCAAGTAAAATGACGTGGCCAAATCAACAGCCAAGGATCATTGCTTCATATCAAAGCTGAAATGAACGTCCAAGATGAACTTGAACAGCTCATTCCACCAAAACGTCTAGAAGGACTTAGGGCATTTAGGGAATTTCACTTCTATGTTTTGTGAATAGTGTTTAGCCAGGCATTTGCCTATAAAAGGAGACCTCAACCTGTGAGAGTCCCTTTGTTCCAGTTTTAGGCTATCAATCTTTGTAATTTCTTTTTAAGTAATAAAATTTGATTTCTGAATTTTGAGAAATCGTGTTCTTGTTTATTAAGAGTTGGTGTTGGAATAGCCTAATTTTGAGTTCCATTTATATGTATGAAGGTTTTTGAGGCAAGGTTTTAGTTGATAAAGCTTGGGTTTCAAAAATCAGAAAGTGCTTGTTTATTTGATCTAACCTTATTGTTTGTTCATCTTAGCAGCATTAGAAGCTGGTACTTGTTCTGCTAGTACCTCAGCTCAAACAATCCAGGGCCTGGATGTAGGTCTTGGAGGTTTACACCCTTCTCCTTTTCAATTTCTCTTTTATTTTCTGAATTTTTGGTGAATTTGCATGTTTATGGTTGAATCTGTGTTATTGTGGTTGATTATTGTTGATTTGGCTTTGTTTGATGTTATTGAGGTGTTACTGATCTGATTTGTCGGTTGAATCTTCATAAGCCTTTGAAAATTTGTGAAATCAAGTTTTAAAAGGGTGTTTGGGATTACTGCATAAGTTGGATTTGTGGCTTGTTAAGTGTTTGTTTGTTGTATGCAAGTGTTGGTATCTGTTATTTAGGTGCTTATGTTCATCTGTTTGCAGGTTTTGAGGCTTTGAACACATTGATTCTTTAATTGGCTATAAAATCTTCATAACTTGGTAAAATTGGCTAGGATTTTGAGGACACCTAGATCTAGGCTTAGGCTAGGGCTAACAAGTGCTAAATCATAGTTAAACACACCAGGGAAAGAGATTTGAGTGCTTGAATTTGGATCTGTGGTCAAGTATATCAGCAAACTATTTCTGCATATTGTTCATTGTTCATCAGTAACTTCTAGTGCTTTGATCTTGTTGATTTCTTTGATTAAGTGTTTGATTCTTGTTGCTTTGTGTTTATTATTAGTTTAGATAGCTTGTGTATGCATCCTGTTAAGTTTGGTTGGCTTATTTTGCTTAAATCTGCTTATTACGTGCTTAACTGCTTATTTGCATATCTGGAGCATATGTGTGGACTGTTTGGCTTATTGTGGCTTATTGTGTGGATCATTTTGTGATTTTATTGTTGCAATTGACTCCTTGTGATTCACTGATCACAAGGGTGCCTTTGTTTCCAATTGAATCAAACCAGAACTCTCAAATAAGCTTGGTCAATTAGTCAAAGCAGTGGGAACTCCTTTCCCCTGCTGGTTGCCACTGATAGTGCAATTTTGGTGTCAGCTTATCAATAAGCTATAATAGCTTATTTTAACCAGCAACAACTTTGTTTTTGTAATAGGTGCTCATATTTTGACCCAATTGTTCATACTGGAGCATTTGGGTGGTTGACTTTTAGGTTTGACTAGAAAACCAACTCCTTTGACTTTTACATAAGTTCATTTGTGCTTATTCTGGCTTATTGGTTGTGCTTATTGGATTTTTGTTGATTGATATTGCTTATTGAGTCCATTTGAAAGCTTTTGCAAGTTGAATCAGCTTTTGAGGTGCATTATTTCTCAAAAACGACTATTTTGTCGTTTTGTGGATTTTTGCTTTTCTATTTTCTGGCTTATTGAGTGAGCTTATTGGAAATTTCTTTTGACGGATCTCTTAATCATCCTAAAAGAGGGTTGTGTGTCAAATTAGAGCTTATGGCATTAGCTTATGGCTTAATGGGCTGAAAAGCCCAATAAGAATAAGCTTTGTGTTCAATAAGCTGTGATAAGCACATTTTCAGCTTTTGGGCCTTTAGAGTTTTGTTTTTAGAATTGAATTTTAAGTCAGATAGGGCTTTTCCAAGTCAATTGGGCCAAGTTTGACTTTTTGGGCCCAAAAGCCCATTTAGGTTGACTATTTTTGGATTTGGCCCATTTGAGGGCCCAATAGGGGTATTTTGGTAATTTCACTTTGATTTTCTGATTATTTAGGTTAAAATAAACTAGTTTGCAAGTTTTTAGAATTTTTTATAATTTTTGGATTTTTAATATTATTTTAATATTATTTTATTATTATTTTTAAAATTTCACATTTTCCAACTTTTTACATTTTTCTTAGGTTTAATACATTAAAATAGGAATTTAGCAACTTTTAGAATAATTTTATCACTTTTAGATTAATTTTTATAATTATTTTAAGTTTTAATAGTTTTTAAATCATTTTAAATAGTTTTTATTAGTTTTAAAATTTCTAAAAATAGTTTTTAATCTTTTTAGGTCATTTTAGAGTTTTAACAATTGAAAAATCTTTATTTGGGCTTTTTGATAATTTATTTGATTTTTAGGGCTTTAATTAGCATTTAAAAATTGAATATTTAATTATTTAAAAGGTTTGAAAAAGTTTTGATCATTGGTAAACTCTTAGTCTATTATTTTTGTTTTTTGGTGAATTTTTGGTAATTTTTATTTTTACATTTTTGTCATCTTCTTTTCTAATCCCCTTCTAAACCAATCATTAATCACAAACATTTAACAAATTTCTCACACACATATACCTCCTTGGGAAACGAACTTTCACACCATTAAGGGTCATTAGTGTTGATTTTACTAAATCATCACTCGATACTTACCGCTTTTACGCCTTTTCCCTAAAAGGTGTATTTTACCACAATCACGAGCTTATATTAAAACTATTCAACGGTTTTAAGCTCGTGTAAATGGCTCCTCGGTAAATAACAGACGATGACCCGGACTTCAGAGACAGGGAAGTTTATCTACGCAACGATAACTTACCCTCAAAACGAGAAATTAAGTTTTCTCGGACACGAGCTTATCCTAAAACCATTCAAAGGTTTTAAGCTCATGTATATGGTTCATCATTAAATATCAGATGATGACCCGATCTTCAAATAAAGGAAAGTTTATCGCCAATGATAAACTTATCCTCATTAACGAGAAATCAAATTTTTCTCGGACGCGAGCTTACATTAAAACTATTCAAAAGTATTAAGCTCGTGTAAATGGCGTATAATTATATTTCAGATTATGCCCCGGACTTCTATTTTAGGACAGCTTATCTTTAAAGATAGCTTGTCCTTGTAACGAGAAATTAATTTTTTTCTCTGTCATGAGCTTGTCATAAAACATTCCATGTTTTAAGCTCATAAAGAAAAGTGTATCTTTTAAATAAGAGAACTTTTCTTCTTAACGAGAAATTCATCTTTCTCGGTCATGAGCTTTACGTTAAAACATTCAAAGTTTTTCAAGCTCATGAAAACGACTTCTAAGTAAATGTCAACTTAGAACTCGTTCTTCAATTAAAAGGAAAGCTTATCGCCGATGATAAACTTATCCTTACAACGAGAAATTAACTTTTCTCGGGCATGAGCTAATATTAGAAACATTCGAAGTTTTTTAAGCTCATGCACAATGACTTACAGTTAAATGTCAGACTGTACCTCGAACTTCAAATAAAGGAAAGATTATCTTTTGTGATAACTTATCCTCATGACGAGAAATTAACCTTTCTCGGTCATGAGCTTGTATTAAAACATTCCAAGTTTTAAGCTCATAAAGAAAGTATATCTTTTAAATAAGATAACTTTTCTTCATAACGAGAAATTCATCTTTCTCGGTCATGAGCTTTCCGTTAAAACATTCAAAGTTTTTCAAGCTCATGAAAAGGACTTCTAAGTAAATGTCAGCTTAGAACTCGTTCCTCAACTGAAAGGAAAGTTTATCGCCGATGATAAACTTATCCTTACAACGAGAAATTAATTTTTCTCAGGCATGAGCTAATATTAAAAACATTCCAAGTTTTTTAGCTCATGCACTATGACTTACAGTTAAATATCAGACTGTAACTCGGACTTCAATTTTAGGAAAGCTTATCTTTAAAGATAGCTTATCCTCGTAACGGGAAATTAAATTTTCTCGTTCATGAGCTTGTATTAAAACATTCCAGGTTTTAAGCTCAAAAAGGAAAGTGAATATTTTAAATAAGAGAACTTTTCCTCATAATGAGAAATTCACCTTTCTCGGTCATGAGCTTTTCGTTAAAACATTCAAAGTTTTTCAAGCTCATGAAAACGACTTCTAAGTAAATGTCAACTTAGGACTTGTTCTTCAGTTAAAAGGAAAGTTTATCGCCGATGATAAACTTATCCTTAACAACGGGAAGTTTACAACTTCTCTGACTTGAGCTCGTTTTGCAAGTTATTCAACATCTCAAGCTCAAGTAATTGGTTTTCAAAACAATGAACACAATTTTTTCGAGAATTTCTCGAAAAGGTTTTCTAAATCTTTCAAAATTGTGTGTTCAAAAAATGTTTTGATAAAAAGAGCATGTCTTCTGGAATCGATAATATTTATGATACTAGAAATGTCATTCAATAATGACACGGGGTTGTAAATAAAGTTCGAGCAAAAGTTCAAATGTTTTAAAACATGCTCAAAATGGTTTGCTATTATTTCAGATAGTAACCCGCTTTTCATACTCAAGTCAAGCATTTCACCGGAAAGCTTTGACTCAACAACGGGAATTAATATTCTCGGGCATGGTTTACTTTATAACCATGTAAGGGATTGTGTTTACATAATAACACAATCTAACACGAATATATGTACGATTCAGTGCATTTATTTGTTAAAACAAGAGAAGTCTTGTTTTTATGAAGTTATCATCTCCACCAACCGTAGCAATTTACAATTGATATCTACATACTCGACGATGCGACTACTCAAACGGTGACTACAGCTATTTCAATAGAACACGGGTCAACAATTGAGGGGGAGCAATTGTCCAGCATTCAGAATCCTTGATGCCGAGAGTGCCAAGTTCACATATTGGTGTCAAGACAACGATATCAATCAAATGGAGTCAACAGATAACTTCAGACGTGATGAGGCAACCAACATTTGTGAACAAGAACCATGTGCTTCTTTCATATGATGTTCTCCATTATTCAGGTCCAACCTCATAAATCACTAATCTTGTGAATACATTATCATATATGATCTTTGCACGTGATAAATACCTTACACTTGTGTTTAAAAGGTATTTAATTTACGTTTCAGCACACCCTCATTAATTTGAGGGGGAGCTTGTGTAATTCCTGAAGATAATTGGATTTGCATTTTTCTTCCCAAATTTTCTTAAAATGCTATTAAATTAATTGATATTAAAAACATCGATTGGTTTAATATTTTTAATATGGGGGAGAAAAGTGATTTAATATGGGATATGATTAATCATAAATGGTTTGACTTAACGTGATAGCTCATCCCGACATGTGCGAAATGTTTTCGGATATCGTGGCATATGTTAAGGGGGAGAAAAATGGATTTGCACTTCAAAATGGATTTCATGGTGACATATACTTACCCAAAACATCTCTATTCACGACGGTGAATATTGTGGTGACATAAGGATGGTAGGATAGGTTAAAGTCCAATGATTCCTCTAGAACCGGAGGAATCTTCCCAAGGACATTCCATAGCTAGAAATAGTAGTCCTTAGGAAAGATGGAGAATGAATGTGAACGTAGCTGAATGCCGACCAAGTACTTAAGCTAGCACTGGAACAATCACAACAAGGTGCTAGTGATGACGTATTGGTAAGCGTTGATGGGGTTGAAGAATGAAAAAGAATTGTAAAGATAAAGGGTGTAAATAAAGAAGCCCTCCTTACAACTTAGGCAGAAACCGGGTCAATACATACGCTATTAAGATCATTGTTTAATGATTCTTGATATTGAAGACAGACATCATGGACCCAGTGATGCAAGGCACAATCCATCCCAGCTAACTCAGATATCTCTTAAAAGATATTTGTTTTAATCACACGGAGACAACACATTATCTATTGATTTATTCACTCCGAATAAATTGGTATTGAAATGGTGGCACTCCTCTCCAGCCTACGATCACTAAAAATCCAAAATGCACGATTGAGTCTAGAGCCATTTGAGATCATCAAATATCTCATTAGGACACACTTTCATATTTCCTTGCTTCTTCACACACTGTGAAAAGTAAGAAAGATCTTAAGAGTCCTACGCAAAATCTTCATGATCTTGCCTGAACATCCAAGTATTACGAAAGTATTTACAATGAAGATGGAAATCCTTCTTGAGCGAATATCAAAAAGCTCATTGTAGGTGACTTGTGCGATTCTTTATGAATCAAACTTGTGATAACTAGAAAGCAGCAGTGGTTTAATTTTTAAATGAATTTAAACACGTTCCAGGCCTCTACGCAATATCTTAGTGATCTTGCCAGAAAACTCAGAGTGATACCTTAGTGTTCACAGTGATGAGTGGAAACTCCTTCTAGTGTTAACCTCAAACAGCACTTGGTAGGTAACTTGCAAGATTCTATACGAATCAAGCTCGTGACAACTGGAAAGCAACGATGGTGCGGTTCTTAATTGAATTTCACTTGTTCCAGGAACATGAATTGACGACTTCAAATCATGCGGATATTATTATCCAAATGATTCACTCTTTACGTTCGCAGTCAGCTTTGGACGGTCGAGTAAAGAGAACGGGTTTACCCGCGAAATCTTGTCAAGGAGGTTCTTTATTGAAACTACCTGCCACAAGTATGATATTTAATATCGTCCAACGGTCTTCGCCGACCGGAGGTAAAATGCTACCGAATTAGAATGAAATGTTCAAGGCCATTTCATCCGTGTATATGGTTTGTTGCTAACTGTCTTATGCAGCGTAACAAGAAGGTGGCATTGCGGTGTACAATCCAGAAGAAGTCGTCACCACATGCTTATACTGCATACACTCAGTACTTCAACGAATTCAAGAAAGTCTGAAGGTCAAGTCTTCCGCTGTATCAAACTCTGAAGCTTTCAAGAATTATAAAGGTATAAGTATGTGGAACATGAAGTCACGAAGAGGCGAATATCACAAGTGATGAATGCACAAGGTCAAGGCAAGGAAACATGCTCAAGGGTAAAGTCAAAGATCACATCAAGCATATTCACAAGAACAAGATCGAAGACTCAAGCATAGTAAGCTAGGTTTAAGATTTTGTAAAATGGTGTGACCTCCCTTTGGGGGAGATTGTTGGAATACGTTTTTCCAAGGAAAGTCTCGGTCACATCATTATTAGCATAGATCACGAGCTATAGACTATTTAGGACATTGTAACTTAGAGTGACCTCCCTTTGGGGGAGATTGTTGGAAATACGTTTTTAGGTATTTAGAAAGGATCGGTCACTCCAATGATATTAGGCTCGTGATCCAATATAGCCCATATAGCCCACATGTAGGGTGGGCTATATAAACCCCCCTCCTAGCATGTTAGGAGGGGTTGAACACTTAACATTTCACATAATCAATCTTTCTTCTTCTTTCTCTCCTTTCTCTCTCTTCTTTCTCTCTCTAAGTTCTTCCATTTATCATCCATCTTAATAGATTATCCAACAATGCCTAATCTTTAGAAAAACACGATCCTACACTTACCACAAAAAGCTAGCTACAAACGAAAGTGTCATACTTGCCCGTGTGTTCTTAGCTTATTTGGAAATCCGTTTATAAATTTAAAACTTGTGTATACTCACAAAGAACGCATCAAGTTTTTGGCGCCGCTGTCGGGGATTTGTGTTTTGTGCTTTTCATGTTTTGAATCTTCGTTGCATATCGTGTATCGTTTAATCTCGTTTGTGCTTATTTGGTTTATAATCAAGTGTGTTTTAGATCAAGCTTTTTAGTGATTATTTCATCAATCCCAAAAAATATTTTTTTAGAGTTATTATTTTTAAGTTCTAAAAAAAAAACCAATTTTTAGCCAAGTTGCCGCCGGCAGACCAAATTGCCGCGGGCAACACCACATCAGAAGCACCTTTGCCGCCCAGCAAGGCACTCCTGCCGCCGGCAACCTTCAACAGAAGGTGAATTGCCGCCCGTCATACCCCTTTTGCCTCCGGCAAATCCAAAAACCTAAAAAAAATTAAAAAAAAACATTGTCTTCTTTTATTTTTTAACCGAGCCTTACCCAAACCCGTTCCTAATTGTGTTTTAACTTGTTTAACATCCATTCTTCGAGTTAATAACCAATTTCCCTTGATTTATCATAACCCACCCAACCGCCCCGTTCTTATCTTTTGTGCCTAATTCGTATTTCTTCCCAAACACCGTGGGTAGAACCCGAAGTCATTCTAACCACCCGGTTCGATTGATTGGTGCAATAATTAGTTTGCATTTTCATCTTTATTTTTCTTGTTTCTTTAGTTGTTTTATTTAGTAAAGAAATATATATATAATAATAGTAGTAAAAAAAATATATATATACAAAAACATTTTCGGTCTTATTTGTTTTATTTAGTTTATTTTTTTCTATGGCGTTTTGCAAATCACTCCGGATTTGTATAAACCCGCGTTCTTGGGGAAAAAACTCGTTCGTCCTTTCCAAAAGCTTAAACATAAAATCAAGAATAGGACGACATCCGATAAAACACCAATCGTACCCCTTAAACTCCAATCACCCGAACCATACATCAAACCACCGTTCATCAAAGAATTTTTCGTTGTCCCCTCCAAAGACTACGTATTCGACACCGAAGTCGAGTCGAAACTCGAAAACCCATTCCATACCAAAGGAATCTTCTCTTATGTAACCGAGTCCGATTCCTCAACCATTGTTACCATTGATCCCGATGATCAACCAATGTGGTCAAATACTAGGATCGTTGCTCCAACACCTAGTTCCTCTATTGTTCAATTCCCTATTTTGAACAATTTCACTATCACGAGTACCCACATGAAAATCATTCGGGAGAACCAATTTGATGGACAAGTCCTATTCGATCCTCACCGACACGTCTTGATTTTCTTAAGATTAGTACCCTTTTCCAGTATGGTGAAAATCAAGAGGAAGCGATTAACTTGAGGATGTTCCCATTCTCATTAACCGGAGAAGCTAAGTATTGGTTGAATGAACTTGACGATGTAACAATTACTTCGTGGGGCGAATTAAGAAAATCTTTTATTAGTCGATTCTTTTCATCTGCAAAGTTTAAGCGTCTCCTAAACGACATTCATAACTTTCACCAACTCGATAACGAGACTCTCATTGAAGCTTGGCTCCGAATGAAACATATGCTTCGCGCTTGTTATGGACATGATCTAACCACGAGAACGATAATTGAAACATTTTATCGTGGTTTAGAAGATCCAACTCAAGTATCTCTCGACGCCGGAGGAATCTTCCTCTACAATACTCCGAACGAAGTTTTCCAAATCCTCGAGGACAAGGTCTTTCTCAAGCTCGATTATTCGAAGGATTCTTATGTCGAACAAAACCCAAAAACCATTGTTTCTGCCGGTGGAAATAGCATCATCTCCGATCACACCGTGTTGATGGAGAAATTCGAAGCTCTCGCTAGGCTTATCGATTCCCAATTCCTAATCATGAGGAATGAACTAAAAGATATACGAGACGATCGTAAAGACGATCACGACTCACAAACCACCATGAAGGATGACACGCCGATGTGTGAACCTCATGAAGCGAATTATTTCGAAGAATATCACCGAGGATATCATGAACAAAATTCGAGAAATTCACATGCATACCTTTCCCTAAACCCGAACCGTCCCATTCTTCAATCTCAACCGGCGAGATGTGATGACATACTCATCACAATATCACCAAAAACCCGAAGCCTCAAAGGAGGAGATGATGAGAGAATTTATGGCTTGGCAAACGGAAGAAAACGAACGTATTAAGAACAATTTGGTTGACTTGGAATTTCAAATCAATCTAAACTTCCGAAACCACACAGCCATGATCAAAGACTTGAAGACATACACCGATCGTGTCGAAAAGCAAATCCAACATACCAAGTCCCTTCCTCAAATCACCAACACCAAATCAAGATTTGATCTACCCTCTATCCGAAACGAGAGTGATAAGGGTGATGTTTCTTTTATTGAGGATGAAGATGAAGAACCTATTTCAACCGTGCCAAAAGCAAACATCATCATTTCTAACTCAACTTTTCCCAAGGATTGCACCGTGCATATCCCAAACAAAAAGGAGAAGACGTTTGAACATGATGTAATGTCAATTCATGACGTTGAGTTGAAATCAATGAATGACGTTTGAAGTAGAAGAATGATAAAGAAGGACGACAATGGTGTACCAAAGAAGCCTTTCGAAGTTTAGACTATAAATGGAGAATTGCTTTGGTTCAAAGATGAAATTATCAAAATCAATGGCACCCAACCAAAGTTCCCCATCTTAACCATATCGTCAAAGAATACTAACACCAAGGGGAAGAGTCTAGCTAATGACTCAATAATAAATTAAGCGCTTCTCGGGAGGCAACTCGTGCTTTAATTGTTTGTGTGTTTTAATTTTGTGCGTTTTGAATAAATTTGTACACCCCAAAAGTATTTTTCTAACTTGGAAAATCTTAAGTGTGAGGGGGTGTACTTTGCTAGTAGTATTAGTTTTATGTGTGCTTGCGTGCTTGTTTGTTTTGTTTTGTTTTGTTTGAATAAATGCAGCAATAGGTAATGGAGGAGGATGCATACATGGAGAGGATGAAGTATCAAGAACCGATTGATCTCATAAGCTTACGTGTAGCATTGTATCACTTGGAGATCAATTGCAATTTATCTGGGAAGTTTCGTTTCTCTTGAACTATTTATTTCCTCACTTTTCATGCTTTGAAGTTTACTTTTAACATTGAGTCCAATCCAAAATTCAGTGTTAGGGGAAATAAATGGAAAAATGAAACCAATTTTTGTTATATAAAAATAAAATAAAAATAAAATAGAGGGAGAGTTTGTATACTTGTTTGCAAGTAGGATCTAAATGTTTTCACACGTTTGTATGTAAATATATTTTAATCATCCACATGATAATACAAAAAATTAGTGAGATCACACTTGTGTGATAAAGTGTGTATGCGTGACAAAGAGGCAACATTAGGAATAACACCCAAATAGCCTTTTCCATTTTCTTTTTAGCTAGTTGCATCTATTAGCTAACCATCCAAATTAACTCTTTTGTTAGCACTCTCGTCTAGTGCTAGATACCCTTAGAACACCTGTTGAGCCAATTTTTTTTGTTTTTTTAAATCCACTAAAAAAGAAAAAAAATATTTAACCTTAAACCTTAGCCTAAACCTTGTTAAAGTCTGAATGGTGGGTTGCTAGTTGCTTAGTATGGTGGATTGTTTTTGATGATTTATAGTTGTCACACTTCGCTATATGTGTGTGCCATTCCAACAAAGATGAAGATGAGCTCCTTTGTGTTTGTATTTTTTGTGGTGTGTGCTCAAGCGAAGTGTGAGGGGAGCATGTGATGTTTGTTGAAAAAAAATGAAAAAAAAGAGGAGGATGAGAATAGAGAAAAAGGAGAAAAAAGAATAAGTCATCGTAAAAAAAGTAAAAAAAATATGATGATAAAAATAGCCAATGAACTATATTAGGAAGATGAAGGAAGATGAAGTATGTTTGGATATCGATTAGCCAATGTGCTAAGGCGTGATATGTGTGTGTTGTGTGTTGAATAAAGCTCGTAACGATAATCATTTTTGGGCTTGAGATTTGTTCGGTAACTAGCAACATGGGACTTAGACTTCTAACTTCTATATTCGTGATACACCTCTCTTAAAATACCCCATATCTTATCCATACCCCATTAACCCTTAGCCTTATAACCCAATAAAAGTCCTCTTTAGATGTGTACACTTGGTGCTCACGCCATTTGGTTTAGTCTCGTTTGTACTTAGTAGATTTTCATCTTATTTTTTTAAACCACTATTATGCACCATGTGGGATGTATTTTCTTTTACTTGCTTGAGGACAAGCAACCGTTTAGTGTGAGGGGTTTACACCTTTAGCCATTTCTTATAAAAACCAAAAATATTTTCAATTTTTCTTAGATTTTTCAATTTTTCATAATGTTTTAAAAAAATTTCTTTTCTTTTAGAACCTAGGTCTTTAGGTTCTAACTTTATTTTTCTTTTATTTGCTTGAGGGCATGCAAAGTTTTTCTTTTCCTTACTCGAGGACGAGCAAAAATTAAGTGTGAGGGGATTTGATAACGCTCAAATCCAACATATTTTCTTGAGCATTATCCGTATATTTTGCATGGTATTTGGTTATACTAACGGGCTATTTAGCTCAAATATGTGTGAAGTTGTATTTTGTGTTGTTAGTTAGCCAAGAATAAGAAAAGTGAAGAAAAGAAAGAATAATTGACTATTTATACATATACGAAGGAATCCCGACTAGCTACAAGCTTTGAAGATCAATTCCAGATGCAAGAACAAGTGTTTTCAAAAAGTATACAAGTCACTCGGCATACAAGTTGCCACCATCAAAACACATCCAACTTGCCACTGGCAAGAGTGAAGTTGCCACCATCACATGGGAGTTGATTTGCCTCCATCATAGTTCAAGTTGCCTCCATCATGAGTGAAGTTGCCACCAACATTTGTCTAGACAAAATTGTGTCCACATTCATGCAAGCTTCTTTAGAGCATTCTAGAACTACTTTGCCACCAAGTAATTTGCTTTGGCTCTAAGTACATTTCTTTGGCTCCAAGTTCATGCATTGAAGACATAGCCTTTAATTCATCTATAAATAAGACCCATGGGGTCATTGTAACATATCTCTTTCATAATCAACTCCATTCTTCATCAAGGGAACTCTCCTAACCTTGCTGAAGACTCCAATTCCCGGATTTAATATTGGTGTGCCAAAAAGTGATATTTTTGGAGCTCCAATCATCAAAATAACCTTGCCAAACTCTAAGGGATCATTACCCTTATCATTGGTAGTGTTTCTTGATACCTAAATCACAACCAATCCTCACCAAACCTCTCCAAAACCAGCCTCAAATATCAAATACGAATTTCAAATACATAACCCGAAATACCACATAACTTGTAGTCAATTGGAGGCCTAAGGATTGCTTTAATTCCTTCATTTACTTATTGTATTAGCAATTTGGTAAAACTCTTTTTATTATTTCAAGAATGATTATGAATGTTATGAATATTGTTCGTATGAGTTTTGTTGAAACAATTATGGAGTAGTTTTCTTATACTTGTTTGGAATAATTTAAACATGGATATGGAGTGTTCGTTATTTTGCAATATTGAATTATGATTTTGTTAATGAGTTTGTTTAAATTGATATGAGTCTTGATAACTTGTTGGTAAACCATAATAGGGTCTAAAGGTCGAAAGGATTCCTTGTTATGTTTTTTTCCAAATGTTAATGCGCATATATGTTTTGTGTATCATGATTAACAACCATGAGTAAACAAGTTAAATGGATTTATAAAGATTTAATCTAGAGTATAGGTCGAAAGGGATCTGATGAACAAGTTGGCTAAAATTATACTTCTCACAAATGGCTTTAACTACCAGTTTGTAATATTGATCATAGGTCAAAAGGGTTCATTAGTCTAAACCGTGTCATGTACAATTCCATGATATTACCCATTGACTTGGAATTGTATACTTATAATTTGTGTGCTATTGCTTAACTATCTACCCGATAATCGATTCACTCCATTGAAATGAATATTAGTTCCAAACAAGTATCTTTATTATTATTGTTATCGAATCTTATTAGCTTAACCATCATCTTAAGTGTTACTTGTTATTTATTTGATTAATTGTTACTTGTATGGTAATTTTGGGAGTGACAACAATTTTTACCACTAACGTTACATTGTTCCAAAGATACTTTACAACCGAAAACACCCAAATCCTAGTGAACGACCTCGGCTTACCACAAAAAGCTAGCTACAAACGAAAGGGTCATACTTGCCAGTGTGTTCTTAGCTTATTTAGAAATCCGTGTATAAATTTAAAACTTGTGTATACTCACAAAGAACGCATCATCATGCGTAGGGTAATTCTCCTCATAAGGCTTAAGCTGTCGTGAAGCGTACACGATCACTTTCCCATGTTGCATGAGAACACATCCAAGTCCCTTCCCCAATGCATCACTGTAGATTTGAAATCCACCCGTACCAGATGGGAGAGTAAGAATAGGTGCAGATACTAACAACTGCTTTAGGTCTTCAAAGCTGTTCTCTCATTCTTTAGTCCAGACAAATTTCTCCCCTTTCCCCATCAGTTTGGTCAATGGTAGTGCTAGGCGGGAAAAGTTCTCCACGAACCTACGGTAATAGCCATCTAAGCCTAAGAAACTACGCACTTCAGTCGCTGATGTCGGCCTTGGCCACTTAGTAATAGCCTCAACCTTCGCTGGATCCATAGTGATTCCTTCTGCTGATACAATGTGACCTAAGAATGCCACCTTGTCTAACCAGAACTCGCACTTGGAGAATTTAGCATACAGCTGCTTCTGGCGAAGAATCTGTAGTACTGTACGAAGATGGTCTTCGTTTTCCTCCTTGGACTTTGAGAAAATCAGGATGTCATCGATGAAGACAATGACAAACTTGTCCAGAAATTCATGAAAGATTCTGTTCATCAAATCCATGAACACTGTTGGAGCATTGGTCAGGCCAAATGGCATGACTACAAATTCGTAGTGGCCATAGCGTGTACAAAAAGCACTCTTGGCAATGTCCTGCTCCTTAAACCGTAGCTGATGGTAGCCTGACCTAAGATTAATCTTGGAGAAGTGTTTGGCCCCTTGGAGTTGGTCAAACAGATCATCTATACGTGGGAGTGGATACCTATTCCTGATAGTAATCTTGTTGAGCTCGCGATAGTCAATGCAAAGACGCATACTGCCGTCCTTCTTCTTAACAAATAAGACCGGTGCGCCCCATGGAGATGCGCTCGGTCGAATGAAACCTCGTTCCAGAAGTTCTTGCAGTTGATCCTTCACCTCCTTTAACTCTATGGGAGCCATGCGATAAGGAGCCTTGGAAATCGGCTCAGCTCCTAGGATGAGCTCGATATTGAATTCCACTTCACCTGCAGGTGGTATGCCCAGAAGTTCTTCTGGAAATACATCTTGAAATTCTGACACTATCGGCTGATCCAGAATTGATGGGGATTCAGAATTCATGTCATGAACAGTAGCTAGATAACCCTCGCACCCATGTGACAATAGTGCACGTGCTTGCAGGTTTGATATGATTTGTACAGACCTGCCGGGTACGAACCCGTTATGAATGTACTCTGGTGCATTAACATCACCATAGATGACTCAATATTAATGGCAGTCTATGGTAGCATGATGCTTGGATAGCCAATCCATGCCCAAAATCATGTCAAAGTCATTCATGTCCAGCAAAAGTGCATCAATAGGACGAACCTTATCGTGAAACTCTAGGGGAAGGCTCTTGTACACATGTGTTATAAGTACATAGTCTCTCAAAGGCGTGGAAATACTGAGTCTATTCTCTAGTGGCATGGGGAGTATCCTAACATTCTTGGCATAAGTAGTAGAAATGACCGAGTGAGTAGCACCCGTATCAAAGAGAACACATGCAGCTTGACTATACATATACAAGATTCCAGTGATGGTACCTGTAGACTTGTACGCCTGATCACGAGATGTCGTATAAACGCGTCCAGTGGTAGGAGGCGGCTTGGTATCAACATGTCCTGATGTGCCCTCCATCTCGCCCTTGCGGCAGTCCTTCATGCGATGGCCAGGAAGACCACACTTGAAGCATGCGTCACTGTTGCGGTGACATGGCCCTGGGTGCCTACGGTGGCAAGTAGAGCAAAGAGGATGAGTATATCCTCCAGCAGGTGTCTCGGCTGGCTGAGAAACTAATAAGACATTATACAAGAGACATGATAATAGGGTACAAAGGACAATGCGGATAATCGTAAGATTTAATACCAGTGATAGCTGGACGGCTAGGCTTTGAACCTCTCTAATTCTAGTCCCTACCGTTTTCATGGTTCCTGGTATAAAATTTGCTAATGTGTCAGAATTATGAGTTATAACATGCAATAAGAAAATGCGTAAGTATAAGGACGTG
Source organism: Glebionis coronaria (assembly GCA_025667525.1). Lineage (NCBI taxonomy): Eukaryota > Viridiplantae > Streptophyta > Magnoliopsida > Asterales > Asteraceae > Glebionis > Glebionis coronaria. The sequence goes on from CM046874.1 coordinate 385,605,159, forward strand.
TTGATGTTGGAGTGTCCAGCGTTGTTACGGTAATTATCATTACCGCCACTCTTATCCGTAGCAGAACGGTCGTTAGTCTGACCTTTTCCCTTGGGCTGATTAGGCTGCTGTTGAGTAGCCGGTTGAGACCGGTCCCCAGTCTTCTGCCTGGAAGATATAATTTAACGGGATGAAATATTTACATATACTGAAATAATACGGATTGGTCACCGCTTGAATACGAATGTTTACCTCTTCTCGGGTCTCTCTGCTTCCCCGAACTCATATCTCTCCTGCAGCATCTCCAGCTTACGTGCTGCATCGGCCACTTGTGCTACCGTGTTGAACGTAGGACACACCAAGTTTTTTGCGACCGATGTGCGAAGAGCCCACCTGAAGTGGTGTGCCTGCTCTTCAGGAGTACCTGCCGCTGCACCAAGGAAACCAGCTAGGCAAAGAATGCGTTACATGAACTCGTTGCTATTCTCCCCAACTCTCTGTCGGATCCCATGGTACTCTCTCTTCAGCTTGCTTGCTCACCCTTGGGAAAGAACTGCTCCATCACCCTATCTCTGAACTGAGCCCATGTCAAACCAGGCACCCAATTATCACCTCCCTCCGACTGCTTCAATGCTAACCACCAATTTAACACATCGCCTTCGAACCGGTAACATGCCAACCATGCCTTGAAGACAGGGTCACAGTTCATAGCATCGAAGATCTTCTTAATGTGAGCCAACCAACTTTCAGCTTCATTGGGGCTATTTGTTCTCTCGAAAGCTCGAGGACGTAGCTTGTTGAATCTCTCCAGCCATGTAGCCAATGTCACTGGAGGAGGAGGAGGTGCTGGGTGATGCTGCTGATTGTTGGCAGCCTGAACCTCAGCCCTGATTTCGTTCCTCACCTGAGGAAGCAAAGCTTGTATTGTAGCTTGGATCGCTGCATTGAGTTGTTCCTGCTCGCGTGTGAGAACCATCTGACAGTATAACATAAAATACATGATTAAACTGATCAAAACATAAAATATATACATGAAATTTTTTTTTACTAATGAATCATGAGAAAATTTTTATGATGGAAAATTACTACATCAATGCATGATGCAGTTTTATGAAAACTTTTGTATGCTCGAGACTGAACGCCTATGGTCAGTTGACCCAAAATAAAAGACATGGCGAGGGAACGCCTATGGGTCGGTCCCAAATTTAAAAGTTTCCATAAAACACATGCGACTAAATAGGGCCAGTCATGTACCAACTATTACTTATTAATAAACCTGCGACAAATGACATATATATGTATGCATGAAAATGATGAATGCATGAAAACCGACTGTCAGTTCTAGGAAGACCATAGTGACTACCCACTAATCACAGGTCATGTTTTGAGAGCCTACATGTCGAAGCCTTGGCTCTGATACCATAATTGTAACACCCCATTTTGATAAATGGAATGTCACGCGTGATTATGGCGTGTCATCAAAGCATATAAGGATAAATGTCTAAACGTTACATGACCATAAAGCAAAATACCGGAATCAAACATCGGTAGTCCAAAAGTAGAACTCATCACACACAAACGTAAGTACTGTAAATGAAAGGACTAAACAATGTCCATGGAAAAAGTATCAAAGTATAGATAAATGCATAAAGTAAAGAAGGCTGGAAAGCTTCCAGTCCATATGCATGTCCGCTTAAAGTCTACGAGCGTCCCTAAGTACCTGCCATTTTGGGAACATGAAAAGGAAAACGGATGGGCAATAAGCTCAGTGCACGGATGTACAAGTAAACCATGAATAATGTAAGCATATAAGCATGAAACAGCGGAAGAAACTAAGTCCTGCATAACACGGTTATATCTTAGTAAAACTAGTTTTATAGTTTGAAAAGCCTTATGTTTATCTTATGAAAATTGTTTAACATATTTTACCATTAGCCAATTATAGGTCATGAAAATCAACGTGCATGAATACTTGGAGGGGTGACCTCGTAATGCAAATTAGAGGGGCTGCCTCTAATTTAATATACTGGTTTTGGGTAGGAGGGATCAGCTCCTTGTGAAGGATGCAAGGCACACACCACATTCACACTGAGTAATCTGCTGAAAACATGTAATTAGGATGCACCCATACGCCCCACCTGATAATAATAATAATATGGCCAAAAGCTGAAAGGGACGCCACGAGCAATCACTCCGCCGTGGGGAAGTCATAACACCAGTGCCTCTAGTGTTATGGTTATGGTACCTCCATAACTAGGTGAAACTAGTCATGCATGTATATGGCTTTAGGTATTCGAATTAGACAAAAGCAATCAAAACATATAAAACATATACTAGGGAAAACAGTTGGCTGCATACGGGGAATCCTAATAAGGAAAGAATGTCCATACTGAAAGGACGGAGAATCCGTACCTTATGTCAAGTGAACGAAGAAGACAAACGAAAGAGAGTCCTACTTCGGTATCACTAACGCTACATAAATACATACGTGTATAAGTATCTGATTACTGAATACGTAACTGGTTTTATATCATGTCTTAGCTTGTTTTATATGTTCATATCATGTTTTACTGATTTAAGCTTTATACTGTGTTTATCGTATATTCTGTCTATTCTGATTAAGTATTACTTGTATTTCATGTATTATTATACTCGTTGTGTAATAAGTAACTTTCTAAAAATAGCACGTTTTCTAAAATAAAAAGTTTCCAAAAATAGAAAGTTACAAAAAATAGAATTTCCAAAAATAGAAAGTTTCCAAAAATAGAAAGTTTCCAAAAATATAGTTACTTCTTAAAATAGATAAGTTTCTAAAAATAGAAAATTTCCATAAATAGATTAGCTGTCTTAAATAATTAAGTTCCTAAAAATAGAAAGTTTCCATAAATAGATATAAGCTGGATAATTAAGCTAATTATATAAGCTTAAGTGTTTTATGATTATTATTCTAATTCATGTGATTATATAGTATAGTTTATTAATTATTACATGTAAATTAAATAAACTATAGGTTAAAGTATTTAATTAAATATAACATGATTTTAATTAAATAAGGTAAAATACTTAGGTTAAAACATGTATTATTATCTATTAATAATATAACCTAAGTCATGTTAATTAATTAAATCTAAGTCATGGTTTTAATAATTAGTTAATTATATAGTCTAATTAAAGATAAATACTTAGGTTAAAATTCATGAATTAAAAATTAAATTAATAACCTAAGTCATGTAAATTAAATTAATCATGTTCATGTTTTTAATTAATTTAATTTAAGTAAAAAAACATAACTTGTAAAAATCATAAACCTTGAAAAAAATGATTGATGAACCAGACCTGGGATTAAAACCCATGAACCGGACCCGTAACCATCACCATACCCCGACCAAGGTCGGGGTTTCCCTTGCCTTGATGATGCCGTGGGACCACCACCACCATACCGAGACCATATGGTCTCGGTGGTGTGAAATAAGCCAAGCCGAGACCCCTAAGGGGCTCGGTTAGGCGTCGGCCACAACAAAACAACCCTAAACCCTTCATTGATTTAACCCCATGATTATTAACATGTTTAAGATACTTGTCTTTAATTAGTTTAATTAAAAACATCATGATTTTATGTGATTCAATAAATTAAAACATAAAAAGAAAAGGTTAAAAGTTATACCGATCACGTGAATCGAATGAGGAAGAACACACAACGATCCTTGTAAAAATTCCAAGATCAAAATCAACCCGAACACCCCTTTTGTGTTCTTAAATCCGACGGCCAAAGAGGAGCAAAGAAAAGAAAACTAGGGTTTTGATTATTTTCTAGATTTTGTAAATATGAAACATGTTTTTCCCTTAATTCCCTAGTTAGTAAAAATTACACGGGTCAAGCCCATGTTTCTTGTGTATGCCGCGGGTAGGGGGCCCCACATGGGGTAGCCCGTACCTTTTTTCGTGTCTAAAATTAATAGTGTGTTCTCGTGTTCGTAATTTACGTGTTTTAATTAATTATCGATGGTGACTTAATATATTTATTCATGTTAGTAATAAATATATATACATACGTAATATTAGCTCGTGATTAATTTACGTTCATGATTTCATGTTCGCATGTTCGTGATTATAATTATTATTGGAATAATTATCGTGTGTCCATACATAATAAATACTTATCGTGTTATAACACGTACGTAATACTTGTAATTCGTGTACGTGATACGTAAACATGCTTTAAAAGGAAAGTTCTAATCATGTACGTACGATCTTAAGGGTACTATTCATGGTAAAAGCATGCGGGTTTTACATTGTCACCCAATTCTTAAATTGAAATCGAAAGGGTGAATGTTGCACTTGAGGCTGTCATTGGAACCATTACCCAAAAGCCGCATGCCACTAGTACCTTTCCGAGAAGTCGAATTGAATGTGTGAGTCAATTCATACTAGTGACTCATTTGATAGCTATTGTTGTAAGAGCTATAGGATTGGAAATTAAGTGTTGTTCATATCGAACTTTTATTTCCCTTACAAGGTCTAAGAATAAGGTTGAAAGTATTGGAGAATGAGGCAGGGTATCGCATTGAGTATGATTTGGTTGAAACTTGAATGAAGTAAAAATTTAACTTTTATGGAATATGAGATTGTTAAGCGGAAGCCGTTAAGTCCTGTGATTGAATTATAAGGTTTTAAATGATTGTTGGTTCGTGTTAAGGGTTGTTCCTAGGCCATTGTCCAATGACGAGGATTCCCAGTGTCCAAGAAATAAAATGAAGAAATCTTCTTCTGAATTGGGACCGATGGATCTTTCGGGACATGTGGAACACCTAATGACTCTTGTAGATTAGTATTCATTGTGGTATCTTTTAAAAATCCCTAACTTAACTGAGACATCAGTTGGTAAGATGAGTTCTTGGAATTGTATGACATAGTGACACATAATGTGTTACGGTACAATTTTGACTTGTTTGTGATTAATGAAAAGACTACCTTTGATTGCTAAATTTTACATGTATCGATGTTATCTATATTTTCTTGCTTCATCCTAATGTTCACATTAGTGATGCAACCATTAAACAAGTACTCATCTCGACTTGAGTTACGTTGTGGATTATTCTTTTTGAGCGTCATCGAGATCATGAACCTCATGATTAATTGGCTAAGCTCATTTCCTATTATATTGTAGTTAGTTCTTGGTGAACAACTTTTCATCACTCTTTTGCAGATCACTCATTGTTTTTTTAAGTTAAAACAGTATCCCTTGAGAAAAATTGAATTTTCATCACCATATGGATTATTCAAAGTGAGATTTATAAGTAATCATTATCCAAATAAAGTTGTTTATGAAACACCTTGGAAAACTTAATTGTTTCCATAACAAAGAAAATCTTTGTAAATTTATTTTTGATTCTTATTCAAGAATTAAGCATGAAAATATTTTTTTTATTTTAAACATGATGACAATGTTTTGACGAACTGAGTATTGCATCGTTAATCCTAAAATTGTATATAGTTACGCGCCTACATACAATTTGGAAGGAACCATGCAGAGCTGATTAGTAGTCACCATAAATTGATTAATAAACACTATATTTTCTTTGAAGTTATGAAAGATTAAATTCTATGAGATCTGCGATAAGTGCAAGATAGGGACATATTGTTAGAGACACCTACATATGTGCCCGTACCATTTATTCTTCTAAATTTAATTTACTGATCTGTGGATATTGTCTTAATTGACAATTGATATTCCCTTTTTGTCCAATTCTCTCGTAGTGAGATTCTTTGGAAAAGTATCTGATTACCGAGTGTTGATACCCGACTGGATGTATCGACGTAGCTATCCTTTCTTTTGATTAGATTTCATTTGAATAACCTGGGTAACGATCCGAGGAGCTTTCGAATGCGTACTCAGTTCATGAAAACATGGGATATATTCATATTCGTTAATGTTTTTGTCTGTATCTGATTTAAAATTCTGTCACGTAAATCATGCGTTGACCTTACTCTTTTAAGGTTAGTTATGTCTCCTGATATCCTTGAATTTGTGAAGGATTATGAGTTATTATTAGTCTTTTGAGAAGTTCACATCTTATCAACAGTAACGAAACTGGAAAGTTGGTAGTGCCAGTAGAATGGATTGATTGATTATGACATAATGTCATTGTCTTAATTGATGGGAACTCGAGTAGAATTCCGCTAAAAGATAAGATGTCGATTATAAAAAGTGATTTAAATAATTCCTGATGGATGACCATATCCTACGTTTAGATTTGAAATTATACCATGAATGGTTATGAATTAGCCATAGACCTTGTAATATAGAAAGAACTTAAACTAAATTTATTAAAAGATGTACATGCTATCTGAAACTTTAGGAGGTATTTGCTGGTGAATTACCTAGACTTTCGCCATTAAGGCAAGTTGAATTTGGTACTGATTATATTCCCGGTGATGCACCTGTGGCGTGTGCACTATACATCAGCACCATCTGAATCAAAGGAATTACCGTACAACTGAGAGAGTTGTCGGAGAAAGCTTTTATTCTACCGAGCTCGTCATCATGAAGAGCTATGGTGTTATCATTCCTTATGTTTATTTATTACCGTGAACTAAGTAAATCTACGATCGAAATCGATATCCATTACCCAAGATGAAAGATTTGTTCGATCATTTACAAGGTTCTAGCGTATATTAAAAAATTTGATCCACGGCATGGTTATTATCAACTTCGCATCTGCGAAAAAGATTATCTATTCCAATCACTACATCCGGGACTCGTAATGAACATTATGAGTTTCATGTTATGTTGTTTGGATTGACCAATGTACATGTAGCATCCATAAATTTGGTAAATCACATGTGTAGGCTGTAATATGATAAATTCATGCTTGTGATCATTAAGGACCATTTGTTTATTTCTAAGAATAAGAAGCAGTTAATAACCCTTTATAGACTGCCCTGAATTGGTTGAGCAATGAAAACCTGTACCTTGAGTATTTAACATGTGATTTAAGGTTTGATCCTTTACATTAAATGACCGTGTGATTAATAGATAATGTAATCTATATTGACTCTTCAAAGATTAGAGCCATTAAGGCTTTAGGTTATACCAAAAAGAAAGTGCAAATATATTTTGACAAATGTTTTATCAAAGGGAATTTTAAGGGATTTTTCTTTCATACCCAAATCATTTAACTAAACTCCTTTAGGGGTAAATGTTTGTGCATACCTCAAGACAACCTAAGAGGGACTGAGGAAATCATTTAAACCATGACTTAAAATTTGAAACGACAATTTTTGCTTGTCAATTAAGAAAATTTTGACCAAAGTATAAACAATGATTTTTCAAACATTTACAAATCTTGTTAATTATTTTCGTTAAATCAACAAAAATCGTGTTAATTAAATTCAAATTTATTTTGAACATTTTTATATAATTGGTCGAACTAAGAAATTTAAAATTTTTACGTTTACGTTATATAAAATCTTAATATTTATTATTTAATTACTTGTAACAACTATCGACGCTTTAGACGTCGGATTGAGCAAAACTGATAAAAATTATAGTTGAGACGAAACTAAAACTTAGAAAATATTAAGAAAGAATTTCTGAGTGAATTGTGGTCATGATAATTACTTAATCAGGAAAGGTGAATGTAGATACTGACACATAATATAGAAAGGATAAAGAATTAATTAGGATGTGTTCCTTAGTAATGATTGTGCAAAATAAATTGCCTAGCAATTTAAAAATAGCTGATGCTTGTAAAAAGGATAATATAGATAATAAAAGGGGTTCGCGGCTAATGTGAACCATTAGAATTGTGAAGCCGATGGCGCTAAATGTATAAAAGGTCACTTGTGGTTGCCTAAATATGGAGATTTTGAGATTTAGTCATGTTGGAATCTCATAAGTTTAAGAATTCTATTCACGCCATTTCTGATTTAATGTATCTTTCTCTGAAGAAGTTGTACTGATGGCAAATTATGAAGGCATACAATGCCTCATACATTAGTAAACGTCTAACTATTGCAAATGTCATCATCTGAATTTGATTCGATTTGGGTCATCGTCGACAGACTGACCAAGTCTGCTAATATCATTCCCGTTAATGACAGATTCTCGATGAAGAAATTGACTCATTTGCATTTAAAGGAGTTGTTTAAACGTAGTGTGCCCGTATCGATCATCTCTATCAAGATCCTCGCTCCGCATCGAACTTCTAGAGATTTGCTCAGAAGTCATTGGGAACGAACCTTGATGAGAGTACTGTTTACCACCCCAATCGAAGGTACGAGGTAAAGTAATGATACAAAACACTAGAAGTGTTTCTTTATGTTTGAATGATTGACCTTTGGTAATGAACCATATAATCGTTTTCCCTTTGGAGAGATTATCATTGATAATTATCGTATTAGGATCGAGATCGAATCTTGTTAGGATCTAAATATTAGAGCATCTGTAAGCAGGAGTTGGGATGAAGACACCTGACATACACCCATTGTGAGTTGTACATGTCTTTTAGGTTTAAGGTTGCCTATGATGACAAACCTAACCTTACAAAATACCCGACCCGCGAGACCTAAAATGATTGTTGAAATTAGGATCTGATTATTGACTGCCGGTAGTGGGCAGGAGGTTATGTGAATATGAAATGTAGATCTTGAAGTGCAGGTTGGGTAGCGAAGTTATGACAAAAAATTTCACTTTGGAAAAATGAATAGATGATCTGAAAGATCATGGGAAATAAGTCCTGTTGAATGGGACCATTGAGATAATGTAAAAGTTGGGTTGAAAGGCATATAAGCTGGATCTACCCTAGGACTTCAAGGGCTGCGTGAATTATATTTCATATATCGAACTTGATAAAATGTCTATTAAGTGAAAATCTTATTACTTCTTGATAAAGTTTAGATCGGCGAAAAGTTGCATTCATCAAAAACCCGTGAACATCATGGATAGAGAAAGTAAGTCAACATTAAGCCGGATCGTACTCCCGTAGTTATGTTTGATGAAACTCGCGTATTGTAATGAATTACACTTGTGAGAAAAGACCGAATGTGGAGGAAATACCCACATGGGGCTAAGTCTATAAGAAGCGAGTAGTAAGATAAACTGATCTTTGAGGACAAAGATCCTGTTTAGGGGTAAATGCTGTGACAATCCGTCAATTTATGGTTGATATTTTATTCTCAAGTATTATTTAAAAACATTATTTTAATGTTATATTCTGAACTCACTTATTTTGGGAAGAAATTTAGATTGACGTCTTGAAGTAGCGTCAACTACGTTTAAACCGGAGGACTCTACGTTACGTGCTTACGTTTACATACACCATTTTTTTGTGAAAGTCCTACATTTCAGGAAATAAATTTAACCGTGAATATTATTTTGGAATTTAAATTTGTGTTGGTTCATAAACTCACAAATTTACGAGAAGAGATTAGGACTTACGTTCATAATTTAACGTCCTTTACGACTAAACCGGAAACCCTAGGTTTACGTATTTACATTTTTGAACTCCATTTTTGATGAGACAATTTTTATTAGATTCGTTTTGTGCCGTTGATTCATAATTTATAAATTTTTTATTCGTAAAACGACCTGAGGGCACGCAAATCGAGGAAACTAGAATCAAGGAATATCCGTAAATTAGTGGGGATGAGACAAGATAACACTCGCCCCACCCGCTACATGTGGTGTCCAAGAGTATACAACACACTTGAGGTGTGTCAACTTTACATAGAAAGACTAGGACACTTGTCCTAATCTTTACACCAACCCATATACACCTCCAAAACAAGCTAACTAAACCATCCACTCTCATTTTTCAACATACAAAACAACTTATATCTCTCTGTTGGCTCTCCTTTGGCCACCCACCATGCTACCACCACCACCATTTTCATCAAAAATCTAGCCATAAACCAAGGCTATAATCAACATATGTTGAAGCCTAGTTGAAGTTATGAAGATTCGAGGTGATTTTAACAACTAGAAAGGAGTTTATATGGAGATCAAGGGCTGATTTTTGTAGGAGTCTACAAATACTTGGTGATCTTAGAAGTGGTGTTGATATCTTGATAGGTGTGTAAACACCCATCTTTTCTACAACTTAATTACAATAATAACCGGACCAAAACATGTATTTTATGTCTTGTATGTCGGAATTATGCGTGGTTTGCGTTTTTTTTGTGATTTAGGACGAAAAGGTGAAAAGTGGAGAAAACACGGACATTCACGGGCATTTACGGACTTTTATTGAAGAAAAAGATGAAAGACGAAGTCAAGAAGTCAAGAGTGCAAAAAGAACGGAAGTCCAAGACCAACTCTGACGATTTATAGAAGAAAAAGTCAAAAGACGGAAGTTTATCAAAAGCCGAAGAATTCAAGTCTATTTTATTGAAGAATTTAAAGACGAGTTCAAAGAAATCCCGAAGCCAAAAGTCCTTTAAGTCCAAGTTTAAAGAAGAATAGAAGAAAAGGACTAAGCATGCAATTAATGAAGATTAAAGAAGGAAGGACTTAAGCTTGTAATTAAGAGAAAAGGAAAGAGGGGAGGAAGCTTCCTAATCCTCCCCTATATATAGTTAGGACTAGATAATCATTTTTCTTATTGGCTAAGTATGACAATTTGTCTTCCACCATTTACTTACCTTGCACCTTTAATTTCCTTGTCATTTAAATACTTGTCAATTTAATTACCTTGTCTTGCACATTAAATTCCTTTAATTTCAAGTAAGTTTCCATTTAATTCTTGTCAATCTTTATTTTATCTTGTTAATCTCCTATCTACCTTTCTTGATCTTTGATTTTTATGTTTATGTTTGTGTTCATGTTCATGTTCTTATTTTGATTAAGTGGGTTTTTGATTATTGTGGTTAAATTTGTTAGTTTTATTGATATAGATTGTTTGTTTATGATTAATTGTTGTTTTGTTATTAGTTTGATAAAATCGTTTGCTTGATTTTGGTTAAATCTGTGGTAGATTAGTTGTTATTTTGATTCCCTGTTCTTCGGGGGAGTTTGTTTCTATAACTTGTGATTTCCAGGTAAGCTTCGGACCAGTTTTTTGTTTATTCGGAAGAGTTCCGATCCAAGAAAAGGGTTTAGTTCATTCGGAACTTTCAAAGTTCCGACTCAAAGGGGCTTCATCCGGAACATTCAAAGTTCCGGACGAAAACTTCCGGATCAAACTTCCGACTCAAGCATTGTTCATTCGGAACTCAAAAAGTTCCGGATCAAGAGACTTCATTCGGAACTCAAAAAGTTCCGAGTCAAATCTTCCGAACGAAGTTCCGGACGAAATCTTCCGGATCAACAAATCTTCCGGATCAAGGGAAAGTTCCAGATCATCAAAAACTTCCGAGTCAAGCTTCATCCGGAAGAGTTCCGGATCAATACATCCGAACCAAACTTCCGACTCAAGGTAGCTTCATCCGGAACTTTAAAAGTTCCGGATCAAGGCTTTTGGGGTTTGGGAACTTCCGACTCAAGACTGCTTCATTCGGAACTCAAAAAGTTCCGAGTCAAGCCATTTCATTCGGAAGTTTTGAGCTTCCGAATCAAGGATTCTTACAGGTTTTTGTTATTATCTGTTTTTAAATTTCTGTCCTTTATTTTCAAGTTTTATTTTTCCCTCCTTTTTATTTAATTGCACTTTAAGATTATTTTTCTTAGCCTTATTTTAGCCTTGCTTTAGTTTAAGTTTTAGTTGCGTTTTAAGATTGCCTTAGTTAGATTTAAGTTTGTGTCATTTACTTTAAGTGTCTTTTAATTTCTCGTCTCGCTGTTAAATACTTGCACTTACTTTAATTAGACTTAGATTTAAATTACCTGCCTTTTACTTTAATCGTTCTGCACCTTTATTTTAAACACTACAACGACACATTTTTGTTTCCACCAAAATAAAACTGAGTCACACATTAAACACAAGTTTTTCAATTCGAAGAGATTGGTACAACGAATATTTTTAACCTAAGTAAAATCGAGTTATCAAATGGCGCCGCTGCGGGCTCTTTTCGTAAAGATTAACGGTTTTCTGTGAGAGACGTGTTGCTTTTTGGGATCCGTTCACTTGTGAGCGTTACTTTTCTTGCATAAAAAATTCAAAAAAAAAAATCATAAAAATTAAAAATTGATAAAAATACATAAAAATTAAAAATTTCAAAAATCCAAAAAGATTTTATCTTTATTGTGTATATATATTGTCTTTGTGTTTGGTTTCTTTTTCTTTTGCATTTTCAGGTGTATGCGTACTAGATCTTCCAATTATCAAGAGCCCGAGACTCAGGAAGATTTAGCTATGTCAGGTGTAAACAACAATAATCCACCGAACCCTAATAATAACAACAATGTTCTTCCACAGCCCGATCTTCGGACCATGGAGGAGCTTTGTCAACCTACAATGTTTGGACGAGGAGGACCGATTGCGCCGATGCAAATCAACGCTCCTGAGTTTTCGTTGAAGCACCACATGATTCAGCAAGTGCAAACAAACCCATTCCGTGGATTGCCTGATGATGATGCCAACAAACACCTCGACAAGTTCATTACAATCACCCAAAGCATGAAGTTGGCTGGTGCCACAATGGATGAACTCCGCCTACAACTCTTTCCACATACCTTATTACATCATGCCGAGAAATGGTTTGATCGTCTCCCGAAGAATTCAATTCACACTTGGGATGACATGACTCAACGCTTTTTGTCGCGCTACTTTCCACCATCCATGGTCACAAGCCTTCGCAATCAAATCAGCGGTTTCATGCAAACCCTAATGAATCTCTTTTTGATGCTTGGGAGCGATATAATGTCTTGATCGATAGATGTCCAAGCCACAACATGCTCCCTGTGACCTTAATAGACACTTTCTACAACGGTTTGACTTTTCGAGATCGTGATACGATTAATGCAGCCGCCGGTGGCACATTTATGAAAAGGAGACCCGAGGAGTGTAGAGAGTTAATTGAGAACATGACTACTCATCACAAAAATTAGGATTCCTCTGCTTCTTCAAGGAACAACCCGAGAGTCAATGTTTCTTCCACCTCAGCAAACCCTGATATGACCGAACTCACCCGCATGATGACTGAAATGAGCAAAAGTATTACGCTTCTAGCTTCAAACCAACAACAACAACAAGTTAAAGCGGTTGCTAATCCTTGTGAAACATGCGGCGGTCCTCACTCATACACCGATTTTCCTTCTACACAAGGAAATCCGGAAAATGTGTATGCGGCTTACGGTAATTATTCACCGGAAAATTACCAAGCTCGACAACAAGGGGATAGAAATCTGCTGAGTTACTGATCTAACAACTACCTTTCACCCGGTTTTTCTCCTCAAAACCCCGCCAACAACTACAATAGAAGCAACCAAATCCCACCAAGAGCTTATAATCCTTATCACCCACCCGCCCAACAAACCCCACCCATAAACACCGATGTTGAAGCCACAATGAGAACCCAAGGTGAGCAAATCAAGAATCTGCAAAGCCAAATTATCAATCTTAGAGGAGATATCACGAAGCAAGGAAATGAGATTAGATCTGAGGTTCGCGATAATATTCAATCCTCCTTCAGCACTCAAACGAATGAATTAAAGAATCTGTTGGCTAGTTTCTTGCCCGCCGCTCAACCTTCTTCTTCGAGTTCTCTACCTTCAAACACCGTCACTAATCCGCGAGCCAATGTGAGTGCTATTACTACTCGTAGTGGAGTCACCATCGTAGGACCACCAATCCCGCCCCCATCATCTACACCTCCTCCACCACCATGTATCCCTACTCCTCCTACACCTAGTATTAGTGCACCATTACCGACTCCGCCTCGTCATGACGATGTTTCCCGGAAGGACCCTTCAACATCCCAACCTTTACCTACACCTGCACCTTCCACCTATAAACCCAATATCCCATACCCTTCTCGCATAGGCAAGACCAACGATCTAACAAAGGAGGACTCTCAAGTGACAAACTATATCAAGATGATTTCTCAAATGAATTTCAGCATTAGTTTTCTTGAAGCACTTGTCCACATGCCCAAATTTGTTAAAGCATTTAAGGAATTTCTTAACAAGAAGGAGAAGCTGATTGAACTCGCCAACACACGCTTAAATGAAAATTGCTCTGCAGTTATTCTTAAAGAACTTCCGGAAAAGCTTGGAGATCCCGGTCATTTTGTGTTGCCTTGCGTGTTCAACAAAACTGAAGAATTTACTGCCCTTTGCTGATCTCGGGGCTAGTATTAATCTTATGCCTTTGAGTGTTTGGAAAACACTATCATTACCCGACCTCACTCCAACAAAGATGACTCTTGAACTTGCAAATCGCACTCTCGCTTACCCTGTTGGTATAGCCGAAGACGTGTTCATTAAAGTTGGCGCATTTACTTTCCCGGTCAATTTTGTCGTAGTTGATTATGAAATGGACCCTCGTATTCCCTTAATACTTGGTCGGCCATTCTTGAGAACCGGACGTGCTTTAGTGGATGTTGCCGAAGGTGAGTTAATCTTAAGAGTCGGGAATGACTCACAAATTTTAAAAATGGGGAAGCTTACAGGCAAATACTATGGACGAGAATCAGTGAATATGATTAATGTGCTCGATGACTTTACCGTCTATGACAATCCTCTATTCGAGTCTTCCACTGATAATCCACTTTTTCAAGATGATGAGAATGATTCTCTCCCTACTTTGGCAGCTTCTCCCATTTATGATTCTCCACCGGTCTTTGATGCTTATGATGATGATGATTCTAGCTCAGATTCGGATGATTTTGATGATTGTACTTCTGAGTATCCCCAGATGCCCACTTTCGATGATTTTGATGAGGCCGATACTCTTTCGAGCGATTCTTCACATGATGAAGATCCTCCACCATCACTCGTTCCTACTTTGGACGATTACTCATTTGAGGAAGATTTCTCTGAATTTCTCAAGACTTACTTCCCTCATGAGAGTGATGCTCCTCCTTATGACTTTGAAGATTATCGTCTTGATCCTACTTTGGATTTGAAGAACATTCTGTCAAAGGAGAAGAAACCGGTTGACACCAATATCCGTTGCACATATGATTTGACACCTCTTTGTCCCCCTTCTGAGGACGAGGTTGTGCTTCTTTGTGGATCTTCTTCACACTCTGCTGAGCCTGAGTGCTATTTTCCCTTAAAGGAAAAGGTGTTCGACCCCGGTATTGACATCCTACAGCCATCTCAGTATCCACCTGATGAAATAAAAGGAAAAATCTTTGGAACTTATGGAAATCTGCTTGCACCACTTCAACCTTGCTTCCACCATGCTCCATCACTACTTAAGGGAACCTTGCCTACTATTCTTTCGCTTGCCTTGTTCGCCTTAAGCTTGTGCTTATTGATGGACGAAAACTATGTCTTTGATCCTGGTGGATATGTTTCATGCTTCTTCCGTTGATGATCAAGGTCGAGTCAGGCTCACGACTCGGTTAACAAAAACCAAGCGCTTCTTGGGAGGCAACCCATGCATCTATCTTTTCGCTTTCTTTATCATAAGTGTAGGGGAGACCCGTTGGTTTGCTATTTCCTCTTCTCTACTTTCTTAATCAGGGATTCGAGCGCTCAATGATCCACTCTTGACGATTCTTGACGACCCGTGATTCCGTGTCCACTTCTTCCCGGTTCTATCCTAAACTCTTTTCGATTCACTATTTTATATTTTCTCAATATTAAAATAGGAATCTCTTTAGTTGTCTTTTCCTTAGCCAGATTTAAACAAAATGCACAATGTCCTAAGTGTAGGGGAGTTTATTCCCACATGCTTAAACATTGAGGACAATGTTTATCTTAAGTGTAGGGGGGACTTCTATCGAAGTTAAGTGGTCTTTTCCTTGTATTTGTCCTCATTTTAACCGCAAAATCAATTTTTCGACATTTTTCAAAATTTTTGATCTATTTTGGCCTATTAGTTTATCCCTTTGTATAGTTATTTTCTTGCCTTATTAGAATAAATGTTTAATAAAGTGGTTTTAATTTCTAAACGTTGTGAATCTTTTGACTTAACCCTAGTTTACTTATCTAAGTTTGCTCTAGCTAGTACCCTTAACGTGTTTAAGTCGAGTTTTGCTAGGCTTTTATATAGGGAGCTATAAAACGCGAAAGTCTTAACTCTCACGGGTTAAGAACAAGAACTTTTCGCAAGTTCCTATAATTGTTCCTAGAGAGTCGTTTATCAAGGGAACTTTAAAACGCGAATTCTAAACTTGAAAAAGTCTAAGAATTTGCAAGATCCTATAGGCGATTCGAAAACCCAAAACTTTGATTTAATAGACTAAGCTTCCACGAGTCTCATTCGTTGAGATTTTAAACTGTGGAGAACGAGAGATGATAGCGCCAATTATAAGTTCGGTATTCTTTCGGGAATTTATGTGAGTTAATTATAAGCCTATTCTCCCATCGCTTGCTAATAAATTTATCTGCTAATAAATAAGGTTGTACGATTTGAAAAGTTACTTAGCTTCTAGCCCAAGATCGTTTAAAAGTTGCTCGGTATGGATTAGAGTTCATAGCCAAGGCATAACTTATTGAAGCGGGATGCGAAGATTGGCGAGTCCGAAAAGGCCCTAACAAGGCATGAGGGCAATATTTTGTTGCTAAAGATCCAAAGTGATGTGAAGAATCATTTATTGAAAATCAATATGAAGGATCGAGACACACGACGAAAAGCAAAAACTCCCAAAAGTCATGGAGAAGTGTATCCAAAAAGACCCTAACAAGGTATGAGGATAAATAGATCCAAGTCATAAAAGGAGGCGGATCGTTGTATATCAAAGTCCAAAATAAAGATTGGAGAAAAATGAAGTCGTGGTCCAAGTATGAATCTCTCAAAACTTCAAGTGAAGAAATTCCATTATGAAGAGAAGACCATAATTTCATGAACGTCTCTCAAGGTTTGAAGTATGAAGTCGCTGCCAAATATCAGTCCGAGAAAGGTCTCAAATCACGAAGCGAGTTATGCCAAGATATGAACTTTATGAGGTCCCGAGAAGCAGTTTTAAAAGATTTTGTCCTTTAGCTAACTATTGATTAAATCGTTCACTTTATTTTCGGTCTAATAAACTATCGAAATAAGTCAACAATGCATCCTCGTGATCATTGAAGACAACAATAAAATATAAGAGATACACCTAGGAATAAGGGATTCTAAGTGAGTAATTGGCCCACATGAGTTCGTGATGGTCTACTAACTTATAATAACAATGATCTCGTTTTTAAGCTTGGTTTGGAGAAAGTGAAAACTTGAGGATGATGATTATTCATAACATTTCCAAAACCCGAGGTATGCTTTTGATTTCTTTATTTTGTATGTTTTTAATTTTCTATCTCTTTAATAAAGGCCACTATGGATTGATCATGATGAAAAGTGTAAACGTACTTTGTAACTAATGCATTGCATGAGGACATTGCAATGGTCAAGTGTAGGGGATTTGATAGGTGTGTAAACACCCATCTTTTCTACCACTTAATTACAATAATAACCGGACCAAAACATATATATTTTATGTCTTTTATGTCGGAATTATGCGTGGTTTGCATTTTTGTTGTGATTTAGGACGAAAAGGTGAAAAGTAGAGAAAACACGGACATTCACGGGCATTTACGGACTTTTATTGAAGAAAAAGATGAAAGACGAAGTTAAGAAGTCAAGAGTGCAAAAATAACGGAAGTCCAAGACCAACTCTGAAGATTTATCGAAGAAAAAGTCAAAAGACGGAAGTTTATCAAAAGCCGAAGAATTCAAGTCTATTTTATTGAAGAATTTAAAGACGAGTTCAAAGAAATCCCAAAACCAAAAGTCCTTTAAGTCCAAGTTTAAAGAAGATTAGAAGAAAAGGACTAAGCATGCAATTAATAAAGATTAAAGAAGGAAGGACTTAACCTTGTAATTAAGAGAAAAGGAAAGACGGGAGGAAGCTTCCTAATCCTCCCCTATATATAGTTAGGACTAGATAATCATTTTTCTTGTTGGCTAAGTGTGACAATTAGTCTTCCACCATTTACTTACCTTGCACCTTTAATTTCCTTGTCATTTAAATACTTGTCAATTTAATTACCTTGTCTTGCACATTAAATTCCTTTAATTTCAAGTAAGTTTCCATTTAATTATTGTCAATCTTTATTTTATCTTGTTAATCTCCTATCTACCTTTCTTGATCTTTGATTTTTATGTTTATGTTTGTGTTCATGTTCATGTTCTTATTTTGATTAAGTGGGTTTTTGATTATTGTGGTTAAATTTATTAGTTTTATTGATATAGATTGTTTGTTTATGATTAATTGTTGTTTTGTTATTAGTTTGATTAAATCGTTTGCTTGATTTTGGTTAAATCTATGGTAGATTAGTTGTTATTTTGATTCCCTGTTCTTCGGGGGAGTTTGTTTCTGTAACTTGTGATTTCCAGGTAAGCTTCGGACCAGTTTTTTGTTTATTCGGAAGAGTTCCGAGCCAAGAAAAGGGGTTAGTTCATTCGGAACTTTCAAAGTTCCGATTCAAAGGGGCTTCATCCGGAACATTCAAAGTTCCGGACAAAAACTTCCGGATCAAACTTCCGACTCAAGCATTGTTCATTCGGAACTCAAAAAGTTCCGGATCAAGAGACTTCATTCGGAACTCAAAAAGTTCCGAGTCAAATCTTCCGAACGAAGTTCCGGACGAAATCTTCCGGATCAAGGGAAAGTTCCGGATCAGCAAAAACTTTCGAGTCAAGCTTCATCCGGAAGAGTTCCGGATCAATACTTCCGAACCAAACTTCCGACTCAAGGTAGCTTCATCCGGAACTTTAAAAGTTCCGGATCAAGGCTTTTGGGGTTTGGGAACTTCCGACTCAAGACTGCTTCATTCGGAACTCAAAAAGTTCCGAGTCAAGCCAATTCATTCGGAAGTTTTGAACTTTCGAATCAAGGATTCTTACAGGTTTTTGTTATTATCTGTTTTTAAATTTCTGTCCTTTATTTTCAAGTTTTATTTTTCCCTCCTTTTTATTTAATTGCACTTTAAGATTATTTGTCTTAGCCTTATTTTATCCTTGCCTTAGTTTAAGTTTTAGTTGCGTTTTAAGATTGCCTTATTTAGATTTAAGTTTGCGTCATTTACTTTAAGTGTCTTTTAATTTCTCGTCTCGCTGTTAAATACTTGCACTTACTTTAGTTAGACTTAGATTTAAATTACCTGCCTTTTACTTTAATCGTTCTGCACCTTTATTTTAAACACTACAACGACACATTTTTGTTTCCACCAAAATAAAATTGAGTCACACATTAAACACAAGTTTTTCAATTCGAAGAGATTGGTACAACGAATATTTTTTACCTGAGTAAAATCGAGTTATCATATCTCAAAAGATTGTTTACTCAAAACCAAGTCTTGTTCATCCAAAAACTCATCATTTCATCACTTTGGTGGTATAGAGATTGTTTCTTCATATCCTCTTGTTATTTTTAATATGTAATCTTGTATTTTCTTTATTTATGTATATGTATATGATGATGAATGATGATCAAAAATATTGTGTGGGGATCATGTGTTGATAAACTTGGATAAAAAGATGGAAAACTACATGTAAAAGTGGTAAATCTTGCTTAAATAAGTAGGTTGTATAAAAACAGTAAAGAACCTTATGTTAAACTGATAAAATGGAATAGATTAATTAATATACATTAAGTATTAATACTTGTACACATGTGAGAGTTGGCCATACAATGGAATCTTTATAATGAGTGAGATATGATCAAAACAAAATTGAAGTGCAAATCTGAATAGTCTGTTTTGGACGGACTGTTAGGGACATTTAGATGTAGATTAGGCAGTAGATAAAACTGAGTTAATTGTAGAACATATCATGAAGTTTATGGTGTCCAAAAATGAGCTTCTATCACCTTGCAGAACTCAAGATATGGTAAAAATGGTGAAAGTGAAAATAATAATCAGATTTGTAAAATAAAAGTATATAGTATAATATTAGCACTCAAGATAATATAATTTAAAATGTATACCTAAAACCCACTAACTTATATACTACATATAAATAAGTATGTTCATTAATAAATAAATGATACATTTTATAAAATGGCAATTTGATAAGTTTTATAAGTTATAAAACTATAAACTTGAGTTTTACGTCTTTTTCGGCTAAAACCGTAAAATTAACGTTTTCGTCAATTAAAACTTAGATGGTCGGACCCGTCTAATGTAATCTTTTTATAACTCATATACTGATGTATAAGTACATATTACAAGTAAAAACCGATTAAACCCGAGATTTATAACATATGGACATTAACGGGCCAAATTAGCCTTATTGGACTATTAATCCAACTAATTTGGCTAAACACTAATGGACTTACTCTTTGGGCTTATCTCACTTGGGCCCAACATGTATGCATAGGCCTGATAATAAAAATATAAATGGACTAAAATAAAGATTTGAACTCTTAATGGGATTTTAATGGGCTTATTGGGCCTTGATATGGAATTGGATTGAAACTAGTGTAACTAGTCAAAAATTTGACTAACACATAACACTATAATGTGTATGAAGATATAAGCTCCCACATGATCATCATCATACTCATGATATCATCATATATACATAGCCATTGTTTTTATAAAAGTCATTGTACAAGAGTCTAAGACGAGTATTATTTGTCTAGGTTTCCGTGATTGAAGCCCGTATCATACATCCATATCGCCGATAACCCGCCTTTCCCAATCAACGTGAGTTCATAGCCTCGCACTCTTTTAAATGTTTTTATGAAATGTTTTATAAACCGCGAGGGAGATAACATGTTAGTTTAATAAAATAAGTACACCAGTTGTCCCGATTGTTTGCTTATTAATTTGGACCCGAATAATTGTATGACCCGATGAATGATTATATGACCCGATAAATGAAACAAAATGGATTATTAAAGTTAGGTTATGTCACTAAAAGTCCCATTAGCATAAATTATGAACTACCGGGATTTGGTAGACGCTTATGCATATAATAGTACTATTTGGGGAAGATCACCCCAGTTCGCGCCTTGACGGTTGATCCCCGTCGTGCCACATTGATTGGTAAGCGAATTTATGTATGAGAAGATTTATATAAGCGTGATTATTGTGACGACACGCTGTTTAAGATGGGAAAATGAGTTTCGGGTTAGCTACCCGTTGTTTGTTATAGTAAGGTAACAATGTCATGCGGCTTATGATAATCCAAATAACGAAAATACTGCTATACACATTGAATTATAATATATTGCCTGACTAGCAATACGGGGTCTTATTATTGATATTATTTTCGTGTTTTGGTTTTACATAACCATATTCATATAACGGTTTTTATTTAACTGTGTACAACGTTATAAAACGTATTGTATGATGTTTTTACGACATTTGTTCGTATAATAGTTTTGAAGGCAAAAGCCTATATTATGATTTTGACAAGGATTTATATAAAATGTTTTTGGCTTATTTTACGGCCTACGACAAGGAATTGTACAAAATGATTTTCGGTAATAATTTTATACCGATGATATATTAATGGATTTCATTAAACTCTATGAATTCACTCGACGTTTTCGCTGACCTTTTTTTAACATGTTTTATCTCAGGTACTTGAAGGTAATTCTCGGAAAGACGACAAGAATTTATGGCCCGCACTTAAATAACAATTTCCATTCAAATATTTTGTAAAACTGTATGAAATACTATGACTTGGGACCTATGTAAATTTGATATTCATGAATGGAAAATGCTTTATTTTTAAACGACGAGATTTTTAAACGTTGTCTTTGATTTGAGTAATGTGTTATCCCGTAAAACCAACGACTCTTCCGCTGAACTAAAGTATGAATATTTGGGGGTGTTAAAGGTGATCTCCCGCGGTCTTCAAGTCATAATTTGCATGCTTAAGGGCCCAATATGCCTTATGCTCCAATTCAATGGGCAAATGACAATTCTTTCCATAAACCAACTTATATGGAGTACAACCGATAGGGGTGTCTTATAAGCGGTCCGAAAGGCCCATAAAGCGTCATCGAGTTTGTCGGACCATGAAGCACGGTTTTCTCCAATCGACCTCTCTAAAATCCTCTTCAAATCTCGGTTTGAAACCTCGACTTGCCCACTTGTTTGCGGGTGATAAGCCGTAGAAAGACAATGAGTAACTCCATATTTCTTTAAGACTTTCTCGAATTGGTCATTACAAAATGGGTTCCACGATCGCTTATAATAGCACGAGGGGTCCCAAACCGAGAGAATAGTTGCTTCAAAAACTTCACTACCACACGAGCATCATTAGTAGGTAAAGCCTTAGCTTCCACCCACTTAGAAAGGTAGTCGACGGCGACGAGGATATACTTGTTACCATGAGACGATGGGAACCGCCCCATAAAGTCTATGCCCCAAATGTCGAAAATCTCACACACTTGAATTATATTTGCGGTATTTCATCACGTTGAGACGATTTTCCTTGACGGTTGCAAGAATCACACGACTTCACAAGTGTGTGTGCATCACGATAAATCGTAGGCCAAAAGAAGCCGGCATCAAACACTTTCTTAGCCGTGAGATTAGCACCGTGGTGACCAGCCGTGGGTCCCTCGTGACAAGCTCCAAGGATGTTAGAAGCTTCGGCAACAAAAATACAACGTCGAACGAGTTGATCCGCACAAACCCGAAAGAGATAAGGGTCGTCCCAAAAATAGAACTTGGCGTCACGAAAGAGTTTTCTCTTTTGTTGTGTCGTCATACCCTTGATTATGAAGTTGCCCGCATGGTAATTTGCAATGTAGGAAAACCATGGGGTGGTGTATTTAGAATTCACTACACCGAGAGTCTCGAGAGGAAATGTTTCGGTGATTTCCTTGTTCTCGAAAACATCTTTGTGAGGATCTTCTAGACGAGAGAGATGATCGGCCGCTAGATTCTCGGCTCCTTTTTTGTCAAGCATGGTGACATCAAATTCTTTTAGGATGATCATCCAACGAAGCAATCTCGGCTTAACATCTTGCTTAGCTAAGAGATACTTGATAGTCGAATAGTCGGTATACACGATGCTTTTAGTTAAGACGAGATAAGGTCGGAATTTCTCAAAAGCATAAACCACGGCAAGGAATTCCTTTTCCGTTGTGGTGTACATTAATTGAGCCTCGGTCATCGACTTACTAGCATAATGGATAGGATGGAAATGCTTTTCATGTCGTTGCCCTAAAACAGCCCCTATAGCATAATCACTTGCATCACACATGATTTCAAAGGGTAATTCCCAATTAGGAGCAACAAGAATGGGAGCTTCGGTTAGTTTCCTTTTGAGAGTTTTGAAAGCTCTAACACAATCCTCATTGAAATTAAAAGGAGCATCCTTCTCGAGAAGGTGTGTCATAGGTCGAGAGATTTTTGAAAAGTCCTTGATGAAACGACGATAAAAGCCCGCGTGGCCTAGGAAACTCCTAACTCCCTTGACGGTTTTGGGATGAGGTAACTTGGCGATGACGTCTACTTTAGCTTTATCGACCTCAATCCCCGCTTTCGAGACCTTATGTCCTAAGACGATTCCTTGTTTACACATAAAATGACATTTTTCCCAATTAAGAACAAGGTTGGTTTCTTCACAACATTTTAACATTTACTCGAGATTAGATAAGCACGACGTGAACGAATTGCCAAACACCGAAAAGTCATCCATAAACACTTCCATCGACTTCTCGATAATATCATGAAAAATAGCCATCATACACCATTGAAACGTACCCGATGCATTACAAAGTCCGAAAGGCATCCTACGATAAGCAAACGTTCCATAAGGACACGTAAACGTAGTTTTCTCTTGATCACGAGGGTCGATAGGGATTTGAAAGTAACCGGAAAAACCACCTAAAAAGCAATATAATTCATTTCCCGCGAGTCGCTCCAACATTTGATCCATGAAGGGCAAAGGAAAGTGGTCTTTACGAGTGGCGTCATTTAACTTTCGGTAGTCAATACACACCCTCCAACCGGTCACAACACGAGTGGGAATTAACTCGTTGTTTTCATTAGGTACAACGGTCATTCCTCCCTTTTTAGGGACACAATGGATTGGGATCACTCATGGGCTATCAGAGATAGGATAAATCATTCCCGCGTCAAGGAGTTTTAAGACTTCCACTATTATGACATCGAGAATTTTGGGGTTTACCCTTCTTTGACTTTGAATTGCGGGTTTGTAGTCCTCCTCCATTAAAATCTTGTGAGTACAAAACTTTGGGTCAATACCCTTAATGTCGGAAATTTTCCACGTAATTGCCCCTTTATGACCTTTTAGAACTTTCAAAAGTGCGGTTTTTTCATCATTAGCAAGACCTTTTGCAAAAATAACCGGCAACTTATCATCACCATCCAAGAATGCGTATTCAAGGTGAGATGGAAGATCTTTCAATTCAAGGATAGGCGGTTCGTCGATTGAAGATTTTTGCTCAACACTCATAACTTCCATCGGCGGAAGAAATGGTGGAGTAGAAGTATCATTACCAATTATCACCTCTTCTTCATTGTGGATTTCATTTGAAATAAAATCGCCTCCTTGGAATGGAGTGAGATTTTGTGTAGAATTAGCAAGAATCGGATCCAAAATAGTGGGATTGCCACTTGACGAGCTATTGGAAAAACCTAACACTTCTTGTGAAATCTCATCGCAAACCACATCAACTAAGTAGATGTGATTGATGGTAGCGATTGCATAAACATGAGAAGGTGTCGAGTTTTGAGTAGCGTTTATAACAAGTTCCTCTTCGTTGAATCTCAAAGTAATAGTTCTTGCATGAACGTCGATACGCGATCTCGAGGTGTCTAAAAATGGACGACCTAAAATTAGAGGAACTTGAGGATCCGCTGGGATGTCTACTACTATAAAATCAACGGGATAGTATAACTTCCCCACTTTCACGAAAACATCCTCGGCTACTCCACATGCTAAAATCGTAGAATGATCGGCCATCTCGATAGAAATGTTCGAAGGAGTAAGAGCCGGAAGCGAAAGCGATTTCCAAATGGAAAATGGCATCAAATTAATGCTTGCACCAAGATCGGCTAAGGCGAGGCATTCTTTAATATCTTGTATATCACAAGGAATGAGAAACTTCCTGGGGTCACCAACTTTTTCTTGTATGCGGTTAAGATAAACCGAAGAACAATTAGCTAACTTTGAAAGCTTCTCCTTATCGTTCATCATACATTTAATAGTGGAAGCGAAACGAGGCATGTATAACAACACGTCTGCTAAACTTACATCAAAATGAACTTGTTGAAACATTTTTATAAAAAGCTTGATTTGTTGTTTGTTACGTTCTTGAAATTTCTCTTTTTTTCGTCTCGAAGGGTAAGGTAAGGGTGGTGTAGGTTGGACATAACGCAACGGCCTTGGAATCTCGGGTTCCATGATTGGTATTGGTTCAACCGTAGGTGTGGTATGAGCGGTACTTCGTAGGCTTGTGAGATGCTCCTTTTCGACCATCACCTCGGGCTCTTTCTCGATTTCCTTCTCCATAGAAGTACTTGGACAAGAGATAGGTTCCTTGAAAGCTTTACCACTACGTGTAATAATAACCTTCATTTCTCCCTTCGGGTTTGCAATGGTATCACTAGGAAGACCACCCGAGGAAGAGGGTTTATACATGATTGCTTCAAACATTTTTGCCATTCGGTCTTCAAATTTTTATTGCCTAGCATCCGCTTTTAACAATTCTTGCTTAATCTCATGTTGTCCTTGTTCCAAATTTTGTAAATTTTGTTGAAGACGTTGAACGTTTCCTTCCATTTTATTAGCATGAGTCTTATGTTCATTAGCAAGTTCATTTTTAAGCTCGTTTTTCAATTCGGATCTTAAGCTAATCATCTCACGTCGCATGTTATCAAATTTAGAATCATTTGCTTTGGCATAATTCAAAAATTCTCCTTGAAGATTTTTGGTGTGATCATTTTGAAAACCTTGTGTAGTAGTTTGAAAATCACGGTTTTTGTTTTGATTTGAAACTTGTCCATTACCACTTTGATAATTCCCTTTGTTGTAATTACGTGAATTACCTTGATAACCACCATTTTGATTGTTGTTTCAATATTTGTTAGCATTCTGATTTGATGGAGCTTGATTTGGGCGGGAACCTTGGCCGTTTTGGTTGTAAGTTCTGGTTGCTACGTAAGCACTAGAAGTGTTACCACTGGCGGTAATGCACTCGGAAAGATCATGAACTCCACCACAAGATAAACAATTCTTTTCAACCGCTTTAACCGATGCTGAACTCAATGCATCTTGTGCTTTCCAATGAGTCATAAGATTCGAAAACCTATCGAAAAACCAATTTTCCTCATTTGTTTCATCATGTAAGGCACTCATGTTACGGGATGATGGCGACGATGACGAACCCATATTGGAAACACTCGGTGTGTTACGAGGGTTATAAACCTTAGATCTATTCTCGATAATCTTTAAAGCTGCATCGGTTGTTTTGCACAAAAAATACCACCCGCGGCTGCATTCAAATAATCTCGTTCATGATCATTAAGCCCATTGTAAAAAGTATCTATTTAATGCAATTCCGAAAAATCATGGTGTGAACATTTTAGTAACATTTCCTTAAATCGTTCCCATGCCATTAAAAAAACTTTCATTATTACGTTGTGTAAACCTTGAAATCTCATTTTTCAAATGTGTTGTTTTAGATGGTGGAAAAAATTGGTTCACAAACTTAGAGACGAGATCACCCCATGTCAAAATCGAATTTGGCCGTTCTTTCTCGAGCCAAATTTTAGCGGGTCAATCCAACGAGTATGGAAACAACATCATCTTAATGGTGTCATGTGAAACATCCTTAAAATTGCTTGTTGCGGTGAGATGATTAAAATTCCTTATGTGATAATGCGGGTTGTCTTTTTCATGACCTCTATACTTATTTGCTTGCAACATCGACATTAAACCCGTCTTAATCTCGAAATTCTCCGCAAGGATGGCGGGAATCACAATAGCTTCTCCAAAACCCTCGGTGGTGCTTATAGCAACTCCATCATATTACGATTAGCCATGACGACTATTGGTTCTACAACGGGTTCGACAATTGGAGTTTGTTGTTGTTCAATCAAAGGACTTTGATTTCCTTCACTTTGACGACGTGTACGAGCTCGTTTCGCTTAATTACGAGTTAGCATAAACTTCACAAAGAATGGGAGGTGAGCAAGGAAGATTCTTTTTGGGTGTTTTGTGAATTTTCAATTTTTTTGTGTTTTTGATTGTTTTTAATTTTTTTGGATTTTGTGTGTATTCGTAGAAAACAATCTACCAAATCTCTCTTCGAATCAAACTCTTGATTAAAGAAGCCTCAAAAGAATGAAAACGATCACGTGGAGTGAACGCCTTCGAATGACTTTAGAACTTTGGTGAAAACCAAATTTTTCAAGAGGGTTTAATCACAAAGAAACCAAGAAAATATATATGATACGTAATAATACATTGGCCGGCAAAACCCTCGATTAGCTTTCAATCTCAAAATACTCACAAGCAAGCGGGGAAACGAGGCGGCGCGAAGCACTTAAGAGCCTTTTTCCTAAGGGTATATTTTATAATACCCGCCTTATACCCACCTTATAGTTTGTATTTTTTCAAAATCGAGCTTCACGAAAGTATTTATCTATTTTTGCCTTTTTCTTTTTATTTGCGATTCAAATACAATAAGTAGGAGATCAAATCCCAATTAAGGTTGTGTTTGCACACTTTTGGAGATATTTTGTATTTGTTATGATACTTAATACAATATAGTAATAATAATTTCACAAGAAAACGAAAAACCCGATAATACGTTAGAGTTCTACTAATACAAATACTATTTATGGTTAATATCAAAAACAAAATGACAAATTAATCACAACACACCTCCCCGGCAGCGGCGCCAAAATGATTGTAGAGTTTCACTACTCTTTAGGAAAAGAGCGTAAATAGGGAAAGTAATAAATACGACGGTTTAGGAAAACTGTGTACTAATGACCCAAAGGTGAAAGTTCGTTTCCCAAGGAGGTATATGTGTGTGAAAAACTTTTAATTGATTTAAGATTAATATTGATGAAGGGATGAGAAGATAGAATGACGGATACGTGAAAATTATTACTACGACGACTAAATTTAAAACCATAAAAAGTGCTAAAATAAAAATTAATTCTAAAAATTTCAAATAAATTACCAAAAATCAAATTAAATAAACTAAGAGTTTATAAAAGATCAAAACTTTTTCAAACCTTTTTATTAATTAAATATTAATTTTTAAATGCTAATTAAAGCCCTACAAATCAAAATAATTATTAAAAAGTCTAAATAAAGATTTTTCACTATGTAAACCTCTAAAATGACTAAATAAGAATAAAAACTATTTTTATGAATTTTAAAAACTAATTAAAACTATTTAAATTGATTAAAAACTATTAAAACCTTAAAATAATTCTAGAAATTAAGAAAATGATGATAAAATTAATCTACGAGTTGCAAAACTCCTATTTTAATGAGTTAGACCTAAGAAAAATATAAAAAGTGCAAAAATGTGAAAATTGAAATTTAATAATAAAATAATATGAAAAATCCAAAAATTCTAAAAAATTTCTAAAAACTTGCAAACTAGTTTTAGCCTAAATAAACAGAAATGAAAGTGAAATTACCAAAATACCCCTAATGGGCCCCCAAATGGGTTAAAAACAAAAACAGTCCAATTAAATGGGCTTTTTGGCCCAAAAAGTTCAACAAGGCCCAAATAACCTGAAAAAGCCCTATTTGACTCAAAATTTGATTCTAAACACAAAAGTCTGAAGGCCCAAAAGCTGGTTTTGAGCTTATCACAGCTTAATGGTATAACAACTTATCCTTATTGGGCCAATAAGGCCATCAAGCAATAAGCCAATGCCATAAGATCAGATTTGACACACAACCTTCTTTTGAGATGCCTATGAGATCTGTGAAAAGAAATTTTGAAAAAGCAAACCCAATAAGCCAGAAATAAGCAAAGTAGAATTTCACTAGAAGAAAAAATAGTCGGGTTGGAGTTCTAGACAACCTCAAACCTTGAAATAAGTTGCAAAAGACTCTAAATGACTTAATTAAGACAAATCAACAAAGAAAAGTTCAATAAGACAAGCCAAATAAGCTGAATAAGCTGATAAGTACTTATGTGAAAGTCAAAGTTATTGGTTTTCTAGTCAAAGCTCAAAGTCAACCCCTCAAATGCTCTAGTATGAGCAAATGGATCAAATAAGTGACACCTATTAGAAGTTCAAAGTTGTTGCAGGTTTAAATAAGCTAGAACAGCTTATTGATAAGCACCAGTTGAAATAACACTAGCAGTGGCTAGCAGCAGGGGAAAGGAGTTCCCACTGCTTTGACTATTTGACTTGCTTTATTAGAGAGATCCAATTTTGATTCAATGGAAAACAAAGGCAACCTTGTAATCAATAGATCACAAGGAGTCAATATTAATCAACAAATCACAATTTGGTTCATTCAATAAGCACATAATAAGCAAACAGTCCAAAGATATGATACAGACCTTGAAAATAAGCAGTTATAACAAAATAAGCATATTAAGCATGAATAAGCCAGCCAAATTGAACCATATGCATACACAAGCTATAATAAAGTCCAATAAGCACAATCAAACTTGTTTCAAACACTAGATCAAATTAAATAAGCAGATTCAAGCACAAAAAGTTACTGATGAACAAAGGTGATTATCAAAAATCCTTTTGCTGATCTATTTGACCACCAACCCAATTTCAAGCCCTCAAATCCCTTTCCCTAGTTATGTTAACCAAAATTTAACACTTGTTAACCCTAGTCTACCCTTAGATCTAGGTGTCCCTAAAATTTTAGCCAAAATACCCAAGTAAATCAGATTTTATGGTCCTTTGATTGATTTGTGTGTTTAGACCCTCAAAACTTGCAGATAAGTAACCCCTTACACCAGATAAATAAATACCGACAATAAGCAACCACAAACAACTACAAAGGTTGCCTTGAATCTTGATAAATCAGTTAACCCAATCACCCCTTTGGAATCTGATTTATCAAAAAGGATTGTTGTGTTTTAACCCTCAATCCAAGATCAAAACAACCTAGCAACAATAATCCAACCCTCAGAAACACAAATCAACCATAAATTCACAGATTCATAAACAGTCATGCAAAATCACAAAAAATTAAGGCAAAATTCAGAAAAAGTAAAAGAGATAATAGAATCAAACCTCCAAAATGCACATACACACTTTGGAATGTTTGAGCTGAGGTGCTAGCATGAACAAGCACCAGCTTCCATAAGCTGCTAAGATGAACAAACAAAAAAGTAAGACAAAACTGATTATCCTTTGATTTTTGAAAACAAGTGTTTTAAACCTTAAAACCTTTTTTCAAAATCAACCAAACATGTATATGGAACTCAGATCCAGCTATTCAAACACCAAACTTTTATAAATCACAAAAGAGAATTCAATATTTTCAGAAATTCAAATTTTATTTAATAAAAAGGAATTACAAAGAAAATAGCTAAAATCTGGAACAAAGGCCTCACCACAGGTTGGGGGTCCTTCTATAGGCAACAATAGACGATTCTAGATGAAAAATACATGAAAACCCTAGCTAGAAAATCGTAGAATGCCCTTGAATGCTTGAGGCGTGTTTGATGTTGTTGAGCTGTCCAAAATGATCTTGGCTGTTCATTTTATGCTTGGGGACCAAGTAGTAGCTATAAATCGTTGATCTTGCCAACTAGGATTGCTTGGAGAGGAGGTTGCAATATGATTAGTTGACGTGTTGAATGGTAGGGTCACGTGGTGAGTGGGGATTGGGGTTTTGGGTGTTGGATGAGTTCCTAGGCATCTGAATTAAGCGTGTGCGGGGTAATTTAATTTTACCCTTTGTTTTAAGTGGGATAGTAACTGGGTTCATCAGGGTGAATAGTGGTAAGTTTTAATCCGAAATAAGGGGGCGTGTTGTGTTTGGCGCGTGTTTGTGCGTTTGAAGTTTGGTAATTGACATTATGAGTCCTTGTGTTTTGGCAAAACATGTAAAACGAATTTTTCAGCCAACAAATTAACTTCCTTTGTCATTTAAGTTTCCAATTTCACACATTTGCCACAAAACTTTGATGAAAGGTTTTCAAGGGTTGTTTTTGCTATTTTTGAATAGTTCAAGGACTCATCTTGGACATTTCTCATCTGTGAAGGTGTTCATTGGATCTTTGACTTCATGAGGAACCATTGTTGATAATTTAGTTTTGTTGAGGGACTAAATTTGCCAAATATTCAAAGTTGAAGGACCTTTTTGTAGTTTTGACAAACTTCAGGGACCAAACTTGTAATTATGAATATACAATGGTACTAAGTGTCATTTCTTCATAAATGAGGGATCAATCTTGTACATCTTCAAGTCTTCAAGGTATATTCTTTGAGAAATCCATAACTAGGGCCCGGTTCATTGTACGGCTTTGTTTCTCGTGTTCATTTTTCCTTGTTTCTTGTGATCTTTTGTCTTTTTCATGATAACCAAACCTAAAATACACAAGTAAATAAACACAAGCATATATATGGTATTTTTATTACATTTTATTCACTAAAAGCCCGAAAAGAACGATGAGATCATGTATAAATGCCATCTCATGACGTGTATGGATTATGGATCGGTAGTAGATGTTTTGTGATTTGGTTGTGGTTGATATCCCGAAAATTACGATTTTTTCTCAGTCCTACGATAATTCTTCAGTCCGATATAACTGTAGATCGTGAAAATTTTGAATTGTGAAAATTTGAAAACGAGTTAGAAATAACCAAAAATTAGTATGGAAAAAATTAGAAAAGTGAAAAATTTTGACAAAAAATAAAACCTAAAATGGCCTAAAAATATGAGGTCCGAAAATTTGAATTTTGGGTCGAAAATATTTTCATATCGCTAAAATTTGAAATCGAAGCTTAAATGGCCTAAAATAGTCCCGGGACTAGTCTAGAGGGTGGCTAAGTCAAGAAATGGTTCAAATAAGTCTCGTAAAAACTGTGATAATCTCGCAATGTAGGATTTGGCAGTCTTTATCAACACAAGATTTCGCAATGTTGAATCACAAGATTTCGCAATGTTCAAGCGCAATGTCAAATTTCGCAATAAGAGACCAAATTCCGGAATGTGAAATTTCGCAATATCAATATTTTCACAATAGTTCCAGATTTCG
Source organism: Glebionis coronaria (assembly GCA_025667525.1). Classification (NCBI taxonomy): domain Eukaryota; kingdom Viridiplantae; phylum Streptophyta; class Magnoliopsida; order Asterales; family Asteraceae; genus Glebionis; species Glebionis coronaria. The sequence goes on from CM046874.1 coordinate 385,637,361, forward strand.
CAATAATGCAAGATTTCACAATATCACTATTTCGAAATAATTGAAGATTTCACAATATCACTAATTTCGCAATAATTCAAGATTTCGCAATATATCAGGTTTCGCAATATCTCCACTTTCTCCGCAATAACTAGTTTTTAAACCCTAGATATTGCGAAATTATCCTAGAAAGATTCCGTAATAACCTAGTAAAAAACGTACTTTTTCACTAAAATCGAGCCAAATACCCCAAATGTTTGTGTTTTTGTATGATCCAAAGTAACCAAATCCCTACCACAACTATGTAGGAGATTTCTAAATCACAAAAACACAAAAAAGAATTTGGACATGGGTTGTGATAAAAAACACATGAAATCAGTAAAAAGCAAACCAAAAACATTCAATCACCTATCTAGTATAGGCTTTGATACCAAATGTTAATCCCAATCAATCAATAACACAAGATTTAGAATAGAGAAAGAGAAGAAAGTTAGAGAGAGAGAGAGACTAGAGAGAGAATGGTGGAAGGTAAATGTTACTTAGATAGAGAAAGTAAATGAACCAACACCCACTTCGACACATGGAAAAGGGTTTATATACCCATGAGCTTCGTGGGCTCATGGGCTTGTTTCTTTGGCTGGGCCTGGCTTGTCTTTGGGCTTAGAGCCCCTAACTTATATAATATTAGCTTAAAGTCCAAGCCCGATTATCCCGACTAACCTATTACAATACAAGACCATTAACAACTAAGATGACCTATTACATTATTGTTTGACTATATAAAATATAGGGCTAACACTTTGTATCATAAAAATTTAAGAAAATATTTACTCAATTACGTTAATTATAAATACTACTTACTTAACTCACAAATCAATTGTACAAATAGTGATATCACAAAAATTGATGATTCAACATGGTTTCTATTTTAAAGAAGTTTAATTTTATTGCGAGGAAAGATTAAAGAATGATTAAAATCATTCAAACCCTAGACCATTCGCGGCTTCGTAAATAGTCTGAAAGGAAAGGAAACTACAAGTAGTCCGGCATTGTAGGGTAATTGATGACGTATAGTTCCCAACCGGGTCATGAACCCGGCCCACGGGTACTACCCGCATCCGTCCCATCACGAATGGGTTAGATTAATGTCATTTAGGATTATAGGCTTGAATGAATAATCCGGATAAGATGGGTGTGACCCACGACCCGACATGGCTGGAACAGGGTTACACAGAATCACAATCCTATCAGGATTGGGATTTTCCTCAAAGAATAGGATATACACACACCATAATTAGAAGATAACAATCAAGTTAATTATGGTGATTATATTATGCTTGGGGCCGAAGTAACAGTAACAGCCCATTAGGGTTTCACTGCCTATATAAGGAACCCCTAAGGGTTCCACAAAGATATTACATTCTCTATACTCTCAACTCACAACCGATTTCTAACGCTAACCGATTAATTACTCTCACGCCAGAGTCTAATCGTGGGATACGCTTCCACGGTATGTCTAACGCGTGTTGCTTTAGTGTGCAGGATCTCAGCAAGTTATTCACTTGGTGCAAGAGCCGGAGCCCAGCCTACCCGAATTAAGCCTAATTCGGATCAAGCAAGGATCATCCAACTTTTGTATCAACAAGATGGCACCATCCGTGGGACCCAAACACTAAGCTAAAATCTTATTCTCGATCTCTTCTAATGACGAAGGGACATCCACAAGGGAATCCGAGGAACACGAATCCTAGGAACTGAAAGTCCACGGGGGATTGGATATTCATCTCTACCCAGTCCCGCGACAGCCAAACAGGCGGACCGAATAATCGAAACGTATTTCGGTCTTTTGGTGGGGCAGGCACGTCCGAAAATTCCCGGCCACCAACCATCACCATGGATAATCCTGATCCGGGGAGTGCGCCAAAGGCCCCTAACAAGGAGCCGCGGAGGCCACCAATCGAGACATAATTAGAAGTGAAACCACTCGGTGATGAAGATCTCGAGCGTGTTATCATGCAGAACTTTAACAGGATCGTCCCGGGTATCGCGTCATGGCTAAACCTAGGAAGGAACCTCCAATCTAGGCTTAACTTTGGCAGCACCGCGCCTGTCACCTCCCCACGAACTCAGAACAGGAGAAGGAGGGCGCGCCTGTAACACCAGAGAATTTTCGTTACCATAAATAATAATAAACTATACTAATTATTATTCGAAAATCATTTTTTTGAGCGTTACCAAACTTATTAGGTTTGAAAACGGGACATACTTTGACAAAATCTAACAATTCCACAGTCTGCGTACCGACACGATAAAAATTAAATTAATATTTAATTTTCACGAATATTTAATAAAAATATTTATTAAATTAATTTAAGATTTGTTTCAATAACGTTTTCTAAAAACGAGAAATATTTAAGTTGAAGTCCACCTTTCTTTAAAACGAAGCATGTCCGAGATACTTGATAAATAATCGACGTTTTTAAAGAGAGTACAAAACATTCTTGAAAATAGTCAAGTAAATAGTCAGTTTTAATGGAAAATCTATTTTAAAAACAATGGCGTAACTTTCGTGTCGTGAATCGAATTATATAGATCCCGATCGAGCCCCGAGTCACATTTAGATGAGTAAAAGAAAAGTTTATTAACTATTTACATTATTTACCCTCAACTATATACAACATTTCAATTATTTTAATAACTTACAAATTTATTTATATATATATTAAAATCACACATTTTCTTCCATTTCTATCAAAATAAAACACACACATATTCACCTCTCTCCCTCCCTCAAAGAATCCGGCCACCGGAACCCTAATCCGGCCACCGGATTCCGGCGCCGTCCTTTTTTCTGGCCGAGTCTTAAAACACTTCCCGTCACCGGATCTACTCGATCCATTAACCGATCTATCACTCTGGCGAACCACCACCATTTTGACGGCTGCTGCTGCCGTGTAAAACCACCTCCAACCGCAGCTGCTACATCTGCCACCCACTACCTCACCATCTTGCCATTAAAACCCACCACCAACCTCGCCGTCATCCCCCTTCACCACAGCCACCAAGCCGCTGCCACCACGTCAACCATCGTCGTGGTCTCGCACTGGGTCGGTCGTTGTGTAACCACCACCATCTTCGTCTGTTTTCATCTCATCACCACCATCCGCCACTCCAGCCGCCTCCATCTCCTCCACGACATCACCACCCTCACGTCACCTACTGCCGACGTGGTTTGCAACCACGCGATGCCACCACCATCACCTCGACGCCACCCTACCACCACCAGAACTGACCACCGTGACATCACCATCTCAGCCACCACTATGAGGGTGTCGGGCTTGTGGCAAAATTATTTATTTTTGGTGTTTTATTCATTTATTATGTTTTATTGGTAAGAATGGGTATAGATCTAAATTAATAAGTGTATGGTTGATTTTATGATTTAACGATCGTTAGTGTCGTTTGGTTATGATTAACAGCCGTTAAGGCCTTTTAAAATGGTTAAAATCAGCTTATGGAGTGTTTGGCAACGTGTTTAACAGCCCAACAGGGGGCGTTTGGATATGAGTTTTGTGACAGTTTTAGAGGTGTTTGGTTATTGGTTTATGGCAGTTTTGAAAGTGTTTGGTTAGAAGTGTTGGATTTAGTTTCGACTTGATTATCGGTAAAATTATTTTAATTATTGTTTATGATTTGACAATAATTAGTTTGATATAATGAAGATATATGGGTATTTGAAACGCGGATTGAAAGCGAAAATGTGATGTTTTGTGATTATGGAAAACGTTATATAAACGAATAGGTCATGCCGAAATTTTTATAAATTTAATATTTATTTAGTTTTCTTAAATATTATTTAGAAATTAAAACCCTCTTTTTAGAAATATTAAATGGACAATAATGAAACAACGATTTATAAAATATTATTTTATAAAATCATAATTATTATATATACTTTTGAAACTCCATTTGGAACTCTGAAACGTGTACCCTCTTTTATTAGATGATTTTTACTTAAATAAATAGGTGATTTTGAAAGTGTGTCGAATTATTTAAGTTTATAAGAATTTCAAGGTATTGCATGCTTGGATTATTTTATTCTTTTGTTGTCATCTCCTTGAATTTTGTACATGTCGCGTGTCATGTATATTCTGAGTATTTCGTGTGTTGTTTATCCTTGTTATATAATTCAAGATATGAATTGTATACATGTTTCGTTGTCTCGTGTGCAATATATATTAGGTATATATATTGTATACCTTGGTGGTATCTTTCGCTTTACCTTACTGAATCAATTACCGAACCGATCACTGAACCGATTACCGAACCGATCACTGAACCGATTACCGAACCGATTACCGAACCGATTACCGAACCGATTACTGAACCGATTACCGGACGATTTCGACATGGGATTTAAACGGTTTACGAACCGATGGTATTGATGAAACTTTTCATCGGGAAAGCTTGGATGCATCGATTTGGGATGCTGGGAGATGATCGATAAGATAAACTGTGACTTCCGGTATCGAGCAGTTCCGGCCTACGCTACACTGCTCTTGTATTCACGTCTCTGCAAATTGTTCTGCAACATCGATGTGAGTTCATACCCCCTCTTTATCTTTTCAAAATTGCCTTATGAATGTTTTGAATCTCTTTTGGGGGAGATACATGCTTGTCGATGTCAAATGCGTGTTATGCATTTCAATGATTGTTTACGATATATATGTCTACACTTTCCATGCATTTTTGTGATAAATACAAGTTGATATCTTTTTGAAGATTGCTTATATTACGTACGTGCTTGTACTTTTGTGGACTGTTTACATGACATTTTTGTATATACATTTGGGGTTATCAATGATTTATACTTGTGAATATCTGAGCTATCCCATAGCTCCTTTTAAACTGCTTTGTATGTTTAATACTGTGAAGTGAAATGACTGCGTGTGCTTGCTTGTGGACGCAAAAAGAATTGAACCCTGTGAACACTCAGTGAACTTCGTTTATGATTATCCTAAGTTGCTTTAGCCATAGTCCCCACTATCGTGAATCGTTAGTTACTCTGCTAGAGTAAGCTCTTATGTTACGGATAGATCTATTGAGGGTTGACAACCTCCACTCGGGCATTCTGACGCCGGACGAGTGTGTACCATTTGTATGAACGGAGTTATATTGGCTAGGTACTCTATTGGGGCAATTTATATGTGCAATCTATTGCATGTACTGGATCACTAGTTTCAATGTCACGAGCTTAGCGCTATCATAAACACTGAAACACCCAATTTAACCTACAATTGGAACTATATCTCCTATAGTTGCCTTGGGTACTTGAACGGAACTTTTGCGGTCCATCTTGCTATGAATCTTGAATATGATCTTGATGTGAATCTTGACCTTGATCTTGCTATGAATCTTGAATGTGAATCTTGACCTTGATCTTGAATATGATCTTGATGTGAATCTTGACCTTGATCTTGCTATGAATCTTGAATGTGAATCTTGACCTTGATCTTGAATATGATCTTGATGTGAATCTTGACCTTGATCTTGCTATGAATCTTGAATGTGAATCTTGACCTTGATCTTGCTATGAATCTTGAATGTGAATCTTGACCTTGATCTTGAATATGATCTTGATGTGAATCTTGACCTTGATCTGGCTATGAATCTTGAATGTGAATCTTGACCTTGATCTTGAATATGATCTTGATGTGAATCTTGACCTTGATCTTGCTATGAATCTTGAATGTGAATCTTGACCTTGATCTTGCTATGAATCTTGAATGTGAATCTTGACCTTGATCTTGCTATGAATCTTGAATGTTAATCTTGACCTTGATCTTGCTATGAATCTTGGATATGAATCCTGACTGCGATCATGTATTGATCTGATATGAATCCCGACTGCGATCATGTATTGATCTGATATGAATCTTAAATGCGATATTTATATGAATCTTGACTGCAATCATGTATTGATCTAATATGAATCCTATCTGTGATATCGATACGAATCTTGACTATAGCATGAAATGATCTTGACAAGAATTTATTATGTGTTTCTGACATGATTCCTGCATGAGATGTAATAGGATTGATATAATCCTTAGGTGTGGTATTGACGTGATTCATGCATGTGGTTTCTATATGACACTTATATGATGGTTTGAATTGATGTTTACATGCTGGTTTGATATGGTTCTCGTATGCTAGTTTGACATGATGTTTATATGCCGGTCTGATATGATTCTTGTGTGTTAGTTGACAAGATGTTTATATGCTGGTCTGTTATGATATTTGTATGCTAGTTTGATATGATACTCATATGCTACTTTGATATGGTACTCATATGCTGGTTTGATATGATACTTATATGCTGGTTTGGTATGATGCTCATATGCTTATTGCTATAGTTCTAATATGTGATCTCGATTGAGATACTGACATGAACCGAGAATATGACATTGTTATGTATATTGACCGTGGCTACTGAATTGAACTCGGGTGTGAATGAGTTCATGAACCTAAAAACTGAAGCGAAATGAATTGTGAGTATGAACTACAACTTGTGTATGAACTGAAGTATTTGTGTTAGCTGTAATGCTTTTGATAAACATTGATTTATGACCGAACCTTGTAGTAACGGTTCTTTTATTACGAAACTATGGATTTCTAAACGTTTTGAAATGCTACTTTTGATAGTGATCCTTTTAAACTTTTAAAGTGTCGTAAACATTTTATAACTTATGAACTCACCAACCATTGTGTTGACACTTTTAAGCATGTATTCTCAGGTACTTGACTGTATGATTATTTGGAGTCTGCTTTGTGATATTTGGAATAAAGGTCGTTCTCTCGGATCAAGACTCGGATAATTATGACGTAACAGGCCCCAATACTCGTGGGCTTCCGCTGGGCCAATTTGGGGGTGTTACAGATTGGTATCAGAGCCTTGGTTATAGAGAATTAGGTGTTATTGTATAGGCCTAGACTATAACCGATGCTCTCTTGTGTTTTAGCATGTCATTATGCTTATTATTCTTATATATGAATATGTGCTTTACATGATGAGATTACTGATCCGCTGCTATATGAATACTTGCCATGCATGTTTGCGATCTGTCGTTTCACTGTTATGTGAATGTTACTATGCATGTTGTGATTTTTTTGCATGCGCTACTATATGAATATATGCCTTATACGTGTTGCGATTGCTTCATGCGCTGTTATATGGGTATTTGACCTACATGTTTGTTATTACCTTATGTGTTGCTCATAAAGTAATATACCATACATTTCGTTGATTTTATTCTTGCATTGTTTAGATCTCTGTATGCTGTCACTTATCATGTGTTTTCTTGAAAAATGAAGGAAGTAAAGTTCTTTTCTACATTGTATCTTCTAGATCTATATATTTTTATGATCGATTTACTAAACCTATATATTTTAAAAACATAAATATAGTTTTTATAAAAATATAAGTTGTAATATTTATAGAATCTATGGATGGAAGTATGTTTTTGGTAAATCACTGGTGTTTATGAGTTTTGAGTACCAACTAGTAGTGTTTCTATAAGTGGGTGTGTTAAAAGTGGTCAAAATATATTTTTCCAAAAGTTATACATTCTGTCCTAAATTTATATTGATCTTAAAGCGTTATAAAAATTGTTTGGACACTAGATTAACACGAGATTATGGAAGTACAAGTTAATACCTTCGTTTTGATATATTATGAGCAAACATCGAATTTTAGTGAGCAGGATATGTGTGTTTGAAATTTGTTGACGGAAAATTTAAATTTTGTGGAAACGCTAAAAATTTACTTGCTATCTATAATTTAAATATGGTAGAAAGAACGTTTTTGAGTTAAACCGAGCTATTTTGAGTGTCGAGATGAGTATAAAATGTTGTATATGATTGCTGGAAACGTTTTAAAAAGGGGTAAAAGCGTGTATTGGGATTAATTGGCAATTGTTACTACGTGAACGTTGTAAGTGAGTATTTTGCGGAAAATGAGCTATTGGTTGACTGTGATTGGAGAAAGTGTTTAAAATATGAGACTTTGATCGAGATTTGAGTACATACTAAAAATGGCAAATTTTCAAATGGCGCCGAAAGGCTGTCGAATTTTCCGTAAAAAGTGTGTTGCGAGATTTACTAAATTAAATTTGTGTAAATTAAAAATTTACATCGAAAGACTTTCGAAATTACGTCGAGTCAAAAATAAACATTTTTGCCTAAGTATAAGATACTAATATTAACTATATGATTTCAATGAGTCATATTTTATTTGTAAAACTAAGCACATGATTGGCAAGTGACATACGTGATAGACTTATGTGATTTAATTGTTCGCGCCCGAACTATAGTATCATGTTTAGGTTGTTGCCAGTGTTGTTCGCTATTGCTTAATTTGAATACTTATGTTGATTGATTCCTTTCTTGTGACCAGGCTATAGTTCCTATTAAACTGCATCATATGTTGAATGTTTTGGGGTGCTATGAATGCTTGATTTGCGTTTTTGCTATTATCTTATATAGTGCTACAAGACTTTTGCTTGTGATTGCTTTATGCGCCATTGAGATGATTGCCTTATCTGCTTATGATTGCTCTATACACTGCTACGTTCTTTACGTAGTTACGATTGCTTTATATATACATTTGTACTTATTTATGAGTCTTCCTCGGCGATGAGTGAGACTCATGTGATCGACTAGTTCCTTTATTTATTTGATAACCATTATAATATATCATTATATTATATACGGGTTCTATGTTTGGAACGTGTTATGACCCACGTTATTACGTGATTGACATTTATTTTCTCCCACTTATGAATTTAACGTCTATTTATGGAAAGTAACTCACTGACGACTCCTGCGCTTGCTTTTGACAATTTTCTCTAATAACGTTTTAGAGATTATAACTATTTTCAATAAGATATTCCGCTGATAACTATTATGATATATTATCCTCTTGATTATGATTTATGATCTTACACTCCATACACGTCTACACTCACGTCATAGCAAACGCCTATTATTGGAGTGTAACTGGTCGACGTCGTTTTGATTATCTAATGTAATTTTGTGTTATATCATTTGGATAGTTTGCCTGTCTAAATGCTACGATGTGACTCCAATCAGGGTACTTATGATTTCATTTAAATGGAATGGGACGTTTAAATATGGAACATGAGTCTCCTGACGACAAGTTATTTATGGTTTCATATTTAGATGGTATGGGACGTCCAAATGTGAAATCATAAGCCACTAGACCCGAAGCTTATTTATAGTTCCGTATTGAGATGGTATGGGACGTTTGAATCCGAAAGGTGTAAATAAACTGGCTGTAAACTCTTTTGGTAATATCTATTTCCTTAGATATTTGATCTATATATGTATGTATATTTTGGTAAATCTTGTCGAGGTAATTTGAGTAAGATGAGTTATGAGGTCTTTACTGAAATGGGTTGGGACGCCTTTACATTTGAATAGAGAAGTTATAAATCGCTTAACCAAAGGTTTACTATTCATATTTACATAGATTGGGACGCCTCTGTGTGTAAATGTGAATTATAAACAAGTGGGCTTAAGCACATCTGACATCATTTCATATTTACATTAGTATTCTATGATTCCAATTATGGAATGTGTTTCTTTTGACTCATGATTCGTCCGTATGATTTTAATCATTGCTTTCTCTTCTTACCATTATGATTTTTGTGTTTTGGCGAAAGATTTCATAAATTTCACTTGACTCATGAATTGTTGCACAGACATTTCCGAATGAACACCGATCGACGTGAGCCCAACAAGCTGACTGTTGTGAACCCTATTTCAACTTTTTTTGAGTCGACGACTTGCTAAAAATCTTCACTTCTAATTGTCCCTTACTTATTCTATGAACCCTTACCGACATTTGAGATGTTGGCGACTTATCGAACTCTTCGCTTCTAGTTGTCCATATCTGTTCTTTGAACTGTTACGACTTTGTCAGATTGATTGCCAAACCTTTCAGATTCATTCCAGCTTTACCTATTTCTTTCCGACATTCTTGACACTTCTAAACCTAGTAACAACGATCGAGTTTTGAGGACAAAACTCAAAATAACACATGGATGATGTAACACCAGAAAATTTTCGTTACCATAAATAATAATAAACTATACTAATTATTATTTGAAAATCATTTTTTTGAGCGTTACCAAACTTATTAGGTTTGAAAACGGGACATACTTTGACAAAATCTAAAAATTCCACAGTCTGCGTACCGACACGATAAAAATTAAATTAATATTTAATTTTCACGAATATTTAATAACAAATATTTATTAAATTACTTTATGATTTGTTTCAATAACGTTTTCTAACAACGAGAAATATTTAAGTTGAAGTCCACCTTTCTTTAAAACAAAGCATGTCCGAGATACTTGATAAATAATCGACGTTTTTAAAGAGAGTACAAAACATTCTTGAAAATAGTCAAGTAAATAGTCAGTTTTAATGGAAAATCTATTTTAAAAACAATGGCGTAACTTTCGTGTCGTGAATCGAATTTTATAAATCCCGATCGAGCCCCGAGTCACATTTAAATGAGTAAAAGAAAAGTTTATTAACTATTTACATTATCGACCCTCAACTATATACAGCATTTCAATTATTTTAATAACTTACAAATTTATTTATATATATATTAAAATCACACATTTTCTTCCATTTCTATCAAAATAAAACACACACATATTCACCTCTCTCCCTCCCTCAAAGAATCCGGCCACCGGAACCCTAATCCGGCCACCGGATTCCGGCGCCGCCCTCTTTTCCGGCCAAGTCTTAAAACACTTCCCGACATCGGATCTACTCGATCCATTAACCGATCTATCACTCCGGCGAACCACCACCATTTTGACGGCTGCTGCTGCCGTGTAAAACCACCTCCAACCGCAGCTGCTACATCCGCCACCCACTACCTCACCATCTTGCCTTTAAAACCCACCACCAACCTCGCCGTCATCCCCCTTCACCACAGCCACCAAGCCGCTGCCACCACGTCAACCGCCGTCGTGGTCTCGCACTGGGTCGGCCGCCGTGTAACCACCACCATCTTCGTCTGCTTTCATCTCATCACCACCATCCGCCACTCCAGCCGCCTCCATCTCCTCCACGACATCACCACCCTCACGTCACCTACTGCCGACGTGGTTTGCAACCACGCGATGCCACCACCATCACCTCGACGCCACCCTACCACCACCAGAACTGACCACCGTGACATCATCATCTCAGCCACCACTATGAGGGTGTCGGGCTTGTGGCAAAATTATTTATTTTTGGTGTTGTATTCATTTATTATGTTTTATTGGTAAGAATGGGTATAGATCTAAATTAATAAGTGTATGGTTGATTTTATGATTTAACGATCGTTAGTGTCGTTTGGTTATGATTAACAGCCGTTAAGGCCTTTTAAAATGGTTAAAATCAGCTTATGGAGTGTTTGGCAACGTGTTTAACAGCCCAACAGGGGGAGTTTGGATATGGGTTTTGTGACAGTTTTAGAGGTGTTTGGTTATTGGTTTATGGCAGTTTTAAAAGTGTTTGGTTGGAAGTGTTGGATTTAGTTTCGACTTGATTATCGGTAAAATTATTTTAATTATTGTTTACGATTTGACAATAATTAGTTTGATATAATGAAGATACGTGGGTATTTGAAACGCGGATTGAAAGCGAAAATGTGATGTTTTGTGATTATGGAAAACGTTATATAAACGAATAGGTCATGCCGAAAATTTTATAAATTTAATATTCATTTAGTTTTCTTAAATATTATTTAGAAATTAAAACCCTCTTTTTAGAAATATTAAATGGACAATAATGAAACAACGATTTATAAAATATTATTTTATAAAATCATAATTATTATATATACTTTTGAAACTCCATTTGGAACTCTGAAACGTGTACCCTCTTTTATTAGATGATTTTTACTTAAATAAATAGGTGATTTTGAAAGTGTGTCGAATTATTTAAGTTTATATTAATTGCAAGGTATTGCATGCTTGGATTATTTTATTCTTTTGTTGTCATCTCCTTGAGTTTTATACATGTCGCGTGTCATGTATATTCTGAGTAATTCGTGTGTTGTTTATCCATGTTATATAATTCAAGATATGAATTATATACATGTTTCGTTATCTCGTGTGCAATATATATTAGGTATATATATTGTATACCTTGGTGGTATCTTTCGCTTCACCTTACTGAATCAATTACCGAACTGATCACTGAACCGATTACCGAACCGATCACTGAACTGATTACCGAACCGATTACCGAACCGATTACCGGACGATTTCGACATGGGATTTAAACGGTTTACGAACCGATGGTATTGCTGAAACTTTTCATCGGGAAAGCTTGGATGCATCGATTTGGGATGCGGGGAGATGATCGATAAGATAAACTGTGACTTCCAGTATCGAGCAGTTCCGGCCTACGCTACACTGCTCTTGTATTCACGTCTCTACAAATTGTTCTGCAACATCGATGTGAGTTCATACCCCCTCTTTCTCTTTTCAAAATTGCTTTATAAATTTTTTGAATCTCTTTTGGGGGAGATACATGCTTGTCGATGTCAAATGCGTGTTATGCATTTCAATGATTGTTTACGATATATATGTCTACACTTTCCATGCATTTTTGTGATAAATACAAGTTGATATCTTTTTAAAGATTGCTTATATTGCGTACATGCTTGTACTTTTGTGGACTGTTTACATGACATGTATGTATATACATTTGGGGTTATCGATGATTTATACTTGTGAATATCTGAGCTATCCCATAGCTCCTTTTAAACTGCTTTGTATGTTTAATACTGTGAAGTGAAATGACTTCTTGTGCTTGCTTGTGGACGCAAAAAGAATTGAACCCTGTGAACACTCAGTGAACTTCGTTTATGATTAGCCTAAGTTGATTTAGCCATAGTCCCCGCTATCGTGAATCGTTAGTTACTCTGCTAGAGTAAGCTCTTATGTTACGGAAAGATCTATTGAGGGTTGACAACCTCCACTCGGGCATTCTGACGCCGGACGAGTGTGTACCATTTGTATGAACGGAGTTATCTTGGCTAGGTACTCTATTGGGGCAATTTATATGTGCAATCTATTGCATGTACTGGATCACTAGTTTCGATGTCACGAGCTTAGCGCTATCATAAACACTGAAACACCCAATTTAACCGACACTTGGAACTATATCTCCTATAGTTGCCTTGGGTACTTGAACGGAACTTTTGCGGTCCATCTTGCTATGAATCTTGAATATGATCTTGATGTGAATCTTGACCTTGATCTTGCTATGAATCTTGAATGTGAATCTTGACCTTGATCTTGAATATGATCTTGATGTGAATCTTGACCTTGATCTTGCTATGAATCTTGAATGTGAATCTTGACCTTGATCTTGAATATGATCTTGATGTGAATCTTGACCTTGATCTTGCTATGAATCTTGAATGTGAATCTTTACCTTGATCTTGCTATGAATCTTGAATGTGAATATTGACCTTGATCTTGAATATGATCTTGATGTGAATCTGGACCTTGATCTTGCTATGAATCTTGAATGTGAATCTTGACCTTGATCTTGAATATGATCTTGATGTGAATCTTGACCTTGATCTTGCTATGAATCTTGAATGTGAATCTTGACCTTGATCTTGCTATGAATCTTGAATGTGAATCTTGACCTTGATCTTGCTATGAATCTTGGATATGAATCCTGACTGCGATCATGTATTGATCTGATATGAATCCTGACTGCGATCATGTATTGATATGATATGAATCTTAACTGCGATATTTATATGAATCTTGACTGCAATCATGTATTGATCTAATATGAATCTTAGCTGTGATATCGATACGAATCTTGACTATAGTATGAAATGATCTTGACAAGAATTTATTATGTGGTTCTGACATGATTCCTGCATGAGATGTAATAGGATTGATATAATCCTTAGGTGTGGTATTGACGTGATTCATGCATGTGGTTTCTATATGACACTTATATGATGGTTTGAATTGATGTTTACATGTTGGTTTGATATGGTTCTCGTATGCTAGTTTGACATGATGTTTACATGCCGGTCTGATATGATTCTTGTGTGTTAGTTGACAGGATGTTTATATGCTGGTTTGTTATGATATTTGTATGCTAGTTTGATATGATACTCATATGTTGGTTTGATATGATACTCATATGCTGGTTTGATATGATACTTATATGCTGGTTTGGTATGATGCTCATATGCTTATTGCTATAGTTCTAATATGTGATCTCGATTGAGATACTGACATGAACCGAGAATATGACATTGTTATGTATATTGACTGTGGCTACTGAATTGAACTCGGGTGTGAATGAGTTCATGAACCTAAAAACTGAACCAAAATGAACTGTGAGTATGAACTACAACTTGTGTATGAACTGAAGTATTTGTGTTAGCTGTAATGCTTTTGCTAAACATTGATTTATGACCGAACCTTGTAGTAACGGTTCTTTTATTACGAAACTATGGATTTCTAAACGTTTTGAAATGCTACTTTTGATAGTGATCCTTTTAAACTTTTAAAGTGTCGTAAACATTTTAATAAAACTTATGAACTCACCAACCATTGTGTTGACACTTTTAAGCTTGTATTCTCAGGTACTTGACTGTATGATTATTTGGAGTCTGCTTTGTGATATTTGGAATAAAGGTCGTTCTCTCGGATCAAGACTCGGATAATCATGACGTAACAGGCCCCAATACTCGTGGGCTTCCGCTGGGCCAATTTGGGGGTGTTACAGCGCCCATAGGAACGAACTCCCCTTGAGGAAAACCCTCAACCTCGGAGTGTTCGAGCGCATAGGGGATCGCATCATGCAGGAATTACTGCAAGCCCGTGAGGAAGGGGATAGGTCCAACGGCTCTACCGAACGCCCGGTGTTGGAAACACCCGTGAACAATCGTCGCACCAGCGTGTGGGATAGGGTGAATGGTGGGAAGAAAGCTCCTATCTCTTCTCACAGAAGTGGTCATCAGTCGAGAAGTGGGGCACCGCCCCCTCCTCCCACCCCTTCGTGGTCAGATTTAGATGACCATCCTCCCAAGCGTCGCCGACCTAGGTATACCCCCCGCCACCATCGGACGATGAGGGATACTATGATGATCCCTACTACCAGAACAAAGAGTAGGATCTCTCCCGTTCATGGTGCGACGACAGAGAGGATGCCTTTACTCTCCGCATACGGAACTACTCTGAGGAAAAGAAGCGACGTATGCCGGCGTGCGTTAAAACCTATGATTGGTCTGGTGATCCAGATGATCACTTAAAGATATTCGATACGCAAGCGAAAATTGAACGGTGGCTGATGCCTATATGGTGCCAAATGTTCAATTCAACCTTGATTGGTAATGCTCGTGATTGGTTTGAGAGGCTCCCCCACCGAACTATTGATAGCTTCGGCGAGTTGCGCACTATGTTCAAAAACAATTATACTCATCGAAAGAAGTATAATAGGGATCTGGTCTCATTAGCAACCGTCAAGCAATGGCCCGGAGAGTCTACCGAGAACTTCACGGAACGTTTCAATGACGATTGCGCGTGCACAAAAACGTGCCCCGAGCTCCTGAACATTTCTGACTACATGCATGCCATAACGGACAAGGAGCTAATTAGGCGTCTCAATGACAAACGTCCGGAGAGGTACGACGACCTCATGGAAAGGGTTAGAAACTTTGTAGAAAGAGAAACCGCGGTAGCTGCGGCGTATCCTACAAAGGGAAATCATAACTATCGATCGAACGACCAGCCCAAGAGACAATCAGGGGGTCCAAACACCCAAGTGAACAGAAGGAGCTCGGATTACAAGAGCCAGAATAAAGGAGGGCGGTCAGAGGACAAATTCACCCTTCTAAAGATGACTTACAAAGATATCTTATTTACGGAAGGGGCGAACTTCCCAAGGCCTCCCCTATGACAACTCGAGTTGACTGTCTTCAAGGAAATCGCTTTTGCGAATTCCACAATGAAAAGGGCCACGACACGGAGGAGTGCATCCAGCTCAAGAAGCATATAGAGTCACTGATTAAATCAGGCAAACTCAAACATTTGGTCAAGGATTGGAAGGATGGGAAGGATAACAAAAAGTACGACAAGAAGGACTCCCAAAAGGACAAGCCTTCAACCATATATATAGTCCAATCTTGGCAGCGCCGCACAAAGCAGAAAGTTGGTCAAAAAATTTCACGCGGCTGAGAGATCTCATTCCCTCCCATTACGGCAAGCAACTTGGCCGATGAACCTCTCACGGTAGAGGTAAGCATTGGAACACACAACGTTCGTCATATGTATGTGGACAGAGGATCATCGGCTGAAGTACTCTACGAACACTGCTTCGTACAGCTACGACCAGAGATAAAAATCCAATTAGTGCCAGCCACATCACCGCTCATTGGCTTTAGTTGAGACACTATCTGGCCAATAGGACCACTGCGTTTAGTGGTAACCATTAGGGATAAAGAGCATTCCACCACGGCGTGGATGAACTTTATGGTGAAACGTTCGCACTCCCCGTATAATGGTATTATCGGAAGACCAGGGATCTTGGCCATACGGGCGGTCCCGTCTACGACTCACGGCATGATTAATTTCCCAGTCGAAGGGGGAATTGTTACAATTTAGAATTCGATCGTACCGGCATCCGAATGCCACGTCGTGACAACACCAGTCCAGCCGGTTCCCATTAAGGAAGGATCACCACCACCCAATTGGAAGGTGGTAATCTACCCCGATTACCCGGAGCAAGAGGTAGCCATAAGGGGAACGCTATCGGATAAAGGGAAGAAGGCCATGTGCTCTCTCCTAAAAGAAAACCAGGATATACTCGCATGGGAGCCAAAGAATATGACGGGTGTGCCGCGTTCGATAGCAGAACATAAACTTCAAATCCACCAGGGATATCCCCCTGTTAAGCAAAAGAAGCGTGGTCAAGCACCGGAACACAGCCAGGTAATACTGGATGAGGTATGGAAATTGGTGGACGCAGGAATTATGCGCGAGGTATATTACCACGAATGGTTATCCAATCTGGTCATGGTCAAGAAGCATGATGGGAGCTGGCGCATGTGTGTGGACTTCACGGACTTGAACAAAGCTTGTCCGCAAGACTGCTATCCGTTACCAGAAATTGATTGGAATGTAGAATCCTTATGCGGGTACCCTTTCAAATGTTTTTTTAGATGCGTACAAAGGATACCATCAGATCCAGATGGCGGAGGAGGACGAGGAGAAGACGGCGTTTCACACCAGTCAGGGCGTGTATTGTTACACGAAAATGCCGTAGATCGACTTATCAGTGACTTGTTGATAAAGCCTTCGACTCCCAGATAGGACGTAACCTTGAGGTCTATGTTGACGATTTGGTCGTCAAGAGCCATACGGAGGAGGCACATCTCCGTGATATCCAGGAGACGTTCGACACGTTGAGGAGAATCAACATGAAACTGAATCCAAAAAAGTGCACGTTTGGGGAATCCGAAGGGATGTTCCTTGGGTATATGATTAATCCAAATAGCATCAAGCCTTGTCCGGAGAAGACGGACGCTGTGATACACTTACCATCCCCTCGGACACTCAAGGAGGTACAATCGCTCAATGGAAAGCTGGCCGGGCTCAATAGGTTCTTGTCAAAGTCAGCGGAGAAGTCACTACCTCTATTCAAAACACTCAAGAAGTTATTGAAGAAAGGAGACTTCCGCTGGACAAAAGAAGCAGTGGAAGCCTTTGGGCAGCTTAAACAACATCTCGCGGCTCTTCCTATGCTAGTTGCACCCCAACCTAAGGAGGAGCTCATCATGTATATGTCCGCTACATCCGGAGCTATAAGCGCAGTCCTTATGACTGATCGAGACACAGTACAGACACCGGTTTACTTTATAAGCGGAGCATTGCAAGGGCCGAATTTGAACTATTCATCAATGGAGAAGTTTGTTTTGTCACTGGTGTACGCCGTGAAAAGGCTGCGCCGGTATTTCCAGGCGCACCCAATTGTGGTCATCACTGATCAACCAATAAAGCAGATCATCTCTAAACCAGACGTGGACGGGAGGCTACAGAAGTGGAGCGTCCTACTAGGAGAACATAACATCTCTTATAGACCAAGGACAACTGTCAAGGGCCAAATTTTGGCAGACTTCCTAATTGAGAAACTTGAGGAGGACGAACCAATGGTGCGAAAAGAGGAAATTCCAACAGAACCATGGGTTTTGTTTACTGACAGATTTTCGTGCACGGACGGATCAGGAGCTTGCCTCATTCTAACGAATCCGGAAGGAATGAAGTTTACGTACGCCTTGCGCTTTGAGTTCACAGCCACGAATAATGAGGCAGAATATGAAGCATTGACTACGGCTTTAAAAATTGCCGCTAGGATGGGGGTCCGCAACCTTGAGGCCTACGTGGACTCACGGCTTGTCGCGAATCACATCCTAGGAGGGTACGTAGCCAAGGAGGATAACATGATCCAATACTTGGAGAAAGTCAAGTCACTCATCGCCACTTTTGGGAAGTTTTCCATCAAGCAAGTACCAGGAGACTAGAACAAGAAGGCGGATGCTCTTAGCAAGATTGCGTCTACAAGCTTCGCTTACTTATCCAAACAAGTATTGGTGGAAATACTCAAGGAAAAATCCATTAGAGGAGGGGAAGTCGCAACTATTGTTGAGGAAGAGGGACCTACATGGATGACCCCGATCATTAGCTATTTAACTGATGAAACCCTTCCGGAGGATAAAAAGGAAGTTGTGGCATTTCGAACTCTGAGATGGTGTTCTATACAAGCGTTCCTTCCTACAACCGTGGTTGCGATGCGTCGGGCCGTGCCAGGCTAGCTATGTGATTAGTGAAATACATGAAGGGTCGTGAGGCATGCACGCAGGCCCCAGATCAGTAGTGTCCGACCATGCATCGGGATGCACGAGACATGATTCCTAAATGCACCGATTGCCATGTACACAGGCCAGTACCGCGACATCCACAACAAGAACTAACACCCATCACATCCCCTTGGCCATTCAATAAGTGGGGGATCGATATCGCAGGACCTTTTCTTGTTGCCGCAGGAGGCGTTAAGTTTTTGATCGTCGCAATGGACTATTTTACACACTGGATAGAAGCTAAGGCTGTTAAGACGATTACGGGCAAACTGGTAAAAATGTTTGTTTGGGAAATTTTGTGTGCCGCTTTGGTTTGCTAGGAGAGATCATCTCGGATAACAGAAAGCTATAAAATCCATGATTTTACCATAATAATAATATAATAAAAGTCTACTTAATGATCCTAGATCATTTCTCAACCTAGTAATAGTAATCGAGTTTCGAGGACGAAACTCAAGATGGCATGTGGATGGTCTAAAGCCCGAGATTTTTCATTCATTAAATAATAATGAAGTATGTTTCAAAACCCTTTTTGAACCATACAAAAATCATCGGATTTAAAAATTTGACAAAAGACATACAACCCGCGTACCGACAATTCAATAATTTAATTTCATAAATTATTGTCGAGAGATACTTGATAAACGATTTGATTAAATTGTTTATTATTACATTATCTACGGAGGGATTAAACGATAAGTATTTCTATTAAAATGATACGTACGTTATAAAAACGATAAATGAAAAATACTTGTCGTTTAAATAAACGAACACGTTCTTCGTATTTATACGTCATATAAATACTCCATTTTATTGGAAAAATGATTTTTAGATCAATTACGCAATCCTCGTAAAATGAATAAAAAATTCATAAACCACGAACGTGACCCGAATCGTTTATTAGTAAACGTATAACAAATGTTACACATTAGGCCCTCATAAAATAATTGCAACCCATGCCCCTCAACTATTGTAAACCTTGCAGTTAGGTTATAACTTTGAAATGGGTATAAAAAGTCAATTAGGGTTTCATCTCTTTTATTTTTCATGCTAACCCTAACCCTAAAACACTTTCTCCATCTAAAATGGCAGCCGCCGCCATTGTAGGCCGCCACCACCACTGCCATGGTGGCACCAGCCGCCATCAATCCACAATCGCAGCCCCTCCTCCTTGTTGCCATGATCATCTCAGCCGCCACTTTGAGGGTGGTTGTCTCGGAGATTATACTCTAGTCGCCACATGCAAACATCACCGTCATCACGGCTGTGACCTCCTAGCCACCATGTAGCCACATCCGTGGCACCATCATCATCAAACCCCACGCAGCTGTGTCCTCCAACCGTAGCAGCCACCATCCGACCTCCGCCACTACCTGCAGTCGTGAACTCACAGCCATCCCACCTTGCTTCCGCCATCATCACCAGTACATGCTCCATCTGCAAGCTTCGCTGCTACCCACCAACAGCCGTCCTCCATCGCAGCCCTTGCTGCCAATCATCCTCACAGCCATAGGCTGTTGCCTTCCACCATACAACCAGCCACCATGCAGCCACAACTGTGGCCACTAGCCACGCAGCCACCATCCTCCACAGCCGCAGCCCCTGCTGCCAACCCTATCGCAGCCTCTGATAACTGGATTTTGGCCAGGTAAAAAGATTCGTTTAAGTATGTCTCTTCGAATTGAAAAACTTTTGTTTAATGTGTGACTCAGTTGAACTTTGGTGGAAGAAAGATGTGTCGTTGAAGTTTTGAAAATAAAAGGTGCAAAACAATTAAAGTAAAAGTGTAATTAAAGTAAATCTAAATCTAATTAAAATAAAGTGCAAGTATTTAAAGCGAGACTAAAATTAAAGGGCAAATAAAGTAAATAACGCAAACTTAAATTCTAACTAAGGCAAACTTAAAACGCAACTAAAACTAAAACTTAAACTAAGGCAAATAAACTTAAAGTGCAGCTAAGTAAAAAGGCGGGAAAAATAAAGCTTAAAATGAAAAGGCAGAAAACTAAAAAACTAAGATTTCCCTATCCGGAATATACTCCTATTCGGAATAAATGCTGTTCGGAATAACTGTCACCTATTCGGAAAGATTAGCCCTATTCGGAATATTTGTCTATTCGGAATGAATGACCCTATGCAGAATAAACCTCCTATGCGGAATAATCATCTATTCGGAATAGCTGTCCCTATTCGGAATAAAATCCTACTCGGAATATTGGGCCTATTCGGAAAATCCAGCCTATTCGGAAAGTTGTGCCTGTTCGGAATAACCAGTCCTATGCGGAAAGTGATCCCTATTCGGAATAACTACCTATGCGGAAACTTTGGCCTATTCGGAATAATCTGGGCACGAGTCTGGGAAATATCAGTAACTGTAAAACGAAGAACAAGGAAAAGAGATAGCACGAATTAACTAAAAACTTAACCAAATCAACAAAAAGATTAAACCAAACTAATAACAAAACATCTAATAAATATAAACAATCAATCCAAAACAACAAATCAATCAATGAAGATCAAAACAATCAAAACCCACTTTAATCAAATCAACAAAAATAAAGAACTTGAACATAAACAAATCAACACAAAGATTAAAGAAAGGTAGAATGAGATTAACAAGATAAAGATAAAGCTTGACAAGAATTAAAAAGAAAAACTTACTTGAATTAAAATGGTAATTAAGGTGCGAGACAAGGTAATTAAATGACAAGTATTTAAATTGACAAGGTAATTAAAGGTGGAAGGACTAATTGTCACGATTAGCCAACAAAAACAAATGCTTAACAATCTAAACTATTTATAGGGGAGGATTAGGAAGCTTCCTCCCCTCCTTCATTTCTTGTTAATTGCAAGATTAAGTCCCTCCTTCATTTAATCTTCATTAATTGCGTCATTAGTCCTTTTCTTCTAATCTTTCTTTCATGTTTGGACTTTAAGGACTTGTGGCTCGGGATATCTTTTGAACTCGTCTTTAATTTCTTTAATAAAATAGGCTTGAGTTTCTCGGCTTTTGATAAACTTCCGTCTTTTGACTTTTTCTTCGATAAATCTTCAGAATTGGTCTTGGACTTCCGTTCTTTTTCCACTTTTGACTTCTCGACTTCGTCTTTCATCTTTTTTCTTCAATAAAAGCCGTGAATGCCCGTGAATTCCCGTGTTTTCTTCACTTTTCACAATTTCGTCCTAAATTACAACAAAAACACAAACCACGCATAATTCCGACATAAAAGACATAAAATACACGTTTTGGTCCGGTTATTATTGTAATTAAGTGGTAGAAAAGATGGGTGTTTACACACCTATCAAATCCCCTACACTTGACCATTGCAATGTCCTCATGCAATGCATTAGTTACAAAGCACGTTTACACTTTTCATCATAATCAATCCACATTGGCCTTTATTAAAGAGATAGAAAATTATAAGCAAAGCAAAGAAATTAAAAGCATACATTGGGTTTTGAAAATGTCATGAATAATCATCATCCTCAACTTTTCACTTTCTCCAAACCAAGCTTAAAAACGAGATCATTGTTATTATAAGTTAGTAAACTAACACGAACTCATGTGGGCCAATTATTCACTTAGACTCCCTTATTCCTATGGGTATCTCTTATATTTTATTATTTGTCTTGAATGATCACGAAGATGCATTGTTTGACTTATTTCGATAATTATTTAGTCTGAAAATAAAGTGCACGATTTAATCAATAGTTAGCTAAAGGACCAAATCTTTTAAAACTGCTTCTCGGGATATCAAAAAGTTCATATCTTGGCATAACTTGGTTCGCGATTTGAGACCTTTCTCGGGCCGATATTTGGCAGCGACTTCATACTTCAAATCTTGAGAGACGTTCATGAAATAATGGTCTTCTCTTCATAATTGGAATTTCCTCACTTGAAATTTTTGAGAGATTCTTCATATATGGACCACGACTTCTTCATTTTTCTCCAATCTTTATTTTGGATTTTGATTTACAACGATCCGCCTCCTTTATTGACTTGGATCTATTTATCCTCATACCTTGTTAGGGTCTTTTCGGATACACTTCTCCATGACTTTTTGGGAGTTTTTGCTTTTCGTCGTGTGTCTCGATCCTTCATATTGATTTTCGATAAATGATTCTTCACATCACTTTTGGATCTTTAGCAACAAAACATAGCCCTCATGCCTTGTTAGGGCCTTTTCGGACTCGCCAATCTTCGCGCCCCGCTTCATAAGTTATGCCTTGGCTATGGACTCTCGTCATTACCGAGCAACTTTTAAACGATCTGGGGCTAGAAGCTAAGTAACTTTTCAAATCGTACAACCTTATTTATTAGCAGATAAATTTATTAGCAAGCGATGGGAGAATAGGCTTATAATTAACTCACATAAATTCACGAAAGAATACCGAACTTATAATTGGCTCTATCATCTCTCGTTCTCCACAGTTTAAAATCTCAAGTAATGAGACTCGTGGATACTTAGCCTATTAAATCAAAGTTTTGGGTTTTCAAGTCGCCTATGGGATCTTGCAAATTCTTAGACTCTTTCAAGTTTAGAAATCGCATTTTAAAGTTCCCTTGATAAACGACTCTCTAGGATCAATTATAGGAACTTGCAAAAAGTTCTTGTTCTTAACCCGTGAGAGTTAAGACTTTCGCGTTTTATAGCTCCCTAAATAAAAGCCTAGCAAAACTTGACTTAAACATGTTAAGGATACTAGCTAGAGTAAACTCGGATTGAGTCAAAAGATTCACAACGTTTGAAAATTAAAACCACTTATTAAACATTTATTCTAGCAAAGAAAGAAAATAACTATACAAAAGGGAAAAACTAATAGGCCAAAATAGATCAAAAATTTTGAAAAATGTCGAAAAATTGATTTTCCGGTTAAAATGAGGACAAATACAAGGAAAAGACCACTT
Source organism: Glebionis coronaria (assembly GCA_025667525.1). Taxonomy (NCBI): domain Eukaryota; kingdom Viridiplantae; phylum Streptophyta; class Magnoliopsida; order Asterales; family Asteraceae; genus Glebionis; species Glebionis coronaria. Next base: position 385,661,237 of record CM046874.1, read on the forward strand.
AACTTCGATAGAAGTCCCCCCTACACTTAAGATAAACATTGTCCTCAATGTTTAAGCATGTGGGAGTAAACTCCCCTACACTTAGGACATTGTGCACGTTGTTTAAATCTTGCTAAGGAAAAGACAACTAAAGAGATTCCTATTTTAATATTGAGAAAATATAAAATAGTGAATCAAAGAGAGTTTAGGATAGAACCAGGATAAAGTAGAACACGGAATCACGGGTCGTCAAGAATCAGCAAGAGTGGATCATTGAAGCTCGAATCCCTGATTAAGAAGTGAGGAGAGGAAATAGCAATCCAAAGGGGTCCCCCCTACACTATTGGTAAAGAAAGCGAAAAGATAGATGCATGGGTTGCCTCCCAAGAAGCGCTTGGTTTTTGTTTACCGAGTCGTGAGCCTGACTCGACCTTGATCATCAACGGAAGTAGCATGAAACAAATCCTCCAGGATCAAAGACATAGTTTTCATCCATCAATAAGCAAGAGCTTAAGGCGAACAAGGCAAGCCAAAAGAGAAGTGGCAGGGTTCCCTTAAGCAGTGATGGAGCACGGTAGAAGCAAGTAGGAAGCGGTGTAAGCATGTCTTCAATGGTTCCAAAGATTTTTCCTTTTATTTCATCAGGTGGATACTGAGATGGCTTAAAGACTTCAATACCGGGATCAAACACCTTTTCCTTCAGGGGAAAATAGCACTCAGGCTCAGCCGAGTGTGAAGAAGATCCGCAAAGAAGCACAACCTCGTCCTCAGAAGTGGGACGAAGAGGTGTCAAATCATACGTGCAACGGATTTCGGTGTCGACCGGTTTCTTCTCCTTTGACAAAATGCTCTTCAAATCTAAAGTAGGATCAAGACGATAATCTTCAAAGTCATAAGGAGGAGCATCACTCTCATGAGGGAAGTATGTGTTAAGAAATGCAGAAAAATCTTCCTCAAATGAATAATCGTCCAAAGTAGGATCGAGTGATGGCGGAGGATCTTCATCATGTGAAGAATCGCTCGAGAGAGTATCAGCCTCATCAAAATCATCGAAAGTGGGCAGCTCGGGATACTCAGAAGTACAATCAAAATCATCCGAATCTGAGCTAGAATCATCATCATCATAAGCATCAAAGACCGGTGGTGAATCATAAATGGGAGAAGCGTCCAAAGTAGGGAGAGAATCATCCACATCATCTTTAAAGAGTGGATTATCAGTGGAAGACTCGAATAAAGGATTATCGTAGACGGTAAAGTCATCGAGCACATTTATCATATTCACTGATTCTCGGCCTCCAAAGGATTTGCCTGTAAGCTTCCCCATTTTAAAAACTTTAGAATCATCCCCGACTCGTAAGATTAACTCACCTTCGGCCACATCTATTAAAGCACGTCCGGTTCTCAAGAATGGCCGACCAAGTATTAAAGGAATACGAGGGTCCATTGCATAATCAACGACAACAAAATCAACCGGAAAAGTAAATGTGCCAACTTTAAGAAACACATCTTCGGCTATACCAACGGGGTAAGCGAGAGTGCGGTTTGCAAGTTCGAGAGTCATCTTTGTTGGAATGAGGTCGGGCAATGATAGTGTTTTCCAAACACTGAGTGGCATCAAATTAATACTAGCCCCGAGATCAGCAAGGGCAGTAAATTCTTCAGTTTTGTTGAACACGCAAGGCAACACAAAACGACCGGGATCTCCATGCTTTTCCGGAAGTTCTCTAAGAAGGACTGTAGAGCAGTTTTCATTTAAACGTGTGTTGGCGAGTTCAATCAGCTTCTCCTTCTTGCTAAGCAATTCCTTGAATGCTTTGACAAATTTCGGCATGTGGCAAAGTGCTTCAACAAGGCTAATGTTGATGGTCATTTTAGATAGCATATCCACATATTTCGATACTTGACAATCATTCTTGGTTAGATCGTTGGTCTTGCCTATGCGAGAAGGGTATGGGATTCTAGGTTGATAAGGGTTAGGTGAAGGTGTAGTTGGTGAAGGTTGTGATGTTGAAGGGTCCTTCCGAGATACATCGTCATGACGAGGCGGAGACGGTAATGGTGTACTAAGTGTAAGAGGAGTAGGGATATATGGTGGTGGAGGAGGTGTAGATGATGGTGGTGAATCAGGTGGATTGACAATGGTAATTCCACTACGCGTAGTTATAGCACTCACATTAGCTCGCGGATTGGTGACAGTGTTTGAAGGTAGAGAACCCGAAGAAGAAGAAGGTTGAGCTTCAGGCAAGAAACTAGCCAACAGATTCTTTAATTTAGTTGTTTGAGTGATGAAAGAGGATTGAAGATTATCACGAACCTCGGTTCTGATGTCATTGCCTTGCTTCAATATATCTCCTTTCAAATTGATTATTTGGCTCTGTAGATTCTTGATTTGCTCAACTTGAGTTCTCATGATTGTGTCAACATCGGGATTAATGGGTGGGTGTTGTTGGGTGGGTGGTTGATAAGGGTTAGAAGCACGAGGTGGGATTTGGTTGCTTCTATTGTAGTTGTTGGCGGGATTTTGGTTTTGAGGAGAAAAACCGGGTGAAAGGTAGTTGTTGGAACGGTAGTTCAGCAGATTTCTATCCCCTTGTTGTCTAGCTTGGTAATTGTCCGGTGAATAATTACCGTAAGCTGCATACACATTTTCCGGATTTCCTTGTGTCGAAGGACAATCGGTGTATGAGTGAGGACCGCCACATGTTTCACAAGGATTAGCAATCGCTTTAACTTGTTGTTGTTGTTGGTTGGAAGCGAGAAGCGTAATACTTTTGCTCATTTCAGCCATCATGCGGGTGAGTTCGGTCATCTCAGGGTTTGCTGAGGTAGAAGAAACATTGACTCTCGTGTTGTTTCTAGAAGAAGCAGAGGAATCCCAGTTCTTATGATGAGTAGTCATGTTTTCAATTAACTCTCTACACTCCTCGGGTCTCCTTTTCATGAATGTGCCACCGGCTGCTGCATTGATCGTATCACGATCTCGAAAAGTCAATCCGTTGTAGAAAGTATCGATCAAAGTGACCGGAAGCATGTTGTGGTTTGGACAACGGTCGATCAAGACATTATATCTCTCCCATGCATCAAAAAGAGATTCATCGGGATCTTGCATGAAACCGCTGATTTGATTGCGAAGGCTTGTGACCATGGATGGTGGAAAGTAGCGCGACAAAAAGCGTTGAGTCATGTCATCCCAAGTGTGAATAGAATTCTTCGGGAGACGATCAAACCATTTCTCGGCATGATGCGATAAAGTATGTGGAAAGAGTTGTAGGCGGAGAACATCCATTGTGGCCCCAGGCAACTTCATGCTTTGGGTGATTGTAATGAACTTGTCGAGGTGTTTGTTGGCATCATCATCAGGCAGTCCTCTAAATGGGTTTGTTTGTACTTGCTGAATCATGTGGTGCTTCAACGAAGACTCAGGAGCGTTGATTTGCATCGGCGCAATCGGTCCTCCTCGTCCAAACATGGTTGGTTGACAAAGTTCCTCCATGGTCCGAAGATCGGGCTGTGGAAGAGCATTGTTGTTATTATTATTATTGAGGTGCGGTGGCATGTTGTTGTTGTTGACACCTGCCATATCTAAATCTTCTTGAGGCTCGGGCTCTTGATAATTAGAAGATCTAGTACGCATACACCTGAAAATGCAAAAGAAAACAAAACCAAACACAAAAACAATATATATACACTAGAAAGATAAAATCTTTTTGGATTTTTGAAATTTTTAATTTTTATGGTTTTTTATCAATTTTAATTTTTTTATGATTTTTTGAATTTTTTATGCAGGAAAAATAACGTTCACAAGTGAACGGATCCCAAAAAGCAACGTGTCTCTCACAAAAAACTGTTGATCTTTACGAAAAGAGCCGGCAGCAGCGCCATTTGATAACTGGATTTTGGCCAGGTAAAAAGATTCGTTTAAGTATGTCTCTTCGAATTGAAAAACTTTTGTTTAATGTGTGACTCAGTTGAACTTTGGTGGAACAAAGATGTGTCGTTGTAGTTTTGAAAATAAAAGGTGCAAAACAATTAAAGTAAAAGTGTAATTAAAGTAAATCTAAATCTAATTAAAATAAAGTGCAAGTATTTAAAGCGAGACTAAAATTAAAGGGCAAATAAAGTAAATAACGCAAACTTAAATTCTAACTAAGGCAAACTTAAAACGCAACTAAAACTAAAACTTAAACTATGGCAAATAAACTTAAAGTGCAGCTAAGTAAAAAGGCGGGAAAAATAAAGCTTAAAATGAAAAGGCAGAAAACTAAAAAACTAAGATTTCCCTATCCGGAATAAACTCCTATTCGGAATAAATGCTGTTCGGAATAACTGTCACCTATTCGGAAAGATTAGCCCTATTCAGAATATTTGTCTATTCGGAATGAATGACCCTATGCGGAATAAACTTCCTATGCGGAATAATCATCTATTCGGAATAGCTGTCCCTATTCGGAATAAAATCCTACTCGGAATATTGGGCCTATTCGGAAAATCCAGCCTATTCGGAAAGTTGTGCCTGTTCGGAATAACCAGTCCTATGCGGAAAGTGATCCCTATTCGGAATAACTACCTATGCGGAAACTTTGGCCTATTCGGAAAGTTATCCCTATTCGGAAAATCACTCTTACTCGGAATATATAATATTCCGCATAAGCCTATTTGCCAAACTCTTACTCGGAATAAATAATATTCCGAATAGACTACAAACTGGCAACACCTCTATTCGGAATAATCTGGGCACGAGTCTGGGAAATATCAGTAACTGTAAAACGAAGAACAAGGAAAAGAGATAGCACGAATTAACTAAAAACTTAACCAAATCAACAAAAAGATTAAACCAAACTAATAACAAAACATCTAATAAACATAAACAATCAATCCAAAACAACAAATCAATCAATGAAGATCAAAACAATCAAAACCCACTTTAATCAAATCAACAAAAATAAAGAACTTGAAAACATAAACAAATCAACACAAAGATTAAAGAAAGGTAGAATGAGATTAACAAGATAAAGATAAAGCTTGACAAGAATTAAAAAGAAAAACTTACTTGAATTAAAATGGTAATTAAGGTGCGAGACAAGGTAATTAAATGACAAGTATTTAAATTGACAAGGTAATTAAAGGTGGAAGGACTAATTGTCACGACTAGCCAACAAAAACAAATGCTTAACAATCTAAACTATTTATAGGGGAGGATTAGGAAGCTTCATCCCCTCCTTCATTTCTTCTTAATTGCAAGATAAATCCCTCCTTCAATTAATCTTCATTAATTGCGTCATTAGTCCTTTTCTTCTAATCTTTCTTTCATGTTTGGACTTTAAGGACTTGTGGCTCGGGATATCTTTTGAACTCGTCTTTAATTTCTTTAATAAAATAGACTTGAGTTTCTCGACTTTTGATAAACTTCCGTCTTTTGACTTTTTCTTCGATAAATCATCAGAATTGGTCTTGGACTTCCGTTCCTTTTCCACTTTTGACTTCTCGACTTCGTCTTTCATCTTTTTCTTCAATAAAAGCCGTGAATGCCCGTGAATTCCCGTGTTTTCTCCACTTTTCACAATTTCGTCCTAAATTACAACAAAAACACAAACCACGCATAATTCCAACATAAAAGACATAAAATACACGTTTTGGTCCGGTTATTATTGTAATTAAGTGGTAGAAAAGATGGGTGTTTACACACCTATCAGCCTCCAGCTGCTTTCCATCCGCCAGCCACCACCAACCGTCCCATCTTAGATCCACCTCAGCCCCGCCACCACCTACCTATACTATAGTCGTGACTCCACCACCAAATCTGAAGGCCACCATCTGCCACTAACCGTAGCACCACCTGTGCACCACCAATCACAGCCTTGGAGGGTGTTTGTTGCTGTATTAACGAACCCATCAGGGGTGTTTGGATCTACGGATTACAGCAAAGATAAGGGGGTGTTTGGTTTTAGGACAGAAAACAAATAAGGGTGCATTCGGTTAGCCTAGATCCGCATGGATCTATACGGATCTGTATTGATTTACTGTCGGGAGAGACATGCATGGCGTGGGGGTCGAAGATCTGCAGTTAAGCAGCTTCGGGGGCGTTTGGATCTGCTGATAAGGGGGTGTTTGGGACTGTAGAAGGTTTAAAGGGCTGTTTGGGACTGCTGATAACATGCATGCTGATAAGGGAGCGTTTGGGACTACTGGCTGACTTTAGAGGGCGTTTGGGGTCGCTGATGACGACAAGGATGCGTTAGCTTACGAGGTTATAGCTTAGGGATATGCTTATGATATAATATAGACATGCATGTAGTATATTTCCACCGCCAGTGTATTAGTTTCCAATGTTAATATATATATATACCAACTGACCATTTAAAACTTGCCACTGATAGTATTAACTACCAAAAGTTCTTACTGATAGCCTAACAGTTCCCACTGTTAGCTTTACAGTTTCCACTGTTAAGCTTAACAGTTCCCACTGCTAGCTATTTAGTTACCACTGCTAGACTAACCTAACCACTGTCTACATATTATTCCCACTGTCCTTATAAAATAGCCACTATTGGTACACAAAAACTATTTTAGAATAAAAATATTATATATTTTTGTCAACATGTTATAAACCAAGATTAAATTAATAATAATTTATTTATTATTTTTGGAATCTAATAAATTATTTAATAAGATTAATAATTTATTTTAAAGACTATAATGTCATACACATTTTATAAACAACGGGAATACACGGAAACAGTGGATAAACAATATGCACACTTAACCATCTTCATAAAAATATATTTAAAGATTAAATATACCTTGATATATATTGATAACCATAATAAGCTTATGACCTATTAGACTGCATGCATTTATTAATTATGCATATACTGAGACATACTTAATTGCTTAGGTATTTGATGTACTGTGTGCTTAGCGATTATATACTTGATCATCCTCGAGTTGTATTATACAGGTGAGTTCATAGCCTCACTTTTAAATCTTTTATGATTTTTCAAACTCGCGAGGGGGAGACATGCTATTAAATAACCGCAACTTGTCATGACAATATGACTATAATTTAATTATAAAATGTAAACTGAACTGTAACCTGTTTTGACTATATGATTGATAGATATTTATTCTATAGAACGCAAATTGAATGATACTCTTAATTACGATTGTCAATTATAGAAACTGTTAAATTGTTGTAAATCGCCCGAATGTTATAAATAGATCTATTTGGGATTGACCATCCCCATCTGGGTGAGTAGCGCTCACTGTGCCTTGGCCGGGACAACAGATGTATACCATGTTGGAACTAGGTTTGGCGCCTTTTTGTAAGGCCTCGGGTTCTCATCTGTTGAGAACTATGAAAGGTTAAGCTTCAGTTTTGATTAATAGAAAATGTAATTATCTTTTGTATATATGCTTTGTGCATTGCTACTATCTATAAGGTTTGCGTTACTAAACTTACACTATGTTCCCCTGTTTAATGAGGAAAGCAAATGATGTATATTTGAAGATGAGGAGTGGAAAGAAAAAGGAAGGTTTGTATTTTTTATGTTCCTGAGTTAAGAAGAAAAGAGAGGAAGACATAAATACTTTGTGTTCCTGAGTTGGAAAGGAAAGAAATTTTTTAATTTTTTTTTACAATTCTACCCATGCATGATGGTTATATGTGTGAAGAATGTTGGCTTATATAATTTGTGTGAATGTTGCATATTGTTAGTAGTGTAATTGATAATTTACTTGTTAGCCTTGATTAGTTGTGGCTGTAGCTTGTTCAACTAAGGGTTGTTTAAGATTGCACTATTAAACGTGCTTATCTACTACATATATATGTTAACATAAGACAGTTAATGTAATGGCACTTCCTGATTAGTTCTCATTAGCTACATATATATGTAATGTAACACAGCCTGCAATGACTTACATCTACACAATCACTTACATCTGGATAACACAGTCAGCAATGACTTACATCTGCACAATGATGTAATGTAACACAGACTGCAATGACTAGCACATTCATCAATATTTTCAGTAAACTAGTAGCAAACAATCATGAAACAAGGTATAAAAAAACTAAATTGTTAAACAAACAAACTTATTATCTTCAAGCCGAAACAAAGCTTAAATATGTTCCAAGCAAAAAAATAAATCAAGTTTAACGTCAAATAAAACGATAAAAATAACATGCCATGGTTTTCTAACACGATAATTTTTAAGGCAAATTCATTTCGACAGTTGACCCCAACATCTTTGTTAGCAACTTCACCCTCTTATTAAGAGGACAACTAAATAAAAGTCGCGCCTTTTTCGGGTGGTCCGCTAAAAAGATAAGAGCACTTGACAGAACATCGACATCTAAATTTAAAGGCTCTAGTTCCTCATAGATTTCTTCCCCTGTGTACTCACGCTGATAAGCTCTTCCTAATATGACATTTGTTTCTTGTAAAACAACGTTACCTTCCTTTATCGCATCAGCCACCACATGCACTGTGCTCATAATGTTAGAATTGGATTCTTCTTCAAGCTTTCTTTTCTTACTTTTAGATTTTGTTGCAGGTGAAGGTTCCTCGGGTGAAAATGACAGGGTAGAATCCATATCTACGTCATCAAGATTTATGAGGTTTTCATAAGTGACTTGATTAGTAGCTAGTAATTCATCCATGTCTTAAATTGTCTCAATATTCATTGGTTTTTTGATGCTCGATTGACCTATTTTCTGCTTGGCGTTTTTCTCCATTGCAGTTTTAGAACCACCGCCTGATGCTCTATCCTTAGCAAAGAGTTGGGACAATTCTTCATAGTTATAAGCTTTTTTAGTCTTCCACTTTGTAGCATCTGGATTTGCCTTTTAAGATATAAAATAAAAATGATATAAGCAATTGCACATAAAAGATCTTTTAAATGAAGCATGCCTGCAACCACAAAATACACAATTATAATATGGAAAAAAGTATACAACATGTATGATAGATTAGGTTTCTGATGATATAGCTCAGTAGGTGTCGTACTATGTACAGTAGTTGTTACATACCTCTATTAGTTTTTTCCAAACTTCTTCTTCTGCTTCAATGAATTGAGTAGTAGCATTCCAAGAAAATCCACTTAACTTAGAGCCATGAATCACATCATGACATTGAGCGAAATTATCTTTGATAGTTCTCAACCGGTTCTTCAAATGAGCTTTCGTGAAAGGTAAGTTCAACTCTTTTCTTAACTCAATAACCATATTAGTATAGGCTCGCGGACTGAATGTTTGATTAGGCCTGTTACCTCTCTCTTGTTGTGTAAGCATTGCTTTAATGAATGCATCATCCATCTCAGTAGTCCAACCAAATTGTTCTTTTTTCACCTTAAACTCACCAGATTCTTTTTTCTCCTTATTGTTGCTACCTGTTTCTTTTTTCTCCATGATGAATTGCAACATAATATGCATGTGAAATAATTTTAACAATAATGTAAATAAGGTCATAAAGAATACAGCAAACATAAGAGAATTGCACATGTTGATAGAAAGATAACTTGAATAAGACAAGTACATAATAAGTTTTAAACACATAAGAAATAAAAGTCACATTGAGATACTGTGACATATTCAAACGAAGCTATCTAGACATGTCAATTTCATTGTTTGGATGCGACAAGTAGTTAGCCCACATTTCATTTGCAATTGAGTTTCTTAATTCTTCTCCTCTCGTACTACCATCATTTACGTCTCTTTCATTATTACGCGCTTCCTCTTGTGGTGCATTCAAAATCTCTCGTATCACCTCGTCTTCAAGATCTTTATCCCTATCTTCATCAAGTAAAAAATTGTGCAAGATACAACATGCCAAAAATATGTCTGACTACGTTTTACATGAGTAGAATGGTTCCGTTGTACTTCTAATGATAGGAAACCTTTTTTTAAGAACACCAAATGCCCGTTCAATAGAATTTCGTAAAGATGAGTGACGAAGGTTAAACAACTCTCGTGCATTCTCAGGTGCGCGAGTTGAGTACTCTTTGAGATGATATCTAACGCCTCTATAAGGTGCTATTAGTGTACTCCTATGGGGTAGACCCGCATCAACCAAATAATATATACCTATAAACAACATATATGATTAATAAGGATAGAGTATAAGAGACAAAAACAAATGTTGGTTTAAAATTTTACCATCTGGTATAATAAGCTTGTCATCTCTAGTGAGAGCATTTTTTATTATTCTCGAGTCTGATGCAGTACCCTCCCAACCGGTTAAAACATACGTAAACTTTAAATCAAATGTGCACGCAGCCAAGACATTTATTGTTGGGTATCCTTACGACCACGATATCTAGGGGCAACCTTATTAGGTACTCTCACGCGTAAATGTGTTCCATCAATTGCTCCAACACAATCCTTGTAAAAAGGATAAAATCTTCTTTTCTCTAGAATTTCTTTGGGAACAATTTGACCAGTGGGTTGTGGGAAATAACGGTCTTCTAAGCGTATAATTGCTCTCAAAAATCTATGCAAACATCTACTTGTCTTCGAGACGGAGCGACGATAAATCCAAGAGACAAAACGATTTCTTAGATCATTCCCTACTACATTCAGAAATCTAGTAACTTGCTCTTCAACCGACATACGTTGAGTTGGACGAAGACCTCCATCACGCACCAATATATTACATAATGTCGTGAAAGCTTGTATGCTCATACGAATAACTTCACGGCATTTCCCACTTGTGGAGAGGTTGTTTAACATCTCTTCTCTTACCATTTTTCGTTGCAAAATAACATCTCTTGTCGGTAATCTAGCACGGTTGGAATGGACAAGTCTACGACGCGTGACAAAAGCTACCAATAAACATACCAAGTGAACCGCTGCCAATTGCCGAGCTCTAACCACACGACGTATCGTTAGTATTATCTCAATCATACGGTTATCCATTGAATACCTTTTTGGGACCAAACCTTAATAGAGTAAGTTAGAAATCTAAAAGTATAATTACATTGAATTTTTTATTCAGTGGTACTCGTGTCTTATTCCTTATGTAAATCTACACTGTCTTACGAATGCTAAATAAAAAACATGTTTTCATACTAGTATAACATATATTAGATAGATAGTGATATTCATATATATATATATATACACATAGAATTGAATCCTACGAATGGTAAATAAAAAATTGTTTTCATTCTAGTAAAACATATATATTAGACAGACAGTGACTTGACATCGGCATAGAATTGTACTTGCAAAGTAATATTCATATACATATACGCATAGAATTGAAGAATGATGTGTACCTCTGATGAAAAAATATGAAGCGTGGCTGCTGCAAATGGAGAAGAAAAATAACAAAATATATATAGTGAATGTATTAGGTTAAGGGTAGTTTGGGTATATTTAAAAAGTCACATACGCTCTATTTCATTTACACTCCAAATCACTCCAAATTGAGAAGTAAATCAGGAGAGTAATTTTGGTGAATTTTGCTACCCATTACTTTCCTCTCCCTTCCTACAAAATCTCAGGAACATGATTTTATTTTTAGTATCATCTCAAAGCATTCCCTTTCACTCCAAAAATAAACTCGGGAACAGAGTGTTAATCATATACTACTTAGCAAACACTAAAATGGGAATAATGGAAATGCTAGACTTGGTTACTTTACACCGCTTAGTAAAACATACTAAACTTGATTATTTTACACTTGTCGTAAAATATTGTAATGATAGTATTAGATATACTAAACTTGATCATTTTACACTACTTAGTAAAATACTGTAATGGTAGTATTAGATATACTAAACTTGATTATTTTACACTACTTAGTAAAATACAGTAATGGGAATATTGGATATGTAAAACTTGATTATTTCACACTACCTTGTAAAATACTGAAATGGAAATATAGGAAGTACTAAACCTAGTCTTGCTCTTCTTAGTAACACTTACTGAACTTGATTTTATACTGCTTAGTACATTAAGGAATGGAATAATTAGAAACTTTAAATTTGACTTTTATATCAAATACTAAACAATACCTTGTAGGACAACTTAAAATCTTAAACTATGATTTTACAAAACTCTATGAATTCACCAACATTATGTTGACTATTTTAAGCATGTTTTTCCCAGGTTATTTAGCAAGATTATTTGAGCATGGATTGAGGATCATTTAGGAGCATAAAAATAATTATCTTTTACTGGGATACTCATAACAAATGTTATCTAACGATTTAAAAGATTGTACCAAATCAATGTTTACATCAATTGTTTTTCTAAAATCATATAATTATGATCTGTGCTTTGTAAGCTATTTGCTCATCGATCCACCACTGTGATACCGGGTCTGGGGGTGTTACAGAGAATGGTATCAGAGCTTTAGTTATAGCGAACCAGATTAATTTTTAAATAAAATAAGAACGAAAATATTTTTCTTTTATTTAAAACTAGACTATAACTTTATAAAAATCTTTTGGGGATTTTTTTTGGGACATACTTATAAAGCATATAGCATATAGAACATGCATAACTATATGATTTAATTGTACATTCACTATTATATGCTTTCATATATGTTGAGTGTACTATATAATAACTCTGTACGTATTTACGTATTATGACTATTTAATATTTATTATAGAAATATTAAATACTCATGTTACTTAATAAAACAAATAAACATGCCATGTTAGTAGGGAGCTTTATACTAAAGATGTTCCATCTCGATATTACGTTTTGACTGAGTGGTTTGGTTTATGATTTAAAGTGCCTTCGCTCCTCAAACGTTTATAGAATGGCTTCTGAAGTATGATGGCCTGAACAATGCATTGTAACCACGAACAATCTAATACATAACAAACCATTGGAAATATTTAAATGGAAATTAAATAAAATCTTTGGAAACATTTAGAAATCTAACAGAATCTCTAGAACCCGTTAGAAAATCTAAGAAGATTTTTAAGTCTCTATAAATCTAAATAGATCTATCTATTTTACTCATTCTTAGAAAATCTAAATTGATTTTTATAAAAATCTAACTGAATAATATGCGTCTTGCAAAATCTTGGGGGAAATCTAAACTAGATTTTTATAAATCTTTAGTAAACCTAATTAGATTTTATAAATATTTAAAAATCTAATAAAATGTTGGCGAAAAATCTAAAATTAGATTTTATTAATTTTTCTTTGGAGATCTAGACTTAATCTTTAAGAACCAGTAATAAGCTTGTAAGGTTTCATAAACTTCACCCCTAGATAAATGATTAATGTTATTAATGGACTAGTTAAGACCACGTAACAATAGCCCAAAACTTGAATAGACCCATCTATTGTCTTAGGGACCGATGTAATAAAACATGTAACATTAATGGATCTAAAAATGTAATTAGGCCATTAAGAAGTCCTTAGCTCAAAAATTGTTAATGGATCTTGTAAGCTTAATAAGGGTTTGGGAAGACCATTAACTCTTTTGGCACACTTAATAAGCTCACTTAGTGATTTTACACTTAAGTAAAGTTTTTATACCAAAGATATAACTTATACAAACTTTTAGACTAACAATGTTAGTTTATAAGACTTATGGATTAAAACCATGACATTTGAAACTTGTCTTGATAAAACAGAAATTATAAGGACTAATATTGTAAATATTTGAAAGTGTAGGGATTAATTAATGTCATTCGTGACTTATTAGACCTTAAGGACCACCTTGTAAATTCTTGGAAGTTAAACTGTCATTTTATGACTCTAAGGACTAATGATATAATTAGCCAAAACAATTAGAAGCCCTAAGGATTAGTTCGCCACTTATTGGAAGATATAAAACCTAATGTTAAATAGAGGGACTATTTTCACCATCTCCCGAAAATACTAGAAACGCTAAGGATTAAAGTTGTTAAGAACCGGAAAGTGTACATTTGGTAAAATATAGAGGGACTTGTTTTGCCAATAGTCGAAACTTAAGCAAACCCTAGAACCTTTATTTCATTTAATATATTAAAACTTGAACACACTATCTTTACATAGTTATTCGATGTATAGGAACTGGCTAGTCTATTCTAACCACTAGGATAACTGACAGGCCACTTAATGAAAATGGATTTACAACAAACATACATATTGGAATATTTAAAAACAGACTAGGAAGCATTACCTAGCGTACTACATTTTATTAAATGTTTGAACTTGTTGTTATGTGTATATATATATGTATATACATTATTAGAAGGAATTATATGATATAATGCCTATTCTTATGATTGTAATATATTATTATATTATATAATACATATGAACTCCTTGTTTGATGCGTACTCTTGTGCACGTTATCGCGCATCAACATGTATTTTCTCTTGCTTAAGATTTTCTTACGTATATCTACATGACTCCTATACGCTTACTTTTAATAATATCATCTGGTATTATTTGGATAAATTTGCATCTTCAAATGATGCGGTGGGACCCAAAATCAAGGTACTTATGATCCTATATTTTACATATGGGACCTGAGTCTCCTGATCCTGAGTTAATAATGATTCCGTCTTTGGACGGAATGGGACGTCTAAAGGTGAAATCATGAGCCACCGGACCAGAAGTTTACTTATAAAATTCGTATCACGGTGGAATGGGACGCCCGAAGACGAAAGTTATAACTAAACGGGCTGTAAAGTATCTTAATGATATCTATTATCTTAGATGTTATATTTATCCTAAATAATAAGACTTGCCGGGAATATTTAGGTAAGGTGGGCTATGAAATCATTATTGAAACGAGTAAGGACACTTGTTCGTTTGAATAAAGAAATCATAGGTCACCGAATGGATTTATAAATTTCACCTTACATTGATAAGGACGCTTGTCAATGTAAATAGAAATTTATAATCACTTGGGCTTAAATGTATTCGACATGACTCATTATTGATATTATTTTATGTATCCGACTATGTACGTATCCCTTTTGACTCGCGATTTCCTCCAGTGGTATCTTATCATTAAGATAACTCATAATTGATGTTATTACATCACCATCTAGAAACCTAAGAAGACTCGTATTCATCTATTTTGGATCATAGCATTGTGCTCTTGATTTTTGGGCTTATCCTTAACCCAAATATCATTTCTGATGCATTCGACCGCGTTAGGGAATGTCCATTTCCGCTGCCTTTGAACCTTTTGAGGGTGTCTACTTTCCGCTGAATCTGACCCTTCCAAAGGGTGTTCTTTCCCGCTGCATTTTGAACCCTTTTTGGGAGTGCTCACTTCCATTTCATTTGACCCCTTTGGGATGTCACAGAATATAAAGTTGGTTCATCTGCCTTGAGGAAATGAAACCTTGATCATTCGAGGAGACGATAACACAGACTGTTTGACACTAGACTTAGTGTCATCTCTTGTACCGAAGACCATAAATACTTGGTAAGAGGATGCCAAATCTTCTAAGCTCTCATTTATCAAATCAACGAGAAAGACAAACCCAAGCACAAAAGACATGCCCAACTCTCAATGGGTGTATTTTGTAGGGTTATGTTTGTCATCCCCTAAAAAGCGATAATGGGTGTCCAATACTCTTTTGGACAGCTTCTTCCTCTTCGGATCCAATTAGTTCGGCAATACCATTGTCTAACAAGCCTTGAAATGAATGATTTCCTCCTTTTAGAAGTCGAAATTTGTGCAATTTTTGGAACCACTAACAGTAGCGGCATGACCCTTTCAGCATCTCACCAGGGATGCACACTTCTTTATTCTTGGTATCTTCTTTGATTTCCATCATCTGAAGTACTTCTTTTCTATGCAACTTATGCCCCAGCTCAGCAACAAATGAAGAAGATTCTTTGCAACTTCCTACCCAAGCAACACCAACAAAAATCTTAGCCATTTCGTTGAGTGAAGCTTTGGTGTCAAACTAATGTTTGATTTCCATAGGCTAGGAGTATATCAGGAAGCCCTTCGCGTGAAAATTGTTGACGAAAGAGCGGTACTAGCCAAATCTATATTCCTAACTCGACATATCATAAGCCTATTAAAGCTTAATAGACTTAAAAATCTCTTGAAGGACTAGTAGAAACTTTAATGAACTGTTATCTATGCTCACCAAGACACATTGGGGCCCCGGAGGCACATCTAAGAAAAACCAAGACTTAAGACAAGTTTGTCCTAGTCAACCCAACCTTGTAAACTTAAAACTTGAGTTCACAAGATTACACGCTCAAGAAAAAGTGCTCTCACTTGTTACCTGAACAAGTAACTTTATCTTTAGCTTCAAGAACGAAACTAAAATAACGGGTAGGTGGTGTAAAACCCCTAAAATTTGGATTTCTACACACATTACCGGCTTCATTTATGTTATCATTCATCGTACCATATTGTAATGAACTACCTTTACAATGTATCATCACAAGACTTATTGTGTTTTGACGAATGATTTCTTAAACTCCAAATGACACGTGAATTGTGCATGGTAGCTGGAATACAACCCGAAAGTTTATCATGATGTACAAAAGATCTAGTACATTTACTCAAATTCTATCTAGCAAGTCTGCTAGATAGGCCTGGTACTGGTAGGGCTGATAAGGCTGCAGGTGCCGACAGGGTACTTTGCAATACCTCTATAAGCCAATCAGGACTCCTTAAGCAAACTGAGTACAATCAGCAACTGGGACCGTAGTCTGCCAATGACTCCTAGAAGGTAGGCGGTCTCTGCTGTCACTCTATCGTGACAAACAGCTGCAAGACCAAAGAAGGTGGGCAAACACTTCCCTTGTGCAGTAAGAGAAGAGTGGGTCTTATGCTGAAGACCCCTCCAAGGTGTGAATATGCCGATGAAGGAATTAGTTCTCCTCCAACAGCCACTACAAGGCCTCGTGGCCCAAAAACCCCGTGCTATCTTGGTATCTACCCATATGGTCCAAGAGAGAGAGTCTATGCGCTCATGCATGACAGTGTACCCCACCTAGCCTGCTATCAACAGGCTGTGGATGTCCATCATGTCCTGCTCCTGGCTCAGCATGTCTAGTTTCGGAACCCTCTCCGACCTCAAATCCTGGCTTGTAGGTTTTCCAAATGAACATCTATCTTCATAAGCTTAACCAACTAACTGTAGTTGATCCTACATTGAATTTCCCTAGTTGACAACTTCCTAGTTTGTCCTCTCTTAATTGTCATTAATTGTTCCGCGAGCTTCTATCGCTTTATCGGATTGAAGGTCAAACCTTCAGATAATACTATCCCTCCCTAGTAGTAGCAGCATCCAAATACTGCTCAATCGGATATATAGAGCGACCCGGATAAAGATCTCTTTACATTGGTTTCCGTTCATCTGTAATGGAAGCAGCACCCAATTACTGCTCAATCGGACGTATAGATCAATCCGGATAACTATCTCTTTACATTGTTGGCACCATTCGTTTCTTAACATTTCTAGAACGAGCCTTTGAACCTATGACATCTATACCCTAACAGATGACAAAGTTTTTAATAGCTTCGAGGACGAAGCTAAAATAACGGGGCAGTGCAGTAAAATCTATGATTTTACCATAAGAATAATGTAATAAAAGTCTACTCAATGATCCTAGATCATTTCTCAACCTAGTAATAGTAATCGAGTTTCAAGGACGAAACTCAAGATGGCATGTGGATGGTGTAAAACCCGACATTTTTCGTTCATTAAATAATAATGAAGTATGTTTCAAAACCCTTTTTGAACCATACAAAAATCATCGGATTTGAAAATTTGACAAAAGTCATACAACCCACGTACCGACAATTCAATAATTTAATTTCATAAATTATTGTCGAGAGATACTTGATAAACGATTTGATTAAATTGTTTATTATTACATTTATCTACGGAGGGATTAAACGAGAAGTATTTCTATTAAAACGATACTTGTGTTATAAAAACGATAAATGACAAATACTTGTCGTTTAAATAAACGAACACGTTCTTCGTATTTATAGGTCATATAAATACTCCATTTTATTGGAAAATGATTTTTAGATCAATTACGCAATCCTCGTAAAATGAATCAAAAATTCATAAACCACGAACGTGACCCGAATCGTTTATTAGTAAACGTATAACAAATGTTACACATTAGGCCCTCATAAAATAATTGCAACTCATGCCCCTCAACTATTGTAATCCTTGCAATTAGGTTATAACTTTGAAATGGGTATAAAAAGGCAATTAGGGTTTCATCTCTTTCATTTTTCATGCTAACCCTAACCCTAAAACACTTTCTCCATCTAAAATGGCAGCCGCCGCCATTGTAGGCCGCCACCACCACTGCCATGGTGGCACCAGCCGCCATCAATCCATAATCGCAGCCCCTCCTCCTTGCTGCCATGATCATCTCAGCCGCCACTTTGAGGGTGGTTGTCTTAGAGATTATACTCCAGTCGCCACATGCAAACATCACCATCATCACGGCTGTGACCTCCTAACCACCATGTAGCCACATCCGTGGCACCATCATCATCAAACCCCACGCAGCTGTGACCTCCAACCGCAACAGCCACCATCACACCTCCGCTACTGCATGCAGCCGTGAACTCACAGCCATCCCACCTTGCTGCCGCCATCATCACCAACACGTGCTCCATCTGCCAGCTTCGCTACTACCCACCAGCAGTCGTCCTCCATTGCAGTCCCTGCTGCCAATCATCCTCGCAGCTATAGGCTGCTGCCTTCTACCCTACATCCAGCCACCATGCAGCCACAGCCGTGGCCACCAGCCACGCAGCCACCATCCTCCACAGCCGCAGCCCCTGCTACCAACCCCATCGCAGCCTCCTGCTACTTTCCATCCGCCTGCCACCACCAGCCGTCCCATCTCAGATCCACCTCAGCCCCGCCACCACCTTCCTATACTCCAGCCGTGACTCCACCACCAGATCCGAAGGCCACCATCTGCCACCAACCGTAGCACCACCTGTGCACCACCAATCACAGCCTTGGAGGGTGTTTGTTGCTGTATTCACGAACCCATCAGGGGTGTTTGGATCTACGGATTACAGCAAAGATAAGGGGGTGTTTGGTTTTAGGACAGAAAACAAATAAGGGTGCATTCGGTTAGCCTAGATCCGCACGGATCTATTTGGATCTGTATTGATTTACTGTCAAGAGCGACATGCATGGCGTGGGGATCGAAGATCTGCTGTTAAGCAGCTTCGAGGGCGTTTAGAACTGCTGATAAGGGGGTGTTTGGGACTATAGAAGGTTTAAAGGGCTGTTTGGGACTGCTGATAACATGCATGCTGTTAAGGGAGTGTTTGGGACTGCTGGCTGACTTTAGAGGGCGTTTGGGGTCGCTGATGACGACAAGGATGCGTTAGCTTACGAGGTTATAGCTTAGGGATATGCTTATGATATAATATAGACATGCATGTAGTATATTTCCACCGCTAGTGTATTAGTTTCCACTGTTAGTATATATATACCAACTGACCATTTAAAACTTGCCACTGATAGTACTAACTACCAAAAGTTCCCACTGATAGCCTAACAGTTCCTACCGTTAGCTTTACAGTTTCCACTGTTAAGCTTAACTGTTCCCACTGCTAGCTATTCAGTTACCACTGCTAGACTAACCTAACCACTGTCTACATAATATTCCCACTGTCCTTATAAAATAGCCATTGTTGGTACACGAAAACTATTTTAGAATAAAAATATTATATATTTTTATCAACATGTTATAAACCAAGATTAAATTAATAATAATTTCTTTATTATTTTTGTAATCTAATAAATTATTTAATAAGATTAATAATTTATTTTAAAGACTATAATGTCATACACATTTTATAAACATCGGGAATACACGGAAACAGTGGATAAACAACATGCACACTTAACCATCTTCATAACAATATATTTAATAATTAAATATACTTTGATATATATTGATAACCAGAATAAGCTTATGACCTATTAGACTGCATGCATTTATTAATTATGCATATACTAAGACATACTTAATTGCTTAGGTATTTGATGTACTATGTGCTTAGCGATTATATACTTGATCATCCTCGAGCTGTATTATACAGGTGAGTTCATAGCCTCGCTTTTAAATCTTTTATGATTTTTCAAACCCGCGAGGGGGAGACATGCTATTAAATAACTGCAACTTGTCTTGACAATATGACTATAATTTAATTATAAAATGTAAATTGAACTGTAACCTGTTTTGACTATATGATTGATAGATATTTATTCTATAGAACGAAAATTGAATGATACTCTTAATTACGATTGTTTATTATAGAAACTATTAAATTGTTGTAAATCGCCCGAATGTTATAAATTGATCTATTTGTGATTGACCATCCCCATCTGGGTGAGTAGCGCTCACTGTGCCTTGGCCGGGAAAACAGATGTATACCATGTTGGAACTGGGTTTGACACCTTTTTGTAAGGCCCCGGGTTCTCATCTGTTGAGAACTATGGAATGTTAAGCTTTAGTTTCGATTAATAGAAAATGTAATTATCTTTTGTATATATGCTTTTTGCATTGCTACTATATATAAGGTTTGCGTTACTAAACTTAATCATATACTACTTAGCAAACACTAAAATGGGAATAATAGAAATGCTAGACTTGGTTACTTTACACTGCTTAGTAAAACTTACTAAACTTGATTATTTTACACTGTGTAGCAAAATACTGTAATGGTAGTATTAGATATACTAAACTTGATCATTTTACACTACTTAGTAAAATACTGTAATGGTAGTATTAGATATACTAAACTTGATTATTTTACACTACTTAGTAAAATACGGTAATGGAAATATTGGATATGTTAAACTTGATTATTTCACACTACCTTATAAAATACTGAAATGTAAATATAGGAAGTACTAAACCTAGTCTTGCTCTGCTTAGTAACACTTACTGAACTTGATTTTATACTGCTTAGTACATTAAGGAATGGAATAATTGGAAACTTTAAATTTGACTTTTATATCAAATACTGAACAATACCATGTAGGACAACTTAAAATCCTAAAATATGATTTTACAAAACTCTATGAATTCACCAACTTTATGTTGACTGTTTTAAGCATGTTTTTCCCAGGTTATTTAGCAAGATTATTTGAGCATGGATTGAGCATCATTTAGGAGCATAAAAATGACGGGGGATTATCTTTTACTGGGATACTCATAACAAATGTTATTCAACGATTTAAACGATTGTACCAAATCAATGTTTACATCAATTGTATTTCAAAAATCATATAATTATGATATGTTCTTTGTAAGCTATTTGCTTATCGATCCACCAATGTGATACCCGGTCTGGGGGTGTTCCAAAAACAGAAGCCTGGGTGAAGGAATCAAAGCACGCCTAGATGAACGAAGTGCTAAGTGGGTAGATGAACTGCCGCATGTCCTATGGGTACATAGGAAAATGATCAAAACAACCAATGGGGATACTCCATTCGCACTGGCCTACGGAACCGAGGTCGTTATCCTAGCAGAAATTGGGATGCCCACAATCTGCACTTTGGAGGTTAACGTCGTCACGAACGATGTGCAACTCTGGGTCAATCTAGACTTGTTAGATGAGAAACGAGAGATAGCAGCCATCAATGATGCCAAGTCTAAGGCACGTATGAAAGCTTATTACGATTCCAAAGTCAAGGGTGTTTCCTTCCGACCGGGGGATTTTGTTTATCGTGCTAACGAGGCAAGTAGCATGGAGAACACAGGGAAGCCTGGTCCAAAGTGGGAAGGGCCGTATGAGGTCACGGAAACCTTGTGACTAGGTGCGTACAAGTTGCGTGATATGGATGGCCGTGACTTGGATCGTACGTAGAATATTTGCAACCTTAAAAGACGCTACCTCTGAGAGGCATACGGCCTCCGCATGGACACTTCACTGTGGTCAGCTTCAATGAAGATCCATGTATTTTTTGTTATCATTCTTTCTAGGTTCTATTTGTCTTAGGACTTTAATTCTGTCAAAAAATTATAACCGTTCTAATAAAATGCCGTGGTGCCTAGCTAGCACCACGGTCTGTTCTTGTGCAAATTAATGTCTTATTTCTTTTAGATTTATTTGTTATTTCTATAATGTTCTATTTCTTATTCATATGCATTCATTCAAACCGTACATGTACTATTCGCTCCAGGCGGGGTAAAAGGATTAAGTGAACCTAATAATTCAACTTGTCTCATAAGAGGGATGCAACCCCAGTGACGCGGATCATGTATCCTTACTAGACACCTTATTTACAAGACGTTGTAATAATTTTCCGCATGTCGTACTTACATAGTGTCGGACATGATAAAGACACACGTTGCACATCTAGTAAAATATAGTCTTAGTTTTATTCTTGATAAGTCGTGACATGTCATGCGAATGGATACATGATATCTAACGAATATAAACAAGATTCAATTTTAGATAAAAAAAAATTGTTGTGATCACCACGGACTCATAAATATGATATTCTAAAAATGTTTTCACATAGAGTTACGAATTCCAGCAGTGTACATGTAAGGAAGAATAAATACAAGATGCAAATGTTTACAACAGTTAAATTACAAAGGAGGCAGAAACTCTCCTATTTCTTTCTTCCCTTCAGCTATCATGGCACAGAGGGCTTCTGTGATATCGGTGAATGTGTCATATGGTGCTAAGTTATTGTCTCAAGAGCTGTTCAGTATGAGCATCTCTATTAAGTTGTGACTCACTTGAGGATGTGATACCCCGCCAAACGTCATTTATTTAATCCTAATTTATGAATATTTTTTAAATTTTTAAGAAATTTCGTTTGTTATATATTTGACGACTTAATTTGAAACCAATGATCGAGGCCTAAATTTTTATGTTTGACGATTTAAGAAGTATCGATAACGACTACGATACCGACAGATGCCCAAATTTTATCTTTTATTATCGATTGATCGATATGAGTTTTTCGAAGTTTTATTTTTATTACATTTTAAGTCGAGTCGAAACCATATGAATATTCGTTTTGTGTGTGTTTGAACCATTTAAAAGTAATTTGAGGTAGCCGGGACGAAACCCGACTCTTGTAAAATTTTAAAACCGACTAGTATGTCATAATCCCGCTCTTTAAAAGTAGATTTTCTACTAAGGCCAAAAGATAGCTACCATGTCAAAATTGGTCCCTCCATTTTTTACAAAAGGAACCACTAACACACACACACACACACTTCATTTTTACTTCAAAAATTAAGGTTTTCTCTCCTCTTTCTCTCCTAGCCGCCGGCCACCACCACTCCACCACCAAAAACCGCCACAAAACTTGATTTCTTGAAAAACTAATTAAAGACCCATGTTTATAATCATCATGTAAGTTAATCCCAACAATAATATCACACACGCATCATCTTTAATTTTTACAAAACTTTATTCTTATGAACAAGTGGGTTTTGATCCACTTTTTCTTAATGTATGTTTAAATCTTATGTTTAGGAGTGAGGATAATTGATAAAACAAGATGGATATTTATGTCTTTGGTGTTATACAGCCCCAAAACCCACGAAATTATTGGGGGTTTGGGTGTTCTTGGGTGTTTGATCTTAAATATGATGGGTATGTATTCATATTCATGTTTTTATCATTTTTTTTAAATTGATTAATTACATTGTATGTCTAATTTTTGATTTGGGTTTTATTAATGGAAAATCATACAAGTGATTAGGAATGATTAGAAGGATGTAGGATGTTTGGTTGATGTTGTAATAGGTCTAGGAGGTGATGAAAGTGATTGGAAAGATGATTTGGGATGATTTTAAAGAGGTGATTTTAGAGCAGATTATTTAAGGGTATTTTTCGTGGGTTTGAGTCTCTGATAAGGTTGAGAAGATAGGATATTGTTGTAAAGCTTCTTTCTAGCTTCGTTTTGGTATAAAGTAGAGCTTTTGACTCCAAACGAGTCAAAAGTTACGCTAGTTTGAATTTTCGTGTAGCGAGAGATAAAAGTCGACATAATCCGAAATTATGTTCGATTTTTGGTCAAATATCGGGGACTATAAGTTGAGTTTTAAAAATAATTAGAGGCTGTTCTCAGGGTATAAACTTAGCATTTTGAGTGTATTTTCATAATCAGGAGTCGAATTTGTAAACGGGAATTCTTAAGAAGGTCAAAATGGTTTTACAACGCGAAGGTACAAAACTGTCCGAAATTTAGAGTTTAGTAATGTGACGAGCAGTAGGTCTTAGGAGTGAGATCTTTTTATGAAATTTAATATGGGCTTTATACAGGTTGTAAAGGATTTGTATAAATTTTCTCATAATTTTTGGTGATGTCTAAGTATAGGAAAATAGCCCGTACATTTGGTATGTACCGACAGAATTGTAAATTACGCAATAGTTTTAATAAAGTATAAAAGTGGACGTGTCTAGTAAATATCACTTGTATGGATTTTTGGCGTGAGTTTATACAAACTGCGATTGTTCTTAGTTATGTACCTACAGTACTTGATGGTACTTGAAGGAGTTGATTTATTACGTGTTTACTCGTTAGGTGTTGTATTTGATTTCCCGGGGCATCCTCATCGTCGGTGATTGTCTTTGTCTACGTCGTAGTTACTAATACTACCACTACTACCCAAAGTGAGTCTATAGCCTCGCTCTTTACTTAACGTTTTTACCCGCGAGGGTGATACATGCTATTTAAATGGAAATGAACATAAGTCATGAATGATTGTTGGACCTGAATGTTGCCTTGAATTGTGTTGAGTACCTAGTTGTAAAAGTCCCTAAATTTGTGAACTATTAACTATTGTATTTCCCTTGTGTGGGTTGGAGATAACCGCTTATACAACTGATAGTACTATGGGGTTGACGACCCTATCCGAGACGAGAGCTAGTACGTTGAGTACCCTCTGCGGACGGATAACTTGTGATAAGAAATAACGTATAATTACAACTAATGCCTTTAGAAGGGGCCCTGGTTTCACTTAAATCATGCCAGTCTATGTACGCGGGTGATTGAGTTAATGGATTAGTGTCACGAGCTTAAACACAATTATTAGCTATTGCTAAAGATAATATCCTTGAATAATAGATTGTGAGTACGACAACGCTGTTAAATGGTCATGATTGGTTTTAATACTTATGTTCAACTTATGACTTGATAAACCTATAGATTCGCTCAACTGTTGTGTTGACGATTTTAAGCATGTGTTTCAGGTAATCAAGATTGATAGCAGCAGAGCATGCGTGGAGGGATTTGGTGCTTTATTGGTCTAAAATTTTGGATTTCCTCTCCTTTTTAACAAATTATTAAATTTCATGTCTTGGTAAAAATATGTTGTTGTGTTTGGTTGAGATCTTAGGGGACAAGTAACGCTACTCTGATGTAAACATCATTTTTAGGTTGGAAATGTTTTAGACAATGATTATAAATAATCTTTTATGTTTATCTTAAACTTCTCTTTTGAGGTCGTTTTCTGTAATGGTGTGTGATGTGCTATGAAATAATGCCCAAAGTGGTATTCCGCTATGTGGTAAATTGGGGGTGTTATAGATTGGTAATAAGAGCCACAAGTTATAGAGAACTAGGTCGATTTTGTTGAAAAACCTAAACTATAACTTTTGGTGTGTCGTAAAAAGGTTTAAAGCACGCAGCTTCTCCGCATGGCTCCGGTAAGATTTCTTTTAGCATTACTTTATGATTTAGATGAATCCCTCAAAACTGATATGAGTTCCCTAGTATTTAGTAAATATATACTATGTTAATATATTGAGATATATCTTTGTGTACGTTTTGTACTTATCATCATAGTTTGCAAGCAGTTGCGTGAATATCATATAGGTTGCATGTAATTGGCATACAGGCTACATTGCATTACATGGCAACACTGCGTTATGATCCTATGTGTATGTTGGAATGATTGTATGTATAGGTATGTATATACTATGGTATTTAAAGGCATTGCACGTGAAGCAATGGTCCTTGCGTGATTATCGTACATTTTATAATGCGATTTTGTTCATAATTTGGCATCACCGCCAATCATCGATCTTGATAATTAATTTATTGTTCGAATAACCGAGTGTGAACCTCGTTTGATACTATAGATACGTAAATAATGCTTCGTAACATATTGTATATCGACTAGATTGATCCCGATGGTCGTTATCGTCCCATGATGTGTCATTTTGGGACATCTTCTTTTTGGAACATAAATTACTAACGTACTATTTTATTTCCCTTATTCTTATGGGTTTGATATATTAGTTCGCGTAACTATAATATAGTCGAAGTATAATCAAAGGTGTGTACACCGTAGCGACGAATCATATGTGTATATTATAAAACATGGTTGAGGCGTGTTGCCATTTAATCTTTTTTATCATCATACTCGAATTTAAAGATGCGTTTTAAGGATAGATTAGCGTTGTGATCAAGCGTGATAGCTTGAAGTTTGGTTAGTTTGTGTTAATTTTATTGTGTACGATTTTGAGACCCACCCGAAGCCGATATCAACACTTATAGCGTTGACATATGTATTCTCGTTTCGTTTATTTCATTTGTTTTGTTGTTTCATTATTTTGAATTTAATATTTTACATGACGAAGTCCGACACCTGTGTCAGTTAAATAAGCATCGAGTTTTATTAATTGAATGATATAAACGTAAAGCGTCTTACATATTAAATATATGGTGAATGAAACTTTTGGATAAGAATGACCTATGATGTGTCTTGTAATAAGTAAAATTCTTATAGAGAGTAAAGTGAGAAAGTTAAATTATTTTCCTTCAACTTTGGTTGGTAAATCATAATAGGTAATTTATATTACTCGTAAAATCCTTATTTTCATATATTAATACTTGGTACTAAAAGTTTGTTATGGAACTGTCAAAATTGGCCTAATTTATTCTGAAATAGGAGTTATTAATAAAGAATAACGATATGAATATCGAGTATAGACGGCTTGAGGTTTGATATGAATTAATTTTTGGGTCATTATGGTAAACTTTTGGCGTATCTTTTAATACACAAAATGAGTAGAAAAATTGGTCACGTATTTTGGAGCTAGAAGACTTTGTAAAATTGGCTTTATTTTAAACATAAGGTCAAGTTATATTTACGAATGCATTGGTATAAACTGGAACTCGTCACTTGTTGTAGTGAATAAACTGGGGTAAAATCAAAATATACAATTTAAGTGAGAAATTCTAACGCTTGAAATGAATTATTAAAGGTTGATGGAACGTTATTTTATTCTGCTGCGAGATGTGTTAATTTTAAAATCACTTGATAATTGGCTAAAGATTTAAAAATCCTAATTTTCTACATTTCAGAATTATTGAAATAAACATTTTGATTATTTACTGTATTATTATCGAGATTCAAGTCTCGACTAAAATCAGTAAGTTGTCCGAGATAATACTACGTGAAACCTCTTTATCATTTGAGTCGAATTGCGCAAATATGATTTAACAAATCAGTTTTAAGGAAAACATATGTATAATAAAAAGTCAAGGTTAATTCTAAGAGTTAATTGGACTAGTTTGAGTCATGTTGGATACTTTTATATACGTGATAAGATAAGTCGTAATAATAATAACGTAAAACTTTGAAAACTCTTACTATGCACGTTTTTGGTACTTAAGATATGAATATTAATGAGATTTTGACATAAGCATGGATATTTTCAAACCTAATGATTTTATTGATTTTGATAACCGAGTCACCAAATCTACTAATGTTAGTAATTTTCTTGAGATTG
The DNA here is from genome assembly GCA_025667525.1 of Glebionis coronaria. Classification (NCBI taxonomy): domain Eukaryota; kingdom Viridiplantae; phylum Streptophyta; class Magnoliopsida; order Asterales; family Asteraceae; genus Glebionis; species Glebionis coronaria. Next base: position 385,688,914 of record CM046874.1, read on the forward strand.
TAACATTCACGAAATGAAAACTTTGTAAGTTGAAAAATGAAAGGTATAAATCCTTTAATGGTGTAACATAAATTAAAAATATGCAAATGATCGCTTTACATTATACAAGGTAACATTAATTAGAATACGCAAGTGGATTACCCAACAAACGCATACTTGTATTATTTTCTTAAGACGTAATGTTTTGAGTCACGATGTTTCGATCGTACGACGTCCCTTCTTTGATTTTGTGAGTCGATATCTGAACTTGGGTAGTCCTTTGATTTTACGTTTCAATATTGTCCATGGTATGAGACCATTATTTATTTATTTTTTATTTGCTACTTCGCTAGTACTTGATAATAAGGGTATGTCACCCGGTGTATTTTTGTCCTCTTCATGGACCCCGTAACTTTTCTCCTTTCGGTTACTGGAACCTAAAAATTGGTGGAAGGTATGTGTAACTCGAGACGATGGGAATTAGGATCGTTATCCTATTTTTTGCGCTAGTGATGATGTTCGATGTCCACTCCATGTATCTATAGATTGTTGTTGTTTTCTCGAAACTCTTGTCATGACTTTGAAGTATTTTCATTTCTAATGTAGCTAATTCCAGCTGGCAATTATATTGCTCGTTTACCTCATTCGATCTCATTGATTCTTGATTTAATTACTTCTTGTGCTTGCAATGATCTTTAATCTAGAACCACCTTACCGTTATTTTTGTGAACAATTGATTTCTAAAATATGTATCAGTGTGCGAAATGTTTTGTTGAACCAAATGCAAATGGTGTTTGATTTGTTTATTTATTTATTTGTCTCACAAAAAGGCAAAGAAAAAGTATGCTTTCAAAGAGTATGAAAAATGTTTGATGTGTTCTTTGAAACGATAGTAAGAATATTTTCTCATTTCAAATGATTTAATTATTTTTAAGATTAGGTCGAAAACTTTCATAGTCATATTCGGTGTGTCATAATAATGTTGTGTTGTCACTCGATCCTCAATTATGCACAGTTTGGCTAACTTTGCATAATTCGGGAAGAGTCTTATTTTGTTGGTTGTCGTTGCATGGTCCTCAAGTATGCATGATCTAGCTAATTAGGCATAGTTCAGGAAGGGCACTATCGTGTCAAATCAATTGGTCATCTTAAAACTTGTAGTGTTTTGATAAATGTTTGGATGAGAACGCTTTTAAAACGGTGGATCCTTATGCAAGTAAATCATATTCTCTTTGATTCCTAAAGAAATTTTTGAATTTTCTTGTGTTCCTTTAAATCTTTTCTTTCGTTTGGCGTTGACTCGGTAAGTCACCGTGACCGAGTAATTATAGAAGAATGTTTTTATGTGTTGTATGTAACGTGCAAATTCCATCGGAATCACTAGGATGTTAATGAAATACCAAAGGAGCTCATGCCGACACTGAGGAGAAATTTAAACAAAAATAGAAGACTGTCGAAGTAGAGGAAAGCCGAGTTCGAACAACTTTGAGAGAAATGAAAAAGACTTCACCTACATCAAATGTACCGTACTTTAATTATTTTCTTTTCTCGTTCTTTTGATATGTCAAACGACACGCGATAAACTGTTGAAGTTTACCAACTGTGCATCGGTAGTTGGAAGACAATTCCATTTGTCGTCTTCGTTTATTCAAGGGAGTAATCCTCTTCGCTTGACTCGATTTATTTTATCGACGATGGTTAAACGACAGATAGCCATAGTTGATGTTTATGTGTTAAACCCTTGCCTTTTATGTATTTATGTGGTATGTGATTTAGTCGAATGATTGTACATTATGCGAGCTCAAGGCTGCAGCATGAATTGACGTATGATTGTGGATCATGTGTCCCATGTAATACCTTTTTAACTGTGAACGATGATGCTTATTGGGATTTTTACCACGTGTGGGAGAAAAGTGAGATGGTGCTCTTGTAAGATCTTTTGGGTATGGATCCGTGTGTGATCACCCTACGATGACATATGTATGTATTTCTTTCTTTATGGATATGCATGCATAGCTAGCAAGCTTATGAACCTTCCTTAACTTGCAATTTTCTTTTGACTGGACTCATCCGAAATCCCGTCAATTATCCTTATTTTATCATGGCTTGACTGATTTGCAAGCCTAAGTTAACTTGGTTGAACTTATTTACTTGGCATGGTTTGGCTATTTTGCAAACATGTCGTGATGCAGCTGTATGTGCTTCATAATGGCTTTTGTGTTTGATTGAATTGTGATGTCTTCGAGAGAATTATGTATATGTCGAATGATTTCCGTATAGATGAATTAGTTTTTGACGAATTAGGTTTGTATGTACATGATATTGCAATAAGGTTATTTCGTACGACTAGAATTAATTACTTCGTGTCGTATATTCTAGACGTTTTCGATGGGGTTATGTGCGACCCGTGTGATTTTCTTTTATGAATAATTATCTTTATGAGATAGATGGACCAAGTGAAAGGATGATTCAAACGTTGGAAGACATGCTCCGAGCGTGTGTGATTGATTTTGGTAGTTGTTGAGATCGACACTTGCCGTTGGTAGTATCTTTGCACAACGACATTTACCATGTTACCATTAGAGCTGCAACATTTGAAGAATTATGTTGATGGAAATATAATCGCCAGTTGGATGGATCGAAGTAGGAAAAAGTCAGTTGAATGGACTTGAAATGATTCCAGAGACTACAAAATAGATGGTGTAGATTAAGAATCACTTGTTAACCACGAGAAGCTGTGAGAAGAGACGTGTTGATAACCGTAGGAAGAATTTGGGAAATTGAAGTGGAGATCATGGATCGAGATGATAAGAGATTGAAGCAAGGTATAATACTCATTATGAAGGTGTGATGGAACCCGAGACGTGAACCGAAGTCCACATCGGAACGTGAAGACCTCTTTAGGAAGAAGTACCCTCATCTTTCTAGTAGTACGAAATGCAAGTATAAGAACCGGAGCGCGACGGGACGTCGCTCCCTTAAGGAGGGGAGGATGTGATAACAGTGAATGTGTCGTATGGTGCTAAGTTATTGTCTCAAGAGCTGTTCAGTATGGGCATCTCTTTTAAGCTGTGACTCACTTGAGGATGTGATACCCCGAGCCCAACGTCATTTATTTAATCCTAATTTACGAATATTTTTGAAATTTTTAAGAAATTTCGTTTGTTATATATTTGACGGTTTAATTTGAAACCAATGATCGAGGCCTAAATTTTTACGTTTGACGATTTAAGAAGTATTGATAACGACTACGATACCGACGGATGCCCAAATTTTATCTTTTATTATCGATTGATCGATATTTGAGTTTTTCGAAGTTTTATTTTTATTAGAATTTAAGTCGAGTCGAAACCATATGAATATTCATTTTGTGTGCGTTTGAACCATTTAAAAGTAACTTGAGGTAGCCGGGACGAAACCCGACTCCTGTAAAATTTTAAAACCGACTAGTATGTCATAATCCCGCTCTTTAAAAGTAGATTTTCCACAAAGGCCAAAAGATAGCTACCATGTCAAAATTGGTCCCTCCACTTTTTACAAAAGGAACCACTAACACACACACACTTCATATTTACTTTCAAAAATTAGGGTTTTCTCTCCCCTTTCTCTCCTAGCCGCCGGCCACCACCACTTCACCACAAAAACCACCACAAAACTTGATTTCTTGAAAAACTAATCAAAGACCCATGTTTATAATCATCTTGTAAGTTAATCCCACCAATAATATCACACATGCATCATCTTTAATTTTTACAAAAATTTATTCTTATGAACAAGTGGGTTTTGATCTAATTTTTCTTAATGTATGTTTAAATCTTGTGTTTAGGAGTGAGGATAATTGATTAAACAAGATGGAGATTTATGTCTTTGGTGTTATAAAGCCCCAAAACCCACTAAATTATTGGGGGTTTGGGTGTTCTTGGGTGTTTGATCTTAAATATGATGGGTATGTATTCATATTCATGTTTTTATCATTTTTTTAAAATTGTTAAATTACATTGCATATCTAATTTTTGATTTAGGTTTTATTAATGGACAATAATACAAGTGATTAGTAAGGATTAGAATGATGTAGGATGTTTGGTTGATGTTGTAATAGGTCTAGGAGGTGATGAAAGTGATTGGAAAGGTGATTTGGGATGATTTTAAAGAGGTGATTTAAGAGCAGATTGTTTAAGGGTATTTTTCGTGGGATTAAGTCTGAGATAAGGTTGAGAAGATATGATATTATAGTAAAGCTTCTTGCTAGCATCGTATTGGTATAAGGTAGAGCTTTTGACTCCAAACGAGTCAAAAGTTACGCTAGTTTGAATTTTCGTGGACCGGGAGATGAAAGTCGACATAATCCGAAATTATGTTCGATTTTTGGTCAAATCTCGGGGATTATAAGTTGAGATTTAAAAATAATTAGAGGCTTTTCTCAGGGTATAAACTTAGCATTTTGAGTCTATTTTCATAATAAAGAGTCGAATTTGTAAACGGGAATACTTAAGAAGGTCAAAATGGTTTTACAACGCGAAGGTACAAAACTGTCCGAAATTTAGAGTTAAGTAATGTGACGAGCAGTAGGTCTTATGAGTGAGATATTTTTATGAAATATAATATGGGCTTTATACAGGTTGTAAAGAATTTTTACAAATTTTGTGGTAATTTTTGGTGATGTCTAAGTATAGGAAAACAGCCTGTACATTTGGTATGTACCGGCAGAATTGTAAAATGCGCAATAGTTTTAATAAAGTATAAAAGTGGACGTGTCTAGTAAATATCACTTGTATGGATTTTTGCCTTGAGTTTATACAAACTTTTAGTGTTCTTATATGTACCTACAGTACTTGATGGTACTTGAAGGAGTTGATTCATTACGTGTTTACTCGTTAGGTGTTGTATTTGATTTCCCGGGGCATCCTCATCGTCGGTGATTGCCTTCGTATACGTTGTAGTTACTAATACTACCACTACTACCTAAGGTGAGTCTATAGCCTCACTCTTTACTTAATTCAAATGTTTTTACCCGCGAGGGGGATACATGCTATTTAAATGAAAATGAACATAAGTCATGAATGATTGTTGGACCCGAATATTGCCTTGAATTGTGTTGAGTACCTAGTTGTAAAAGTCCCTAAATTTGTGAACTATTAACCATTGTCTTGCCCTTGTGTGGGTTGGAGATAGCCTCTTATACAATTGATAGTACTATGGGGTTGACGGCCCTATCCAAGACGAGAGCTAGTACGTTGAGTACCCTCTGCGGACGGATAACTTGTGATAAGAAATAAGGTATAATTACAACTAATGCCTTTAGAAGGGCCCTAGTTTCACTTAAATCATACCGGTCTATGTACGTAAGTGATTGAGTTAACGGATTAGTGTCACGAGCTTATTCATAATTATTAGCTATTGCTAAAAATAATATCCTTGAATAATAGATTGTGAGTACGACAACACTATTGAATGGTCATGATTGGTTTTAATACTTATGTTCAACTTATGATTTGATAAACCTATAGATTCGCTCAACCGTTGTGTTGACGATTTTAAGCATGTGTTTTTGGTAATCAAGATTGATATCAGCGGAGCATGCATGGAGGGAGTTGGTGCTTTATTGGTCTAAAATTTTGGATTTCCTCCCCTTTTTAACAAATTATCAAATTTCATGTCTTGGTAAAAATATGTTGTTGTGTTTGGTTGAGATCTTTGGGGACAAGTAACGCTACTCTGATGTAAACATCATTTTTGGGCTTGAAATGTGTTAGACAATGATTATAAATAATCTTTTATGTTTATCTTAAACTTCTCTTTTGAGGTCGTTTTCTTTAATTGTATGTTATGTGTTATGAAATAACGCCCAAAGTGGTATTCCACTTCGTGGTAAATTGGGGGTGTTATAGCTTCGCCACGAGCATCCTTTCCTCTCCGCGCCCTGTCCAGATTGGCTTCCAACACCTCATCCAAGAGCTTCTCACCCTTCATGACCTTCAGACTGGCATCATATGTTGGTATAGTAAGCTGGATTGGGTCTGGGGTAAGCTTTGCCATGATCTCCTCGTTGGAGGCATCCTTTAAAGCTTCAAGGTCATCTAGGAAGGGTTATTGCATTTCTCCAAGAGCGGCCATGGATGCGGTCATTTTTTCCTCTGCTTGGGGGTTATGATAGGCATGCTTGGAATTGTCCTCTTTCTGGCTTATCAGTTCCGCAGCCTTGGTTGATCCCTTATGCCTGCCACGGTCAATACCGTCTAACACAACATATGCGAAGTCCGGCACAAACTAAGGAGCCTCCATTATCCTTGTCACGGCTAGGCGCATCCCTTGGCCCAGCATCCACCTATGACGAGCTATGGCCGTAAGCAGTGGAGGGCACAACACCTTGGCGCACTCTGTTGCCAGCATGCTCAGTTCTCCCTCTACCGCCACTGTTCGCTCCTCCATGACAGCCCGTTCTATATTAAAGAAGTTTAATTTTATTGCCAGGAAATATTAAAGAATGATTAAAATCATTCAAACCCTAGACCATTCGCAGCTTCCTAAATAGTCTGAAAGGTAAGGAAACTACAAGTAGTCCGGCATTATAGGGTAATGGTATCTACAAAACCGAAATCTTGATGAGTCTCCTCGAACCTTATCCTTGCAATAGTACTTTTTCAAATTACGGCATTAATGAAATTTACATCTTTAAAGTAAATAACACAATATAAACTTGATACTAACTAATCACGATGTGAGTTAGATTTAAAACCATGTAAGGGCGAGTCAGTTGTTAGCACATATGACCGTGCAAGAATAAACTTATAATAAATCAAATTTCATATAGTTTTAGTCAAGGTTTATTTTTATATTCCAAAAACCCTATGCGTGAAACATGATATATACAATTATAATCAAAAGCAAAAATAAATAAACCTTAACCTAAAACATATATCCAATTAACAATTAATCACAAACTACATGCATACCAATTGATGATGAATCCAAGTCAATTAAATTAAAACAATGTATATACATGAATAAGACTTTCACTTCTTAGGAATGAAAAGAGACCGGCAAGTCAGGTCGCTGATATTATCAAGACCACTGTTCGGCAGAAACTTATGTCTTGTCGCTGGAAGCAATCTCCCAATGTTGTCAGTCTGTTTCAAAGATGGAATCTGACCGATTCGTTACTCAGGATAAGTTGATGGTTTTTGGTGTGCTTGTGTACCTTTAGGTGGTTCTTTCCTATAGGTGTACTTGTGTTTGTAGTGTTGATTATATGGCATGTCATATAATCTTGTAGGTATTTCAGCCATATCCCAGTGTATTTAATGATTTGGGTGATTAATATTTTACCGGGGAACCATGTTCCCTTTTACCCAAAAACACTTTCACTTGCTAATAAAAGTGAGCCACATGTATCGAAAAATTTGTTGTGTAAGTCAAATTCAAATATACACCACATAGCACGTAAAGTTGTCTTACAATTTATGTTGACTTCAGGTCACGTCAGAGTATAGCTCCGGTCTTCCCCAACCTTAGCTCAAAACTAAAAAGTTGTAGATATTTGAATCGTGGACCTCCCATAAAAATTTCGATTTTTTTCCTACATCGTATGAATATATTATGATTTCTTAGTGACGCGTGTCAAAACCTTCTTAAAAATTACACAATAATTAAGTCAAGATTCATCATAAACCATCAATTAAGCATGTATAAACCATTAACGACTAATTAACTTCTATATATCCAATATCAAGTAAACATGATCCATGGTAAAGTTGCATGATTTCCATGGATCTATCATATTAATGATTAATAAAGCGATAAATAACGACTAATTAACAATTAACAATATATTTATCACTACAAATTGCATACAACTTTGGGTTTGTCTAATTTATTTTATTAAACCTAATTAGAGTTTATGATAACATAATCATCAAATAAGATACTTATACAACATCATATTAAGTTTACCCAATTTCAGATCTTTCGTTTTTTAATGTAACAAAAAACTATACGAACGGCTCGTGATGCCACTGTTGGAATTTATAAAAACCCTTAACATAAACGATAAAGAATCACGTACCTTTTAGCAATGGATTAAATCACCTTTATCGAACAACCACTATAAACGAAAACCCAATGAAAGATCAAAGTATGTTCTATCTAAGTACACGCACACAATACATTTAACAAGATATAAGAATTCTAGTACGTAAGTGTTAAACACCCAATAAACCAAGCTTCTTGAATCAATCAACACACGAAACCTTATTGGTTTCTTACCCATCGATTGACAAAAACCAAACACCCCTTTAGTGTTTTTCTACCGATCGAACCAAACGAGAAGGAGAAAGAGAGAAATTGATTTTGGGAGTACAAGTGAATAATAAGGTATCCAAGACCTTCTTATATACTTGTAATAACTTGGTGATCAAGCAACCAAGCCCAAAAGCCTTATGGGCTTTTGTTTCTTTCTTCTATCACTTTCCTTTCTTGGTTTATTTGTTTAACTAAAATTAATATTGAATACAATATTACTCACATATTGCTTAACGATTTACGCGTGCATCTCCGTAGGCTCAGGACGAATTTCAGACATCTATTATTTCATGTACATATTCCTTCAGGATGGTCGAGTTAGGCCAGGTCAAAAGCTGTAGCTTGTTTTAAGAGCACACGGAGTGGTGGCACATGGTTTGGCTGGTGGCTTATAGCGTTAGTTTTTCTATATCGGGGTTGGCGCCATGGTTTTTTATGCCGTGGTTCCCAACCCACGAGAGGTTGCTTTTTTAGTCCTTTATTTATTTTGAACGTTAGCAACTCGATAGAAAAAAACTAACCGTTTTGTTTAATAACCTTACTTTTTCAAAATTTAATCTTAAAACCATTATAAAAACCTCATTATCACATTATATTTTTTCATACAGTTTTTTAAAAATACTAAATGTGTATTACTGCCCTCGTCCCATAATAAGTGTCCACTTGAAATATTCAAAGTCTTTGTTATCGAACTCTGACCGTAAATATTTTTATTTTGTGTTATATAATACTCGACGAAAATTATATGAATAGATTCGTCTTTAAAATTTATTTTCATTGGTATAATTTTCAACAAGTATAATATAACATAAATTAAAATATTTATAGTCAAAGTTAGATACAAAAGACTAAAAAAAATCAAAGTGGACACTTATTATAGGACAGAGGGGGTAATGATTTAATCCATTACATGTATTTATACTAAATACATAGCTTTGATAGTAAGAAACTTAATACAAACCCTAAACCTAATGAACTACATGTCCACAATCAGGCTTGGGCCAATGCTATTGTAACACCCCCATTTTACCTTTATGCAGCGAAACATTGATATGTGGTATTACTTCATAGAACACAAGTCATAATGATAGAAAGCAACTCAAAAGAGTCATTAAATCCACTTTCTTTATATATCATTAAAAATTCAAAGTTTTACAATATGAGGTTTTAACATCTATATCAATAATTTCAAGCTTGTGCCTCTTCATGCCATCCTCATGCTGCTCCATACTATCAGTCACGGTTCCCTAAAATATATGCTTAAAGTCAATACAAAAGTTTAGTGAATTCATAGGTCTAAACATAGTTTGAATACAAGTATATCCTCCGAGCTAAATTGTTATACGCCCACATAAAATGATATTCATACTGCAACTATGCTCATGCACCACGTACTTGACATACAGGAACAAACAAATTGCCCTTATGCGGGCAGTTTGCCATACTCATGAGTTTGCAAAATAAAGTGTATCCGTTTAGCCTAGGTCAGAAACTTTAGCATTCCAACAAGTGCGACTTGCCTAGATAGGGGATGTCAGTCCCCAAATAGTATTATTAACAATGTTAGCTCATTCCTCGAAATGATTAACGGTCACGATTTAAAAGGGACTTAACGGCAGTAGTAAACATAGCGTCAATAATCGTACCATAAAATCATTTAAAAGCACTTGTATTCCAGTTTTAGCATATATCCCCCTCACGGGTTTTCAAATCATTTAGAAAGTATTTAAAAGTGAGGCTATGAACTCACCTTGTGTCTATATAATCCAAGCTATAATCAGATATATTTCATTCACAGATAAACAGCTTGATCATACAAAACACAACTTAGTCTCATAAACAACAGCTTGATCTCACACAAACATGTATTAATACATTGTGTATATTATCAAGTCTTTGATTTTTAGTTCAGTATTGTTAAGTGTTAGTTATGTATTATTTAATTAATATTTGGTTGTAAATCTAGCATCATTGTTTGGGCCATCATACTCAAAAGCCATTCTATAAACGTTTGAGGAGCGAGGGCACTTTAAATCGTAAACCCAACCACTCAGTAATAAGATAATATCGAGATGGAACATCTTTGTACAAATCTCCCTACTAACATGATACCTTCATTACTTCCTTATATTCATAATTAATATTCTTTAGTTTCAAAGTTGGCAAAAATAACCCTTTTTGTTATACTTTAGCTTAATTACACTTTTAACAATTAAAGTATATAGTTTTAGTATTTGCACTTTAAACCCTCAATATTTAACCTTATGGCCTCAAACTTTCCAATATTTATTATTATAGCTTTAACTTTCATAAAATGACACTTTTGGCTCAAAATGTTAAATAGTTTCAAAAATGACAGTTTTAGTCCCTATACGTGTAAAAACCACATAACAACCTCAAAAATGGACCAAATGATCTAGGATTTTAAAACAAAGTTTCAAAAGACATTTATAATCATAAACATTTTACCAGAATTATAGCTTTTGAAATGGGGTTTTGCTTATTATTTCATGTAAATTATAAAACTAGGGTTTTAAGACATCTTGAACTTATAACTTCCATTTAAAATGATCAAATGACTTAATTTATTTTAGATTATCTTTCTTAAATTATTTTGGAATTATAAAAAGACTAAGAATTAAATATAACAAGATCAAAGCATAACAAACATATAAATTACCTAGGTAGCTCCAAAATGGCTCCTAATGGCTTCCCATGAGCACAACTTGCTATTAAAGCTTCCAGAGTTTCAATGGCATCCTTATAGACCTGTTTTTTGGTCTTATGGGATGTCCTAGGATGTTTATAGAAGTGGAAATGAAGAATGGTTGGGAGGTTAAGAGAAAATAGGGTGCAAGTTTCTACTATGTGTAGTTCACCCCTTTTATAGCCATTTCAACACTTAAGATCCAAGTTTCTAGATATTAAAGTATAAGATTGATAGGTTAATGACAAAGGGATGCTAGTTAAGTTCTATGCAAGTTTTAGGAGTGACTATACAAGCTAGATTCAAACCAATCCATGGTTTGTGGCTAGGAACGGTTACGACAACATTATGGATGAGAATGGTGATATGTAGCACAAAAGTAGGTTGCATCACCTACTTAGAAATATCTCAAAATATCTATTAGTACTTACTTGAGTTTAAAAATGGGAGGGAAAGGTTTGAAATGGGTTTTTGGAGGGAAAAAGCTAGGTGGATAAAAAACTAGGGCTTGTAACTTGTAACTTTGTAATTTTGGTGATTAAGGGTTTGGGAATGTGATTAGTGATGGATTACTCTTTAATTAGGGTATACACATTTTATTTAATATGTTTAGGTCTTTGGTTTGATGTTTAATAAAGGTTGGAGGTGAAAATGGGACGAAAACTTAGGCGAGTTAGGGTTTCTAATGATTTATGGTTAAGTCTTAGTAAAAGTGATTATCCTTGAATTATCTACTAATGTAAATTCAATTTATACATCCCACATTGTCCCTAATGTTTTCATGAAGTCCATACATTGGTTTTACTAAGTTATTCTAAGTAAACATGTCTAAAGGGTGAAAATACTCATTTTGACCTAATTTACAAGCCATGTATTGAAATGTTGTACCTTGTGCTTTAGGGTGCTTGTAAATTGTCATAATATAATCTTATAACCTTAATGTAATGCTACAAGTGTTTGTAGACTTGTCCTAAAAGACTACGTAGTGATTCTATGTAAATTTCTTAATATAAGGGTTTTTAGGTCATTAAGTCTAATGACTTTCTATCTTAGGTAATTAGGGTTTGTATCATAAACACTTATTCTAAGTCTTATATAGTATGTTTATGACTTCTATGGTTTCTCATTATTAGTTTAAGGGTTTACATAGGGTAATCATAATCTAGGTATAATTATGGGAGTTTAAGATCCTATGCTTTGATAACTTGTACCTTATGCTTTATTAACTTGTAACTTGTATTGAAATAAATGTATAATCTTAATATGATACATAGTTGAGTTTTAGTTGCAAAATATTAGACTCTAATTCGATGTGATATGGATTTTATATGCTAATCTTGGTTAGTAGGTCTTAACATGTAATTAACCTTAGATTAGTGAATATTAGTATTTTGTGATTTACTACCTTTCCTTTATATGATAAATTATAATTAGTATATTGTATTTGATACTTGTACATAGATATTATGTAGTTATATTTCTTGAAATATTATTTACCAAGGGTTTCTAGGTGGTGATCTAGACTATTATATACATTTACTTGTACTTAGCTTTGTATAGTTTGTTCTTACTATTCTTAGGTATTATTATGTCTTCAAAGAGTAGTTTTAATAAGTGTGAAAACACTTATTCTTTTAGCACTTAACCAAGCCAAAACGTATAATTAATGTCGTAAATGTCAGAATTATAGGTGGTTTGTGTTTTTATTGTGTTTTAGGACCAAAATGTGAAAATGGAAGAAAACATGGGCTTTCACGGGCTTTTATCGAAGAAAAAGACAAAAGACGAAGTAAAAAGATCAAGAGTGCAAATATAACGGAAGTCCAAGGCCTATTCTGAAGATTTATCGAAGAAAAAGTCTAAAGACGGAAGTTTAACGAAGTCGAAGAACCAAGTCTAATTAATAAATTAGAAGACGAGTTCATTTTATTTATCGAAAAATCCCGAGACAAAGTCGAGAATGACAAGTTTATTTTCAAAGACGAAAGATGAGAAGAGAAAAGGAAGAAAGAAGAAAGCAACCTACTCCTCCCTCTCACCTATAAATAGAAAACTTAAACCTCATTAGGATGTGTTAGCTAACTTGACAAATTAGTTCTCCACTTTACTTTTCATGCACTTTTCTTATTGTCATTTACATACTTGTCTTTAATTTCAAGATTATTTCAAGTAAGTCTTTAATTTGTGTTGTTGAATTTTAATCTTTAATTAAGCTTTTCATTAATCTCTCATTCTACCTTTCTTGTTTTGTTTTATCTTTATGCTTATTTGCTTATTGTTATGCTTAATTGATTGTTCTTTATATTTCTATGTGTTTGATTGTTTTAGCTTATTGATCTTATAGCTTTTTGTGTTATTTTCTTAATTTTAATTAAGTATTTTTAAAAGTTATTTTATAAAAAGTTGATTTTAAATATTTTGATTATTTTGTGATTTTTAAAGTTTTTAAATTTTGGCTTATTTGCTTTTTCTTAAAGTTGATTTGGTTAAGTTTTTAGATAAGTGCTTATTAGTTTTTAGCATATTTTCCTTTTTAGCTTATTTGTTTTTAATTCGGGTTCCTAAACCCCTTTTTCCCAAACTAGGTATAGGAACCATCTTTTCCCGAATTAAGTACAAGTCTTCATTTTCCGGCATTACATGTAGGACAATTATTTTGAATTGTGTGTGAGTGTTAGATTCCGGATTATGTCAAGGAGATATATTATGGATTAAGTGCTAAACCCTGGATTCCGAATTACTTGTCAACTATTATTCCGGATTAGCTCCTTAAATTCCTTTCCGAATTAGGTCTCAAGTGTGGATTCCGGATTGAGTCCAGAATACGGATTCCATATTAGATCTTGGAGTACTATTCCAAATTAAGTCTTGGACTTGGATTCCGGATTGTGTTTTGGTTGTGGATTCCGGTTTTTGTGAAGGATTAGGATTCCGGATTGATTACAAGACTTGTATTCCGCATTAGATCATCACTAAGGATTCTGAATTAAGTACAACATCACATATTGCGAATTAAATTTAGGGTTGAGTATTCCGAATTGAATGTTGGATCTTATTCCGAACTAGGTGTTGGATTTCGATTCCGGATTAGGTTAGGGTTTAAGTATCCGACTTATGTTAGGTTTTTGTTTCCCGAATCAGTTTTTAAACTTTATTTTTCCCGCCAAATTTCTTAAGTGTTATTTTAATTGTTTTATCTTAGATTTATTTCAAGTTTGAATTTTAATTAAGTTCTCATATTTACTTTTTGTCAAGCTTTAATTTCTCGTCATTTACTTAATTACTTTTAAAGTTTTAAGTTTTCGTTATTTATCTTTAAAGCTTTAATTTTTTTCTATTTACTTTTTAATCATTTTTCACTTTATTTACTTTGTCATTTACTTTAAAGTTTGCATTTTTATTTTACTCAACGACAACCTTTCTTTTTTCACCAAAGACGACTGAGTGGCACTTTCAACTGTAATCAGTTCGAATCGAGACGAGACAATTTCACCTTAATAAAATTCAGTTATTAAAATAGCGCCGCTTCCGGCTCTTTTCGTAAAGATTAACGGTTTTTTGTGAGAGACGCGTTGGATTTTGGGATCCGTTCTTTTCGGAACGTTATTTTCAAGCATAAAAATTTTCAAAAATCCTAAAAATAAAAAAAATTTCAAAAATACAAAAACATTTAAAAACTCATAAAACGCATTTCTTTTTCAAAAAGTTTTGCACCAAAAAGATTTTATTTTTACGTTACCTATATTTCCTCTATTTCTTTGCTATCTTTTTCTTTTGCAGGTGTATGCGTACTAGATCTTCGTCTTATTCTGAGCCCGAGACTCTTGAAGACTTAGATATGGCTGGTGTGCACAACAATAACAACCCACCTCACCCCAATTTGAATAATAACAACCATGTTCCTCAACCCGACCTTCGTATGATGGAGGAGCTTTGTCAACCAACTATGAATGGACGTGGAAGACCGATTGCGACGATGCAAATCACGGCTCCAGAATTTTCGTTGAAGCATCACATGATCCAACAAGTTCAAAATACCTGTCCATTTCGCGGATTGCCGGATGATGATGCCAACAAACACCTCGACAAGTTCATTACCGTCACTCAAAGCATGAAATTGCCTGGTGTTACCATAGATTTTCTTCTCCTTCATCTATTTCCACACACTTTATCCCACCATGCCGAAAAACACTTTGATCGTCTTCCTAAGAATTCAATTCATACATGGGACGAAATGACTCAACGATTTTTGTCACGCTACTTTCCACCATCCATGGTCACTAGTCTTCGGAATCAAATCAGTGGTTTCACTCAAGAACCGGATGAATCTCTTTTCGATGCTTGGGAAGGTTATAATGTTTTGATCGATCGATGTCCTAATCATAATATGCTCCCCGTCACTTTGATTGATACTTTCTACAATGGTTTAACTTTTCGTAATCGTGATACGATTAATGCAGCCGCTGGTGGTACATTTATGAAAAGATGACCCGAGGAGTGTAGAGAGCTTATAGAGAACATGACCACTCATCACAAAAATTGGGATTCATCCGCATCCTCAAGAACTAACCCGAGAGTCAATGTTTCTTCTACTTCTTCCAGCCCCGAGGTGAGCGAAGTTACCCGCATGATCGTCGAAATGAACAAAAATATCCAACTCATGGCTGCGAACCAACTTCAACAAGTTAACGTTGTAGCACTTTCTTGTGAGATTTGTGGCGGTCCTCATTCATACACTGATTTTCCTTCTACTCATGACAATCCGGAAAATGTGTATGCGGCTCATGGTAACTATTCCACGGAAGGCTATCAAGCCCAGCCTCAAGGTGATCGTAACTTGCTAAGTTATCGTTCCAACAACTTTCTTTCACCCGGTTTTTCTCCTCAAAATCACATCCCAAACAACTTCAATAGAAGCAATCCAAACCAACCTCGAGCTTCTAATCCATATCACTCACCCGCTCACCAAGCTCCACACATAACTCCACCCACGACATTTAATCATGATGTTGAAACTTTCATGAGGACCCAAGGAGAGGTGGTGAAAAACCTTCAAAGTCAAATCATCAACTTGAAAGGTGATATCACTAAACAAGCGAATGATATTCGGACTGAGCTTAGAAATGATATGCAAACTTCTTTAAGCAATTAAACGAATTATTTGAGGAATATGATGGCTAGTTTCTTCCAAAGTAATCAACCCTCTACTTCGGGCTCTCTTCCTTCGAATATCGTGACCAACCCACGAGCTAATGTGAGTGCTATTACTACACGCAGTGGAGCAACTCTAGTAGGACCATCTACCCCTCCCCCAGTTACTCCATCTACACCCCCTTCACCTCCATTTATTCCTCCTACTTCCACGCCTAGTACTAGTTATACATTACCGTCCTCACCTTTTATAGAAGAAGTACCAAAGACAAAACCTTCATCATCCCCACCTTCTACCTCTAAACCTTCTACTTCTACACCTTCACCTTCTACACCTACACCACCTAAACCCAATATCCCTTATCCTTCTCGGTTAGACAAGTGCAAATTGCTCACCAAGGATGACATTCAAGTGTCAAACTTATTGAAAATGATTTCTGGCGTAAACATCCCCTTTAGCCTTATTGAAGCTCTTGCCCAAATGCCCAAGTTTGTTAAGATGTTTAAAGATTTTCTTAGTAAGAAGGAGAAGATGGCTGAGTTTGTCAACACTCGCTTAAATAAAAATTATTCTTCTTTCCTCCTTAAAGAACTTCCGAAAAAACTTGGAGATCCCAGTCGTTTTGTGTTACCTTGTACATTTTCCAAAACCGAATAATTTACTGCCTTAGACGATCTCGGGGAAAGTATTAATTTGATGCCATTAAGTGTTTGGAAAAAGTTATCATTACTCGATCTTACACCAACAAAGATGACTCTTGAGCTAGCAAATCGAACTCTCTCTTACCCCGTTGGTATTGCCGAAGATGTTTTTGTTAAATTTGGTACCTTCACATTTCCGGTCGACTTTGTTGTTGTTGACTATAAAATGGACCCTCATATTCCGTTAATACTTGGACGGCCATTTTTAAGAACCGGAAAAGCTTTAGTCGATGTTGCCGAAGGTGAACTAATCTTAAGGGTTGGGAATGATGCACACGTGTTTAAAATGGGGAAGATCACAAACAAATTCAATGGAAGAGAATCGGCGAATATGATTGATGTGCTTCAAGACGATCTTGAATCACCTCCTTTGGAAAGTAGAAAGCTTGATGATTTTGTCGTCTACAACAATCCTCTTTTCGAGCCTCTCTATGATAATCCACGTTTTCAAGAAAATGTGGAAGATTCTGAGGATCCTCTTACCAATTTGGATGCCCCACCAATATATGATGCTCCGCCAATCTATAATGATGATTCAAGTTCCGATGTGGATGATTATGATGATTTTTCTTCAGAGTATAAAGACATGCCAACTTATGATGACTTTGATGATGCTGATACTCTTTTGAGTGATTCTTCAAATGA
Source organism: Glebionis coronaria (assembly GCA_025667525.1). NCBI lineage: Eukaryota > Viridiplantae > Streptophyta > Magnoliopsida > Asterales > Asteraceae > Glebionis > Glebionis coronaria. The sequence goes on from CM046874.1 coordinate 385,706,396, forward strand.
TATGTCTCCTAAGGATGACGATGCTCCTAGTTTTGATGAAGATCCTCCACCAACAATGCTTGATCCTACTTTGGATAATTACTCATTTGAGGAAGATTTTGCTACATTTCTCAATACATACTTCCGCAATGAGCATGATTCTCCTCCTTTGGACTTTGATTATGGTCTTTATCCTCCTTCGGATGTTAAGAAACCTGTTTCAAAGGAGAAGAAACCGGAAGACACCAATATCCGTAGTACCTATGTTTTGACACCTCTCTATCCACCTTCGTCGGATTAGATTGTGAGATTTATGAGCGGATCTTCTTCAAGTTCTACTGAGCCTAAGTCTTATTTTCACCTAAAGGAAAAGGTGTTCGATCCAGGTATCACGATTTTTAAGCCATATCAGTATCCATCTGATGAAATAAAAGGAAAGATTCTTGGAAACAATGGAGATATGCTTGCACTTCATCATACTTTCTACCACCGTGCTCAATGTAGGTCTACGTTTTCTAATGATTGTTACAAGTGTTGTAATGATCTAAATAAAGAGAGGGATAGATGAAGATCTTGATATAAACTAGAGAGAAAGGAGAGGAAAGAAGATGTAGAGAGAGAAAGTGATATCTAATTAATGAAATATAAAATGACTAATGACCAACCCCTCCTAACATGCTAGGAGGGGGTATATATAGCCCACCCTACATATGGGCTATATGGGCTATATGTTTACATATTGGATCACGAGACCAATACTTGAATATATCATTGGAGTGACCGATCATTTCTAAATACGTAAAAACGTATTTCCAACACTCAACAATTGCTTAAGGGAACCTTGCCTACTCTTCTTTGGCTTGTCTTGTTCACCTTAAGCTTCTGCTACTTGATGAATGAAAACCATGTATTTGATCTCGGTGGATGTTCTTCAAGCTTCTTACCATTCTAATCAAGGTCGAGTCAGGCTCACGACTCAGTGAACAAAAACATGTGCTTCTCGGGAGGCAACCCGAGTATCTATCCTTTATTATCCGTTTTTTATAATAAGTGTAGGGGGGAGACCCTCCTATGTGTTTGTTGTTTTCTTTCTTATGATGTGCAGGGATTCGAGCTTTCAAAGATCCATTCTTGATGACTTTTGACGACCCGTGATTCCGTGCACCCGTCTTCCCGGTTCTATCCTAAACTCTTTTGATTCACTATTTTATATTCTTCAATACTAAAATAGGAATCACTTTAGTTGTCTATTCCTTTGCAAGATTTAAACAATGTGCACAATGTCCTAAGTGTAGGCGAGTTTAATTCCACATGCTTAAACATTGAGGACAATGTTTATATTAAGTGTAGGGGGACTTGTATCAAAGTTAAGTGGGCTTTTCCATAAATATGTCCTCATTTTAACCAGAAAATTGATTTTTTGTCATTTTCAAAATTTTTAATCTATTTTGGCCTATTATTATTTTCCTTTGTTATCGTTATTTTCTGTCATTAGAATAAATTTTAATAAATGGTTTTAATAAGTTTAGGTGTCTTTGATATATTAGACCCTTCGTGAATCTTTTGACTCGACCCGGGTTTACTTATCTAAGTTTACTCTAGCTAGTATCCTTAACGTGTTTAAGTCAAGTTTTGCTAGGCTTTTATATAGGAAACTTTAAAACGCGAAAGTCTTAACTCTTACGGGTTAAGAACAAGAACTATTCGCAAGTTCCTATAATTGATCCTAGAAAGTCATTTATCAAGGGAAATTTAAAATGCAAGTTCTAAACTTGAAAAAGTCTAAGAAGATGCAAGATCCTATAGATGAATTGAAAACCCAAAACTTTGATTTAATTGGCTAAGCATCCACGAGTCTCTTCCTTTGCAAGATTTAAACAACGTGCACAATGTCCTAAGTGTAGGCGAGTTTACTTCCACATGCTTAAATATTGAGGAAAATGTTTATATTAAGTGTAGGGGACTTCTATCGAAGTTAAGTGGGCTTTTCCATAAATATGTCCTCATTTTAACCGGAAAATTGATTTTTTGTCATTTTTCAAAATTTTTAATCTATTTTGGCCTATTAGTATTTTCCTTTGTTATCGTTATTTTTTGTCATTAGAATAAATTTTAATAAATGGTTTTAATAAGTTTAGATGTCTTTGATATATTAGGCCCTTCGTGAATCTTTTGACTCAACCCGGGTTTACTTATCTAAGTTTACTCTAGCTAGTATCCTTAACGTTTTTGAGTCAAGTTTTGCTAGGCTTTTATATAGGAAACTTTAAAATGCGAAAGTCTTAACTCTTACGGGTTAAGAACAAGAACTATTCGCAAGTTCCTATAATTGATCCTAGAAATTCGTTTATCAAGGGAACTTTAAAATACAAGTTCTAAACTTGAAAAAGTCTAAGAAGATGCAAGATCCTATAGATGACTTGAAAACCCAAAACTTTGATTTAATTGGCTAAGCATCCACGAGTCTCATTCCTTGAGATTTTAAATTATGGAGAACGAGAGATGATAGAGTCAATTATAAGTTTGGTATTCTTTCATGAATTTATGTGAGTTAATTATGAGCTTTTTCTCCCATCGCTTGTTAATAGATTTAATTGCAATAAGTAAGGTCGTACGATTTGAAAAGTTACTTAGCTTCTAGCACAAGATCATTTAGAAGTTGCTAGCTCGGTATTAATTAGAGTTCATAGCCAAGGCATAACTTATTGACGTGGGATGCGAAGATTGGCGAGTCCAAAAACGCCCTAACAAGGCATGAGGGCTACATTTTGTTTCTAAAGAACCAAAGTGATATGAAGAATCATTTTTCAAAAATCAATATGAAGGATCAAGACAAACGACGAAAAGCAAATACTCCCCTAACGATCATGGAGAAGTCCATCCGAAAAGACCCTAGCAAGGTATGAGGATAAATAGATCCAAGTCCTAAAAGGAGGCGAATCGTTGTATATCAAAATCCCAAATAAAGATTGGAGAAAACTGAAGAATTCGTGGTCCAAGTATGAAGAATCACTCAAAAACTTCAAGTGAAGAAATTCCTATTATGAAGAGAAGACCTTTATTTCAAGATCATCTCTCAAGATTTGAAGTATGAAGTCAACGCCAAATATTGGTCCGAGAAAGGTCTCCAATCGTGAAGCGAGTTATGTCAAGATATGAACTTTATGAGGTCCCGAGAAGTAGTTTTAAAAGATTTTATCCTTTAGCTAACTATTGATTAATTCATCCTACTTTATTTTCAGCCCTAATAAATTATCGAAATAAGTCAACAATGCATCCTCGTGATCATTCCAGACAATAATAAAATATAATAGATACACCTAGGAATAAGGGAGTCTAAGTGAATAATTGGGCCACATGAATTTGTGTTAGCCTACTAACTTATAATAACAATGATCTCGTTTCTAAGCTTGGTTTGGGGAACGTGAAACTTGAGGGTGATAAACATTCATGACAACCAAAGCCCTAATGTAAGTCTTCGATTTCTTTACTTGTTTTCTTCCTTCACATATTTTGTAATTTTCTATCCCTTTAAGTTTCCTTAATGTCTTCTATTCAATAAAGGCCAAGGTTGGTTAATTATGATGGAAAATGTAAATCTTGCTTTTTAACTAATGCATTGCATGAGGGAATTGCAATGGTCAAGTGTAGGGGATTTAATAAGTGTGAAAACACTTATCCTTTTACCACTTAATTATAATAATAACCAAGCCAAAACGTGTAGTTAATGTCGTAAATGTCGGAATTATGCTGGGTTTCTGTTTTTATTATGTTTTAGGACCAAAATGTGAAAAGGGAAGAAAACATGGGCTTTCACGGGCTTTTATCGAAGAAAAAGACAAAAGACGAAGTCAAAAGATCAAGAGTGCAAAAGAACGGAAGTCCAAGGCCTATTCTGAAGATTTATCGAAGAAAAAGTCTAAAGACGGAAGTTTAACGAAGTCGAAGAACCAAGTCTAATAATAAATTAAAAGACGAGTTCATTTTATTTATCGACAGATCCCGAGACAAAGTCGAGAATGACAAGTTTATTTTCAAAGACGAAAGACGAGTAGACAAAAGGAAGAAAGAAGAAAGCAACCTACTCCTCCCTCTCCCCTATAAATAGAAAACTTAAACCTCATTAGGAGGTGTTAGCTAATTTGATAAATTAGTTCTCCACTTTACTTTTCATGCACTTTTCTTATTGTCATTTACATACTTGTCTTTAATTTCAAGATTATTTCAAGTAAGTCATTAATTTATGTTGTTGAATCTTAATCTTTAATTAAGCTTTTCATTAATCTCTCATTCTACCTTTCTTGTTTTGTTTTATCTTTATGCTTATTTGCTTATTGTTATGCTTAATTGATTGTTCTTTATATTTCTATGTGTTTGATTGTTTTAGCTTATTGATCTTATAGCTTTTTGTGTGATTTTCTTAATTTTAATTAAGTATTTTAAAAAGTTATTTTATAAAAAGTTGATTTTAAATATTTTGATTATTTAGTGATTTTAAATGTTTTTAAATTTTGGCTTATTTGCTTTTTCTTAAAGTTGATTTGGTTAAGTTTTTAGATAAGTGCTTATTAGTTTTTAGCTTATTTTCCTTTTTATCTTATTTGTTTTTAATTCGGGTTCCTAAACCCCTTTTACCCGAATTAGGTATAGGAACCTTCTTTTCCCGAATTAAGTACAAGTCTTCATTTTCCTGAATTACGTGTAGGACAATTATTCCGACTTGTGTGTGAGTGTCAGATTCCAGATTATGTCAAGGAGATACTGTTGGGACTTATATATCTTGAGTTGATATGACAAAAGAAGATGAAGGACTTAATAATAAATAGTTAGCTTAGTAAGTAAGCTAGGGTTGTGATGTAACCCTAGTACTTCTATTATATAAAGAGGATTAGGCACACATGGTTATTCATCCATTCATATACAATGTAAACTAAAGGTGTGTGTGCGTTCTCCTGGTGTCAAGCCTATTAGGCACCAGGAATAGTAGTAGCTTATTAGTATTTTATGAATAAGAAAGCCTTGTTCATAACTTTGATTGTGTTTGTTATTATGTTCCGCTGTGCATTACAATCATTGTTATATATCCCAGATGAGTCTAGATCCTAAGACTCAACAAGTGGTATCAGATCTTGTTGGCTCTCGATCTGGTTGATCTACAAGGTTTTCATTAGTATTTTCTATTTTTCAATAAATATTGGTGTACATGCTAATCTAGGGTTTTTTCTGGCAAACCCTAGATGATTCGTGTGGTTGCTGCTGAAAGAATTCTTGGTGTTGCTGTTACTTTGAAACTGTCTCATGTTTGTTCTTGGTTTTGATCATGTGTGCTAATATTAGGGTTTTTCCAGCAAACCCTAATTCTGAAAAAGATGGTTGATGTCTTTACTTGCATTGGTGAGTCAATCATTTGATTGATGATGAGCCCTTGTTGAGTTATATATACAACACATGATGTTCAGATCTTGATTTTGGTTGGTGTCCATTGACAAAGCTGTGTTCATGGTCCAATAAATTGGTTACAATCTTATTCTGTCCTGAATAAAATCAGTTGGTTCGTATTCTAGTGGAATAAGATAACGTGTATCAAGCCTTCATTTTGTTCGTCAAACAAGGAAAACATACGTCTGAATACTTTGAGTGGGACTTGTTTGATTGGGTTACGTGGTTTGATACAGTGTAGCAGCAAGTTGTGTGTTTTCTGTTTTGTACGTTCAGTAACAGGAAAGAGACTTGTGCAGTCCTTTGGAAGTATTGGCAAGTATATGAGAACTAAGTGGTCCATGTGCTTGATAAGTTGATAGTACTACAGGTCAAAGAACTCAGAATGGTTTTGGTAGAAGGATATTATTCAGACGAAGAGCAGATGTTGTCAAAAGGGTTTGTTTTGTACTTTTCTGTTCACATTGGCTACGTATCGAAAGTACGGTGATCCCTGCTTCATATCAGTTGTATCTCGTCAGGATATAACAAGGTACTATTGTTTCTTTTTGATATTGGTGAACTTCATTACTGGTGCTCTCAAAAGTCTGCATAACTTTGGGCTTTTAATTCCTATTTTTGTGGAATATATTTGGACGTGATATGGCTCAGTTTTGGGAAAACGTGTGAATCAATTTTGAGCTTAATATGAAATTCCTAGAGTTTAGTGAATGGAGTTATGAGGTCAAACGCATGTTGAGGTAACTACGTTATTTATGGGTACCATATATTAGTTGATATGGTCAAATATTGCCTTGCGTATTTTTGGGAATGGTTGATACGCAAGTTTTGGCAAGAATATGGTATTTGCTAGTTTTCCTCTATATTATATTGTTATCATGGTTCACGTGGATTGGCATGGTAATACGGTTTGACTTCGAGTATTTAGGAATTTTTTGTTTGAAAAAGATCTCTTTAATTTAGACGTGTGGTATTAAAAGGCTGAGATCTACACGTTTATAGTTCCTTGATTTTCGAGATATGCATATATCCTGTATTACTTTGGACGTAATTTATGGCTTCTTTCTGGACAGAATAAAAGTTTGTTAGGATGGTTTATCACGTTTGATGGTTAAAGTTTATTATGGGTCGGGTGATTTGTTGGGCTCTCACTGAAAGTACCTTCGACAGCAACATATTTGCAACAGTTTCAGCGACAGTGTGGTGACAACATGTAAAAAAAAATATGAAAAAAGATAGAAAAAAATGAAAAAAAAGAAAAAAAAGAAGGGTTGTTGAGATGCTCCTGGTTGGTTATTTCTTGCTCCTGGTCGGTTCCTCCTGGTCGATTCCTCCTGGTTGGTTCCTACTGGTCTTTTTCTCCTGGTCGTTTGATGAGATGGCATTTATACATGATCTCATCGTTCTTTTCGGGTTTTAAATGCATTAAAATGTCATAAAATACCATATATATGCTTGTGTTTGTTTACTTGTGTATTTTAGGTATGGATATCGTGAAAAAGACAAAAGATCACAAGATACAAGGAAAAACGAACACGAGAAACGAAGCCGTACAAAGAACCGGGCCCTAATCATGGAATTTTCATCAAATACCCTTGAAGACTTGAAGACAAACAAGATTGATCCTCATTGAATGAAGAAATAACACTTAAAACACTTGTATATTAATAATTACAAGTTTGGTCCCTTAAGTTTGTCAAAATTGCAAAAAGGTCCTTCAACTTTGAAGAAATGGCAAGATTAGTCCCTCAACAAATTCAAATTGCCAAAAATGGTCCCTCATGAAGTGAAAGACACATTGAAGACCTTTGAAGATAAAGATTGTCCAAGTTCAGCCCTTGAAAATACTCAAAATGGCAAAAATCATCCTTGTAACACTTTTGCCAAAAGTGTGTGCCAAAAATGCAAAGATGTGAAAGTTATTATCAAAGGAAGTCGTTTTTTTTAGGCTGAAAAGCCTTGAATGCCAAAAATCCCAAAGAAAAGGACCAAAAGTGTCAACCTTGAAACATTTAAAAAGAAAGGGCGCCTAACACTATATTCTCCCCCAAAATCGGATCAAAGGGAGTACTGTATATCTTTTTTCACCACCCAGATTTTACCCCAACTTAAACTTGGGTAAAACTCAATTAAACTTGCCCATGCTTGATTCACACATGTGAAAACCCATCCCACACCTAAAACCCTCAATCCCACTACTGTGGACCCCACCCCCAAATACCCCGTCCACCAATCAAAACATTCCTTTGGCTCCAAGGCAAATGACGTGTCCCCAATCAATGGATAAGATGTTTTGCTTCATCACAACGCAAAATTATACGGCCAAGATCAAATTTGGACAAAATACACCAAAAACGTACAAGGGCAAATTTGGGATTTTTTATGTATTAGGGTTAGTATTTTTAGGGTTCTAGATTATTCTAATAGCACTATAAAAGAGACCCCAACCTGTGGGTGATCCTTTGTTCCAGTTTTCCTTCCAAAATTTTGTAATTCCTTTTGATTGAAATAAAAGTTGGTTTTTGTTCAAATAGCATTATAATTCCTTTTTATTTGTTAAAGTTGGTATTAATTGGTGAGGGAAAACTGTGTTCCATCTTTCTAGTTTGGTTAAGTAATTGTGATTTTCAAAATTTTTCAAAAGGTTTTGGAAATTTGCAATTTTTGGTAAGAATTTGTTCCATAAGATTTGGTGTTGTTAGTTCATGAGATTGATGATTTAGAGTCTAGAAAACGTGTTTAGAAAGTTTGGAAAAGTTTTGGAAAGGTTTAACTAAGAAGGAAAGAAAACAGAAAGTTATATTGAATTGTTTATACTTGTGTTTTCTTTGATTTGTTTTAAACAGGTTGAAGGTTTGTTGATCACAGATCTGCACCAACCCGAGTTGGTTTGGAGGTGGATTTAGCATCCACAAGGACCCTTGGATGTAAGGGTCCTAAGGTAAATCTCTTTTACCTTTTTAAAATTTCAGAAAATAGAAGCTTAAGTGATTGATTTGATTTGGTGATTTAAGTGTGATTAAGTTGCTTGAATAGTGTTCTTTTGTGTGTTAATACATGTTAGATGCTAATTCATTCAGTTTGAATAAGGTTTTAAAGACTTTGGTTTGATAAAAATTGGTTTTCAAAAAGTTAAGTGGTGTTTGGCTAAGGGTTTTAGCAGGGTCACAGATTTGATTTGAGTGTTACAAAGGTGTTAGATAGGTCATAATAGGTTGTTGAAGGTTGCTTGCTGGATTTGTTAACATTTGGTGCATATTGGAAGCCAATTTGTGTGCTTAAAAAAAGAAAAGTGAGTTTAAAAACCTGCATAACACTAATCTGCTTGAATTTTGTGAAATATTGTGCTTGATTCTTGCATAATGTTAAGAATTAGGGTTATTGAGAGTGTGCTATTGCTTTAGCATCTAGTTGTGAGTTTGTGTGCTTAAACTTGGAGTTTGAAAGTCACTTGTTTACTTGTAATCTGCATTAGAACCACCAGTCCTAGCCATTTTACATCAGCAACTTAAATAAGCTAGGGTGTGCATTATTTTGTGGATTTGGTGTGCTAGAGTGCTTGCTTTTGATTGAGACTGACTCCTTGTGCTTAAATAAGCACAAGGGTGCCCCTATTGTCCTAATACATTCACCAAATAAGCATTGCCAAGCCCCTCTTGGCTGAATCCAAAAGCAAGAACACAAAGCACAATTCTGCTTGTGTTCATTATAGAACCTGTTCACGTTTTGAGTTCATAATCTGTTGAACTTTGATTAAAAAGTGGAATTGGATTTGTTTACAAGCTTGATTAAGTCACAAATTGGTTTGAAAAAGAAAAAATAAAAAAAAGAAAATAAAAGTAAAAAACTCACCCGCAGTGGGCTCGAACACTTGACCTCTCGTAGGAGGGTTCAGTGAACTACCACTGATCTGGATGGTCTTTTTCGTTTAAGTTTGGTTTTGAATTATATTTAATACGATTTTGGTTTCTAGCTTATTTAAAAAAGCCGTAGCTTTTTCCCTCATTTCCAGCTTATTTATTAAGCAAATTTGGTTTTTCTTATTTTTCTTAGGAAAGTTATAGAGTTTGTGATTTTTCTAGATTGGTTTTAGAATTTTCCCTTTATTTTATTATTTTCTAGGATTTATTTAATAGCCGGTTTTTATTAATTCAATAAAAAATAGAAAAAAGATTTTTAATTTTTAGGAAAAATAATTTTTAGGTTTTATTTAATATTTTTGAGGTTTACATTAAGTTTAGGTTTTATAAACTTTAATTTTTAATTTTATATTATTTTAAGGTTTTTTATAAACTTTAAAGAATTTTATAAAATTATTAAAAAAGGTTTAGGAGCTCTAATTTGTGTTTTTCTCTTAGTTAGAATATTTTAAGTTTTTAGAAATTTTTTAGAATTAATTTTATAAACTTTTTATTTTTAGCAATATTTTAATATTATTTTAAAATTAATTTTTCAAAATTTTATTTTTCTTTCTTTTTCATTTTTCTTAGGATCTTTATCATTAATTAGGACCTTTTCCATTTTTAGAATATTTTTATAGCTTTTAGATTAATTTTTATAATTATTTTAAGTTTAATTAGGTGTTAATTATTTTTAATCATTTTTAGAGTTTTTAAAATAGTTTTAATAGGTTTTAATTTTTAGAAAATTACTTTTTAGTCTTCTAATAATATAAGTTAAGTAATTATTCAATAAAATCATATTTTAGACATTTGAATTAGTTATATTTAATTTTAGGGCTTTAATTAGCATTTAAAATTAAATATTTAATTAATAAAAGGTTTTAAAATATCTTTGTTGGATTTTTATCTTTATTTATATTATTTTAGACTTCTTTTTAGTCTTTTTAATTATTGATTTTGTTTTTGGTCTTAGTATAATAAATTTTAAATTTGGGTAGTTTTTCACGACTTTACGTCTTTTACGTCGTAGTTTAATTTTAACGAAACCGTCTTCCATCTTCTCAATATTAATCTCAAATAAATACAAGTTAATTCACAACACAAATACCTCCTTGGGAAACGAACTCTTTCATCTCTTTTTATTTGATTAAGGGTCATTACTTGTGGTTTTCCTAAATCACTCGTTAATACTTACCGCTCATTTTAGTTGCTTTGTTTTTCCTAAAATAAAGTATACATAAAAAGACTACAATCAATTTTGGCGCCGCTGCCGGGGAGGTGTGTTGTGCTTTAATTTGGAAGCTTTTTGATATTATCCATAATAAATATTTGTGTTAAGTGGAACTCCCTTAACACGTATTATCGGTTTTCTTGGTTTTTCTTGTACAAATATTATTAATATATTGTATTAAGTATCACAATCAATATACAATATCTCCAAAAGTGTGAAAACACAACCTTAATTGGGATTTGATCTCCTAATTATTGTATTCGAATCTCAAACAAAAAGAAAAAGGCAAAAATAGATAAATACTTTCGTGAAGCTCGATTTTGAAAAATACAAACTATAAGGTGGGTATAAGGCGGGTATTATAAAATATACCCTAAGGAAAAAGGCTCTTAAGTGCTTCGCGCCGCCTCGTTTCCCCGCTTGCTTGTGAGTATTTTGAGATTGAAGGCTAATCGAGGGTTTTGCCGCCCAAAGTATTAATACGTATACTATATTTGCTTGGTTTTCTTTGTGATTAAACCCTCGTGAACAATTTGGTTTTCACCAAAGTTCTAAAGTCATTCGAAGGCGTTCACTCCACGTGATCGTTTTCATTCCTTTGAGGCTTCTTTAATCAAGAGTTTGATTCGAGGAGAGATTTTGTAGATTGTTGTCTACGAAGATACACCAAAATCCAAAAAAAAAAATATCATCAAAAACACAAAAAAATTGAAAATTCACAAAACAAACAAAAAGAATCTTCTTTGCTCACCTCCCATTCTTCGTGTAGTTTATGATCACTCGTAATCAAGCTAAACGAGCTCGTAAACGTCTTCAAAAGCAAGCAAATCAAGGATCGTTGATTGTTGAAGAACCTCCAATTGTTGAACCTATTATAGAACAAGAAGTCGTCATGGCTAATCGTACTATGATGGAGTTGCTACAAGCACCCACCGAGGGTTTTGGAGAGGCCATTGTTATTCCCGCCATCCTTGCGGAGAATTTCGAGATTAAGACGGGTTTAATGTCTATGTTGCAAGCAAATAAGTTTAGAGGTCACGAGAAAGACAACCCGCATTACCACATTAGGAATTTCAACCGTCTCACCGCTACTAGCAAATTCAAGGATGTTCCACATGACGCCATTAAGATGATGTTGTTTCCATATTCGTTGGATGGACCCGCAAAAATTTGGCTCGAGAAAGAACCGCCAAATTCGATTTTGACATGGGCCGATCTCGTTTCTAAGTTTGTGAACAAGTTTTTTCCACCATCTAAAACAACACACTTAAAAAATGAGATTTCACGATTTGTGCAACGTAATAATGAAAGTTTTTCAATGGCATGGGAACGATTTAAAGAGATGTTACATGAATGTCCTCACCATGATTTTTCGGAATTACATCAAATTGATACCTTTTACAATGGGCTTAATGATCATGAACGAGATTATTTGAATGCCGCCGCGGGTGGTAATTTTTTGTGCAAGACGACAAATGAGGCTTTACAAATCATTGAAAATAGATCTAAGGTTTATAGCCCTCGTAACACACCGAGTGTTGCCAATATGGGTTCGTCATCTTCGTCACAATCGTCTCGTAGCATTAACGCCTTACATGATGAAGCTAATGAGGAAAATCGGTTTTTTGATAGATTTGCTAATCTAATGTCCCATTGGAAGGCTCAAGAAGCTTCCAATTCCGCTTCGGTTAAAGCGGTTGCTAAGAGTTGTTTATCTTGTGGAGGAGCTCATGATCTTTCCGAGTGCATTACCGCGGATGGTAACACTTCGAGTGCTTATGTAGCAACGGGAACTTACAACCAAAACGGCCAAGGTTCTCGTCCAAATCAAGCTCCACCTAACCAAAATGCTAACAATTATCGAAACAACAACCAAGGTAATTACCAAGGCAACACACGCAATTACAACAAAGGGAATTATCAAAGTGGGAATGGACAAATCTCTAATCAAAATCAAAACCGTGATTTTCAAAACACTACACAAGGTTTTCAAAATGCTCACACGAAAAATTTGCAAGGAGAATTTTTGGATTATGCAAAAGCAAATGATGCTAAATTTGATAATATGCAACGTGAGATGATTAGCTTAAGGTCCGAGTTGAAAAACGAGCTTAAAAATGAACTTGCTAATGAACTTAAAACTCATGCAAACAAAATGGAAGGAAATGTCCAACGTCTTCAACAAAACCAACAAAAGATGGAATTAGGACAACATGAGATTAAGCAAGAGTTATTGAAAGCGGATGCTAGGCAATCAAAATTTGAGGACCGAATGGCTAAGATGTTTGAAGCAATCATGTGTAAACCCTCTTCTTCGGGTGGTCTTCCTAGTGATACCATTAACAACCCGAGGGGAGAATTGAAGGTTGTTGCTACACGAAGTGGTAAAACTTTCAAGGAACCAATCTCTCGTCCAAGTACTTCTAAGGAGAAGGAAATCGAGAAAGAACCCGAGGTGATGGTCGAAAAGGAGCATATTACAATCCCACGAAGTACCGCTCAAACCACACCTACGGTTGAACCAATACCAATTGTGGAACCCGAGTTTCCAAGGCCGTTGCCTAATGACCAACCCACACCACCTTTACCTTACCCTTCGAGACGTAACAAAGAGAAAGCACAAGAAAGGAACAATTATCAATTTGAGCTATTCATGAAAATGTTTCGTGATTTGCATTTTAACATAAGTTTTGCCGATGCTTTAATCATGATGCCTCGATTTGCCGCAAACTTCAAAAGTATGCTAAACAACAAAGAGAAGTTACAACAATCGTCTAGTTGTTCATCGGTTTTTCTAAGCCGCATACCACAAAAAGTCGGTGATCCCGGTAAATTTTTGATTCCGTGTGCTATTCAAGATATGGAGGAATGCTACGCCTTGGCCGATCTTGGCGCTAGTATTAATTTAATGCCTCTCGAGATTTTCAAATCTCTTTCGCTTCCGGACCTTACTCCTTCGAACATGTCCATCGAGATGGCCGATCATTCTACGATTATGGCATGTGGAGTAGCCGAGGACGTTTTCGTTAAAGTCGGAAAGTTTTACTATCCCGTTGACTTTATCGTTGTAGACATTCCCATCGATCGAAAAGTTCCTCTCATTTTGGGTCGTTCATTTTTGGATACATCAAGAGCACTTATCGATGTTCATGCTCAAAAAATCACCCTTCGTTTCAATAAAGAAGAACTTGTCATCAATGCAACACAAAACTCCAATCTTTCTCATGTTTATTCTATTGCAACTTTAAACCATGGTGACTCGACCAATGTCGTTTGCAAAGAATTTTCACCAAGAGTTTTAGGGAATGTCGCCAAAAACAATTTACCATTTCCTCCGCCGGTGGAGGTTATGAGTGCTAAACCTACAAAGAAGAAACCATCAATACTTGAATCGAAAGATCCTTCACCTTCATTCTTGAAAAGTGTTGATAAGTTGCCGGTTTCTACGGAAGATCTTTCGGATGATGAATATGTTGGCCCCGATGGGGAGGTTTTCTTCGTCGATAAACGTTTTGAGAACTTGCCACCACCAAAACCAAAACGGTTTCAAAATGTGAGAATTTTTAGTGTAACTAACATCATCTTAGAAACACCGAATATTTTCGACATAATCAAAAAGGGTTTTCATAAGGAGAGTTTAAAAGATAACAAAGAAAAAGATCTTAAATGTGATTTAATTGATTTTTCTACAAATCTAACTCCGTCATCACCACATGCTTTGAGTGCTACAAACTCGTCTACTCCTTTTGACGATGTTTTGTGTGGTTCTAGTATGGGGGAAGCCCCATATGTTCCCTCATCCTTGTCCACCGAGGACCAGATATTCGATCCCGGAATTTCATGTAAAGGGAAATCTCGGTCTTCCACCGATGCAATAAATGGAAACTATATCTATTTGCTTGGTGCGAGTCTACCTCGAGTAGCTCAATGTTTTGTCTTACCAATTATCTCACCCTTCTACTTCTCATCTATTTTCTTCAAACTCTTTGAGTTTATGGCACATATTGAAGTGGCGTTGATTTGTTTTTCCAATAAAAACGAGAACGCCATCTTCGACCCCGGTATTTTGCATCATCTAAGGACTTAGTCCTTTATACCGGTTGCTTTTTGGGCCTTGTTAATCATGTAAGCCCCATCAAAAATTGACCACACCATGAATTTCCCTAAATGTTCACATTTTAAGGGGATCGAGTCGAGCTCATGACTCGGTAATCAAAAACGAGGTGCCTCGTGGGGGAAATCCCATGCTTATCCTTTAGGCTTATTATTCACTAATAAGGGGACTTGTACCCTTCCAACTCGTTGTCTCGTGGTTGTTTGTGATTGTGTTATCTAGATCATCATCATATACGATTGAAGACTCTCGTGTTCGTTTACGTGAGCCTCCATCGTTCGTTTGAAGGAGTTTTTCACGATTCCATGACATATCCTTTATTGTTCTAACAATTATCTTTTAGCATAATTAATAAACGGCTTTAGATATATTGTTGATCACCCTTTCCATGCTAGATCCTAAGCATTCGACTCTTCGTCTCTAGTATGGGGGTGCTCCACCTTTAGACTCGAAACATTGAGGACAATGTTTACTTTTAGTATGGGGGGGTGAATAGGTACTTGCTTTGCTACGCCCTCACGTTTTCCAACTTTCAATGTTTTGTTTTGCTAATAAGGCTAAAAATGGCCAAATTTTAAAATTTTTCTTAGTTTTCATAAGTATTTTTAAGACACGAATGTATATTTTCCGATGGGTAGAATAAGAGTTAATTTTTGACTTGATGGGCATTTGGAGCCATTTACATTCCTTAACCCGCTCAATTCAAGTTTTGCTAGACTTTTATATAGGGAGCTTTAAAACGCGAAAGTCTTAATTCATTCGGGTTAAGAACAAGAACTTTTCGCAAGTTCCTATAATTGATTCTAGAAAGTCACTTATCAAGGGAACTTTAAAACGCATTCTCTAAACTTGAAAAAGTCCAAGAAAGTGCAAGATCCTATAGGTGGCTTGAAAACCCAAAACTTTGATTTGATATAGTCTTAATGAAAGCTAATCCAAATTTAGCTTAATTTTGACTTGCATGGCTAAGTATTCACGAGTCTCTTTAATTAGAGGTCTTTAAATAGTGAAGAACGAGAAATGATAGAGTTAGACAAGTGATCATGCTAAACGTAGAACATGAAAGTGTTCTTTCAAAAACTCATATGTTTTTAATTGTGGCTTTTTCTTCCCATAAGATCAATGCATTAGGAATAAATCATAATTGCAATAAGTAAGGTCGTACGATTTGAAAGGTTACTTAGCCTCTAGCGCAAGATCGTTTAAAAGTTGCTCGGGGTTGAATAGAGTTCATAGCCAAGGCATAACTTATTGAAGCGGGACGCGAAGATTGGCGATTATCCAAAAAGGCCCTAACAAGGCATGAGGAGCTCTATTTTTGCTAAAGATCCAAAGATGATGTGAAGTATCATTATTCCAAAATCAATATGAAGGATCGAGACACACGACGAGAAGCAATTACTCCCCTAAAGAATGGAGAAAGTCTATCCAAAAAGACCCTAACAAGGTATGAGGATAAATATATCCAAGTCCGAAAAGGAGGCGGATCGTTGTATATCAAAATCCAAAGTAAAGATTGAAGAAAAATGATGAAGTCGTGGTCCTATATGAAGAATCTCTCAAAAACGTCAAGTGAAGAAATTCCAAATATATGAAGAGAAGACCATAATTTCGAGAACGTCTTCCCAAGATTTGAAGTATGAAGTACATGCCAAATATCGGTCCGAGAAAGGTCTCAAATCGTGAAACGAGTTATGCCAAGATATGAACTTAAGGAGATACACGAGAAGCCGTTTTAAAAGATTTTGTCCTTCGGCTAACTATTGATCAAATCGTGCTACTTTGCTTTCGGACTAATAACTACTCAAATAAGTCAATATGAATCACTTGTGATCCATGACAAATAGATAAAAAATGCTAGTAACCCATTTCCTTTTATAATAACTAGGATTGCGGGGAGAAAAAGTATTACACAATTTGAACGTATGAGTAGTGTTAGCATTGTGACTTGTACCAACAATGATCTTGTTTTTGCACTTAGCATGGAATGTATGACAATCAAGGATGACGAAGTTTACTCTAAGGGACATTGACTTGTTTCTATTCTTTGACCCTAAAAGTCACATTTTGGTGATGAAAATCATACATTATGTCTTTACACATTCTCGTAGTATGTTGCAAGTCTTTTACTCTTCAACAAAGGTTAATAAAATTGAACTTTGGTGATGCTTAGATACTTTATTCTAGCATTGCGTGAGGGCACGGCAATGGCTTAGTATGGGGGAGTGATGAGATGGCATTTATACATGATCTCATCGTTCTTTTCGGGTTTTAAATGCATTAAAATGTCATAAAATACCATATATATGCTTGTGTTTGTTTACTTGTGTATTTTAGGTATGGATATCGTGAAAAAGACAAAAGATCACAAGATACAAGGAAAAACGAACACGAGAAACGAAGCCGTACAAAGAACCGGGCCCTAATCATGGAATTTTCATCAAATACCCTTGAAGACTTGAAGACAAACAAGATTGATCCTCATTGAATGAAGAAATAACACTTAAAACCCTTGTATATTAATAATTACAAGTTTGGTCCCTTAAGTTTGTCAAAATTGCAAAAAGGTCCTTCAACTTTGAAGAAATGGCAAGATTAGTCCCTCAACAAATTCAAATTGCCAAAAATGGTCCCTCATGAAGTGAAAGACACATTGAAGACCTTTGAAGATCAAGATTGTCCAAGTTCAGCCCTTGAAAATACTCAAAATGGCAAAAATCATCCTTGTAACACTTTTGCCAAAAGTGTGTGCCAAAAATGCAAAGATGTGAAAGTTATTATCAAAGGAAGTCGTTTTTTTTAGGCTGAAAAACCTTGAATGCCAAAAATCCCAAAGAAAAGGACCAAAAGTGTCAACCTTGAAACATTTAAAAAGAAAGGGAGCCTAACACTATATTCTCCCCCAAAATCGGATCAAAGGGAGTACTGTATATCTTTTTCACCACCCAGATTTTACCCCAACTTAAACTTGGGTAAAACTCAATTAAACTTGCCCATGCTTGATTCACACATGTGAAAACCCATCCCACACCTAAAACCCTCAATCCCACTACTGTGGACCCCACCCCCAAATACCCCGTCCACCAATCAAAACATTCCTTTGGCTCCAAGGCAAATGACGTGTCCCCAATCAATGGATAAGATGTTTTGCTTCATCACAACGCAAAATTATACGGCCAAGATCAAATTTGGACAAAATACACCAAAAACGTACAAGGGCAAATTTGGGATTTTTTATGTATTAGGGTTAGTATTTTTAGGGTTCTAGATTATTCTAATAGCACTATAAAAGAGACCCCAACCTGTGGGTGATCCTTTGTTCCAGTTTTCCTTCCAAAATTTTGTAATTCCTTTTGATTGAAATAAAAGTTGGTTTTTGTTCAAATAGCATTATAATTCCTTTTTATTTGTTAAAGTTGGTATTAATTGGTGAGGGAAAACTGTGTTCCATCTTTCTAGTTTGGTTAAGTAATTGTGATTTTCAAAATTTTTCAAAAGGTTTTGGAAATTTGCAATTTTTGGTAAGAATTTGTTCCATAAGATTTGGTGTTGTTAGTTCATGAGATTGATGATTTAGAGTCTAGAAAACGTGTTTAGAAAGTTTGGAAAAGTTTTGGAAAGGTTTAAGTAAGAAGGAAAGAAAACAGAAAGTTATATTGAATTGTTTATACTTGTGTTTTCTTTGATTTGTTTTAAACAGGTTGAAGGTTTGTTGATCACAGATCTGCACCAACCCGAGTTGGTTTGGAGGTGGATTTAGCATCCACAAGGACCCTTGGATGTAAGGGTCCTAAGGTAAATCTCTTTTACCTTTTTAAAATTTCAGAAAATAGAAGCTTAAGTGATTGATTTGATTTGGTGATTTAAGTGTGATTAAGTTGCTTGAATAGTGTTCTTTTGTGTGTTAATACATGTTAGATGCTAATTCATTCAGTTTGAATAAGGTTTTAAAGACTTTGGTTTGATAAAAATTGGTTTTCAAAAAGTTAAGTGGTGTTTGGCTAAGGGTTTTAGCAGGGTCACAGATTTGATTTGAGTGTTACAAAGGTGTTAGATAGGTCATAATAGGTTGTTGAAGGTTGCTTGCTGGATTTGTTAACATTTGGTGCATATTGGAAGCCAATTTGTGTGCTTAAAAAAAGAAAAGTGAGTTTAAAAACCTGCATAACACTAATCTGCTTGAATTTTGTGAAATATTGTGCTTGATTCTTGCATAATGTTAAGAATTAGGGTTATTGAGAGTGTGCTATTGCTTTAGCATCTAGTTGTGAGTTTGTGTGCTTAAACTTGGAGTTTGAAAGTCACTTGTTTACTTGTAATCTGCATTAGAACCACCAGTCCTAGCCATTTTACATCAGCAACTTAAATAAGCTAGGGTGTGCATTGTTTTGTGGATTTGGTGTGCTAGAGTGCTTGCTTTTGATTGAGACTGACTCCTTGTGCTTAAATAAGCACAAGGGTGCCCCTATTGTCCCAATATATTCACCAAATAAGCATTGCCAAGCCCCTCTTGGCTGAATCCAAAAGCAAGAACACAAAGCACAATTCTGCTTGTGTTCATTATAGAACCTGTTCACGTTTTGAGTTCATAATCTATTGAACTTTGATTAAAAAGTGGAATTGGATATGTTTACAAGCTTGATTAAGTCACAAATTGGTTTGAAAAAGAAAAAATAAAAAAAAGAAAATAAAAGTAAAAAACTCACCCGCAGTGGGCTCGAACACTTGACCTCTCGTAGGAGGGTTCAGTGAACTACCACTGATCTGGATGGTCTTTCTCGTTTAAGTTTGGTTTTGAATTATATTTAATACGATTTTGGTTTCTAGCTTATTTAAAAAAGCCGTAGCTTTTTCCCTCATTTCCAGCTTATTTATTAAGCAAATTTGGTTTTTCTTATTTTTCTTAGGAAAGTTATAGAGTTTGTGATTTTTCTAGATTGGTTTTAGAATTTTCCCTTTATTTTATTATTTTCTAGGATTTATTTAATAGCCGGTTTTTATTAATTCAATAAAAAATAGAAAAAAGATTTTTAATTTTTAGGAAAAATAATGTTTAGGTTTTATTTAATATTTTTGAGGTTTACATTAAGTTTAGGTTTTATAAACTTTAATTTTTAATTTTATATTATTTTAAGGTTTTTTATAAGCTTTAAAGAATTTTATAAAATTATTAAAAAAGGTTTAGGAGCTCTAATTTGTGTTTTTCTCTTAGTTAGAATATTTTAAGTTTTTAGAAATTTTTTAGAATTAATTTTATAAACTTTTTATTTTTAGCAATATTTTAATATTATTTTAATATTAATTTTTCAAAATTTCATTTTTCTTTCTTTTTCATTTTTCTTAGGATCTTTATCATTAATTAGGACCTTTTCCATTTTTAGAATATTTTTATAGCTTTTAGATTAATTTTTATAATTATTTTAAGTTTAATTAGGTGTTAATTATTTTTAATCATTTTTAGAGTTTTTAAAATAGTTTTAATAGGTTTTAATTTTTAGAAAATTACTTTTTAGTCTTCTAATAATATAAGTTAAGTAATTATTCAATAAAATCATATTTTAGACATTTGAATTAGTTATATTTAATTTTAGGGCTTTAATTAGCATTTAAAATTAAATATTTAATTAATAAAAGGTTTTAAAATATCTTTGTTGGATTTTTATCTTTATTTATATTATTTTAGACTTCTTTTTAGTCTTTTTAATTATTGATTTTGTTTTTGGTCTTAGTATAATAAATTTTAAATTAGGGTAGTTTTTCACGACTTTACGTCTTTTACGTCGTAGTTTAATTTTAACGAAACCGTCTTCCATCTTCTCAATATTAATCTCAAATAAATACAAGTTAATTCACAACACAAATACCTCCTTGGGAAACGAACTCTTTCATCTCTTTTTATTTGATTAAGGGTCATTACTTGTGGTTTTCCTAAATCACTCGTTAATACTTACCGCTCATTTTAGTTGCTTTGTTTTTCCTAAAATAAAGTATACATAAAAAGACTACAATCATCGTTCCTAGTGGTGATCTTGAATAATTAAGAGGTATATGGTTCATTTCGAAAGTTTAGTTTATGTTATAATTCTTGATTGGAACAGTTACACGCTCTTTTACAAATATTTGGGGGGCATATGATACCATACAGTTCATGATATGATCATCACAAAATTAGCATGATCATAAGCATCGAGTGGTTTCTGGTTGATCCTTCAGAGCTCACTGAGACTATCGGCCATTGCATGTGATCGATGCATATATTGATTACAAGAATTATACAAAGACATTTTATTACATGTTATTATAATAAGCATGTCTTTTTCACACTGAATGAGTGTATGATCCATACTACTGAGTTCAAGATGCAAGAGATGGTTAGCTTATGGTTCCTACTGGTGAGTTATGGTTCCTTGACGAAGATAATTGATAATTGCTTATTTGATGTTGGAGTTGGTTTTCACAAATTTGTTTTCTTCTTATATCTCAATTAGGTGAGCAATACACCTTGTCTTTAGACTAAATATATTGTTACAGCTTACAACTGGCTCATAGTTGTGAAGGTTACCAGTTCCCATGTATCAAAAACTGTTGGTGAGCAATACACCTTATCGTTGGATTAAATATATTGTTATAGCTAACAGCTGGCTTATAGTTGTTGGGGTTCCCAGTCCCATGTAATAAAAACTGAGATGATATAAGACACAAGTTTGGGATATTTCACTTCTTCATAAAATTCGTTATACTTGATTTTCTTCATCAGTGATCACTCCAAGGAAGCCTACTGGATTCGACATGCATTTCTTATGGGGAAGATGTTCCCTTTTGAGTTGATGTGACAAAAGGGGAAGAATGCATGGATCGAGGGGAAGTTTAGCCTTCATCTATATTAGCTTCAGGGGAAGCTTGTGCTTACTGGTTTTGTCAAGTCAACTAGGGGAAGATTGTTGGGACTTATATATCTTGAGTTGATATGACAAAAGAAGATGAAGGACTTAATAATAAATAGTTAGCTTAAGGTCGAGAGATTTTCGAAAAGTCTTTGATGAAACGACGATAAAAGCCTGCGTGGCCTAGGAAACTCCTAACTCCCTTAACGATTTTGGGATGAGGTAACTTGGCGATGACGTCTACCTTAGCTTTATTGACCTCAATCCCCGCTTTCGAGACCTTATGTCCTAAGACGATTACTTGTTTACACATGAAATGACATTTTTCCTAATTAAGCACAAGATTGGTTTCTTCACAACGTTTTAACATTTTCTCGAGATTAGATAAACACGACGTGAACGAATTGCCAAACACCAAAAAGTAATCCATAAACACTTCCATCGACTTCTCGATCATATCGTGAAAAATTGCCATCATACACCGTTGAAACGTACCCGGTGCATTACAAAGTCCGAAATGCATCCTACGATAAGCAAACGTTCCATAAGGACACGTAAACGTAGTCTTCTCTTGATCACAAGGGTCGATAGGGATTTGAAAGTAACCGGAAAAACCATCTAAAAAGCAATAGAATTCATTTCCCGCGAGTCGCTCCAACATTTGATCCATGAAGGGTAAAGGAAAGTTGTCTTTACGAGCGGCGTCGTTTAACTTTCGGTAGTCAATACACACCCTCCAACCGGTCACAACACGAGTGGGAATTAACTCGTTGTTTTCGTTGGGCACAACTGTCATTCCTCCCTTTTTAGGGACACAATGGATTGGGCTCACCCATGGGCTATCAGAGATAGGATAAATCATTCCCGCGTTAAGGAGTTTCAAAACTTCCTTTTTTATGACATCGTGAATTTTGGGATTCACCCTTCTTTGACTTTGAATTGCGGGTTTGTAGTCCTCCTCCATTAAAATCTTGTGAGTACAAAATTTTGGGTCAATACCCTTAATGTCAGAAATTTTCCACGCAATTGCCCCTTTATGAGCTTTAAGAACTTTCAAGAGCTCGGTTTTTTCATCATTAGCAAGACCTCTTGCAATAATAACCGGCAACTTGTCATCACCTTCCAAGAATGCGTATTCAAGGTGAAAAGGAAGATCTTTCAATTCAAGGATAGGTGGTTCCTCGATTGAAGATTTTGGTTCAACACTCATAACTTCCATCGGTGGAAGAAATGGTGGAATAGAAGTATCATTACTAATCAACACCTCATCTTCATTGTCGATTTCATTTGAAGTGAAATTGCCTCCTTGGAATGGAGTGAGATTTGGTGTAGAATTAGCAAGAATCAGATCCAAAATAGTGGGATTGCCACTTGGCGAGCGATCGAAAAAACCTAACACTTCTTGTGAAAACTCATCGCAAACCACGTCAACTAAGTCAATGTGATTGATGGTAGCGATTGCATAAACATGAGAAGGTTTTGAGTTTTGAGTAGCGTTTATAACAAGTTCCTCTTCGTTGAATCTCAAAATGATAGTTCTTGCATGAACGTCGATAAGCGATCTCGAGGTGTCTAAGAATGGACGACCTAAAATTAGAGGAACTTGAGGATCCGCGGGGATGTCAACTACTATAAAATCAACGGGATAGTAGAACTTCCTCACTTACACGAAAACATCTTCGGCTACTCCACATGCTAAAATCGTAGAATGATCGGCCATCTCGATAGACATGTTCGAAGGAGTAAGAACCGGAAGCGAATGCGATTTCCATATGGAAAATGGCATCAAATTAATACTCGCACCAAGATCGGCCAAGGCGAGGCATTCTTTCATATCTTGTATGTCACAAGGAATGAGAAACTTTCCGGGGTCACCAACTTTTTCTGGTATGCGGTTAAGATAAACCGAAGAACAATTAGCAAGCTTTGAAAGCTTTTCCTTATCGTTCATCATACTTTTAAAAGTGGAAGCGAAACGAGGCATGTATAACAACGCGTCGGCTAAACTCACATCAAAATGCACTTGTTGAAACATTTTTATAAAAAACTCGATTTGTTGTTTGTTACGTTCTTGCAATTTCTCTTTGTTTCGTCTCGAAGGGTAAGGTAAAGGTGGTGTGGGTTGGACATTAGGCAACGGCCTTGGAAACTCGGGTTCCACAATTGGTATTGGTTCAACCGTAGGTGTGGTATGAGCGGTACTTCGTGGGATGGTAATATGCTCCTTTTCGACCATCACCTCGGGCTCTTTCTCGATTTCCTTATCCGTAGAAGTACTTGGACGAGAGATTGGTTCCTTGAAAGTTTTACCACTTCGTGTAGTAATAACCTTCATTTCTCCCTTCGGGTTTGCAATGGTATCACTAGGAAGACCACCCGTGGGAGAGGGTTTACACATGATTGCTTCAAACATTTTTGCCATTCGGTCTTCAAATTTTGATTGCCTAGCATCCGCTTTTAACAATTCTTGCTTAATCTCATGTTGTCCTTGTTCCATCTTTTGTTGATTTTGTTGAAGATGTTGAACATTTCCTTCCATTTTATTTGCATGAGTTTTAAGTTCATTAGCAAGTTCGTTTTTAAGCTCGTTTTTCAACTCGGATCTTAAGCTAATCATCTCACGTTGCATGTTATCAAATTTAGCATCATTTTCTTTAGCATAATCCAAAAATTCTCCTTGAAGATTTTTAGTGTGAGCATTTCGAAAACCTTGTGTAGTGTTTTGAAAATCATGGTTTTAGTTTTGATTAGTGACTTGTCCGTTTCCACTTTGATAGTTCCCTTTGTTGTAGTTACGTGAATTTCCTTGATAATTACCACCTTGGTTGTTGTTTCGATAGTTATTAGCATTTTGATTTTTTGGAGCTTGATTTGGGCGGGAACCTTGGCCGTCTTGGTTATAAGTTCCCGTTGCTACGTAAGCACTCGAAGTGTTACCACCGGCGGTAATGCACTCGGAAAGATCATGAGCTCCACCACAAGACAAACAACTCTTTTCAACCACTTTAACCGAAGCAGAATTCAAAGCCTCTTGAGCTTTCCAATGAGTCATAAGATTACCAAATCTATCGAAAAACCGATTTTCCTCATTAGCTTCATCATGTAAGACATTAATGCTACGAGACGATGACGAACCAAAATTGGCAACACTCGGTGTGTTACGAGGGCTATAAACCTTAGATCTATTCTAGATAATCTTTAAAGCTTCATCGGTTGTTTTGCACAAAAAATTACCACCCGCGGCGGCATTCAAGTAATCTCGTTCATGATCATTAAGGCCATTATAAAAAGTATCAACTTGATGCAGTTCCGAGAAATCATGGTGTGGACATTCATGTAACATTTCTTTAAAGCGTTCCCATGCCATTGAAAAACTTTCATTATTTCTTTGCACAAATCTTGAAATCTCATTTTTCAAATTTGTTGTTTTAGATGGTTGAAAAAATTTGTTCACAAACTTAGAAACGAGATCACCCCATGTCAAAATTGAATTTGGCGGTTCTTTCTCAAGCCAAATTTTAGCGGGTCCATCTAACGAGTATGGAAACAACATCATCTTAATGGCGTCATGTGGAACATCCTTATACTTGCTAGTTGCGGTGAGACGATTAAAATGTCTTATGTGGTAATGCGGGTTGTCTTTCTCATGACCTCTAAACTTATTAGCTTGCAACATCGACATTAAACCCGTCTTAATCTCGAAATTATCCGCAAGGATAGAGGGAATCACAATGGCCTCTCCAAAACCCTCGGTGGGTGCTTGAAGCAACACCATCATAGTACGATTAGCCATGACGACTTCTTGTTCTACAATAGGTTCAACAATTGGAGTTTGTTCTTGAATCAACGTCTCTTGATTTGCTTGATTTTGAAGACGTTTACGAGCTCGTTTTGCTTGATTACGAGTGATCATAAACTTCAAGAAGAATGAGAGGTGAGCAAAGTAGATTCTTTTTGGGTGTTTTGTGAATTTTCAATTTTTTTTTTGTTTTTGATTGTTTTTAATTTTTTGGATTTTGGTGTATCTTCGTAGACAACAATCTACCAAATCTTTCCTCGAATCAAACTCTTGATTAAAGAAGCCTCAAAAGAATGAAAACGATCACGTGGAGTGAACGTATTCAAATGACTTTAGAACTTTGGTGAAAACTAAATTGTTCAAGAGGGTTTAATCACAAAGAAAACCAAGCAAATATATTATACGTAATAATACTTTGGGCGGCAAAACCCTCGATTAGTCTTCAATCTCAAAATACTCACAAGCAAGCAGGGAAACGAGGCGGCTCGAAGCACTTAAGAGCCTTTTTCCTTAGGGTATATTTTATAATACCCGCCTTATACCACCTTATAGTTCGTATTTTTCAAAATCGAGCTTCACGAAAGTATTTATCTATTTTTGCCTTTTTCTTTTTGTTTGAGATTCAAATACAATAATTAGGATATCAAATCCCAATTAAGGTTGTGTTTTCACACTTTTGGAGATATTTTGTATTGATTGTGATACTTAATACAATATAGTAATAATAATTTCACAAGAAAAACAAAAAAAAACCGATAATACGTATTAGTAGTGTTCTACTGATACAAATACTATTTATGGTTAATATTAAAAAAAACAAGACAAATTAATCACGACACACCTCCCCGGCAGCGGCGCCAAAATGATTGTGGTAAAATACGACCTTTTAGGAATAAGGCGTATAAGCGGTAAGTATTAAGCGATGATTTAGGAAAATCAAGCACTAATGACCCAATGAAGTTCGTTTCCCAAGGAGGTATATGTGTGTGACTAAAATGTAGCAAGATTTGAGATTAATATTGGTTAGAAGGGGATGAGAAAAGAGGATGACGAAGACGTGAAATTAATTACTACTACGACTACACGTAAAACCGTAAAAAGAGCAAAAATAAAAATTAATTTTAAAAATTACCAAAAATTCACCAAAAATCAAAATAAATAAACTAAGAGTTTACCAATAATCAAAAAATTTTCAAACCTTTTAATTAATTAAATATTAATTTTTAAATGCTAATTAAAGCCCTAAAAATCAAATTAATTATCAAAAAGCCTAAACAAAGATTTTTCAATTGGTAAACCTCTAAAATGACCTAAAAAGATTAAAAACTACTTTTAGAGATATTTAAACTACTAAAAACTATTTAAAATGATTTAAAAGCTATTAAAACTTAAAATAATTATAAAAATTAATCTAAAGGTGATAAAATTAATCTAAAAGTTGCAAAATTCCTATTTTAATGTTTTTAAGCTAAGAAAATATAAAAAGTGCAAAAATGTGAAATTTGAAAAATAATAGAAAAATAATATTAAAATAATATTAAGAATCCAAAAATTATAAAAATTCTAAAAACTTGCAAACTAGTTTATTTTAACCTAAATAATCCGAAAATGAAAGTGAAATTACCAAAATACCCCTATTGGGCCCCCAAATGGGCTAAAACCAAAAAAGTCCTCCTTAATGGGCTTTTTAGCCCAAAAAGTCAAAATAAGCCCAATTGACTTGGAAAAGCACTATCTGACTCAAAATTCAATTCTAAACACAAAACTCTGAAGGCCCAAAAGCTGAAAGTGAGCTTATCACAGCTTAATGAACAAACAACTTATCCTTATTGGGCCAATAAGCCTATTAAGCAATAAGCCAATGCCATAAGCTCTTATTTGACACGCAACCTTCTTTTGGGATACTAAAGAGACATGTAAAAAGAAATTTTGAAAAATCGCACTCAATAAGCCAGAAATAAGCAAAGTACAAATCCACTAAAAGACATAATAGTCGGGTTTCAGATTTAGGGCACCTCAGGACTTGATTCAACTTGCAAAATGTCACAAATGACTTCAATAAGCCAAATCAATCAACCAAAA
Source organism: Glebionis coronaria (assembly GCA_025667525.1). Taxonomy (NCBI): domain Eukaryota; kingdom Viridiplantae; phylum Streptophyta; class Magnoliopsida; order Asterales; family Asteraceae; genus Glebionis; species Glebionis coronaria. The sequence goes on from CM046874.1 coordinate 385,733,826, forward strand.
TCCAATAAGCAAAACCAATAAGCTGGAATAAGCCAATAAGCACTTATGAAAAAGTCAATTAAGTTGGTTTTCTAGTCAAACCCTAAAGTCAACCCACCAATTGCTCCAGTATGAACAAATGGGTCAAATAATGAGCACCTATTACAAAATCTAAGTTGTTGTTGGTTAAAATAAGCTAGAATAGCTTATTGATAAGCTGATGTCCAATTAACACTAGCAGGGGGAACTTTCAATAGGAACTGGTTCCCATTGCCTTGACTATTTGACCTGGCTTTTTAGAGAGATTCTGTATGTTTTATTGGAAGACAAGGGCACCCAAGTGATCAGTTAATCACAAGGAGTCACAATCAAGCATAAAAACACACTTCAGTATCACCAATTAGCACAAAAAAATCAAACAATGCTCAGATCTAGCATAGACATGGATATTAAGCAGTTATGAACAATTAAGCAATTTTAAGCTAGAATAAGCACTCCAAATTCAACCAGATGCATACACAAGCTATATAAACTATGATTAAGCACAAACAAACTTAAATCAATCACTGAAACAAGGTATGGAACAAGATCAAAGCAGATTACACTTGCTGATATGAACTTCAAGAACACTTGCACACTTTGCTGATATAAATGACCAAAGATCCAATTTCAACACTCAAATCCTACTTCCCTGATGTAACTAACTAGGTTTAATCATTTGTTAACCCTAGTCTATGATTAAAACTAGGTGTCGCTTAAACCACAGCCAATTTCAATAAGTATACAAGATTTTAGAGCCTATTGTTGATTCTAGGTGTTTATATGCACAAAGCTTGCAGATAAATAACACTTAGGACTTATGAGATATGTTCCAACACAAAGCACCACAAAGCATCAACTCAAAATAACACAAATCTAAAACAGGCTGTTATCCCAAACAACCCTTAATCTACCAATTCTCAAAGCAACTTGTGATTTTAACTAATAACCTACTAATTTTATGAATCAAAACCACTTCCTAGGTGACAACTAACAGATTCAAACACAAAAATCACAACCTCAAACACAAGAACACAAAATCAAAGCTCAAAATCAAAAACAGCCAATAACATGAAATTTTTAGGGGAAACTTAAACAAGGGATTATACCTGTCCTCCACAACATCCTAGGAGGACCAGCTATGCTCCTTGGACCTTGTTCAACAACTAGAAAAAGACCAAGGTTCTTCAAAAAGGAAGATCAAAACCTGCTGATGTTCAAAGTAGAACAAGATTTTGATTATGATATTTCTTCAACACAAATGAGCAAACAACTCAACCAAGAACTTAAAACTCTTCTCAGGCTTGGTGTCAACAAGCTTGAAAGAGCTTAAGGATTTTGGCTAAGGGTTAGTACAAGATAATAACCAAAACAGTAACAAGGATTTCAAGGTTTTTGAACCTTTGAAAACCTTCAAACATAGACATGCCATAACCACAAGATTAAGGAAGGTCTACAAGATCGAATGGAACTCAGATTTCAGCTATTCGAACACCAACTTTTAATAAACACAAAAGAGATTTCACATATTTTCAGAAATTCTAATTTTATTTAACTAAAAAGGAATTACAAAGATTGATAGCCAAAATCTGGAACCAAGGGACTCTCACAGGTTGAGGTCTCCTTTTATAGGCAAATGCTAACCTAACACTATTCATAAACCCTATATGTGAATTTCCCAAATTATCCTTGAGTGCTTCTAGACGAGTCCTTGATATGAGTTGTCAAAAATAATCAAGGACGTTCATTTTAGCTTTGGAGTTAAGCTATGACTCTTAGCTGTTGATCTTGACACGTCAGATTACTTGGAAAGAAAGTTGTGTTTCCTTTGGTGGAGGAGGTTGAGTGTGGGGTCCATTGGGTAATGGGATTGAGGGTTTTGTTGTTGGGATGGGTTTCTGCAGGTGTGAATCACACATGTGCCAAGGTAATTTCATTTTACCCTTTGTTTAAGTGAGTGGTAATTCTGGGTTCATCACGTGCTACAGTGGTAACTTTGATCCGGTTTTGGTGGATTGTTTAGTTGTTTGGCGCATTTTCTTTCAAATGTTTCACTTGCACATGTTTGGCCCTTGTGTTTTCAAAAGGATGGTAAAACAAGTTTTTAAGCCTTCAAATCCATTTTCCTTTGTTAATAAACTTTCCACGTTTATACTTTTGCCACAAAACTTTTGGTGAAAAGGTTTAAAGGGTTGTTTTTGCCATTTTACCATAATTGAGGGACTGAATTTGGACTTTCTTGATCTTCAAAGGTCTTCATTGTATCTTTGACTTTATGAGGAACCATAATTGACAAATTAGATTTGATGAGGGACTAATTTTACCAAATCTTCAAAGTTGAAGGACCATTTTGTAATTTTGACAAACTTAAGGGACCAAACTTGTAATTATGAATTCACAAGGGTTTTAAGTGTCATTTCTTCATTGTTTGAGGATCAATCTTTCATATCTTCAAGTCATCAAGGTTTAATCTTGGATAATTCATGAACTAGGGCCCTGTTCTTTGTACGGCTTCATTTCTCGTGTCCGGTTTTTCCTTGTTTCTTGTGATCTTTTGTCTTTTTCATGATATCCATACCTAAATACACAAGTAAACAAACACAAGCATATATATGGTATAAAATGACATTTTTATGCATTTAAAGCCCAAAAAGAACGATGAGATCATGTATAAATGCCATCTCATCATCCTACCACCCTTTTGTCACCACAAGCGTCGTGAAATAATAGTTTTTTGGATATGTACATGTCACTATGAAAATTCCTTAAAAACTTACCAAGGTACTTGTGATATGATAATCAAATTTTTGGTACCTTAGAGTTTTCAACAAAACGCTCGCCCTTAAGATGTGTAGTACACATATTAAGTTGGATTTTCCATTAAGTCCTTTTCATTTTTCTCCATATATATTAACAAGTCTCCTTAATCCCATTTTCTCCCCTGTCCAAAATGTCAACCGTTAATATTTTGGATATGAATGGATTAACCGGTCTTTGGGGAAAAATGAAATCGTTTTTGGCCGAAGAACATATTAATGTTCCCCTCAAGTTAATGAGGGTTTGTTATAGTGCTTGACTACAATAGATTTGGAAAGATTTAGAACCTCGTGAAAAATTCTTGAAAAATATTATACTTTTGCACTACATGTAACACCCCCAAATATTCACACTTTAGTTCAGCGGAAGAGTCGTTGGTGTTACGGGATAGCACATTACTCAAATCATAGACAACACTTAAAATCGCGTCGTTTAATAATAAAGCATTTTCCATTCATGAATATCAAATTTACATAGGTCCCAAGTCATAGTATTTCATAAAAAAATTACAAAACATTTGAATGGAAATTGTTATTTAAGTGCGGGCCATAAATTCTTGTCGTCTTCCCGAGAATTACCTTCAAGTACCTGATATAAAACATGTTAAAAGAAAAGGTCAGCGAAAACGCCGAGTGAATTAATAGAGTTTAATGAAATCCATTAATATATCATCGGTATAAAATTATTACCGAAAATCATTTTGTACAATTCTTTGTCGTATGCCATAAAATAAGCCAAAAACATTTTATACAAATATTTGTTGTAAATCATACTATAGGCTTTTTCCTTCAAAACCATTATACGAACCAATGTCGTAAAAACATCATACAATACGTTTTATAACGTTGTATCGAGTTAAATAAAATCCGTTATATGAATATGGTTATGTAAAACCAAAACACGAACATAATATCAATAATAAGACCCCGTATTGCTAGTCAGGCAATATATTGTAATTCAATGCGTATAGCAGTATTTTCGTTATTGGATTATTATAAGCCGCATGACATTGCTACCTTACTATAACAAACAATGGGTAGCTAACCCGAAATTCATTTTCACATCTAAAACAGCGTGTCGTCACAATATTGACGCTTATATAAATCTTCTCATACATAAATTCGCTTACCAATCAAGGTGGCACAACGGGAATCAACCGTCAAGGCGCGAACTGGGGTGAACTTCCCCAAATAGTACTATTATATGCATAAGCGTCTACCAAATCTCGGTAGTTCACAATTCATGCTAATGGGACTTTAAGTGACATAACCTAACTATAATAATCCATTTTGTTTCATTCATCGAGTCATATAATCATTCATCGGGTCATATAATCATTCGGGTCCATATCAATAAGCAAACAATCGGGACAACTAGTGTCCTATTTTATTAAAACTAACATGTTATCTCCCTCGCGGGTTTATAAAACATTTAATAAAACATTTAAAAGAGTGCAAGGATATGAACTCACGTTGATTGGGAAAGGCGGGTTATCGGCGATGTGGATGTACGGTACGTGCTTCAATCACGGAAACCTAGACAAATAATACTCATCTTAGACTCTTGTCAAATGACTTTATAAAAACAATGGCTATGTATACATATGAAGATATTGTAAGTATGATGATGATCAAGTGAGATTTTATATCTTCATTCAACATTATAGTGTTATGTGTTAGTCAAATTTTTGACTAATTACACTAGTTTCAATCCAATTCCATATTGAGGCCCAATAAGCCCATTAAAAGCCTAATACATTATATTAGTCCATTTATACTTTAATACCAGGCCTTTACTCATATTTTGGGCCCAAGTGGGTTAAGCTTAATGAGTAAGTGCATTAGTGTTTAGCCAAACTAATTGAGTCAATAGTCCAATAAGGCTACTTTGGCCCGTTAATGTCCATAAGTTATAAAGCTAGGGTTTTATCGGTTTTTACTTGTCAAATGTACTTATACATCAGTAGATAAGTTATAAAAATTTTACATTAGACGGGTCCGACCATCTAAGTTTTAATTGACGAAAACGTTAATCTTTCTGTTTTAGCCGAAAAGACGTAAAACTTATGTATATAGTTTTATAACTTATAAAACATATCAATTTGCAATTTTATAAAATGTCCCATTTACTTATCAAAGTATATACTTATTTATAATTAATATATAAGTTAGTAGGTTTTAGGTATACATTTTATATTAGTTCTACTTGAGTGCTAATTTTATAATATATACTTTTATTTTACAAATCTGATTATGAATTTCACTTTCACAATTTTTACCATATCTTGAGTTATTCAAGGAGATAGAAGCTCTTTTTTGGGTATCACAAACTAAATAATATGTGCTACAATTAACTCCATTTTAGCTACTGCTCAATCATCCTCTAAATGTCTCTAATAGTTCGTCCAAAACAGACTATACATATTTGGACTTCAATAATGTTTTGATCATATCTCACTCATTTTATGGATTCCATTGAGTGGCCAACTCTCACATATGTAAAAATAATATATCTAACTGTATATTTAATAATCCAAGCTATTTTACCAAGTGATGATATTGGTACATACTGTTTTATACAGCCTATGAATCTAACCAAGATTTTAACATCTTTACTTGTTGATTTTAGCCTTTTTAACCAAATCTATTAACACCAAATCCCCACATATTTTTTTGATCATCATTCATCATCATATACATATACATTTATAAATAAAATACATGATTACTTTTACAAAATAACAAGATGATAGGAAGAAACAATCTCTATACCACCAAAGTGACGAAAAGGTTGAGATTTTGGATGAACAAGGCTTGGTTCTTGTCACCAAATCTTTAATCTTGGCAAATGAAATTTTGAGTTCTTCAAATAGGAAACACCTTCATGGAAATCAGCCCTAAACCTCCTTCAAAAATCAGCCCAAAGACCTCCATGAAAACTCCTTTTTATATGTTAAAATCACCTCCAATCTTCATCTTTTTAAGTAGCTATCAACATATGTTGATTATAGCTTTTGTTTATGGTTAAAATTTGATGAAAATGGTGATAGGAGGGTGGCTATGGACGTTCATAGAGAAAGAGAAAGGGAGATGGAGAAAATTTTGCTAGATTTGCATGTATGTGTGAGAAGTATGAAGGAAGTTTAATGGTTTTGATAATTTTGCTAGTGGTTTGCAAGTGTATTGAACACTTATGAGACAAGTGTCTCAAGTGTTTTATAAAATTGACACCCAAGAGGTATGGTGGCTTGTTGAAATCAGCCCATAGTGGGGGTGGGACAAGTGTCCCACTTGTCTCATCTCCACTAATTTATGGGTACTCCTCGATTCTAGTTTCCTCGAGTTACGTGCCCTCGGGTCGTTTTATGAAAAACGTTTTTATAAATTATGAATCAACGGCACAAAACGAATCTAATAAAAATTTTCTCATCAAAAACGGAGTTCAAAAACGGAGTTCAAAAACGGAAATACGTAAACCTAGAGTTTTCGGTTTAGTCGTAAAGGACGTTAAATTATACACGTAAGTCCTATTCTTTTCTCGTAAATTTGTGAGTATATGAACCAACACAAATTAAAATTCCAAAATAATATTCGAGAATAAATTTATTTTCTGAAATGTCGGACTGTCACCAAAAATGGTGTATGTAAACGTAAGCACGTAACGTAGAGTTATCCGGTTTAGACGTAGTCGATGCTACTTTAAGATGTAAACCCAAACTTCTTCCCAAAATGAGTGAGTTCATAATATAACATTAAAATAATGTTTTTAAATAATACTTGAGAATAAAATATCGACCATAAATTGACGGATTGTCACACTACAACATGCCACAAAAGCCTAATATGAACAGTATTTACATATTTACAAGAGTAATGTATGAAGTTGACCTGAAAAGATACGATCATCACGTTATGTGGATCGTTCGAGCATTCTGTGGTGAACTCCATATGGTCTACCACCAACAAATCGTTCTAAGCTTCTCATTAAACGTCGTTCCCTCAACTTTTCATCAATTTTCTTGATTACGTAGGTGGCACTCTGCCAAAATACCTGGTGCCACCATACTATAACTTCTGGAAGAGTCTTGTTATCATTGAGATGCACCAATTTTTCCCGGATATGGTTGAGAGTCCCGCCACTGATTTTCTGAATCTCTGGGATTCTAAAGAACTTCATCACCCCAGCGCCATTCAAGTAAAAATATCGTGAATCAGATCAGTTGTGCTGGTGTAAAGATATTTGTCCGCATGCCAATGTAGAACTTTAGTGCGTGGACGAGAGAGATTCAACTTCCTCTGATAGCTTTCCACGCCAAGTTACAAATCTTCAACTCGTTTCTTGATGACAATTTGATGTGTGTACATTCTAAGAGCTGAATTCAAGGCAATGATTTCTTCAGCGTTCAAATGTCTGAGTGTATTCTGAGTCATCAGAAGCAGCATGTCTTCAATGTCTTTGAGATAAAGAAGTTAAAAATCTCCTTCCTGGATGGTGTAGATTTTATTGTCGTCTCTTTTAAGTCTGATCTCTGTCAAATGGTGATAGCCTATCTTGGGTTTAATTCTTACTCCTTGGATGCTTCTGATTCGGAGATTAGTAATGACTTCAGGACCTGTGTTGTGCCGACATCCATAGTTGTAAGCTCATCGCACACGATCGTCCTAATGTGAAGCTCCCAATTCGACGTAAAGATCATATTCATAATATATTTTTGGTATGCAAAGACGATTGACTTTTTCTTCTATCCATGGTATCGAATCCTAGTTTGCAGCTTTTAGCAAGGTTAATGATGTTGCATACTTGTCTGCTCCCTTGACCACGCACTCTTGATCATTTCTTACGAAGAAGTCGAGTGCGATTTGATTATCGTATTCGGCTGTCGGGAGAGGAGGTTTTTCAGGTTCATGAAGACCTTCCCTTTGAGTAGTTCTCATTACTTTCAGAAGCTCATTAGTGTTGTACTCGTATTCCATTCTGCTGATCTTGGATCTAGCAAGGAGAGTGGGATCTTTGAGTCCTCTCACAACCATTGCTTGGGTTATGTTAGGCCCACAATTATAAGCCAAGTATCTCAAGAAGTCTATGGGGTTGCTTAGGAATTAGGAGAAGTCACTTTCATCAGCATCTGTCACTGGATGAAGTGCAGAAGCTTTCGTGACCCAAGGTTGTTCGGGTGCATTTTCATCTACCTCGAGTGTATCAACCCATGACGGTTCACTTGACTTTGGAACATCAAGAACTTGAGTAGATACTAGAACATCAACAACAGTTACTGGTCCAGTTTCTGGTACGTTAGGTACTTGGTCAGATACTGGAACATCCAGTACAGGTTGATCAGGTTCTGGTGGCTGCACTATAGGTGTGGTAACTGGAGCAGATGTACTCGGGCATATGTGGATGGAGTACATGTGGCTGAAGTAGAGGATGATGTTGTAGCAACATTGATGTCATGAAATTTCTTTGTTCGTTATCGAGGAGACTCATCTGCTGGAGTTGATTGATCATGGGAAACGTCATCTTGTTGAGACTTGTCACCTTTTCCTGACTGTTCATTCTTGTTGGAAGAATCATTGTCATCCTCAATAATAGCCTCATCATCAGACTTGTCTTTGTCAGACTTGTCTTCCTCATCTTCATCATTTTCTCTTCTTCATCATCATTATCGCTACCATTCTCATCGTTGTCACCATTACCATCACTACCTTCACCATCACCATTATCATCACCATCACTGTCATCATCATCATCATCAACAACTTCATCATTTTCATCGTCATCATCATCATCACCTTTATCTGATTCTTCTTCCTCCTCTTCATCATCATCATCATCACCTTTGTCTGATTCATCACCTTTGTTTGATTCTGCTTCCTCCGCTTCATCATCACCTTTGAGAATATTGTATGGAACAACAGTCCCATGCTTCTTGAAGATCTTAATGTCTTCATTTATCGCCTCTTGAAGTATCTTAAAAAGTTTCTTCTGAATTGACGTTTGGTCATGAGACCCTATTTGAGACATTCAGGCATGCAAGATCTTCTTTATCTCAAAATCAATGAGTTTCTGAGCAATAAGGTATTTTGAAGGCGGAGTGTTGGAAGATTTGATCAAGTACTTGCTGGCTACGAGTTTCTTCATTTCTTTTCATAGTGCAGGACGTACCTTGGTTATAGATTCGTTGATTTTATCATCTATTGAGGAAAGGAGAGCTTGATTTGACTTCTCCAACTTCCTTTGTTGAGTTTTGTACATTTTGTTCCGCTCTCTAAGGTGATCTTGCTTCCTTTACATTTCAACTAATTCGTCTTCTTGAGCCTTCTTGGTTGACTCTTCGACTTGTTGACGATGAGCTAAATCCTGTTTGACTTTAGCTAGTTCCTCCTTTGTAGAGGCTTCACTTTGCTGTAGACGAGCCAACTCCTCTTTGATTCTAACCATCTCTTTTTGTTGAGCTTTCACGTGTTGTTCCATTTGTGGCATGAGCAATGCTTGTACGGATGGAGGCAAAGTCATTGGTGCGATCTGGGTCGGTGTAATAGGAACAGTGGTTGTGACAGTACTTGAGAAAGGTTGAGTAAAGAGTGATTGAGTTGAAAGAGGTTGAGTTGAGGTAGGTGTTGCCACTTGTGCCAAAGTAACGGGAACCGTCACGAGGCTACTTGTAGCTTCATTAGGATCAAAATTGGTGAAGATATGAGATGTGGATACAAATGCCGTCGTTTCAGTAGACCCGACGATTTCCATGTTACTAGTTAATTCTGCATTTAGTCGTTGTTCGACATGATGATCGTCATTTGCATCATCGTGAGTGGATTCTACGGGAATATCTACGTGTTCATCAGGATTTCCAAACTCAGCAATATCAGGAGGTAGTACGGATTCTTTTGACAGCACACCTGAACCACTACCACCCGTGTCTTTCTTGCTTTTCATGACAACTTTCTTCATATTTCGTCTTTTAGTTTTGTGAAATTGTTCTTCTTCATTTATATCTTCATCTTCATCCTCAAGCATCATCCTCTTCCCTCTAGACTTTGTGTTATATTTTTTGGCAACACTTTTCTTTCTTTTGGGCTTAGGTGAAACATCTTCTTCTGATGGTTCACTTTGTTTGCGTTTGCCTTTGGGTTTTGGTGAAGAGAAATCTTTAGAATCAACTTTTTGTTTTTGGGTTTTCATCTCTTCCAACAATTTCTTGTATGAATCACTTGCCTTGATTGCATCATTCAGCATGTGATCAGGAACTTGAGTTGGAATACATGAATAGACACCCTGTTGGCCGTCTTGTCTTATATCCACCGTATCATCGTCATCTTGTGAATGGTGGGAGCTTCCTTCACGTGTAACACCCCCAAATTTATACAACTCAGTACAGCGGAAGACTCGTTGGTGTTACGGGATAGCACATTACTCACACCATAGACAACGCATAAAAATCACGTCGTTTAATAACAAAAGCATTTCCATTCATAAATATCAAAGTTACATCGGTCCCAAGTCATTATATTTCATACAAAGTTTTACAAAGTATTTGAATGGAAAATATTGTTTAAGTGCGGGCCATGAATTCTTGTCGTCTTCCCGAGAATTACCTTCAAGTACCTGAGATAAAACATGTTAAAATAAAAGGTCAGCGATAACGCCGAGTGAATTCATAGAGTTTAATAAAATCCATCAATATAATACCAATATAAAATTATTACTGAAAATCATTTTGTACAAATCATTTTTATAGGCCATAAAATAGCCAAAGTTGTTTTATACAAATCCTTATCGAAAATCATAATATAGGCATTTGCCATAAAAATCATTATACGAGCCAATGTCGTAAAAACATCATACAATACGTCTTATGACGTTGTATAAAATCATATAAAAATCGTTATATGAATATGGTTATAGAAACCAAAACACAAGCATAATATCAATAGTATGACCCTGTATTGCTAGTCAGGCAATACTTCGTAATTCGAAGCGTCTATTAGTATTTTGTAAATTTTGGATTATTATAAGCCGCATGACATTGTTACCTTACTAAACCAACAACGGGTAGCTAACCCGATACAAATTTTGCCCATCTAAAGTAGCGTGTCGTCACAAAGGTCACGCTATGGAAATCTTCTCATACATAAATTCGCTTACCAATCAATGTGGCACGACGGGGATCAACCGTCAAGGCGCGAACTGGGGTGATCGTCCCCAAATAGTACTATTAAATGCATAAGCGTCTACCAACTCCCGGTAGTTCACAATTCATGCTAATGGGACTTTTAGTGACATAACCTAACTTTAATAATCCATTTTATTTTATCTATCGGGTCCATTAATCATTTATCGGGTCATACAATCGGGTCATTCAATCATTCGGGTCCAAAATCAATAAACAAACAATCGGGACAAATGGTGTCCTATTTATAAAAACTAACATGTTATCTCCCTCGCGGGTTTATAAAACATTTATAAAAACATTTAAAAGAGTGCGAGGCTATGAACTCACGTTGAAGTGGGAAGGCGGGTATCGGTAATTCGGACGTACGGTACGTGCTTCAATCACGGAAACCTAGACAAATAATACTCGGTCTTAGACGTTTGTCCAATGACTTTATAAAAATAACAAGTATTTATACATATGATGATTATATATATATGATGATCAAGTGGGTTTACATAATCTCGTTTACTCATTTTAGTGTTATATGTCGATAACTTTTATATTAGTTTACTAGTTTTACCCATTTACGTGTCTTAAGTCCAATAAGCTTATTATAAGTTATTTAACTTATTTTAATCCATTTTGTACTTATATTATCAGTACTTAAACTTTACAAGTTGGGCCTAAATGGGTTAAGCCCAATAAGTTCTTTTTACAAGTTTTTATCTTATTTAGTCCAATTATTAGTCCAATATGCTTAATTAGCTCGTAAATGTCCGTATTTCTTATAGTTCAGGTTTTATCGGTTTTTAATTGTTATACATGTCTATATATCAGTATATAAGTTTTATAAAGTTTTCATTAGACGGGTCCAACCATCTAAGTTTTATTTAACAAAAACGTTAATTTTTACGGTATTAGCCGAAAAAGTCGTAAAAACAATGTTTATAGTTTTATAACTTATAAGTATTATTTCACTACCATTTATATAAGGGATAATAGGTTGTAAATGTAACATTGTTGTCCATTTTTACTATGTTATACAATGTCAAATTAATCTTACCAAAAAATACACCCACCATTACTAATCCCATCTATTCTAACATTATTTACATTTCTGTTTAGTTTTTATGACGTGGCACCCTTTACCAAATGTTTGACCCGTTATTTTTGTTTGACCCCGTTACTTTTCCCAACCCCTGTTACTTTCACTTAGGCCCACCCATTAATAACTCAACCCTACCCCTTCTTTTTAGAAACCCAGATCCCCAATTCAATATTTTACCATTACAAACCATCACCCCCACACCCTTCATCCTCCACTCCCACAGGTATCAAGCTCTCAATCTCAATTCATTCATTCATTCACTCCGACGCCCTTCATCCTCCACTCCCACACCCTTCATCCACGTCTTGAGATCACACACATATCAATCTCAATTCATTCATTCACACAGTGACATTAGATCCGTACAATGGCTGCTGCTGATGATGAGAAATCTGGATTCATCAACCTCGTCTCACGTTATTCAAAGTCGATTATCCAAGCATTTGGGCTTAACCATTCAACCAAGTCCTCACCTTCAGGTCACCATTGGTAATGGCGATACTGTTGGATGTGTAGGGCTTGCCCCCGAGCAGCAGTTTGGGTCATAAGCCATTTGTTATTGATCTATTTCTTTTACCAATATATAGGGCTGGTATTGTCTTGGGAGTAGAATGGTTAGCTACTTTGGGTCCTTAGTCTTTGATTATAAAAACTTATACATGGAAATTAACGACAACGGGACAATCGTTCGTTGGTTGGGCTTAGTCAACCCAACCTTTTCACGGATCTATTTGTCACAACTTGAGAAACCGAGACTCAAGATTCCATTTCGTCTTTACACTTACAAGTTATGGAGTCACCAAAACCTACTTCGCACCCACTTGTGCATCAAGCACCTACCCTGATCCTTGATGAAGCGCTAAAACAACTTGAGTGAGACGTCGCAACTGGGTGAGTAGTATCCCAGAATACCACCTCCTTGACGGGTGAGACATCGCAACTGGTTTGGAAGCACCTTCCGAATCTTGAGCTAGAAAATGTTGAGAAGGTGGAGGAGTAGTACCCCATAACAACTCGAATTCATTATCAAGATCCAAGACTGATTTTGTGGTCTGATGTTGATTATTTTTTTAATATGGTTAATGTAGTGGTTTGTAAAAGTAAAAGAATTGAATCGGGGATCTGGATTTATACAAAAAAAAGGGTAGGGTTGACTTATTAATGGGTCCAAGTGAAAGTAACGGGGTTGGGAAAAGTAACGGGTCAAACAAAAATAACGGGTCAAACATTTGGTAAAGGGTGCCACGTCATAAAAACTAAACGGAAATGTAAATAATGTTAGAATAGAGGGGATTAGTAATGGTGGGTGCATTTTTTGGTAAGATTAATTTGACATTGTCTAACATAGTAAAAATGGACAACAATGTTACATTTACAACCTATTATCCCTTTATATAAGTTATTCATTCATTTACCCTTTTACATATTTATATAAATAAGTTTTATAAGTTGGTGGGTTATAATTTATATTTTATACTATTAAATTTTGAGTGCTTATATAATAGTATTATTCTTTAATTTCCAAAAATCTGATTTTTATCTTCACTTTCATCAAAACTGCCATATCTTGAGTTCTATATGGAGATAGAAGCTCAAATTTTTATCACATAAACTACATGATATGTGCTACATTTATCTCTTCTATAGCTACTGTTGAATCATCTTCTAAATATTTTCTAAAAATCGTCCAAAACAGTGAACTCAGATTTATACCTTAAACTTGTTTTGATCATATCTCACTCATTACAATGATTCCATTGCATGGCCAACTCTCACATGTGTACAAGACTCATATATTACTGTAAATGGATTCTACTTCATCATTTTATCAGTCCATGACCTGTTTATTTACTGTTTTATACAGCCAACCAATTTAAACAAGATTTTAACCTTGTTTCTTATGGTTTTTCACCTTTTTAATCATGTTTATCAACACCAAATCCCCACATAACATTTTTATCATCATATAATCATCATATACATATACAATTGGAAATAAAATACATGTTTACATAATCAAAATAACAAGAAGTTGAGGAGGACAATCTTTATACCACCAAGTTGATGTAGGTTATGAGTTTGACATGGATTTGGATGGAGAAACTTGTGCATAGCCAAGACCATCTTCAAGACCACCATTCTTCATGTATACCTTGTGGAAAATCAGCCTCAAGACACTATGAAAACTCCTCCTTGGATGTTATAAGCACCACCAATCTATAGGGTTTCAAGAGTGCTTCAACATATATGTAAATAACATAGGATTTGTGGTTGAATTTTGATCAAGAATGGTGTTTATGGGGTGGATATGGACGACAATAATGGGAGAGTAGAGAGGATGTTGAAGTGGTTTTGCATGTAAGATATGAGAGAAATGGTAAGAGTTGGTGGTTTTGTGAAGTTAGTGGCATGTGTAGCTTAACATTGAAGCTAATATGGACATGTGTAAGGCTTGTTAGCTACACTTGACACATAAGTGTCTTGTGTAGCTAGTTAAGGCCGGTTTTGATGGGGGTGGGACAAGTGTCCCACTTGTCTCATCCCCATTTATTTACGGGTACTCCTCGATTCTAGTTTCCTCGATTTGCGTGCCCTCGGGTCGTTTTACGAAAAACGTTTTTATAAATTATGAATCACCGTCATAAAACGAATCTAATAAAAATTGTCTCATCAAAAACGGAGTTCGAAAAGGTAAATACGTAATCCTAAGGTTTCCGATTTAGTTTTAAAGGACGTTAAAATAAAATCGTAAGTCCTAGTTTCTTCTCGTAAATTTGTGAGTTTATGAACTAACACAAATTTAAAACTCCAAAATAATATTCACGGATAAATTTATTTTCTGAAATGTCGGACTGTCACCAAAGACGGTGTATCTAAACGTAAGCACGTAACGTTGAATCCTCCGGTTTAGACGTAGTCGATGCTACTCCAAGACGTAAATCCAAATTTCTTCCCAAAAATAAGTGAGTTCATAAAATAATATTTTCAAATAAATATTGAGAATAAAATATTGACCATAAATTGACGGATTGTCACAGCATTTACCCCTAAACAGGATCTTTGTTCTCAAAGATCATCTTACCTTACTACTCGCTTCTTATAGAGTTAAAGCCATGTGGTTATTTCTTCCACATTCGGTCTTTTCTCACAAGTGTAATCCGTTATAATATGCGAGTTTCATCAAACATAACTACGGGAATAAGATCAGGCGAAATGTTGACTTACTTTCTCTATCCATGATGTTCACGGGTTTCTGATGAATGCAACTTTTCGCCGATCTAAGCTCTACTAAGAATAATCAGAATTTCACTTGATAGACATTCCATCAAGTTCGATTTACGAAATATAATTCACGCATTTCTTGAAGTCCTAGGGTAGATCCAGCTTATATGCCTTTCAATCCCAACTTTTACATCATCTCAATGGTCCAATACAACAGGGACTTATATCCCATGATTTGTCAGATCATGAATTCATTTTTCCATGGTTAAAAATTGTGGCATAACTTCGCTACCCATTTGGCACTTCAAGATCTACATTTCACATTCACATAACCGCTTGCCCACTACCGGCTGTCAATAATCAGATTCTAATTTCAACAATCATTTCAGATCTCGCGGGTCGGGTATTTTGCAAGGATAGGTTCGCCATCATAGGAAACCTTAAACCTAAGAGACATGTCCAACTCATAATGGATGTATGTCGGGTGTCTTCATCTCAACTCCTGCTTACAGATGCTCTAAGATTTAGATCCTAACAAGATTTGATCTCAATCCTAATACGATGATTATCAATGATAATCTCTCCAAAGGAAAACGATTATACGATCTATTACCAAAGGTCAATCATTCAAACATAGAACAACATTTATAGTATTTTGTATCGCTACTTTACCTCGTCCCTTCGATTTGGGGTGGTACATAGTACTCTCATCAAGGTTCGTTCTCAATGATTTCTGAGCAAATCTCTAGAAATTCGATGTGAAGCGAGGATCTTGATATAGATGTTCGATACAGGCACACTATGTTTACTTAACTCTTTTGCATTTATCATTAACGGGAATGATATTAGCAGATTTGGTCAGTCTGTCGATGATGACTCAAATCGAATCAAATTCAGATGATGACCTTTGCAATAGCTAGACGTTTACTAATGTATGAGGCGATGTCTGCCTTCATAATTGCCATTAGTACAACTTCTTCAGACAAAGATACTTTTAGTCATGAATGACATAAATAGAATACTTATACTTACAAGATTCCAATATAACTATATCTCACAATCCTTCATAGTTAGGCAACTACAAGTGGCCTTTTAAAACATTTAACGCTATCGGCTTCTAAATTTTAATGGTTCACATTAGCCGTGAAACCTTTCACTATTTATATTATCCTTTTTACGAACATCGTTTATTTTTATATTGTTCGGCAATTTAGTTTGCACCTTCATTATTAAGAGAACATGTCCTAATTGGTTCTTTATTTTTTTTTATTTTTTTTTATTTTTATTTTTTTTTTATATATAATATGTCAGTATCTATATACACTTCTCATGATGATGTAATTATCATGTCCACAATTCACTCAGATATTCTTTCTATATTATGCGTCAGTAATTACGTTCACCTTCCTGATGAAATAAATATCACAACCGTATTTATTCAAAATTCTTCTTATCTTCTATGTTTTAGTTTCGTCTTTACTATCATTTTTATCCGTTTTACTCAATCCGTCGTCTAAAGCGTCGATAATTATTATAATTAATTAAATAATTATTAGTTAATTTTTATGAAGCGTAAACGTAAAAGTTTTAAATTTCTTAGTTCGACCAATTATATAAAATGTTCAAAATAAATTTGAATTTAATTAACAAGATTTTTATTGATTTATCGAAAATATTTAATAAGATTCGTAAATGTTCGAAAAACCTTTATTTATACTTTGGTCAAGGTTTTCTTAGTTTGAAAAGTAAAAAAATAAAATTGTCGTTTTAAGTTTTCAGGTTATGGTATAAATGGTTTTACTCAATCCTTCTTAAGTTATCTTGAGGTATACACAAACATTTACCCCTAAACAGAAGTTTAGTTAAATGGTTTGTGTATAAGGGAATAATCCCTTTAAAATCCTTTGTTAAAACATTTGTTAAAACATATTTCCATTTCTTTTTGGTAAAATTCCAAAGTCTTAAAAGGGCTCTTAATTTTTGAAGAGTCAAATTATATTCCATTATCTATTAATGACATGGTTAAATCATGTAAATGGTTAAGTCTTAAATCACATGTCAAATATTCAAGATACATGTTTTTATTGTTCGGCCAGTTCAGGGCAATCTATAATTAATTATTAACCTCATTCTCATTCGTATTAACAAACAAATAATACTTAATGATCACGAGCATGAATTTATCGAATTATAGCCTACACACGTGATTCACCAAATTTATGAATACTACATGTGCATCGGTCAATCCAAACGTCACCACGTGAAACTCATAATGTTCATTACAAGTACCAGATGTAGTGATTGGAATACATAATCTTTTTCACGGACGCGACATTGATGATAACCATGCCGTGAATCAAATCTTTAAAACATACGTTAAAACCTTGTAAATGATCGAACAAATCTTCCATTTCGAGTTATGGATATCGTTTTCGATTGTCAATTTACTCAGTCACAGTAATCTATAAATATAAGGAATGATAACACCATAGCTCTTCAAGATGACAGGCTTGGTATAATAAAATCTTTCTCTGACAACTCTCTCAGTTGTACGGTAATTCCTTTAATTTAGATGGTGCTGACGTACAGTGCACATGCCACGGGTGCAGCACCGGTTATATAATTAATACCAAATTCTACTTGCCTTGATGGCGAAAGTCTAGGCAATTCATCAACAAATACTTACTTAAAGTTTCAGATAAAAGAAACATCTTTTAATAAATTCATATTAGGTTCTTTCTAGATTAGAATATCTATGACTTATTCACAACCATTCACGTTATAATTTTAAGTCTAAATGCAGGATATGGTCATCCATCAAGAATTATTTAGATCACTTTTGATAATCAACATCTTATCATTTAGGGGAATTCTACTCGAGTTCCCATTAATTAAGACAATGTCGTCATGTCATAATCAATCAATCCATTCTACTGGCATTACCAACCTTTCAGTTTTATTGTCGTCGATAAGATGTGAACTTCTCAAAAGACTAATAATAACTCATAATCCTTCACAAGTTCAAGGATATATGGAGACACAACTACTATTAAAAGAGTAAGGTCAACGCATAATCTACGCGAGAGAATTTGAAATCAGATACAGACGAAAACATTTAACGAATATGAATATATTCCATGTTTTCATAATTTGAGTACGCATTCGAAAGCTCCTCGGATCGTTACCTAGGTCATTCAAATGAAATCAAATCAAAAGAGATGATAGGAATGTCGATACATCCAGTCGGGTATCAACACTCGATAATCAGATACTTTTCCTAAGAATCTCACTACGGGATAATTGGACAAGAAAGAATTGTCAATTGTCAAATAAGACAATTTCCACAGATGAGTAAATTCGACTCAGAAGAATAGATGCTATAGGCACATGTGTAGGTGTCTCTAACACTATGTCCCTATTTTTCACTTCTTGCAGATCTCTTAAAATTTTAATCTTTCACAATCTTCAAAGGAAATGCAGTGTTTATTAATCAGTTTTATGGTGACTACTAATCAGCCTTGCATAGTCCATTCCAAATTGTATGTAGGCGCGCAACTATATACAATTTCAAGATTAACGATGCAATACTCAGTTCGTCAAAATTTTATCATCATATTTATAAAAACATTTTCATGCTTAATTCTTAAATAAGAATCAAGAACAAATTTACAAAGATTTTCTTTGTTATGGAAATAATTAAGTTTCCAAAGCGTCTCATAAACAACTTTATTTTGATATCAATCACTTATAAATCTCACTTTAAATAATCCTTATTGTGATGAAAATTTAATTTCCTCAAAGGATACCGTTTTAACTTTATAAAAACAATGTGTGATCTGCAAAAGAGTGATGAAAGCTTGTCCACCAAGAATTAACTACAATATGATAGGAAATGAGCTTAGCCAAACAATCATGAGGTTCATGACTTCGATGGCACTCACGAAAAATGATTCACAACGTAACTCAAATTAAGATGAGTACTTGTTCAATGGTTGCATCACTAATGCGAACATTAGGATGAAGCAATAAAGGATAGATAACATCGATACATGTAGGATTTAGCAATAAAAGGTAATCTTTTTTTCATTAATCACAAACAAGTCAAAATTGTACCGTAACACATTACGTGTCACTATGTCATACAATTCTCAGAACTCATCCTACAAACTGATATCTCAGTTAAGTTAGGGATTTTTAAAAGATACCACAATGAATACTAATCTACAAGAGTCATTAGGTGTTCCACATGTCCCAGAAGATCCGTCGGTCTCAATTCAGAAGAAGATTTCTTCAATTTATTTCTTGGACACTAGGCATCCTCGTCAGTGGACAATGGCCTAGGAACAGCCCTTAACACAAACTAACAATCAATTAAAACCTTATAATTCAATCACAGGACTTAACGACTTCCTCTTATCAATCTCATATTTCATACGGGTTAAATTTTACTTTATTCAAGTTTCAACCAATTTTATACTCAATTCAATATCCTACCTCATATTCCAATACTTTCAATCTTATTCTTAGGACTTAATAGGCAATAAAAGCTTGATATGAACAACACTTAATTTCCAATCCTATAGCTCTTACAACAACAATTATCAAATGAGTCACTAGTATGAGATGACTCGATCATTCAATTAGACTTCTCGGAAAGGTATTAGTGGCATGAGGCTTCTGGGTAATGGTTCCATTGACAGCCTCAAGTGCAACATTCACCCTTTCGATTTCAAATTTAAGAATTGGATGACAACGAATCAGATGACATCTTTCCAGGTGATAACGTTTTGTCAAACTCCACTCTATAAGGAAAGATCGTCATGACATCGATATCAGATTTAATCTCGCCAATTATTTTTCAATATCACAATCAACTAATATCTACATTTCTACGAATATCAACCATTTGTTGGGATCATAAATATCCACAACTTGGTTTAGATCTAGGATAGCTAGAATTCCTACGAGAATAGCTTCGATTAATTTACTAGAGGATTTAGGGTATATTGTGACAATCTACGTCGTATAAATACCTCGTATAAATATCAAAATAATCATCAAACAATCATGTAATAAAATTACATCATATATATATATATATATATAATCCAAGTTATATATATATTAAAATAACACTTCTCAGTCTTGGCCTTGTCGGTAACTCGGGAATTATTCGGCACCGTTATAGTCAAAAGATTTTTAGACATTTTTAGAAAAATGTTTTTAGTTAAAAGATTTTGAAAAGTTTTATTCAAAACCTTCGTTTTTAAAAATCTTTCGTTCTCTATAACGAGAGTTCTGGTACCAAACTGTAACACCCCCAAATTTATACAACTCAGTACAGCGGAAGACTCGTTGGTGTTATGGGATAGCACATTACTCACATCATAGACAACGCATAAAAATCGCGTCGTTTAATAATAAAAGCATTTCCATTCATAAATATCAAAGTTACATCGGTCCCAAGTCATTATATTTCATACAAAGTTTTACAAAGTATTTGAATGGAAAATATTGTTTAAGTGCGGGCCATGAATTCTTGTCGTCTTCCCGAGAATTACCTTCAAGTACCTGAGATAAAACATGTTAAAATAAAAGGTCAGCGATAACGCCGAGTGAATTCATAGAGTTTAATAAAATCCATCAATATAATATCAGTATAAAATTATTACTGAAAATCATTTTGTACAAATCATTTTTATAGGCCATAAAATAGCCGAAGTTGTTTTATACAAATCCTTATCGAAAATCATAATATAGGCATTTGCCATAAAAATCATTATACGAGCCAATGTCGTAAAAACATCATACAATACGTCTTATGACGTTGTATAAAATCAAATAAAAATCGTTATATGAATATGGTTATGGAAACCAAAACACAAGCATAATATCAATAGTATGACCCTGTATTGCTAGTCAGGCAATACTTCGTAATTCGGAGCGTCTATTAGTATTTTGTAAATTTTGGATTATTATAAGCCGCATGACATTTTTACCTTACTAAACCAACAACGGGTAGCTAACCCGATACAAATTTTGCCCATCTAAAGTAGCTTGTCGTCACAAAGGTCACGCTATGGAAATCTTCTCATACATAAATTCGCTTATCAATCAATGTGGCACGACGGGGATCAACCGTCAAGGCGCGAACTGGGGTGATCGTCCCCAAATAGTACTATTAAATGCGTAAGCGTCTACCAACTCCCGGTAGTTCACAATTCAAGCTAATGGGACTTTTAGTGACATAACCTAACTTTAATAATCCATTTTATTTTATCTATCGGGTCCATTAATCATTTATCGGGTCATACAATCGGGTCATTCAATCATTCGGGTCCAAAATCAATAAACAAACAATCGGGACAAATGGTGTCCTATTTATAAAAACTAACATGTTATCTCCCTCGTGGGTTTATAAAACATTTATAATAACATTTAAAAGAGTGCGAGGCTATGAACTCACGTTGATGTGGGAAGGCGGGTATCGGCAATTCGGACGTACGGTACGTGCTTCAATCACGGAAACCTAGACAAATAATACTCGATCTTAGACGTTTGTCCAATGACTTTATAAAAATAACAAGTATGTATACATATGATGATTATATATATATGATGATCAAGTGGGTTTACATATTCTCGTTTACTCATTTTAGTGTTATATGTCGATAACTTTTATATTAGTTTACTAGTTTTACCCATTTACGTGTCTTAAGTCCAATAAGCTTATTATAAGTTATTTAACTTATTTTAATCCATTTTGTACTTATATTATCAGTACTTAAAATTTACAAGTTGGGCCTAAATGGGTTAAGCCCAATAAGTCCTTTTTACAAGTTTTTATCTTATTTAGTCCAATTATTAGTCCAATATGCTTAATTAGCTCGTAAATGTCCGTATTTCTTATAGTTCGGGTTTTATCGGTTTTTAATTGTTATACATGTCTATATATCAGTATATAAGTTTTATAAAGTTTTCATTAGACGGGTCCAACCATCTAAGTTTTATTTAACAAAAACGTTAATTTTTACGGTATTAGCCGAAAAAGTCGTAAAAACAATGTTTATAGTTTTATAACTTATAAGTATTATTTCACTACCATTTATATAAAGTATTCATTCATTTACCCTTTTACATATTTATATAAATAAGTTTTATAAGTTGGTGGGTTTTAATTTATATTTTATACTTTTAAATTTTGAGTGCTTATATAATAGTATTATTCTTTAATTTCCAAAAATCTGATTTTTATCTTCACTTTCACCAAAACTGCCATATCTTGAGTTCTATATGAAGATAGAAGCTCAAATTTTTATCACATAAACTACATGATATGTGCTACATTTAACTCTTCTATAGCTACTGTTGAATCATCTTCTAAATATTTTCTAAAAATCGTCCAAAACAGTGAACTCAGATTTATACCTTAAACTTGTTTTGATCATATCTCACTCATTATAATGATTCTATTGCATGGCCAACTCTCACATGTGTACAAGACTCATATCTTACTGTAAATGGATTCTACTTCATCATTTTATCAGTCCATGACCTGTTTATTTACTGTTTTATACAACCAACCAATTTAACCAAGATTTTAACCTTGTTTCTTATTGTTTTTCACCTTTTTAATCATGTTTATCAACACCAAATCCCCACATAACATTTTTATCATCATATACATATACAATAGGAAATAAAATACATGTTTACATAATAAAAATAACAAGAAGTTGAGGAGGACAATCTTTATACCACCAAGTTGATGTAGGTTATGAGTTTGACATGGATTTGGATGGAGAAACTTGTGCATAGCCAAGACCATCTTCAAGACTACCATTCTTCATGTATACCTTGTGGAAAATCAGCCTCAAGACACTATGAAAACTCCTCCTTGGATGTTATAAGCACCACCAATCTATAGGGTTTCAAGAGGGCTTCAACATATATGTAAATAACATAGGATTTGTGGTTGAATTTTGGTCAAGAATGGTGTTTATGGGGTGGATATGGACGGCAATAATGGGAGAGTAGAGAGGATGTTGAAGTGGTTTTGCATGTAAGATATGAGAGAAATGGTAAGAGTTGGTGGTTTTGTGAAGTTAGTGGCATGTGTAGCTTAACATTGAAGCTAATATGGACATGTGTAAGGCTTGTTAGCTACACTTGACACATAAGTGTCTTATGTAGCTAGTTAAGGCCACTTTTGATGGGGGTGGGACAAGTGTCCCACTTGTCTCATCCCCATTTATTTACGGGTACTCCTCAATTCTAGTTTCCTCGATTTGCGTGCCCTCGGATCGTTTTACGAAAAACGTTTTTATAAATTATGAATCACCGTCATAAAACGAATCTAATAAAAATTGTATCATCAAAAACGGAGTTCGAAAACGTAAATACGTAATCCTAAGGTTTCCGGTTTAGTCGTAAAGGACGTTAAAATAAAATCGTAAGTCCTAGTTTCTTCTCGTAAATTTGTGAGTTTATGAACTAACACAAATTTAAAACTCCAAAATAATATTCACGGATAAATTTATTTTCTGAAATGTCGGACTGTCACCAAAGACGGTGTATCTAAACGTAAGCACGTAACGTTGAATCCTCCGGTTTGGACGTAGTCGATGCTACTCCAAGACGTAAATCCAAATTTCTTCCCAAAAATAAGTGAGTTCATAAAATAATATTTTCAAATAAATATTGAGAATAAAATATTGACCAAAAATTGACGGATTGTCACATCACGCTTATCAATTGAAGCATCTTCTTGCATGAAGTGATGAATGATGAGCTAGATGAATCGTAGGAGTGGAAAGTACCCAGTCTTCTTCTTTGTGTTGTGGAAGAGTTGATACTGAAACTCCTCCCATAGTAAGTGCGCGTAATTCACATTCGTACCCTTGTAGATTCTCCAAAAGATGCAAGCTTGTGGTAATCGCAGAGAATCATATCCACTGGTTTTAGCAGTAAGACATCGAGTGATTGTACCGAAGATTACTTTCCAGGGTTGTCCCAAGCTAGCTCTGGTAAATTAAGACACAACCCGTATGTCGGGATCACCGTATCCAAGAGAATGAAACAACCAAACAAGTGCCTTCTTGTCAGGGTTGTATGTGAACTGTTGACCTTGTGGTGGAGTTGACAACCCAAATATTTGACGAAACCGAGAAATGGTGAGAATCTTTTTCTTTTTGTTGATGGTGAATGATATCTTGTTGTTTGATATACTTGTCTTTGATGCCCAAAATTCATGCACGTAGATGGTTGTTACCAAAGCTGTACCCCTTAAAGCTTTCTTGATTGGTGAGAGATGAAGTATATCTGTGGACACCTTGTATGCATAGTGAGATGGGATATCCTTTAGTCCGAAATTGTTTGGTATAAACATGAGATGCTTGTCATTTGAACAATTGCCTGATTAGCTTGGATTTGTTGCTCAATCAGGTTAGACATGTTTTCTGTTTTAAGATAAAACATACAAAGTTGATACACATAAAACTATATATATCATAATGCATATACTCCTAAGCATGGCAAACATATTATATCATACCATTGATTACAAAACAACTAAAGACAACTAGCATTTGTAACCACAAGAAACTAAGTATATAATCAAACAAGACTAAGTATCCGACCAAATATTTCAAAAGTAGTTTCCGAATAATTATTCCAAAGCTATTTTCTCAATAAAGTTGAAAATGAATTTAGGAAAATGTTAAAAAAATAACTTTCGGAAGAAATAGTCAAGATAATACTTTCGGATAAATACCCACTTTTGGATAAACACCCACTTTCGGATAAACACCCACTTTCGGATAAACACTCACTTTCGGATAAACACCCACTTTCGGGTAAATCCACTTTCCAGTAAATCCACTTTCGGGTAAATCCACTTTCGGGGAAACTCACTTTCTAGGGAACTCACTTTTGGGGAAACTCACTTTCGAGGAAACCTACTTACGGGGAAACTAACTTTCTAGGAAACTCACTTTCGGAGAAACTCACTTTCGGGGAAACTCACTTTCGGGGAAAAATTGAGTTACGGGATAAATTGAGTTTCGGATAAATTGAGAATAAATTGAGTTTCGGATAAATTGAGTTTCAGGATAAATTGAGTTTCGGAGAAATCGAGTTTCGGAGAAATTGATTTTTGGAGAAATTGAGTTTTACACTTTCGGATAAAAGCAATTTTATACTTTTGCAATAAAATGTTCCAGTTTCGCAATATGGTATTCATTGTTCATCAACCAAACGCAACTAGATTTGAACCTAAAGCAAATTCATTGTGTTTTAAGGCAAACATAGCATACCCTAATGTTTTAAAACATATTCCAATCAAAACCCACCAGTCATTCCATGTATTCGATCTACAACAATTACCTAAGCCATAATCTAAGCAATAGACTCGGGAAGAAATTGAAAGATCAATTTGAGTAATTAAATAAACGAGAAAATAGAAAGAATCTTAATTACCTTATGTGGATTTGCAGAAAAAAAAAATCAAAGGGACAAAGTTTTTTTTAATTTGTTAATGGCGGCAAGAGGATGTATTTGTGTTTGTGTGTTTTTTGTGAAGACGAGACAGAGAAGAAAAAAGAAAGGGGGCGGGGTCTTATATTTTGACCTAGGTCAAACACTTTAAAAGTTTCAAATAACCCCCTGAATTTCTTTCCTCTTACATGTTTAATTCAATATGTTAATTTTAACGTCTGTTAATAAATTTTAACGTCCGTTGAACACTTAATCATCCAATTAACTATTTTCCACACTCAAACAATTAATGCCCTTAATCAAATCTGCCTAAAACCCAATAATCTCTAAAATAAAATCAAATGAACGTATCCGAGTCACATAATATCACTAACATTACGAAAATCACAACGCACAACGAACACATACGAAAGATGATCCAACATTAAGCATTTAACCGATTAATTTTCTAAGAGACTTTTGAAGACCGTTTTGATGATGAAGACGATTTGATATCTTCTCCCCTTTAAACAAGGACCCGTTTTCTACTAAAAGAGCTGTAGTCGTTGTTTAAAGAACCAAATATCGATGAAGAGTTTTTCCGTTTAATGTGTTATAAAAACGATTCGTGGTGGCAATAAGATTTCTCTTATTTTAACAAAGTAATGCACTGAGACGTACACTAATTCGTGTTAGACCACGTTATAAAGTAAACTTTATCCCTTTTATGGTTTTAAAGTAAACCATACTCGAGAAAATTAATTCCCGTTGTGAGCCAACGTATTCATAGTAGTCTCGCAGGGTCTGATTAACGAACTCAGTTCCATTATCAGTTCGAATGCGGCGAACAGTAGCATAAAGACGCACCTGGATCATCTTAAGAAAAGTAATAATATATGCTGGTTCTTGATCCTTGGTTGCTAAGAACCTAACCCATGTAAACCTTGAAAAATCATCCACCATGACGAGGATGTATTTTCTACCACTTACGCTAGCTGTACGTATTGACCCGCAAAGATCCATATGCAAAAGATACAGTGGTTCTTGGTTGGTTTCTTCACCTTTAGGTTTGTATGATTTCTTGGTGCTTTTCCCCAATGAACACGTAGAACATAAATAATCCTTATTAAACTTGAGCTTTGGAAGACCACGAACAAGTTCGTTTTTAGCCAAATGGTTAAGAGCATCAAAGTTAAGATGACATAACCGTCGATGCCACAACCATGACTTGGTCTTAGATTCTTTGGAGAGAAGGCATACAGGAGAAGCGTCCATCATGTTTTGAATAGACAATGTGTAGAGATTATCCCCTCTAGAACCTTTTAACAAGTCATTTCCTCCAAGATCACGAATGAAGCATGTATGTTGTCGAAAAGCAACCTCAAGGTTTGAATCACAATATTGTCCTACTGAGAATAAATTATGACCAATTCCTTCCACATAATACACCCTTGAAATCGTGACATTCCCAATCTGATAGTCCCCATAACCCATGATCATTGAAATATGGTCATTACCAATTTTCACCGTGCCAAGAAACTTGCTGACAAAATTTTTGAGCATCGAGCGATCTCCGGTCATGTGCTTGGAGCACCAAGAGCCATGTACCACAGGATGATTTGGACCACCTGAAAATATCACCAGACAAAGACGATGTATCGGAATCTAATTGTTCCTCTGTGTTAGCAGGTACAGATATAATTATCTTAGATTTCCTATCAGAAGATTTCTTAGGTTTCCAAATTTTCTTTCTAGTTGTCGGCTTAGATTCTAGTTGTGTAAGATCCTGAGGTACTTCTTCACTGGTAGGCACAATAGTGGAGGCAGACCTAGTTAAAGGGAGCTTTTTCCATTTTTTTAGTGCTAGTGTTCCTATTTAAAGGACGCTGAGACCTAACTTTAGTGGATGTGATACTAGTTAAAGGGCACGTAGATCCATTTGCGGTGAAGGTCCTACCAGTGGGTTTTCATTGCCATCCAACTTGGGTGAATTTCTTCCCCGTTGGAGTCCATTCAAGATTGTTCCTAATAGCATGCATTTCATTAATATTGGCAACAAGGCATAAATCATGACGCTGAGAAAACATGCATTCATTACAATTCTAACATCTCAAATTAGAATTCACATTTTGCTTAGGCTGCTGCACAAGCGCAGGGCCTTTTGTCTTAGCTACATGATTCTTTTTTTTTCAAATTTGAAATAACATTCCTAGGGTGATGTTCTACTTTCTTCTTCGTAGTCCTACTAGTGGAAGGCTTGATCCTATCTTTCTTGTCTTGAGATTCTTTAGCCTTAGTAGAAACAATTACTCCAGTAGAAGGCACAGAATCATTAGTGACAGATGTTGACTTATCCTTTTTGAGTGTACCTAAATAAGGTTTAGCTCCTGGGTTTTTTGTTGAATGGAGTCATGGCAATGGTAGTGGATGGTTGTTTGAGTGGTGTAGAACTCGGTGGGCCTATTAAATTAAGATAAGATAGGCAACATTAAACCTGTTCAATATATAAATGAGCAGCATTATAATTGTTGTTTGTGGGATCAGATTCATATAAGTCATCTAAAATATCCCTTGTAAGAAGCACATGCCTAATTGCCTTTTTCATATAATCCATGTAAGCCATTGAGTTTTTCTTAAGGTTCGGTTCTTATAAAGCACAACTTATTTTATTTTTGGAGCACTAGAGGTCGGGGCAGAGATTGTAGCTGCATTATCAACAACTTATTGTCCTTTGAGTTGAAGTGTCTCCTTTAAGTCAGCTAAACCATGTTTTTGTCTATGAGTTGAATGTTTAAATAAGAGATTTCCCACACTTTTGGTTCAGTTGGTCAACACGTGACTTTTGCTCTGCCGCATTAAAAAAGCGAAGCGTTCTTCTAGTGAACCATAAATTTATGAAAAACCCTGCTTTAATTTTTCAAACTCCCCTAGCAAAGAAGTAATTCTATTGTGTAAGGCATGGTTTTTCTTCTCTGTAGCCTCTAGTTCCAGTTTATCTATTGATGATTCTCTCTAAAGTCTCATAATTTCTTCCTCTAATGCCTGAACCACCTAAATAATCTTGTCACTTGTGTTAACGTTGTTTTCACAATCAATTTTTTTTAAAGAGTTTCAATTTTATATTGTTGTTCAATTTCAAGAGATATACAATGTCGTTGAAGCTCGTCACAACGTTTTGAAAGTGAGTTATAATAATCTTAAAGCTTTAAAAATTCAGCGTTAGATTCGTGACAAGAATGAATATCTACATTATTCACAGGCACAACAATATTCACACAGAGATCATGCACATCATCACATTTATTCACAACAGATGTAATCTCAATAGCACAATTAATAGTCACAACTTGCATCACATCGATAGACACCACTTGTTCCAAGAATCGGTCATATACGGACAAAATATTTTCTTTCTCTATTAAATGTTCCTCATAAGCATCATCCATTTCATGAAAAACCTTTTGAACCTGAGCCATTTCAAAATTAAGATTATCTCCGAGATCTAGAAAGCCCTCTTTAAGATTTTCTACAAACGGAACGATCTCTTTCTCAAACACCGATTTCATGTGTTCGAAAGCCCATTCTCCGGCGGTTTGAGCCGTTGGAGTCGTACATTCCTTAATGACCTTGTCAAATCCGGTAAAGTATCCTCTAATCTCTTTCAAGCTTAGCAATACTGTACTTACCGGTGGAAGACCCTTTGGAATTTCCTTAGGTTCATTCGGATTGACAAGTGTAGGAAATATACTAGGGTTTTATCTAGTAGACATGTAAGTTGGTGTATGGGTAAATTCCCTTTGTATATTAAAGCGAGTTCTAAAATAAGTTTTTGCATACTCTTGATTAAGTTTATTATAATCAAACATAGGATATTCCAAAATCATTTGTGACTGATTCTTGTCAACTAGTGATATATACTCGGAATGACCCGAATTACTAATCGGATCTAAGACCAAACCTAATTTCGTTGCATCATAAAGTCGCGGGTTGTGGTGAAGAGCTTGCTTTGCATAACCCGAGTTAGGTGGAAAGTCTGTTAGACACGATAGAGTTAATTCCTTAAAAGATGAATGAAACAAATGTACTAAATGTGAAGCGGAGTATTGTTTTAAAAGCAAAATTTCAGTCTTTTAATTTTCTCAGACGCATTAATTTTTGTTTCAACCCTTTTAGACTCGAGAATTTCAAAATCCGTTTGCAGTTTTTGAAAATTAGAAACGACTAACTCTTTTTCTTTAAGTTCCTTCGAAATATTTGCTCTTAAATGTTCAATTTCTAGTAAATGATCCATTTTGACTTTCCTAAACTCATCAAACTCTAGATTAGTTAAGGTATTGGTCGACGGAGTTAATTCCAAGGTGTGAACATTTTCCTTGTACAAAGCAAGCTTGGAAGATAAGGTTTGATTAACACTTAGGGATTCAAGGACCGCGGTATTCATTTGGCCAAACATAGATGACGAAACCATTACCAAATCTTGTTGAGCAGGAGAATTCGTATTCGTAATAGCTCCCGGTTTCAATGAAAGTCTGGGGACATGCATTGATATTGCTATCATTGTTTGTCTCCTCATTTGAATTACTAACCACCAAAGGCTCTTCCTGATACTGAGACGCTTGCTCAACTTGATAAGGTACAATACTAGTATCATTTGCAGTATTTGGTACCCTAGAGATTTGGTCAGACCCATAGAGCGAGAGATTTGCCATAAGAGCTGTAATACTCCAAGTTTTCGAGTTTGATATTTTATTCATGTTTCGTTCTTCATTCTACTTTTGAGTGAAATGTTATGTTTACGGTTTACTCGATTTGCGTTTTTTTCGCGTTTTTGTTTATTTCAAACCATGGTTAGGGCTTTTATCCATTTTAGAGTCTCACATACCCTATTCTATTTTTAAAATACTCCAGAGAATTATAAGAGTTAACTTTAACATTTTACCTCACTTTTTGCATTTTTATCGCGTTTTGTCGAAAACTGCGCATTGTAGCTTAGACCGTCAAACCTTTTGTTAAACATTTACCTTTTAATATTCAAATACATACACTAAGAACTTCATATGAACTTAAGTTATTTATATTTACAAACTTGGGTTACTTCACTTTTCAAGAGTTCTATGTTACCCAGTAAGCCTGATTTTATGTTAAAACTCGTGTTTGTGCACTAATACCTTTAAATTATGCACCATAAACTATATATACACCAAATACATAACAAAAATTAGATTTTTACTCCCCTTGGGACCTTAAAAACGTGCATGCCTCCCCCTAGGTCCAATCAAAATCATTTACTTCTCTTTTATCATTTACAACACCCAACACACATTTACTCCTAAATGTTTCTCTCTCTAAAATGAAAATCACCCATCTTCTTCTTCCCCACTTCAGCCACGAAATTCTATAAAATCACCATCACAAACATCTTATTTTAAACATGCAATCACAATTCACCCTTTATAATCAATAGAAATTAACCTATGCGTAGTTTGAAGCCTTGAATCGAAGAAATAAAGAAGTTGTGTAAGAATCTTTTGAAAAGGGTTTAAGGGATTGAGTTATGGAATTAATAGAAGTGTTTTCTTATGATTAAAATCAAAAAGGAGTTGTGATTTTGGTCTCTTGGTTCGTTCGTGTCAAAACAGCCCCAGTGGAGTGGGTGATTAATTTGTGTTTTTCTTCAATTAACCTCATTGTAAGCCCTAATTCATGTTTAATTACTTTTTATTTTAATTGATGAATTCTTATTTTGATTTTTGAGATTTATTGATTAATTCATGCATTTATATGATCTTGAAAGTGGTATGATGTGACAGTCCGTCAATTTAAGGTCGATATTTTATTCTCAAGTATTATTTAAAATCATTATTTTATTGTTAATTTATGAACTCACTCACTTTTGGGAAGAAATAAGGGTTTACGTCTTAAAGTAGCATCGACTACGTCTAAACCGGAGAACTCTACGTTACATGCTTACGTTTACATACACCGTTTTTGTGACAGTCCGATATTTCGGAAAATAAATTTATCCTTGAATATTATTTTGGAATTTTAATTTGTGTTGGTTCATAAACTCACAAATTTACGAGAAGAAATTAGGACTTACGTGCATAATTTAACGTCTTTTACGATTAAACCGGAAACCATAGGTTTACATATTTACGCTTTTGAACTCCGTTTTTTATGAGACAATTTTAATTAGAATCGTTTTGTGCCGTAGATTCATAATTTAAAAAAACGTGTTTCGTATAATGATCTGTGGGCACGCAAATCGAGGAAACTAGAATCGAGGAGTACCCGTAAATTAGTGGAGATGAGACAAGTTTGCACTTGCCTCACCCCCACTATGGGTGGCCAAGACTTAGCCAACACACCACATTTGGTAGCAAGCTAACAAAGATACAAAGGACACTTGTCCTTAATATCTTACAAAAACCACCAAACCATAAAACTAGCTAAGTTAAACCATTTCTCTCATTTCCTTACATGCAAAACCACTCAAAACTCTCTCCCTCCTCTCTTGGAACGTCCCATATACACCAAAAACACCACCATTGATCAAAAATCTTAACCACAAATCATATGTATAACTTGCATATGATGATAACCCATTGAAGACATGATGATTTGAGGTGATCTTAACAACTAAAAAGGAGTTTACATGGAGTTTAAAGTCTAATTTTCAAGAAGGTTTTCATCCACTTGAAGATTTCAAAAAGTCCATTGCAAAAGTTGAAGATTTGGTAACAAGAACCAAGCCTTGTTCATCAAAATCTCATCTTTTCATCATCTTGGTTGGTATAGAAATTGTTTCTTCCTATCCTCTTGTTATTTTGTATAAGTAATCATGTATTTTATTTATAAATGTATATGTATATGATGATGAATGATGATCAAAATATTATGTGGGGATTTTGTGTTAATAGATTTGGTTAAAAAGACTAAAATCTACATGAAAAGATGTTAAAATCTTGACTAAAATTATAGCATGTATAAAACAGTAAGTAACCATATGATCACTTGGTAAAAAGGCTTGGATTATTGAATATACAGTTAGATATATTATTTTTCCATATATGGAGAGTTGTCCACTCAATGAAATCAATAAAATGAGCAAGATATGATCAAAATACTATGAAGGTTCAAATCTGTATAGTCTGTTTTGGACGAATTATTAGGGATACTTAGAAGATGAATGAGCAGTAGCTATAGGAGTTATTTGTAGCACATATCATTTAGTTTATGCTGAAAAAGTTTTAGCTTCTATCTCCTTGTAGAACTCAAGATATGGCAAAAATGGTGAAAACGACTTTGATAATCAGATTTGTAAATAAAAGTATATAATATAAAATGAGCACTCAAGTAATATTATTATAAAATACATATATAAAACCCACTAACTAATAATAATATTTATAAAATGAGTTATATACTATGATAAATAGTGACATTTTTATAAAAGTACAAACTCAAATGTTTTCTAAAGTTATAAAACTATATATAAGTTTTACCACTTTTCGGCTAAAACCGAAAGATTAAAGTTTTCGCCAAATAAAACATAGACGGTTGGACCCGTCTAATGTAATATAACTCATATACTGATATGTAAGTACATTTGACAAGAAAAACCGATAAACTCGAGCTTTATTACTTATGGACATTAACGGGCAAAAGTAGCCTTATTGGACTATTAACCCAACTAATTTGGCTTAACACAAATGGACTTACTCATGGGCTTAACCCACTTTGGCCCAACATATGAGTATAGGCCTGGTATTAAAAGTATAAAAGGGCTAATATAATGAATTGAACTCTTAATGGGCTTATTGGGCCATAATATGTAAATGGATTAAAACTAGTGTAACTAGTCTAAAATTTACTAACACATAACAACTATAATGTTGTATGAGGAGATAAAAATCCCACTTGATCATCAGCATACTTATGATATCATCATATATACATAGCCATTATTTTTATAAAGTCATTGGACAAGAGTCTAAGACCGAGTATTATTTGTCTAGGTTTCCGTGATTAAAGCACGTACCGTACATCCAAATCGTCGATAACCCGCCTTTCCCAATCAACGTGAGTTCATAGCCTCGCACTCTTTTAAATGTTTTATGAAATGTTTTATAAACCCGCGAGGGAGATAACATGTTAGTTTTAATAAAAGTAGGACACCAGTTGTCCCGATTGTATGCTTATTGATATGGACCCGAATGATTATATGACCTGATCAATGATTATATGACCCAATGAGTGAAATAAAATGGATTATTATTAGTTAGGTTACGTTACTAAAAGTCCCATTAGCATAATTGTGAACTACCGGGATTTGGTAGACGCTGATGCATATAATAGTACTATTTGGGGAAGATCACCCCAGTTCGCGCCGTGACGGTTGATCCCTGTCGTTCCACCTTGAGTGGTAAGCGAATTTATGTATGAGAAGATTTATATAAGCGTGACTATTGTGACGACACGTTATTTTAGATGGGCAAAGGAATTACGGGTTAGCTACCCGTTGTTTGTTATAGTAAAGTAGCAATGTCATGCGGCTTATAATAATCCAATATTGAAACTACTGATGTACGAATTGAATTATAATATATTTCCTGACTAGCAATACGGGGTCTTATTATTGATATTATGTTCGTGTTTTGGTTTTACATAACCGTTTTCATATAACGGTTTTTATTAAACTTTATACAACGTTATAAAACGTATTGTATGATTTTTTTACGACAATGGTTCGTATAATGGTTCTGAAGGCAAAAGCCTATATTATGATTTACGACAAAGATTTGTATAAAATGTCTTTGGCCTATTTTATGGCTTACGATAAAGAATTGTACAAAATGATTTTCGATAATGATTATATATATACCGGTGATATATTATTGGTTTTTGTTAAACTCTATGAATTCACTCGGCGTTTTCGCTGACTTTTTAACATGTTTTATCTCAGGTACTTGAAGGTAATTCTCGGGAAGACTACAAGAATTTATGGCCCGCATTCAAATAAAATTTCCATTCAAATGTTTTCTAAAATTGTATGAAATACTATGACCTGATGACCTATGTAATTTGATATTTATGAATGGAAAATGCTTTATTATTAAAGGACGCGATTTTTAAGCGTTGTCTATGATTTGTGTAATGTGTTATTCGGTAACACCAACCACTCTTCCGCTGAACTAAAGTATGAATATTTGGGGGTGTTACAGTTTGGTACCAGAGCTCTCGTTATAGAGAACGAAAGATTTTTAAAACCAAGGTTTTGAATAAAACATTTCAAATATTTTAACCATAAATATTTTTAATAAATATTTTTAGTAAAATGTTTAAAAATCTTTTGACTATAACGGTGCCGAAGAATTTCTGAGTTACCGACAAGGACAGACTGAGATGTGTTATTTTTAATATATATATATATATATATATATATATATATATATATATATATATATATATATATATATATATATATATATATATATATATATATATATATATATATATATATATATATATATATATATGTATATATATATATATATGTATATATATATATATATATATATAAATATATATATAAATATATATATATATATATATATATATATATATATATATATATATATATATATATATATATATATATATATATATATATATATATATATATATATATATATATATATATATATATATATATATATATATATATATATATATATATATATATATATATATATATATATATATATATATATATATATATATATATATATATATAGGGTAAGGATCCAATAAGAAGAAAAATAAAAATAAGAAGAATAAAAAGGAATCCTGACCACAAATTCCAAAAAGAAAGGAGAATTTTAAGGGGAGATGCATGAGTTTTTGTAGGTGCATCTGAAATGTGTGGTTGTGGTTTCTTCTCATCCTTCTCATTTTAGTTAATCTTCTTATTGGATCCTAACTCTATTTATATATATATATATATATATATATATATATATATATATATATATATATATATATATATATATATATATATATATATATATATATATATATATATATATATATATATATATATATATATATATATATATATATAACTTGGATTATATATATGTTGTAATTTGATTGCATGATTGTTTGATGATTATTTTAATACTTATACGAGGTATTTATACGACGTAGATTGTCACAAGAAACCCTAACTCCTCTAGCAAATCAATCGAAGCTATTCCCGTAAGAATTCTAGCTATTCCAGATCTAAACCAAGTTGTGGATATTTATGATCCCAACAAAATGGTTGATATTCGTAGAAATGTTGGTATTAGTTGATTATGATATTAAAGAAGAATTGGCGAGATTAAATCTGATATCGATGTCATGACGATCTTTCTTTATAGAGTGGAGTTTGACAAAACCTTACCACCTAGAAAGGTGTCATCTGATTCGGTGTCACCCAATTATTAAATTTGAAATCAAAAAGGTGAATGTTGCACTTGAGGCCGTCATTGGAGCCTTTACCCAAAAGCCTCATGCCACTAGTACCTTTCCGAGAAGTCTAATTGAACGTGTGAGTCATTTCATACTAGTGACTCCTTTGATAATTATTGATTATAAGAAGCTATAGAATTGGAAATTAAGTGTTGTTCATATCGATCTTTTATTTCCCTTTCAGGGTCTAAGAATAAGATTGAAAATATTGGAGAATGAGGTAGGATATCGAATTGAGTATAAGTTTGTTGAAACTTGAATAAAGTAAAATTTAACTCGTATGGAATATAAGAGTGTTAAGAGGAAGTCGTTGAGTCCTGTGATTGAATTATAAGGTTTTAAATTATTGTTGGTTCGTGTTAAGGGTTGTTCCTAGTCCATTGTCCAATGACGAGGATGCCCAGTGTCCAAGAAATAAATTGAAGAAATCTTCTTCTGAATTGGGACCGATGGATCTTCCGGGATAGGTGGAACACCTAATGACTCTTGTAGATTAGTATTCATTGTGGTATCTTTTAAAATCCCTAACTTAACTGAGACATCAGTTGGTAGGATGAGTCCTTGGAATTGTATGACATGGCGACACGTAATGTGTTACGGTACAAATTTTGACTTGTTTGTGATTAATGAAAAGACTACCTTTGATTGCTAAATTTTACATGTATCGATGTTATATATTGCTTCATCCTAATGTTCGCATTAGTGATGCAACCATTGAATAAGTACTCATTTCGGATTGAGTTGTGTTGTAGATTCTTCTCTTTATATTTCTGAGTACCATCGAGGTCATGAACCTCATGATTAATTGGCTAAGCTCATTTCCTATCATATTGTAATTAGTTCTTGGTGAACAACTTTTCATCACTCTTTTGCAGATCACTCATTGTTTTTAATAAGTAATACAATACCATCTGGGGGAAAGTATGAAGTTCTCCTTTTATATGAGTTTCTTAAATCGGTACTATTGGTAGTTGATGTCGAAATAAAGTTTTTATTAAACATGATGACAAAGTTTTGACGAACTGATTATTGCATCGTTAATCCTAAAATTTTATATAGTTGCGCGCCTACGTACAATTTGGACGGAACCATGCAAGGCTGATTAGTAGTCACCATGAAATTGTTAATGAACATTACATTTTCTTTGAAATTGTGAAAGATTAAATTGTATGAGATCTACAGGAAGTGCAAAAATAGGGACATATTGTTAGGGACACCTACATATGTGCCCGTACCATTTATTTTTCTGAATCGAATTTACTCATCTGTGGAAATTGTCTTATTTGACAATTGACCTCCCTTCTTGTCCAATACTCTCATGGTAAGATTCTTTGGAAAATTATCTAATCACCGAGTGTTGATACCCGACTGGGTGTATCGACGTTCCTACAATTTCTTTAATTAGATTTCATTTGAATGATATGGGTAACGTTCCGAGGTGCTTTCGAATGCATACTCAAATCATGAAAAGATGGGATATATTCATATTCGTTAATGTTTTCGTCTTTATTTGATTTGAAATTCTCTCGCGTAAATCATTCGTTGACCTTACTCTTTTAATGGTAGTTATGTCTCCATATATCCTTGATTTTGTGAAGGATTACGAGTTATTCTTAGCCTTTTGAGAAGTTCTCATCTTATCAACGGTAATGAAACTGGAAAGTTGATAGTGCCAGTAGATTGGATTGATTGATTATGACATAATGTCATTGTCTTAATTGATGGGAACTCGAGTAGAATTCCCCTAGAAGATAAGATGTTGATTATCAAAAGTGATCTAAATAATTCTTGATGGATGACCATATCCTACATTTAGACTTTAAATTTTACCATGAATGGTTATGAACAAGTCATAGATCTTGTAATCTAGTATGAACCTAAGGCGGATTTATTAAAAGATGTTTCTATTATCTGAAACTGTAGGAGGTATTTGCTAGTGAATTACCTAGACTTCCGCCAATAAGGCAAGTTGAATTTGGTATTGATTATATTCTCTGTGCTACACCTATGGCGTGTGCACCCTACTTCAGCATCATCTGAATCGAAAGAATTACCGTGCAATAGAGAGAGTTGTCGGAGAAGGCTTTTATTCTACCGATCTCGTCATCATGAAGAGCAATGGTGTTATCATACTTATATTTATTGATTACGGTGAACTAGGTAAATTCACGATCAAAATTCATATCCATTACCCAAGATGAATGATTTGTTTGATCATTTACAAGGTTCTAGCGTATATTCAAAAATTTGATCCACGGCATGGTTATCATCAACTTCGTGTCAGCGAAAATATTATCTATTCCAGTCACTACATCCAGAACTCTTAATGAATATTATGAGTTTCATGTTATGTCGTTTGGATTGACCAATGCACATGTAGCATTCATAAATTTGGTGAATCACGTGTGTAGGCTGTAATTTGATAAATTCATGCTTGTGATCATTAAGGACCATTTGTTCGTTTCTAACAATAAGAAGGAGTTAATAATCATTTATAGACTGCCCTGAGTTGGCCGAGCAATGAAAACCTGTACCTTGAGTATTTAACATGTGATTTAAGGCTTAATCCTTGACATTATTGACCGTGTGATTAATAGATAATGGAATCTATATTGACTCTTCAAAGATTAGAGCCATTAAGGCTTTAGTTTATACCAAAAAGAAAGTGCAAAAATGTTTTGAAAAATATTTATCAAATGATTTTTAAGGAATAATTCCCTTATACCCAGATCATTTAATTAAACTCCCTTAGGAGTAAATGTTTGTGTATACCTCAAGATAACTTATGAGGAATTGAGGAAACCATTTCAACCATGATTTCGAATTTGAAATGACAACTTTTGCTTTTCAACTAAGAAAATTTTGACCAAAGTATAAACAAAGATTTTTCGAACATTTACAAATCTTGTTAGTTATTATCGATAAATCAACAAAAATCGTGTTAATTAAATTCAAATTTATTTTGAACAGTTTTTCTATAATTGGACGAACTGAGAAGTTTAAATTTTTTACGTTTACGTTTCATAAAAATTAAATATTTATTATTTAATTAGTAATATTTATCGACGCTTTAAACGTCGGACTGAGCAAAACTAATAAAGATAATAGTTGAAACGAAACTAAAATTTAGAAAACATGAAGAAAGAATTTCTGAGTGAATTGTGATCATGATAATTATTTCATCAGGGAAGATGAATGTAGATATTGACACATTATATAGAAAGAATAAAGAATCAATTAGGATGTGTTCCTTAGTAATGAATGTGCAAAAGAATTTGCCCGAACAATTTAAAAATAGCCGATGCTTGTAAAAAGGATAATATAAATAATAAAAGGGGTTCGCGGCTAATGTGAACCATTAGAAATGAGAGCCGATGGCGTTAAATGTATAAAAGGCCCCTTGTGGTTTCCTAAGTATGGAGGATTTCGAGATTTAGTCATGTTGGAATCTCATAAGTTTAAGGATTCTATTCATACCATTTCTGATTAAATATATATTTATCTAAAGAAGTTGTACTGATGGCCAAATATGAAAGCAGACATCACAACATACATTGGCACATGTCTAACTTTTGCGAAGGTCAAGACTGAACGCCAAAAATCCATAAGGATTGCTTCTACAGCTTATAATTCTTGTTTGGAAGTGAGATAGAACCACCATGGATTTTTATCACAAATTTTCCAAGGTCATCATCTGAATTTGATTCGATTTGGGTCATCGTCGACAGACTGACCAAATCTGCTAATATCAATCCTGTTAATGATAGATCCTCGATGAAGAAATTAACTATTTTGTATTTAAAGGAGTTGTGTAAGCATGGTGTGCCTGTACCGATCATCTCTATCAAGATCTTCGTTTCACATCGAACTTCTAGAGATTTCCTCAGAAGTCATTGGGAACGAATCTTGATGAGAGTATTTTTTACCACCCCAATCGAAGGGACAAGGTAAAGTAACGATAGAAACACTAGAAGTCTTGTTTTATGTTTGAATGATTGATGTTTGGTAATGAACGGGATAATCGTTTTCCTTTGGAGAGATCATCATTGTTAATTAGCGTATTAGGATGGAGATCAAATCTTGTGAGGATCTATATAAAGAGCACCTGTAGGTGAGAGTTGGGATGAGATACCCAACATACACCCATTGTGAGTTGGACATGTCTTTCAGGTTTAAGGTTGCCTATGATGATAAACCTAACCTTACAAAATACCCGACCCGCGAGACCTGAAATGATTGTTGAAATTAGGATCTGATTATTGATTGCCAGTAGTGTGAAGTAGATTATGTGAATATGAAATGTAGATCTTGAAGTACAGGATGGGTAGCGAAGTTATGCAAAAAAAAAATCACCATGGAAAAGTGAATTGATGATCTAAAAGATCATGGGAAATAAGTCCCTGTTGTATGGGACCATTGAGATAATGTAAAAAGTTGGTTTGAAAGGCATATAAGCTAGATCTACCATGACGACTTCAAGGGCTGCATAAATTATGCTCGTATATCGAACTTGATAAAATATTTATCAAGTGAAAATCTGATTGTTTCTTAATGAAGTTTGGATCGGCCAAAAGTTGCATTCATCAAAAACCCGTGAACATCATGGATAGAGAAAGTAAGTCAACATTAAGTCTGATCGTATTCCCATAGTTATGTTTGATGAAACTCGCGTATTATAATGAATTACACTTGAGAGAAAAGACCGAATGTGGAGGAAATGCCCACATGTCTTGATTCTATAAGAAGCGAGTAGTAAGATAAATCGATCTTTGCGGACAAAGATCCTCTTTAGGGGTAACTGCTGTGACAATCCGTCAATTAAGGTCGATATTTTATTCTCAAGTATTATTTAAATCATTATTTTATTTTTAATTTATGAACTCACTCACTTTTGGGAAGAAATAAGGGTTTACGTCTTAAAGTAGCATCGACTACGTCTAAACCGGAGAACTCTACGTTACGTGCTTACGTTTACATACACCGTTTTTGTGACAGTCCGACATTTCAGAAAATAAATTTATCCTTGAATAGTATTTTTGAATTTTAATTTGTGTTGTTTCATAAACTCACAAATTTACGAGAAGAAATTAGGACTTACGTAAATAATTTAACGTCTTTTACGATTAAACCGGAAACCATAGGTTTACGTATTTACGCTTTTGAACTCCGTTTTTGATGAGACAATTTTTATTAGAATCGTTAATAAGTGTGAAAACACTTATCCTTTTACCACTTAATTATAATAATAACCAAGCCAAACGTGTATTTTATGTCGTAAATGTCAAAATTATGCGTGGTTTGTGTTTTTGTTGTGATATAGGACCAAAATGTGAAAATGGAAGAAAACATGGGCTTTCACGGACTTTTATCGAAGAAAAAGACAAAAGACGAAGTCAAAAGATCAAGATTGCAAAAAGAACGGAAGTCCAAGGCCTATTCTGAAGATTTATAGAAGAAAAAGTCTTAAGACGGAAGTTTAAAGAAGTCATGAACTCAAGTCTAATAATTGAAGAAATTAAAAGACGAGTTCAATTTATCCCGAGACAAAGTAAAAAAAAATTCGAAGAACTTAGAAGACGAAAAGACGTGAAGAAGAAAGAAAGGAGCAACACATGCTAACCTCCCTAATCACTATAAATACCCTCCTAATGACACATTAGGAGGTGTTGACTATCTTGACAAAATAGCTCTTCCATTTTAATTACTTGCACTTTACTTAATGTCATTTACTTAGTTTTCATTTAATTACCTTGTCTTGCACCTTAAATTTGTAAGCTTTTAATTCTTGCTTTAACTTTTAATTGTTAAATCTTAATTTTAATCAAGTTTTTATATTAATCTCTCATTCTACCTTTCTTGTTTTGATTTAATCTTTATGTTTATGTGCTATTGTCATGCTTATTTGATTAAAAGTTAAGTTGTTATGTTTATGATTGTGTTAGCTTATTGATTTTTATAGCTTATTGTGTTTTTCTTAAATTTAGTTAAGAGTTTTTAAAAGTTATTTTATAAAAAGTTGATTTTAGATATTTTTATTATTTAGTGTTTTTAAAAAAGTTTTTAAATTTTAGTTTATTAGCTTTTTCTTAAAATTATTTTGGTTAAAGTTTTAGTTAAGTGCTTATTAGCTTTTAGCTTATTTTTACTTTGGGCTTATTAAGTTTCTTATCCGGGTTGTATTAAAACCCTTGTATTCCGGATAACCAGCAACATCACAGCATTCCGAATAAGCGACCTTGTCAAATATTCCGGATAAGCAGACTATATCCATATTCCGGATAAGCTGTCAAAGGGAA
This sequence comes from Glebionis coronaria, assembly GCA_025667525.1. Taxonomy (NCBI): domain Eukaryota; kingdom Viridiplantae; phylum Streptophyta; class Magnoliopsida; order Asterales; family Asteraceae; genus Glebionis; species Glebionis coronaria. The sequence goes on from CM046874.1 coordinate 385,776,427, forward strand.
TTCCGGATAAGTATCCGGAAAACATTCCGGATAGCCACAAGAACAAAACATTTAAGGGTTTCAAATCCTCTTTCCGAATAAGCACCAAAAGGTAATATTCCGGATAACCCCTTGAAGACGGATTCTGGATAAGTGCTCTGTCGAGAATTCTGGATAAGCAGGATCATCAGTTCTGGATAGTGTGAGGTAAGAGTATTCCGGATAGTGGTTTAAACGAACATTCCGGATATCGTTCAGAAGATACATTCCGGATAGGGCTAGTTGTGTTAATTCCGGATAAGTGGCAGATTCTGATTCCGGATAAGGTGTTCAAGTCGAATTCTGGATAAGAGAAAGGAGGCAGATTCCGGATAAGTGGCAGCAACATGATTCCGGATAAGAGTGACAGTTTTATTCCGGATAAGCTTAGCAAGATCAGACTCTGGATAAGCAGACTTCAAACATTCCGAATACTGGACAGAATCCAAATTCCGGATAAGCAGCAAAGGTTATTCCGGATAAGTGTCCGGAATTTATATTCCGGATTGTGACAACTTGTGGGGTATTCCGGATAAGTTGCTTGTTTGAAGATTCCGGATAAGGGTAAGATTGGATTCCGGATAGTGACAGTATTTGGGATTCGGAATCAGGTTTTGTTTATCCTCTGGTTTATTTTCAAGCATTTATTTTTCCCGCATTTTTCTTTAGTGTTAATTTAATTGTCTTTCTTAATTTTAAATTTCAAGTTTGCATTTTTATTACATTGTCAAATTTACTTTTCGTCAAGCTTTAATTTTTGTCATTAAATTCATTTACGTTTTAATTAGTTTTAGTTTTAATTACCCGTCATTTAATTTAAAGTTTTTCACATTTACTTTACTACAACGACCAATCTATTATTTTATCCACCAAAAGACGACTGAGTCGCACTTAAACCAGTAATCAATTCGATTAGACATACAAGAACAATTTTTCTAGTTAAAAACCAGTTATTAAATGGCACCGCTGCCGGCTCTTTTCGTAAAGATTGACTGTTTTTTGTGAGAGACGCGTTGAATTTTGGGATCCGTTCACTCGTGAACGTTATTTTTCTTGCTTAAAAATTTTCAAAAATCCATAAAAATAAAAATTGTTAAAAATCCATAAAAATAAAAAAAATTCAAAAATCCAAAAAGATTTTTATTTTTATTTTTACACGTACATATATATTCTCTATTTGTTTGGTATCTTTTGCTTTTGCTTTTGCAGGTGTATGCGTACTAGATCTTCAACTTATTCAGAGCCCGAGACTCGTGAAGATTTAGATATGGCTGGTGTGCACAACAACAATAATCCACCCCACCTCAACATGAATAACAACAACAATGTTCCCTCACCCGATCTTAGAACGATGGACGAGATGTGTCAACCTACAATGAATGTATGAGGAGGACCGATTGCGTCGATGCAAATCACGGCTCCGGAGTTTTCGTTGAAGCATTACATGATCCAACAAGTTCATGATCTCGATGGCACTCAAAAAGAATAACTCACAACGCAACTCAAATCGAGATGAGTACTTGTTCAATGGTTGCATCACTAATGCGAACATTAGGATGGAGCAATAAAAGATAGATAACATCGATACATGTAGGATTTAGCAATCAAAGGTAGTCTTTTCATTAATCACAAACAAGTCAAATTGTACCGTAACACATTGCGTGTCACTATGTCATACAATTCCAAGAACTCATCCTTCCAACTGATGTCTCAGTTAAGTTAGGGATTATTTTTAAAAGATACCACAATGAATACTAATCTACAAGAGTCATTAGGTGTCCCACCTGTCCCAGAAGATCCATCGGTCCCAATTCAGAAGAAAACTTCTTCAATTTATTTGTTGGACACTGGGCATCCTCATCATTAGACAATGGCCTAGGAACAACACTTAACACGAATCAACAATCAATTAAAACCTTATTATTCAATCACAGAACTTAACGACTTCCTCTTAACAATTTCTTATTCCATACAAGTTAAATTTTACTTTATTCAAGTTTCAATCAACTTATACTCAATGCGATATCCTACCTCATTCTCCAATACTTTCAACCTTATTTATAAACCTTAATAGGGCAATAAAAGCTCGATATGATCAACACTTAATTTCCGATTCTATAACTTCTTCATCAATAGTTATCAAATGAGTCACTAGTATGAAATGACTCGATCAGTCAATTAGACTTTTCGGAAAGGTACTTGTGGCATGAGGCTTTTGGGTAATGGTTCCAATGACAGCCTCAAGTGCAACATTCACCCTTTTGATTTCAAATTTTAAGAATTGGGTGACAACGAATCAGATGACACCTTTCCAGGTGGTAACGTTTTGTCAAACTCCACTCTATAAGGAAAGATCGTCATGACATCGATATCAGTTTTAATCTCGCCAATTCTTCTTCAATTTCACAATCAACTAATATCTACATTTCTTCGAATATCAACCATTTGTTGGGATCATAAATATCCACAACTTGGTTTAGATCTAGGATAGCTAGAATTCCTACGAGAATAGCTTCGATTAATTTAGTAGGGGAGTTAGGGTTTCTTGTGACAATCTACGTCGTATAAATATAAAAATAATCATCAAACAATCATGTAATCAAATTACATCATATATATATATATATATATATATATATATATATATATATATATATATATATATATATATATATATATATATATATATATATATATATATATATATATATATATATATATATATATATATAATCCAAGTTATATATATATTAAAATAACACTTCTTAGTCTGGCCTTGTCGGTAACTCGGGAATTCTTTGGCACCGTTATAGTCAAAAGATTTTTAGACATTTTTAGAAAAATGTTTATAGTTACAAGATTTTGAAATGTTTTATTCAAAACCTTGGTTTTAAAAATATTTCGTTCTCTATAACGAGAGCTTTGGTACCAAACTGTAACACCCCCAAATTTATACAACTCAATACAGCGGAAGACTCGTTGGTGTTACGGGATAGCACATTACTCACATCATAGACAACGCATAAAAATCACGTCGTTTAATAATAAAGCATTTCCATTCATAATTATCAAAGTTACATAGGTCCCAAGTCATATTATTTCATACAAAGTTTTACAAAGTATTTGAATGGAAATTATTGTTTAAGTGCGGGCCATGAATTCTTGTCGTCTTCCCGAGAATTACCTTCAAGTACTTGAGATAAAACATGTTAAAAGAAAAGGTCAGCGATAACGCCGAGTGAATTCATAGAGTTTAATGAAATCTATCAATATAACACCGGTATAAAATTGTTACCGAAAATCATTTTGTACAAATCATTGTAATAGGCCATAAAATAGCCAAAGTCATTTTATACAAATACTTATCAAAATCGTAATATAGGCTTTCGCCTTCAAAATCATTATACGAACCATTGTCGTTAAAAACATCATACAATACGTTTTATAACGTTGTATAGAAATAAAAACCGTTATATGAATATGGCTATGAAAACCAAAACACGAACATAATATCAGTAGTAAGACCCCATATTGCTAGTCAGGCAATATATCGTAATTTGGTGCGTATTCATTATTTTGTTAATTGGATTATTATAAGCCGCATGACATTGTTACCTTACTAAACCAAACAACGGGTAGCGATGACTCAACTCTTTTTGTCGCGCTACTTTCCACCATCCATAGTCACGAGACTTCGAAATCAAATTAGTGGATTTACTCAAGAACCCGATGAATCACTTTTTGATGCTTGGGAATGATATAATGTTTTGATTGATCGATGTCTAAACCATAACATGCTCCCATTCACCTTAATTGATACTTTCTACAACGGTTTAACTTTTCGTGATCGTGATACGATTCATGCAGCTGTAACACCCCCAAATTTATACAACTCAATACTGCGGAAGACTCGTTGGTGTTACGGGATAACACATTACTCACATCATAGACAACGCATAAAAATCGCGTCGTTTAATAATAAAGCATTTCCATTCATAATTATCAAAGTTACATAGGTCCCAAGTCATATTATTTCATACAAAGTTTTACAAAGTATTTGAATGGAAATTATTGTTTAAGTGCGGGCCATGAATTCTTGTCGTCTTCCCGAGAATTACCTTCAAGTACCTGAGATAAAATATCTTAAAACAAAAGGTCAGCGATAACGCCGAGTGAATTCATAGAGTTTAATGAAATCCATCAATATAACATCGGTATAAAATTGTTACCGAAAATCATTTTGTACAAATCATTGTAATAGGCCATAAAATAGCCAAAGTCATTTTATACAAATCCTTATCAAAATCGTAATATAGGCTTTCGCCTTAAAAATCATTATACGAACCATTGTCGTTAAAAACATCATACAATACGTTTTATAACGTTGTATAGAAATAAAAACCGTTATATGAATATGGTTATGAAAACCAAAACACGAACATAATATCAATAGTAAGACCCCATATTGCTAGTCAGGCAATATATCGTAATTTGGTGCGTATAGCAGTATTTTGTTAATTGGATTATTATAAGCCACATGACATTGTTACCTTACTAAACCAAACAACGGGTAGCTAGCCCGAAACTCATTTTGCCCATCTAAATTAGCGTGTCGTCACAAAGGTCGCGCTATGGAAATCTTCTCATACATAAATTCGCTTACCAATCAAAGTGGCACGACAGGGATCAACCGTCAAGGCGCGAACTGGGGTGATCGTCCCCAAATAGTACTATTATATGCATAAGCGTCTACCAAATCACGGTAGTTCATAATTCATGCTAATGGGACTTTTAGTGACATAACCTAACTTTAATAATCCATTTTATTTCATCTATCGGGTCATTTAATCATTCATAGGGTCATACAATCATCCGGGTCCAAATCAATAAACAAACAATCGGGACAAATGATGTCCTATTTTGTCAAAACTAACATGTTATCCCCCTCGTGGGTTTATAAAACATTTCATAAAAACATTTAAAAGAGTGCGAGGCTATGAACTCACGTTGATGTGGGAAACCAGGTTATCGGCAATTCGGATGTACGGTGCGTGCTTCGATCACGAAAACCTAGACACATAATACTCGTCTTAGACTCTTGTCCAATGACTTTATAAAAATAACAATTATTTATACATATGATGATTATATATATATGATGATCAAGTGGGTTTATATATTCTCCTTCACTCATTTTTGTGTTTACGTATTGGTAACTTCTTACTAGTTTACTAGTTTTACCTATTTACATGTTTTAGGCCCAATAGGCCCATTACAAGCCCAATATATTATATTAGCCCAATTATACTTTTATTATCAGTATCACACTTTACATGTTGGGCCCAAATGGGTTAAGTCCAATAAATAAGTTTATAAGTGTTTTAGCCCATTTTGTTGTATTATTAGTCCAATAACGTTAACTTAGCCCGTTAATGTCCGTATGTTATATAGTTCGGGTTTTATCGGTTTTTACTTGTTATATATGTTTATATATCAGTATATGAGTTTATAAAAGTTTACATTAGACGGGTCCAACCGTCTAAGTTTTATTTAACAAAAACGTTAATCTTTCGGTTTTAGCCGAAAAGACGTAAAAAGCATGTTTATAGTTTTATAACTTATAAAACTTATCAAACTACCATTTTTATAAAATGTCCATTTATTTATCCTTATGCATATTTATATAAATGTAATATATAAGTTAGTGGGTTTTAATTCACATTTTATACTATATTTATTTGAGTGCTATTATAATATTATTATACTTTAATTTCCCAAAATCTGATTTTTACTTTAACTTTCACCATTTTTACCATATCTTGAGTTCTACAAGGAGATAGAAGCTCATTTTTGGACACCATGAACTACATGATATGTGCTACAATTAACTTAGCTTTAGCTACTGCTCAATCCAACTCTAAATATCCCTAACAGTCCGTCCAAAACTGACTATTCAGATTGGTACTTCAATTTTGTTTTAATCATATCTCACTCATTATAATGATTCCATTGCATGGCCAACTCTCACATGTGTATAAGACTCATAGCTTACTGTATTAATTTATCCAAGCCATTTAATCAGTTTATCATAAGAGTATTCACTGTTTTATACAGCCTCCTAATTTAGCCATGATTTAACCATTTTTACATGTGGTTTTTCCATCTTTTTACCCATGTTTATCAAATCTATCAACACCAGATCCCCAGATAATATTTTTAATCATCATTCATCATCATATACATATACATAAATAAGGAAATTACAAGATTACATAATAAAAATAACAAGAGGATAGGAAGAATAATCTTTATACCACCAAGATTGTGTAGGTATTCATCAAGGATTGGATTTTGATTGAAGAACTTGTGATAGATCAACACCAATCTTCATGGCCACCAATACTTGTAAACTTCATATAGAAATCAGCCCTTGAACATCACCAAATCTTCTCCTTGGATGTTAAAATCACCACCAATCTATAGAGCTTCAAAAGGGCTTCATCATATGTGTGAATAACACATGATTTCATGGTTAAAATTGATCAAATGATGGTGTTTTTTGTGAGAGTGGGACGAAAATAAGAGAGGGTGAGAGGATTTTTTAGTGGTTTGCATGTATGTGTGTGAGAAATGGTTTTGGTGCTAGTGGTTTTGTTGGTGTGAAGTTAGCTTGCAAAGTTAAGCAAGACATGTGTCTTGCTTACTTTGTAAGCTTGACACCTAAGGGTGTAAGTAGCTAGTTTTAAACCTTCCCATGTGTGGGGGTGGGGCAAAAGTGGTTTTGTCTCATCCCCATTATTTACGGGTACTCCTCGATTCTAGTTTCCTCGATTTGCGTGCCCTCGGGTCGTTTTACGAAAAAGGTTTTTATAAATTATGAATCAACGACACAAAACGAATCTAATAAAAATTATCTCATCAAAAACGGAGTTCAAAAACGTAAATACGTAATCCTAAGGTTTCCGGTTTAGTCGTAAAGGACGTTAAATTATAATAGTAAGTCCTAATCTCTTCTCGTAAATTTGTGAGTTTATGAACCAACATAAATTTAAAATCTCAAAATAATATTCACGGATAAATTTATTTCCTGAAATGTCGGACTGTCACCAAAACGGTGTATGTAAACGTAAGCACGTAACGTAGAATCCTCCGGTTTAGACGTAGTCGATGCTACTTCAAGACGTAAATCCAAATTTCTTCCCAAAAATAAGTGAGTTCATAATATAACATTTAAAATAATGTTTTTAAATAACACTTGAGAATAAAATATCAACCATAAATTGATGGATTGTCACAGCATTTACCCCTAAACAGGATCTTTGTCCTCAAAGATTATCTTATCTTACTACTCGCTTCTTATAGAGTTAAAGCCATGTGGGTACTTCCTCCACATTCGGTCTTTTCTCACAAGTGTAATCCATTACAATACGCGAGTTTCACCAAACATAACTACGGGAATAAGATCAGGCTTATTGTTGACTTACTTTCTCTATCTATGATTTTCACGGGTTTTTGATGAATGCAACTTTTCGCCGATCTAAACTTCATTAAGGAATAGTTAGACTTTCACTTGATAGACATTTTATCAAGTTCGATTTATGAAACATAATTCACGCAGCCCTTGAAGTCATAGGGTAGATCCATCTTATATGCCTTTCAAACCAACTTTTATATCATCTCAATGGTCCCATACAACGGGGACTTACTTCCCATGATCTTTCAGATCATTAATTCATTTTTCCAAGGTTAAATTTTTTGGCATAACTTCGCTACCCATTCTGAACTTCAGGATCTACATTTCATATTCACATAACCTCCTACCCACTACCGGCAGTCATTAATCAAATCCTAATTTCAACAATCATTTCAGGTCTCGCGGGTCGAATATTTTGTAAGGTTAGGTTCGCCATCTTAGGAAACCTTAAACCTAAAAGACATGTCCAACTCACAATTGGTGTATGTTGGATGTCTTCATCCCAACTCCTACTTACAGATGCTCTAATATAGATCCTCACAAGATGCGATCTCGATCCTAATACTATAATTATCAATGATAATCTCTCCAAAGGAAAATGATTATACGGTTCATTACCAAAGGTCAATCATTCAAGCATAAAACAACACTTATAGTATTTTGTATCGTTACTTTACCTCGTCCCTTCGATTGGGGTGGTACAGTACTCTTATCAAGATTCGTTCTCAATGGCTTCTGAGCAAATCTCTAGAAATTCGATGCGAAGCGAGGATTTTGATAGAGATGATCGATACAGGCACACAATGTTTACACAACTCCTTTAAATATAAAAGAGTCAATTTCTTCATCGAGAATCTATCATTAACAGGAATGATATTAGCAGATTTGGTCATTCTGTCGACGATGAACCAAATCGAATCAAATTCATATGATGACCTTTGCAATAGTTAGACGTTTACTAATGAATGAGGCGGTGTCTGCCTTCATAATTTGCCATCAGTACAACTTCTCCAGATAAAGATACATTAAATCAGAAATGATATGAATAGAATACTTAATCCTACGAGATTCCAACATGACTACATCTCAATATTTAGGCAACCACAAGTGGCCTTTTATATATTTAACGCAATCGGCTTCTCAATTCTAATGGTTCATATTAACCGCGAACCCCTTTTTACAAACATCATTTATTTTTATATTGTTTGGCAATTTATTTTGCACCGTCATTATTAAGGAACACAATCCTAATTGATTCTTTATCCTTTCTATATTATGTGTCAGTATCTACATTCATCTTCCCTGATGAAATAATTATCATGACCGTATTCATTCAAAATTTATTTCTTCATATTTTCTAAATTTTAGTTTCGTCTCAACTATCATTTTTAACAGTTTTGCTCAATCTGACGTTTAAAACGTCGATACATATTACAAGTAACTAAATAATAAATATTCAATTTTTATGAAACATAAGCGTAAAAATTTTAAATCTCTTAGTTCGACCAATTATATAAAAATGTTCAAAATAAATTTGAATTTAATTAACAAGATTTTTGTTGATTTATCGAAAATAATTAAAATAATTAGTAAGATCCGTAAATGTTCGAAAAATCTTTGTTTATACTTTGGTCAAAATTTCTTAGTTGAAAAGCAAAAATTGTCGTTTCAAATTTCAAGTAATAAGTTATATAGTTTCCTCAATTCTTCTTAGGTTGTCTAGAAGTATACACAAACATTTACCCCTAAACAGGAGTTTAGTTATATGATTTGTGTATAAGGAAATAATCCCTTAAAAATTTCTTTGATAAAATATCTGTACCAAAACATATTTCCATTTCTTTTTTGTAAAATCCAAAGTCTTAGAAGGGCTCTTAATTTTTGAAGAGTCAATATAGATTCCATTATATTATTAATCACACGGTCAAATAATGTAAAGGATTAAGCCGTTAATCACATGTTAATTATTCGAGGTACAAGTTTTCATTACTCGGCCGATTCAGGGCAATCTGTAAATAATTATTATCTCCTTCCTATTCTTAGAAACAAACAAATGGTCCTTAATGATCACAAGCATGAATTTATCAGATTACAGCCTACACACGTGATTCACCCAATTTATGAATGCTACATGTGCATTGGTCAATCCAAACGACATAACATGAAACTCATAATGTTCATTACAAGTTCTGGATGTAGTGATTGGAATAGATAATCTTTTTCGCGGACGCGAAATTGATTATAACCATGCCGTGGATCAAATCTTTAGAACATACGCTAGAACCTTGTAAATGATCGAACAAATCTATCATCTTGGGTAGTGGATATAGATTTTTAATCGTCAATTTACCTAGTTCACGGTAATCAATAAATATAAGGAATGATAACACCACAGCTCTTCATGATGACGAGCTTGGTAGAATAAAAGCTTTCTCCGACAACTCTCTCAGTTGTACGGTAATTCTTTTAATTTAGATGGTGCTGACGTACAGTGCACAAGCCATAGGCGCAGCACCGGGAATATAATCAATACCAATTTCAACTTGCCTTAATGGCGAAAGTATAGGTAATTCACCAACAAATACCTCCTAAATTTCAGATAACATGAACATCTTTTTATACATTTACTTTTAAGTTCTTTCTAGATTACAAGATCTATGATCAGTTTATAGTCATACAAGGTATAAATTCAAGTCTAAATGCAGGATATGGTCATCCATCAAGAATTATTTAGATCACTTTTGATAATCAACATCTTATCTTTTAGGGGAATTCTACTCGAGTTCCCATCAATTAAGACAATGTCGTCATGTCATAATCAATCAATCCATTCTACCGGCACTATCAACTTTTCAGTTTTATTGTCGTCGATAATATGTGAACTTCTCAAAAGACTAATAATAACTCATAATCCTTCACAAATTCAAGGATATCTGGATACATAACTAACCTTAAAAGAGTAAGGTCAACGCATGATCTATGCGAGAGAATTTCAAATCAGATACAGACGAAAACATTAACGAATATGAGTATATCCCATGTTTTCATAATTTGAGTACGCATTCGAAAGCTCCTCGGATCGTTACCCAGGTCATTCAAATGAAATCAATTCAAAAGAAATGATAGGAACGTCGATACATCCAATCGGGTATCAACCCTCGGTAATCAAATACTTTTCCTAAGAATCTAACTACGAGAGAATTGGACAAGAAGGGAATATCATTTGTCAAATAAGACAAATTCCACAGATGAGTAAATTCGACTCAGAAGAATAAATAGTACGGGCACATATGTAGGTGTCCCTAACAATATATCCATATTTTTCACTTCGTGCAGATCTCTTAAAATTTAATCTTTCACAATCTTCAAAGAAAATATAGTGTTTATTCATAAGTTTTATGGTGACTACTAATCAGCCTTGCATGGTCCATTCCAAATTGTATGTAGGCGCGCAACTATATACAATTTCAAGATTAACGATACAATACCCAGTTCGTCAAAATTTTATCATCATGTTTATAATAAAAACATTTTCATGCTTAATTCTTAAATAAGAATCAAAAATAAATTTACAAAGATTTTCTTTGTTATGAAAACAAATAAGTTTTCCAAGGTATTTCATAATCAACTTTATTTCAATAATGATTATTTATAAGTCTCACTTTAAATAATCCATATAGTGATGAAAATTTAATTTTCTCAAAGGATATTGTTTTATCTTATAAAAACAATGAGTGATCTGCAAAAGAGTGATGAAAAGTTGTTCACCAAGAACTAACTATAATATAATAGGAAATGATCTTAGCCAAATAATCATGAGGTTCATGATCTCGATGGCACTCAAAAAGAATAACTCACAACGCAACTCAAATCGAGATGAGTACTTGTTCAATGGTTGCATCACTAATGCGAACATTAGGATGGAGCAATAAAAGATAGATAACATCGATACATGTAGGATTTAGCAATCAAAGGTAGTCTTTTCATTAATTACAAACAAGTCAAATTGTACCGTAACACATTGTGTGTCACTATGTCATACAATTCCAAGAACTCATCCTTCCAACTGATGTCTCAGTTAAGTTAGGGATTATTTTTAAAAGATACCACAATGAATACTAATCTACAAGAGTCATTAGGTGTCCCACCTGTCCCAGAAGATCCATCGGTCCCAATTCAGAAGAAAATTTCTTCATTATTTGTTGGACACTGGGCATCCTCATCATTCGACAATGGCCTAGGAACAACACTTAACACGAATCAACAATCAATTAAAACCTTATTATTCAATCACAGAACTTAACGACTTCCTCTTAACAATTTCTTATTCCATACAAGTTAAATTTTACTTTATTCAAGTTTCAATCAACTTATACTCAATGCGATATCCTACCTCATTCTCCAATACTTTCAACCTTATTTATAAACCTTAATAGGGCAATAAAAGCTCGATATGATCAACACTTAATTTCCGATTCTATAACTTCTTCATCAATAGTTATCAAATGAGTCACTAGTATGAAATGACTCGATCAGTCAATTAGACTTTTCGGAAAGGTACTTGTGGCATGAGGCTTTTGGGTAATGGTTCCAATGACAGCCTCAAGTGCAACATTCACCCTTTTGATTTCAAATTTTAAGAATTGGGTGACAACGAATCAGATGACACCTTTCCAGGTTGTAACGTTTTGTCAAACTCCACTCTATAAGGAAAGATCGTCATGACATCGATATCAGTTTTAATCTCGCCAATTCTTCTTCAATTTCACAATCAACTAATATCTACATTTCTTCGAATATCAACCATTTGTTGGGATCATAAATATCCACAACTTGGTTTAGATCTAGGATAGCTAGAATTCCTACGAGAATAGCTTCGATTAATTTAGTAGGGGAGTTAGGGTTTCTTGTGACAATCTACGTCGTATAAATATAAAAATAATCATCAAACAATCATGTAATCAAATTACATCATATATATATATATATATATATATATATATATATATATATATATATATATATATATATATATATATATATATATATATATATATATATATATATATATATATATATATATATATATATATATATATATATATATATATATATATATATATATATATAATCCAAGTTATATATATATTAAAATAACACTTCTTAGTCTGGCCTTGTCGGTAACTCGGGAATTCTTTGGCACCGTTATAGTCAAAAGATTTTTAGACATTTTTAGAAAAATGTTTATAGTTACAAGATTTTGAAATGTTTTATTCAAAACCTTGGTTTTAAAAATATTTCGTTCTCTATAACGAGAGCTTTGGTACCAAACTGTAACACCCCCAAATTTATTCAACTCAATACAGCGGAAGACTCGTTGGTGTTACGGGATAGCACATTACTCATATCATAGACAACGCATAAAAATCACGTCGTTTAATAATAAAGCATTTCCATTCATAATTATCAAAGTTACATAGGTCCCAAGTCATATTATTTCATACAAAGTTTTACAAAGTATTTGAATGGAAATTATTGTTTAAGTGCGGGCCATGAATTCTTGTCGTCTTCCCGAGAATTACCTTCAAGTACTTGAGATAAAACATGTTAAAAGAAAAGGTCAGCGATAACGTCGAGTGAATTCATAGAGTTTAATGAAATCCATCAATATAACACCGGTATAAAATTGTTACCGAAAATCATTTTGTACAAATCATTGTAATAGGCCATAAAATAGCCAAAGTCATTTTATACAAATACTTATCAAAATCGTAATATAGGCTTTCGCCTTCAAAATCATTATACGAACCATTGTCGTTAAAAACATCATACAATACGTTTTATAACGTTGTATAGAAATAAAAACCGTTATATGAATATGGCTATGAAAACCAAAACACGAACATAATATCAATAGTAAGACCCCATATTGCTAGTCAGGCAATATATCGTAATTCGGTGCGTATTCATTATTTTGTTAATTGGATTATTATAAGCCGCATGACATTGTTACCTTACTAAACCAAACAACGGGTAGCGATGACTCAACTCTTTTTGTCGCGCTACTTTCCACCATCCATAGTCACGAGCCTTCGAAATCAAATTAGTGGATTTACTCAAGAACCCGATGAATCACTTTTTGATGCTTGGGAATGATATAATGTTTTGATTGATCGATGTCTAAACCATAACATGCTCCCATTCACCTTAATTGATACTTTCTACAACGGTTTAACTTTTCGTGATCGTGATACGATTCATGCAGCTGTAACACCCCCAAATTTATACAACTCAATACTGCGGAAGACTCGTTGGTGTTACGGGATAGCACATTACTCACATCATAGACAACGCATAAAAATCGCGTCGTTTAATAATAAAGAATTTCCATTCATAATTATCAAAGTTACATAGGTCCCAAGTCATATTATTTCATACAAAGTTTTATAAAGTATTTGAATGGAAATTATTGTTTAAGTGCGGGCCATGAATTCTTGTCGTCTTCCCGAGAATTACCTTCAAGTACCTGAGATAAAATATGTTAAAACAAAAGGTCAGCGATAACGCCGAGTGAATTCATAGAGTTTAATGAAATCCATCAATATAACATCGGTATAAAATTGTTACCGAAAATCATTTTGTACAAATCATTGTAATAGGCCATAAAATAGCCAAAGTCATTTTATACAAATCCTTATCAAAATCGTAATATAGGCTTTCGCCTTAAAAATCATTATACGAACCATTGTCGTTAAAAACATCATACAATACGTTTTATAACGTTGTATAGAAATAAAAACCGTTATATGAATATGGTTATGAAAACCAAAACACGAACATAATATCAATAGTAAGACCCCATATTGCTAGTCAGGCAATATATCGTAATTTGGTGCGTATAGCAGTATTTTGTTAATTGGATTATTATAAGCCGCATGACATTGTTACCTTACTAAACCAAACAACGGGTAGCAAGCCCGAAACTCACTTTGCCCATCTAAATTAGCGTGTCGTCACAAAGGTCGCGCTATGGAAATCTTCTCATACATAAATTCGCTTACCAATCAAAGTGGCACGACGGGGATCAACCGTCAAGGCGCGAACTGGGGTGATCGTCCCCAAATAGTACTATTATATGCATAGGCGTCTACCAAATCACGGTAGTTCACAATTCATGCTAATGGGACTTTTAGTGACATAACCTAACTTTAATAATCCATTTTATTTCATCTATCGGGTCATTTAATCATTCATAGGGTCATACAATCATCCGGGTCCAAATCAATAAACAAACAATCGGGACAAATGATGTCCTATTTTGTCAAAACTAACATGTTATCCCCCTCGTGGGTTTATAAAACATTTCATAAAAACATTTAAAAGAGTGCGAGGCTATGAACTCACGTTGATGTGGGAAAGCGGGTTATCGGCAATTCAGATGTACGGTGCGTGCTTCGATCATGGAAACCTAGACAAATAATACTCGTCTTAGACTCTTGTCCAATGACTTTATAAAAATAACAATTATGTATACATATGATGATTATATATATATATGATGATCAAGTGGGTTTATATATTCTCCTTCACTCATTTTTGTGTTTACGTATTGGTAACTTCTTACTAGTTTACTAGTTTTACCTATTTACATGTTTTAGGCCCAATAGGCCCATTACAAGCCCAATATATTATATTAGCCCAATTATACTTTTATTATCAGTATCACACTTTACATGTTGGGCCCAAATGGGTTAAGTCCAATAAATAAGTTTATAAGTGTTTTAGCCCATTTTGTTGTATTATTAGTCCAATAACGTTAACTTAGCCCGTTAATGTCCGTATGTTATATAGTTCGGGTTTTATCGGTTTTTACTTGTTATATATGTTTATATATCAGTATATGAGTGTATAAAAGTTTACATTAGATGGGTCCAACCGTCTAAGTTTTATTTAACAAAAACGTTAATCTTTCGGTTTTAGCCGAAAAGACGTAAAAAGCATGTTTATAGTTTTATAACTTATAAAACTTATCAAACTACCATTTTTATAAAATGTCCATTTATTTATCCTTATGCATATTTATATAAATGTAATATATAAGTTAGTGGGTTTTAATTCACATTTTATACTATATTTATTTGAGTGCTATTATAATATTATTATACTTTAATTTCCCAAAATCTGATTTTTACTTTAACTTTCACCATTTTTACCATATCTTGAGTTCTACAAGGAGATAGAAGCTCATTTTTTGACACCATGAACTACATGATATGTGCTACAATTAACTTAGGTATAGCTACTGCTCAATCCAACTCTAAATATCCCTAACAGTCCGTCTAAAACTGACTATTCAGATTGGTACTTCAATTTTGTTTTAATCATATCTCACTCATTATAATGATTCCATTGTATGGCCAACTCTCACATGTGTATAAGACTCATAGCTTACTGTATATTAATTTATCCAAGCCATTTTATCAGTTTATCATAAGAGTATTCACTGTTTTATACAGCCTCCTAATTTAGCCATGATTTAACCATTTTTACATGTGGTTTTTCCATCTTTTTACCCATGTTTATCAAATCTATCAACACCAAATCCCCAGATAATATTTTTAATCATCATTCATCATCATATACATATACATAAATAAGGAAATTTCAAGATTACATAATAAAAATAACAAGAGGATAGGAAGAATAATCTTTATACCACCAAGATTGTGTAGGTATTCATCAAGGCTTGGATTTTGATTGAAGAACTTGTGATAGATCAACACCAATCTTCATGGCCACCAATACTTGTAAACTTCATATAGAAATCAGCCCTTTAACATCACCAAATCTTCTCCTTGGATGTTAAAATCACCACCAATCTATAGAGCTTCAAAAGGGCTTCATCATATGTGTGAATAACACATGATTTCATGGTTAAAATTGATCAAATGATGGTGTTTTTGGTGAGAGTGGGACGAAAATAAGAGAGGGTGAGAGGATTTTTGAGTGGTTTGCATGTATGTGTGTGAGAAATGGTTTTGGTGCTAGTGGTTTTGTTGGTGTGAAGTTAGCTTGCAAAGTTAAGCAAGACATGTGTCTTGCTTACTTTGTAAGCTTGACACCTAAGGGTGTAAGTAGCTAGTTTTAAACCTTCCCATGTGTGGGGGTGGGGCAAAAGTGGTGTTGTCTCATCCCCAATTATTTACGGGTACTCCTCGATTCTAGTTTCCTCGATTTGCGTGCCCTCGGGTCGTTTTACGAAAAAGGTTTTTATAAATTATGAATCAACGACACAAAACGAATCTAATAAAAATTATCTCATCAAAAACGGAGTTCAAAAACGTAAATACGTAATCCTAAGGTTTCCGGTTTAGTCGTAAAGGACGTTAAATTATAATCGTAAGTCCTAATCTCTTCTCGTAAATTTGTGAGTTTATGAACCAACACAAATTTAAAATCTCAAAATAATATTCACGGATAAATTTATTTCCTGAAATGTCGGACTGTCACCAAAACGGTGTATGTAAACGTAAGCACGTAACGTAGAATCCTCCGGTTTGGACGTAGTCGATGCTACTTCAAGATGTAAATCCAAATTTCTTCCCAAAAATAAGTGAGTTCATAATATAACATTTAAAATAATGTTTTTAAATAACACTTGAGAATAAAATATCAACCATAAATTGACGGATTGTCACAGCATTTACCCCTAAACAGGATCTTTGTCCTCAAAGATCATCTTATCTTACTACTCGCTTCTTATAGAGTTAAAGCCATGTGGGTACTTCCTCCACATTCGGTCTTTTCTCACAAGTGTAATCCATTACAATACGCGAGTTTCACCAAACATAACTACGGGAATAAGATCAGGCTTATTGTTGACTTACTTTCTCTATCCATGATTTTCACGGGTTTTTGATGAATGCAACTTTTCGCCGATCTAAATTTCATTAAGGAATAGTTAGACTTTCACTTGATAGACATTTTATCAAGTTCGATTTATGAAACATAATTCACGCAGCCCTTGAAGTCATAGGGTAGATCCAGCTTATATGCCTTTCAAACCAACTTTTATATCATCTCAATGGTCCCATACAACGGGGACTTACTTCCCATGATCTTTCAGATCATTAATTCATTTTTCCAAGGTTAAATTTTTTGGCATAACTTCGCTACCCATTCTGCACTTCAGGATCTACATTTCATTTTCACATAACCTCCTACCCACTACCGGCAGTCATTAATCAAATCCTAATTTCAGCAATCATTTCAGGTCTCGCGGGTCGAATATTTTGTAAGGTAGGTTCGCCATCTTAGGAAACCTTAAACCTAAAAGACATGTCCAACTCACAATGGGTGTATGTTGGATGTCTTCATCCCAACTCCTACTTACAGATGCTCTAATATAGATCCTCACAAGATGCGATCTCGATCCTAATACTATAATTATCAATGATAATCTCTCCAAAGGAAAATGATTATACGGTTCATTACCAAAGGTCAATCATTCAAGCATAAAACAACACTTATAGTATTTTGTATCGTTACTTTACCTCGTCCCTTCGATTGGGGTGGTACAGTACTCTTATCAAGATTCGTTCTCAATGGCTTCTGAGCAAATCTCTAGAAATTCGATGCGAAGCGAGGATCTTGATAGAGATGATCGATACAGGCACACAATGTTTACACAACTCCTTTAAATATAAAAGAGTCAATTTCTTCATCGAGAATCTATCATTAACAGGAATGATATTATCAGATTTGGTCAGTCTGTCGACGATGAACCAAATCGAATCAAATTCATATGATGACCTTTGCAATAGTTAGACGTTTACTAATGAATGAGGCGGTGTCTGCCTTCATAATTTGCCATCAGTACAACTTCTCCAGATAAAGATACATTAAATCAGAAATGATATGAATAGAATACTTAATCCTACGATATTGCAACATGACTACATCTCAATATTTAGGCAACCACAAGTGGCCTTTTATATATTTAACGCAATCGGCTTCTCAATTCTAATGGTTCATATTAACCGCGAACCCCTTTTTACAAACATCATTTATTTTTATATTGTTTGGCAATTTATTTTGCACCGTCATTATTAAGGAACACAATCCTAATTGATTCTTTATCCTTTCTATATTATGTGTCAGTATCTACATTCATCTTCCCTGATGAAATAATTATCATGACCGTATTCATTCAAAATTTATTTCTTCATATTTTCTAAATTTTAGTTTCGTCTCAACTATCATTTTTAACAGTTTTGCTCAATCTGACGTTTAAAACGTCGATACATATTACAAGTAACTAAATAATAAATATTCAATTTTTATGAAACATAAGCGTAAAAATTTTAAATCTCTTAGTTCGACCAATTATATAAAAATGTTCAAAATAAATTTGAATTTAATTAACAAGATTTTTGTTGATTTATCCAAAATAATTAAAATAATTAGTAAGATCCGTAAATGTTCGAAAAATCTTTGTTTATACTTTGGTCAAAATTTTCTTAGTTGAAAAGCAAAAATTGTCGTTTCAAATTTCAAGTAATAAGTTATATAGTTTCCTCAATTCTTCTTAGGTTGTCTAGAAGTATACACAAACATTTACCCCTAAACAGGAGTTTAGTTAAATGATTTGTGTATAAGGAAATAATCCCTTAAAAATTTCTTTGATAAAATATCTGTACCAAAACATATTTCCATTTCTTTTTGGTAAAATCCAAAGTCTTAGAAGGGCTCTTAATTTTTGAAGAGTCAATATAGATTCCATTATATTATTAATCACACGGTCAAATAATGTAAAGGATTAAGCCGTTAATCACATGTTAATTATTCGAGGTACAAGTTTTCATTACTCGGCCGATTCAGGGCAATCTGTAAATAATTATTATCTCCTTCCTATTCTTAGAAACAAACAAATGGTCCTTAATGATCACAAGCATGAATTTATCAAATTACAGCCTACACACGTGATTCACCCAATTTATGAATGCTACATGTGCATTGGTCAATCCAAACGACATAACATGAAACTCATAATGTTCATTACAAGTTCTGGATGTAGTGATTGGAATAGATAATCTTTTTTGCGGACGCGAAATTGATTATAACCATGACGTGGATCAAATCTTTAGAACATACGCTAGAACCTTGTAAATGATCGAACAAATCTATCATCTTGGGTAGTGGATATAGATTTTTAATCGTCAATTTACCTAGTTCACGGTAATCAATAAATATAAGGAATGATAACACCACAGCTCTTCATGATGACGAGCTTGGTAGAATAAAAGCTTTCTCCGACAACTCTCTCAGTTGTACGGTAATTCTTTTAATTTAGATGGTGCTGACGTACAGTGCACAAGCCATAGGCGCAGCACCGGGAATATAATCAATACCAATTTCAACTTGCCTTAATGGCGAAAGTATAGGTAATTCACCAACAAATACCTCCTAAATTTCAGATAACATGAACATCTTTTTATACATTTACTTTTAAGTTCTTTCTAGATTACAAGATCTATGATCAGTTTATAGTCATACAAGGTATAAATTCAAGTCTAAATGCAGGATATGGTCATCCATCAAGAATTATTTAGATCACTTTTGATAATCAACATCTTATCTTTTAGGGGAATTCTACTCGAGTTCCCATCAATTAAGACAATGTCGTCATGTCATAATCAATCAATCCATTCTACCGGCACTATCAACTTTTCAGTTTTATTGCCGTCGATAATATGTGAACTTATCAAAAGACTAATAATAACTCATAATCCTTCACAAATTCAAGGATATCTGGATACATAACTAACCTTAAAAGAGTAAGGTCAACGCATGATCTATGCGAGAGAATTTCAAATCAGATACAGACGAAAACATTAACGAATATGAGTATATCCCATGTTTTCATAATTTGAGTACGCATTCGAAAGCTCCTCGGATCGTTACCCAGGTCATTCAAATGAAATCAATTCAAAAGAAATGATAGGAACGTCGATACATCCAATCGGGTATCAACACTCTGTAATCAAATACTTTTCCTAAGAATCTCACTACGGGAGAATTGGACAACAAGGGAATATCATTTGTCAAATAAGACAAATTCCACAGATGAGTAAATTCGACTCAGAAGAATAAATAGTACGGGCACATATGTAGGTGTACCTAACAATATATCCATATTTTTCACTTCGTGCAGATCTCTTAAAATTTAATCTTTCACAATCTTCAAAGAAAATGTAGTGTTTATTCATAAGTTTTATGGTGACTACTAATCAGCCTTGCATGGTCCATTCCAAATTGTATGTAGGCGCGCAACTATATACAATTTCAAGATTAACGATACAATACCCAGTTCGTCAAAATTTTATCATCATGTTTATAATAAAAACATTTTCATGCTTAATTCTTAAATAAGAATCAAAAATAAACTTACAAAGATTTTCTTTGTTATGAAAACAAATAAGTTTTCCAAGGTATTTCATAATCAACTTTATTTCAATAATGATTATTTATAAGTCTCACTTTAAATAATCCATATAGTGATGAAAATTTAATTTTCTCAAAGGATACTGTTTTATCTTATAAAAACAATGAGTGATCTGCAAAAGAGTGATGAAAAGTTGTTCACCAAGAACTAACTATAATATAATAGGAAATGAGCTTAGCCAAATAATCATGAGGTTCAAGATCTCGATGGCACTTAAAAAGAATAACTCACAACGCAACTCAAATCGAGATGAGTACTTGTTCAATGGTTGCATCACTAATGCGAACATTAGGATGGAGCAATAAAAGATAGATAACATCGATACATGTAGGATTTAGCAATCAAAGGTAGTCTTTTCATTAATCACAAGCAAGTCAAATTGTACCGTAACACATTGCGTGTCACTATGTCATACAATTCCAAGAACTCATCCTTCCAACTGATGTCTCAGTTAAGTTAGGGATTATTTTTAAAAGATACCACAATGAATACTAATCTACAAGAGTCATTAGGTGTCCCACCTGTCCCAGAAGATCCATCGGTCCCAATTCAGAAGAAAATTTCTTCAATTTATTTGTTGGACACTGGGCATCCTCATCATTAGACAATGGCCTAGGAACAACACTTAACACGAATCAACAATCAATTAAAACCTTATTATTCAATCACAGAACTTAACGACTTCCTCTTAACAATTTCTTATTCCATACAAGTTAAATTTTACTTTATTCAAGTTTCAATCAACTTATACTCAATGCGATATCCTACCTCATTCTCCAATACTTTCAACCTTATTTATAAACCTTAATAGGGCAATAAAAGCTCGATATGATCAACACTTAATTTCCGATTCTATAACTTCTTCATCAATAGTTATCAAATGAGTCACTAGTATGAAATGACTCGATCAGTCAATTAGACTTTTCGGAAAGGTACTTGTGGCATGAGGCTTTTGGGTAATGGTTCCAATGACAGCCTCAAGTGCAACATTCACCCTTTTGATTTCAAATTTTAAGAATTGGGTGACAACGAATCAGATGACACCTTTCCAGGTGGTAACATTTTGTCAAACTCCACTCTATAAGGAAAGATCGTCATGACATCGATATCAGTTTTAATCTCGCCAATTCTTCTTCAATTTCACAATCAACTAATATCTACATTTCTTCGAATATCAACCATTTGTTGGGATCATAAATATCCACAACTTGGTTTAGATCTAGGATAGCTAGAATTCCTACGAGAATAGCTTCGATTAATTTAGTAGGGGAGTTAGGGTTTCTTGTGACAATCTACGTCGTATAAATATAAAAATAATCATCAAACAATCATGTAATCAAATTACATCATATATATATATATATATATATATATATATATATATATATATATATATATATATATATATATATATATATATATATATATATATATATATATATATATATATATATATATATATATATATATATATATATACATATATATATATATATATATATATATATATATATATATATATATATATATATATATATATATATATATATATATAATCCAAGTTATATATATATTAAAATAACACTTCTTAGTCTGGCCTTGTCGGTAACTCGGGAATTCTTTGGCATCGTTATAGTCAAAAGATTTTTAGACATTTTTAGAAAAATGTTTATAGTTAAAAGATTTTGAAATGTTTTATTCAAAACCTTGGTTTTAAAAATAATTCGTTCTCTATAACGAGATCTTTGGTACCAAACTGTAACACCCCCAAATTTATACAACTCAATACAGCGGAAGACTCGTTGGTGTTACGGGATAGCACATTACTCACATCATAGACAACGCATAAAAATCACGGCGTTTAATAATAAAGAATTTCCATTCATAATTATCAAAGTTACATAGGTCCCAAGTCATATTATTTCATACAAAGTTTTACAAAGTATTTGAAAGGAAATTATTGTTTAAGTGCGGGCCATGAATTCTTGTCATCTTCCCGAGAATTACCTTAAAGTACTTGAGATAAAACATGTTAAAAGAAAAGGTCAGCGATAACGCCGAGTGAATTCATAGAGTTTAATGAAATCCATCAATATAACACCGGTATAAAATTGTTACCGAAAATCATTTTGTACAAATCATTGTAATAGGCCATAAAATAGCCAAAGTCATTTTATACAAATACTTATCAAAATCGTAATATAGGCTTTCGCTTTCAAAATCATTATACGAACCATTGTCGTTAAAAACATCATACAATACGTTTTATAACGTTGTATAGAAATAAAAACCGTTATATGAATATGGCTATGAAAACCAAAACACGAACATAATATCAATAGTAAGACCCCATATTGCTAATCAGGCAATATATCGTAATTCGGTGCGTATTCATTATTTTGTTAATTGGATTATTATAAGCCGCATGACATTGTTACCTTACTAAACCAAACAACGGGTAGCTAGCCCGAAACTTCAAAACGTAAATCCAAATTTCTTCCCAAAAATAAGTGAGTTCATAATATAACATTTAAAATAATGTTTTTAAATAACACTTGAGAATAAAATATCAACCATAAATTGACGGATTGTCACAGCAGCTGCCGGTGGCACATTTATGAAAAGAAGACCCAAGGAGTGTAGAGAGCTTATTGAGAACATGACTACTCATCACAAAAATTGGGATTCATCCGCATCTTCAAGGAATAACCCGAGAGTCAATGTTTCTTCTACTTCTTCAAACCCTGATATCACCGAATTGACCCGCGCAATGGTCGAAATAAGCAAAAACATGCAACTTTTGGCTACAAATCAACAACAACAAGTTAAAGCTGTAGCAACTTCTTGTGAGATTTGCGAGGGTCCTCATTCATACAATGATTGTCCTTCTACTCATGACAATCTAGAAAACGTGTATGCAGCTTATGGTAACTATTCAACGGAAAGCCATCAAGCTCGACCTCAAGGTGATCGTAACTTGCTAAGTTACCGTTCTAACAACTTTCTTTCACCCGGTTTTTATCCTCAAAACCACAACCCCAACAACTACAATAGAAGCAATCCAAACCCACCTCGAGCTTCTAATCCTTATCACCCACCCGCTCAACAAGCACCACCCATTAATCATGATTTTGAAGCTTTCATGAGGACCCAAGGAGAGCTAGTTAATAATCTGCAAAGCCAAATCATCAACTTGAAAGGTGATATCACTAAGCAAGGGAATGATATTAGAACCGAGCTTCGACAAGATATGCAAACCTCTTTTAGCAATCAAACAAATGATTTGAAGAATATGATGGCTAGTTTCTTTCCAAGTACGCAACCCTCTACTTCGGGCTCTCTTCCTTCTAATACCGTCACCAACCCGAGAGCGAATGTGAGTTCTATTACTACACGCAGTGAAGAAACTTTAGTAGGACTATCTATCCCTCCCCCAGTTACTCCATCTACACCTCCTCCACCACCATTTATCCCTCTTACTCCTACACCTATTATTAGTTCTCCATTACCGTCTCCACCTCTTACTGAAGTAGTTCCCAAGAAACACCCTTCACCAACCCCACCTTCCACCCTTAAACCTTCAACATCTCAACCTTTACCTGTTACACCTACACCACCTAAACCTAATATCCCTTATCCTTCTCGCTTAGACAAATGCCAATTGCTCACCAAGGATGATATTCAAGTGTCAAATTTTTTAAAGAAGATTTCGGGACTAACCATTACCTTTAGCCTTGTTGAAGCTCTAGCCCAAACGCCTAAATTTGTTAAGATGTTTAAGGACTTGCTTAATAAGAAGGAGAAGATGGCCGAGTTTGTTAATACTCGATTGAATGAAAATTGTTCTGTCGTCCTTCTTAAAGAACTTCCGGAGAAACTTGGAGATCTCGGTCGTTTTGTGTTGCCTTGCATTTTTAACAAAACCAAAGAATTTACTGCCTTAGCCGATCTCGGGGCAAGTATAAATCTGATGCCTTTAAGTGTTTGGAAAACACTCTCATTACCCGAACTTACACCAACAAAGATGACTCTGGAGCTAGCAAATCGCACTCTCGCTTACCCCGTTGGTATTGCCGAAGATGTGTTTATTAAAGTTGGTACCTTCACTTTTCCGGTCGACTTTGTTGTTGTTGATTATGAAATGGACCCTCGTATTCTGTTAATACTTGGTAAAGTTGAAGATTTCAAAAAGTCCATTGCTAAAGTTGAAGATTTGGTAACAAGAACCAAGCCTTGTTCATCAAAATCTCATATTCTCATCATCTTGGTTGGTATAGAGATAGTTTCTTCCTATCCTCTTGTTATTTTGTAAAAGTAATCATGTATTTTCTTTGTAAATGTATATGTATATGATGATGAATGATGATCAAAATATTATGTGGGGATTTTGTGTTAATAGATTTGGTTAAAAAGACTAAAATCTACATGAAGAGATGTCAAAATCTTGACTAAAATTATAGGCTGTAAAAAACAGTAAGTAACCATATGATCACTTTTGGTAAAAAGGCTTGGTTTATTGAATATACAGTTAGATATATGATTTTTACATATGTGGAGAGTTGGCCACTCAATGGAATCAATAAAATTAGCAAGATATGATCAAAATACTATTAAGGTTCAAATTTGTATAGTCTGTTTTGGACGAATTATTAGGGATACTTAGAAGATGAATGAGCAGTAGCTATACAGGAGTTATTTGTAGCACATATCATGTAGTTTGTGCTGCCCAAATTTTAGCTTCTATCTCGTTGTAGACCTCAAGATATGGCAAAAAATGGTAAAAGTGACTTTGATAATCAGATTTGTAAATAAAAGTATATAATATAAAATGAGCACTCAAGAAATATTATTATAAAATACATATATAAAACACACTAACTAATGATAGTATTTATAAAATGATTTATATACTATGATAAATAAATATGACATTTTTATAAAAGTACAAACTCAAATGTTATCTAATGTTATAAAACTATATATAAGTTTTACGTCTTTTCTGCTAAAACCAAAAGATTAACGTTTTTGCCAAATAAAACATAGACGGTTGGACCCGTCTAATGTAACATTTTTATAACTCATATACTAATATGTAAGTACATTTGACAAATAAAAACCGATAAACCCGAGCTTTATAACTTATGGACATTAACGGGCCAAAGTAGCCTTATTGGACTATTAACCCAACTAATTTGGCTTAACACAAATGGACTTACTCATGGGCTTAACCCACTTGGGCCCAACATTTGAGTATAGGCCTGGTATTAAAATTATAAATGAGCTAATATAATGAATTGAACTCTTAATGGGCTTATTGGGCCTTAATATGTAAATGGATTAAAACTAGTGTAACTAGTCTAAAATTTACTAACACATAACAACTATAATGTTGTATGAGGAGATAAAAATCCCACTTGATCATCATCATACTTATGATATCATCATATATACATAGCCATTATTTTATGAAGTCATTGGACAAGAGTCTAAGACCGAGTATTATTTGTCTAGGTTTTCGTGATTGAAGCACGTACCGTACATCCAAATCGCCGATAACCCGCCTTTCCCAATCAAAGTGAGTTCATAGCCTCGCACTCTTTTTGTAAAACCCGCATGCTTTTACCATGAACAGTACCCTTACGATAGTACGTACATGATTAGAACTTTCCTTTTTATAGCACGTTTACGTTTCATGAACAAGAATTACAAGTGTTACGTATGTGTTATAACACGATAAGTATTTATTACGTATTAACTCACGATAATTATTTCAATAATAATTATAATCACGAACATACGAACATGAAATCATGAACGGAAATTGATCACGAGCTAATATTACGTATGTATGTATATTTATTACGAGCACGAATAAATATATTAAGTCACGAACGATAACTAATCAAATCACGTAAAAACACGAACACGAGAACACACTATTATTTTAGACACGGAAAATGTTCGGGTTACCCCTTTGTGGGCCCCATACCCGCGATTACACCAAGAGAAAAGGCCGAAGCCCATAATTTTTACTAAACATGGAATTTAAGGAAAAGTTATTTTCATTTAACAAGATTTCGAAAATATTAAAAACCCTAAAATCTTTTTCTCTCTTTTGGGTGTTCTTGGCCACCGGGTTTACATCACCACAGGGGTGATTCGGGTTGATTTTGGTCTTTGATTTATTGCAATGATCATTCGTGTGTTCATCCTCTTTGATTCACGTGATTGGTATAAACCCTAATATCTTTTATTTTATGTTTTTGATTTCTTAATCACATAAAATCATGAATGTTTTTAATAAACTAATTAAAAACAAGTAATGAATCATGTTATTAATCATGGGGTTAAATTAGTTATGTGTTTAGGGGTGTTTGTTGTTTGTCCGACTCCTAACCGAGCCCCAAGGGGGTCTCGGCTTGACTTACTTCGCACCACCGAGATCATATGATCTCGGTTTGGTGGTGGTGGTGTCACGACAGCAGCAAGGACAAGGGAAACCTCGACTTAGGTTAGGGTATGGTGGTACTTTTGGGTCCGGTTCATGGGTTAAAACACGGGTCCGGTTCACACATGTTTAGATTTAAAACACGGTCCGGTTCATGAGTTATTTTTCAAGGTTTATTATTTTTACAAGTTATATTATTTTTTTACAAGATTTAAATTAAATTAATTAAAAGCATGAATATGATTAATTTAATTTACATGACTTAGGTTATTAATTTTATTATTAACACATGAATTTTAACCTAAGTATTTTATCTTTTAATTAGACTATATAATTAATTAATTATTAAAACCATGACTTATAATTAATTAATTTACATGACTTAGGTTATATTATTTATAGATAATAATACATGTTTTATCCTAAGTATTTATTTTACCTTTATTTAATTAAATCATGTTATATTTAATTAAATACTTTAACCTATAGTTTATTTAATTTACATGAAATAATTAATAAACTAAACTATATAATAACATGATTTAGAATATTAATCAGTAAACACTTAAGCTTATACAATTAGCTTAATTATCCAGCTTAAATCTAATTATGGAAACTTTCTATTTTTAGAAACTTATTTAATTAAGGCAGCTAATCTATTTATGGAAACTTTCTATTTTTAGAAACTTATCTATTTTAACCAGTAATTCTATTTTTTGGAAACTTTCTATTTTTGGAAACTTTCTATTTTTGGAAACTTTCTATTCTTAGAAACTTTCTATTTTTGGTAACTTTCTATTTTTGGAAACTTTCTATTTTAGGAAACCTGCTATTTTTAGAAAGTTACTTATTATTACACAACAAGTATAATAATACATGAAATACAAGTAGTATTTAATCAGAATAGACAGAATATAAAGGATAAACACAGTATAAAGCTTAAATCAGTCAAACATGACATATAAAACAACCTAAGACATGATATAAAACCAGTTATGTGCTCAGTAATCAGATACACCAGTTTTGTGCTTAGTAATCAGATACTTATACACGTATGTATTTATGTAGCATTAGTGTTACCGAAGTAGGACTCTCTTCCGTTCGTCTTCTTCGTTTACTGGACATAAGGTACGGATTCTCCGTCCTTTCGGTATAGACATTCTTTCCTTATTAGGATTTCCCGTATGAAGCCAACTGTTTTCCCCAGTATATGTTTTATATGATTTATATGTTTTTGAATTTCTTATGTTTTATTAGAATACCTAAAGCCATATACATGCATGACCAGTTTCACCTATTATGGAGGTACCATAACCATAACACTGAGGCACCAGTGTTATGACTTCACCACGGCGGAGTGATAGCTCGCGGCGTCCCTTTCAGCTTTTGGCCATTTATTATATTATCAGGTGGGGCGTATGGGTGCATCCTAGTTTACATGTTTTTAGCAGATTATTCAATGTGTATGTGGTGTGTGCCTTGCATCCTTCACAAGGAGCTGATCCCTCCTACCCCAAAACCAGTATATTAAATTAGAGGTAGCCCCTCTAATTTGGATGACGAGGTCACCCCTCCAAGTATTCATGCACGTTGATATTTCATGACCTATATTGGCTAATGGTAAAATATGTTAAACAGTTTTTACAAGATAAACATAAGGCGTTTCAAACTATAAAACCAGTTTTACTAAGATATAACCAGGTTATCCAGGACTAGTCTTTTCCGCTGCTTCATGTTTATATGCTTATACTGTTCATGCTATACTTGTATATCCGTGCACTGAGCGTATTGCTCAGCCGTTTTCCTTTTCATGTTCCCAAAACGGCAGGTACTCAGGGACGCTCGTAGACTTTAATCGTACGTACATATGGACTGGAAGCTTTCTAGCCTTCTTTACTTTATGCATTTATCTATACTTTGATACTCATTTCCATGGACATTGTTTAGTCCTTTCATTTACAGTACTTATGTTTGTGTGTGATGAGTTTCTACTTTTAGGATACCAATGTTTGATTCCGGTATTTCCTTTATGGTCATGTAATGTTTAGACATTTATCCTTGTATGCTTTGATGACACGCTCTAATCACGCGTGACATTCCATTTATCAAAATAGGGTGTTACAATTATGGTATCAGAGCCAAGGCTTTGACCTGTAGGCTCTCAAAACATGACCTGTGATTAGTGGGTAGTCACTATGGTCTTCCTAGAACTGACAGTCGGTTTTCATGCATTCATTATTTTCATGCATAAATATATATGTCATTGTCGCAGGTTTATGATTAAGTAATGGTTGGTACATGACTGGCCCTATTTAGTCGCATGTGTTTTATCAAATCTTTTAAATTTGGGACCGACCCATAGGCGTCCCCTCGTCATGTCTTTTGTTTTGAGTGAACTGACCATAGGCGTTCACTCTCGCGCATACAAAAGTTTTCATAAAACTGCATCATGCATTCATGTACAATTTTTCCTACATAAAATTTTTCTCTTGATTTATTGGTATAATTTTTTTTTCATGTATATAGTTTATGTTTTGATCAGTTTAATCATGTATTTTATGTTATATTGTTAGATGGTTCTCACACGCGAGCAGGAACAACTCAATGCAGCAATCCAAGCTGCAATGCAAGCTATGCTTCCTCAGTTGAGGAACGAAATCAGGGCTGAGGTTCAGGCTGCCAAAAATCAGCAGCATCACCCAGTACCTCCTCCTCCTCCTCCAGTGACATTGGCCACATGGCTGGAGAGATTCAACAAGCTCCGTCCTCGAGCTTTCGAGAGAACAGATAGCCCCAGTGTAGCTGAAAGGTGGTTGGCTCACATTGAGAAGATCTTCGATGCTATTGGTTGTGACCCCGTTTTGAGGTCGAGGTTGGCATGCTACCGGTTCGAAGGTGATGTGTTAGCATGGTGGATAGCACTGAAGCAGTCTGAGGGAGGTGATGATTAGGTGGCAGGTTTGACATGGCTCAGTTCAGGGATAGGGTGATGGAGCAGTTCTTTCCCAAGGCTGAGCAAGACAAGCTGAAGAAGGAGTACCATGGGATCCGACAGAGAGCTGGGGAGAATATCTACGAGTTCATGCAGCGCTTTCTTCGCTTAGCTGGTTTCCTTGGTGCAGCAGCAGGTACTCATGAAGAGCAAGCACACCACTTCAGGTGGGCTCTTCGCACATCGGTCGCAAACAACTTGGTGTGTGATACGTTCAACACGGTAGCACAAGTGGCCGATGCAACACGTAAGCTGGAGATGTAAACATTCGTATACAAACGGTGACCAATCTGTATTCTTTCAATATATGTCAATATTTCATCTCTTTAAATTGTATCTTCTAGGCAGAAGACTAGGGACCGGTCTCAGCCGGATACTCAGCAGCAGCCTAATCAGCCCAAGGGAAATGGTCAGACTAAGGACCGTTCTGCTACGGATAGGCGTGGCGGTAATGATAATTACCGTAACAACGCTGGACACTCCAATAGCAGCAGGTCCTTATACTTACACATTTTCTTATGATTACATGTTATAATTCTTAATTCTGACACATTAGCAAATCTTCTTCCAGGAATCATGGTAACGGTAAGGACCAGAACCAGAGAGGTTCGCAGCCTAACCGTCCAGATATCACTGGTATTCAATCTTACGATTATTCGCATTGTCCTTTGTACCCTATTATCATGTCTCACATATAATGTTTTATCAGGTTCTCAGCCAGTCAGGACACCTGGTGGAGGATATACTCATCCTCTTTTCTCTACTTGCCACCGTAGGCACCCAGGGCCATGTCGCCGCGACAGTGAATCATGCTTCAAGTGTGGTCTTCCTGGCCATCGCATGAAGGACTGCCGCAAGGGCCAGATGGAGGGCTCATCGGGACATGCTGATACCAAGACGCCTCCTACTACTGGGCGCGTTTACACGACATCTCGCGATCAGGCCAACAAGTCTACAGGTACCATCACTGGAATATTGTATATGTATGGTCAAGCTGCATGTGTTCTGTTTGATACGGGTGCTACTCACTCTGTCATTTCTACTGCTTATGCCAAGAATGTTAGGATACTCCCCATGCCACTAGAGAATAGACTCAGTATTTCCATGCCTTTGAGAGAATCTGTACTTATAACCCATGTGTACAAGAGCCTTCCCCTAGATTTTGACGACAAGGTTCGTCCTGTTGACGCACTTCCGCTGGACATGAACGATTTGACATGATTTTGGGCATAGATTGGCTATCCAAACATCATGCTACCATTGACAGCCATTCATATCGAGTCATCATCGGTGATGTTAAGGCGCCAGAGTACATTCACAACGGGTTCATACCCGGCAGGTCTGTACAAATCATATCAACCCTGCAAGCACGTACACTACTGTCACATGGGTGCGAGGGTTATCTAGCTACTGTTCATGACATGGATGTTTAATCCCCATCAATTCAGAATCATCCGATAGTGTCAGAATTTCCAGATGTATTTCCAAAAGTACTTCTGGGCATACCACCTACACGTAAAGTAGAATTTAATATCGAGCTCATCCCAGGAGCTGAGCCGATTTCCAAGGCTCCTTATCGCATGACTCCCATAGAGTTAAAGGAGCTGAAGGATCAATTGCAAGAACTTCTGGAACGAGGTTTTATTGCCATTTGGCCTTACCAATGCTCCAGCATTGTTCATGGATTTGATGAACAGAATCTTCCATGAATTTCTGGACAAGTTTGTCATTGTCTTCATCGATGACATCCTGATTTTCTCTAAGTCCAAGGAGGAACACGAAGACCATCTTCGTACAGTACTACAGATTCTTCGTCAGAAGCAGTTGTATGCTAAATTCTCCAAGTGTGAGTTCTGGTTAGACAAAGTGGAATTCTTAGGTCACATTGTATCAACAGAAGGAATCACTATGGATCCAGCGAAGGTTGAGGCTATTACTAAGTGGCCGAAGCCGACATCAGCGACTGAAGTCCGTAGTTTCTTAGGCTTAGCTGGTTATTACCGTAGGTTCATGGAGAACTTTTCCTGCCTAGCACTACTTTTGACCAAACTGATGCGGAAAGGGGAGAAATTCGTCTGGACTAAAGAACGAGAGAAGAGCTTTGAAGACCTGAAGCAAAAGTTAATATCTGCACCGATTCTTACTCTCCCATCTGGTACGGGTGTATTTCAAATCTACAATGATGCATCGGGGAAGGGACTTGGATGTGTTCTCATGCAACATGGGAAAGTGATCGCGTACGCTTCACGGCAGCTTAAGCCTTATGAGGAAAATTACCCTACGCATGACTTGGAACTTTCAGCAGTCGTGTTTGCGTTGAAGATATGGAGGCACTATTTATATGGAGAATCATGTGACATTTTCACGGACCACAAGAGCTTGAAGTATATCTTCACTCAGCGTGAATTGAACATGAGACAGAGGATATGGTTAGAGTTGATGAAGGATTATGACATTAATCTGCAGTATCATCCCGGCAAGGCGAATGTAGTGGCAGATGCACTTAGCAGAAAGTCCAGAATGATCAACGACATTGAGATTGAGGAGGAAATCATAAGAGACTTAGAGCGACTAGACATAGAGATCATGGTACGTGGACAGCACGGTTACTGGGCTAATCTTAGAGTAGAACCCGAGTTACTCTCTAAGATCAGGGAAGCTTAGAAAGATGATGGAGAAATTTGGGTGATAATTCAGAATTTGGAGAAGCAGACAGAGTTCAGAGTAGATGCAGATGGTATCTTATGACAGGGCACGAGACTTTGTGTTCCTGATGATCAAGAACTCCGGGAAGCCTTGTTAGCTGAGGCTCATAGCTCCCCATTTTCTATCCATCCTGGTTCGACCAAGACGTACCATGACATCAAGTAGTACTTTTGGTGGAGTAGTCTAAAACGGGATGTTGCCACTTACGTCTCCAAATGACTTACATGCCATCAGGTTAAGATCGAGCATCAACGATCTGGCGGTCTTCTTCAACCGTTAGATATTCCAGAGTGGAAGTGGGACAAAATCACCATGGATTTTGTTACTGGTCTTTCGCCAACCAAGAGGAAGCACGATGCAATTTGGGTTATCATTGATCGACTTACCAAATCAGCTATTTCTTATCGATCCGCAAGGAAGATTCGGTCAGTAAACTCGCCGATACTTATAGAATGGAGATCATGACACTTCACGGTGCTCTATCCAGCATCGTCTCAGACAGAGATCCTTGTTTCACTTCGCGATTCTGGAGAAGTCTACAGAAATCTTGGGGTACACAACTTAAGCTTAGCACGGCTTTTCATCCTCAAACAGACGGGAAGTCAGAGCGAATGATTCAGATACTAGAAGACATGTTGAGGTCATGCGCGTTGGAATGGACGGGTGATTGGGACGATTAAATCTGTTTGGTGGAGTTTGCATGCAACAACAGTTGGCACGCAAGTATCAAGTGTGCTCCTTTCGATATATTGTATGGCAGGAACTGTCGCGCCCCAATCTGCTAGGATCAGGTTGGCGAGCGAACACTTGAAGGACCAGAAATCATAGAGCTGACTAATGAGAAGGTCGTAGTAGCTAAGCAGAAACTGGAAGAATCACGGTCACGTCAGAAGAGCTACGTAGACAAGCATCGTAGGGACTTACATTTTTAACGTAGGAGATCACGTTTTCCTTAAGGTTTCGCCGGCACGTAGTGTTAGACGTTTTGGAATTAAAGGGAAGCTCAGTCCTCGTTTCATCGGAGCGTTTGATATCATTGAACGAGTCGATGAAGTATCTTAACGTTTAGCGTTACCTCCACAGCTTTCTCATGTACACAATGATTTTCATGTGTCCTTACTCAGAGGGTACCAGTATCATCCCCTTCACATGGTTCAGTATCCACTGGAACAAATTCGTGAAGATCTCACTTTCATAGAAGAACTCGAACGAGTTATTGACAGACAAGAACGATTCATGAGAAGGAAGATGATTTCATTCGTCAAAATCCTTTAGAGGGATCATACCGAGCGGGAAGCCACTTGGGAAACAGCAGAGTCTATCCGGGCTTCTGACCCTCGTTTCATATTTTGAATTCGGGTATGTTCTATTTTTCCAGTTTACTTTATCTATAATTCGGGGACGAATTATTCTTTTTAGGGGGGAAGAGTTGTAAAACCCGCATGCTTTTACCATGAATAGTACCCTTACGATAGTACGTACATGATTAGAACTTTCCTTTTTATAGCACGTTTACGTTTCATGAACAAGAATTACAAGTATTACTAATAAGTGTGAAAACACTTATCCTTTTACCACTTATTTCCAATAATAACAAGACCAAAACGTGTATTTTATGTCGTAAATGTCGGAATTATGCGTGTTTTGTATTTTTATTGTGTTTTAGGACCAAAAGATGAAAAAAGAAGAAAACATGGGCTATCACGGGCTTTTATCGAAGAAAACGAGAAAAGACGAAGTCAAAAGATCAAGAGTGCAGAAAGAACGGAAGTCCAAGGCCTATTCTGAAGATTTATCGAAGAAAAAGTCTAAAGATGGAAGTTTAATGAAGTCGAAGAACTCAAGTCTAATAATAGAAGAAAATTAGAAGACAAGTTCAATTTACATCGACAAATCCCGAGACGACGTCGAGAAAGACAAAGTATTTAAATCGAGTCGAGACGAAAAGAAAAAAAGAAGGAAGCACACATGCACTCCCCTCCTCCTACAAATACCGTCCTAATGACACATTAGGAGGGTGTTAGCTAGTTTATTTCTTTTTAGTAGTTTTCATTTATAGATAGAGAAAGTTTTTAACTTTCTCTCACTAGAATTTCATCTTTTCTTTTCTTTCATGTTTAAGCTTTAATTCAATCTTGTATTTTGGAATCATTGATATACAAGTTCAAGTTTAAGCTTTTCATCATTAATCTCTTTCTACCTTTCTTGATTTTAATTTGTTCTTGATCCGAAATTTTAATGCTTTTTGTTTAATTTTGATGTTTTTGTGACTAAAAAGTTTATCTTTTTGTTCCTTACTAAGTTTTTATACGGTTTAAGCTTTAAGCTTGTTGTGCTTATTGGCTTATTTCGTATGTTTAGCTTATTTTCTTTTAAGCTTTCTTAAAAGTTTTATCTTATTAAAGATCGTTTTATAAAAGTTTCCGTATTTAGTATTTCAAAAGTTGTCAAATTTGTGCTTAATTAGTCTTGGCTAAGAGTTGGTAAATGCTTATTGGATTAAGTGCTTATTTTTTTAGCTTAATTACCTTTTGTGTCCCATCGTATTGCGTCTAAGGGTTTTACCAGTTACGATCAAGTAAGTGTGATCGCGTAAACCCTTAGGGTTTCTACTTGCGACCCTTTACTTCGATCACCAAGTACGATCCACATCACAATCACTGGCTGCGATCCCATAGTGCGATCGTGGTTAGGATTGTCGGGTGCGATACATAGTTACGATCCCTGGGATACGATCGCATTGACTGCGATCCAAACTTCTTTCATTGACTACGATCCACACCACGATCCACTTGTTAGGATTGGTGGGTGCGATCCTGTCACGATCACTTGTTACGATCGCATTTAGTACGATCCCTTATACTACGATCTAGGTTGTGATCGAGTGATACGATCGTAGGCTACGATCTGTGTTGCGATCGGTGGTCACGATCCAATAGTGCGATCAACCACTGCGATCTGAGTACGATCGTGTTGCGATCTTACTTATGTTTTTGTTATCTTAGTTTTTTAAATTTTACTTTTCCCGCATTTTTTACTTAGTATTATTTTTAAACGAGTTTTGTCTTTGTTTATTTTTATAAAGTTTTAAGTTTTACAAAGATTTCAAGTTTAAAATTCATTACGTTTTAATTTCCAAAAATTGCACGCTTCCCGAAATCTCTAGTAATTTTTAGTTTAATTATCAAAGCTTTTATTTTTACTCAACGACATTTTTATGTTTGCTTATAGATTGAAATAGATAATCAACCCATTTTATTTGTCCACCAAGAACGACTGGGTCGCACTTTTAACTAGTAATCAATTCGAAAAGATCGGTTTAACGAACTTTCATACGAGGCAATCCCTAGTATTAAATGGCGCCGCTGCTGGATCTTTCCGTTAAGATTAACGATTTTTAGTGAGAGACGCGTTGTATTTTGGGATCCATTCATTTGTGAACGTTATTTTCCTTGCTAAAAATTTTCGAAAATCTATAAAAAATTAAAAACTTTTCAAAAATACAAAAACATTAAAAAAACCATAAAAAGCATTTCTTTTCCAAAGTTTTGCACCAAAAATATTTTATTTTTACAAGTACATATATATTCTTTGTTTCTTTGGTATCTTTTTCTTTTGCAGGTGTATGCGTACTAGATCTTCAATTTATCCAGAGCCCGAGACTCGTGAAGATTTCGATATGGCTGGTGTGCACAACAACAATAACTACCTACCTCTACCCAATTTAAATAATAATAACAACAACAACAATGTTCCCCCACCCGACTTACGAACAATGGAGGAGCTTTGTCAGCCAACTATGAACGGACGCGGAGGACCGATTGCGCCGATGCAAATCACGGCTCCTGAATTTTCATTGAAGCATCACATGATCCAGCAAGTTCAAAACGCTTGTCCTTTTCGCGGATTACCCGATGATGATGCCAACAAACACCTCGACAAAGTCATTACCGTCACCCAAAGCATGATACTTACAGGTGTTACAATGGATTTCCTTCGCCTACATCTCTTCCCACACACTTTATCCCACCATGCCGAAAAATGGTTTGATCGTCTTCCCAAAAACTCAATTCATACATGGAATGACATGACTCAACGATTTTTGTCGCGCTACTTCCACCATCCATGGTCACTTGTCTACGCAACCAAATCAGTGGATTTACTCAAGAACCTGATGAGTCACTTTTCGATGCTTGGGAACGTTATAATGTCTTGATCGACCGTTGTCCGAACCATAACATGCTCCCCGTTACTTTGATTGATACCTTCTACAATGGATTAACTTTTCGTGATCGTGATACGATTAATGCTGCCGCCGGTGGTACATTCATGAAGAGAAGACCTGAGGAGTGTAGAGAGCTGATTGAGAACATGACCACTCACCACAAAAATTGGGATTCATCTGCATCCTCAAGATCAAACCCGACATTCAATGTTTCTTCTACTCCAGCAACCCCAGATATGACCAAATTCACTCACATGATGGCCGAAATGAACAAAAATATTCTACTTATAGCTACGAATCAACAACAACAAGCTAAAGCTGTAGCAACTTCTTGTGAGATTTGTGGGGATTCTCATTCATACGCCGATTGTCCTTATACTCATGACAATCCGGAAAAAGTGTATGCCGCCAACGGTAACTTTTCTATGGGAGGCTATCAAGCACGTCCTCAAGGTGACCGCAGTTTGCTTAGTTATCGTTCGAATAACTTTCTTTCACCACCCGGTTTTCAATCCCATAATAGACCACCACCACTTCAATTGAACAACACACAATACCAACCAAGGAACCAAGGACAAAGAAGTAACTATCAAGAGAATTCTTCTAATAATCAAAGGAATTATAACTCAAATCAAGGGAATTTTCATAATCAAAATCAAGGGGCTTTTAATGGACAAAACCAAGGGTTTCAAAATAACAACTTTAACCAAGGTTTTAATAATAACAACGCTTATCAACAACAATATCCAAACCAAGGTTTTCAAAATCAAGGGTAAAACACGAATTCCCCTTCAATGGACTTGGTTCTTCAAAAGTTGACTGATAAGTTGAGTGAACATGAGAAAATCATGTCTGCTATGCAAGAATCGAGTGATAAGAAATTTATGCTAATGTTTCAAGCCATTAATCCCCTAGGGTCAATGTTAATGCCATCTCTACTAGGAGCGGTAAGATCATCGTTGAATCTTCTTCTTCACCAACTAACCAAGGACCCGAGATTCCTTCTACTTGTGATATACCACCCGTTATGCCTTCGTCTGCACCTTATGTCCCACCGATACCTCAAGTTTATACCATACCTTCGGTTCCAAAACCGGTTCCTCCACCTTCCACATCTACCCCTCCACCACCTAAGGATGTGAGTGAGAATTCCATTCCAAAGCCTTCCTCTCAACCCGATATACCTTATCTCTCAAGGTTGAGGAAAGAGAAGTTGAATAACAAGGATTATATTCAGGTTTCTAACTTTCTTAAAATGTTTAAACAACTGAATTTCAACATCTCCTTTGCTGAGGCTCTCGCTCACATGCCTAAATATGCTAAGATGTTTAAGGATCTATTAAGTGATAAGGAAAAATTGCTCGACATCGCCAATACCCAATTAAATGAGAATTGTTCTGCCGTTCTTTTGAGAAAACTTCCAGTTAAGTTAGGAGATCCCGGTCGCTTTCTAATCCATTGCAACTTCCCCGGGGTTGAGAATTGTATGGACCTAGCCGATCTAGGTGCTAGTATTAACTTAATGCCTTTAAGCGTTTGGAAACAATTATCTCTACCCGAGCTAGTCCCCACACGAATGACATTGGAATTAGCTAACCGTACGGTTGCTTATCCAGTGGGGATAGCAGAAGATGTCTTCATCGGTGTCGACAAATTCACCTTTCCGACGGATTTTGTTGTCGTTGACTATGAGATGGACCCCCGTGTTCCATTAATCGTTGGACGTCCATTCTTGAGGACTGGTCGCACTCTCATTGATGTAGCCGCGGGCGAATTAATCATGAGAGTCGGTGACGATAGAATCGTCTTCAACATGGGTAAATTTTCTAAGCAGCCTTCTGAAAACGAGAGCGTTAATTTCATTGACGTTCTTGATGAGGCTTGTGAAGAACATTTCAAAGACGCTTGTAAAAGTGGTTCTTCTTCTCTTCCCATTGTTGAGACCGTTGCCTCTATTGCTCCCTCACTAACTCCATTTAGATAAAGTGATCTCATTTTGAAAGAATTAGAAGCAACTTTGGGAGATGTGGACTTACAATATGACGATTCTCCCTCAGATCGGGATGAAGACATTCGTACCATTGAGAAACTTCTCAATGAGGACCATATTTATCCACAGTCTCCTAAGGAACTCTCTATCGATGATCCGAATTTGACTACGCCTTCCATCGAAAATCCTCTGGATTTAGAGCTTAAGGATCTTCCGTCTCATCTCGAGTACGTTTTCCTTGAAGACAATAAGAAGTCACCCGTCATCATCGCAAAGTATTTGAAAGAAGACGAAAAATCTCGACTTATCGACGTGCTGAAGAATCATAAGAAAGCGATTGCTTGCAACATCTCCGATATTCATGGAATTGATCCTCACTTTTGCACACATAAAATTCTCATGGAGGACAACTTTAAACCCACTATTCAAAACCAAAGAAGGGTGAACCCCAAGATCCATGACGTTATCAAAAAAGAGGTTATCAAACTTCTTGATGCGGGAATGATCTACGCTATCTCGGATTCACCATGGGTTAGTCCGGTCGATTGTGTGCCTAATAAAGGCGGAATCACCGTTGTGCCCAATGAAAACAACGAGTTGATTCCTACTCGTCTCATTACGGGGTGGAGAGTTTGTATCGATTACCGCAAACTCAATGATGCTACGAGAAAGGATCATTTTCCCCTTCCTTTTATGGACCGAATGCTTGAACGTCTAGCGGGTAATGACTATTATTGCTTCTTAGACGGTTTATCCGGTTATTTTCAAATTCCCATCGATCCAAAAGACACAGAGAAAACCACATTCACTTGTCCTTATGGAAAATTTGCTTACAAACAAATGCCTTTCGACTTATGCAATGCTCCTGGGACTTTCCAAAGGTGTATGATGGCTATCTTCCATGACATGGTTGAAGAAACTATGGAAGTCTTCATGGATGACTTCTCGGTCTATGGTGATTCTTTCTCTCATTGCCTTGCCAATTTGGAACGCATGATTAAGCGGTGTGAAGACACTCGCCTTGTTCTAAATTGGGAAAAATGCCATTTCATGGTAAAAGAAGGCATTGTTCTTGGACATATAATCTCCAAAGCCGGTATTAAAGTCGACCGTGCTAAAGTCGATTTTATTGCTAAATTGTCGCCACCTTCAACCGTGAAGGGTGTGAGAAGTTTCCTTGGTCATGCGGGCTTCTATCGTCGATTCATTCAAGATTTCTCTAAAATCGCTCGCCTGATGACCCACCTCTTGGAAAAAGATACTCCTTTTATCTTTCCTAAAGAGTGTATTGAATCCTTCAATCTTCTTAAGGACAAGCTAACTAAGGCACCGGTCTTGGTTACCCTAATTGGGAGCTACCTTTTGAATTGATGTACGATGCTAGCGACTTTGCTATTGGAGCGGTTTTGGACCAAAGAGTGAACAAACACTTCCAACCACTCTATTATGCTAGCAAGACAATGACGGGGGCTCAATAGCATTATAACACTACCGAAAAAGAGCTTTTAGCTGTAGTGCATCCTTTTGAAAAATTCCGACCCTATCTTGTCCTTTCCACCACAATCGTGTACACCGATCATTCCGCGTTGAACTACTTGTTGACTAAGCAAGATTCTATACCAAGATTTCTTCGTTGGGTTTTGCTCCTTCAAGAATTTAAAATCGAAATTCGTGACAAGAAGGGAGCCGAAAACCTAGCCGCGGATCATCTAAGTAGACTTGAGGATCGTTATCAAGGGGATCATCTGAATCAAAAGATCAATGACTATTTTCCCCTTGAGGCCTTAATGTCTATCAACTTCAATCTTGATGACACCCCATGGTTTGCAGACATTACATACTACTTAGCGGGTGGTATTCTCATCCAAGGGTTAACATCACAACAAAAGAAGAAGTTTTTTAATGTTGTTAAGACTTACTTTTGGGATGACCCTTATCTCCTAAAACAATGTGTTGATCTAATTATTCGTCGGTGTGTTGATGGACCCGCAACTTTAGACATTCTCGAAGCTTGCCATAAAGGACCCACCGGTGGTCACTTTGGTCCCAACTAAACCGCTAAGAAAGTGTTTGATTCGGGATTCTGTTGGCCCACCATTTATCATGACGCTCACGAAATGGTTAAAAATTGTGATGCTTGCCAACGTCACGGCAAGATCACACATAAATGTTGGGAATAAATCTATGCTTAGTTGTTTCCCCTGCTAGTTGATTATTGGTACCCCTGCTAGAGTAAGTTCCCCCTGTTAAATAACAAAGGCAGGGGGATTGGTTCCCCTGCTGAAGTCAAAGGCCCTGCTGTCAAAGATAAACATGGAATAGATTTTTACGCGTTTCAGTTATTATTCCTTAATACTTTCCAAGTTTGTTAGTAGTGATCTTGTACGTGAGTCCTTGTGGCTATAAAAGGACTCACTAGGTTAGCATGCAAAGTGTGTCTTTCTCATTTGTTTTTCATTATAGTACTTTAAGGTTTTGTAAACCCTAATACCATTTTAGGGTATTCGTATATCTTTGATATATTAAAGTTCAACGTTTCAATCACATTTGTTCTTGTGCTAAACATTATATTCCGCATCTTGTTTAGTTACTTTGCTTTGCAAAGTCTCTCTAGTGTTAGATTGAATTCTTTCTCTCTATCACAACCCTTAAACAAGCTATTAAGGTTTAAGATCTGACTTTGGGATCAACAAGTGGTATCAGAGCTTGTTGAGAAACTTTGTCTAAATCAAGAACAAAATCCTCATAGCAAACATGTCTTCAGACTCCACCTGAAACAGCAACAACCACAATAAACTCAAGTTACCCATGTTGGATCCTGAAAACTTTGAATTATGGGAATTCAGAATCCAGCAATACCTGAAAATGGAACACTATGTTCTTTGGGAGATTATAGAGTTTGGTGATCAATTCACCAAAACAATGGTGGTTGATGATGGCAAGGAAGAAGAAAAAGGTGAAAGTTCCAAAGGTAAGGACAAGAAGAAATCTGCTGCTCTGTGTGATAAGGAGATACTAGCTAGAAGGCATGATGTCAGGGCTCACAGCTCATTGCTGTTGGCTCTACCTGATAGACATCAACTCAGATTCAGAAAATACAAAACGGCTAAGGATCTAATGGAAGCCATAGGCAAAACCTTTGGAGGAAATGAAGCCACAAATAAGAAGAAGAAAAATCAAATGCTGAATGATTTTGCTTCTTTCAAAGCAATTGGCGATGAATCAATTGGAGCTATTTACAACAGGCTTCAAGATATGGTGGCCTAGTTGGAATTCTTTGATATTGAGGTATCAAAAGAGCAGGTGAATACCAGGTTTCTTAACAGCCTCTAGAAAGAATGGTTTGTCTATAAGGAAATTTGGCAGAATAAGGATGACTTGGACGAAAAAGACATTGATGACATATATAATAACTTAAAAGTTTTTGAACCTGTTGTCAATGAGATGAAGTCAAAAGGAACAATTCCCACCAAATTAAGTGGATTCATTGATTCCCCTGCTAATATGGCATTCATATGACAAAGCAGTGGAATCTCCAAGAACAGTGGAATTGAAGTAGCCCCTGCTACTTATTCCCCTGCTACCAGGTCTGGACCTTCCTATGATGAAGAAAGACCAGCTACATTCAACCTTGATACTGCTTGTGCTTTTATAGCATCTCAAAGGCCACAAGGATCTACTGTGTTACATGAAGATCTAAATCAAATCAGTAAGCAAGGGCTAGAAGAGATGGATATCAAGTTGAATATGGCTCTGCTCAGCATGAGAGCTAATATGTTCTACAAGAAATATGGGAAGAAGATCTCAATTAATCCCTCTGATGTGGCTGGGTTTGATAAAACAAAAGTTGAATGCTACAATTATGGTAAGAAGGGTCATTTTGCCAGGAAATGCAGAGGACCTAAGACTGGAAATAGCTACAGAAAGGAAACAAGAGATGAT
The DNA here is from genome assembly GCA_025667525.1 of Glebionis coronaria. Taxonomy (NCBI): domain Eukaryota; kingdom Viridiplantae; phylum Streptophyta; class Magnoliopsida; order Asterales; family Asteraceae; genus Glebionis; species Glebionis coronaria. Next base: position 385,819,726 of record CM046874.1, read on the forward strand.
GATTCTGGTGCTAAAGCCATGGTAGCCATGCAGGGGATAGATGGAGCAAGTGGATGGGACTGGAGCGCCATGACAGAGAATGTGGAAAGAAATCAAGCTTTGATTGCTGAGAAAAAGGAAGAAGACTTTGCACTTATGGCCATGTCAAGTTCCAGCTCTGACAATGAGGTATATGATGACTCATATTGTACTAAACCTTGTAGGAAAAATACTGAATCTTTGAATGATCAAATCAGAAAGGTAAAAGCTGACTATATCAATTGTGATAATGATCTTGATAATTATAAACGTGCTTTAGAACAGTTAGAGTCCACCATAAGAGAGTATAAGCAAAGAGAAAGTGATTATAGGGATCACATTGTGATTCTAGAAAGAGATGCTAAGGAGAATAACCAATCTATAAAGATATTGACTGCTGAACTTGAACTTTTCAAAGCTAACCAAAAGATAGATGAGGAAACTGTTGAAAAATTTGGAAAAGCTTCAAAAGATTTAACCAAAGCAGTTGAAGTTGGTCAATCTCCTAGGGACAAAACAGGGATTGGGATTAAAAATATGCATGCTACCATACCACCACCCCCTGCTAACATCCATGCTCCCTTTCCTAGAAAAGACCTATCCTGGACTGGTCTTCCTTGTTTTGAAAAACAGGATGACATTGAGTTTGACTTGAGTGCTTATATCCCTAATAATCTTGATACAGAAGAGTCTCTAGTTAAAACTAGTGTTATTAGGGATATTGAAAAGGAACAGGTTACTTTAAAACAAATTGATAACCCTGTTCGATTCTCAAGAGAAGGAATTTTTGGCAGTAATTCTAGTTCTAAGAGTAGCTCTTCCAAATCTAAGACCAGGTCACAGTCCCCTAAGTCCACCATTAAATATGCTGGTATGTACAAGAATATCAGAGGTAATCAAAGAAATTGGAATGACCAAAAGTCTCATCAATTAGGAGAAGACTTTGTGATTAATACCAAGCCCTGCTTCACATGTGGCAGCTTTGAGCACACTTATCAAGAGTGTAAGGCACCAATGGAGATGGTGGCTGCAAATCCCTTAAAGGATATGCAACCTAAAACCATTCTTCTAAATGCAGGGGAAAAACTTTTTCCCCTGCCAAGTACGTTGCCCCTGCCTTGAGAAATAGGGTGACTGATAAATATGTTGTTCCTGCCCTTAGGAAGGAGAATGATGTTCACTCAAAGTCCAACACTTCTGTGACCACCCCAACACCTTATCCTGCATATAGATCTGGCTCTAGACCTTACCAACACATGAATAGAGGCCAAACAAAAAGGTGGGTTCCCTCTGCTAAGCATAGAGATTCCCCTGCTAAAACTGGGGTATCCCCTGCTAGCAAAATTTTGCATTCTAGGAACATGGGAAGATGGGGAAGAGCTGTGAAAGCCTCAGCTCGTTGGGTTTGGGCACCCAAAAGGGGTACTCAATCTAATGGTGTATCTCTAGTTTTTGATAAGCTATCCTACATTGATACACGAGGTAGATCCAAGTCTGTAATGGCTTAGGTCCCCAAGAAAAACTAATTTGTTTTTCTTTTTGCAGGTGACAAAGAAGACAAGGGATGATAGAGCATATTGGGATAGTGGATGCTCAAGAAGTATGACTGGACAAAAAGCTTACTTGTCTAATTTTGTGCCCCTGCATGACAATGATGGTGTTTCTTTTGGAGATGGGCATGGAACTATAACAGGAAAAGGAACTATTGTCACTAATGGGATGACCTTTGACAATGTATACTTGGTGAAAGAACTCAAGTACAATCTCTTCAGTGTGTCACAGATGACTGATAACAAGAATTTTGTCTTGTTTACTGACACTGAATGCTTGGTGTTAGGAAAGGAGTTTGTCTTGCCAAAAGACACTCCTATTGTACTCAGAACACCAAGACAGAAGAATATGTACACAATTGATCTCAATGACATATCTCTCCAAGACAATGAAACATGTTTCATTGCCAAAGCTTCAGTAGATGAATGTAAGAAATGGCATAGAAGACTTGGTCATCTTAATTTCAAGAACATGAACAAACTAGTAAAGTATAATCTGGTTCATGGTCTTCCTTCCAAGTCCTTTGCCAATGAACATACTTGTGCTGCATGTCTGAAAGGGAAGCAACACAGAGCATCTTGCAAATCAAAAACAAGTATGTCCACCACCAAGCCATTGGAACTACTGCATATGGATCTCTTTGGTCCTACTTCTGTGGCAAGCATTATGAAGAAATGGTACTGCCTAGTGATTACTGATGATTTTTCAAGGATCACATGGACATTCTTTCTATTTGAGAAGAGTGACACAGCTGATGTACTCATTGGGTTCATCAATCAAATTGAACTATCAAAAAGCATGAAGGTAGTCACCATGAGATCAGACAATGGTGGTGAGTTCAGAAATCAGAAACTGGATTCTTTCTGCATAAACAAAGGCATCAAGAGGCAATTCAGCATTGCAAGAACACCTCAACAGAATGGAGTGGCAGAAAGAAGGAATAAGACACTTATTGAAGCTGCCAGAACTATGCTGTCTGATTCCAAACTTCCAGTTATCTTTTGGGCTGAAGTTGTATCCACTGCTTGTTATGTACAAAATAGGTCCTTGGTGGTTAAGGCACACAACAAGACTCCTTATCAGCTATTCAATGGAAGACCTCCCTTAATTGACTTCTTCAGACCTTTTGGATGTCATGTGATCATCTTGAACACTATTGACAATCTAGGTAAGTTTAGTGAAAAGGGTGATGATGGATACTTTGTGGGTTATTCATTAAACAGCAAGGGATATAGGGTCTTCAACAAGAAGACAAGAAAAATCACAGAAAATCTTCATGTGAACTTTCTTGAAGACAAACCTGAAGATGTTCAAACAGGTCCTGACTGGTTCTTTGATATAGAAGTACTTTCAAAATCTATGAATTATGTACCTGTTGCTTTGAAGAACACTAACATTTCAGGTACTCAAAAAACAACTGGTGCAGAGAAGTCACCCTTGAGGTACATGAATGTACCCTCATTGTTTCCTATTGAAGATGATGTTCAAGAAGATAATTCTTCTCTAGGAAAAGAACTGCCAATCTCATCCCCTACTATGACTGAAGGCAGTGGAATGGCTGAAAGCAGTGGAATCCAGGATTCCACCGCTAGACCAATTGCTTCCTCTTCCACAAAGGATCCTATTGCTAATGATACTAATGATGCAGAAAGAGAATCCCCACTCATTTCATCATCTACACCCATAACTGATGGTCCTATTATATCCAGCAGTGGAAGCAGAATCATCAAGAGTGGAGGTCCTAGTTACTCAGAGCTTCATTCTGCTCACCAACACCCATCTCTAAGTCATGTTGTATCATTTGGAAGCTCCTTTGAGGACTTCTTCCCTAATCCAAATAGCCCCATCAATTCTGATTTGGAAGAAGATGAAACAGAAGTCATCATGCAGCCTTCCTACAGAATCAATAAGGATCACCCTATCTCTCAAATCATTGGTAATCCTGAAGCCCCTAGACATACAAGGTATACAGCAAAGGAGCACAGCTTCATTGCAACATCACCATGAAGTTCAATCATGACAACATGCAATGTTATCTGTTTACTGCATTTCTGTCACAAGAAGAGCCAAAGAAGATTTTTCAGGCTTTAAATGACCCAAGCTGGGTTGAAGCCATGCAAGAGGAGCTCTTATAGTTTGACATACAAGAGGTTTGGATTCTGGTAGATTGTCTCAAATGGGCAAGGCCTATTGGGACAAAGTGGGTCCTCAGGAACAAAAAGGATGAAAGGGGGATAGTTGTCAGGAACAAAGCAAGACTAGTGGCACAAGGGTATACTCAGGAAGAAGGAATTGATTATGAAGAGGTGTTTGCTCCAGTAGCCAGGATTGAAGCTATTAGATTATTCCTTGCTTATGCCTCATTCATGGACTTCACTGTTTTCCAGATGGATGTGAAAAGTGCCTTCCTATATGGAACCATTGATGAAGAAGTCTATGTTATGCAACCTCCAGGGTTTGAAGACCCAGAACATCCAGACAAAGTATACAAGGTGAAAAAGGCTATGTATGGACTTCACCAAGCTCCTAAAGCCTGGTATGGTACTTTCTCTAAATATCTCTTAGACAATGGATTCAGCAGGGGGAAGATTGATCAGACCATGTTTACCAAGAAACAAAAGGGTGACCTTCTGCTAGTACAAGTCTATGTTGATGACATCATTTTTGGATCCACTAACTCTATGCTTAGCAAAGAGTTCGCCAAATTGATGCAGGATAAATTCAAAATGAGTGCCATGGGAGAACTCAACTTCTTTTTGGGGTTACAAGTTCAGCAGCGGAAAGATGGGATAATCATCTCACAAGAAAAATATGTGGCTGAGATTGTGAAGAAGTTTGGCATGTCTGATGGAAAGAAGGTGTCCACTCTAATGGACAAGGATAATCCATGGGGTAAAGATGGTACTAGAAAGCCTATAGATGTCAGGAACTACAGGTCTATGATTGGGTCTCTTATGTATCTCACTGCTTCAAGACCTGACATCATGTTTGCAGTCTGCTTATGTGCAAGATACCAGGTTTCACCAACAGAGTGTCACTTATTTGCTGTGAAAAGGATTTTTAGGTATCTAAAATGTCATCCCACCTTAGGACTCTAGTATCCAAAGGAGTCACCATTTGAGCTGATAGCCTATTCAGATAGTGATTATGCTGGTGACAACAATGATAGGAAGTCTACAACAGGGGATGCCAATTTTTGGGAAGCAGGATTATATCTTGGCAATGTAAGAAGCAGACAATCATGGCAACATCCACAACTGAAGCTGAGTATGTAGCAGCTGCTGCATGCTGTGGTCAAGTGCTTTGGGTGCAAAATCAACTGCTTGATTATGGGTATAACTTTCTTAAAACCAAGATATTCATTGACAACAACAGCACCATTTGCATTATTAAGAACCCTGTTTTTCATAGCAAGACTAAACACATTGAAATTAGACATCACTTTATTAGAGATTGTTTTGAAAAAGGACTCATTGTCCCTGAGAAATTGATACAGAACTTAATGTTTCTGATGTTTTAACAAAAGCTTTTGAAGTAGGGAGGTTTCAGTATCTGGTTGCAGGTATTGGAATGGTTACCCCTTAAAAACTGATGTCTATTTTGTTTTGTATGATCAGGGTTGCTTCACTGTTGTTGATGTATAAATGTTAGTCCATTTTTCCATCACTTTTTATTCCACTGCTTTTTAACACAGATTCCCCTGCTGGGGGTTCATTCCCCTGCTAAGAGAATTTTTCTCTTAAGTTGGGTGTGTTCTTTTTACAAAAGTGGTTCTATGTGGTTTTAGACTAACAATGCAGAGGTTCATATGGTGCATACTATTCTCATTGGTGGATCAAGTATATACTCTATGTTTCAGGGGAGGTTAGGTCACACCTTTAGGACTCAGGGTATCCTTAGGATACTCATATATGATCTTAGATCATATCCACTGGTGAGTGAGGGTTCAGGGTAATGAGGACTTGCTGCAAAGCTTGTCAGAACATTGAAACCTTGAGGCACTGTAATGGGTTCTTACATTTCTCTATTAAAACAGCTTGCTCTTCAAATACAGATGTGTGGCACACATTGCCAAGACTGACTGACCATAGGTAAGGGACAAGGTAGGGATGGTGACTGGGGTATGCATGTTTTCTTGGGTTAATCTGGTGTAGGGGGGACTTATGTATTGACTCTTTGTATTGGGACCACTGCTGAATAGAGGACTCTTGAGTTTCTATGTATCTATCTTGTGTATACAAGTGTGTGCATTAGAGCAGAGCTGTTAGCATTGGTCTCTCCATACCTAGTCCAATACCCCTAGGAAAGTTTCCCCTGCTTTCATCTTTTTATACCCCTGCTTTCACAACATTCCCTTGTTTGACCGTTGACCGACAATACCGTTACCCTGTTCATAGCCGTTGGGCCTGCTTGCACAAATTTTGGTTAGGGAATATTTTATTGTTTTTAAAAGATATTTAAGGCGCTTTCTTCGCTGATTGGTAATCTTTTCTTTATTATTTCAAATAAATTACTTTTTTATCAAGATTTATCTTTGATATTTTTGCAATTTGAAAATTTCAGTCCAATCACAGCCCTTCAATTCGCCTATAAAAACTTAATTCCCTTCACCAGCAGGTCCACCTCTCTCTCTCGACTTAATCCCACCTACCTCTCATCTTTTATAAACCTTCAAACTATTTTCAAACTTTATCATGACTCTCAAAATTGCTGCCAATCATAACCAAATCGCTTTGTTACATGATGAACCAGCCGAGTTTGTTGATGTTGTGGCCTTTCTAAAGTCTTCATACTTTAGAGTGGCCCTCCTCATCAATCCTCGAATATATACCTCACACATTCAGCAGTTCTGGTCTAAAGCCATGACCAAAACAGTGAATGGAGAGGTTACAATTCAAAGCACTGTTGATGGTCATCCCAAGGTGATTACACTTGCCTCAATCAGGGAGAATCTTCTCCTTGATGATGAGGATGGGATAACCAACTTTTCTGAGGCTGAAATTTTTGCAGGTCTTGTTAAATTGGGGTACAAACTTTCTAAAAATAAAAAATGTAAGTTTGCTAAAGGCCAGTTTGCCCCTCATTGGAAATATTTGATTCATACAATTATGCAATGTTTGTCACCAAAAACCACTGCTTTTAATGAGGTTGGTAGTGAGATAGCTTCTGCCCTGATCTGCTTTGCAACAGGGAGGAAGTATTGTTTTTCTCAAATGATTTTTAAAGGAATGGTTAAAAATGTTTCAAGCACCTCAAAGTTTTGTATGTATCCAAGGTTTATAAAACTTCTGCTGAATATGAGTGATCATGGTCCAATTAAACACAAAAACTATTTTTCAGCAACCCAACACACCACCAAACTCTTCACAACACTACTTGCACCATCATCCCCGTTTTCTGGCAAAAACATTCCACTCACTTCAATTATGATGGACCAAATCAGACGGGAAGAAGCCAAGAACCAAACAGCTAAACACCAACCTTCTGATTCCCCTGCCAAGAACCTACCCCCTGCTGATCCACAACAAGAAAGGCGTTCAAAATCCAGGTTTGCCAGGTCTCCCTTGCCTGGTGAATCTTCACAAGCAGCAAAGAGGAGAGTCTCCAATAGTTTGGAGCAACCTGATGGTTTGGATGCCACTACTGTCTCATCCTCAAGGGGTGAGCAGGATAGTGACACCATCAATAAGTCCTCTCCCTCACTCCATGATATCCAAAAAGGGGAGAAATTCCCTTCTAGGATTGAGAGCAGTATGAAACCTTTGACTACTTTGGAATTGATGAAAATGTGTATGAGCCTGAAAAGGCAGAATGCACAACTGGTACAAGATGTCAACAAGCAAGGCCTGGTTATCACTAACTTAGAAACCAGACTTTCTACTCTTGAGGGGAGGAGAAAGCCCAGACTGATTCTTTCAACAGATGAGGATGCTTCCAAAGGGGAGGAAGTTCCAAATACAGAAGGGTCTACTGAGTACTATTCATATCCTGTTGGGGTACATGGAAAGATAGCAAGTGCTCAGAAAAAGATGGAGAAAGGAAGTGCTGCTAAGGGAAGTGACAAGGGGAGTGCAACCAAAGATATTGCTCAAACATTGCTCACCATGGGCAATCCAGAAGAAGCCCATGCTTCAAATGTTTCCCCTGCCATTGCTGATTCCACTGCTGTAAGTAATTCCCCTGCAAAGAATATTACTCAAACTTTTGTCAGAAAGAACATAAAGCAACCAGCACAGAAGGGGATTACAATCAAAGAACCTGCATCTAAAGTAACAGCAGAACCAGCAGTGGATCCAAAAGACAAAGGAAAAGGAATCATGGTGGAAGAGCCCAAAAGAAAATACAAGCATCTAACTCCTGAACAGCAAAGGGCTCAAGAAGCACAAGATGTACAAGTAGCACTCAGGCTACAACAAGAGGAGATGGATATGCAGGACCAAAGAATGCAAAAGATGAGGCCCAAAGATATGCTCAAGCAGGTTGAGATTATGCATAGAGAACTAGATGACAGGGTACCTCATGTTGGAGAATTTCTTGATCAATGGGAGAAGGAGTTGATAAATGCTCCTTTGGAAGACAAGTATGAGTTGACTTGCCTTGTTTACAAATATCAAACAAAGTATCTGGAAAGAAGGGCAATTCAAATTCAGAGTGAGAAGTATCTAACTTCAGAGAAAGGGCAACTTGAACACTACAAAGTTCTGCTTAAGAGACATAGGAAGTGGAAGGATGGTGACTTCAGAGATATGAGTTTTGAAGCCATAAAAAAAGCAGTCAGACCAGTTCTAAAATTGTATGATGTGGAGGATTGGATGACTATCAACACTCCTGAGGAAGCTGAGTATCTTAGGAGACAAAGTGAAATGCTACAAAAAGCTAGAGAATCTAAGAAAAGAAAAGCTGGAGAGACAACTTTGGAAACTACACAAGCAGGTGCATCATTCCAAGCAGGTGCATCATCACAAGCAGGGGCATCACATCAAGCAGGTGGAAGTTTTCCAGAAGTACTTGAGAAGTCTGTACTTGATGTACAAAGAGCAGCAAAGAGACTCAAGAGAATGGAGAAAGTGGGCACAGTTACTAAAGAGTCTCAAAGGCCTTCAAATGATGAAATTGATAAACAACTAATTCTGCAGGAAAATGATGATATCTCACCTAGTGAACTTGGAAAGAAGTTTGCTATCATAGAGTATGCTGTTTATGAACACAAAGGGAGGACTTGGTGGAAGCTTACAAGAGCTGACAATACAGCACAGACATTTCTAAGTCTAGATGTCATGTTTCAAATTTTGGATAGTGAAGACTTAGAAGATCTGTGGAAAATATTGAAGAAGACGTTTGCTACAAAACCTCCTACCATGGATGGTGTGGAGAAGGATTGGGTAATCTGGGAGTGCATGCATAGGATGTATGAGCATGAGTTATTTGATCCTATATTTGATGCAGTGAATAAAGGAGATTTGTTGTATTGGAAGCTGTTTACCAATTCTGGGGTTTATGAGGTAGTGATGGAAGGCGTGAGTGTATACTTGCTCAATCATAGGTATTATCCCTTCTCTCAGGACACCTTGAAGAAACTGGCACAGGCTAACCTTATTGTAGATGCTAAAATGTCTGTTGCTTATGATATGGTAAGAATGGTTCATAGTCAGATTTGGCCAGAAAGTTTGTAAGCATCCTCATCAACTAGTATTTATTCAGAAACTTGTCTTTAGGGGAAAGCACAAGTTTAGGGGAGGATTGTTGGGAATAAATCTATGCTTAGTTGTTTCCCCTACTAGTTGATTATTCGTACCCCTGCTAGAGTAAGTTCCCCCTGTTAAATAACAAAGACAGGGAGATTGGTTCCCCTGCTGAAGTCAAAGGCCCTGCTGTCAACGATAAACATGGAATAGATTTTTACGTGTTTCAGTTATTATTCCTTAATACTTTCCAAGTTTGTTAGTAGTGATCTTGTACGTGAGTCCTTGTGGCTATAAAAGGACTCACTAGGTTAGCATGCAAAGTGTGTCTTTCTCATTTGTTTTTCATTATAGTACTTTAAGGTTTTGTAAACCCTAATACCATTTTAGGGTATTCGTATATCTTTGATATTTTAAAGTTCAACGTTTCAATCACATTTGTTCTTGTGCAAAACATTATATTCCACATCTTGTTTAGTTACTTTGCTTTGTAAAGTTTCTCTAGTGTTAGATTGAATTCTTTCTCTCTATCACAACCATTAAACAAGCTATTAAGGTTTAAGATCTGACTTTGGGATCAACAATAAAGATGAGATGCCTCAAAATTTCATACAAGAATGTGAAATCTTTGATGTATGGGGCATCGACTTTATGGGGCCATTTCCATCATATAAAGGGAACAAGTACATCCTCGTAGCCGTTGACTACGTCTCTAAATGGGTTGAAGCTGAGGCTCTCCCTACGAACGATGTGAGGGTGGTTGTGAACTTTTTGAAGCAACTTTTTGCACGATTCGGTGTTCCTCGTGCTATCATCATTGACTGCAGGATTCATTTTTGAAATTACCAATTTGCTCGAGTCATGGCTAAGTACGGTGTCAATCACCGTCTTTCCACCGCTTATCATCCTCAAACAAATGGTCAAGCCAAGATATCTAACCGTGGATTGAAGCGAATTCTTGAGCGTACTATGGGAGAGCATTGTGCTTCGTGGGCCGATAAGTTAGATGATGCTTTGTGGGCTTTCCGTAGCGTATATAAGACGCCGATTGGTTGCACTCCGTATCGTCTTGTGTACGGGAAAGCATGCCACCTCCCTATTGATCTGGAACATAAGGCGTACTGGGACTTGAAGTGGGACAATTTTGACATCAACAAAGCCGATGATCTTCGGAAGATTCAACTCAATGAGCTAAATGAACTAAGGAATGAAGCTTATAAGAACTCATTGATCTACAAGGAGAAGACCAAGATCATCCATGATGCAAGGATTAAGAACCGAGAGTTCCACGTTGGAGATCAAGTTTTACTCTTTAACTCTCGGTTGAAGATCTTCTCGGGAAAGTTGGAGAGCCGTTGGTCGGGTCCATTCATCGTCGCCAAAGTCTTCCCCTATGGCACCATTGAGCTTTCTCAGCCAAATGGGCCCAATTTTAAAGTGAATGGCCAGCGCGTAAAGCTGTACTTTGGTGAGGACATCTCTCATGAGATGATTCCATCCCTAACCACGTTTCCCTTGAATTAGTTCTGGGTCGAGTCAGGCTCGTGACTCGGTTAACAAAAACAAGCGCTTCTCGGGAGGCAACCCGTTGATCTATCCTTTACCGTTTTCATAATAAGTGTAGGGGGAGCCCCGTATGTGTTTGTTGTCTTGTTTCTTATGACGTGCAGGGATTAATGCTTCAAATATCCATTCTCGATGACTTTTGATGAACCATGATTCCGTGAACCCGTCTTCCCGGTTCTATCCTAAACTCTCGTGATTCAATATTTCATATCTTATATGTTCACATTGAAATCACTATAGTTGTCCTTTCCTTAGCAAGATTTAAACAAAGTGCACAATGTCATAAGTGAAGGGGAGTTTACTCCCACATGCTTAAACATTGAGGACAATGTTTATATCAAGTGTAGGGGGACTTCTATCGAAGTAAGTGGTCTTTTCCATGAATTGGCCCTCATTTTAACCGGAAAATCTAATTTTTCGACATTTTTCAAAACTTTTAATCTATTTTGGCCTAGTAGTATAGTAGTATTTTCCTATGTTATCGTCATTTACTTTCCTTGCTAAAATAAAAGTTTAATAAAGTGGTTTTAAATTTTTCAAAGTTGTGAATATTTTGACTCAACCCGAGTTTACTTATCTAAGTTTACTCTAGCTAGTATCCTTAACGTGTTTAAGTCAAGTTTTGCTAGGCTTTTATATAGGGAACTTTAAAACGTGAAAGTCTTAACTCTTACGAGTTAAGATCAAGAACTTTTCGCAAGTTCCTATAATTGATCCTAGAAAGTCGTTTATTAAGGGAACTTTAAAACGCAAATTCTAAACTTGAAAAAGTCTAAGAATTTGCAAGATCCTATAGATGACTTGAAAACCCAAACCTTTAATTTAATAGGCTAAGCATCCACGAGTCTCATTCCTTGAGATTTTAAATTATGGAGAACGAGAGATGATAGAGTCAATTATAAGTTTGGTATTCTTTCATGAATTTATGTGAGTTGATTATGAGTTTTTTCTCCAATCACTTGTTAATAAATTTATTTGCAATAAATAAGGTTGTACGATTTGAAAAGTTACTTAGCTTCTAGCACAAGATCGTTTAAAAGTTGCTCGGTATTAATTAGAGTTCATAGCCAAGGCATAACTTATTGAAGCGGGATGCGAAGATTGGCGAGTCCGAAAAGGCCCTAACAAGGCATGAGGGCTACATTTTGTTGCTAAATATCCAAAGTGATGTGAAGAATCATTTATCAAAAATCAATATGAAGGACCGAGACACACGACAAAAGCAAATACTCACCTAAAGATCATGGATAAATCTATTCGAAAAGACCCTAGCAAGGTATGAGGATAAATAGATCCAAGTCCTAAAAGGAGGCGGATCGTTGTATATCAAAATCCCAAATAAAGATTGGTGAAAAATGAAGAAGTTGTGGTCCAGATATGAAGAATCTCTCAAAAAATTCAAGTGAAGAAATTCCTATTATGAAGAGAAGTCCATAATTTCAAGAACGTCTCTCATGATTCGAAGTATGAAGTCGCTGCCAAATATCGGTCCTAGAAAGGTCTCAAATCGTGAAGCGAGTTATGCCAAGATATGAACTTTAAGAGGTCCCGATAAGCTGTTTTAAAATATTTTGTCCTTTAGCTAACTATTGATTAAATCGTCCCACTTTATTTTCATCCTAAATAACTATCGAAATAAGTCAAACAACGCATCCTCGTGATCATTCAAGACAATCATAAAATACAAGAGATACACCTAGGAAGAAGGGAGTCTAAGCGAATAATTGGGCCACATGAGTTTGTATTAGTTTGCTAACTTATAATAACAATGATCTTGTTTTTAAGCTTGGTTTGGGGAACGTGAAACTTGATGATGATGAACATTCATGACGGCCAAAACCCCAATGTAAGTCTTTGATTTCTTTTTTTGAACATATTTCTATATTTTTAATATCCTTAAATTTTAGTATTAATAAAGGCCAAGGTGGGTTATCTATGATGAGAAATGTAAACTGTGCTTTAAAATTAATTCATTGCATGAGGGCATTGCAATGGTCAAGTGTAGGGGATTTAATAAGTGTGAAAACACTCATCCTTTTACCACTTATTTCCAATAATAACAAGACCAAAACGTGTATTTTATGTCGTAAATGTCGGAATTATGCGTGGTTTGTGTTTTTATTGTGTTTTAGGACCAAAAGATGAAAAAGGAAGAAAACATGGGCTATCACGGGCTTTTATCGAAGAAAACGAGAAAAGACGAAGTCAAAAGATCAAGAGTGCAGAAAGAACGGAAGTCCAAGGCCTATTCTGAAGATTTATCCAAGAAAAAGTCTAAAGATGGAAGTTTAATTAAGTCGAAGAACTCAAGTCTAATTATAGAAGAAAATTAGAAGACAAGTTCAATTTACATCGAAAAATCTCGAGACGACGTCGAGAAAGACAAAGTATTTTAATCGAGTCGAGACGAAAAGAAAGAAAGAAGGAAGCACACATGCACTCCCCTCCTCCTAAAATACCCTCCTTTTGACACATTAGGAGGGTGTTAGCTAGTTTATTTCTTTTTAGTAGTTTTCATTTTTAGAGAGAGAAAGTTTTTAACTTTCTCTCACTAGAATTTCATCTTTTCTTTTCTGTCATGTTTAAGATTTAATTCAATCTTGTATTTTGGATTCATTGATATACAAGTTCAAGTTTAAGCTTTTCATCATTAATCTCTTTCTACCTTTCTTGATTTTAATTTGTTCTTGATCTGAAATTTTAATGCTTTTTGTTTAATTTTGATGTTTTGTGACTATAAAGTTTATCTTTTTGTTCCTTACTAAGTTTTTATACGGTTTAAGCATTAAGCTTGTAGTGCTTATTGGCTTATTTCGTATGTTTAGCTTATTTACTTTTAAGATTTCTTAAAATTTTTTATCTTATTAAAGTTCGTTTTATAAAAGTTTCCGTATTTAGTATTTCAAAAGTTGTCAAATTTGTTCTTAATTAGTCTTGGCTAAGAGTTGGTAAATGCTTATTGGATTAAGTGGTTATTTGTTTCAGCTTAATTACCTTTTGTGTCCCATCGTATTGTGTCTAAGGGTTTTACCAGTTACGATCAAGTAAGTGTGATCGCATAAACCCCTAGGGTTTCTACTTGCGATCCTTTACTTCGATCACCAAGTACGATCCACATCACGATCACTGGCTGCGATCCCATAGTGCGATCGTGGTTAGGATTGTTGGGTGTGATCCATAGTTACGATCTCTGGGATACGATCGCATTGACTGTGATCCAAACTTCTTTCATTGACTACGATCCACACCACGATCCACTTGTTAGGACTGGTGGGTGTGATCTTGTCACGGTCACTTGTTACGATCGCATTGAGTGTGATCCCATATACTACGATCTAGGCTGTGATCGAGTGTTACGATCGTAGGCTACGATCTGTGTTGCGATCGGTGGTCATGATCCAATAGTGCGATCAACCACTGCGATACGAGTACGATCGTGTTGCGATCTTACTTATGTTTTTGTTATCTTAGTTTTTAAAATTTTACTTTTCCCCCATTATTTACTTAGTATTATTTTTAAACGATTTTTGTCTTAGTTTATTTTTATAAAGTTTTAAGTTTTACAAAGATTTCAAGTTTAAAATTCATTACGTTTTAATTTCCAAAAATTGCACGCTTCCCGAAATCTCTATTTTTACCAAGTGTTTTCTAGTAATTTTTAGTTTAATTTTTAAAGCTTTTATTTTTACTCAACGACATGTTTATATTTGCTTATAGGTTGAAATAGATAATAAACCCATTTTATTTGTCCACCAAGAACGACTGAGTCGCACTTTTAACTAGTAATCAATTCGAAAAGATCGGTTTAACGAACTTTCATACGAGGCAATCCCTAGTATTAAATGGCGCCGCTGCCGGCTCTTTTTGTTAAGATTAACGGTTTTTAGTGAGAGACGCGTTGTATTTTGGAATCCGTTCATTCGTGAACGTTATTTTCCTTGCTAAAAATTTTAAAAAATCTATAAAAAATTTCAAAAATTTCAAAAATACAAAAACATTAAAAAACCATAAAAAGCATTTCTTTTCCAAAGTTTTGTACCAAAAACATTTTATTTTTACAGGTACATATATATTCTTTGTTTCTTTGGTATCTTTTTCTTTTGCAGGTGTATGCGTACTAGATCTTCAATTTATCTAGAGCCCGAGACTCGTAAATATTTCGATATGGCTGGTGTGCACAACAACAATAACAACCCACCTCTACCCAATTTAAATAATAATAACAACAACAACAATGTTCCCCTACCCGACTTACGAACAATGGAGGAGGTTTGTCAGCCAACAATGAACGAATGCGGAGGACCGATTGCGCCGATGCAAATCACGGCTCCTAAATTTTCGTTGAAGCATCACATGATCCAGCAAGTTCAAAACGCTTGTCCTTTTCGTGGATTACCCGATGATGATGCCAACAAACACCTCGACAAATTCATTACCGTCACCCAAAGCATGAAATTTCCCGGTGTTACTATGGATTTCCTTCACCTACATCTCTTCCCACACACTTTATCCCAGCATGCCGAAAAATGGTTTAATCGTCTTCCCAAAAACTCAATTCATACATGGAATGACATGACTCAACGATTTTTGTCGCGCTACTTTCCACCATCCATGGTCACTAGTCTTTGCAACCAAATCAGTGTCTTTACTCAAGAACCTAATGAATCGCTTTTCGATGCTTGGGAACGTTATAATGTCTTGATCGACCGTTGTCCGAACAATAACATGCTCCCCGTTACTTTGATTGATACCTTCTACAATGGTTTAACTTTTCGTGATCGTGATACGATTAATGCTGCCGCCGGTGGTACATTCATGAAGAGAAGACCTGAGGAGTGTAGATAGTTGATTGAGAACATGACCACTCACCACAAAAATTGTGATTCATCCGCATCCTCAAGATCAAACCCGAGAGTCAATGTTTCTTCTACTTCAGCAACCCCAAATATGACCGAATTCACTCACATGATGGCCAAAATGGACAAAAATATTCTACTTATAGCTACGAATCAACAACAACAAGCTAAAGTTGTAGCAACTTCTTGTGAGATTTGCGGGGATTCTCATTCATACACCGATTGTCCTTATACTCATGACAATCCGGAAAATGTGTATGCCGCCAACGGTAACTTTTCTATGGGAGGCTATCAAGCACGTCCTCAAGGTGACCATAATTTGCTTAGTTATCGTTCGAATAACTTTCTTCTACCACCCGGTTTTCAATGCCATAATAGACCACCACCACCGTAATTGAACAACAAACAATACCCATCAAGGAACCAAGGACAAAGAAGTAACTACCAAGGGAATTCTTCTAATAATCAAAGGAATTATAACTCAAATTAAGGGAATTTTCATAATCAAAATCAAGGGGATTTTAATGGACAAAACCAAGGGTTTCAAAATAACAACTTTAACCAAGGTTTTAATAATAACAACGCTTATCAACAACAATATCCAAACCAAGGTTTTCAAAATCAAGGGCAAAACACGAATTCCCCTTTAATGGACTTGGTTCTTCGAAAGTTGACTGATAAGTTGAGTGAACATGAGAAAATCATGTCTGATATGCAAGAATCGAGTGATAAGAAATTTATACTAATGTTTCAAGCCATTAATCCCCTAGGGCCAACGTTAATGCCATCACTACTAGGAGCGGTAAGATCATCGTTGAACCTTCTTCTTCACCAACTAACAAAGGACCCGAGATTCCTTCTACTTGTGATATACCACCCGTTATGCCTTCGTCTGCACCTTATGTCCCACCGATACCTCAAGTTTATACCACACCTTCGGTTCCAAAACCGGTTCCTCCACCTTCCACATCTACCCCTCCACCACCTAAGGATGTGAGTGAGAATTCCATTCCAAAGCCTTCCTCTCAACCCAATATACTTTATCCCTCAATGTTGAGGAAAGAGAAGTTCAAAAACAAGGATGATATTTAGGTTTCTAACTTTCTTAAAATGTTTAAACAACTGAATTTCAACATCTCCTTTGCTGAGGCTCTCGCTCACATGCCTAAATATGCTAAGATGTTTAAGGATCTATTAAGTGATAAGGAAAAATTGCTCGACATCGCCAATACCCAATTAAATGAGAATTGTTCTGTCGTTCTTTTGAGAAAACTTACAGTTAAATTGCTCGACAAAACGATCCACTTGTTAGGATTGGTGGGTGCGATAGTGTCACGATCACTTGTTACGATCGCATTGAGTGCGATCCCTTATACTACGATCTAGGCTTCGATCGAGTGTTACGATCGCAGGCTACGATCTGTGATACGATCGGTGGTCACGATCCAATAGTGTGATCAACCACTGCGATCTTAGTACGATCGTGTTGCGATCTTACTTATGTTTTTGTTATCTTAATTTTTTAAATTTTACTTTTCCCGCATTTTTTACTTAGTATTATTTTTAAACGAGTTTTGTCTTAGTTTATTTTTATAAAGTTTTAAGTTTTATAAAGATTTCAAGTTTAAAATTCATTACGTTTTAATTTCCAAAAATTGCACGCTTCCCGAAATCTCTAGTAATTTTTAGTTTCATTTTTAAATCTTTTATTTTTACTCAACGACATTTT
This sequence comes from Glebionis coronaria, assembly GCA_025667525.1. Lineage (NCBI taxonomy): Eukaryota > Viridiplantae > Streptophyta > Magnoliopsida > Asterales > Asteraceae > Glebionis > Glebionis coronaria. The sequence continues at coordinate 385,837,128 of CM046874.1, forward strand.
TATATTTGCTTATAGTTTGAAATAGATAATCAACCCATTTTATTTGTCCACCAAGAACGACTGAGTCGCACTTTTAACTAGTAATCAATTCGAAAAGATCGGTTTAACGAACTTTCATACGAGGCAATCCCTAGTATTAATTACGTACGCGCTATAACACGATAAGTATTTTTTACGTATTTACTCACGATAATTATTTCAATAATAATTATAATCACGAACATACGAACATGAAATCATGAACGTAAATGAATCACGAGCTAATATTACATATGTATGTATATTTATTACGAGCACAAATAAATATATTATGTCACGAACGATAACTAATCAAATCACGTAAAAACACGAACACGAGAACACACTATTATTTTAGACACCGAAAATGTTAGGGTTACCCCTTTGTGGGCCCCATACCCGCGACTACACCAAGACAAAAGGGCCAAGCCCATAATTTTTACTAAACATGGAATTTAAGGAAAAATTATTTTCATTTAACAAGATTTAGAAAATATTAAAAACCCTAAAATCTTTTTCTCTCTTTTGGGTGTTCTTGGCTGCCGGGTTTACATCACCACAGGGGTGATTCGGGTTGATTTTGGTCTTTGATTTATTGCAAGGATCATTCGTGTGTTCATCCTCTTTGATTCACGTGATTGGTATAAACCCTAATCTCTTTTATTTTAAGTTTTTTATTTCTTAATCACATAAAATAATGAATATTTTTAATAAACTAATTAAAAACAAGTAATGAATCATGTTATTAATCATGGGGTTAAATCAATTATGTGTTTAGGGGTGTTTGTTGTTTGGCCAACGCCTAACCGAGCCCCAAGGTGGTCTCGGCTTGGCTTACTTCGCACCACCGAGATCGTATGATCTCGATTTGGTGGTGGTGGTGTCACGGCAGCAGCAAGGACAAGAGAAACCCAGACTTAGGTCGGGGTATGGTGGTGTTTTTGGGTCCGGTTCATGGGTTAAAACACGGGTCCGGTTCACACATGTTTAGATTTAAAACACGGTCTGATTCATGAGTTATTTTTCAAGGTTTATTATTTTTACAAGCTATATTATTTTTTACAAGATTTAAAATAATTTAATTAAAAGCATGAATATGATATATTTAATTTACATGACTTAGGTTATTAATTTTATTATTAACACATGAATTTTAACATAAGTATTTTATCTTTTAATTAGACTATATAATTAATTAATTATTAAAACCATGACTTATAATTAATTAATTTACATGACATAGGTTATATTATTTATAGATAATAATACATGTTTTAACCTAAGTATTTATTTTACCTTTATTTAATTAAATCATGTTATATTTAATTAAATACTTTAACCTATAGTTTATTTAATTTACATGAAATAATTAATAAACTATACTATATAATAACATGACTTAGAATATTAATCAGTAAACACTTAAGCTTATATAATTAGTTTAATTATCCAGCTTAAATCTAATTATGGAAACTTTCTATTTTTAGAAACTTATTTAACTAAGGCAGCTAATCTGTTTATGGAAAAAATTTATTTATAGAAACTTATCTATTTTAAGCAGTAATTATATTTTTTGGAAACTTTCTATTTTTTGAAAGTTTCTATATTTGGAAACTTTCTATTTTTGGTAACTTTCTATTTTTGGAAACTTTCTATTTTAGGAAACCTGCTATTTTTAGAAAGTTACTTATTATTACACAACAAGTATAATAATAAATGAAATACAAGTAATATTTAATCAGAATAGATAGAATATAGAATAAACATAGTATAAAGCTTAAATCAGTAAAACATGACATATAAAACAAGCTAAGACATGATATAAAACCAGTTATGTACTCAATAATCAGATACTTATACACGTATGTATTTATGTAGCATTAGTGTTGCCGAAGTAGGACTCTCTTCCGTTCGTCTTCTTCGTTCACTGGACATAAGGTACGAATTCTCCGTCCTTTCAGTATGTACATTATTTCCTTATTAGGATTTCTCTTATGCAGCCAACTGTTTTCCCCAGTATATGTTTTATATGTTTTTGAATTGCTTATGTTTAATTAAAATACCTAAAGCCATATACATGCATGACCAGTTTCACCTAGTTATGGAGGTACCATAACCATAACACTGAAGGCACCGGTGTTATGACTTCACCACGGCGAAGTGATAGCTCGTGGCGTCCCTTTCAGCTTTTGGCCATTTATTATATTATCAGGTGGGGCGTATGGGTGCATCCTAGTTTACATATTTTCAGCAGATTATTCAGTGTGAATGTGGTGTGTGCCTTGCATCCTTCATAAGGAGCTGATCCCTCCTACCCAAAAACTAGTATATTAAATTAGAGGCAGCCCCTCTAATTTGCATGACGAGGTCACCCCTCCAAGTATTCATGCACGTTGATATTTCATGACCTATATTGGCTAATGGTAAAATATGTTAAACAGTTTTTACAAGATAAACATAAGGTTTTTCAAACTATAAAACCAGTTTACTAAGATATAACCAGGTTATCCAGGACATAGTATTTTCCGCTGCTTCATGTTTATATGCTTATACTGTTCATGCTATACTTGTTTATCCGTGCACTGAGCGTATTGCTCAGCCGTTTTCCTTTTCATGTTCCCAAAACGGCAGGTACTCAGGGACGCTTGTAGACTTTAAGCGTACGTGCATATGGACTGGAAGCTTTCTAGCCTTCTTTACTTTATGCATTTATCTATACTTTGATACTCATTTCCATGGAGATTGTTTAGTCATTTCATTTACATTACTTATGTTTGTGTGTGACGAGTTTCTAGTTTTGGGATACCGATGTTTGATTCTGGTATTTCCTTTATGGTCATGTAAGGTTTAGACATTTATCCTTGTATGCTTTGATGACACGCCATAATCACGCGTGACATTCCATTTATCAAAATAGGGTGTTACACTTTAAAATTTTTTATGAGATGTTTTATAAACCCGCGAGGGAGATAACATGTTAGTTTTAATAAAAGTAGGACACCAGTTGTCCCGATTGTATGCTTATTGATATGGAACCGAATGATTATATGACCCGATGAATGATTATATGACCCGATGAGTGAAATGAAATGGATTATTATTAGTTAGGTTACGTCACTAAAAGTCCCATTAGCATGAATTGTGAACTACCGGAATTTGGTAGACGTTGATGCATATAATAGTACTATTTGGGGAAGATCACCACAGTTCGCGCCGTGACGGTTGATCCCCGTCGTGCCACCTTGAGTGGTAAGCGAATTTATGTATGAGAAGATTTATATAAGAGTGACTATTGTGACGACACGCTATTTTAGATGGGAAAAGGAATTACGGGTTAGCTACCCGTTATTTGTTTTAGTAAGGTAGCAATGTCATGCGGCTTATAATAATCCAATATTGAAACTACTGATGTACGAATTGAATTATAATACATTGCCTGACTAGCAATACGCGGTCTTATTATTGATATTATGTTCGTGTTTTGGTTTTACATAACCCTTTTCATATAACGGTTTTTATTAAACTTTATACAACGTTATAAAACGTATTGTATGATGTTTTTACGACAATGGTTCGTATAATGGTTTTGAAGGCAAAAGCCTATATTATGATTTACGACAAAGATTTGTATAAAATGTCTTTGGCCTATTTTATGGCCTACGACCAAGAATTGTACAAAATGATTTTCGGTAATGATTATATATATACTGGTGATATATTATTGGTTTTTAATAAACTCTATGAATTCACTCGGCGTTTTCGTTAACTTTTTAACATGTTTTATCTCAGGTACTTGAAGGTAATTCTCGGGAAGACGACAAGAATTTATGGCCCGCATTCAAATAAAATTTCCCTTCAAATGTTTTGTAAAAATATATGAAATACTATGACCTAGGGACCTATGTAATTTGATATTTATGAATGGAAAATGCTTTATTATTAAACCACGCGATTTTTAAGCGTTGTCTATGATTTGAGTAATGTGCTATCCCGTAACACCAACGACTCTTCCGCTGAACTAAAGTATGAATATTTGGTTTTACATATGACATTAGGTCTTAGTTTGAAATTGATTGGGATATGGTTGGTTGGATTAAAAGTGATGTCTGGATTAATAACATTGAAACAGCAGGTGGTATGTTGTATTACGAAATATTTGTGTATCATGGTCTGTGATTTTATAACATTTCTGGGTAGACCATAACCTGAAGTAAGTGGTGAGTTGGACGGTTCCGTAACTCATTCGGATGACCAAGTTATGGTCAAAACGGTTTTATTAGTTTTATTGAGTGTTTAAATGGTTTTCTACAGATAGTTCAGCACTTTGGGTAATATTTTTGGCTTAAACACTACTGTATTTGTACCTTTTTGGAAAGGGTATTATCTCAGGTCCAAGTTTTTATTTGGGTAGAGCCGTATCTCCTCCGGACGAGGGAGATACGTCTAAATTAGCAAGCTAGTCTTAAAAATGAATTCAGAATTACTAAGCGGATTGTTTGGCCTAAAACCAATTATTTTACATTGTGACCTACTGGGTATTTACATTTTATAATGTTAAAATATATAAGGACCATGTAATTCATTGGAAAGACCCGTTATCCTTATGGATGAAGGAGTTATGACTAAAATGGTTTGAATAACTTAAAATGTTGTCCAGATTTTCAAATAGAATTATGTCCATGTATTTTAAAAATGAGTAACCTATTTTATGATTCAAAACAGTAATAATGAGTTAAAATTATATTTGAGCTTTCGTTTCGGATCAAAAGGAGTTATGGTTTGGGAATTACACTAAAAACGGTTAGACGTAAAAACATTCTAAATAATCATATTTGACACTTGATAGTAAAATGGTAATTTTACCTAGGATCTGAACACTATGGGTTATTTTTTCTTGTAACATCAGTAAGCTAAAGACTTATATCTATTTTGAGGCAAAAACCTCATGTCAATACCTATTACGGATGTTGAGTTATAGTTTCAATAAGTCGGGGTATGGGCATAATTTTACAAAGGCATGTTGTTTTAAAAGGAGTTAAATAACGTAAACTATTGTTAAATGAATTTGTTAATACCTATAGATAGATGGTGATTTAATTGGTTTATATCAGGTCCTAAGAGGGTGTTTGGGTGGATTTAACTTGGTTTTGAAAGTACTTAAAATTGCCATATCACGATCATCGATTCTTCTTGCATCTTTTGTTTGTGTCCTCCATGTGTGTTTATTTATTGATGCTAAGTCATGGTTTCTTTTAGGATATACCTAGGCGACCGTTGTTTCGTATATTCATTGATCTAACTTCAGTACTTCTACTTCATCATCCTCGTTGGCTTAAGGTAAGTTCATAGCCTCGCACTAAACATATTTAGAAATGTTTTATAAACCCGTGAGGGGGAATACATGTTGTTTTATAAACTAAACACAAGTTGTTTTCGGTATGCTGGACCTGAATGTGATGATAAATGCGTAAGTACCATTGCTTTATGAAGTCCATGAATTTCATGCACTGTTAATTACCTTGCGGGGTTAACGCTAATACATATAGTAGATCTATTGTGTTTGACAAACCTTACCCTAGGGTATGTATCCTTGTGAACACCTTAAAAGGGGTATTATGTATAAGAGGTCATTGGTATATGGAAATATTACCTGTTTGTAGGGGCGCCGTAAGTGATTCGGTTTGACGTCTTGGTTAAGGTTCAGTGGCATGAGCTATGGCATTTATGGATATATATATATATGACTTGTCTGATCCACAAGTTTGAGATGATTAAAAATTCTTCTGTTCACCTAATTTTTATTTAAGCTCTATGAATTTACTCGACCATTGTGTTGACAGTTTAGCATGTATTCTCAGGTGTAAGAGCAGCTGGAGCATGGAGTCGCATGGGATATTTTGAAGGCAATATAATTCCCATTCGATAAACCTTTTCGAAATGTTTAATTATTACATTATTTTTGGTACGTGTTGTAAACTATGATTTTAATATACCGAATGGATTAAACTTGTAAAACCCGCATGCTTTTACCATGAATAGTACCCTTAAGATCGTACGTACTAGATTAAAACTTTCCTTTTATAGTACGATTACGTTTACGTGTTAGGATGTTACGTATTACGTACGTGTTAGAACACGATAAGTATTTATTACGCATGGACACGCAATAATTATTTAAACAATAATTAATCACGAACATGCGATTATGAAATCATGAACGTAATTAAATCACGAGCTAATATTAATTTTTTATATATATTTATTACGAACACGAATAAATATATTAAGTCACGATCGATAACTAATTAAAACACGTAAATTACGAACACGAGAACACACGGGAACACACTATAATATTTAGACTCGGGATATGTACGGGTTACCCCATGTGGGCCCCATACCACGAAATTAGGGAGGGAAGATGGGCTTAGCCCATCAATTTTTACTAAAACAAGGAATTAGGAAAGATTTTGGTCATTTTTAACTTTACAGGAAAATATCAAAAACCCTAAAAAAATTTCTCCTTCTCCTCTTCTTCTTCTTTTTGGCCGCCACACATAAACACACCAAGGAGGGTGTTTATTTGATTTTGATCTTGGTTTTGGTGCAAGTGTTCGTGTTTGTTCATCCTCGTTTAGATCCACGCATTCGGTATATTCTTTTTACCCTTTTTCTTTTTGATTTGATCTAATAATTAATTAAGAACATGATGTTTTTAAAACCTAATTAAAAACATAGATCTAACATGAAAAGAGTTATTGGGTAAATAAAAAAGGGTTGTTTTAGGGGTGTTTGTTGGCCGGAGCCTAAACCGAACCCCAAGGGGGTCTCGGTTTGGCTACTCGACCACCACCGAGACCATATGGTCCTGGTTGGGTGGTGTGGGTCCCATGGCAGCAGCAAGACAAGGGGAACCCCAAAGTGGTTCGGGGTATGGTGTCGATTTCATGTCCGGTTCATGGTTTCTAGTCAATATCCGGTTCACGGATTATGTTGAGATTATTTTTATATAATCATATGCTAAAATTAAATTAATAAATATGACATGATTAATTTAATAACATGACTTAGGTTATAATTTAATTATAGATCATGAAATTATTAACCTAAGTATTTTTATATTTTTAGACTTATAATTAATTAATTATTTAAAAACCATGGTTATAATTAATTAATTAACATGACTTAGGTTATATTATTAATAAATAATAATACATATTTTAACCTAAGTATTTAAATTTATTTAATTAAAAACATGATATATTTTAATTAAATACTTTTAACATATAGTTTATTTAAATTACATGAAATAACTAATAAACTATACATTATATCATTATGACTTAGAAAATAATCAGAAAAACACTTAGGCTTATATACTTATTTAATTAAGGAAACTAATCTATTTATGGGAACTTTCTATTTTTAGAAACTTATTTTCAGACAGCTAATCTATTTATGGAAACTTATTTAATTAAGGCAGCTAATCTATTTATGGAGCTTATTTAATTAAGGCAGCTGATCTACTTATGGAAACTTTCTATTTTTAGAAACTTATCTATTTTAAGCATTAATTCTATTTGTGGTAACTTTCTATTTTTGGAAACTTTCTATTTTTGGAAACTTTCTATTTTTGGAAACTTTCTATTTTAGGAAACCTGCTATTTTTGGGAAGTTACTTATTATTACACAGTAAGTATAATAATACATGAAATACCAGAAATACTTAATCAGAATAGACAGAATATAAGATAAACACAGTTTAAGGCTTTAAACAGTAAAACATGATATGAACATATAAAATAAGCTAAGACATGATATAAAACCAGTTACGTATTTAGTAGTCAGATACTTATTCACATATGTATTCATGTAGCATTAGTGATACGGAAGTAGGATTCCTCTCAGTCATCTTCTTCGTTCACTGGATATAAGGTACGGATTCCCGTCCTTTTAGTATGGACATTCTTTCCTTATTAGGATTCCCCGTGCAGCCAACTGTTTTCCCAGTATTTGTTTTATATGTTTTTGAATTGCTTATGTTTAGTTAGAATACCTAAAGCCATATACATGCATGACCAGTTTCACCTAGTTATGGAGGTACCATAACCATAACATTGGAGGCACCAATGTTATGACTTCACCACGGCGGAGTGATTGCTCGTGGCGTCCCTTCAGCTTTTGGCCATATTATTATATTTATCATGTGGGGCGTATGGGTGCATCCTAGTTACATGTTTCAGTCAGGATTTCATGGTGAATATGGTGTATGCCTTGCATTTTTCACAAGGAGCTGATCCCTCCTACCCAAACAAGTATATTAAATTAGAGGCAGCCCCTCTAATTTGCATGATGAGGTCACCCTTCCAAGTATTCATGCACGGTGGATTTTCATGACCTATATTGGCTAATGGTAAAATATGTTAAACAGTTTTCATAAGATAAACATAAGGCTTTTCAAACTATAAAACCAGTTTTATGAACATGTTCTAGATTTTCCAGGACTTATACATTTCCGATGCTATTAAGTCTTTATTAGGTTTTATTCATTTATACTATGTCTATATCCGTGCACTGAGCGTTTTGCTCAACCGTTACTTTCCTTTCCATGTCCCAAAACGGCAGGTACTCAAGGACTGACTGGAGCATTTGGAGGACACGCATAGGATGGGAGCTACCTTAGATTCCTTCTGCTCTTGCCTTCATATTTATGCTTGTCTAGTCTTCCTTTTTGTTCATTTACTTTATTTATGTTTTGGGCTTATGTTTGGGAACCGATGTTTGATTCCGGTTTTCCCTATGGTCATGTAATGTTTTAGGCATTTATCCTTGTATGCTTTGATGACACGCCATAATTACGCTTGACATTCCATTATCAAAATGGGGTGTTACAATTATGGTATCAGAGCCCAAGGCTTCGACCTGTAGGCTCTAAAACTCGACCTGTGACTAGTGGGTAGTCACCACGAGCTTCCTAAGCCAACGTTTGTTATTCTACATATTGATGTTTTCAGCGCATTGTTGCTTTAACCATGATGTTTTCAGCACCTTGAGGTTTTAACCTTGATGTTTTCATCGATATTGTTTTACTAGTATGTATGGACAACCGTCATTCATATTTAGTTATGTGTCATTGTTTCATGCATAATGTTCCTCGTGAACTGTGACTATGTGGACTGAACCCTAGTAGTTCATAATTAGTCACAAAAATTTTTTTTCTGATAAGTTTTGACAGATAAGTTTCATTTATTTATGTTTCATGTATCATTGTTGCAGGGATTATGACTAAGTAATGGTTGGTACAGGACTGGCCCTATTTAGTCGCATGTGCTTTTATCGAAACTTTTAACTTTGGGACCGATCCATAGGCGTCCCCTCGCCATGTCTTTTGTTTTGGGACCGACCCATAGGCGTCCCCTTGCACATATAAAAGTTTTTATAAACTACATTATGTATTCATGCACCGTTTTTCATGCATAAAATTTTTCTCATGATTTGTTAGCATAAATTTTTTTTTCATGTCCCCTCATAAGTTAATATGTTTTTATGTCAAGTATGTTTTCATACTGTCATGGTTAACTCCAGTTTCGTGCTGATTATGTTATACACTCCTTCATGATAGATGGTTTCATGTTTCTTCATGATAATTCCGTCTTCATGTTGATTACGTCCTACGCCTCTTTTGTTATTTATGCCTTCATGCAAGAGATTGTTGGATTTCATTGAATTCTGCTTTCATGATAGTCATGGTTGGTTTTCATTAATCATGTTGCCAGGCAAATCATCGTTGAATTTTGTGTAACCACACTTTAACGTCTTTCGATACAACCAGAATGATGTCTATTCTAATACTGCCAGGTTATCATGATGGTTTTCATAACCGTTTAACCGATATACTTTCCTTAAATCATGACAAATGATCGACCCCAATACCGATCATTTCATGTGCATTCCATGTGTACTCCATGTACCGTATTCCATGTGTATTACACGTAGCTAAATCCATCTGTATTTCACTTGCAATACCGTACAAGTATTCGCTAGTCGATTCTAAATCATCTCACGCGTATGTTCACTTGCTGATATTCTACAAGATTGCCGATGCCGCTCATAGCTTGGAGATGTTACTAAAGGTTGATGCTGCTGATGTTGGGAGACGCTACGAGATGTTGATGCTGTTCACAACCTGGAGCTCATACAAAACAAAGACAAAGGCGTTAGAGCAAAGCAATTGGACGACAAGATGCTTCACCATCAGACGATTTTCATCAATCATTGTCCCTAATTCTTAGTTACATGTCACACGTCGTTCAGTTGTCATTTCAGCCATATGAGTGCAAACTGGTACCAGTCAGCCACTCAGCTGAATAGTTACATGAATCACGGTCATGAGAATGACCGTCATGGAACTGACAGACAGGACGATAGTAACCACTACTATGACAAAAACTATCCTAGAAATCGCAACCGAGGCTCCGGCCGCGGACGTGATCAGACATACAAATTATCAGTAGTCCAACTGATCCGCCAATTCTAGCATAATAACCTAATATTGTAGTTCTATTGTTTTACATCTCGAGACACATGTCAAGACATCAGTCAAGACACATGTCTCACGTATACTTTCTGAAGACACATGTCAAGACACCAGTCAAGACATATGTCATACTTATAGTTCCAAGACACGAGTCAAGACGCATGACTCACGTCCAACTATGGAACATTTCTAAGAAATTCAGGGTACCCTCCAAGGGTATATCCATTTCGTTGTACCATGTATTAATCAGGCCACAAGAATTTCAATAACATTACCGGCGCATCAGTGAGAACTGTCACGTTGCCAATGTCACTTTCATTTCTTTCGCCATATTCCATATATTCATGACCATGAAGGACGCCTTTCGTATTCCCACATATACGAAGGTTTTCCTTCAGCTTAATGATGGGATCCAAGCTGCTAACGCATTTCCTCGGACAGACACGAGTTCAATTTTATCTTAATTATGGACTATGAAAAGCACACCATGCTACGATTCATAATTATGTACAGTGGTGTTCAGGCTGCTGAATACAATCAGCTTGATTTTCCATCAGGAAAATCTGTACAAATTATCTATGCTTACAAGCATGTGCGTTGTTAGCCATGGTCACTAAAATTTTCTAGCTGTCAGTAAGACACGACCACTTAAATCTTTTACGCATAGCCAAGTGATTATTCCAAAATCTTCCTATACATTCTAGAAGAACCTACAAGGAGAAGGATGGTACCATGAGATTATGTGTCGACTACCGTTGATTTAAACAAATCACCATTCATGGCCGTTATCCTCCTCCACGTATTGAAAACATGTCAAATCGACCTTATAGTGTTAATCACTTTTCCAAGATCGAACTCATGATCATGCTGCCAACAGTAACGAGCGAAAGTGCAGGACATGTCCATGACTGCTATTTGTATACGGCTCGGTCAAGCTAGATTTATGATTTTGATTTAGTATCATCAATGCTCCAACGGCATTATAAGAATGAGTTTCCATGAACTCATAGCAAATTCATCAGTGTTTTCATTGAGGATACCCTAATTTCCTCTAAGCTTAGAGAAGAACAGGAAGACCATATCTGCACTATGTTACAAATTCTATGACAAGAGAAATTTTACCCTGGAAAATTTTCCAATATCAATCCTGTTTGATTACAGTGACACGCTGAATCACATGGCTTTCTACGGTTAATCTTACCATGACTTAGCTTATGCGTAAAGGAGAGAACCCTAAACTACATTAGGTGTTCTAGAAAATCCTACGCTAGGAGAAGTCTAGATTCAGAGACTCTGAGTTTCGCAACCTTCTATGTATCAAGTTTCTACGATGTAGGATACAGCTACGTCCATATCTATGTACCTGACATACCAACAGGCTAAGATAGGACACCAACAGACTAGGATGTTTCATCATTTGAAATTGTGAATTGAAAATGGGACAAGATCTCCATGGATTTTGGTCACCAGATTAATGCAAACTCAGAAGAAACATGATGCTTTCTGGGTTATTGCAAACAGTTTGATCAAGTCTGCAAAATCCTTACATCCGCAAGGATTTTAGAACAAACAGATTGATCGGACATGTTCCAACCAAGGCTCATCCGATCACTTGGCAATCCCTCAGTTATCGGGTCAGACAAAGATTCGCAATTGTGCTCCTTATTTACTTCGCGTCTTCATTCTAATTCCACGCCTTGCTTTCGTGCTCGCGTTTATGACACTATTCACGTTCAAGATCGTATCTTGGCTTACGATTTTATGTTCATTTCTTTTTCTCATTCTGGGAAGTTTTGCAAGAACTTGAGAGACCAGACACAAGTTTAGTATAACTCCCTATCCTCCGATAGACGTTTCTCGTCATATTCTATGTCTCACCTTGTAGCGTTTGGCGTTACCGCCATTATATTCTATGTTCACGATATGTTTCACAGGTCATGTTCATTCCACGTTCCTCATATCATAATCAAGATATGTTACACGTATCATGGTCACGATATGTTTACACAAACTACACTCATCATATCTCAACGTATCACGTTCAAAAATTTTCACGTGTCACGTTCAAAAATTTTCATGTACTACGTTTCCTTGTGTCTCGCGCATCGTTGCTAATTATCAGTTAAGTTAGAGTGTTTTGCACGATAACGTTTTAGTTGCCCTTACACGTTAATTCTTATTCCCTCGATCAAATTTAGGGGATCTACCTTAAGTTGGTACCAAGAACTTCTTCGTATTCCAAGTCAATGTCAGGAGGACCAAGATTTATGATTTGTGGCAAGATCTTGTGAAGGAACCATTCCAAGAGGGAAGCCACATGGAAACAAACAAGTCCATCCGGACTTCTTATCCATTTTTCTCATATCAATTAGATATGTCCTTTCAGTAGAGTCACGTTCCATGTCCTTTCAAGACATGTCACGTTCCAAGTTCCTTCTACCATGACGTTCATTTACCTTACATACCCTCTCGGTTTGGTATGTTCTTCTTTTCCAGTTTACTTTATCTATAATGCGGGGACGAATTATTCTTTTTAGGGGGGAAGAGTTGTAAAACCCGCATGCTTTTACCATGAATAGTACCCTTAAGATCGTACGTAATAGATTAAAACTTTCCTTTTATAGTACAATTACGTTTACGTGTTAGGATTTTACGTATTACGTACGTGTTAGAACACGATAAGTATTTATTACGCACGGACACGCAATAATTATTTAAACTATAATTAATTACGAACATGCGATCATGAAATCATGAACGTAATTAAATCACGAGCTAATATTAATTTCGTATATATATTTATTACGAACACGAATAAATATATTAAGTCACGATCGATAACAAATTAAAACACGTAAATTACGAACACGAGAACACACGGGAACACACTATAATATTTAGACTCGGGAAATGTATGGGTTACCCCATGTGGGCCCCATACCACGAAATTAGGGAGGGAAGATGGGCTTAGCCCATCAATTTTTACTAAAACAAGGAATTAGGAAAGATTTTGGTCATTTTTAACTTTACAGGAAAACATCAAAAACCCTAAAAAGATTTTCTCCTTCTCCTCTTCTTCTTCTTTTTGGCCGCCACACATAAACACACCAAGGAGGGTGTTTATTTGATTTTGATCTTGGTTTTGGTGCAAGTGTTCGTGTTTGTTCATCCTCGTTTAGATCCACGCATTCGGTATATTCTTTTTACCCTTTTTCTTTTTGATTTGATCTAATAATTAATTAAGAACATGATGTTTTTAAAACCTAATTAAAAACATAGATCTAACATGAAAAGGGTTATTGGGTAAATCAAAAAGGGTTGTTTTAGGGGTGTTTGTTGGCCGGCGCCTAAACCGAACCCCAAGGGGGTCTCGGTTTGGCTACTCGACCACCACCGAGACCATATGGTACCGGTTGGGTGGTATGGGTCCCACGGCAGAAGCAAGACAAGGGGAACCCCGAAGTGGTTCGGGGTATGGTGTCGATTTCATGTCCGGTTCATAGTTTCTAGTCAAGATCCGGTTCACGGTTTATGTTGAGATTATTTTTATATAATCATATGCTAAAATTAAATTAATAAATATGACATGATTAATTTAATAACATGACTTAGGTTATAATTTAATTATAGATCATGAAACTATTAACCTAAGTATTTTTATATTTTTAGACTTATAATTAATTAATTATTTAAAAATCATGGTTATAATTAATTAATTAACATGACTTAGGTTATATAATTAATAAATAATAATACATGTTTTAACCTAAGTATTTAACTTTATTTAATTAGAAACATGATATATTTTAATTAAATACTTTTAACATATAGTTTATTTAAATTACATGAAATAATTAATAAACTATACATTATATCATTATGACTTAGAAAATAATCAGAAAAACACTTAGTCTTATATACTTATTTAATTAAGGTAGCTAATCTATTTATGGGAACTTTCTATTTTTAGAAACTTATTTTCAAGCAGCTAATCTATTTATGGAAACTTATTTAATTAAGGCAGCTAATCTATATATGGAAACTTATTTAATTAAGGCAGCTGATCTATTTATGGAAACTTTCTGTTTTTAGAAACTTATCTATTTTAAGCAGTAGTTCTATTTGTGGTAACTTTCTATTTTTGGAAACTTTCTATTTTTGGAAACTTTCTATTTTAGGAAACTATCTATTTTAGGAAACCTGCTATTTTTGGAAAGTTACTTATTATTACACAGTAAGTATAATAATACATGAAATACTAGAAATACTTAATCAGAATAGACATAATATAAGATAAACACAGTTTAAGGCTTTAAACAGTAAAACATGATATGAACATATAAAATAAGCTAAGACATGATATAAAACAAGTTACGTATTTAGTAATCAGATACTTATTCACGTATGTATTCATGTAGCATTAGTGATACGGAAGTAGGATTCCTCTCAGTCGTCTTCTTCGTTCACTGGACATAAGGTACGGATTCCCGTCCTTTCAGTATGGACATTCTTTCCTTATTAGGATTCCCCGTATGCAGCCAACTGTTTTCCAAGTATTTGTTTTATATGTTTTTGAATTGCTTATGTTTAATTAGAATACCTAAATCCATATACATGCATGACCAGTTTCACCTAGTTATGGAGGTACCATAACCATAACATTGGAGGCACCAATGTTATGACTTCACCACGGCGGAGTGATTGCTCGTGGCGTCCCTTCAGCTTTTGGCCATATTATTATATTTATCATGTGGGGTGTATGGGTGCATCCTAGTTACATGTTTCAGTCAGGATTTCATGGTGAATGTGGTGTGTGCCTTGCACCCTTCACAAGGAGCTGATCCCTCCTACCCAAACAAGTATATTAAATTAGAGGCATCCCCTCTAATTTGCATGATGAGGTCACCCCTCCAAGTATTCATGCACGGTGGATTTTCATGACCTATATTGGCTAATGGTAAAATATGTTAAATAGTTTTCATAAGATAAACATAAGGCTTTTCAAACTATAAAACCAGTTTTATGAACATGTTCCAGGTTTTCCAGGACTTATACATTTCCGCTGCTATTAAGTCTTTATTATGTTTTAGTCATTTATACTATGTCTATATCCGTGCACTGAGCGTTTTGCTCAGCCGTTACTTTCCTTTCCATGTCCCAAAACGGCAGGTACTCAAGGACTGGCTGGAGAATTTGGAGGACACGCATAGGATGGGAACTACCTTAGATTCCTTCTCCTCTTGCCTTCATATTTATGCCTGTCTAGTCTTCCTTTTTGTTCATTTACTTTATTTATGTTTTGGGCTTATGTTTGGGAACCGATGTTTGATTCCGGTTTTTCCTATGGTCATGTAATGTTTTAGGCATTTATACTTGTATGATTTGATGACACGCCATAATTACGCGTGACATTCCATTATCAAAATGGGGTGTTACAAAACTCTTCTTTTCATACGCTTTTTTAGTCGTTCTCTATGTGCAAGTGCTTGTTACTATGAAGTATCACCTTAAAGTGGTATTCCGCTGCGTTGTGAAATTGGGGGTGTTACAGAGTGGTATCAGAGCCCTTGTTATAGAGAACTAGGTCGTTTTTAAAAGCCTAGACTATAACAGCTCTTTTGTAAAATTATTTCTATTGCCTTACATCCTCAACCGTGCGCTCGTGCCTCCTGAAAGCTGGTAACTATTTTACTTAGCACTATGTTTATATAAAGGATTTTTATATAAATAGTAAACTTTTCAACACAATACGAGTGAAGCAATGGTCTTTATAATGCCTTAATGACTGTTGTCGAATGATTTTCATAAGTCGACTATGAACTTACCGATGTTCAATATCCTCGCGCATAAAATTTCGGATTCTTTATGTGTTTTATGTTAGATCTTTAAATATATACGTTATACCAAATGCGTGGTATAAATGGTAATAATGTATGTACCATACCTGTTATTCGACGAATCACTATATTACTATATATTCTTTTCGATCATCGATTTGCGCGTAATTTCGAGTTGTATTGTTGATACCTGATAATGTGGTTGTCATTATGATATGACATGATTAATTTCGTATATATGCAACATATACGTTACGATATTATATAGATCGAAGCGTGGTTAGATTTTTGTTTGTGTTTTGGTTTGGTTGTGATATATTGAGCCACGACTAAGGAGCAACGGAACATGGCGACACTATTTCTTCTTCGATCTTTCTTGGTAAATTATTAAAATTAATTTCTATTACTATTATAATATTTATTCTTGCGATTTAATTTGCTATTGATAAATTCTTGTGATGACATCCGTCGAAAGCAAACATAGAATAATTTGAAAGAATTGTTGGGAACATTTAAGGATTTTAAAATCATGTATATGTTGGTTTAAATTTGGGTTTAATTTGCTATTGATAAATTCTTGTGATGATATCCGTCGAAAACCTACATAGAATAATTTGAAAGAATTGTTGGGAACATTTAATGATTTTAAAATCATGTATATGTGGGTTTAAATTTGATATAAATTGATTTTGGGTAAAAAAAAAGGAAAAAAATGTATATTTGGCACGATTTGTAATACACGGTCTTGAGTGGAAAATTGATCACGTATTTCGGGGTTCAAAATTCATAAAAACTTATTTTTAATTATAAGATAAGCTCAAATTAGTTTACATTTATTTTTATAAGATGGAGTTCGTAACTCGTTATAATACAGAAACTGGAGCAAAATAGAAATATAAACTTTAAATGAAAATTGTATATGCTTGTAATAATTAAATAAAGTTGATAAAATTTTAAAAGGTCGTTTCGAGCACTTTTGAGTCAGTTTTAGCCATCCGGCAAAACACGAAAGTTGTTTGAGGTGTAGTTTTACCTTCCGGACTTGTGATAATTTTCTTTTTAGAAAAAGTATGAAATATATGTTTTAATAAAATATCTTTAGGACCTGAGTCACGAGAATGTAATATAACATGTTAGTATAAAAAAACGTACATATATGTTTACTAGAAAGTCAAATTTTAATTTTTAAAGTTAATTGGGCTAAGTTAAGTCTTGTTGGATAATTATGAACATAAACAATTTTCATTATTTTTATCATATACGTTAGGGAATAAAAATTGGATGTCAATTAAATGTGACACAAGCATCAAGATTTTAATTCTAAAAAATTTATCGATTATGATAATCTGGTAACCAAGTCAATTAAATGTAGTAACCTTCTCGAAATGGTAACTTTACAAAAATAAAAACTTCATACAGATTAGAAACGTGACAAAGATATGAACTCTTTAATGATGTAACGTGATTTAAATACGTAAAAATTTTCGCTTTACGGTATGCTAATGACATAAATTTTAGCGCGCAAGTGGATTTCTCATCCATACATACCTATATTTTTTATAACATATATATCTAACATTTTTAGGTACACATGGCTCGATCATATGTTATTCTTCTCTCTGATTTCACGAATCCGTTATCGAAACCTGACTATTCCTCCCAGTGTTCGCTTTTGATATTGTCCTTATTACCTTGAAACTCTTGACATATATTAAGAGTATCTTGACTCCTAGTGTAAGTAATTTCAGTTAGCCAATATACCATCCCCATACCTCATTTGATCTCATTGATTCTTGATTTTTCTACTCGTTGTACTTGCAATGATCATTGATTTCAAGCCACCCTAACGTCATTTTATGAACAATTTATTCCAAAAATATATGTTAATATATGAAATGTTTTATCATACTAATTACCAAATTGTGTCGATGTTTCACAAGAATACAAAGCAAAAAATATATTTCCCAAATATGAATGAACACTAGATGATGTGTTTACCGGAACGAGGGTAAAGATAAATTTCAATTTCTATTTCTATGTCAGATGATTAACTTAATTTCAAGAAGAGGTCAAAAAAAATTTCATAATCATATTTGATGTGTAATAATAATATTTATGTCGTCGCTCGGTCCTCATTTATGCACAGCTTAGCTAACTATGCATAATTTGGGAGGAGCGACGTTATGTCAGATGTGTCGTTGCTTGATCCTCAATTATGCATAACCTAACGAACTATGCATAATTCAGGAAGAGCCACGCCGTGTCAAATTAATGGTCATTTTTAAACTAGTGGTTTTGGATAAATATATGAGTTAGAACCCTTTAAAATGGTGGATCCTTATGCAAGTAATCCTATTGGATTCGATTCAATAAAAAAAACTTTTGAATTTTATTTTGTTCCTTGGAATCTTTTTTTCGATTGGTGTTGACTTAGAAAGTCACTTGGAGCGAGTAATGTTGGAAAATATTTTTATGTGTTATGTGTAACGTGTGAAGCCCACCTAAATCACCATGCTAGTGATGAAATACCAAGAAACCTCATACTGACAGTGAGATTTTTTTTACAAGAATAGACTACTGTCGGAGGAAATCCGAGTTCGAGTAACTCTGAGGGAAATGAAGAAGCCTTCTTCGTCTAATATATCGTACACTATTTTTTTACTCTTCTCATTCTTTTGATATGTCGAGCGACATCCATACCAGAAAGTTCCTTTTGCATTAAACTGTGGATTGTTTGAATTAGGGTGTTTGATTTGTTTCTATTCGGCCTTGTGAACTCGAATACCAACGTAGAGTCACAATAGGATGGCTCAAATAGAAGAGGTTTCGGCTCAAGAGATAAGCACAATGTTCGGATCCTACTAGATAAAAGTGGTGTCATCCGTCATCCTAATCTGTAGGGAATGAAATGCTACACGATGGACAGTTAAATTTTTACGACTGCACATCGGCAAATGAAAGACAATCCTGTTTTTCGTCTCCGTTTATTCAATTTAGGAATCCTTTTGCTTAACTCGATCCGCTTTGATCATCGATGGTTAACGACGGATAAACATAGTTGAATATTTTTGTGTAAACCTTGCTTGTTATGTGGTTATGTTATATGTGATATAGTCGAGTAGTCGTACGTTGTGCGAGCTCGAGGAGGCATCTTGAAATGATGTCCGATTATGGGTATGTGTACCCTGTATTCATTTAGGTTTCGATCCGTTTGTGAGCACCCTACGATGATAAAAATATATTTGGATATGCATCCATAGTTATCAGGCCCGTGAACATCCTGTAACTCTATAAATTTCCTTTGACTGACTTAAATGAAATTATGTTAATTTTTTTATTATTATTATCATGTCTTGGCTATTTAGCAAGCATGAATTAACTTGATTGAACTGATTATTTAACATGGCTCGACTATTTTGCAAGCATGTCCCAACTTGGTTATATGTTCTTAATGATAACTTTTATGTTTTTGATTTATAACATAGTGCTTTCGATTGAGTAATGTATACTCTAAATGATTTCCACGTCAATGGATTCTCTTTTTATGAAATAGGCATGCGATTAGGTAACTTTATATGACTAATAATAATCGCATTGTTTTTATGAAATAGGCATGCGATTAGGTAACTTTAGATGATTTTTTTCTTATGATACGATCTCGTTTGACGAGACCCACGGATGATATTTATTACGATTCGATCGGTCATAACCGATGGTTTTGAATTCATTGTCGCTTTGAAAGGTTTCGAAATACGCTCACTCCTTGAGATAAGTCGAATTAAGCACCGGGACAGAGCTCCCTTAAGGTGGGTAGAATGTAATACTCCAAGTTTTCGAGATTGATATTTTATTCATGTTTCATTCTTCATTCTACTTTTGAGTGAAATGTTATGTTTACGGTTTACTCGATTTGCGTTTTTTCGCGTTTTTGTTTATTTCAAACCATGGTTAGGGATTTTATCTATTTTAGATTCTCACATACCCTATACTATTTTTAAAATACTCCAGATAATTATAAGAGTTAACTTTAACTTTTTACCTTACTTTTTGCATTTTTATCGCGTTTTGTCGAAAACTGCCCATTGTAGCTTAAACCGTCAAACCTTTTGTTAAACATTTACCTTCTAAAATTCAAATACATATACTAAGAACTTCATATGAACTTAATTTATTTATATTTATAAACTTGAGTTACTTCATTTTTCAAGAGTTCTATGTTACCCGGTAAGCCCGATTTTACGTTAAAACTCGTGTTTGTGCACTAATACCAATAAATTATGCACCATAAACTATATTTACACTAGATACATAATGAAAATCAGATTTTTACTCCCCTTGGGATCTTAAAAACGTGCATGCCTCCCCCTAGGTCCAATCAAAATCATTTACTTCTTTTTTATCATTTACAACACCCAATATTCCTAAATGTTTCTCTTTCTAAAATCAAAATCACCCATCTCTTCTTCTTCCCCACTTCAGCCACGAAATTCTATCAAATCACCATCACAAACATCTTATTTTAAACATGCAATCATAATCAACCCTTTATAATTACTAGAAATTAACCTGTGCGAAGTTTGAAGCCTTGAATCGAAGAAATAAAGAAGTTGTGTAAAAATCTTTTAAAAAGGGTTTAAGGGCTGGAGTTATGGAATTAAAAGAAGTGTTTTCGTATGATTAAAATAAAAAAGGAGTTGTGATTTTGGTCTCTTGGGTCGTTCGAGTCAAAACAGCCCCAATGGAGTGGGTGATTAATTTGTGTTTTTCTTCAATTAACCTCATTGTAAGCCCTAATCCATGTTTAATTACTTGTTATTTTAATTGATGAATTCTTATTTTGGTTTCTGAGATTTACTGATGAATGCATGCATTTAGATGATCTTGAAAGTGATATGGCATTAGGTCTTTGTTTGAAATTGATATTGGGATATGGTTGATTGGATTTAAAGTGATGTTTGGATTAATAACATTGGAACATCAGGTGGTCTGTTGTATTACGAAATATTTGTATATCATGGTCTGTTATTTTATGACATTTATGGGTAGATAATAACCTGAAGTATAAGTGGTGAGTTGGACGGTTCCGTAACTCATCCGGATGACCAAGTTATGGTCAAAACGGTTTTACTAGTTTTATTGAGTGTTTAAATGGTTTTGTGCAGATAGTTCAGCACTTTGGTTATATTTTTTGCTTAAACCCTACTGTATTTGTACATTTTTGGAAAGGGTATTATCTCAGGTCCAAGTGGTTATTTTGGAAGATCCGTATCTCCTCCGGACGAGGGAGATACGTCTAAATTAGCAAGCTAGTCTTAAAAATGAACTCAGAATTTTAAAGCGGATTGTTTGGCCTAAAACTAATTATTTTTTCATTGTGACCTAGTGGGTATTTACATTTTTTAATGTTAAAATATATAAGGACCATGTGATTCATTGGATAGACCCGTTATCCTTCTGGATGAAGGAGTTATGACTAAAATGGTTTGAATAACTTAAAATGTTGTCCAGATTTTCAAATAGAATTATGTCCATGTATTTTCAAAATTAGTAACCTATTTTATGATTCAAAACAGTAATAACTAGATAAAATTATATTTGAACTTTTTTTTCGGATCAAAAGGAGTTATGGTTTTGGAATTACACTAATAATGGTTAGACGTAAAAACATTCTAAAGAATTAGATTTGACACTTGAGAGTAAAATGGTAATTTTTCCTTGGATCTAAACACTTTGGGTTACATTTTCTTTTAACATCAGTAAGCTAAAGACTTATATCTAATTTTAGGAAAAAACCTCATGTCCATACCTATTACGGATGTTGAGTTATAGTTTCAATAAGTCGGGGTATGGGCAGAATTTTACAAAGGCATGTTGTTTTAAAAGGAGCTAAATAACGTAAACGATTTGTAAATGAATTGGTTAAGACCTATAGATAGATGGTGATGTAATTGGTTTATATCAGGTCCTAAGAGGGTGTTTTAGTGAACTTAACATGGTTTTGAAAGTACTTAAAATTGCCATATCACGATCATCGATTCTTCTTGCATCTTTTGTTTGTGTCCTCCACGTGTGTGTATTTATTGATGCTAAGTCACAGTTTCTTTTAGGATATACCCAGGCGACCACTATTTCGCATATTCATTGATCTAACTTTAGTACTTCTACTTCATCATCCTCGTTGGCTTAAGGTAAGTTCATAGCCTCACACTAATCTTGTTTAGAAATGTTTTTTAAACCCGCGAGGGGGAATACATGCTGTTTTATAAATTGAACACATGTTGTTTTTTGTATGCTAGACCCAAATGTGATGATAAATGCATAAGTACCATTGCCTTATGAAGTCCATGAATTTCATGCACTGTTAATTACCTTGCGAGGTAAACGCTAATACATATAGTATATCTATTTGGTTTGACAAACCTAAAAGGGGTATTATCTATAAGAGGTCGTTGGTAGATTGCAATATTACCTGTTTGTAGGGGCATCATAAGTGATTCGGTTTGACGTGTTGGTTAAGGTTCAGTGGCATGAGCTTATGGCATTTATGGATATATATGACTTGTCTGATCCACAAGTTTAAGACGATTAAAAATTGTTGTGTTCACCTAATTTTTATTTAAACTCTATGAATTTACTCGACCATTGTGTTGACAGTTTAGCATGTATTCTCAGGTTTAACAGCAGCTGGAGCATGGAGTCGCATGAGATATTTTGAAGGCAATTAACTTTTAGAACTGTTTAATTATTACATTATTGTTGGGACCAGTTGTAAACTATGATTTTAATATATCGAATGGATTAAACTCTTCTTTTCAAACGTCTCTTTTGAGTCATTCTCTATGTGCAAGTGCTTGTTTCTATGAAGTATCACCTTAAAGTGGTATTCCGCTGCGTTGTGAAATTCGGGGTGTTACAAGAGTTTCCTTGGCGGTGTTGTAGTCATCACAGTCT
This sequence comes from Glebionis coronaria, assembly GCA_025667525.1. Classification (NCBI taxonomy): domain Eukaryota; kingdom Viridiplantae; phylum Streptophyta; class Magnoliopsida; order Asterales; family Asteraceae; genus Glebionis; species Glebionis coronaria. The sequence goes on from CM046874.1 coordinate 385,860,471, forward strand.
GAATCATATGCATCAAGATCATCGCATTGATTTGCTGCATTGTGAGTGAAAGCTGGTGTGAGTCCTTCATTTTCCATAACTCCTGGATCTGCTAGAAACGATAACTCCTCTTCATCTAGCTCACGGCCATTTGCTTGAGCTTTGACCAACATGACCTTCTCCTCAAACCACAAAGCATCCCTTCTCCTTTTGGGTTGCTTACACTCCCTAGCCATAAGTCCTTCCCCTTTGCAGTTGTAACAGATAATCATCTTCACTTTGCCATTAGTGTTTCCTCGTGGAGCAGTTTTGAAGGGGCGTGCACCGGTATTTGATGAACTTGGTCTCCCCTGAAGTGGTTGCCCCATGACCTTGCCATTTTGAATTGTAGCTTGTTGTCGAGAGTTAGAAGAAGTTCTCAACTGATTGTTTGTTGGAGATGGTCCTCTGTAACCTGTTTTGTTCAATGTTTGAGTGATATATACAGACATTTATGTAGTACATCAGTAGGATTATCCCCTTGTTTGAACTCAGGAATTGGAACCTCATCATCGCAGTAGAAAGCTGGTGCTGGTGGAGCTGCATACACACTTGAGGGAGTACTGACTTGTTGTGAATAGTGGGGTTGAGGAACATCCGGTTGCAGGTATGTGATAGCAGGATTTGTTGGTGGTTGATAAGGAGAGTATGGTTGTTGAGCATATGGTGATTGATGTGAATCCCTTTGTGATGATGATGCGGGTAGCTGATATTGTTGATATCGTTGCTGATATGATGTAGGTGGTTGTGGTAATATCGAATATTGTGAAAATCTTGGGGTTTGATACATGGGTTGATAAGAAGATTGTTGTCCCATAGTATGAGAGATATTATGATATGACAATGTTGTTTAATTTGTCATTAACGCCAATGGTTCATGGTAAGATCCTTGAGACATTCGTGTCTTGAGCACATGCTTCTGGTGTTGTTGCAAGAAAGCATAAAGTTGATCGAGATTTGACTTGTGCAAATCCTTTACCAATTTGACATTGGTGACATATTGGCTCCACTATGGGGTAACATGTTTAAAAACTTGGTGTTGGGATGAAACTGAGTAATCGTTAGATTATACACATTCAAGTCATTCATCAACGTAGTGAATTGCCAATACTAGTCATGAAGAGTTTCCCTTGGAATGTATGAAAACCTATCGAACAAGTCATAGAGTTGACACTTTCGTTCCTACTTAGTAAGCGAAGTCCCTTGTAGAAAAAACCATTAAACGATCCCATAGCTCCTTTGTTATCTTGTGTTTACTTACCATACGATAAATATTAGGTGGAAGAGCTTGAAGAATAGTCTGAACGGCCTTCTCATCCGCATCGGTAATGAGTTAAATGGCAGGCGTTAAATCAGAAACTTGCCTGGGTCGAGTCACATTATCTGTAGTATCTTCGCCACAAACAAGTGGACCTTGCTTAATAGAATTGATCATGAGCCTTCCACTGGGTCGACCCATAATGTATGACTTCATGCAACCTTACCATGCTTCAAATAGCTCTTTGATAAGTAACGGTGGACGGGTATGGGTACCCAATATGATAGAAAGGTCAGTAAGCGATGTCATTGTCCGCATAAATGAACGGGATTCATTTTTTATGACTTGAAGAAAAAATATTATCTTTTGATCGAGCAGTGAGGTAAAGTTGTGAAACAATGTTGTTGTTGATGTAGTTCGTCTATTGGTGTAACAATGTTAAAATCCTCGAAAAATCCTTGAAAAGTCTTCGAAGTTAAATAAACCAGAAACCTGCTGTCTAAATAATTTACTTTCAGAATAATTGGAGTTTGACTTTCGGATGAATCAAACTTTCAGTTTCGGATAAATCAAACTCTTAGTTTCGGATATATCAAACTTTGAGTTTCGGATAAATGAAACTCTCACTTACGGATAAATCAAACTTTGAGTTTCGGATAAATTAAACTCTCAATTTCGGAATAAATCAAACTTTGAGTTTCGGATAAATCAAACTCTCAGTTTCGGATAAATCAAACTTTGAGTTTCGGATAAATCAAACTCTCAGTTTCGGAATAATTCTGACTGACTGACTTTCGGATAAATTAACAATGTTAGTTTCGAATAAATGAACTTAGTGACTTTTGGATGATGTAACCTGATGACTTTCAGATAAAGTAACAAGTCACTTTAGGATAAATGATTAAGTCACTTTCGGATAAATGGCAATTTGAGTTCCAGATAAGCGCACATAGTATGACTTTCAGAATAAACCCTATACCCTCTTGCGAAAGTACAATCACTTTCGGAATAGTGCAAACGCCAAAAATAAACCTTGTTAAAAAGTACAGACGAGTGACGATTCGATTGATTTTGTACCGTAACCCAAAAATTACCCCCAACAATTCAAAATACTTTTGTGATTTCTACCAAAACAAGTAAACCCAATGATTTGTTTACAAACTTAAACCATAAAATTACAAAAAATTTCAAAATTTGAGATTGATTATCCTAAAACCCACTAACACAATCAAAAACTAAAACAACACGAATCAATACCTTAAATCACCCCATGGCTCTTGATACCAATTGAAGAATAGTGATAATCTATGATCCTAACAAGTGGGTTGTTGTTTCCAGATAGAAAAAGAAGAGAGAAACTATGTTTTATTAATGAAACAAAATGATCAATCAACCCCTTTCTATGAAGGAAAGGGGCCTTATATACCCTTACCCTTAATGGGCTTATGCCTACAACCCATGGATAGGCCCATGGGTTGGTTAGTAACTAGGGTTTAATACAATGAACTACCTACGAGCTAATCACATTTAATAATATTGTTGGAGTGACCGATACTTCTAATATACGTTAGAAACGTATTTCCAACAAATAGAATCTCCTTCAAATTCTAAGATAGGGTCTTGTCTTATTATTGGCTAGATCAAAGTAAAATTTGAATGAAAAATGTGTTTAGGGTGGTGTTAGGGTGACGGCTAAAAAAAGAAAGGAGGGAGGAAGATGAGTTTTCTTGTTATTGTAACTATGAGAAATTTATGTGGAAAATGAGTTTTTATATGGTGGTCCAAGGGCCTCTATTGCCAATTTGGGATAGTTTTGGTCCGAAATGAAAATAGTTAGCTAAAAGCGAGAAATGACTATTCGTCAATTTTGAAAATATTCACGAGACTCGGGTTTAATAAAAATACTTCTCAAAAGTTAAACCGTATATCAAATATAATAATATCGTCTTCCGACTCGACTTAACACGTCATTAAAAAGAAAACATCAAAAAACGACAAAGATCGAACAACTGACAATAAAACGTAAAATATTGGGCATCCATCGACTTCACGCTTGCTAATACTCTTTATACTTATTAAAGATAAAATATAAGTCTCGTATCATTGGATTAAACTTAAAACTTGAAAAACAAAAATCACTCAAGCTCATCAAAAATTTCATAAATAGTCGTAAAATAAGATTTAGGCAATGACCTCGGTTTGAGGTTATTACATATGACACCTGAAGAAAAAAGGAAATGGTTGCTGATAGTGTGATTGTAGCTTTGCAAGCACAAGCCACCAATGTAGCCGGAGCAAGTAATGGAAATGTGATGTGTTGGGGAATGTCGGTGTATTTTAATCAAGTACGTTATAGAGCAAATTTAGGAAATTACGTTTAGAAAAAGGTAATAATCCATAAATAAGCTAAAGACGAATTCAATTAAACACGAGAGTGATCCCGGTTCTTTGTACACGAACACCTTTTGAATTTGAGACGTTCATACTAATTTGGACAATTGATTTGAATTGGGTTTCGGTTTTTATCTAATTAAATTCTATCAATTTTAAATCCTAAAGTGCATTAATCGTAACCCAAATTTAAATCTATTAGACAATTATTAAAAGAACCTATTTAAGTTTATAATCTATTTAAAATAAATCTATTTAAATAAAAACAATTTTAAACTATTTAAAAATTATAAACTTAGTTAATCTATTTAAAATTTTACTTTTAATTAAACAAAATTATTTAAATCTATTTATTTAAAACAAAATAAATTAAAACAAATTTATTTAAAAACTAGTTCTAAAAACAATTTTAATTTCTAAAAGTAATAAATATATTTTTATTTGTTTTAGTTATTAATTTTGTTTCAACTTTATAAAATTTATTTTAAACAAATGGGTTTAATTTAAACAATGAAAACTTTGTATTAAAATTGTAAATAAACAAAAACAAGCGGCTAGACCAGTTGGTTAGCACGTTTGAATTTAACCGTGAGGTCACGGGTTAGAGTCCCAAGAAGGACTCATTTTGGTGAATTATTTATTTTTGGACTGATATGGATCAATACAAACCATAAAGACCAACAGAGTCTGCTGGCCAAATTACTCAGCAAATACAGACTATAATCAGCAAAATTTAAACCAACCAATAACATATTAACAATCTAAATAACAGATTCAATAAATGGGTACATAAAGTAAATCTCAATCAGCCATGTCAGCAAATGTTTCTAGCACATAAGGCAACCAAATTAATCTGACTAAATTTTATCAGCAGATTATTGAGAAACTATCAGTCAAATATCAAAACCATAACGATCAAAGATTCAAATCAAAACATTCTTAAATCGATTCAGCAAGCTTAGTCTTCAAGGAATTTAATCATAACAGCTAAATGAAATAAAAATAATACTCATTTTAGTGCTCAGTTTATATCAGTTACTTAAAATGAATCAAACACCTGACATCTTAAACACATTTAAACAGACTACAACCAAGATAAATCACACCCAGACTTATCAGTTAAAACATATAAAAAACATTACTAAAATAAAACTAAGAAAATTTTATCAAAAGAAATTCAACACATAACAGATCATATCAGCAGACTAAGTGATTTATAAACTTAACCAAATATTTGACATACTCCTAAGTATCAATAGGCATAAATTAATGTGAAACTTAGCCGATAAAAATAATCATCAAGCAGAGTTACAAACCAAATAATCAATCTATATTCTGCGTTAACTCAAATGTCATCAGCATACAAATAAGCAGATATACAAACACATAATTCAAACAAATTAAACTAAAAATTTATAAATGAAAATAACATGAGATTAACCTTTATTTGATGAAACCTTTGAAGCTGAAGGTAGGCGCTGAGCCACCTTAAACTCGAGTCACGAACCAAACTCGAACATCAAATACACCATTTGACTCCATTCTCGGACCACGAACCAAATCACGTCACCACTTTATAAAAGCTAAAAAGTTGTTTAACTTTTTATCCCTTGCTTACTTTAATAACCATCATTTAAACTATTGAAAAGTTTTAAATGAAAGTTTGAGGATTATAATATCAATTCACTTAACAGGAATTAAAAAAAATTTAAATAGTAAAATTAAACACAAATGAGACCAAAACCGAAATTGATTTTTATTAATTCATAAATATTTACAATACTGTAAAAATGAAAAATTACAAATTCCTAAAATTAAATAACATTATAACTCTACTCAGAAAGAAAAGGATGATTTTACACATATTTTTCGTGGTTTTTACAGGCAAACCCCAAGGCCTTGCTGAGGAGTTTGTTGAGCAGCATCTCAAATCTTGGCCTTCGATTCTTCTTTCTCTTTCTTCTTTTTGATCAAACGGATGAAAATGAAGCATCTCTCCCCCAGATCGCTAGTGTGGCATGGATGTGTGCTAGTTGTGCTTTTTCGAGGCTGATGTGGAATGATCTTATTGGATGTATGGTTGGTAGTGAGGTGTTTCTACCAATCAGAATCAAGGGATGAAGAGAGAGGGTACCACTTAGCATTAATAGCTCCATCATCTTCATCCCTATAAACATGGGTATTAATTATGGCGCATGGGTATCACTTTCTCTTGTTAGAAAAAGCCCCAATTGGGATTTTAGGGTTTGGGGAATACAAAGCTGCGTTTGTTTTATTTCTCTCACTTCCACTGTTTGTAACGAAAGGGTGGGTGTGGGTTTGACCACGGAAAGTTGTAGCACCCCCAAATATTCATACATTAGTTCAGCAGAAGAGTCGTTGGTGTTATGGGATAGCACATTACTCAAATCATAGACAACGCATAAAAATCGCGTCGTTTAATAATAAAGCATTTTCCATTTATTAATATCAAATTTACATAGGTCCCAAGTCATAGTATTTCATACAATTTTTACAAAACATTTAAATGGAAACTGTTAATTAAGTGCGGGCCATAAATTCTTGTCGCCTTCCCGAGAATTACCTTCAAGTACCTGAGACAAAATATGTTAAAAAAAAGGTCAGCAAAAACGCCGAGTGAATTCATAGAGTTTAATGAAATCCATTAATACATCACCGGAATAAAATTATTATCGAAAATCATTTTGTACAATTCTTTGTCGTAGGACATAAAATAGGCAAAAGACATTTTATACAACTCATAGTCGTAAATCATAATATATGTGACCTTCCGTCAATTTATGATCGATATTTTATTCTCAAGTGTTATTTTAAAACATTATTTTAATGTTATAATATGAACTCACTCTTTTTTGGGAAGAAATTTGGGTTTACGTCTTGAAGTAGCATCGACTACGTTTAAACCGGAGAATTCCACGTTACGTGCTTACGTTTACATACACCGTTTTGGTGACAGTCCGACACTTCAGAAAATAAATTTATCTGTGAATATTATTTTGAAATTTTAAATTTGTGTTGGTTCATAAACTCACAAATTTACGAGAAGAGATTCGGACTTACGTGCATAATTTAACGTCCTTTACGACTAAACCGGAAACCCTAGGTTTACGTATTTACGTTTTTGAATTCCGTTTTTCATGAGACAATTTTTATTAGATTCGTTTTGTGCCGTTGATTCATAATTTCTAAAAACATTTTTCGTAAAACGACCCGAGGGCACGCAAATCGAGGAAACTAGAATCGAGGAGTACCCGTAATTAAATGGGGATGAGACAAGAATAAACTTGCCCCACCCCCACATGGGACGGCCAAGTATAATCCACAACACACCTCATGTGGCAAGCTTACAAAGTAAGCTAAGGACACTTGTCCTTAGCCCTCCACCAAAACCACTAATAGCTAAAAAAAGCTAACCATAAAAAAACTAGCTTATTTCCATCCATGCAAAAACACACAAAACCTCTCTACTCTCTCCCCCATTTCCGTCCATATCACCACCCTAAACCACCATAATCATCAAAAATCTAGCCATGAATTCTATGTATAATCAACATATGTTGAAGCCTAGCTAAAAGGATGAAGATTGGAGGTGATCATAACATCCAAAGAGGAGTTTATATGGAGTCTTAGGGCTAATTTTCCACAAGGAGTTCTTGAAGATAGGTGATCTTGAAGTTGATATTGGTGTACCACAAGTTTTGCCAACAAAAGTCAAGATTGATCTTAACTTTCATAATCTTGGTGGTAACAAGATCATCCTTCCCATTTCATTGTTATTTTTGTAAAAGTAAATTGTATTTTCTTTCTTGATGTATATGTATATGATGATATATGATGATAAAAATATTATGTGGCGATCATGTGTTGATAAACTTGGTTAAAAGATGGAAAACTACATGTAAAAGTGGTAAAATCTTGCTTAAAAATGTAGGCTGTATAAAACAGTAAGGAACTATATGATAAATTGTTAAAATGGCATGGATGAATTAATATACAGTAAGTTATAAGACTTGTACATATGTGAGAGTTGGCTACACAATGGAATCGTTAAAATGAGTGAGCTATGATCAAAACAATATTGAAGTTCAAATCTGAGTAGTCTATATTGCACGGACAGTTAGGGACATTTACAAATTTATTGAGCAGTAGCTAAAACTGAGTTAATTGTAGCACATAATATGTAGTTTGTGCCACCCAAAAATGAGCTTCTATCTCATTTTAAAACTTAAAATATGGTAAAAATAGTGAAAGTGAAAATAATAATCAGATTTATAAAATAAAAGTATATAGTATAATATGAGCACTTAAGTTAATATAATATAAAATGTATACCTAAAACCCACTAACTTATATATTACATATAAATAAGTATGTACTTTAATAAATAAAAGGGACATTTTACAATAATGGCAAATTGATAAGTTTATAAGTTATGAAACTAAAAACATAAGTTTTACGTCTTTTCGGCTAAAACCGATAAATTAACGTTTTCGTCAATTAAAACTTAGACGGTCGGACCCGTCTAATGTAAACTTTTTATAACTCACATACTGATGTATATGTATATTTGACAAGTAAATGTTGATCCCAAACTTAGATCGATTTAGCTTGTGTAAACGAGATTAGATCAAGTTATACACGTAGAGAAACGAGAAACTTTGTTTATATATAAAGTAATTTAAGTGTTATGCGGAATTAACACTTAAACAAGAACACACAAAGGATGTAAAACAAACTTTCACTTGATTGATAATAACAAACTTGCTTACAATGAAAGTGTTTAACATATTAAAACTTATTATGAAAAATAACCTAAAGGTCTTCTTTTATAGACATAAGAAGCCTTGTACAAGAGTCTACGTATCAACTATTCTAGTTAAAGATAATTATAGAAAATAAATGTTAATCCTATCTTTACTAGAAACAAACTAGAAACATAATACGCGCAGACCATATCTTTCTATCAGTGCTTGTCTTCAACCTATCCACGCTTGACTTCTTCCTATCAACGCTTGATCTGTTAGCGTTTGTTTTCTTCTTATCAACGCTTGTTTTCCTCTTGTCAGCGCTCAAGTGGACTGGCTACATTTTATTCCCAACAATCCTCCCCTAAACTTGATATCTACTATAGTAATCAAGTTTCTGAATAAAAATTAAGAACTAGGAGGAATCTTACAAATCTTATCATATTGGTAATAAACATGCCTAATCAAATCTTTGGCCACGTCACTTGAATAGTCAATCTCCAACTGCGTTGTCTTCATCTTGTCCAAAACTTCTTTGGACATGGGATACTGACCATCTACAAGAAGATACTCAGCAAACTTTGTAGAGCTTAAATAATACACACCAGCAGCAGAATACAAACGCCATTGAAGACCACTGATATCATCCTCAAGATCCTTCCAAACAGTAGGATCTTCTTCTTTTGGTCCACACATTCTCTTGAATGTTGACCAAAGTTTTATTCCATTGACTGAAGTAGGAGCTTCAGTCTCATACTTGGCCTCCAACAACCTCCAAAGGTCTACCAAGTCTTCTCTATCCACACTTGCAAAGAGAGACACAAGAGTAGTAAATGTGTGTACCTCTTTCCCATACCTGCCAATCTTCCAAAACCCACTTGCATCTTCTTCATAGCTTATGATAGGGTTTCTGGCATCAAGAGGTAACACTTGCACCATATCTGAAGCTTCCATGGGTGAGAGCTTGATGCTCTTTCTTATAACAGCTTCACTGGGATTCAATTTATCCATTTCTTTAGGGAACTCAAGTGGAACTCCCTTCTTCAAAGGCCTTGGAACAATCATTGCCTTCTGAATCTCCATCTCTTCTGCAAGTTCTTCTTTCCTTTCATCTGAAAGAAGTCTTAGAGTGTTCATTTCCTGCACTTTTGCCCAAATGGGATAAGCCTTGTACTCCAATTCTTGAAAAGATAATCCCTGCAATTTCTTGAAGGTCCATCCAGTTCCATGACATCTGAGTAACATGTAGTAAAGCTTCTTCTATCCCTCTTCAGCAGTGAGAAAACATTTCTAGCCTTGTTATTCAGAATTACCTTGCAGTCACTTTAAACTCTTAGAAGAATCTCCAATCCCTAAATCTGGTCTGAAATAGTCAAATCTGGATTCTCCATAATCCTATTCTCCCAAGCATGGTACATCTGAACTACTTCTGGCATATCAAAGTCTACTTTCAATTTCAACTCTCTAACCTTTTCCCTTGCCAAGTCATCACCATATTCAAGTCTTTCTGGTTGTTCAATTATCATCACACTTGAATCTGAACTTTCTTCATCACTTCCTTCTTGTTCCTCAGAAGTGACAACAAATGGTGATTCACCAACCTTCTTCATCTCTTGTTCCACAAGTTGTGCAACAAACCTTGAATCAAACTCTACTTGTGTTGCATCCTTTGGAAATTCTACTTCTACCATGATTCCTTTACCCTTATCTAATGGATCAATGATGGGTAAAGATGATGGTAATACCTATAAAGACACATCTTTGATGATAGCTGATGACTGGAATACATCAACCATATATGCAGGTCTGTCAACGCTTAAATTCCTTGTATCAGCGCCTAAATTACTCTTGTCAGCGCTTGGTGTGTCAGCGTTCAAATTTTGCTTGTCAACACCCAACTTACTTGTCTCAGCGTCTCTTGTAAATTGTTCCAACATAGCTGTAAAAGACAAGTTTAAATTTGTAGGAGTAACCAGAGATCTATCAAAACCTGGTTGCTTCTTCAATTCAGTGAGGGCTTCAGCAATACCCAAAGATTCTCCATCATGTGAGCCTTTATCACTCACATTAATCTGCTCATCCTCCCTTTTGGAAGATTCCTCCATCCCACGCCTAGTGCTAGCATTCTCCAAAATGAAAATCCTCTCCCTCAATTGCTTGAGTTCAAGGTCTTGTGTATTGACTGTTTGTACCAGGTCTGCATTTTGCTTTTGCAAGCTAATGCAGACATCCGTCGATTCCATCAATGTGTATGGTTCCAATCTGCCCTCCTCTAAAATAGGTATTTGACCTCCCAAGGTAGAGTCATGGGGCATGGATGAGGTCTTAAAGATGTTAGGACTGTCTTGGCCTGCATCTAAGCCAGAACTAATAGTCCCAGCCTCATCCATAGCACCAACCACACTTGTGGTGGTGGTTCTCTCTGCTACATGGCTAGGACCACTAGAGGAGAACACTCCAGTAGTCCTTGGGCGTTTTTGTAACCTATATTAAGGTGGGGTAGAATATGAGGTGGATTGGGTGGATGTGGGAAGATTAAGGGGTGTTTGGGTTTGTGAAGGAAAGGTGTCAACGTCTGGATTACTGGTGTCAACGCCAACATTTAAGGTGTCAGCGTTGAAGGGTTCTTGGTCAATTTCCATGTGTTGAGGTGTAGGCAAAGGTTCTGGTATAGGGTCAAGTTGTGGTTGTGGGTCTGGTTGGGGTTGTGCTGCTGTAATAACAGCAAGCATAGCTTGGGCGAGGGGTAATTCACGGTGAGGGGGTGAGTTCATCTTGGTAAAAATAGCTTTCTTTTGCACAGGGATCTCATAAAAAACATCATGATCCCTTGTGCAGTAATTTTGCACATCAAAAACCATTTGCAAAAATCTGGGATAAGCCAAAGTCATCTTATTCCCTTTGTTTTTACACATGCCATCAAAAATCAGTTTTGAATAATTAAACTTTTGCCCATTTGCAACGCACACAATTACACTAGCAATTGATCTATTAATTTCATTGTGTGCAGTACACTTGGGACTCAAACATTGTAGGATGACATGTATGAGGTACTTCCAGGCTGGGGGAAACTCTTGTTTATGATATTTTTTTAAAGTGCCCTCATCAGGGAAAGGATACCCCAAAGCCCGAAGTCCTTGTTCTATTTCATTAATGGGGAGGGTGGTTATACCATCTGCATCATCAAGATGCAAAGCCTGGCGAACCAAGGCTTCAGTAGCCACCCTTGTACGCCCATGAACAATAGCTGATAATGTAGTCACATTATTAACTGTTGAGGAACTAACAGTGTTCCAAAACTGTTTAATATGAGTGACAGATATGAGAGGAGCATGAGAAAGAGCATACCTAATAGGAGATGCATTCAAATACGCCACCATCTGGGTGTATTGTGGAAACAGAGTATCATCAGCGTCCAAATAAGCAACCATGTTGTGTTGACTCCTGAATCCCAATACCAAGTCACTTGGTTTAAACTTTGGTGCCATTGTTGAAGAAAGTTGTTTGTGAATTATTGAGAAAGATGAATTATAGGAGAAAATAGTTAGACAAGAATATGAGATACCCTGTTTAAAAATAGCAGCCAAATATATAGGAGAGATAGACACATGTGATTGGTCAAAAATAAGGCAATTATTTTCAAAATATAATGATGAAAATATTGAAAAGAAAATAAGTTATCTTGTACATTAATTAAAAGTTATCTGCTCCCAAAATTACGGTCCCAAAATTCGTCAAAAATAACATCTGGGTAGGTCCCAATGAGTGTCAACGGTAAAAAATAACCCATCAACGCCCAACGACTATATTCTTGTCAACGTTTGCCAAAGCCATGTCAGCGTCTAAATTGGTCATAACAACGCTTGGAAAAATACTTGTCAGCGTCCAAAAATAAAAGTAATAAAAATGAAAAAGGACCTTAACAAAGTAATTTATCCTAGTGAAGATAACCTATAAATTGTTAATTATTTTAGGGCGGCCAGTACTGTCCAGTTTTGCACACTTGCTTATGCAACATAGACATAACAGTCCTCTAGTGTCCCTTGCTAACCAAAATTCTTAACAACTAAGTTATCTCATAAAATTCTTTGTAACTTTCAGGTAAAACCCATTATAAATCATTCCCAAGTCTCCCAACAGACCACATCCAATTCTAGGCCAAAAATGTCTTGGCAGCATGCATAGTATATCAACTTTGCATGCTACAGTGCCTCATGATTTAGTAAACTAACTCATACTCACATGTGGACACAATCTAGAATTGTTATAAGAGTATTATAAGAATACCCAAAAGTCCTAAAGGTTCCTAAAACCTCCCCTTAAACTGTGATACATATGTTGCCCAATAATATGCATGAATATAAAAATTTATGTCAAGATAGGAATATAAATATTCCAACCATCATCTGTAAATTGAAACATGAAGGTCTACGCAAATCTTGGCCTATTCTACATGTTCGATTGGATTGATTAGATGGGTAGATTGATTAATAAGAATAAAAAGATGAAAAGGATGAGAAGGAGATGAGGGTGTAGAGAGAGAAAGGAGAGAAAAGAGAGGAAGAGAGAGAAAGTGAAATATGGAATTATGAATAAAATGAAACCACCAACCCCTCCTAACATGCTAGGAGGGGGTATATATAGCCCACCCTACATGTAGGCTATATGGAATATATGTTTACTAAGTAGATCACGAGCCCATTACATAAATATCGTTGGAGCGACCGATCCTTCATAAATACGTAAAAACGTATTTCCAACAATCTCCCCCTAAGGGAGGTCGCTCCAAGAGACAAAGTTCTAAATATTATATATCTCGTGGTCTATGCTAACTAAGAAGTGACCGAGACTTTATTGGGAAAAACATATTTCCAACAATCTCCCCCTAAGGGAGGTCACATCTTTTTACAAAATCTTAAACCTAGCATCTATGCTTGAGTCATCGATCTTGTTCTCGTGAATAAGCATGATGTGATCTTTGACTTATGTCTTGAGCATGTTTCCTTGCCTTGACCTTGTGCATTCATCACTTGTGATATTCGCCTCTTCGTGACTTCATGTTCCACATACTTATACCTTTATAATTCTTGAAAGCTTCAAAGTTTGATACAGCGGAAAACTTGACCTTCAGACTTTCTTGAATTTGTTGAAGTACTAAGTGTATGTAGTATAAGCATGTGGTGACGACATCTTCTGGATTGTACACCACAACGCCACCTTCTTGTTACGCCGCATAAGACAGTTAGCAACAAACCATATACACGGATGAAATGGCCTTGAACATTTCATTCTAATTCGGTAGCATTTTACCTCCGGTCGGTGAAGACCGTTGGATGATATTAAATATCGTACTTGTGGCAGGTAGTTTCAATAAAGAACCTCCTTGACAAGATTTCGCGGGTAAACCCGTTCTGTTTACTCGACCGTCCAAAGCTGACTGCGAACGTAAAGAGTGAATCATTTGGATGATTTTATATGCATGATTTGAAGCCGTCAATTCATGTTCCTGGAACAAGTGAAGTTCAATTAAGAACCGCACCATCGTTGCTTTCCAGTTGTCACGAGCTTGATTCGTATAAAATCTTGCAAGTTACCTACCAAGTGCTGTTTAAGGTTAACACTAGAAGGACTTCCACTCATCACTGTGAACACTAAGGTATCACTCTGAGTGTTCTGGCAAGATCACTAAGATATTGCGTAGAGGCCTGGAACGTGTTTAAGTTCAATTAAGAATTAACCAACTGTTGCTTTCCAGTTATCACAAGTTTGATTCATAAAGAATCGCACAAGTTAACTACCATGAGCTTTTTGATGTTCGCTCAACAAGGATTTCCATCTTCATTGTAAATACTTTCGGATTACTCGGATGTTCAGGCAAGATCATGAAGATTTTGGGTAGGACTCTAAATATCTTTCTTACTTTTCACATTGTGTGAACAAGCAAGGAATGATGAAAGTGTGTCCTAATGAGATATTTGATGATCTCAAATGGCTATAGACTCGATCGTGCATTTTGGATTTTAGTGATCGGAGGCTGGAGAGGAGTGCCACCTTTTCAATACCAATTTATTCGGAGTGAATAAATCAATAGATAATGTGTTTTCTCCATGTGATTAAAACAAATATCTTTTAAGAGATATCTGAGTTAGCTGGGATGGGTTGTGCCTTGCATCACTGGGTCCATGATGTCTATCTTCAATATCAAGAATCATTAAAAATGATCTCAATAGCATATGAATTGACCCGGTTTCTGCCTAAGTTGTAAGGAGGGCTACTTTCTTTACACCCTTTATCTTTACAATTCTTTTTCATTCTTTAACCCCTTCAATGCTTACCAATACGTCATAACTAGCACCTTGTTGTGATTGTTCCAGTGCTAACTTAAGTACTTGGTCGACATTCAGCTACGTTAACAATCTTTCTCCATCTTTCCTAAGGACTATTATTTCTAGCTATGGAATGTCCTTGGGAAGATTCCTCCGGATATGGAAGAATCATTGGACTTTAACCTATCCTACCATCCTTATGTCACCATAATCGTCACCGTCGTGAAATAGATAGTATATGGGTAAGTAATGTCACCATGAAATCTATATGAATATAAAATCTATTTTGCTCCCCCTTAACATATGCCACGATATTCGAAAACATTTCGCACATGTCGGGATGAGCCAGCACATTAAGTCAAACCATTGAGACACATAAAATCAAATTTTCTCCCCCATATTAAAAATATTAACCCAATCGATGTTTTTAATATCAATTGATTTAATGATGTTTTAAGAAAAAATTTGGGAAGAAAAATGCAAATCCGATTAAATCCATTTACCTTCATGAATTTAACAAGCTCCCCCTCAAAATAATGAGAGTGTACTTGAAACGTGAATGAAGTACCTTTTAAACACAAGTGTAAGGTACTTATCACATGAAAAGATCATATATGATAATGTATTCACAAGAGTAGCAGTTTTATGAGGTTGGACCTGAATGATGGAGAACATCATATGAAAGAAGCACATGGTTCTTGTTCACGAATGTTGGTCGCCTCATCACGTCTAAAGTTATCTCTTGACTCCACGTGTACGATTGATATTGTTGTCTTGACACCAACATGTGAACTTGGCACAATCGGCGTCAAAGATTCTGAATGCTGGATAATTGCTCCCCCTCAATTGTTGACCCGTGTTCTATTGAAAGAGCTGTAGTCGCCGTTTGAGTAGTCGCATCGTCGAGTATGTAGATATCAATTGCAATGAACTTCGGATTATGGGGTTGATAACTTCGGATTCTGAAGTCAAAGCTTTCCGGTGAAATGCTTGACTTCAATGTGAAAAGCGGGTTACTATTGGAAATAATAGCAAACCATATGGAGCATGTTTTAAATCTTTTAAACTTCTGCTCGAACTTTATTTACAACCCCGTGTCATTATTGAATGACATTTCTAGGTTCGTAAATATTATCGATTCTTGAAGACATGCTCTTGTTATCAAAACATTTTGAACACACAATTTTGAAAGATTTAGAAAAGTCTTTTGAGAAATTCTTGAAAAATTGTGTTCAAAGTTTTGAAAAAACAATTACTTGAGCTTAAGAATGTTGAATATCTAAGGAAAGCGATCTCAAGTCTGAGAAGTTTTAAAATTCCCGTTGTTAAGAATAAGTTACCATCGGTGATAAACTTTCCTTTTATCTGAAGGACGAGTCCTAAGCTGACATTTACTTAGAAGTCGTTTTTCATGAGCTTGAAAACTTTGACTGTTTTAACGGAAAGCTCATGACCGAGAAAGGTTAATTTCTCGTTATGAGGAAAAGCTCTATTATTTAAAAGATACACTTTCCTTTCTGAGCTTAAAACTTCGAATGTTTTAAGACAAGCTCATGACCGAGAAAATTGAATTTCTCGTTATGAGGATAAGTTATCGTTAATGATAAACTTTCCTTTATTGGATGTTCGGGTCACAATTTGTCATTAAACGGTGAGCCATTGTGCATGAGCTTAAAAACTTCGAATGTTTTTAATATTAGCTCATGCCCTTAGAAAACTTAATTTCTCGTTGTTAGGATAAGTTTATCATCGGCGATAAACTTTCCTTTCTTTGAAGATCAGGTCATCGTCTGACATTTAACGATTGATTGTAGTAAAATACGACCTTTAGGAAAAGGAAGTACAAATAGTGGTAAGCGTTAAGTGTCGGTTTAGGAAAACCGAGCACCAATGACAAAGCAAGTTCGTTTCCCAAAGAGGCAAGTGCGTTGTGTTGAGAGTTGATTTTTGTTTGAGATTATATTGATTGAAAAAGAAATGAGAAAGGAAAGAAAAGACGGTTACGAAAACTAATTAAACTACGACGAAAAAGGCGTAAACGTAAAACCGTAAAAACGACGAAAATTAAAATTTTAACCTAAAAATTTCTAAAAATTACTAAAAATCCCAAATAATATTCTAAGAGTTTACAAAAAATCCAAACTTGCTAAAACCTTTTAATTAATTAAATAATGACTTTTTAATGCTAATTAAAGCCCTAAAAATCACTTTTAATTATTAAAAATCCCTAAACAAGATTTTATAATTTGTAAACCTCAAAAATATCCTAATTAAGCTAAAAACTATTTTTAAAAATTTTAAAACCAAATTAAACTATTTTTAAACACTTAAAAACTATTAAAATGTATTAAATCTTAAATTAAATCTAGAAATTAATTGAAAAGCCTAAAAATTAATTGGAAAGTGAAAAAGGTCCTATTTTAATGTCTAGAATCTAGGAAAAATGAAAAAAAGTTAAAAATAAAACTTTGAATTTTAATGAATAAAATAATAATAAAATATTCTAAAAAATTAAAAATTCTCAAATAAATTCTAAAAAATTCTCAAAAATTCTAAATATTCTAACTAAGAAGAAAATGCAAATTAAAGTTTCTGAAACCTATTAATTAATTTTATATTAATTTTTAAAGTTGCTTAAAAATCCTAAAATCTTATAAAATTAAAAATAAGCCAAATTGAAAACCTAATAAGCTGTAAACCTCTAAAACATAAATCAAAACTTAAAAACTATTTTTTTGTATTTTTAAATTACTGTTTACTATTTTTAAAAGACTTTCTAAAAATTAAACTTGAAATATTCCTAATAAATAAAATAATAAAGGGAAAAATACACTGTTTGCTCAGAAAAATCAAAAATACCAATATAATCCTATGAAAAATAAGCTAGACCCAATAAGCTTGATAAATAAGCTAAAAAGAACTAAATAAGCTACGGCTTATATTTATTAAGCATGTCTAAAACTTCTATAAGTAATGGGCCTTGCCCATCTTTACACAAGATTAAAGCTAGCACACTGGTAAGGACTCTGAACCCTCCAACGAGAGGTCAGGGGTTCGAAGCCAGGCTAGTGGTTTTTGCAAAAACTTTTCTTTTTTTTTTTTTTTTTAATACTCTGGCAGTAACTTTAATGAACACAAATACACAAAAAACAACTAAATTAACCAAGGATTAAGGCATGAAATGGGCAAAACGTGCCCAAGTCTGCTTGGTTTTCTGATGAGCACACAAGTATTTTTTACTTGTGTGCAATGGACCAAGAGGGCTTGGTTTGCTTGTTTGGTGATGGTTTTGTGGACAAGAGGGCACCCCTTCACTCTTTCTGAGTGAAGGGAGTCACAACAAGTAGTAATCAACACTTAGCACACAAAAGTACAACACACAAATCAGAATCAAACCAAATGCCAGTTTCTGAGGTCTTAGGCTAAGTCTGGTGGTTTATTATCTTGACAGATTACAAATAAGTGAGATTCAAACACCCAATCTTTGCACTTAAACTCACAAACTGATGCACAAATGATAACAAACTCTCAATTACTCTAACTCTTCACAGATTTCACAAATCTAGCACAATTTTTTTATGAAAAACAAGCAAAAAGGTGATGAGCAGATTATAGCTATACTTGTTTTACTTTCACTCAACATACTTGCATCAAAGTTCTCCAAACTAACTTACTAACTAATAAACAACCTTTCTCAACCTATTTGAAGCTTTCTAACACCTTGTTCAAAGCACAATCAAATTATAAACCTTGCTAAAACACGTTTCCAAACACTACTTTAAATTTTTAAAATCAAATTTTACAAACCAATTTACTTGAAAAGCTACTCAAACTGATTCTATGATACTCTAGCATGCATCTAAACATAAAAGAACATGAATCAAACAACTTAAACACAAAATAGCATCAAATCAATCAAATCACACAACACCTTTTTTTTCTGAAATTTTAACAAGGTAACAAGAAAATACCTTAGGATCTTACTTCCAAGATCCTAGTGGTTGCATAACCACCTCCATATACATTCGGATGTATGCTGAACAATTATCAACAACACTTGCTCAAACCTGAAAATTCAAAAACAAAGGGAAAAACAGGAAACAAGATATATGATATATTCTGCTTCTAACTTTTTCTTTCTTAAAAAAAACTTTCACAAATCTTTCTAAACTTCTCAATGATAACCTTCAAAACATTAACTTAATAAATTAAAATTGTAAATACCAATTCTTAACACAAGTTCTTGCCAAGAACTTGCTCAAAAATCAGAAACTTAAAAAACTTTTTGTTGAAAACTTTTTAAAACACAAACTTGAATAAAGAGACACAAACTTTAAAATGTAAATTGCTGAAAAGTAAATGATCACAGCCTTATGCATAAAACACTTTTTCATTCATTGATAAAAAAATTACATAAAAGCTGAGACAAGACGAAATGCTAAAACCCTAATGCCTTATATAGGCTTACAAAGAAGTCTCTAGAAGATGGAAACCCTAATTCTGAATTCCCAATCATGCCCTTGGTTGGTTCTTGGAATATGCTGTTAAGATGCCATATTTGAATTCTTGATATTGAGGTCTTGGATTCATGTGACTGCTCCATGTGAAATGGCAGTTGTCAAGATGATCTTGCCCGTTGGTGTATCCTTTGGGAGCACGAAATCACCTTGGCTCGTTGGATTACTGCCAAGCTTTGTCTTCAAGCTAGAAAGTGGGGCAGGGGAAGGCTGGGTAGTCACATGGGGTGTGTGTGAGAGTGATGGGTGAGGTGGGTTAGGGTGAGGATAACAAGAATTAGCAATCTGGAGGTAATTGTTTAAAATCCCTTTGATTTGGAGATAATCATAATTAGGGTTCTAATGATTAGTGGTGATGAACAGGTGTGTTTAAATCCATTTGGGTGGGTTAAGTTTTTTAAAAAACGTGTTTACCACCTTTTTTTGTAAATAAACAAGTTTAATTTAAGAAGGGTTCACAAAGGGTTTGTGATAGGGTCAAAAAAGGTTATGGACTGGTTGGTTTGGGTAGTGGACTGGCAGAGGTGACGTGTCAGTGTATAAGTGGAGGGTGAAATTATGCTGTCTGGCCACTAATGGTCCCTGAACTCTCTTCACATCTTCATTTTCTATTATCAGCCCACAAAACCCATTTCCTTTGTATTTAACTTTCAGCACTTGTCATTTTTGGCACAATGTTTTTGCAATCTTGAAACAAGGACCATTTATGCAATATCTTCATTTTCCAAGGACTGAATTTGCCATATTTTCAATCTTCAAGGCTTTGACTTGTTGGTTGACTTCTTGGAGGACCATATTTGACAATTTAGATTTGATGAGGGACTAAATTTGCCAATTCTTCAAAGTTAAGGGTCCTTTTTGTAATTTTGACAAACTTTAGGGACCAAACTTGTAATTATGAAGATACAAGGGTATAAAGTGTCAATTCTTCAAACTTGGAGGACCAATCTTCAATATTCTTCAAATCTTCAAGGGTTTTCTTTGGAAAATTCCTCACTAGGGCTTGGTTCATCGTGCGGCTTCGTTTCCCGTGTTCGTTTTTGCGTGATTCTTGTGATCTTTTGTCATTTTCTCAATACCCGTACCTAAATTACACAAGCAACAAACACAAACATATATTTGGGTATTTTGATGATATTTAATGCATTTTAAGTCCAAAAAGAATGATGAGACCATGTATAAAAGCCGTCTCATCACTCCCCCATAGTAAACCATTGCCGTGCCCTCACGCAATGCTAGAATAAAGTATCGTAGCATTTCCAAAATTCATTTTTATGGACTTTATTGGAATGATAAACTAGCTATACTACTACTATTACTACTACTTGTGTTATAGACATAATGTATGATTTTCATCGCAAAATGGGACGTTTAGGTTCATAGAATAAGAACACGTGAATGCTTCGTTAGAAATAATTTCATCGTCCTCGATTTTCACTTCAATTCCATGCTAAGCGTGCAACGAGATCATTGTCATTATAAGTTAGTAATGCTATCACTACTCATATGCCCTAATCACGTACTTATTCTCCCATTATTCCTAAGTTGTATCTCTTATATTTTATGATGTCTTGAATGTTTCACGAGGATACATTGTTGACTTATGCGATAATAGAGATTTAGGTCTAAAAATAGAGTCCTAACGGTGTAACTAAGACCATCAAATCAATAACCCCTCCTAATAGACAACGATGTTAAAAAATTAAGTTGACAAGAAGAATCGATAAACACGGTTTTATAACGGTTTTGAACATGAGACTTATTACCAAGACTTTTATACGCCCCCTAACGGAAGGGCCTTATTATCTTTGGTTTACCTCCATCTTTTATTCAACTTCGCCATGAAGCTTTTATTATGACTTCGGTCTTGCCTTGCCTTTTATTATCCGCCTCATCGGTGGTTTTATTAGCCAAAGACGTATATCCTCACGCTAAAGCGAATTTTGGATCTTTAAAGCTTCGAAGATTAAGGCTTGATTCACTTTCAATTTTGCATAGATTTTAGGCCTTGTGGGGCTTCAAATTGTTTGCTTGATTTAGGTGAGCACTTGAAATCTTATTATTAGGTGAAGCTTTCGATTATTCGGGTTGCCAATACTTCAAAACCGTGACGCTGGCGATATCTTAATGTCTTCCCAATTTAATTACACGGAAGCTACTAGAAAAGACTAGAAACCCAACAATCCTAACTAAACCGCTAAGTCAATATTTATTAAGCAAAAAATATTTACATGCGAAGGGAGAATAAGCAAACAACGAGGACACATGAGTTTTTGAAAGAATACGAGTACTCTACGTTTAGCATAGTAACTTATAATTAACTCTATCATTTCTCGTCCTCATTTAAGAGACTTAGCCTAATGTGTAGTTAAGGAATCAAAGCTAAGTGCTCAACACACACGGTCGAGTCAAAAATTACTCTTATTCTCGCCATCGGAAAATCTATATTCGTGTCTTCAAACACTTATAAAACATGAGAAAAATTTTAAAATTTGGCCATTTTTAGCCTTATTTTGCAAGAAAACGATAAACAAAACGATAAACTTTGGAAAGCGTGAAGGTTTAGCAAGGCAAGTATCTATTCACCCCCCCATACTAAAGTTAAACATTGTCCTCAATGTTTCGAGTCTAGGAGTGCAAACACCCCCATACTAGAGACGTAGTCGAATGCCTAATCTAGCATGGAAAGGGTGTAACCATTAAATTAATAGCCGTTTATGAAGTGTGCTAAAAACCTAAGGTTAGAACAATAAAGGATATATCATGGATATTGAGAAATGTCTCCAAAGCAAACGATCGAGTGCTCCCATAAAACGAACACGAGAGGCTCCAATCGTGAAGATCATGATCTAAAAACCACATATCACAAACAACCATGGAACAAAGGTTGGAAGGGCACGAATCCCCACACGTAAGCTACATTAGACTAAGAAAGCGATAATATGTACATAGGATAAGCATGGGACTCCCCCACGAGGCACCTCGTTTTTGATTACCGAGTCATGAGCTCGACTCGATCCCCTCAATACTAATTATCATTGGGGAAGGTGACTTGGTCGAGGTAGTTCAAGGATGGAACTTCCCCACCAAAGTAGTGCTTCAACCTATGTCCATTCACCTTGAAGTTAGGACCATCATCTTGAGCTAGCTCGATGGTCCCATACGGAAACACTTGAGTCACGGTGAATGGACCGGACCAACGGGATTTCAATTTACCGGAAAATATTTTCAATCTTGAATTAAAAAGTAAAACTTGATCCCCAATGTTAAAAACCCGGTTTTTAATTTTTGAATCATGCAACTTTTTAGTTTTCTCTTTATAAATCAATGAATTTTCATAAGCAATGTCTCTCAATTCATCCAATTCGTTTAATTGCATTTTCCGGTGTTTTCCCGCGGTCTCCATGTCATCATTACAATGCTTTAGGGCCCAATAAGCCTTGTGTTCTAACTCGATAGGCAAATGACAATTCTTCCCATACACAAGATTATAGGGAGTGCACCCAATGGGCGTCTTATGAGCGGTCCTAAAGGCCCATAAAGCATCGTCTAACTTATCCGACCAAGATTGTCGGTTTTCCCCCACGGATCTCTCCAAGATCCTCTTCAATGCTCGGTTTGAAACCTCGACTTGCCCACTCGTTTGTGGGTGATAAGCCGTAGAAAGACGATGTGTAACCCCATATTTCCTTAGAACCCTTTCAAATTGGTCATTACAAAAATGGGTTCCACGATCGCTTATGATAGCACGAGGGGTTCCAAACCTAGCAAACAAACTTTTCAAGAACTTGACTACCACACGAGCATCATTGGTGGGCAAGGCCTTCGCCTCCACCCACTTAGAAAGGTAGTCAACCGCAACGAGAATATACTTATTACCACGAGATGATGGGAACGGCCCCATAAAGTCTATGCCCCAAACGTCAAAGATCTCACATACTTGAATGATATTTTGTGGCATTTCATCTTTTTGTGAGGCTTTTCCTTGTCGTTGGCATGAATCAAAAGACTTCACAAGATCTTGTGCATCTCGGTAAATAGTAGGCCAAAAGAAGCCGGCATCAAACACCTTTTTAGCCGTGAGATTAGCACCGTGGTGACCACCCGTGGGTCCCTCATGGCAAGCTCTAAGGATGTTAAAAGCTTCGGTGCCAAATACACAACGGCGGATGATTTGATCCGCACAAGTTCGAAACAAGTAAGGGTCGTTCCAAAAATAGAACTTGACATCACGAAAGAATTTTCGTTTTTCTTGAGTTGTCATACCCTTAATGATGAAGTTACCCGCATGGTAATTTGCAAAATCCGCAAACCATGGGGTAGAAGAATCAAGTTTGGAATTCACTACACCAAGTGTCTCGAGCGGAAATGTTTCGGTGATTTCCTTAGGCTCGTAAACACTTTGGTGAGGATCTTCCAAACGAGAGAGATGATCGGCCGCTAGATTCTCGGCTCCTTTTTTATCAACGATTTTGTGATCAAATTCTTGAAGGAGGAGAATCCAACGAAGTAATCTCGGCTTTGCATCTTGTTTAGCCATGAGATACTTGATAGCCGAATGGTCCGTATACACTATGCATTTCGTCAAGACGAGGTAAGGTCGGAATTTCTCAAATGCATACACCACGGCAAGGAACTCCTTTTCCGTTGTAGTGTATTTAAGTTGAGCCTCGGTCATTGTCTTGCTAGCATAGTGTATAGGCAAGAAATGCTTATCATGACGTTGCCCCAAAACGGCCCCAATAGCGTAATCACTTGCATCACACATAAGTTCAAAGGGGAGGTTCCAATTTGGAGCAACAAGAATGGGAGCTTCGGTAAGTTTCCTCTTAAGGATCTCAAAGGCTCGTACACAATCTTTGTCAAAGACAAAACGTGCTTCTTTTTCAAGAAGATGTGTAATGGGTCGAGAAATCTTCGAGAAATCCTTGATGAATCGTCGATAAAAGCCCGCGTGGCCTAGGAAACTCCTAACTCCCTTGACGGTTTTGGGATGAGGTAATTTGGCGATGACGTCTACCTTAGCTTGATCTACCTCAATCCCCGCTTTCGAGACCTTGTGCCCTAAGACGATTCCACTTCTAACCATAAAATGACACTTTTCCCAATTGAGCACAAGGTTGGTTTCCTCACAACGTTTTAACATTCTCTCTAGGTTCGACAAACACGAAGTAAAGGAATCACCAAACACGGAAAAGTCATCCATGAAGACTTCCATCGTCTTCTCGATCATATCATGAAAAATAGCCATCATGCATCGTTGAAAAGTTCCCGGTGCATTACAAAGTCCGAATGGCATTCTACGATAAGCAAACGTTCCATATGGACACGTAAACGTAGTTTTTTCTTGATCACGAGGATCGATGGGAATTTGGAAGTAACCGGAAAAACCATCTAAAAAGCAATAGAAATCGTTTCCCGCAAGACGCTCCAACATTTGGTCCATGAAGGGCAAGGGAAAATGGTCTTTTCGAGTGGCTTCATTTAACTTACGATAGTCAATGCACACTCTCCATCCGGTCACGAGTCTTGTGGGAATTAACTCGTTGGCATCGTTTGGCACAACGGTCATCCCTCCCTTTTTAGGGACACAATGAATAGGACACACCCAAGGGCTATCGGAAATAGGGTAAATCATTCCTGCGTCAAGGAGTTTAAGGACCTCCTTTTTGATGACGTCGTGAATTTTGGGGTTTACCCTTCTTTGACTTTGGATTGTTGGCTTGAAATCCTCCTCCATTAATATTTTGTGTGTACAAAATTTGGGATCGATTCCCTTAATGTCGGATAACTTCCACGCAATCGCCCCTTTGTGGTCCTTAAGAACATCGACAAGTGCGGTTTTTTCATCATTCGAAAGTTCCTTCGCAATAATAACCGGCAACTTGTCGTCCTCCTCCAAATAGACATATTCGAGGTGAGGAGGTAAATCTTTCAACTCGAGGATAGGTGGTTCCTCAAGTGAAGATTTTGGCTCGATACTCATAACCTCCTCGGGTGGAGGAAATGGGAAATCGTTGAGAAAATCCTTGATAATCGAGAAGTCCTCATAG
This sequence comes from Glebionis coronaria, assembly GCA_025667525.1. Lineage (NCBI taxonomy): Eukaryota > Viridiplantae > Streptophyta > Magnoliopsida > Asterales > Asteraceae > Glebionis > Glebionis coronaria. Next base: position 385,885,800 of record CM046874.1, read on the forward strand.
TTGTCGAGGTCTTCGTCACAAGTACGTGGAACATCGAATTCTTCCAACGTAAAACCACCACCTTCGAAAGGAGTGAAGGTTGGTGTCGAATTATCAAGAATTGGATCTAACATAGTGGGATTGCCACTAGTTTCTTCATCACCAAACCCTAAAACTTCTTGTGAAAATTCCTCGCAAACCACGTCGATCATATCAACGAGGTTAATGGTAGCAACGGAATAAACATGAGAAAGTTGAGAATTTTGAGTTGCGTTTATAACAAGTTCCTCGTCGTTGAAACGTAAGGTGATCTTTCTAGCATGCACATCAATCAAAGCCATAGACGTATCTAAAAACGAACGACCTAAAATAAGAGGAACTTGAGGATCCGTGGGGATTTCAACAACAATAAAGTCTACGGGATAGTAGAACTTCCCCACTTTCACAAAAACGTCTTCCGCCAATCCACATGCAAGAATCGTGGAATGGTCGGCCAACTCAATAGACATTCGTGAAGGAGTAAGATTAGGAAGATTGAGCGACTTGTAGATTGCAAGTGGCATCAAGTTAATACTAGCACCAAGATCGGCCAAGGCATAGCATTCTTCCATATCTTGAATTGCACAAGGGATCAAAAATTTACCGGGATCACCGACTTTTTGAGGTATGCGATTAAGATAAACCGACGAACAACTAGACTTTTGGTGTAATTTTTCCTTGTTGTTCAACATACTCTTAAAGTTAGCGGCAAATCGAGGCATCATGACCAAGGCATCGGCGAAACTCACATTAAAGTGCAAATCACGAAACATTTTCAAAAAGAGCTCAAATTGATAGTTGTCGCGCTCTTGTCGTTTCTCCTTCCTAAGTCTCGATGGTTAAGGCAAGGGTGGTGTGGGTTGGGGCATAGGCATAGCCTTTGGAATCTCGGGTTCCAATATGGGTGATGGGTCAACCGTAGGTGTGGCATGAGCGGTACTTTGTGGGCTTGAAATATGCTCCTTTTCGACCACCACCTCGGGTTCTTCCTCAATTTCCTCCACCGTTGGAGTAATTGGTTGAGGAGTCGGTTCTTTAAGTGTCTTACCACTACGTGTGGTAATCACTTTCATCTCTCCCTTCGGGTTTGAAACGGTGTTACTAGGTAGACCACTCGAAGTAGAGGCTTTGTTCACCATTACGGCTTCTAAAATTGCATTAAGCTTAGCATCAAAATTATTGAACTTCACATCTTGGATAGCGGCTTTTTGGTCAATTCTTTGTTCAAGCCTAGCATGACTTTGCTCTATCTTGTTGTTTTGACCTCGAATTTGGTTAGCAAAATCATTTTTCAATTCATTTCTCATGGCTAGATTTTCCTTAATGAAATTAGCTAACTCCTTTGCATTCTTAGCCGTCTCCTTAGCTTGATTAGCCATTTGCTCTTGAATGTTTTCCATAATCTTATCATTTGAAGTAGTGTAATTCAAAAAGTCCAATGGAAGTTCTTTGTTATTTTGAAGACCTTGACTTGCATTTTGAAAATTACGGTTTTGATTTTGATTTTGCAATTGGCTACTACTACCACTCCCTTGATTCCCATAGTTGTTATTACCCTTATAATTGCTCTTTTGATTGCTTTGGTAACCAACTTGATTGTTTCGATAATTGTTAGCATTTTGATTTGGTGAAAAACCCGGTGGAGTCAATTGATTAGTGCGAGGAACTTGACCGTTTTGGTTATAAGTTCCCGCGGCCGCGAAGGCACTCGAAGTGTTACCACCGTTGGTAATGCACTCGGAATAATCGTGAGCTCCACCACAATACATACAAGAAACCTCAACCGCTTTAATCGTAGCGGGAGCGGGTTGTTCACCAACTTTAAACTCAATTAACAATCCTTTAAGCTTATCAAAAATCTTGTTCTCCAAATTAGCCTCGATTTGGCAAGCATCAACGTTGTGTGACAAACTAGGTGAAGATGAAGACGAAGCCTTACGAACACTCGACGTGCTACGAGGACTATACGCCTTAGACCTATTCTCAATAATTACCAATGCTTCCTCGACCGTCTTACACAAAAAATTACCACCCGCAGCGGCATTAAGATAATCACGTTCATGATCGTTCAAGCCATTGTAAAACGTGTCTATTTGATGCAAGTCGGAAAAACCATGATGAGGACATTCGTGCAACATTTCTTTAAACCTATTCCAAGCCGTTGAAAAACTCTCATTAAACTCTTGCGAAAACTTTGAAATCTCGTTTTTCAAGTGCGTAGTCTTAGAGGGCGGAAAAAATTGGTTCACGAATTTTGAAACGAGATCCTTCCACGTCAATATAGAATTGGGTGGCTCTTTCTCTAACCAAATTTTTGCGGGCCCCGCTAAGGAATACGGAAAAAGCATCATCTTAATCGAGTCGTTTGAAACATCCTTAAACTTGCACGTGGCGGTGAGACGATTAAATTGGCGAATGTGGTTATGCGGGTTGTCCTTTTCGTCCCCTCGAAACTTGTTGTTTTGAATCATGGACAACAAACCCGTCTTAACCTCAAAATTCTCCGCAAGGATAGCGGGAATCACAATCGCTTCTCCATAACCCTCGGTGGGTGCTTGAAGCAACTCCATCATAGTTCGATTAGCCATGGGTGCTTCTTTCACTACAATGGGTTCGTCAATAGGAGAGTCCTCACTAGTAGGAGTGAGTGATTTGTTTCTTCGTTTACGAGCACGTCTTGCTTTAGAGCGAGTTTGCATAAACGTCACGTACAACGAGAAGGCGAGCAAAGAAGATTCTTTTTGGTATTTTTACTTTTTCAATTTTTTTGTGGTTTTTGATTGTTTTTAACTTTTTTGGATTTTTTGGAATGTATTAAGTAGACCAAAATCTACAAATCTCCTCACTAATCAAATCTCTTGATTAACGAAGCCTCAAGGAATGAAAACGAACACGTGAAGTGAACGTCTTCGATGACTTTAGAACGATGGTGGAACACCAAATCGTTCAAGAGGGTTTTAATCAAATGAAACCAAGAAAATATATATGATACTTAATAATACTTTGGGCGGCAAAACCCTCGATTCACTCTCAAAATCAAATACGCACAAGCAAGCGGAGGAAACGAGGCGGCGCGAAGCACTTAAGAGCCTTTTTCCTTTAGGTCGTGAAATACAACCGCCTTATACCCACCTTATAGTTTGTATTATCAAAATCAAGCTTCACGAAAGTATTTATCTATTTTTGCCTTTTTTCTTTGGTTTGAGATTCGAATACAATGATCGAGTGATGAAATCCCGAATCAAGGTTGTGATTGCTCACGTATTTGGAGTACTTGTAAATTTATTGTTCTACGTATACAATATAGTAATAATATTCACAAAAATCGAAAAACGATAATACGTATTAATAGAGTGCTATTAATACAAATACTTTTATGGCTATATATAAAAACAACAATGGTTCAACCAAAACACAACACGCCTCCCCGGCAGCGGCGCCAAAATGATTGTAGTAAAATACGACCTTTAGGAAAAGGAAGTACAAATAGTGGTAAGCGTTAAGTGTCGGTTTAGGAAAACCGAGCACCAATGACAAAGCAAGTTCGTTTCCCAAGGAGGCAAGTGCGTTGTGTTGAGAGTTGATTTTTGTTTGAGATTATATTGATTGAAAAAGAAATGAGAAAGGAAAGAAAAGACGGTTACGAAAACTAATTAAACTACGACGAAAAAGGCGTAAACGTAAAACCGTAAAAACGACGAAAATTAAAATTTTAACCTAAAAATTTCTAAAAATTACTTAAAATCCCAAATAATATTCTAAGAGTTTACAAAAAATCCAAACTTGCTAAAACCTTTTAATTAATTAAATAATGACTTTTTAATGCTAATTAAAGCCCTAAAAATCACTTTTAATTATTAAAAATCCCTAAACAAGATTTTATAATTTGTAAACCTCAAAAATATCCTAATTAAGCTAAAAACTATTTTTAAAAATTTTAAAACCAAATTAAACTATTTTTAAACACTTAAAAACTATTAAAATGTATTAAATCTTAAATTAAATCTAGAAATTAATTGAAAAGCCTAAAAATTAATTGGAAAGTGAAAAAGGTCCTATTTTAATGTCTAGAATCTAGGAAAAATGAAAAAAAGTTAAAAATAAAACTTTGAATTTTAATGAATAAAATAATAATAAAATATTCTAAAAAATTAAAAATTCTCAATTAAATTCTAAAAAATTCTCAAAAATTCTAAATATTCTTACTAAGAAGAAAATGCAAATTAAAGTTTCTGAAACCTATTAATTAATTTTATATTAATTTTTAAAGTTGCTTAAAAATCCTAAAATCTTATAAAATTAAAAATAAGCCAAATTGAAAACCTAATAAGCTGTAAACCTCTAAAACATAAATCAAAACTTAAAAACTATTTTTTTGTATTTTTAAATTACTGTTTACTATTTTTAAAAGACTTTCTAAAAATTAAACTTGAAATATTCCTAATAAATAAAATAATAAAGGGAAAAATGCACTGTTTGCTCAGAAAAATCAAAAATACCAATATAATCCTATGAAAAATAAGCTAGACCCAATAAGCTTGATAAATAAGCTAAAAAGAACTAAATAAGCTACGGCTTATATTTATTAAGCATGTCTAAAACTTCTATAAGTAATGGGCCTTGCCCATCTTTACACAAGATTAAAGCTAGCACACTGGTAAGGACTCTGAACCCTCCAACGAGAGGTCAGGGGTTCGAAGCCAGGCTAGTGGTTTTTGCAAAAACTTTTCTTTTTTTTTTTTTTTTTAATACTCTGGCAGTAACTTTAATGAACACAAATACACAAAAAACAACTAAATTAACCAAGGATTAAGGCATGAAATGGGCAAAACGTGCCCAAGTCTGCTTGGTTTTCTGATGAGCACACAAGTATTTTTTACTTGTGTGCAATGGACCAAGAGGGCTTGGTTTGCTTGTTTGGTGATGGTTTTGTGGACAAGAGGGCACCCCTTCACTCTTTCTGAGTGAAGGGAGTCACAACAAGTAGTAATCAACACTTAGCACACAAAAGTACAACACACAAATCAGAATCAAACAAAATGCCAGTTTCTGAGGTCTTAGGCTAAGTCTGGTGGTTTATTATCTTGACAGATTGCAAATAAGTGAGATTCAAACACCCAATCTTTGCACTTAAACTCACAAACTGATGCACAAATGATAACAAACTCTCAATTACTCTAACTCTTCACAGATTTCACAAATCTAGCACAATTTTTTTATGAAAAACAAGCAAAAAGGTGATGAGCAGATTATAGCTATACTTGTTTTACTTTCACTCAACATACTTGCATCAAAGTTCTCCAAACTAACTTACTAATTAATAAACAACCTTTCTCAACCTATTTGAAGCTTTCTAACACCTTGTTCAAAGCACAATCAAATTATAAACCTTGCTAAAACACGTTTCCAAACACTACTTTAAATTTTTAAAATCAAATTTTACAAACCAATTTACTTGAAAAGCTACTCAAACTGATTCTATGATACTCTAGCATGCATCTAAACATAACAGAACATGAATCAAACAACTTAAACACAAAATAGCATCAAATCAATCAAATCACACAACACCTTTTTTTCTGAAATTTTAACAAGGTAACAAGAAAATACCTTAGGATCTTACTTCCAAGATCCTAGTGGTTCCATAACCACCTCCATATACATTCCAAGGTATGCTGAACAATTATCAACAACACTTGCTCAAACCTGAAAATTCAAAAACAAAGGGAAAAACAGGAAACAAGATATATGATATATTCTGCTTCTAACTTTTTCTTTCTTAAAAAAAACTTTCACAAATCTTTCTAAACTTCTCAATGATAACCTTCAAAACATTAACTTAATAAATTAAAATTGTAAATACCAATTCTTAACACAAGTTCTTGCCAAGAACTTGCTCAAAAATCAGAAACTTAAAAAACTTTTTGTTGAAAACTTTTTAAAACACAAACTTGAATAAAGAGACACAAACTTTAAAATGTAAATTGCTGAAAAGTAAATGATCACAGCCTTATGCATAAAACACTTTTTCATTCATTGATAAAAAAATTACATAAAAGCTGAGACAAGACGAAATGCTAAAACCCTAATGCCTTATATAGGCTTACAAAGAAGTCTCTAGAAGATGGAAACCCTAATTCTGAATTCCCAATCATGCCCTTGGTTGGTTCTTGGAATATGCTGTTAAGATGCCATATTTGAATTCTTGATATTGAGGTCTTGGATTCATGTGACTGCTCCATGTGAAATGGCAGTTGTCAAGATGATCTTGCCCGTTGGTGTATCCTTTGGGAGCACGAAATCACCTTGGCTCGTTGGATTACTGCCAAGCTTTGTCTTCAAGCTAGAAAGTGGGGCAGGGGAAGGCTGGGTAGTCACATGGGGTGTGTGTGAGAGTGATGGGTGAGGTAGGTTAGGGTGAGGATAACAAGAATTAGCAATCTGGAGGTAATTGTTTAAAATCCCTTTGATTTGGAGATAATCATAATTAGGGTTCTAATGATTAGTGGTGATGAACAGGTGTGTTTAAATCCATTTGGGTGGGTTAAGTTTTTTAAAAAACGTGTTTACCACCTTTTTTTGTAAATAAACAAGTTTAATTTAAGAAGGGTTCACAAAGGGTTTGTGATAGGGTCAAAAAAGGTTATGGACTGGTTGGTTTGGGTAGTGGACTGGCAGAGGTGACGTGTCAGTGTATAAGTGGAGGGTGAAATTATGCTGTCTGGCCACTAATGGTCCCTGAACTCTCTTCACATCTTCATTTTGTATTATCAGCCCACAAAACCCATTTCCTTTGTATTTAACTTTCAGCACTTGTCATTTTTGGCACAATGTTTTTGCAATCTTGAAACAAGGACCATTTATGCAATATCTTCATTTTCCAAGGACTGAATTTGCCATATTTTCAATCTTCAAGGCTTTGACTTGTTGGTTGACTTCTTGGAGGACCATATTTGACAATTTAGATTTGATGAGGGACTAAATTTGCCAATTCTTCAAAGTTAAGGGTCCTTTTTGTAATTTTGACAAACTTTAGGGACCAAACTTGTAATTATGAAGATACAAGGGTATAAAGTGTCAATTCTTCAAACTTGGAGGACCAATCTTCAATATTCTTCAAATCTTCAAGGGTTTTCTTTGGAAAATTCCTCACTAGGGCTTGGTTCATCGTGCGGCTTCGTTTCCCGTGTTCGTTTTTGCGTGATTCTTGTGATCTTTTGTCATTTTCTCAATACCCGTACCTAAATTACACAAGCAACAAACACAAGCATATATTTGGGTATTTTGATGATATTTAATGCATTTTAAGTCCAAAAAGAATGATGAGACCATGTATAAAAGCCGTCTCATCAACGATGAACCTCTTACACGAGCTTAAAATCTTTGAATGGTTTTAACGTAAGCTTGTGTCCGAGAAAATTTAATTTCTCGTTGTTGAGGATAAGTTTATCATCGGCGATAAACATTCCTTTCTTTGATGAACAGGGCACAGGCTGTGATTTGACTGTAAGCCTTTGTGCATGAGCTTAAAAACTTGGAATGTTTTTTATATAAGCTCATGCCCGAGAAAAATGAATTTCTCGTTGTTAGGATAAGTTTATCATCGACGATAAACTTTCCTTTCTTTGAAGCACGGGGCGCTGACTGTGATTTGAATGTGATCCTTTGTGCATAAGCTTAAAAACGTTGAATGTTTTTAATATTAGCTCATGCCCGAGAAAACTTAATTTCTCGTTGTTAGGATATGTTTATCATCGGCGAAAAACCTTCCTTTCTTTGAAGATCGAGTTACAGTTTGTGATGTGACTATAAGTCCTCTAGTGCATGAGCTTAAAAACGTTGAATGTTTTTAATATTAGCTCATGCCCGAGAAAATTTAATTTCTCGTTTTAAGGATAATTCATCATCGGGATGAACTTTCCTGTCTTTTGAGAGCGAGTTACAGTCTGTTATGTGACTCTAAGTCCTCATATTTAAGCTTAACCATGAATCCCCTGAGACACTTGTTTATCCGATATCTACTTCTTCAGCAACCAAACTCTAAGAGTATCCTTAGTTGAACGGTATACTATGATTGGACCGCTTCGTTCTTTTGGAACATCAAATTTGGTACCTGCATTCTCATTAGGAATTTGCTTGCTTTGACATGGGTTAGCGATATCACTTTTAGAAGAACGTGAGGGTTCACCGTTGGCTTTACTTGTGTCAGAAGCGAACTGAGTAGATGATTCACTAGTCTTGGCTAGCAAACGTTTCCTTTTATAGAAAACCTTAAGTTTAGGCTTCAGTGAAGTATCATCTTTATCAGTTTCCTCCCTAGAAGACTTAGTAGAATCGGAGACTATCCTAGTTAAAGGGCACTCGTTTCCTACAAGAGTGAAAGTTATACCAGTGGGGCCCCAAACTTTACCAATGGGTTTAATTTTAGCTATCCACTGGGACTTAATTCTAGCATGGGAGTTTACCTCATCAAGTAATTTCTTGACACAAGATTCATGATTTGCCGTAAAGACACATTTTTTACATGTTTTACAAGTAGCATATTTAATGTCCGAGTAATTCCTAGATGATTGATCCATACTCCTAGGAGACGTCATACTACGGTTAGCAGTGTTGGGTAATCTAGAAGGCATCTGACTAGGTTGGACATTGCTATCTCTTACATGTGTCTTTTTCTTAGCTTCCCTAAGACCAGATTTATGGCAAACGTCATTTGAACTAGTTCTAGACGTGGTCTTGGTATTTTTAGGGAAACTAGGGGCAATCATCTGATTAGATCTTGCTAACGCTGTTTTGATCACATTGGGCCTAGTTGTTGGAGTGACTGTTCTAGGAAAATGAACCAAATCAACTTGGGAGGCAAACCGCGGTCTCGAGGATTGTGGTCGCTTGGATCTAAATTGTGACAACCCGTCAATTTCAGGTCGTTATTTTAATCTCGACTATTACGTATTACGTGTTTACTTTAATGAGAATTTTAATTTATCGACTAACCGAGAAGGTTATGACTTGAAACTAGCGTAAGAATGTCGATTAGATGAAAACCGACAAGGAATATGTTAGGTATCGATATTATATTCTCAAATAATCATGAAAATGATTTTTATTATATTTAATCTTTATTTCTCGTATTTTACGTTTTAACGAATGACGATAACTATTAGTGATCGCGATACCGACGGATGCCCAAAAATTTACGTTTTATTATCGAATGTCTCGATATTGTATATTTTCGACGTTTTCGATTTAATTGCATTTTAAGTCGTGTCGAAGCTTTGTTATTATATTTTGAAGCGTTTTAACTTTCGAAAAGTATTTTTACGAAACCCGAGCCCCGTAAATATTTTTAAAATTTACAATTTACATATTCTACCTTGTAAACTATTTACTTGCACTTTGGGAACAAAAGAATGCAAATATGGCAAAATCTACCCCCCACCCCACTATATAAGGAAATTCCACTAACTTATTTTATTTAAAAATTCATTTTAAACAAAAACTCAAATCTCTCTCCCTTTGTTCATCCCAAACCGTCCACCCCTCACCCACAATTCCTCAAGATTTTTGATTTTCTACTTTGATTCTTCAAAAACTAAAACAAGACCCATCTTGGAAATTTCAAGGGCTTTCTCTTGGTATAATTTTCTTCTACATGCATTCACTAAATTTTTATTTCAATTTTTGATGATGAACACCATGTTTGATCCACTTTTATGGTGATGAATGGTGTTAATATTATTATATTCATAGTGGGTTTTGGTTGCATGCAAGATTTTTATATATTTAATTTTTGTAAAATTAAATTTGAGGGTGTTATGAGTTAATTAGATGTGTTATTATGATATTAGGATCATATTAGGACTATGGGAATTGTTGGAATGGGTTGAAAAATTGTTTTGGTATGATTTTTAGATAGTCTATTTTAGGCAGTAACTGTAAGTCCGTTTTTGAAATTGTTACTGTGGTAAACTTGGTAAACTAATAAGATAGGGTCGTAGAGAATTTCGTTAGCTTCGATTTGAGCTAAAGTAGAGCTTCTAACTCATTACGAGCGAAAAGTTATGCTACTTTTAGTATTTGTGTACCGGGAGACGGGTATCGGCACAATCCGAAAATTGTTGTCGATATTTGGAACGAATCTCGGGGACTATAAAATGAGTTTTAAAAATGTTCAAGGGCTGTTGTAAGTTGATAAACCTCAGGTCATGAGTCTATTTTCAAACCCGAGTGTCGGTTTTGCAAACGGAAATGTTTAGATAAGTCAAAATGGTTTTACAAGTCGAAGGCGTAAAACTGTCCGGTTTTTGTAACACGAAGGTGTGTCGGGCAGAAGGTCTTAGAAGTAATATTTTTGAATGAAATTTAAACTGAGTCTTATTCATATTATGTGTGAGTTTGTCACCAAGTTTCGTCGAAATCGGACATGTCTAGATAGGTTAGATTGGTGTGTACATTTGGAGTGTACATGCTGAGTGGTATTTTGGACACGTAGTTCAATACTTGTGTGGCGTGAGTTGAGTATTCACTATTGGACGTGGTGACTTACTCAAGTGTTAAGTCATTATATAAATGACTTAGCTACTGGTCCGAGGGAAGTAAAACGATGGTTTGACTTGCGTTGACTTGGCGTCTTATGACGGGTCAATGTCGAGGGCGCAAGTGTTTTAAATGAATAAGTGTTGAATAAAAGGGTATAGAAGTACACTTATATTTTTGTTATTTTTCGGGATTTTCATGGTCATTTGAAATTGACTTTCATATTATTTAAGTATTATTTATACTTGAGTCGTTATTTAACGAACGCACCTTATTTGGTAGGTTGCGGTCTTCGTGTTTAACGGGCATCACAAATCGTCGGCGATCGTCACGTCGCTACTATCGTATCAAGGTGAGTCTATAGCCTCGCTTTACATGTTTACTTGTTTTATAAAACCCGCGAGGGGGATAACATGCTTCTTTTATTAAAATAAGAGGGGTACGACGAGAAGTTGTGGAAACCTTATTATTGGAAAAACATTATATAAATGAAGGGTACAACGAGAAGTTGTGGTAAACCGTCATTCTTTTAAAATTGAACACAAAGGACCCGATTGTATGCTTAGATGAAAGTTGTTATATAAGTTTGTTTAGCCTTAAAGACCCATGAATCGTGAATTGTTAATCGAAAAGAACGCTAATACTATGGATAGATCTATCGGGGTGACACCCAGTCCGGTCGCGAGTAGCTCTCGCGTGGTGTTGTGATGCACCAGTAATGAAACATCGGATGCAATTGTATAAGAGAAATATACGCACTTGGCTAGGTGTGTTGGGCTAAAATATATATGTTAACGTTCAATTTCACGAGGCAAATGGAAATAACAACGATAATTATGTCTGATCCACATGATTGTCAACCACGGAAGGTTTATTCAGAATACTTGTGTTCGTTTATTTAAATTTAAACTCTATAGATTCACTCAACATTTTTGTTGACTTTATAGTATGTTTTATCTCAGGTCCATGAAGAAGGCACTCAAGGAAGGTGGTTTCACGCAGCTTGCTAAATTAAAATGTTTTGGCCCGCTTTACTAAACTATGTCCATTCTAAGAAACTTTTATTATTTGGTTGGTTGTGTAAACTTAAAACTATTTGGGACCATGTGTGAACTGTTTTATTTTTAAACAAATGAATGGATGTATGTTTTGTTAAAACGACTCATTTTGAGGCGTTTTCTATGATATTGAGGTTGAACCATGATAGTAACACCCAATGACCCTTCCGCTGCTAAGACCCGAAATTGGGGGTGTTACAGATTGGCATCAGAGCTCAAGTTATAGAGAACGATAAGATTTTCCAAAAATAAATTTTTGAAATCTTTTGACTATAACATTTGCAAGCGAAACCTCCGAGTTGCCAATAGACGAGAACAAGCAAAGTATATATATATATGTTATACATATTTAATTATTAATTATGCTTAAAGCATAATGGATTACATTTATTTATTTATAAATGTCTATTATTTGATTATTATAATACTAATACGTGATTTACAAACGACGCTGATTGTCACAATAGAAATCCCTGTCTTTTTACTCATTCCTCGTGAATCTTCGTTCCTTGTCTAAATTCTATTCCTTATTCTATCATCCTTTCTTGTTTCTTTTCATCTATCTATTCTTATTCTGTGTTATTCATGTTTTGTTATCACAAGCGTTGAATGAATACTCATTTTGATGTGAATTGTGTAACAGGATCATGCCGCCAAAACAGTTGACTGAGACTCAGTTACGTGCTATAGTAGCTGATAAATTTCAGATATCTATGAATGCATTTATGGCAAACTTGAATAATGGAGCCGGTGGATCTGGTGGAGCTAGTGGATCTGGTGGAGCTGGTGGATCCGGTGGAGCTGGTGGATCCGGTGGAGCTGGTAGATCCGGTGGAGCCGGTGGAGCCGGTGGATCTGGTGGAGCTGGCGATACTGGAGCTGGCGCTACTGGAACTGGTGCTACTGGAGCTGGCGCTACTGGAGCTGGCGCTACAGGAACTGGCGCTACTGGAACTGGCGCTACTGGAACTGGTAATACTGGGGCTGGCAATACTGGTGCTGGAACTGGTGATGTGGATAGACCAGTGATTCCTGAAAACAAGAAGTGCAATTATACCTCGTTCATGAAATGCAAACCTCCAACTTTTAAGGGTACTGAAGGCGCTGTTGGGTTAATGCAATGGTTTGAGAAATTAGAATCCGTGTTTCGATTTAGTGGAAGTGAGGAAGGAGACAAAGTGATGTTTGCCTCTGCTACTCTTCAAGGGAGAGCATTAACTTGGTGGAATGGAAGAATGGCATCAATGGGTATGGATGCTGCTTACGCTACACCTTGGGTGGAAGTAAGAGGGTGGATGACTGAGGAATTCTGCCCAAGGAGTGTTATTCAGAGGTTAGAACAGGAACTATATCAACTGAGACTGAAGGGTACTGACATCGATGGATACACCAACAGGTTCCATGAACTTGCTCTACTTTGTCCGAACAAAGTTAACCCAGGATACTTGAAGGTGGAGCAGTATATTCGAGGCTTATCTACCAACATCCGTGGGGATGTGACCTCATCTAAACCTGCCAATATTGATGAAGCTGCTCGTATGGCCTACCAACTAATGGGTCAAATCATCCAAGACAAGGATGATGGTGTTTCTGAAGGCAACAAAAGAAGAGCTGAAAATGACAATGATGATCGTGGTGATAACCGTCAATCTCACAACAGAAATCAAAACCGAAGGAGGGGCAACGCTAATGCGATGACTGAAGCTGCAACTGCGGACAAGGGAACCAGATGTGAACGCTGCAAGAAGTCTCATACTGGTGAATGTACTAAGTGTGGAAAGTGCAACAAGTTAGGTCACAAGACTGAAGACTGTTGGGGACCAGGAAAGAAGGGAGTGACGTGCTTTAACTGCCAAGGTAAAGGTCACATGAGGAACCAATGCCCTCAACCTCCGAAGAATGCACGTGGTGGAGATAACCAAGGAAAAGCTTATCAGTTGGGAGAAGCCGAAGCGAAGCAAAACCCGAAAGTTGTCACTGGTACGTTTTTACTAAACAACCGTTATGCTACAGCTTTATTTGATTCGGGTGCGGACAAAAGCTTTGTGTCTACAAGTTTTAGTGCCTTAATTGATATAAAACCGGTCGAATTAGAAGCAAGTTATGAGGTAGAACTAGCTGATGGTAAATTAGTGAGCACAAATCGTGCGCTCCTAGGATGTTCTCTTAATCTCTTGAACCGTATTTTTAAGATAGACTTGATGATTGTTGAATTGGGAAGTTTTGATATTATTATCGGAATGGATTGGTTATCCAAGTATAACGCGTCTATCTTGTGTGGAGAAAAGAAAGTTAGGATTCCTTTAGACGACAAGACCATGGTTATCGAAGGTGATCAACGTAATTCGCGACTGAAAATCGTTTCGTGCATTAAGGCTCGTAAGTATATCGAAAGAGGCTGTGAGTTATTCCTAGCTAAAGTAGTGGAGAAAGAATCGAAGGAGAAACGTGCTGAAGATGTACCTGTTATCCGTGACTTTCCTGAAGTGTTTCCAGAAGATTTGCCTGGACTTCCTCCTCCAAGGCAAGTAGAATTCCAGATTGACCTAATTCCTGGTGCTGCACCCGTGGCTCGTGCGCCATATCGTTTAGCCCCATCCGAGCTGAAGGAGTTATCTGTGCAATTACAAGAGCTATCTGATAAAGGTTTTATACGACCGAGTTCGTCACCTTGGGGAGCTCCTGTCTTATTCGTTAAGAAGAAAGATGGTTCGTTTCGTATGTGTACTGATTACCGAGAGTTGAATAAGCTAACGATTAAGAATCGTTATCCGCTTCCAAGAATTGATGATTTATTCGATCAACTTCAAGGTTCTCGTGTTTTCTCCAAGATTGATCTTCGTTCTGGTTACCATCAACTTCGCATACGTGAGGAAGATATTCCTATTACGGCGTTTAGAACTCGTTATGGTCATTATGAGTTTCTGGTTATGCCTTTTGGTTTGACTAATGCACCTGCTGTATTCATGGATTTAATGAATCGCATTTGTAAGCCGTATCTTGATAAATTCGTGATCGTTTTCATAGATGATATTCTAATCTACTCCAAGAGCAATGAAGAGCATGCCGAACACTTAAGGATTATCTTGAACTTGTTGAAGAACGAAAAGTTATACGCTAAGTTCTCAAAGTGTGATTTTTGGCTTAATTCTGTACAATTTCTCGGACACGTGGTCGATAAAAGTGGAGTACATGTTGATCGTGCAAAGATCGAAGCCATCAAGAATTGGAGTGCTCCGACTACTCCAACTGAAGTGCGACAATTTCTAGGTCTGGCTGGCTATTACCGAAGGTTTATTGAAGGATTCTCCTTGATATCGAAACCATTAACGAAGCTGACTCAGAAGAATAAACCGTATGTGTGGGGCGATGATGAAGAAGAAGCTTTCCAAACCCTGAAGATGAAACTTTGTAGTGCGCCGATTTTATCATTACCTGAAGGAAGTGAAGATTTTGTTGTTTATTGCGATGCATCTCTTCGAGGATATGGTGCTGTTCTCATGCAACGTGAAAAGGTGATCGCATATGCCTCTAGACAATTAAGGAAGAATAAGGAGAACTACACTACCCATGACTTGGATTGCTCTGCGACTTTGGAGACATTATCTGTATGGTACGAAGTGTACAGTATTCACTGATCATAAAAGCCTACAATACATATTGGATCAAAAGGAGTTGAATATGAGGCAACGTCGATGGGTTGAACTATTGAGTGATTACGACTGCGAAATTCGTTATCATCCGGGAAAGGCAAACATGGTAGCTGATGCGTTAAGTCGAAAGGAAAGGGAGAAACCGATTCGAGTGCGTGCTTTGGTGGTGACAGTTCATAATAACTTACCTGAGCAGATTCGGAACGCACAAGTTGAAGCATGCAAGAAGGAAAATATTGCTGCCGAAAGATTTAGGGGAGACGGTGAAACATTTGAGACGCGACCCGATGGTATCAGATGTTTGAGAGGTCGAATTTGGTTACCATTCTTCGGTGGACTGAGAGACTTGATTATGTTAGAATCTCCTAAGTCCAAGTATTCTATTCATCCTGGATCGGACAAAATGTACCAAGACTTGAAAAAGTTATACTGGTGGCCGAATATGAAAGCTGATATTGCAACATACGTCGCGAAATGCTTAACATGTGCAAAAGTGAAAGCCGAATATCAGAAGCCGTCAGGATTACTTGTCCAACCTGAAATTCCAGTCTGGAAATGGGAGCGAATTACGATGGACTTCATCACAAAACTCCCAAGGACACCGTCTGGGTTCGATGCAATTTGGGTTATTGTCGATCGTTTAACTAAATCCGCTCATTTTATTCCAATCAACGAGAGGTTCGGTTTGGAGAAACTCGCCGATATTTATCTGAAGGAAATCGTGTGCAAGCATGGTGTTCCTATTTCCATCATTTCCGATAGAGATAGTCGTTTTGCTTCTGGATTTTGGAGATCACTTCAAAAGTCGTTAGGAACCAATTTGGATATGAGCACAGCCTATCATCCACAAACTGATGGGCAAAGCGAAAGAACAATTCAAACTTTGGAGGATATGCTACGTGCTTGTGTGATAGACTTTGGAAGTAGCTGGGATAAGCACTTACATTTGGCCGAATTCTCGTACAATAACAGTTATCACGCGAGTATTAAAGCTGCACCTTTTGAAGCACTGTATGGGAGAAAATGTAGATCACCCGTTAGCTGGAGTGAGGTTGGTGATGCCCAACTCACTGGACCAGATTTGATTAGGGAGACGACGGATATGATTGTGCAAATTAAGAATAGGTTGTTGTCTGCTCGAAGCCGACAGAAGAGTTATGCGGATGTGAGAAGAAAACCATTGGAGTTTAACGTGGGAGATAAGGTTATGCTAAAGGTATCACCATGGAAAGGTGTTGTACGATTTGGAAAACGTGGGAAGTTAAGTCCTCGTTATATCGGACCATTCAAGATTACATCTAGAGTAGGACCCGTGGCATACCAACTTGAACTACCACAAGAACTGTATGGGATTCATAACACTTTTCACGTGTCGAATCTGAAGAAGTGTTTATCCGATGAAGAACTCGTTATACCGTTAGACGAGGTTAAGGTTGATAAAAAGTTGCATTTTATTGAAGAACCAGTCGAGATCATGGATCGCGAGGTCAAGCAAGTGAAGCAAAGCCGAATACCTATCGTCAAAGTTCGATGGAACTCTCGAAGAGGACCAGAGTTTACTTGGGAACGAGAAGACCAAATGTGGAAGAATTACCCTCATCTCTTTGATTTCAACAAGCGATCGGGCAAGAACGCAAGTTGATCTTCGAGGGCGAAGATCCTAATTTGGTGGGGATGATGTGACAACCCGTCAATTTCAGGTCGTTATTTTAATCTCGACTATTACGTATTAAGTGTTTACTTTAATGAGAATTTTAATTTATCGACTAACCGAGAAGGTTATGACTTGAAACTAGCGTAAGAATGTCGATTAGATGAAAACCGACAAGGAATATGTTAGGTATCGATATTATATTCTCAAATAATCATGAAAATGATTTTTATTATATTTAATCTTTATTTCTCGTATTTTACGTTTTAACGAATGACGATAACTATTAGTGATCGCGATACCGACGGATGCCCAAAAAATTACGTTTTATTATCGAATGTCTCGATATTGTATATTGTTAGAAATACGTTTTACGTATATTAGAAGTATCGGTCACTCCACAATAATATTTATGTTGTAATAGCTCGTAGTTAGAAAATAGTCATTAGTTACTTATTAACTTAAGTAAGAACCGGTCCATGGGCTTGTCATGGACCGGCCCAAGCCCATGTTTGCTTGGAACTATAAATACCCCTTTCCACCATGGAAAGGGGTTGGTTGTTGTCATTTACTAGTTTCCATTTAATAAAATTCACATAGTTTCTCTCACTTTCTCTCTCTAACTTTCTCTCTCTAGAAATCAACAAACCCCTTCATAGATTCATTGATTATCAATATTCTACATTTGGTATCAAGAGCTATGGGGTGATTTAAGGTAGTGATTTGTGTGGTTTTTTAGTTTTTGATTGTATTTGTGTTCTTTAAGAAGATCATCTTGATTCTTGGTGTTTTTTTGGTGTTTTGGTGATTGGGATTAGTAGATAAGTATTAGTTGTTACTTATTTTAGTCGAAAGTTCAAAACTTTTTGGGTTATTTGGTAAAAATCGGGGTTTTTTATCATCTTTTTGTTCGACTGTGCATACTCGAACAAGTTTCTGATTACCCAGAAAAGTTCCGAACCAAGCACTTCCGAATCAAGCACTTCCGAATCAAGCACTTCCGAATCAAGCACTTCCGAATCAAGCACTTCCGAATCAAGCACTTCCGAATCAAGCACTTCCGAATCAACAACTTCCGAATCAACAACTTCCGAATCAACAACTTCCGAATCAACAACTTCCGAATCAACAACTTCCGAATCAACAACTTCCGAATCAACAACTTCCGAATCAACAACTTCCGACTCAAGAAGTTCCGACTCAAGAAGTTCCGACTCAGGAAGTTCCGAATGAAGAACTTCCGGATGAAGGAAGTTCCGAATGAAGAACTTCCGGATGAAGGAATGTTCCGAATGAAGGAATGTTTCGGATGAAGGAAGTTCCGTATGAAGAACTTCCGAATGAAGGAAGTTCCGAATGAAGAACTTCCGGATGAAGGAAGTTCCGAATGAAGAACTTCCGGATGAAGGAAGTTCCGAATGAAGAACTTCCGGATGAAGGAAGTTCCGAATGAAGAACTTCCGGATGAAGGAAGTTCCGAATGAAGAACTTCCGGATGAAGAAGTTCCGAATGAAGGAAAGTTCCGGATCAAGATGTTCCGAATGAAGGAAAGTTCAGGATCAAGATGTTCCGAATGAGGAAAAGTTCCGGATGAAGAGTTTGATTATTATTGTTTTCATGCTATATATGTACTTGTTGTATTATGTTATGAAATGTGTTATGCTTAGAAGTAAGAATGATATATATCTATATGTTTTTGTGTATCAACCTTTCATGTCTTATCTTAAGCAGATACAATGACTAATCCAACAGTACAAGCAATCCAAGAATCTAGAGAAGCCGATATTGCTAAAGCACGAACCCTTAAGTTTATACCCAACAACTACCGGCTGAAGCAAGTCTCAAAATCCACTCACCATGGTTTTAAGGTCGCCATAGCCATCCTCGATAACTCTCATTTCAAGAACGCCCTTAGGAGTAGTGCCTCGGTGCCTTATGAGTATATGCATGAATTTTGGGCTACCAAGGAAATCACTTCAAACAAGATCACCTTCACCATCGACAACAAGCAGCAGACACTCACAGTTTCAGACTTCCGTAAGATTCTTGGTATACGGGATACACCCAAAGGCATGTCATTCTCGAGGGATCCTACTAAAGATGAACTCGTGGAGTTATTTGACGCACTTGGATGTCCGGAAATACGAGTTGCGTCTGAGTTTACCACTGCTAAAGTAGGACAACCTTGGAGAGCATTGTTGGGTATTCTTAGTAAATGTCTTACACCAAAAATAAGTGGTCATGATGCTCTGCGCAGTCCTATAATAAACCTCTTCTATGGCATGTACAAAGCTGCAAATTCAGATTATGCTTTGTTGATATGGGAAGAATTCACCTTTCAACTCTTCTATAACAAGAAGCTGAAGACAAACTTCTTTCCTTATCCTCGGTTTATCAAGCTTATCATTAATTATTTTATGAAGAATGATGCTTCTATTGATAGGCGTGCAGCAGGTCGCTATCACACTGAAGAAGCTGATGATACTGTGGATTTGAGGCATGAAGGACCGTCTATTGGTGTGATTCCGGGTCCTATTCCTGATTACCTTCTCACTGATAAAATTAAGGGTTCTGCGGATTACAAGTTACTGCAGATAGAAATCAAGAAGCTGAAAGCAAACCTTCAGACTGGAGAAGACTCGTCCACAACGGTTAAGAGTAAAGGTAAACGCAAACAACCAGCTGCGTTACCTGAACCCGAAACCAAGAAGAAGAAGACAGAGGGGAAGAAGGGAAAGGGTAAGGCTGATGAGATGGCTTTACGTGATGAAGAAGATATTGTTGATCCTGCTCTTGATAAAACCGAGAAACAAATGATGAAGATTGCTATTCAAAGGAGTAGGAAAGATACTGGCGGTAGTGGTTCAGGTGCAAGGGTAGATATTGAGGATGAGTACGTAGAACCAGATGATGTTGATGAGTTTGGGTCACCTGAACATTATTCCACTTCGAAGGAGCCCTCAATCCCTATTTCAGCAAGTGTGGAAAAGGAATCTGTTGCTCCTACGATCATGGTGTCAACTCAACCCTTAGCAACTCAACCTCCACCCATACAACCCTTACCAACCAGACCGGCTTCAACACCATTTCTTCCACCACCTACAATTCCCATCCTTAGTACCGCAGTAACAGCCGAGGCTCTCCAATCTCTCCAATCAACCCAAAGCAGCTCTGCAACATCTACAATGGCTGCATTGGTGATGGCCGAACTGTTGGATAAACATGAGGATACACACAAACGAGAAATGGATGAACTTCGCCAAGAGTTACAAAGACGAGCTCAAAGTGAAGAAGCATCTAGGAAAGCTCAAGAGGAGATGATTGCTAGGTTCGCTGCGGATATGGAGTTGACCCGAAAAGCACATGCAGAAGAACTAGCTCGGGTTAAGCAGGCTGAGGCTGATAAGCATGCTGCACGTATCACCATACTTCAAGCGATGAGGGATAAGTACAAAGAACAAAAAGAAGCACTTGAAGCCTCTGTGAAAGAAAGAGTGCAAGAATCCGTTGAATCCCTAATGCCTAAACTGCGTGATGAGTTGAAGACTCTTGCTGCTAACAACTTGATGATCAAATCATCCAATCCTTCAGAAGCCGCCTACAAGATTGCTTATGACTTGACGGATTTTGAATTGAAGAAGATCCTTAAGGCTCGTATGGTGGAACTTGGATCGTTTGATAAGTCTAGGATTCAACGGGCTTTATATAAATCCCTGAATGATGCTATCATGGAGGATGATAGGTTATTCAAAACGTTTGGAAGTGTGGTACCTTATCACATTCTACCTGAAGAAGAAAGGGAAGAAAGTGAGGAGGAAGAGGGTACTGGTGAAGAGGAAGAGGAAGAAGAAGGAGAAGAAGAGGAAAAGGATGACGATGATGGTGATGATGAGGATAAGGATGAGGATGATGATGACGAGGATGAGGATGATGATGATGGCGATGATGGTGGTGATGGGAATGAGGAGAGTGCTCGGGGTAGTAACGGGGATGACAATCAGGATGATGATGGGGGTGAACAGCCGAAAGAGGGAGACAAGGTTACCAGCTCCAAGAAAACTACTAAGACTGGAACCAAGTCCAAAAAGGATGCAGCACAGAAGGATAAATCAACATCGACGGAATCAAGACGAACTAAGTGGCGCCACGATGTGAATGCCACTACAGCGTCATCGGTTCTCGGTACCTCTATCGCTGTATCTTTACCTATTACCACTAACCCCATTAGTTCTGTTGTTGTTGCTCCTGTGATTGCAGAATCAGTGACGGAACCCGAAGCTGCACAACACTCACCAGTTCACGACACTGCCGAAATGCCTGAAACTGAACCAACAGATGTTCGCACTTCTACTCCTCAACAACAAGCACAACAATCTACGGTTCCGGAACCAAGCATACGAGACTGGGCAGACACGTTGGAGATAGACGAGACTGCACCACCACAGGCTTGGATCACGGGAGCTGCACAATATGATCCGATCACAGACGCTGATAAAGATGTGTTGTATCTCCGTATCCGAAGTCCGATTGACTTATGTGCATTTTTTGCTCATGAGTATAAGACTTCGGTTACTCCATCCTTGGTGAAGAAAGCGCTGAAAGATAAGAGACTGCGTGCCAAAACCCGATTAACCCGAATGGAGTTCGAGTACTATGCCGATGAGATCCTGAAGGCTCTGAATACCGTTCAACGGCCAGGTCTTCATGAATCAGAAAGAGCTCCACCTCCAATGGATCCTGCTCAAGATAATCAGATTGCTCTTGACTTTTTCGTCACCAATGATCTTGTGTATCTACTGAAGGGGTCATCAAAGTACGCAACCTCCCTGACCTTGCTGAAAGCTGCCAACTGGGGGACAATACCCTTTATCGAGGAAAAGGTAAATCGACTCTGGGTCCCAAAAATGAATCGTAATTATGATATGTATGCTGTCATAGGTGCATCTCAATGGGACGAACGAGTCCGAAGGGCGTACAAGGGTTGCTGCTTGGTCAATTCTGGAAGCAATGTTAGATCCGACATCCGCATCTCCAGCATCTTAGGAATGAAAACTGAAGCCAAGAACGGCTATTATCATGTGACGGAGATTCGCTTGAAAAGGGAGGATGACAGGGAATACAAAATCCAGCAAGGAGATTTTTCCATCATTCGCCTTGAGGATATCGAAGATATGCTGCTTCTGATGACCCGAGATCAACTCACACATATTCCTCGTGAAGACCTGATTGCTTTGAATACAGCACTTCGTATGTTCACTTGAAGCGTTGTCATCAAGTCACGAGTTGAAGATCTTCAGTTGGGAGTCGAAAGCTATCAAAGGAAGCTCAACTTAACCCGTCCTGTGAATCAAGTGCTACCTCAACATGTAGAAAGATGTCCCTATACCGGCATTTCTGTCCTGAATTACGGCATTTTCTACTTGAACAGTCGAGGTTTGATGAAGTTTATGAGGGTGGGGGAGCTCCACAAGTATAGTGATGGAACTCTTCTACAAGTCAGAGGAAAGTTGGAGCATCTGAACTCGGGTGGGACTTTGCCAGAGATGACGGAGGATTGGCATCCGGGTTACCGGCAGATGGCAAAGTACGTGATCAAGAAGATTGATCAAAAGCTCCGTGAACGTAGATTGATGAGGAGCTTGGAAAGGTTCGTGGGTGGAAGACCGTATTTAGTGCACCACAAGCTACTGCAACGATCCATCTAATGGGTTGTACATTTCAGGTCCACTTTATATTGGTTTTCAATTGTGAATATGTATATTTGTGAATAATGTGCTTTAATGGCTTGATGTAGTGTTAAGGTATGATAATTTTTCAAGAATTTCTCACGAGATTCTAAATCTTTCAAAATATATCATACTAAATCACTACAACTATCCCTTATTAACTTAAGGGGGAGCAATAACTTGTTCTATGGCCAAACATCGATTTCATTTTTTACCCAAAGACCGGTTAATCCATTCAATATCCCAAATATTAATGGTTAACATTTTGGATAAGGGGAGAAAATGGGATTAAGGAGACGTAAGTGATACTTGGCTAAAAGATGAAAAAGACTTAAAGATTATCCAACTTAATATGTGTAAAGCACGTGTTAAGGGGGAGCGTTTTTGATGAACAAAACACCTAAGGTACAAAACTTTTGATTTCAATATCACAAGTACTTTAGGTGATTTTCAATGATTTTTCATGGTGGCAATTACTTCCCAAAACGCGCTTAATTCACGACGAATGTGGTGACAAAAGGGTGGTAGGAATAGGTTTAGTCCAATGATTCATCAGAGCCGATGGAATCTTCCCAAGGACAATTCTCTAGATAGAATTAGAAGTCCTAGGAAAGATGGAGAAAGAATGTGAACGTAGCTGAATGCCGACCAAGTACTTAAGCTAGCACTGGAACAATCACAACAAGGTGCTAGTGATGACGTATTGGTAAGCATTGAAGGGGTTGAAGAATGAAAAAGAAATGTAAAGATAAAGGGTGTAAAGAAAGAAGCCCTCCTTACAACTTTAGGTAGAAACCGGGTTGATAGGTGTGTAAACACCCATCCTTTTACCACTTAATTCGGGCTAAAACGAGACCAAAACACGTATTTAATATCATTTGTTTGGAATTATGCGTGGTTTTTGTGTTTATTGTGTTTTCAGAGACAACCGGATGAATATTGAAGAAAACATGGGATTGCACGGGTTTTACTGAAGAAAAAGACTCAAGATAAAGTCTATTGTCCAAGAGATGCAAAAGATTTGAAGTCACTGGACCTATTCGAAGATTTATCGAAGAAAAGGACCAAAGATGGAAGATTTATATAAGTCGAAGAAACTCAAGTCTATTAAACGAAGAAATTAAAAGACGAGTTGAATTTAATCGACAACAAATCCCGAATCAGAATCGAAAACGGAAACTTTTCTGAAAAGACGAAAAGACAAGAAGAACGGGAGAAAGCCCACTCACCAACCACAAGACAAGGCTATAAATAGCCTTCCCCTCACACATTTTGAGAGCTAGCATTTATTTTTCTTTTCCCCACTTTTCTCTCCCTGTTTCGTTTCATCACCATCACCATTAGGGTGATTGGTGATTTTTAATCTTTAATTTTCTCACTTTGTAACTTTAATCTTTGGTTTATCTTGTCAAAACATTAATCATTCAATACAAAGCTTTTGTTTAATCTTTCCATTTAATCTTGTTCATCTTCATCTTTATCTTCAAGTTCTTAAGTTTTAATTTTTCTTGATTTGATCTTCAAAAGTTGATGGGATTTGTGTTTTTATTAGTGGGATTCGTTGCTTATGGTGTCTAAATGATTTGTGTTTAATTTGGTAAAACCTTTTTAAGTATTTGGTTTGATTTTGATTAAAATCCGTGTTCCTTGTTCTTCGCATAACTGCTACTGTATCTGGTTCCCAGAACTTCCGAATCAAACAAAAAAGTTCCGAATGAAGCCTTCATTCGGAAACTTCCGAACCAAGCATTGAGTTCCGTATCAGTGACTTCCGAACCAGTAAGTTCCGAATCAAGCATAAGTTCCGAATCAAGAGAAAACACCCTTCATTCGGAAAGTTCCGAGTCAATCATAAGTTCCGGATCAAGCCACTTCCGAACCAAGCTCCTTCATTCGGAAAGTTCCGAACCAGTCCTTCATTCGGAAGTTTCAAAACTTCCGAATCAACAACCCCTCATCCGGAAGGTTCCGAATCAACCAGTAAGTTCCGAATGAGAAAGTTCCGGATGAGAATGTTCCGGATGAATGAATAGTAACTTCCGAATCAGTTATCTTTTGGGTATTTTCAAGTTTTTACTGTTTCCTTACCATTTCTTTACTGTTTCCTTGATTTAATTTTAATCTTATTCAAGTTTAAATTCTAGTTTCTAGTAACCATCCTTAAAGTAATTGTCTTTGATTTAAATTTTCATTTCCATTTTTTATTAGATTAGAAAACCAAACCCTTTTGTTTAGTAACCAAGAACAATCA
Organism: Glebionis coronaria; assembly: GCA_025667525.1. Classification (NCBI taxonomy): domain Eukaryota; kingdom Viridiplantae; phylum Streptophyta; class Magnoliopsida; order Asterales; family Asteraceae; genus Glebionis; species Glebionis coronaria. Next base: position 385,910,694 of record CM046874.1, read on the forward strand.
TTCCACTTAAGACCGAGATCAATTCGAGAGGATATCGAGAGTAAAATTGAACCTAGCAAAACCCGTGTATCAAATGGCGCCGCTGCCGGCTCTTCTCGTTAAGATCAAAAGTTTTTTTTGAGAACTTGGATTTTGGGATCCGTTCCCCGTGAACGTTCTTTTTCATCAAAAATTTTCAAAAACAACTAAAAAATATAAAATTTTCAAAAATCCTAAAAATTAAAAAACAATAAAAACCAAAAATATTTTTTCTTTGTTTTTCTTTGTTCGTTCTTTTGCAGGTGTATGCGCACTCGATCCACGTCTTATCAAGAGCCCGAGCCTCTCGATAACTTAGACATGGCTGGTGTACAAAACAACAATAACATACCACCTCCGAACAACAATAATAACAACAACAATCCGCCTTTCAACAACATGAACAATAACAACAACAATGAGCCCCTTCCGGATAATCGCCCAATGATTGAATAGCTGCAAGCTCATGTCGATGGCAATACGGATCCAATTGAAATTCCACCAATTGCCGCCAACAATTTCGAGCTAAAGTCAGGCTTTATCCAGATGGTCTCAGCTCAACCGTTCTTGGGACGAACCATTGATGACCCACACGACCATATCAAGAGATTTCTACAACTAACCAACACGGTCAAGTTCAATGGAGTTCCACAAGAAGTGATAAGGTTACAACTTTTTCCCTTTTCTTTAGAGGGACAAGCCCGGCATTGGCTTGCTAAGGAACCGCCACAGAGTATTCTCTCGTGGACGGATTTGGAAACAAAGTTTATCAACTACTTTTTTCCACCCTCTCGTACTACCGCTTTGCGGAATGAGATTATAAACTTTGAACAAAAGTACGATGAGTCATTCAGTGAATCTTGGGATCGTTTTAAAGATCTTTTAAGGAAATTCCCACAACATGGTTTTACCAAAGTACATCAAATCAATACTTTTTACAATGGTTTAAGCATGAGTGACCAAGATTCACTGAATAGTGCCTCGGGGGGTAATTTATTGGCTAAGACTTCCAATGCTGCTTGGGATATCATTGAGAACAAATCTCGTGTGCAAACCAAGAGTGTTAGGACCAATGTTGCTAGTGCTAGCACTAATGACAGCGACAAGCGATTAGACAAAATCACCACGCTTCTTGAATCGCTTGTCACCCACACCGTCAGCAACAACAACAGCAACAACGCCAAAAATGCACAAGTGAACGCTGTCAGCCAACCTTGTGAGATATGCGGTGGTCCCCACTCTTACACAACTTGTACCGCCACCCAAGATTACCCTGCTGAGAATGTGAATGCGGCATATGGCACCTACCAACAACCTGCTTATCAAGCTAGACCTCAAGGTGACCGTAACTTGCTTAGCTATCGATCAAACAACTATCTTTCACCACCTGGCTTTCCTCCTACCAACCCAAACCAACAACAAAACCTTAACCGCCCTACTCAACAACAACAACAACCTCGACAACCATACATCCCACCTCACAAGCAGCAACAACCGCCTCAACGTAACAATCAAGTCTATCAACAACCTGCTTACCAACCACCTGCATACAATGCTCCTCCCAACCAAGCCACCACTGCATTACACCAAGAGGTTGCTACCTACATGAGGACCAATGATGTGATAGTGGGAAATCTCCAAGAGGAAGTGCGCAATTTGAAGGCTGATTTGGTCAAGCAAGGAAATGATTTGAGAGCTGACATGAGAAACACGTTGGATAGCCAGACTAATGATCTGAGGAACATGATGGCTAGTTTTTTCCAAAGTAGTCAACCCTCTTCTTCGGGTACTCTTCCGAGTAACACCGTTGCAAATCCAAGAGGGGAGATGAAAGCAATCACTACTCGAAGTGGTAAAGGTACCAAGGAACCCGAGCTTCCTATACCTCCACCGGTGGTTGTGACTAAGGAGAACGAGTCGCCTGCTCCTATTCCTCCTCCTTCTCCTTCCCCAATTTCTCCACCTCTTCTTTCTACCCCTCCTCCACCCGTGCTTGTGAGTGATCCTATTCCCCTAAAGCCTTCCTCTTCTTCCAATATACCTTATCCTTCTAGGTTGAGGAAAGAGAAGCAAAAGAGCAAGGATGATATTCAGGTTTCGAATTTCCTTAAAATGTTCAAACAACTGAATTTCAATATCTCCTTCGCTGAGGCTCTCGCTCACATGCCCAAATACGCCAAAATGTTTAAAGACCTTCTGAGCGACAAGGAAAAGCTCCTCGACATTGCCAACACCCAACTTAATGAGAACTGCTCTGCAGTGCTCTTAAGGAAATTGCCAATCAAGCTTGGTGATCCGGGTCGTTTTCTTATCCCTTGCAATTTCCCGGGAGTAGAGAATTGCATGGCCCTAGCCGATCTAGGTGCCAGTATCAATCTAATGCCTCTAAGCGTTTGGAAGCAATTATCTCTCCCTGAGCTAGTCCCCACCAAAATGACTTTGGAGTTGGCCAACCGTACGGTTGCTTATCCAGTGGGGATAGCCGAAGACGTCATTGTAGGAGTCGACAAATTCACCTTCCCTGCTGATTTTGTTGTCGTCGACTACGAGATGGACCCTCGTGTACCACTGATTGTTGGTCGTCCATTCCTCAGGACCGGTCGCACTCTTATTGATGTTGAAGCCGGAGAGCTTATCATGAGAGTGGGTGACGACAAAGTAGTCTTCAACATGGGAAAGTTGTCTAAACAGCCTTATTCATATGAGAGCGTTAATTGTATTGACGTTCTTGATGAGGCTTGTGAAGAACACTTTAATGATGCTTGCAAAAGTATTCCTACCTCTCTTCCCACTGTTGAGACCGTGTCCTCCATTGATTCATCGTTGTCTCTATTTAGAGATAGTGATTTATTCTGGAACAATCTTGAAGATACCATGGGAGATGTGAATTTAGCTACTAATGATTCTCCCACCGAGGGGGATGAAGACATGAGTTTCTTTGACAATCTTCTCACCGAAGACAATCCTTCGCCTCCATTTCCCACGGTTATTGCTATCGATGCCACGACTTTGAAAACGCCTCCCGTCGAAAATCCTTCGGATTTGGAACTTAAGGAGTTGCCACCCCATCTTGAGTATGTATTCCTCGAAGAAGAGAAGAAGTCGCCAGTCATCATTGCTAAGGATTTGAAGGATGAAGAGAAAGCCCGACTTGTCGCCGTGTTGAAAGATCATAAAAAGGCTATCGCTTGGAAGATTTCCGATATTCGTGGAATTGATCCTCACTTCTGCACACACAAAATTCTCATGGAGGACGGCTTCAAGCCCACTATTCAAAGCCAACGAAGGGTGAATCCAAAAATACATGAAGTCATCAAAACAGAGGTTATCAAACTTCTTGATGCGGGTATGATTTACCCTATTTCGGATTCACCGTGGGTTAGTCCAATCCATTGTGTGCCCAAGAAGGGCGGAATAACCGTTGTTCCCAATGAACACAACGAGTTAATTCCCACTCGTCTCGTTACTGGGTGGAGAGTTTGTATAGACTACCGCAAACTCAATGATGCCACGAGAAAGGATCATTTCCCTCTACCTTTCATGGACCAAATGCTTGAACGATTAGCCGGTAATGAATATTACTGCTTTCTTGATGGTTTCTCGGGTTATTTTCAAATACCCATCGATCCCCAAGATCAAGAGAAGACTACATTCACTTGTCCCTATGGCACCTTCGCTTACAAAAGAATGCCTTTTGGCTTATGTAATGCGCCCGGGACTTTCCAAAGGTGCATGTTAGCTATCTTCCATGACATGGTTGAACAAACCATGGAAGTCTTCATGGATGATTTCTCGGTCTTCGGGGATTCCTTCTCTGCTTGCCTTGCCAATTTAGAACGTATGCTAAAGCGGTGCGAAGACACTCGCCTTGTTCTAAATTGGGAAAAATGCCATTTTATGGTAAAAGAAGGCGTCGTGCTTGGACATAAGATCTCGAAAGCCGGTCTTGAAGTTGACCGTGCTAAAGTCGATGTTATCGCAAAGTTGCCTCCACCTTCAACCGTGAAGGGTGTGAGAAGTTTCTTGGGTCATGCGGGCTTCTATCGTCGATTCATCAAAGATTTTTCTCAAATCGCTCGCCCGATGACCCACCTCTTGGAAAAAGATACTCCTTTTATCTTCTCCAAAGAATGCCTTGAAGCCTTCAACTCGCTTAAGGATAAGCTAACTAAGGCACCCGTCTTGGTTACCCCTAATTGGGAGCTTCCTTTTGAGTTGATGTGTGATGCTAGTGATTTTGCTATTGGAGCGGTTCTTGGACAAAGAGTGAACAAACACTTCCAACCGATCCATTACGCTAGCAAGACAATGACTGGGGCACAATTGCATTATACGACAACTGAAAAAGAGCTTTTAGCTGTTGTCTATGCTTTTGAAAAGTTTCGCCCCTATCTTGTCCTTTCTACCACCATTGTGTATACCGATCATTCCGCGCTGAAGTACTTGTTAACAAAGAAAGATTCCAAACCAAGACTTCTTCGCTGGGTTTTGCTGCTCCAGGAATTTAAAATCGACATCCGCGATAAAAAAGGAGCAGAAAACCTAGCCGCGGACCATCTTAGTAGACTTGAGGATCCTTACCAAGGGGATCATCCGACCAAAGAAATCAATGATTCTTTTCCCTTGGAGACCTTAATGTCTATAAACTCGAAGCCGAATGAAACCCCGTGGTTTGCGGACTTTGCAAACTACTTGGCGGGTGGAATTCTCAAGGAAGGGTTGACGTCCCAGCAAAAGAAGAAGTTCTTTACCGACATCAAGACTTACTTTTGGGACGACCCTTACCTATTCAAACAATGTGCTGATCTGATAATTCGCCGATGTGTTGATGGACCGGCAGCGTCGGACATCCTTGATGCTTGCCACAAAGGACCCACCGGTGGTCACTTTGGTCCCAACTACACCGCTAAAAAAGTGTTTGATTCGGGATTTTATTGGCCCTCCATATACCGTGACGCTCACGATATGGTCAAACGATGTGATGTTTGCCAAAAGCAAGGCAAAATCACACATAAAGACGAGATGCCTCAGAATTTTATTCAAGAGTGTGAAATTTTTGATGTTTGGGGTATCGACTTTATGGGGCCATTCCCTTCGTCTAAAGGAAACAAATACATCCTTGTAGCCGTTGACTACGTTTCAAAGTGGGTTGAAGCCAAAGCTTTGCCTACTAATGACGCAAGGGTGGTTTGTAACTTTTTGAAAGCTCTATTCGCTAGATTCGGTGTGTCTCGTGCCATTATTAGTGATCGTGGGACTCATTTCTGCAATGACCAATTTGCTCGAGTCATGGCTAAGTACGGTGTAAACCATCGTCTTTCCACAGCCTACCACCCACAAACTAATGGCCAGGCCGAAATATCCAACCGAGGTCTTAAGCGAATTCTTGAAAGGACCGTGGGATAGCATCGTGCCTCATGGGCTGATAAACTGGATGATGCTTTGTGTGTTTTCCGTACTGCTTACAAGACCCCAATCGGCTGTACGCCTTATCGTCTTGTGTACGGGAAAGCGTGCCACCTCCCTATTGAGTTGGAGCACAAGGCTTATTGGGCCTTGAAGTGGGCTAATTTTGATATAAACAAAGCCGGTGACCTACGCAAGATCCAACTCAATGAGCTGAATGAACTCCGTGATGAGGCTTATGAAAATTCTTTGATCTATAAGGAAAGAACTAAGCTCATTCACGACTCCAAGATCAAAAACCGAGAGTTCCATGTTGGAGACAAAGTCTTACTTTTTAACTCTCGGTTGAAAATCTTCTCGGGAAAGCTCAAATCTCGTTGGTCCGGCCCATTCACCATTGCCCAAATTTTTCCATATGGTACTCTCGAGCTCGCTCAACCTAATGGACCAAATTTTAAGGTGAATGGCCAACGAGTGAAGTTGTACTTTGGTGAGGACACCTCCAAGGAGGTGATTCCATCCCTCACCACGTTCCCCATGAACTAATTTTGGGTCGAGTCAGGCTCGTGACTCGGTTATCAAAAACAAGCGCTCCTCGGGAGGCAGCCCGAGTTTCTATCCTTTTATATTTTAATCCCCTAAGTGTAGGGGGGACTTGTATATGCGTTTGTCTTTGTATGGTGTGATTACAGGGATAAGTGCACTCTTGGAATCGTTGAAGAACCGTGCTCCCGTGTTTATCCGAAATCCGGTTCTATCTCTCAACTATCGTGATTCAATTTTCTTCATACTCACATTTGAAATTGATCACTTTAGTCGTCTCTTCCTTAACTTGAATTAACCAACGTGCACAATGTCATAAGTGTAGGGGAAACTTTTCCCACATGCTTAAACATTGAGGACAATGTTTATCTTAAGTGTAGGGGGGACTTCTATCGAAGTTTTAAGTGGACTTTTCCATGAAAATGCCTTCAATTAACCGGAAAATCCTATTTTTCAACATTTTTCAAATTTTTTATTAACTTTGGCCATTTAGTTGTAATTTTTAAATTTTTATCGTTGCTTTCATATGTATATATCCCGCAATAAAGTCAAATTTTAATAAAGTGGTGTAGCTAGTTTATAAGTTTTTGACATATTAGGCCCGTTGCGTTTATTTTGACTCAACCCGAATAGACTTATCCAAGTTTATTCTAGCTAGTATCCTTACCCATGTAGACCTTAATTGGTTTATTAGGCTAAGTGTCCACGAGTCTCATTACTTGAGATTTTAAATTGTGGAGGACGAGAAATGATAGAGTCAATTATAAGTCGGTATTCTTGCACAAGCTCACTTGGTGTAATTATTTGCCTATTCTCCCATCACTTGCTAATAATTTATCTGCAATAAGTAAGGTCGTACAATTTGAAAAGTTACTTAGCTTCTAGCCCAAGATCGTTTAAAAGTTGCTCGGTAATGATAAGAGTTCATAGCCAAGGCATAACTTATGAAGTGGGGCACGAAGATTGGCGAGTCCGAAAAGGCCCTAACAAGGCATGAGGATTCAATTTTATTGCTGAAGATCCAAAGTGATGTGAAAAGCATTATTCCTAAAGTCAATATGAAAGATCAAGACTCACGACGAAAAGCAATCAACTCCCATAAAGATCATGTAGAAGTCTATCCGAAAAGACCCTAACAAGGTATGAGGATAAATAGATCCAAGTCCGAAAAGGAGGCGGATCGTTGTATCTCAAAATCCCAATTAGAAATTGAAGAAATAATCATGAAGTCGTGGTCAACAAAGTTGGAGAACCCCTCAAAAGTCTCCAAGCGAAGAAACTCTATTATGATGAGAAGACCATTATCTCAAGAACGTCTCTCGAAGATATGAAGTATGAAGTACATGCCAAATATCGGCCCGAGAAAGGTCTCAAATCGTGAACCAAGTTATGCCAAGATATGAACTTTTTGATATCCCGAGAAGCAGTTTTAAGAGATTTTGTCCTTTAGCTAACTATTGATCAAATCGTCCTACTTTGCTTTCAGCCCTAATAAACTATCGCAATAAGTCCAAAAATGCATCTTCATGATCATTCTAAGACAAAAATAAAATATAAGAGATACACCTGAGAATAAGGGAGTTTAAGCATTTAATTAAGCCATGTGTGTAAGTGTTTGAATTGCTAACTTATAATAACAATGATATCATTTTTAAGCTTAGTTTGGGGAACGTGAAACTTGAGGGTGATAAATCTTCGCAGCACCAAAGCCCTAATGTAAGTCATCGATTTCTTTGCAAGTTCTTTCCATGTAGCTATTTTCAAGTGAAAATGGTTTTCTATCCCTTTGTTACCTTTAAAGTTTTATTTTTTGTTTAGTAGAATTTAAATAAGGCCAAGGTTGATTAATTATGAGAAAAATGTAAGCTTGCTTTATCACTAAGCATTGCATGAGGGCATGGCAATGGTTAAGTGTAGGGGATTTGATAGGTGTGTAAACACCCATCCTTTTACCACTTAATTCGGGCTAAAACGAGACCAAAACACGTATTTAATATCATTTGTTTAGAATTATGCGTGGTTTTTGTGTTTATTGTGTTTTCAGAGACAACCGGATGAATATTGAAGAAAACATGGGATTGCACGGGTTTTACTGAAGAAAAAGACTCAAGATAAAGTCTATTGTCCAAGAGATGCAAAAGATTTGAAGTCACTGGACCTATTCGAACATTTATCGAAGAAAAGGACCAAAGATGGAAGATTTATATAAGTCGAAGAAACTCAAGTCTATTAAACGAAGAAATTAAAAGACGAGTTGAATTTAATCGACAACAAATCCCGAATCAGAATCGAAAACGGAAACTTTTCTGAAAAGACGAAAAGACAAGAAGAACGGGAGAAAGCCCACTCACCAACCACAAGACAAGGCTATAAATAGCCTTCCCCTCACACATTTTGAGAGCTAGCATTTATTTTTCTTTTCCCCACTTTTCTCTCCCTGTTTCGTTTCATCACCATCACCATTAGGGTGATTGGTGATTTTTAATCTTTAATTTTCTCACTTTGTAACTTTAATCTTTGGTTTATCTTGTCAAAACATTAATCATTCAATACAAAGCTTTTGTTTAATCTTTCCATTTAATCTTGTTCATCTTCATCTTTATCTTCAAGTTCTTAAGTTTTAATTTTTCTTGATTTGATCTTCAAAAGTTGATGGGATTTGTGTTTTTATTAGTGGGATTCGTTGCTTATGGTGTCTAAATGATTTGTGTTTAATTTGGTAAAACCTTTTTAAGTATTTGGTTTGATTTTGATTAAAATCCGTGTTCCTTGTTCTTCGCATAACTGCTACTGTATCTGGTTCCCAGAACTTCCGAATCAAACAAAAAAGTTCCGAATGAAGCCTTCATTCGGAAACTTCCGAACCAAGCATTGAGTTCCGTATCAGTGACTTCCGAACCAGTAAGTTCCAAATCAAGCATAAGTTCCGAATCAAGAGAAAACACCCTTCATTCGGAAAGTTCCGAGTCAATCATAAGTTCCGGATCAAGCCACTTCCGAACCAAGCTCCTTCATTCGGAAAGTTCCGAACCAGTCCTTCATTCGGAAGTTTCAAAACTTCCGAATCAACAACCCCTCATCCGGAAGGTTCCGAATCAACCAGTAAGTTCCGAATGAGAAAGTTCCGGATGAGAATGTTCCGGATGAATGAATAGTAACTTCCGAATCAGTTATCTTTTGGGTATTTTCAAGTTTTTACTGTTTCCTTACCATTTCTTTACTGTTTCCTTGATTTAATTTTAATCTTATTCAAGTTTAAATTCTAGTTTCTAGTAACCATCCTTAAAGTAATTGTCTTTGATTTAAATTTTCATTTCCATTTTTTTATTAGATTAGAAAACCAAACCCTTTTGTTTAGTAACCAAGAACAATCATTCCACTTAAGACCGAGATCAATTCGAGAGGATATCGAGAGTAAAATTGAACCTAGCAAAACCCGTGTATCACGGGTCAATACATATGCTATTGAGGTCATTTTTGCTAATGATTCTCGGTATTGAAGAAAGACATCATGGACCCAGTGATGCAATGCACAACCCTTCCCAGCTAACTCAAATATCTCTCAAAAGGTATTTGTTTTAATCACACGGAGATCAACATGTTATCTATTGGTTTATTCACTCCGAATAGACTGGTATTGAAAAGGTGGCACTCCTCTCCAGCCATCGCTCACTAAATCAAAACGCACAATCGAGTCTAGAGCCAAGAGATCATCAAAAGTCTCATTAGGACACTTTCCATTTATTCCTTGCTTTCTCACACACTGTGAAAAGTAAGAGATTTTCATGAGTCCTACGCAATATTCCTGTAATATTGCCAAAACATCCGAGTAATACGTAAGTATTACAATGAAGATGGAAATCCTGCTTGAGCCAACATCAAACAAGCTCATGGTAGGTTACACGTGCGGTTCTTTTAGAACCAATCTTGTGAAAAACTGGAAGGTAACAGTGGTTTAATTCTTAATTGAACTTAAACTCGTTCCAGGCCTCTTCGCATTATCATATGATCTTGCCAGAACACTCAGAGTGACTCTTTATTGATCACAGTGACGAGTGGAAATCCTTCTAGTGTCAACATCAAACAGCACTTGGTAGGTGACGTGCAAGATTCTTTATGAATTAAGCTCGTGACAACTGGAAAGCAACGATGGTGAAAATCTTAATTGAAATTCACTTGTTCCAGGTTTCATGAATTGACGGCTTCTAATCACAAGGATAATTTATCCAAGTGATTCACTCTTTATTTTCGCAGTCAGCTTTGGACGGTCGAATAAATAGAACGGGTTTACCCGCGAAATCCTGTCAGGAAGTTACTTAATTGAAACTATCCGTCACGGGTACGATATCTAATATCGTCCAACGGTCTTCACCGACCGGAGGTAAAATGCTACCGAATTAGAATAAAATGTTCAAAGCCATTTTATTCGTGTCGTTGCTGTGTACCTGATAAAGACGGTGGCGTTGCTGTGTACCTGTTGAAGACGGTGGCGTTGCTGAGTACCAGTGAAGACGGTGGTGTTGCGGTGTACCTGTAGAAGTCGTTCCCACATGCTTATGTCTTTCTGCATCAAAGTTTAACAAAAATTCAAGAAAGTACAAGATAAAGTCTTCCGCTGTACCAAACTCTGAAACTTTCGAGAATTCAACAAAAAGACATAAGTGTGTGGAACATGGAGTCACGAGAAGGCAAATTCACAAGAGAGGCAAAGATCGCACGTGAAAGGCCAAAGAACAATGCTCTCAAGCCAAAGCCAAAAAGATCAAACCAACATATTCACAACAAAAGAAAGAAAAGAAGAAAAGACTACGAGCTAAAGAACGAAGACTTAGTATAGTATGCTAGGTTTAGAATTTTGTAACGTGGAGTGACCTCCCTTAGGGGGAGATTGTTAGAAATACGTTTTACGTATATTAGAAGTATCGGTCACTCCACAATAATATTTATGTTGTAATAGCTCGTAGTTAGAAAATAGTCATTAGTTACTTATTAACTTAAGTAAGAACCGGTCCATGGGCTTGTCATGGACCGGCCCAAGCCCATGTTTGCTTGGAACTATAAATACCCCTTTCCACCATGGAAAGGGGTTGGTTTTTGTCATTTACTAGTTTCCATTTAATAAAATTCACATAGTTTCTCTCACTTTCTCTCTCTAACTTTCTCTCTCTAGAAATCAACAAACCCCTTCATAGATTCATTGATTATCAATATTCTACATATATTTTCGACGTTTTCGATTTAATTGCGTTTTAAGTCGTGTCGAAGCTTTGTTATTATATTTTGAAGCGTTTTAACTTCCGAAAAGTATTTTTACGAAACCCGAGCCCCGTAAATATTTTTAAAATTTACAATTTACATTTTCTACCTTGTAAACTATTTACTTGCACTTTGGGACCAAAAGAATGCAAATATGGCAAAATCTACCCCCCACCCCACTATATAAGGAAATTCCACTAACTTATTTTATTTAAAAATTCATTTTAGACAAAAACTCAAATCTCTCTCCCTTTGTTCATCCCAAACCGTCCACCCCTCACCCACAATTCCTCAAGATTTTTGATTTTATACTTTGATTCTTCAAAAACTAAAACAAGACCCATCTTGGAAATTTCAAGGGCTTTCTATTGGTATAATTTTCTTCTACATGCATTCACTAAATTTTTATTTCAATTTTTGATGATGAACACCATGTTTGATCCACTTTTATGTTGATGAATGGTGTTAATATTATTATATTCATAGTGGGTTTTGGTTGCATGCAAGATTTTTATATATTTAATTTTTGTAAAATTAAATTTGAGGGTGTTATGAGTTAATTAGATGTGTTATTATGATATTAGGATCATATTAGGACTATGGGAATTGTTGGAATGGGTTGAAAAATTGTTTTGGTATGATTTTTAGATAGCCTATTTTAGGCAGTAACTGTAAGTCCGTTTTTGAAATTGTTACTGTGGTAAACTTGGTAAACTAATAAGATAGGGTCGTAGAGAATTTTGTTAGCTTCGATTTGAGCTAAAGTAGAGCTTCTAACTCATTACGAGCGAAAAGTTATGCTACTTTTAGTATTTGTGTACCGGGAGACGGGTATCGGCACAATCCGAAAATTGTTGTCGATATTTGGAACGAATCTCGGGGACTATAAAATGAGTTTTAAAAATGTTCAAGGGCTGTTGTAAGTTGATAAACCTCAGGTCATGAGTCTATTTTCAAACCCGAGTGTCGGTTTTGCAAACGGAAATGTTTAGATAAGTCAAAATGGTTTTACAAGTCGAAGGCGTAAAACTGTCCGGTTTTTGTAACACGAAGGTGTGTCGGGCAGAAGGTCTTAGAAGTAATATTTTTGAATGAAATTTAAACTGAGTCTTATTCATATTATGTGTGAGTTTGTCACCAAGTTTCGTCGAAATCGGACATGTCTAGATAGGTTAGATTGGTGTGTACATTTGGAGTGTACATGCTGAGTGGTATTTTGGACACGTAGTTCAATACTTGTGTGGCGTGAGTTGAGTATTCACTATTGGACGTGGTGACTTACTCAAGTGTTAAGTCATTATATAAATGACTTAGCTACTGGTCCGAGGGAAGTAAAACGATGGTTTGACTTGCGTTGACTTGGCGTCTTATGACGGGTCAATGTCGAGGGCGCAAGTGTTTTAAATGAATAAGTGTTGAATAAAAGGGTATAGAAGTACACTTATATTTTTGTTATTTTTCGGGATTTTCATGGTCATTTGAAATTGACTTTCATATTATTTAAGTATTATTTATACTTGAGTCGTTATTTAACGAACGCACCTTATTTGGTAGGTTGCGGTCTTCGTGTTTAACGGGCATCACAAATCGTCGGCGATCGTCACGTTGCTACTATCGTATCAAGGTGAGTCTATAGCCTCGCTTTACATGTTTACTTGTTTTATAAAACCCGCGAGGGGGATAACATGCTTGTTTTATTAAAATAAGAGGGGTACGACGAGAAGTTGTGGAAACCCTTATTATTGGAAAAACATTATATAAATGAAGGGTACAACGAGAAGTTGTGGTAAACCCTCATTCTTTTAAAATTGAACACAAAGGACCCGATTGTATGCTTAGATGAAAGTTGTTATATAAGTTTGTTTAGCCTTAAAGACCCATGAATCGTGAATTGTTAATCGAAAAGAACGCTAATACTATGGATAGATCTATCGGGGTGACACCCTGTCCGGTCGCGAGTAGCTCTCGCGTGGTGTTGTGATGCACCAGTAATGAAACATCGGATGCAATTGTATAAGAGAAATATACGCACTTGGCTAGGTGTGTTGGGCTGAAATATATATGTTAACGTTCAATTTCACGAGGCAAATGGAAATAACAACGATAATTATGTCTGATCCACATGATTGTCAACCACGGAAGGTTTATTCAGAATACTTGTGTTCGTTTATTTAAATTTAAACTCTATAGATTCACTCAACATTTTTGTTGACTTTATAGTATGTTTTATCTCAGGTCCATGAAGAAGGCACTCAAGGAAGGTGGTTTCACGCAGCTTGCTAAATTAAAATGTTTTGGCCCGCTTTACTAAACTATGTCCATTCTAAGAAACTTTTATTATTTGGTTGGTTGTGTAAACTTAAAACTATTTGGGACCATGTGTGAACTGTTTTATTTTTAAACAAATGAATGGATGTATGTTTTGTTAAAATGACTCATTTTGAGGCGTTTTCTATGATATTGAGGTTGAACCATGATAGTAACACCCAATGACCCTTCCGCTGCTAAGACCCGAAATTGGGGGTGTTACATAAATGCAGTAGGTTGTCTGACAGTCTGTTTCCCTTATCACTCAGATTTACTGGATCTTCCTCCCTTTTGGAAGATTCCTCCATACCTCTCCTTGCACTTGCAGTTTCCAAAACAACAATCCTCTCCCTCAATTGCTTGAGTTCAAGGCCTTGTGAGCTGACAACTTGTACTAAGTCTGCATTTTGCTTTTGCAAGCTCATGCAGACTGCCGTCAATTCCATAAGAGTCATTGGTTCTAGTCTGCCCTCTTCTAAAATAGGGATTTGACCTCCCAATTCAGATTCATTGGGCATGGATGAGGACTTAATGATGGTGGGACTGCCTTGGCCAGCATCTAAGCCAGAACCAATAGTCCCAACCTCATCCATATCACCAGCCACACTTGTGGTGGTGGTTCTCTCTGCTACATGGCTAGGAACACCAGAGGAGAACACTCCAGTAGTCCTTTGGCGTTTCATCAACCTATATTAAGGGGGTGTGGAAGATGGTGTGGAAGAATGGGTAGATGTGGGTTGGTTAAGGGGTGTTTGGGTTTGTGAAGGTTGTGTATCAATGTTGGAAATAGGCACATCAACGCCAACATTTAATGTGTCAACGTTGAAGGGATCTTGGTCAAGTTGCATATGTTCAGGTGAAGGTAATGGTTCTGGTATTGGGTCAAGTTGTGGTTGGGGGTTTGGTTGGGGTTGAGCTGCTGCTATGACAGCAAGCATATCTTGGGTTAAGGGTAGGTCACGATGGGGTGGTGAGTTCATCTTCATAAAAATAGCTTTCTTTTGCACAGGGATCTCATAAAAATCATTATGATCCCTTGTGCAGTATCCTTGAACATCAAAAACCATTTGAAAAAATCGGGGATAAGCTAAAGTCATTTTGTTCCCCTTATTTTTACACATGCCCTCAAAAATCATTTTAGAATAATTAAATTTTTGCCCAGTTGCAATACACACAATAGCACTTGCAATAGATCTATTGATCTCATTGTGTGCAGTGCATTTGGGACTCAAACATTGAAGGAGGACATGTATGAGGTACTTCCAGGCTGGGGGAAATTCTTGCTTATGATACTTGTTTAGAGTACCTTCATCAGGAAAAGGATATCCCAAAGCCCTAAGTCCTTGTTCTATTTCATTTATGGGAAGGGTGGCTATACCATTAGCATCATCAAGATGCAAGGCTTGGCGTACCAAAGCCTCAGTAACCACCCAAGGTCTCCCATGAACAATAGAAGTCAATGTAGTCACTCTATTAACTGTTGAGGAACTAACAGTGTTCCAAAACTGTTTAATATGTGTGACTGGAATGAGTGGTGCATGAGAAAGAGCATACCTTAAGGGGATGCGTTCAAATACGCCACCATTTGTGTGTATTGGGGAAACAGAGTATCATCAGCTTCAATATACGCGATCATGTTGTGTTGAGTTCTGAACCCCAATTCCAATTCTGATGGTTTAAACTTTGGTGCCATTGTTGAAAGCTGTTAAAACTGATTGATGAAGATGAAGTTGATAAGAGAAAATTATGTTAGACAAGAATTATAGATACCCTTTTTAAAAATAGGAGCCAAATTTATATGAGAAGAAAATGCATGTGATAGGCCCAAAAATGGGCAAGTATTTTCAAAATGTAATCATGAAAATATTGAAAAATTATAAGTTTATCTCATGCATTAAATGAGAAGTAACAACTCCCAAAATTACGGCCTAAAAATATGTCAAAAAGTAACAACTGGGTAGGTCCCATTAAGTGTTAAAGGTAAAAAATAACCTATCAACGCCCAACGGCTATAATCTTGTCAACGTTTGCCTATAGCCATGTCAGCGTCTAAACTGGTCACAACAACGCTTGGAAAATTCTTGTAAGCGTCCAAAAAAAAATGTTTAAAAATGAAAAATGACCTTAACAAAGTAATTTATCCTAAAGAAAATAACCAAAAAACTGATAATTATTATAGGGCGTCAAGCACTGTCCAGTTATGCACACTTGCTTAAGCAAGATAGACATAACAGTCCTCTAGTGTCCCTTGCTAACCAAAACACTTAACAACCAAGTTACCTTTTAAAATTACTTATTACTCCCAGGTAAATCCCATAACAAAATTATTCCCAAGTCTCCCAACAGACCACAACCAATTCTAGGCCAAAAATGTCTTGGCAGCATGCATAGTATATCAACTTTGCATGCTACAGTGCCTCATGATTTAGTAAAACTAACTCATACTCACCTGTGGACACAATCTAGAATTGTGATAAGAGTATCATATGGATACCCAAACATCCTAAAGGTTCCTTAAACCTCCCCTTAAACTATGATACATAAGTTGCCAAAAATATGCATGAACATAAAAATTTATGTAAAGATAGGAATTAAAAATTCCAACCATCATCCATAAATAAAAACGTGTCCAAATGCTTCTCCATTGATCCATAAGCAGCTCTGTATCCAATGGTATACTGCTAACACCATCTGCACATTTAGATTGAAAACCACAAAACTAACATTGTTGCTGACAACGCCCCGATAACAAATGACAGCGTTGAGGGAAGCTTTGTCAGCGTTAGACAATTATTTTGCTGACTACGTTACAAAAACACTTATCAGCGTTCAAGCAACCTTTGTTAGTGTTAGAAAAATATAGTGGAAAATCTAAATCATCAATAAGACCAATAACAATGCATCATCCTGTACATACTTTTACAAAAAGACTCCAAAACACATATTATGTGAGATTGACCATTCCAATACTTGTTACCAAGTATTGAAATCTCCCAGCATCAAAAGGTTTAGTTAGTAAATCTGACACATTTTCCTAAGTGTCAACCCTATCTAGTTGTATTAAACCTTTCTCAAATCAATCTCTAATAAAATGGTGTCTAATTTATATGTGTTTAGTTTTAGAATGATGTACAGGATACTTAATGATGCATAAAGTGCTGTTATTGTCAACAAATATCTTGGTATGCATGAAATTATACCCATAGTCCAACAGTTGGTTCTGAATCCACAAAACTTGTCCACAACAAGCAGCTGCAGCCACATACTCAGCTTCAGTTGTAGAATTAGCCACCACTGTTTGTTTCTTGCATTGCCAAGATATCAACCTGCTCCCAAGAAACTGACATCCACCAGTTGTGGATTTCCTATCAAATTTATCACCTCCATAATCACTATCTAAATATGCAATCAGCTCCAATGGTGAATCCTTTGGGTACCACAAACCAAGACCAGGATAGCATCTTAGGTACCTAAAGATCCTCTTCACAGCATAAAGATGACATTCTTTGGGAGTCACTTGATGGCGTGCACAAGCACACACATCAAACATGATGTCAGGTCTGGAGGCAGTAAGATACATCAAGGATCCAATCATGGACCTATAGTGCCTGACATCAACATCTTTCCCATCTCCAATCTTTCCCCAAGGATGTTCTCTATCCATAGGAGTAGTAGCCCTCTTTTCATGTGGAGAAAAGCCAAACTTCTTCAAGATCTCAGCCACATATTTATCCTGGGAGAGGAAGATACCATCTTCTTTCTGCTGAACTTGTAAACCAAGAAAGAAATTCATCTCCCCCATAGCACTCATCTTGAATTTGTCTGTCATAAGCTTGGAGAAATCCTCACTCATCTTTGGATCAGTAGACCCAAAAATGATATCATCAACATAGACCTGGACAAGCAACACATCCTTTCCTTTCTTCTTTGTAAACAGTGTCTGATCTATGGTGCCCCTCTTGAATCCATTGTCCACCAAATAGGTAGACAAAGTACCATACCATGCTCTAGGGGCTTGATGAAGGCCATACATAGCCTTTTGACTCTATACACTTTATATGGATTCTCTGGATCCTCAAAACCAGGAGGCTGCATCACATATACTTCCTCAACAATAGTTCCATAGAGGAAGGCACTCTTGACATCCATTTGATAGACAGTGAAGCCCATGCAGGATGCATAGGCTAGAAAGATCCTTATAGCTTCAATCCTTGCAACTGGTGCAAAGACTTCCTCATAGTCTATCCCTTCCTCTTGTGTATATCCCTGATTCACTAACCTTGCCTTGTTTCTGACCATAATGCCTCTTTCATCTCTCTTGTTCATTAGAACCCATCTTGTCCCTATAGGTCTAACATATCTGGACAATCAACCAGCTCCCAAACATCCTGAATTGCAAACTGGTGAAGCTCATCCTGCATTGCTTCCACCCAACTTGGTTCTTTGAGAGCATCAAATATTTTCTTGGGTTCCTGTTGTGACAGAAAACAGGCAAACATGCTTGCACAAGAGGGGTATCAACCTTCTTGTGTATATTGGCAATAAACCCACCAAGACCTTGATGAAATCTTCTAGTCTGAACTGGAGTCATAATATCATCAATGATTTGAGAAGTGGGGTGATTCTTCATAGTGGAAGTGAGAACTCCTCCTTCAAAAAGTCTGGTGTCCTCAACCTCATTCTCCATGTTGCCAATATCTTCTTCATCAGACTCTCTTTCATCAACATGAGGATGAACCTCTTCATATATATTGGAAGGTTCACCTTGTTCAAAAATGGAAGAGAAAAGATGTGCAGAAGTGTTGTCAACGCCTGAACCTTGTTTGTCAGCGCTTCGGCTAACAACGCTTGAACTGTTGTCGTCAACGTCTGAACCATCAACGTCTGAATTGGTCTTGTCAGCGCTAGATTTGCCTTTGTCAGCGCCTGAAGGACCATGCATGTTTATATCAGGTGGTACTTGGGGACCACCATTATCTTTTCCAGCAGCAGCTACAGCAGCAAAAGCATCTGTCCAAATGGGAATGGTAACATATTCTTGGATAGGAGATGTCTTTTCTTCTTGTGATCCAACCTTTTCATGAACCTGAGTACCTGAAACATCAAAAACTTGTTCCTCCATAACATTTAAAGTTACCTTCACAATGTCTGGATTAGTGACAGGCATATAATTGAAAGTTCTAGATAAAGGTTCCAAGTCAAACAACCAATTAGGACCACTTTCAGGATCACTAGGTTTATTTTCTAAAAACCTAACATGTACTCTTTCAAGTATACATTTTTATTCTTTAAGATAAACCCTATATCCCTTGCTCTGCACTGAATACCCCATGAAGTAACCCTCATCACCTTTGGCACTAAATTTCCCTAAGGCATCACTAGTATCTAAAACTACTACATGACAGCCAAAAGGTCCGAGAAAACCAATATTAGGTTTTCTTCCCCAAAGTAACTCATAAGGTGTTTTGTTCTGAATTTTGTTAACCAATGCTCTATTTTGAACATAACAAGCTGTATTAACAGCCTCAGCCCAAAAGGCTATAGGAAAATGAGCATCAGCCAAAATTGTTCTGGCTGCTTTAACTAGGGTTCTATTTTTCCTCTCTGCAACCCCATTTTGCTGTGGGGTTCTAGCAATACTAAATTGCCTAGTAATTCCTTTTCTGGCACAGAAATCATATAGCTTCTTATTCCTAAATTCACCACCATTATCACTCCTAAGCATTTTAACTTCATTGCCAGACCTCTTCTGAATCTAAGTGATAAAATCAATTAGAATATCAGCTGTGTCACTCTTCATAGCTAGAAAGAATGTCCAAGTAAACCTAGAAAAGTCATCTGTGATGACAAAGCAATATGACTTACCATTCAAACTTTCTATATTTGTTGGACCAAAGAGGTCCACGTGTAGCATATGAAGAGGTCTAGAACTAGTATGCACCTGTTTGGACTTGAATGAGACCTTGTGATGCTTGCCTTTAAGACATGCAACACAAGAGTGGTCATTGTGGAAGGCCTTCTCAGGCAAACCATCAACCAAGCCAAGTCTCACAAGCCTATTTATATTTTTAAAATTTATGTGCCCTAGTCTCCTGTGCCATAAATTACTCTCATCTACTGAGGCCTTAGCATAAAAACAAGACATATTATTATTCATTCTAATCCCATTTAGATTCACATTATATATGTCTTTATGCCTAGGTGTTCTATACTCAATATATTTCTCATCAGGGATCTTATAATCCTTGCTTAACACCAAACACTCAGTATCAGTAAACAGAACTTTATTTTTGTTATCACACACTTGTGATACACTAAAAAGATTGTAATCAAGTTCTTTTACCAGAAATACGTTTTCAAAACCCAAATTCTTGGTGAGAAGGGTTCCTTTGCCTGTGATAGTACCATATCCGCCTCCAAAGTAAACCTTATCACCATCTTGAATGGGAGTGAAGTTCGTCAAATAGTCTTCCTTCCCTGTCATGTGCCTTGAGCATCCACTATCCCAATATCCATAATCATTGACCTGTTTTTGAATGCCCTACACATAAAGAAAACAAATTAGTTTTCTTTGGGAACCCAAGTCTTAAAAGACTTGGATTCATCTGGTTGTTCAATAAGAACAGACTTAGTTCTCACAACAACCCCATTCTCATCCTTCTTAGGATGAAATACCCAGTTAACCCCAATAGGTTTTGTAATGAACTTTGAAATGTAATTAAATCTGTTGCAGGTCATTGAAATCCCATTTTCATTAGGGTTTTGATATTTCTTGGGTCTCCATGTTAAGCTTGAAGAAGCTTTGGACCCCTTACCCTGTGGTTGTAAATATTTAGGTCTGGTCACGTTTCTGTCAGCGTTGGAATTGGTCTTGTCAACGCTGAGATTACCCTTGTCAGCGTTGAACCTAGGGTTTGCTACAGAAACCCATTGCCTATTTGACCAGGTGTTTGTCTTTTGAAATGGTCTTTTCCATGAGTGTTAGACCCTCTAGTGAAGAATGGGGCAGGTCTAATCACTTGTGGACTTTGCTGCACACAAGGTTTGGGTCTGACAACGTTTGACTTCCTAACAACGTTGACTTTGTTCCTGACAGCGCTGAATTTGTTCTTGTCAGCGCTGGCTTTGGGAGCGTTAACACACTTGTATGCCAAGTGTGAAAAGCTACCACAAGTGTAACAAGATTTCCTAGACACAACATTAGGTCTAGAAGAGAAGAAGCCTGTTCCAGTGTTGTTAACTTGGCTTTTGGGTGACCTAGTCTTCCTATACATCTCTGCATATTTAATGTTAGGTTTTCTATCAGTGTTTGAGCCTAGGTCAACAGCTTTACCAGTGATTGGGTTGGTAACCTTAATAGGAGTTGACTCATTGGGACTTTCACATAGCAAGCCACCCTTAACAAATAAAGTAGGGTTAGCTTTCTTCCATTCATTTAGGTCAGTCAACTTTTGTTGATACTCTTCAACTGGAGTGACAACTCTTGGTGGAGGAATGAATTCCTCCTCTTGGAATTCTAGCAAACCAGTCCAAGGTAAGTCCTTTTGTTGGACACCATAGAATTCACCAGCTGGTGGTGGAACCAAAGAGTAATCATTCATCCCAATCCCAGTTATGTCCTTAGGATCCCTTTGTTTACCCACACAGTCTCCTAGGGTTTGAGTGGCTCTATCAAATCTTTGAATTTTAAGGCCAACATTGTCTTTATTCTTATTGGCCTCATCTAATTTAGCCTGTAACTCACCATTAACCCTTTCCATGATGTTTCTAATATCCATACTAGCATTTAACTCATGTTTTAAGATATTTATTTTATCTTTTAAGTCAAATTCCATTTTCTTGTATTCAGAAACGGTTTTCTCATTTTGAGTGAGAGCTACTTGGTAATTAGACAGTTTGCACTTTTTAGTACTCACATCACTTAATAATCTTAACAACTCTTTGTTAAGTTTCTCAGTGTTTAACCTACAACCTTTACTACAAAAAGCATCATTGTATACCTCATTATCAGATGAAGAGGAGGAGTGTGCCATGAGAGCATATTCAACATGCTCTTCTTCTTCAACCTCAGCAACCAAAGCTTTATCCTTTTCCACATTCTTAGCCAGATAGCTCCAATCCCATCCCGTACCGTCAATTCCTTGAACTGCAACCATGGCTTTAGAATCCTGAGCTTGAACAACCTGACTTGAGGGTTTACCAGCATCAGATCTTCTAGGAGATCTGCATTCCCTCATGAAGAGCCCCATACGATGACAGTTGTAGCATTCAACTTTGGATTTATCAAATCCAGCTGTGTCTTTTGCATTGAAGGTCATCTTCTTCTTAAACATTCTGTTCCACCTATTTGCTCTTATACTAGCAAGAGCCATGTTCCACTTAATGTCCATCTCTTCCAAGTGCTCATCACTTATCTGCTCAAGGTCCTCATATGTAATCACTGAACCATTGGGCAAAGAAGCAATATAAGCACATACAGTATCCAAATATAAACCAGCAGGTTTAACTCTTGGGGAGTCACTCTTGAATGTGTCAGCGTCTGAAAAGGAGACGTTGACAGGACATGTTCCAGCGCTGACATATGATGATCCAGTAACTGGATGCATGTAAGAGTCCTTCTGATTGAATTGACCTTCACTATGAGAGAAGAAGGCCATGTTATTGGTGGTAGACTTACTTCCATGCTCTAAAAGAGTTTCATCTTCCAACAGCCTTAGTTTTTTGTAGATGTCATCAAACATGGAACTTTTGTAGGTATTATTGGCAAGAATAGATCTTGCCTCAATCTTCCATGCCTCACCAAGACTTTTAAGAAAGGTAGCATTAATGTCAACATCACCAAGTTGTATCCCCATGAAGGACAACTTGCTTGTAATGTCAAGCAATCTGCTTCTCACACTACTCAGTTTCTCATTGGGTTGAGCCTTGAAGACAGCATAATCATGCATGAGTTGCTTTTTCTTCTCTTCCTTAGTGTCTGCATTGCCACTATATGCAACTTCAAGAGCTTCCCAAAGGTTTTTAGCAGATTCATAGCCTCTATATTTATGCTGCTTCTCTTGTCCCAAAGAGACTTTCAGAATATTTAGGGCTTTCATGTCGACCCTTTTCTTTGCTATGTCATCAGTAGACACAACTCTACCATCTCCAGGTTTTTCTTTCTTATCTTCTTCAGAACATCCAGCAACAGCTGATCTTTGAGTGATAACATCAGCAATCTTTTGGGCTTTATCTAATGTGTTTCCATATTCAATGATCTCCCAGAGTGTGTAGTCATAGATCCCCAGATATTGCTCAAAGTTGAATTTCCACAAATCAAAGTTGGTAGCATCAAGCATGGGAATCTTGATGTTTGGTAAAGATGAGGAGGAGGAGGTTATTGCTTCAGACATGATGTTGTTAGGGTTTTTGAGAAAATTAGGGTTTTGGTAATTTTTAGGGTTCTTGTGTTCTTTAAGATCAAAAGTTCCTCAACAAGCTCTGATACCACTTGTTGATCCCAAACTTAGATCGATTTAGCTTTATGTATACGAGATTAGATCAAGTAATACACTTAGAGAAACCTTTGTATATGCTTATAATAATCTAAGTGTTATGCGGAATTAACACTTAAATAAGAACACACAATGATATAAACAAACTTTCACTTTGATTAATGATATCAAACTTGCTTACAATGAAAGTAGTTTACGAATGAAAACTTATATGAAACATTAACCTAAAGGTCTTCTTTTATAGACATAAGAAGCCTTGTACAATAATCTACGTATCAGCTATTCTAGGTAAAGATAAATATAGAAAATACATTGTTGTTCCTATCTTTATTAGAAGTAATCTAGAATACAATAAACGCGTATAATATATCTTCCCATCAGTGCTTGTCTTCAATGTGTCAACGCTTGACTTTATCTTGTCAACGCTTGAGCTGTCAGCGCTTGTTTTGCTCTCGTCAACGCTTGGTTTACTCTTGTCAGCGCTCAAGTGATCTGGCCTTAATTTATTCCCAACACCTCGTTCGATGCCGACTTCAAAAAATCCATTGAATTTTATGGTTGTTTTCGTAATTTTGCAGTTCGTGAATAAATTTAGAAACAAAAATCACGGAATATGACAAAACCAACGAAAAATCCGTAAGTTTCTTGTCGGCCCAGACATAGATAAAACAAACCCGATCAAGAATCCGTAGCCACTAAAAATAAAGCCCGTCACTTTGACTCGTCACTTTTGTGTTCAAATCCGGCCACAAAAACTTTTAACCCGTCAAATATTTTACCCCTTTAGTTCTTTCGAAATACCCGCCTCAACACGAGGTACCAAATATATCGATTGACAAAAATATAAAATAAACTTAAAATAAAAAAAATGTACTTAACTAAAAAAAGTAAAAAATAAAAATAAAATAAAAATAAAATAAAAATAAAACAAAAAATCTGATATTTGTTGGATGAGTTGCCTATTACGTGGCTGGACCAAATACACAAATCACCACTCACGTGGCTTCCACCCACGTAAACTCTTAGGAACCTCCGTCTGGCTTTTCATTATATAAAATCACAAAAAGCTTTCTTGTTTCCTCCGTCTATCTCTTTGACCGAATCTATCAAAACATAACTTCAAAAGTAATCTCCATCTACGTTTACTCCGCCCCCATAACTCTCTCTCCTTTAATTATCTCTCTCAAAACAGATCTACACAACCTTAGTCTCTTTCATCAATACAAGCCAGAATCCCAAATCCAATCTCAGCCACCAATCACTCACTGACACACAAAAACAACACTTGACCTCGTCAAATTTACTCTCACCTCACCGACACCCTCCAACAGACTTTAAACTGACTCGACACACACCCTCAACTTCAAAATTGTTTATACTTGAAAGTTTCAAGTCGATGTTGGGTCAGTTTGGTTGAGATGGAGTCTGGTTTTGATGTCGTGTTTTTGTTGAGATGTTGGAGTCGAGTTAACGTTGTGTTTGAATCAGTTTTGCAAACAGGTATGTTCGGAAAAACTTTGGTTCGTTCGAAATAATATCGTTCGTTCGGAATGATTTCGTTCGTCCGGAATAATTTCGTTCGTCCGGAATAATTTCGTTCGTCCGGAAAAATTTCGTTCGTTCGGAATAATTTCGTTCATTCGGAATAATTTCGTTCGTTCGGAATAATTTGGTTCGAAATATCACTTTATCCGGAATAACGTGTTTATCCGGAATAACGTGTTTATCCGGAATAACAGTTGGTTCAGAATAAGTTGATTCGGAATGGCTTTGTTCGTTCGGAAAAAACAGGTTCACTCAGAAAAACTGTTGACTCGGAAAAGAAAAGAAAAATTGATTCTTGAAAAAGGAAAAATGAGGACGGACTGACCTATGAAGGTGACGATAAATAAAAATTAAAAAGTTAAAATTAAAAGAAAATAAAATACTTTAAAAAACATAAAAGTAAAACCTTAAAAAAATGAAAATAAAAAATAAAAAAATAAAAAATAAAAATTAAATAGACTTAAATTAAAGAAACCTATGAAGGTGACGATATGAAGGCGACGATAAGTAAAAAAAATAAAAAAATTGTATAAAAAAATGAAGATAAAAAATGAAAAAAATAAAAAAATAAAAAAAAATTAAATAGACTTAATCAAAAAAGTTCAATCAAAAAAAGTTTTAATCAAAAAATTAATCAAACGAAAGATAAAACTTGTTGTTTTCAATCAAAAAGACAAAATTAAAAAGATAAAACACAAACTTGTTATAAAAACACAAACATTTTTTAAAGATTTGAATTCATATAACAAAAATTCGTGATTTTTATATATAAAAATTTGTGATTTTGTATAAAATATGTAAAACAAAAGATTTGACTATGATTTAAGGAATAAAGATACAAACTTTTTAATATTTAAGCTTGATTAAATCAAAACCCACCAAAATCAATTAAAATAAAAGTAAGAATAAACCAATCAAACCTTGGCTCTTGATACCAATTGAGGATTTGCAATTTGCTAATCCGGTGGTCTAGGTGGGTGGTGGAAGGTGGTGGAAGCCATTGTTGAGAGAGAGAAGAGAAGTTGTGTGTGAAAGATTAAGAAAAGTGTATTTACAAATGAAAACACAAATGAGACACTAGCAACACCCCTCCTTGGAAGCCTTGGAGGGGTATATATAGCCACACACCAACACTTAACTATACATTGAACCTAGTCTAGTCTAAGCATGTGTGACTATGATAACTAATGGTAATTCTTAAATGTCATCACATAAAGTGAATTTCCAACACTAATGTAGACAGCCGTCAATTCCAAAAGAGTGTAAGGTTCCAATCTTCCCTCCTCTATAATGGGAATTTGACCTCCCAAAGTAGATTTATCCGGCATGGATTGGTTCTTAATGATGTTAGGATTGGCATAGCCTGTATCTAAGCTAGAACCAATAGTCCCAGCCCCACCCATGTCACCAACCACACTTGTGGTGGTGGTTCTCTCTGCAACATGGCTAGGACCACTAGAGGAGAACACTCCAGTAGTCCTTTGGCGTTTTACCAACCTAAATTCTAGGGGTGTAGAAGATGTAGTGGATGTTGATGTTGTTTGAATGTTAAGGGGTGTTTGGGTTTGTGGTAAAAGGGTGTCAACGTTCGGATTTGGAGTGTTAACGCCAACATTTAAAGTGTCAGCGTTGAATGGTTCTTGGTCAACTTCCATTTGCTGGGGTGATGGTTGTTGCTCAGGCAATGGGTCTGGTTGTGGTTGTGGATCTTGTTGTGGTTGTGTTGCTGCAATAACAACAAGCATGGCTTGGGTGAGGGATAGGTCTCTATAACTTTAAGAATTCATCTTCCCAAAAATTGCTTTCTTTTGAACATGGACCGTATAAAAGTCATTGTGATCCTTATTGCAGTATCTTTGTAAATCAAACACCATTTGTAAAAACCTTGGGTATGCAAGAGTCATCTTGTTAGCCTTGTTATGACACATGCCATCAAAAATCATTTTTGACAAATTATATTTTTGCCCAGTAGAAATACACACAATGGCACTCCCAATAGATCGGTTGATTTCATTGTGTGTAGTACATTTTGGACTCAAACATTGAAGAATGACATGTATCAAATACTTCCAAGCTGGGGGAAATTCTTGTTTTGTATATTTGTTTAAATGGCCATCTTCAGGCAAAGGATAACCCAAAGCTTGGAGTCCTTGTTCTAGCTCTACAATGGGTAGGGTGCTTATACCATCTGCATCATTAAGATGCAAAGCTTGGTGAACCAGAGCTTCAGTAACCACCCATGGAACCCCATGGACAATAGAAGTCAATGTAGTCACATCATTAACTATTGAGGAAGTGACACTATTCCAAAATTGTTTAATGTGTGTGACAGGGATAAGAGGAGCATGAGAAAGTGCATACCTTAAAGGGGATGCATTCAAATACTCAACCATCCGAGTATATTGGGGAAACAGAGCATTATCATCTTGTAAATAAGCTACCATGTTATGTTGACTCCTGAACCCCAATTACAAATTTATAGGTTTAAACTTAGGCGCCATTGATGTAGAAAGCTGTGACAAAAATTATGAAAGATGAAGGTTTGTGAAAATTTAGTTAGACAAGAATAAGCAGTTACCCTGTTTCAAAGAAATGCGCCAAATATATAGGAGAGGTGAAAACACGTGATTGGTCAAAATTTGAGGCAGTTATATTCAAAATATAATCATGAAAATCTTGAAAATATATAACTTATCTTTAGCATTAATAAAAATTTATCAACTCCTAAAATTACGGCCCATATTTTCGTCAAAAATAACAAATAGGTAGGACCCAATGTCTATCAATGGTCAAAAATAACTTATCAGCGCCCAACGGCTATATTCTTGTCAACGTTGGAATTTGCCATGTCAACGTCCAAATTGGTCTTAACAGAGTTTGGAAAGAAACCTGTCAGCGTCCAAAAATAAAAATATATTTAAAAGAAAAAGGACCTTAACCAAGTAACTTAAGTGAAGTTAACTTATAGATAGGGGTGTTCACGGGTCGGTTCGGTTCGGTTAGTTAGACGATTTTGACTATCCATCGCGGTTCGGGTAGTTAAATTTACTATCCGTAACCGAACCGTACAAGACGGTTAACCGGACATGCGGTTACCCGAAATGAGCGGTTACCCACGGTTCGGGTCACGGTTAACCATTTTATAAGTTTCATCAAGTTTCAAATTATAAATAATCACATGGTTTAGAACATAGAATGTCATTTTCGTATAATTCAATGACACTGAATAGATAAAAGTCATCTAAAAGTTATTTCGATCCAAAAAGTGCATTAGAATATTCATAAATAACATATTAACTAAAAAATATTTATTCGATGTTGATAAAATACGATCACGGTAATTAAATTTACACATACATGTTTAAAATAGTTGACATTAAGAGTAAAAAAATTGTTGTACAATAAAAGTAGGGTACTAATACAATTAATACATTTACTATAATTTTAATATTTAGTTAAAAAATTTCATGTATAACAAGTGCGGTTCGGTTCGGTTAACCACAGATATCTAAAAATGAAAACCGTAACTGAACCGTTATAAGCGGGTTTTTTCGGTTTCGGTTTTTTTCGGGTTCGGTTTTTTCGGTTTCGGGTTTTTTCGGTTTCGGATTAAGCGGTTCGGATCGGTTCGTCGGTTTCTCGGTTTTTTTGAACACCCCTACTTATAGACTGAAAAAAATCACTATATGATGGCAAGCACTGTCCAATCATGTACACTTGCTTAAGCAAGATAGACATACTTGTCCTTAAGTGTCCTTTGCTAACAAAGTTCTTAACAATGAAGTTATCTCATAAAATCCTTTGTAACTTCCCAGGTAAGCCCAATAAAAATCATACCCAAGTCTCACAACCGATCACACCCAATTCTAGGTCAAAAAGTCTTGACAGCGGGCAAAGTATATCCACTTTGCATGCTATAGTGCCTCAATTTAGTAAACTAACTCATACTCACCAGTGGACATAATCTAGAATTGTGATAATAGTATTATATGAATACCCAAAAATTTTTAAAGGTTTCCTAGAACTCCCCTTAAAATATGATATATAGGTTGCCAAACATAAGATATGTAATAAAAATTTATGTTAAGATAGGAATGTAAACATTCCAACCATCATCCATAAACTTGAACAAACTCCAAGTAAGCTCCAAAGATCCATAAGCAACTATGTATCCATTTGTACAATGCTCATAATGCCTGCATAATTAGATCAGAAACCACAAAACTAACATTTTGCTGGCAACGTACATTTTAACACTTAGTAGCGATAAAATAACATTTCTTAACGTTAGACAAATAAAGTGGAAAACCTAATTTTGTACAAAGACCAATAACAGTGCCTATCATGTACATACTTTTACAATAAGTCCCAAAAACACATATTAGGTAAGATTAATCATTCCAATACTTGTTACCAAGTATTGAAATCTCCCAGCATCAAAAGGTTTAGTTAATAAATATGCCGCATTTTCTTCTGTGTCAACCCTATCTAGTTGTATTAAACCTTTTTCAAAACAATCTCTTATAAAATTGTGACAAACCGTCAATTTATGGTCGATATTTTATTCGCATGTATTATTTAAAACATTTATTTTAATGTTATATTATGAACTCACTCATTTTTGGGAAGAAATATGGCTTTACGTATTGAAGTAGCATCGACTACGTCTAAACCGGAGGATTCTACATTACGTGCTTACGTTTACATACACTGTTTTAAGTGACAGTCCGACACTTCAGGAAATAAATTTATCCGTGAATATTATTTTGGAATTTTAAATTTGTGTTGGTTCATAAACTCACAAATTTACGAGAAGAGATTAGGACTTACGTTCATAATTTAACGTCCTTTACTTCTAAACCGGAAACCCTAGGTTTACGTATTTACGTTTTTGAACTCCTTTTTTGACGAGAAAATTTTTATTAGATTCGTTTTGTGCCGTTGATTCATAATTTATAATAATGTTTTTCGTAAAACAACCCGAGGGCACACAAATCAAGGAAACTAGAATCGAGGAATACCCGTAAATTAATGGGGATGGAACAAGTATATACTTTCCCACCCCCACACATGGGTGTACAAAGCTTCAACAACACACCTCATGTGTGACTATGATAACTAATGGGAATTCTTAAATGTCGTCACATAAAGTGAATTTCCAACACTAATGTAGACAGCCGTCAATTCCAAAAGAGTGTAAGGTTCCAATCTTCCCTCCTCTATAATGGGAATTTGACCTCCCAAATTAGATTCATGCATCATGGATTGGTTCTTAATGATGTTAGGATTGGCATGGCCTGTATCTAAGCTAGAACCAATAGTCCCAGCCCCACCCATGTCACCAACCACACTTGTGGTGGTGGTTATCTCTGCAACATGGCTAGGACCACTAGAGGAGAACACTCCAGTAGTCCTTTGGCGTTTTACCAACCTAAATTATAGGGGTGTAAAAGATCTAGTGGATGGAGATGTTTTTTGAAGGTTAAGGGGTGTTTGGGTTTGTGGTAAAAGGGTGTCAACGTTCGGATTTGGAGTGTCAACGCCAACATTTAAAGTGTCAGCGTTGAATGGTTCTTGGTCAACTTCCATTTGCTGGGATGATGGTTGTTGCTCAGGTAATGGGTCTGGTTGTGGTTGTGGGTCTTGTTGTGGTTGTGCTGCTGCAATAACAACAAGCATGTCTTGGGTGAGGGATAGGTCTCTATAAGGTTCAGAATTCATCTTCCCAAAAATTGCTTTCTTTTGAACATGGACCGTATAAAAGTCATTGTGATCCTTATTGCAGTATCTTTGTAAATCAAACACCATTTGTAAAAACCTTGGGTAAGCAAGAG
The DNA here is from genome assembly GCA_025667525.1 of Glebionis coronaria. Lineage (NCBI taxonomy): Eukaryota > Viridiplantae > Streptophyta > Magnoliopsida > Asterales > Asteraceae > Glebionis > Glebionis coronaria. The sequence continues at coordinate 385,941,097 of CM046874.1, forward strand.
TCATCTTGTTATCCTTGTTATGACACATGCTATCAAAAATCATTTTTGACAAATTATATTTTTGCCCAGTAGCAATACACACAATGGCACTCCCAATAGATCGGTTGATTTCATTGTGTGCAGTACATTTGGGACTCACACATTGAAGAATGACATGTATCAATTACTTCCAAGCTGGGGGAAAATCTTGTTTTGTATATTTGTTTAAATGGCCATCTTCAGGCAAAGGATAACCCAAAGCTTGGAGTCCTTATTCTAGCTCTACAATGGGTAGGGTCGTTATACCATCTGCATCATTAAGATGCAAAGCTTGGTGAAGCAGAGCTTCAGTAACCACCCATGGAACCCCATGGCCAATAGCAGTCAATGTAGTCACATCATTAACTATTGAGGAAGTGACACTATTCCAAAACTGTTTAATGTGTGTGATAGGGATAAGAGTAGCATGAGAAAGTGCATACCTTAAAGGGGATGCATTCAAATACTCAACCATCCGAGTATATTGGGGAAACAGAGCATTATCAGGTTGTAAATAAGCTACCATGTTATGTTGACACCTGAACCCCAATTACAAATTTATACGTTTAAACTTAGGCGCCATTGATGTAGAAAGCTGTGATAAAAATTATGAAAGATGAAGGTTTGTGAAAATTTAGTTAGACAAGAATAAGCAGTTACCCTGTTTCAAAGAAATGAGCTAAATATATAGGAGAGGTGAAAACATGTGATTGGTCAAAATATGAGGCAGTTATATTCAAAATATAATCATGAAAATCTTGAAAATATATAACTTATCTTTAGCATTAATAAAAATTTACCAACTCCTAAAATTACGGCCCATATTTTCGTCAAAAATAACAACTGGGTAGGACCCAATGTCTATCAACGGTAAAAAATAACTTATCAGCGCCCAACGGCTATATTCTTGTCAATGTTGGAATTTGCCATGTCAACGTCAAAATTGGTCTTAACGGCGTTTGGAAAGAAACCTGTCAGCGTCCAAAAATAAAAATAAATATTTAAAAGAAAAAGCACCTTAACCAAGTAATTTAAGTGAAATTAACTTATAGACTGAAAAAAATCACTATAGGATGGCAAGCACTGTCCAATCATGTACACTTGCTTAAGCAAGATAGACATACTTGTCCTCAAGTGTCCTTTGCTAACCAATGTTCTTAACAATGAATTTATCTCATAAAATCCTTTGTAACTTCCCATGTAAGCCCAATAAAAATCATACCCAAGTCTCACAACCGACCACACCCAATTCAAGGTCAAAAAGTCTTGGCTGCGGGCAAAGTATATCAACTTTCCATGCGATAGTGCCTCAATTTAGTAAACTAACTCGTACTCCCCAGTGGACACAATCTAGAATTGTGATAAGAGTATTATATGAATACCCAAAAAGTCTTAAAGGTTTCCTAAAACTCCCCTTAAAATATGATATACAGGTTGCCAAACATAAAAGATGTAATAAAAATTTATGTTAAGATAGGAATGTAAACATTCCAACCATCATCCATAAACTTGAACAAACTCCAAGTAAGCTCCAAAGATCCATAAGCAACTCTGTATCCATTTGTACAATGCTCATAATGCCTGCATAATTAGATCGAAAACCACAAAACTAACATGTTGCTGGCAACGTACATTTTAACACTTAGCAGCGATAAAATAACCTTTTTTAACGTTAGGCAAATAAAGTGGAAAACCTAATTTTGTACAAAGACCAATAACAGTGCCTATCCTGTACATACTTATACAATAAGTCCCAAAAACACATATTAGGTAAGATTAATCATTCCAATACTTGTTACCATGTATTGAAATCTCCCAACATCAAAAGGTTTAGTTAATAAATATGCCACATTTTCTTCTGTGTCAACCCTATCTAGTTGTATTAAACCTTTTTCAAAAAAATCTCTTATAAAATTGTGACAAACCGTCAATTTATGGTCGATATTTTATTCACAAGTATTATTTAAAACAATTATTTTAATGTTATATTATGAACTCACTCATTTTTGGGAAGAAATTTGGGTTTACGTCTTGAAGTAGCATCGACTACTTCTAAACCGGAGGATTCTAAGTTACGTGCTTACGTTTACATACACCGTTTTAGGTGACAGTCCAACAATTCAGGAAATAAATTTATCCGTGAATATTATGTTGGAATTTAAAATTTGTGTTGGTGCATAAACTCACTAATTTACGAGAAGAGATTAGGACTTACGTTCATAATTTAACGTCCATTACTTCTATACCGGAAACCCTAGGTTTACGTATTTACGTTTTTGAACTCCGTTTTTGACGAGACAATTCTTATTAGATTCGTTTTGTGCCGTTGATTCATAATTTATAATAACGTTTTTCATAAAATGACCCGAGGGCACACAAATCAAGGAAACTAGAATCGAGGAATACCCGTAAATTAATGGGGATGGAACAAGTATATACTTGTCCCACCCCCACACATGGGTGGACAAAGCTTCAACAACACACCTCATGTGTGTCAACATATTAAGCTAACTAAGGACACATGTCCTTAGTTTCCATCCAAACCACTTAAACACAAAAACCATGGAACCAAAAACCATATACCATTCTCTTCCATGCAAACAAGAAAAAATTATCTCAACCTCTCTCTCTTGCTCCCTATGAACGTCCATATTCAACCACCAAACACCCTTTTGATCAAAAATTTCATCCATGAATCTTGTGATTAACTTGCACAAGATGATAACCCTTTGAAGACTTGTAGATTGGAGGCAATCTTAACAACTAAAAAGGTGTTTATATGGAGTTCCTAGGCTGATTTTTATGAAGATATTCATCCATTTGAAGGACCCAAGAAGTTCATTTGCCAAGTTGAAGGTTTGATAACAAGGAACCAAGCCTTGTTCATCAAAAACCTCATCTTTTCATCACTATTGGTGGTATAGAGATTGTTTCTTCCTATCCTCTTGTTATTTTGATTATGTAATCTTTTATTTTCTTTCCTATTGTATATGTATATGATGAATATATTATGATAAAAATGTTGTGTGGGGCTCAAGTGTTGATAAATATGGTTAAAAAGATGGAAAACCATAGGTAACAAGGTTAAAATCTTGCTAAATATTATGGCTGTATAAAAACAGTAAGTAACCAAATGATAAACTGATAAAATGGCATAGTGGAATAAATTTACAGTAAGTATTAGGTGTTATACACATGTGAGAGTTGGCCATGCAATGGAATCATCAAAATAAATTAGATATGATCTAAATAAGATTAGAGTGCAAATCTGCCTACACTGTTTGGACGAATTTATTAAAATATTTAGAGCTTGATTCATCAGTATCTATACAGGAAGAAAATGAAGCACATATCATGTAGTTTTTTTCAAAAACATTTGAGGTCCTATCTCATTATAGAACTCAGATATGGACATTTTAGTGGACTTAAAATTTAGGACTGATTTTGTGAAATTAAAGTTTAATACTATTATATAAGCACTCAAATAAATATAGTATAAAATGTGAATTAAAACCCACTAACTTATATATTACATTTATATAAATATGTATAAGGATAAATAAATGGACATTTTATAAAAATGATAGTTTTATAAGTTTTATACGTTATAAAACTATAAACATGATTTTTACGTCTTTTCGGCTAATACCGTAAAATTAACGGTTTTTGTCAATTAAAACTTAGACGGTCGGACCCGCCTAATGTAAACTTTTTAAAAATCATATACTGATATATAAGTACTTAATACAAGTAAAAACCGATAAAACCCGAGCTTTACAACATATAGACATTAACGGGCCAAAATAGCCTTGTTGGTCTATTAAACCGACTAGTTTGGTAAACACTTATAAACTTTCTTATTGGGCTTAACCCACTTGGGCCCAACATGTAAAGTATAATACTGATAATAAAAGTATAATTGGGCTAATATAATATATTGGGCTTGTTATGGGCCTATTGGCCCTCAAAATGTAAACAAGTTGAACTAGTGTAACTAGTCTTGAAAATTACAAACACATAACATTATAATGTTGAATAAAGATGTACAATCCCACTTGATCATCCTCATATTTATAAAATCATCATATATATACATAGTTATGGTTTTTATAAATTCATTGGACAAGAGTCTAAGACGAGTATTATTTGTCTAGGTTTCCGTGATTGAAGCACGTACCGTACATCCAAATCGCTGATAACCCGCCTTTCCCAATCAACGAGAGTTCATAGCCTCGCACTCTTTTAAATGTTTTTATGAAATGTTTCATAAACCCGCGAGTGAGATAACATGTTAGTTTTAATAAAATAGGACACCAGTTGTCCCGATTGTTTGTTTATTGATTTGGACCCGAATGATTGTATGACTCGATGAATGATTATATGACCCGATGTATGAAGTAAAATGGATTATTAAAGTTAGGTTATGTCACTAAAAGTCCCATTAGAATGAATTGTGAACTACCGGGATTTGGTAGACGCTTATGCATATAATAGTACTATTTGGGGACGATCTCCCCAGTTCGCGCCTTGACGGTTGATCCCCGTCGTGCCACATTGATTGGTAAGCGAATTTATGTATGAGAAGATTTCTATAGCGTGATACTTGTGATGACACGCTAACTTAGATGGACAAATTGAGTTTCGGGTTAGCTACTCGTTGTTTGTTGAAGTAAGGTAACAATGTCATGCGACTTATAATAATCCAAAATAACAAAATACTGCTATACGCACTGAATTACGATATATTGCCTGACTAGCAATACGGGGTCTTATTATTGATATTATGTTCATTTTTTGGTTTTACATAACCATATTCATATAACGGTTTTTATTTAACTCTATACAACGTTATAAAACGTATTGTATGATGTTTTTACGACAATGGTTCGTATAATGATTTTGAAGGCAAATACCTATATCATGATTTTTGATAAGAATTTGTATAAAAAGACTTTGGCTATTTTATGGCCTATTACGAAGATTTGTAAAAAATGATTTTCGGTAATAATTATATACCGATGATATATTAATGGTTTTATTAAAATCTATGAATTCACTCGGCGTTTTCACTGACCTTTTATTTTAACATGTTTTATCTCAGGTACTTGAAGGTAATTCTCGAGAAGACAACGAGAATTCATGGCCCGTACTTAAATAATAATTTCCATTCAAATGTGTAACACTCTCATTTTTCGTATCGGTACAGCGGAAGGGTCTTTCAGAGTGTTACGGGATAGCACAATAACTCCAATCATAGACAACACATAAAAATGGTTGTACAAGGTTTAACAAACATTCATTCGATAAAAAGTTTCAAAAGCGTACAATAGGTCCCAAATTATACAGGTCATTAAGTTTACAAAACACAGATCGAATGAACATTTTTAATATTAAGTGTGGGCCATCAGAGTCGATCTCCATCCGGATTACCTTCAAGCACCTGAGATAGAAAACATGCAAAAATCATATCAGCGAATGCCGAGTGAATTCATAGAGTTTAATGAAAACCGTTATATAAAACAATCATTTACATTCATTTAAAATCAGAACACAAGTATAATATTGGAAGTAAGTCCTCATATTGCTAGTCAGGCAATATATAAATCAAGCATACATCTTAAACCGTCCATGAGACCGTAGTCTCTATATTACCATGATAGGTAATATATTCATCGTTAATAGCGTCCTTATCATATATAGGATACATCGTATTTGAATTTATATATTTTTTTATCTGAATTAGGATTATTATTAGCCGCATGACATTGTTACCTTACTATGAAAACAGCGGGCCGCGAACCCGACAAACAATTTGCCCATCTAAGTTAGCGTGTCGTCACAAAAATCACGCTATGGAATCTTCTCATACATAAATTCCCTTACCAATCAATGTGGTACGACGGGGATCAACCGTCAAGGCGCGAACTGGGGTGATCGTCCCCAAATAGTACTATCAAATGCATAAGCGTCTACCAAATCCCGGTAGTTCACAATTCATGCTAATGGGACTTTAAGTGACATAACCTAACTACTAATAATCCTTTTAGTCTCGAATATAGGGTCATAGCATCATTCGGGTCCATATCATTTAGCATACAATCGGGACTACTTGTGTTCTATTTTTATAAAAATCTAGCATGTTATCTCCCTCGCGGGTTTACAAATCGTTTTATAAAACATTTAAAAGAGTGCGAGGCTATGAACTCACGTTGTTAATGAAAGGCGGATTATCGGCCACGGGCGTCCTTCGGTCACGGAAACCTATATAAATAATAATCGGTCTTAGACTCGGTCCAATGACTTTTATCAAAATAACAATATACATATGATGATTTTGTACATATGATGATGATCAAGTGGGTTTACACATCCTTGTTTACTCATTTTAGTGTTTACGTTTTGGTAACGTCTTACTAGTTCACTAGTTTTATCGATTTTACCTATTTTAAGTCCATTAATTCTTTTATAAGTTCTTTTACTTGTTTTTACCCATTTTATACCTATATGATCAGTATATATATTTTTCTTGTTGGGCCCAAATGGGTTAAGCCCAATAAGCTCTTTTTACAAGTATTTATCTTATTAAGTCTAATTATTAGTCCAATAGGTTTAGTTAGCTCGTAAATGTACGTAATTCTTATAGTTCGGGTTTTATCGATTTTTACTTGTCTTAGTTATCTTTACATCAGTATATGACTTTTATAAACTTTACATTAGACGGGTTTGGTCGTCTAAGTTTTATTTGGTGAAAAACGTTAATTTTACGGCGATAGCCGAAAAAGTCGTAAAAATCAAGTTTATAGTTTTTATTACTTATAAATATTATTTTTACCACCATTTATATAATTTACCCATTTAATTAACCTTTTATACATTTATATAAATAAGTTTTATAAGTTAGTGGGTTTATATTTTTACATTTTATACATTATAATGTGAGTGCTTATATAATAATAATAAACATTATTTCCAAAATCTGATTTTTAACTTCATGTTCACCATTTTTACCATATCTAGAGTTCTACAATGACTTAGAATCTCATTTTTGGATGACAAGTTCTTCATAATATGTGCTACATATAACTTAGTTATAGCTACTGCCCATTTTGAGTTTAAGTTGCCTTAACAGTCCCTACAAAACTGCTTATTCAGATTACACCACCTAACTTGTTTTGATCATATCTCACTCATTATTTTGATTCCATTGTATGGCCAACTCTCACATGTGTATAACATCATCTACTTACTGTAAATAGATCAAACCATGCAATTTTATCAGTTCATCTTTTAGTTATCTACTGTTTTTACACAGCCAACTAAATAGTCAAGATTTTAGCTTCATTTCTTATAGTTATCATCATTTTTAAGCATATTTATCAACACTTGATCCCCACACAACATTTTTATCATCATATATACATCATATACATATACAAAATGAAAGAAAATACATTTGTTCTTTACAAAATAATAAGAGAAAAATGTAGAGGATGATCTTCTTTACCAATCCAAGTGGATTTCTTGTTTTAGGAAGGCAAGAACTTGATGAACACAACAAGTATCTCCAAGACCATCAAATATCAAGAACATAGGTTGGAAAATCAGCACTAGGACACAAGCAAATCACCTCCAAAGATGTTAATATGGCCACCAAATGATCAAGGCTTCAAGAGAACACCTTAATAGGACTAGTAAACATGTGGTTTATGGCTAGAAAAGATCAATGATGGTGTTTGTTGGCTTATTTGGGACGGCAAGAGAGGGAGAGTTGAGAGGATTTTAGAGTGGATTGCATGTAAGAATGATGGCATAATGAAACAACTTTCTAGTTTTGTGTTAGTGGAGAAAGGTTAGCTTAATGTGTAAGCATATGCTTACACATGTTGTAAGCTAGCTAAGACTTGATGCCACATATGTGTGGTGGTGTCAAGTTGCCGTCCCATATTGCTAGTGGGGTGGGACAAAGTGTTTTGTCCCATCTCACTAGTTTACGGGTATTTCTCGATTCTAGTTTTCTCGATTTGCGTGCCCTCGGGTCGTTTTACGAAAAACGTTTTTATAAATTATGAATCACCGTCACAAAACGAATCCAATAAAAATTGTCTCATCAAAAACGGAGTTCAAAAACGTAAATACGTAATTCTAAGGTTTCCGGTTTAGTCGTAAAAGACGCCAAATTATGCACGTAAGCCCAAATTTAAATCCGTAGATTGTGAGTTCGTCAACCAACACAAAAATAAGTTTCAAAATATTATACGAGAAAATATTTCACTACCTGAAAATGTTAGATTTGTCACAAAATGCTTTGTAAAACTTGTATGATATACAATGACTTGGGACCTATGAAAAATTTGATCTTTATGAATGGAGATCTTTATTATTAAACAACGCGATTTTTAAGCGTTGTCTATTATGTGAGTAATGTGTTATCCCATAACACCAACGAGTCTTCCGCTGTATTGAATTGTGTAATTTTGGGGGTGTTACAGTTTGGTACCAGAGCTCTCGTTATAGAGAACGAAAAATTTTTAAAACCAAGGTTTTGAATAAAACATTTCAAAATCTTTTAACTATAAACATTTTTCTCAAAATGTCTAAAAATCTTTTGACTATAACGGTGCCGAAGAATTTCTGAGTTACCGACAAGGCCAAACTGAGAAGTGTTATTTTAATATATATATATATATATATATATATATATATAACTTGGATTATATATATATGTTATAATTTGATTACATGATTGTTTGATGATTATTTTTAATGCTTATACGAGCTATTTATACGACGTAGATTGTCACAAGGAACCCTAAATCCCCTAGCAAATTAATCTAAGCTATTTCTGTAGGAATTCTATCTATTCCAGATCTAAACCAGGTTGTGGATATTTATAATCCCAACAAAATGGTTGATACTTGTAGAAATATTGAAATTAGTTGATTGTGATATTAAAGAAGAATTGGCGAGATTAAATCTGATATGGATGTCATGACGATCTTTCCTTATAGAGTAGAGTTTGACAAAACGTTGCCACCTGGAGAGGTGTCATCTGATTCGTTGTCACCCAATTCTTAAATTTGAAATCGAAAGGGTGAATGTTGTACTTGAAGCTGTAATTGGAACCATTACCCAAAAGCCTCATGCCACTAGTACCTTTCCGAGAAGTCTAATTGAATGTGTGAGTCATTTCATACCAGTGACTCATTTGATAATTATTGTTGTAAGAGCTATCGGATTGGAAATTAAGTGTTGTTCGTATCGAGCTTTTATTGTCCTATTAAGGTCTAAAAATAAAGTTGAAAGTGTTGGAGAATGAGGTAGAATATCGCATTGAGTATAAGATTGATTGAAACTTAAATAAAGTAAAATTTAACTTGTATGGAATAAGAGATTGTTAAGAGGAAGTCGTTAAGTTCTGTGATTGAATTATAAGGTTTTAAATGATTGTTGATTCTTGTTAAGGGTTGTTTCTAGGCCATTGTCCACTAACGAGGATGCCCAGTGTCCAAGAAATAAATTGAAGAAATCTTCTTCTGAATTGGGACCGATGGATCTTTCGGGACATGTGGAACACCTAATGACTCTTGTAGATTAGTATTCATTGTGGTATATTTTAAAAATCCCTAACTTAACTGAGACATCAGTTGGTAGGATGAGTTTTTTTAGAATTGTATGACATAGTGACACGTAATGTGTTACGGTACAATTTTGACCTATTTGTGATTAACGAAAAGACTACCTTTGATTGCTAAATTTTACATGTATCGATATTATCTATCTTTTCTTGCTTCATCATAATGATCGAGTTAGTGATGCAACCATTGAACAAGTACTCATCTCGATTTGAGTTACGTTGTGGATTATTCTCTTTGTATTCATGCGTGCCATCGAGGTCATGAACCTCATGATTAATTGGCTAAAGCTCATTTCCTATCATATTGTAGTTAGTTCTTGGTGAACAACTCTTCATCACTCTTTTGCAAATCACTCGTTGTTTTTATAAGTTAAAACAGTATTCCTTGAGAAAAATTGGATTTTTATCACTATATGGATTATTTAAAGCGAGACTTATAAATAATCGTTATCGAAGTAAAGTTGTTTATGAAACGCTTTGGAAAACTAAATTGTTCTCACAACAAAGAACATCTCTGTAAATTCATTTTGAATTAAGCATGAATATATATTTTAAACATAAGTTTTGACGAACTGAGTATTGCATCGTTAATCTTGAAATTGTATATATTTGCGCGCCTACATACAATTTGGAAGGGACCATGCAAAGCTGATTAGTAGTCACCATGAAATCATTAATAAACACTAAATTTTCTTTGAAGATTGTGAAAGATTGAATTTTATGAGATCTGCAAGAAGTGCAAAAATAGGGACATATTGTTAAAGACACCTACATATGTGACCGTACCATTTATTCTTCTGAGTCGAATTTACTCATCTGTGGAAATTGTCTTAATTGACAATTGATATTCCCTTTCTGTCCAATTCTCTCGTAGTGAGATTCTTTGGAAAAGTATCTGATTACCGAGTGTTGATACCCGACTGGATGTATCGACATTCCTATGATTTCTTTTGATTAGATTTCATTTGAATGACTTGGGTAACGATCCGAGGACCTTTCGAATGCGTACTTAAATTATGAAAACATGGGATATATTCATATTCATTAAATGTTTTCGTTTGTATCTGATTTGAAATTCTCTCGCATAGATTATGTGTTGACCTTACTCTTTTAATGGTAGTTGTGTCTCCATATATCCTTGAATTTGTGAAGGATTATGAGTTATTATTAGTCTTTTGAGAAGTTCATATCTTATCAACGGTAATGAAACTGGAAAGTTGATAGTGCCAGTAGAATAAATTGATTGATTATGACATGACGACATTGTCTTAATTGATGGGAACTCGAGTAGAATTCCCCTAAATGATAAGATGTTGATTATCAAAAGTGATCTAAATAATTCTTGATGGATGACCATATCCTGCATTTAGACCTGAAATTATACCGTGAATGGTTGTGAATTAGTCATAGATATTATAATCTAGAAAGAACTTAAAGAAAATCTATTAAAAGATGTTTCCGTTATCTAAAACTTTAGGAGGTATTTGTTGGTGAGTTACCTAGACTTTCGCCATTAAGGCATGTTTAATTTGGTATTGATTATATTCCTGGTGCCGCAACTGTGACATGTGCACTGTACATTAGCACCATCTGAATCGAAAGAATTACCGTGCAAATGAGAGAGTTGTCGGAGAAAGCTTTTATTCTACAAAGCTCGTCATCATGAAGAGCTATGGTGTTATTATTTCTTATATTTATTGATTACCGTGAACTAGGTAAATTGACGATTAAAAATCTACATCCACTACCCAAGATGATAGATTTGTTCGATCATTTACAAGGTTCTAGCGTATATTAGAAAATTTGATCCTCGGCATGTAATGAACATTATGAGTTTCACGTGATGTCGTTTGGATTGACTAATACACATGTAGCATCCATAAATTTGCTGAATCACGTGTGTAGGCTGTAATTTGATAAATTCATGCTTGTGATCATTAAGGACCATCTGTTTGTTTATAAAAATAGGAAGGAGTTAATAATCATTTACAAATTGACCTGAATTGGCCGAACAATGAAAACCTGTACCTTGAATAATTAACATGTAATTTAAGGCTTAATCCTTTATATTATTTGACCGTGTGATTAAAAGATAACAGAATCTATATTGACTCTTCAAAAATTTGAGCCATTTGAGACTTTGGGTTTTACCAAAAAGAAAGTGCAATTATGTTTTGACAATTTTTTTTATCAAAATAATTTTTAAGGGATTATTTCCCTATACCGAAATCATTTAACTAAACTCCTGTTTAGGGGTAAATGTTTGAGTATATCTCAAGACAACCTAAGAGGGATTGAGGAAACCATTTGAACCATGACTTGAAATTTTAAATGGAAATTTTTTCTTTTCAACTAAGAAAATTTTGATCAAAGTGTAACCAAAGATTTTTCGAACATTTACGAATCTTAACAATTATTTTCGATAAATCAACAAAAATCGTGTTAATTAAATTCAAATTTATTTTTTGAACATTTTTATATAGTTGGTCGAACTAAGAAATTTAAAATTTTTACGTTTACGTTTCATACAAATGGAATATTTATTATTTAATTACTTGAATTATTTATCGACGCTTTAAACGTCGGATTGAGCAAAGCTGATAAAAATAATAGTTGAGACAAGACTAAAACTTAGAAAATATGAAGAAAGAAATTTTGAATGAATTGTGGTCATGATAATTATTTCATCAAGAAAAGTGAATATAGATACTGACACATTATATAGAAAGGATAAAGAACCAACTAGGATGTGTTCCTCAGTAATGACTGTGCAAAATAAATTGCCGAGCAATTTAAAAATAGCTAATGTTTGTAAAAAGGATAATATAGATAATAAAGGGGTTCGCGGCTAATGTGAACCATTATAATTGAGCAGCCGATGGCGTTAAATGTATAAAAGACCACTTGTGGTTGCCTAAATATGAGGTTTGTGAGATTTAGTCATGTTGGGATCTTGTAAGTATAAGTATTCTATTCATGCCATTTCTGATTAAGCGTATCTTATCTGAAGAAGTTGTATTGATGGCAAATTATTAAGGCATACATCGCCTCATACATTAGTAAACGTCTAACTATTGAAAAGGTCATCATCTGAATTTGATTCGATTGGGTCATCATCGACAGACTGACCAAATCTGCTAATATCATTCCTATTAATGATAGATTCTCGATGAAGAATTTGACTCTTTGTATTTAAAGGAGTTGCGTAAACACAGTGTGCCTGTATCGATCATTTCTATCAAGATCCTCGCTTCGCATGGAATTTCTAGAGATTTTGTCAGAAGTCATTGGGAACGAACCTTGATCAGAGTAGTGTTTACCACCCCAATCGAAGGGACGAGGTAATGTATCAATACAAAACACTATAAGTCTTGTTTTATGTTTAAATGATTGACCTTTGGTAATTAACCGTATAATCGTTTTCCTTTGGAGAGATTATCATTGATCATTATCGTATTAGGATCGAGATTGAATCTTGAGAGGATCTATATGAGAGAATGTGTAACCAGGAGTTGGGATGAAGATACCCGACATACACCCATTGTGAGTTGGACATGTCTTTTAGGTTTAAGGTTGCATATGACGACAAACAGAACCTTACAAAATACCCGACCTGCGAGACCTGAATTAATTGTGCAAATTAGGATCTGATTATTGACTGCAGGTAGTGGGCAGGAGGTTATGTGAATATGAAATGTAGATCTTGAAGTGCAGGATGGGTAGCGAAGTTATGCCAAAAAATTTCACCTTGGAAAAATGAATTGATGATCTGAAGGATCATGGGAAATAAGTCTTTGTTGTATGGGACCATTGAGATGATGTAAAAAGTTGGTTTAAAAGGCATATAAACTGGATCTACCCTAGGACTTCAAGGGCTGCGTAAATTATGATTCGTATATCTAACTTGACGAAATGTCTATCAAGTGAAAATCTGATTACTTCTTGATGAAGTTTAGATCAGCGAAAAGTTGCATTCATCAAAAAACCCGTGAACATCATGGATAGAGAAAGTAAGTCAACATTAAGCCTGATCTTATTCCTGTAGTTATGTTTAATGAAACTCGCGTATTGTAATGGATTACACTTGTGAGAAAAGACCGAATGTGGAGGAAACACCCACATGGCTCTAACTCTATAAGAAGCGAGTAGTAAGATAAATTGATCTTTGAGGACAAAGATCCTATTTACGGGTAAATGCTGTGACAATCCGTCAATTTATGGTCGATATTTTATTCACAAGTATTATTTAAAACAATTATTTTAATGTTATATTTTGAACTCACTCATTTTTGGGAAGAAATTTGGGTTTACGTCTTGAAGTAGCATCGACTACCTCTTAACCGGAGGATTCTACGTTACGTGCTTACGTTTACATACACCGTTTTAGGTGACAGTGCGACACTTCAGGAAATAAATTTATCCGTGAATATTATTTTGGAATTTTAAATTTGTGTTGGTTCATAAACTCACAAATTTACGAGAAGGGATTAGGACTTACGTTCATAATTAACGTCCTTTGCGACTAAAACGGAAACCCTAGGTTTACATATTTACATTTTTGAACTCCGTTTTTGACGAGACAATTTTTATTAGATTTGTTTTGTGTCGTTGATTCATAATTTATAATAACGTTTTTCGTAAAACAACCCGAGGGCACGCAAATCAAGGAAACTAGAATCGAGGAATACCCGTAAATTAATGAGGATGGAACAAGTATATACTTGTCCCAACCCCACACATAGGTGGACAAAGCTTCAACAAAACACATCACGTTTGTCAACATATTAAGCTAACTAAGGACACATGTTCTTAGTTTCCATCCAAACCACTTAAACACCAAAACCATGGAACCAAAAACCATTTACCATTCTCTTCCATGCAAACAAGCAAAAATCTCTCAACCTCTCTCTCTTGCTCCCTATGAACGTCCATATTCAACCAGCAAACACCCTTTTGATCAAAATTTTCAACCATGAATCTTGTGATTAACTTGCACAAGATGATAACCCTTTGAAGACTTGTAGATTGGAGGTAATCTTAACAACTAAAAAGGAGTTTATATGGAGTTCCTAGGCTGATTTTTATGAAGATATTCATCCATTTGAAGGACCCAAGAAGTTGATTTGCCAAGTTGAAGGTTTGGTAACAAGGAACCAAGCATTGTTCATCAAAAACCTCATCTTTTCATCACTATTGGTGGAATAGAGATTGTTTCTTCCTATCCTCTTGTTATTTTGATTATGTTATCTTGTATTTTCTTTCCTATTGTATATGTATATGATGAATATATGATGAAAAAATGTTGTGTGGGGATCAAGTGTTGATAAATATGGTTAAAAAGATGGAATACCATAGGTAATGTGACAATCTAACATTTTCAGGTAGTAAATTATTTTCTCGTATAATATTTTGAAACTCATTTTTGTGTTGGTTGATGAACTCACAATTTACGGATTTAAATTTGGGCTTACGTGCATATTTTCGCGTCCTTTACGATTAAACCGGAAACCTTAGGATTACGTATTTACGTTTTTGAACTCCGTTTTTGATGAGACAATTTTTATTGGATTCGTTTTGTGCCGTTGATTCATAATTTATAAAAACGTTTTTCGTGAAACGGCCCGAGGGCACGCAAATCGAGGAAACTAGAATCGAGGAATACCCGTAAATTAGTGAGGTGGGACAAAATACATTATCCCACCCCACTACACATGGGACAGCTCACACATGACAGCACATCAAAGATGTGGCATCATGTTAACTTGCTACATACAAGTGTAAGTTAAGCTTACAACTTAAGCTAGTTTCTTGCTAAAACCATCAACCTAAACACATACCACCATTCACACATGCAAAATAAACTAGAAAATCCTCTCAACCACACCACCATTGCCGTCCCACTTTAAGCACAAACACCCCTTTTTGATCTTTTCTAGCCACAAAATACTTGTTATCTAGCTATATCATGGAGTTACCTTGAAGCCTTGATCACTTGGTGGCCATTTTAACAACAAAGGAGGTTATTTGCTTGTGTCATAGGGCTGATTTCTCAACTTGTATTCTTGGTGTTTGATGATCTTGGAGTAACATTTGGTGTTCATCAAGTTCTTGTCTTCCAAAAACAAGATATACTCTTGGTTGGTAAAGAAGATCATCCTCTCCATTTTCTCTTGTTATTTTTGTAAAGATCAAATTTATTTTATTTCTTGTTGTATATGTATATGATGAATATATGATGATAAAAATGTTGTGGGGGGGGGGGGTCAAGTGTTGATAAATATGCTTAAAAAGATTAATAACCATAAGAAACAAGGCTAAAATCATGATTAATTTGTTGGCTGTATAAAAACAGTATGTAACTAAAACTTGAACTGATAAAATTGAATGGTAGAATCCATTTACAGTAAGTACAAGATGTCATACACATGTGAGAGTTGGCCTTGCAATGGAATCATTAAAATGAGTGAGATATGATCAAAACAAGATGAGTGTGCTAATCTGAATAAGCTGTTTTGTAGAGACAGTTAAGGATAGATAAACTTAAAATGAGCAGTAGCTATAACTAAGTTAATTTTAGCACATAATATGAAGATCATGCCATCCAAAAATGAGCTTCTAATTCTATGTAGAACTCTAGATATGATAAAAATGGTGAAGATGAAAATAAAAATCAGATTTTGAAGAATTAATGTTTATTACTATTATATAAGCACTCAAATTATATAGTATAAAATGTGAAATTAAAACCCACTAACATATGAATTTCATTTATATAAATATGTATAAGGTTAAATAAATGGATAAATTATAAAAATGGTAGTGGAATAATATTTATAAGTTATAAAAACTATAAACTTGATTTTTACGACTTTTTCGGCTATTACCGTAAAATTAACGTTTTTCGCCAATTAAAACTTAGACGATCAAACCCGTCTAATGTAAAGTTTTTAAAAGTCATATAATGATATATAAGTATCTAATACGAGTAAAAACCGATAAAACCCGAACTATAGGACATACGGACATTAACGAGCTAAGTAAGCATATTGGACTAATAATTAGACTAAATAAGTTAAACACTTATAAAAAGTACTTATTGGGCTTAAACCATTTGGGCCCAACATGTAAAGTGTGAATACTGATAATATAAGTATAAAATGGATTAAAACAAGTTAAAGAACTTATAATAAGCTTATTGGACTTAAAATAGATAAATAGGTAAAACTAGTAAACTAGTAAAAAGTTACTAATACGTAAACACTAAAATGAGTAAACAAGGATATATAAACCCACTTGATCATCATCATATGTAAAAATCATCATATGTATATTGTTATTTTGATAAAATTCATTGGACAAAAGTCTAAGACCGATTATTATTTATATAGGTTTTTGGACCGAAGCACGCCCGTAGCCGATATCCGCCTTTCATTATCAACGTGAGTTCATAGCCTCGCACTCTTTTAAATGTTTTATAAAATGATTTGTAAACCCGAGAGGGAGATAACATGCTAGTTTTTGATAAAAATAGAACACAAGTAGTCCCGATGGTATGCTTAATGATATGGACCCGAATGATGCTATGACCCTATAAACGAGACAAAAAGGATTATTAATAGTTAGGTTATGTCACCTAAAGTCCCATTAGCATGAATTGTGAACTACCGGGATTTGGTAGACGCTTATGCATTTGATAGTACTATTTGGGGACGATCACCCCAGTTCGCGCCTTGACGGTTGATCCCCGTCGTACCACATTGATTGGTAAGCGAATTTATGTATGAGAAGATTCCATGGCATGATTTTTGTGACGACACGCTAACTTAGATGGGCAAATTGTTGTCGGGTTCGCGGCCCGTTCTTTTCATAGTAAGGTAACAATGTCATGCGGATAATAATAATCCTATATAATCTAAATATCCGATATGATACGACGCTAATAACGATAATAATATTACCTATAATGGTAATATTGAGGCTACGGTCTCTTGGACGGTTTAAGATGTATGCTTGATTTATATATTGCCTGACTAGCAATACGAGGACTTACTTCCGATATTATACTTGTGTTCTGATTTTAACGATTGCTTTATATAACTGTTTTTATTAAACTCTATGAATTCACTCGGCATTCGCTGATATGATTATTGAATGTTTTTATCTCAGATGCTTGAAGGTAATCCGGATGGAGATCGACTCTGATGGCCCACATAATATTAAAAATGTTCATTCGATCTATGTTTTGTAAACTTAATGACCTGTATAATTTGGGACCTGTTGTACACTTTAAAACTTTTTATCGAATAAATGTATGTTGAACCTTGTACAACCATTTTTATGTGTTGTCTATGATTGGAGTTATTGTGCTATCCCGTAACACTCTAAAAGACCCTTCCGCTGTACCGATACGAAAATTGAGAGTGTTACAGTTTGGTACCAGAGCTCTCGTTATAGAGAACAAAAGATTTTAAAAACCAAGGTTTTGAACAAAACTTTTCAAAATCTTTTAACAATGAACATTTGAGAAAATATTTGAAAAATCTTTTGACTATAATGATGCCAGAGATCTCTGACGTTACCAACAAGCCCTATTGAGAAGATATATATTTTGATATATATAATTTAATTTATATATATGTATATATCATGATTTCAGTATGTAATTGTTTAACTAGTATGTTATCCTAATACGAGATATATATATATAAATGTAGATTGTCATGGCTGACCCTAATATTCCTGTAGAGAACCATGCTATTCCCGAACCTAATGTAGATGATGATCCTTATTTAGACTTAGTAGATTATGATATGGATGATGAGGAGGAACCATTCGAGGATCCCGAGCCCGAGTTAGGACTAGGAGATCAGATTACCCCTCAGGTTGACTTGGTAGAGAATGAGATTGATAATGTTGATATAGAGAATGATAATGAGATTGGGATAGATAATTTAGATGATGAGATTGACGACGAGGATGTCGAGGAGGATGTAGGTATAGACGATGAGGTTGATGACGATGAGGAAGCCGAGCTTATTTATCCTTATGATGTTCCAGAGGGCGAGCCTTTGCCCCCACCAGTTTATTTGTCTGATTCTGAGGTTGAGCTACCTAGGGATGAAATGTCTGAATCGTCTGAATCTGATTCTGAATCAGAGGAGGATGAGGATGATAATGCACCTGACGGTACTAATGGTATTGCTACTCGTAGACGAGTGATAGGAGATTCGTCTAGTACTCGAGAGGCTACTCATATTGATGGTCTTGCACCATGGGCCTTGAGACGTGATCTAGATGCTTCCCGTTTTAAGAGTAGTATGTCAGAGATTGGATTAGGTGTTGTTCATACTCATCTTGCTTATTTGGAGTCGCAGACTAAGGTTGGTGAGAAAGAGCGGGAATTACTTAGTTTGGATTTGACTGATGTAGAGCATGGTTTGAATGAGGCTTTTAGGAGGTTATCAGTGTTAGAAAGTGGTGAGTTTGCTGCTATGAAGAAAAAGGTGAATTCTATGGAGATTCAGTTGAGTGTAGCTCGTGCGATGTGTGAGAAAGTTGAAAAGGAGTTGAATATATCCGTGGGTTGGAATAGTATATTTTATGCTGACATGGTTGAAAGAGGAGTGATCC
This sequence comes from Glebionis coronaria, assembly GCA_025667525.1. NCBI lineage: Eukaryota > Viridiplantae > Streptophyta > Magnoliopsida > Asterales > Asteraceae > Glebionis > Glebionis coronaria. Next base: position 385,960,379 of record CM046874.1, read on the forward strand.
GTAAGCGCCCAGCTGAAGATGTGTCTAGTGATCGTCCGACGAAGATACAGAAGACGATGGATGATGGACCATCTGGCGGTTCTCAGTAGACCAGTCTGTATTTAGTAGTGACCTTTGTATCTTTTCTACTTTTGTAGCTTTGACTAAACCGACTTGTTAGTAGTAGACTTGGCACGAATTTTGAGTATATATAGTGCTAGAACTTTGATATGTGATGTAACTAAGACAATGCTTTTGTTTCAAATCGAATGAAATATGTATCTTGTCTTGAATTCCATATTGTGCCTTATTTGTATCTTGATTATGAATTCAATCCATATTATATGAATCCTTGTTGGGTGAATGCTTAATACTTTGAAATTGTGAAATTATAGAACTATGCCGCCCAAGAAGGCTGTGACTGAGGATGATGTACGTAGGATTATTACAGAGCAAGTTACCGCATCTATGACTGAATTTATGGCAAATGCTAGAAATGAAGCTGGCGGTAGTGGAGCTGGCGGTAGTGGAACTGGCGGTAGTGGAGCTGGCGGTAGTGGAGCTGGCGGTAGTGGAGCTGGCGGTAGTGGAGCTGGCGGTAGTGGAATTGGCGGTACTAATGTGAATGTGAATGCTAATAATGTGAATGCTAATGCTGGAGGAAATGTAGGAGGACTTGGAACTAATGCACCTGAAGTTGGTGGCTGTACTTATGTGACGTTCATGAAGTGTGAACCTCTACCTTTTAATGGAACTGAAGGTGCTGTAGGATTAAGCCAGTGGATTGAGAAGGTTGAGTCGGTGTTTCGGATTAGTAAGTGTAAGGAGGAAGATAAGGTTACTTTTGCTATGGCTACTCTTAAAGGTCATGCGTTGACTTGGTGGAACGGGAGAATTGCTTTCATGGGTCTTGATGCTGCTAATGCTACTCCTTGGGCTGAAATTAAGAAGTGGATGTCTTTGGAGTTTTGTCCTCGTAGTGTGATCATTAGGTTAGAACAAGAATTGATTCATCTGAGAATGAAAGGTGTGGACATTGATAGTTACACAAACCGATTCCATGACTTGGCCTTGCTATGTCCTCGATTGGTGGAACCCGAAGAGATTCAAATTGAACAATATATTGAAGGGTTGACCAGGAATATCCGGGGGGACGTGACATCATCTAAACCACTAAACATTGATGATGTTGTTCGAATGGCTTACCAACTCATTGGACAGATAATTCAGGATAGGGAAGATGAAGCCCGTGTTGGTGAGAAAAGAAAGGGAGACGGTGATCGTGTAGATAGAGGTGATAATAGGAAGGATTTCAATCGCCCTCAGAACCAGAGAAAGGGGAATGCAAATGCTCTTACCAACAATACACCGCGCAACGATGATAGATGTCCTAAGTGTGGAAACAAAAGGCATGCTGGAGACTGCTGGAAGTGCCGAAATTGTGGAAAGCTTGGACACAAGGTTGAAAGGTGTAAGAAGGGAACCATTTGCTTCAACTGTAATGAAGAAGGTCATAGAAAATCGGAATGCCCCAAGTTGAAAGCGATTGTACCTGGAAGAAACCCCCAGGGTGGTATCTATCAACTTGGAACAATTGAGGTGAAGAAAGAGGATCCGAATGTCGTTACCGGTACGTTTTTACTCAACAATCATTATGCTGTTGCTTTATTTGATTCGGGTGCTGATAGGAGCTTTGTATCCACTAAATTTAGTGCCCTTATTAACATTGAACCTGTTGAGATAAATACCAGTTACGAGGTGGATGTGGTTAATGGTAAATTAGTGAAAACTAATAATGCTACTATTTTGTATGGAGAGAAGAAAGTTAAGATTCCTCTTAGGAATAGGACGTTAGTAATTGATGGTAATCGAGGTGAATCCCGTTTGAAAATCGTTTCATGTATTAAAGTCCAAAAGTACATCAGGAACGGTTGTGAGTTATTCTTAGCTCAAGTGACCGGGAATGAGTCTAGGGAGAAACGATTGGAAGATGTACCTATTATTTGTGAATTTCCTGAGGTATTTCCTAAAGATTTACCCGGACTTCCACCGATAAGGCAAGTAGAGTTTCGAATCGATTTAATTCCTGGTGCTGCACCGGTGGCACGTGCGCCTTACCGATTAGCCCCTTCTGAATTAAAGGAGTTATCTGAGCAACTTAAGGAGTTGTCTGATAAAGGTTTTATTCGACCGACCTCGTCGCCTTGGGGAGCTCCAGTCTTGTTCGTTAAGAAGAAGGATGGATCTTTCCGTATGTGCATTGATTATAGGGAACTCAATAAGTTGACAATTAAAAATCGATATCCTTTACCTAGGATTGATTATTTGTTTGATCAACTACAAGGATCTTGTGTGTATTCTAAGATAGATTTGCGGTCAGGATATCACCAACTTCGCGTCCGTGAAGAAGATATTCCTATAACTGCATTTAGAACTCGTTATGGACACTATGAATTTCAAGTAATTCCATTTGGGTTAACTAACGCACCTGCGGTTTTCATGGATTTAATGAATCGAGTGTGCAAGCCCTACTTGTATAAATTTGTGATTGTGTTTATTGACGATATTCTAATCTATTCCAAGAATGAAGATGACCATAGAGAACATTTAAGGATTGTTTTGAATTTGTTAAAGGATGAAAGGTTGTATGCTAAGTTTTCGAAATGTGATTTCTGGTTAAATTCTGTGCAATTTCTTGGTCATGTGATTAACAAAGATGGAATTCATGTTGATCCTGCAAAGGTTGAAGCCATTAAGAATTGGTCTGCACCGACAACGCCAATGGAAGTGCGACAGTTCTTAGGATTGGCTGGCTATTATAGGCGATTCATTTAAGAATTTTCTTTGATAGCTAAACCCTTGACTAAGCTTACCCGGAAGAATAAACCTTTCGTTTGGGGAAGTGATGAAGATGGAGCATTTCAGACATTGAAGCAAAAATTATGTAGTGCGCCAATCTTATCATTACCCGACGGGAGTGAAGATTTTGTAGTGTATTGTGATGCATCTCTTAGAGGCTATAAAGCTGTTTAGATGCAGCGAGAGAAAGTGATAGCTTATGCTTCTAGGAAATTAAGGAAGAATGAGGAGAATTATACTACTCATGATCTTGAGTTAGGAGCTGTAGTCTTTGCTCTTAGGTTGTGGAGACATTATCTGTATGGCACCAAGTGTATGGTATTCACCGATCACAAAAGCCTACAGTATATTCTCGACCAGAAGGAATTGAACATGAGGCAACGAAGATGGATAGAGTTGTTAAGTGATTATGATTGTGATATAAAATATCACCCAGGAAAAGCCAATGTTGTTGCTGATGCGTTAAGTAGGAAAGATAGAGAGCCTATCAGGGTACGTTCTCTAGTCTTGACCGTGCACAATAATTTGCCTGAGCAAATTAAAAATGTGCAAATAGAAGCTTGTAAGAAGGAAAATTTTGTTAATGAAGGGTTCCGAGGAGAAGGAGATCCTTTAGAGGTTAGAGCTGATGGAGTGAAATGCTTAAGAGGTCGTATGTGGATACCTAAGTTTGGAGGCTTAAGAGACTTGATTATGTTAGAATCTCATAAATCTAAGTATTCCATTCATCCGGGATCTGATAAGATGTACCATGATTTGAAGAAGTTGTATTGGTGACCGAATATGAAAGCTGACATAGCTATGTATGTTCTTCAATGCTTGACTTGTGCTAGAGTCAAAGCTGAACATCAAAAGCCTTCAGGACTACTTCAACAACCAAATATTCCTGAATGGAAGTGGGAGCGAATTACGATGGACTTTATCACCAAGCTTCCTAGAACATCATCTGGAAACTACTCGATTTGGGTTATTGTCGATAGACTGACAAAATCAGCACACTTCATTCCGGTTAAAGAATAGTTCTCACTGGAGAAGCTGACTCGTATATATCTTGAGAATGTTGTATGCAAGCATGGAGTGCCTGTATCTATCATTTCAGATCGAGATCCTAGATTCACATCGAATTTTTGGAAATCTCTACAAAGATCTTTGGAAACGAATCTCAACATGAGCACTGATTATCACCCCCAGACTGATGGGCAGAGTGAAAGTACGATACAAACACTAGAAGATATGTTGAGAGCTTATGTGTTAGATTTTGGTAAGAATTGGGATAAACATTTGCCGTTAGCAGAGTTTTCGTATAACAATAGTTACCATTCTAGTATTAAGGCTGCACCGTTTGAAGCTTTATATGGTAGGAAGTGTAGATCTCCTGTATGTTGGAGTGAAGTTGGGGATACCCAGCTCACGGGACCGAAATTGATCTGGGAGACTACGGAGATGATAGTTCAGATTAAGAATAGGTTGTTGACTGCCCTTAGTAGACAGAAAAGTTACGCGGATGTGCGGCGAAAGCCAATGGAGTTTAAAGTGGGTGACCAAGTAATGTTGAAAGTATCGTCATGGAAAGGCGTTATAAGATTTAGAAAGCTAAGGAAATTGAATCCCCGTTATATTGGAACCTTTAAGATTTTATCTAGAGTAGGTCCGGTGGCTTATAAACTAGAGTTACCCCCAGAACTTCATGGTGTTCACAACACATTCCATGTTTCTAATCTGAAGAAATGTATAGCAGTGAGTGATGAGAAAATTTCATTAGATAAGGTTCGAATAGATGGGAAGTTGCATTTTATCGAAGAGCCTGTAGAGGTTATGGATCGTGAGGTAAAGCAACTGAAACAAAGTCGGATACCTATTGTCAAGATCTGATGGAATTCAAAGCATGGACCACAGTATACTTGGAACGAGAGGATGAAATGTGGAAGAAATATCCGCACCTCTTCGATTTCAATAAGAAACGGACATCCAAATGAAATGGATCACGAGGACGTTGATCCCTTTTAGGAGGAAAAGCTGTGACAATCTAACATTTTCAGGTAGTAAATTATTATCTCGTATAATATTTTGAAACTCATTTTTGTGTTGGTTGATGAACTCACAATTTACGTATTTAAATTTGGGCTTACGTGCATAATTTAGCGTCCTTTACGATTAAACTGGAAACCTTAGGATTACGTATTTACGTTTTTGAACTCCGTTTTTTATGAGACAATTTTTATTGGATTCGTTTTGTGCTGTTGATTCATAATTTATAAAAACGTTTTTCGTGAAACGACACGAGGGAACGCAAATCGAGGAAACTACAATAGAGGAATACCCGTAAATTAGTGAGGTGGGACAAAATACATTATCCCACCCCACTACACATGGGACGGCTCACACATGACACCACATCAAAGATGTGGCATCATGTTAACTTGCTACTTACAAGTGTAAGTTAAGCTTACAACTTAAGCTAGTTTCTAGCTAAAACCATCAACCTAAACACATACCACCATTCACACATGCAAAATCAACTAGAAAATCCTCTCAATCACACCACCATTGCCGTCCCACTTTAAGCACAAACACCCCTTTTTTATCTTTTCTAGCCACAAAATACTTGTTATCTAGCTATATCATGGAGTTACCTTGAAGCCTTGATCACTTGGTGGTCATTTTAACAACAAAGGAGGTGATTTGCTTGTGTCCTAGGGCTTATTTCTCAACTTATATTCTTGGTGTTTGATGATCTTGGAGTTACATTTGGTGTTCATCAAGTTCTTGTCTTCCAAAAACAAGATATACTCTTGGTTGGTAAAGAAGATCATCCTCTCCATTTTCTCTTGTTATTTTTGTAAAGATCAAATGTATTTTCTTTCTTGTTGTATATGTATATGATGAATATATGATGATAAAAATGTTGTGGGGGGATCAAGTGTTGATAAATATGCTTAAAAAGATTAATAACCATAAGAAACAAGGCTAAAATCATGATTAATTTATTGGCTGTATAAAAACAGTATGTAACTAAAACTTGAACTGATAAACTTGCATGGTAGAATCCATTTACAGTAAGTACAAGATTTCATACACATGTGAGAGTTGGCCATGCAACAAGATGAGTGTGCTAATCTGAATAAGCTGTTTTGTAGAGACTGTTAATGATAGATAAACTTAAAATGAGAAGTAGATATAGCTAAGTTAATTGTAGCACATAATATGAAGATCATTCCATCCAAAAATGAGCTTCTAATTCGTTGTAGAACTCTATATATGATAAAAATGGTGAAGATGAAAATAAAAATCAGATTTTGAAGAATTAATGTTTATTACTATTATATAAGCACTCAAATTATATAGTATAAAATGTGAAATTAAAACCCACTAAAATATGAATTTTATTTATATAAATATTTATAAGGCTATTACCGTAAAATTAACGTTTTTCGCCAATTAAAACTTAGACGATCAAACCCGTCTAATGTAAAGTTTTTAAAAGTCATATACTGATATATAAGTATCTAATACAAGTAAAAACCGATAAAACCCGAACTATAGGACATACGGACATTAACGAGCTAAGTAAGCATATTGGACTAATAATTGGACTAAATAAGTTAAACAGTTATAAAAAGTACTTATTGGGCTTAACCCATTTGGGCCCAACATGTAAAGTGTGAATACTGATAATATAAGTATAAAATGGATTAAAACAAGTTAAAGAACTTATAATAATCTTATTGGACTTAAAATAGATAAATAGGTAAAACTAGTAAACTAGTAAAAAGTTACTAATACGTAAACACTAAAATGAGTAAACAAGGATATATAAACCCACTTGATCATCATCATATGTAAAAATCATCATATGTATATTGTTATTTTGATAAAAGTCATTGGACAAAAGTCTAAGACCGATTATTATTTATATAGGTTTCTGTGACCGAAGCACGCCCGTAGCCGATAATCCGCCTTTCATTATCAACGTGAGTTCATAGCCTCGCACTCTTTTAAATGTTTTATAAAATGATTTATAAACCCGCGAGGGAGATAACATGCTAGTTTTTGATAAAAATAGAACACAAGTAGTCCCGATGGTATGCTTAATGATATGGACCCGAATGATGCTATGACCCTATAAACGAGACAAAAAGGATTATTAATAGTTAAGTTATGTCACTTGAAGTCCCATTAGTATGAGAAGATTCCATGGCATGATTTTTGTGACGACACGCTAACTTAGATAGGCAAATTGTTGTCGGGTTCGTGGCCCGTTCTTTTCATAGTAAGGTAACAATGTCATGCGGCTAATAATAATCCTATATAATCAAAATATATGATATGATACGACGCTAATAACGATAATAATATTACCTATAATGGTAATAATGAGGCTACGGTCTCATGGACGGTTTAAGATGTATGCTTGATTTATATATTGCTTGACTAGCAATACGAGGACTTACTTCCGATATTATACTTGTGTTCTGATTTTAACGATTGTTTTATATAATGGTTTTTATTAAACTCTATGAATTCACTCGGCATTCGCTGATATGATTTTTGCATGTTTTTATTTCAGGTGCTTGAAGATAATCCGGATGGAGATCGACTCTTATGGCCCACATAATATTAAAAATGTTCATTCGATCTATGTTTTGTAAACTTAATGACCTGTATAATTTGGGACCTGTTGTACACTTTAAAACTTTTTATCGAATGAATGTATGTTGAACCTTGTACAACCATTTTTATGTGTTGTCTATGATTGGAGTTATTGTGCTATCCCGTAACACTATAAAAGACCCTTCCGCTGTACCGATACGAAAATAGAGAGTGTTACAGGTAACAAGGTTAAAATCTTGCTAAATATGATGGTTGTATAAAAACAGTAAGTAACCAAATCATAAACTGATAAAATGGTATAGTGGAATCAATTTACAGTAATTATTAGGTGTTATACACATGTGAGAGTTGGCCATGCAATGGAATCATCAAAATGAGTGAGATATGATCAAAACAAGATTAGAGTGCAAATCTGCCTACACTGTTTTGGACGAATTTATTAAAATATTTAGAGGTTGATTCATCGGGAGGAATAAAATGAAGCACATATCATGTAGTCTTTGTCATAAAAAGTTTAGGTCCTATCTCATTATAGAACTCTAGATATGGACATTTTAGTGGACTTAAAATTTAGGACTGATTTTGTGAAATTAAAGTTTAATACTATTATATAAGCACTCAAATAAATATAATATAAAATGTGAATTAAAACCCACTAACTTATATATTACATATATATAAATATGTATAAGGATAATTAAATAGACATTTTATAAAAATGATAGTTTGATAAGTTTTATAAGTTATAAAACTATAAACTTGATTTTTACGTCTTTACGGCAAATACCGTAAAATTAACGTTTTTCGTCAATTAAAACTTAGACGGTAGGACCCGTCTAATGTATACTTTTTAAAAGTCATATATTGATATATAAGTACTTAATACAAGTAAAAACCGATAAAACCCGAGCTTTACAACATATAGACATTAACGGGCCAAAATAGCCTTATTGGACTATTAACCCGACTAGTTTGGTAAACACTTATAAACTTTCTTATTGGGATTAACCCACTTGGGCCCAACATGTAAAGTATAATACTGATAATAAAAGTATAATTGGGCTAATATAATATATTGGGCTTGTAATGGGCCCATTGGCCCTCAAAATGTAAACAAGTTGAACTAGTGTAACTAGTCTTGAAAATTACCAACACATAACATTATAATGTTGAATAAAGATGTACAATCCCACTTGATCATCATCATATTTATAAAATCATCATATATATACATAGTTATGGTTTTTATAAAGTCATTGGACAAGAGTCTAAGACGAGTATTATTTGTCTAGGTTTCCGTGATTGAAGCACGTACCGTACATCCGAATCGCCGATAACCCGCCTTTCCCAATCAACGTGGGTTTATAGTCTCACACTCTTTTAAATGTTTTTATGAAATGTTTTATAAACCCGCGAGGGAGATAACATGTTAATTTTAATAAAATAGGACACCAGTTTTCCCGATTGTTTGTTTATTTATTGATTTGGACCCGAATGATTGTATGACCCGATGAATGATTATATGACCCTATGTATGAAGTAAAATGGATTAGTAAAGTTAGGTTATGTCACTAAAAGTCCTATTAGCATAAATTGTGAACTACCGGGATTTGGTAGACATTTATGCATATAATAGTACTATTTGGGGACGATCACCCCAGTTCGCGCCTTGACGGTTGATCCCCATCGTGTCACATTGATTGGTAAGCGAATTTATGTATGAGAAGATTTCTATAGCGTGATCTTTGTGACGACACGCTAACTTAGATGGGCAAATTGAGTTTCGGGTTAGCTACCCGTTGTTTGTTGAAGTAAGGTAACAATGTCATGCAGCTTATAATAATGCAAAATAACGAAATACTGCTATACGCACTGAATTACTATATATTGCCTGACTAGCAATACGGGGTCTTATTATTGATATTATGTTCGTGTTTTGGTTTTACATAACCATATTCATATAACGGTTTTTATTTAACTCTATACAACGTTATAAAACGTATTGTATGATGTTTTTACGACAATGGTTCGTATAATGATTTTGAAGGCAAACTCCTATATCATGATTTTTGATAAGGATTTGTATAAAATTACTTTGGCTATTTTATGGCCTATTACGAAGATTTGTACAAAATGATTTTCGGTAATAATTATATACCGATGATATATTAATGGTTTTATTAAACACTATGAATTCATTGGGCGTTTTCTCTGACCTTTTATTTTAACATGTTTTATCTCAGGTACTTGAAAGTAATTCTCGGGAAGACAACAAGAATTCATGGCCCGCACTTAAATAATAATTTCCATTCAAATGCTTTGTAAAACTTGTATGATATACAATGACTTGGGACCTATGTAAAATTTGATCTTTATGAATGGAGATGCTTTATTATTAAACAACGCGATTTTTAAGCGTTTTCTATGATGCGAGTAATGTGTTATCCCGTAACACCAACGATTCTTCCGCTGTATTGAATGGTGTAAATTTTGGTGTCTAATTTCTATGTGTTTTGTTTTAGAATGATTTACATGAGTCTTAATAATGCATAAAGTACTGTTACTGTCTAAAAAAATCTTGGTATGCATAAAATTATACCCATAATCCAACAGTTGGTTCTGAATCCACAAGACTTGTCCACAACAAGCAGCTGCAACTATATATTCTTCTTCAGTTGTAGAGTTGGCCACCACTGTTTGTTTCTTACATTGTCAAGATATTAACCTGCTCCCAAGAAATTGGCATCCACCAGTTATGAATTTTCTATCAAACTTGTCACCTCCATAATCACTATCTCAATAACCAATAAGATCCAATGGAGAATCCTTCGGATACCATAATCCCAAGGTGGGATAGCACCTAAGGTATATAAAAATCCTCTTGACAACATGAAGATGACACTCTTTGGGAGTCACTTGATGGCGTGCACATGCACACACAGAAAACATAATGTCAGGTCTAGAAGCTGTAAGGTACATCTATGATCCAATCATTTACCTATAATGCCTGACATCTATCTCTTTTCCATCTCCAAGCTTTCCCCAAGGGTGTTCCCTATCCATGGGTGTGCTAGCCCATTTTTCATGTGGAGAAAAGCCAAACTTCTTCAAGATTTCTACTACATATTTGTCTTGAGAGATGAAGATACCATCTTCTTTCTGCTAAACTTGTAAACCTAGAAAGAAGTTCATCTCTCCCATTGCACTCATCTTGAATTTCTATGTCATGAGCTTGGACAAGTCTTCACTCATCTATGGACTTGAAGAGCCAAAGATGATATCATCCACATAGACCTGAACAAGTAAAAACTCCTTACCAATCTTCTTGGTAAACAAAGTCTGATCTATGGTTCCCCTCTTGAACCCATTTTCCACCAAATAGGTGGAAAATGTGCCATACCATACTCTTGGGGCTTTATGAAGTCAATACATTGCTTTCTTCACTCTATTCACCTTGTGTGGATGTTCTGAATCTTCAAAACCAGGAGGCTGCATGACATAAACCTCCTCTGCAATGGTGCCATAAAGAAAAGCACTCTTCACATCCATTTGATAAACTGTGAAGCCCATGCAAGAATAATAGGCTAGGAAAATCCTTATTGCTTCAATCCTTGCAACATGTGCAAAAACCTCTTCATAGTCTATCCATTCCTCTTGTGTATAGCCTTGTGCAACTAAACGTGCCTTGTTTCTGACGACAATCCGTCTTTCATCCTTTTTGTTTCTTTGAACCCATCTTGTGCCTATAGGTCTGACATATCTGGGACAATCTAGTAACTCCCAAACATCTTGAATAGCAAATTGGTGATCTCATCCTGCATTGCTTCCACCCAACTTGGTTCTTTGAGAGCATCAAATATCTTATTGGGTTCTTGTTGTGACAGAAAACAAGCAAAAAAACATGCCTGTACAAGAGGGGTATCAACCTTCTTGTGGATATTGGCAATAAAACCTCCTTGATTCTGATGAGACCTTCTTGTTTGAACAAGAGACAACACATCATCAATAATTAGAGAAGGAGGATGATTTTTTATAGTAGATGTATGTATTCCCCCATCAAGAATTGTGTTGTCTTCAATCTCAGTCTCCATGTTGCCAATATCATCTTCAAATTCTCCTCCATCATCACCTGAATGAACCTCTTCATGTACTGTGGAAGGTTCACCTTGTTTAAAAACATTGGAAGAGAATAAATGGTGAAAAGGGTTATCAACGCCTGAACTAGGCCTGTCAACGTTTGAACCATCAACGCCTGAATTTGGCCTGTCAGTGCCAGATTTTCCTTTGTCAGCGCTTGAAGATTCATGCATGTTGTCATCAATTGGTTTTTCTTGTGGACCATCTTTTTCCTTTCCAACAGCAGCAGCAGCAGCAAATCCATCTGTCCGTATGGGAATGGTGACATACTCAAGTATGGGAGCTGATTTGACTGCATGTGTTTCTACTTCCTTGTCAACCTGTTTACCTGAAATTTCAAGAACTTGTTCTTCCACAACATTTGAATCCACTTTCACAATGTCTAGATTAGTAACAGGCATATAATTTAAGGTTCTAGATAAAGGTCCTAAATCAAAGAACCAATTTGGTCCACTCTCAGGATCACTAGGTTTACTTTCTAAAAACCTAACATGTAACTTTTCAAGTATATGTTTTTCTTTCTTAATGTAAACCCTATATCCTCTACTCTACGTAGAATAGCCTATAAAATAGCCTTCATCACCTTTCGCACTAAACTTTCCTAAGGCATCACTTGTATCAAGTACAACTACATGACATCCAAAGGGTTTAAGAAAACAAATATTAGGTTTCCTATTCCAAAATAGCTCATAAGGTGTCTTATTGTGGATTTTGTTGATCAATGCCCTATTCTGAACATAGCAGGCTGTATTTACAGCCTCAGCCCAAAAAGCAATAGGAAAACTAGCATCAACCAACATTGTCCTAGCTGCTTCTATGAGTGTCCTATTCTTTCTTTCAGCCACCCCGTTTTGTTGTGGGGTTCTAGCTACACTAAACTACCTAGTAATCCCTTTCTTGACATAAAAGTCATCTAACAAGTTATTTCTAAACTCACCACCATTATCACTTCTAATAATTTTAACCTCATTCCCTAATTTCTTTTCAGTTTGGGTAATAAAGTTAATCAAAACAGTGGTAGTTTCACTTTTCAAAGCCAAAAAGAAAGTCCAAGTAAATCTAGAAAAATCATCATTTATGAGAAAACAAAAAGATTTACCATTTAAGCTTTCTATAATAGTTGGACCAAACAAGTCCATATGCAACATGTGAAGTGGTTTAGAAATAGAGTGCACAAGTGTAGACTTAAAGGAGACTTTGTGATTTTTACCTTTAAGGCATGCAACACAAGAGTGATCATTGTGGAAAGCCTTTTTAGGCAAACCATCAACAAAACCATGTCTCATAAGTCTGTTTATGTTCTTAAAATTTATGTGCCCTAACCTTCTGTGCCAAAGATTACTTTCATCAACTGAAGCCTTAGCATATATACATGACAAATTATTATTCATCCTAATTCAATTAAGATTCACATTATAAATGTCCTTATGCCTAGGTGTTCTATAATCAATAAACTTCTCATCAGGTATTTTAAAGTCATTGCTTAACACCAAGCATTCAGTATCAGTGAAAAGAACCTTATTTTTGTTATCACAAACTTGTGATACACAAAACAGATTATAATCAAGATTTTTTACCAGAAATACGTTTTCAAAAAGCAAATTGTGGCTGATAAGAGTGCCTTTGCCAATAATAGTTCCATATCCTCCTCCAAAGTACACTTTGTCACCATCTTTAATGGGGGTAAAGTTGGTCAAATAATCTTCCTTCCGCATCATATACCTAGAGCATCCACTATCCCAATAGCCATAATCATTTACCTGCTTTTGAATGCCTTGCACATAAAGAAAACAAATTATTTTTTTGGGAACTCAAGCCTGAGAAGACTTGGATTCATTTGGTTGTTCAACAAGAATAGACTTAGTCCTTATAACTACCCCTTGTTCATCCCTTTTAGGATTGAACACCCAGTTAACCCCAATTGGTTTAGTTATGACCTTTGAAATATAATGAAATTTGTTACAGGTCATAGAAATCCCATCTGAATTAGGGTTTTGGTCTTGTTTGGGTCTCCATGTCAAGCTAGAAGAAGCTTTAGACCCCTTTCCCTTTGGTTGCAATTATTTGTCATTACTTGGTCTAACAGCGTTGGAAACATTCCTGTCAACGTTAAAATTGTTCTTGACAGAGCTGAAATTACCCTTATCAGCGTCAAAACTAGGGTTTTCTACAGGAACCCATTATCTGTTAGACCATGTATTAGTCTTTTGAAAAGTCCTTTGTCCATAAGTATTAGACCCTTTAGTAAAGAATAGAGCTGGTCTAATGACTTGTGGACTTTGTTGGACAAAAGGTCTGGGTTTGACCATAGTTGACTTTTTATCAGTGTTGACTTTTGGAGCATTGACACACTTATACGTCAAATGTGAAAAACTCCCACAACTATAACAAGCTTTTCTAGACATAACCCTAGGTCTGGATGAAAAGAAACCTGTCCCATTATCACTAACTTGACTTTTTGGTGACCTAGGTTTTCTATACATTTCTGCATACTTAACACTAGGTTTTCTATCAACATTTAAGCCGAGGTCAATAGGTTTTCCAGTAGAAGGGTGGTCACCTTTTTGGGTGTAGACTCATTTGGGCTTTCACTAAGCATGCCACCTTTAACAAACAAAGTAGGATTGGCTTTCTTCCATTGTTCCAAATCAGTTAATTTCAGCTTATATTCCTCTACTGGAATAAGAACTCTTGGTAGAGGAATGAATTCCTTTTCTTGGAGTTCTGGTATACCAGTCCAAGACAAATCCTTTCTAAGGACACCATAGAAGTTCCCAGTAGTTGGTGGAACATCTCCATACTCTTTCATCCCAATCCCAGTCATATCCCTAGAGTATCTTTGTTCACTAACACATTTTTATAGGGTTTGAGAAGCTTTATCAAATCTTTGAATTTTAATCCCTACATTATCTTTGTTTTTAATTGCCTCATCCAAGTCAGCTTGTATAACACCTTTGGATCTCTCCAAAATATCCCTGAGGTCAACACTATCTTTCAGGTCATGTGACAAAACGTTAATTTGATCTTTTAGGTGAAGCTCCATTTTCTTATAATCAGCCACAGTCTTTTCAGTTTGAGCAAGTGCAACTTGATAATTAGATAACTTACATTTTTCATCAAACACATCCGATTTTAACTTTAAAATTTCTTTGTTAAGTTTTTCCAGTGTTTAAACGACAACCTTTACTACAAAATGTATCATCATATACCTCATGTAAAATCCATGATTTTACCATGATTAAATATAATAAATTTACACATATTAATCCTAGAACACAAACTCATGTGTTATATTTCTATGAGTCATGTGTGAACTTGTCTAACATGTACATATACTTTTACATACACACTTGTTGTAATAAGGTTCATAATGTAAACCTTGTACATAAGACTAATGAAAACAAGTAACAAAATATATAACCAACATTTGATTAGACAACACTAAACAAAAATGAGAAAATATGTTACATCATGTAATTATAGTCGTATATATACATGCATATTAAGGGCATGCTTAGACTTTCTTGGACTAGCCCAAAGTTATGTATTCCTTATGCTTTAGCCCAACTTAGGCCCAACACAAGCTCACCCTCCTTTTTCTATTAGCTTAACACGGCACACCACTTTAGGTGGAAGGAGAAGAGTTGCCTTGGAAAGGCAAGAGGTGACACTTGGCATAATATGCCTTACCAAGGTGTATGTGGAAGATGAAGGGATGCTTTGGAAACACAAGTGTCAATACTTGGCACTAATGTTCCTACCTAGGTAATCCCACTTTGCCTTGCCTTCTCTCTCTCCTCTTATAGTCGAAATCCTCCTTCTCTCACTCTTCACATTCTCTCATCCTAGATAATCTCACTTCTCTCTTCATCCTTCTCTTCAAAACAATTCGGCTATAAGCCACCAAAAATCCAAGTTTGTTCACTAAATCTACTATATCTTTGTCCCATAGTAATCACAAATCAATTGGTAGCATTATCATCATCTTTGGAAGGATTATACCAAGCCTTAGCCGAATCTATAGGCCACGGCTTGGCTTATGTTTAGAATTTTCTTCATCAACTAGATTAGATCTCTAATCTCCTAGTACATATAGATCTTCCTTGATAACATTTAGGCAAGAAAGGTATACACATCATCATTCTTTCATTCTTTCATGCATGCTTCATCATACACATATAAACACATGTAAATAACATGTTAAAATCAAGATTTGGTAAGGCTATGACCCTTATAGGTCACGACATATTTATGCAAATCATGTTCATGATTTAAAAATCTTTTAATAAGAAACTTATGACTTATATGTTATGTTTAAACTAGATTTAAAAACCATATGAAACCTTTTATAAATATAGACATTGCATGAGCTACAAATCTTGTTTTATGGGACTTTGGTTAGCTAATAACCCTAGATCTCATGAAATGAACTTGTGCAACTTAAATATCAAGAAAACCATGACCTTAAAGGTCACGGCTAAATTAAGTGGATACTATATGATTGGTTTTCTAAGTTTTGAATAATGGAATATGAAATGTAACATGTTAAATGGAATATTAAAAATCATCAAAGTAACTTATGTGAGTATTTGTAGCCGTGGGTTATATATGACCCTAAGTGGGTTAGATGTACACGCATGTTATTATACAACCTCGATCTAGTAATAAGTGTTAATTTAACATGATAAACATGAAATAAGCTTATAGATCTTATAGGAATATTGGGAGAAAACCATATAGCCGTGGGCTATACATTGTTTCCTGGAATAATAGTAGCCTTGGGAACATGCATGTAACCTAGATAATCATGATGTGTTTTTGTAAATATTTACAAGACTTAAAAACTAGTTAAAGTGACATCTTGGAAATACAAAGATCTAAAAATATAGCCGTGAACTATATATGAGTAAACATGGATCTATGATTGATTTTTATGTCTAGACATAATTTAGATCTCATTTTGGACTTATGACTTGTTTTCTTGATTTGTAGATAGATAGATCTAATTTGGAACATCACATAAAACAAGTATAAGTTTTATTCTTCTATTTTAAATTTAAAACTAAATATGAATAAACTAAAAATAAGTGTATAAGAATATCCTAAGTAAAACTTACATAAAATGTAAAGTAGTGGTAATGGACTATTTAAGCCCATGAAATATTAATCCAAAACTTAATGGACCCAATAAGCCCATTTAATAAATACTAGTAACTTAATGGACTTACGATTATACTTAGGCCCATTTAACTAATTAAAGGACTTAAAAATGTTTTTAAGCCCAATAAATGATTTAAAGGCCTATTTAAATAAATTAGAGGACTTGAGATATATTTAAGCTCACTAAAATAGCCCATTAGATGTTTAGCCCATTTAATGAGCCCATATAAAGTTTGAATGTTAAAATAAAAGTTTTTATAATAAAATATAACTTATAAAAACTTTTTGAATGAAAATGACAATTTATAAAACTTAAGGACTAAAACAGTAACTTATGAAACTTGTTTTGATAAACTAGTAAACACAAGGACTAAAAATGTAAATATCCAAAAGTCTAGGGTTTAATAAATATTATCCGTGGAAAATTAAACCCTAGGGACCATTTTGGGAAGTTTCTAAAAGTTATTTTGTCATTTTATAACCCTAAGGAATATTCTTGTAAATTGTCGAAACTTAAAGAAGCCCTAGGGCTGTTTTTGTAATTTTAGTAAAGTTACAAAACCTAGATATAACTAGGGGGACTAAGGCTGCCATAAGCCGAAACATTAAACAAGCCCTAGGTACTGAATATGTAAAATCCGAAAGTTATACTTGTTTAAAAATATGGAGGGACTAGTTTTGCCATATTCCGATACATTAACAAGCCCTAACCCTCAAATCTATTTTAATTATAATAAAACATAATTAAAATACTTAGACCATAAGAATTAAGGTATAAATTCTTAAGTTTAAATTGTTTATAAATCCTAAAATAATTTATAGAAACTTTGAAGTTAAATAAAATATTATATTTATTTTTCAAAATAAAATATTTATATTTACTTTAGGAAATAATTGTATAAACTATTATGAATATGTATTACTCAAACCTAAACTCATATACTTTTTGAAAATAAATTTATATGAACGTTGGATAAATTGAATGCTAATATGTAAGTAAAACATCTTACGTTTACTTAAAACATGAAACTTAATAATAAGTTTAAATGAGTGATTATAATACATGAACTACCAATGTGAACTAATATTAAGTAGAATTTTTATGTTTACTTAATAATGAAACGTAGTAATAAGTGAATGATTATAATGCAAGAATGGAGAATGTAAACTAATATTTTAAGTAGAACATTATATGTCTACTAAAATAAGAAACTTATTTGTAAGTTGAATGGTTATTACTAATACATGTATTACGAATGCTAACTGATATTAATAGTTAAACATTTTTATGTTTAATTAGAAATGAAACTCATATAAATAAGTTAAATGTATATTTGATGATACTTGAATTACAGATATTTAGATAAATACCGCAGCATAAATGAACTGACTAAAATCTGTATAAGCATACATATATGTTCTTTGTACTATCTATTAAGATTGTACTATCTGATTAGGCATAACTTTGGCGTGAGCTTTAATTGGATATTCGTATTAAACAGCAATTGCCTACTCCCAGGTGAGTTTACAACCCCATTTAAACTTTGATAAAACTTTCCCTTTTGGGAAAGAAAATATGCAAACATATATTGGACATGACTGGATTGTATAAACTGGATTATGATTGCTTACTATTGAAACTGTTAAATTGTTGTAAATCGCCCGAATGTTATAAATAGATCTATTAGGGATTGACCATCCCCGTCTGGGTGAGTCATGCTCAGTGTGCCTTGGCCGGGACAACAGACGTATACCATGTTGGAACAGGAATGGGTGTCTTTTTGTAAGACACTACGTCCTCATCTGTTGAGGACTATGGGGTTAAGCTTCAGTTTCTAATAATAAACAAATGTTATTTACATTTTAGTAAGAATGCTTTGTGCATTATTACTTCTATGATTATTGCATGTCCAAACAAATTAATTGTTAAAATCTGTAAATTCACCAACTTTATGTTGACCCGTTAGTATGTTTTGCACAGGAATATGAAGTTAGTACGTGGTGTGTGCATGGTCTTTAGCATCTTAGTAATCTGCATTGTAGGACTCGGCCGGGGTTCGATTTAGGAAACGTAAACAATCAACTTCTGTCGTGTTTAAGACAATTTTTAATTTATTGTTATCAAATATGTAATCTGATTTAAATTATCTTTATCTTATGCCCTAGGGACTATATGCTATCGATCCACCCTTGTGACGTCTCTGGGGATATGTTCCGCATATTTTGACCCTACCCGGGGTGTCACAGAGAATGGTATTAGAGCATTAGTTATAGAGAACCAGATAAATTTTTAAATAAAATAAAAATAAAATGATTTTTCTTTTATTTAAAACTGGACAATAACTTACAAAAATCGTTTTGGTATTTTATTTTGGGACCGTATTAGTTAAGCATATAGATCTTAGGGCATTTTATGCTATGTGAATTAATTTTATATATATATATATATATATATATATATATATATATGTTTACTAAACTTGATTATTAATACTGTGTAGTGAGTTATTGCTATATGTTAGAGGTGCTAACTTGAAAATTTTACACTACATAGTAAAATACTGAAATGAGAATATAGGCAATATTAAACCAAACCTTGCACTTACGAATTGTTGAATGAACTGCTTAAATGATAATACATATATGTATATATAAGTATTAATCTTTGTAACCTTAAAACATTATTATAAATGTTTAAAAAGGGATATATTTTATAAAGCATCTAATCTAAAATAATATTGTTCTTTGTTTGTAAGCTTATACTCACTTCAAACTTAAAATAATACTATTTCAGAGCATCATGACTTCGCCTACTGCATCCTCGACTCTTCTACCCGTAGTAGCTCCTACTCCATTTGTTTGTTCGTCTCCACGATCGACGCAGTATGGATGGTTGTCAGCCTCAGATTTAGAGGATGACCCAACTATCGAAGCTTTACTCCCAGAGGACCCATTTCCTATCTCCGCATCAGCTATACTGGCCCCGACCTCTATGGAGGAGGACTAGGTTATTCCTAGCGTATCATCTTCCGTGCCTCCATTCTTATCATCGGGCTATTCCTCCAGGTCCGTACCCGTCTCCACTTATGAGACCCGGGAAGGCTCCAGAGCGAAACATGTCGACTCCGATCAGGCTCAGATTGTCGCACTGGCTGCACGTCAGGAGAAGGAGATATTGGACCTCCGTAGCCTAGTGATAGCCGGTCGAAAAGGACATGCCGTCATCCATGATCGTATTGACACTTTCTCCCGTACCATGTGAAGAGAAGCCCAGCCCACTAAGGACGTCCAGGCCAAGACTGATAAAGCCATGAAGTGGCTCATAGAGGAGAACCATCGTCTTCACCAACGTATTCAGGTCATGGAGGGTCCTCAACATCAGAACCATACGGCCCTATCTGCTCAGGAGCAGTCGTTGTCCATCTTTTGTGATCTTGCCACCGTCCAACATGACGGGATTACTGAAGAGATGACTCATCTCCGAGGAGCCACCAATAGACTCCGGACCCATTTGCTGACAGCATTCCATGTTCTCAAAAAGACCCAAGCAACGATTCAGACAGTGTAGGGTTCCCGTAGAGCATCTACAACTCCCCCAGCTCCATCAGCACTAGCTTTATCTAGAGGACCATCTTGGCATGACTAGTATAGATGTACCAGACTTCTTGTACATCATGACAAGCTTACAGATTGTATCCCGGCTATCATGATATAAGACCTTCGTACTTTTATTCCTTTTCAAGATTTTGGTGATGTATCCTGGTGTTGTACCTCTCTTTTCTGGCATGTATTTTTGGGATTTGATATACTTAAGACTATGTGTACCACTACCCAGGACAAGGCTAGCTAAGTCTTTATCCCGGATTTGATATGCTCAATGAATGTTTAAATCCTTATGGAAATTTGCATGCAATCATTCTCTTATGTTATATCGGTTGTGCAAAGTATTATATTATGAAATCCTGACAGGTTATCCAAATTTGTCATGAATTTTACGCATGAAATCATCTATTGCAAATAATATAAAAACTGTACTATCGTTTGAGCTAATAATCTCATTTGTGTATGACTATAGACAAATGATGATTACGCGATCAAATCCCAATAATGCAACCACTTCCAACACCACTAACACCAAAGTTCCTGAAGCTACTCATAATGTTACCACTACTCAACTCCGGGAGATGATTGGTGAAGGCATTTCGGCAGCTATGGCAGCCAGAGAAGCTAATGTGAGCAATAACCCAAACCACAACATGCACAGAAACAACTTCAACAAGGGTTACTCTTACCCCCGACTTCTTAAAATTTAAACCCTCATACTATCGAGGGAAAGAAGGAGTCGTTGAATTGATGTAGTGGTTTGAGAGACTAGAGACAGTCTTCCGCATCAGTGGTTGTGCTGACGAGAACAGAGTTAAGTTTGCTACGTTCACCCTACTCGAGAGTGCCCTTACCTGGTGGAACTCTGTGGTCGCCATCCTTGGACATGACGCTGCTTATACTCTCACTTGGGCCAACCCCAAGGAAAGAATGACTCAGAAGTATTATCCTAGAGGAGAAACGAAGAAGTTGCAAGTCGAGCTGTGGGATCTCAAGTGCAAGAACGATGATATCCTTTGGTACAACATAAGATTTCAAGAGTTAAGCTTGATGTGCACCAGAATGTTTCCTCTAAGGAGTGACAAGATTGAAAAGTATGTCAGCGGACTCCCTGACAACATTCATGACAGTGTGCTAGCTTCACGACCCACCACTGTCGAAGGTGCAATGGAATTTGCGACTGAGTTGATCAACAAGTGAGCCCGCAATATGTCCGAGAGGCAAACAGACAACAAGAGGAAACCCGATGAAAACTCTCGTAGCCAGCACCAACAGCCTTCCAAAAAGCAAAACGTTGGGCAAATAGATGACACTACTCCCACAACCCGCACCAAGAACTACTCAGGGACCAAGCCCAAGTGTTCAAAGTGCAACTACCATCATTTTGCTGGAGGGAAATGTCAAGGATGCTACAAGTGTGGCCAACAGGGCCATTTTGCTCGCAATTTTCAAACCAATGTTGCTACCCCAGGTCGACCCAATACCGATCTCGGGAACAGCAACAAGGGCAAGTCCAATGCACGTGGGAGTGGAAGTGGGCAGCAGGAAAACCGAAACCCCACTGGTCGGAGCAGTAGCGGACCGAAGAAAGCTGTGGTATGTTACGAGTGTGAAACCCCTGGGCACGTGAGACCTGATTGTCCCAAGTGGGCCAACCAGAAGAAGGACAACAAGGGAACTCCTTCGCAAGTGTACATGGCTGGCAATGCCCCAGCAAATCCAGGCTCCAACACCGTACCTGGTACATTCTTACTAAACCAATGATATGCATCTATCTTGTCTGATACATGTATAGACCAAAGCACTACAATTGCTAAATTTAGTAAGGTAATGGGAATCCCTCCGACAGTTCTAGACTCCCATTATACGGTGGAATAGTCGACGGAGAAGTTATGATAGTTAGACACCATCATTCGAAGTTGTTCCTTAAAAACTTTCCAAATCAACCGTTTTACACCAATCAGATCCTAGAAAGCCTTGATAGCTTTAATATCATTATTAACACATATTGACTAGCAAGTATCATGCAATTATCCTAAATGACCAAAAATGGGTTTGTGTACCTTGGTGAGATGAAACCTTGATTATACTGGGGAGCCATAACCCCGATATAGTTAACACTAGATTTAGTGTCATCTCTAGCACCAACGGGGTAAGGAATACTTGGTCAGAGAATATCCCATTTTTCCTAACCTGTTTCCTTCCCTGCCTAAACCTGAAAGACACACCCAACTCACAATGGGTGTATTTTGTAGGGGTACTTCCGCCACCTAGGCAACCCTAAACTTGAAAAACACATCCAACTCACAATGAGTGTACTTTGTAGGGCTATATTCGACATCCCCCGTAAGGTAATGATGAATGTCCTATGTTTTGGGCACTCCTCTTTCCTCTTCGTGTCCAATTAGTTCGACAATACCATCATCCACTAGACGCTGGGAGATGAGAATTCCTCTCTTTAGAAGTCAGAATTTGTACAAATTTTGAACCAATAATAGTGAATGTATGACCCTTGTTACGACATCCTACAAGGCGCGCATTTCTTTATTCTTGGTATCTTCTTTTATTTCCACCATTTGAGGTACTTCTTTCTGCGCCCCTCTCTCTCAGCCTCACGGCAAAGGAAGCAGATTCTTTGTAACTTCTTACACAAACGCCATCGACAACAATCTTAACCTCTTTGTTGGGTAGAAACATTAGTACCATTAACTAATGTTTGTACCCCGCTGGCTTGAGGTAAAGATCGTAAGTCTTTTCTTAAAGCTGTTAATATAGGAGGGGTTAAAGTTAAACATGTTTGTTTTACCTCTAACCCCAATTTTTCATCCGCAGGTATGGAGATATAACTTGTATCTCACCCATGAAAAGGATGTAGAAATAGTGCATCCCTAGATTCACCAGCGTATGAAATATGTTCGCGTGTGCTCCTCATATTAGAAACCATTTGCAATGGATTTGTCCTCCTAACCAAATCCACAACACCATTGGTTTTCTCCCAGATCCTGGAAGGGTATAGCTGTGACCCGATAAGCTTTCCTCGCCTACCCATCCACAGCAGTAGTCTCCTTTATTGCTCAATCGGATGTATAGTGCGATCCATATAAAGATCTCGTTGCATTCCTCGCCTACCCATCCACAGCAGCAGTCTCCTTACTGCTCAATCGGATGTATAGTGCAGTCCAGATCAAGATCTCTTTGCATTCCTCGCCTACCCATCCACAACAGCAGTCTCCTTTACTGCTCAATCGGATGTATAGTATGATTCGGATAAAGATCTCTTTGCATTGCCCCTATCCGACCACAACAGTAATCTCTTCTACTGCTCAATCGGATGAATAGTACAATCTAGAAAAAAAATCTCTTCGCATTCTCTTCTGTTCACTTATTATGATGGAAGCTTCCATTAATGCCATATCAGGCGGATAAGAATAACCTAGGTGTAGACCACTTCACATTCATGCCGCCATCCGTACTTGAGAGAGAGAACCTGAAATGGATCATACTTAGAACATCTTCACTTAAGAGGTAACTACCTTTTTAGTAGCTTTGAGGACAAAGCTAAAATAACGGGGTGGTGCTGTAGAATCCATGATTTTATCATGATTAAATATAATAAATTTCCACATATTAATCCTAGAACACAAACTCATGTGTTATATTTCTATGGGTCATGTGTGAACTTGTCTAACATGTACATATACTTTTACATACACACTTGTTGTAATAAGGTTCATAATGTAAACCTTGTACATAAGACTAAGGAAAACAAGTAATAAAATGTATAACCAACATTTGATTAGACAACACTTAACAAAAATTTGAAAATATGTTACATCATGTAATTATAGCCGTGTATATATACATGCATATTAAGGGCATGCTTAGACTTTCTTGGACTAGCCCAAAGTTATGTATTCCTTATGCTTTAGCCCAACTTAGGCCCAATACAAGCCCACCCTCCTTTTTCTTTTAGCTTAACACGGCATCCCACCTTAGGTGGAAGGAGAAGAGTTGCCTTGGAAAGGCAAGAGGTGACACTTGGCATAATATGCCTTACCTAGGTGTATGTGGAAGATGAAGGGATGCTTTGGAAACACAAGTGTCAACACTTGGCACAAATGTTCCTACCTAGGTAATCCCACTTTGCCTTGCCTTCTCTCTTTCCTCTTTTTAGCCGAAATCCTCCTTCTCTCACTCTTCACATTCTCTCGTCCTAGATAATCTCACTTCTCTCTTCATCCCTCTCTTCCAAACAATTCGGCTATAAGCCACAAAAAATCCAAGTTTGTTCACTAAATCTACTAGATCTTTGTCCCATAGTAATCACAAATCAATTGGTAGCATTATCATCATCTTTGGAAGGATTATACCAAGCCCTAGCCGAATCTGTAGGCCACAACTTGGCTTATGTTTAGGATTTTCTTCATCAACTAGATTAGATCTCTAATCTCCTAGTGCATATAGATCTTCCTTGATAACATTTAGGCAAGAAAGGTATACACATCATATTCTTTCATTCTTTCATGCATGCATCATCATACACATATAAACACAAGTAAATAACATGTTAAAATAAAGATTTGGTAAGGCTATGACCCTTATAGGTCACGACATATTTATGCAAATCATGTTCATGATTTAAAAATCTTTTAATAAGAAACTTATGACTTGTATGTTATGTTTAAACTTGATTTAAAAACCATATGAAACCTTTTATAAATCTAGACATTGCATGAGTTACAAATATTGTTTTATGGGACTTTGGTTAGCTAATAACCATAGATCTCATGAAATGAACTTGTGCAACTTAAAGATCAAGAAAACCATGACCTTAAATGTTACAATCCGTCAATTTATGGTTGATATTTTATTCTCAAGTATTATTTAAAAATATTATTTTAATGTTATATTATGAACTCTCTTATTTTTGGGAAGAAATTTGGATTTACGTCTTGAAGTAGCATCGACTACGTCTAAACCGGAGGATTCAACGTTACGTGCTTACGTTTACATACACCGTCTTTGGTGACAGTCCGACATTTCAGAAAATAAATTTGTCCATGAATATTATTTTGAGATTTTAAATTTGTGTTGGTTCATAAACTCACAAATTTACGAGAAGAGATTATGACTTACGATTTTAATTTAACGTCCTTTACGACTAAACGTGAAACCTTAGGTTTACGTATTTACGTTTTCGAACTTCGTTTTTGATGAGACAATTTTTATTAGATTCGTTTTGTGCCGTTAATTCATAATTTATAAAAACAAGTTTTTCGTAAAACGACCCGAGGGCACGCAAATCGAGGAAACTAGAATCGAGGAGTACCCGTAATTAAATGGGGATGAGACAAGATAAACTTGTCCCACCCCCACACATGGGATGGCAACAAGTATACAACACACCACATTTGGTGTCATTTTTATATAAGCTAGATAGAAACTTGTCCATCTAGCCTTCCAAACCACTTAAACTTAAAACAAGTTACACCAAAACCACTCACTTCATTTGCAACTCATGCAAACCACCATTTTCCTCTCCTCCCTCTCTCTAAATTCATCCCATATCCTCCATCTAGCACTACCACCATCAAAAAATTCAACCATAAATCATATGTATAATTTACATATGATGAAAACCCATTGAAGTTATGAAGATTGGAGGTGATCTTAACATGTAAAAAGGAGTTTTCAAGGGAGTTTGGGGCTGATTTCTCAAGGAGTTTTCATGAAGAACAAGGCCTGATTTTTGGAGGAATCTAAAAATTCTTGGTGATCCTAGAAGTGGTGTTGATATCTCATAAGATTGGTTACCCAAACCCAAGTCTTGTTCATCCAAAAACTCATCATTTCATTACTTTGGTGGTATAAAGATTGTTCTTCTTATCCTCTTTTTATTTTGATTATGTAATCATGTATTTTATTTCTTATTGTATAAGTATATGATGAATATATGATGATAAAAATATTATGTGGGGATTTGGTGTTGATAAACATGGGTAAAAAGATGAAAAACTATATGTAAAAGTGGTTAATCTTTCTTAATTTAGTAAGTTGTATAAAAACAGTAAATAACCATATGATGAACTGATAAAATGGTATAGATGAATTTATATACAGTGAGTATTGATACTTGTACACATGTGAGAGTTGGTCATGCAATGGAATCATAAAAATGAGTGAGATATGATCAAAACAAATTTAGAGTGCAAATCTGAGTACACTGTTTTGGACGAATTTTATAAAATACTTAGAGGGTGATTCATCAGTAGCAATATCGGAATAAAATGAAGCAAATATCATATAGTTTCTGTGATAAAAATTTGGGGTTCTATCTCCATGTAGAACTCTATATATGATCCTTTTAGTAAACTAGATTTTTAAGACTGATTTTGTGAAATTAAAGTTTAATATTATTATATAAGCACTCAAATAAATATAGTATAAAATGTGAAGTAAAACTCACTAACTTATATATTTCATTTATATAAAAATGCATAAGGATAAATAAATGGACATTATATAAAAATGGTAGTTTGGTAAGTTTTATAAGTTATAAAAACTATATACTAAGTTTTACGTCTTTTCGGCTAAAACCGAAAGATTAACGTTTTTGTTAAATAAAACTTAGACGGTTGGACCCGTCTAATGTAAACTTTTATAAACTCACATACTGATATATAAACATATATAAGAAGTAAAAATCGATAAAACCCGAGCTTTACAACATATAGACATTAACGGGCCAAAGTAGCCTTAATGGACAATAAACCCGACTAATTTGGTAAAATACTTATAAAGTTATTTATTAGGCTTAACCCATTTGGGCCCAACATATAAAGTATAATACTGATAATAAAAGTATAATTGGGCTAATAAAATGTATTCGGCTTGTAATGGGCCTATTGGGCCTCCAAAATGTAAACAAGTTGAGCTAGTGTAACTAGTATAAAAATTACCAACACATAAACACTATAATGAATGAGAATGTATAAACCCACTTGATCATCATCATATATATAAAATCATCATATGTATACATAATTGTTATTTTTTTATAAAGTCATTGGACAAGAGTCTAAGACGAGTATTATTTGTCTAGGTTTCCGTGATTGAAGCACGTACCGTACATCCGAATTGCCGATAACCCGCTTTCCCACATCAGCGTGAGTTCATAGCCTCGCACTCTTTTAAATGTTTTTATGAAATGTTTTATAAACCCGCGAGGGAGATAACATGTTAGTTTTTATAAAATAGGACACTAGTTGTCCTGATTGTCTGTTTATTGATTTGGACCCGAATGATTGTATGACCCGATGAATGATTAAATGACCCGATAGATGAAATGAAATGGATTATTAAAGTTAGGTTATGTCACTAAAAGTCCCATTAGCATGAATTGTGAACTACCGAGATTTGGTAGACGCTTATGCATATAATAGTACTATTTGGGGACGATCACCCCAGTTCGCGCCTTAACGGTTGATCCCCGTCGTGCCACATTTATTGGTAAGCGAATTTATGTATGAGAAGATTTACACAAGCGTGATTATTGTGACGACACGCTAATTTATATGGGCAAATTGAGTTTCGGGCTAGCTACCTGTTGTTTGTTGTACTAAGGTAACAATGTCATGCGGCTTATAATAATCCAATTAAAGAAATACTGCTATAAGCACCGAATTACAATATATTGCCTGACTAGCAATACGGGGTCTTATTCTTGATTTTATGTTCGTGTTTTGGTTTTACATAACCATATTCATATAACGATTTTTATTTAGCTTTATACAACGTTATAAAACGTATTGTATGATGTTTTAACGACAATAGTTCGTATAATGATTTTGAAGGCGAAAGCCTATATTATGATTTTTGAGAAGGATTTGTATAAAATGACTTTGGCTATTTCATGGCCTACTACAAAGATTTGTACAAAATGATTTTCGGTAATAAATATATACCGATGATATATTAATGGTTTTCATTAAACTCTATCAATTCACTCGGCGTTATCACTGACCTTTTCTTTTAACATGTTTTATCTCAGGTACTTGAAGGTAAATCTCGAGAAGACAACAAGAATTCATGGCCCGCACTTAAATAATAATTTCCATTCAAATGCTTTGTAAAATTGTATGATGTACTATGACTTGGCACCTATGTAAATTTGATATTTATGAATGGAAATGCTTTTATTATTAAACGACGCGATTTTTATGTATTGTCTATGATGTGAGTAATGTGCTATCCCGTAACACCTACGAGTCTTCCGCTGTATTGAGTTGTATAAATTTGGGGGTGTTATAGTTTGGTACCAGAGCCCTCGTTATAGAGAACGAAAGATTTTTAAAACCAAGGTTTTGAATAAAACATTTCAAAATCTTTTAATTATAAACATTTTTTTTCTAAAAAAATGGCTAAAAATCTTTTGACTATAACGGTGCCGAAGATTTTCCGAGTTACCGACAAGGCCAGACTGAGAAGTGTTATTTTAATATATATATAACTTGGATTATATATATGATGTAATTTTATTACATGATTGTTTGATGATTATTTTTATATTTATACGAGGTATTTCTACGACGTAGATTGTCACAAGGAACCCTAAATCCCCTAGTAAATTAATCGAAGCTATTCTCGTAGGAATTCTATCTATCCTAGATCTAAACCAAGTTGTGGATATTTATGATCCCAACAAATGGTTGATACTCGTAGAAATGTAGATATTAGTTGATTGAGATATTGAAGAAGAACTGGCGAGATTAAAACTGATATCGATGTCATGACGATCTTTCCTTATAGAGTGGAGTTTGACAAAACGTTACCACCTGGAAAGGTGTCATCTGATTCGGTGTCACCCAATTCTTAAATTTGAAATCGAAAGGGTGAATGTTGCACTTGAGGTTGTCATTGGAACCATTACCCAAAAGCCTCATGCCACTAGTACCTTTTCGAGAAGTCTAATTGAATGTGTGATACATTTCATACTAGTGACTCATTTGATAACTATTGTTGTAAGAGTTATAGGATTCGAAATTAAGTGTTGTTCATATCGAGCTTTTATTACACTTTGAAGGTCTAAGAATAAAATTGAAAGTATTGGAGAATGAGGTAGGATGTTGCATTGAGTATAAGTTGATCGAAACTTGAATAAAGTAAAATTTAACACATATGGAATATGAGATTGTTAAGAGGAAGTTGTTGAGTCCTGTGATTGAATTATAAGGTTTTAAATGATTGTTGATTCGTGTTAAGGGTTGTTCCTAGGCCATTGTCCAAAAATGAGGATGCCCAGTGTCCAGGAAATAAATTGAAGAAATCTTCTTCTGAATAGGGACCGATGGATCTTCCGGGACAGGTGGAACCCCCATGACTCTTGTAGATTAGTATTCATTGTGGTATCTTTTTAAAATCCCTAACTTAACTGAGACATCAGTTGGTAGGATGAGTTCTGAGAATTGTATGACATAGTGACACGTAATGTGTTACGGTACAATTTTGACTTGTTTGTGATTAATGAAAAAGACTACATTTGATTGCTAAATCCTACATGTATCGATGATATCTATCTTTTCTTGATTCTTCCTAATGCTCGCATTAGTGATGCAACCATTGAACAAGTACTCATCTCGAATTGAGTTACGTTGTGGATTATTCTTTTTAAGTGCCATCGAGGTCATGAACCTCATGATTAATTGGCTAAGCTCAATTCCTATTATATTGTAGTTAGTTCTTGGTGAATAACTCTTTATCACTCTTTTGCAGATCACTCATTGTTTTTATAAGATACAATAGTATCCCTTGAGAAAAATTAAATTTCCATCACTATAAGGATTATTCAAAGTGAGATTTATAAGTGATTGTTATCGAAATGAAGTTGTCTATAAAACACCTTGGAAAACTTAATTGTTTTCATAACAAAGAAAATCTTTGTAAATTTATTTTTGATTCTTATTTAAGAATTAAGCATGAAAATGTTTTTATTATAAACATGATGATAAAATTTTGACGAACTGAGTATTGCATCGTTAATCTTGAAATTGTATATAGTTGCGCGCCTACATACAATTTGGAAGTGACCATGTAAGGCTGATTAGTAGTCACCATGAAATTATTAATAAACACTAAACTTTCATTGAAGATTGTGAAAGATTAACATTTTATGAGATCTGCAAGAAGTGCAAAAATAGGTACATATTGATAGGAACACCTACATATGTTCCCGTACTATCTATTCTTTTGAATCAAATTTACTCATCTGTGGAAATTGTCTTATTTGACAATTGACAATTCTTTCTTGTCCAATTCTCCCGTAGTGAGATTCTTAGGAAAAGTATCTGATTACTGAGTGTTGATACCCGACTGGATGTATCGACGTTCCTATCATTTCTTTTGACTAGATTTCATTTGAATGACCTGGGTAACGATCCGAGGAGCTTTCGAATGGGTACTCAAATTATGAAAACATGGGATATATTTCGTCTGTATCTGATTTGAAATTCTCTCGCGTAGACTATGCGTTGACCTTACTCTTTTAATGGTAGTTGTGTCTCCATATATCCTTGAATTTATGAAGGATTATGAGTTATTGTTAGTCTTTTGAGAAGTTCACATCTTATCGACGGCAATAAAACTGGAAAGTTGATAGTGCCAATAGAATGGATTGATTGATTATGACATGACGACATTGTCTTAATTGATGGGAACTCGAGTAGAAATCCCCTAAAAGAAAAGATGTTGATTATAAAAAGTGATCTAAATAATTCTTGATGGATGACCATATCCTGCATTTAGACTTGAAATTATACCGTGAATGATTGTGAATTAGTCATAGATATTATAATCTAGAAAGAACTTAAAGAAAATGTATAAAAAGATGTTCATGTTATTTGAAACTTTAGGAAGTATTTGCTGGTGAATTACCTAGACTTTCGCCATTAAGGCAAGTTGAAATTGGTATTAATTATATTCCCGGTGTTGTACCTGTGTCATGTGCACTGTACATCAGCACCATCTGAATCGAAAGAGTTATCGTACAACTGAGAGAGTTGTCAGAGAAAACTTTTATTCTACCAAGCTTGTCCTCATGAAGACTATGGTGTTATCATTCCTTATATTTATTGATTACCGTGAACTAGGTAAATTGACGATTAAAAATCTATATCCACTACCCAAGATGATAGATTTGTTCGATAATTTATGAGGTTCTAGCGTATGTTTTAAAAATTTTTGATCCTCGGCATGGTTATCATCAATTTCGCATCCGCGAAAAAGATTATCTATTCCAATCACTACATCCGATACTTGTAATGAACATTATGAGTTTCACGTGATGTCGTTTGGATTGACTAATACACATGTAGCATCCATAAATTTGGTGAATCACGTGTGTAGGCTGTAATTTGATAAATTCATGCTTGTGATCATTAAGGACCATTTGATTGTTTCTAATAATAAGAAGGAGTTAATAATTATTTATAGATTTCCCTGAATTGGCCGAGTAATGAAAAAAAAATGTACCTTAAATAATTAACATGTAATTTAAGGCTTAATCCTTTATATTAGTTGATCGTGTGATTAATAGAAAATGGAATATATTGACTCTTTAAAAATTAAGAGCCCTTTTAAGACTTTGGGATATACCAAAAAGAAAAGTGCAAATATGTTTTGACAAATGTTTTAACAAAAGAACTTTTGAGGGATTATTTCCTTATACCCAAAACATTTAACTAAACTCCTGTTTAGGGGTAAATGTTCGTGTATACCTCAAGACAACCTAAGAGGGATTGAGGAAACCATTTAAACCATGACTTGAAATTTGAAACGAAACTTTTTGCTTTTCAACTAAGAATATTTTGACCAAAGTATAACCAAAGATTTTTCAAACATTTACGAATCTTATTAATTATGTTCGATAAATCAGCAAAAATCGTGTTAATTAAATTCAAATTTGTTTTGAACATTTTATTATAATTGGTCGAACTAAGAATAACTTTTAACGTTTACGTTTCATAGAAATTAAATATTTATTATTTAATTACTTGTAATAATCATCGACGCTCAAAACGTCGGATCAAGCAAAACTGATAAAAATAATAGTTGAGATAGAACTAAGACTTAGAAAATATGAAGGAATAATTTCTGAATAAATACGGTCATGATATTTATTTCATCGAGGAAGGTGAATATAGATACTGACACATTATATAAGAAGGATAAAGAATTAATTAGGATGTGATCCTTAAATAATGACGGTGCAAAATAAATTGCTAAACAATTTAAAAATAGCTGATGCTTGTAAAAAGGATAATATAGATAATAAAAAGGGGTTCGCGGCTAATATGAATCATTAGAATTGAGAAGCCGATGGCGTTAAATGATTAAAAGACCACTTGTGGTTGCCTAAATATGGAGATTTTGAGATTTAGTTATATTGGAATCCCGTAAGTATAAGTATTCTATTCCTGTAATTCCTGACAAAAAGTATCTTTGTCTGAAGAAGTTGTACTAATGGAAAATTATGAAGGCAGACATAGCCTCATACATTAGTAAACGTCTAACAATTGCAAAGGTCATCATCTGAATTTGATTCGATTTGGGTCATCGTCGACAGACTGACCAAATCTGCTAATATCATTCATGTTAATGATAGATTTTCGATGAAGAAATTAACTCTTTTGTATTTAAGGAGTTGTGTAAACATGGTGTGCCTGTATCGATCATCTCTATCAAGATCCTCGATTCGCATCGAATTTCTAGAGATTTGCTCAGAAGTCATTGAGAACGAATCTTGATGAGAGTATTGTGTATCACCCCAATCGAAGGGACGAGGTAAAGTAACGATACAAAATACTGTAAGTGTTGTTCTATGCTTGAATGATTCACCTTTGGTAATAAACCGTATAATCGGTTTCCTTTGGAGAGATTATCATTGATAATTATCGTATTAGGATCGAGATCGAATCTTGTAAGAATCTAAATATAAGAACATCTGTAAGTAGGAGTTGGGATGAAGACACCCGACATATACCCATTGTGAGTTGGACATGTCTTTTAGGTTTAAAGTTTCCTATGATGACAAACCAAACCTTACAAAGTACCCGACCCACGAGACCTGAATTGTTTGTTGAAATAAGGATTTGATTATTGACTTCCAGTAGTGGGCAGGAGGTTATATGAATATGAAAGGTAGATCTTGAAGTGCCAGATGGGTAGCGAAGTTATGCCAAAAAATTTTAACTATGGAAAAATGAATTGATGATCTAAAAGATCATGGGATATAAGTCCCCGTTGTATGGGGCCATTGAGATGATGTAAAAGATTTGTTTGAAAGGCATATAAGCTGGATCTACCCTAGGACTTCAAGAGCTGCGTGAATTATGTTTCGTATATCAAAAACCCGTAGTTAGATCGGCGAAAAAGTTTAGATCGGCGAAAAGTTGCATTCATCAAAAACCCGTGAACATCATGGATAGAGAAAGTAAGTCAACATTAAGCCTGATCTTATTCCCGTAGTTATGTTTTATGAAACTCGCGTATTATTATGAATTACACTTGCGAGACAAGACCGAATGTGGAGGAAATACCCACATGGCTTTAACTCTATAAGAAGCGAGTAGTAAGATAAGATGATCTTTGAGGACAAAGATCCTGTTTAGGGGTAAATGCTGTGACAATCCGTCAATTTATAGTTGATATTTTATTCTCAAGTATTATTTAAAAATATTATTTAAATGTTATATTATGAACTCACTTATTTTTGGGAAGAAATTTGGATTTACGTCTTGAAGTAACATCGACTACGTCTAAACCGTAGGATTAAACGTTACGTGCTTACGTTTACATACACCGTCTTTGG
This sequence comes from Glebionis coronaria, assembly GCA_025667525.1. Lineage (NCBI taxonomy): Eukaryota > Viridiplantae > Streptophyta > Magnoliopsida > Asterales > Asteraceae > Glebionis > Glebionis coronaria. Next base: position 385,994,592 of record CM046874.1, read on the forward strand.
TGAAAATCCGACATTTCAGAAAATAAATTTGTCCGTGAATATTATTTTGAGATTTTAAATTTGTGTTGGTTCATAAACTCACAAATTTAAGAGAAGAGATTAGGACTTACGATTTTAATTTAACGTCCTTTACGACAAAACCAGAAACCTTAGGTTTAGGTATTTATGTTTTCGAACTCCGTTTTTGATGAGACAATTTTTATTAGATTCATTTTGTGCCGTTGATTCATAATTTATAAAAACATTTTTCGTAAAACGACCCGAGGGCACGCAAATCAAAGAAACTAGAAACGAGGAGTACCCATAATTAAATGGGGATGAGACAAGATAAACTTGTCCCACCCCCATACATGGGATGGCAACAAGTATTGTAAAACCCGTATTTAAAAATCAGAATATTTAAATACGCGGTTAATATTAATAAACTATATAAGTATTAATTATTAGACAGAAATATAAACGCAAAAATTAAATACGCTATCCCAGTTTATTTAAATATTACAGATAATATTTATTTAGATAATAAGTATTTAGTCTCAGAAAATATTACGGCTGAATTATTTACAAAAACAATTAAACATTATCAGGAATCGCGCAGTCTCAGTTTTAATTAAAATCGGGACGTGATTAATTATTTAGAAAAATAATTATTACTAGTTAATAATTAAATACAAGCTATTCAGTATCGCGTAAGTTTGCAGTATTATTTTCATTCAGGAAATTAAATAAATACATGACGAATTTAAAACACGAACACGCAAGTTATACGTTTTATCGAAACGAAAATTAAAACTTTTTGGTACTAGTTTCTTTTGGGCCGGTTTAAAAAAAAAAGAAGAAAGAAAGATATTGGGCTCAAGCCCATGAGCACAAAGAAAAACGGGTTACCCCCCTCCTTTCTCCTCAATCGGACAAAAAAAAAAAGAAATTAGGGTTGTGTGTTTGCTCCTGCCGACACAAAAAGACAAAAAAGGGGGGATCGTTGTTCCTTCTTTTTCCTTTTTCCTGCCGACGAACAACAACAACAAGGGGTCATTAATCCCTGTCACACGAATCAAGGTAAATCCAATCGTCCTTTTTTTTCTTTTTCTGTTTGTTTATCCACGAAATTATATAAGGGTGTCGGGTTGATTCTATGTTCGCACAGAAACCAAGATTAAGGGTCTCGGTGACCCTTTCTGTCGGCCGCGAGTGACCACAACCCTATAGTGGGGCGATTCGGGCGATTCGGACCAGCAGTAACAAACCGAGAGTTAAAAACTCTCGGTGGTGGTGGTTATTGGAGACCAACCGCGACCCACAAGGGTGCGCTGGTGGTTCCTATGGTCGGCAGCAAAAGGGGAAACCCCATCAGGGGTGTTGTTAATGAAACAGTGAGTAAAAGAACAGCAGTGGGGGTGTTTGGGATTAATTCAGCAATAAGGGTGTGTTTGGGTCTGTCAGAAGCACTAGCAGTGGGAACCACTGCACTAGCAGTGGGAACCACTGCACTAGCAGTGGGAACTTAAGCAGACAGTGGGAAAAAAATGCAAGCAGTGGGAACTTAAGAAAACAGTGGGAATTATTTAAGTATGGTTAAATCATTTTATTAATAAGTTTTAAAAAAAATAGAGTTAAAAATGTTGTTATTTTATTTATATAATTAGTAAGACTACATTGATTTTAACTTTGTCTTTTAACTAATTAAAAGTCGGATTTAAATTATGATTTAATTAATAATTTATTTCAAGAAAACTAAATTGGAAATCTTTCTATTTTAGGAAACTTTCCGTTTACAACAGGTTACTATTTATAGTAATATCGGGATCATTGGAACACAGTATAATACACAGTGACCATCAATAAGTATATACTAATCAGTAAACATTTAAAGATCAGTCGGGTTATCAGATTATACACCAGACAAGCAGATTAATCAGATTATATATAAACAGTAGTAAGAATAAAATAAATTAAACTAAGAACATATGAAAATAGAAAATAGTAAACAGTAATCAGTTAACTTATTTTCGCGTACGTTATTTATGTAGTAACCATGAAGTCAGAATCGATCCTTCAGCTTTCATTCTTATTTTATTACTGGACACAAGGTACCGATTTCCGTCCTTTCAGTAAGGACTTTCTTTCCTATACATGATTAGGGTTCCCCGTCTGCAGCCAAATGCTTTCCCAGTATATGTTTAAGCTTATCAGAAATCATGTTAATAATAAAATAAATTGCCTGAGCATTATATACAAGCATGATTAGTTTATGTACTAGTTACGGAGGTACCGTAACCACGACACTAGAGGCACCGGTGTCGTGACTCACATGCAGGAGAGTGATATCCTGCATCGTCCCACTCAGCTCAGCTTGGCCATTTTATCAGTATTATTAGTGGGGCGTATGGATGCATCCTAGGCTACAGTTTACAGTTTAGCAGGTGAATGTGGTGTGTGCTCTACATCCTTCACATTGTAGCTGATCCCTCCACCCAGCACAGTTATTTAGAGGTCACCCCTCTACAGCATGATGAGGCCACCCCTCTATGTATTCATGCAACAGTTGTTACAGCACATGACCTATATAAGCTCTTGGCAATTAAAATACAGTAAATGCATGTTTTCAGATTTATCAGATAACGATTCAGCTTTATTATTTACAAATCAGACTTTACAGATTATACACAGATTTCCGCTGCAACTCTTCTTATTAGTCTTATAGCTTAAGTATTTATCATCTATTGCATTTCAGTAATTCCTTATCATGTTTCATATCCGTTCACTGAGCGTTATGCTCAGCCGTGGTTCTTTCATGTTCTAACGGCAGGTACACCAGGACGCTTTTAGGATTCTAAGAGCATGGGCATTTGGATGGAAGCTATCCAGACTTCTTACTTTATGCATTCCTTACATTATTCCGCTTATTTGGACATTGTTTAGTCCTTTCATTCAGTATTTTATTTTCATGTTTTGGGCTTATGTTTGGATTGCCGATGTTTGACTCCGGTATTTCCTCTATGGTCATTTAATGTTTTAGGACATTTACCTTATGCTTTGATGACACGCCATAAATACACGTAACGGTCCACTTATCCAAGTGGGGTGTTACAATTATGGTATCAGAGCACAAGGTTCAACCTGTAGGCTCTAAAACTTGACCTGTGACTAGTGGGTAGTCACCAGGAACTTCCCAGATTTTGGCGTTGTTATCATTCATGTTTCTCATGGATTATTCAGTCAGTTTTCTTCAATTAATCAGTCAATTTTCTTAAAGTTTTGACTAAGAAAAAGGTTGGTATATAACTAGCCATACTTAGTCGCGTGTGCTTTTTAGCGAGTTATCGTTTTGGTGAACTGACCATAGGCGTTCACCCTTGCCCGTTCGGATTTTTATATAGATGAACTGATCATGGGCGCTTATCCTTACTCATGTCAGATTCATGTTTTCAGTCCAATATTACGTGGTGAACCAGCCCATATACGTTCACCAATGTTCAGATCAAATTTCATGATTTTCAGTCAAATGTTGTTTTGTGAACCGATCCATAGTTGTTCACATTTGTCATATCATGACATTCTATAAATTTTGACAAGTATGGATTAGACTACAACCATCCATATTTAATATCAGATTATAAATTTCTATACATGACAGTTCTTAGAAAATTTTGACCAGTATGGATCGAACCAGAATCGCCCATACTTAGTCACATGTTTTCTTCCTTGAATGTTGTGGATTGAACTATAGCCATCCACACCAGTCGTTGTTAAAACTCAGTTGATCATACTCTTATGTTCTTTGTAACAATCCAGTTTCACAATTTCAAGCTGATGTCGCCTTGAGGCGGATTCAGTTCCATGTTTCCTTACAAGGATTATGTTTTCAACAGAACGATAATGTTTCATGCTAAGATACAAAAGGATTACAGTAAAATACTATTTCATGATAAATCATGTTCTAGTCTTTATCAATCATGTCTTTATACTGAACGTTGATGAAACTCCGTTTAGTCATACTTTTTAGCCTCTATACAACCAGCATTAAGTCTACGCATAAATTATCAGCCGATCATGTTAACCATTTCAATTCAGTTTACTACCGTTTAAATAAATTTATTTCTTTGATAATGTCAGACAAGCGACACCAGTATCGATCATCCCATAAAATTTCCACCAGCTCCATGTACAGTATTTCATATGTACCCCATGTACAGTGTCTCAGTTATACTCCATGTATAATATTTTACGTGTACTCCAGGTACAGCGTCTCAGATATGCTCCATGTGCAGTATTCATTTTGTACTTCATGTACAGTAGTTCAGGTGTACTCCAGGTACCCTACTCCATGGATATTGCTAATCGATCCTTAATCATCTCAGGCGTTTCCACTTGTCGATATTCTACCAGGTGCTGATGCTGCTCGTGAGTTGAAGATTTTACCAGATGCTGATGCTGCTAACACTCTGAAGACCACACAGATTCTGATGCTGCTGAACTTTTGAGATTTCTCAAGATGCTGATGCCACGGAACAAGGACGAAAACTATAAATTTGAAATTTTTGACAAGAATAAATTCAACCATCAGACACTACCATTCTATTTTATGTTTTTACTTCCTCAGTTAGATGTCACACATCACTCAGCTAATCTTTCTGTCAGAAGAGTGGGAACCGGTAACAAACCGACCACTCAACAGAAATAATTACATGAATCACGGTCATGATAACGACCGTCAAGAAATTGATAGACAAAGTAGTAGTGACAACCACCGTACTTATAATTAATCAGCCAGTACCATCAGAACTCCGGAATGGACGTGACCAGAAATATAGAGGTCAGTAGCCTAACTGGTTCGCCAATCCTAGCAGTTACCGAAAATTCTGCAGTCTTGTTCAGATTCATCTACTAAAACACGTACCAAGACATTAGTCAAGACATAGGTATCAGGTATCATTTCGGAAGACATATATCAGGGCACCAGTCATGGTACACGTCATACGAATATCTTCTCAGAGTACGAGTCAGTACTCATAACTCCATATGTTGCTAAATCAGGCTCTCAGAAATTCAGGGTACCCTCCAAGGGGTATACCCGTTCTATTATGCCACACATGAACAAGATAATTTGAAAATTTTAGTCACCACCACTAGAGTATGATTCAGGTTAAACACGCGGTATTCACTCTGTGAGGTTATAGACGAACGCATTTAGTGAAAAATCGCCATGTTTACTTCACATGTTCCTGTGCCAGCTTTATTTTGAATCAGGTAGTTACCTGCCTCTCAGCCAGAAAAGATTTCACAGTACCACCCATGTTTATTAAAGTTTTCCTTTCAGTTAACGACAAGATCCGTCTTACTAAATCCCGAATATATTCATTTTATTTCTGTCAGAAAAATCAGTACAAATTATTTCTGCCTTACAAGCGTGTGACTTATCAGTCTATAGCTACGAAGACTTTTAGCTACCAGTTATAAATTCACTTCTGAAATTCCTCGAATCCATGATCAGCAGATTATCCTAAAAATTTCCAGATGTCATCCCAGAAGATGTTCCAGAAATTCCTTCCCACCCACGAGACATAATTTAACATCGAGCTTGTCTAAGGAACAGAACCTATTTTCAAAAATCTTCATTACAAGGCTTTAGCTACGTTAAAAGAGTTGCAGCAATTGCTGCAAGAGTTACCAAAACTAGGCTTTATTCGCCCTAGCGCACCATCGAAAAATTTATCAGATCACCATTCTTAATCGATATTCATTCCACGAATAGAAAATTTAATTGACCTACTACGAGGTGTCTTAAACATTCTTCCAGAAAAATTCAGGATCATGCCACCATCAGTGGTGAGGGAAGAACATGATGTTCTTCAGACCGTTGTTGCACATATAATAGCCACTCTAAAAATTTTAAATTTTACTTCTAAGCTCCCTAATGCTCCAGCTATAGCATGAAAATTTATGAATAAATGTTTCCTTTATTTCTCATACAAAATTGGCAGTACATTCATTGATAACATTTTGATCTCCTAAATTCTAGAGAAGAACACGAGAATCATCTCCTCACAGTGTACAGAATCTTCAATAGGAGAAAATTTTATATACACCTTTCCAGACATGAATTCCAATTGAACAAAGTGGCATTTCTGAGCCATTCTACCTTAGCAGAAAGAAATTCCAAACAATACTGCGAAGGTGAAGGCCATCAACTGATGGTCCCGACTGACACCTATGAACGAAATTCCACCAGAATGTACCAAAATTCCTGGCAGAATTTTGATGGAAACAGTATAACGCGTTTAGGCATCTATGTTCATATCTAATACCTTCCATTCCAACAGGTTTAAGATAGAACGTCGTCATACTATCGAGTTATTACTACCAGTAGAAATTCTGGACCGAAAGGAGGCAAGACTCCATGGGATTGGTATCCGTTTACCACAGACTCAGAGAAAGTATAATAGTATCTAAGTCATTGTCAATCATGTAATCAGCCTGTGCGTTCTTTCATCCGAAAGGATCACGCCGTAGCAGATCTGCAGAAAATTTTGAAATTCAGCAGTAAATCGTACGAATTCAAGGCATTCCATCGACCATCATATCAGACAGAATTCCTGTTCACGATCACGTGTATGTTTACGTTCACTCTACGCTCATGCTTATTTTCACTTCCACGATTACGTCTCATTCGTAGTATGATGCTGTTTCAGTTCATGTCTTGTGTTATCTCATGATTTAAGCTCACGTTAGCATTCATAACATTGTTCACGTTCAAGCTCGTGTGCCATTTCACGATACACGTTTCTCAATTTATTACCGAATACGATTACAGAAAACTTGAGAGACCAGACTCAAGTTTAGCACAACTATTCCCTAACCAGGCAGACGTTTCACATCTCAGGCCGTATCGTCTGGCATTCATTCCTTAGTAAGCATACGTTGATAATATGTTCTAGTATCACGTTCACAGTATGATTCACTTATCATATTCTAATTCCATGCCAGCGCTCCCCATATGATTATGAACCACGTTCACAATTGCTCACTTAGCATGTTCACAATTGTTCACGTAGTTCGTCCCTATATATATTCTCAGCAGCTTGCTCAGAGATGTAAATGTTATCTTTTCAGGATAATTATACGTACTACTTCATGTATCCTACATGCTATAGCTTATTCACTCAGATTCAGAAAATCTATCTTAAGTATAGAACCGGAAACTATTCAGCATCATCAGGACAGGGACATCAGGACCAAGATTTTGCTCATTATGTTTAGACCTTTGAAGGAATCGTTTCGAGCGGGAAGACACTCGAAACGGAGGAGTCCATCTGGACCTCTCATTATCTTCTTCAATAAATTCAGTTATGTTCTTTCAGTCATGTTATATTCCATGTTCTTTTTAGCCATGTCACATTCCAGGTTCACTTTAGTCATGTCAGGTTTATACCTATCAGCAGTATTATGTCTCAATTAGAAGACAAATTACCCTTCAGCTTATTTGTCTTTCAGTTACGTGCTTTCAGTTCTTATAACTTCATCAGCTTATTACCTTCAATTCGGGGACGAATTTCTCCTTTTTAGAGGGGAAGAATTGTAAAACCCAGTATGATCGTATCTTTAATTCGGGGACGAATTATTGTTTTTAGTGGGGAAGAATTGTAAAACCCGTATTTAAAAATCAGAATATTTAAATACGCGGTTAATATTAATAAACTATATAAGTATTAATTATTAGACAGAAATATAAACGTAGAAATTAAATACGCTATCCAAGTTTATTTAAATATTACAGATAATATTTATTCAGATAATAAGTATATAGTCTCAGAAAATATTACGGCTGAATTATTTATTTTACAAAAACAATTAAACATTATCAGGAATCGCGCAGTCTCAGTTTTAATTAAAATCGGGACGTGATTAATTATTTAGAAAAATAATTATTACTAGTTAATAATTAAATACAAGCTATTCAGTATCGCGTAAGTTTGTAGTATTATTTTCATTCAGGAAATTAAATAAATACATGACGAATTTAAAACACGAACACGCAAGTTATACGTTTTATCGAAATGAAAATTAAAACTTTTTGGTACTAGTTTCTTTTGGGCCGGTTTAAAAAAAAAAGAAGAAAGAAAGATATTGGGCTCAAGCCCATGAGCACAAAGAAAAACGGGTTACCCCCCTCCTTTCTCCTCAATCGGACAAAAAAAAAGAAATTAGGGTTGTGTGTTTGCTCCTGCCGACACAAAAAGACAAAAAAAAGGGGGGATCGTTGTTCCATCTTTTTCCTTTTGCCTGTCAACGAACAACAACAACAAGGGGTCATTAATCCCTGTCACACGAATCAAGGTAAATCCAATCGTCCTTTTTTTTTCTTTTTCTGTTTGTTTATCCACGAAATTATATAAGGGTGTCGGGTTGATTCTATGTTCGCACAGAAACCGAGATTAAAGGTCTCGGTGACCCTTTCTGTCGGCCGCGAGAGACCACAACCCCATAGTGGGGCGATTCGGGCGATTCGGACCAGCAGTAACAAACCGAGAGTTAAAAACTCTCGGTGGTGGTGGTTATTGGAGACCAACCGCGACCCACAGGGGTGCGCTGGTGGTTCCTATGGTCGGCAGCAAAAGGGGAAACCCCATCATGGGTGTTGTTAATGAAACAATGAGTAAAAGAACAGCAGTGGGAGTGTTTGGGATTAATTCAGCAATAAGGGTGTGTTTGGGTCTGTCAGAAGCACTAGCAGTGGGAACCACTGCACTAGCAGTGGGAACTTAAGCAAACAGTGGGAAAAAAATGCAAGCAGTGGGAACTTAAGAAAACAGTGGGAATTATTTAAGTATGGTTAAATCATTTTATAAATAAGTTTTTAAAAAAATAGAGTTAAAAATGTTGTTATTTTAATTATATAATTAGTAAGACTACATTGATTTTAACTTTGTCTTTTAACTAATTAAAAGTCGGATTTAAATTATAATTTAATTAATAATTTATTTCAAGAAAACTAAATTGGAAATCTTTCTATTTTAGGAAACTTTCCGTTTACAACAGGTTACTATTTATAGTAATATCGGGATCATTGGAACACAGTATAATACACAGTGACCATCAATAAGTATATACTAATCAGTAAACATTTAAAGATCAGTCGGGTTATCAGATTATACACCAGACAAGCAGATTAATCAGATTATATATAAACAATAGTAAGAATAAAATAAATTAAACTAAGAACATATGAAAATAGATAATAGTAAACAGTAATCAGTTAACTTATTTTCGCGTACGTTATTTATGTAGTAACCATGAAGTCAGAATCGATCCTTCAGCTTTCATTCTTATTTCATTACTGGACACAAGGTACGGATTTCCATCCTTTCAGTAAGGACTTTATTTCCTATACATGATTAGGGTTCCCCGTCTGCAGCCAAATGCTTTCCCAGTATATGTTTAAGCTTATCAGAAATCATGTTAATAATAAAATAAATTGCCTAAGCATTATATACAAGCATGATTAGTTTATGTACTAGTTACGGAGGTACCGTAACCACGGCACTAGAGGCACCGGTGTCGTGACTCACATGCAGGAGAGTGATATCCTGCATCGTCTCACTCAGCTCACCTTGGCCATTTTATCAGTATTATTAGTGGGGCGTATGGATGCATCCTAGGCTACAGTTTATAGTTTAGCAGGTGAATGTGGTGTGTGCTCTACATCCTTCACATTGGAGCTGATCCCTCCACCCAGCACAGTTATTTAGAGGTCACCCCTCTACAGCATGATGAGGTCACCCCTCTATGTATTCATGCAACAGTTGTTACAGCACATGACCTATATAAGCTCTTGGCAATTAAAATACAGTAAATGCATGTTTTCAGATTTATCAGATAACGATTCAGCTTTATTATTTACAAATTAGACTTTACAGATTATACACAGATTTCCGCTTCAACTCTTCTTATTAGTCTTACAGCTTCAGTATTTATCATCTACTGCATTTCAGTAATTCCTTATCATGTTTCATATCCGTTCACTGAGCGTTATGCTCAGCCGTAGTTCTTTCATGTTCTAACGGCAGGTACACCAGGACGCTTTTAGGATTCTAAGAGCATGGGCATTTGGATGGAAGCTATCCAGACTTCTTACTTTATGCATTCCTTACATTATTCCGCTTATTTGGACATTGTTTAGTCCTTTCATTCAGTATTTTATTTTCATGTTTTGGGCTTATGTTTGTGTGACAAATCTAACATTTTCAGGTAGTTAAATATTTTCTCGTATAATATTTTGAAACTTATTTTTATGTTGGTTGACGAACTCACAATTTACGGATTTAAATTTGGGCTTACGTGCATAATTTGGCGTCTTTTACGACTAAACCGGAAACCTTAGGATTACGTATTTACGTTTTTAAACTCCGTTTTTGATGAGACAATTTTTATTGGATTCGTTTTGTGACGGTGATTCATAATTTATAAAAACGTTTTTCGTAAAACGACCCGAGGGCACGCAAATCGAGAAAACTAGAATCGAGAAATACCCGTAAACTAGTGAGATGGGACAAAACACTTTGCCCCATCCCACTAGCTTACATGGGACGGCAAGGAGGACACCACCACACTTAGGTGGCACACATTCTAGCTAAGCTTATACAAGTGTAAGCTTATGCTTACACTTTAAGCTAAACCTTCCACCACTACACAAAACAACAAATGGTTTTCACTTAACCATTTCTTACATGCAATTCACTCTCAAAACTCTCTCTACTTCATCTTTGTGCCGTCCCACATCAAGCAACAAACACCATCTTTGATCTCTTCTAGCTACAAACCACATGTTTACTAGTCCTATTAAGGTGTTTCCTTGAAACCTTGATCATTTGGTGGCCATATAACCAACTTTGGAGGTGATTTGCTTGTGTCCTAGGGCTGATTTTCCAACATATGATCTTGATATTTGATGGTCTTGGAGATACTTGTTGTATTCATCAAGTTCTTGCCTTCCTAAAACAAGAAATCCACTTGGATTGGTAAAGAAGATCATCCTCTACATTTTTCTCTTATTATTTTGTAAAGAACAAATGTATTTTCTTTCATTTTGTATATGTATATGATGTATATATGATGATAAAAATGTTGTGTGGGGATCAAGTGTTGATAAACATGCTTAAAAATGATGATAACCATAAGGAAATGAAGCTAAAATCATGTCTAATTAGTTGGCTGTATAAAAACAGTAGATAACTAAATGAAGAACTGATAAAAATGCATGGTTTGATCTATTTACAGTAAAGTAGATGATGTTATACACATGTGAGAGTTGGCCATGCAATGGAATCAAAATAATGAGTGAGATATGATAAAAACAAGTTAGGTGGTACAATCTGAATAAGCAGTTTTGTAGGGACTGTTAAGGAAACTTAGACTCAAAATGGGCAGTAGCTATAACTAAGTTATATTTAGAACATATTATGAAGAAGTTGTCATCCAAAAATGAGCTTCTAAGTCATTGTAGAACTCTAGATATAATAAAAATGGTGAATGTGAAGTTAAAAATCAGATTTTGGAAATAATGTTTATTATTATTATATAAGCACTCACTTTATAATTTATAAAATGTAAAGTATAAACCCACTAACTTATAAAACTTATTTATATAAATGTATAAAAGGTTAATTAAATGGGTAAAATATATAAATGATGGTAAAAGTAATATTTATAAGTAATAAAAACTATAAACTTGATTTTTACGACTTTTTCGGCTATCGCCGTGAAATTAACGTTTTTCATCAAATAAAACTTAGACGACCAAACCCGTCTAATGTAAAGTTTATAAAAGATATATACTGATGTATAAGTAACTAAGACAAGTAAAAACCGATAAAACCCGAACTATAAGAATTACGGACAATTACGAGCTAACTAAACCTATTAGACTAATAATTGGACTTAATAAGATAAATACTTGTAAAAAGAATTATTTGGGCTTAACCCAATAGGGCCCAACATGAAAAGTATATATACTGATCATATAAGTATATAATGGGTAAAAACAAGTAAAAGAACTTATAAAAGACTTAATGAACTTAAAATAGGTAAAATCGGTAAAACTAGTGAACTAGTAAGACGATACTAAAACATAAACGCTAAAATGAGTAAATGAGGATTTATAAACCCACTTGATCATCATCATATGTACAATAATCATATATATGTATATTGTTATTTTTATAAAAGTCATTGGACCGAGTCTAAGACCGATTATTATTTATATAGGTTTCCGTGACCGAAGCACGCCCGTAGCCGATAATCCGCCTTTCATTAACAACGTGAGTTCATAGCCTCGCACTCTTTTAAATGTTTTATAAAATGATTTGTAAACCCGCGAGGGAGATAACATGCTAGATTTTTATAAATAGAACACAAGTAGTCCCGATTGTATGCTTAATGAGATGGACCCGAATGATGCTATGACCCTATATTCGAGACTAAAAGGATTATTAGTAGTTAGGTTATGTCACTTAAAGTCCCATTAGCATGAATTGTTAACTACCGGGATTTGGTAGACGCTTATGCATTTGATAGTACTATTTGGGGACGATCACCCCAGTTCGCGCCTTGACGGTTGATCCCCGTCGTACCACATTGATTGGTAAGCGAATTTATGTATGAGAAGATTCCATAGCGTGATTTTTGTGACGACACGCTAACTTAGATGGGCAAATTGTTTGTCGGGTTCGCGGCCCGCTGTTTTCACAGTAAGGTAACAATGTCATGCGGCTAATAATAATCCTATAACCTAATTCAAATAAAAATGTATCCTATATATGATAACGACGCTATTAACGATGAATATATTACCTATCATGGTAATATAGAGACTACGGTCTCATGGACGGTTTCAGATGTATGCTTGATTTATATATTGCCTGACTAGCAATATGTGGACTTACTTCCGATATTATACTTGTGTTCTGATTTTAAATGATTGTAAATGATTGTTTTATATAACGGTTTTCATTAAACTCTATGAATTCACTCGACATTCGCTGATATGATTTTTGCATGTTTGCTATCTCAGGTGCTTGAAGGTAATCCGGATGGAGATCGACTCTGATGGCCCACACTTAATATTAAAAATGTTCATTCGATCTATGTTTTGTAAACTAAATGACCTGTATAATTTGGGACCTGTTGTACACTTTTAAACCTTTTTATCGAATGAATGTTTGTTAAACCTTGTACAACCATTTTTATGTGTTGTCTATGATTGGAGTTATTGTGCTATCCCGTAACACTCTGAAAGACCCTTCCGCTGTACCATACGAAAAATGAGAGTGTTATAGTTTGGTACCAGAGCTCTCGTTGTAGAGAACAAAAGATTTTAAAAACCAAGGTTTTGAACAAAACTTTTCAAAGTCTCTTGACAATGAACATTTGAGAAAATATTTGAAAAAATCTTTTGACTATAACGGTGCCAGAGATCTCCGACGTTACCAACAAGCCCTATTGAGAAGATATATATTTTAATATATATAATTTAATTTATATATATGTATATATCGTGATTTCATTATGTAACTGTTTAACTAGTATGTTATCCTAATACGAGATAAATATATATAAATGCAGATTGTCATGGTTGACCCTAATATTCCTGTAGAAAACCATGCTATTCCCGAACCTAATATAGAAGATGATCCTTATTTAGACTTAGTAGATTTTGATATTGATGACGAGGAGGAACCATTTGAGGATCCCGAGCCCGAGTTAGGACTAGGAGATCAGATTGCCCCTCAGGTTGACTTAGTAGAGAATGAGATTGAGAATGTGGGTAATGAGGAAGTAGATATTGAGAATGCTGATATTGAAAATGAGGATGAGATTGGGTTAGATGAGTTAGATGATGAGATTAACGACGAGGATGTCGAGGAGGATGTAGGTATAGATGTTGAGGTTGATGACGATGAGGAAGCTGAGCTTATATATCCGTATGATGTTCCAGAGGGCGAGTCTTTGCCCCCACCAGTTTGTTTGTCTGATTCCGAGGATGAGTTACCTAGGGATGAAATGTCTGAATCGTCTGAATCTGATTCTGTATCAGAGGAGGATGAGGATGACGATGCACCTGACGGTACTGATGGTATTGCTACTCGTAGACGTGAGATAGGAGAGTCGTCTAGTGCTCGAGAGGCTACTCATATTGATGGTCTTGCACCATGGGCCTTGAGACGTGATCTAGATGCTTCCCGTGTTAAGAGTTGTGTGACAGAGGTTGGATTAGGTGTTGTTCAGACTCAGGTTGCTTATTTGGAGTCGAAGACTAAGATTGGAGAGAAAGAGCGAGAATTGCTTAGTTTGGATTTGAGTGAGGTAGAACGTGGTTTGAATGAGGCTTTTAGGAGGTTATCAGTGTTGGAAAGTGGTGAGTATGCTGAGATGAAGAAAGGTAAATTCTATGGAAATTCAGTTGAGTGTGGCTCGTGCGATGCGTGAGAAAGCCGAAAAGGAGTTGAATATATCTGTGGGTTGGAACAGTAGATTTTATGCCGACATGGTTGAAAGAGGAGTAATCCGTAAGCGCCCAGCTGAAGATGTGTCTAGTGATCGTCCGGCGAAGATCCAGAAGACGATGGATGATGGACCATCTGGCGGTTCTCAGTAGACCAGTCTGTGTTTAGTAGTGACCTTTATATCTTTTGTGTTTATAGCTTTGACTGAACCGACTTGTTAGTAATAGACTTGGCACGAATTTTGAGTGTATATAGTGTTAGAACTTTGATATGGATGTACTAAGACAATACTTTTGTTTCAGATCGAATGAAATATGTATCTTGTCTTGAATTCTATATTGTGCCTTATTTGTATCTTGATTATGAATTCGATCCATATTATATGAATCCTTTGTTGGATGAATGCTTAATACTTTGAAATTGTGGAATTATAGAACTATGCCGCCCAAGAAGGCTGTGACTGAGGATGATGTACGTAGGATTATTACGGAGCAAGTTACCGCATCTATGACTGAATTTATGGCAAATGCTAGAAATGAAGCTGGCGGTAGTGGAGCTGGCGGTAGTGGAGCTGGCGGTAGTGGAGCTGGCGGTAGTGGAGCTGGCGGTAGTGGAGCTGGCGGTAGTGGAATTGGCGGTACTAATGTGAATGTAAATGCTAATAATGTGAATGCTAATGCTGGAGGAAACGTAGGAGGACTTGGAACTAATGCACCTGAAGTTGGTGGCTGTACTTATGTGACGTTCATGAAGTGTGAACCTCTACCTTTTAATGGAACTGAAGGTGCTGTAGGACTAAGCCAGTGGATCGAGAAGATTGAATCGGTGTTTAGGATTAGTAAGTGTAAGGAGGAAGATAAGGTGACTTTTGCTATGGCTACTCTTAAAGGTCGTGCGTTGACTTGGTGGAACGGGAGAATTGCTTTCATGGGTCTTGATGCTGCTAATGCTACTCCTTGGGCTGAAATCAAGAAGTGGATGGCTTTGGAGTTTTGTCCTCGTAGTGTGATCATTAGGTTAGAACAAGAGTTGATTCATTTGAGAATGAAAGGTGTGGACATTGATAGTTACACGAATCGATTCCATGAGTTGGCCATGCTATGTCCTCGATTGGTTGAACCCGAAGAGATCCGAGTTGAGCAATATGTGAAAGGGTTGACCAGGAATATCCGGGGGGACGTGACATCATCGAAACCACTGACCATTGATGATGCTGTTCGAATGGCTTACCAACTCATTGGACAGATAATTCAGGATAAGGAAGATGAAGCCCGTGTAGGTGAGAAAAGAAAGGGAGACGGTGATCGTGTAGATAGAGGTGATTATAGGAAGAATTTCAATCGTCGTCAGAACCAGAGAAAGGGGAATGCAAATGCTATTACCAACAATGCACCGCGCAACGATGATAGATGTCCTAAGTGTGGCAACAAGAGGCATCCTGGCGACTGCTGGAAGTGCCGAAATTGCGGAAAGCTTGGACACAAGGTTGAAAGGTGTAAGAAGGGAACGATTTGCTTCAACTGTAATGAAGAAGGTCATAGGAAATCGGAATGCCCCAAGTTGAAAGCGATTGTACCTGGAAGAAACCCCCAGGGTGGTATCTACCAACTTGGAACAATTGAGGTGAAGAAAGAGGATCCGAATGTCGTTACCGGTACGTTTTTACTCAACAATCATTATGCTATTGCTTTATTCGATTCGGGTGCCGATAGGAGCTTTGTATCCACTAAATTTAGTGCCCTTATTGATATTGAACCTGTTGAGATAAGTACCAGTTACGAGGTGGAATTGGCTGATGGTAAATTAGTGAAAACAAATAAGCTATTAGAAGGATGCTCTCTAAATCTCTTGAACCATTCCTTTCTGATTGATTTGATGATGATAGAATTAGGTAGTTTCGATATTATTATTGGTATGGATTGGTTGTCGTTGAATAATGCTACTATTTTATGTGGAGAGAAGAAGGTTAAGATTCCTCTTAGGAATAGAACGTTAGTAATTGATGGTAGTCGAGGTGAATCCCGTTTGAAAATCGTTTCATGTATTAAAGTCCAAAAGTACATCAGGAACGGTTGTGAGTTATTCTTAGCTCAAGTGACCGGGAATGAGTCTAGGGAGAAACGATTGGAAGATGTACCTATTATTTGTGAATTTCCTGAGGTATTTCCTAAAGATTTACCAGGACTTCCACCGATAAGGCAAGTAGAGTTTCGAATCGATTTAATTCCTGGTGCTGCACCGGTGGCACGTGCGCCTTACCGATTAGCCCCTTCTGAATTAAAGGAGTTATCTGAGCAACTTAAGGAGTTGTCTGATAAAGGTTTTATTCGATCGAGCTCGTCGCCTTGGGGAGCTCCAGTCTTGTTCGTTAAGAAGAAGGATGGATCTTTTCGTATGTGCATTGATTATAGGGAACTGAATAAGTTGACAATTAAGAATCGATATCCTTTACCTAGGATTGATGATTTGTTTGATCAACTGCAAGGATCTAGTGTGTATTCTAAGATAGATTTGCGGTCAGGATATCACCAACTTCGCGTCCGTGAAGAAGATATTCCTATAACTGCATTTAGAACTCGTTATGGACACTATGAATTTCAAGTAATGCCATTTGGGTTAACTAACGCACCTGCGGTTTTCATGGATTTAATGAATCGAGTGTGCAAGCCCTACTTGGATAAATTTGTGATTGTGTTTATTGACGATATTCTAATCTATTCTAAGAATGAAGATGAGCATAGAGAACATTTGAGGATTGTTTTGAAGTTGTTGAAGGATGAAAGGTTGTATGCTAAGTTTTCGAAGTGTGATTTCTGGTTAGATTCTGTGCAATTTCTTGGTCATGTGATTAACAGAGATGGAATTCATGTTGATCCTGCAAAGGTTGAAGCTATTAAGAATTGGTCTGCACCGACAACGCCAACGGAAGTGCGACAGTTCTTAGGATTGGCTGGCTATTATAGGCGATTCATTAAAGAATTTTCTTTGATAGCTAAACCCTTGACTAAGCTTACGCAGAAGAATAAACCTTTCATTTGGGGAAGTGATGAAGATGGAGCATTTTAGACATTGAAGCAAAAATTATGTAGTGCGCCAATCTTATCATTACCCGACGGGAGTGAAGATTTTGTAGTGTATTGTGATGCATCTCTTAGAGGTTATGGAGCTGTTTTGATGCAGAGAGAGAAGGTGATAGCTTATGCTTCTAGGCAATTAAGGAAGAATGAGGAGAATTATACTACTCACGATCTTGAGTTAGGAGCTGTGGTCTTTGCTCTTAGGTTGTGGAGACATTATCTGTATGGCACCAAGTGTATGGTATTCACCGATCACAAAAGCCTACAGTATATTCTCGACCAGAAAGAGTTGAACATGAGGCAACGAAGATGGATAGAGTTGTTAAGTGATTATGACTGTGATATAAAGTATCACCCAGGAAAAGCCAACGTTGTTGCTGATGCGTTGAGTAGGAAAGATAGAGAGCCTATCAGGGTGCGTTCTCTAGTCTTGACCGTGCACAATAATTTGCCTGAGCAAATTAGAAATGCGCAAATAGAAGCTTGTAAGAAGGAGAATTTTGTTAATGAAGGGTTCCGAGGAGAAGGAGATCCTTTAGAGGTTAGAGCTGATGGAGTGAAATGTTTAAGAGGTCGTATGTGGATACCTAAGTTTGGAGGCTTAAGAGATTTGATTATGTTAGAATCCCATAAATCTAAGTATTCCATTCATCCGGGATCTGATAAGATGTACCATGATTTGAAGAAGTTGTATTGGTGGCCGAATATGAAAGCTGACATAGCTACGTATGTTCTTCAATGCTTGACTTGTGCTAGAGTTAAAGCTGAACATCAAAAGCCATCAGGACTACTTCAACAACCAAAGATTCCTGAATGGAAGTGGGAGCGAATTACGATGGACTTTATCACCAAGCTTCCTAGAACATCATCTGGAAACAATTCGATTTGGGTTATTGTCGATAGACTGACCAAATCAGCACACTTCATTCCGGTTAAGGAGCAGTTCTCACTGGAGAAGCTGACTCGAATATACCTTGATAATGTTTTATGCAAGCATGGAGTGCCTGTATCGATCATTTCAGATCGAGATCCTAGATTCGCATCGAATTTTTGGAAATCTCTCCAAAGATCTTTGGGAACGAATCTCGATATGAGAACTGCTTATCACCCCCAGACTGATGGGCAGAGTGAAAGGACGATACAAACACTGGAAGATATGTTGAGATCTTGTGTGTTAGACTTTGGTAAGAATTGGGATAAACATTTGTCGTTAGCAGAGTTTTCGTATAACAATAGTTACCATTCTAGTATTAAGGCTGCACCGTTTGAAGCTTTGTATGGTAGGAAGTGTAGATCTCCTGTATGTTGGAGTGAAGTTGGGGATACCCAGCTCACGGGACCGGAATTGATCCGGGAGACTACGGAGATGATAGTTTAGATTAAGAAGAGGTTGTTGACTGCCCGTAGTAGACAGAAAAGTTACGCAGATGTGCGGCGGAAGCCAATGGAGTTTGAAGTGGGTGACCGAGTAATGTTGAAGGTATCGCCATGTAAAGGCGTTATAAGATTTGGAAAACGAGGAAAATTGAATCCCCGTTATATTGGACCCTTTAAGATTTTATCTAGAGTAGGTCCGGTGGCTTACAAACTAGAGTTACCCCCAGAACTTCATGGTGTTCACAACACATTCCATGTATCTAATCTGAAGAAATGTCTAGCAGTGAGTGATGAGAAAATTCCGTTAGGTAAGGTTCGAATAGATGGGAAGTTGCATTTTATCGAAGAGCCCGTAGAAGTTATGGACCGTGAGGTAAAGCAACTGAAACAAAGTCGGATACCTATTGTCAAGATCCGATGGAATTCAAAGCATGGACCGGAGTATACTTGGGAACGAGAGGATGAAATGTGGAAGAAATACCCGCACCTCTTCGATTTCAATAAGAAACGGACATCCAAATGAAATTGATCACGAGGACGTTGATCCCTTTTAGGAGGAAAAGCTGTGACAAATCTAACATTTTCAGGTAGTTAAATATTTTCTCGTATAATATTTTGAAACTTATTTTTATGTTGGTTGACGAACTCACAATTTACGGATTTAAACTTGGGCTTACGTGCATAATTTGGCGTCTTTTACGACTAAACCGGAAACCTTAGGATTACGTATTTACGTTTTTGAACTCCGTTTTTGATGAGACAATTTTTATTGGATTCGTTTTGTGACGGTGATTCATAATTTATAAAAACGTTTTTCGTAAAACGACCCGAGGGCACGCAAATCGAGAAAACTAGAATCGAGAAATACCCGTAAACTAGTGAGATGGGACAAAACACTTTGCCACATCCCACTAGCTTACATGGGACGGCAAGGAGGACACCACCACACTTAGGTGGCACACATTCTAGCTAAGCTTATACAAGTGTAAGCTTATGCTTACACTTTAAGCTAAACCTTCCACCACTACACAAAACCAACAAATGGTTTTCACTTAACCATTTCTTACATGCAATTCACTCTCAAAACTCTCTCTACTTCATCTTTGTGCCGTCCCACATCAAGCAACAAACACCATCTTTGATCTCTTCTAGCTACAAACCACATGTTTACTAGTCCTATTAATGTGTTTCCTTGAAACCTTGATTATTTGGTGGCCATATAACCAACTTTGGAGGTGATTTGCTTGTGTCCTAGGGCTGATTTTCCAACATATGATCTTGATATTTGATGGTCTTGGAGATACTTGTTGTATTCATCAAGTTCTTGCCTTCCTAAAACAAGAAATCCACTTGGATTGGTAAAGAAGATCATCCTCTACATTTTTCTCTTATTATTTTGTAAAGAACAAATGTATTTTCTTTCATTTTGTATATGTATATGATGTATATATGATGATAAAAATGTTGTGTGGGGATCAAGTGTTGATAAACATGCTTAAAAATGATGATAACCATAAGGAAATGAAGCTAAAATCATGTCTAATTAGTTGGCTGTATAAAAACAGTAGATAACTAAATGAAGAACTGATAAAAATGCATGGTTTGATCTATTTACAGTAAAGTAGATGATGTTATACACATGTGAGAGTTGGCCATGCAATGAAATCAAAATAATGAGTGAGATATGATAAAAACAAGTTAGGTGGTACAATCTGAATAAGCAGTTTTGTAGGGACTGTTAAGGCAACTTAGACTCAAAATGGGAAGTAGCTATAACTAAGTTATATTTAGCACATATTATGAAGAAGTTGTCATCAAAAAATGAGCTTCTAAGTCATTGTATAACTCTAGATATGATAAAAATGGTGAATGTGAAGTTAAAAATCAGATTTTGGAAATAATGTTTATTATTATTATATAAGCACTCACTTTATAATTTATAAAATGTAAAGTATAAACCCACTAACTTATAAAACTTATTTATATAAATGTATAAAAGGTTAATTAAATGGGTAAAATATATAAATGATGGTAAAAGTAATATTTATAAGTAATAAAAACTATAAACTTGATTTTTACGACTTTTTCGGCTATCGCCGTGAAATTAACGTTTTTCATCAAATAAAACTTAGACGACCAAACCCGTCTAATGTAAAGTTTATAAAAGATATATACTGATGTATAAGTAACTAAGACAAGTAAAAACCGATAAAACCCGAACTATAAGAATTACGGACAATTACGAGCTAACTAAACCTATTAGACTAATAATTGGACTTAATAAGATAAATACTTGTAAAAAGAATTATTTGGGCTTAACCCAATAGGGCCCAACATGAAAAGTATATATACTGATCATATAAGTATATAATGGGTAAAAACAAGTAAAAGAACTTATAAAAGACTTAATGAACTTAAAATAGGTAAAATCGGTAAAACTAGTGAACTAGTAAGACGATACTAAAACGTAAAGGCTAAAATGAGTAAATGAGGATTTATAAACCCACTTGATCATCATCATATGTACAGTAATCATATATATGTATATTGTTATTTTTATAAAAGTCATTGGACCGAGTCTAAGACCGATTATTATTTATATAGGTTTCCGTGACCGAAGCACGCCCGTAGCCGATAATCCGCCTTTCATTAACAACGTGAGTTCATAGCCTCGCACTCTTTTAAATGTTTTATAAAATGATTTGTAAACCCGCGAGGGAGATAACATGCTAGATTTTTATAAATAGAACACAAGTAGTCCCGATTGTATGCTTAATGAGATGGACCCGAATGATGCTATGACCCTATATTCGAGACTAAAAGGATTATTAGTAGTTAGGTTATGTCACTTAAAGTCCCATTAGCATGAATTGTGAACTACCGGGATTTGGTAGACGCTTATGCATTTGATAGTACTATTTGGGGACGATCACCCCAGTTCGCGCCTTGACGGTTGATCCCCGTCGTACCACATTGATTGGTAAGCGAATTTATGTATGAGAAGATTCCATAGCGTGATTTTTGTGACGACACGCTAACTTAGATGGGCAAATTGTTTGTCGGGTTCGCGGCCCGCTGTTTTCATAGTAAGGTAACAATGTCATGCGGCTAATAATAATCCTACAACCTAATTCAAATAAAAATGTATCCTATATATGATAACGACGCTATTAACGATGAATATATTACCTATCATGGTAATATAGAGACTACGGTCTCATGGACGGTTTCAGATGTATGCTTGATTTATATATTGCCTGACTAGCAATATGTGGACTTACTTCCGATATTATACTTATGTTCTGATTTTAAATGATTGTAAATGATTGTTTTATATAACGGTTTTCATTAAACTCTATGAATTCACTCGGCATTCGCTGATATGATTTTTGCATGTTTTCTATCTCAGGTGCTTGAAGGTAATCCGGATGGAGATCGACTCTGATGGCCCACACTTAATATTAAAAATGTTCATTCGATCTATGTTTTGTAAACTAAATGACCTGTATAATTTGGGACCTGTTGTACACTTTTAAACCTTTTTATCGAATGAATGTTTGTTAAACCTTGTACAACCATTTTTATGTGTTGTCTATGATTGGAGTTATTGTGCTATCCCGTAACACTCTGAAAGACCCTTCCGCTGTACCATACGAAAAATGAGAGTGTTATAGTTTGGATTGCCGATGTTTGACTCCGGTATTTCCTCTATGGTCATTTAATGTTTTAGGACATTTACCTTATGCTTTGATGACACGCCATAAATACACGTAACGGTCCACTTATCCAAGTGGGGTGTTACAAGTATACAACACACTACATTTGGTGTCATTTTTATATAAGCTAGATAGACACTATTCCATCTAGCCTTCCAAACCACTTAAACTTAAAACAAGTTACACCAAAACCACTCACTTCATTTGCAACTCATGCAAACCACCATTTTCCTCTCCTCCCTCTCTCTAAATTCGTCCCATATCCTCCATCTAACACCACCACCATCAAAAAATTCAACCATAAATCATATGTATAATTTACATATGATGAAAACCCATTGAAGTTATGAAGATTGGAGGTGATCTTAACATGTAAAAAGGAGTTTTCAAGGGTGTTTGGGGCTGATTTCTCAAGGAGTTTTCATGAAGAACAAGGCCTGATTTTTGGAGGAATCTACAAATACTTGGTGATCCAAGAAGTGGTGTTTATATCTCATAAGATTGGTTACCCAAACCCAAGTCTTGTTCATCCAAAAACTCATCATTTCATTACTTTGGTGGTATAAAGATTGTTCTTCCTATCCTCTTGT
Source organism: Glebionis coronaria (assembly GCA_025667525.1). Lineage (NCBI taxonomy): Eukaryota > Viridiplantae > Streptophyta > Magnoliopsida > Asterales > Asteraceae > Glebionis > Glebionis coronaria. The sequence continues at coordinate 386,017,853 of CM046874.1, forward strand.
TATTTTGATTATGTAATCATGTATTTTCTTTCTTATTGTATATGTATATGATGAATATATGATGATAAAAATATTATGTGGGGATTTGGTGTTGATAAACATGGGTAAAAGGATGAAAAACTATATGTAAAAGTGGTTAATCTTGCTTAATTTAGTAGGCTATATAAAAACAGTAAATAACCATATGATGAACTGATAAAATGGTATAGATGAATTGATATACAGTGAGTATTGAGACTTGTACACATTTGAGAGTTGGCCATGCAATGGAATCATAAAAATGAGAGAGATATGATCAAAACAAATCCGAGTACACTGTTTTTGACGAATTTTATAAAATACTTAGAGGTTGATTCATCAGTAACTATACAGAAATAAAATGAATCACATATCATGTAGTTTCTGTGATAAAAATTTGGCGTTCTATCTCTATGTAGAACTCTATATATGATCATTTTAGTAAACTAGATTTTTAGGACTGATTTTGTGAAATTAAAGTTTAATATTATTATATAAGCACTCAAATAAATATAGTATAAAATGTGAATTAAAACCCACTAACTTATATTTCATTTATATAAAAATGCATAAGGATAAATAATTGGACATTATATAAAAATGGTAGTTTGGTAAGTTTTATAAGTTATAAAAACTATATACTAAGTTTTACATCTTTTCGGCTAAAACCGAAAGATTAACGTTTTTGTTAAATAAAACTTAAACGGTTGGACCCGTCTAATGTAAACTTTTATAAACTCACATACTGATATATAAACCTATATAACAAGTAAAAATCGAAAAAACCCGAGCATTACAACATATAGACATTAACGGGCCAAAGTAGCCTTAATGGACAATAAACCCGACTAATTTGGTAAAACACTTATAAACTTATTTATTGGGATTAACCCATTTGGGCCCAACATATAAAGTATAATACTGATAATAAAAGTATAATTGGGCTAATAAAATGTATTGGGCTTGTAATGGGCCTATTGGGCCTCCAAAATGTAAACAAGTTGAGCTAGTGTAACTAGTATAAAAATTACCAACACATAAACACTATAATGAATGAGAATATATAAACCCACTTGATCATCATCATATATATAAAATCATCATATGTATACATAATTGTTATTTTTTTATAAAGTCATTGGACAAGAGTCTAAGACGAGTATTATTTGTCTAGGTTTCCGTGATTGAAGCACGTACCGTACATCCAAATTGCCGATAACCCGCTTTCCCACATCAACGTGAGTTCATAGCCTCGCACTCTTTTAAATTTTTTATGAAATGTTTTATAAACCCGCGAGGGAGATAACATGTTAGTTTTTATAAAATAGGACACTAGTTGTCCCGATTGTCTGTTTATTGATTTGGACCCGAATGATTGTATGACCCGATGAATGATTAAATGACCTGATAGATGAAATGAAAATGGATTATTAAAGTTAGGTTATATCACTAAAAGTCCCATTAGCATGAATTGTGAACTACCGGGATTTGGTAGACGTTTATGCATATAACAGTATTATTTGGGGACGATCACCCCAGTTCGCGCCTTGACGGTTGATCCCCGTCGTGCCACATTGATTGGTAAGCGAATTTATGTATGAGAAGATTTACACAAGCGTGATTATTGTGACGACACGCTAATTTAGATGGGAAAATTGAGTTTCGGGCTAGCTACCCGTTGTTTGTTGTAGTAAGGTAACAATGTCATGCGGCTTATAATAATCCAATTAACGAAATACTGCTATAAGCACCGAATTACGATATATTGCCTGACTAGCAATACGGGGTCTTATTATTGATTTTATGTTCGTGTTTTGGTTGTACATAACCATATTCATATAACGATTTTTATTTAGCTTTATACAACGTTATAAAACGTATTGTATGATGTTTTAACGACAATGGTTCGTATAATGATTTTGAAGGCGAAAGCCTATATTATGATTTTTGAGAAGGATTTGTATAAAATGACTTTGGCTATTTCATGGCCTACTACAAAGATTTGTACAAAATCATTTTCGGTAATAAATATATACCAATGATATATTAATGGTTTTCATTAAACTCTATGAATTCACTCGGCGTTATCGCTGACCTTTTCTTTTAACATGTTTTATCTCAGGTACTTGAAGGTAATTTTCGAGAAGACAACAAGAATTCATGGCCGACACTTAAATAATAATTTCCATTCAAATGTTTTGTAAAATTGTATGAAATACTATGACTTGGGACCTATGTAAATTTGATATTTATGAATGGAAATGCTTTTATTATTAAACGACGCGATTTTTATGCGTTGTCTATGATGTGAGTAATGTGCTATCCCGTAACACCAACGAGTCTTTCGCTGTATTGAGTTGTATAAATTTGGGGGTGTTACATTAAAGGTCACGGCTAAATTAAGTGGAGACTATATGATTGGTTTTCTAAGTTTTGAATAATGGAATATGAAATGTAACATGTTAAATGGAATATTAAAAATCATCAAAGTAACTTATGTGAATATTTGTAGCCGTGGGTTATATATGACCCTAAATGGGTTAGATGTACATGCATGTTATTATACAACCTAGATCTAGTAATAAGTGTTAACTTAACATGATAAACATGAAATAAGCTTATAGATCTTATGGGAATATTGGGAGAAAACAATATAGCCGTGGGCTATACATTGTTTCTTGGAATAATAGTAGCCTTGGGAACATGCATGTAACCTAGATAATCATGATGTGTTTTTGTAAATATTTACAAGACTTAAAAACTAGTTAAAGTGACATCTTGGAAATACCAAGATCTAAAAATATAGCCGTGAACTATATATGAGTAAACATGGATCTATGATTGATTTTTAGGTCTCGACATAATTTAGATCTCATTTTGGACTTATGACTTGTTTAATTGATTTGTACATAGATAGATCTAATTTGGAACATCACATAAAACAAGTATAAGTTTTATTCTTCTATTTTAGATTTAAAAATAAATATGAATAAACTAAAAATAAGTGTATAAGAATATCCTAAGTAAAACTTACATAAAATGTAAAGTAGTGGTAATGGACTATTTAAGCCCATGAAATATTAATCCAAAACTTAATGGACCCAATAAGCCCATTTAATAAATACTAGTAACTTAATGGACTTACGATTTCACTTAGGCCCATTTAACTAATTAAAGGACTTAAAAATGTATTTAAGCCCAATAAATGATTTAAAGGCCCATTTAAATAAATTAGTGGACTTGAGATATATTTATGCCCACTAAAATAGCCCAGTAGATGTTTAGCCCATTTAATGAGCCCATATAAAGTTTGAATGTTAAAATAAAAGTTTTTATAATAAAATATAACTTATAAAAACTTTTTGAATGAAAACGACAATTTATAAAACTTAAGGACTAAAACCGTAACTTATGAAACTTGTTTTGATAAACTAGTAAACACAAGGACTGAAAATGTAAATATCCAAAAGTCTAGGGTTTAATAAATATTATCCGTGGAAAATTAAACCCTAGGGACCATTTTAGGAAGTTTCTAAAAGTTATTTTGTTATTTTAAAACCCTAAGGACTATTCTTGTAAATTGCTGAAACTTAAAGAAGCCCTAGGGGCTGTTTTTGTAATTTTAGTAAAGTTACAAAACCTAGATATAACTAGGGGGACTAAAGCTGCCATAAGCCGAAACATTAAACAAGCCCTAGGTACTAAATATGTAAAATCCGAAAGTTATACTTGTTTAAAAATATGGAGGGACTAGTTTTGCCATATTCCGAAACATTAACAAGCCCTAACCCTCAAATCCATTTTAATTATAATAAAACATAATTAAAATACTTATACCATAAGAATTAAGGTATAAATTCTTAAGTTTAAATTATTTTATAAATCTTAAAATAATTTATGGAAACTTTAAAGTTAAATAAAATATTATATTTATTTTTCAAAATAAAATATTTATATTTACTTTAGGAAATAATTGTATAAACAATTATGAATATGTATTACTCAAACCTAAACTCGTATACTTTTGAAAATAAAATTTATATGAACGTTGGATAAATTGAATGCTAATATGTAAGTAAAACATCTTACGTTTACTTAAAACATGACACTTAATAATAAGTTCAAAATGAGTGATTATAATACATGAACTACCAACGTGAACTAATATTAAGTAGAATTTTTATGTTTTCTTAATAATGAAACGTAGTAATAAATGAATGATTATAATGCATGAATGGAGAATGTAAACTAATATTTTAAGTAGAACATTATATGTCTACTTAAATAAGAAACTTATTTGTAAGTTAAATGGTTATTACTAATACATGTATTACGAATGCTAACTGATATTAATAGTTAAATATTTTTATGTTTACTTAGAAATGAAACTTATATAAATAAGTTAAATGAATATTGATGATACTTGAACTACGGATATTTAGATAAATACCGCATTATAAATGAACTGACTAAAATCTGTATAAGCATACATATATGTTCTTTGTACTATCTATTAAGTCTGTACTATCGGATTAGGCATAACTTCGGCGTGAGCTTATTTGGATATTCGTATTAAACAGCAATTGCCTACTCCCAGGTGAGTTTACAGCCCCATTTAAACTTTGATAAAACTTTCCCTTTTGGGAAAGAAAATATGCAAACATATATTGGACATGACTGGATTGTATAAACTGGATTATGATTTCTTACTATTCAAACTGTTAAATTGTTGTAAATCGCCTGAATGTTATAAATAGATCTATTAGGGATTGACCATCCCCGTCTGGGTGAGTCATGCTCACTGTGCCTTGGCCGGGACAACAGACGTATACCATGTTGGAACATGAATGGGTGTCTTTTTGTAAGACACTACATCCTCATCTGCTGAGGACTATGGGGTTAAGCTTCAGTTTCTAATAATAAACAAATGTTATTTACATTTTAGTAAGAATGCTTTGTGTATTATTACTTCTATGATTATTTTATGTCCAAACAAATTAATTGTTAAAATCTGTAAATTCACCAACTTTATGTTGACCCGTTAGTATGTTTTGCACAGAAATATGAAGTTAGTACATGGTGTGTGCATGGTCTCCAGCATCTTAGTAATCTGCATTATAGGACTCGTCCGGGGTTCGATTTGGGAAACCTAAACAATCAACTTCTGTCGTGTTTAAGACAATTTTTAATTTATTGTTATCAAATATGTAATCTGATTTAAATAATCTTTATCTTATGCTCTAGGGACTATATGCCATCGATCTACCCTTGTGACGTCTCCGGGGATATGTTCCGCATATTTTGACACTACCCGGGGTGTCACACCTCATTATCTGATGAAGATGAAGAATGTGCCATGAGAGCATAGTGAACATGCTCCTCTTCCTCCTTCTCGACAATCAAAGCCTTGTTCTCTTCTAAATCCTTGTCCATAAAGCTCCAATCCCAGCCAACACCATCAATTTCTTGCATGGAAACCATAGCCTTTGTGTCTTCAACCTTGATGATTTGGCTTGAAGGTTTTCCAGCATCAGACCTTCTTGGAGATCTGCATTTTCTCATAAAGTGACCCATTCTATGGCAATTGTAACACTCAACCTTGGATTTATCAAACCCAGCAATGTCTTTAGCATTAAATGTCATCTTATTCTTGAATTTTCTATTCCATCTATTGGCCCTTATGCTTGCAAGTGCCATATTTTACTTTATGTCCATCTCCTCCAAATTCTCATCACTGATTTGCTCAAGGTCCTCATATGTAATCATTGAACCATTGGGCAATCTAGCATTGTATGCACACACTGTATCTAGATCAATACCATCAGGTTTAATCCCTGGTGAGTCAATATTTTATGTGTCAGCGTCTGAATGTGGGGCGCCGACAAAGCTTGATCCAACGTTCACACAAGGTGATCCAGTAACGGGGTGCACGTATGACTCCCTTTGATCAAATTGACCTTCACTATGTGAGAAGAAAACCATGTTTCTAGAGGTATATTTGCTTCCTTGATCCAAAAGGATTTCATTCTCTATAACCTTCAGTTTTTTGTAGACGTCATCAAAAGTGGAACTTTTGTGAGCATTTGTAACAGTAATAGACCTTGCTTCAATCTTCCATGCATCACCAAGACTTTTAAGGAAAGTGGTAATGATATCAGCATCATCATACACTGTTCCCATAATTGACTTGAAGGGCTGCCCAAAGCTATTTGGCAGACTTAAAACCTCTATACTTGTGTTGATTTGTTGGTCCCAAAGAAAGTTTGAGAATGCTTAGAGTTTTCATGTCATTCCTTCCCTTTGCAATGTCCTTAGTTGAGACAGCTCTTCCATCTGAAGGTCTTTCTTTTCGATCCTCTTCAGTTGAGCCCTGTATAGAACTTGTAGCAATAGCAGCAGTAATCCTAGCAGCCTTATCGAATGTGTTTCCATATTCAATAATTTCCCATAGAGTGTGATCATGAATTTGAAGATACTGCTCAAAATTAAACTTCCATAGCTCAAAGTTGTCAGGGTCTGGCATGGGGATTTTTAGATTATGACTAGAGGAGGAAGTCATCTCTGGAGTAGACATCTTATCTGGCTTTTAGGGTTTCTTGAAAAATTAGGGTTTTTGGCGATTTAGGGTTTTTAGGGTTTTGTGTTCTTTAGATCAAAGTTTCTCAACAAGCTCTGATACCACTTGTTAATCCCAAACTTAGATCGATTTAGCTTTGTGTAAACGAGATTGAATCAAGTTAAACACTTAGAGAAACTTTTTCTAACTTTGTTGTATATGAAACAATCTAAGTATTATGCAGAATTAATACTTAGAACAAGAACACACAAAACAGTATAAACCAAACTTTCACTTTGATTGATGATCGAACTTGTATACAATGAAAGTGTATAACGTGTGTTAAACTAAAACCAAAAGGCCTCCTTTTATAGATGAAGGATCCTTGCAGAAGAGTCTAACTATCAGCTATTCTAGGTAAAGATAAACATAGAAAATAAAATGTCGAACATATCTTTACTATAAATACAAAACGTGTAGACTAAGTATTCTATCAGTGCTTGGAATTCTTCTCATCAGCGCTTGATTTCTTCTTGTCAACGCTTAATCTGACAACGCTTGATTTCTTCTTATCAACGTCCAATTTCCTAATGTCAGCGTCTATGTTTCTTGGCTCATTTTATTCCCAACAGGTTTGAGTAAGTGTTTTGGAGTCTTTAGTGTTTAAATCTGATATTTGGGTATATTAGAGTAAAAATCTGCAAGTCTTGTGCTTTCAAACATCAAATCCTAATCTGTGCTCTAACTGGCTTGTTTTTGGTTGTTTTGATCAGAAACTTGTTGAACACCTAGATTGCATGCTATACTAGGGTTAAGAAATGCTAAAAAAAGTTTGTGCAACCTGTTTTATAGATTTGAGGGTTTGAAATTGGATTTGTGGTCAAGTAGTTCAGCAATAGGTCACGTGTGTTCATCTTTGTTCATCAGTAACTTACTTAGGGTTCTAATCAATTCTAATCTTGTAACCAGTGCTTGAAACAAGTTTAATTGTGCTTCATTAAGTCTGTTATAACTTGTGTATGGTTTTGGTGGACTTTGGTTGGCTTATTTTTGCTCAAACTGCTTTTTAATCACCAGATCTGCTTATTATGATTTTTGTATCATGTATGTATGTTGTTTGATTAAGTTGTACTAATTGGCATGTTGAATTCGTGTTTTTCTGCTTGATTGTGATTCCCTACAACTCACTAGTTGTAGGGGTGCCCTTTTTGTCCAAAAAAACCAACTGAATCTCTCTAAAAAAGCAATTCAAGAAGTCAAAGCAGTGGGAACACTTTCCCACTGAAAGTTCCCACTGATAGTGCAATTTGTTCATCAGCTTATTAATAAGCTATTCTAGCTTATTCTATTGTGCAACAACTTGTTTTTTGTGATAGAGCCTATTATTTTAAGCTTATAAGTCAGTTTTGAAGTTTATAGCTTTTGGTTTTAGCTTTTGACTAGAAAACGGCTACTTTCTCTTTTTCTAAAATAGCTTATTGCTTTTTTCAGCTTATTGAGTGTGATTATTTGAAATATTTTTGTTGATTAAGCTTAGTTTTTTCATTCAAAACCTTTTGCAACTTGAATAAGCTCTTGAAGTGGTCTAGAACTCGAAAACGACTATTTTGTCGTTTTGTGTAGAGAGCTTTGGCTTATTTCAGGCTTATTTCTTGAGACTTTTCAAAAATCCTTTTTCCAAACAGTTTTATTATCTCATAAGAAGGATATGTGTCAAATTGCAGCTTATGGCATTAGCTTATGGCTTAATGGGCCAAAACGCCCATTAAAAATAAGTTGTTTTCTATTAAGTTGTGACAAGCACTGATTCAGCTTTTGGGCCTTTAGAGTTTTGTGTTTAAAATTGAATTTTAAGCTTATCTGGAACTTTTGGGCTTATATGGTGATCATTTTTCTTATTGGGCCTAACTAAGCCCATTAAGCAATCTGTTAACTGTCTTGGCCCATTTGGAGGCCCATTAGGGGTATTTAGGTCATTTCACTTTCATTTCTGGTTTTACTAAGGTTAAAATAAACTAGTTTGCAAGTTTTTAGATTTTTTTATAAATTTTGAATTTTTATTATTTTTTTAATATTTAATTTTAATTTTTAATCATTTTAAATAGTTTTAATTAGTTTTAAATTTTTCAAAATTACTTTTTAGTTTAATTAAGTTGTTTTAGAGGTTTACAAATTGAAAAATCTCATTTTGGGTTTTTTATTAATTAAAATGGTTTTTAGGGCTTTATTTAGCATTAAAAAATTATTATTTAATTAAATAAAAGGTTTGAGTAAGTTTTGATTTCTGGTAAACTCTAATTGCATTTTTAGGGATTTACTGTGATTTTTCTAAAAAAAATTTATGGTAATTTTTAAATTTCGTCACGTTTTACGGTTTTAGGTTTACGTCATTCGTCTTAGTTTAATTTTATTCGTAACCGTCGTCATTTTTCTTATTCCATTCTCTCATCAATATTAATCTCAAATTTAATTAAGTCTTAACACACACACCAAGCCTCCTTGAGAACGAACTCACAACAAAGGGTCATTAGTGCACGATTTTCCTAAATCGTAGTTAATACTTGCCGCTTTTGCCTCGTTTTCCTAAACGAGTGTGAAATTACAACTATCATCTTTGACGCCGCTGTCGGGGAGGCGTGTTGTGTTTTGACTTGAACAAATTTTTTTTTGATATTATCCATAAATAGTAATTGTGTGTTTTAGAACTCTAAGCACACATATTATCGGTTTTCGTTTTTTTGTGTGAATATTATTACTATATTGTATACGTATCACAATAAATTCACAAGAACTCCAAAAGTGTGAAAACACAACCTTGATTGGGATTTGATCACTCAGTCATTGTATTCGAATCTCAAACAAACAAAAAAGGCAAAATAGATAAATACTTTCGTGAAGCTTGATTTTGATAAACACAAACTATAAGGTGGGTATAAGGCGGCTGTATTTCAGGACCTAACGGAAAAAGGCTCTTAAGTGCTTCGCGCCGCCTCGTTTACTCCGCTTGCTTTTACGTGTTTTGATAAAAAGGGATAATCGAGGGTTTTCCACCTAATGTATTATCTACGTATCTATATATTTTCTTGGTTTCAAAGATTAAACCCTCTTGAACGTTTTGGTGTTCCACCAACGTTCTAAAGTCATCGAAGGTGTTCACTTCACGTGATCGTTTTCATTCTTTGAGGCTCCTTTAATCGAGAGATCTTATTTGAGGAGAGATTTGTAGATTGTGTCTACGTAATACATCACAAAAATACAAAAAAAAGTTGAAAACAATCAAAAGCACAAAAAAATTGAAAAAGTAAAAACACCCAAAAGTATCTTCTTTGCTAATCCCCACGTTGTACGTGACGTTTATGCAAACTCGTAACCAAGCAAGACATGCACGTAAACGTAGAAACCAAAGGGAAGGAACACCTTATAGTGAAGAATCTCCTATTGACGAACCCATCGTAGAACAAGAAGCAACCATGGTTAATCGTACTATGATGGAGTTGCTTCAAGCACCCACCGAGGGTTATGGAGAAGCGATTGCGATTCCCGCTATCCTTGCGGAGAATTTTGAGGATAAGACGGGTTTGTTGTCCATGATCCAAAACAACAAGTTTCATGGTGACGAAAAGGACAACCCTCATAACAACATTCGCCAATTCAATCGTCTTACCGCCACTTGCAAGTTTAAGGACGTCTCGAACGACTCGATTAATATGATGCTTTCTCCGTATTACTTAGTGGGGCCCGCTAAAATTTGGTTAGAGAAAGAGCCACCCAATTCTATATTGACGTGGAAGGATCTCGTTTCGAAGTTCGTGAACCAATTTTTCCCGCCCTCTAAGACTACGCACTTGAAAAATGAGATTTTTAAGTTTTCACAAGAGTATAATGAGAGTTTTTCAACGGATTGGAATAGGTTTAAGCAAATGTTGCATGAATATCCTCATCACGGTTTTTCCGACTTACATCAAATCGACATATTTTACAATGTCTTGAACGATCATGAACGAGACTATCTCAATGCCGCAGCGGGTGGTAATTTTTTGTGTAAAATGGTCGAGGAAGTATTGTTGATCATTGAGAATAGGTACTAGTATTATAGCCCTCGTAACACATCGAGTGCTCACAAGGCTTCGTCTTCACCTCTATTGTCACATACCATCGATTCTTGCTAAATTGAGGCTAACTTGGAGAACAAGATTTGATAAGCTTAAGGGACTATTGATTGAGTTTAAAGTTGGTGAACAACCCACTCCCGCTACGGCTAAAGCGGTTGAGGTTTCTTGTATGTATTGTGGTGGAGGTCATGATTTCACCGAGTACATTACCAACGGTGGTAACACTTCGAGTGCCTACGCGGCCACAGGAACTTATAACCAAAACGGTCAAGTTACCCGCTCTAATCAATTGACTCCAACGGGTTTTCCACCAAATCAAAATGCTAACAACTATCGAAACAATCAAGTTGGTTACCAAGGAAATCAAAGGAACAATTACAAGGGTAACAACTATGGGAATCAAAGGGACTAATAATCAAGTGCAAAACAAAAATCAAAACCGTGATTTTCAAAACAACAACAAAGGTTTGCAAAACTTGAAAGATCTTCCAAATGAATTTGTTGATTATGCAACGGGTAATGATGCTAGATTTGATAATATACAAAGGGAGATAACTAGCCTAAGATCCGAGTTTAAGAATGATTTGAAAAATGAGTTGAAAAACGAGCTTGCAAATGAACTTAAGACTCATACAAACAAAATGGAGAGTAACGTACAAAGGTTACAACAAAATCAACAAAAAATGGAGCAAGGGCAACATGAGATTAAACAAGAGATGCTTAAGGCGGATAAAAGGCAATCTAAGTTTGAGTATAGAATATCAAGCATGTTTGAGGCCATAATGTGTAAACTGTCTTCTTCGGGTGGTCTTCCTAGCAACACAGTGTCAAACCCAAAGGGAGAAATGAAAGTGATTACCACACGTAGTGGTAAGACCTTTAAGGAACCGACTCCTCAACCAATTACTCCTACGGTGGAGGAAATTGAGGAAGAACCCGAGGTAGTGGTCGAAGAGGAGAATATCCCAATCCCACAAAGTACCACTCAAACCATACCTACGGTCGAACCTTTACCAACATTGGAACCCAAGATTCCAAAGGCTATGCCTATGCCCCAACCCACACCACCCTTACCTTACCCATCAAGACTTCGTAAGGAGAAATTACAAGAGCGTGACAATTTCCAATTTGAGCTTTTTATTAAGATGTTCCGTGATATGAATTTTAACATAAGTTTTGCCGACGCTTTAATCATGATGCCTTGTTTTGCCACCAAATTTAAGAGTTTGTTGAACAACAAGGAGAAATTGCAAAAATTGTCTAGTTGTTCATCGGTTTATCTTAACCGCATTCCTCAAAAAGTCGGTGATCCTGGTAAATTTTTAACTCCGATTGGTATTCAAGATATGGAAGAATGATACACCTTGGTTGATCTTGGTGCTATTATTAATATTATTCCTCTTTCAATCTTCAAGTCGCTCAATCATCCTAATCTTACTCCTTCAAGAATGTCTATCAAAATGGCCAATCATTGTATGATTCCCGCTTGTGGATTGGCCGAAGACGTTTTTGTGAAAGTGGGAAAGTTCTATTATCCGTTAGACTTTATCATAGCCGATATTCCCACGGATCCTCAAGTTCCTCTTATTTTAGGTCATTCGTTTTTGGATATGTCAATGGCGTTAATTGATGTGCATGCTAGGAAAATCACCTTACGTTTCAACGACGAGGAACTTGTTATAAACGCAACAAAAAACTCCAAACTTTCTCATGTTTATTCTATAGCGGCCATAAACTATATTGATATGATCGATGTCGTTTACGAAGAATTTTCACAAGAATTTTTAGGTTTTGGTGATGAAGGAGGTGGTTTCACTTTGGAAGAGTTTGATGTACCTCGAACTTCTAACGAAGACCTCGACAATGATGAGGAACTTTTTATTATTAAGGATATTCTTAACGATTTCCCATTTCCTCCGTCGGTGGAGGTTATGAGTATCGGACCCAAATATTCAATCGAGGAACCACCAATCCTCGAGTTGAAAGATCTTCCTCCTCATCTTGAATACGCATTCTTGAAAGGAGACGATAAGTTGCCGGCTATTATTGCGAAAGATCTTTCGGATGACGAAAAAACCACACTTATCGATGTCTTGAAGGACCACAAAGGGGCAATTGCGTGGAAATTGTCCGACGTTAAGGGTATCGACCCAAAAATTTGTACCCATAATTTTTTAATGGAGGAAGACTACAAGCACGCAATCCAATGTCAAAGGAGGGTGAACCCCCAAATTCACGACGTCATCAAAAAGGAGGTCCTTAAACTCCTTGACGCAGGAATGATTTACCCTATTTCTGATAGCCCTTGGGTGAGTCCCATTCATTGTGTCCCTAAAAAGGGAGGAATCAACATTGTGCCAATCGATGACAACGAGTTAATTCTGTCTCGACTCGTGACCGGTTGGAGGGTGTGTATTGACTATCGTAAGTTAAATGACGCCACTCGTAAAGACCATTTTCCCTTGCCCTTCGTGGATCAAATGTTGGAGCGTCTTGCGGGAAATGATTTCTATTGCTTTTTAGATGGTTTTTCCGGTTGCTTTCAAATCCACATCGACCCTCATGATCAAGAAAAAACTACGTTTACGTGTCCATATGGAACGTTTGCGTTTCGTAGAATGCCATTCGGTCTTTGCAATGCACCGAGAACTTTTCAACGGTGTATGATGGCTATTTTTCATGACATGATCGAGAAGACGATGGAAGTCTATATGGATGACTTTTCCGTGTTTGGTAGTTCGTTCACTTCGTGTTTAGGAAATTTGAAACATATGTTGAAACGTTGTGAGGAAACCAACCTTGTGCTCAATTGCGAAAAATGTCATTTTATAGTTAAAGAAGGAATCGTCTTAGGGCACAAGGTTTCGAAAGCGGGGATTGAGCTAGACAAAGCTAAGATAGACGTCATCACCAAATTACCTCATCCCAAAACGGTCAGGGGAGTTAGGAGTTTCCTAGGCCACGTGGGCTTTTATCGTCGATTCATGAAGGTTTTTTCAAAGATATCTCGACCCATTACACACCTCCTCAAAAAAGATGCTCCTTTTGTCTTTAACGATTAATGTGTATGAGCCTTTGAAATCCTTGAGAGGAAACTTACCGAAGCTCCCATTCTTGTTGCTCCCAATTGGAACCTACCCTTTGAACTTATGTGTGACGCAAGTGATTACGGTATTGGGGCCGTTTTGGGGCAACGTCATGAAAAGCACTTCTTTCCTATTCACTGTGCTAGAAAGACGATGACCGAGGCTCAACTTAAGTATACCACAACGGAAAAGGAATTCCTTGCCGTGGTGTATGCATATGAGAAATTCAACCTTACCTCGTCTTGACCAAAAGCATAGTGTATACGGACCATTCGGCAATCAAGTACCTCTTGGCTAAACAAGATGCAAAGCCAAGATTGCTTTGTTGGATTCTCCTCCTACAAGAATTTGATGTCATAATACTTGACAAAAAACAAGCCGTGAATATTGCGGCCGATCACCTCTCTCGATTGCAAGATCCTCACCAAAGTGTGTACGAGAATAAGGAAATTACTGAAACATTTCCACTCGAGACACTTGGTGTAGTGAATGCGAAGAAATATTCTTCCACCCCATGGTTTGCGGACATCGCAAATTACCATGCGGGCAACTTCATAATTAAGGGTATGACGACTCAACAAAAACAAAAATTCTTTCGTGACATCAAGTTCGACTTTTGGAACGACCCTTACCTATTTCGGACTTGGGGTTACACATCGGCTTTCTACGGATTATCACTCTCAAAAGAGTGGGCAAGTCGAGGTTTCAAACCGAGCTTTGAAGAGGATCTTGGAGAGATCGATAGGGGAAAACCGACAATCGTGGTCGGATAAGTTAGACGGTGCTTTATGGGCCTTTCGTACCGCTCATAAGACGCCCATTGGGTGCACTCCTTACAAGCTTGTGTATAGGAAGAACTGTCACTTACCAATTGAACTCGAACACAAAGCTTATTGGGCCCTAAATCATTGTAATGATGACATTGTGACTGCGGGAAAACACCAAAAAATGCAATTGAATGAATTGGATCAATTGAGGGACATTGCTTATGAAAATTCATTGATTTACAAAGAGAAAACCAAAAAGTTTCATGATTCTAAAATTAAAAACCGGGTTTTTAACATTAGAGATCAAGTGTTGCTTTTTAACTCAAGATGGAAAATATTTTCAAGCAAGTTTAAATCCCGTTGGTCCGGACCATTCACCACTACACAGAGTTTCCTTATAGGACCATCGAGCTAGCTCAAAATGATAGTCCTAACTTTAAGGTGAATGGTCATAGGTTGAAGCACTACTTTGGTGGGGAAGTTCCTTCTTTAAACTACCTCGACCAAGTCACCTTCCCCAATGATAATTAGTATTAAGGGGATCGAGTCGCTCATGACTCGATAATCAAAAACGAGGTGCCTCATGGGGAGTTCCCATGATTATCCATGTACATATTATCGCTTTCTAATGTAGCTTACGTGAGGGGATTTGTGCCCTTCCAACCTTTGTTCCGTGGTTGTTTGTGCATAGTGGTTTTTAGATGATCATTATCTTCACTATTGGAGCCTCTTGTGTTCATTTTACGTGAGCACTCGATCGTTTGCTTTGAAGAATTTCTCGATATCCACATGATATATCCTTGATTGTTGTAACCTTAGGTTTTTAGCACACTTCATAAACGAATATTGATTTAATGTTTCCACCCTTTCCATACTAGATTAAGCATTCGACTACGTCTCTAGTATGGGGTTATCTTACCCTTAGACTCGAAACATTAAGGACAATGTTTAACTTTAGTATGGGTGGCGTGAATAGATACTTGCCTTGCCAAACCTTCACACTTTCCAAAATTTATCTTTTTGTTTATCGTTTTGTTGAAAATAAGGCTAAAAATGGCAAAATTTTAAAAATTTTCTCATGTTTCATTAGTGTTTGATGACACAAATGTAGATTTTCCGATGGCAAGAATAAGATTAATTTTTGACTCGACCGTGCGTGTTGAGCACTTAGCTTCGATTCCTTAACTTCATATTAGGCTAAGTCTCTTAAATGACGACGAGAAATGATTGAGTTAATTATAAGTTACTATGCTAAATGTAGAGTACTTGTATTCTTTCAAAAACTCATGTGTTCTAGTTGTTTGCTTATTCTCCCTTCGCTTGTATGTATATTTTTCTAATAAGTATTGGCTTAGCGGTTTAGTCTTGATTGTTGGTTTCTAGTCTTTTCTAGTAGCTTCCATGTAATTAAATTGGGAAAACATTAAGGTATCGCCAGTGTCACGGTTTTGAAGTGTTGGCAACCCGAATAATCGAAAGTTTCACCCAATAATAAGATTTCAAGTGCTCACCTAAATCAAGAAAAAGTTTCAAGCTCACAAGGCCGAAAAATCTATGCGAAATTGAAAGTGATTAACCCTTAATCTTTCAAGCTTTAAAGATCCCAAAATTCGCTTTTAGCGTGAGGATATACGTCTTTGGGCATAATAAACACCTGATGGCGAGGTTAAATAAAAGTAAAGGCAAGACCGAAGTCATAATAAAAGCTCCATGGCGTAGTTGAATAAAAGATGGAGGTAAACCTATTATAATAAGGCCCATCCGTTAGGGGGCGTATAAAAGTCTTGGTAATAAGTCTCATCTTCAAAACCGTTATAAAACCGTGTTTATCGATCCTTATTATTGACTTAATTTTTTGATATTTCGTTGTCTATTAGGGGAGGTTATTAATTCGATGGTCTTGGTTACACTGTTTGGACTCTATTTTTGGACCTTAATCTTTATCATCGCATAAGTAAAAAATTGTATCCTCGTGAACATTCAAGACAAGAATAAAATATAAGAGATACCACTTAGGATTAAGGGAGTCTAAGTACGTGATTAGGGCATATGAGTAGTGTTAGCATTGCTAACTTATAATGACAATGATCTCGTTACACGTTTGGCATGGAGTTGGGTGAAAAACGAGAACGTCAAAATTATTTCTAACGAACCATTCACGTGTTCTTTTTCTATGGACCTAAACGTCCCATTTTGCGATGAAAATCATACATTATGTCTAAAACGCAAGTAGTAGTAGTGTAGTAAGTTTATGATTCAATAAAATCCATAAAAATGAATTTTGGAGGTGCTAAAGTAATTTATTCTAGCATTGCATGAGGGCACGGCAATGGTTTAGTATGGGGGAGTGATGAGACTGCTTTTATACATAGTCTCATCGTCCAAAACGGCCTTAAAATGGTTAAAATATCATAAAAAGTGCCAAATATATTCTTGTGTTTGTTCAATGTGTATTTTAGGTACGGATATTGAGAAAATAATAAAAGGTCATAAGAATCAATCAAAAACGAACACGGGAAAATAAGACGCACAATGAACCGGACCCTAGAGTTGATTTTCCAAGAAAAGTCATTGAAGAATTGAAGATTGTACAAGAAGGGTCCTCCATTATTGAATAATTGACACTTTAAACCCTTGTATATTCATATTTACAAGTTCGGTCCCTAAAGTTTGTCAGATTTACAAAATAGATCCTCACCTTTGAAGAATCTGCAAGAATGATCCCTCAAATTTGAAGACTTGTCACTTTTAGTCTTCCATGAAGAAAAGAATACAAGTGAAGACCTTGAAGAATGAAGACATGTCAAGTTTGGTCCTTCAAACATCAAGATATTATAAAACATGTCTTTGATAAACCTTTGCAAAAGTTTTTGTGGCCAAAGTCTAAAAATGAAAATTTACTTTACCAAGGAAATTCAGTTTTGGAGTATTAAACATGAAGTGAAAGGAAGAAAGAAGAAGAGGGGTTAAACTTGGGCGACAACAAAACTTACCTAGACCAATACCAAGCTGCCACGTGCCCCACTCAATCTTTTCACCCAATCAAAACCCACCCTGCTACCAACTCACCATCCCACTCACATCCGTTTAAACTAATTGTATTAATTAGTTTATAATTTGGGGCATAACAACTTTTTAAAACTTAATCAAGATCAAACCTCAACTATTCACCTTAAGAACACTTTTGGGTTTTTCTTAATCACTAACAATTACAACCTAATCTGCTCCAAAATCAAGATTAAGGTTATAATAAACAAAACCCAACTCAAAAACTCATTGCCACCTTACCCCATGGGTCATATGAAACCTCCCCAGCTACTTTTGGGACGAAGAAAAAAGACCTTGTCAGGGAATCAACGCCCCAAGCTCGTGCTTCATTCCTACGCATAAATGAACGCACAAGATCATTTTACACCCCCTGGCATCTTCACAAGACTCCAAAATCTTCGCATGGATTGAATATTCGACAAGTGAAAATATGGGACTTCATCACATAGGGTTTTAGTTTATTTTCAGCTCTCTAGAACTCCATGTAGCCTATATAAAGGCATTAGGTCACAAAAATAGTTTTTGCTCTTGGTTTTTCCTTTGGTCAAAGTTCTGTAAATCCTTTTTTCAAGTGAATGAAAAACTGTTTGAATCTTGTGACAAAATTCAAGTGCCATCTTTATTGTTATTGTTTGATGTTTGAAGTTTGTTGATTTTAAGTTCCAAAGTTTGGTTTTAAAGTTTATGCAAGTTTTGTTCAAAGTTTACCAAAATCTGAATATTTCCAATTTCTTATACAAACACTTAGAGTTTTTGGGCCTTGGATTGATCATAGCACCCTGATAAGATACTTATCAAGGTGTAGTGAGATCTAGGTTTGGGAATATTCAAGGAGTGGGGTACAATTTTTGGAAGGATTCTGTTTCATTTTCAATTTTCTTTTATAATCTACTTGTGCTAACTCTGCTGATCTTAGCAGCTTGTTGGAAGCTAGTTCTTCTTCAAAGCTAGAACTTAAGCTCCTAGATTTGTGAGTGTGGATGTACATTCATGAGGTTTGTACTTTCCTTGTTCAAATTTGGCAAAAATACTTGTTCTAAGTGATTTTGTTTCCTGATATTGTTATGTGTTGTTTGCTGTCTACAATCTTGTTCTTGATGCTTGTTAATGTTGTTATGATGCTTGTTTAGGCTTGGTCAAGTCTGAAAAACATTTTGGTTTCATAAAATCTTGATTTAGTATTTTAAAGGACTGTTTGGGACTAGTGTTTTATGATTTTTATGTTGGTTTGAGTAAGTGTTTTGGAGTCTTTTCTATTTAAATCTGATATTAAGGTATATTAGAGTAAAAATCTGCAAGTCTTGTTTGAGGTTGTTTTGATATGAAACTTGTTGAAAACCTAGATTGCATGCTATATTAGGGTTAACAAGTGCTAAAACAAAGTTTTTGCAACCTGTTTTATAGATTTGACGGTTTGAAATTGGATTTGTGGTCAACTAGTTCAGCAATAGGTCACTTGTGTTCATCTTTGTTCATCAGTTTAATTGTAACTAGTGCTTCAAACAAGTTTAATTGTGCTTCATTAAGTCTGTTATAACTTGTGTATGCTTTTGGTGGACTTTGGTTGGCTTATTTTTGCTCATACTGTTTTCTAACCACCAGATCTGCTTATTATGATGTCTGTATCATGTATGTATGTTGTTTGATTAAACTGTACTAATTGGCCTGTTGAATTTTTGTTTTTCTGCTTGATTGTGACTCCCTACAACTCACTAGTTGTAGGGGTGCCCTTTTTGTCCAAAGAAACCAACTGAATCTCTCTAAAAAAGCAAGTCAAGAAGTCAAAGCATTAGGAACACTTTCCCACTGAAAGTTCCCACTGATAGTGCCATTTGTTCATCAGCTTATTAATAAGCTATTCTAGCTTATTATATTGTGAAACAACTTGTTTTTTTTGTGATAGAACTTATTATTTTAAGCCTATAAGTCAGTTTTGAAGTTTACAGCTTTTGGTTTTAGCTTTTGACTAGGAAAATGACTACTTTGTCTTTTTCCAAAACAACTTATTGCTTTTTCTAGCTTATTGAGTGTGCTTATTTGAAATCTTTTTGTTGATTAAGCTTAGTTTTGTCATTTAAAACCTATTGCAACTTGAATCAGCTCTTGAAGTGGTCTAGAACTCGAAAACGACTATTTTGTCATTCTGTGTAGAGAGCTTTGGCTTATTTCAGGCTTATTTCTTGAGCTTTTTAAAAAATTCTTTTTACAAACAGCTTTGTAATCTCATAAGGATGTGTGTCAAATTTTAGCTTATGGCATTATCTTATGGCTTAATGGGCCAAAAAGCCCATTAAGAATAAGCTGTTTTCTATTAAGCTGTAATAAGAACTAATTTAGCTTTTGGGCCCTTAGAGTTTTGTGTTTAAAATTGAATTTTAAGCTTATTTGTGACTTTTGTGTTTATTTGGTGATCATTTTTCTTATTGGGCCTAAATAAGCCCATTAAGCAATCTGTTAACTCTTTTGGCCCATTTTGAGGCCCATTAGGGGTATTTAGGTCATTTCACTTTCATTTTTGGTTTTATTAAGTTAAAATAAATTAGTTTGCAAGTTTTTAGAATTTTGTTGTAAATTTTGAATTTTTAATATGATTTTAATATTTAATTTTGATTTTTAATCATTTTAAATAGTTTAATTAGTTTTAAATTTTTCAAAAATACTTTTTAGTTTAATTAAGTTATTTTAGAGGTTTACAAATTGAAAAATCTTATTTTGGGCTTTTTAATGATTAAATTGATTTTTAGGGCTTTAATTAGCATTAAAAAATATTATTTAATTAAATAAAAGGTTTGAGTATGTTTTGATTTTTGGTAAACTCTATTTTCATTTTTAAGGATTTATTGTGATTTTTCTTGGAATTTTTAGGGTAATTTTTAAATTTCGTCACGTTTTACAGTTTTACGTTTACGTCATTCGTCTTAGTTTAATTTTATTCGTAACCGTCATCATTTTTCTTTTTCCATTCTCTCATCAATATTAATCTCAAATTTAATCAATTCGTAACACATACACCAAGCCTCCTTGAGAACAAACTCACAACAAAGGGTCATTAGTGCATGATTTTTCTAAATCGTACTTAATACTTACCGCTTTTGCCTAGTTTTCCTAAACGAGTGTGAAATTACAACTATCATGTCCATGCCTAATAGCATGTCAAAATAGCACATATCCAGAGGAAGTGCGTCAACAGGACGAATCTTGTCGTCAAACTATAGGGAAAGGCTCTTGTACACATGGGTTATGCGTACAGAGTCTCTTAAAGGCGTGGAAATGTTTAGTACATTCTCTAATGTCATAGGGGATATCCTAACATTCTTATCATAAGCAGTAGAAATGACCGAATGAGTAGCATCTGTCAAATAAAACACATGCAGCTTGACCATACATATACAAGATTCTAGTGATGGTACCTGTTGTAACACCCCCAAATTTATACAACTCAATACAGCGGAAGACTCGTTGGTGTTACGGGATAGCACATTACTCACATCATAGACAACGCTTAAAAATCGCGTCGTTTAATAATAAAGCATTTCCATTCATAAATATCAAGTTTACATAGGTCCCAAGTCATTGTATTTCATACAGGTTTTACAAAACATTTGAATGGAAATTATTGTTTATGTGCGGGCCATGAATTCTTGTTGTCTTCCCGAGAATTACCTTCAAGTAACTGAGATAAAACATGTTAAAAGAAAAGGGTCAGCGATAACGCCGAGTGAATTCATAGAGTTTAATGAAATCCATCAATATAACATCGATATAAAATTATTACCGAAAATCATTTTGTACAAATCTTTGTAATAGGCCATAAAATAGCCAAAGTCATTTTATACAAATCCTTATCAAAAATCATAATATAGGCTTTCGCCTTCAAAACCATTATACGAACCAATGTCGTAAAAATATCATACAATACGTTTTATAACGTTGTATAGAAATAAAAACCGTTATATGAATATAGTTATATAAAACCAAAACACAAACATAACATCAGTAGTTATACCCCGTATTGCTAGTCAGGCAATACATCGTAATTCAATGCGTATATCAGTATTTTCGTTATTTGGATTATTACACGCCGCATGACATTGTTACCTTACTATCACAACAACGGGTAGCTAACCCGATACTAAATTTTCCCATCTAAGTTAGCCTGTCGTCACAATAATCAGGCTATAGAAATCTTCTCATACATAAATTCGCTTACCAATCAATGTGGCACGACGAGGATCAACCGTCAAGGCGCGAACTGGGGTGATCGTCCCCAAATAGTACCATTATATGCATAAGCGTCTACCAAATCCCGGTAGTTCACAATTCATGCTAATGGGACTTTTAGTGACATAACCTAACTTTAATAATCCATTTAATTTCATCTATCGGGTCATATAATCATTCATCAGGTCATACAATCATTCGGGTCCAAATCAATAAACAAACAATCGGGACAAATGGTGTCCTATTTTAGTAAAACTAACATGTTATCTCCCTCGCGGGTTTATAAAATATTTCATAAAAATATTTAAAAGAGTGCGAGGCTATGAACTCACGTAGATGTGGGAAGGCGGGTTATCGACAATTCGGACGTACGGTACGTGCTTCAATCACGGAAACCTAGACAAATAATACTCGTCTTAGACTTTTGTCCAATGACTTTATCAAAATAATAATTATGTATACATATGATGATTTTATATATATGATGATCAAGTGGGTTTATATATTCTCATTCACTCATTTTTGTGTTTATGTATTGGTAACATTTTACTAGTTTACTAGTTTTACCTATTTACATGTTTTAGGTTCAATAAGCCTATTAAAGTTCATTAACTTGTATAAATTTATTTTATACTTGTATTATCTGTATTTATACTTTACAAGTTGGGCCCAAATGGGTTAAGCCCAATAAATAAGTTTATAAGGTTTTAGCCCATTTTGTTGTATTATTAGTCCAATAACGTTAACTTAGCCCGTTAATGTCCGTATGTTTTATAGTTCGGGTTTTATCAGTTTTTACTTGTTATATATGTTTATATATCAGTATATGAGTTTATAAAGTTTACATTAGACGGGTCCAACCGTCTAAATTTTATTTAACAAAAACGTTAATTTTACGGTAATAGCCGAAAAAGTCGTAAAAATTATGTTTATAGTTTTATAACTTATAAAACTTATCAAACTACCATTTTATAAAATGTCCATTTATTTATTCTTATACATATTTATATAAATGTATTATATAAGTTAGTGGGTTTTATTTTATATTTTATAATATTTTTATTTGAGTGCTTATATAATACTATTATACTTTAATTTTTCCAAAAATCTGATTTTTACTTTCATGTTCACCAAAATAGCCATATCTAGAGTTCTATATGGATATAGAAGCCCAGATTTTTATGCCATAAACTACATGATATGTTCTCCATTTAACTCTCTATGGCTACTATTAAATCAGCTTCTAAGTATTTCATAAAATTCGTCCAAAACAATGTACTCAGATTTGCACTCTAAACTTGTTTTGACCATATCTCACTCATTTTTATGATTCAATTGCATGGGAAACTCTCACATGTGTACAAGATTCATAGCTTACTGTATATCTATTAATCTATTCCATTTTATCATTCATCACATGGTTATTTACTGTTTTTATACAGCCTACTAAATTAAGCAAGATTAACCACTTTTACATATAGTTTTCATCTTTTTACCCATGATTATCAACACCAAATCCCCACATAATATTTTTATCATCATATATCATCATACATATATACATTTAAGAATAAAATACATGATTACATAATCAAAATTAACAAAAGGACGGGGAGAACAATCTTTATACCACCATGATGATGTAGGTTATGATCAAGACATGGATTTTAATGGAGAAACTTGTGATAAACCAAGACCATCTTCAAGACCACCATTCTTCAAGAACTCCTTGTGGAAAATCAGCCCCAATACTCCATAGAAACTCCTCCTTGGATGTTATAATCACCACCAATCTATAGAGCTTCAAAAGGGCTTCAACTTATGTATGAATAACATGAGATTTTGTGGTTAAGTTTGATCAAATGGGTGTTTTGAGGGTGAGATGGGACGGCATAGATGAGTGAGAGAGAGAGAGAGAGTTGTGAGTTTATTTTCATGTAAAAATGGAAGTAATGGGAGAAGCTAGTGGTTTTGATAGTTTTGGTGGGTGAATAATGCTTCAAAGTGAAGCTAACTTACAAGTGTAAGTAAATTTTGTGTAAGGATGCCACATCAAAGGATGTGGTGTCCTCCTTTGGGCCGTCCCATGTGTGGGGTGAGACAAAACTTGTTTTTGTCTCATCCCACTAATTTACGGGTATTCCTCGATTCTAGTTTCCTCGATTTGCGTGCCCTCGGTTTGTTTTACGAAAAAGGTTTTTATAAATTATGAATCAACGACACAAAACGAATCTAATGAAAATTGTCTCATCAAAAATAGAGTTCGAAAACGTAAATACGTAATCCTAAGGTTCTCGGTTTAGTCGTAAAGGACGTTAAATTAAAATCGTAAGTCCTAATCTCTTCTCGTAAATTTGTGAGTTTATGAACCAACACAAATTTAAATCTCAAGATAATAATTCACGGATAAATTTATTTTTTGGAATGTCGGACTGTCACCAAAGACGGTGTATGTAAACGTAAGCACGTAACGTAGAATCCTTCGGTTTAGACGTAGTCGATGCTACTTCAAGACGTAAAATCCAAATTTCTTCCCAAAAATAAGTGAGTTCATATTATAACATTAAAATAATGTTTTCAAATAAATATTGAGAATAGAATATAAACCATAAATTGACGGATTGTCACAGCATTTACCCCTAAACAGGATCTTTGTCCTCAAAGATCATCTTACTACTCGCTTCTTATAGAGTTAAAGCCATGTGGGTATTTCCTCCACATTCGGTCTTTTCTCACAAGTGTAATCCATTACAATACCTGAGTTCCATTAAACATAACTACGGGAATAAGATTAGGCTTAATGTTGACTTACTTTCTCTATCCATGATGTTCACGGGTTTTTGATGAATGCAACTTTCGCCGATCTAAACTTTACTAAGAAACAATCAGATTCTCACATGATAGACATTTCATCAAGTTCGATATACGAAACATAATTCACGCAGCTCTTGAAGTCCTAGGGTAGATCCAGCTTATATGCTTTTCAAACCAATCTTTTACATCATCCCAATGGTCACATACAACGGGGACTTATATCCCATGATCTTTCAGATCATCAATTCATTTTTCCATGGTTAAATTTTTTGGCATAACTTCGCTACCCATCTGGCACTTCAAGATCTACATTTCATATTCACATAACCTCCTGCCCGCTATCGGCAGTCAATAATCAGATCCTAATTTCAACAATCCTTTCAGGTCTCACGGGTCGAGTATTTTGTAAGATTAGGTTCGCCATCATAGGAAACCTTAAACCTAAAAGACATGTCCAACTCATAATGGGTGTATGTCGGGTGTCTTCATCCCAACTCCTACTTACAGATGCTCTAATATATATATCCTCACAAAATTCGATCTTGATCCTAATACGATAATTAGCAATGATAATCTCTCCAAATGAAAACGATTATACGGTTTATTACCAAATGTCAATCATTCAAACATAAAACAACACTTGTAGTATTTTGTATCGTTACTTTACCTCGTCCATTCGATTGGGGTGGTACACAGTACTCTCATTAAGATTCGTTCCCAATGACTTCTGAGCAAATCTCTAGAAATTCGATGCGAAGTGAGGATCTCGATAGAGATTATCGATACAGGCACACCATGTTTACATAACTCCTTTAAATACAAAAGAGTCAATTTCTTCATCAAGAATATATCATTAACAGGAATGATATTAGTAGATTTGGTCAGTCTATTGACAATGACCCAAACGAATCAAATTCAGATGATGACCTTTGCAATAGCTCGACGTTTACTAATGTATGAGGCGATGTCTGCCTTCATAATTTCCCATTAGTACAACTTCTTCAGACAGAGATACTTTTAGTCAGAAATGACATAAATATAATACTTAATCTTATGAGATTCTAATATGACTAAAGCTCAAAATCTCCATATTTAGGCAACCACAAGCGGCCTTTTATACATTTAATGTCATCGGCTTCTCAATTCTAATGGTTCATATTAGCCGTGAAACCTTTCACTATTTATATTATCCTTCTTACAAACATCGGCTATTTTTAAATTGTTCGGCAATTTATTTTGCACAATCATTATTAAGGAACACATCCTAATTGGTTCTTTATCCTTTCTATATAATGTGTCAGTATCTATATTCACTTTTCATGATGAAATAAATATCATGACCGTATTTCTTCAGGAATTATTCCTTTCATATTTCTATGTTTTAGTTTCGTCTCAACTTTCATTTTTATCAATTTTGCTCAGTCCGGCGTCTAAAGAGTCAATAATTATTATAAGTAATTAAATAATAAGTATTTAATTTTTATGAAACATAAACGTAAAAATTTATAAATTTCTTAGTTCGACTAAATGTTCAAAATAATTTGAATTTAATTAACAAGATTTTTGTTGATTTATCGAAAGTAATTAAAATAATTAATAAGATACATAAATGTTCGAAAAATCTTTGTTTATACTTTGGTCAAAAATTCCTTAGTTGAAAGAAAAAATTGTCGTTTAAATTTTCAAGTCATGGTATAAATGGTTTTCCTCAATCCTTCTTAAGTTGTCTTAAGGTATGCAAAAACATTTACCCCTAAACAGGAGTTTAGTTAAATGTTTTGTGTATAAGGGAATAATCCCTTTAAAATACTTTGTTAAGACATTTGTCAAAACATATTTCCATTTTATTTTTGGTAAAACCCAAAGTCTTAAAAGGGCTCTTAATTTTTGAAGAGTCAATATATATATATATATATATATATATATATATATATATATATATATATAGATAGATATATATATATATATATATATATATATATATATATATATATATATATATATATATATATATATATATATATATATATATATATATATATATATATATATATATATATATATATATATATATATATATATATATATATATATATATATATATATATATATATATATATATATATATATATATATATATATATAAATATATATATATATCTTTCCATCATTAATCAAATGGTCATTTTATGTAAAGGATTAAGTCTTAAATCACATGTTAATTACTCAAGGTACAAGTTTTTTATTGTTCGGCCAATTCAGGGCAATTTATAAATGATTATTAACTCATTCTTGTTCTTATAAACAAACATATGGTTCTTAATGATCACAAGTATGAATTTATCAAATTACAGCCTATACACGTGATTCACCAAATTTATGAATGCTACATGTGTATTAGTCAATCCAAACGACATCACGTGAAACTCATAACGTTCATTACAAGTATCAGATGTAGTGATTGGAATAGATAATCTTCTCCGCGGATGCGAAGTTGATGATAACCATGCCATGGATCAAATCTTTAAAACATCCGCTAGAACCTTGTAAATGATCGAACAAATCTTCCATTTCGAGTTATGGATATCGTTTTCGATTGTCAATTTACTCAGTTCACAGTAATCTATAAATATAAGGAATGATAACACCATAGCTCTTCATGATGACGAGCTCGGTAGAATAAAATCCTTCTCCGACAACTCTCTCAGTTGTATGGTAATTCCTTTAATTCAGATGGTGCTGACGTACAGTGCACACGCCACAGGTGCAGCACCGGGAATATAATCAATACCAAATTCAACTTGCCTTAATGGCGAAAATCTAGGTAATTCACCAGCAAATACCTCCTAAAGTTTCAGATAACAGAAACATCTTTTAATAAATTCATATTAGGTTCTTTCTAGATTATAATATCTATGACTAATAATAACTCATAATCCTTCAGAATTCAAGGATATATGGAGAAATAACTAACCTTAAAAGAGTAAGGTCAACGCATAATCTACGCGAGAGAATTTTAAATCAGATACAGACGAAAACATTTAACGAATATGAATATATCCCATGTTTTCATAATTTGAGTACGCATTCAAAAGCTCCTCGGATCGTTACCCAGGTCATTCAAATGAAATCAAATCAAAGAATCTCGCCACGGGAGATTTGGACAAGAAGGGAATATCAATTTGTCAAATAAGATAAGTTCCACAGATGAGTAATTTCGATTCAGAAGAATAGATGCTACAGGCACATATGTAGGTGTCCCTAACACTATGTCCCTGTTTTTCACTTCTTGCAGATCTCATAAAATTTAATCTTTCACAATCTTCAAAGAAAATGTAGTGTTTATTCATTAGTTTTATGGTGACTACTAATCAGCCTTGCATGGTCCATTCCAAATTGTATGTAGGCGCGCAACTATATACAATTTCAAGATTAACGATGCAATACTCAGTTCTTCAAACTTTTATCATCATGTTTATAATAAGAACATTTTCATGCTTAATTCTTAAATAAGAATCAAAAATAAATTTACAAAGATTTTCCTTGTTATGAAAACAATTAAATTTTCCAAGGTATTTCATAATCAACTTTGTTTCAATAATGATCATTTTTAAATCTCACTTTGAATAATCCTTATAGTGATGAAAATTCAGTTTTCTCAAAGGATACTGTTTTATCTTATAAAAACAATGAGTGATCTGCAAAAGAGTGATTAAAAGTTGTTCACCAAGAACTAACTACAATAAGATAGGAGATGAGCCTTAGCCAAATAATCATGACGTTCCTGATCTCGATGGCACTCAAAAAGAATAATTCACAACGTAACTCAAATCGAGATGAGTACTTGTTCAATGGTTGCATCACTAATGCGAACATTAGGATGAAGCAATAAAAGATAGATAACATCGATACATGTAGAATTTAGCAATCAAAGGTAGTCTTTTCATTAATCACAAACAAGTCAAAATTGTACCGTAACACATTATGTGTCACTATGTCATACAATTCCAAGAACTCATCCTACCAACTGATGTCTCAGTTAAGTTAGGGATTTTTAAAAGATACCACAATGAATACTAATCTACAAGAGTCATTAGGTGTCCCACCTGTCCCGGAAGATCCATCGGTCCCAATTTAGAAGAAGATTTCTTCAATTTATTTATTGGACACTGGGCATCCTCGTCATTGGACAATGGCCTAGGAACAACCCTTAACACAAACCTACAATCAATTAAAACCTTATTATTCAATCACAGAACTTAACGACTTCCTTTTTAACAATCTCATATTCCATACGGGTTAAATTTTACTTAATTCAAGTTTCAATCAATCTTATACCCAATGCGATATCCTACCTCATTTTCCAATACTTTCAATCTTTATTCTTAGGCCTTAAAAGGGCAATAAAAGCTTGATATAATCAACACTTAATTTCCAATCCTATAACTCCTTACAACAATAGTTATCAAATGAGTCACTAGTATGAAATGACTTGATCATTCAACTAGACTTCTCGGAAAGGTACTAGTGACATGAGGCTTTTGGGTAATGGTTCCAATGACAGCCTCAAGTGCAACATTCACCCTTTCGATTTCAATTTAAGAATTGGATGAAAACGAATCAGATGACATCTTTCTAGGTGGTAACGTTTTGTCAAACTCCACTCTATAAGGAAAGATTGTCATGATATCGATATCATATTTAATCTCGCCAATTCTTCTTTAATATCACAATCAACTAATATCAACATTTCTACGAATATCAACCATTTTGTTGGGATCATAAATATCCACAAGTTGGTTTAGATCTAGGATAGCTAGAATTCCTACGAGAATAGCTTCGATTAATTTACTAGGGGATTTAGGGTTCCTTGTGACAATCTACGTCGTATAAATACCTCGTATAAATATCAAAATAATCATCAAACAATCATGTAATAAAATTACGTCATATATATATATATATATAATCCAAGTTATATATATTAAAATAACACTTCTCATTCTGGCCTTGTCGGTAACTCGGGAATTCTTCGGCACCGTTATAGTCAAAAGATTTTTAGACATTTTTAGAAAAATGTTTATAGTTAAAAGATTTTGAAATGTTTTATTCAAAACCTTGGTTTTAAAAATCTTTCGTTCTCTATAACGAAAGCTCTGGTACCAAACTGTAACACCCCCAAATTTATACAACTCAATACAGAGGAAGACTCGTTGGTGTTACGGGATAGCACATTACTCACATCATAGACAACGCTTAAAAATCGCGTCGTTTAATAATAAAGCATTTCCATTCATAAATATCAAGTTTACATAGGTCCCAAGTCATTGTATTTCATACAGGTTTTACAAAACATTTGAATGGAAATTATTGTTTAAGCGTGGGCCATGAATTCTTGTTGTCGTTCCGAGAATTACCTTCAAGTACCTGAGATAAAACATGTTAAAAGAAAAGGGTCAGCGATAACGCCGAGTGAATTCATAGAGTTTAATGAAATCCATCAATATAACATCGGTATAAAATTATTACCGAAAATCATTTTGTACAAATCTTTGTAATAGGCCATAAAATAGCCAAAGTCATTTTATACAAATCCTTATCAAAAATCATAATATAGGCTTTCGCCTTCAAAACCATTATACGAACCAATGTCGTAAAAATATCATACAATACGTTTTATAACGTTGTAAAGAATTAAAAACCGTTATATGAATATGGTTATATAAAACCAAAACACAAACATAACATCAGTAGTAATACCCCGTATTGCTTGTCAGGCAATACATCGTAATTCAATGCGTATATCAGTATTTTCATTATTTGGATTATTACAAGCCGCATGACATTGTTACCTTACTATCACAACAACGGGTAGCTAACCCGATACTAAATTTGCCCATCTAAGTTAGCGTGTCGTCACAATAATCACGCTCTGGAAATCTTCTCATACATAAATTCGCTTACCAATCAATGTGGCACGACGAGGATCAACCGTCAAGGCGCGAACTGGGGTGATCGTCCCCAAATAGTACTATTATATGCATAAGCTTCTACCAAATCCCGGTAGTTCACAATTCATGTTAATGGGACTTTTAGTGACATAACCTAACTTTAATAATCCATTTAATTTCATCTATCGGGTCATATAATCATTCATCGGGTCATACAATCATTCGGGTCCAAATCAATAAACAAACAATCGGTTCAAATGGTGTCCTATTTTAGTAAAACTAACATGTTATCTCCCTCGCGGGTTTATAAAATATTTCATAATAATATTTAAAAGAGTGCGAGGCTATGAACTCACGTTGATGTGGGAAGGCGGGTTATCGGCAATTTGGACGTACGGTACGTGCTTCAATCACGGAAACCTAGACAAATAATACTTGTCTTAGACTTTTGTCCAATGACTTTATCAAAATAATAATTATGTATACATTTGATGATTTTATATATATGATGATCAAGTGGGTTTATATATTCTCATTCACTCATTTTTGTGTTTATGTATTGGTAACCTTTTACTAGTTTACTAGTTTTTCCTATTTACATGTTTTAGGTTCAATAAGCCTATTTAAGTTCATTAACTTGTATAAATTCATTTTATACTTGTATTATCAGTATTTGTACTTTACAAGTTGGGCCCAAATGGGTTAATCCCAATAAATAAGTTTATAAGTGTTTTAGCCCATTTTGTTGTATTATTAGTCCAATAAGGTTAACTTAGCCCGTTAATGTCCGTATGTTTTATAGTTCGGGTTTTATCGGTTTTTACTTGTTATATATGTTTATATATCAGTATATGAGTTTATAAAAGTTTACATTAGACGGGTCCAATCGTCTAAGTTTTATTTAACAAAAACGTTAATTTTACAGTAATAGCCGAAAAAGTCGTAAAAATTATGTTTATAGTTTTATAACTTATAAAACTTATCAAACTACCATTTTTATAAAATGTCCATTTATTTATCCTTATACATATTTATATAAATGTATTATATAAGTTAGTGGGTTTTAATTCATATTTTGTACTATTTTTATTTGAGTGCTTATATAATACTATTATACTTTAATTTTTTCCAAAATCTGATTTTTACTTTCATGTTCACCAAAATAGCCATATCTAGAGTTCTATATGGAGATAGAAGCCCAAATTTGTATGGAATAAACTACATGATATGTGCTCCATTTAACGCTACTATGGATACTGTTGAATCAGCCTCTAAGTATTTTATAAAATTCGTCCAAAACAGTGTACTCATATTTGCACTCTAAACTTGTTTTGATCATATCTCACTCATTTTTATGATTCCATTGCATGGCCAACTCTCACATGTGTACAAGATTCATAGCTTACTTTATATCCATTAATCTATGCAATTTTATCAGTTCATCACATGGTTATTTACTTTTTTTATACAGCCTACTAAATTAAGCAAGATTAACCACTTTTACATATAGTTTTTCATCTTTTTACCCATGATTATCAACACCAAATCCCCACATAATATTTTTATCATCATATATCATCATACATATATACATTTAAGAAGAAAATACATTATTACATAATCAAAATTGACAAAAGGATGGGGAGAACAATCTTTATACCACCATGATGATGTAGGTTATGATCAAGACATGGATTTTGATGGAGAAACTTATGATAAACCAAGACCATCTTCAAGACCACCATTCTTCAAGAACTCCTTTTGGAAAATCAGCCCCAAGACTCCATATAAACTCCTCCTTGGATGTTATAATCACCACCAATCTATAGAGCTTCAAAAGGGCTTCAACTTATGTATGAATAACATGAGATTTTGTGGTTAAGTTTGATCAAATAGGTGTTTTGAGGGTGAGATGGGACGACATAGATGAGTGAGAGAGAGAGAGAGTTGTGAGTTTATTTGCATGTAAAAATGGAAGTAATGGGAGAAGCTAGTGGTTTTGCTAGTTTTGGTGGGTGAACAATGCTTCAAAGTGAAGCTAACTTACAAGTGTAAGTAAATTTTGAGTAAGGATTCCACATCAAAGGATGTGGTGTCCTCCTTTGGGTCGTCCCATGTGTGGGGTGATACAAAACTTGTTTTTGTCTCATCCCACTAATTTACGGGTATTCCTCGATTCTAGTTTCCTCGATTTGCGTGCCCTCGGTTCATTTTACGAAAAACGTTTTTATATATTATGAATCAACGACACAAAACGAATCTTATAAAAATTATCTCATCAAAAACGGAGTTCGAAAACGTAAATACGTAATTCTAAGGTTCCCGGTTTAGTCGTATAGGACGTTAAATTAAAATCGTAAGTCCTAATCTCTTCTCGTAAATTTGTGAGTTTATGAACCAACACAAACTTAAATCTCAAGATAATATTCATGGATAAATTTATTTTCTGGAATGTCGGACTGTCACCAAAGACGGTGTATGTAAACGTAAGCACGTAACGTAGAATCCTCCGGTTTAGACGTAGTCGATGCTACTTCAAGACGTAAAATCCAAATTTCTTCCCAAAAATAAGTGAGTTCATATTATAACATTAAAATAATGTTTTCAAATAAATATTGAGAATAAATTATAAACCATAAATTGACGGATTGTCACACCTGTAGACTTGTTGGCCTGGTCGCGAGAAGTCGTGTTAACGCGTCCACTAGTAGGAGGCGGCTTGGAATCAGCATGTCCAGATGTGCCCTCCATCTCGCCCTTGCGGAAGTCTTTCATGTGATGACCAGTAAGGCCACACTTGTAGCATGCGTCGCTATCGCGGCGACATGGCCCTGGGTGCCTACGGTTACAGGTAGTGCAAAGAGGGTAAGTATACCCTGCAGCCGGTGCCCTTGCTGGCTGCGAGCCAGTGATAGCTGGACGGTTAGGCTGTGAATCTCTTTGGTTTTGCTCCCTCCCGTTACCATGATTCCTGGTAGAAGATTGCTAATATGTCAGAATTATGAATTATCACATATAACATAAGGAAATGAGTAAGTGTAAGGGCCTGCTGCTATTGGAGTTTCCAGCATTGTTACGGTAATTATCATTACCGCCACGCCTACCTGTAGCAGAACGTTCTTGAGTCATACTGTTAACCTTGGGCTGAGTAGGCTGTTGTTGAGTAGTCGGCTGAGACCGGTCCCCAGTCTTCTGCCTCTTCTCGGGTCTCTCTACTTCCCCGAACTCCTCTCTTTCCTGTAGCATCTCCAGCTTACGTGCTGCATCGGCAACTTGTACCACCATGTTGAAGGTATCACACACCAAGTTGTTGGCGTAGATGTACAAAGAGCCCACCGGAAGTGGTATGCTTGCTCTTCGGCAGTACCTGCTGATGCGCCAAGAAAACCAGCAAAACAAAGAAAGCGCTACATAAACTCGTTGCTGTTCTCCCCATCTCTCTGCCTAATTCCGTGGTAGTCCTTCTTCAGCTTGTCTTGCTCAGCCTTGCGGAAGAACTGTCCCATCACTAATTCCCTAAACTGAGCCTAACTCAAACCAGCCACTCTATTGTCACCTCCCTCAGACTGCTTGACTACCTTCCACAATCCCAGTACATCACCTTCGAACTTGTAACAGGCCAACCTTAATTTGAAGACGGGGTCACAGCCCATTGCATCGAATATCTTCTTGATATGAGCCAACCAGCTTTCACCTTGACTGGTCTATCAGTTCTCTCGAATGATCGAGGACGTTAGTTGTTGAATCTCTTCAGCCATGTGATCAATGTTGCTGGAGGAGGAGGAGGAGGTACTGGGTGCTGTTGCTGATTGTGACAGCCTGCACCTCAGCCCTGATTTCATTCCTCGGCTGAGGAAGCAAAGCTTGCATCGTAGCTTGGACTACTGCATTGAGTTGTTCTAGCTCGCGTGTGAGAACCATCTAACAGTATAAAACAAAAATACATGATTAAACTGATGAAACATAAAATATATACATGAAAAAAAATTTATACCAATAACTCATGAGAAAAATTTTATGCAGGAAAACTAGTATACGAATGCATGATGCAGTTTTATGAAAACTTTTATATGCGCGAGAGTGAACGCCTATGGTCAGTTCACTCAAAACAAAAGACATGGCGAGGGGACGCCAATGGGTCGGTCCCAAAGCTTAAAGTTTCGATAAAAGCACATGCAACTAAATAGGGCCAGTCCTGTACCAACCATTACTTAGTCATAAACCTGCGACAATGACATATACATGAATGCATGAAAACAATGAATGCATGAAAACCGACTGTCAGTTCTAGGAAGACCATAGTGACTACCCACTAAGCACATGTCATGTTTTGAGAGCCTACAGGTCAAAGCCTTGGCACTCATACAATAATTGTAACACCCCATTTTGATAAATGGAATGTCACGCGTGATTATGGCGTGTCATCAAAGCATACAAGGAAAATGTCTTAAAACATTACATGACCATAAAAGGAAATACGAGAAACAAACATTGGTACCCCAAAGTATAAGCTCATCACACACAAACATAAGTACTGTAAAGAAAAAGGACTAAAAAACGTCCATGGAAATAAGTAGCAAAATGTATGATGAAATGCATAAAGTAGAGAAGGCTAGGAAGCTTCCAATCCATATGCACGTACGCTTAAAGTCTACGAGCGCCCTTGAGTACCTACCGTTTGGGAACATTAAAGGAAAAAGGATGAGCATAACGCTCAGTGCACGGATATACAAGTATGACATGGGATAACGTAAGCATATAAGACTAATAGCAGCGGAATATCATAAGTTCAAAGTAATATGGAGTCATGTTCAAAAAACTATTTTTATATTTTGAAAAGACTTATGTTTCTATGGAAATCTGTTTAAATAGCCAAATAGCCCATATAGGTCATGAGGTTCCACCATGCATGAATACTTGGAGGGGAGACCTCGTCATGCAATTAG
Source organism: Glebionis coronaria (assembly GCA_025667525.1). NCBI lineage: Eukaryota > Viridiplantae > Streptophyta > Magnoliopsida > Asterales > Asteraceae > Glebionis > Glebionis coronaria. The sequence goes on from CM046874.1 coordinate 386,053,372, forward strand.
AGGGGTTGCCTCTAATTAAATAGTCTGTGTTGGGTCAAAAAGTTGAGGTGGCAGAAACTCAAAACGAAGAAAACATCAAGACACTAACACGGCAAGTTCAAGCGTTGACACGGCTTGTCTAGCCGCTGACGGATTCTACGGGCTGATGGAGAATTCTATTTAGGGAATATATTGGGTATATTATTTATGATATATTCAATATATAGTTTATCTAAATAGAATATTTAGATGTTTATTTGATTTTATCTCTTGTAGATTATGTTCCTTACTCTATTAAAGGAACAAGGGTCTTAGGTTTTTATTCATAATTTTCATTCACAATGTAAACCTAAAGCGTGTGTTGCAATAGACGTGGGATTAATGTATACACGTCTAGTGGTTGTTGATTTTTAATATTATTAGCAACCCATTGATTAATTTATGTGTTCTTGTGCCCCAAACTCCTTGTTTCCTAACTATTGTTGTTTTCCGCTTTGATTGTTAGTCATATGAACAATGGTTATGCCTAGCAGCTAAAAGATTCGAGGAAACCAAGGTTTCCACAGTTGGTATCAGAGCTTCGTGGCTCGTGATGCTAGGACTAAAAAGGTGTTCGTGTTCTGTGAAGAAAAGAAAAATCCGTCTAGGGTTTTTTGGACGATTTTATGTGCGCATCAGTATTCAGAAAGCCATAACTTTTTATTGAACCGTTGGATCGTCACAAAATTTCTTGTGTGTGTTCTACACATATATATCTAGATATCCTCTGGAGGGATTGTCAAGATCTATCCTCAATTAAAGGTTACTAGCAGTCGAAGTTGGCTGCAGAGGAGATTTTAAGATTTCTGTTTTTGCTTTTAATGTCAAATAAGGGTTTCTAAAAACCCTAGGTTGTTTTAAACAGAAAAAGGTTATGTGCAGCAGGTTGTTTAATAGGTGGCAGCAAGAAAAAGGGTTTTGAACAAACCCTAATTCGATTCATTAACTAAAAATAAGAAGGATTATGGCTGATATGTTTATTATTTTTAGGGTTTCAAGAACCCTAGATCTGATATTAATGAAACATAACAGTCTATCCAATATGGTTTCATGAACTGGCAGATCGTGATATAAAAGAGATGGACAGGTTGTGGTCCAAGATGGTTACGTGATGCTTTCTTGGCTGTGATGAAGGTGACAGTTGGGTATCCTGTTTATATGAAAAGACACGATTGTCCATGGGATGTTATTGTTTTGATGTTACTGCTTGACAAAACGTGTGGTCACTAGTTATAGTATGGAATGAAGAATATTGTTGTTGAAATTTTAGAGTTTCATTCTATGATTCATTGACTTGCCACGTGGGTAAGATTTTCTGCTTATTACTTGCATTATTCTAGTAAATTGATACGAGAATATTGGGAGTACAGCCGGTGGTTACTAATTTTAATTAGGATGTATTTTCTAACATTAGAATGGATCGTGATTCTAGTAGATGTTGAGTATATTTAATTTCCTTTTAACGTGGGAATATGAAAGTGATTATGCTACTCCATGATAATGATGGGATTTGATATTTTTGTACATGCATATATTTACAAAGTCATGTGATGATAATCACGTGATGTAAAAAAAGGCAGTTATAAGTCACGCATAGGATAGAATAAAAATATGGAGTATAGCTGATTTTGAGGGTATCAATATATATCTACTATATATTTGGTTACCTATTTATTTGGGAGTTTATTCTGCTTCATATTTGCTGAGATTTTACGTGGAACACATGGGTTGGATGTGCTATCATTTGGGCTTAAGACACACACTAATACAACTGGTCATTAATCTTTGAAGTGATCATACGTCTAAAGACTATATCATGCAAGTTTCTGGGTAATATTTTCGCTACTGTCATTATCTTTTGCCCCCAAGAATTCTATCCGCTGACATGTGTTCCCTAGCCGCTGATAAGAATCGTAGCCACAGATGTTGTCAGTGGTTGAATGCGACGCTGACAAGTAATAAGTTAAGCGCTGATGGAAAGCGCTGACAAGAGTTGTCCAATATATAATTTTTCAAACATTGACAAGTGTTGTCCGATAATGGACAACACACAGTGATGATATCTTGGACAATGGAAGATATTGGACAACAAAAGGAATAGCTGTTGTTTGGAAAATTGATACGATTTTGGCACACAAAAAGAGGTATTTACACACGAAGGTACATGGGATCCCCGGTTTTATTCAGAATATCAATTTGATATTTATGGCTCAGATATTTTTAAAAGGGATTTATGATTTTTACAAAAGCTAGGAACAATTCATGAAGAATTTGATATTAGATTATGTAATTGGGGTAGCCTTGTGAAAGAGTTATTCGTTCAAGTACTTTTACATATGGTATGAAGATGTTATTTCATTAAAATTCGTCGTGAAGAGGTGTTGGCTTAAGGGGAAGAATTCTTATGGTAAGTTTGATGTTCGAAGAAGATTTTCGCGAGTTTGTGTTTCATCATATTGTTAAAGTGGTGGAAATCAGCCATTGACTTTAACAATAACTTGCTTGTGCTTATATGGTTGGTGACGAAGACTTGTCAAATTTAGCAGTGTCTGATGCTATCACTTGAAGGAGTTACATTATCGTGCTCAGTGTCTCACAAAGGACGAGGATTTTGACAATGGGAGCCAGGTCTACTTAAATTTTTCTCTAATGGTATAAGTTCTTCATCACATGGATTGTACAAGACATGGAACACAAGGTTGGGTTATTCTACTTCTACATCAAGAATATTATATTTTTTTTTCAAAATCATTACACAGAGCCTACATTTGGAGAATCTTCAAGATTGCGTACATTGTTTACTTCCCTTTTAATGTGACAAAAAACGGAAGACACACATGCTACACTTGAGGGGAAGCAATTTGAAGATGATGTACCACTTAGAAGAGATACACATAGAGTTTTGCCAACATCTACTAGGGGAAGATTCTTGCGTCAAAAAGTTCATGTGGCAGAAACTCAAAATGAAGAAAACATCAAGACGCTAACACGGCAAGTTCAAGCGTTTACACGTCTTGTCTAGCCGCTGACGGATTCTACGGGCTGATGGAGAATTCTATTTAGGGAATATATAGGGTATATTATTTATGATATATTCAATATATAGTTTATCTAAATAGAATATTTAGATGTTTATTTGATTTTATCTCTTGTAGATTATGATCCTTACTCTATAAAAGGAACAAGGGTCTTAGGTTTTTATTCATAATTTTCATTCACAATGTAAACCTAAAGCGTGTGTTACACTAGACGTGGGATTAATGTATACACGTCTAGTGGTTGTTGATTTTTAATATAATTAGCAACACATTGATTAATTTATGTGTTCTTGTGCCCCAAACACCTTGTTTCCTAACTATTGTTCTTTTCCGCTTTGATTGTTAATCATATGTACAATGGTTATGCCTAGCAGCTAAAAGATTCGAGGAAACCAAGGTTTCCACTGTCTGGGTAGGAGGGATCAACTCCTAGTGAAAGATGCAAGACACACATCACATTCACTCTGATAATACTGCTAAACATGTAACTAGGATGCACCCATACGCCCCACATGATAATATAATATAATGGCCAAAACTGAAAAAGGGACGCCACGAGCAATCACTTCGCCGAGGGGAAGTCATAACACTAGTGCCTCCAGTGTTATGGTTATGATACCTCCATAACTAGGTGACACTGGTCATGCATGCATATGGCTTAGGCTCTTAATCTAACATAAGTATCAAACATATAAAACAAATATTGGGAAAACAGTTGGCTGCAGATGGGGAAATCCTAATAAGGAAAGAATTTCCATACTAAAAGGACGAGTAACCCGTACCTTAAGTCTAGTGAATGAAGAAGACGAACGAAAGAGAGTCCTACTTCGATCTCACTGATGCTACATAAATAGTGTACGTGTATATGTATTCTGATTATTGAGTACGTAACTGGTTTTATATCATGTCTTGGCTTGTTTTATATGTTCATGTCTTGTTTTACTGATTTTAATGTTATGTTGTGTTTATCATGTATTCTGTCTATTCTGATTAAGTATTACTTGTATTTCTTGTATTATTATACTTGTTGTGTAATAATAAGTAACTTTCTAAAAATAGAAGGTTTCCTAAAATAGATAGTTTCCAGAAATAGAAAGTTTCTAAAAATAGATTAACTGCTTAAAATAGATTAGTTTCTAAAAATAGAAAGTCTCCAAAAATAGTAAGTTTCCTAAATTAGAAAGTTTCCATATTTAGAATTAAGCTGAATTAATATCATAGGTCATGTAGTTATAGTATAGTTTATTAATAATATTCTATTAATTAAATAAACTATAGGTTATACGATTTAATTAAATATAAGCATCATATAATTAAGTTAAAGTGTATATAAATACTTATGTTAAAACATGTATTAATACTATATTAATATAACCTAAGTCATGATTATTAATTAATTATATGTCATATTTAATAATTAATTAATACTATAGTGTAAAATAAACTAATAAATATTTAGGTTAAAACATGTATTATTTAATAATAATAATAACCTAAGTTCCATGTTTAATTAAATGAATTATAAGTTATGTATTATTTAATTTAATTATGTTGTAAAAATAATATACTTGTAAAATTAATCATTAACCGAACCCGTGTGTTATCTAATTAAACATATCGTGAACCGGACCCGTGAGAACCCGTGAACCGGTCCGAACCAAACACCCCTAAAAACAGTGGCAAACCGGCTGAGTCGGTGCCCCTATTTTCGTTATGCTGCCACCGGCTTAAGCCGGTGGTCTTTGTTTCCCCTGCTCTCGGCTAGCCGCTGACCATAAGGGGTTACCACCGGCTATGTGCCGGTGGCCCCCTGTTGCGCTGCATGCGGTTCCCCCTGCTTGACCCACAACTGCCACCGGCTGTTTGCCGGTGGTGGTGGCTGCTGCCGCAGAGATCCATAAACCACAAGGACACACCCGACGCAAGTCGGGGTGCCTTGTACTTGTTGTCGACCGAGCACTAACATCACCGAGACATATGTCTCGGTTGGTGGTGTAAACTAACCGACACCGAGAGCCATGGGGCTCTCGGTTTGTGTGGCGGCCGAAACAACAACCCGAAAACAACCCTTTTTCTTACCCCTTGATCCCATGAAATGTTTTACCCATGTTTTTATTTAATTAAAGTTCATGTTTCAATTAATTAAATAAAAGAAAAAAAAAAGGGTTTAAGGATTACCAAACACGTGGAATGAATGGACAATGATTACATGAACACACTCTTATGATTTCTTTAATCAAGATAAAAAAACATCCCTTGTGGTGTTGTGATGCCGTCGGCCAAAGAGAGAGACAAAGAGATTAGGGTTTTTGGTTTTTCTGTAAAATTATGTAAAATGAAAATAAATGTTTCCCTTATTTGTTATTTAATAAAAATCAAATGGGTTGGGCCCCTCTCTTCCTCTTGCGCCCCGGCTTGTAGGGCCCACCAAGGGAAAGCCGAAGCCTTTCTCGTGTTTAATTATTACGTGTTCGTGTTTACGTGTTAGTTTATTATTAATCATTCATGTTATTATAAATACTTGTACGTAACGATATTAATCGTATAGATAATATACGTAAATACATAATTATATGTTCGTGATTCTTACGTTCATGACTTCATGTTCGTGATTATAATTATTATTGATAATAATTATCGTGTACGAACACGTACTTAATACTTGTCGTAATAATAATACGTACATAACTTCTGTAATTACTAATCGTGACACGTGTTCATGCTATAAATGGAAAGTTTTAATATGTATGTATGTTTACTAAGGGTACTATTCATGGTAAAAGCATGCGTGCAGGCACAAACGCCAATGAACTAGAAAATAGACATAATATAAGAAATGACTCTGGCAAGCTTAAGAGCTGAGCAAATCGAACACCATCACTAGACTTCTTGATACGACATGAAAGAAGCTTCAGTCTAACAATGGAGATAATGAACTCCACAACTTGATCAGTTGTTCTCTTAACTAATATAAATAACCTCCAATTGCGCTCTTGCGAAATAAAGTACGACGTTGCTGAAAAAAATAATTTGGAAACTAGGCTTTTGAGAGTCTTGCGGACAACCTAAGGTAGAATATATGCAATAATGTTAACCCACACAGGACTCGAACACCCAAAATCAGCTACAACTCGCACTTTGTTCAAACTTGTTGTGAAAACCCACATTCAAAAAACAAATGCTCGTGAGAATCCGACTGCCTCTCACACAATGAACTTTTACTCGCCAGTGAACTACAAGCATCCTACAAATAAACCTTGGCCAGTGTCGTAAGCTTTTGTTTCATATCAACCAAATATTAAACGAGTGTTTCGGGATGCAACTAGAAAACCACACAATATTAAACCACGGAAACATGACATCTCTTGGACTTAAAGAAGACCATGCCAGCGAGACCAAAAAGAACTTAAGATCATTTCCCTCAGTCCGGCATAATAATTTATTGGAGACCCCAACCTGAATTTTCGGAATAGTAACAGTACCAAGAACTGTATATTTACCTCGAAGAAACTCTGGCCATAACCACTGCCCATCTCGAAAGAGATAACAAATATTTGTATTATAATCAAACACGAGCGGTGAATGTCTCTAGACGACACTAAATTAGACAGCGGGCTGTTCGAACACCAAATATCAGACCAAACCGAGACTCGAGTAACATCCCGTATTTTATACCAAATAAACTCACGAATAATAGGCCGTAACTGAAGAAGCTTGCGCCACCCCCACATCATGTTACCATGAATAGGAATTTACCAAAAACATCGGCCCTTGAGTTTGTATTTATAACTCCATTTCACCCAAAGAGATTCTTTAAGCACTAATAACTTCCAAATATGAGAGATAATATGAGCTTTATTGAAGATATCCAACAGACGAATTCCCAAGCCCCCCTCGTCTTTAGGAAGACAGACAACCTCACAAGCCACTTTTGATTTGCCCCTCTTCATAGGGCCTTGACACAAAAGAAAACCACGCATGATCTGCTCAATATCAATTAAACCCCTAGAAGGGAGCACAAACACCGATACCCAATAAACATGCATTGAGCCTATCACCGACTATACAAGCTGAAGTATGCTTGCTTCCGATAACGACATATTCTTTCAATCTTGAACATGGGATTGAACCCTATAAACAAGCTCCCAACAGTCCCGAATGATAAGCCTAGATGAAACCAAAGGAACCCCCAAATATTTAACCGGGATATGACCTTTCGCAAAACGGAGAATCTGTAATATGGAGAGCATAATAAAGTTAAGAACATTACAGAAATACACCGTACTTTTTGGAAGACTAGGAGTAAGCCCTGACGCCAACTTGAACTCATCTAAGGCCTCTTTAATCACCATTACTGAGTTAACGTCAGCATGAGAAAATAGAAACAAATCATTAGCAAAACAAGATTAATCAACTCCATTTTCTAACAATATCAATGAAATGTGAATGAATCAGCAGCCCGCACTCTGCTTTTAAGCATAACCGTTAAGACCTCCATGATGAGCGTAAACAAATATGGGGATAAAGAGTCACCCTGACGAAGACCCATCCTACCCTTGAAATACCCATGAAGAGTGATGTTGGATTTTTTGCTACCCTTTAGGAAAAGGATGACAAAATAGGGCAAGTATGCACGACGATTTAGGAAAACCGTGTGTTAATGACCCTAAAAGTGAGTTCGTTCTCGAGGAGGCTAGTGCGTTGTGTAATGAATTGATTTTGATTTGTGATTATTTGATTGAAAAAGAAAGAAAGAAATGAGATTATAAGAGAAAGACGGTTACGAAGACGGATTAAACTAAGACGAAAAAGGCGATCACGCAAAACCGTAAATAATGCAAAAATTAAAATTTTAACCTAAAATTCCTAAAAATTACTAAAAATCCACAATAATATTATAAGAGTTTACAAAAAATCCAAACTTGCTAAAACCTTTTAATTAATTAGATAATGACTTTTTAATGCTAATTAAAGCCTTAAAAATCACAATTAATTATTAAAAAACCCTAAACAAGATTTTAAAGTTTGTAAACCTCAAAAATAACCTAATTAACCTAAAAAGTATTTTTTAAAATTTTAAAACCAAATAAAACTATTTTTAAACACTTAAAAACTATTAAAATCAATTAAAACTTAAATAGATTCTAGAAAATAATTGAAAAGTCCTCAAAATATTTGGAAAGTTACGAAACTCCTAATTAAGTGACTACAATCTAGGAAAAATGTAAAAACTTAAAAAATCAAACTTTCAATTTTTTATAATAAAATAATATTAAAATATTCAAAAAAATTCAAAGTTTATAAAAAAATTCTAAAAAATTACCAAAAATCTAGAATAATGTAACTAAGACAAAAATGCAATTAAAAGTTTCTAAAACCTATTTTATAATTTTATATTAAATTTTAAAGTTGGTTAAAAACCCTAAAATACTATAAAATCAAAAATTGGCTAAAATGAAAACTTAAATAGCTGTAAACCTCAAAAATATGATTAAAAACCTAAAAACTATTTTTTCAGATTTTTAAAATACCTTTTTCTATTTTTAAATTACGTTCTAAAATATAAACTTAAAATAATCCTAGAAAATTAATTAAATACGGGAAAATAAACTTTTTAAACCAAAAAGTCCTAAATCCTAATAAGAACCAAAGAAAAATGCCAACTTGTAAAAAAACAAAGAAAATAAGCTGAAATAAGCTTTTAAATAAGCTGTTAGTTAAATAAGCTACAAAACACATACTACTTAAATAGATATTGGTATGAGAACTTAGCAGTAAAAGACCCAAGGGCACGCTGGTAAGTTGTGAGTGTTGTGAGAAGGATGGCGCATGTTTGAGTCTTGGCCAGTCCTTTTTGAAAAACCTTTTTTTTTTAAACTTTAAATACCCAAAACCAGTAACTTATACCCACTCTAACAAACTTTTTATCAAATAAACAAGCTAGATCAACACTAGAGAATCAAAACAAGTACCCAGGTTGTACTTTTTTCTGATGAACACAAGAGTGAAAGAAAACGTATCTTCACTTGTGAAGATTAGAACAAGAGGGGCTTGTTCTTGATTTTTGTTGGTTTTTTGATGGACAAATGGGAACCCCTACACTCAGTTGGAGTGTAGGGAGTCAATTATAGCACAAAAACACAACTTTAATCACAAGAATCAAGTAAACATGCATAAAAAATGTTAATAAATAAGCTAATATGGGTCTGAGAGTGTTTGCTGGTTCAAATGGCACACAAGTGAGATTCAAACCTTCAAACAAGGCACACAATGATACCAAATAGAATACAAGAGATCACAAACCCTTATAAGACCTAAGATCTAACAGACTTCAAGATTTAAAGCACAAATTAACACTCAAGCATGCATAAATGGGGCTTGACTGATTTTGACTATTTTCCAAATTTTAAAGCATGCAAATGTGTATATTTAACAGATTCTAAGCCAAGATGCATAACATTAAACCCTACTAGAGCCTTGATCCAAACACCCCTTAAACTTCTGAAAACCAAATTTAACAAAGCAAATCTATTCAAATCCAATCCAAACTGAATCAAAATACTTATAACATGCAAACAATACTAAATGAACAATATCACACCAGGAAAACAACACTTAAACAATTAACATCAAAATTCATCAAATTTCATATGAATCACACAATTTAAAGTTTTTGAAAGCTAAAATAAGAATCAAGGATGCTACCTTGTTGGGCCTACATCCTGGCCCAACAGTGACTGAAAAGTCACCTCCAATCAGGCTGGGGCCTGAGCAGAACTTTGCTGAGATGCTATTGAAGGACTGCTTAACAAAAATAGATAAAAATGGTTCCTGTTTTGAATCTGCTAAGAGAGAAGGAACAAAGCTGTGTAAAAGCTTAAAAGCTTGCCCCTAGCTTATAGATGAAGCTAGAAGAGAGCTTAAAGCTTGGGTTAGAACTAAGATAAACTAAACAATAGACCAAACAATGGCTGTCTAAGATTGGGTACCCACTATACCAGAACAAGCCATGGTATCATGGACATACACAACCTTAAACACCACTAAACCAACACATTTCATCACCATTTTATCAGACTTTAATGAAAATTTAGATTTTAAGAAAACCTTGAAATGAAAACAGAAACTTGAAAACTTAATAAACTTGCTGAAAATTAAAACCAAACTTGAACAATGATAACTTAAATCAACTGAAATATAATGTGGAAATCGTTTTCATCACCAACACTTAACTTAATTTCTCATTCAGAATAGAAAGCTTTACAAGGTTGTGAAAAAGGAAAACAAGAACAAGAACTAAGTGCTATCTCCTATGGCTCTTATATAGACGAGCTACAAGGGTTCTAGAAATGAATAGAAGCTAAAACCCTAATGATATAAACTTCCACTTTTGCCCTTGAAGAAATTCGCATCTTTTGAAGTATCTTTGAAAATTTTGAAATTTGACTTGATGCCATGTGATGATTTTTGGCTGTTTGTTGATGCAAGCTGGATAAAATGATCTTGGCCATCAAAAGGAGTCTTTGGGGACACGAAAATGTTGTGAGTTGTTGATTTTGCTGTCAACCTTTTGTTTGCTTGTGCAGGGGAGGGCCAAGGTATCACATGGGTGAGAGTTATGGGTGATTTGGAGGTTGGGTTTGGTTTAGGTGATGGTTAATTAGCAATTTGGAAGGTTATAGCCATAACCCCTTTGTTTTTGGTGAGTTTGATCCTGGGCTAGTTCTAGGGTTTATGAGGTGATTAGGATGTTTTTAATCTGATTTTGGGGTGATTATATTTAAATAAGATGTTTGGGAGGGAAAGGTTAAAACTGATTAATTAAATCAGTTTTAAAAGTGAGTGGAGGGTGACGTGGTGAAGGAGGTGAGGTGGAGTGTTGTGAGTGGTGGAGTGGGGTGATGTGGCTGAATGATTGGTGGGGAGTGGTTTGGTGGTCTGGCAGAAATGGCCCCCCAAGTTTCTTCATTCTTTCATCTTGTATTAAATAGCTATCAACGCCCCATTTCCATGTAACAACTTTTGGGTAGTTGTCATTTTTGGCACAAATACTTTCTAAACTTGAAACAAGGGCTTAAAATGCAATTTCTTCATATTTGAAGGACTGATTTTGGCATTTTCTTCATTCTTCAAGGTTTGACTTGTTTGTTGACTTCTTGGGGGACAAATATTGAAAATTTAGTTTTGTTGAGGGACTAAGTTTGCCAATTCTTCAAAGTTAAGGGTCATTTTTGTAATTTTGACAAACTTTAGGGACCAAACTTGTAATTATGAAGATACAAGGGTATAAAGTGTCAATTCTTCCATATTGGAGGACCCTTCTTCATAATTCTTCAAATCTTCAAGGGTTTTCTTGGAAAATTCTTCATTAGGGCTTTGTTCATCGTGCGGCTTCGTTTCCCGTGTTCGTTTTTGCATGATTCTTGTGATCTTTTGTCATTTTCTCAATATCCGTACCTAAAATACACAAGCAACAAACACAAGCATATATTTGGGTATTTTGATGATATTTAATGCATTTTAAGCCCTATTTGGACGATGAGACTATGTATAAAAGCAGTCTCATCACTCCCCCATACTAAACCATTGTCGTGCCCTCACGCAATGCTAGAATAAAGTATCGTAGCACCTCCAAAATTCATTTTTATTCACTTTATTGGAATGATAAACTAGCTACACTACTACTATTACTACTACTTGTGTTATAGATATAATGTATGATTTTCATCGCAAAATGGGACGTTTAGGTTCATAGAATAAGAACACGTGAATGCTTCGTTAGAAATAATTTCATCGTCCTCGATTTTCACCCCAATTCCATGCCAAGCGTGCAACGAGATCATTGTCATTATAAGTTAGTAATGCTAACACTACTCATATGCCCTAATCACGTACTTATCCTCCCATTATTCCTTAGTTGTATCTCTTATATTTTATTTTGTCTTGAATGTTTCACGAGGATACATTGTTTGACTTATGTGATAATAGAGATTTAGGTCTAAAAATAGAGTCCTAACGGTGTAACTAAGACCATCAAATTAATAACCCCTCCTAATAGACAACGATGTTAAAAAATTAAGTTGACAAGAAGAATCGATAAACACGGTTTTATAACGGTTTTGAACATGAGACTTATTACCAAGACTTTTATACGCCCCCTAACGGAAGGGCCTTATTATCTTTGGTTTACCTCCATCTTTTATTCAACTTCTCCATGAAGCTTTTATTATGACTTCGGTCTTGCCTTGCCTTTTATTATCCGCCTCATCGGTGGTTTTATTAGCCAAAGACGTATATCCTCACGCTAAAGCGAATTTTGGATCTTTAAAGCTTCGAAGATTAAGGCTTGATTCACTTTCAATTTTGCATAGATTTTAGGCCTTGTGGGGCTTCAAATTGTTTGCTAGATTTAGGTGAGCACTTGAAATCTTATTATTAGGTGAAGCTTTCGATTATTCGGGTGCCAATACTTCAAAACCGTGACGCTGGCGATACCTTAGTGTCTTCCTAATTTAATTACACGGAAGCTACTAGAAAAGACTAAGCAACAATCCTAACTAAACCGCTAAGTCAATATTTATTAAGCAAAAAATATTTACATGCGAAGGGAGAATAAGCAAACAACGAGAACACATGAGTTTTTGAAAGAATACGAGTACTCTACGTTTAGCATAGTAACTTATAATTAACTCTATCATTTCTCGTCCTCATTTAAGAGACTTAGCCAAATGTGTAGTTAAGGAATCAAAGCTAAGTGCTCAACACGCACGGTCGAGTCAAAAATTACTCTTATTCTCGCCATCGGAAAACCTACATTCGTGTCTTCAAACACTTATAAAACATGAGAAAAATTTTAAAATTTGGCCATTTTTAGCCTTATTTTGCAACAAAACGATAAACAAAAAGATAAAGTTTGGAAAGCGTGAAGGTTTGGCAAGGCAAGTATCTATTCACCCCCCATACTAAAGTTAAACATTGTCCTCAATGTTTCGAGTCTAGGGGTGTAAACACCCCTTAAACTAGAGACGTAGTCGAATGCCTAATCTAGCATAGAAAGGGTGTAACCAATAAATTAATAGCCGTTTATGAAGTGTGCTAATAACCTAAGGTTAGAACAATCAAGGATATATCATGGATATTGAGAAATGTCTCCAAAGCAAACGATTGAGTGCTCCCATAAACGAACACGAGAGGCTCCAATCATGAAGATCATGATCTAAAAAACAAAATTCACAAACAACCACGGAACAAAGGTTGGAAGGGCACAAATCCCCACACGTAAGCTACATTAGAAAGCGATAATATGTACATAGGATAAGCATGGGGCTCCCCCACGAGGCACCTCATTTTTGATTACCGAGTCATGAGCTCGACTCGATCCCCTCAATACTAATTATCATTGGGGAAGGTGACTTGGTCGAGGTAGTTCAAGGATGGAACTTCCCCGCCAAAGTAGTGCTTCAACCTATGTCCATTCACCTTGAAGTTAGGACCATCATCTTGAGCTAGCTCGATGGTCCCATACGGAAACACTTGAGTCACGTTGAATGGACCGGACCAACGGGATTTCAATTTACTGGAAAATATTTTCAATCTTGAATTAAAAAGCAAAACTTGATCCCCAATGTTAAAAACCCGGTTTTTAATTTTAGAATCATGCAACTTTTTAGTTTTCTCTTTATAAATCAATGAATTTTCATAAGCAATGTCTCTCAATTCATCCAATTCATTTAATTGCATTTTCCGGTGTTTTCCCGCGGTCTCCATATCATCATTACAATGCTTTAGGGCCCAATAAGCCTTGTGTTCTAACTCGATAGGCAAATGACAATTTTTTCCATACACAAGCTTATAGGGAGTGCACCCAATGGGCGTCTTATGAGCGGTCCTAAAGGCCCATAAAGCATCGTCTAACTTATCCGACCAAGTTTGTCGGTTTTCCCCAACGGATCTCTCCAAGATCCTCTTCAAAGCTCGGTTTGAAACCTCGACTTGACCACTCGTTTGTGGGTGATAAGCCGTAGAAAGCCGACGTGTAACCCCATATTTCCTTAGAACCCTTTCAAATTGGTCGTTACAAAATGGGTTCCACGATCGCTTATGATAGCACGAGGGGTTCCAAACTGAGTAAACAATTTCTTCAAAAACTTGACTACCACACGAGCATCAATGGTGGGCAAGGCTTTGGCCTCCACCCACTTAGATAGGTAGTCAACCGCAACAAGGATATACTTATTACCACGAGATGATGGGAACGACCCCATAAAGTCTATACCCCAAACGTCAAAGATATCACACACTTGGATGATATTTTGTGGCATTTCATCTTTTTGTGAGGCTTTTCCTTGTCGTTGGCATGCATCACACGACTTCACAAGATCTTGTGCATCTCGGTAAATAGTAGGCCAAAAGAAGCCGGCATCAAACACCTTCTTAGCCGTGAGATTAGCACCGTGGTGACCACCCGTGGGTCCCTCGTGACAAGCTCTAAGGATGTTAGAAGCTTCGGTGCCAAATACACAACGTCGGATGATTTGATCCGCACAAGTTCGAAACAAGTAAGGGTCGTTCCAAAAGTAGAACTTGACATCACGAAAGAATTTTCGTTTTTCTTGAGTCGTCATACCCTTAATGATGAAGTTACCCGCATGGTAATTTGCAAAATCCGCAAACCATGGGGTAGAAGAATCAAGCTTAGAATTCACTACACCAAGTGTCTCGAGCGGAAATGTTTCGGTGATTTCCTTGGGCTCGTAAACACTTTGGTGAGGATCTTCCAAACGAGAGAGATGATCGGCCGCTAGATTCTCAGCTACTTTTTTGTCAACGATTTTGTGATCAAATTCTTGAAGGAGGAGAATCCAACGAAGTAATCTCGGCTTTGCATCTTGTTTAGCCATGAGATACTTGATAGCCGAATGGTCCGTATACACTATGCATTTCGTCAAGACGAGGTAAGGTCGGAACTTCTCAAATGCATACACCACGGCAAGGAACTCCTTTTCCGTTGTAGTGTATTTTAGTTGAGCCTCGGTCATCGTCTTGCTAGCATAGTGAATAGGCAAGAAGTGCTTATCATGACGTTGCCCCAAAACGGCCCCTATAGCGTAATCACTAGCATCACACATGAGCTCAAAGGGGAGGTTCCAATTTGGAGCAACAAGAATGGGAGCTTCGGTAAGTTTCCTCTTAAGGATTTCAAAGGCTCGTGCACAATCTTCGTCAAAGACAAAACGTGCCTCTTTTTCAAGAAGATGTGTAATGGGTCGAGAAATCTTCGAAAAATCCTTGATGAATCGACGATAAAATCCCGCGTGGCCTAGGAAACTCCTAACTCCCTTGACGGTTTTGGGATGAGGTAATTTGGAGATGACGTCTACTTTAGCTTGATCTACCTCAATCCCCGCTTTCGAGACCTTGTGCCCTAAGACGATTCCACTCTTAACCATAAAATGACACTTTTCCCAATTAAGCACAAGGTTGGTTTCCTCAAATCGTTTTAACATTCTCTCTAGATTCGACAAACACGAAGTGAAAGAATCACCAAACACGGAAAAGTCATCCATGAAGACTTCCATCGTCTTCTCGATCATATCATGAAAAATAGCCATCATGCACCTTTGAAAGGTTCCCGGTGCATTACAAAGTCCGAATGGCATTCTACGATAGGCAAACGTTCCATATAGACTCATAAACGTAGTTTTTTATTAATCACGAGGATCGATGGGGATCTGGAAGTAACCGGAAAAACCATCTAAAAAGCAATAGAAATCGTTTCCCGCAAGACGCTCCAACATTTGGTCCATGAAGGGCAAGGGAAAATGGTCTTTTCGAGTGGCTTCATTCAACTTTCGATAGTCAATGCACACTCTCCATCCGGTCACGAGTCTAGTGGGAATCAACTCGTTGGCATCGTTTGGCACAACGGTCATCCCTCCCTTTTTAGGGACACAATGAATAGGACTCACCCAAGGGCTATCGAAAATATGGTAAATCATTCCCGCATCAAGGAGTTTAAGGACCTCCTTTTTGATGACGTCGTGAATTTTGGGGTTCACCCTCCTTTGACTTTGGATTGTAGGCTTGAAATCCTCCTCCATTAAGATTTTGTGGGTACAAAACTTGGGATCGATTCCCTTAATGTCGGATAACTTCCACGCAATCGCCCCTTTGTGATCCTTTAGAACATCGACAAGTGCGGTTTTTTCATCATTCGAAAGTTCCTTTGCAATAATAACCGGCAACTTGTCGCCCTCCTCCAAATAGACATATTCGAGGTGAGGAGGTAAATCTTTCAACTCAAGGATAGGTGGTTCCTCAAGTGAAGATTTGGGCTCGATACTCATAACCTCCTCGGGTGGAGGAAATGGGAAATCGTTAAGAAAATCCTTGATAATCGAGAAGTCCTCATCGTTGTGGAGGTCTTCGTCACAAGTACGTGGAACATTTCATTCTTCCAACGTAAAACCACCACCTTCAAATGGAGTGAAGGTTGGTGTCGAATTATCAAGAATTGGATCTAACATAGTGGGATTGCCACTAGTTTCTTCATCACCAAACCCTAAAACTTCTTGTGAAAATTCCTCGCAAACTACGTCGATCATATCAACGAGGTTTATGGTAGCAACGGAATAAACATGAGAAAGTTGAGAATTTTGAGTTGCGTTTATAACAAGTTCCTCGTCGTTGAAACGTAAGGTGATCTTTCTAGCATGAACATCAATTAAAGCCATAGACGTATCTAAAAACGAACGACCTAAAATAAGAGGAACTTGAGGATCCGTGGGGATATCAACAACGATAAAGTCTACGGGATAGTAGAACTTCCCCACTTTCACAAAAACGTCTTCCGCCAAACCACATGCACGAATCGTGGAATGGTCAGCCAACTCGATAGACATTAGTGAAGGAGTAAGATTAGGAAGATTGAGCGACTTGAAGATTGCAAGTGGCATTAAATTAATGCTAGCACTAAGATCGGCCAAGGCATAGCATTCTTCAATATCTTGAATTGCACAAGGGATCAAAAATTTACCGGGATCACCGACTTTTTGAGGTATGCGATTAAGATAAACCGACGAACAACTAGACAATTGATGAAATTTCTCCTTGTCGTTCAACATACTCTTAAAGTTAGCGGAAAATCGAGGCATCATGACCAAAGCGTCAGCGAAACTCACATTAAGGTGAAACTTACGAAACATTTTCATAAAAAGCTCAAATCGATAATTGTCGCTCTCTTGTCGTTTCTCCTTCCTAAGTCTCGATTGGTAAGGCAAGGGTGGTGTGGGTTGGGGCATAGGCATAGCCTTTGGAATCTCGGGTTCCAATGTTGGTAAAGGGTCGACCGTAGGTGTGGCATGAGCGGTACTTTGTGGGCTTAAGATATGCTCCTTTTCGACCACCACCTCGGGTTCTTCCTCAATTTCCTCCACCGTTGGAGTAATTGGTTGAGGAGTCGGTTCTTTAAGTGCCTTACCACTTCGTGTGGTAATCACTTTCATCTCTCCCTTCGGGTTTGATACGGTGTTACTAGGCAAACTTCCCGAAGTAGAGGTTTTGTTCCCCATGACGGCTTCTAAAATGGCATTAAGCTTAGCATCTTGACTATTAAACTTAAGATCTTGACTAGCGGCTTTTTGGTCAATTCTTTGTTCAAGCCTAGCATGACTTTGTTCAATTTTATTGTTTTGACCTCTAATTTGATTAGCAAAATCATTTTTCAACTCATTTTTCATGTTAAGATTTTCCTTCACAAAATTAGCCAACTCCTTGGTGTTTTTAGCCGTGTCCCTAGCTTGACTAGCCAATTGCTCTTGAATATTTTCCAAAATCTTATCATTTGCCGTGGCGTAATTCAAAAAGTCCATTGGAAGTTCTTTAGTGTAAACATTTTGAAGACCTTGACTTGTGTTTTGAAAATTACGGTTTTGATTTTGATTTTGCAATTGGCTACTACTTCCTTGATTCCCATAGTTGTTATTACCCTTGTAATTGTTCCTTTGATTGCTTTGGTAACCAACTTGATTGTTTCGATAATTGTTAGCATTTTGATTTGGTGGAAAACCCGGTGGAGTCATGTGATTAGTGCGGGGAACTTGACCGTTTTGGTTATAAGTTCCCGCGGCCGCAAAGGCACTCGAAGTGTTACCACCGTTGGTAATGCACTCGGAGTAATCGTGAGCTCCACCACAATACATACAAGAAACCTCAACCGCTTTAGCCGTAGCGGGAGTGGGTTGTTCACCAACTTTAAACTCAATTAACAATCCTTTAAGCTTATCAAAAATCTTGTTCTCCAAATTAGCCTCAATTTGGCAAGCATCAACGGTGTGTGACAATGAAGGCGAAGGCGAAGACGAAGTCTTACGAACACTCGACGTGCTACGAGGACTATAGACCTTAGACCAATTCTCAATGATTAACAATGCTTCCTCGACCGTCTTACCCAAAAAATTACCACCCGCGGCGGCATTAAGATAATCACGCTCATGATCGTTCAAGCCATTGTAAAACGTGTCAATTTGATGCAAGTCGGAAAAACCATGATGAGGACATTCACGCAACATTTCCTTAAACCTATTCCAAGCCGTCGAAAAACTCTCATTATACTCTTGTGAAAACTTTGAAATCTCGTTTTTCAAATGCGTAGTCTTAGATGGCGGAAAAAATTGGTTCACGAATTTTGAAACGAGATCCTTCCACGTCAATATAGAATTGGGTGGCTATTTCTCTAACCAAATTTTTTCGGGCCCCGCTAAGGTATACGGAAAAAGCATCATCTTAATCGAGTCGTTAGAGACGTCCTTAAACTTGCAAGTGGCGGTGAGACGATTAAATTGGCGAATGTGGTTATGAGGGTTGTCCTTTTCGTCACCTCGAAACTTGTTGTTTTGAATCATGGACAACAAACCCGTCTTAACCTCAAAATTCTCCGCAAGGATAGCGGGAATCACAATCGCTTCTCCATAACCCTTGGTGGGTGCTTGAAGCAACTCCATCATAGTTCGATTAGCCATGGGTGCTTCTTTCACTACGATGGGTTCGTCAATAGGAGACTCCTCACTAGAAGGAGTGGTTGATTTGTTTCTTCGTTTACGAGCATGTCTTGCTTTGGAGCGAGTTTGCATAAATGTCACGTACAACGAGAGGGTGAGCAAAGAAGATTCTTTTTGGTGTTTTTACTTTTTCAATTTTTTTGTGGTTTTTGATTGTTTTTACTTTTTTGGATTTTTGGAATGTATTAGGTAGACAAAAATCTACAAATCTCCTCCTTAATCAAATCTCTCGATTAAAGAAGCCTCAAGGAATGAAAACGATCACGTGATGTGAACGCCTTCGATGACTTTAGAACGATGGTGGAACACCAAATCGTTCAAGAGGGTTTAATCAATGAAACCAAGAAAATATATATGATACTTAAATAATACTTTGGGCGGCAAAACCCTCGATTAGCTCTCAAAATCAAATACGCACAAGCAAGCGGAGGAAACGAGGCGGCGCGAAGCACTTAAGAGCCTTTTTCCTTTAGGTTGTGAAATACAACCGCCTTATACCCACCTTATAGTTTGTATATTTCAAAATCGAGCTTCACGAAAGTATTTATCTATTTTTGCCTTTTTCTTTGGTTTGAGATTCGAATACAATGATTGGGTAATGACCTCCCAAGTCAAGGTTGTGATTTCTCACGTATTTGGAGTACTTGTAAATTTATTGTTCTACGTATACAATATAGTAATAGTATTCACAAAAAACGAAAAACCGATAATACGTATTAGTAGAGTGCTACTAATACAAATACTAATTATGGCTATATATAAAAACAACAATGTTCAAATCAAAACACAACACGCCTCCCCGGCAGCGGCGCCAAAATGATGTTGGATTTTTTGCTACCCTTTAGGAAAAGGATGACAAAATAGGGCAAGTATGCACGACGATTTAGGAAAACCGTGTGTTAATGACCCTAAAAGTGAGTTCGTTCTCGAGGAGGCTAGTGCGTTGTGTAATTAATTGATTTTGATTTGTGATTATATGATTGAAAAAGAAAGAAAGAAATGAGATTAGAAGAGAAAGACGGTTACGAAGACGGATTAAACTAAGACGAAAAAGGCGATCACGCAAAACCGTAAATAATGCAAAAATTAAAATTTTAACCTCAAAATTCCTAAAAATGATTAAAAATCCCCAATAATATTCTAAGAGTTTACAAAAAATCCAAACTTGCTAAAACCTTTTAATTAATTAGATAATGACTTTTTAATGCTAATTAAAGACCTAAAAATCACAATTAATTATTAAAAAGCCCTAAACAAGATTTTAAAGTTTGTAAACCTCAAAAATAACCTAATTAAGCTAAAAAGTATTTTTTTTAAAATTTTAAAACCAAATAAAACTATTTTTAAACACTTAAAAACTATTAAAATCAATTAAAACTTAAATAAATTCTAGAAAATAATTGAAAAGTCCTAAAAATATTTGGAAAGATACAAAACTCCTAATTAAGTGACTAAAATCTAGGAAAAATGTAAAAACTTAAAAAATCAAACTTTCAATTTTTAATAATAAAATAATATTAAAATATTCAAAAAAAATTCAAAGTTTATAAAAAAATTCTAAAAAATTACCAAAAATCTAGAATAATGTAACTAAGACAAAAATGCAATTAAAAGTTTCTAAAACCTATTTAATAATTTTATATTAAATTTTAAAGTTGGTTAAAAACCTTAAAATCCTATAAAATCAAAAATTGGCTAAAATGAAAACTTAAATAGCTGTAAACCTCAAAAATATGATTAAAAACCTAAAAACTATTTTTTCAGATTTTTAAAATACCTTTTTCTATTTTTAAATTACTTTCTAAAATATAAACTTAAAATAATCCTAGAAAATTAATTAAATACGGGAATAATAAACTTTTTAAACCAAAAAGTCCTAAATCCTAATAAGAACCAAAGAAAAATGCCAACTTGTAAAAAAACTAAGAAAATAAGCTGAAATAAGCTTTTAAATAAGCTGTTAGTTAAATAAGCTACAAAACAGATACTACTTACATAGATATTGGTATGAGAACTTAGCAGTAAAAGACCCAAGGGTACGCTGGTAAGTTGTGAGTGTTGTGAGAAGGATGGCGCAGGTTCGAGTCCTGGCCAGTCCTTTTTGAAATTTTTTTTTTTTTAAATTTAAATACCCAAAACCAGTAACTTATACCCACTGTAACAAAATTTTTATCAAATAAACAAGCTAGATCAACACTAGAGAATCAAAACAAGTACGCAGGTTGTACTTTTTTCTGATGAACACAAGAGTGAAAGAAAACGTATCTTCACTTGTGAAGATTAGAACAAGAGGGTCTTGTTCTTGATTTTTGTTGGTTTTTTGATGGACAAATGGGCACCCCTACACTCAGTTGGAGTGTAGGGAGTCAATTATAGCACAAAAACACAAGTTTAATCACAAGAATCAAGTAAACATGCATAAAAAATGTTACTGAAGAAGCTAGTATGGGTCTGAGAGTGTTTACTGGTTCAAATGGCACACAAGTGAGATTCAAACCTTCAAACAAGGCACACAATGATACCAAATAGCATACAAGAGATCACAAACCCATATAGGACCTAAGATCTAACAGACTTCAAGATTTAAAGCACAAATTAACACTCAAGCATGCATAAATGGGGCTTGACTGATTTTGACTGTTTTCCAAATTTTAAAGCATGCAAATGTTTTAAAACCTTTCCAAAGTGAAAACCAATTTAACATACACCCTACCAGTACCCTATTGAGTATATTTAACAGATTCTAAGCCAAGATGCATAACATTAAACCCTACTAGAGCCTTGATCCAAACACCCCTTAAACTTCTGAAAACCAAATTTAACAAAGCAAATCTATTCAAATCCAATCCAAACTGAATGAAAATACTTATAACATGCAAACAATACTAAATGAACAATATCACACCAGGAAAACAACACTTAAACAATTAACATCAAAATTCATCAAATTTCATATGAATCACACAATTTAAAATTGTTGAAAGCTAAAATAAGAATCAAGGATGCTACCTTGTTGGGCCTACATCCAGGCCCAACAGTGACTGAAAAGTCACCTCCAATCAGGCTGGGGCCTGAGCAGAACTTTGCTGAGATGCTATTGAAGGACTACTTAACAAAAATGGATAAAAATGGTTCCTGTTTTGAATCTGATAAGAGAGAAGGAACAAAGTTGTGTAAAAGCTTAAAAGCTTGCCCCTAGCTTATAGATGAAGCTAGAAGAGAGCTTAAAGCTTGGGTTAGAACTAAGATAAACTAAACAATAGACCAAACAATGGCTGTCTAAGATTGGGTACCCACTATACCAGAACAAGCCATGGTATCATGGACATACATAACCTTAAACACCACTAAACCAACACATTTCATCACCATTTTATCAGACTTTAATGAAAATTTAGATTTTAAGAAAACCTTGAAATGAAAACAGAAACTGGAAAACTTAATAAACTTGCTGAAAATTAAAACCAAACTTGAACAATGATAACTTAAATCAACTGAAATATAATGTGGAACTCGTTTTCATCACCAACACTTAACTTAATTTCTCATTCAGAATAGAAAGTTTTACAAGGTTGTGAAAAAGGAAAACAAGAACAAGAACTAAGTGCTATCTCCTATGGCTCTTATATAGACGAGCTACAAGGGTTCTAGAAATGAATAGAAGCTAAAACCCTAATGATATAAACTTCCACTTTTGGCCTTGAAGAAATTCGCATCTTTTGAAGTATCTTTGAAAATTTTGAAATTTGACTTGATGCCATGTGATGATTTTTGGCTGTTTGTTGATGTAAGCTGGATAAAATGATCTTGGCCATCAAAAGGAGTCTTTGGGGACACGAAAATGTTGTGAGTTGTTGATTTTGCTGTCAACCTTTTGTTTGCTTGTGCAGGGGAGGGCCAAGGTATCACATGGGTGAGAGTGATGGGTGATTTGGGGGTTGGGTTTGGTTTAGGTGATGGTTAATTAGCAATCTGGAAGGTTATAGCCATAACCCCTTTGTTTTTGGTGAGTTTGATCCTGGGCAAGTTCTAGGGTTTATGAGGTGATTAGGATGTTTTTAATCTGATTTGGGGGTGATTATATTTAAATAAGATGTTTGGGAGGGAAAGGTTAAAACTGATTAATTAAATCAGTTTTAAAAGTGAGTGGAGGGTGACGTGGTGAAGGAGGTGAGGTGGAGTGTTGTGAGTGGTGGAGTGGGGTGATGTGGCTGAATGATTGGTGGGGAGTGGTTTGGTGGTCTGGCAGAAATGGCCCCTCAAGTTTCTTCATTCTTTCATCTTGTATTAAATAGCTATCAACGCCCCATTTCCATGTAACAACTTTTGGACAGTTGTCATTTTTGGCACAAATACTTTCTAAACTTGAAACAAGGGCTTAAAATGCAATTTCTTCATATTTTAAGGACTGATTTTGGCATTTTCTTCATTCTTAAAGGTTTGACTTGTTTGTTGACTTCTTGGATGACCAATATTGACAATTTAGTTTTGTTGAGGGACTAATTTTTCAAATTCTTCAAAGTTAAGGGTCCTTTTTGTAATTTTGACAAACTTTAGGGACCAAACTTTTAATTATGAAGATACAAGGGTATAAAGTGTCAATTCTTCCATATTGGAGGACCCTTCTTCATAATTCTTCAAATCTTCAAGGGTTTTCTTGGAAAATTCTTCATTAGGGCTTGGTTCATCGTGCGGCTTCGTTTCTCGTGTTTGTTTTTGCATGATTCTTGTGATCTTTTGTCATTTTCTCAATATCCGTACCTAAAATACACAAGCAACAAACACAAGCATATATTTGGGTATTTTGATGATATTTAATGCATTTTAAGCCCTATTTGGACGATGAGACTATGTATAAAAGCAGTCTCATCAAAGAGTACCATTAATGCTAATAGAAAACGACGTGGTAGATACACATTCCATAATCCAAGAAACCATACGATGATGGAAACCAAAATCGAATTAGAATTTTATGCAAAAAATCCCAATCCACCGTGTCATACGCCTTCTGAATATCAACCTTTAATGCAACAAGACATTCCCACGATCTATGTGATAATTGTCCATCAATTCCTGAGTAAGAAGAATATTATCCAAAATATGCCGCCCAGGAACAAAACTTGATTAATTAAGACTTACAAGATACTTCAAGTTGTCCTTCATACGATTCACTATAATCTTAATAATGCATTTAAATAATACATTACAGCACGAACTAGGCCTATAGTCATTAACCCTATTCGGAGTATTAACCTTCGGAATAAGGGCAATAATAGTGTGGTTTAACTCTTTTAACAGATTACTATTAGTAAAGAACTCATGAACAGCTTCAATAACATCATTAGATATAATATCCCACGACTCCTTAAAAAAATCAGCAATATACCCATCAGGGCCAGACGACTTGTCATTATCCATGTCAAATCTCGCATACTTAATCTCTTGAGCTAAAAAAGCCCTCGTCATATCTAAAGCAATCTCAGCATCTAGTCTCGTCTAAAATAGGTCAAAAGAATCAAACACACCCGTCTCCCCAACTAACCCTAAAAATGATTCATAATGAGCAACAAACACATCTGCCACCTGATCATTCTCGTACACGGTACCATCCGAACCGGTTACCACATCAATACGACTCCTACTGATATGGCTCTTAACTGCTTTATGAAAATAAAAAAAATCATATCTCCTTCCTTAATCTAATTGATCTTCGCTTTTTGTTTCAAAAATCATTCCTCAACAAGCAAAGCCTCATAAAAATAACCTACAGTTGTAGCCTCCAATTCCCGCAGATCACCATTATGAGGGTCAAGATCCAAATCAGCTTGAATTTGATCGAGACTCTCACGCAACCCCGTCACATTATCATGAATATGACCTTTCTCAATTAGCAGCTTAAGCAAAGGCTTCTTCAAGAGTTTCAATTTCCGAGTAATCTTAAACATGGAGAAACCACTAACCGACTAGGACCAACACTCCCCAACGAGCCCCTTAAGACGAGTATGTTGAGTCAGAATATTAAAAAAGTTAAAAGGCCTTGGCTTAGGTTTTGTAAGAGTAGGAATGTTAAGAACCGCAGGAACATGGTCATATATTCTATACGGTTTAAAAACAGCATGCGCCCCCGCAAACGAAGCCCTAAAGTCCAAATTCTCCATAATTTGATCAATCTTACGCAATAAACCATCCATACCTTACGGTTTCTGGTTCCAAGTAAAGTGAATACATGCATGTTGAACATCTGCCACCTCAATGTTCTCCACACACTCACGAAACATATAACACCCCCAATTTTATACAATTCAATACAGCAGAAGACTCGTTGGTGTTACGGGATAGCACATTACTCACATCATAGACAACGCATAAAAATCGCGTCGTTTAGTAATAAAAGCATTTCCATTCATAAATATCAAAGTTACATAGGTCCCAAGTCATTATATTTCATACAGGTTTTACAAAACATTTGAATGAAAATTATAATTTAAGTGCGGGCCATGAATTCTTGTTGTCTCCCCGAGAATTACCTTTAAGTACCTGAGATAAAACATGTTAAAAGAAAAGGTAAGCGATAACGCCGAGTGAATTCATAGAGTTTAATAAAATCCATCAATATAATATCGGTATAAAATTATTACCGAAAATCATTTTGTACAAATCTTTGTAATGGCCATAAAATAGCCAAAGTCATTTTTATACAAATCCTTATCGAAAATCACCATATAGGCATTTGCCTTAAAAATCATTATACGAGCCAATGTCGTAAAAACATCATACAATACGTTTTATAACGTTGTATAGATTAAATAAAAACCGTTATATGAATATGGTTATATAAAACCAAAACACGAACATAATATCAATAGTATGACCCCGTATTGCTAGTCAGGCAATACATCGTAATTCGGTGTGTATAGTAGTATTTTGTTAACTGGATTATTATAAGCCGCATGACATTGTTACCTTAATAAACTAAACAACGGGTAGCTAGCCCGAAACTCAATTTGCCCATCTAAATTAGCGTGTTGTCACAAAGGTCACGCTATGGAAATCTTCTCATACATAAATTCGCTTACCAGTCAATGTGGCACGACGGGGATCAACCGTCAAGGCGCGAACTGGGGTGATCGTCCCCAAATAGTACTATTATATGCATAAGCGTCTACCAAATCCCGGTAGTTCACAATTCATGCTAATGGGACTTTTAGTGACATAACCTAACTTTAATAATCCATTTAATTTCATCTATCGGGTCATTTAATCATTTATCGGGTCATACAATCGGGTCATACAATCATTCGGGTCCAAATCAATAAACAAACAATCGGGACAAATGGTGTCCTATTTTATAAAAACTAACATGTTATCTCCCTCGCGGGTTATAAAACATTTCATAAAAACATTTAAAAGAGTGCGAGGCTATGAACTCACGTTGATGTGGGAAGGCGGGTTATCGGCAATTCGGATGTACGGTACGTGCTTCAATCACGGAAACCTAGACAAATAATACTCGTCTTAGACTCATGTCCAATGACATTATAAAAATAACAATTATGTATACATATGATGATTATATATATATGATGATCAAGTGGGTTTACATATTCTCATTTACTCATTTTAATGTTATGTGTCGATAACTTTTATACTAGTTTACTAGTTTTACCTATTTACATATTTTAAGTCCAATAAACTTATTATAAGTTCTTTAACTTGTATTTCATACTTGTATTATCAGTATTTATACTTTACATGTTGGGCCCAAATGGGTTAAGCCCACTAAATAAGTTTATAAGTGTTTTAGCCCATTTTGTTGTATTATTAGTCCAATAACGTTAACTTAGTCCGTTAATGTCCGTATGTTTTATAGTTCGGGTTTCATCGGTTTTTAGTTGTTCTATATGTTTATATTTCAGTATATGAGTTTATAAAAGTTTACATTAGACGGGTCTAACCGTCTTAGTTTTATTTAACAAAAAAAATGTTAATTTTACGGTAATAGCCGAAAAAGTCGTAAAAATCATGTTTATAGTTTTATAACTTATAAAACTTATCAAACTATCATTTTTATAAAATTTCCACTTAGTTATCCTTATACATATTTATATAAATGTATTATATAATTTAGTGGGTTTTAATTCACATTTTATACTATTTTTAGTTGAGTGCTTATATAATACTATTATACTTTAATTTCTCAAAATCTGATTTTTAGTTTCATGTTCACCAAAACTGCCATATCTAGAGTTCTATATGGAGATAGAAGCTCAAATTTTTATGACATAAACTAAATGATATGTGCTCCATTTAACTCTCGTATATCTACTGTTGAATCAGCCTCCAAGTATTTTCTAAAAATCGTCCAAAACAGTGAACTCAGATTTGTACTCTAAACTTGTTTTGATCATATCTCACTCATCCTAATGATTCCATTGCATGGTCAACTCTCAAATGTGTATAAGACATATTACTTATTGTATATCCATTAGTCTATGCCATTTTATCAGTTCATGACATGGTTCTTTACTGTTTTATACAGCCATCATTTTTAAGCATGATTTTAACCTTTTTACATAGAGTTTTTCATCTTTTTACCCATGATTATCAACACCAAATCCCCACACAATATTTTTATCATCATATATCATCATACATATATACATTTAAGAAGAAAATACATGATTACATAATCAAAATTAACAAAAGGATGGAGAGAACAATATTTATACCACCATGATGATGTAGGTTGTGATCAAAACATGGATTTTGATGGAGAAACTTGTGAATAACCAAGACCATCTTCAAGACCACCATTCTTCATGACCACCTTGTGGAAAATCAGCCCCAAGACTCCATAGCAACTCCTTTTTGGATGTTATAACTTTCACCAATAAATAGGGCTTCAAAAGGGCATCATCATATATGTAAATAACATAGGATTTGTGGTTGAATCAAGATCAAGTGAGGGTGTTTTTGGTGAGGATAGGACGGCACAAAGAGAGAGTGTGAGAGAATTTTGAGTGGATTTGCATGTTGTAAATGAGAAGAGTGGTTTGAGGTGCTAGTTTTGGTGTAGTGAAAGCTTACTTTGTAAGCTTAACTTACATGTGTAAGTTTTAAGTTATATGTTTGCCACATCTTGTGATGTGGTGTCTAGTGTAGCCGTGGGTTTTTGGGGGTGGGGCAAGTGTCCCACTTGTCTCATCCCCATTTAATTATGGGTACTCCTCGATTCTAGTTTCCTCGATTTGCGTGCCCTCGTGTTGGTTCACGAAAAACGTTTTTATAAATTATGAATCAACGGCACAAAACGAATCTAATAAAAATCGTCTCATCAAAAACGGAGTTCGAAGACGTAAATACGTAATCCTAAGGTTTCCGGTTTAGTCGTAAAGGACGTTAAATTAAAATCGTAAGTCCTAATCTCTTCTCTTAAATTTGTGAGTTTATGAACCAACACAAATTTGAAATCCCAAAATAATATTCACGGACAAATTTATTTCCTGAAATGTCGGACTGTCACCAAAGACGGTGTATGTAAACGTAAGCACGTAGCGTAGAATCCTCCGGTTTAGACGTAGTCGATGCTACTTCAAGACGTAAATCCAAATTTCTTCCCAAAAATAAGTGAGTTCATATTATAACATTAAAATAATGTTTTCAAATAAATATTGAGAATAAAATATCGACCATAAATTGACTGATTGTTACAGCATTTACCCCTAAACAGGATCTTTGTCCTTAAAGATCATCTTACCTTACTACTCGCTTCTTATAGAGTTAAAGCCATGTGGGTATTTCCTCCACATTCGGTCTTTTCTCACAAGTGTAATTCGTTACAATACGCGAGTTTCATCAAACATAACTATGAGAATAAGATCAGGCTTATTGTTCACTTACTTTCTCTACCCATGATGTTCACGGGTTTTTTATGAATGCAACTTTTCGCCGATCTAAACTTTATCAAGAAGAGTTCAGATTTTCTCTTGATAGATATTTATCAAGTTCGATTTACGAAACATAATTCACGCAGCCCTTGAAGTCATAGGGTAGATCCAGCTTATATGCCTTTCAAACCAATCTTTTACATCTTCTCTATGGTCCCATACAACGGGGACTTATATCTCATGATCTTTCAGATAATCAATTCATTTTTCCATAGTTAAATTTTTTAATTTTTTTTTTGCATAACTTCGCTACCCATCTGGCACTTCAAGGTCTACATTTCATATTTACATAAACTCCTTCCCACTACCGGCAGTCAATAATCAGATCCTAATTTCAACAATCATTTCAGGTCTCGCGGGTCGAATATTTTACAAGGTTAAGTTGGTTACCATAAGAAACCTTAAACCTAAAAAACATGTCCAACTCACAGTGGGTGTATGTCGGGTGTCTTCATCTCAACTCTTGCTTACAGATGCTCTAATATTTAGATCCGAACAAGATTCGATCTCAATCCTAATACGATGATTATCAATGATAATCCTTCCAAAGGAAAACGATTATACGGTTTATTACCAAAGGTCAATCATTCAAGCATAAAACAGCACTTATAGCATTTTGTATCGTTACTTTACCTCGTCCCTTCGATTGGGATGGTACACAGTACTCTCATCAAGATTCGTTCTCAGTGACTTCTGAGCAATCTCTAGAAATTCGATGCGAAGCGAGGATCTTGATATAGATGATCGATACAGGCACACCATGTTTACATAACTCCTTTAAATACAAAAGAATCAATTTCTTCATCAAGAATTTATGATTAACGAGAATGATATTAGCAAATTTGGTCAGTCTGTCGACGATGATCCAAATCGAATCAAATTCAGATGATGACCTTTGCAATAGTTAGACGTTTACTAATGTATGAGGCGATGTTTGCCTTCATAATTTGCCATCAGTACAACTTCTTCAGATAAGATACGCTTAATCAGAAATGGCATGAATAGAATACTTATACTTACAAAATCCCAATTAGGCAACCACAAGCAGCCTTTTAATCATTTACCGTCATAGGCTTCTCAAATCTATTGGTTCACATTAGCCGCGAACCCCTTTTATTATCTATATTATCTTCCTAACAAGCATCAATTATTTCTAAATTCCTCGGCAATTTATTTTACACAGTCATTATTAAGAAATACATCCTAATTGGTTCTTTATTCTTTCTATATTATGTGTCAGTATCTACATTCACCTTCCCTGATGAAATAAATATCATGACCGTATCCATTCAAAATTTCTTTCTTCATATTTTCTAAGTTTTAATTTCGTCTCAACTATCATTTTTATCTGTTTTACTCAATCCGACGTTTTAAAAACGTCGATAATTATCACAAGTGAATTAATAAAAATTATTAAATTTTTATGAAACGTAAACGTTAAAAGTTTTAAATTTCTTAGTTCGACCAATTATAATAAAATGTTCAAAAAAAATTTGAATTTAATTAACCACGATTTTTGTTGATTTATCGAAAATAATTAATAAGATTTGTAAATGTTTGAAAAATCTTTGGTTATACTTTGGTCAAAATTTTCTTAGTTGAAAAGCAAAAATTATCGTTTCAAATTTTAAGTCATGGTTTGAATGGTTTCCTCAATCCTTCTTAGGTTGTCTTGAGGTATACACAAACATTTACCCCTAAACAGGAGTTTAGTTAAATGATTTGTGTATAAGGGAATAATCCCTTAAAATCCTTTGTTAAAATATTTGTCAAAACATATTTGCATTTTCTTTTTGGTAAAACCCAAAGTCTTAAAAGGGCTCTAAATTTTTGAAGAGTCAATATAGATTCCATTATCTATTAATCACACGGTCAATTAATATAAAGGATTAAGTCTTAAATCACATGTTAATTATTCAAGGTACAGGTTTTCGTTGTTTTGCCAATTTAGGGCAGTCTATAAATAATTATTAACTCATTCTTATTCTTATATCCAAACAAATGGTCCTTAATGATCAGGAGCATGAATTTATCAAATTACAGCCTATACACGTGATTCACCAGATTTATGAATGCTACATGTGTATTAGTCAATCAAAACAACATAACATGAAGTCATAATATTTATTACGAGTCTCGGATGTAGTGATTGGAATAGATAATCTTTTTCGCGGATGCGAAGTTGATGATAACCATGCCGTGAATCAAATTCCTGAATATACGCTAGAACCTTGTAAATGATCGAACAAATCTTCCATTTCGAGTTATGGATATCGTTTTCGATTGTCAATTTACTCAGTTCACAATAATATATAAATATAAGGAATGATAACACCATAGCTCTTCATGATGATGAGCTTGGTGGAATAAAATCTTTCTCCGACAACTCTCTCAGTTGTACGGTAATTCCTTTAATTTATATGGTGCTGACGTACAATGCACATGTCCCAAGTGCAGCACCGAAAATATAATCAATACCAATTTCAACTTGCCTTAATGGTGAAAGTCTAGGTAATTTACCAATAAATACCTCCTAAAGTTTCTGATAACGGAAACATCTTTTAATACATTTACTTTAAGTTCTTTCTAGGTTATATTATCTATGACTAATTCACAACCATTCACGGTATAATTTCAAGTCTAAATGCAGGATATGGTCATCCATCAAGATTTATTTAGATCACTTTTGATAATCAACATCTTATCATTTAGGGGAATTCTACTCGAGTTCCCATCAATAAAGATAATGTCGTCATGTCATAATCAATCAATCCATTCTACTGGCACTATTAACTTTTCAGTTTTATTGTCGTCGATAAGATGTGAACTTCTCAAAAGACTAATAATAACTCATAATCCTTCACAAATTCAAGGATATCTGGAGGCAGAACTATCATTAAAAGAATAGGGTCAACGCATAATCTACGCGAGAGAATTTCAAATCAGATACAGACGAAAACATTTAACGAATATGAATATATCCCACGTTTTCATAATTTGAGTACGCATTAGAAAGCTCCTCGGATCGTTACCCAGGTCATTCAAATGAAATCAAATCATAAGAAATGATAAGAACGTCAATGCATCCAGTCGGGTATCAACACTCGGTAATCAGATACTTTTCCTAAGAATCTCACTACGGGAAAAATCGGACAAGAAAGAATTGTCAATTGTCAAATAAGACAATTTCCACAGATGAGTAAATTCGACTCAGAAGAATAGATGCTACAGGCACATATGTAGGTGTCCCTAACACTATGTCCTTAGTTTTCACTTCTTGTAGATCTCATAAAATTTATTCTTTCACAATCTCTAAAGAAAATGTAGTGTATATTAATCAGTTTTATGGTGACTACTAATCAGCCTTGCATGGTCCATTCCAAATTGTATGTAGGCGCGCAACTATATACAATTTCAAGATTAACGATGCAATGCTCAGTTCGTCAAAATTTTATCATCATGTTTATAATAAAAATAATTTCATGCTTAATTCTTAAATAAGAATCAAGAATAAATTTACAAAGATTCTCTTTATTATGAAAACAATTAAGTTTTTCCAAGGTGTTTTATAAACAGCCTCATTTCGATAACGATTATTTATAAGTCTCACTTTAAATAATCCATATGGTGATGAAAACCCAATTTTTCTCAAGGAATATTGTTTTATCTTATAAAAACAATTAGTGATCTGCAAAGGAGTGATGAAAAGTTGTTCACCAAGAACTAACTATAATATGATAGGAAATGAGCTTAGCCAATTAATCATGAGGTTTATGACCTCGATGGCACTCAAAAAGAATAATCCACAACGTAACTCAATTCGAGATGAGTACTTGTTCAATGGTTGCATCACTAATGTGAGCATTAGGAAGAAGCAAGAAAAGATAGATATCATGGATACATGTAGGATTTAGCAATCAAAGTAGTCTTTTTATTAATCACAAACAAGTCAAAATTATACCGTAACACATTATGTGTCACTATGTCATACAATTCCAAGAACTCATCCTATCAACTGATGTCTCAGTTAAGTTAGGGATTTTTAAAAGATACCATAATGAATACTAATCTACAAGAGTCATTAGGTGTTCCACATGTCCCGAAAGATCCATCGGTCCCAATTCAGAAGAAGATTTCATCAATTTATTTATTTGACACTGGGCATCCTCATTAGTGGACAATGGCCTAGGAACAACCCTTAAGACGAACCTACAATCAATTAAAACCTTATAATTCAATCGCAGAACTTAATGACTTCCTTTTAACAATCTCATATTCCATACGGGTTAAATTTTACTTTATTCAAGTTTCAATCAACTTATAATCAATTCGATATCCTACCTTATTTTCCAATATTTTCAACCTTATTCTTAGACCTTAATAGGGAAATAAAAGCTCGATATGATCAACACTTAATTTCCAATCCTATAGCTCTTACAACAACAATTATCAAATGAGTCACTAGTATGAAATGACTTGATCATTCAACTAGACTTCTCGGAAAGGTACTAGTGGCATGAGGCTTTTGGGTAATGGTTCCAATGACAGCCTCAAGTGCAACATTCACCCTTTCGATTTCACTTTAAGAACTGTATGACAACGTATTAGATGACATCTTTCTAGGTGTAAACATTTTGTCAAAATCCACTCTATAAGGAAAGATCGTCATGACACCGATATCATTTTTAATCTCGCCAATTCTTCTTCAATATCACAATCATCTAATATCTAAATTTCTACGAATATCAACCATTTGTTGGGATCATAAATATCCACAACTTGGTATAGATCTAGGATAGCTAGAATTCCTACGGGAATAGCTTCGATTGATTTACTAGGGGAGTTAGGGTTTCTTTTGACAATCTACGTCATATAAATACCTCGTATAAATAAATAAATAATCATCAAACAATCATGTAATCAAATTACATCATATGTATATATATATATATATAATCCAAGTTATATATATATATATTAAAATAACACTTCTTAGTCTGGCCTTGTCGGTAACTCGGGAATTCTTCGGCACCGTTATAGTCAAAAGATTTTTAGACATTTTTAGAAAAATGTTTATAGTTAAAAGAAATTGAAATGTTTTATTCAAAACCTTAGTTTTAAAAATCTTTCGTTCTCTATAACGAGAGCTCTGGTACCAAACTGTAACACCCCCAAATTTATACAATTCAATACAGCAGAAGACTCGTTGGTGTTACGGGATAGCACATTACTCACATCATAGACAACGCATAAAAATCGCGTCGGTTAGTAATAAAAAGCATTTCCATTCATAAATATCAAAGTTACATAGGTCCCAAGTCATTATATTTCATACAGGTTTTACAAAACATTTGAATGGAAATTATAATTTAAGTGCGGGCCATGAATTCTTGTTGTCTTCCCGAGAATTACCTTCAAGTACCTGAGATAAAACATGTTAAAAGAAAAGGTCAGCGATAACGCCGAGTGAATTCATAGAGTTTAATAAAATCCATCAATATAATATCGGTATAAAATTATTAACGAAAATCATTTTGTACAAATCTTTGTAATAGGACATAAAATAGGCATTTGCCTTAAAAAAGGTCAGCGATAACACAAATCCTTATCGAAAATCACCATATAGGCATTTGCCTTAAAAATCATTATACGAGCCAATGTCGTAAAAACATCATACAATACGTTTTATAACGTTGTATAGATTAAATAAAAACCGTTATATGAATATGGTTATATAAAACCAAAACACGAACATAATATCAATAGTATGACCCTATATTGCTAGTCAGGCAATACATCGTAATTCGGTGCGTATAGTAGTATTTTGTTAACTGGATTATTATAAGCCGCATGACATTGTCACCTTACTAAACCCAACAACGGGTAGCTAGCCCGAAACTCAATTTGCCCATCTAAATTAGCGTGTCGTCACAAAGGTCACGCTATGGAAATCTTCTCATACATAAATTCGCTTACCAATCAATGTGGCACGACGGGGATCAACCGTCAAGGCGCGAACTGGGGTGATCGTCCCCAAATAGTACTATTATATGCATAAGCGTCTACCAAATCCCGGTAGTTCACAATTCATGCTAATGGGACTTTTAGTGACATAACCTAACTTTAATAATCCATTTAATTTCATCTATCGGGTCATTAATCATTTATCGGGTCATACAATCATTCGGGTCCAAATCAATAAACAAACAATCGGGACAAATGGTGTCCTATTCTATAAAAACTAACATGTTATCTCCCTCGCAGGTTTATAAAACATTTCATAAAAACATTTAAAAGAGTGCGAGGCTATGAACTCACGTTGATGTGGGAAGGCGGGTTATCGACAATTCGGATGTACGGTACGTGTTTCAATCACGGAAACCTAGACAAATAATACTCGTCTTAGACTCATGTACAATGACTTTATAAAAATAACAATTATGTATACATATGATGATTATATATATGATGATCAA
The DNA here is from genome assembly GCA_025667525.1 of Glebionis coronaria. Classification (NCBI taxonomy): domain Eukaryota; kingdom Viridiplantae; phylum Streptophyta; class Magnoliopsida; order Asterales; family Asteraceae; genus Glebionis; species Glebionis coronaria. The sequence goes on from CM046874.1 coordinate 386,088,909, forward strand.
GTGGGTTTACATATTCTCATTTACTCGTTTTAATGTTATGTGTCGATAACTTTTATAATAGTTTACTAGTTTTACCTATTTACATATTTTAACTCTAATAAACTTATTATAAGTTCTTTAACTTGTATTTAATACTTGTATTATCAGTATTTATACTTTACATGTTGGGCCCAAATGGGTTAAGCCCACTAAATAAGTTTATAAGTGTTTTAGCCCATTTTGTTGTATTATTAGTCCAATAACGTTAACTTAGTCCGTTAATGTCCGTATGTTTTATAGTTCGGGTTTCATCGGTTTTTACTTGTTATATATGTTTATATTTCAGTATATGAGTTTATAAAAGTTTACATTAGACGGGTATAACCGTCTAAGTTTTATTTAACAAAAAAAATGTTAATTTTACGGTAATAGCCGAAAAAGTCGTAAAAATCATGTTTATAGTCTTATAACTTATAAAACTTATCAAACTATCATTTTTATAAAATGTCCACTTAGTTATCCTTATACATATTTATATAAATGTATTATATAAGTTAGTGGGTTTTAATTCACATTTTATACTATTTTTAGTTGAGTGCTTATATAATACTATTATACTTTAATTTCTCAAAATCTGATTTTTAGTTTCATGTTCACCAAAACTGCCATATCTAGAGTTCTATATGGAGATAGAAGCTCAATTTTTTATGATATAAACTAAATGATATGTGCTCCATTTAACTCTACTATGGCTACTGTTGAATAAGCCTCCAAGTATTTTCTAAAAATCGTCCAAAACAGTGAACTCAGATTTGTACTCTAAACTTGTTTTGATCATATCTCACTCATCCTAATGATTCCATTGCATGGCCAACTCTCACATGTGTATAAGACATATTACTTACTGTATATCCATTAATCTATGCCATTTTATCATTTCATGACATGGTTCTTTACTGTTTTATACAGCCATCATTTTAAGCATGATTTTAACCTTTTTACATATAGTTTTTTCATCTTTTTACCCATGATTATCAACACCAAATCCCCACACAATATTTTTATCATCATATATCATCATATATATATATACATTTAAGAAGAAAATACATGATTACATAATCAAAATTAACAAAAGGATGGGGAGAACAATCTTTATACCACCATGATGATGTAGGTTGTGATCAAAACATGGATTTTGATGGAGAAACTTGTGAATAACCAAGACCATCTTAAAGACCACCATTCTTCATGAACACATTGTGGAAAATCAGCCCCAAGACTCCATAACAACTCCTCTTTGGATGTTATAACTTTCACCAATCAATAGGGCTTCAAAAGGGCATCATCATATATGTAAATAACATAGGATTTGTGGTTGAATCAAGATCAAGTGAGGGTGTTTTTGGTGAGGATGGGACGGCACAAAGAGAGATTGTGAGAGAATTTTGAGTGGATTTGCATGTTGTAAATGAGAAGAGTGGTTTGAGGTGCTAGTTTTGGTGTAGTGAAAGCTTACTTTGTAAGCTTAACTTACATGTGTAAGTTTTAAGCTATATGTTTGCCACATCTTGTTTTGTGGTGTCTAATGTAGCCGTGGGTTTGTGGGGTTGGGGCAAGTGTCCCACTTGTCTCATCCCCATTTAATTACGGGTACTCCTCGATTCTAGTTTCCTCGATTTGCGTGCCCTCGGGTTGTTTCACGAAAAACGTTTTTATAAATTATGAATCAACAACACAAAACGAATCTAATAAAAATTGTCTCATCAAAAACGGAGTTCGAAAACGTAAATACGCAATCCTAAGGTTTCCGGTTTACTCGTAAAGGACGTTAAACTAAAATCGTAAGTTCTAATCTCTTCTCGTAAATTTGTGAGTTTATGAACCAACACAAATTTGAAATCCCAAAATAATATTCACGGACAAATTATGAATCAACGACACAAATTTGAAATCCCAAAATACAATCCTCCGGTTTAGACGTAGTCGATGCTACTTCAAGACGTAAATCCAAATTTCTTCCTAAAAATAAGTGAGTTCATATTATAACATTAAAATAATGTTTTCAAATACATATTGAGAATAAAATATCGACCATGAATTGACGGATTCTCACAAAACATCTCATAGCAATATCAATAGTAGACGAGCTACCCGACGAATCCATCAGATTTAATGTAGCATTAAAGTCACCTAGTAACACCAAGGTCTATCACGAACATACACCTTATGCATACCAAGATTAATCCAAACACTACGACGATGAATGTAATGATTGTGAGCATAGACAAAGGTGCAAAATAACTCCTTCCTCTCGAATTTTAACCATACACAAGTGTAAATTGTTTGATCATCAAGACTAATTACCATTACATCCACGTCATTATGATTCCATCCAAGAATAATAAGGGCACCCTTGGAACAAACACCTCCATTAGACGTCCAATCCCAATGTCTAAACACCCGAGCACAAAGGGACATAAGCTTAAAGTCACATACATGAGATTCCAAAATTGCACAAATGGACAAACAATTTGCAGAAATCACTTGTCGAACTTCACTCTGTTTGGGGGAGAAGTTCAGACCCCTTAAATAAAGTGACATTAATCATGGGAACATATCTCAGCAGGAGTGCTTGCCCCTATAGGTAATGATTTGGTAAAATTCTTAGCATTTGTTCCCTCCAAAACAAATTCCTCATCCACGTCATTATCACTCTCATTCACCATATCCTCGTTGGTATTATCATCCTCCCATTCAGTATCCCCTGCATTCTCAAGAGCACAAAACTTATTCCTGACTTCCACTATCCTTGTTCTTACCAGTAGTGCTCATAGGAGCATTAGTAGTACTCTGATTTCCAACCGAAGAAGAAGCCTTGTTATGACTCTGCTTAGGTTTAGATGTTTCCCCCTTCTCCACTTTATGATAGTGAAAATTAGGTGCTGAATTACTCAAATGAACACCAGCAATGTATCTTAGACGGTAATTATTGTTTCTCTTTCTTTTAACCTCCACAAACCAACCATTCCATGAGAAACTAGGTTTATCCACAACGACCGGTTTCGGTAACTTTGGGCAAGCATCACGTGGATGATCAAATACCTGGCATGTTCCACAACATGCACTAGTACAAAAAATGGTATCCGTCACACTCAAAAAGAGTGACCGTAGGTGTAACCCCCCATTTTACCTTTACGTAGCGAAACATTGATTAGGGGTATTACTTCATAGTACCATAGTCACAATAATAGAAAATTCCAAAAAGACATTTTTATAAAACAAATGTTATCATTCATTTATTAAAATCAGAGTTTAATAAACAACTGTACATACACTGTACAAACACAGGTTTCCCAAAGATCTAGTTTTATTGATATAATAATAACTTATTCAAGACACCGCCCTCCGTAGCACGCCAGTCTTCATTCACCTGAGATATATGCTTAAAGTCAACACAACGGTTGAGTGAATTTATAGGTTTTAAATATCATTTGAATACAAGTATGACTTTAGGGCTACAGTCTTATACACCCAATTTTAAATTCATCTATTCTTATTGCACTAGCTCATGACCCGCGTCTAGACATTATAAGAAAAATCCAACAAATTTCCCTAAAGCAGGAAGATTGCCAGACTATCCTGAGTTATGCAAAATAAAGTATATCTGTTTAGCCTAGGAATGGACATTAACTGCCAACAAGTGCGACTTGCCCAGATAGGAGATGTCAGTCTCCAGTTGTATTATTCACGATATTAGCGCTCATTAAATGATTAGCGGTTCACGATTAAAAAGAGACTTTGGATGGCAACAAGTAAAGATAGTGTCAATAATCATATAGGACGCATATAAAAACACTTGTATTCCAGTTTTGCATATATCCCCCTCACGGGTTTTGATAGGTGTGAAAACACCCATCTTTTTACCACTTAATTACAATAATAACCAAGCCAAAACGTGTATTTTATGTCGTAAATGTCGGAATTATGCGTGGTTTGTGTTTTTATTGTGATTTAGGACGAAAAGGTGAAAAATGGAGAAAACACGGGCATTCACAGGCTTTTATCGAAGGAAAAGACGAAAGATGAAGTCGAAAGATCAAGAGTGGAAAAAGAACGGAAGTCCAAGACCAATTCTGAAGATTTATCGAAGAAAAAGTCAAAGACGGAAGTTTACTAAAAAGCCGAAGAACTCGAGTCTAATAAATAAATAAATTATAAGACGAGTTTAATTAATCCCGAGACAAATTTGATAAAGTCGAAGAACTTAAAAGACGAGAAGACGTGAAGAAAGAAAGAAAGAGGAGGCAACACATGCACCTCCCCATTTCCTATAAATACCCTCCTAAACTCATTTAGGAGGGTTGGTTAGTTTTTAGTTTAGCTTAGTTTTCTTTCATCTTTGTAGGTGATTCTAGAGAGAGAAAGTGACAGTTTCTCTCACTAGAATCCCAAGCTTTCATCTTCCTTTCTTGTTTTTGATCAAGTCTTTACCTTTGTTAATTTAATTCTTGTTTTAATCTTATTCTTATTCTACCTTTCTTAGCTTTTTATTTGTGCTTAATCCGAAATTTCTTTACACGATTTGTTTAAGCTTCACGTTTGATTTATTAAAAAGTTTATCTTTTTGTTAATCTTTAAGTTTTCATACGAATCAAGCTTTGAGCTTGACATGCTTATTGGCTTAATTTGTGTCTAGCTTATTTGTTTTAAGTTTTCTTAAAAGTTTTTATATTTTAAAGTTTGCTTATTTTGTGTTTGCTTATTTTGTGTTTTTATAAATTTTATGAATTTCATCTTTTAAAAGCTTTCAAATTTATGTTTATCAAGTTGTTTAAGTTTCGGTGTAGTAGCTTATTGGTCGTGCTTATTGATTTTCAAGCTTAAATTCATTTTCGGATTATTGCTTGTTCTCATCGCAATCTTTGGTTTCCACTTTCCGACGGGCGGCTTTTGTTCCATCGCAATAACCATTCTTGGTTCCACTTTGCGATGGCTTGTGTTTCATCCCCCTTATTCCGATCGGGATTGCGATCGCTCATTGCGATTGCATATTCCGACGGAGTTTAAGGTATATTGCGACGAAGTGCTGCCAAAATTTTGACAGCCACATTCGGATAGATTTTGGTGCTTTAGTTATTCCGACAGTTTTTATTTTTTTAGACATTCCGATAGAATTTTTGTTTAATATTCCGACAGTTTTTGTTCAATATTACGATAGCTTTTTCTTTAAAAAATAAACATTCCGATACATATTAAAAAAAGTATTCCGACACAATAATGAAAAATATTCCGATGGAAATGAATACACATTCCGATGGAAACTTCTTTACAACATTGCGATAGATTTAACAAAAGGTCCTACATGCCTGGCTGCTTAGCCATTTTGGCGCCAAAAATGAGCAGCTAGCCTGCTTGCTTGCTTGTTTATTAGTATTTTTCCGTAATTGTCTAGTTTTATCTGAAAGTTGTTCCGATTTTATTTCTGAAAGTTACGTATTTTTAGTTGAATTTTTCGTCTAATTTTAAAATTAATATTTTTTCGTAAAGTTCAAGTTTTATCTTTTATTTAGTACCCGCTTTAGGTTTTACCTCGTTTAGCTTTAAAGTACCATTTTAGTTTTATTCTCTCCTTTTTCATTTAGTAAACTTTATTTTCGAGTCGATTGTTAATTTCTTCTTTTAGTTTTATTTTTATTAATTGTTTCGCTTTAAATTCACGTTTTATTATTTATATTGTTTTGTTTTTATTAATTAATCGCTTTTAGTTTATTGTTTTTATTTTGTGCATTTACCTTTTAAGTAGAATAGATAACCAAACCATATTATTTTCCACCAAGAACAACTGAGGCGCACATTGAACCGGAAATCAATTCGATTAGACACCGAGAAAACGAACTTTTTCAACTAGTAAAATCTTTGTATTAAAAATGGCGCCACTGCCGGCTCTTTTCGTGAAGATTAACGGTTTTTTGTGAGAGACGTGTTGGATTTTGGGATCCGTTCACTCGTGAACGTTATTTTTCGTATTCAAAAATTTTTAAAAATCCAAAAACATTTGAAAAATCTTAAAAAGCATTTCTTTTTCAAAATTTTGCACCAAAAATATTCTTCTTGCTTATCTATCTTTCTCTATGGATTTTTATGTCCATTGCGTCGGGTGTGGGAGACGATTGTACGGGAACGATTCTTGTCAATGGTGTACATGTGAGCGGTGTGGAAACGATATCGACAACACACAATTCGGATTTTGTCCTTTGTGCAACTCGACTAATTCATTCTTTTTGAACCCACATCCTGTTCCCCCGTGCATCTATTGTGGAAGCGATTCTCATTGGCATGTTTCGTGCCAGGTTCGATACCCGTATGGTCACGAGCAAGAACCGGGTTACAATTATATCAATGAAAATAGCAATCCACAAGACGCACCCAGTCTTTTTCCTCACCCGTTTTGCAACAACTGTGGGGGTCCTCACGAAAGTTTTCACTGTCCTACAAGGGATCACAGTTACTATCATTATACCTCTCCCAGTTTTGACCAACCCCTACAATACCCAATTGATCATCAGCCTCGTCACGAGATGAGTTACCAAGAACCAATTGACGATCTTGCTACAGCCTTTCAAGAACAAAGAAACGATCTTGTTTCAGCTTTTCAAGAACAAACGAAAGAGCTTTTACACACGCTGCAAACCTGTATGGAGTCATTTTTACAGCAGCAAGATCAAACGAGTACTCATATCCCTGAGCTTATTATTAGCCCTTTAGGTATTGAGGAGAGCGATGACGATATTGAGTTTATTTTCGACGAGGAGGAATTTCTAACACAACGTAAGATTTCTCCCATTCCTCCTTCGTCTATTGCTATCACACCCGAGGAGCCCGTTGGCTCTCTCATAATGGAGGATCAGCATCTTGACATTATCTCGGCTATGGAATCGGACAAATCCCTAAAGTCTAGTGTCGAGGAACATGTCGTCATCCCAAGTGACCCCATTCCTTTTATGACTCCTTCACCTACTCCTCCAAATGATACTACTCCTCATAGTAGTTATCTGGATATGGATGTGTTATCTTATGATTCCGACTATACTTTTATTTCTTTATCGGGTTCGGATGAGGATAACTCTCCTATTTTGAAAAACCTGACTTTTGAGAATCATGATAATGATATTAATGAGTTTTCGGATGCTTCACTCCTTCGTGATGATGATTTTCACATTCCTAAGATCGATGAGTTTCTTGATATTGATACACCCGTGGAGTACATATCTGGGTATTTTGATGTGGATGGAGATATACTTTTTCTTGATGATTTATTACACGATGACACTATACCTTCTATCCTTCCCGACCAACCCATTTATGATGCCAAAGAGAACAAAGACCCGAGGGTTTCGACTATTAGTGTTTTGACACCTACTTTTCACCCCCGACGTCTCTTGTTGATTTCACATTTGAGGGTGATTCTTTTATGGTTGACACCGAGTTGTCTTGCTATACCCTTAATTGTAAGAAATTTTTGCTTAAAAGAAACCCATCTTTCTTATACTTATGTGCTATTGCCACCTTAGGGTCTATTTCTTTTAGAGATGGAAACTATGTATTTGACCCAGGTGGAATCTTATGGGGTTTTCCTTAATTGGGAGGTTATTTCACTTTATCATGGAGAGTTTTTATTTTACGGGTAAATCTTTTTCTCTCCATGATCGCTTCCCCATGGACCATTTAATTCGGGGACGAGTCAGGCTCGTGACTCGGTTAATATAAACAAGCGCTTTTTGGGAGGCAACCCAATTATCTATCTTTACCTGTTTTCACCATAAGTGTAGGGGGAGCCCCGTTGGTGTTTCTTGCTTTCTTTCCTATCATGTGCAGGGATTAGAGCTTCAAAGACACACCCTTGATGACTTTTGACGAACCGTGATTCCGTGTTCGCTTCTTCCCGGTTCTATCCTAAACTCTTTTCGATTCACTATTTTATATTTCTCAATATTAAAATAGGAATCTCTTTAGTTGTCTTTTCCTTAACGAGATTTAAACAAAGTGCACAATGTCCTAAGTGTAGGGGAGTTTACTCCCACATGCTTAAACATTGAGGACAATGTTTATATTAAGTGTAGGGGGACTTCTATCGAAGTTAAGTGGCCTTTCCTTGTATTTGTCCTCATTTTAACCGGAAAATCGATTTTTCGACATTTTTCAAAATTTTTAATCTATTTTGGCCTAGTTGTAGTCTCCTTTATTTTTGTTACTTTCTAGCATTTTTAATAAAATGGTTTAGCAAGTTTAGATATCTTAGATATATTAGGCCCGTTGTGAATATTTTGACTCAACCCGAGTTTACTTATCCAAGTTCACTCTAGCTAGTATCCTTAACCATGTAGACCTTAATTGGTTTATTAGGCTAAGCATCCACGAGTCTCATTCCTTGAGATTTTAAATTGTGGAGAACGAGAAATGATAGAGTTGGTTACAAGTTTGGTATTCTCTCATTAACTTATGTGAGTTAATTATGATCTTTTTCTCCCATCACTTGCTAATAAATTATCTGCAATAAGTAAGGTCGTACGATTTGAAAAGTTACTTAGCTTCTATCCCAAGATCGTTTAAAAGATGCTCGGTAATGATAAGAGTTCATAGCCAAGGCATAACTTATGAAGCGGGGCGCGAAGATTGGCGAGTATGAAAAGGCCCTAACAAGGCATGAGGATTCCATTTTATTGCTGAATATCCAAAAGTGATGTGAAAGGCATTATTCCCAAAATCAATATGAAGGATCAAGACTCACGACGAAAAGCAATCAACTCCCATAAAGATCATGGAGAAGTCTATCCGAAAAGACCCTAACAAGGTATGAGGATAAATAGATCCAAGTCCGAAAAGGAGGCGGATCGTTGTATCTCAAAATCCCAAATAGAGATTGAAGAAATAATCATGAAGTCGTGGTCAACAAAGTTGGAGTACCTCTCAAAAGTCTCCAAGTGAAGAAACTCTATGAACGATGAGAAGACCATTATCTCAAGCACGTCTCTCAAGATATGAAGTATGAAGTACATGCCAAATATCGGCCCGAGAAAGGTCTCAAATCGTGAACCAAGTTATGCCAAGATATGAACTTTTTGATATCTCGAGAAGCAGTTTTAAGAGATTTTGTCCTTTAGCTAACTATTGATCAAATCGCCCTACTTTGCTTTCAGCCTAAATAAATTATCGAAATAAGTCAACAATGCATCCTCGTGATCATTCAAGAAATCAATAAAATATAAGAGATACTCGTAGGAATAAGGGATTTTAAGTGATTAATTGAACCACATGAGTAAACGTTTGTTATGCTAACTTGTACTAACAATGATCTTGTTTTTAAGCTTGGCATGGGGAACGTGAAACTTGAGGGTGATGAACATTCATGACAACAAGCCCTAATGTAAGTCTTAGATTTCTTTACAAGTTTCTTCCTTGTTGCATCTTGTTATTTTCTATCTTTTTGATTTTCCTTAGTTGTTTAATAAAGGCCAAGGTAGGTTGATTATGATGGAAAATGTAAAACGTGCTTCGTAACTGATGCATTGCATGAGGACATTGCAATGGTTAAGTGTAGGGGATCTGATAGGTGTGAAAACACCCATCTTTTTACCACTTAATTACAATAATAACCAAGCCAAAACGTGTATTTTATGTCGTAAATGTCGGAATTATGCGTGGTTTGTGTTTTTATTGTGATTTAGGACGAAAAGGTGAAAAGTGGAGAAAACACGGGCATTCACAGGCTTTTATCGAAAGAAAAGACGAAAGATGAAGTCGAAAGATCAAGAGTGGAAAAAGAACGGAAGTCCAAGACCAATTCTGAAGATTTATCGAAGAAAAAGTCAAAGACGGAAGTTTACTAAAAAGCCGAAGAACTCGAGTCTAATAAATAAATAAATTATAAGACGAGTTTAATTAATCCCGAGACAAAGTCGATAAAGTCGAAGAACTTAAAAGACGAGAAGACGTGAAGAAAGAAAGAAAGAGGAGGCAACACATGCACCTCCCCATTTCCTATAAATACCCTCCTAAACTCATTTAGGAGGGTTGGTTAGTTTTTAGTTTAGCTTAGTTTTCTTTCATCTTTGTAGGTGATTCTAGAGAGAGAAAGTGACAGTTTCTCTCACTAGAATCCCAAGCTTTCATCTTCCTTTCTTGTTTTTGATCAAGTCTTTACCTTTGTTAATTTAATTCTTGTTTAATCTTATTCTTATTCTACCTTTCTTAGCTTTTTATTTGTGCTTAATCCGAAATTTCTTTACACGATTTGTTTAAGCTTCACGTTTGATTTATTAAAAAGTTTATCTTTTTGTTAATCTTTAAGTTTTCATACGAATCAAGCATTGAGCTTGACATGCTTATTGGCTTAATTTGTGTCTAGCTTATTTGTTTTAAGTTTTCTTAAAAGTTTTTATATTTTAAAGTTTGCTTATTTTGTGTTTGCTTATTTTGTGTTTTTATAAAGTTTATGAATTTCATCTTTTAAAAGCTTTCAAATTTATGTTTATCAAGTTGTTTAAGTTTCGGTGTAGTAGCTTATTGGCCGTGCTTATTGATTTTCAAGCTTAAATTCATTTTCGGATTATTGCTTGTGCTCATCGCAATCTTTGGTTTCCACTTTCCGACGGGCGGCTTTTGTTCCATCGCAATAACCATTCTTGGTTCCACTTTGCGATGGCTTGTGTTTCATCCCCCTTATTCCGATCGGGATTGCGATCCCTCATTGCGATCGCATATTCCGACGGAGTTTAAGGTATATTGCGACGAAGTGCTGCCCAAATTTTGATAGCCACATTCGGATAGATTTTGGTGCTTTAGTTATTCCGACAGTTTTTATTTTTTTAGATATTCCGATAGAATTTTTGTTTAATATTCCGACAGTTTTTGTTCAATATTACGATAGCTTTTTCTTTAAAAAATAAACATTCCGATACATATTAAAAAAAGTATTCCGACACAATAATGAAAAATATTCCGATGGAAATGAATACACATTCCGATGGAAATTTTTTACAACATTGCGATAGATTTAACAAAAGGTCCTACATGCCTGGCTGCTTAGCCATTTTGGCGCCAAAAATGAGCAGCTAGGCTGGATGCTTCCAGCAGCTAGCCTGCCTGCTTGCTTGTTTATTAGTATTGTTCCGTAATTGTCTAGTTTTATCTGAAAGTTGTTCCGATTTTATTTCTGAAAGTTACGTATTTTTAGTTGAATTTTTCGTCTAATTTTAAAATTAATATTTTTTCGTAAAGTTCAAGTTTTATCTTTTATTTAGTACCCGCTTTAGGTTTTGCCTCGTTTAGCTTTAAAGTGCCATTTTAGTTTTATTCTCTCCTTTTTCATTTAGTAAACTTTATTTTCGAGTCGATAGTTAATTTCTTCGTTTAGTTTTATTTTTATTAATTGTTTCGCTTTAAATTCACGTTTTATTATTTATATTGTTTTGTTTTTATTAATTAATCGCTTTTAGTTTATTGTTTTTATTTTGTGCATTTACCTTTTAAGTAGAATAGATAACCAAACCATTTTATTTTCCACCAAGAACAACTGAGTCGCACATTGAACCGGAAATCAATTCGATTAGACACCGAGAAAACGAACTTTTTCAACTAGTAAAATCTTTGTATTATAGGTGTGTAAACACCCATCCTTTTACCACTTAATTCTGGCTAAAACGAGACCAAAACACGTATTTAATATCATTTGTTTGGAATTATGCATGGTTTTTGTGTTTATTGTGTTCTCAGAGTCAACCGGGAGAATATTGAAGAAAACATGGGATTGCACGGGTTTTATCAAGGAAAAGACTCAAGACGAAGTCTATTGTCCAAGATGCAGAAGATTTGAAGTCATTGTGCCTATTTGAAGATTTATCGAAGAATAGAGCCAAAGATGGAAGATTCATATATGTCGAAGAACTCGAGTCTATTAAACTAAAGATTATAAGACGAGTTGGAATTATTCACCGACACTTCTCAAATCTAAGAAGCGTAAAGACTAAAAGAAGAAAGAAGAGAAGAAGCCCGATACCAAAGCCCATACACAAGCCCATTACACACGCCTATATAAAGGCCTACCTCACAAATTTTCACACACTTAGTTAGTTTTTAGTTTTCTCATTTTTCTCTAGTTTTAGAGAGAGAAAGTTCCAAACTTTCTCTAACTAAACTTTCTCTTTGTTTTTCATCTTTTAATTAAAGCCTCCTTTAATCTTTGTACCTTGAATCTCATTAATCTTATTCAAGTTAAGCTTTTAAGTTCTTTAATCTTTTCCTACTTTTCTTGATTTATCAAAATCCTTATTCCGATTGCTTATTCCATACGGTTTGGATTTGTGGGTTTGTTCGTGATCAAAATTTAATCTTTCTTGTTTCTTCTTAAGTTCTTACGTGAATAGGCCATAAGCTCTCCGTGCTTTTTGGCTTATTGCTTGTTAAAGCTTATTGATTTCGTATTTCTTCAAAGGTTTAATCATTCAAAAGTTTTGTTTATTAAGTTTAAGGTTTTGTATTTTCAAAAGTCGTCAAATTTAAGCTTTTTGAGTTATTTAAGTTTCGGATTGCTTAGCTTATTGATTGAGCTTGTTGAGTTTTTTTTTAGTTCCCACCAATTTCGGTACAAAGCTGCTTCCATCGCAACACAAGGGTTTTAACATATTCCGACAGCTTCATTGCTTTAGATCGCAATAACCCAAGAGGGTTTTACTTTGCGATCTGGTGGCAATTCCCCCTATTCCGATCGGGATTGCGATCGCATATTGCGATCGCACATTCCGACGGAGTTTAGGTCCCTTTTCTAGTCGAAACTCTGGCCAATTTTTATTTGCTTCATTCCGATTGTCTTCATTCCGACAGCATCATTGCGACAGTTTGGTTTTTGAACATTCCGATGGTACCATCATGGACATTCCGATGGACTCCACTTGACATTCCGATGGTCGTTGTAATTACATTCCGATGCTTCTAATTTTATTACATTCCGATAGAACAAGTTTTTAAGCATTAATTCATTAAAGTTTTCGAAGTTTTGTATAATCTTTCCTTTACGTTTTCAAGCATTTACTTTTAACTCGTCAATTTAGTTTAATCTTTCAAAGCTTTAATTTACTCAACGCCATTTACATTTAATTGTTATTAGTTTAAAATAGCCAATACAAACCAACTCCTTTTTATAACCAAGAACAAATCATTCCACTTAGAGCTGAGATCAATTCGAGAGGATTCCGAGAGATAAATTTAGAACCCATAGCAAAAGCCATGTATCAAATGGCGCCGCTGCCGGCTCTTCTCGTTAAGATCAAAAGTTTTTTTGTGAGAACTTGGATTTTGGGATCCGTTCCCCGTGAACGTTACTTTTTTATAAAAATTTTCAAAAATCCAAAAAAATATAAAATTATCAAAAATACAAAAAAATTAAAAAACATAAAAACCAAAAAAAATATGTTTGCTTTGTTTTTCTTTGTTCGTTTTTTGCAGGTGTATGCGCACTCGATCCACGTCTTATCAAGAGCCCGAGCCTCTCGATCACTTAGACATGGCCGGTGTACAAAACAACAACAACATACCACCTCCAAACAACAATAATAACAACAACAACCCACCTTTCAACAACATGAATAATAACAACAACAATGAGCCTCTACCGGATAATCGCCCGATGATTGAACTGATGCAAGCTCATGTAGATGGCAACACTGATCCAATTGTTATACCAGCATTTGCAGCCAACAATTTTGAGCTCAAATCAGGCTTTATCCAGATGGTCTCCGCTCAACCATTCTTGGGACGTACCATTGATGACCCACACGACCACATCAAGAGATTCTTGCAACTCACTAACACGGTCAAGTTCAATGGTGTTCCACAAGAGGTTATCAGGTTACAACTTTTTCCCTTTTCTTTAGAGGGACAAGCCCGACATTAGCTTGCTAAGGAACCGCCACAGAGTATTCTCTCGTGGACGGATTTGGAAACCAAGTTTATCAATTACTTTTTCCCACCCTCTCGTACTACCGCTTTGCGGAATGAAATCATAAATTTTGAAAAAAAGTACGATGAGTCGTTCAGTGAATCTTGGGATCTTTTAAAGATCTTTTAAGAAAATGACCACAACATGGTTTTACCAAAGTACATCTAATTAATACTTTTTACAATGGTTTAAGCATGAGTGACCAAGATTCACTAAACAATGCCTCGGGGGGTAATCTGTTGGCTAAGACTTCCAATGCTTCTTGGGATATCATTGAGAATATGTCTCGTGTGCAAACCATGAGTGTTCGGACCAATGTCGCTAGTGATAGCACTAGTGACAGCGACAAGCGACTTGACAAAATCACTACGCTTCTTGAATCGCTTGTCACCCACACCGTCAGCAACAACAACAGCAACAACGCTAAAAACGCTCAAGTCAATGCTGTCAGCCAACCTTGTGAGATATGCGATGGTCCTCACTCTTACACCACTTGTACCGCCACCCAAGACTACCCTTCTGAGAATGTGAATGCAGCATACGGCACCTATCCTCAACCTGCTTATCAAGCCCGTCCTCAAGGTGACCGTAACTTGCTTAGCTACCGCTCTAACAATTATCTTTCCCCACCCGGTTTTCCTTCAAACAACCCAAACCAACAACAAAACCTCAACCGCCCTCCTCAACAACAACAACAACCTCGTACACCATACATCCCTCCTCACAAGCAACAACAACCACCTCAACGTAACAACCAAGTTTACCAACAACCTGCTTATCAACCACCCGCATACAATGCTCCTCCAAACCAACCCACTGCATTACACCAAGAGGTTGCAACCTACATGAGGACCAATGATGTGATCGTGGAAAATCTCCAACAGGAAGTGCGCAACTTGAAAGCAGACTTGGTCAAACAAGGAAACGATTTGAGAGCCGACATGAGAAATACGTTGGATAGCTAAACTAATGACTTGAAGAACATGATGGCTAGTTTCTTCAAAGGTAATCAACCCTCTTCTTCGGGTACTCTTCCGAGTAACACCGTTGCGAATCCAAGAGGGGAGATGAAAGCAATCACCACTCGCAGTGGTAAAGGTACCAAGGAACCCGAGCTTCCTATACCTCCACCGGTGGTTGTGACTAAGGAGAACGAGTCACCTGCTCCTATTCCTCATCCTTCTTCTTCCCCAATTTCTCCACCTCTTCCTTCTACCCCTCCTCCACCCAAGGATGTGAGTGATCCTATTCTCCCAAAGCCTTCCTCTTCTTCCAATATACCTTATCCATCTAGGTTGAGGAAAGAGAAGCTCAAAAGCAAGGACGATATTCAGGTTTCGAACTTTCTTAAAATGTTTAAACAACTGAATTTCAATATCTCCTTCGCTGAGGCTCTCGCTCACATGCCCAAGTACGCGAAAATGTTTAAGGATCTTCTGAGCGACAAGGAAAAGCTTCTCGATATTTCCAACACCCAACTTAATGAGAATTGCTCTGCAGTGCTCTTAAGGAAATTGCCAACCAAGCTTGGTGATCCGGGTCGTTTCTTAATCCCTTGCAATTTCCCGGGAGTAAAGAATTGCATGGCCCTAGCCGATCTAGGTGCCAGTATTAATTTAATGCCTCTAAGCGTTTGGAAGCAATTATCTCTCCCTGAGCTAGTCCCCAACAAAATGATTTTGGAATTAGCTAATCGTACGGTTGCTTATCCAGTGGTGATAGCCGAAGACGTCTTTGTACGAGTCGACAAATTCACTTTTCCTGCCGATTTCGTCGTCGTCGACTACGAGATAGACCCTCGTGTTCCCTTGATCGTGGGTCGTCCATTCCTGAGGACCGGTCACACTCTTATCGATGTTGAAGCCGGTGAGCTTATCATGAGAGTGGGTGACGATAAAATCGTCTTCAACATGGGAAAGTTGTCTAAACAACCTTATTCATACGAGAGTGTTAATTGTATTGACGTTCTGGATGAGGCTTGTGAAGAACACTTTAATGATGCTTGTAAAAATATTCCTACCTCTCTTCCCAATGTTGAAACCGTTGCCTCTATTGATTCCTCACTGTCTCTATTTGGAGAAAGTGATTTGTTTTGGAACAATCTTGAAGACACTATGGGAGATGTGAATTTAGCTACTAATGATTCTCCCACCGATGGGGATGAAGACATGAATTTCTTTGACAACCTTCTCAACGAAGACACTCCTTCTCCTCCATCTCCCACGGTTATTGCTATCGATACTCCGACTTTGAATACGCCTCCCGTCGAAAATCCTCCGGATTTGGAACTTAAGGAGTTGCCGCCCCATCTCGAGTATGTATTTCTTGAAGAAGAGAAGAAGTCGCCAGTCATCATTGCTAAGGACCTAAAGGAAGAAGAAAAAGCCCGACTTATCACCGTGTTGAAAGATCATAAGAAGGTTATTGCTTGGAAGGTTTCTGATATTCGCGGAATTGATCCTCACTTCTGCACACACAAAATTCTCATGGAGGACGACTTAAGCCCACAATTCAAAGCCAACGAAGGGTGAATCCAAAAATCCATGAAGTCATCAAAACAGAGGTTATCAAACTTCTTGATGCGGGTATGATTTACCCTATTTCGGATTCACCATGGGTTAGTCCAATCCATTGTGTGCCTAAGAAAGGCGGAATAACCGTTGTTCCCAATGAACACAACGAGTTGATTTCCACTCGCCTCGTTACTGGGTGGAGAGTTTGTATAGACTACCGCAAACTCAATGATGCCACGAGAAAGGATCATTTCCCTCTACCTTTTATGGACCAAATGCTTGAACGTTTAGCGGGTAATGAATATTACTGCTTTATTGATGGTTTCTCGGGTTATTTCCAAATACCCATCGATCCCCAAGATCAAGGGAAGACAACATTCACTTGTCCCTATGGCACATTTGGTTACAAAAGAATGCCGTTTGGCTTATGCAATGCCCCCGGGACTTTCTAAAGGTGCATGTTAGCTATCTTCCACGACATGGTTGAACAAACCATGGAAGTCTTCATGGATGATTTCTCGGTCTTCGGGGATTCCTTCTCTTCTTGCCTTGCCAATTTGGAACGTATGCTTAAGCGGTGCGAAGACACTCGCCTTGTTCTGAATTGGGAAAAATGCCATTTTATGGTAAAAGAAGGCATCGTGCTTGGACACAAGATCTAGAAAGCCGGTCTTGAAGTAGACCGTGCTAAAGTCGATGTTATCGCTAAGTTGCCTCCACCTTCAACCGTGAAGGGTGTGAGAAGTTTTCTGGGTCATGCGGGCTTCTACCGTCGATTTATCAATGATTTTTCTCAAATCGCTCGCCCGATGACCCACCTCTTGGAAAAAGATACTCCTTTTATCTTTTCCAAAGAGTGCCTTGAAGCCTTCAACTTGCTTAAGGATAAGCTTACTAAGGCACCTGTCTTGGTTACCCCTAATTGGGAGCTGCCTTTCGAGTTGATGTGCGACGCTAGTGATTTTGCTATTGGAGCGGTTCTGGGACAAAGAGTGAACAAACACTTCCAACCAATCCATTACGCTAGCAAGACAATGACGGGGGCACAATTGCATTATACGACAACCGAAAAAGAGCTTTTAGCTGTTGTCTATGCTTTTGAAAAATTCCGCCCCTATCTTGTCCTTTCTACAACTATTGTGTATACCGATCATTCCGCGTTGAAGTACTTGTTGACAAAGCAAGATTCCAAACCAAGACTTCTTCGCTGGGTTTTGCTACTCCAGGAATTTAAAATCGACATTCGCGATAAAAAAGGAGCAGAAAACTTAGCCGCGGATCATCTCAGCAGACTTGAGGATCCATACCAAGGGGATCATCCGAACAAAGAAATCAATGATTCTTTTCCCTTGGAGACCTTAATGTCTATCAATTCGAATTCTGATGCAACCCCGTGGTTTGCGGACTTTGCAAACTACTTGGCGGGTGGAATTCTCAAGGAAGGGTTGACGTCTCAACAAAAGAAAAAGTTCTTCACCGACATTAAGACTTACTTTTGGGACGACCCTTACCTATTCAAACAATGCGCCGACCTGATTATCCGCCGATGTGTTGACAGACCGGCAGCTTCAGAAATCCTTGATGCTTGCCACAAAGGACCCACCGGTGGTCACTTTGGTCCCAACTACACCGCCAAAAAAGTGTTTGATTCGGGATTTTATTGGCCCTCCATATATCGTGACGCTCACAATATGGTTAAACGATGTGATGTTTGCCAAAAACAAGGCACGATCACACATAAAAATGAGATGCCTCAGAATTTCATTCAAGAGTGTGAAATCTTTGATGTTTGGGGTATCGACTTTATGGGGCCATTCCATTCCTCTAAAGGAAACAAATACATCCTTGTAGCCGTTGACTACGTTTCAAAGTGGGTCGAAGCCAAAGCTTTACCTACTAATGACGCAAGGGTGGTTTGTAACTTTTTGAAAGCTCTTTTCGCTAGATTCGGTGTGCCTCGTGCCATTATTAGTGATCGTGGGACTCATTTTTGCAATGACCAATTCGCAAGAGTCATGGCTAAGTACGGTGTAAATCATCGTCTTTCCACAGCCTACCACCCACAAACTAATGGCCAGGCTGAAATATCCAACCGAGGACTAAAGCGAATTCTCGAAAGAACCGTGGGAGAGCATCGTGCCTCATGGGCTGATAAACTTGATGATGCTATGTGGGCTTTCCGTACCGCATACAAGACTCTGATTGGTTGCACACCATATCGTCTCGTGTACGGGAAAGCGTGCCACCTCCCCATTGAGTTGGAGCACAAGGCTTACTGGGCCTTGAAGTGGGCTAATTTTGATATCAATAAAGCCGGTGACCTACGCAAGATCCAACTCAATGAGCTCAATGAACTCCGTAATGAGGCTTATGAAAATTATTTGATCTATAAGGAGAAGACTAAGCTCATTCACGACTCCAAGATTAAAAACCGAGAGTTCCAAGTTGGAGACAAAGTTTTACTCTTTAACTCTCGGTTGAAAATCTTTTCGGGCAAGCTGAAATCTCGTTGGTCCGGCCCATTCACCATTGCCCAAATTTTTCCATATGGTACTCTCGAGCTCGCTCAACCTAATGGACCTAATTTTAAGGTGAATGGCCAACGAGTGAAGTTGTACTTTGGTGAGGACATCTCTCACGAGATGATTCCATCCCTCACCACGTTCCCCATGAACTAATTTTGGGTCGAGTCAGGCTCGTGACTCAGTTATCAAAAACAAGCGCTCCTCGGGAGGCAGCCCGAGAATCTATCTTTTTCCGTTTTAACCTCCTAAGTGTAGGGGGGCCTCTATAGGTGTTTGTTTTTGTGTGGTGATGTGATTACAGGGATAAGTGCACTCTTGGAATCTCTGAAGAACCGTGCTCCCGTGTTATCCGAAATCCGGTTCTATCTCTCAACTATCGTGATTCAATTTTCTTCATACTCACATTTGAAATTGATCACGTTAGTCGTCTCTTCCTTAACTTGAGTTAACCAACGTGCACAATGTCATAAGTGTAGGGGAGACTTTTCCCACATGCTTAAACATTGAGGACAATGTTTATCTTAAGTGTAGGGGGGACTTCTATCGAAGTTTTAAGTGGACTTTTCCATGAAAATGCCTTCATTAAACCGGAAAATCCTATTTTTCAACATTTTTAAAATTTTTTATTAACTTTGGCCATTTTGTCGTAATTTTTAAATTTTTATCTTTGCTTTCATATGTATATATCCCGCAATAAAGTCAAAAATTTTAATAAAGTGGTGTAGCTAGTTTAGAAGTCTTTGACATATTAGGCCCGTTGTGTTTATTTTGACTCAACCCGAATAGACTTATCTAAGTTTATTCTTGCTAGTATCCTTAACCATGTAGACCTTAATTGGTTTATTAGGCTAAGTATCCACGAGTCTCATTACTTGAGATTTTAAATTGTGGAGTACGAGAAATGATAGAGTCAATTATAAGTCGGTATTCTTGCACAAGCTCACTTGGTGTAATTATTTGCCTATTCTCCCATCACTTGCTAATAATTTATCTGCAATAAGTAAGGTCGTACGATTTGAAAGGTTACTTAGCTTCTAGCCCAAGATCGTTTAAAAGTTGCTCGGTAATGATAAGAGTTCATAGCCAAGGCATAACTTATGAAGCGGGGCGCGAAGATTGGCAAGTCCGAAAAGGCCCTAACAAGGCATGAGGATTCAATTTTATTGCTAAAGATCCAAAGTGATGTGAAAAGAATTATTCCCAAAGTCAATATGAAGGATCAAGACTCACGACGAAAAGAAATCAACTCCCGTAAAGATCATGGAGAAGTCTATCCGAAAAGACCCTAACAAGGTATGAGGATAAATAGATCCAAGTCCGAAAAGGAGGCTGATCGTTGTATCTCAAAATCCCGATTAGAGATTGAAGAATAATCATGAAGTCGTGGTCAACAAAATTGGAGAACCCCTCAAAAGTCTCCAAATGAAGAAACTCTATTAACGATGAGAAGACCATTATCTCAAGCACGTCTCTCAAGATATGAAGTATGAAGAACATGCCAAATATCGGCCCGAGAAAGGTCTCAAATCGTGAACCGAGTTATGCCAAGATATGAACTTTTTGATATCCCGAGAAGTAGTTTTAAGAGATTTTGTCCTTTAGCTAACTATTGATCAAATCGTCCTACTTTGCTTTTAGCCTAAATAAACTATCGAAATAAGTCCAAAAATGCATCTTCATGATCATTCTAAGACAAAAATAAAATATAAGAGATACACCTAGGAATAAGGGAGTTTGAGCATTTAATTAAGCCAGGTATGTAAGTGTTTGATTTACTAACTTATAATAACAATGATCTCGTTTTTTAGCTTAGTTTGGGGAACGTGAAACTTGAGGGTGACAAATCTTCGCAGCACCAAAGCCCTAATGTAAGTCATTGGTTTCTTTGCAAGTTATTTCCATCCTTTTGTTTACTTTAAAGTTTTAATTTCTCTTAGTATTTTTATTTTTGTTTAGTATTATTTTAATAAGGCCAAGGTTGATTGATTATGAGAAAGGTGTAAATTTTCTTTATCACTAAGCATTGCATGAGGGCATGGCAATGGTTAAGTGTAGGGGATTTGATAGGTGTGTAAACACCCATCCTTTTACCACTTAATTCTGGCTAAAACGAGACCAAAACACGTATTTAATATCATTTGTTTGGAATTATGCGTGGTTTTTGTGTTTATTGTGTTCTCAGAGTCAACCGGGAGAATATTGAAGAAAACATGGGATTGCACGGGTTTTATCAAGGAAAAGACTCAAGACGAAGTCTATTGTCCAAGATGCAGAAGATTTGAAGTCATTGTGCCTATTTGAAGATTCATCAAAGAATAGAGCCAAAGATGGAAGATTCATATATGTCGAAGAACTCGAGTCTATTAAACTAAAGATTATAAGACGAGTGGGAATTATTCACCGACACTTCTCAAATCTAAGAAGCGTAAAGACTAAAAGAAGAAAGAAGAGAAGAAGCCCGATACCAAAGCCCATACACAAGCCCATTACACACGCCTATATAAAGGCCTTACCTCACAAATTTTCACACACTTAGTTAGTTTTTAGTTTTCTCATTTTTCTCTAGTTTTAAAGAGAGAAAGTTCTAAACTTTCTCTCACTAAACTTTCTCTTTGTTTTTCATCTTTTAATTAAAGCCTCCTTTAATCTTTGTACCTTGAATCTCATTAATCTTATTCAAGTTAAGCTTTTAAGTTCTTTAATCTTTTCCTACTTTTCTTGATTTATCAAAATCCTTATTCCGATTGCTTATTCCATACGGTTTGGATTTGTGGGTTTGTTCGTGATCAAAATTTAATCTTTCTTGTTTCTTCTTAAGTTCTTACGTGAATAGGCCATAAGCTCTCCGTGCTTTTTGGCTTATTGCTTGTTAAAGCTTATTGTTTTCAGATTTCTTCAAAGGTTTAATCATTCAAAAGTTTTGTTTATTAAGTTTAAGGTTTTGTATTTTCAAAAGTCGTCAAATTTAAGCTTTTTGAGTTATTTAAGTTTCGGATTGCTTAGCTTATTGATTGAGCTTGTTGAGTTTTTTTTTAGTTCCCACCAATTTTGGAACAAAGCTGCTTCCATCGCAACACAAGGGTTTTAACATATTCCGACAGCTTCATTGGTTTAGATCGCAATAACCCAAGAGGGTTTTACTTTGCGATCTGGTGGAAATTCCCCCTATTCTGATCGGGATTGCGATCGCATATTGCGATCGCACATTCCGACGGGGTTTAGGTCCCTTTTCTAGTCGAAACTCTGGCCAATTTTTATTTGCTTCATTCTAATTGTCTTCATTCCGACAGCATCATTGCGACAGTTTGGTTTTTGAACATTCCGATGGTCCCATCATGGACATTCCGATGGACTCCACTTGACATTCCGATGGTCGTTGTAATTACATTCCGATGCTTCTAATTTCATTACATTCCGATAGAACAAGTTTTTAAGCATTAATTCATTCAAGTTTTCGAAGTTTTGTCTAATCTTTCCTTTACGTTTTCAAGCATTTACTTTTAACTCGTCAATTTAGTTTAATCTTTCAAAGCTTTAATTTACTCAACGCCATTTACATTTAATTGTTATTAGTTTAAAATAGCCAATACAAACCAACTCCTTTTTATAACCAAGAACAAATCATTCCACTTAGAGCTGAGATCAATTCGAGAGGATTCCGAGAGATAAATTTAGAACCCATAGCAAAAGCAATGTATCAGGTTTTTCAAATTGTTTGTATGCTTTTAAAATGTGAGGCTATAAACTCACCTTAGTCTATAGAGTCTTTTGATTATCCAACCATAACCTTCTCACAGAATCTGGACTGACACACAATATGCATATATATCAAGTGTTAGTCTCTGATTTCATTCTCTTTAATTAACATTTAGTCTCTGAGTTCATTCTCTTTTATTAAAATTCTTTGATCGAATTAATTTTGGAGTGATAGTATCAGTGTTCAGGCCATCATACTCAGAAGCCATTCTATAAACGTTTGAGGAGCGAGGGCACTTTAAATCGTAAACCCAACCACTCAGTCAGAACGTAATATCGAGATGGAACATCTTTGTACAAAGCTCCCTACTAACATGACACAACGTATTTTATTAAATTTTGAGTTTCAATGTTGGCAAAAATAGTCCTTGCTATTGTTTGGTATAATTACACTTTTTACCCTTTAAGTATATAGTTTCATAAATTACAATTTAAACCTTCATTATTTAACCTTATGGTCTCAAGCTTTACAACATTTACTATTATAGCTTTTACTTTCATAAAATGACACTTTTGGCCCAAAATGATTTATAGTTTCAAAATTGATAGTTTTAGTCCCTGAACTTGTAAAAATCACATAACAAGCTAAAAAATGATCCAAATGATCTAGTATTTGAAAACAAAGTTTATGAAAATATTTATAATCATTATAACAACATTTCTTAAGAATTATATCTTTTGAAATGGGTTTTTTTCTCATTATTTTATGTAGATTACAAAACTAGGGTTTTAAGGCATCTTTAACTGATAACTTTCATTTAAAATGATGAAATGACTTAGTTTCTTTTGGATTATCTTTCAAACATAATTTTGGAATTATAAAAAGTCTAATTAAACTTTATAAAAAGATCAAAGCCTTGGTTAACATATATTTACCTAGGTAACTCTAAAATGGCTCCTTATGGCTTCTTATGAACACAACTTGCTATCAAAGCTTCAAGAGATTCAACGGCTAGCTTCTAGACCTGGTTTTTGGTCTTGTGGGATGTACTAAGACGCATTTAGAGGTGTAAATGGAGAATGGGTATGAGATACAAAGGAAACGGGGTGCAAATTTCAAATGAAGACATACGCCTCTATTTATACTTGTTTTTACCCTTAGCCTCCAAGTTATACATTCAAACGTGTAAGATAGATATAGGGGTGACTAATGAAGTCTAGTGAAGATCTACACAAGTTCATAGCTTTTAGCTTAGTCCTAATCCTTCCTTGTGGTCTAAATGAGTCACGTCAACATATAGATAGGAATGCTGATGTGTAGCAAGCAAGGAGGTGATCCACCTACTTCTCACACTCCTAAATTATCTTAGGATGAATAAATATCAGGTTATAAAACTTGTAATGGAGGGAAATGATTTGAAAATGTGTTTTGGAGGGAATTACAAAACCGGATTCAAAATCTAGGGCTTGTAACTTATGCTTTGTGTTTTTGGTGATTAAGGGCTTAGGAGAGTGTTAGTTAATGATTAGGGCTTAATTAGGGTTTTGAAATTCTATTTAAGAGATTTGGGTCCTTGGTTTGAAGTTTAAAAAAGGTTTGATGTGAAAATGGGAAGCATACATTTGTAGGTTAGGGTTTTCTAATGATATAGGGTTTAATCTTAGTAAATGTGATTATCCTCCTCTTAGCTACTGATTTAAACTTAATTTAGGTCCTAGAAATTGTTTCTTAAGTGTCCAATGAGTTTTCACACTTGGTTTAAGGGTTTAGTTTAGGTAAACATGTCTAAAGAGTGAAAATACCTATTTTGACTTAATTTACAAGTCAATCATTGAAATCTTGTACCTTCTGCATTAGAGTACTTGTAGATTGTCTTCATATCATCTAATAATCTTAATGAAGTCCTATAAGTATTTGTAGACTTGTCCAAAAAGAACTATGTAGTGATTTCATGTAGATTTCTTAATATTATGGTTTTTAGGTCATTAATCCTAATGATTTTCTAACTTGGGTAATTAGGGTTTATATCTTAATGTATACTTATTCTAGGGCTTATATGATATGTTTATGACTTCTATGGGTTCTACATTCTTAGTTTGAGGGTTTATATAATTTAATCATATTCTAGGGTTATTTAAACAAGATTAAGGTTCTATGGTTTGAAAACTTGTACTTTATGCTTTAATAATTTCTAACTTGGTTCAAGATAAATGTACGATTATATTATGATACTTGGTTGAGTTTTATGTTTTTTGCAAAAGATTATAGTCTAATTCATTATACATTGGATTTTATATGCTAACCTTGGTTTTAGGTCATTTTCTTGTAATTAGCTTGTGATTAGTGAATATTAGTGTGTTGTGATTATTTAACTTTTATTTATATGGTGGATTAGAATTAGTGTAGATTTTTTAATAATAGTACATTGTTATTTTGAGGTTACATTGCTTGAAATATTAGTATAAGGGATTTCTAGGTTTTCTATGGGAATTTAGGGTATCTTTGTTATATTTGAGTTGTTCTTATTCATTGTTTATTCTTATAATAACTTTAGAACTCAGACTTGATATATACATAGTGTTTACAACATATAGGCATATGTTGATGTGGTATTTGTGATAGTGAGATACATAAGTCAGTCATGTAGTATAGTGAAAGTGCAAAAATTTCGGAGTAAAATCACCTTTTTAGTTATGAACATGGATATTACATTAACCAAAACTACTGGATGTTATAGTCTCCCCCCCCTTATTTAAAATCTTGTCCCGATATTTAACTAGAACTAGGTTTAAAAGAAGAAAATAGATGTGGATATTTAGCTCGGAATTGATCTTCACGCTCCCAAGTATACTCAGGTGCTCTTTTCAAGTTCCATCGTACCTTAATTATTGGGACATGGCTCTGCTTCAAGCGTTTCACTTCTCTATCCATAATTTCCACCAGCTCTTCTATAAAATTTAACTTATCATAGAGTTGAAGTTCTTTCATCGGTATGATGAGAAATTCATTAGATAAGCACTTCTTAAGATTCAAAACATAAAAGTATTTTGAACATTACTAAGCTCTTCAGGAAGCTCTAGTTTATATGCCACAAGGCCAATTCTTTTGGTTATTTTGAATGGTCCTATATACCTTGAATTTAGTTTCTTCTTCTTTCCGAATCGAATAACTCCTTGACGAGGTGAAACTTTCAACATAACAAGATCTCCTACTAAAAATTCCAAAGGTTTACGTCTAGTATTAGCGTAACTCTTTTGTATATCTTGTGCAGCTTGTAATCGCTCTCAGATTTGAACAATCTTTTCAGTAGTTTCATGTATTATTTCTGGTCCTGTCAGTTGAATATATCCAACTCCATCCCAACAAACAAGAAATCCACACTTTCTTCCATAAAGTATTTCAAAAGGCGCTGCTTTAATACTAGCATGATAACTATTTTTGTAAGAGAATTCTACTAAAGGTGGTTGTTTCTCCCATCCTTTCCAAAACCTATCACGCAAGCTCTAAGAATATCCTCGAGAGTTTGAATCGTTCTTTCACTTTGTCCATCTGTTTGTGGATGATATGCCTTACTCATATCCAATTGAGTACCTAAGGCACTTTGCATTGATCTCCAAAATACATATGTAAAACGACTATCACGATCTGAGATAATAGATACAGGCACTGCGTGTCGTGATATTATTTCCTTAATCTACAATCTCGAAACAGTTTCCATACTATCATTCTCTTTAATAGGAAGAAATCGTGCAGATTTTGTAAGACGACCGACAATAACCCAGATGGTGTCATGTCCATTTGATGTATTAGGTAATTTAGTCACAAAATCCATCGTAATTCATTCCCACTTCCATATTGGAATATCTGGTTGTATCAATAGACCAGATGGTTTTTGATACTCTGCTTTAACTCTTTCGTACGTTAAACACTTGCCAACGTATTCTGCTATGATTGCCTTCATGTTAGGCCACCAATAGAGTTTCTTCAGATCTTGATACTTCTTGTCGGAACCAGGATGTATAGAATAATTTGATTTATGAGACTCGTGCATAATCAAATCTCATAAATTACCATGGGTAGGTAACCAAATACGATTTTTAATACAACGAATTCCATCTTGACAAACATTAAATTCTTTATCCATTCCTCTTAATTTCTCGGCTCCAACATTCTCTACTTTAAGTGCTTCTTCTTGCGCTTCGAGAATTTGGGTAGGTAACTTCGGTAAAAGAGTTATCATTAATGATTTAACTCGTAACTTCTTAACACGTTCCTTTCGACTTAAAGCATCAGCTACTATATTGGCTTTACCTAGGTGATAACGAATTTCACAATCGTAATCAACAAGTAATTCTAACCAACGTCGCTGTCTCATATTCAATTCTTTTTGATGAAGAATATATTGAAGACTCTTGTGATCTGTAGATACTACACGCTTCGTAACACAGAGGTAATGTCTCCATATTTTAAGAGCAAATATCACTGCTCCTAATTCTAGATGATGAGTAGTATTATTCTTCTCATTTGGTTTAAGTTGCCTTGATGCAAAAGAAATAACTTTATTCCTTTGCATAAGTACTGTTCCCGTTCCTTGAATAGATGCATCACAGTAAATGATAAAGTCATCGTTACCTTCTAGTAATGATAGGTAGGTGCTTCACACAACTTCTGCTTTAATAATTGAAAATCTATCTTTTGTCCCCAGACAAACGGTTTGTTTTTCTGAGTTAATTCTGTCAAAGCTTTAGCAATCTTTGAAAAACCTGTGATAAATCTTAGATAATACCCAGCAAGTCCTAAAAATTGTCCAATTTCCGTTGGCGTACTAGGCTTACTCCAATTTTCCACCGCTTCAATCTGCGTAGGATCCGCACGAATACCTTAGCTATCAATGATATGTCCTAGGAATTGAACAACATTGATCCAGAATTCGCATTTCGAGAACTTCACATACAATTCCTCCTTCTTAAGCAACTCGAGAATTATACCAAGATGCTTGGCATGTTCTTCTCTGTTACAAGAGTAAATAAGAATATCATCTATAGATACGATTACAAATTTGTCCAAGTAAGGCTTACACACTCTGTTCATGAGGTCCATGAAAACAGCTGGTGCATTGGTTAAACCAAAAGGAATAACTTGAAATTCATAATGTCCTTATCGTGTCCTGAAAGCATTTTTAGGAATATCGTCTTCCTTAACTCTTAATTGATGATAACCTGACGTAAATCAATTTCCGAATATACGCTTGATCCTTGAAGTTGATCAAATAAATCGTGATTCTGGGTAATGGGTAACGATTCTTTATTGTAAGTTTGTTTAACTCACGATAATCGATACACATTCTAAAAGATCCATCTTTCTTTTTCACAAATAAGACTGGAGCTCCCCACGGTGATATACTTCGTCTAATAAATCCTCGATCAGTTAGTTCTTGGATTTGGCTTAACAATTCTTGCATTTCGGAAGGTGCTAATCGATAAGGCGCTTTAGCAATTGGTGTTGCTACTAGTATCAAATCAATTTGGAATTCAACTTGACGTTCAGGTGGAAAACTTGGTAATTCTTCAAGAAATACTTTAGGAAAATCTCTAACTATCGGAATATCTCTAGTCGCTTCGCTCCTTGCAGTTTTTCCGTCACTTAAACTAAGAAAACTTAACTACCTCGGGATACGTACTTATTTATCTTTAAGCATGATATGAGCTTTAGTCGAGTCTTACTTCGTTCACCATAGACAACCAAAACTTCACCGTTAATAGGAATATGAACGACTTTCTCATCACATAAGATCTTAGCAAGGTATTTAGATAACTACTAATCCATCCCTATGAATACGTCAACGCTACCGAGCTTAATTGGCATAATTTCAAAGGATAGACGTAATAAAGTAATGATACATCCTTGAATAACCGTATTAGTGCTAACTATTTTTCCATTGACCATTTCTACATCGTACTTAGTATTCACGGAAACAGTCGGTATACCTAACTTAGCAACGATTTTAACAGATATAAAACTTCTATCAGCTCCTGAATCAAATATTACTTTATCCAGATGTTGATTTAGATGAAACATACCCGTAATCGAATTCTGATCTTGATGTGTATCGTTCAGCAAATAAGCCTTTCCTCTGATATTGCTCTCTTTACGGCACTAGCTTACCAGATGCCCTTTTTCTCCACATTTATGGCACACCTTAGTTACCGGAATTTGGTTACTCCCAATAGCTAGTCCTATACCTCTGCAGAATCTTATCTGATATCCTGTTTTTCCATAGTCCTGACACTAGATAGTGCAAA
Source organism: Glebionis coronaria (assembly GCA_025667525.1). NCBI lineage: Eukaryota > Viridiplantae > Streptophyta > Magnoliopsida > Asterales > Asteraceae > Glebionis > Glebionis coronaria. Next base: position 386,117,921 of record CM046874.1, read on the forward strand.
ACCATGTGTGATGTAGAGAACATTTCTAACAAATTTGTTGTCTTCCATTATAAATAGTGTTCGTAGTTAAAACATAAACTTTAGAAACATAATTTCTTTTGTTCTGCTGCTGACGATTATTGCCCTGATTATAATTATGAAAACTATTCTTCTTGAAGTTACGATTAATAGGAAAATTCCTCCTATCATCAAAATTCGTCTTGTTATTGATTGCCATTGATGCAGGATTATACCTTATCACTTGATCCATTAACCTTTGAGTAATGGTGATAACTTCCTCTAAAGTTTGGGGTTTAGAGGTGGTAAGATTCCCTTCAATGATTCTAGGCAATCCTCCAATAAAAGCTTCCATCAACCTTTCAGTATTAGGCACCATATTATGACATACTGTTGCTAATTCCTGAAATCTTCAGATATAAGATTTAAGATTATTCTCCTTCACTGCTAAATTATAGAATTCCTCCTCCATTTTCATAATCTTATTGTGAGGACAATACTTCATAGTTAGTAGATTTTTAAATTCATTCCATGGAATACGATAAGCTTGTTCTATCCCAATGGGTTGTACATAAGCAATCCACCAAGACAAAGCTTTTTCTACTAACGTACCCGAAGCAAACTTCACTTTACAATCTTCAGAACAGTCACTGCGAACAAATACTGATTCAGTTCTCTCAAACCATCGGATAAGTCCAACAGCTCCTTCAGATCCTTTATAGTTAAAAGGCTGACAGTTCATGAAATCCTTGTATGTACATCTTCTTTCAACAGGAACTTCTCTTCTAGCAGCATTTTGATATGAGTGAATGAATATAGCATTGTATATGTGTATTTCTTGTTTCGTGTGTGTAGGTACCCAAGTTCACGAAAATCGGTAAAATCGACTCGAATTTGAAGAAAGATCGAGAAGCCAGGAATCAAGTCGTTTATTAGGGATATAACTTTATCAAAGTTAAATGGACTTTGTGGGTCCCACTTTTGGTTAATGGGCCTAAAATGGCATTTAAGGAGTATGTATTATTCACTTTTGGATTCAAGGCCTATTACAAGCCCAATAACAACAATCATGAGACGGATGTGATTTATTTAAAGCACAATTGGGCCAAAAGGCCAAAAACAAAACTCATAACAAGTTTTAGAGACGTGGGGAGTATAACTTGGACTCAAGGACCCATTAGGTCAAAACATGGAACGGTTAAAAGAGTAATATATAAAGTGAAGATTTTTCACTTTTGTGACAATCCGTCAATTTATGGTCGATATTTTATTCTCAAGTATTATTTAAAAACATTATTTTAATGTTATATTATGAAGTCACTCATTTTTGGGAAGAAATTTGAGTTTACATCTTAAAGTAGCATCGACTACGTCTAAATCGGAGGACTCTACGTTACGTGCTTACGTTCACATACACTGTTTCTGGTGACAGTCCGACATTTCAGGAAATAAATTTATCCGTGAATATTATTTTAGAATTTTAAATTTGTGTTGGTTCATAAACTCACAAATTTACGAGAAGATATTAGGAATTACGTGCATAATTTAACGTCCTTTACGACTAAACCGGAAACCCTAGGTTTACGTATTTACATTACTGAACTCGTTTTGTGCCGTTGATTCATAATTTATAAAAACATTTTTCATAAAATGACCCGAGGGCACGCAAATCGAGGAAACTAGAATCAAGAAATACACGTAAATTAGTGGGATGAGACAAGTTTACACTTGCCTCACCCCACAAATGGGCGGCCAAAGACTTCACCAACACACCATTTGGTGTCAACTATACACAATAAACTAAGACACTTGTCTTAGTTTGCATCAAAACCATTTACAACAAAAACCACTAGCCTCTCTCACACACACACACACACTCATGCAATGTTAATCCAAAGTTCACCAAAACTCTCTCTTCCTCCCTCTTATTTCCGTCCCATATCCTCCATCAAACACCACCACCATCAAAAATCTAGCCATAAACCAAGGCTGTAATCAACATATGTTGAAGCCTAGTTGAAAAGATGAAGATTGGAGGTGGTTATAACATGTGAAAAGGAGCTTCCATGGAGTTTACGAGCTGATTTGCAAGAAGATATTCATGCATATGAAGATCTAAAGAAGTTCATTTGCCAAGTTGAAGATTTGATAACAAGAACCAAGCCTTGTTCATCAAAATCTCATCATTTCATCACTTTGGTGGTATAGAGATTATTTCTTCCTATCATTTTCTTATTTTGAATATGTAATCTTGTATTTTCTTCATTTATGTATATGTATATGATGATGAATGATGATCAAAATATTATGTGGGGATTTGGTGTTGATAAACTTGGTTAAAAAGATTGAAAGCTACATGAAAAGATGTTAAAATCATGTCTAAAATAGTAGTCAGTATAAAACAGTAAAAGACCATATGATAACTTGTTAAAATTGCTTGGATAATTTAATATACATTAAGGTATGTGACTTGTACATATGTTAGATTTGGCCACTCAATGGAATTCATAAAATGAGTGAGATATGATCAAAACAATATTGAAGTTCAAATCTGTATAGTCTATTTTGAACGAACTGTTAGAGTCATTTAGAGGATTATTGAGCAGTATCTAAAGCAGAGTTAATTGTAGCACATATTATTTAGTTTGTTCTGCCCAAAATTGAGCTTCTATCTCCTTGTAGAACTCGAGATATGGCAAAAATGGTGAAAGTGAAATTCATAATCAGATTTGTAAAATAAAAGTATATATTATAAAATTAGCACTCAAGTAAAACTAATATAAAATACCTACCTAAAACCTACTAACTTGTATATTACTTATAAATAAGTTATATACTTTGATAAGTAAATGTGACATTTTATAAAAACTAAAAATTTATATGTTTTATAAGTTATAAAACTATATACATAAGTTTTACGTCTTTTTGGCTAAAACCGAAATATTAACGTTTTCGTTAATTAAAACTTAGACGGTCGGACCCGTCTAATGTAAACTTTTTATAACTCATATACTGATGTATAAGTACATTTTACAAGTAAAAACCAATCAAAACCGAGATTTATAACATATGGACATTAACGGGCCAAAGTAGCCTTATTGGACTGTTGACCCAACTAGTTTGGATAAACACTAATGGACTTACTCATTGGGCATAACCCACTTGGGCCCAACATATGAGTATAGGCCTGATATTAAAAGTATAAAATGGGCTAATATAATATATTGGGCTTATTGGGCCTTGATATGGAATTGGATTGAAACTAGTATAACTTGTCAAAAATTTGACTAACACATAACAATATAATGTGTATGAAGAGATAAAATCCAACTTGATCATCATCATACTTATAATATCATCATATATAGTGTTAGCCCTATATTTTATATAGTCGAACAAGAATGTAATAGGTCATCTTAGTCGTTAAAAGGTCTTGTATTGTAATAGGTTAGTCGGGAAAACCGGGCTTGGACTTTAAGCTAATATTGTATAAGTTAGGGGCGTAAGCCCAAAAGTAAGCCAAGCCCGGCCCAAGATGAAGCCCACAAAGGCCTTAGTGCCGTGGGGTATATAACCCTCTTTCACATGTGAAAGAGGGTGTTGGTTCATTTCATTAAACACATAGTTTTAGTGTAAACCTTCCACTTCTCTCTCTACTTTCTCTTTCTACTTTTCTTCTCTTTCTCTCTCTAAGAATCTTGTGTTATGGATTGAATGGGAACAACATTTGGTATCAGAGCCTATAGTGGATAGGTGATTATAGATTCGTATGTGGTGTTCTTGATTTTTCGTGGCTTTTTTGATCCATTTCTCACGTCCCATTTCTCTTTTCGTGTTTTTATGGTCTTTTCTTGATACGAATCATCTACATACTAGTAGTAGTGATTTGGGTATCTTGGTTTTGGCTAAAACACAAATTTTTTGGATCAAAAGTTGCGAAATTTCTTGTTTTTCTTCATTCCGAAATTCAAGCAAGTGCTACCATCGGAAAGTACAAATTGTACTTGGGCTTCCATCGCAATAACCTTACCATCGGAAAGGGTTTGGTTCTACATTGCGATCGTTTGATTTTGTTACTTATTCCGATCTGGCATTCCGATCGTACTTTGCGATCTGGATTCCGACGGGTATAAGGAAGTACTTTATGTCGTTACTCTGCTTGAATTTTGTCAGCCACATTGCGATCTGAGCATTGCGATCTGAGTATTCCGATAGACTTTGCGATCTGAGTATTCCGATAGTCTTTGCGATCTGAGTATTCCGACAGGCTTTGCGATCTGAGCATTGCGATAGAGCATTCCGATCTGAAAGTACATTGCGATAATACATTCCGATCTGAACATTGCGATAGAACATTCCGATCTGAACATTCCGATGGACATTTCGATGGATATTTTGTTTGAGTAATTTTTAGACTTAGCCACTATCTAGACTAGTTTAGGTCAGGTAAAATCAAATTTTTTCCCTACTAGTTTTTGGCTATTTCTAACTCAAATTCAAAATTTGGCGATACAAAATTTTTCGGCTTACCGTTTTGTCAGACTGAGGAATTTATTGTCGGACTGAGAAAAAAATTTTTCTGGAAATTTCGGAATTTCATTTTTAACCACACATCATCACAACAAATCCACTAAGATCTGCAATTCATCCACAAGTATTCACCATGTCTAACAACAACATCAACATTGCAACTGCTAATCAAATTCGTTTGGAACAAGGTGGCAATGGTAACCCACCTGTGCTCACTGCCGGTTGCTACGTTCAATGGAGATCTCGTTTTCTTAGATTTCTCGATGGAAAAGAAAACCGAACTGCTCTTCGTCACTGCCTTGAGAACCCACCTCCAGTTTTTGAATTCAAACCAATTACAACACAGGCAGAGGATGGTACTTCATCAACTATACGAGCTATGGAGGATTTTGACACATGTTCTGCTGAGAAAAAGAAACTCCTCCAAGCTGAAGCTGATGCTGTAAATTTCATACTCACTGGAATTGATAATGATATCTATTCCACAGTTGATGCATGTCCTAATGCTATGGAAATGTGGAATGCAATTCATCGATTGAAGCAAGGTGAGTCAATCAATGTTCAAGATCTCGAGACTAATCTACTTTGGGAGTTTGGAAAATTCACATCTGAAGATGGTGAATCCATTGACTCATATTACTCGAGATTCTACAAAATGATGAATGAGCTTGTAAGAAATCAGTGCACCATCTCCAATCATCATGCCAATGTTCAGTTTCTACTTCAACTCAAACCGGAATGGCAAAGGTTTGTGACTTTGGTCAAACAAAGGGAGGATATCAAGACTATATCTTACCACAAACTTTATGATATCTTGAAACAACATCAGAATGAAGTGAATGAACTAAGGGCTGAAAAGGCAGAACGGTCTCCTAATTCTATTGCTTTTGTGGCTGCTACTTCAACAAAACCCGTTCCCCGTCAACAACCACCTACTCATTCCTCAAAGTCATCGAGCTCATCCACCAAACCTCTAGCTATTGCTAAACACAAAGCAAAAGCAATTGTCCCCACTCCACCTCCAAAGTATGACACCGAGTCAGATGGAGACAGTGATGATGAACAAACTTCAAGGGACAAGAAGATTGAAGAACTCATGTCTTTACTCACCACAACTTATAAGAAGATCTACAAACCTACCAACAACAACCTCAGATCATCATCCAATGCTAGATATAAGGAAGTTGATCATGCACCTAGGTATGATCGTGATGCTAGGTATGATAATCAGAGGATGCTGAATCAAGTTGGGGCTAGAGATACTGTAGGCACTCCGGTGGTACAAAAGACTGGGATTCAATGCTTCAACTGCAAGGGATTTGGTCACATGGCTAGGGAATGTAAGAAGCCAAAACGGGTTAAGGATTCGGGATATCACAAGGAAAAGATGTTGCTGTGCAAGAAAGAAGAAGCAGGAATTCCACTCACAGCAGATGAAGTTGATTGGCGTGATGACACTGATGATGAAGCCGATGATCAAGAGTTAGAGGCACATTATGTGTACATGGCAAAGATTCAAGAAGTGATCCCAGAGACTGATGATACTTCTGGACCCATCTATGATTCTGAGCCACTTGAAAAGGTACCATCACATGATAACTATAATGTGTTTGCTAATGAACGACGGCATCCTGAGCAACCCGAAAGCATCAATGACACATATGTAATGGACACGGAGGATAGCAATATCTCTACGGATTCACAGCATATGTGTAATGATGACGGAAAAGCTGTTCAAGATACTGACTCGGATGAGGACCGTGATTTGCTTGCGTCTATTATTGATTCTTTAAAACGTGAAATTGATGAAAACAAAGAAGCTAATAAACGTTTGAAGCAAGCAAACACATCCTTAGCCGAGGAGATAGACAGGCTTAAAGAGTGTGATTATGTAAAAGAAGCTGATCGACGAGTTGCAATAGCTAATGGTTTGGTATATGAACGTAAGGTGCTCAACGAACAATATTGTTCTGAAGTAACACACGAAATTCATATGTCAAAACAGAAGATATCGGAACTTGAAGAACAACTGCTGCTACATAAACTCCAAATTACTGAATTAGAGTCGGTTAACAAAGAACAAACTGAGCTTTATAAAACTCGTGAAGAAAAGGATATTGAAAAAATTCTTGCTTTGGAAAAGAGAGTCGACACGTTAAACAACATTGTTTACAAAACGGGTCAGTCTATTCAAACTATGAATATGCTCAATAGAAATATGAAAACGAGTTTTGTCAAGCCTGAATATCTCAAGAAAGCTCAAAGTACCAAGCCTGCTCTTTATGATATCGGTTGTTATGTTGATAATCTTGCTCTTATGCTCTCCCCTGACTGCGACGAAATCATTCGTCAACAAGAAGAAAGTCGATCAAACTTAAGTGATTTAATAAACCTTTCTGATTCTAACAATCATATTAAGTTTGTCCCTCAAAAAGAACTTTCAAAAGAACAAAAGATGTATAACAGTGTTCCACCACCAAGTGATGAACCACAAAAGAAAGTTTCTTTAAAAAGGAGTTTCAAAAAGCAATCAATTTTGTTAGAAAAGCGAATTTTGGATGAAAAACGTAAATGGGATGAGAAAAGCAAAAGTGTTCAGCAATTTGAGTTTATAAAACAAGGGGTTTTAAATTTGTACAAAGGTGTCGTCGACTATGAAAAAGTTTCTAGGGATACCATTTGGAATATTAAACCTAACCCACAAGTAGAAGTCGTCATCCAACAATGCATTGTTCCAACCATTGATGATCTTTCAAAAAATGTGGAAATGTTTTATAATGCTCTCACTGAGGAAATGTTAACTGATTTAAGCTATGTCAAATCTCTTGAAGATGAAGTTGATTTTCTTCAAATTAAATTAAAGACACAAGAACACCAACTTTCTAACGAAATTGATCGACTTTCCAAGGAATATTTTTATGCTGACCATATGAATGCTATACTTGGTGTGTATACCGATCTGGATCAATATTGTCATGTAGCATGTTTAGTGTCAGAATCGGACGCGAAATGTCGCAATCTTGAAGTAGAGCTTTCAAAACAAATTCAGTCATATAACAAACTTTCGAAAAGTTTTTCTCAACTTGAGAAACACTCCATTTCTCTTGAACTTGCTTTACAAAAAGGTGAAAAATCTCATAATCATAAAAAGTGTCTAGAAATGTCAGCTTCTTCGTTTCGTCTACTAAATGAAAAAGATTTCGAAATAAATGATTTGAAAGCTCAGCTAAAAGAAAGGGACATTGCCATTAGTGAGTTACAGAAACTCATTGAGAAAATGAAAGGAAAGTCTGTTTTGGGTAAACCATCTGCCGTTCGTCAACCGAATGCGGTTAAATGCCCTAAAACATCTATTTTGGGACAACCCCCACAGACTTTGCCTAAGATAGGAAATGATAAGAGCACTAATGTGATAGCACCTGGAATGTATAAGATGAACACTAGGTCCACTCAAACTGGAGCAACGCAGTTACCTCAAAATACTAGGAAAACTAATCAACGTGTGTCTTCTTCTACAGGAGTAAATCCCACTACTAGTGTTAGCGGACCACAGCTTAAGAGCACTAGAATAGAAGATCGAGTCATGCCTAACAATAGTCAAGGGAAGAAGAATGAAGTAGAAGATCACCGTAGGAATTTTAAGTTTTCTAAGAATAAAACGTCTGTAACTGCATGTAATGACAGTTTAACTGCTAAGACCTCGAATGTTGAATTTGTTTGTGTTGAATGTGGCAAATGTGTTCGTACTTTCAATCATGATGCTTGTGCTCTTAATCATAATGGCGTGAATGCTAGAACTAGGAAGCCTATTCGTATGCCCACTAGTACTAGTAAACCCACAAGAACTTTGAACCAATCCACTGAGCAACCACTTAAGAAACTAAGTGCGTTAGAATCCACTACTCTACGTAAACAAAGCAGGTTAAAGAAGCTTTATGAGAACATGATTAGGACATGTACACGGGGGTATTCAAGATTTACACCACCCGGATACAAATGGGTACCTAAGACAATCCCCATTCTAATTGGGTCTATGAATGTTAGCTTGCCTTTAGAATCTAGGTCCACTACTATTTTGGAACCCGTTTCTATCAAGGGCTCCCATTTATCAAATGCTACATTGTCTTCTAATTCTTCTGCAGCTCGTCGAACTCATCCTATTCATAATGGACTCCGGGTGCACAAAGCACATGACGGGCAATCTCAAGCTTCTCATTAACTTCGTGGAGAAGTTTCTGGGTACGGTACGGTTTGGAAATGATCAATTTGCACCGATACTCGGATATGGAGACTTGGTTCAAGGGAATATCACTATAAAACGGGTTTATTACGTCGAGGGACTGAATCACAATTTATTCTCGGTTGGTCAATTTTGTGATGCGGATTTGGAAGTGGCTTTTCGGAAATCTACTTGCTATGTTAGAGACTACGATGGGAATGACCTTCTTACAGGCTCTCGTGGTTCTGATCTCTACACAGTAACTCTTCAAGACACATCTTCAACAAATCCGATTTGCTTAATGGCTAAAGCTTCTTCATCTCAAGCATGGTTATGGCATCAACGATTGTCACATCTCAACTTTGACACCATCAACTTGCTTTCGAAGAATGATATTGTGACCGGTCTTCCTAAGTTAAAATTCGTCAAAGACCATCTTTGTTCTTCTTGTGAGTTGGGGAAAGCAAAACGGAAGTCTTTCAAAACAAAGACTACCCCTAGCTCAAAAGGACGATTGGAACTTCTACACATGGATTTATGTGGTCCCATGCGTGTAGAGAGTATTAACGGGAAAAAGTATATTCTAGTGATTGTTGATGATTACTCTAGATACACATGGACTTTCTTCTTAAGGTCCAAAGATGAAACACCAGAGGTTCTCAAAAACTTTCTCAAGATGATACAACGCAATCTTCAAGCTCAAGTCTTAACCGTAAGAACGGATAGGGGTACTGAATTTTTGAACAAGAACTTGCAATCTTATTTTCAAGAAGAAGGCATCGAACATCAAACGTCTTTTGCTCGAACTCCTGAACAAAACGGCGTTGTCGAAAGACGGAACCGTACTTTGGTTGAGGCTGCTCGAACAATGCTTTCTGCTTCAAAATTACCGCTATTCTTCTGGGCTGAAGCAATTGCAACTGCCTGTTATACTCAGAATCGTTCTCTCGTTATCCCTAGACATGAAAAGACACCTTACCACATCATCAATGGCAGGAAACCTACTGTAAAATTCTTTCACGTATTTGGATCTTTATGCTACATCCTTAAAGACGGTGAGAATCTCGACAAGATGAAAGAAAAAGGTGATGCATGTATTTTTGTGGGGTATGCTACATTGTCGAAAGGATATCGGGTCTATAACAAGAGAACAAAGATCATTGTCGAAACAATTCATGTGAACTTTGACGAATTGCCACAAATGGTACTTGATCACAACAGCTCAAGTCCCGCACCTCAATGTCCAACGATGGCACCTACACAAAACAGTGTACGTCCCGTGCAAGAATGTCAACAAAGTACTCCTACAGCAGACTCGACGGATACGACACATATGAATGAGTTGGTTGACTTATATGATCCTATGTTTGATGAATATTACTATGGAAACAATCAAGTTGTGTCAGAGCCTTCCGCTGTCAATACTGCTGATGCACCTGAACAAAATCAACAAGACACAACTGCCTCTACTTCAGCAACCGTTGCTCAAGAGACAATTCCAGTGGATACTCAACAAACTCAAGAAACTGTCATACAACCAACATCACCAACCGTCAATGCTGAAGGAGGAAACAACAATCAAGCAGTCGATGCACAACCTGACGATGAAGAATTTATCAATCCGTTCGGTACACCGGTACACGAAGTCGGAGAGTCTTCTAGTCAACATGTTGATCCGTCCAACATGCATACATTCTACCAACCATATCCATCCACTCACCATTGGACACGTGATCATCCATTGGAGCAAGTCATTGGAAATCCTTCACAACCGGTTCGAACACGCAGACAACTCGAAACCGATGGCGATGTTTGTATGTATGCACTCACCGTAAGTTCAACTGTACCTACAAACATCAAACAAGCCATGACTGATCATGCGTGGATTGAATCAATGCAAGACGAAATTCATCAGTTTGAACGCCTAAATGTTTGGGAACTTGTTGACCGACCCTATGGAATGTCAATTTTAGATTTCAAATGGATCTGGAAAAACAAACTGGATGAAGAACAAACCATCATCAAAAACAAATCTCGTCTTGTGGTTAAGGGATACCGTCAACAAGAAGGCATAGACTACGATGAATCATTCGCTCCAGTCGCTCGTTTGGAAGCAGTCAGGATATTCCTTGCTTATGCTGCACATAAGGGCTTCACGGTTTTTCAGATGGACGTCAAAACAGCTTTTCTCAACGGTCATTTGAAGGAAGAAGTGTATGTGAATCAGCCGGAAGGATTCATCGATCCTCATCATCCTGACAAAGTCTATCGTCTCAAGAAGGCTGTATATGGACTTAAACAAGCTCCCAGGGCATGGTATGAAGAACTTTCAAACTTCTTGGTGTCCAAAGGATTCTCCAAAGGTTCTATTGATCCTACTCTCTTTACTAATAAATATGGGGATGACATAATGCTGGTGCAAGTTTATGTTGATGACATTATTTTTGGTTCTACGAACCCAAAACTTTCAAAACGTTTTGAAAAATTAATGCACAGCAGATTTGAAATGTCAATGATGGGGGAGCTAAAATTATTTTTAGGCCTCCAGATTCATCAATCCCCACGTGGTATCTTCATTAACCAAGCTAAGTATGCTCAAGAGATACTTAAAAAGCATGGTATGACCTCATGTGCTCGCGTTGGTACACCATTGTCGACCACATCCCTAGATGCTGACTTGTACTCATATCCCGTAGATCAAACGCGATATCGCAGTATGATCGGGTCACTTATGTACCTTACAGCCAGCAGGCCTGATATTCATCATGCCACATGCTATTGTGCACGGTATCAAGCCAGACCTACTCAAAAGCACCTCAAAGAGGTTAAACGGATCTTTCGGTACCTTAAGAATACCATTCACATGGGACTCTGGTATCCGAGGGAAACCGGTTTTCATCTAACGGCTTTTTCAGATTCTGATCACGCAGGTTGTCTTGATAGTCGTAAAAGCACTTCTGGTAGCATACAATTTCTAGGGGAAGACAAGCTTGTCAGCTGGTCGTCAAAGAAGTAGGATTGCACCTCGCTCTCATCAGCTGAAGCAGAATATGTGGCTCTATCCGCGTGTTGTGCTCAAGTCCTCTGGATGAGAACTCAACTCACGGATTATGGCTTCCACTTTGATAAAATACCTATGTATTGTGACTCAAAGTCGGCCATAGCCATATCTTGCAATCCGGTTCAGCACTCCCGCACCAAGCACATCGATGTCAGATATCACTTCATCAAGGAACAAGTGGAACGTGGCATCGTGGAATTATACTTTGTCAGAACTGAATACCAGCTGGCAGACTTGTTTACAAAAGCTCTATCGAAAGATAGGTTTGCGTATCCCGTTGGCCGTCTTGGTATGAAGTATATGACTCCAGAAGACTTGGAGGTTTTGGCAAATGAAGCTGCTTGATATTCTCTCATAATGACTTCTAGGCGCATCACAGCTTAGAACTCGGACCTCAAATAAGGAAAGTTTATCTCGGACGATAACTTATCCTTCTCAACGAGAAATTCATATTTCTCGGTCATGAGCTTCTCATAAAAACATTCAATGTTTTTAAGTTCATGAAAACGATTTCTAAGTAAATGTCAGCTTAGAACTCGAACGTCAACTTAAGGAAAGTTTATCACGGATGATAACTTATCCTTCACAACGGGAAATTTATTTTTCTCGGTCATGAGCTAGTCACAAAACAATCAAAGTTTTGAGCTCATGAAAAACGGACCCGAAAGGGGAGTGTACGTTTCAGTGCGCTTTCCCTAATCAATAGAAAAGAAGTCTTCTATCCTGATTATTTTAAAACCGTTGAACACAATTTTTCAAGAATTTCTCAAAAGGTTTTTCTAAATCTTTCAAAATTGTGTGTTCAACACTCCCTTCCTCATAATAGGTTTTTATATCTAAAAATGTCATATGTTATTTTGATCAATTTTTGAGGGGGAGCGTTTTAAAATCAAGCCTTTTAATGTTGTTGGGTACATCTCTAAAATTGTCATATTTTATGTATCCAACACATTCCGAAAATGATATAAAATTGTCAAATGTAATATATTATATCGGAAAAGGCATCTCAACTCCGTACCTCAAAATATTTTGTGGTGTCGTTTTTCTAAAATTTTGTCAAATTTTGTCTCAAGACACACATATATTGTTGAGGGGGAGCGACCCGACTAAAAATGTTCCATGATTCATGCGTGCACACATGTTTCTCTCCCAACGATTTTTCGGAAAATGTCATATTTTAATCAATTGGTATCTCTAATATTATAATTTTATATTAGAGATAGGGGGAGAAAATGTGATTAAAATGTAATATATCGCAACATGTGATCTTAAAGACTCAAGTGCAACTCTTTCCTTCACATGCCAAACTATTTCGTATATCGATGCATGTGTGTAGGGGGAGCTTTTCGGAAATGTAAAACTTTCAAGTGTTAAAAGTTTTGATTTTTATCAAGCACTTTGAATGGTTTTCAATGGTTTTATGGTTACGATCTTTACCCAAAACAACCTACTGTCCACGACGGAACGATGGAGTCAAAAGGTGGTTTAGGATAGGAAACTAAGTCCTATGATCCAACCAGAACCGGAGGGATCTACCCAAGGACATTCCATAGCTAGAAATAGTTGTCCTTAGGAAAGATGGAGTGGAATGAAGCTGAATGCGGACCAAGTACTTAAGTTAGCACTGGAACAATCACAACAAGGTGCTAATGATGACGTATTGGTAAGCATTGAAGGAGTTGAATATTCTATGCAACTTAGGCAGAAACCGGGTCAATACATCTATTGAAGACAAGTCATCATGGACCCAGTGATGCAATGCACAACCCTTCCCAGCCATTCGAGTTTCTCTCAAAAGAAACTTGTCTCATTGTCACGGAGATCAACATGTATCTATTGACTTTCTCACTCCGAGTCAGTTAATATTGAAAAGGTGGCAGTCTGCTCCAGCCTCCGATTACCAAAATGCACTTATTGAGTCTAGAGCCAAACGAGATCTATCTATCATCTCATTAGGACACAATCGAGTCCTACGCATTATCCTTGTGATATTGCCAGAACATCTGAGTGATACGATTCACAATGAAGATGGAAATCCTGCTTGAGCCAGCATCAAACAAGCTCATGGTAGGTAACTTGTGCGATTCTACACAAATCAAACTTGTGAGAACTGGAAAGCAACTAAGTTTGCATTCTTAATTGATTCAAACTTGATTCCAGGTTTCTTCGCAAAATCCATGTGATCTTGCCAGAACATTCAGACTGACACTCATTAGTGTTCACAGTGACGAATGGAAATCCTTCCAGTGTCAACATCAAACAGCACTGCGGTAGGTAACTCGCAAGATTCTCTATGAATCAAGCTTGTGACAAACTGGAAAGCAACAATGGTGCGATTCTTTTAGAATCAAACTTGTTCCAGGAATTCTGAATTGACGACTCTAATCAAACGGATAACCGTATCCTTTTTGATTCACTCTTTACGTTCGCAGTCTGCTTTGAGACGGTCGAGTAAAGAGAACTGGCTACTACCGCCGGGAAACCCTGTCAAGGAGGTTCTTAATCGAATCTACCTGATCACAGGTACGGTATTTAATACCGTTTAACGGTCTTCACCGACCGGAGGTAAAACGCTACCGAGTTAGGGTGAAATGTTCAAAGCCATTTCATCCGTGTCTATATATGTTGGTGCATATCAAGAAGGTGGCGTAGCTGTGCAACCGATGTCGATTCAGAAGTCACAAGAGCACAAGATGGCGATAATCAAGATACCTAAGAATGTAAGAATGTAATAGGTCATCTTAGTCACAAGGAGTACAGATGAAGATCTCAAGCACTCAAAGTCAAATGACAAAGGCTCAAGATAAAGATCACGAAAGCATGAAGGAACAAAGTTGTTACAAACAAGATCAAGACCAAGATACAAGACCAAAGCAGGAAGATCTCCTCTACAAGAATGTATTCACTCAATCATCTTATGCTTTTTAAGCTTTTTAAAATGACCGATACATTGGGGGAGATTGTTAGCCCTATATTTTATATAGTCGAACAAGAATGTAATAGGTCATCTTAGTCGTTAAAAGGTCTTGTATTGTAATAGGTTAGTCGGGAAAACCGGGCTTGGACTTTAAGCTAATATTGTATAAGTTAGGGGCGTAAGCCCAAAAGTAAGCCAAGCCCGGCCCAAGATGAAGCCCACAAAGGCCTTAGTGCCGTGGGGTATATAACCCTCTTTCACATGTGAAAGAGGGTGTTGGTTCATTTCATTAAACACATAGTTTTAGTGTAAACCTTCCACTTCTCTCTCTACTTTCTCTTTCTACTTTTATTCTCTTTCTCTCTCTAAGAATCTTGTGTTATGGATTGAATGGGAACAACATATAGCCATTCTTTTTATAAAGTCATTGGACAAGAGTCTAAGACAAGTAATATTTGTCTAGGTTTCCATGATTGAAGCACGTACCGTACATCCAAATCACCGATACCCGCCTTTCCCAATCAACGTGAGTTCAAAGCCTCGCACTCTTTTAAATGTTTTTATGAAATGTTTTATAAACCCGCGAGGGAGATAACATGTTAGTTTTAATAAAATAGGACACCAGTTGTCCCGATTGTTTTCTTATTGATTTGGACCCGAATGATTATATGACCCGATGAATGATTATATGACCCGATGAATGAAATAAAATGGATTATTAGTAGTTAGGTTATGTGACTTAAAGTCCCATTAGCATGAATTGTGAACTACCAGGATTTGGTAGACGCTTATGCATATGATAGTACTATTTGGGGAAGATCACCCCAGTTCGCGCCTTGACGGTTGATCCCCGTCGTACCACATTGATTGGTATGCGAATTTATGTATGAGAACATTTCCATATCGTGATTTTTGTGACGACACGATAAATTAGATGGGCAAATTGTTTGTCGGGTTCGCGGCTCGTTGTTTGTGATAGTAAGATAAGAATGTCATGCGGCTAATAATAATCCGACACAATCCAATAACGAAAATACTGATATACGCATTCAATTATGATATATTGCCTGACTAGCAATATGGGGTCTTATTATTGATATTATGTTCGTGTTTTGGTTTTACATAACCATTTTCTTATAATGGTTTTTATTAAACTCCATACAACGTTATAAAACGTATTGTATGATATTTTTACGACAATGGTTCGTATGATGGTTTTGAAGGCAGAAGCCTATATTGTAACACCCCCAAATATTCATACTTTAGTTCAACGGAAGAGTCGTTGGTGTTACGGGTTAGCACATTACTCAAATCATAGACAACAGTTAAAAATCGTGTCGTTTAATAATAAAGTATTTCCATTCAAAAATATCAAATTTACATAGGTCCCAAGTCATAATATTTCATAAAATTTTTACAAAACATTTGAATGGAAATTGTTGTTTAAGTGCGGGCCATGAATTCTTGTCGTCTTCCCGAGAATTGCCTTCAAGTACCTGAGATAAAACATGTTAAAAGAAAAGGTCAGCGAAAACGCCGAGTGAATTCATAGAGTTTAATAAACCATTAATATATCACCGGTATAAATAATAATCATCAAAAATCATTTTGTACAATTCTTTGTCAGAGGCCATAAAATAAGCCAAAAATAATTTATACAAATCTTTGTTGTAAATCGTACTATGGGCTTTTGCCTCAAAACCATTATACGAACAAATGTCGTAAAAACAACATTCAATACGTCTTATAACGATGTATAGAGTTAAATAAAAACCGTTATATAAATATGGTTATGTAAAACCAAAACACGAACATAATATCAATAATAAGACCCCGTATTGCTAGTCAGGCGATATATTGTAATTCAATGCGTATAGCATTGCTACCTTACTATAAAAAACAACGGGTAGCTAACCCTAAACTCATTTGCCCATCTAAAACAGCGTGTCGTCACAATAATCACGCTTATGTAAATCTTCTCATACATAAATTCGCATACCAATCAATGTGGCACGACAGGGATCAACCGTCAAGGCACGAAGTGGGGTGATCTTCCGCAAATAGTACTATTATATGCATAAGCGTCTACCAAATCCCGTTAGTTCACAATTCATGCTAATGGGACTTTTAGTGACATAACCAAACTAATAATAATCCATTTTATTTCATTCAACGGGTCATATAATCATTTATCGGGTCATACAATCATTCGGGTCCAAATCAATAAACAAAAATCGGGACAACTAGTGTCCTATTTTATTAAAAATAACATGTTATCTTCCTCACGGTTTTATAAAACATTTCATAAAAACATTTAAAAGTGTGCGATGCTATAAACTCACGTTGATTGGGAAAGGTGGTTATCGGCGATTTGGATGTACGGTACGTGCTTCAATCACGGAAACTTAGACAAATAATACTCGTCTTAGACTCTTGTCCAATGACTTTATAAAAACAATGGCTATATATATATATAATGATATTATAATTGTGATGATGAGCATGTTGGATTTTATATCTTCATACATATTAAAGTGTTATGTGTTAGTCAAATTTTTGACTAGTTATACTTGTTTCAATCAAATTCCATATTGAGGCCCAATAAGCCCATTAAAGTCCATTAAGAGTTCAACACTTTATATTAGTCCATTTATACATTTATTATCAGGCCTATACTCACATGTTGGGCCCAAGTGGGTTAAGCCCAATGAGTAAGTCCATTAGTGTTTAGCCAAACTTGTCGGGTTAATAGTCCAATAAGGCTATTTTGCCTCGTTAATGTCCATAAGTTATAAAGCTCGGGATTTATCGGTTTTTACTTTTCAAATATACTTATACATCATTATATGAGTTATAAAAAGTTTACATTAGACGGGTCCGACCGTCTAAGTTTTAATTGACGAAAACGTTAATTTATCGGTTATAGCCGAAAAGACGTAAAACTTATGTTTTTAGTTTTATAACTTATAAACTTATCAATCTGCCATTTTTATGAAATGTCGCTTTTATTTATTAAAGTACATACTTATTTATATGTAATATATAAGTTAGTGGGTTTTAGGTATACATTTTATATTATATTAACTTGAGTGCAAATATTATACTATATACTTTTATTTTACAAATCTGATTATTATTTTCACTTTCACCATTTTTACCATATCTTGAGTTCTACAAGGAGATAGAAGCTCATTTTTGGGTGGAACCAACTAAATATTATGTGCTACAATTAACTCAGTTTTAGCTACTGCTCAATCAATCTCTACATGTCCCTAACGGTCCGTCCAAAACAGACTACTCAGATTTGAACTTCAATATTGTTTTGATCATATCTCACTCATTTTAAAGATTCCATTGTGTGGCCAACTCTCACATATGTACAAGTCTTATAACTTACTGTATATTAATTCATCCATGCCATTTTAACAATTTATCATATAGTTCTTTACTGTTTTATACAGCCTACATTTTGAAGCAAGATTTTACCAGTTTTACATGTAGTTTTCCATCTTTTTAACCAAGTTTATCAACACATGATCCCCACATAATGTTTTTATCATCATATATCATCATATACATATACATCAAGAAAGAAAATACAATTTACATTTACAAAAATAACAAGGAAATGGGAAGGATGATCTTGTTACCACCAAGATTATGAAAGTTAAGATCAATCTTGACTTTTGTTGGAAAAACTTGTGGTAAGAACTCCTTGTGGAAAATCAGCCCTAAGACTCCATAGAAACTCCTCTTTGGATGTTATAATCACCTCCAATCTTCATCCTTTTAGCTAGGCTTCAACATATTTTGATTATACATAGAATTCATGGCTAGATTTTTGATGATTATGGTGGTTTAGGGTGGTGATATGGACGGCAATGGGGGAGAAAGTAGAGAGGTTTTGTGTGTTTTTTGCATGGATGGGAATGAGCTAGTTGTTTGATGGTTATCTTGTTTTAGCTATTAGTGGTTTTGGTGGAGGGCTAAGGACAAGTGTCCTTAGCTTACTTTGTAAGCTTGACACATGAGGTGTGTTGTGGCTTATACTTGGCCGTCCCATGTAGGGGTGGGGCAAGTTTATTCTTGTCTCATCCCCATTTAATTATGGGTACTCCTCGGTTCTAGTTTCCTCGATTTACGTTCCCTCGGGTCATTTTACGAAAAACATTTTTATAAATTATGAATCAACGACACAAAACGAATCTAATCAAATTGTCTCATCAAAAACGGAGTTCAAAAAAGTAAATACGTAAACCTAGGGTTTTCGGTTTAGTCGTAAAGGACGTTAAATTATGCACGTAAGTCCTATTCTCTTCTCGTAAATTTGTGAGTTTATGAACCAACACAAATTTAAAATTTCAAAATAATATTCACGGATAAATTTATTTCCTGAACTGTCGGACTGTCACCAAAACGGTGTATGTAAACGTAAGCACGTAACGTGGAATTCTACGGTTTAAACGTAGTCGATGCTACTTCAAGACGTAAACCCAAATTTTTTTCCCAAAAATGAGTGAGTTCATATTATAACACTAAAATAATGTTTTTAAATAACACTTGAGAATAAAATATCGATCATAAATTGACGTATTGTCAATGCATTTACCCCTAAACAGGATCTTTGTCCTCAAAGATCGATATATCTTACTACTCCCTTCTTATAGAGTTAGAGCCATGTGGGTATTTCCTCCACATTCGGTCCTCTCACATAAGTGTAATTCATTACAATGCGCGAGTTTCATCAAACATAACTACGGGAATACGATCAGGCTTAATGTTGGCTTACTTTCTCTATCCATGATGTTCACGGGTTTTTGATGAATGCAACTTTTCGCCGATTTAAACTTCTTCAAGAAGTAATCAGATTTTCACTTGATAGACATTTTATCAAGTTCGATATACGAAACATAATTGAAGAAGCCCTTGAAGTCCTAGGGTAGATCCAGCATATATGACTTTCAAACCAACTTTTACATTATCTCAATGGTCCCATTGAACGGGGACTTATTTCCCATGATCTTTCAGATCGTCAATTCATTTTTCCAAGGTGAAAATTTTTGGCATAACTTCGCTACCCATCCTGCACTTCAAGATCTACATTTCATATTCACACAACCTCCTGCCTACTAATGGCAATCAATAATTAGATCCTAATTTCAACAATCATTTCAGGTTTCACCGGTCGGGTATCTTGTAAGGTTAGGTTTGTCATCATAGACAACCTTAAACCTAAAAGACATGTCCAACTCACAATGGGTGTATATCTGGTGTCTTCATACCAACTCCTACTTACAGATGCTCTCATATATAGATTCTCACAAGATTCGATCTTGATCATAATACGATAATTATCAATGATAATCTCTCCAAAGGAAAATGATTATACGGTCTATTACCAAAGGTCAATTATTCAAGCATAAAACAACACTTCTAGTGTTTTGTATCGTTACTTTACCTCGTCCCTTTGGTTGGGGTGGTAAACGGTACTCTCATCAAGATTCGTTCCCAATGACTTCTGAGGAAATCTCTTAGAAATTATACGCGAAGCGAGGTTCTTGATAGAGATGATCGATACAGGCACACCATGCTTACACAACTCCTTTAAATACAAAAGAGTCAATTTATTCATCGAGAATCTATCATTAACAGGAATGATATTAGCAGATTTGGTCAGTCTGTCGACGATGACCCAAATCGAATCAAATTCAGATGATGACCTTTGCAATAGTTAGACGTTTACTAATGTATGAGCCGATGTCTGCCTTCATAATTTGCCATCAGTACAACTTCTTCAGTTATAGATACATTAAATCAGAAAATGGCATGAATAGAATAATTAATCTTATGAGATTTCAACATGACTAAATCTCAAAATCTCCATATTTAGGCAACCAGAAGCGGCCTTTTATACATTTAACGCCATCGCCTTCTCAATTCTAATGGTTCACATTATCCGCGAACCCATTTTATTATCTATATTATCCTTTTTACAAGCATCGGCTATCTTTAAATTACTCGGCAATTTATTTTGCGCAGTCATTACTAAGTAACATATCCTAATTGATTCTTTATCCTTTCTACATAATGTGTCAGTATCTACATTCATCATTCCTGATGAAGTATTATCATGACCATAATTTACTTAGAAATTCTTTCTTCATATTTTCTAAGTTTCAGTTTCGTCTCAACTATTATTTTTATCAGTTTTGCTCAATCCGACATTTAAAGCGTCGATAAATATTTCAAGTAATTAAACAATAAATATTCAATTTTTATGAAACGTAAACGTAAAATTTTTTAAATTTCTTAGTTCGACCAATTATATAAAAATGTTCAAAATAAATTTGAATTTACTTAACAAGTTTTTTTTTATTTATCGAAAATAATTAAAATAATTAATAAGATCCGTAAATTTTCGAAAAATCTTTGTTTATACGTTGGTCAAAATTTTCTTAGATGAAAGCAAAAATAGTCGTTTCAAATTCCAAGTCATGGTTTAAATGGTTTCCTCAATCCCTATTAGGTTGTCTTGAGGTACACACAAACATTTATCCGCAAAGGAGTTTAGTTAAATGATTTGGGTTTAAGGGAATGATTTCTTAAAAATCCTTTGATAAATATTTGTCAAAACATATTTTCACTTTCTTTTTGGTATAACCCAAAGTTTTAAATGGCTCTAATCTTTGAAGAGTCAATATAGATTCCATTATTTATTAATCACATACTCAAGGTACAAGTTTTCATTATTCGGCCAACACAGGGCAGTCTATAAATGATTATTAACTCATTCTTATTCTTAGAAACAAACAAATGGTTCTTAATGGTCACGAGCATGAATTTATCAAATTACAGCCTACACACGTGATTCGCCAAATTTATGAATACTATATGTGCATTGGTCTATCCAAACGACATCACGTGAAACTCATAATGTTCATTACAAGTTCTGGATGTAGTGATTGGAATAGACAATCTTCTTCGCAGACTTGAAGTCGATGATAATCATGCCGTGGATTAATTTCTGAATATACACTAGAACCTTGTAAATGATCGAACAAATCTATCATCTTCGGTAGTGGATGTAGATTTTGATCATCAATTTACCTAGTTTACGGTAATTCAACAAATATAAGGAATGATAACACCATAGCTCTTCATGATGACGAGCTCGGTAGAATAAAAGCTTTCTCTGACAACTCTCTCAGTTGTAAGGTAATTCTTTTAATTCAGTTGGTGCTGACGTACAGTGCACTCGCCACAGGTGCAACACCGAGAATATAATCAATACCAAATTCAACTTGCCTTATTGGGGAAATTCTAGGTAATTCACCAGCAAATACCTCCTAAAGTTTCAGATAACATAAACATCTTTTAATACATTTACTTTAAGTTCTTTCTAGATTACAATATCTATGACTAGTTTATAACCATTCACGGTATAATTTTAAGCCTAAATGCAGGATATGGTCATCCATCAAGAATTATTTAGATCACTTTGAATAATCAACATGTTATCTTTTAGGGGAATTCCACTCGAGTTCCCATCAATTCAGACAATGACATTATGTCATAATCAATCAATCCATTCCACTGGCACTATCAACTTTCCAGTTTCATTACCGTTGATAAGATGTGAATTTCTCAAAAGACAAATAATAACTCGTAATCCTTCACAATTCAAGGATATCTGGAGACATAACTGACATCAAAAGAGTAAGGTCAATGCATAATCTACGCGAGAGAAATTCAAATCAGATACAGACGAAAACATTAACGAATATGAGTATATCCCATGTTTTCATGAATTGGTACGCATTTGAAAGCTCCTCGGATCGTTACCCAGGTCATTCCAATGAAATATAATCAAAAGAAATGATAGGAACGTCGATACACCTAGTCGGGTATTAATATTCGATAATCATATACTTTTCCAAAGAATCTCACCACGGTAGAATTAGACAAGGAGGGGATATCAATTGTCAATTAAGATAATTTCCATAGATGATTAAATTCGATTCAGAAGAATAAATGGTACGGGCACATATGTAGATGTTTCTAACAATATGTCCCTGTTTTTGCACTTCTTGCAGATCTTATAAAGTTTAATCTTTCAAAACTTCAAAGAAAATGTAGTGTTTATTAACACTTTCATGGTGACTAATAATCAGCCTTGCATGGTCCCTTCCAAATTGTATGTAGGCGCATAACTATATACAATTTTAAGATTAACGATGCAATACTCAGTTCGTCAAAACTTTGTCATCATGTTTCAAATAAAAATATTCATGTTTAATTATGAAAAAAAAAATGATTTTACCGAAATGTTCATCGCAGTTAAAGTATTTCTTTTATAAGATGTTTAATAAAAACTTTATATCGTCAGTAACTACTAATAGTACCGGTTTAAATAACTCATATAAATGAGAATTTCATATTTTTCCCCAGATGGTATCATATTATTTATAAAAACAATGAGTGATCTACAAAAGGAGTGATGAAAAGTTGTTCACCAAGAACTAACTAAAATATGATAGAAAATGAGCTTAGCCAATTAATAATGAGGTTCATGACCTCGATGGAACCCAGGAATACAAAGAGAAGAATCTACAACGCAACTCAAACCGAGATGAGTGCTTGTTCAATAGTTGCATCACTAATGCGAACATTAGGATGAAGCAATAAAAGATAGATAACATCGATACATGTAGGATTTAGCAATGAAAGGTAGACTTGTCATTAATCATAAACAAGTCAAAAAATTGTACCGTAACACATTACGTGTTGCCATGTCATACAATTCCGAAAACTCATCCTACCAAATGATGTCTCAGTTAAGTTAGGTGTGACAATCCGTCAATTTATGGTTTATATTTTATTCTCAAATATTATTTAAAAACATTATTTTAATGTTATATTATGAAATCACTTATTTTTGGGAAGAGATTTGGAATTACGTCTTGAAGTAGCATCGACTACGTCTAAACCGGAGGATTCTACGTTACGTGCTTACGTTTACATACACCGTTTTTGGTGACAGTCCGACATTTCAGAAAATAAATTTATCCGTGAATATTATTTTGGGATTTTAAATTTGTGTTGGTTTATAAACACACAAATTTACGAGAAGAGATTAGGACTTACGTGAATAATTTAACGTCCTTTACGACTAAACCGGAAACCTTAGGATTACGTATTTACGTTTTCGAACTCCGTTTTTGATGAGGCAATTTTTATTAGATTCGTTTTGTGCCGTTGATTCATAATTTATAAAAACGTTTTTCGTAAAACGACCCGAGGGCACGCAAATCGAGGAAACTAGAATCGAGGAGTACCCGTAAATAATTGGGGATGAGACAAAAACAAGTTTTGCCCCACCCCCTACACATGGGACGGCCACAATACTACAACACACCAACTTTATGTCAAGTTTTAAGCTAAGTTACTTACACTTGTAACTAGCTTAGCTTATAAGCTACCAAACCACAAAAGAAGCAAACCAAAACCATTTTTCTCATTCAACACATGAAAACCACCCTAAAACTCTCTCTTTTATCTCTTCCTTTCCGTCCCAAAATCAAGAACAAACACCCCTTTGATCAATTTTCAACCACAATATTTGATGTTATACACACATATGATGGAACCCTCTTCAAGCTCTATTGATTGGTGGTCATTTTAACATCCAAGGAGAAGTTTTGTTGGTGTCTTGGGGCTGATTTTCCATAAGATGATTCATGAATATAGGTGATCTTGAAGTTGATAATGGTATATCACAAGTTTTGCCATCAAAATCCAAGCCTTGTTAATCAACCTCACATTTTCATCACTATGGTGGTATAAGGATCATTCTTCCCATCCTTCTTTTTATTTTGATTATGTAATCATGTATTTTCTTTCATATTATATATGTATATGATGAATATATGATGATAAAAGTATTGTGTGGAGATTTGGTGTTGATAAACATGGGTAAAAAGATGAAAAACTATATGTAAAAATGGTTAATCTTGCTTAATTTAGTAGGCTGTATAAAAACAGTAAATAACCATATGATGAACTGATAAAATGGCATAGATTATTAAAGAAACAGTAAGGTATATGATTTTTACACATGTGGTGAGTTGGCCATGCAATGGAATCATTAGGATGAGTTAGATATGATCAAAACAATATTAGAGTACAAATCTGCATAAACTATTTTGGACGATTTTTATAAAATACTTAGAGGCTGATTCGACAGTAACCATAGAAGAGTTAAATGGAGCACATATCATGTAGTTTCTGTGATACAAATTTGGGGTTCTATCTCTATGTAGAACTCTAGATATGATCATTTTAGTAAACTAGATTTTTAGGACTGATTTTGTGAAATTAAAGTTTAATATTATTATATAAGCACTCAAATAAATATAGTATAAAATGTGAATTAAAACCTACTAACTTATATATTTCATTTATATAAAAATGCATAAGGATAAATAAATTGACATTATATAAAAATGGTTGTTTGGTAAGTTTTATAAGTTATAAAAACTATATACTATGTTTTACGTCTTTTCGGCTAAAACCGAAAGATTAACGTTTTTGTTAAATAAAACTTAGACGGTTCGACCAGTCTAATGTAAACTTTTATAAACTCACATACTGATATATAAACATATATAACAAGTAAAAACCAATAAAAGCCGAGCTTTACAACATATAGACATTAACGGGCCAAAGTAGCCTTAATGGACAATAAACCCGACTAATTTGGTAAAACACTTATAAACTTATTTATTGGGCTTAACCCATTTGGGTCCAACATATAAAGTATAATACTGATAATAAAAGTATAATTGGGCTAATAAATAGTATTGGGCTTGTAATAGGACCATTGGGCTTCAAAATGTAAACAAGTTGAACTAGTGTAACTAGTCTTGAAAATTACCAACACATAAACACTATAATGAATGAGTAAAGATGTATAAACCCACTTGATCATCATCATATATATATAAAATCATCATATGTATACATAATTATTATTTTGATAAAGTCATTGGACAAAAGTCTAAGACGAGTATTGTTTGTCTAGGTTTCCGTGATTGAAGCACGTACCGTACATCCGAATTGCCGATAACCCGCCTTCCCACATCAACGTGAGTTCATAGCCTCGCACTCTTTTAAATGTTTTTATGAAATGTTTTATAAACCCACGAGGGAGATAACATGTTAGTTTTGATAAAATAGGACATCATTTGTCCCGATTGTTTGTTTATTGATTTGGACCCGAATGACAGTATGACCCGATGTATGATTATATGACCTGATAGATGAAATGAAATGGATTATTAAAGTTAGGTTATGTCACTAAAAGTCCCATTAGCATGAATTGTGAACTACCGAGATTTGGTAGACGCTTATGCATATAATAGTACTATTTGGGGACGATCACCCCAGTTCGCGCCTTGACGCTTGATCCCCGTCGTGCCACATTGATTGGTAAGCGAATTTATATATGAGAAGATTTACACAAGCATGATTATTTTGACGACACGCTAATTTAGATGGGCAAATGATTGTCGGGTTAGCTACCTGTTGTTTGTTGTAGTAAGGTAACAATGTCATGCGGCTTATATTAATCCAAATAACGAAATACTGCTATACGCACTGAATTACAATGAATTGCCTGACTAGCAATACGGGGTCTTATTATTGATTTTATGTTCGTGTTTTAGTTTTACATAACCATATTCATATAACGGTTTTTATTTAACTTTATACAACATTATAATGCGTATTGTATGATGTTTTTACGACAATGGTTCGTATAAAATGACTTTGGCTATTTTATGGCCTATTACAAAGATTTGTACAAAATGATTTTCGGTAATAATTTTATACTGATGTTATATTGATGGATTTCATTAAACTCTATGAATTCACTCGGCGTTATCGCTGACCTTTTCTTTTAACATGTCTTATCTCAGGTACTTGAAGCTAATTCTCGAGAAGACGACAAGAATTCATGGCCCACACTTAAATAATAATTTCCATTCAAATGCTTTGTAAAAGCTGTATGAAATACAATAACTTGGGACCTATGTATATTTGATATTTATGAATGGAAATGCTTTTATTATTAAACGACGCGATTTTTATGCGTTGTCTATGATGTGAGTAATGTGTTATCCCGTAACACCAACGAGTCTTCCGCTGTATTGATTTGTATAAATTTGGGGGTGTTACATTAGGTATTTTAAAAAGATGCTACAATGAATACTAATCTACAAGAGTCATTAGGTGTTCCACCTGTCCCGGAAGATCCATCGGTCCCAATTCAGAAGAAGAATTCTTCAATTTATTTCTTGGACACTAGGCATCCTCGTCATTGGACAATGGTCTAGGAACAACCCTTAACACGAATCAACAATCATTTAAAACCTTATAATTCAATCACAGGACTTAAAAACTTCCTCTTAACAATTTCTTATTCCATACGAGTTAAATTTTACTTCATTCAAGTTTCAACCAAATCATACTCTATGCGATATCCTACCTCATTCTCCAATACTTTCAACCTTATTCTTAGACCTTGAAAGGGCAATAAAAGTTGGATATGAACAACACTTAATTTCCATTCCTATAGCTCTTTCATCAATAGTTATCAAATGAGTCACTAGTATGAAATAACTCATACATTCAATTAGATTTCTCGGAAAGGTACTAGTGGCATGAGGCTTTTGGGTGATGGTTCCAATGACAACCTCAAGTGCAACATTTACCTTTTTGATTTCAAATTTAAGAATTGGGTGACACCAAATCAGATGACACCTTTCTAGGTGGTAAGGTTTTGTCAAACTCCACTCTATAAGGAAAGATCGTCATGACATCGATATCAGATTTAATCTCGCCAATTCTTCTTCAAGATCATAATCAACTACTATCAACATTTCTACTAATATCAACCATTTTGTTGGGATCATAATTATCCACAACTTGGATTAGATCTAGAATAGCTAGAATTCCTACGGGAATAGCTTCGATTGATTTGCTAGGGGAGTTAGGGTTTCTTGCGACAATCTACGTCGTATAAAATAATCATCAATAATCATGTAATCAAATTACAACATATATATATAATCCAAGTTATATATATATTAAAATGACACTTCTCAGTCTGGCCTTGTCGGTAACTCGGGAATTCTTCGGCACCGTTATAGTTAAAATATTTTTATACATTTTGAGAAAAATGTTTATAATTAAAATATTTTGAAATGTTTTATTCAAAACCTTGGTTTTAAAAAATATTTCGTTCTCTATAACGAGAGCTCTGGTACCAAACTGTAACACCCACAAATATTCATACATTAGTTCAGCGGAAGAGTCGTTGGTGTTACGGGATAACACATTACTGAAATCATAGACAACGTGTTGTTCCCATTCAATCTATAACACAAGATTCTTAGAGAGAGAAAGAGAAGAAAAGTAGAAAGAGAAAGTAGAGAGAGAAGTGGAAGGTTTACACTAAAACTATGTGTTTTATGAAATGAACCAACACCCTCTTCCACATGTGGAAGAGGGTTATATATGCCACGGCCTAGGGCCTTTGTGGGCTTCATCTTGGGCCGGGCTTGGCTTTGTTTTGGGCTTACGCCCCTAACTTATACAATATTAGCTTAAAGTCCAAGGCCGGTTTTCCCGACTAACCTATTACAATACAAGACCATTTAACGACTGAGATGACCTATTACATTCTTGTTCGACTATATAAAATATAGGGCTAACAATCTCCCCCAATGTATCGGTCATCTTAAAAAGCTTAAAAAACATATGATGTTTGAGTGAATACATTCTTGTAGAGGAGATCTTCCTGCTTTGGTCTTGTATCTTGGTCTTGATCTTGCTTGTAACACCTTTGTTCCTTCATGCTTTCGTGATCTTTATCTTGAGCCTTTGTCATTTGACTTTGAGTGCTTGAGATCTTCATCTGTACTCCTTGTGACTAAGATGACCTAATACATTCTTACATTCTTAGGTATCTTGATTATCGCCATCTTGTGCTCTTGTGACTTCTGAATCGACATTGGTTACACAGCTACGCCACCTTCTTGATATGCAGCAACATATATAGACACGGATGAAATGGCTTTGAACATTTCACCCTAATTCGGTAGCGTTTTACCTCCGGTCGGTGAAGACCGTTAAACGGTATTAAATACCGTACCTGTGATCAGGTAGATTCGATTAAGAACCTCCTTGACAGGGTTTCCCGGCGGTAGTAGCCAGTTCTCTTTACTCGACCGTCTCAAAGCAGACTGCGAACGTAAAGAGTGAATCATAAGGATAAATTATCCGTCTGATTAGAGTCGTCAATTCAGATTTCCTGGAACAAGTTTGATTCTAAAAGAATCGCACCATTGTTGCTTTCCAGTTTGTCACAAGCTTGATTCATAGAGAATCTTGCGAGTTACCTACCGCAGTGCTGTTTGATGTTGACACTTGATGTTGAAGGTTTTGTACACCTTTAGGAAAAGGATGCACAAAGTAGGGCAAGTGAGCACGACGATTTAGGAAAACCGTGTGTGAATGACCCTAAGTGAGTTCGTTCTCAAGGAGGCTAGTGTGTTATGTGTGTAATGATATGGATTAACTTGTGATTATATTTGAGAAAGAAAAATAGAAAAGGGATTAGAAGAGAATGATGGTTATGAAGACAGATTAAACTAGGTCTAAAAAGGCGTACACGTAAAGTCGTAAAAACCACCAAAATTAAAATTTAAACCTAAAAATTTCTAAAAATCACCAAAAATCCCTAATAATATTCTAAGAGTTTACAAAAAATCAAAACTTGCAAAAACCTTTTAATTAATAAGATAATGACTTTTTAATGCTAATTAAAGCCCTAAAAATCAAAATTAATTATTAAAAAGCCCTAAACAAGATTTTCAAGTTTGTAAACCTCAAAAATACTCTAATAAAGCTAAAAACTATTTTTCAAAATTTTAAAACCAATTAAAACTATTTTTAAACAATTAAAAACTCCTAAAATCAATTAAATCTTAAATTAATTATAGAAAATAATTAAAAGACCTAAAAAATATTTAGAAAGTTGCAAAAATCCTAATTAAGTGTTTAGAACCTAGGAAAAATATAAAAACCTAGAAAATCATACTTTTAATTTTTTCTAATAAAATAATATTAAAATAATATTAAAAATCCAAAAATTCTAAAAGAATTCTAAAAACTTGCAAACTAGCTTAATTTAACCTAAATAACTCAAAAATGAAAGTGAAATTACCTAAATACCCCTATTGGGCCTAGAAAATGGGCCAAACCCAAAACAGTCCCTTATTGGGCTTAATTAAGGCCCAATAAGAAAAAATGTTCAAAAAAAAGCCCAAAAAGCACAGGTTGACTCAAAATTTGATTTTAAACAACTTTTTCCAAAGGCCCAAAAGCTGAAAATGTGAAATAAGCTAACTTATAATAAGCAGCTTATTCTTAATGGGCTTTTTGGCCCATTAAGCCATAAGCTGATGCCATAAGCTAAAATTTAACACACAACCTTCTTTTGACCTAACAAAGACTTCTGCAAAAAGAATTTTCAAATAAGCCCACTTAATAAGCCAGAAACAAGTCACAAACTTATTCACAAAACGACAAGACAGTCGTTTTTATGATCTAGACCACCTCAGAAGCTGATTCAAGTTGCAAAATGTTTCTTATGACAAAACTAAGCTTAATAATCAAAAACCTTTCAAATAAGCACACTCAATAAGCTGGAAAGTTAATTAAGCACTTATGTTAAAAGTCAAACAAGTTGGTTTTCTAGTAAAAAGTCAAAGTCAAAGTCTCATAAGCTCCAGTTCACTTAAATGGGTCAAATAATGAAGATCTATTACAAAAAATAAGTTGTTGCAAGTCAGAATAAGCTAAAATAGCTTAATGATAAGCTGATGACAAAATTGCACTAGCAGGGGCTAGTTTTGGATGTTGAGCAGTGGAAACTTTTTCCACTGCTTGAGTATTTTGACTTTTTGTCTTTAGTGACTTTTTCTTGGATTCAGATTTCACAAAGGCACCCAAATGATCTTTGGATCAAAAGGAGTCAATCACAATCAAAATAACACAATCACTAACACCCAATTGATACAGTTTAATCAATCATTCATCAGACATGATACAGACATGAACAATAAGCAGTTTAGCACTTAAGAGCAGTTTTAGCACAAATCAGCCAGCCAAATTCAACCAAATGCACACACAAGCTATAATAAACTCCAATAAGCAAGTCTAAACAGGTTTCATGCACTGGTTCAAAGAATTAAGCAAGATTCAAAGAATGAAAGTTACTGATGAACACTAACACATGTAGTTTTCTACTTTTGCTGATGTATTTGACATACAAGCCAATTTCAACACCTCAAATCTTTCAAACAGGTTATATTAACTTTGTTTAAACCACTTTTATCCCTAAGCATGCATACACACTAAGTGTTCCCAAAATCCTAGGTCAAAACAAGCAGAAACAAGGTCTATATAGCAGATTGATTAATTCAAGTGTTCAAACCCAAAAACTTGAAGCAAAACACTCTCAAACAAAGGTATAGCGGATACAAAGCATAAACAACAACTTCCTTTAACACAATAACAAGTTACAAGCATAAACCAGTAGACCCAAACACCCCTTTAACTCTTTCAAATCAAAATTTTAAAAAGCACAATGAGATTTCAGGCCAACCAAGCATCAATTAACACTAAAACAAGTATAATAAACAGATTCAAGCAAGAACAAGCCACAATATTCACAAGAACTCCAGTTTCATACAAATATCACCAAAAATCACAATTTATGTAGATTTTGAGATTAAGTATGCAAACCTCATGGATGTACATCCACACCCACGAATTTTGAGCTTATGTGCTAGCAAGAACAAGCACAAGCTTCCACAAAAAGCCTGCTAAGATTGAACAAGGGTTAAGCACAATATCATAAAAATCAGAAACTTTGGAAAACTTGATTAATGCAAACTTGTTACCCCACACTTGATTATCCCCAAGTTATAAGCCTCACCACACCTTAACCAACTCAGTTAGGATGCTATGATCAGCCCTATAGCCCAAGAATTCCAAGATTGGAACAAGACTTAGCAAAATATCAAGAAAATGAGGAAATATGCAAACTTTTGCACACTCCTCTTTTGAAAACAGGTTTTGAACTTCAAGAACTAACAAGCATATAACAAATCAAAGCAGTAAATAAGATTGGCCAATGACTTTTCTTCAAGATTTCAAACTCAATTTCATTAACTTAGAAATAGGATTTACAGAAACTTGAACCAAGGAAAAATCAAAAGCAAAGACTAAATGTTGGAACCCTAAGCCTTTTTATAGGCATACAATGAGCTAAGTTACTGAATAAAAACGTGAACCTTAGCTACTTGATCTTCCAAAAATGCCCTTGAGGTTTTGGCCTCTTCTTGAATCATGTGACTGAATTTGGAGCCTTGTGGTAGCTGGCAAGTGCAAAAGTTGATCCAAGGGCTCCAAATGAGCTTAACTTCAAAGCTATGTTGTGGGGCGTTGGATGACTGCCACTGTTTTGGCATCTTCTTCAAGGGTTAAAAAGCAGGGGAAAACATGTGACCTTCAGATGATGTGGCAAGCTTTTTGAAAGTTGGGATGTGATTAAGGCCACCTTAATCATAAATCTGCACTTTATCAAGGCCTAATTATGACAGGATTAAGAAAACCCAAATCGGCTTAAGAACACCAAGAACATGTTTTTGATCTGTTTTTGTTTTTAAATAAGTGTTAACCGCCTAATTTAAATAATTAATTAGTGGTTAGTTATAACAGTTTGTGAGTGGGAAGTGAGGTGGAGTTTTGGTGGGTTGTGATTGGAGGAGAGGGGTGAGTGGGACACGTGGGAGGTGTTGGTTGGTCTAGGTTAGAATCTTGTCTGGCCAGCTTTGGTCCTTCACTTCCTTTCTTCTTGTCTTTTCACTTCTAAACTCTATCAACGCCCATTTTCTTCTTTGTCAACTTTTGCATCTTTACACTTTTGGCCCAAAAACTTTTGCAAAATGAATTCAGGGGTATTTCTTGCCATAATTGAATTTTTCAAGGGCTGGTTTGGTATTTTCTTCAATGATAATGGTCTAGACTTGCATGGTTGACATTTTGGAGGACTGAAATTGCCAAGTCTTGATGATTGAGGGACCATTTTTGCCAATTGTTGAAAGTTGAGGGTCCTTTGTGTAATTTTGGAATTTTCAAAGGACCAAAATTGTCATTTCTTGTACTTTGAAGGACTTCATGATGTATTTGACTTTGTGGATGATATTGGTTGACAATTTAGCTTTGTTGAGGGGCTAAACTTGCCAATTCTTCAAAGTGGAGGGCCCTTTATGTAATTTTGACAAACTTTAGGGACCAAACTTGTAATTATGAGGATACAAGGGTATAAAGTGTCAATTCTTCATAATTGGAGGACCCTTCTTCATAATTCTTCAAATCTTCAAGGGTTGATTTTTGGAAAGTCTTCATTAGGGCTTGGTTCATTGTGCGGCTTCGTTTCCCGTGTTCGTTTTTGCATGATTCTTGTGATCTTTTGTCATTATCTCAATATCCGTACCTAAAATACACAAGCAACAAATACAAGCATATATTTGGGTATTTAAATGATATTTAATGCATTTTAAGCCCTATTTGGAAGATGAGACTATGTATAAAAGCAGTCTCATCACTCCCCCATACTAAACCATTGTCGTGCCCTCACGCAATGCTAGAATAAAGTATCAAAGCATCTCCAAAATTCATTTTATTCACTTTATTGAAATGATAAACTAGCTACACTACTACTATTACTACTACTTGTGTTATAGACATAATGTATGATTTTCATCGCAAAATGGGACGTTTAGGTTCATAGAATAAGAACACGTGAATGCTTCGTTAGAAATAATTTCGTCATCCTCGATTTTCACTTTAATTCCATGCCAAGCGTGCAACAAGATCATTGTCATTATAAATTAGTAATGCTAACACTACTCATATGCCCTAATCACGTGCTTATCCTCCCATTATTCCTAAGTTGTATCTCTTATATTTTATTATGTCTTGAATGTTTCACGAGGATACATTGTTTGACTTATGCGATAATAGAAATTTAGGTCTAAAAATAGAGTCCTAACGATGTAACTAAGACCATCAAATCAATAACCCCTCCTAATAGACAACGATGTTAAAAATTAAGTTGACAAGAAGAAGCGATAAACACGGTTTTATATCGGTTTTGAACATGAGACTTATTACCAAGACTTTTATACGCCCCCTAACGGAAGGGCCTTATTATCTTTGGTTTACCACCATCTTTTATTCAACTTCGCCATGAAGCTTTTATTATGACTTCGGTCTTGCCTTGCCTTTTATTATCCGCCTCATCGGTGGTTTTATTAGCCAAAGACGTATATCCTCACGCTAAAGCGAATTTTGGATCTTTAAAGCTTCGAAGATTAAGGCTTGATTCATTTCAATTTTTGCATAGATTTTTCGGCCTTGTGGGGCTTCAAATTGTTTGCTAGATTAAGGTGAGCACTTGAAATCTTATTATTGGGTGAAGCTTTTGATTATTAGGGTGCCAATACTTCAAAACCGTGACGCTGGTGATACCTTAATGTCTTCCCAATTTAATTACACGGAAGCTACTAGAAAAGACTAGAAACCCAACAATCCTAACTAAACCGCTAAGACAATATTTATTAAGCAAAAAATATTTACATGCGAAGGGAGAATAAGCAAACAACGAGAACACATGAGTTTTTGAAAGAATACGAGTACTCTACGTTTAGCATAGTAACTTATAATTAACTCTATCATTTCTCGTCCTCATTTAAGAGACTTAGCCTAATGTGTAGTTAAGGAATCAAAGCTAAGTGCTCAACACGCACGGTCGAGTAAAAAATTACTCTTATTCTCGCCATTATAAAACATGAGAAAATTTTTAAAATTTGGCCATTTTTAGCCTTATTTTGCAACAAAACGATAAACAAAACGATAAACTTTGGAAAGCGTGAAGTTTTGGCAAGGCAAGTATCTATTCACCCCCCATACTAAAGTTAAACATTGTCCTCAATGTTTCGAGTCTAGGGGTGCAAACACCCCCATACTAGAGACGTAGTCGAATGCCTAATCTAGCATGGAAAGGGTGTAACCATTAAGTAATAGCCGTTTATGAAGTGTGATAAAAACCTAAGGTTAGAACATCAAAAGGATATATCATGGATATTGAGAAATTTCTCCAAAGCAAACGATCGAGTGCTCCCATAAAACGAACACGAGAGGCTCTAATCGTGAAGATCATGATCTAAAAACCACAATTCACAAACAACCACGGAACAAAGGTTGGAAGGGCACAATCCCCACACGTAAGCTACATTAGAAAGCGATAATATGTACATAGGATAAGCGTGGGA
The DNA here is from genome assembly GCA_025667525.1 of Glebionis coronaria. NCBI lineage: Eukaryota > Viridiplantae > Streptophyta > Magnoliopsida > Asterales > Asteraceae > Glebionis > Glebionis coronaria. The sequence goes on from CM046874.1 coordinate 386,153,110, forward strand.
CTCCCCCACGAGGCACCTCGTTTTTGATTACCGAGTCATGAGCTCGACTCGATCCCCTCAATACTAATTATCATTGGGGAAGGTGACTTGGTCGAGGTAGTTCAAGGATGGAACTTCCCCGCCAAAGTAGTGCTTCAACCTATGTCCATTAACCTTGAAGTTAGGACCATCATCTTGAGCTAGCTCGATGGTCCCATACGGAAACACTTGAGTCACGGTGAATAGACCAGACCAACGGGATTTCAACTTACCGGAAAAGATTTTTAATCTTGAATTAAAAAGCAAAACTTGATCCCCAATGTTAAAAACCCGGTTTTTAATTTTAGAATCATGCAACTTTTTAGTTTTCTCTTTATAAATCAATGAATTTTCATAAGCAATATCCCTCAATTCATCTAATTCATTCAATTGCATTTTCTGGTGTTTTCCCGCGGTCTCCATGTCATCATTACAATGCTTTAGGGCCCAATAAGCCTTGTGTTCTAATTCGATAGGCAAATGACAATTCTTTCCATACACAAGCTTATAGGGAGTGCAACCAATGGGTGTCTTATGAGCGGTCCTAAAGGCCCATAAAGCATCGTCCAACTTATCCGACCAAGATTGTCAGTTTTCTCCTACGCATCTCTCCAAGATCCTCTTCAAAGCTCGGTTTGAAACCTCGACTTGCCCACTCGTTTGTGGGTGATAGTAGAAAGACGATGTGTAACCCCATATTTCCTTAAGACTCTTTCGAATTGGTCATTACAAAAATGGGTTCCACGATCGCTTATGATAGCACGAGGGGTTCCAAACCGAGAGAACAATTGCTTTAAAAACTTGACTACCACACGAGCATCATTGGTGGGCAAGGCCTTTGCCTCCACCCACTTAGAAAGGTAGTCAACCGCAACGAGAATGTACTTATTACCACGAGATGATGGGAACGGCCCCATAAAGTCTATGCCCCAAACGTCAAAGATCTCACATACTTGAATGATATTTTGTGGCATTTCATCTTTTTGTGAGGCTTTTCCTTGTCGTTGGCATGCATCGCACGACTTCACAAGATCTTGTGCATCTCGGTAAATAGTAGGACAAAAGAAGCCGGCATCAAACACCTTTTAGCCGTGAGATTAGCACCGTGGTGACCACCCGTGGATCCCTCATGGCAAGCTCTAAGGATGTTAGAAGCTTCGGTGCCAAATACACAACGTCGGATGATTAGATCCGCACAAGTTCGAAACAAGTAAGGGTCGTTCCAAAAGTAGAACTTAACGTCACGAAAGAATTTTCGTTTTTCTTGAGTCGTCATACCCTTAATGATGAAGTTACCCGCATGGTAATTTGCAAAATCCGCAAACCATGGGGTGGAAGAATCAAGCTTAGAATTCACTACACCAAGTGTTTCGAGCGGAAATGTTTCGGTGATTTCCTTGGGCTCGTAAACACTTTGGTGAGGATCTTCCAAACGAGAGAGATGATCGGCCGCTAGATTCTCGGCTCCTTTTTTGTCAACGATGGTGTGATCAAATTCTTGAAGGAGGAGAATCCAACGAAGTAATCTCGGCTTAGCATCTTCCTTTGCCATGAGATACTTAATAGCCGAATGGTCCGTATACACTATGCATTTTGTCAAGACGAGATAAGGTCGGAATTTCTCAAATGCATACACCACGGCAAGGAATTCCTTTTCTGTTGTAGTGTATTTAAGTTGAGCCTCGGTCATCGTCTTGCTAGCATAGTGAATAGGCAAGAAGTGCTTATCATGACGTTGCCCCAAAACGGCCCCAATTGCGTAATCACTAGCATCACACATGAGCTCAAAGGGGAGGTTCCAATTGGGAGCAACAAGAATGGGAGCTTCGGTAAGTTTCCTCTTAAGGATCTCAAAGGCTCGTATACAATCTTCGTCAAAGACAAAACGTGCCTCTTTTTCAAGAAGATGTGTAATGGGTCGAGAAATCTTCGAGAAATCCTTGATGAATCGTCGATAAAAGCCCGCGTGGCCTAGGAAACTCCTAACTCCCTTGACGGTTTTAGGATGAGGTAATTTGGCGATGACGTCTACCTTAGCTTGATCTACCTCAATCCCCGCTTTCGAGACCTTGTGCCCTAAGACGATTCCACTTTTAACCATAAAATGACATTTTTCCCAATTGAGCACAAGGTTGGTTTCCTCACAACGTTTTAACATTCTCTCTAGATTCGACAAACACGAAGTTAAAGAATCACCAAACACGGAAAAGTCATCCATGAAGACTTCCATCGTCTTCTCGATCATATCATGAAAAATAGCCATCATGCACCTTTGAAAGGTTCCCGGTGCATTACAAAGTCCGAATGGCATTCTACGATAGGCAAACGTTCCATATGGACACGTAAACGTAGTTTTTTCTTGATCACGAGGATCGATGGGAATTTGGAAGTAACCGGAAAAACCATCTAAAAAGCAATAGAAATCGTTGCCCGCAAGACGCTCCAACATTTGGTCCATGAAGGGCAAGGGAAAATGGTCTTTTTGAGTGGCTTCATTCAACTTTCGATAGTCAATGCACACTCTCCATCCGGTCACGAGTCTAGTGGGAATCAACTCGTTGGCATTGTTTGGCACAACGGTCATCCCTCCCTTTTTAGGGACACAATGAATAGGACTCACCCAAGGGCTATCGGAAATAGGGTAAATCATTCCCGCGTCAAGGAGTTTAAGGACCTCCTTTTTGATGACATCGTGAATTTTGGGGTTCACCCTTCTTTGACTTTGGATTGTTGGCTTGAAATCCTCCTCCATTAAGATTTTGTGGGTACAAAACTTGGGATCGATTCCCTTAATGTCGGATAACTTCCACGCAATCGCCCCTTTGTGATCCTTTAGAACATCGACAAGTGCGGTTTTTTCATCATTCGAAAGATCCTTCGCAATAATAACCGGCAACTTGTCGTCCTCCTCCAAATAGACATATTCGAGGTGAGGAGGTAAATCTTTCAACTCGAGGATAGGTGGTTCCTCAAGTGAAGATTTGGGCTCGATACTCATAACCTCCTCGGGTGGAGGAAATGGGAAATCGTTGAGAAAATCCTTGATAATCGAGAAGTCCTCATCGTTGTCGAGGTCTTCGTCACAAGTACGTGGAACATTGCATTCTTCCAACGTAAAACCACCACCTTCAAAAGGAGTGAAGGTTGGTGTCGAATTATCAAGAATTGGATCCAACATAGTGGGATTGCCACTAGTTTCTTCATCACCAAAACCTAGAACTTCTTGTGAAAATTCCTCGCAAACCACGTCAATCATGTCAACGAGTTTTATGGTTTCAACGGAATAAACATGAGAAATTTGAGAGTTTTGAGTTGCGTTTATAACAAGTTCCTCGTCGTTGAAACGTAAGGTGATCTTTCTAGCATGCACATCAATCAAAGCCATAGACGTATATAAAAACGAACGACCTAAAATGAGAGGAACTTGAGGATCCGTGGGGATATCAACAACGATAAAGTCTACGGAATAGTAGAACTTCCCCACTTTCACAAAAACGTCTTCCGCCAAACCACATGCGGGAATTGTGGAATGGTCGGCCAACTCGATAGACATTAGTGAAGGAGTAAGATTAGGAAGATTGAGCGACTTGAAGATTGCAAGTGGCATCAAGTTAATGCTAGCACCAAGATCGGCCAAGGCGCAGCATTCTTCCATGTCTTGGATTGCACAAGGGATCAAAAATTTACCGGGATCACCGACTTTTTGAGGTATGCGATTAAGATAAACCGACGAACAACTAGACAATTGGTGCAATTTCTCCTTGTTGTTCAACATACTCTTAAAGTTAGCGGCAAATCGAGGCATCATGACCAAAGCATCGGCGAAACTCACATTAAAATGCAAATCACGAAACATTTTCATAAAAAGCTCAAATTGGTAGTTGTCGCGCTCTTGTCGTTTCTCCTTCCTAAGTCTCGATGGATAGGGCAAAGGTGGTGTGGGTTGAGGCATAGTAGGCATAGCCTTTGGAATCTCGGGTTCCAATGATGGTAATGGGTCAACCGTAGGTGTGGCATGAGCGGTACTTCGTGGGATTGGGACATGCTCCTTTTGGACCACCACCTCGGGTTCTTCCTCAATTGCTTCCTCCGTAGGAGCAATTGGTTGAGGAATCGGCTCCTTAAGTGTCTTACCACTACGTGTAGTAATCACTTTCATCTCACCCTTAGGGTTAGATATGGTGTTTCTAGGAAGACCACTTGACGACGGTTTACACATTATTGCTTCAAACATAGACGAGATTTTATCTTCAAAATTAGATTGCCTCAATACGGCTTCGGTTTGCCTTTTCTCGGCCTTAAGCATCTCTTGTTTAATCTCATGTTGCCCTTGTTCCATCTTTTGTTGGTTTTGTTGCAACCTAGTGACATTTCCTTCAATTTTGTTGGTGTGGATTTTAAGTTCATTAGCTAATTCATTTTTCAACTCTTTCTTCAAGTCGTTTTTAAACTCGGATCTTAGGCTAATGATTTCTCTTTGAATGTTGTCAAACCTAGCATCATTCCCACTAGCATATTCAACAAACTCACTTGGAAGATCTTTCAATGTTTGCAAACTTTTTTTGTTATTTTGAAAATCATTTTTGTTTGAAACTTGATTATTAGCCCCTTGATTCCCATAATTTCCCTTGTTGTAATTGTTCTTAAAACCAACTTGATTGTTGCGATAGTTGTTAGCATTTTGATTTGAACCAAAACCCGGTGGAGTCATTTGATTAGAGCGGGAAACTTGACCGTTTTGGTTGTAATTTCCCGTGGCCGCAAAGGCACTCGAAGTGTTACCACGGTTGGTAATGCACTCGGAGAAATCATGACCTCCACCACAATACATGCAAGAAACCTCAACCGCTTTAGCCGTAGCGGGAGCACTTGGTTCACCAACTTTAAACTCAATCAAATGTCCTTTCAACTTATCAAAAATCTTGTTTTCCAAGTTCGCCTCAATTTGGCAAGCATCGATGGTATTAGACAAAGAAGGTGAAGCCGAAGACAAAGCCTTACGAACACTAGACGTGCTACGAGGACTATACACCTTAGATCTATTTTCAATTATCACCAAAGCTTCCTCAACCGTTTTACACAAAAAATTACCACCCGCGGCGGCATTCAAATAATCCCTTTCTTGATCATTAAGTCCATTGTAAAACGTGTCAATTTGATGCAAATCGGAAAAACCGTGATGAGGACATTCATGTAACATTTCCTTAAACCTATTCCAAGCCGTTGAAAAACTCTCATTAAATTCTTGTGAAAACTTTGAAATCTCGTTTTTCAAGTGCGTAGTCTTAGAGGGCGGAAAAAATTGGTTCACAAACTTAGACACGAGATCCTTCCACGTCAATATAGAATTAGGTGGCTCTTTCTCTAACCAAATTTTTGCGGGCCCCGCTAAGGAATACGGAAAAAGCATCATCTTAATCGAGTCGTTAGAGACATCCTTAAACTTGCAAGTAGCGGTAAGACGATTGAATTGGCGGATATGGTTGTGTGGATTGTCCTTCTCATCACCTCGGAATTTGTTGTTTTGAATCATGGACAACAAACCCGTCTTGACCTCAAAATTCTCCGCAAGGATTGCGGGAATTACAATAGCCTCTCCATAACCCTCGGTGGGTGCTTGAAGTAACTCCATCATAGTTCGATTCGCCATGGTTGGTGCCTCTCTTACAATGGGTTCGTCAATAGGAGACTCCTCACTAGAATTGTTGGGAGTGGGTGTTTTGTTCTTTCGTTTACGTGCACGTCTTGCTTGATTTCGAGTTAGCATAAACGTCACGTACAACGAGGGGACGAGCAAAGAAGATTCTTTTTGGTGTTTTGTATTTTTCAATTTTTTTTTGTGGTTTTGGATTGTATTAACCTTTTTGGAACTTGGTGAAATGTATTAAGTAGACAAAAATCTACAAATCTCCTCCTTAATCAAATCTCTTGATTAAAGAAGCCTCAAGGAATGAAAACGATCACGTGGAGTGAACGCCTTCGATGACTTTAGAACAATGGTGGAACACCAAATCGTTCAAGAGGGTTTAATCAATAGGAACCAAGAAAATATATATGATACTTAGTAATACTTTGGGCGGCAAAACCCTCGATTAGCTCTCACAATCAAATACTCACAAGCAAGCAGGGAAACGAGGCGGCGCGAAGCACTTAAGAGCCTTTTTCCTTAGGATATATTTTATAATATCCGCCTTATACCCACCTTATAGTTTGTATTATCAAGATTAAGCTTCACGAAAGTATTTATCTATTTTTGCCTTTTTCTTTGGTTTGAGATTCGAATACAATGATTGGGTAATGACCTCCCAAGTCAAGGTTGTGATTTCTCACGTATTTGGAGTACTTGTGTATTGTTTTGTTCTACGTATACAATATAGTAATAATATTCACACAAAAACCGAAAAACGATAATACGTATTAGTAGAGTGCTACTAATACAAATACTAATTATGGTTAGTATAAAAAACAACAATGCCAAATCAAACCACAACACGCCTCCCCGACAGCGGCGCCAAAATGATGTTGAAGGTTTTGTACACCTTTAGGAAAAGGATGCACAAAGTAGGGCAAGTGAGCACGACGATTTAGGAAAACCGTGTGTGAATGACCCTAAGTGAGTTCGTTCTCAAGGAGGCTAGTGTGTTATGTGTGTAATGATATGGATTAATTTGTGATTATATTTGAGAAAGAAAAATAGAAAAGGGATTAGAAGAGAATGACGTTTATAAAGACGGATTAAACTAGGTCTAAAAAGGCGTACACGTAAAGTCGTAAAAACCACCAAAATTAAAATTTAAACCTAAAAATTTCTAAAAATCACCAAAAATCCCTAATAATATTCTAAGAGTTTACAAAAAATCAAAACTTCATAAACCTTTTAATTAATTAGATAATGACTTTTTAATGCTAATTAAAGCCCTAAAAATCAAGATTTAATTATTAAAAAGCCCTAAACATGATTTTCAAGTTTGTAAACCTCAAAAATACTCTAATAAAGCTAAAAACTATTTTTCAAAATTTTAAAACCAATTAAAACTATTTTTAAACAATTAAAAACTCCTAAAATCAATTAAATCTTAAATTAATTATAGAAAATAATTAAAAGACCTAAAAAAATATTTAGAAAGTTGCAAAAATCCTAATTAAGTGTTTAGAACCTAGGAAAAATATAAAAACCTAGAAAATCAGACTTTTAATTTTTTTCTAATAAAATAATATTAAAATAATATTATAAATCCAAAAATTATAAAAAAATTCTAAAAACTTGCAAACTAGCTTAATTTAACCTAAATAACTCATAAATGAAAGTGAAATTACCTAAATACCCCTATTGGGCCTAGAAAATGGGCCAAACCCAAAACAGTCCCTTATTGGGCTTAATTAAGGCCCAATAAGAAAGTGTTTAAAAAAGCCCAAAAAGCACAGGTTGACTCAAAATTTGATTTTAAACAACTTTTTCCAAAGGCCCAAAAGCTGAAAATGTGAAATAAGCTAACTTATAATAAGCAGCTTATTCTTAATGGGCTTTTTGGCCCATTAAGCCATAAGCTGATGCCATAAGCTAAAATTTAACACACAACCTTCTTTTGACCTAACAAAGACTTCTGCAAAAAGAATTTTCAAATAAGCCCACTTAATAAGCCAGAAACAAGTCACAAACTTATTCACAAAACGACAAAATAGTCGTTTTTATGATCTAGACCACCTCAGAAGCTGATTCAAGTTGCAAAATGTTTCTTATGACAAAACTAAGCTTAATAATCAAAACCTTTCAAATAAGCACACTCAATAAGCTGGAAAGTCAATTAAGCACTTATGTTAAAAGTCAAACAAGTTGGTTTTCTAGTAAAAAGTCAAAGTCAAAGTCTCATAAGCTCCAGTTCACTTAAATGGGTCAAATAATGAAGATCTATTACAAAAAATAAGTTGTTGCAAGTCAGAATAAGCTAGAATAGCTTAATGATAAGCTGATGACAAAATTGCACTAGCAGGGGCTAGTTTTGAATGTTGAGTAGTGGAAACTTTTTCCACTGCTTGACTATTTTGACTTTTTGTCTTTAGTGACTTTTTCTTGGATTCAGATTTCACAAAGGCACCCAAATGATCTTTGGATCAAAAGGAGTCAATCACAATCAAAATAACACAATCACTAACACCCAATTGATACAGTTTAATCACTCATTCATCAGACATGATACAGACATGAACAATAAGCAGTTTGGCACTTAAGAGCAGTTTTAGCACAAATCAGCCAGCCAAATTCAACCAAATGCACACACAAGCTATAATAAACTCCAATAAGCAAGTCTAAACAGGTTTCATGCACTGGTTCAAAGAATTAAGCAAGATTCAAACAATGAAAGTTACTGATGAACACTAACACATGCAGTTTTCTACTTTTGCTGATGTATTTGACACACAAGCCAATTTCAACACCTCAAATCTTTCAAACAGGTTATATTAACTTTGTTTAAACCACTTTTATCCCTAAGCATGCATACACACTAAGTCTTCCCAAAATCCTAGGTCAAAACAAGCAGAAACAAGGTCTATATAGCAGATTGATTAATTCAAGTGTTCAAACCCAAAAACTTGCAGCAAAACACTCTCAAACAAAGGTATAGCAGATACAAAGCATAAACAACAACTTCCTTTAACACAATAACAAGTTACAAGCATAAACCAGTAGACCCAAACACCCCTTTAACTCTTTCAAATCAAAATTTTCAAAAGCACAATGAGATTTCAGGCCAACCAAGCATCAATTAACACTAAAACAAGTATAATAAACAGATTCAAGCAAGAACAAGCCACAAAATTCACAAGAACTCTAGTTTCATACAAATATCACCAAAAATCACAATTTATGCAGATTTTGAGATTAAGTATGCAAACCTCATGGATGTACATCCATACCCACGAATTTTGAGCTTATGTGCTAGCAAGAACAAGCACAAGCTTCCACAAAAAGCCTGCTAAGATTGAACAAGGGTTAAGCACAATATCATAAAAATCAGAAACTTTGGAAAACTTGATTAATGCAAACTTGTTACCCCACACTTGATTATCCCCAAGTTATAAGCCTCACCACACCTTAACCAACTCAGTTAGGATGCTATGATCAGCCCTATAGCCCAAGAATTCCAAGATTGGAACAAGACTTAGCAAAATATCAAGAAAATGAGGAAATATGCAAACTTTTGCACACTCCTCTTTTGAAAACAGGTTTTGAACTTCAAGAACTAACAAGCATATAACAAATCAAAGAAGTAAATAAGATTGGCCAATGACTTTTCTTCAAGATTTCAAACTCAATTTCATTAACTTAGAAATAGGATTTACAGAAACTTGAACCAAGGAAAAATCAAAAGCAAAGACTAAATGTTGGAACCCTAAGCCTTTTTATAGGCATACAATGAGCTAAGTTACTGAATAAAAACGTGAACCCTAGCTACTTAATCTTCCAAAAATGCCCTTGAGGTTTTGGCCTCTTCTTGAATCATGTGACTGAATTTGGAGCCTTGTGGTAGCTGGCAAGTGCAAAAGTTGATCCAAGGGCTCCAAATGAGCTTAACTTCAAAGCTATGTTGTGGGGCGTTGGATGACTGCCACTGTTTTGGCATCTTCTTCAAGGGTTAAAAAGCAGGGGAAAACATGTGACCTTCAGATGATGTGGCAAGCTTTTTGAAAGTTGGGATGTGATTAAGGCCACCTTAATCATAAATCTGCACTTTATCAAGGCCTAATTATGACAGGATTAAGAAAACCCAAATCGGCTTAAGAACACCAAGAACATGTTTTTGATCTGTTTTTGTTTTTAAATAAGTGTTAACCGCCTAATTTAAATAATTAATTAGTGGTTATTTATAACAGTTTGTGAGTGGGAAGTGAGGTGGAGTTTTGGTGGGTTGTGATTGGAGGAGAGGGGTGAGTGGGACACGTGGGAGGTGTTGGTTGGTCTAGGTTAGAATCTGGTCTGGCCAGCTTTGGTCCTTCACTTCCTTTCTTCTTGTCTTTTCACTTCTAAACTCTATCAACGCCCATTTTCTTCTTTGTCAACTTTTGCATCTTTACACTTTTGGCCCAAAAACTTTTGCAAAATGAATTCAGGGGTATTTCTTGCCATAATTGAATTTTTCAAGGGCTGGTTTGGTATTTTCTTCAATGATAATGGTCTAGACTTGCATGGTTGACATTTTGGAGGACTGAAATTGCCAAGTCGTGATGATTGAGGGACCATTTTTGCCAATTGTTGAAAGTTGAGGGTCCTTTGTGTAATTTTGGAATTTTCAAAGGACCAAAATTGTCATTTCTTGTACTTTGAAGGACTTCATGATGTATTTGACTTTGTGGATGATATTGGTTGACAATTTAGCTTTGTTGAGGGGCTAAACTTGCTAATTCTTCTAAGTGGAGGGCCCTTTTTGTAATTTTGACAAACTTTAGGGACCAAACTTGTAATTATGAGGATACAAGGGTATAAAGTGTCAATTCTTCATAATTGGAGGACCCTTCTTCATAATTCTTCAAATCTTCAAGGGTTGATCTTTGGAAAGTCTTCATTAGGGCTTGGTTCATTGTGCGACTTCGTTTCCCGTGTTCGTTTTTGCATGATTCTTGTGATCTTTTGTCATTATCTCAATATCCGTACCTAAAATACACAAGCAACAAACACAAGCATATATTTGGGTATTTTAATAATATTTAATGCATTTTAAGCCCTATTTGGAAGATGAGACTATGTATAAAAGCAGTTTCATCAACACTGGAAGGATTTCCATTCATCACTATGAACACTAATGAGTGTCACTCTGAATGTTCTGGCAAGATCACACGGATTTTGCGAAGAAACCTGGAATCAAGTTTGAATCAATTAAGAATCCAAACTTAGTTGCTTTCCAGTTCTCCCAAGTTTGATTCGTGTAGAATCGCACAAGTTACCTACCATGAGCTTGTTTAATGCTGGCTCAAGCAGGATTTCCATCTTCATTGTGAATCGTATCACTCAGATGTTCTGGCAATATCACAAGGATAATGCGTAGGACTCGATTGTGTCCTAATGAGATGATAGATAGATCTCGTTTGGCTCTAGCTATGGAATGTCCTTGGGTAGATCCCTCCGGTTCTGGTTGGATCATAGGACTTAGTTTCCTATCCTAAACCACCTTTTGACTCCATCGTTCCGTCGTGGATAGTAGGTTGTTTTGGGTAAAGATCGTAACCATAAAACCATTGAAAACCATTCAAAGTGCTTGATAAAAATCAAAACTTTTAACACTTTGAAAGTTTTATTTTTTCGAAAAGCTCCCCCTACACACATGCATCGATATACGAAATAGTTTGGCATGTGAAGGAAAGAGTTGCACTTAAGTCTTTAAGATCACATGTTGCGATATATTACATTTAAATCACATTTTCTCCCCCTATCTCTAATATAAAAACATCATATTAGAGATACTAATTGATTAAAATATGACAATTTCTGAAAACCGATTGGGAGAGAAACATGTGTGCACGTATGAAGCATGGAACATGTTCAGTCGGGTCGCTCCCCCTCAACAATATATGTGTGTCTTGAGACAAAATTTGACAAAATTTTAGAAAAACGACACCACAAAATATGTTGAGGTATGGAGTTGAGATGCCTTTTCTGATATAATATATTACATTTGATAATTTCATATCATTTTCGGAATGTGTTGGATACATAAAATATGACAATTTTAGAGATGTACCCAACAACATTAAAAGGCTTGATTTTAAAACGCTCCCCCTCAAAAATTGATCAAAATAACATATGACAATTTTGAGATATAAAACCCACTTATGAGGAAGGGAGTGTTGAACACACAATTTTGAAAGATTTAGAAAAACCTTTTGAGAAATTCTTGAAAAATTGTGTTCAACGGTTTTAAAATAATCAGGATAGAAGACTTCTCTTCTATTGATTAGGGAAAGCGCACTGAAACGTACACTTCCCTTTCGGGTCCGTTTTTCATGAGCTCAAAACTTTGATTGTTTTGTGACTAGCTCATGACCAAGAAAGATAAATTTCCCGTTGTGAAGGATAAGTTATCATCCGTGATAAACTTTCCTTAAGTTGAAGTTCGAGTTCTAAGCTGACATTTACTTAGAAATCGTTTTTCATGAACTTAAAAACTTTGAATGTTTTTATGAGAAGCTCATGACCGAGAAATATGAATTTCTCGTTGAGAAGGATAAGTTATCGTCCGAGATAAACTTTCCTTAGTTGAGGTCCGAGTTCTAAGTTGTGATGCGCCTAGAAGTCATTATGAAAGAATATCAAACAGCTTCATTTGCCAAAACCTCCAAGTCTTCTGGAGTCATATACTTCATACCAAGACGGCCAACGAGATACGCAAACCTATCTTTTGATAGAGCTTTTGTAAACAAGTCTGCCATCTGGTACTCAGTTCTGACAAAGTATAATTCCACGATGCCACGTTCCACTTGTTCCTTGATGAAGTGATATCTGACATCGATGTGCTTGGTGCGGGAGTGCTGAACCGGATTGCAAGATATGGCTATGTCCGACTTTGAGTCACAATACATAGGTATTTTATCAAAGTGGAAGCCATAATCCGTGAGTTGAGTTCTCATCCAAAGGACTTGAGCACAACACGCGGATAGAGCCACATATTCTGCTTCAGCTGATGAGAGCGAAGTGCAATCCTGCTTCTTTGACGACTAGCTGACAAGCTTGTCTTCCCCTAGAAATTGTATGCTACCAGAAGTGCTTTTACGACTATCAAGACAACCTGCGTGATCAGAATCTGAAAAAGCCGTTAGATGAAAACCGGTTTCCCTTGGATACCAAAGTCCCATGTGAATGGTATTCTTAAGGTACCGAAAGATCCGTTTAACCTCTTTGAGGTGCTTTTGAGTAGGTCTGGCTTGATATCGTGCACAATAGCATGTGGCATGATGAATATCAGGCCTGCTGGCTGTAAGGTACATAAGTGACCCGATCATACTGCGATAGCGCGTTTGATCTACGGGATATGAGTACAAGTCAGCGTCTAGGGATGTGGTCGACAATGGTGTACCAACCCGAGCACATGAGGTCATACCATGCTTTTTAAGTATCTCTTGAGCATACTTAGCTTGGTTAATGAAGATACCACGTGGGGATTGATGAATCTGGAGGCCTAAAAAGAATTTTAGCTCCCCCATCATTGACATTTCAAATCTGATGTGCATTAATTTTTCAAAACGTTTTGAAAGTTTTGGGTTCGTAGAACCAAAAATAATGTCATCAACATAAACTTGCACCAGCATTATGTCATCCCCATATTTATTAGTAAACAGAGTAGGATCAATAGAACCTTTGGAGAATCCTTTGGACACCAAGAAGTTTGAAAGTTCTTCGTACCATGCCCTTGGAGCTTGTTTAAGTCCATATACAGCCTTCTTGAGACGATAGACTTTGTCAGGATGATGAGGATCGACGAATCCTTCCGGCTGATTCACATACACTTCTTCCTTCAAATGACCGTTGAGAAAAGCTGTTTTGACGTCCATCTGAAAAACCGTGAAGCCCTTATGTGCAGCATAAGCAAGGAATATCCTGACAGCTTCCAAACGAGCAACTGGAGCGAATGATTCATCGAAATCTATCCCTTCTTGTTGACGATACCCCTTAACCACAAGACGAGATTTGTTTTTTGATGATGGTTTGTTCTTCATCCAGTTTGTTTTTCCAGATCTGTTTGAAATCTAAAATTGACATTCCATAGGGTCGGTCAACAAGTTCCCAAACATTTAGGCGTTCAAACTAATGAATTTCGTCTTGCATTGATTCAATCCACGCATGATCAGTCATGGCTTGTTTGATGTTTGTAGGTACAGTTGAACTCACGGTGAGTGCATACATACACACATCGCCATCGGTTTCAAGTTGTCTGCGTGTGCGAAACGGCTGAGAAGGATTTCCAATGACTTGCTCCAATGGATGATCACGTGTCCAATGGTGAGTGGATGGATATGGTTGGTAGAATGTATGCATGTTCGACGGATCAACATGTTGAGTAGAAGACTCTCCGACTTCGTGTACCGGTGTACCGAAAGGATTGATAAATTCTTCATCGTCAGGTTGTGCATCGACTGCTTGATTGTTGTTTCCTCCTTCAGCATTGACGGTTGGTGATGTTGGTTGTATGATAGTTTCTTGAGTTTGTTGAGTATCCACTGGAATTGTCTCTTGAGCAACGGTTGCTGAAGTAGATGCAGTTGTGTCTTGTTGATTTTGTGCGGGTGCATCAGCAGTGTTGACAGCGGAAGGCTTTGACACAACTTGATTGCTTCCATAGTAATATTCATCAAGCATTGGATCATATAAATCAACCAACTCATTCATATGTGTCGAATCTGCAATTCTGCTGTAGGAGTACTTTGTTGACATTCTTGCACGGGACGTACACTGTTGTGTGTAGGTGCCATTGTTGGACATTGAGGAGCGGGACTTGAGCTGTTGTGATCAAGTACCAAATGTTGTTCCCATTCAATCCATAACACAAGATTCTTAGAGAGAGAAAGAGAAGAAAAGTAGAAAGAGAAAGTAGAGAGAGAAGTGGAAGGTTTACACTAAAACTATGTGTTTTATGAAATGAACCAACACCCTCTTCCACATGTGGAAGAGGGTTATATATGCCACGGCCTAGGGCCTTTGTGGGCTTCATCTTGGGCCGGGCTTGGCTTAGTCTTGGGCTTACGCCCCTAACTTAGACAATATTAGCTTAAAGTCCAAGCCCAGTTTTCCCGACTAACCTATTACAATAGAAGACCATTTAACGACTGAGATGACCTATTACATTCTTGTTCGACTATATAAAATATAGGGCTAACACAACGCTTAAAAATCACGTCGTTTAATAATAAAGAATTTCCACTCATAAATATCAAATTTACATAGGTCCCAAGTCATAATATTTCATACAGCTTTTACAAAACATTTGAATGGGAATTGTTGTTTAAGTGCGGGCCATGGATTCTTGTCGTCTTCCCGAGAATTACCTTCAAGTACCTGAGATAAAATATGTTAAAAGAAAAGGACAGTGAAAACGCCGAGTGAATTCATGGAGTTTAATAAATCATTAATATATCACCGGTATAGATAATCATCATCAAAAATCATTTTGTACAATTCTTTGACTGAGGCCATTAAATAAGCCAAAAACATTTTATACAAATCTTTGTTGTAAATCGTACTATGGGATTTTGCCTTCAAAACCATTATACGAACCAATGTCGTAAAAACATCATTCAATACGTCTTATAACGATGTATAGAGTTAAATAAAAACAGTTATATAAATATGGTTATGTAAAACCAAAACTCGAACATAATATCAATAATAAGACCCCGTATTGCTAGTCAGGCAATATATTGTAATTAAATGCGTATAGCAGTATTTTCGTTATTGGAGTATTATAAGCCGCATGACATTGCTACCTTACTATAACAAACAACGGGTAGCTAACCCGAAACTCATTTGCCCATCTAAAATAGCGTGTCGTCACAATAATAACGCTTATGGAAATTTTCTCATACATAAATTCGTATACTAATCAATGTGGCACGACGGGGATTAACCGTCAAGGCGCGAACTGGGGTGATCTTCCCCAAATAGTACTATTATATGCATAAGCGTCTACCAAATCCCGGTAGTTCACAATTCATGCTAATGGGGCTTTTAGTGACATTACCTAACTAATAATAATACATTTTATTTCATTCAACGGGTCATATAATCATTTATCTGGTCATACAATCATTCGGGTCCAAATCAATAAACAAAAATTCGGGACAACTAGTGTCCTATTTTATTAAAACTAACATGTTATCTCCCTCACGGGTTTATAAAACATTTCATAAAAACATTTAAAAGAGTGCAATGCTATAAACTCACGTTGATTAGGAAAGGCGGTTATCGGCGATTTGGATGTACGGTACGTGCTTCAATCACGGAAACCTAGACAAATAATACTCGTCTTAGACTCTTGTCCAATGACTTTATAAAAACAATGGCTATGTATATATATAATGATATTATAAGTATGATGATGATCATGTGGGATTTTATATCTTCATACATATTAAAGTGTTATGCGTTAGTCAAAGTTTTGACTAGTTACACTAGTTTCAATCCAATTCCATATTGAGGCCCAATAAGCCCATTAAAGTCCATTAAGAGTTCAACTCTTTATATTAGTCCATTTATACTTTTATTATCAGGCCTATACACACATGTTGGGCCCAAGTGGGTTAAGCCCAATGAGTAAGTCCATTAGTGTTTAGCCAAACTTGTCGGGTTAATAGTCCAATAAGGCTAATTTGGCCCGTTAATGTCCATAAGTTATAAAGCTCGGGTTTTATCGGTTTTTACTGTTGGGAATAAAATGTAGCCAGTCCACTTGAGTGCTGACAAGAGGAAAACAAGCGTTGATAAGAAGAAAACAAACGCTGACAGATCAAGCGTTGGCAGGAAGAAGTCAAGCGTTGATAGGTTGAAGACAAGCACTGATAGAAAGATATGGTCTGCGCGTATTATGTTTCTAGTTTGTTTCTAGTAAAGATAGGATCAACATTGTATTTTCTATAATTATCTTTACCTAGAATAGTTGATACGTAGACTCTTGTAGAAGGCTTCTTATGTCTATAAAATAAGACCTTTAGGTTATGTTTCATAATAAGTTTTCATACGTTAAATACTTTCATTTTAAGCAAGTTTGTTATTATCAATCAAGTGAAAGTTTGTTTTACATCCTTTGTGTGTTCTTGTTTAAGTGTTAATTCCGCATAACAATTAAATTACTTTATACATAAACAAAGTTTCTTTACGTGTATAACTTGATCTAATCTCATTTACACAAACTAAATCGATCTAAGTTTGGGATCAACAAGTGGTATCAGAACATCAACTTTGAGCAATATCAGCAAATCCATGACTACACTCTCTAGGAGATTATTGAATATGGAAACACATTCAATAAAGCTTAAAAGATTGTAGATGCCATTGCTACAAGATCAGCTGTTCAAGGATGTTTTGAAGCAGATATGAAAGAAAAACCCAAAGATGGTAGAGTTGTGTCTGCTGATGACATAGCAAAGAAAAGGGTTGATATGAAAACCCTAAGCATTCTGAAACTTTCTTTGGGACAAGAAAATCAGCACAAATACAGAGGTTCTGCAAAAGACCTTTGGGCAGCCCTTGAAGTTGCATATGGTGGTAATGCTGATACTGTGGAAGAGAAAGGAAGCAACTCTTACATGATTATGCTGTTTTTAAGTCTCAACCTAATGAGAAGCTAAGTAGTGTGAGAAGCAGACTTCTTGACATTACAAGCAAGTTGTCCTTCATGGGGACAGTAATTGGTGATGTTGACATTATTGCTACTTTTCTTAAAAGCCTTGGTGATGCATGGAAGATTGAGGCAAGATCTATAATTGCCAACAACACTCACAAAAGTTCTACTTTTGATGATGTCTACAACAAACTAAGGCTGTTGGAGAATGAAACTCTTTTGGATCATGGAAGTAAGTCTACCAATGGTAACATGGCCTTCTTCTCAGATAGTGAAGGCCAATTTGATCAGAAGGATTCATACATGCACCCAGTTACTGGATCAACATGTGTCAACGCTGGATCATATCCTGTCAACGCCTCACATTCAGATGCTAACACGTACAAAATTGATTCACCAAGAGTAAAACATGTTGGTTTGGATCTGGATACTGTGTGTGCATACATTGCTTCATTGCCCAATGGTTCAGTGATTACATATGAGGACCTTGAGCAAATAAGTGATGAGCACTTGGAGGAGATGGATATAAAGTGGAACATGGCTCTTGCAAGTATAAGAGCAAACAGATGGAATAGAAGGTTCAAGAAGAAGATGACTTTTAATGCTAAGGACACTGCTAGATTTGATAAATCCAAGGTTGAGTGTTACAATTGTCATCGTATGGGGCACTTTATGAGAGAATGCAGATCTCCAAGAAGATCTGATGCTAGAAAACCCTCAAGCCAAATTGTTAAGGCTCAGGATCCTAAGGCCATGGTGGCAGTGCAAGAAATTGATGGTATTGGATGAGACTGGAGCTATTTGGCTAAGGATGAGGAAGAGGATAAAGATTTGGTTGCTGAGATAGAAGAAGAAGAGCATGTTCAATATGCTCTCATGGCACACTCCTCATCTTCATCAGACAATGAGGTATATGATGATGCTTTTTGTAGTAAGGGTTATCGTTTAAATATTGAAAGACTTAACAAAGAGGTTTTAAGATTGGTAGGAGATGTGAGTACTGAGAGATGCAAGTTGTCTAACTATCAACTTGCTCTCACTCAAACTGAAAAGACAGTTTCTGAGTATAAGAAAATAGAGCTTGACCTAAAAGATAAAATAAATATCTTAAAACACGATTTAAATGCTAGTAATGATGTTAGAAACATCATGGAAAGGGTCAATGCTGAATTACAGGCTAAGTTAGATGAGGCTATCAAGAATAAGGATAATGTAGACCTTTAAAATTCAGAGTTTTGATAAGGCCTCACAAACCCTAGGAGAATGTGTTAGTAAACAGAGGGATTCTAGGGACATGACTGGGATTGGGATGAAAGAGTATGCTGGTGTTCCACCACCAGCTGGGGACTTCTATCGTGTCCAAAGAAAGGACTTATCTTGGACTGGTTTACCAGAACTCCAAGAAGAGGAATTTATTCCTCCACCAAGAGTCCTTACCCCAGTAGAGGAATATAGGCAAAAGTTGACTGATTTGAATGAATGGAAGAAAGCCAACCCTAACTTGTTTGTCAAGGGTGGCATGCTTTGTGATAGTCCAAATGAGTCGACCCATATCAAAGTAACAAACCCGATCACTGGCAAGACTGTTGACCTTGGCTCAAACACTGTTAGAAAACCTAGCATTAAGTATGTAGAAATGTATAGGAATACTAGGTCACCAAAAAGCCAAGTTAGTGATAATGGAACAGGTTTCTTTTCTTCTAGACATAGAGTTGTGTCTAGAAAATCTTGTTACACTTGTGGTAGCTTTTCACATTTAGCCTATAAGTGTGTCAACGCTTCCAAGGTCAACGCTGACAAAAGGTCAAACACTGTCAGACCCAAAACTTTTGTGGAGCAAAGTACAAAAGTTGTTAGACCAGCCCCATTCTTCACTAAAGGGTCTAACACTTATGGACAAAGAGCTTTTCAGAAGACCAATACATGGTCTAATAGGCAATGGGTTCCTGTAGCAAACCTAGGTTCAACGCTGATAAGGGTAATTTCAGCGTTGACAAGACCAAATCAAACGCTGACAGAAATGTTTCCAGACCTAAATATTTGCAACCACATGGCAAATGGTCTAAAGCTTCTTCTATCTTGACATGGAGACCTAAGCAAGATCAAAACCCTAATTCCAATGGGATTTCTATGACCTGCCACAGATTTAATTATATTTCAAAGGTCATCACAAAACCAATTAGGGTTAACTGGGTGTTTCATCCAAAAAGGGATGAACAAGGGGTTGTTATGAGAACTAAGTCTGTTCTTGTTGAACAACCAGATGAATCCAAGTCTGCTCAGGCTTGGGTTCCCAAAGAAAACTAATTTGTTTTCTTTATGTGCAGGGCATTCAAAAACAGGTGAATGATTATGGCTATTCGGATAGTGGATGCTCTAGGCACATGACTGGGAAGGAAGATTATCTGACAAACTTCACTCCCATTAAGGATGGTGATAAAGTTTACATTGGAGGCGGATATGGAACTATCACAGGCAAAGGAACTCTTCTCACAAAAAACTTACGTTTTGAAAACGTGTTTCTGGTAAAAGAACTTGATTACAATCTTTTTAGTGTATCCCAAGTCTGTGATAACAAAAATAAGGTTCTTTTTACTGATACTGAATGCTTGGTGTTGAGCAAGGATTTAAAATGCCAGATGAGAAATTTCTTGACTATAGAACACCTAGGCATAAGGACATTTATAATGTGAATCTTAATGGTATTAGAATGAATAATAATATGTCATGTTTTTATGCTAAAGCTTTAGTTGATGAGAGTAATCTATGGCACAGGAGACTAGGGCACATTAACTTTAAAAAGATAAACAGACTTCTGAGACTTGGTTTGGTTGATGGTTTGCCTGAAAAGGCTTTCCACATTGACCACTCTTGTGTTGCATGCCTTAAAGGCAAACAACACAAGGTCTCATTTAAGTCTAAACAGGTGCACTCTAGTTCTAAACCACTTCACTTGCTGCATATGGACCTGTTTGGTCCAAGTAATATAGAGAGCTTGAATGGTAAATCATACTGATTTGTCATCACATATGACTTTTCTAGGTTTACTTGGATTTTCTTTTTAGCTATGAAAAGTGACACTGCTGATACTTTAATTAACTTTATTAATCAGATTGAGAAAAAGACTGGTAATGAAGTTAAAATTCTTAGAAGTGATAATGGTGGTGAGTTTAGAAATAAACTGTTGGATGATTTTTGTGCCAAGAAAGGGATTACTAGGCAGTTTAGTATTGCCAGAACCCCACATAAAAATGGGGTTGCTGAGAGAAAGAATAGAACCCTAATTGAAGCAGCCAGGACTATGCTGGCTGATGTTCACTTTCCCATAGCTTTTTGGGCTGAGGCTGTGAATACAGCTTGTTATGTTCAGAATAAAGCATTGGTCAACAAGATACATAACAAAACACCTTATGAGTTACTTTGGCGAAGGAAACCTAATATTGGTTTTCTTTAACCTTTTGGTTGTCATGTAGTTGTGTTGGATACTAGTGATGCCTTAGGTAAATTTAGTCCTAAAGGTGATGAAGGCTATTTCATGGGTTATTCAGTGCAGAGAAAGGGATATAGGGTTTACCTAAAGAAGGAAAAATGTATACTTGAAAAAGTACATGTTAGGTTTTTAGAGAGTAAACCTAGTGATCCTGAAAGTGGTCCAAATTGGTTGTTTGACTTGGAACCTCTATCTAGGAATTTGAATTATGTGCCTGTTACTAATCCAGACATTGTGAAGGTAACTTCAAATGTTGTGGAAGAACTAGTTGTTGATGTTTCAGGTACACAGGTTAATGAAGAGGTTGGATCACAAGCGGACAAGTCATCTCCCATACTTGAGTATGTCACTATTCCCATATGGACAGATGCTTTTATTGCTGCTGCTGTTGCTGTTGGAAAGGAAAATGGTGGTCCCCAAGTATCACCAGTTAACAACATGCATGGTCCTTCAGGCGCTGACAAAGGAAAATCTGGCGTTGACAGGACAAATTCAGGCGTTGATGGCTCAAACGTTGACAACTCCATTTCAGGCGTGGATGGATCAAACGCTGACAACCTTGGTTCAGGCGTTGACAACTCTTTTGAGCATATTTTCTCTTCCAATTTTGAACAAGGTGAACCTTCAAACAGAAATGAAGAGGTTCATACAGATATTGATGGAAGAGAATCTAAAGAAGATATTGGTAAATTGGATGATGAGATTGAAGACAATAGACTTTTTGAGGGAGGAGTTCTCACTTCTACCATGAAGAATCATCCCTCTTCTAAAATTATTGCGGATGTCATGTCTCCTGTTCAGACTAGAAGATCTCATCAGAGTCTTGGAGGATTTATTACCAATATACACAAGAAGGTTGATACCCCTCTTGTTCAAGCATGTTTGTTTGTCTGTTTTCTGTCACAACAGGAACCCAAAAAGATTTTTGATACTCTCAAAGAACCAAGTTGGGTGGAAGCAATGCAGGATGAGCTTCACCAATTTGCTATTCAGGATGTTTGGGAGCTAGTTGATTGTCCCAGATATGTCAGACCTATTGGGACAAGATGGGTTCTTAGAAACAAGAAAGATGAAAGAGGCATTGTGGTCAGAAACAAGGCACGTTTAGTGGCTCAGAGATATACACAAGAGGAAGGGATAGACTATGTGGAGGTCTTTGCACCAGTTGCAAGGATTGAGGCTATTAGGATATTTCTAGCCTATGCTTCCTGCATGGGCTTTACTGTCTATCAAATGGATGTGAATAGTGCTTTTCTTTATGGCACAATTGTTTAGGAGGTATATGTGATGCAGCCTCCTGGTTTTGAAGATCCAAAACATCCAGACAAGGTGTATAGAGTCAAGAAAGCTATGTATGGACTTCATCAAGCCCCAAGAGCATGGTATGGCACATTGTCCACTTATCTGGTGGAAAATAGATTCAAAAGGGGCACCATAGACCAGACATTATTTACAAAGAAGGCTGGTAAGGATGTCTTACTTGTTCAGGTTTATGTTGATGATATCATCTTTGGTTCTACCAATCCAAAGATGAGTGAAGACTTTTCCAAGCTTATGACAGACAAATTCAAGATGAGTGCAATGGGGGAGATGAACTTCTTTCTAGGGTTACAAGTTTAGCATAAAGAAGATGGTATCTTCATCTCTCAGGATAAATATGTAGCAGAGATCTTGAAGAAGTTTGGCTTTTCTCCACATGAAAAACGGGATAGTACTCCTATGGATAGAGAACACCCTTGGGGAAAAGTTAGAGATGGAAAAGATGTGGATGTTAGGCACTATAGATCAATGATTGGTTCATTGATGTATCTCACAGCCTCAACACCTGACATTATGTTTGCTATGTGTGCATGTGCACGCCATCAAGTGACTCCCAAAGAGTGTCACCTTTATGCTGTCAAGAGAATCTTTAGGTACCTCAGATGTTATCCAGATCTTGGATTATGGTATCCAAAAGATTCACCATTGGAGCTTATTGCATATTCAGACAGTGACTATGGTGATGATAAGTTTGATAGAAAATCCACAACTGGTGGATGTCAGTTTCTTGGGAGTAGGTTGATATCTTGGCAATGCAAGAAACAAACAGTTGTGGCCAATTATACAACTGAAGCAGAGTATGTAGCTGCAGCTGCTTGTGTGGACAAGTCTTATGGATTCAGAACCAGCTGTTGGATTATGGGTATAACTTCATGCATACCAAGATTTTTGTAGACAATAACAGTACTTTATGCATTATTAAAAATCATGTACATCATTCTAATACAAAACACATAGAAATTAGACATCATTTTATAAGAGATTGTTTTGAAAAGGGTTTAATACAACCAGATAGGGTTGACACAGAAGAAAATGTGTCTGATTTATTAACTAACCCTTTTGATGTTGGAAGGTTTCAATACTTGGTAACAAGTATTGGAATGATCAATCTCACATAATATGTGTTTTGGGGTCTTAATGTAAAAGTATGTACAGGATAATGCATTGTTATTGGTCTTTTTGAGAAGTTAGATTTTCCATTATATTTGTCTAACGCTGACAAAGGTTATCTTAACGCTGATAAGTGTTATCGCGACGTTGTCAGCAACAATGTTAGTTTTGTGTTTTTTGATCTAAGTGTGCAGGCGTTGATAGCATTGTACCATTGGATACATAGTTGCTTATGGACCCTTGGAGAATCAATTGGAGCATGTTTTGTTGGAAATACGTTTTTACTTATTTATGAAGGATCGGTCGCTCTAACAATATTTATGTAATGAGCTCGTGATCTACTTAGTAAACGTATAGTCCATATAGCCCACATGTAGGGTGGGCTATATATACCCCCTCCTAGCATGTTAGGAGGGGTTGGTGGTTTCATTTTATTCATAATTCCATATTTCACTTTCTCTCTCTTCCTCTCTTTTCTCTCCTTTCTCTCTCTACACCCTCATCTCCTTCTCATCCTTTTCATCTTTTTATTCTTATTAATAAATCTACCCATCTAATCAATCCAATCCAACATATAGAATAGGCCAAGATTTGCGTAGACCTTCAATTGGCATCAGAGCCACGGTTCGTTCTTGGATCGTTCGTGTTTCTTGTTTAATATTTTTATCTTGGTGGTCTAAATTTTTTGGTCTCGAATATGTTCTTATTTTTTTTGTCAAGGTGGTTATGTGTTCAATCACTACAGTTCTTGTCCAAAAAATTCATTTCACGGATTTGTTTTGTTGTTCAAATTGTCACAAGCTTATTTGTCCTTTTGGTCTGATTCTGTCAAATCTGGTCTCGGTTTATGTCTCATATATGCTTTGGTTCAAACCTGGTCTCTATGTGTCTCATGTCTGTCTAATCTATATTTTCTTGGATCTGAAATGGCTTTCAAAACAGTTTTTTAAAAGTTGTCTTTGTCATGAGCTTCTGGGTTTCTTTTTTTTCCCGTGAAGATGGAAGTTTTTGCCCAGAAAACTCAGATCTATAAACGAGATCTAGAAAAACCAGCTCCAAAAACTAGATCCACAAAACCAAGATCCTGGAAAAACGGAAAAGTACTTTTGGATAAGCTTTTTGAGATGGTAACATTCAGATCGGAATATTGCGATCACAAAAACCATTGGTTTCTACATTGCGATCGAA
Source organism: Glebionis coronaria (assembly GCA_025667525.1). Classification (NCBI taxonomy): domain Eukaryota; kingdom Viridiplantae; phylum Streptophyta; class Magnoliopsida; order Asterales; family Asteraceae; genus Glebionis; species Glebionis coronaria. The sequence continues at coordinate 386,177,560 of CM046874.1, forward strand.
TATTCTGATGGAACGCATTCCGATGGAACGCATTCCGATGGAACGAATTCCGATGGAACGCATTCCGATGGAACGCATTCCGATGGAACGCATTCCGATAGGATGTAGAGGAGACATTCTGATGGACTCATTTTGATAACATTGCGATGAAAAAAATGTAAACATTGCGATGGTTTTTTTAAGTTGACTATTTTGTAACAAAAATCTTTGTGACAAGACCATATCCATTGCAACTGTTTTTTATAAAACCAGAGAACCAAAAATTACAGAGACCAAGCTTAGACCAGTAACAACTTAATACTCCAACCTTTTAACTCCCAACCAACACCATAATCTAATCCTATACCCGTTGTCTCCTAGAACCCCACCGCATTTAGACTCAAACTTAACAGATTAAAGGATCTCAGATTCGTTTTAGTTTTTAACCATATAAGATCTTTATAAGATCTTCAGCCACGAAACCAATATCATCATTGATCTAATATTGGGTTAAACCCATTTAATATTTGAAGTAAAAGAAAGGATATTAACAATTATGTTAAATTCAATCTTCATTTCAACTTTGACTTACAAAAATAAACATGCACTTACCTTCGATCTTTACAAGACCTTGAAGATTTATAATAGATTCGTTCATCGTGGGCTTAATTTATGTGTTGTGTTTGTTGTTTGAGGTTGATCAATCGAATTATTAAGCCAAGATGAGAGTTGGTGGCTGAGTAGGTTTGAGACAGAAGGATGGAGATTTCTAGTAACTATTTGGTGACTGTTGATGGGAGAATGATGGGGGACGGATTAAACTATGGTGGAGATTCGGAGACGGAGGATTCAAGGTTGGGGATGAGTGGAGTTTGGTGAGGGACGGAGTCTACGATGCAAGGATCGTTTTTTGTGTTGTGACTGCGTTTTTCTAACGAGTGATTAGGGATGAGTCAAATTAGGTTAAGTGGTTTGTTATATATCCCATAACCTAAGTTGGTGGACCGGGTCGTGTTTATGGGCTCAATTCTGAAAGATTTCATTCTTTCCCAGCAACATGTTTTACCCATAAAAAGGCCATGATTTGGTTTGTAAATGGCTTGATGGGCCGTATGATCTAAATCACAATTTACACGAATTTTTTAAAAATTATTTATTTTGAATAAAATTTTGTGTATTATGATATACTTTGGATATTATCAGGACAAAAGTGACGTGACAAAGTGACTAAGTGACGAGACATTGTGACAAGATTTATTTTGACGAGACCAAGAAAAATTTGGGTATATTTTTAGTGACTAGGGATCTTTTGATCGGGTACTAATTATTTGAAGTTGAAGATGTATTTTTCGAAGGCGTGTACTTATTTTATCTGTCAAAGATAACTTGCTCGTGCTTAATCTTAGAACGAGGACTTGTTTATCTAGTTTCCGGGTTCGAGGTGGTTGGTTGATGACTCGGATAACTATCACTTAAAGGGGTTACATTGTTGTACTCAGTGTCACGCGCTTAGTCGAAGTGGATAATTTCAAGAGGTTTTTGCCGATAGACTTCTTCAGTGATGCATTGGGTACTTAGAGATTTCTCCACCGTTTCTCATTCAACAATAGTGCAAGCTTAAGTCACAAGATCGAAGGATTTTTATTCAGTTTCATGTTTGATGTATCTGGTTCATTCAATCAGTGGTCACTTCAAATTGCTCTCAAGTGGGTTGATAAAGATGGCCATGGAGAGTTTATGAGTAGAGATTTTCGATCAACAACTGATTCTCACTGAATATATATTTCAGCTTATTTATTATTCTCACGAGCTTTCAGGTACATGTGCGTACGATTTATTGATGGTTCCGAATTTCGAAACCATCAAGGGGGAAGAAAAGACACATTGAACGCACAACGAGTACACATGATGAACTTCATACCTTCTTTTGATTTGAAGACATTCCGGGATGACATTTGTCATAGCCGCAGAGAAAATCAGTGTTTTAACTCGTGGCGTTATCAATCTTTAAACGGTACACTACTGATTCGATGTTTAATTGTTTGGTTGTTGCAGTTATTCATCATCATTATCCTATATGCATTCCCGGGACTTAATTAACTCTGGTGCATCTCCGGAAGAAGATATGTGCATTTCCGAGACTTAATTGACTCTGGTGTTACGATGTCAACTTCATGAATGGGATAAAGTGTCCACTTCAGAATTTGAGCTTCATAATTGGGATTGATTTACTTTCTTCAACTATGTGGGGGAAGAAATGTCTTGATTCTTTCTGGTTGTTGATGCAAAAGTTGGTTGATCCTTGTTAGACCCGAATTAGGCTTAATTCGGGTTGGCTGGGTACCGGCTCCTGCACCAAGTGAATCTTCTGGTTGGGATCCTGCACACTAAACAACACGCGTTAGGCTTACCGTGGGAAGTTTTCCCACGATTAGACTCCGGCGTGAGAGTAAGTAATCGATTTAGGGTTATATGTGAGTTTAGAGAGAATTGTGATACCTTTGTGGAACCCTTGGGGGTTCCTTTTATAGGCAGTGAAACCCTAGTGGGCTTTCACTGATCCTTCGGCCCCAAGGAAGAGATAAACACCAGAATTAGAATGATTGTAATCTTCTAATTCTGGTAGTGAATATCCTCTCTTAATGGGGTAAAGATATCCCTAGACAGGATATTATTCTGTCTAACCCTATGTCGGCCGTATCGGCCGTACCGGGCCGTGGGCCGCACACGTGTGCGCGGTTACTGTTCACTCGGGCCCATAAGCCTGACTGACATTATCCCACCCATACGTAATGGGCCGGATACGGGTAGTACCCTCGGGCCGGGTTAATGACCCGGCTGGGGACTATACGTCATCATGTCCCCCCAGTCTAGTTGTTACAACCGTAGGTGGAACCTCTAGACTACAAAGATGCTCCCGGACGTACCAAGGAATTCATAACAAAGGACAATGATGCTCGATACATAGTAGCCGAGACAAATTAAATATATCATTAAATGCCAAGTCTTACGTTAAAGCCGCATAACCCGACATGAACAACTGTTCATCTGACTTGTTTGACTGACAAAAGTGCAGACAATCAGAACATTGAGCAGTGCAAACGTGTGGGTCAGATATGACCCGTAGGTCCCACCTGACGTTTCACTTGCCAGTTGCCCCCTAGCCACACGATTAAAAATAGTGGCCAACACGTGGCACTTATCCAACAGGCTGTGACCCTCAAGGTAACCCTATAAATAAGCCACCCCTACGGCTGTGTGAAACACACAGTTCACAACCTCCATTTCTGCCATTAAAGCTTTCCTTTTATCTTGAACCAAGCACGCACGGATCCCTTCACACGCAGGTTAGAATACCACGTCCTTACACTCTTTTTAGTAATGGCCAATAGAAACAGCCCTTCCATCGGATCCGTGCTAAATGTCATGTCCCAAGACCAGTTAAACCATTTTTGTACAAATTACTTCATCCCTTCCAACCTACACCCCTCACTTCCTGGCGTCGGGGACCTCATAACTGAGGCTCCAGCGGGTAAGATAGGTCTCTATACTCGCCTGTTTGATGCGGCGAATTACCGTATTCCTTTCACCCACTTTCTCGTAGATTTGTTAGGATATTACAATGTACACATTAGTCAGCTCCACTGCATAGGTGCCTGTAAAATTAGCCAATTCGAAATCCTTTGCCATGCTAGGAGAATCCCCCCAACCGTAGAGTTATTTAGGTTGTTTTACACCCCAAACTTAGTGAACGGTTGGGTATCTTTCAAAAAACGAGCCTCCAACAGCCCACAATCACACAACAAACCGATGGATTCACTGAAAAACTGGTATGACCATTATTTTTTCATTGACAAAGTTGTATGGCCGGGTGATTTCATCATTAGGACCAGACTACCGCACGACCCTAAGCCGCACGCCAGTACATACAATCCCCTTCACTCGCAAGAGTTAGATCTAAATAGGACTGGATTCCATAGAAACCTACCGGAATCATTCTTATGCTTGCTAGGAATTAGCCGCAATTACTTTGGTCCCTCCAATAGGTATCCTGTATTTTGGAGAAGGCAGGGCGAAGGTAGGCTAATCATCCGTACGTCAATAAGAATGCATACATGTGTTTGTACGATATCTAACATCTATTGTTTTGTGCTGGACAGAGATGAACTTTTTTGGACTGTTGCGCCAGGGCGATCCAAAGCTTGTGCCGGAAGGTCTCCGCCCTCTCCGTGAAGATGAACAGCCCCTCCTTGAGCACACCCGACCAGTGACGGTTGCCTTGGAAGCCGTGCCTGATCCCCATTCTGATGAAGAACATGGAGATCATGGTGATGGTAATGACCAGATGAACCAAGGGGAAGCCGGGCCTTCCTCACCGCATAGAGAACAACAGGGAGACAATATCGAAACCGACTCCACCATTCGTCGACTGATGGGCGATGATGATGATGATGAAGTGCAACAGCATGTTAACTTGGACGAAGATGAGGAGGCCGAAGAGGAGATTGCTGAAATCACAGCACAGCCCCTCACTAGGCGCACCTGGAAGAGGGGGAACCGTGCAGGCGAGACTGCATCGGCCGAGATTGGTGAACACAATGCTCCCCGCAAGAAGCTTCGAGAAGACCACCCTATGTATCAATCTGTTGGGAGTGCCACCCAGGGTTCCGAGGCTAACCGGGTCACTCATGTCGATCCCGTCACCCAAATTGCCCCAACTGCTTCCGAAGGAGCAAGAAGCAATATGTAAGAAACCATCCAAACATGCAAGAATGTCTTTTCTTTTTTTTTTTTTTAGCCATACTTAAAATACTCCATGATACTCATGTCGCAGGGACAACCAAGCTGAGGCCGCACCGCCTTCTGACACCTAAGTGAATAAGGAGAAAGGTAAAGCTGTTGAAGAAAATCCTGCGGTCGCCACAAAGTCCGGCCCTGTTTTTGAAGATGGTTCACCCCTGCTTTCCCAAGACTTCCCCACATCCGGTGCTCCCCAACCTTTTAACCCTATATGGACCATTACCACAGCGTCGCGATTGAGGAGTGCTGAGGAGTGTCGTGAGTACCTTAACAACTGCATACCACCAAGCTTGGTGCAAGAGGTAAACTCACTAAATCATGCGGATTTGGCTGATGAGTATAATGGGACGCTTGTACATCAAATGGCGATGGGAACCGCGATGAGAGTCAGGTTTGAAGCTGCCCTTGGGCACGTCGAATCCCTCAAGAGGAAAGTTGGACGGAGGGAAAAAATGATTGAAGATAATGAAGCCCTGATTGCTGACCTCCAATCCAAACTGGCGAATGCTGAGGCAACTATCAAGACACAATCGGCCCGTGCGAGTGAACACGATCAGCAAGTAGCCCACCTTGAGTCTCAACTAGATGCTGCAAACATCAAGGTACATATCCGTACTGCACCACCCATATATACCAAACAATGAATGTACTAACGCGTCTTTTACTATAGGTGACCACGGCCGAAGCTTCTGCCCATTCTTACGCCAGCCAAGTAGATGATCTGAACCAGAAGCTGAAGGACGCGCATTTGGCCGTCCAAAACATGGAAAAAATGCAGACAGAACTTGCTGAGGAAAGGGCCATCACCCAAGAGCTGAAAGAGGCAATTGCCCAAAAAGAATTGGTGATGGATGCCCTGACCGCTGAGCGTGACAATGTACTGTGCCCTCAACTGCTAACAGCCATTGCGGGCCGTAGGTGGATGGTTGGGCATGGAGCACGCCTGGCCGTGACGAAGGTGCTAGAGGCCCCATCCTTTGTACAACAATTTGCCAACCTTGTATCTGATGGCATCGACCATGGCCGGCACGAAGGAATGGTTGAGGCTGCTGAACTGATCACCAAAGGTGGGGACATCGCCCATCACACCTTTTTTAAGCCCGAAGCCGCCAGCAAGATGACTGCCTCCATGGCCGCGATGCAGGATCTGCATTACCCATTCCTGGATGAGCTAGAGGCCACCAAAGATGCCCCGAACACTGAAATCATGGAGAAGCTCAATCCTAGCATGCCTTCCACTGCTAACTTTCCTCTAACCCTTCCTGTATATGAAGACGTAACCAGGGTCGTATTGGACGAGGAACCCTTAGACGTGGTGTTGGAAAGGACCGCAGCCCAAGCCCAGAAGCGGGGAGAGCGTGATGAATGGTTGCCGCGTCTGGTGGAAGAACAAGCAGAGATGGGTAGGTTTCTCCCCTCAATTTAGGATGCTCCTTTGTCCACAATCAAACACTAGTTTTGTAATCCATGAATATGTATTGTTTCGATTCGTCCGTGTATGTACACGGCTAACAGTTTTATGTTTTGTATATAAGTCCGTGGGTAACCACGGCGATTTTGATTTGTTTGGAAACTTGTGTATTTGTGCTTGTGTTTGAAATATTGTAGTTCAATACTGCATGATACCACGTCTTACTCGCAAAGAAAATACATTCAAGTCTATAATTTACTAGACGTGCGACGTGCGTCTTTATTATGCGGAGCACAGTATGGCTATAGCATATGAAGCTTACCCCAACGTCTTGTGAGTAAGGTGTCTAGTAAGGATACGTGATCCGTGCGGCTGGGGTTGCATCCCTCTTACGCGGCAAGTTGAATTAGTAGGTTCACTTAATCCTCTTACCCCACCTGGAGGCGTATGGTACATGTACGGTATTTCGAGAGAATGCATATGAAAGAAACATGGCATATTATAACACAAATAAAATTCATACGTCTAACAAAGAATCTAACAAAGATGACAATAATTTGCACGAAACAGGGCCGTGGAGCTAGCTAGGCACCACGACATTTTATTAGAACATTTACATTTTTGTTTGAATAATGACAAGTCCTAAAAAAAAGGTCCATAAAGGAAACTAGAACAAACATAAGAAAAACAAGTAAGACAAATAAAACCCGCATGGTTTTTATTGAGACCGCTTAGAGCGAAGTATCCATGCGGGAGCCATAGCTTTCAAAGATAGCACCTTTTTAGATTGGCGATGTTCCATGTGCGCTCTAGGTCGCGGCCATCCATGTCGCGTAACTTGTACGCGCCTCGTCCCAAGGTTTCGATGACTTCATACGGTCCTTCCCATTTAGGGCCCAGTTTTCCTGTATTTTCCACTCGACTTGCTTCGTTAGCACGATAGACGTAGTCTCCCGGTCGAAAAGAAACACCCTTGACCTTGGCATCGTAATAAGCCTTCATCTTAGCCTTGGACTTAGCTTCATTGATGGCTGCTATTTCCCTTTTTTCTTCCAACAGATCCAGGTTGATTCGCAGTTGTTCATCGTTTGTGACTGCATTAACCTCCGCCGTGCGGATAGTAGGCATCCCTATTTCTGCTGGTATAACGGCTTCAGTGCCGTAAGCCAATGCAAACGGAGTATCTCCATTGGCTGTTTTTATCATCGTTCTATGTGCCCATAGCACGTGCGACAATTCATCGACCCATTTGCCCTGTCGTTCATCCAGCCGCGCCTTGATCCCATTCCCCAAGCTCCTATTTGCTCGTTCGACAAGGCCGTTCGTTTGTGGATGCTTGACAGACGCGAAGCGCCGCTTGATGTTCAATGATGCACACCAGTCTTTGAATGGGTTATCCGTGAACTGTTTGCCGTTGTCTGATATAATTTCTCCAGGTAGACCGAAACGGCATACGATGTGTTCCCACACAAACTTTTTTACCTGTTTACCCGTGATAGATTTTACTGCCTTGGCTTCTATCCATCGTGTAAAGTAATCCATTGCAACAATCAAGAATTTAACCCCTCCCGCAGCTACAGGAAATGGTCCTGCAATGTCAATCCCCCATTTGTAAAATGGCCACGGGGACGTGATAGGTGTAAGCTCCTGCTGCGGGTGCCGCGGTACTGGCCTATGCACTTGGCAATCATTGCACCTGCGAATCATATCTCGCGCGTCCCTGTGCATAGTGGGCCAATAGTATCCTGTTCGCAAGGCTCGGGCTACCACGGATCGTGGGCCTGCATGCATGCCGCACAATCCTTCGTGTATGTCACTGATAACGTAGGCCGCCTGGCGTGGTCCAACACACCGCAGCCACGGCTGCAAGAAAGAGCGCTTGTAAAGGATGCCTTCCCGGAGTTCGAAATGTTGTGACTTCCTTTTAACGCGTCTTGCTGCTTTTTCCTCGTCTGGAAGGGTTTCATTAGTCAAATAGTTGATGATTGGGGTCATCCACGTAGGTCCCTCCTCTTCAACTATAGCAGTCACTTCCCCTTCCATGATAGACTTTTCCTTGAGTATTTCCACCAAAACCTGTTTAGACAAGTGGGCGAAGCTCGTGGATGCGATCTTACTGAGAGCGTCCGCTTTTTTATTCTCGCCCCTTGGCACCTGCTTGATGGAAAACTTACTGAAAGTCGCGATTAACGACTTAACTTTTTCCAGATACTTGACCATGTTGTCCTCCTTAGCCACATACCCACCTAGAATATGGTTCGCGACAAGCCGTGAGTCCACGTAGGCCTCCAGGTTGCGGACTCCCATTCTAGCGGCGATTTTTAAACCCGCAATTAATGCTTCATATTCCGCTTCGTTATTGGTGGCCGTGAACTCGAAACGGAGGGCGTATGTGAATTCCATTCCTTCTGGATTTGTGAGGATGAGGCCTGCCCCAGACCCGTCTGTGCACGAGGATCCGTCCGTGAATAGCACCCAAGGTTCCGCTAGGGCCTCCTCTTGCTTAATGATTGGTTCTTCCTCATCCGGCTTCTCGATCAGGAAATCTGCCAAGATCTGGCCTTTAACAGCCGTCCTTGGTCTGTAAGATATATTATGCCCTCCCAGTAGGATGCTCCACTTTTCTAGTCTCCCTGCCACGTCTGGTCTGGATATAACCTGCTTGATTGGTTGATCCGTAATCACGACAATCGGGTGCGCCTGAAAGTACCGGCGCAGCCGCTTTGTAGCAAATACTAGTGCTAGTACCAATTTTTCCATGGGGGAATAGTTCAGCTCCGCTCCTTGTAATGTTCTACTTATAAAGTAGACCGGGGTCTGTATTGTGTCTCTATCCGTCATCAGTACCGCGCTTATTGCGCCATGGGTAGCCGAGAGATACATAACAAGCTCCTCCTTTGGGCGGGGAGCTACCAACATGGGGAGAGATGCGAGATGCTGCTTGAGTTGGCCAAAGGCTTCCTCAGCTTCCTTCGTCCAACGGAAGTCTCCCTTTCTAATACACTTCTTTAGTGTCTTAAATAAGGGCAGTGACTTCTCTGCGGATTTGGATAGGAATCTATTTAGTCCGGCTAACTTCCCATTCAGGGACTGCACCTCCTTCCGTGTCTGCGGGGACGGTAGCCGTATCACTGCGTCCGTCTTTTCTGGACAAGGTTTGATGCCGTTTGGGTCAATCAAATATCCCAAGAACATTCCTTCTGTTGCACCAAACGTACATTTCTTTGGATTTAACTTCATATTAATCCTTCTCAGCGTGTCGAATGTCTCCTGGACATCCCGGAGGAGTGCCTCCTCCGTGTGGCTTTTTATCACCAAGTCATCAACATATACCTCCAAGTTGCGTCCTATTTGTGATTCGAAAGCTTTATCCACCAACCGCTGATACGTAGCGCCGGCGTTCTTTAATCCAAACGGCATTTTCGTATAGCAATATACGCCCTGGCTTGTGTGGAACGCCGTTTTTTCTTCATCCTCCTCCGCCATCTGGATTTGGTGATACCCTTTATATGCATCCAAGAAGCATTTGAAAGGATATCCACACAAGGATTCTACTTTCCAGTCAATTTCTGGAAGCGGGTAACAGTCTTGTGGGCAGGCCTTGTTCAGGTCCGTGAAATCCACGCACATGCGCCAACTTCCGTCATGTTTCTTGACCATGACTGGATTGGATAACCACTCGTGGTAGTATACCTCGCGCATAATGCCTGCGTCCACCAGTTTCCGCACTTCCTCCAATATAACTTGGCTTCTTTCGGGCGCCTGGCCGCGCTTCTTTTGCTTAATGGGTTGGTACCCTTGGCGGATCTGGAGCTTATGCTCTGCTATCGTACGTGGCACACCCGTCATATGTTTTGGCTCCCATGCGAATATGTCCAGATTTGCACTTAAAAGTGCACACATGGCCCTTTTGCCGCTATCTGAGAGTGCCCCTCCTATGGATACCTCCTGTTCCGGGTAGTCAGGGTGAACGGCCACCTTCCAATTGGGTGGTGGTGCCCCATCCTTGGGTGGTACAGGTGGTGCTGGTGTTGTCACGGTGTGACACTCGGATGTCGGCACGACTGTGTTATAAATAGTAACGATTCCCCCATCAACGGGGAACTTAATCATTCCGTGTGCCGTAGAGGGTACTGCTCGGATGGCCAAAATGCCTGGTCGGCCTATGATTCCATTATAAGGGGAATGTGAACGTATCACCATGAAGTTCATCCACGTTGTAGTGGAATGTTCCTCATTCCCAATGGTGACAAGCAGACGCAACTGCCCTATTGGCCAGATAGTATCTCCACTAAAACCAGTAAGCGGCGACGTGGCCGGTACTAATTGGCTTCTTATTTCTGGGCATAACTGCACAAAGCAGTGTTCATATAATACCTCTGCTGACGATCCTCCATCCACATACATGTGGCGGACATTGTGTGTTCCAATGCTTATCTCAATGGTGAGAGGCGCATCAACCACGTCACTTGCTGTGATGAGAGGGAATGAGATTTCCTTGCCGCGGGAAAATTTTTGGCCAATTTTATGTCTCGTGCGGCGCTGTCTGGATTGGATAATGTATATGGTAGAAGGCTTGTCCTTTTGGGGGTCCTTCTTATCATACTTCTTGTTGTTGTCCTTTCCGTCTTTCCAATCCTTAACCAGGTGCTTGAGCTTGCCTGATTTGATTAGCGACTCAATATGCTTCTTCAGCTGGATACACTCCTCCGTGCCGTGTCCTTTGTCATTATGGAATTCGCAGAAGCGACTTCCCTGCCGACGTTCCGGGGGTGTGGTCATTGGGGGAGGCCTTGGAAAATTCGCCCCTTCAGTCAACAAGATCTCCCGGTAGGACATCTTTAGGGGGGTGAACTTGTCGTCCGACCGTCCGCCTTTTCTCTGGCTCTTATAGTCCGAGCCCTTGTTATTGTTCTGGTTGCCTTGACCACCCGACTGTCTCCGGGACTGGTCATTTGAGCGGTACCCATTTCCTCGGGATGGGTAGGCCGCGGCTACCGCTGTCTCTCCCTCTATGAAATTCCTCACTCTCTCCATGAGGTCATCATATCTTTCTGGGCGCTTGTCGTTGAGACGCCTGATCAGTTCTCTGTCTGTTATGGCATGCATATAGTCAGAGATTTTCAGGAGCTCTGGCATGGTTCTCGTGCGTGTGCACTCATCGTTGAAGCGCTCAGTGAAGGCTTCTGTGGACTCCCCCGGCCGTTGCTTGACAGTTGCCAATGAGACCGGATCCCTATTATACTTCTTCCTTTGAGTATAATTGTTCTCAAACGCAGTGCGTAGTTCCGTGAAACTATCAATGCTGCGTGGGGGAAGTGCCTCGAACCAGTCACGAGCGTTTCCAATCAAGGTCGAATTAAACATTTGGCACCATATAGGCATGGGCCATCGTTCAATTTTAGCCTGAGTATCGAATATTTTGAGGTGATCGACCGGATCACCGGACCCATCATACGTCTTGATACATGCCGGCATGCGACATTTTGTGTCCTCAGAATAATTCCGTATGCGGAGGGTAAACGGATCTTCCCTGGGATCCGCCCATGGTCGTGTGAGTCTAGGGTCATCCCACGGCTCACACCACGGACGCGAGAGGTCCTCTGCTTCCGTATCCCGATAGTAGGGGCCACCATAATATTCGTCATTGTTTGGTGGTGGAGGCGTGCGCCTAGGCCGGCGGCGCTTGGGTGGATGGTCATCCGAGTCGTCCCTAGACGGGTCTGGGGACGGTGGTGGTGCCCGACCTTTTGAATAGGGACCACTTTTCTGAGATGAACCAGGAGCCTCTCTCCCTGTGTTCATCCTATCCCACACACTTGGGCGGCGTGTGGTTCTGGTCAGCTCTCGATCTGGCCGCTCGGGGGAGCCCTCCGGCCTTTCTCCATCTTGGGACTTGCGTTAATTCTTGCATAATGCGATCCCCTATGCGTTCAAACACATTCCGGGGTTGAGGGTCTTCCTCAAAGGTTTCCTGCTCCCGAGGCTGAGTCCTCCTTTTCTTCCGATTCCGGGAAGGGGTGGATGGTCCACTGTCGCCAAAGTTGAGTCGGGCTGAAAGGTTCCTCCCCAGGCTCAATCTTGATGCGATCCCTGGGACGATCCTTTCAAAATTCTGAGTGAGGACTCGAGTGAGCTCATCCTCGCTGAGTGGTTGAGCTTCATGTTCTTCCTCCATTAAGGGTCTACGTGGCTCCTTGTTAGGAGGGTCTGGCGCACTTCCCGGGTCGGGGTTATCCAGGGTCGAAGTGGGCGGAGGTGTCACCGAGATCGTGCTCGTCACTCCTGCGGACTGAAGACCGCTACGGTTACCTGGCCCGCCTGCGAGGCGGCTAGGTGATTGGTTGGGAATAAGAATCCCTTCCCCTGGGGACTTCCGGTTCCCAGGATTCACGTTCCTGGGGTTAACTGGCGGATGCCCCTTCGTCATTGAAAAAAGATCGAGATGAGGTTTTTGTTCTAGCTTAGTGTTAAGGTCCCACGGATGGCGCCAACTTGTTGATGCAAAAGTTGGTTGATCCTTGTTAGACCCGAATTAGGCTTAATTCGGGTTGGCTGGGTACCGGCTCCTGCACCAAGTGAATCTTCTGGTTGTGATCCTGCACACTAAACAACACGCGTTAGGCTTACCGTGGGAAGGTTTCCCACGATTAGACTCCGGCGTGAGAGTAAGTAATCGATTTAGGGTTATATGTGAGTTTAGAGAGAATTGTGATACCTTTGTGGAACCCTTGGGGGTTCCTTTTATAGGCAGTGAAACCCTAGTGGGCTTTCACTGATCCTTCGGCCCCAAGGAAGAGATAAACACCAGAATTAGAATGATTGTAATCTTCTAATTCTGGTAGTGAATATCCTCTCTTAATGGGGTAAAGATATCCCTAGACAGGATATTATTCTGTCTAACCCTATGTCGGCCGTATCAGCCGTACCGGGCCGTGGGCCGCACACGTGTGCGCGGTTACTGTTCACTCGGGCCCATAAGCCTGACTGACATTATCCCACCCATACGTAATGGGTCGGATACGGGTAGTACCCTCGGGCCGGGTTAATGACCCGGCTGGGGACTATACGTCATCACTGGTATGCATAACTTGAACTCTCAGGGGGAAGAAAAATTCAGAAGAATTATTCAAGCGTGAGAAGAGAAGTTGTTGATCTACTTGGTGTGCCCCAAACATTCAATCCCTCTTAGCAACGTTATCATGTTATATGATGGGATTTGCTTGTTAAATTCCGATGTCCGCTCAATCATTCTAAGCTTTATTGAAAGCTTTGAAGTTGCTTACGAGGATTGTCGGTTTAGGGGGAAGCTATTTAAAAGTTTTTACATCAATTTTATGTGGCATGAATTAGGGGGAAGTTAATTCAGAAGCTTCTCCTTAACCAGAAGTGTATGGGTTACTTAGCTCGTGTCGTTACAGTATTTCTACTACAAGTTACTTTAAAGATGAGTTGTTTTGAAGTCAAAGGCCTTAGAAGACATAATCAACATTGGACGCTTCATGAAAGCCCTTGTTCTTAATCATTATGTACTTGTTAGGAAAAATATTGTAAAGAATTCTACACGTTGTCCTACGGGGAAGATTGTTGGAAATTTACTTTATGTGACAACATTTAAGAATTCCCATTAGTTATTATAGTCACACACGCTTAGACTAGACTAGGTTCAATGTATAGTTAAGTGTTGGTGTATGGCTATATATACCCCTCCTAGGCTTCCAAGGAGGGGTGTTGCTTGTGTCTCATTTGTGTTTTCATTTGTAAATACACTTTTCTTAATCTTTCACACACAACCTTGATAGGTGTGAAAACACCCATCCTTTTACCAATTATTTCTGGCTAAAACAAGACCAAAACACGTATTTAATATCATTTGTTTGGAATTATGCGTGGTTTTTGTGTTTATTGTGTTTTCAGAGTCAACCGGGTGAATATTGAAGAAAACATGGGATTGTACGGGTTTTATCGAAGAAAAAGACTCAAGACAAAGTCTATTGTCCAAGAGATGCAAAAGATTTGAAGTCATTGTGCCTATTCGAAGATTTATCGAAGAAAAGGGCCAAAGATGGAAGATTCTTATATGTCGAAGAACTCGAGTCTATTAAACAAAAGATTATAAGACGAGTTGGAATTATTCACCGACACTTCTCAAAATCCAAAGTCGGAAACGTTTATTTAAAGAAACGTAAAGACTAAAGAAGAAAGAAGAAAAGAAGCCCAAAAACAAAGCCCATTCACAAGCCCACAAGCAAACGCCTATAAATAGGACTTCACTTCACAATTTTGGAGTTAGTTTTTAGTGTTTAGTTTCACTTTTCATTTTTCCTCTCTAGTTTTAGAGACAGAAAATTCTCAACTTTCTCTCACTAAGTTTTCATCTTTCTTTCTTTTAATCTTTCAAGATTTAACTTTTGTATTGTTGATTTCATTAATCAAGTTCAAGTTTAAGCTTTTAATCTTTCATCTCTTTCTACCTTTCTTTGATTTTGGTTCACTTTTGGTGCGAATTACTTATGATCCGTGTTGTTCATCAATGTTTTCGTGCTTAAAAAGTTAATCTTTTTATGCTTGCTTAAGTTTTCATACGAATAAGCTTTAAGATCTTTGTGCTTATTGGCTTATTTGTAAGTTTAGCTTATTTACTTTTTAAGAGTTTTCTTAAAAAGTTCATCTTTTTATTGTTTGATTTAAAAGTTTGCTTATTTTAAGTTTAGATAAGTTGTTGTTTGTGCTTATTGAGTCCTTTCCATTATAGATTCGTCCTAGTTTTGGTGATTAGCGTATCTAAATAGCTTATTCCCTTGCTAAACTTTCGGATCAAAAAGGTATCGGAAAGGGTGAAACCCTTTTCCGATTGGTTTATTCCGACCAGCTCTCCCCCCTTTATTCCGATCGTTTGATCGGAAAATGGTTTATGATTATTCCGATTAGGGTGTTGTGTGACATTCCGACGGCTAGTTTTGTAACATTCCGATTGGCATTGTTTAAGATTATTCCGATTGCTTCATTTATCTACATTCCGATTTGGCTTCGATTTGTGGATATTCCGATTGGGAATTATTCCGATTGAGTCTTATTTATACATTCCGATCAGTATCCTTTTTATGATATTCCGACTAGTGCTTATTTCCCAATATTCCGATCAGTATCGATTTAATACATTCCGACGAGGGTGTTGTTGACATTCCTATTCGCCTTATTCCGACCACACATTCCGATCACTCACTTTTGGCACATTCCGATTGGATTAGTTTTATGTTCTTAAAAAGTTTTCAAGTTTTAGATTTTGTTAAGTGTTGAAGTATTTTTCTAATCTTTTCTTTAAGTTCTCAGTCATCTACTTTTGACTCGTTATTTTAGTTTAATCTTCAAAGCTTTTACTTTACTCAACGCCATTTACATTTATTTGCTATTAGTTTAAAATTGATAAACAAACCAACACCCTTTTAGTAACCAAGAACAATTATTCCACTTTGAACTGTGATTAATTCGAGAAGATATCGATAGAATTAAATTTGAACCAATGAAAACCATAATATCAAATGGCGCCGCTGCCGGCTCTTCTCGTTAAGATTAACAGTTTTTTGTGAGAACTTGGATTTTGGGATCCGTTCACCGTGAACGTTACTTTTTCATAAAAAAATTCAAAAATACAAAAAAATTAAAAAACATAAAAACCAAAAATATTTCTTGTTTGCTTTGTTATTTCTTTTGCAGGTGCATGCGTACACGATCAACGTCTTATCAAGAGCCCGAGCCTCTCTAAGACTTAGACATGGCCGCTGTACGAAACAAAAACAATAACCCACCTCAAAACAATAACAATCCACCTCTCAACAACAATAATAACAACAACAATGAACCTTTACCAGATAATCGCCCTATGATTGAACTGTTACAAGCACATGTGGAGGGCAACAATGATCCAATTGTCATACATGCGGTTGCAGCCAACAACTTTGAGCTCAAATCCTGTTTTATCCAGATGGTCTCTGCTCAACCATTCTTGGGGCGTACCATTGATGATCCTCATGACCACATCAAGCGATTCTTGCAACTCACGAACACGGTCAAATTCAATGGTGTTCCACAAGAGGTAATCCGTTTACAACTTTTCCCCTTTTCTTTAGAGGGACAAGCCCGTCATTGGCTTGCAAAGGAACCGCCACAAAGTATTCTGACGTGGATGGATTTGGAGACCAAGTTCATAAACTATTTTTTCCCACCCTCCCGTACTACCGCTTTGCGGAATGAAATCATCAATTTTGAACAAAAGTTCGATGAGTCTTTTAGTGAATCTTGGGACCGTTTTAAAGATCTTTTAAGAAAGTGCCCACAACATGGTTTTACCAAAGTGCACCAAATTAATACTTTTTATAATGGTTTAAGCATGAATGACCAAGATTCACTAAATAGTGCCTCGGGGGGTAATATTTTGGTTAAGACTTCCAATGCCGCTTGGGATATCATTGAGAATAAGTCTCGTGTGCAAACTAAGAGTGTGCGGACCAATTCCGCTAGTGCTAGTACTAGTGACAACGACAAGCGACTTGACAAAATCACTGCGCTTCTTGAATCGCTTGCTACCTAAACCGCTAGCAACACCAACAGCATCAATGCTGAAAACGCTCAAGTCAATGCTGGAAGCCAACCATGTGAAATATGCGGGGGTCCTCACTCTTACACCACTTGTACCACCAACCAAGACTACCCTTCTGAGAATGTGAATGCAGCATACGGTACCTATCCTCCGGCCGCTTATCAAGCTCGTCCTCAAGGAGACCGCAACTTGCTTAGCTATCGCTCAAACAACTTTCTTTCCCCGCCCGGTTTTCCTCCTAACAACCCAAACCAAAAAACAAAACCTCAATCGCCCTCCTCAACAACAACAACAACCTCGTTCACCATACCAACCACCCCACAAACAACCATATCCACCTCAAAGAAACAACCAAGTTTACCAACAACCTGCTTATCAACCACCCGCCTACCATGCTCCTCCTCCCAACCAACCCACCGCATTGCACCAAGATGTTGAAACCTACATGAGGACCAATGATGTGATTGTGGAAAATCTACAACGGGAAGTGCTCAACTTGAAAGCAGACATGGTGAAACAAGGGAACGATCTCCGAGCTGATATGAGAAACACTTTGGCAAGTCAAACGAATGACTTAAGGTACATGATGGCTGGTTTCTTCCAAGGTAATCAATCCTCTTCTTCGGGTACTCTTCCGAGTAACACCGTTGCGAATCCAAGAGGGGAGATGAAAGCAATCACCACTCGCAGTGGCAAAGGTACCAAGGAACCCGAGCTTCCTATACCTCCACTGGTGACTGTGACTAAGGAAAACGATTCACCTGCTCCTATTCCTCATCCTTCTACTTCCCCAATTTCTCCACCTCTTACTTCTACCCCTCCTCCACCCAAGGATGTGAGTGATCCTACTATTACAAAGCCTTCCTCTTCTTCTGATATACCTTATCCCTCAAGGTTGAGGAAAGAGAAGCTCAAAAGCAAGGACGATATTCAGGTTTCGAACTTTCTCAAAATGTTTAAACAATTGAATTTCAACATCTCCTTCGCTGAGGCTCTCGCTCACATGCCTAAATACGCAAAAATGTTCAAAGATCTTCTTAGCGACAAGGAGAAGCTTCTTGATATTGCTAACACCCAACTTAATGAGAATTGATCTACAATGCTCTTAAGGAAATTGCCAACCAAGCTTGGTGATCCGGGTCGTTTCTTAATCCCTTGCAACTTCTCGGGAGTAGAGAATTGCATGGCCCTAGCCGATCTAGGTGCCAGTATTAATCTAATTCCTCTAAGCGTTTGGAAGCAATTATCTCTCCCCGATCTAGTCCCCACCAAAATGACTTTGGTATTAGCTAACCGTACGGTTGCTTATCCAGTGGGGATAGCCGAAGACGTCTTTGTAGGAGTCGACAAATTCACTTTTCCTGCCGATTTCGTCATCGTCGACTACGATAATGACCCTCGTGTGCCATTAATTGTTGGTCGTCCATTCTTGAGGACCGGTCTCACTCTCATCGATGTCGAAGCTGGTGAGCTTATCATGAGAGTGGGTGACGATAAAATTGTCTTCAACATGGGAAAGCTTTCTAAACAGCCTTATTCATACGAGAGTGTTAATTGTATTGACGTTCTTGATGAGGCTTGTGAAGAACACTTCAAAGATGCTTGTAAAAGTATTCCTACCTCTCTTCCCAATGTTGAGACCATTTCCTCTATTGTTTCATCACTATCTCTATTTGGAGAAAGTGATTTCCTTTGGAAAGATTTGGAAGCCACCATGGGAGATGTGAACTTAGAACATGACGATTCTCCCACCGATTGGGATGAAGATCTTCGCCTCATTGAGAACATTCTTAAAGAAGACAATCTTTCTCCACCATCTCCCAAGGATATTGCTATCGATTAACTGAATTTGAATACGCCTCCCATCGAAAATCCTCCGGATTTAGAACTTAAGGAGTTGCCTCCCTATCTCGAGTACGCGTTCCTTGAAGAAAAGAAGAAGTCGCCCGTCATCATTGCTAAGGACTTGAACGAAGAAGAAAAATCTCGCCTCATCGCGGTGCTTAAAGATCATAAGAATGCAATTGCTTGGAAAATTTCCGACATCCGCGGAATTGATCCAAACTTTTGTACTCACAAGATTCTCATGGAAGATGACTTTAAACCCGCAATCCAGAGCCAAAGAAGGGTTAATCCTCGCATTCATGACGTCATCAAACAGGAGGTTATCAAACTTCTTGATGCCGGCTTGATTTACCCTATTTCGGATTCGCCTTGGGTAAGTCCCGTCCATTGTGTGCCCAAGAAGGGCGGAATAACCGTTGTTCCCAATGAACACAACGAGTTGATTCCCACTCGTCTCGTTGCTGGGTGGAGAGTTTGTATCGACTATCGCAAACTCAATGATGCCACGAGAAAAGATCATTTTCCTCTTCCCTTCATGGATCAAATGCTAGAGCGTCTAGCGGGTAATGATTATTACTGCTTTTTAGACGGTTTCTCCGGGTATTTTCAAATTCCCATCGATCCCAAAGACCAAGAGAAGACCACATTCACTTGTCCCTACGGAACATTTGCTTACAAACGTATGCCTTTTGGTTTATGCAATGCTCCTGGGACGTTCCAAAGGTGTACGATGGCTATCTTCCATGACATGGTTGAAGACACTATGGAAGTATTCATGAATGATTTCTCGGTTTATGGCGATTCTTTCTCTGCTTGCCTTTCCAATTTAGAACGTATGCTTAAGCGGTGTGAAGACACTCGCCTTGTTCTTAATTGGGAAAAATTCCATTTCATGGTAAAAGAGGGCATCGTTCTAGGACACAAGATCTCCAAAGCCGGTCTTGAAGTGGACCGTGCTAAAGTCGATGTTATCGCTAAGTTGCCTCCACCTTCAACCGTGAAGGGTGTGAGAAGTTTCCTCGGTCATGTGGGCTTCTACCGTCGATTCATCAAAGATTTTTCTAAAATCGCCCGCCCGATGACCCACCTCTTGGAAAAAGATACTCCTTTTATCTTTTCCAACGAGTGTATTGAAGCCTTCAACCTGCTTAAGGATAAGCTAACTAAGGCACCGGTCTTGGTTACCCCTAATTGGGAGCTTCCCTTTGAGTTGATGTGCGATGCTAGCGACTATGCTATTGGAGCGGTTTTGGGCCAAAGAGTGAACAAACACTTCCAACCGATCCATTACGCTAGCAAGAAAATGACGGGGGCTCAATTGCATTATACGACAACCGAAAAAGAGCTTTTAGCTGTTGTCTATGCTTTTGAAAAATTCCGCCCCTATCTTGTCCTTCCCACCACAATCGTTTATACCGATCATTCCGCGTTGAAGTACTTGTTAACTAAACAAGATTCCAAACCAAGACTTCTTCGCTGGGTTTTGCTACTTCAATAATTTAAAATCGAAAATCGCGATAAGAAACGAGCTGACAACCTAGCCTCGGATCATCTCAGCATACTTGAGGATCCTTATCAAGGGGAACATCCAAACAAAGAGATCAATGACTCTTTTCCCCTGGAGACCTTAATGTCTATCAACTCGACTTCTGATGAAACCCCGTGGTTTGCGGACATTGCAAACTACTTAGCGGGTGGAATTCTCGTTGACGGGTTAACATCCCAGCAAAAGAAAAAGTTCTTCAAAGACATTAAGACTTACTTTTGGGATGACCCGTATCTCTTCAAACAATGTGCCGATTTGATTATTCGTCGATGTGTTGATGGACCGACAGCTTTAGAAATCCTTGACGCTTGCCACAAAGGACCCACCGGTGGTCACTTTGGTCCCAACTACACCGCCAAAAAAGTGTTTGACTCGGGATTTTATTGGCCCACCATTTACCGTGATGCTCACGAGATGGTTAAACGATGTGATGCTTGCCAAAAACAAGGCAAGATCACACATAAAAATGAGATGCCTCAGAATTTCATTCAAGAATGTGAAATCTTTGATGTTTGGGGTATCGACTTTATGGGGCCATTCCCTTCCTCTAAAGGAAACAAATACATCCTTGTAGCCGTTGACTACGTCTCCAAATGGGTTGAAGCCAAAGCTTTACCCACTAATGACGCAAGGGTGGTTTGTAACTTTTTGAAATCGCTATTCGCTAGATTCGGTGTGCCTCGTGCCATTATTAGTGATCGCGGGACTCATTTTTGCAATGATCAATTCGCAAGAGTCATGGCTAAGTATGGTGTAAATCATCGTCTTTCCACCGCATACCACCCACAAACTAATGGCCAGGCTGAAATCTCTAACCGAGGACTAAAGCGAGTTCTTGAAAGAACCGTGGGAGAGCATCATGCCTCATGGGACGATAAACTTGATGATGCTCTGTGGGCTTTTCGTACAACTTACAAGACTCCGATTGGTTGTACACCATATCGTCTCGTGTACGGGAAAGCGTGCCACCTCCCCATTGAGTTGAAGCACAAGGCTTATTCGGCCTTAAAGTGGGCTAATTTTGATATCAACAAAGCCGGTGACCTACACAAGATCCAACTCAATGAGCTCAATGAACTCCGTAATGAGGCTTATGAAAATTCTTTGATCTATAAGGAAAAGACTAAGCTCATTCACGACTCCAAGATTAAAAACCGAGAGTTCCAAGTTGGAGACAAAGATTTACTCTTTATCTCTCGGTTGAAAATCTTTTCGGGCAAGCTGAAATCTCGTTGGTCCGTCCCATTCACCATTGCCAAGATTTTTACATATGGTACTCTCGAGCTAGCTCAACCTAATGGACCTAATTTTTAGGTGAATGGCCAACGAGTGAAGTTGTACTTTGGTGAGGACATCTCTCAAGAGATGATTCCATCCCCCACCATGTTTCCCATGAACTAATTTTGGGTCGAGTCAGGCTCGTGACTCGGTTATAAAAAACAAGCGCTCCGCGGGAGGCAGCCCGAGTATCTATCCTTTTCTGTTTTAACCTCCTAAGTGTAGGGGGACCTCTTTAGGTGTTTGTATTTGTGTGGTGATGTGATTACAGGGATGAATGCACTTTTGGAATCTTTGAAGAATCGTCCTCCCGTGTTATCCGAAATCCGGTTCTATCTCGGAACTATCGTGATTCAATTTTCTTCATACTCTCATTTGAAATTGATCACGTTAGTCGTCTCTTCCTTAACTTGAGTTAACCAACGTGCACAATGTCCTAAGTGTAGGGGAGACTTTTCGCACATGCTTAAACATTGAGGACAATGTTTATCTTAAGTGTAGGGGGGACTTCTATCGAAGTTTTAAGTGTACTTTTCCATGAAAATGCCTTCATTTAACCGGAAAATCATCTTTTTCAACATTTTTCATATTTTTAATTAACTTTGGCTATTTAGTCGTAATTTTTAAATTTTTATCGTTGCTTTCATATGTATATATCCCGCAATAAAGTCAAAAATTTTAATAAAGTGGTGTAGCTAGTTTTGAAATCTTTGACATATTAGGCCCGTTGCGATTATTTTGACTCAACCCGAATAGACTTATCCAAGTTTATTCTAGCTAGTATCCTTAACCATGTAGACCTTAATTGGTTTATTAGGCTAAGCATCCACGAGTCTCATTACTTGAGATTTTAAATTGTGGAGAACGAGAAATGATAGAGTCAATTATAAGTCGGTATTCTTGCACAAGCTCACTTGGTGTAATTATTTGCCTATTCTCCCATCACTTGCTAATAAATTATCTGCAATAAGTAAGGTCGTAGGATTTGAAAAGTTACTTAGCTTCTAGCCCAAGATCGTTTAAAAGTTGCTCGGTAATGATAAGAGTTCATAGCCAAGGCATAACTTATGAAGCGGGGCGCGAAGATTGGCGAGTCCGAAAAGGCCCAAACAAGGCATGAGGATTCAATTTTATTGCTGAAGATCAAAAGTGACGTGAAAAGTGTAACACCCCCAAATTTATACAACACAGTACAGCGGAAGACTAGTTGGTGTTACGGGATAGCACATTACTCACATCATAGACAACGCATAATAATCGCGTCGTTTATTTATAAATCATTTCCATTCATAATTATCAAAGTTACATCGGTCCCAAGTCATTATATTTCATACACAGTTTTACAAAGTATTTGAATGGAAAATATTGTTTAGGTGCGGGCCATGAATTCTCGTTGTCTTCCCGAGAATTACCTTCAAGTACCTGAGATAAAACATGTTAAAAGAAAAGGTCAGCGATAACGCCGAGTGAATTCATAGAGTTTAATAAATTCCATCAATATAATATCATTATAAAATTAATACTGAAAATCATTTTGTACAAATCATTTTAATAGGCCATAAAATAGCCAAAGTCATTTTATACAAATTTTTATCGAAAATCATAATATAGGCATTTGCCTTAAAAACCGTTATACGAATCATTATCGTTAAAAACACCATACAATACGTTTTTGCAACGTTGTATAGATTAAATAAAACCATTATATGAATATGGTTATAAAAAGCCTTAAAAATCATTACACGAGCCAATGTCGTAAAAACGTCATACAATACGTCTTACGACGTTGTATGAAAATAAAAACCGTTATATGAGTATGGTTATGAAAACCAAAATACAATCATAATATCAATAGTATGACCCTGTATTGCTAGTCAGGCAATACATCGTAATTCGGAGCGTCTATTATTATTTTGTTAACTTGGATTATTATAAGCCGCATGACATTGTTACCTTACTAAACCAAAACGGGTAGCTAACCCGATACCAATTTTGCCCATCTAAGGTAGCGTGTCGTCACAAAGGTCACGCTATTGAAATCTTCTCATACATTAATTCGCTTACCAATCAATGTGGCACGACGGGGATCAACCGTCAAGGCGCGAACTGGGGTGATCGTCCCCAAATAGTACTATTAAATGCATAAGCGTCTACCAACTCCCGGTAGTTCACAATTAATGCTAATGGGACTTTTAGTGACATAACCTAACTTTAATAATCCATTTAATTTCATCTATCGGGTCCTTTAATCATTTATCGGGTCATACAATCGGGTCATTCAATCATTCGGGTCCAAAATCAATAAACAAACTATCGGGACAAATGGTGTCCTATTTTATAAAAACTAACATGTTATCTCCCTCGCGGGTTTATAAAACATTTATAAAAACATTTAAAAGAGTGAGAGGCTATGAACTCACATTGATGTGGGAAGACGATTATCGGCGATTTGGATGTACGGTACGTGCTTCAATCACGGAAACCTAGACAAATAATACTCGGTCTTAGACTCATGTCCAATGACTTTATAAAAATAACAAGTATGTATACATATGATGATTATATATATATATATATATGATAATCAAGTGGGTTTACATATTCTCGTTTACTCCTTTTAGTGTTATATGTCGATAACTTTTATATTAGTTTACTAGTTTTACCTGTTTACGTGTCTTAAGTCCAATAAGCTTATTATAAGTTATTTAACTTATGTTAATCCATTTTGTACTTATATTATCAGTACTTTAACTTTATAAGTTGGGCCTAAATGGGTTAAGCCCAATAGATTCTTTTTACAAGTTTTTATCCTATTTAGTCCATTTATTAGTCCAATATGTTTATTTAACTTGTTAATGTCCGTATGCCCTATAGTTCGGGTTTTATCGGTTTTTACTTGTTATACATGTCTATATATCAGTATATAAGTTTTATAAAGTTTTCATTAGACGGGTCCAACCATCTAAGTTTTATTTAACAAAAACGTTAATTTTACGGCAATGGCCGAAAAAGTCGTAAAAATCAAGTTTATAGTTTTTACTACTTATAAATATTATTTTACCACCATTTATATAAGTTATTCATTCATTTACCCTTTTACATATTTATATAAATAAGTTTTATAAGTTAGTGGGTTTATATTTTACATTTTATATATTAAAATGTGAGTGCTTATATAATAGTATTATTCTTTAATTTCCAAAAATCTGATTTTTAACTTCATCTTCACCAAAACTGCCATATCTTGAGTTCTACATGGAGATAGAAGCTCAATTTTTTATCACATAAACTACATGATATGTGCTACAATTAACTCTTTTATAGCTACTGTTGAATCATCCTTTAAGTATTTTCTAAAAATCGTCTAAAACAGTAACTTCAGATTTATACCCTAAACTTGTTTTGATCATATCTCACTCATTATTTTGATTCCATTGCATGGCCAACTCTCACATGTGTACAAGACATTACGTTACTGTAAATGGATCCTACTTCATTATTTCATCAGTTCATAACATGTTTCTTTACTGTTTTATACAGCCATGTAAATTAATCAAGATTTTAACCTTGTTTCATATAGTTTTTCACCTTTTTAATCATGTTTATCAACAACAAATCCCCACATAACATTTTTATCATCATATAATCATCATAAATATATACAATAGGAAATAAAATACAAGTTTACATAATCAAAATAACAAGAAGTTGAGGAGGACAATCTTTATACCACCAACTTGATGTAGGTTATGAGTTTGGCATGGTTTTTGATGGAGAAACTTGTGCATAGCCAAGACCATCTTCAAGACCTCTAATCTTCATCAACTCCTTGTGGAAAATCAGCCCTATGACACCATGAAAACTCCTCCATGGATGTTATAAGTTGCACCAATCTTCATCTTTTTGAATGGAGATTAACATATGTTAATTATAACATATGTTTGTGGTTAAATTTGGATCAATTGGGGTGTTTTGGTTGATGATATGGGACGGCATAAGGAAGCCAAGGGAGAGAGAGAGGAGTGGTTTGCATGTAAGAAATGGATGAAGTGGTTTGAGATAGTTGTTTTTGAGGTGGAAAGGCTTAAGATGTAAGCTAAGTTACACTTGTAACTAGCTAGCTTAAAACTTGACACCAAGTGTGTTAAGGTGTAGTGTTGTGCCGGTTTTGAAGTGGGGTGGGACAAGTGTCCCACTTGTCTCATCCCATTTATTTACGGGTACTCCTCGATTCTAGTTTCCTCGATTTGCGTGCCCTCGGGTCGTTTTACGAAAAAAAATTTTATAAATTATGAATCGACGTCACAAAACGAATCCAATAGAAATTGTCTCATCAAAAACGGAGTTCGAAAACGTAAATACGTAATCCTAAGGTTTCCGGTTTAGTCGTAAAAGACGTTAAAATAAAATCGTAAGTCCTAGTCTTTTCTCGTAAATTTGTGAGTTTATGAACCAACACAAATTTAAAACTCCAAAATAATATTCATGGACAAATTTATTTTTTGAAATGTCGGACTGTCACCAAGGACGGTGTATGTAAACGTAAGCACGTAACGTTGAATCCTCCGGTTTAGACGTAGTCGATGCTACTCCAAGACGTAAATCCAAATTTCTTCCCAAAAATAAGTGAGTTCATATTGTATCATTAAAATAATATTTTCAAATAATATTGGAGAATAAAATATTGACCATAAATTGACGGATTGTCACAGCATTTACCCCTAAATAGGATCTTTGTCCTCAAAGATCATCTTACCTTACTACTCGCTTCTTATAGAGTTAAAGCCATGTGGGTATTTCCTTCACATTCGGTCTTTTCTCACGAGTGTAATCCATTATAATACGCGAGTTTCATCAAACATAACTACGGGAATAAGATCAGGCTTAATGTTGACTTACTTTCTCTATCCATGATGTTCACGGGTTTTTGATGAATGCAACTTTTCGCCGATCTAAGCTCTACTAAGAATAATCAGATTCTCACTTGATAGATATTCCATCAAGTTCGATTTACGAAACATAATTCACGCAGTCTTTGAAGTCCTAGGGTAGATCCAGCTTATATGCCTTTCAATCCCAACTTTTACATCATCTCAATGGTCCCATACAACGGGGACTTATATCCCATGATTTGTCAGATCATGAATTCATTTTTTTTTCCAAGTTTAAAATTTTTGTGGCATAACTTTGCTACGCATTTGGCACTTCAAGATCTACATTTCACATTAACATAACCTCCTGCCCACTATCGGCAGTTAATAATCAAATCCTAATTTTCAACAATAATTTCGGATTTCGCAGGTCGGGTATTTTACAAGGATAGGTTCGCCATCATAGGAAACCTTAAACCTAAGAGACATGTCCAACTCACTATGGGTGTATGTCGGATGTCTCCATCTCAACTCTTGCTTACAAATGCTCTAAGATTTAGATCCTAACAATATTAGATCTCGATCCTAATACGATAATTATCAATGATAATCTCTTCAAAGGAAAACGATTATACGGTTCATTACCAAAGGTCAATCATTCAAACACAAAACAGCACTTATATTACCTTGTATCGTTACTTTACCTCGTCCCTTCGATTTGGGGTGGTACATAGTACTCTCAATCAAGGTTCGTTCTCAATGATTTCTGAGCAAATCTCTAGAAATTCGATGCGAAGCGAGGTTCTTGATTTAGATGTTCGATACAGGCACACCATGTTTACATAATTCCTTTGCATTTATCATTAACGAGAATGATATTAGCAGATTTGGTCAGTCTGTCGACAATGACCCAAATCGAATTAAATTCAGATGGTGACCTTTGCAATAGCTAAACGTTTACTAATGTATGAGGCGATGTCTGCCTTCATAATTTGCCATCAGTATAACTTCTTCAGACAAAGATACTTTTAGTCATGAATGACATAAATAGAATACTTATACTTACAAATTCCAACATAACTATATCTCACAATCTCCATATTTAGGCAACCAAAAGTGGCCTTTTAAAACATTTAATGCCATCGGCTTCTCAATTCTAATGGTTCACATTAGCCGTGAAACCTCTCAATATTTATATTATCCTTCTTACAAACATCGTTTATTTTTATATCATTCGGCAATTTATTTTGTACCTTCATTATTAAGGAACATGTCCTAACTGGTTCTTTATCTTTTCTACATAATGCGTCGGTATCTATATTCACTTCTTATAATGATATAATTATCATGTCCACAATTCACTCAGATATTCTTTCTATATTATGCGTCAGTATTTACGTTCACCTTCCTGATGAAATAAATATCATATCCGTATTTATTCAAAATTCTTTCTTCATATCTTCTATGTTTTAGTTTCTTCTCAACTATTATCTTTATCCGTTTTACTCAATCCGTCGTCTAAAACATCGATATTTATTAGGATTAATTAAATAATTATTAGTTAATTTTTATGAAGCGTAAACGTAAAAGTTTTAAATTTCTTAGTTCGACCAATTATATATCATGTTCAAAATAAATTTGAGTTTAATTATCAAGAATTTTCGTTGATTTATCGAAAATAATTAATAAGATTCGTAAATGTTCGAAAAATCTTCGGTTATATTTTGGTCAAAATTTTCTTAGTTTGAAAAGCGTAAATTATCGTTTCAAATTTCAAGTTTTGGTTTAAATGGGTTTCCTCAATCCCTCTTAGGTTATCTGAAGGTACACACAAACATTTACCTCTAAACAGAAGTTTAGTTAAATGGTTTGTGTATAAGGGAATAATCCCTTTAAAATCCTTTGTTAAAACATTTGTCAAAACATATTTCCATTTCTTTTTGGTAAAATCCAAAATCTCAAAAGGGCTCTTAATTTTTGAAGAGTCTATATGCATACATCTTACCATTATTAATCCAACGGTCATTTTATGTAAAGGATTAAGTTTTTAGTCCCTAAGCGTTAATGGTTCTAATCTTTGAAAAGTCAATATAGCTTCCATTATTTATTAATCACATGGTTAAATCATATAAAGGATTAAGTCCTTAATCACATGTTAAATATTCAAGGTACAAGTTTTTAATTGTTCGGCCAATTCAGGGCAATCTATAAATAATTATTAACTCATTCTTATTCTTATAAACAAATAAATAGTCCTTAGTGATCACGAGCATGAATTTATCAAATTACAGCCTACACACGTGATTCACCAAATTTTTGAATACTACATGTGCATTAGTCAATCCAAACGACATCACGTGAAACTCATAATGTTCATTACAAGTACCAGATGTAGTGATTGGACTACATAATCTTTTCCGCAGATGCGAAGTTGATGATAACCATGCTATGGATCAAATTTGCTAGAACCTTGTAAATGATCGAACAATTCTTCCATTTCGAGTTATGGATATCGTTTTCGATTGTCAATTTACTCAGTCACAGTAATCTAATATAAGGAAAGATAACACCATAGCTCTTCAGGATGACAGGCTTGGTATAATAAAATCTTTCTCCGACAACTTTCTCAGTTGTACGGTAATTCCTTTAATTTAGATGGTGTTGATGCACAGTGCACAAGCCGCAAGTGCAGCACCGGAAACATAATCAATACCAATTTTAATTTGCCTTAATGGCGAAAGTCTAGGTAATTCACCAACAAATACTTACTAAAGTTTCAGATAACAGAAACATCTGGTAATAAATTCACTTTAAGTTATTTTCTAGCTTATAATATCTATGACTAATTCACAACCATTCACGGTATGATTTCAAGTCTAAATGCAGGATATGATCATTCATCAAGAATTATTTAGATCACTTTTGATAATCAACATCTTATCTTTTAGGGAAATTCTACTCGAGTTCCCATCAATTAAGACAATGTCGTCATGTCATAATCAATCAATTCATTCCACTAGCACTATCAACTTTCCAGTTTTATTGCCGTCGATAAGATGCGAACTTCTCAAAAGTCTAATAATAATTCATAATCCTTCACAAATTCAAGGATATCTGGATACACAATTACTATCTAAAGAGTAAGGTCAACGCATAATCTATGCGAGAGAATTTCAAATCAGATACAGACGAAAACATTTAACGAATATGAATATATCCCATGTTTTCATAATTTGAGTACGCATTCGAAAGCTCCTCGGATCGTTACCCAGGTCATTCAAATGAAATCAAATCAAAAGAAATGATACGAACGTTGATACATCCAGTCGGGTATCAACACTCGGCAATCAAATACTTTTCCTAAGAATCTCACTACGGGAGAATTGGACAAGAAAGAATTGTCAATTGTCAAATAAGACAATTTCCACAGATGAGTAAATTCGACTCAGAAGAATAGATGCTACAGACACATATGTAGGTGTCCCTAACATTATGTCCTTATTTTTCACTTCTTGCAGATCTCATAAAATTTTATCTTTCATAATCTTCGAAGAAAATGTAGTGTTTATTCATTAGTTTTATGGTGACTACTAGTCAGCCTTGCATGGTCCATTCCAAATTGTATGTAGG
Organism: Glebionis coronaria; assembly: GCA_025667525.1. Classification (NCBI taxonomy): domain Eukaryota; kingdom Viridiplantae; phylum Streptophyta; class Magnoliopsida; order Asterales; family Asteraceae; genus Glebionis; species Glebionis coronaria. The sequence continues at coordinate 386,207,520 of CM046874.1, forward strand.
CGCGCAACTATATACAATTTCAAGATTAACGATGCAATACTCAGTTCGTCAAAATTTTATCATCATGTTTATAATAAAAACATTTTCATGCTTAATTCTTAAATAAGAATCAAAATAAATTTACAAAGATTTTCTTTATTATGAAAACAATTAAGTTTTCCAAGATACTTTATAAACAACCTCATTTCGATAACAATCACTTATAAATCTCACTTTGAATAATCCTCATTGTGTTGAAAATTAAATTTTCTCAAAGGATACCGTTTTAACTTTATAAAAACAATGTGTGATCTGCAAAAGAGTGATGAAAGCTTGTTCACCAAGAATTAACTACGATATGATAGGAAATGAGCTTAGCCTAATAATCATGAGGTTCATGACTTTGATGGCACTCAGGAATACAAAGAGAATAATCCACTACGTAACTCAATTCGAGATGAGTACTTGTTCAATGGTTGCATCACTAATGCGAACATTAGGATGAAGCACAAGAAGATAGATAACATCGATACATGTAGAATTTAGTAATCAAAGGTAGTCTTTTCATTAATCACAAACAAGTCAAAATTGTACCGTAACACATTACGTGTCACTATGTCATACAATTCTCAGAACTCATCCTACCAACTGATATCTCAGTTAAGTTAGGGATTTTTAAAAGATACCACAATAAATACTAATCTACAAGAGTCATTAGGTGTTCCATATGTCCCGGAAGATCCATCGGTCCCAATTCAGAATAAGATTTCTTCAATTTATTTCTTGGACACTGGGCATCCTCATTAGTGGACAATGGCCTAGGAACAGCCCTTAACACAAACCTACAATCAATTAAAACCTTATAATTCAATCACAAAACTTAACAACTTCTATTAATAATCTCATATTCCATATAGGTTAAGTTTTACTTTATACAAGTTTTAACCAATTTTATACTCAATTTGATATCCTACCTCATTATCCAATACTTTCAATCTTATTCTTAGGCCTTAATAGGCAATAAAAGCTCGATATGATCAATACTTAATTTCCGATCCTATATCTCTTACAACAACAATTATCAAATGAGTCGCTAGTATGAGATGACTCATACATTCAACTAGACTTCTCGGAAAGGTATTAGTGGCATAAGGCTTTTGGGTACTGGTTCCAATGACAGCCTCAAGTGCAACATTCACCCTTTCGATTTCTATTTAAGAATTGGATGACAACGAATCAGATGACATCTTTCTAGGTGATAACGTTTTGTCAAACTCCACTCTATAATGAAAGATCGTCATGACATCGATATCAGATTTAATCTCGCCAATTCTTTTTCAAGGTCACAATCAACTAATATCTATATTTCTACGAATATCAACCATTTGTTGGGATCATAAATATCCACAACTTGGTTTAGATCTAGGATAGCTAGAATTCCTACGAGAATAGCTTCGATTAATTTACTAGGGGAGTTAGGGTTTCTTGTGACAATCTACGTCGTATAAATACCTCGTATAAATATCAAAATAATCATCAAATAATCATGTAATAAAATTACATCATATATATATAATCCAAGTTATATATATATTAAAATAACACTTCTCAGTCTGGCCTTGTCGGTAACTCGGGAATTCTTCGGCACCGTTATAGTCAAAAGATTTTTAGACATTTTTAGAAAAATGTTTATAGTTAAAAGATTTTGAAATGTTTTATTCAAAACCTTGGTTTTAAAAATCTTTCGTTCTCTATAACGAGAGCTCTGGTACCAAACTGTAACACCCCCAAATTTATACAACACAGTACAGCGGAAGACTAGTTGGTGTTACGGGATAGCACATTACTCACATCATAGACAACGCATAATAATCGCGTCGTTTATTTATAAATCATTTCCATTCATAATTATCAAAGTTACATCGGTCCCAAGTCATTATATTTCATACACAGTTTTACAAAGTATTTGAATGGAAAATATTGTTTAGGTGCGGGCCATGAATTCTCGTTGTCTTCCCGAGAATTACCTTCAAGTACCTGAGATAAAACATGTTAAAAGAAAAGGTCAGCGATAACGCCGAGTGAATTCATAGAGTTTAATAAATTCCATCAATATAATATCAGTATAAAATTAATACTGAAAATCATTTTGTACAAATCATTTTAATAGGCCATAAAATAGCCAAAGTCATTTTATACAAATCTTTATCGAAAATCATAATATAGGCATTTGCCTTAAAAACCGTTATACGAATCATTATCGTTAAAAACACCATACAATACGTTTTTGCAACGTTGTATAGATTAAATAAAACCATTATATGAATATGGTTATAAAAAGCCTTAAAAATCATTACACGAGCCAATGTCGTAAAAACGTCATACAATACGTCTTACGACGTTGTATGAAAATAAAAACCGTTATATGAGTATGGTTATGAAAACCAAAATACAATCATAATATCAATAGTATGACCCTGTATTGCTAGTCAGGCAATACATCGTAATTCGGAGCGTCTATTATTATTTTGTTAACTTGGATTATTATAAGCCGCATGACATTGTTACCTTACTAAACCAAAACGGGTAGCTAACCCGATACCAATTTTGCCCATCTAAGGTAGCGTGTCGTCACAAAGGTCACGCTATTGAAATCTTCTCATACATTAATTCGCTTACCAATCAATGTGGCACGACGGGGATCAACCGTCAAGGCGCGAACTGGGGTGATCGTCCCCAAATAGTACTATTAAATGCATAAGCGTCTACCAACTCCCGGTAGTTCACAATTCATGCTAATGGGACTTTTAGTGACATAACCTAACTTTAATAATCCATTTAATTTCATCTATCGGGTCCTTTAATCATTTATCGGGTCATACAATCGGGTCATTCAATCATTCGGGTCCAAAATCAATAAACAAACAATCGGGACAAATGGTGTCCTATTTTATAAAAACTAACATGTTATCTCCCTCGCGGTTTTATAAAACATTTATAAAAATATTTAAAAGAGTGCGAGGCTATGAACTCACATTGATGTGGGAAGACGATTATCGGCGATTTGGATGTACGGTACGTGCTTCAATCACGGAAACCTAGACAAATAATACTCGGTCTTAGACTCATGTCCAATGACTTTATAAAAATAACAAGTATGTATACATATGATGATTATATATATATATATATGATGATCAAGTGGGTTTACATATTCTCGTTTACTCCTTTTAGTGTTATATGTCGATAACTTTTATATTAGTTTACTAGTTTTACCTGTTTACGTGTCTTAAGTCCAATAAGCTTATTATAAGTTATTTAACTTATGTTAATCCATTTTGTACTTATATTATCAGTACTTTAACTTTATAAGTTGGGCCTAAATGGGTTAAGCCCAATAGATTCTTTTTACAAGTTTTTATCCTATTTAGTCCATTTATTAGTCCAATATGTTTATTTAACTTGTTAATGTCCGTATGCCCTATAGTTCGGGTTTTATCGGTTTTTACTTGTTATACATGTCTATATATCAGTATATAAGTTTTATAAAGTTTTCATTAGACGGGTCCAACAATCTATGTTTTATTTAACAAAAACGTTAATTTTACGGCAATAGCCGAAAAAGTCGTAAAAATCAAGTTTATAGTTTTTACTACTTATAAATATTATTTTACCACCATTTATATAAGTTATTCATTCATTTACCCTTTTACATATTTATATAAATAAGTTTTATAAGTTAGTGGGTTTATATTTTACATTTTATATATTAAAATGTGAGTGCTTATATAATAGTATTATTCTTTAATTTCCAAAAATCTGATTTTTAACTTCATCTTCACCAAAACTGCCATATCTTGAGTTCTACATGGAGATAGAAGCTCAAATTTTTATCACATAAACTACATGATATGTGCTACAATTAACTCTTTTATAGCTACTGTTGAATCATCTTTTAAGTATTTTCTAAAAATCGTCCAAAACAGTAACTTCAGATTTATACCCTAAATTTGTTTTGATCATATCTCACTCATTATTTTGATTCCATTGCATGGCCAATTCTCACATGTGTACAAGATATTTAGCTTACTGTAAATGGATCCTACTTCATTATTTCATCAGTTCATAACATGTTTCTTTACTGTTTTATACAGCCATGTAAATTAATCAAGATTTTAACCTTGTTTCATATAGTTTTTCACCTTTTTAATCATGTTTATCAACAACAAATCCCCACATAACATTTGTATCATCATATAATCATCATAAATATATACAATAGGAAATAAAATACAAGTTTACATAATCAAAATAACAAGAAGTTGAGGAGGACAATCTTTATACCACCAACTTGATGTAGGTTATGAGTTTGGCATGGTTTTTGATGGAGAAACTTGTGCATAGCTGATTGGAGTAAATTTAGATACTTGCTTTAGGAAAAACAAGCAACTAAAAGTAGCGGTAAGTATTAACGAGTGATTTAGGAAAACCACAAGTAATGACCCTTAATCAAATAAAATGATAGAAAGAGTTCATTTCCCAAGGAGGTATATGTGTGTGAATTAACTTGTAGTTATTTGAGATTAATATTGAGAAGAATGGGGATGAGAAGATGAAAGACGGTTACGTTAAAATTAAACTACGACGTAAAAGACGTAAAGTCGTGAAAAACTACCCAAATTAAAAACTAAACTACTAAGACCAAAAACAAAATCAATAATTAAAAAGACTAAAAAGAAGTCTAAAATAATATAAATAAAGATAAAAATCTAACAAAGATATTTTAAAACCTTTTATTAATTAAATATTTAATTTTAAATGCTAATTAAAGCCCTAAAATTAAATACAACTAATGAAAATGTCCAAAATATGATTTTATTGAACAAATACTTAACTTATATTATTATGAGACTAAAAAGTAATTTTCTAAAAATTAAAAGCTATTAAAACTATTTTTAAAACTCTAAAAATGATTTAAATGATTAAAAACTTATTAAACTTAAAATAATTATAAAAATAAATCTAAAAGCTATAAAAATATTCTAAAAATGGGAAAAGTCCTAATTAATGATAAAGAACCTAAGAAAAATGAAAAAGAAAGAAAAATAAAATTTTGAAATTTTAATAGTAAAATAATATTAAAATAATGCTAAAAATAAAAAGTTACTAAAATTAATTCTAAAATTTTTATAAAAATCCTAAATAATATAACTAAGAGAAAAACACAAATTTAAGCTCCTAAACCTTTTTTAATAATTTTATAAAAATCTTTAAAGTTTATAAAAAACCTTAAAATATTATAAAATTAAAAATTAAAGTTTATAAAACCTAAACTAGATGTAAACCTCAAAATAATATTTAAAAAGCTAAAAACTATTTTTCCTAAAAATAAAAACTATTTTTTTTATTTTTTAATGAATTAATAAAAAACGGGTATTAAATAATTCCTAGAAAATAATTAAATAAAAAGGAAAATATAAAAATTGGCTAGAAAAATCTGTAACCCTATAATGACCCTAGGAAAAATCAAAATAAGCAAAAACGCTTAACAAATAAGCTGGAATGAGCTTATTTGCTCACGGCTTTATTTAATAAGCTAGGAATGAAAACGTATTAAATAACTTTTGAAAACAAAACTCTCAGTCAAAGTCCCCAGGGCGCAATGGTTAAGTATGTGTGTGTTGAGTGTGGTGACCAGGGTTCGAGGCTGAGCAACCCCTTTTTTTTACACTTTTTTATTTTTATTTTTATTTTTTTGTTTCCAAACCAATTGGTGACCTTAATAAGCTATTAATCCAACTCCAATACCTTTTTTAACACTGATTAAGCTCAAGATCAAAGATCAAAATGTGCCAGGTTTGAAATTGACACTTAGCAGATTTGCACTTGTGTTTTGCTTTCTTCACAAAAGATTAAACAGCCAAGAGGAGCTTGGCAAGTGGATTAATGGTGGTGTTTTGTGGACAATTGGGGCACCCTTGTGCTTGTTTAAGCACAAGGAGTCAAGAACAAGTAACACTTAGCACACCAAAAACTCACAATCCAAAGCACATACTAGCCAAAGCAAGTTGCTGATATAAAATCCCTAGACCTATGGATTGTTTAAGCTTTCAAATGCACACTAATGAACTTCCAAGGCTAATTTTTGGCACACACACTCACAAAATGGTACTCAAGCAGCAACAATAACTCACTTAGCCTAAACTTCAACAGAAATCAAATCCAAAGCTCATAAGTTCATGTCATACAAGCAGATTTGGGCATAAGCATATTTTAGCTATGTTTTCCTTTTTTAACACACCAAATGGCTTCAAACTTGTTCAAATATACTTAACAACTAATTCAAAACCTATCTTAACCAATTCCAGTAACTCTTAACACTTTTTAAAAGCTCAAATCAAATCCTTACCCTGCTAAACCAAGGATCCAAACACCCCTTTAAAACTTTAAAACAAAGATAATCAAATCAAAAACCTTCTAACACCTATGAAAACTGACCAAATAGCATCTATCATGTATTAACACACATAATGAACACAAATCAACAACTAGAACACATTTATAGCAGCAGATCAAACAAATCACATGAAAATCCTATTTTCTGAAAATTTCCAAAGGTAAAAGAGTGTTACCTTAGGGCTTTACATCCAAAGCCCTAGTGGTAGCATAACCACCTCCTTATGCACCCGGGTGCATGCAGATCAAAGATCAACAATGATGAACCTGTTTATGACAAATCAAAGAGAAAACAAAACAATACAAGCAAATATATTTTTCTGATTTTTTTCTTTTCTTCTTAAAATCTTTTCCAAAAACTTTTCAACCTTATCAAACACGTTTTGATAACGCTAAATAACCAATAACATCAAACTTCTTAACAACCAAAACCTTAGAACAAATTTCTTCCAAAAATCTCAATTTTCAGAAACTTTTTAAATAACTTTGAAAAACAAAGTTACTTAACCAAATAAACAATGGAACTCAGAATCAAGCTTATCACTACACACAACTTTTAAAAACAATAAAAAGGCATTACACTTGAATAAATCAAAAACCAAACTTTTATTTCTTTAAAAAGGAATTACAAGGAGAAAAGCTTGAAACTGGAACAAGGGGTCATCACAGGTTGATGCCTCATTTTATACTAGTCTAATGAACATACTAGAAGCTTAAAATCAAAACCCTAATCAGTAGAAAATCTCTAAAATGCCCCTAAAGCTTCTAGACGATTTTTGGTGTTGAGCTGGCCAAACTTGATCTCCTTCGTTCATTTTGGCGTTGTGAGTAAGCAATGAACCTCAGTGGTTGATTTGGGACACGTCATAAGACTTGGGGACCAAGGCGTGTTGTGATTGGTTGAATGGGGAATTGGGGGTAGGGTCCACAGTAGTGGGATTGAGGGTTTTAGGTGTGGAATGGGTTTTCACATGTGTGAATCAAGCATGGGCAAGTTTAATTGAGTTTTACCCAAGTTTAAGTTGGGGTAAAATCTGGGTGGTGAAAAAGATACACAGTACTTCCTTTGATCCGATTTTGGGGGAAACACATGTGTTAGGCGCCAGTTTTGTTTAAATCTTTCAACTTGTGCAACTTCAGTCCTTGTGGTTTGATTTTTTTGGCAAATGAAGTTTTAAGCCCTAAAACCCGTTTTGCTTTGTTAATATCTTTCCCATCTTGACATTTTTGGCACCAAACTTTGGAATAAAGTTATCAAGGAGTATTTTTGACATTTTTGAATATTTCAAGGGCTGTTTTTGGACAATCTTGATCTTCAAAGGTCTTCATAGTCTCTTAATCTTCATGAGGGACCATAATTGACAAATTGATTTTGTTGAGGGACCAATCTTGTCATTTCTTCAAAGTTGAAGGACTTTTTTGTAATTTTGACAAACTTAAGGGACCAAACTTGTAATTATTAATATACAAGGGTTTTAAGTGTCATTTCTTCATTAATGGAGGATCAATCTTGTTTTGTCTTCAAGTCTTCAAGGGTATTTGTTGAATATTCCATGATTAGGGCCCGGTTCTTTGTACGGCTTCGTTTCTCGTGTTCGTTTTTCCTTGTATCTTGTGATCTTTTGTCTTTTTCACGATATCCATACCTAAAATACACAAGTAAACAAACACAAGCATATATATGGTATTTTATGACATTTTTATGCATTTAAAGCCCGAAAAGAACGATGAGATCATGTATAAATGCCATCTCATCACTCCCCCATACTAAGCCATTGCCGTGCCCTCACGCAATGCTAGAATAAAGTATCTAAGCATCACCAAAGTTCAATTTTACTAACCTTTATTGAAGAGTAAAAGACTTGCAACATACTACGAGAATGTGTAAAGACATAATGTATGATTTTCATCACCAAAAGGTGACTTTTAGGGTCTAAGAATAGAAACAAGTTAATGTCCCTTAGAGTAAATTTCGTCATCCTTGATTGTCATACATTCCATGCTAAGTGCAAAAATAAGATCATTGTTGGTACAAGTCACAATGCTAACACTACTCATACGTTCAAATTGTGTAATACTTTTTCTCCCCGCAATCCTAGTTATTTATAAAAGGAAATGGGTTACTAGAATTTTTTATCTATTTGTCATGGATCACAAGTGATTCATATTGACTTATTTGAGTAGTTATTAGTCCGAAAGCAAAGTAGCACGATTTGATTGATAGTTAGCCGAAGGACAAAATCTTTTAAAACGGCTTCTCGTGTATCTCCTTAAGTTCATATCTTGGCATAACTCGTTTCACGATTTGAGACCTTTCTCGGACCGATATTTGGCATGTACTTCATACTTCAAATCTTGGGAAGACGTTCTTGAAATAATGGTCTTCTCTTCATATACTTGGAATTTCTTCACTTGACGTTTTTGAGAGATTCTTCATATAGGACCACGACTTCATCATTTTTCTTCAATCTTTACTTTGGATTTTGATATACAACGATCCGCCTCCTTTTCGGACTTGGATATATTTATCCTCATACCTTGTTAGGGTCTTTTTGGATAGACTTTCTCCATTCTTTAGGGGAGTAATTGCTTCTCGTCGTGTGTCTCGATCCTTCATATTGATTTTGGAATAATGATACTTCACATCATCTTTGGATCTTTAGCAAAAATAGAGCTCCTCATGCCTTGTTAGGGCCTTTTTGGATGATTGCCAATCTTCGCGTCCCGCTTCAATAAGTTATGCCTTGGCTATGAACTTTATTCAACCCCGAGCAACTTTTAAACGATCTTGCGCTAGAGGCTAAGTAACCTTTCAAATCGTACGACCTTACTTATTGAAATTATGATTTATTCCTAATGCATTGATCTTATGGGAAGAAAAAGCCACAATTAAAAACATATGAGTTTTTGAAAGAACACTTTCATGTTCTACGTTTAGCATGATCACTTGTCTAACTCTATCATTTCTCGTTCTTCACTATATAAAGACCTCTAATTAAAGAGACTCGTGAATACTTAGCCGTGCAAGTCAAAATTAAGCCAAATTTGGATTAGCTTTCATTAAGACTATATCAAATCAAAGTTTTGGGTTTTCAAGCCACCTATAGGATCTTGCACTTTCTTGGACTTTTTCAAGTTTAGAGAATGCGTTTTAAAGTTCCCTTGATAAGTGACTTTCTAGAATCAATTATAGGAACTTGCGAAAAGTTCTTGTTCTTAACCCGAATGAATTAAGACTTTCGCGTTTTAAAGCTCCCTATATAAAAGTCTAGCAAAACTTGAATTGAGCGGGTTAAGGAATGTAAATGGCTCCAAATGCCCATCAAGTCAAAAATTAACTCTTATTCTACCTATCGGAAAATATACATTCGTGTCTTAAAAACACTTATGAAAACTAAGAAAAATTTTAAAATTTGGCCATTTTTAGCCTTATTAGCAAAACAAAACATTGAAAGTTGGAAAACGTGAGGGCGTAGCAAAGCAAGTATCTATTCACCCCCCCATACTAAAAGTAAACATTGTCCTCAATGTTTCGAGTCTAAAGGTGGAGCACCCCCATACTAGAGACGAAGAGTCGAATGCTTAGGATCTAGCATGGAAAGGGTGATCAACAATATATCTAAAGCCGTTTATTAAGTATGCTAAAAGATAATTGTTAGAACAATAAAGGATATGTCATGGATTCGTGAAAAACTTCTTCAAACGAACGATGGAGGCTCACGTAAACGAACACGAGAGTCTTCAATCGTAGATGATGATGATGATCTAGATAACACAATCACAAACAATCACGAGACAACGAGTTGGAAGGGTACAAGTCCCCTTATTAGTGAATATAAAAGATAAGCATGGGATCTCCCCCACGAGGCACCTCGTTTTTGATTACCGAGTCATGAGCTCGACTCGATCCCCTCAAAATGTGAACATTTAGGGAAATCATGGTATGGTCAATTTTTGATGGGGCTTACATGATAAACAAGGCCCAAAAAGCAACCGGTAAAAAGGACTAAGTCCTTAAATGATGCAAAATACCGGGGTCGAAGATGGCGTTCTCGTTTTCATGGAAAAAATAAATTAACGCCACTTCAACATGTACCATAAACTCAAAGAGTTTGAAGAAAATAGATGAGAAGTAGAAGGGTGAGACAATTGGTAAGACAAAATTTTGAGCTACTCGAGGTAGACTCGCACCAAGCAAATAGATATAGTTTCCATTTATTGCATCGGTGGAAGACTGAGATTTCCCTTTACATGAAATTCCGGGATTGAATATCTCGTCCTCGGTGGACAAGGATGAGGGAACATAAGGGGCTTCCCCCATACTAGAACCAAACAAAACATCGTAAAAAGGAGTAGACGAGTTTGTAGCACTCAAAGCACGCGGTGATGACGGAGTTAGATTTGTAGAAAAATCAATTAAATCACATTTAAGATCTTTTCCTTTGTTATCTTTTAAACTCTCCTTATGAAAACCCTTTTTGATTATGTCGAAAATATTTGGTGTTTCTAAGACGATGTTAGTTACACTAAAAATTCTCACATTTTGAAACCGTTTTGGTTTTGGTGGTGGCAAGTTCTCAAAACGTTTATCGACGAAGAAAACCTCCCTATTGGGGTCAACATATTCATCATCCGAAAGATCTTCCGTAGAAACCGGCAACTTATCAACACTTTTCAAGAATGAATGTTCGTGGTGAGGCGAAGGATTTTTCGATTCAAGTATTGATGGTTTCTTCTTTGTAGGCTTAGCACTCATAACCTCCACCGGCGGAGGAAATGGTAAATTGTTTTTGGAGACATTCCATAAAACTCTTGGTGAAAATTCTTTGCAAACTACATTGGTCGAGTCACCATGGTTTAAAGTTGCAATAGAATAGACATGAGAAAGATTGGAGTTTTGTGTTGCATTGATGACAAGTTCTTCCTCATTGAAACGAAGGGTGATTTTTCGAGCATGAACATCGATAAGTGCTCTTGATGTATCCAAAAATGAACGACCCAAAATGAGAGGAACTTTTCGATCGATAGGAATGTCTACAACGATAAAGTCAACGGGATAGTAAAACTTTCCGACTTTAACGAAAACGTCCTCGGCTACTCCACATGCCATGATCGTAGAATGATCGGCCATCTCGATGGACATGTTCGAAGGAGTAAGAGCCGGAAACGAAAGCGATTTGAAAATCTCGAGAGGCATTAAATTAATACTAGCACCAAGATCGGCCAAGGCGTAGCATTCCTCCATATCTTGTATAGCACATGGAATCAAAAATTTACCGGGATCACCGACTTTTTGTGGTATGCGGCTTAGAAAAACCGATGAACAACTAGACGATTGTTGTAACTTCTCTTTGTTGTTTAGCATACTTTTGAAGTTTGCGGCGAATCGAGGCATCATGATTAAAGCATCGGCAAAACTTATGTTAAAATGTAGATCACGAAACATTTTCATAAATAGCTCAAATTGATAATTGTTCCTTTCTTGTGCTTTTTCTTTGTTACGTCTCGAAGGGTAAGGTAAAGGTGGTGTGGGTTGGTCATTAGGCAACGGCCTTGGAAACTCGGGTTCCATAATTGGTATTGGTTCAACCGTAGGTGTGGTTTGAGCGGTACTTCGTGGGATTGTAATGTGCTCCTTTTCGACCATCACCTCGGGTTCTTTCTCGATTTCCTTCTCCTTAGAAGTATTTGGACGAGAGATTGGTTCCTTGAAAGTTTTACCACTTCGTGTAGCAACAACCTTCAATTCTCCCCTCGGGTTGTTAATGGTATCACTAGGAAGACCACCCGAAGAAGAGGGCTTACACATGATTGCTTCAAACATCTTAGCCATTCGGTCCTCAAATTTTGATTGCCTAGCATCCGCTTTTAATAACTCTTGCTTAATCTCATGTTGTCCTAATTCCATCTTTTGTTGGTTTTGTTGAAGACGTTGGACATTTCCTTCCATTTTGTTTGCATGAGTTTTAAGTTCATTAGCAAGTTCATTTTTAAGCTCGTTTTTCAACTCGGACCTTAAGCTAATCATCTCACGTTGCATATTATCAAATTTAGCATCATTTGCTTTTGCATAATCCAAAAATTCTCCTTGCAAATTTTTCGTGTGAGCATTTTGAAAACCTTGTGTAGTGTTTTGAAAATCACGGTTTTGGTTTTGATTAGATATTTGTCCATTCCCACTTTGATAATTCCCTTTGTTGTAATTGCGTGTGTTGCCTTGGTAATTACCTTGGTTGTTGTTTCGATAATTGTTAGCATTTTGGTTTGGTGGAGCTTGATTTTGGCGGGAACCTTGGCCGTTTTGGTTGAAAGTTCCCGTTGCTACATAAGCACTCGAAGTGTTACCATCCGCGGTAATGCACTCGGAAAGATCATGAGCTCCCCCACAAGATAAACAACTCTTAGCAACCGCTTTAACCGAAGCGGAATTGGAAGCTTCTTGAGCCTTCCAATGGGACATTAGATTAGCAAATCTATCAAAAAACCGATTTTCCTCATTAGCTTCATCATGTAAGGCGTTAATGCTACGAGACGATTGTGATGACGATGACGAACCCATATTGGCAACACTCGGTGTGTTACGAGGGCTATAAACCTTAGATCGATTTTCAATGATTTGTAAAGCCTCATTTGTCGTCTTGCACAAAAAATTACCACCCGCGGCGGCATTCAAATAATCTCGTTCATGATCATTAAGCCCATTATAAAAAGTATCAATTTGATGCAATTCCGAAAAATCATGGTGAGGACATTCATGTAACATCTCTTTAAATCGTTCCCATGCCATTGAAAAACTTTCATTGTTACGTTGCATAAATCGTGAAATCTCATTTTTTAAGTGTGTTGTTTTAGATGGTGGAAAAAACTTGTTCACAAACTTAGAAACGAGATCGGCCCATGTCAAAATCGAATTTGGCGGTTCTTTCTCGAGCCAAATTTTTGCGGGTCCATCCAACGAGTATGGAAACAACATCATCTTAATGGCGTCATGTGGAACATCCTTAAATTTGCTAGTGGCGGTGAGACGGTTGAAATTCCTAATGTGGTAATGCGGGTTGTCTTTCTCGTGACCTCTAAACTTGTTTGCTTGTAGCATTGACATTAAACCCGTCTTAATCTCGAAATTCTCCGCAAGGATGGCGGGAATAACAATAGCCTCTCCAAAACCCTCGGTGGGTGCTTGTAGCAACTCCATCATAGTACGATTAGCCATGACGACTTCTTGTTCTATAATAGGTTCAACAATTGGAGGTTCTTCAACAATCAACGATCCTTGATTTGCTTGCTTTTGAAGACGTTTACGAGCTCGTTTAGCTTGGTTACGAGTGATCATAAACTTCACGAAGAATGGGAGGTGAGCAAAGAAGATTCTTTTTGGTTGTTTTGTGAATTTTCAATTTTTTTGTGTTTTTGATGCTATTTAATTTTATTTTTTTTTTTGATTTTGGTGTATCTTCGTAGACAACAATCTACAAAATCTCTCCTCGAATCAAACTCTTGATTAAAGAAGCCTCAAAGGAATGAAAACGATCACGTGGAGTGAACGCCTTCCAATGACTTTAGAACTTTGGTGAAAACCAAATTCTTCACGAGGGTTTAATCACAAAGAAAACCAAGCAAATATAGTATACGTATTAATACTTTGGGCGGCAAAACCCTCGATTAGCCTTCAATCTCAAAATACTCACAAGTAAGCGGGGAAACGAGGCGGCGCGAAGCACTTAAGAGCCTTTTTCCTTAGGGTATATTTTATAATACCCGCCTTATACCCACCTTATAGTTTGTATTTTTCAAAATCGAGCTTCACGAAAGTATTTATCTATTTTTGCCTTTTCTTTTTGTTTGAGATTCGAATACAATAATTAGGAGATCAAATCCCAATTAAGGTTGTGTTTTGACACTTTTGGAGATATTGTATTTTGATTGTGATACTTAATACAATATATTAATAATATTTGTACAAGAAAAACCAAGAAAACCGATAATACGTGTTAAGGGAGTTCCACTTAACACAAATACTTATTATGGATAATATCAAAAACAAAAGTTTCCAAATTAAAGCACAACACACCTCCCCGGCAGCGGCGCCATTTTGATAGTTGTAAAATCACACTTGTTTAGGAAAACAAGGCAATAATATAGGGTAAGCACGACGATTTAGGAAAACCGTGTGTAAATGACCCAATGAGGTGAGTTCGTTCTCTCGAGGAGGCACGTGTGTTGTGTAATGAATGATGATTTATGTTTTTGATTATTAATGAGAAGAAAAGAAGAGAAAATGACGAAGACGAAAAAAAAATTAGAAAAATAAGGCAAAAACACTACTAGAACGTTACGACGTAAAACGTAAAAAGTGCAAAATTTAAAATTTTATTCTAAAAATTCCTAAAAATTACTAAAAATCCCAAATAATATTCTAAGAGTTTACAAAAAATCCAAAATTTCCAAAACCTTTTAATTAATTTAATAATGACTTTTTAATGCTAATTAAAGCCCTAAAAATCACTTTTAAATATTAAAAAGCCCTAAACAAGATTTAATAGTTTGTAAACCTCAAAAATGACCTAATTAAACTAAAAACTATTTTTAAAAATTTTAAAACCAAATTAAACTATTTTTAAACTCCTAAAAACTATTAAAATCTATTAAATCTTAAATTAATTCTAAAAATTAATTGAAAAGCCTAAAAATTATTCTACAAATGGAAAAAGTCCTAATTAATGATAAAGAACCTAGGAAAAATGAAAAAGAAATAAAAATAAAACTTTTTATTTTAATGAATAAAATAATAATAAAATATTCTCAAAAATTAAAAGTTCTTAAATAAATTCTAAAAAATTCTCAAAAATCCTAAATATTCTAACTAAGAAGAAAATGAAAATTAAAGTTTCTAAAACCTTTTAGTTAATTTTATATTAATTTTTAAAGTTGCTAAAAAAACCTAAAATTAAATAAAATCAAAAATTAAAGTTTTTGAAAACTTTTTTTATATGTAAACCTCAAAAATACAAATAAAAACCTAAAAACTATTTTTTTTGTATTTTTATACTACTGTTCACTATTTTTTAAAGACTTTCTAAATATAAAACTAAAAATAATCCTATTAATTAATTAAATAAAAGGAAAAATAATATTTTTAGACAGAAAAATCCTAATATCTATAAATGTCCTAGGAAAAATGGAAAGAAGCTAAAAAGCTTAATAAATAAGCTCAAAATAAGCTGTTTAGCCCACGGCTTATTTTAGAAAAGTCAAAAAGAAATTAGGTTAAATGAATAACCCTTGCACCCTTGGTCAGTAAAAGACCCAAGGGCGCAATGGTTAAGGACGATGTGTGTGAGTGTGGTGATGGGGGTTCGAGCCTGAAGAACCCCTTTTTGGCAATTACTTTTTTTTTTCTTTTTAACTCTTCACAACCTACACAGTTAACCTTTTTACTTGTTTAACAATCCAATCCAATACCTTTTTACACTGATTAAGCTTAAATTAAAGTCAAAAACGTCACCAGTTTTTAAACAAGAACACAAGTCTTTTCTTTTGTTTCTTCACAGGTGGTGTAAAGGTCCAAGAGGACTTGGACTAGCTTGTTTGATGGTGTTTTTGTGGAACACAAGGCACCCTTGTGCTCTTTCTGAGCACAAGGAGTCAAGACAATCAACCAGTTAACACTTAGCACAGAAAATAAAGCAAATCAAGCACACCAAAATCCATTCAAGTTGCTGTGGACTTATGGCTAGGTCTGTGTACCTTGTGGCTATCAAATGCACCCTAATGACTTATAGCTGTCCAAATCAAGCACACAAAAGCATCAACTATCACTCAATCAAACTGCAATCCTCTAACAGCCTAAATCTTAACAGCCTACAAGATCTAAGCACCAAAATTTCAACAAATTAGGCAGATTATGGCATAAGCAGATTTTGCTTACTCTTTTTCTTTAAAACCTCACCAAATTGCTTTTAACTTGCACCAAAATGAACCACAACTAACAACAAACCTTTCCTAACCTGTTTCAAGTAATCTAACACCTTATAAAATCCCTAATCAAAATCTCTACCCTGTTAATATGCTTATCCAAACACCCTGTTAAAATTTTAAAACCAACTTTTATCAAATCAAAACAACTTAAAACCTAATCAAATTTACCCTAGTGACATCTAACATGCATAATATCACTATATAACTCAAATCCAACAACTTAAACACACAAAAGCACAAAATCAAATAAGATCATACAAACACTTGCACTTTCTGAAATTTTTCAAAAAGGAAAAGACTAGTTACCTAAGGACCTTACATCCAAGGTCCTTGAGGATGAAAATCCTCCTCCTATCAACTCGGGTTGATGCAGAAACAAAGATCAACAAATCTTTCAAACCTGAAAAATTCAAAAAAGAACAAAACAAGAACAATAAAGATATTCTGTTTTTAACTTTTTCTGTCTTAAAAACTTACACAAATCTTTTCAAACTTGAAACACGCGTTTTAAAACCTTTCACTCTCAGAAAATCATAATCCTTAGTCCACTTTCACTTTCCAAGAACCAAATTTTCTGAAATTAGAAACTTTTTTAAAACCTTTTTGAAATCTCTTAAAAATCAAACTCAAACTTTTTAAAATTGGAACTCAGCCTTTGCATTCAACAACACACAAACTTTTTAAATTCAATTAAAGGAATTACAATTGCTCTTTTCACAAATACCAAACTTAATTAATTCAAAAAAAGGAATTACAAGTTGTGCAAAAAACTGGAACAAGGGGTCATCACAGGTTGATGCCTCCTTTTATACTACTAATAGACCATTCTAGAATATAAAATAAAATAATACAATGCATAAACCCTAATTGGGAAAATCTCTAAAAAGCCCTTGAAGGTTTGACGAATTCTTGGTCAAAAGGTCTCTCATGTGACTTGACAGGCTGGAGAATGCATCTTGGACGTTGGATAATCCTTGGGGACAAAGGAATAGCATCAAAATCGTTTATCTTGTCGGATTGGGGCTTTGCGCGAAAGTGACAAGAGCAGGGGAGGTTTGGGGAGGGGACCAGAGGACACGTGGCGACTATTGGTGAGGTGGGTTTGGGTGAGAAGATTGTGAATTAGTGATCTGGAGGTTTTGGGTTAATACCCCTTTGGGTTAAGGTTAATTGAAACTGAGGATTTTTAGGGTTCTAGGTGATTAAGGTTGGGTTTTGATTTGATTTTGGGTTAAATACGTTTAAAAATGTGTTATGGGGGGAAAAGGGTTTAAGTGGGGGATCTGACCAAAGTGTTGACCAGGTTTAAAAATTAAACCGGGTGAGGGGTTTGGGCTAAGGGTGTATTTGGGCTAATGGTTGGGTTTTTCATGACCAGTCCCTAAACTGACGTAGTCTCCAGTTAAGTAATTGCAAGGTTAGTCCAAATCGTTAACTGCCTTGCACCAACAGTCCAAAACACTTTGCAATTTTAGTCCTTTGTGTCCATTTGGCTAACTTTAGCATATTTAACCAATTTCCAAGGGAATTTCTTGCACATTCTTCATACTTCAAGGATGACACTTGCACAATTAATATTTTGAGGGTTAAATGTGACAAGTTCTTCAAAGATGAGGCGCCATTTTTGCCAATTCTTCAAACTTGAGGGGTCTTTTTGCAAATTTCCAAAAGTGAGCTTGGTTCATTGTGCGTCTTCGTTTCCCGTGTTTGTTTTTGAATGATTCTTGTTGTCTTTTGTCAATTCCACAATATCCGTACCTAAAAATACACAAGTAACAAACACGAGCATATATTTGGCATATTTCATGATTTTTAATGCATTTAAAGGCCGTTTTGGACGATGAGACCATGTATAAAAGCAGTCTCATCAATAGCCAAGACCATCTTCAAGACCTCCAATCTTCATCAACTCCTTGTGGAAAATCAGCCCTATGACACCATGAAAACTCCTCCATGGATGTTATAAGTTGCACCAATCTTCATCTTTTTGAATGGAGATTAACATATATTAATTATAACATATGTTTGTGGTTAAATTTGGATCAATTGGGGTGTTTTGGTTGGTGATATGGGACGGCATAAGGAAGCCAAGGGAGAGAGAGAGGAGTGGTTTGCATGTAAGAAATGGATGAAGTGGTTTGAGCTAGTTGTTTTTGAGGTGGAAAGGCTTAAGATGTAAGCTAAGTTACACTTGTAACTAGCTAGCTTAAAACTTGACACCAAGTGTGTTAAGGTGTAGTGTTGTGCCGGTTTTGAAGTGGGGTGGGACAAGTGTCCCACTTGTCTCATCCCATTTATTTACGGGTACTCCTCGATTCTAGTTTCCTCGATTTGCGTGCCCTCGGGTCGTTTTACGAAAAATGTTTTTATAAATTATGAATCGACGTCACAAAATGAATCCAATAAAAATTGTCTCATCAAAAACGGAGTTCGAAAACGTAAATACATAATCCTAAGGTTTCCGGTTTAGTCGTAAAAGACGTTAAAATAAAATCGTAAGTCCTAGTCTTTTCTCGTAAATTTGTGAGTTTATGAACCAACACAAATTTAAAACTCCAAAATAATATTCATGGACAAATTTATTTTCTGAAATGTCGGACTGTCACCAAGGACGGTGTATGTAAACGTAAGCACGTAACGTTGAATCCTCCGGTTTAGACGTAGTCGATGCTACTCCAAGACGTAAATCCAAATTTCTTCCCAAAAATAAGTGAGTTCATATTGTATCATTAAAATAATATTTTCAAATAATATTGGAGAATAAAATATTGACCATAAATTGACGGATTGTCACAAAAGCGTTAATCCCAAAATCAATATGAAGGATCAAGACTCACGACGAAAAGCAATCAACTCCCATAAAGATCATGGAGAAGTCTATCCGAAAAAACCCTAACAAGGTATGAGGATAAATAGATCCAAGTCCGAAAAGGAGGCGGATCGTTGTATCTCAAAATCCCAATTAGAGATTGAAGAATAATCATGAAGTCGTGGTCAACAAAGTTGGAGTACCCCTCAAAAGTCTCCAAGTGAAGAAACTCTATTAACGATGAGAAGACCATTATCTCAAGAACGTCTCTCAAGATATTAAGTATGAAGTACATGCCAAATATCGGCCCGAGAAAGGTCTCAAATCGTGAACCGAGTTATGCCAAGATATGAACTTTTTGATATCCCGAGAAGCAGTTTTAAGAGATTCTGTCCTTTAGCTAACTATTGATTAAATCATTCACTTTATTTTCAGCCTAAATAAACTATCGAAATAAGTCCAAAAATGCATCTTCATAATCATTCTAAGACAAAAATAAAATATAAGAGATACACCTAGGAATAAGGGAGTTTAAGAATATAATTAAGCCATGTGTAAGTGTTTGATTTGCTAACTTATAATAACAATGATCTCATTTTAAGCTTAGTTTGGGGAAGGTGAAACTTGAGGGTGATAAATCTTCGCAGCACCGAAGCCCTAATGTAAGTCCTTGATCTCTTTGCAAGTTATCTCCATATAGCTATTTTCAAGTGAAAATGGTTTTCTATCCTTTTGATTACTTTAAAAGTTTTAATGTCTCTTAGTACTTTAATTTTTGTTTAGTAGAATGTTAATAAGGCCAAGGTTGATTGATTATGAGAAAAGTGTAAAGTTGCTTTATCACTAAGCATTGCATGAGGGCATGGAAATGGTTAAGTGTAGGGGATTTGATAGGTGTGAAAACACCCATCCTTTTACCACTTATTTCTGGCTAAAACAAGACAAAACACGTATTTAATATCATTTGTTTGGAATTATGCGTGGTTTTTGTGTTTATTGTGTTTTCAGAGTCAACCGGGTGAATATTGAAGAAAACATGGGATTACACGGGTTTTATCGAAGAAAAAGACTCAAGACGAAGTCTATTGTCCAAGAGATGCAAAAGATTTGAAGTCATTGTGCCTATTCGAAGATTTATCGAAGAAAAGGGCCAAAGATGGAAGATTCTTATATGTCGAAGAACTCGAGTCTATTAAACAAAAGATTATAAGACGAGTTTGAATTATTCACCGACACTTCTCAAAATCCAAAGTCGGAAACGTTTATTTAAAGAAACGTAAAGACTAAAGAAGAAAGAAGAAAAGAAGCCCATTCACAAGCCCACAAGCAAACGCCTATAAATAGGACTTCACTTCAAAATTTTGGAGTTAGTTTTTAGTGTTTAGTTTCACTTTTCATTTTTCCTCTCTAGTTTTAGAGAGAGAAAGTTCTCAACTTTCTCTCACTAAGTTTTCATCTTTCTTTCTTTTAATCTTTCAAGATTTAACTTTTGTATTGTTGATTTCATTAATCAAGTTCAAGTTTAAGCTTTTAATCTTTCATCTCTTTCTACCTTTCTTTGATTTTGGTTCACTTTTGGTGCGAATTACTTATGATCCGTGTTGTTCATCAATGTTTTCGTGCTTAAAAAGTTAATCTTTTTATGCTTGCTTAAGTTTTCATACGAATAAGCTTTAAGATCTTTGTGCTTATTGGCTTATTTGTAAGTTTAGGGTGTTGTGTGACATTCCGACGACTAGTTTTGTAACATTCCGATTGGCATTGTTTAAGATTATTCCGATTGCTTCATTTATCTACATTCCGATTTGGCTTCGATTTGTGGATATTCCGATTGGGAATTATTCCGATTGAGTCTTATTTATACATTCCGATCAGTATCCTTTTTATGATATTCCGACTAGTGCTTATTACCCAATATTCTGATCAGTATCGATTTAATACATTCCGACGAGGGTGTTGTTGACATTCCGATTCGCCTTATTCCGACCACACATTCCGATCACTCGCTTTTGGCACATTCCGATTGGATGAGTTTTATGTTCTTAAAAAGTTTTCAAGTTTTAGATTTTGTTAAGTGTTGAAGTATTTTTCTAATCTTTTCTTTAAGTTCTCAATCATCTACTTTTGACTCGTTATTTTAGTTTAATCTTTAAAGCTTTTACTTTACTCAACCCCATTTACATTTATTTGCTATTAGTTTAAAATAGATAAACAAACCAACACCCTTTTAGTAACCAAGAACAATTATTCCACTTTGAACTGTGATTAATTCGAGAAGATACCGAGAACTAATATGAACCATACCAAAAGCAATGTATCAAACCTCTCTTCCCTCTCTCAACAATGGCTTCCACCACCTTCCACCACCCACCTAGACCACCGGATTAGCAAATTGCAAATCCTCAATTAGCTTGCAAAAGAAAAATGCAGACTAATAAGTGTGAAAACACTTATCCTTTTACCACTTATTTCCAATAATAACAAGACCAAAACGTGTAATTTATGTCGTAAAAGTCGGAATTATGCGTGGTTTGTGCTTTTATTGTGTTTTTGGACCAAAAGATGAAAAAGGAAGAAAACACGGGCTTTTATCGAAGAAAACGAGAAAAGACGAAGTCAAAAGATCAAGAGTGCAAAAAGAACGGAAGTACAAGGCCTATTCTGAAGATTTATCGAAGAAAAATTCTAAAGACGGAAGTTTAATGAAGTCGAAGAACTCAAGTCTAATTATAGAAGAAAATTATAAGACGAGTTCAAATCCCGAGACGACGTCGAGAAAGACAAAGGATTTAAATCGAGTCGAGATAAGAAGAAAGAAAGGGAAGGCAACACATTAGGAGGGTAGTTAGCTAAAAAAAAATTTTCTTTCTTTAGTTTAATTTTTAGAGAGAAAAAGTTCCTAACTTTCTCTCACTAGAACTTCATTTTTTCTTTTTCATGTTTAAGCTTTGATTTGATCTTGTATTTTGCGAATCATTCATCTATAAGTTCAAGTTAAGTTTTTTATTTTTAATCTTCTTCTACCTTTCTTTATTTTGATCTTGATTCGTTATAATCTTTGATTTTGTATCATCTTTATGCTTATATGATTAAAAAGTTCATCTTTTTATTTATCTATAAGTTTTATACGGATTAAGCTTTGAGCTTGACATGCTTATTGGCTTATTTTATGTTTAGCTTATTTGTTTCAAAGTTATATTAAAGTATTCATCTTTTTAAAAGTTTGATTTAAAAGTTTACTTATTTAAAGTTTTGAAAAGTTATTATTCGTGCTTATTTGGTTTGTTTCATTATAGATTCGATCAAGTTTTGGATTTGGCTTATTGAAAATAGCTTAATACTTAGCTTATTTTTCGAGTACGTACAATCGGAAAGGGTAAACCCCTTTCCGATTTGACATTCCGACTGCATCACCTTCATTCCGATCACTCTGATCAGATTAGGGTTTTACTTTCCTATTAGACATTCCGATTTGAGGTCATTACTCCTATTTACTCCATTGTTATTCCGATTAAGGATCGGAATAGTGTTTTATACATTCCGATTTGGATTCCTTCCGGATTCCAATCAGGGGTATTATTTAGCATTCCGATTGGTTATTTTTCCTGCATTCCGATTGGACATTCCGATAACATTCCGATCGTATTCCTTTTGCCACATTCCGATCAGTAGTATTCCGATGGGATTAATTTCTTGTTTTTCCAAAGTTTTCAAGTTTTAGATTCATTAAGTTTTCAAATATTTTTCTAATCTTGTCTTTAAGTTTTCAATCATTTATTTTTAACTCTTTATTTTAGTTTAATTTTAAAAGCTTTAATTTTACTCAACGAAATTTTCATATTTTGTTTTAGTTTAAACATAGATAACCAACCATTTTCTTTTATCCACCAAGAACGACTGAGTCGCACTTTCTACCAATAATCAATTCGAAAAGACTGGAACAACGAACTTTCATACTTAGTGAAAATCTTTGTATTAAAGACTTGGAACGAATTTATTTGATACTTGGCTAAAAACCTGGTATTAAATGGTACCGCTGCCGACTCTTTTCGTTAAGATTAACGGTTTTAAGTGAGAGACGCGATGGATTTTGGGATCCGTTCACTTTTGAACGTTATTTTTCTTGCAAAAATTTTTCAAAAATCCTAAAAATAAAAAAATTTCAAAAATATAAAAAAAAATAAAAAAATAAATAGAAATAGAAAAACCATAACAACCAAAAATATTTCTTGTCTATTTTTCTTTTCCTTTTGTAGGTGTGCATGAGTACTCGTGCTCGTAAGAAGAAAGTAGCTCAAGCCGAAGTCATTACTCCACCTATTGTCACCATGGACAATCAACCAATGATCGAGCTTTTGCAATCACGCGTAGAGGGAAACACCGATGCTATTGTCATACCTGAGATTGGAGCCAACAATTTTGAACTCAAATCCGGCTTCATTCAAATGGTCTATGCTCAACCTTTCTTGGGGCATTCGCTTAATGATTCTCATGACCATATAAAAAGGTTTCTTCAACTCACCAATACGGTTAAGTATAATGGGGTTTCACAAGAAGTGATTCGCTTGCAACTTTTTCCTTTCTCCTTAGAGGGACAAGCCCGGAATTGGCTTGATAAGGAACCGCCAAAACTATTCTTACGTGGACGGATTTAGAGACCAAGTTCATTAACTACTTTTTCCCACCCTCACGTACTACCGCTTTGCGGAATGAAATCATTACCTTTGAACAAAAATACGGTGAGACATTTAGTGAGTATTGGGACCGTTTTAAGGAACTTTTAAGAAAGTTTCCACAACATGGTTTCACAAAAGTACATCAAATAAATACTTTTTACAATGGTTTAAGCATGAATGACCAAGATTCACTAAATAGTGCCTCGGGGGGAAACATTTTGGTTAAGTCTTCTAATGCCGCTTGGGATTGATACTAGAGATTTTACTAGGTTGAAACTTCGTTTCTCGATATCTTCTCGAATTGATCACAGTTCAAAGTGGAATAGTTGTTCTTGGTTACTAAAAAAAGGGGTTGGTTATCTATTCTACTAAAAAGGATTAATTACGTGAAGTAAATAAAGATAAGCTAAAGGCAATTACTGAAAATAAAACTAGAATTAAAATTAAACAATAAAAGACCTTAACTTGAATAAAATGCTTGATCCGGAATAAATTAAACAGAAACCTTCATTCGGAATAATTCTATTGACTCGGAATAAGCTTCATTCGGAATACCTTCATTCGGAATAAAACACCTTCGTTCGGAATATGGGTTGATCCGGAATAAAATGACAAAAAACCCTTGATCCAGAATAAGCACTGATCCGGAATACTTTGCTTGATCCGGAATACTTATTTGGTTCGGAATATGGCCTTCATGTGGAATAAATAAAAAGAAAAGCTTGACTCGGAATAACTCTTTACTCGGAATAAAAATCCTTCATTCAGAAAATCTTACTCATGAGGAATAATGACTCTTCACTTGGAATATTTTGCACTCATTCGGAATAATTAAAATAAAGGCTTCGTTCGGAATGTTACTTCGTTCGGAATAAAATGCCAGAATCACTCATCCGGAATATATGTGCTCATCCGGAATATTGATTATTCCGAATGAACACACTGATTCGGAATAACTAAACGAAAACTGCTGGTTCAGAATATTTAACAGAAAGGTTTGGTTCGGAATACAAAACACATCCGGAATAAAATACTTATGCGGAATAATTAAGATAACTCGTTCATCCGGAATAATAGATGCTCATTCGGAATCTGGGGATTGTTTTGAAGACGAAGAACAGGGAGATAAACCAAAATGCGAATTTGACTAAAATCAACAAGTTTTAACCAAATGATTTAACCAAACTAACCACTAATCATCTCCTAATGATAAACATCAAATCAAATCAACATAAACACAAAACCCACTTACTTTTGAAGATCAAACTCAACTAAGTAAAAACTTAAGATTTTGAATCAAAAAGAAAAAGATGAACAAGATTAAAGGAAAGATGATATTAAATGATTAAGGTTTAAACAATCAAAAGTAAAGATTAAACTTACAAGAACTTGGAGAAATCAAAAGAAAATAAAAATCACCAAACACCCTAATGGTGTTGGTTGCTACAAACAAAAAAGAAAGAAAATGGAAAAATGAAAGCTGTCTAATGTTTGTGAAGGGAGCTCCTATTTATAGGACATGTGATTGGTTGGTGAGTGGGCTTTCTTCTTTCTTTTCGTGTTCTTGTCTTTTCAGTAAAGTTGACGTTTTCGATTCTGATTCGGGATTTGTCGATGAATAAATTCAACTCGTCTTTTAATTTCTTCGTTTAATAGACTCGAGTTCTTCGACATATGTAAATCTTCCATCTTTGGTCCTTTTCTTCGATAAATCTTCAAATAGGCCCATTGACTTCAAATCTTTTGCATCTCTTGGACTATAGACTTCGTCTTTTCATCTTTTTCTTCATAAAACCTGTGCAATCCCATCTTTTCTTCAATATTTATCCGGTTGGCTCTGAAAACACAACAAACACACAAACCACGCATAATTCCAAACAAATGACATTAAATACGCGTTTTGGTCTAGTTTTAGCAAGAAATAAGTGGTAAAAGGATGGGTGTTTTCACACCTATCAAATCCACTACACTTAACCATTGCCATGCCCTCATGCAATGCTTAGTGATAAAGCAAATTTTCACTTCTCTCATAATCAATCAACCTTGGCCTTATTAATATACTACTAAAACAAAAATTTTAACTACTATGAAGAAATAAAAGCTTTAATGGAAACAAAAGGGATAGAAAACCATTTTCACTTGAAAATAGCTACATGGAAATAACTTGCAAAGAGATCTAAGATTTACATTAGGGCTTTGGTTGCTGTGAAGATTTATCACCCTCAAGTTTCACGTTCCCCAAACTAAGCTTAAAAACAAGATCATTGTTATTATAAGTTAGCAAAACAAACACGTACACACATGGCTTAATTATATGCTTAAACTCCCTTATTCCTAGGTGTATCTCTTATATTTTATTGTTGTCTTAGAATGATCACGAAGATGCATTTTTTGACTTATTTCGATAGTTTATTTAGGCTGAAAGCAAAGTAGGACGATTTGATTAATATTTAGCTAAAGGACAAAATCTCTTAAAACTGCTTCTCGGGACCTCAAAAAGTTCATATCTTGGCATAACTCGCTTCACGATTTGATACCTTTCTCGGGCCGATATTTGGCATGTACTTCATACTTCATATCTTGAGAGACGTTCTTGAGATAATGGTCTTCTCTTCGTTAATAGAGTTTCTTCACTTGGAGACTTTTGAGGGATACTCCAACTTTGTTGACCACGACTTCATCATTATTTCTTCAATCGTTAATTGGGATTTTGAGATACAACGATCCGCCTCCTTTTCGGACTTGGATCTATTTATCCTCATACCTTGTTAGGGTCTTTTCGGATAGACTTCTCCATGATCTTTATGGGAGTTGATTGCTATTCGTCGTGCGTCTTGATCCTTGGATCTTTAGCAATAAAATTGAATCCTCATGCCTTGTTAGGGCCTTTTCGGACTCGCCAATCTTCGCGCCCCGCTTCATTAGTTATGCCTTGGATATGAACTCTTATTATTACCGAGAAACTTTTAAACGATCTTGGGCTAGAAGCTAAGTTATTCAATAAAATCGTACGACCTTACTTATTGCATTTATTCATTTAAGGCGATGGGAGGAAAAGCTTATAATCATACCAAGTGTGCTTGTGCAAGAATACCGACTTATAATTGACTCTATCATATCTCGTTCTCCATAATTTAAAATCTCAAGTAATGAGACTCGTGGATGCTTAGCCTAATAAACCAATTAAGGTCTACATGGTTAAGCATACTTGCTAGAATAAACTTGGATACGTCTATTCGGGTTGAGTCAAAATAATCGCAACGGGCCTAATATGTCAAAGACTTCTAAACTAGCTACACCACTTTATTAATATTTTTGACTATTGTGGGATATATACATATGAAAGCAACGATAAAAATTTAAAAATTACGACTATATGGCAAAAGTTAATTAAAATTTTGAAAAATGCTGAAAAAGATGATTTTCCGGTTAAATGGAGGCATTTTAATGGAAAGTCCACTTAAAACTTCGATAGAAGTCTCCCCTACACTTAATATAAACATTGCCCTCAAAGTTTAAGCATGTGGGAAAAGTCTCCCCTACACTTATGACATTGTGCACGTTGGTTAAATCAAGCTAAGGAAGAGACGACTAAAGTGATCAATTTCAAATGTGAGTATGAAGAAAATTGAATCACGATAGTTGAGAGATAGAACCGGACTGAGAGATATAACACGGGAGCACGATTCTTCAAAGGTTCCAAAAGTGCATTCATTCCTGTAATCACATCACCACACAAACACAAACAACCTATATAGGTCCCCCTACACTTAGGAGGTAAAACAAAAATGGATAGATACTCGGGTTGCCTCCCGAGGAGCGCTTGTTTTTGATAACCGAGTCACGAGCCTGACTCGACCCAAAACTAGTTCATGGGAAACGTGGTGAGGGATGGAATCATCTCATGAGAGATGTCCTCACCAAAGTACAACTTCACTCGTTGGCCATTCACCTTAAAATTAGGTCCATTAGGTTGAGCGAGCTCGAGAGTACCATATGGAAAAATTTGGGCAATGGTGAATGAGCCGGACCAACGAGATTTGAGTTTGCCCAAATAGATTTTCAACCGAGAGTTGAAGAGTAAAACTTTGTCTCCAACTTGGAACTCTCGGTTTTTAATCTTAGAGTCATGAATGAGCTTAGTCTTTTCCTTATAGATCAAAGCATTTTCATAAGCTTCATTCCTGAGTTCATGAAGCTCATTGAGTTGGATTTTGCGTAGGTCACCGGCTTTGTTGATGTCGAAGTTAGCCCACTTCAAGGCCCAGTAAGCCTTGTGCTCCAACTCAATGGGGAGGTGGCATGCTTTCCCGTACACGAGATGATATGGTGTACAACCAATAGGAGTCTTGTATGCGGTACGAAAAGCCCACAGAGCATCATCAAGTTTATCGGCCCATGAGGCACGATGCTCTCCCACGGTTCGTTCAAGAATTCGCTTTAACCGTCGGTTAGAGATTTCAGCCTGCCCATTAGTTTGAGGGTGGTATGCGGTGGAAAGACGATGATTGACACCATACTTAGCCATGACTCTTGCGAATTGATCATTGCAAAAATGAGTCCCGCGATCACTAATAATGGCACGTGGCACACCGAATCTAGCGAATAGCTGCTTCAAAAAGTTACAAACCACCCTTGCATCGTTAGTGGGTAAAGCTTTGGCTTCAACCCATTTAGAAACGTAGTCAACGGCTACAAGGATATATTTGTTTCCTTTAGATGAAGGGAATGGCCCCATAAAGTCGATGCCCCATACATCAAAGATTTCACATTCTTGTATGAAATTTTGAGGCATCTCATCTTTATGTGTGATCTTGCCTTGTCGTTGGCAAGCATCACAATTTTTCACCATTTCGTGAGCGTCACGATAAATGGAGGGCCAATAAAATCCCGAGTCAAACACTTTCTTTGCAGTGAAGTTGGGACCAAAGTGACCACCGGTGGGTCCTTTGTGGCAAGCTTCGAGAATGTCTAAAGTTGCCCGTCCATCAACACATCGGCGAATAATCAAATCAGCGCATTGTTTGAAGAGATACGGGTCATCCCAAAAATAAGTCTTAATATCTTTAAAGAACTTTTTCTTTTGTTGGGATGTTAACCCGTCAATGAGAATTCCACCCGCCAAGTAGTTTGCAATGTCCGCAAACCACGGGGTTTCATCAAAATTCGAGTTGATAGACATTAAGGTCTCAAGGGGAAAAGAGTCATTGATCTCTTTGTTCGTATGATCCCCTTGATAAGGATCCTCAAGTCTACTGAGATGATCCGCGGCTAGGTTTTCAGCTCCCTTCTTATCACGAATTTCGATTTTAAATTCTTGAAGTAGCAAAACCCAGCGAAGAAGTCTTGGCTTAGAATCTTGTGTAATTAACAAGTACTTCAACGCGGAATGGTCCGTGTACACGATGGTAGTGGAAAGGACAAGATAGGGGCGAATTTTTTCAAAAGCATAGACAACAGCTAAAAGCTCTTTTTCGGTTGTCGTGTAATGCAATTGAGCCCCTGTCATTGTCTTGCTAGCGTAATGGATTGGTTGGAAGTGTTTATTCACTCTTTGGCCCAAAACCGCTCCAATAGCAAAGTCGCTAGCATCGCACATCAACTCAAAAGGTAGATCCCAATTAGGGGTAACCAAGACCGGTGCCTTAGTTAGCTTATCCTTAAGAAGGTTGAAGGCTTCAATACACTCTTTGGAAAAGATAAAAGGAGTGTCTTTTTCCAAGAGGTGGGTCATCGGGCGAGCGATTTTAGAAAAATCTTTGATAAATCGACGGTAGAAGCCCGCATGACCAAGGAAACTTCTCACACCCTTCACGGTTGAAGGTGGAGGTAATTTGGCTATGACATCAACTTTAGCACGGTCCACTTCGAGACCGGCTTTTGAGATTTTATGTCCTAGCACGATGCCCTCTTTTAACATGAAATAGCATTTTTCCCAATTTAGAACAAGGCGAGTGTCTTCACGGTGCTTAAGCATACGTTCTAAATTGGCAAGGCAAGCAGAGAAAGAATCACCATAAACCGAGAAATCATCCATGAAGACTTCCATAGTTTCTTCAACCATGTCATGGAAGATAGCCATCATACACCTTTGAAATATCCCAGGAGCATTGCATAAGCCGAAAGGCATTCTTTTATAAGCAAATGTTCCGTAAGGACAAGTGAATGTGGTTTTCTCTTGGTCTTTGGGATCGATGGGAATTTGAAAATACCCGGAGAAACCGTCTAAGAAGAAATAGCAATCATTACCCGCTAGACGCTCGAGCATTTGATCCATGAAAGGAAGAGGAAAGTGATCTTTTCTTGTGGCATCATTGAGTTTGCGATAGTCTATACAAACTCTCCACCCAGTAACGAGACGAGTAGGAATCAACTCGTTGTGTTCATTGGGAACAATGGTTATTTCGCCTTTCTTTGGCACACAATGGACGAGACTTACACATGGTGAATCCGAAATAGGGTAAATCATGCCGGCATCCAGAAGTTTAATAACTTCTTGTTTGATGACATCGTGAATTCGAGGATTAACCCTTCTTTGGCTTTGGATTGCGGGTTTAAAGTCATCTTCCATGAGAATTTTGTGAGTACAAAAGTTTGGATCAATTCCACAGATATCGGAAATTTTCCAAGCAATTGCCTTCTTATGATCTTTAAGCACTGTGACAAGGCGAGATTTTTCTTCTTCTTTCAAGTCCTTAGCGATGATGACGGGCGACTTCTTCTTGTCTTCAAGAAATACGTACTCGAGATGAGACGGTAACTCCTTAAGCTCTAAATCCGGAGGATTTTCGATGGAAGGAGTAGTCAAATTTGGTTCATCGATAGCAATATCCTTGGGATATGGTGGAGAAATATGGTCCTCATTGAGAAGTTTCTCAATGGTACGAATGTCTTCATCCCAATCGGTGGGTGAATCGTCATATTGTAAGTTCACATCTCCCAAAGTTGCTTCAAATTCAGTCAAAAGGAAATCACTTTCTCCAAATGGAGTTAGTGATGGATCAAGAGAGGCAACGGTTTCAACATTGGGAAGAGAGGTAAGACTAATTTTCCAAGCCTCATTAAAGTGTTCTTCACAAGCCTCATCAAGAACGTCGATACAATTAACACTCTCGTATGAATAAGGCTGTTTAGAAATCTTACCCATGTTGAAGACAATTTGATCGTCACCAACTCTCATGATAAGCTCACCCGCTTCTACATTGATGAGAGTGCGACCGGTCCTCAAGAATGGACGTCCAACGATTAATGGAACACGAGGATCTATCTCGTAGTCAACGACAACAAAATCCGTCGGGAAGGTGAATTTGTCAACGCCAACGAAAACGTCTTCGGCTATCCCCACCGGATAAGCAACCGTACGGTTAGGTAATTCCAAAGTCATTTTGGTAGGGACTAGCTCAGGGAGAGATAATTGCTTCCAAACGCTTAGAGGCATTAAGTTGATACTAGCACCTAGATCAGCTAGGGCCATGCAATTCTCTACTCCCGAGAAGTTGCAAGGGATTAAGAAGCGACCCGGATCACCAAGTTTGGTTGGCAATTTCCTTAAGAGAACCGCAGAGCAATTCTCATTAAGTTGGGTATTAGCAATATCAAGAAGTTTTTCCTTGTCACTAAGAAGATCTTTAAATATCTTCGCATATTTAGGCATGTGAGCGAGAGCCTCAGCGAAGGAGATGTTGAAATTCAATTGTTTAAACATTTTGAGAAAGTTTGAAACTTGAATATCGTCCTTGCTTTTGAGCTTCTCTTTCCTCAATCTTGAGGGATAAGGTATATCGGAAGAAGAGGAAGGCTTTGGAATAGTAGGATCACTCACATCCTTGGGTGGTGGAGGGGTGGAAGTAAGAAGTGGAGGAATAGGAATAGTGGACTCGTTTTCCTTTGTCACAATCACCGGTGTAGGTGTAGGAAGCTCGGGTTCCTTGGTACCTTTTCCACTGCGAGTGGTGATTGCTTTCATATCCCCTCTTGGATTAGCAACGGTGTTACTCGGAAGAGTACCCGAAGAAGAGGGTTGATTACCTTGGAAGAAACCAGCCATCATGTCCCTTAGGTCATTCGTTTGACTACTCAAAGAGTTTCGCATATCGGCTCTAAGATCGTTCCCTTGTTTCACAATATCGCCCTTCAAATTAATAATCTGGGTTAGCAGATTCTTCACCAACACATCATTCGTCCGCATGTACGTTTCGACCTCGTGGTTGAAAACAGTGGGTTGGGTAGGAGGAGGTGCTTGATAAGCAGGTGGTTGGTAAGGAGCGGGTTGGTAAACTTGAGTAGGATTTTGAGGTGGATATGGTTGTCTTGGAGGTGGTTGGTATGGTGCTCGAGGTTGGTTTTGATTGGTTAGGTTAAGGTTTTGTTGTTGGTTTTGATTGGTTGGAGGAAAACCGGGCGGGAAAAGAAAGTTAGTGGAATGATAACTGAGCAAGATACGGTCTCCTTGAGGACGATAGCCTGCCGTAGGATAGGTACCGTATGCTGCGTTAACATTCTCACAAAGATAGTCTTGGGTGGAGGTACACGTAGTGTAAGAGTGAGGACCCCCGCATATTTCACATGGTTGGCTTACAGCATTGACTAGAGCGTTTTGAGCGTTGATGCTTTTGGTATTGTTAGCGGTGTGGACAGCAAGTGATTCAATAAGCGAAGTAAGTTTGTCAATTCTCTTGTCGTTGTCACTAGTGCTAGCACTAGCGGCATTGGTCCGAACACTCTTGGTTTGCACTCTAGACTTATTCTCAATAATATCCCAAGCGGCATTAGAAGACTTAACCAAAATATTACCCCCCGAGGCACTATTTAGTGAATCTTGGTCATTCATGCTTAAACCATTGTAAAAAGTATTAATTTGGTGCACTTTGGTAAAACCATGTTGTGGGCAGTTTCTTAAAAGGTCTTTAAAACGGTCCCAAGATTCACTAAAAGTCTCATCGTACTTTTGTTCAAAATTAATAATTTCATTCCGCAAAGCGGTCCTACGAGAGGGTGGGAAAAAGTAGTTTATGAATTTGGTCTCTAAGTCCATCCACATAAGAATACTTTGTGGCGGTTCCTTTGCAAGCCAATGTCGGGCTTGTCCCTCTAAGGAGAAAGGAAAAAGTTGTAAGCGGATTACCTCTTGTGGAACCCCATTGAATTTGACCGTATTCGTGAGTTGAAGGAACCTTTTGATGTGGTCATGAGGATCATCAATGGTACGCCCCAAGAATGGTTGAGCATAGACCATTTGAATGAAGCCGGATTTGAGCTCAAAGTTGTTGGCTGCAATTGCGGGTATGACAATAGGATCGTTGTTGCCCTCTACATGTGCTTGCAAAAGTTCGATCATAGGACGATTGTCCGGTAGAGGTTCATTGTTGTTATTATTCATGTTGTTTTGATCTGGATTATTATTGTTGTTGTGTACGCCGGCCATGTCTAAGTTATCGAGAGTCTTGGGCTCGGGATAAGACGTTGATCGTGTACGCATGCACCTGCAAAAGAAATAACAAAGCAGAAATCTTTTTGGTTTTTTATGTTTTTTAATTTAATTTTTTTTTTGTATTTTTGAAAATTTAATATTTTTTTGGATTTTTGAAAATTTTATGAAAAAGTAACGTTCACGGTGAACGGATTCAAAAATCCAATTTTCTCACAAAAAACCGTTAATCTCTACGAAAAGAGCCGGCAGCGGCGCCATTTGATACAAGAGATTTTACTATGTTGAAAGTTCGTTTCTCGGTATCTTCTCGAATTGATCACAGTTCAAAGTGGAATAGTTTTTCTTGGTTACTAAAAAAAGGGGTTGGTTATCTATTCTACTAAAAAGGATTAAATGCGTCAAGTAAATAAAGATAAGCTAAAAGAAATTACTGAAAATAAAACTAGAATTAAAATTAAACAGTAAAAGACCTTAACTTGAAAAAAATGCTTGATCCGGAATAAATTAAACAGAAACCTTCATTCGGAATAATTCTAATGACTCGGAATAAGCTTCATTCGGAATACTTTCGTTCGGAATAAAACACCTTCGTTCGGAATATGGGTTGATACGGAATAAAATGACAAAAACCCTTGATCCGAAATAACCACTGATCCGGAATACTTTGCTTGATCCGGAATACTTATTTGGTTCGGAATATGGTCTTCATGCGGAATAATTAAAAAGAAAATCTTGACTCGGAATAACTCTTTACTCGGAATAAAAATCCTTCATTCGGAAAATCTTACTCATGCGGAATAATGACTCTTCACTCGGAATATTTTGCACTCATTCGGAATAATTAAAATAAAGGCTTCGTTCGGAATGTTACTTCGTTCGGAATAAAATGCCAGAATCACTCATCCTGAATATATGTGCTCATCCGGAATATTGATTATTCCGAATGAACACGCTGATTCGGAATAACTAAACGAAAACTGCTGGTTCGGAATATTTAACAGAAAGGTTTGGTTCGGAATACAAAACTCATCCAGAATAAAATACTTATGCGGAATAATTAAGATAACTCGTTCATCCGGAATAATAGATGCTCATTCGGAATCTGGGGATTGTTTTGAAGACGAAGAACAGGGAGATAAACCAAAATACGAATTTGACTAAAATCAACAAGTTTTAACCAAATGATTTAACCAAACTAACCACTAATCATCTCCTAATGATAAACATCAAATCAAATCAACATAAACACAAAACCCACTTACTTTTGAAGATCAAACCCAACAAAGTAAAAACTTAAGATTTTGAATCAAAAAGAAAAAGATGAACAAGATTAAAGGAAAGATGATATTAAATGATTAAGGTTTAAACAATCAAAAGTAAAGATTAAACTTACAAGAACTTAGAGAAATCAAAAGAAAATAAAAATCACCAAACACCCTAATGGTGTTGGTTGCTACGAACAAAAAAGAAAGAAAATGGAAAAATGAAAGCTGTCTAATGTTTGTGAAGGGAGCTCCTATCTATAGGACATGTGATTGGTTGGTGAGTGGGCTTTCTTCTTTCTTTTCGTCTTCTCGTCTTTTCAGTAAAGTTGACGTTTTCGATTCTGATTCGGGATTTGTCGATGAATAAATTCAACTCGTCTTTTAATTTCTTCGTTTAATAGACTCGAGTTCTTCGACATATGTAAATCTTCCATCTTTGGTCCTTTTCTTCGATAAATCTTCAAATAGTCCCATTGACTTCAAATCTTTTGCATCTCTTGGACTATAGACTTCGTCTTTTCGTCTTTTTCTTCGATAAAACCCGTGCAATCACATGTTTTCTTCAATATTTATCCGGTTGGCTCTGAAAACACAACAAACACACAAACCACGCATAATTCCAAACAAATGACATTAAATACGCGTTTTGGTCTAGTTTTTGCAAGAAATGAGTGGTAAAAGGATGGGTGTTTTCACACCTATCATGGATATTATTGAGAACAAGTCTAGAGTGCAAACCAAGAGTGTTCGGACTAATGTGGCTAGTGCTAGTACTAATGAGAGCGATAAGAGAATCGATAATCTTACTTTACTTGTTGAATCACTTGCTCTCCAAACCGCCAACAACACCAAAGATATCAATGCCTAAGTTAATGTTTTGAGTCAATCATGTGAAATATGCGGGGGATCTCACTCATACACCGATTGTCCTTCGACTCACGACAATCCGGAAAATGTGTATGCCGCCAATGGTAACTATTCCACGGGAGGCTATCAAGCACGTCCTCAAGGTGACCAAAATTTGCTCAGCTATCGCTCAAACAACTTTCTTTCACCACCCGGTTTTCCCCCACAAAACCCAAACCACCTCAATCGCAACAATCAAAACCAACCTTGTGATCCAAATCAATATCAAACCCAAAGAACCCCATATCCACCTCAAAGAAACAACCAAGTTTACCAACAACCCGCTTATCAACCACCTTCCTACCATGCTCCTCCTCCCAACCAACCCACCGTATTTAATCACGAGGTTGAAACTTACATGAGGACTAATGATGCGATAGTACAGAATCTTCAGCCGGAAATGGCCAACATGCAAGCTGATATGGTGAAACAAGGAAATGATATTCGAGCCGATATGGGAAACACTTTGGCAAGTCAAACGAATGACTTAAGGAACATGATGGCTAGTTTCTTCTCAAGTAATCAAGCCTCTGGTTCGGGTTCTCTTCCGAGTAACATCGTTGATAATCCAAGAGGGGAGATGAAAGCAATCACCACTCGTAGTGGAAAAGGTTTAAAGGAACCCGAGCTTCCTACACCTACACCGGTGATTGTGACAAAGGAAAACGAGTCTCCTTCTCCAATTCCTCCACCTTCTATTTCTCCAATACCTCCAACTTCTACTTCTCCAATTCCACCACCTTCTACTTCTTCCCCTCCACCACCCAAGGATGTGAGTGAGAATTCCATTCCAAAGCCTTCATCTCAACCCAATATACCTTATCCTTCAAGGTTGAGTAAAGAGAAATTGAAGAACAAGGATGATATTCAGGTTTCTAACTTTCTTAAAATGTTTAAACAACTGAATTTCAATATCTCCTTTGCTAAGGCTCTCACTCATATGTCGAAATATGCTAAAATGTTTAAAGATCTTCTCAATGATAAGGAGAAACTCCTCGATTTTTCTCAGACACAACTTAATGAGAATTTCTCCGCAGTGCTCTTAAGGAAATTACCAACCAAACTTGGTGATCCGGGTCGTTTCTTGATTCTTGCAACTTCCCCGGGGTAGAGAATTGTATGGCCCTAGCCAATCTAGGTGCTAGTATAAACTTAATGCCTTTAAGCGTTTGGAAACAATTGTCTCGACCCGAGCTAGTCCCCACCCGAATGACTTTGGAGTTAGCTAACCCTACGGTTGCTTATCCGGTGGGGATAGCCGAAGATGACTTCGTCGGTGTCGACAAATTCACCTTTCCGGCGGATTTTGTTGTCGTTGACTACGAGATGGACCCCCGTGTTCCATTAATCGTTAGACGTCCATTCTTGAGGACCGATCGCACTCTCATTGATGTAGCCGCTGGCGAATTAATCATGAGAGTTGGTGACGATAAAATCGTTTTCAACATGGGTAAACTTTCTAACCAGTCTTCTGAAAACGAGAGTGTTAATTTCATTGACGTTCTTGATGAGGCTTGTGAAGAACATTTCAAAGACGCTTGTAAAAGTGGTTCTTCTTCTCTACCCATTGTTGAGACCGTTTCCTCTATTGCTCCATCACTAACTCCATTTGGAGAAAGTGATTTCATCTTGAAAGAATTTGAAGCAACTTTGGGAGATGTGGACTTTCAATATGACGATTCTCCCTCCAATTGGGATGAAGACATTCGTACCATTGAGAAACTTCTCAATGAGGACCATATTTCTCCACCACCTCCTAAGGATATTTCTATCGATGAACCGAATTTGACTACGCCTTCCATAAAAAATCCTCCGGATTTAGAGCTTAAGGACCTACCGTCTCATCACGAGTACGTTTTCCTTGAAGACAACAAGAAGTCACCCGTCATCATCGCAAAGGACTTGAAAGAGAAAGAAAAATCTAGACTTATCGCCGTGCTGAAGAATCACAAGAAAGCGATTGCTTGGAAAATCACCGATATTCGTGGAATTGATCCTCACTTTTTCACACATAAAATTCTCATGAAGGACGATTTTAAACCCACTATTCAAAGGCAAAGAAGGGTGAATCCCAAGATCCATGATGTTATCAGAAAAGAAGTTATCAAACTTCTTGATGCGGGCATGATCTACCCTATCTCAGATTCACCATGGGTTAGTCCGGCCCATTGTATGCCTAAGAAAGGCGGAATCACCGTTGTGCCCAATGAAAACAACGAGTTGATTCCTACTCGTCTCGTTACAGGGTGGAGAGTTTGTATAGACTATCGCAAACTCAATGATGCTACGAGAAAGGATCATTTTCCCCTTCCTTTTATGGACCAAATGCTTGAACGTCTAGCGGGTAATGACTATTACTGCTTTTTAGACGGTTTCTCCGGGTATTTTCAAATTCCCATCGATCCCAAAGACCAAGAGACAACCACATTCACTTGTCCTTATGGAACATTTGCTTACAAAGGAATGCCTTTCGGCTTATGCAATGCTCCTGGGACATTCCAAAGGTGTATGATGGCTATCTTCCATGACATGGTTAAAGAAACTATGGAAGTCTTCATGGATGATTTCTCATTCTACGGTGATTCTTTCTCTAATTGCCTTGGCAATTTGGAACGCATGCTTAAGCGGTGTGAAGACACTCGCCTTGTTCTAAATTGGGAAAAATGTCATTTCATGGTAAAAGAAGGCATTGTGCTTGGACATAAAATCTCAAAAGCCGGTCTTGAAGTGGATCGTGCTAAAGTGGATGTCATAGCCAAATTACCTCCACCTTCAACCATGAAGGGTGTGAGAAGTTTCCTTGGTCATGCGGGCTTCTATCGTCGATTCATTCAAGATTTTTCTAAAATCGCTCGCCCGATGACCCATCTCTTGGAAAAAGATACTCATTCATCTTTTCAAAAGAGTGTCTTGAATCCTTCAATCTTCTTAAGGATAAGCTAACTAAGGCACCGGTCTTGGTTACCCCTAATTGGGAGCTACCTTTTGAGTTGATGTGTGATGCTAGCGACTTTGCTATTGGAGCTGTTTTGGTCCAAAGAGTGAACAAACACTTCCAACCAATCTATTACGCTAGCAAGACTATGACGGGGGCTCAATTGCATTATACCACTACCAAAAAATAGCTTTTAGCGGTAGTGTATGCTTTTGAAAAATTCCGCCCCTATCTTGTCCTTTCCACCACCATCGTGTATACCGATCATTCCACGTTGAAGTACTTGTTGACTAAGCAAGATTCTAAGCCAAGACTTCTTCGTTGGGTTTTGCTCCTTCAAGAATTCAACATTGAAATTCGTGACAAGAAGGGAGCCAAAAACCTAGCCGCGGATCATCTAAGTAGACTTGAGGATCCTTATCAAGGGGATCATCCAAACCAAGAGATCAATGACTCATTCCCCTTGAGGCCTTAATGTCTATCCATCCTAATCTTGATGACACCCCGTGCTTTGCGGACATTGAAAACTACTTAGCGGGTGGAATTCTCAAGGAAGGGTTAACGTCCTAACAACAGAAAAAGTTCTTTAAAGACATTGAACATTATTTTTGGGACGACTCTTACCTTTTCAAACAATGTGCGGATTGTTAGGACCATTGGAATAGTTAACTGTAATAGGTAGACTATGAGGTATGTAATTCCTCCTGGTCCTAGTAGTAGTAGGAGCAAGTCGTGCTCCTGGTCCTAGTTAAAGTCAAACTTTATTATTTATTTATTATTCTGTTAGGATATGCATGAGATATGTTAGGAAAGGATATGCATATCAGTTTTACACGTTTTGTTTAATGATGTATTAGGGTTTCCTTGTAGTATAAAAGGAACCTTAGGAAAAAGGGTTAGACACACCTTCATCAAACGTAATTCTAGTCATTATCAATATTAGAAATCCTTAGAAAGGATCATGTCATTATAGTTATTCTGTTCTTCTTTATAGTATTTGTATTCCGCACTTATATTGTGTATAGAGTCTCTCTGTGAATAGACTTATGATTACAGAAGTCGTTCACTGTTCCTGACAGGCTGCAAGATCCACATCTAGTAGACCCAACAAGTGGTATCAAAGCCTGGGAGAGTCTCTGTACAAGAAGAATCAATTTTTCTTATTACTAACATTTTTGTTTGATCATGTCTGCCTCAAGTTCTACTCAAACAGGAGAAGATACCACTCCTAAAACTCTGCAACCTCAACAGATCGTTGCTACGGTTTCCAACACAAATGGTAAGTTTCCTCTTCTGAAAAAGGACGAGTATGATAGTTGGGCAATGAATATGGAATGGTGGATCACCAACACTAATCAAGACCTTTGGAAGGTTATTCTGAATGGGAACAGCAGGAAGCTGACTGGAAGAGACAAGAATGGTAATATTACTCTTCTTGACCCTAAAACTCATGAAGAAATCATAGCCATTCAGAAGGAGGTCAAAGCAAAAACTATTTTGCTTCAATCCCTTCCTGATGATCACATGGGTGAATTCTACCATTTGGATGATGCTAGAGAGATCTGGAATGGAATAAAAGCAAGGTTTGGTGGGAATGAGGAGTCAAAGAAAATGCGAAGATCCATGCTAAGAGATGAATTCATAGAATTCAAAATCTCAGAAACTGAAGGTATTCATCAAGGGTATGACAGGTTCCAAAAGATATTGAGCCAGTTGAATCAACTTCGGTCGAAACCTGACGATGGTGATATTAATGCAAGATTTCTTAGAGCCTTACCTTACTCATGGAATCAGGTGGTAATC
This sequence comes from Glebionis coronaria, assembly GCA_025667525.1. NCBI lineage: Eukaryota > Viridiplantae > Streptophyta > Magnoliopsida > Asterales > Asteraceae > Glebionis > Glebionis coronaria. The sequence goes on from CM046874.1 coordinate 386,247,757, forward strand.
TCTCTAAAAGGAAAAGGTGGGCTTGACTATCTCAACTTTGATGATTTATCTCATAAGCTCAAAACTTTTGAACCTCATGTGAGAGGATATTCAAGTGATTCTTTTCCCACTCCTGCTAATTATGCCTTTGTGAGTTCTATGGCATCTAGTCCCATGTCTTATGCTAGTAGTCCAAGCACTACTGTGTCTTCTCAACATACTTTTCAGCATACTTCTGCTCCTGAACCAACAGCCAAGTCTGGTAGCATGGTAGAAGCTGTTCTTCATTCTTTTGTTGTTGACGTTGATGCTCAACAACAACTTGCTTTTGATGACTTCAAACAGGTTTGTGGAATCTTGATAACCTAAGAATCTATGAAGTGGGTTGAAGTTTTCTAGAGAGAGAAACTAGAGAGAGAAAGTGAGAGAGAAACTATGTTTATTTCATTCAAGTGAATAATGTCAAAAAAAACAACCAACCCCTTTCCATGGTGGAAAGGGGTATTTATACTTCCAAGCCTCTAATGGACTTGGGCAGGCCCATGACAAGCCCATGGGCCGGTTCTTACTTAACTAAATAAGTATTTGTTAACTACGAGCTATTACAACATAAATGATATTGTGGAGTAACCGATACTTCTAATATACGTTAAAACGTATTTCTAACAATCTCCCCCTAAGGGAGGTCACTCCACGTTACAAAGTTCTAAACCTAGCATACTATACTAAGTCTTCGTTCTTTAGCTCGTAGTCTTTTCTTGTTTTCTTTCTTTTGTTGTGAATATGTTGGTTTGATCTTTTAGGCTTTTGGCTTGAGATCATTGTTCTTTTGGCCTTTCACGTGCGATCTTTGCCTTCTTGTGAGTTTTGCCTCCCCGTGACTCCATGTTCCACACACTTATGTCTTTTTGTTGAATTCTCGAAAGTTTCAGAGTTTGGTACAGCGGAAGACTTTATCTTGTACTTTCTTGAATTTTTGCTAAACCTTGATGCAGAAAAACATAAGCATGTGGGAACGACTTCTATAGGTACACCGCAACACCACCGTCTTTAACTGGTACACAGCAACGCCACCGTCTTCAACAGGTACACAGCAACGCCACCGTCTTTAACAGGTACACAGCAACGACACGAATAAAATGGCTTTGAACATTTTATTCTAATTCGGTAGCATTTTACCTCCGGTCGGTGAAGACCGTTGAACGATATTAGATATCGTACCCGTGACGGATAGTTTCAATTAAGTAACTTCCTGACTGGATTTCGCGGGTAAACCCGTTCTCTTTATTCGACCGTCCAAAGCTGACTGCGAACATAAAGAGTGAATCACTTGGATAAATTATCCTTGTGATTTGAAGCCGTCAATTCATGAAACCTGGAACAAGTGAATTTCAATTAAGATTTTCACCATCGTTGCTTTCCAGTTGTCACGAGCTCAATTCATAAAGAATCTTGCACGTCACCTACCAAGTGCTGTTTGATGTTAACACTAGAAGGATTTCCACTCGTCATTGTGATCAATAAAGAGTCACTCTAAGTGTTCTGGCAAGATCATATGATAATGCGTAGAGGCCTGGAACGAGTTTAAGTTCAATTAAGAATTAAACCACTGTTTCTTTCCAGTTTTTCACAAGATTGGTTCTAAAAGAACCGCACGTGTAACCTACCATGAGCTTGTTTGATGTTGGCTCAAGCAGGATTTCCATCTTCATTGTAATACTTGCGTATTACTCGGATGTTCTGGCAATATTACAGGAATACTGCGTAGGACTCATGAAAATCTCTTACTTTTCACAGTGTGTGAGAAAGCAAGGAATAAATGGAAAGTGTCCTAATGAGACTTTTGATGATCTCTTGGCTCTAGACTCGATTGTGCGTTTTGATTTAGTGAGCGATGGCTGGAGAGGAGTGCCACTTTTTCAATACCAGTCTATTCGGAGTGAATAAACCAATAGATAACGTGTTGATCTCCTTGTGATTAAAACAAATACCTTTTGAGAGATATTTGAGTTGGCTGGGAAGGGTTGTGCATTGCATCACTGGGTCCATGACGTCTTTCTTTAATATCGAGAATCATTAACAAAAATGACCTCAATAGCATATGTATTGACCCGGTTTCTGCCTAAAGTTGTAAGGAGGGCTTCTTTCTTTACACCCTTTATCTTTACAATTCTTTTTCATTCTTCAACCCCTTCAATGCTTACGAATACGTCATCACTAGCACCTTGTTGTGATTGTTCCAATGCTAGCTTAAGTACTTGGTCGGCATTCAGCTACGTTCACATTCTTTCTCCATCTTTCCTAGGACTTCTAATTCTATATAGGGAATTGTCCTTGGCAAGATTCCATCGGCTCTGATGAATCATTGGACTAAACCTATTCCTACCACCCTTTTGTCACCACATTCGTCGTGAATTAAGCGTGTTTTGGGAAAGTATAGCTACCATGAAAAATCATTGAAAATCACATAAGGTACTTGTGATATTGAAATCAAAAGTTTTGTACCTTAGGTGTTTTGTTCATTGATGAGATGGCATTTATACATGATCTCATCATTCTTTTCGGGCTTTAAATGCATTAAAATGTCATAAAATACCATATATATGCTTGTGTTTGTTTACTTGTGTGTTTTAGGTATGGATATCGTGAAAAAGACAAAAGATCACAAGATACAAGGAAAAACGGACACGAGAAACGAAGCCGTACAAAGAACCGGGCCCTAATCATGGAATTTTCATCAAATACCCTTGAAGACTTGAAGACAATACAAGATTGATCATCCAAGAATGAAGAAATGACAACTTAAAACCCTTGTATAGTAATAATTACAAGTTTGGTCCCTTAAGTTTGTCAAAATTGCAAAAAGGTCCTTCAAGATTGAAGAAATGGCAAGTTTAGTCCCTCAACAAATTCAAATTGCCAAAAATGGTCCCTCATGTAGATTAAGAGACATTGAAGACCTTTGAAGATCAAGATTGTCCAAGATTAGTCCTTGAAAAATCACCAAATGACAAAAAATTGCCTTTGAAACATCTTTATGGAAAGTTTGTGCCAAAATTGTCAAGTGATGAAACTTAAATACAAAGGAGATGCGTTTTTAGGCTGAAAATCTTTAAAAGCCAAAAAAACCAAAAACCAAGGACCAAAAGTGACAAAGCTGAAACATTTGAAAAAAAATGCGCCTAACACCCACACCACCCCCAATTTCGGATCTAAACTGTTACTATTCATTGTTCTTACCACCCAGAATTTACCTTCACTTTTCCTTGGGTAAAAACCAATTAAACTTGCACACAAGTAATTCACACACTCACAAACCTTTCCCACTCCTAAAAACCTGCATCCCACTCATGTGCACCAAACCCCCAATTCCCCAATCCACCAATCACATCATTCCTTAGCCCCCAAGCATCATGACGTGGCTTAAATCAATGGCCAAGATTATTTGCTTCCTCCCAAAGCAAAATAAACGTTCAAGATCAAGAGAGGACAAAATGCACTCAAAATCATTCAAGGGCACATTTGGGATTTTCTATGTATTAGGGTTTTATGTTTTTATGCTTCTAGGATGTTCTATAGACTCTATAAAAGGAGCTCACAACTTGTGTGAAGCCCTTGTTCCAGTTTCTAGTCTCTCACATGTAATTCCTTTTTAAAGAAATAAAAAGTTTGGTTTTTGAAATATTCAAGTGTAATTCCTTTTTTATTGTTTTTAAAAGTTGTGTGTTGTGAGGAGATTGATTCTGAGTTCCACTTTTATTTGGTTAAGCAACTTTGATTTTCAAAGTTGTTTAAGGTTTTGAGATTTTGAGAGATTTTGGTAAAATCTTCTCAAAAGGTTTTTGGTGTTAAGAGGTTTTGATTAATTGGTGTTATAGTGTTTTTAGAAACGTTTTTAAGAAGTTTGATAAGTTTTGGTAAAGTTTTAAGAAGAAAAAGGAAACATAAAAAAATATATATTGTTATATTATTTTGTTGTTTTCTTGTTTTGTGATTACAATAGGTTGAAGGCTTGTTGATTTGGTTCAGCTCCAACCCGAGTTGGATTGGAGGAGGATTTTCATCCTCTAGGTTCTTGGATGTAAGAACCTTAGGTAAACTCCTTTTTCTTTTGAAAGTTCAAAAATAGCAAGTTGTATGATCTTAAGTGATTTGGTGATTAAGTGTGTTTATATTGCATGATTTGTGTTCTATTGTGTATGTTTACATGTTAGATGCACTTGGAATCAATTTGGTAGCTTTTGTAAGCATGTTGGTATGTTAAAAGTTGGTTTTTAGATTTTAAAAGGGTGTTTGGCAACAGGTTTAAGCAGGACATCTAGATTTGTTTTGATAATTAAAAGGTGTTAGATTGCTTGTTTAGGGTTGATTAAGGTTATTAGTAAGTAGTTAATTAGTTTGGAACAAGATTTGAACAAGTTTGTTGAGTTTAAAAGGTAAAAAGGGTGTTAAAAATCTGCATATTGCTAAATTGCTTGGTTTTTCATGCATATGATTGCTTGATTTTGATTGCTAAGTGTTTATCCTTGTGAGTTTTGACTCCTTGAGCTTCAATAAGCTCAAGGGTGCCCTTATTATCCAATATCCAACACCAAATAGCTCATTGCCAAGACCTCTTGGTCCTTTTGAAATCTGAGAAAGCTTGAACATCAGCAAAACAACCAGACACGTAACACAAATTGCGCCGCAAGACCCAAGCACTGCGGCGCAACTAAAGGTGCTGCAGAACTTGGTATTCCCGTTTCACAAGTTGCGCCGCAAGACCCAAGCACTGCGGCGCAAGACAGTGTTTTAATATTATTTTATTAATTAATTTTCAAAATTTTATTTTTCTTTTTTTTTCATTTTTCCTAGGTTCTTTGTCATTGATTAGGACTATTTCCATTTTTAGATTATTTTTATTTTATAATTATTTTAAGTTTAATTAGTTTTTAATTACTTTTAATCATTTTTAGAGTTTTAAAAATAGTTTTAATAAGTTTTAATTTTTAGAAAATTACTTTTTTAGTCTTCTAATAATATAAGTTAAGTAATTGTTCAATAAAATCATATTTTAGACTTTTGAATTAGTTAAATTTAATTTTAGGGCTTTAATTAGCATTTAAAATTAATTATTTAATTAATAAAAGGTTTTAAAATATCTTTATTGGATTTTTGTCTTTATTTATATTATTTTAGACTTGTTTTAGTCTTTTTAATCTTTTTTCTTGATTTTGTTTTTGGTTTTATTAATTTTTAATTTTTGTGTTTTTCTACGGCTTTATGTTTACGTTTTTTACGTCATAGTGTAATTTCCAAGAAACCGTCATTCCATCTTCTCAATATTAATCTCAAAGAAATACAAGTTAATTCACAACACCATACCTCCTTGGGAAACGAACTTTTACACATCATTTTTATTTGATAGGGTCATTAATACTCCGTTTTCCTAAACGAGTATTTAACGCTTACCGCTACTTTACGTTTCTTCTCTTTGTTTTTCCTAAGGCAAAGAAAGGGGTGTAATTTACTACTATCACTTTGGCGCCGCTGCCGGGGAGGTGTGTCGTGATTTAATTTGGAAAATTTTGTTTTTAATATTATCCATAAATAATATTTGTGTTAAGTGGAACTCCCTTAACACGTATTATCGGTTTTCTCGGTTTTTCTTTGTGAATATTATTAATATATTGTATTAAGTATCACAATCAAAATACAATATCTCCAAAAGTGTGAAAACACAACCTTGATTCGGGATTTCATCACTCGATCATTGTATTCGAATCTCAAACAAAAAGAAAAGGCAAAAATAGATAAATACTTTCGAGAAGCTCGATTTTGAAAGATACGAACTATAAGGTGGGTATAAGGCGGGTATTATAAAATATACCCTAAGGAAAAAGGCTCTTAAGTGCTTCGCGCCGCCTCGTTTCCCCGCTTGCTTGTGAGTATTTTGAGATTGAAAGCTAATCGAGGGTTTTGCCGCCCAAAGTATTAATACGTATACTATATTTGCTTGGTTTTCTTTGTGATTAAACCCTCGTGAACAATTTGGTTTTCACCAAAGTTCTAAAGTCATTCGAAGGCGTTCACTCCACGTGATCGTTTTCATTCCTTTGAGGCTTCTTTAATCAAGAGTTTGATTCGAGGAGAGATTTTGTAGATTGTTGTCTACGAAGATACACCAAAATCCAAAAAAAATTAAATATCATCAAAAACACAAAAAAAAATTGAAAATCCACAAAACAACCAAAAAGAATCTTCTTTGCTCACCTCCCATTCTTCGTGAAGTTTATGATCACTCGTAATCAAGCTAAACGAGCTCGTAAACGACTTCAAAAGCAAGCAAATCAAGGATCGTTGATTGTTGAAGAACCTCCAATTGTTGAACCTATTATAGAACAAGAAGTCGTAATGGCTAATCGTACTATGATGGAGTTGCTACAAGCACCCACCGAGGGTTTTGGAGAGGCCATTGTTATTCCCGCCATCCTTGCGGAGAATTTCGAGATTAAGACGGGTTTAATGTCGATGCTACAAGCAAACAAATTTCGAGGTCATGAGAAAGACAACCCGCATTACCATATTAGGAATTTCAACCGTCTCACCGCCACTAGCAAATTCAAAGATGTTCCGCATGACGCCATTAAGATGATGTTGTTTCCATATTCGTTGGATGGACCCGCTAAAATTTGGCTCGAGAAAGAACCGCCAAATTCGATTTTGACATGGGCCGATCTCGTTTCTAAGTTTGTGAACAAGTTTTTTCCACCATCGAAAACAACACACTTAAAAAATGAGATTTCACGATTTGTGCAACGTAACAATGAAAGTTTTTCAATGGCATGGGAACGATTTAAGGAGATGTTACATGAATGTCCTCATCATGATTTTTCGGAATTGCATCAAATTGATACTTTTTATAATGGGCTTAATGATCATGAACGAGATTATTTGAATGCCGCCGCGGGTGGTAATTTTTTGTGCAAGACGACAAATGAGGCTTTACAAATCATTGAAAATCGATCTAAGGTTTATAGCCCTCGTAACACACCGAGTGTTGCCAATATGGGTTCGTCATCTTCGTCACAATCGTCTCGTAGCATTAACGCCTTACATGATGAAGCTAATGAGGAGAATCGGTTTTTTGATAGATTTGCTAATCTAATGTCCCATTGGAAGGCTCAAGAAGCTTCCAATTCCGCTTCGGTTAAAGCGGTTGCTAAGAGTTGTTTATCATGTGGAGGAGCTCATGATTTATCCGAGTGCATTACCGCGGATGGTAACACTTCGAGTGCTTATGTAGCAACGGGAACTTACAACCAAAACGGCCAAGGTTCCCGCCAAAATCAAGCTCCACCAAACCAAAATGCTAATAATTATCGAAACAACAACCAAGGTAATTACCAAGGCAACACACGCAATTACAACAAAGGGAATTATCAAAGTGGGAATGGACAAATCTCTAATCAAAACCAAAACCGTGATTTTCAAAATACTACACAAGGTTTTCAAAATGCTCACACGAAAAATTTGCAAGGAGAATTTTTGGATTATGCAAAAGCAAATGATGCAAAATTTGATAATATGCAACGTGAGATGATTAGCTTAAGGTCCGAGTTGAAAAACGAGCTTAAAAATGAACTTGCTAATGAACTTAAAACTCATGCTAATAAAATGGAAGGAAATGTCCAACGTCTTCAACAAAACCAACAAAAGATGGAATTAGGACAACATGAGATTAAGCAAGAGTTATTGAAAGCGGATGCTAGGCAATCAAAATTTGAGGACCGAATGGCTAAGATGTTCGAAGCAATCATGTGTAAGCCCTCTTCTTCGGGTGGTCTTCCTAGTGATACCATTGCAAACCCGAAGGGAGAAATGAAGGTTATTACTACACGAAGTGGTAAAACTTTCAAGGAACCAATCTCTCGTCCAAGTACTTCTACGGAGAAGGAAATCGAGAAAGAACCCGAGGTGATGGTCGAAAAGGAGCACATTACAATCCCACGAAGTACCGCTCATACCACACCTACGGTTATACCAACACCAATTATGGAACCCGAGATTCCAAGGCCGTTGCCTAATGACCAACCCACACCACCTTTACCCTACCCTTCAAGACGAAACAAAGAGAAAATGCAAGAACGTAACAAACAACAAATCGAGCTTTTTATTAAGATGTTTCAACAAGTGCATTTTGACGTGAGTTTAGCCGACGCGTTGTTATACATGCCTCGTTTCGCTTCCACTTTTAAAAGTATGATGAGCGATAAGGAAAAGCTTTCAAAGCTTGCTAATTGTTCTTCGGTTTATCTTAACCGCATACCGGAAAAAGTTGGTGATCCCGGAAAGTTTCTCATTCCTTGTGACATACAAGAGATGAAAGAATGCCTCGCCTTGGCCGATCTTGGTGCGAGCATTAATTTGATGCCATTTTCCATTTGGAAATCGCTTTCGCTTCCGGCTCTTATTCCTTCGAACATGTCCATCGAGATGGCCGATCATTCTACGATTATGGCATGTGGAATAGCCGAAGATGTTTTCGTGAAAGTGGGGAAGTTCTACTATCCCGTTGATTTTATAGTAGTCGACATCCCCGCGGATCCTCAAGTTCCTCTAATTTTAGGACGATCATTTTTAGATACTTCGAGATCACTTATCGATGTTCATGCAAGAACTATCACTTTGAGATTCAACGAAGAGGAACTTGTTATAAACGCTACTCAAAACTCGAAACCTTCTCATGTTTATGCAATCGCTACCATCAATCACATTGACATTGTTGATGTGGTTTGCGATGAGTTTTCACAAGAAGTGTTAGGTTTTTCCGATAGCTCGTCAAGTGGCAATCCCACTATTTTGGATCCAATTCTTGCTAATTCCACGCCAAATCTCACTCCATTCCAAGGAGGCGATTTCACTTCAAATGAAATCGACAATGAAGATGAGGTGTTGATTAGTGATGATACTTCTATTCCACCATTTCTTCCACCGATGGAAGTTATGAGTGTTGAACCAAAATCTTCAATCAAGGAACCGCCTATCCTTGAATTGAAAGATCTTCCTTCTCACCTTGAATATGCATTCTTGGAAGGTGATGACAAGTTGCCGGTTATTATTGCAAAAGATCTTGCTAATGATGAAAAAACCGAGCTCTTGAAAGTTCTTAAGGCTCACAAAGGGGCAATTGCGTGGAAAATTTCCGACATTAAGGGTATTGACCCAAAATTTTGTACTCACAAGATTTTAATAGAGGAGGACTACAAACCCGCAATTCAAAGTCAAAGAAGGGTGAATCCCAAAATTCACGATGTCATTAAAAAGGAGGTCCTTAAACTCCTTGACGCGGGAATGATTTATCCTATATCCGATAGCCCATGGGTGAGCCCAATCCATTGTGTCCCTAAAAAGGGAGGAATGACCGTTGTGCCTAATGAAAACAACGAGTTAATTCCCACTCGTGTTGTGACCGGTTGGAGGGTGTGTATTGACTACCGAAAGTTAAATGACGCCACTCGTAAAGACCACTTTCCTTTGCCCTTCATGGATCAAATGTTGGAGCGACTTGCGGGAAATGAATTCTATTGCTTTTTAGATGGTTTTTCCGGTTACTTTCAAATCCCTATCGACCCTCGTGATCAAGAGAAGACTACGTTTACGTGTCCTTATGGAACGTTCGCTTATCGTAGGATGCCTTTCGGACTTTGCAATGCACCCGGTACGTTTCAACGATGTATGATGGCGATTTTTCACGACATGATCGAGAAGTCGATGGAAGTGTTTATGGATGACTTCTCGGTGTTTGGTAATTCGTTCACGTCATGTTTATCTAATCTCGAACAAATGTTAAAACGTTGTGAAGAAACCAACCTTGTGCTTAATTGGGAGAAATGTCATTTCATGTGTAAACAAGGAATCGTCTTAGGACATAAGGTGTCGAAGGCGGGGATTGAGGTCGATAAAGCTAAGGTAGACGTCATCGCCAAGTTACCTCATCCCAAAACCGTTAAGGGAGTTCGTAGTTTCCTAGGCCACGCGGGCTTTTATCGTCGTTTCATCAAGGACTTTTCAAAGATTTCTCGTCCTATGACACACCTTCTCGAGAAGGATGCTCCTTTTAACTTTAATGAGGATTGTGTTAAGGCTTTCGAAACTCTAAAAAGGAAACTTACCGAAGCTCCCATTCTTGTTGCTCCTAATTGGGAATTACCCTTTGAAATCATGTGCGATGCAAGTGATTATGCTATAGGGGCCGTCTTAGGGCAACGTTATGACAAGCATTTCCGTCCTATCCACTATGCTAGTAAGACGATGACCGAGGCTCAATTAAAGTACACCACAACGGAAAAGGAATTCATTGCCGTGGTCTATGCTTTTGAGAAATTCCGACCTTATCTCGTCTTAACTAAAAGCATTGTGTATACCGACCATTCGGCTATCAAGTATCTCTTAGCTAAGCAAGATGCTAAGCCGAGATTGCTTCGTTGGATGCTCCTCCTCCAAGAATTTGATGTCACCGTGCTTGACAAAAAAGGAGCCGAGAATCTAGCGGTCGATCATCTCTCTCGTCTAGAAGATCCTCACAAAGATGTTTTCGAGAACAAGGAAATTACCGAAACATTTCCTCTTGAGACTCTCGGTGTAGTGAATTCTAAAGACACCACCCCATGGTTTGCCGACATTGCAAATTACCATGCGGGCAATTTCATAATCAAGGGTATGACGACACAACAAAAACGAAAATTCTTTCGTGACGTCAAGTTCTATTTTTGGGACGACCCTTATCTCTTTCGGATTTGTGCGGATCAACTCGTTCGACGTTGTGTGTTTGGTACCGAAGCTTCTAATATCCTTAGAGCTTGTCACGAGGGACCCACGGGTGGTCACCACGGTGCTAATCTCACGGCTAAGAAAGTGTTCGATGCCGGTTTCTTTTGGCCTTCTATCTATCGTGATGCACACGTACTTGTAAAGTCGTGTGATTCGTGCCAACGTCAAGGAAAATCGTCTCAACGTGATGAAATGCCGCAAAATATAATTCAAGTGTGTGAGATTTTCGACATATGGGGAATAGACTTTATGGGGCCGTTCCCATCGTCTCATGGCAACAAATATATCCTCGTCGCGGTGGACTACCTTTCTAAGTGGGTGGAAGCTAAGGCTTTGCCTACTAATGATGCTCGTGTGGTAGTGAAGTTTTTGAAGCAACTATTCTCTCGGTTCGGAACCCCTCGTGCTATTATAAGCGATCGTGGAACCCATTTTTGTAATGACCAATTCGAAAAGGTTCTAAAGAAATATGGGGTTACACATCGTCTTTCTACGGCTTATCACCCGCAAACGAGTGGGCAAGTCGAGGTTTCGAACCGAGCTTTGAAGAGGATTTTAGAAAGGTCGATTGGAGAAAACCGTGCTTCATGGTCCGACAAACTCGATGACGCTTTATGGGCCTTTAGGACCGCTTATAAGACACCTATCGGTTGCACTCCTTATAAGTTAGTCTATGGGAAGAATTGTCATTTGCCCATTGAATTGGAGCATAAGGCATATTGGGCCCTTAAGCATGCTAATTTTGACTTGAAGACCGCGGGAGATCACCGGAAAATACAATTGAATGAATTGGATGAATTAAGGGATAATGCTTATGAAAATTCATTAATTTTTAAAGAAAAGACTAAAAAGTTTCACGATTCAAAGATTAAAAACCGGGTTTTTAACGTTGGTGATCAAGTGTTACTTTTTAACTCACGTCTTAAGATATTTTCCGGGAAATTGAAATCTCGTTGGTCGGGTCCGTTCACCATTACACAAGTGTTTCCATATGGGACCATTGAGCTAGCTCAAGATGATGGCCCCAATTTCAAGGTGAATGGACATAGGCTTAAGCACTACTTTGGTGGGGAAATTCCTTCAATGGTTGCCCCCGACCAAGACACCTTCCCCAATGATAATTAGCATTGAGGGGATCGAGTCGAGCTCATGACTCGGTAATCAAAAACGAGGTGCCTCGTGGGGGAGATCCCATGCTTATCTTTATGCTTTTTATTCACTAATAAGGGGACTTGTACCCTTCCAACTCGTTGTCTCGTGGTTGTTTGTGATTGTGTTATCTAGATCATCATCATCGTCTACGATTGAAGACTCTCGTGTTCGTTTACGTGAGCCTCCATCGTTCGTTTGAAGAAGTTTTTCACGATTCCATGACATATCCTTTATTGTTCTAACAATTATCTTTTAGCATAATTAATAAACGGCTTTAGATATATTGTTGATCACCCTTTCCATGCTAGATTCTAAGCATTCGATTCTTCGTCTCTAGTATGGGGGTGCTCCACCTTTAGACTCGAAACATTGAGGACAATGTTTACTTTTAGTATGGGGGGGTGAATAGATACTTGCTTTGCTACGCCCTCACGTGTTCCAATTTTCAATGTTTTGCTAATAAGGCTAAAAATAGCCAAATTTTAAAATTTTTCGTAGTTTTCATAAGTGTTTTTAAGACACGAATGTATATTTTCCGATGGGTAGAATAAGAGTTAATTTTTGACTTGATGGGCATTTGGAGCCATTTACATTCCTTAACCCGCTCAATTCAAGTTTTGCTAGACTTTTATATAGGGAGCTTTAAAACGCGAAAGTCTTAATTCATTCGAGTTAAGAACAAGAACTTTTCGCAAGTTCCTATAATTGATTCTAGAAAGTCACTTATCAAGGGAACTTTAAAACGCATTCTCTAAACTTGAAAAAGTCCAAGAAAGTGCAAGATCCTATAGGTGGCTTGAAAACCCAAAACTTTGATTTGATATAGTCTTAATGAAAGCTAATCCAAATTTGGCTTAATTTTGACTTGCATGGCTAAGTATTCACGAGTCTCTTTAATTAGAGGTCTTTAAATAGTGAAGAACGAGAAATGATAGAGTTAGACAAGTGATCATGCTAAACGTAGAACATGAAAGTGTTCTTTCAAAAACTCATATGTTTTTAATTGTGGCTTTTTCTTCCCATAAGATCAATGCATTAGGAATAAATCATAATTGCAATAAGTAAGGTCATACGATTTGAAAGGTTACTTAGCCTCTAGCGCAAGATCGTTTAAAAGTTGCTCGGGGTTGAATAGAGTTCATAGCCAAGGCATAACTTATTGAAACGGGACGCGAAGATTGGCGATCATCCAAAAAGGCCCTAACAAGGCATGAGGAGCTCTATTTTTGCTAAAGATCCAAAGATGATGTGAAGTATCATTATTCCAAAATCAATATGAAGGATCGAGACACACGACGAGAAGCTATTACTCCCCTAAAGAATGGAGAAAGTCTATCCAAAAAGACCCTAACAAGGTATGAGGATAAATATATCCAAGTCCGAAAAGGAGGCGGATCGTTGTATATCAAAATCCAAAGAAAAGATTGAAGAAAAATGATGAAGTCGTGGTCCTATATGAAGAATCTCTCAAAAACGTCAAGTGAAGAAATTCCAAATATATGAAGAGAAGACCATAGTTTCGAGAACGTCTTCCCAAGATTTGAAGTATGAAGTACATGCCAAATATCGGTCCGAGAAAGGTCTCGAATCGTGAAACGAGTTATGCCAAGATATGAACTTAAGGAGATACACGAGAAGCCGTTTTAAAAGATTTTGTCCTTCGGCTAACTATTGATCAAATCGTGCTACTTTGCTTTCGGACTAATAACTACTCAAATAAGTCAATATGAATCACTTGTGATCCATGACAATTAGATAAAAAATGCTAGTAACCCATTTCCTTTTATAATAACTAGGATTGCGGGGAGAAAAAGTATTACACAATTTGAACGTATGAGTAGTGTTAGCATTGTGACTTGTACCAACAATGATCTTGTTTTTGCACTTAGCATGGAATGTATGACAATCAAGGATGACGAAGTTTACTCTAAGGGACATTAACTTGTTTCTATTCTTTGACCCTAAAAGTCACATTTTGGTGATGAAAATCATACATTATGTCTTTACACATTCTCATAGTATGTTGCAAGTCTTTTACTCTTCAATAAAGGTTAATAAAATTGAACTTTGGTGATGCTTAGATACTTTATTCTAGCATTGCGTGAGGGCACGGCAATGGCTTAGTATAGGGGAGTGATGAGATGGCATTTATACATGATCTCATCATTCTTTTCGGGCTTTAAATGCATTAAAATGTCATAAAATACCATATATATGCTTGTGTTTGTTTACTTGTGTGTTTTAGGTATGGATATCGTGAAAAAGACAAAAGATCACAAGATACAAGGAAAAACGGACACGAGAAACGAAGCCGTACAAAGAACCGGGCCCTAATCATGGAATTTTCATCAAATACCCTTGAAGACTTGAAGACAATACAAGATTGATCATCCAAGAATGAAGAAATGACAACTTAAAACCCTTGTATAGTAATAATTACAAGTTTGGTCCCTTAAGTTTGTCAAAATTGCAAAAAGGTCCTTCAAGATTGAAGAAATGGCAAGTTTAGTCCCTCAACAAATTCAAATTGCCAAAAATGGTCCCTCATGTAGATTAAGAGACATTGAAGACCTTTGAAGATCAAGATTGTCCAAGATTAGTCCTTGAAAAATCACCAAATGACAAAAAATTGCCTTTGAAACATCTTTATGGAAAGTTTGTGCCAAAATTGTCAAGTGATGAAACTTAAATACAAAGGAGATGCGTTTTTAGGCTGAAAATCTTTAAAAGCCAAAAAAACCAAAAACCAAGGACCAAAAGTGACAAAGCTGAAACATTTGAAAAAAAATGCGCCTAACACCCACACCACCCCCAATTTCGGATCTAAACTGTTACTATTCATTGTTCTTACCACCCAGAATTTACCTTCACTTTTCCTTGGGTAAAAACCAATTAAACTTGCACACAAGTAATTCACACACTCACAAACCTTTCCCACTCCTAAAAACCTGCATCCCACTCATGTGCACCAAACCCCCAATTCCCCAATCCACCAATCACATCATTCCTTAGCCCCCAAGCATCATGACGTGGCTTAAATCAATGGCCAAGATTATTTGCTTCCTCCCAAAGCAAAATAAACGTTCAAGATCAAGAGAGGACAAAATGCACTCAAAATCATTCAAGGGCACATTTGGGATTTTCTATGTATTAGGGTTTTATGTTTTTATGCTTCTAGGATGTTCTATAGACTCTATAAAAGGAGCTCACAACTTGTGTGAAGCCCTTGTTCCAGTTTCTAGTCTCTCACATGTAATTCCTTTTTAAAGAAATAAAAAGTTTGGTTTTTGAAATATTCAAGTGTAATTCCTTTTTTATTGTTTTTAAAAGTTGTGTGTTGTGAGGAGATTGATTCTGAGTTCCACTTTTATTTGGTTAAGCAACTTTGATTTTCAAAGTTGTTTAAGGTTTTGAGATTTTGAGAGATTTTGGTAAAATCTTCTCAAAAGGTTTTTGGTGTTAAGAGGTTTTGATTAATTGGTGTTATAGTGTTTTTAGAAACGTTTTTAAGAAGTTTGATAAGTTTTGGTAAAGTTTTAAGAAGAAAAAGGAAACATAAAAAAATATATATTGTTATATTATTTTGTTGTTTTCTTGTTTTGTGATTACAATAGGTTGAAGGCTTGTTGATTTGGTTCAGCTCCAACCCGAGTTGGATTGGAGGAGGATTTTCATCCTCTAGGTTCTTGGATGTAAGAACCTTAGGTAAACTCCTTTTTCTTTTGAAAGTTCAAAAATAGCAAGTTGTATGATCTTAAGTGATTTGGTGATTAAGTGTGTTTATATTGCATGATTTGTGTTCTATTGTGTATGTTTACATGTTAGATGCACTTGGAATCAATTTGGTAGCTTTTGTAAGCATGTTGGTATGTTAAAAGTTGGTTTTTAGATTTTAAAAGGGTGTTTGGCAACAGGTTTAAGCAGGACATCTAGATTTGTTTTGATAATTAAAAGGTGTTAGATTGCTTGTTTAGGGTTGATTAAGGTTATTAGTAAGTAGTTAATTAGTTTGGAACAAGATTTGAACAAGTTTGTTGAGTTTAAAAGGTAAAAAGGGTGTTAAAAATCTGCATATTGCTAAATTGCTTGGTTTTTCATGCATATGATTGCTTGATTTTGATTGCTAAGTGTTTATCCTTGTGAGTTTTGACTCCTTGAGCTTCAATAAGCTCAAGGGTGCCCTTATTATCCAATATCCAACACCAAATAGCTCATTGCCAAGACCTCTTGGTCCTTTTGAAATCTGAGAAAGCTTGAACATCAGCAAAACAACCAGACACGTAACACAAATTGCGCCGCAAGACCCAAGCACTGCGGCGCAACTAAAGGTGCTGCAGAACTTGGTATTCCCGTTTCACAAGTTGCGCCGCAAGACCCAAGCACTGCGGCGCAAGACAGTGTTTTAATATTATTTTATTAATTAATTTTCAAAATTTTATTTTTCTTTTTTTTTCATTTTTCCTAGGTTCTTTGTCATTGATTAGGACTATTTCCATTTTTAGATTATTTTTATTTTATAATTATTTTAAGTTTAATTAGTTTTTAATTACTTTTAATCATTTTTAGAGTTTTAAAAATAGTTTTAATAAGTTTTAATTTTTAGAAAATTACTTTTTTAGTCTTCTAATAATATAAGTTAAGTAATTGTTCAATAAAATCATATTTTAGACTTTTGAATTAGTTAAATTTAATTTTAGGGCTTTAATTAGCATTTAAAATTAATTATTTAATTAATAAAAGGTTTTAAAATATCTTTATTGGATTTTTGTCTTTATTTATATTATTTTAGACTTGTTTTAGTCTTTTTAATCTTTTTTCTTGATTTTGTTTTTGGTTTTATTAATTTTTAATTTTTGTGTTTTTCTACGGCTTTATGTTTACGTTTTTTACGTCATAGTGTAATTTCCAAGAAACCGTCATTCCATCTTCTCAATATTAATCTCAAAGAAATACAAGTTAATTCACAACACCATACCTCCTTGGGAAACGAACTTTTACACATCATTTTTATTTGATAGGGTCATTAATACTCCGTTTTCCTAAACGAGTATTTAACGCTTACCGCTACTTTACGTTTCTTCTCTTTGTTTTTCCTAAGGCAAAGAAAGGGGTGTAATTTACTACTATCATTCATCAAAAACGCTCCCCCTTAACACGTGCTTTACACATATTAAGTTGGATTATCGTTAAGTATTTTTCATCTTTTAGCCAAGTATGATCTAAGTCTCCTTAATCCCATTTTCTCCCCTTATCCAAAATGTTAACCATTAATATTTGGGATATTGAATGGATTGACCGGTCTTTGGGTAAAAATGAAATCGATGTTTGGCCATAGAACATGTTAATGCTCCCCCTTAATTTAATAAGGGATAGTTGTAGTGCTTTAGTATGATATATTTTGAAAGATTTAGAATCTCGTGAGAAAATCTTGAAAAATTATCATACCTTAACACTACATCAAGCCATTAAAGCACAATATTCACAAATTTACATATTCACAATTGAAAACCAATATAAAGTGGACCTGAAATGTACGACCCATTAGATGGATCGTTGCAGTAGCTTGTGGTGCACTAAATATGGTCTACCACCAACGAATCTTTCCAAACTCCTCATCAATCTACGTTCACGGAGCTTTTGATCTATCTTCTTGATCACATACTTCGCCATCTGCCGATAACCCTGATGCCAATCCTCAGTCATCTCTGGTAAAGTCCCACCCGAGTTAAGATGCTCCAACTTTCCTCTGACGTATAGAAGAGTCCCATCACTGTACTTATAAAGCTCACCCACCCTCATAAACTTCATTAACCCTCGACTGTTCAAGTAGAAAATGCCGCAATTCGGGACAGAAATGCCGGTATAGGGACATCTATCTACATGTTGAGGTAACACTTGATTCACTGGACGGGTTAGGTTAAGCTTCCTTTGGTAGCTTTCGACTCCCAACTGAAGATCTTAAACTCGTTTCTTGATAACAACGCTTCGTGTGAACATACGAAGTGCTGTATTCAAGGCAATGAGGTCTTCACGAGGAATATGTGTAAGTTGATCACGGGTCATCAGAAGCAACATATCTTCGATATCCTCAAGGCGAATGATAGAAAAATCTCCCTGCTGGATTTTGTATTCTCTGTCATCCTCCCTTTTCAAACGAATCTCCGTCACATGATAATAGCCATTCTTGGCTTCAGTTTTCAGCCCTAAAATACTGGAGATGCGGATATCGGATCTTACGTTGCTTCCTGAATTGACTAGACAGCAGCCCCTGTACGCCCTTCAAACTCGTTCGTCCCAGTGTGATGCACCTATGACAGCATACATATCATAATTACGATTTACCTTTGGGACCCAGAGTCGGTTTACCTTTTCCTCGATAAAGAGTATTGTCCCCCAGTTGGCAGCTTTCAGCAAGGTCAGGGAGGTTGCGTACTTTGATGACCCCTTCAGAAGATACACAAGATCATTGGTGACGAAGAAGTCAAGAGCAATCTGATTATCTTGAGAAGGATCAAGTGGAGGTGGAGCTCTTTCTTATTCATGAAGACCTTGTCGTTGAACGGTATTCAGAGCTTTCAGGATCTCATCAGCATAATACTCGAACTCCATTTGGGTTAACCTGGTTTTGGCGCGAATTCTCTTATCCTTCAGCGCTCTCTTCACCAAAGACGGAGTAACCGAAGTCTTATACTCATGAGCCAGAAATGCACATAAGTCAATCGGACTGTGGATACGGAGATACAAAACATCTCTGTCAGCGTCTGTGATCGGATCATATTGCGCCGCTGCCGTGATCCAAGCCTGTGGTGGTGCAGTCTCGTCAATCTCCAACGTGTCTGCCCAGTCCCGTGTGCTTGATTCAGGAACAGTAGATTGTGGTTCTTGTTGTAGAGGAGTGGAAACGTGAACATCTGCTGGATCTGATTCAGGCATCTCGGCGGTGTCATGAATGGGTGAGTGTTGTGCAGCTTCAGGTTCAGTTACCGATTCTGCAATCACAGGAGCAACAACAACAGAACTAACAGGATTAGTGGTAACAGGTATATATACAGCAATAGAAGTACCGGGAATCGATGACGCTGTAGTAGCATTCACATCGTGGCGCCACTTAGATCGTCTTGATTCCGTTGATGTTGATTTTTCCTTCTGCGCTGCATCTTTCTTGGATTTGGTTCCAGACTTGGCAGGTTTCTTTGAGCTGGCAACCTTATTCCCCTTTTCAGGCTGTTTACCCCCATCATCATCCCCATTGCTATCCTCGTTGCTCCCCCTAGCACTCTCCTCATTAGCATCACCACCATCATCGCCATCATCATCATCATCATCCTCTTCATCATCACCATCATCGGCATCATCACCACCATCATCATCTTCTCCTTCTTCTTCTTCTCCTTCTTCTTCTTCTTCTTCTTCCTCTTCTTCTTCACCAGTACCCTCTTCTTCTTCACTTTCTTCCCTTTCTTCCTCAGGCAGAATGTGGTAGGGTACCACACTTCCAAACGTCTTGAACAACCGATCATCCTCTATGATAGCGTCATTCAGGGATTTATAGAGTGTCCGTTGGATCTTATATTTATCAAACGATCCAAGTTCCCTCATACGAGCTTTGAGGATCTTCTTTAGCTCAAAATCCGTCAAGTCATAGGCAATTTTGTAGGCGGATTCAGAAGGATTGGATGACTTGATCATCAAGTTATCAGCAGCGAGTGTCTTCAACTCATCACGCAGTTTAAGCATAATGGATGCAACGGATTCTTTCACTCTCTCCTCAATAGAAGCTTCAAGAGTTTCTTTCTGCTCCTTGTAGTTATCCTTAATAGCTCGAAGTCTCATAAGTCGTGCTTCATACCTATCAACTTCAGCCTTCTTAACCTGAGCTAGTTCTTTTGCATGAGCTTTCCGTGTCAATTCCATCTTTGCAGAGAACTTAGCAAGCATCTCTTCTTGGGCTTTCCTAGATGCTTCTTCACTTTGAACTCGTCTATGTAGCTCTTGGCGAAGTTCATCCATCTCTCTTTTGTGATTATCCGTATGTTTATCCAACATTTCGGCCATTACCAATGCAGCCATTGTAGACGTTGCAGAGCTGCTCTGGGTTGATTGAAGAGGCTCGGTTGTGACCACAGTACTGAGAATGGTAGTTATTGGAGGTGGAAGGAATGGTGTTGAAACCGGTCGGGTTGGTAAAGGTTGTATTGGTGGAGGTTGAGTTGCTAAAGGTTGAGTTACTAACGGTTGAGTAGACACCATGATAGTAGGAGCCCCAGACTCTTTTTCAACACTTGCTGAAACAGGGATTGATGTCTCCTTCGAAGTAGAATACCGCTCAGGTGACCCAAACTCATAAACATCCTCTGGCTCCTCGTACTCTTCTTCAATATTCATCTGAGCCCCCGAACCACTACCACCCGTATCTCTCCTACTCCTTACAATGGCTATCTTCATTGCTTTTCTCTCAGCCTTGTTAAGAGTAGGATCATCAACATCTTCTTCATCGTGTAGAACTAACTCATCAGCCAAACCCTTTCCCTTCTTAGCAACGGTCTTTGTCTTTTTGGCTTTGGGTTCAGGTAAAGCTGTTTGCTTGCGTTTACCTTTGCTCTTAACCGTGGTAGATGAGTCTTCACCTACTTGAATGCTTGCTCGTTGATTCTCAATTTCTTGTAGCAAGTTCTTGTAATCAGCAGATGCGATAATATCATCTGTCAGCAAATGACTGGGAATGGGACCAGGAATAACCATATTCGAATGTGTCTCCTGCCTTAAGTCTACCAAATCATCATCATCCATCGTGTGGTGACGACTACCTGCACGCTTGGCAATGGAAGCATCGTTCTCCATACAGTAATGTATGATCAGCTTAATGAACCTAGGGTACTGGTAACTTTTAACCTTACCCTTCGTGTTTGTGAAGAGTTGAAAAGTAAACTCTTCCCACAGCAATGATGCATAGTCAATACCCATACCTCTGTATACCCCATAGAACAGCTTGATGATCGGTGGACGAACAGCATCACATCCAGTTGTTTTGGGTGTGAGACATCGGCTTAGAATCCCAAAAATAGCTTTCCATGGTTGACCAACTTTGGCAGTAGTAAACTCAGACACGGTTCGTATGTCAGGACATCCCATGGCAGTGAACATTTCCATTATCTGATCCTTAGTCGGGTTGGCTGAGAAATATAGGCCTTTGAGTGACGGCCGAAATCCAAAGATCTTCCTGAAGTCTGACACATTAAGCGTCTGCTGCTTGTTGTCCAAGGTAAAAGTGATTTTGTTCGACGTCCTCTCCTTGGTAGCCCAGAACTCGTAAAGGTAGTCATAGGGCACTGAAGCACTTTACCTTAGCGCATGCTTGAGTTTAGAGTTATCAAGTATGGCTGAACCTACCTTAAATCCGTTATGGGTAGAATGAGATACCTCCTTCAAACGGAAGTTGTTTGGAAGAAACTTTAGAGTCTTGGCTTCGGCAATGGCGGTGGCTCTGGCGTCTTGTATTTGTTGTACTGTTGGGTTAGTCATCGTCTCTGCTTAAGATAAAACACAAAGGTTGAAACATACAAATATGAATATCATTATGATTTTAAACCTAAGCATTGAACAAATGACCTAATCCCTTAAGCTTGTAAAACACTCAAACATCTTCTATTCGGAATAAACATTCAAATCGGAATAATTTCGTATCCGGAATAAGCCTCCTAACCGGAATAAACCACTATTCGGAATAAAGCTCCTATTCGGAATAATGTTCCTATGCGGAATATTTGGTCTATTCGGAAAGATAGTCCTATGCGGAATAAATTTTCTATTCGGAAAGATCAATCAATGCGGAATAAAATTTCTATTCGGAAAGATTACTCTATGCGGAATAAAATTTCTATTCGGAAAGATTACTCTATGCGGAATAAAAATTCTATTCGGAAAGATTACTCTATGCGGAATAAAATTCCTATTCGGAAAGATTTCTCTATGCGGAATAAAATTCTTATTCGGAAAGTTTAGGCCTATGCGGAATAAAAGTTATATTCGGAAAGATCATCCTATTCGGAATAATGCTCCTATGCGGAATGTTCATTCTATTCGGAATAATCCTCCTATACTGAATAAAACTTCTATTCGGAAAGTTCATTCTATGCGGAAAAATGCCTTATTCGGAAAGATCATCCTATTCGGAAAGTTTAAACAGTTATGATTTTTCTAATTAGGCACTAATTCGTTTGATTCAAGTGTTCTAAAGGCCATATCAGTTCAATTTGGGCTATTCCGAATCAATCCCAGGCAAAACCCCCAATTAATTAAACCCTAATTTAAGCAGTAACTTAATTCGATTGATTTCAATTAAAAGGAGTTAATTAAATTGAATTGCATGAATGATAAGCCTTTTTAATACCTTTTTGAAGATCTGGATCTAGAAGATGGAATGATTGAAATTGTTTGTGTATTCGTGTGTTTGTTAATGGCGGGCAAAGGAAAAAACAAGCAGAAAGGGGAAAGAAAAGAAGAGACGGGGGGGTGGGTGAATATTGACTAGGTCAATCTTTCACATGTTTGACATATTGTCAATTTTAACCCCTCAACTTTTCTTCTTTGTTCAATTAAAATTCTTTTGTTTTCCAAGTTTTAATTCTTGTCAAATTTGACCCTATCTTATGTTAAATTCCCGAGCCTTAGTGATTAACCTATCTTAACACGCGCACAAATCTATTCACGACAAACTTATGAGCAACAACAAGACAAATGCCAAAGCAATCCAACCATTAACCATTGAGCTTTTTGAGTTTCCTTGAAAACTTTTGAAGAGCTTTTTGATGTGAAAGATGATGTAACATTTTTCCCCGTTAAACGATGACCCGTTTTCTATTTAAAGAGCTGTAGTCATTGTTTAACGAGGCACATGATGATGAAAAACATTTTCCAATTGATGTTTTGAAAAGATCGATTCGCTGGCGGCGACAAGATTTCTCTTATCTTGACAAAATAATGCACTGAGACGTACACTAATTTGTGTTAGATCAAGTTGTAAAGTAAACTTGATCCCTTTGCAGGATTTGGCTTGTAAATCATGCCCGAGAAAATTAATTCCCGTTGTGAGCCAACGTTTTCCAAGGAAATACGTGACTTTAATATGAAAATCGGGTTGTAGTCAGAAATAACTACAAGCCATAATGGGCATGTTTTAAAAATGTACAACTTTTATACGGACTCTATTTATGGCACCGTGTCAATATTGATCGACATTTCTAAGGCCGTAAATATTACCGTACTAAAAGACATGCCCGATTTAAAAACGAAAAATATTTTTTGTTTTTCTTGATTTTATAATTTTTATGGTTTTTCTAGGTTTTATATTTTTGTATTTTTCTTTTGTGGTTTATATATTTACTATAATATACATGATCACGAACAAAGGATACTCTGAATAGTTTACCACCACTATTCAGCTGATTCTTCTGCCAACTCTTTGAGAGTCGCTGGAGTGAATGATTTCATGCCAAGCTTGTCGATCAAAAACTCGATTCGTCCTCGATCTAAGGCTTTGGTGAACATATCCGCCAGCTGATACTCAGTAGTGACAAAATACAGCTCGATTACTCCGTTCTCCACCTGCTCTTTAATGAAATGGTAGCGAACGTCTATGTGCTTGGCCCGGGAGTGTTGAACATAGTTGCAGCAAAGGGGAATGGCGCTCTTGTTGTCACAATACATCGGGATTTTGTTGAATCCCAAACCGTAGTCAGTTAATTGTGATCTCATCCAAAGGACTTGAGCACAACAACCGGACATGGCGATGTATTCAGCCTCCGTGCTTGATATTGTAGCGCTTTTCTGCCTTTTTGAAGACCAACTGATCAATCTATCTCCAAGGAGTTGCACAGATCCAGACGTGCTATGCCTCGTGTCTTGACATCCAGCATGATCGGCATCTGCGTATGATATTAAAGAAATCGAGGAATCTTTCGGATACCACAGACCACGATGAAGTGTTCCTTTTAGATACCGAAAGATCCTTTTCACCACATGTAGGTGCTTTTCGGTAGGCCGAGCCTGATACCGGGCACACATGCATACAGCAAATTGCAAATCAGGCCTGCTAGCAGTCAGATATAGAAGGGTGCCGATCATCCCACGGTAAAGTTTTGGATCGACAATAGTCCCATTCCTATCTTCATCTAACTTGGATTTCTCCACCATTGGAGTGTCCACGGGGTCACATCTTTCAAAGTTATATTTCTTTAGAGATTCTAGAGCATATTTAGATTGATTTATAAAGATGCCTCTGGGATTCTAAGAAATCTGTAATCCTAAGAAAAATGAAATTTTTCCCATCATCGACATCTGAAAGCGTGTGGACATTATCTTCTCAAAGCGATTTGACAATTCTATGTTAGTGGCAGCAAATATTATATCATCAACATAAATTTGTACCAGAATCATGTCGTTGTCCTCCTTGAGAGTGAATAGAGTGGGGTCCACCTTGCCTTTGGAGAAGCCTTCCGAAATGAGATATGTTGAGAGGAAATCATACCACGCGCGTGGAGCTTGTTTCAACCCATAAAGAGCCTTCTTAAGCTTGTACACATGATTAGGAAACTCCGTGCTAACGAACCCATCCGGCTGACTAACATAGACTTCTTCCCTTAGTTCACCGTTCAAAAATGCCGTCTTCACATCCATTTGATAGACGATCATATTCATATGAGCAGCATACGCAGGGAATAGTCTAATGGCCTCCAATCGTGCAACAGGAGCAAAAGATTCTTCAAAGTCTATACCCAAGGCTTGTTTATATCCTCTAGCGACCAATCTAGCCTTATTCTTTAATATTGCACCCATCTCATCAAGTTTAACCTTATAAACCCATAACAAGGTAAGGATGTTAACCTTGTCAGGGAGAGGAACTAATTCCCATACTTCAAGTCGTTGGAATTCATTTAGTTCCTCCTGCATGGCTTCAATCCAAGATGATTGAGTCATAGCCTGCTGCCAATTTTTAGGTTCAACTTCAGAGAGAAATGCATCAAAGTAGCAATAAAGTGCACTCTCTTGTAATTGATGGCGTGTAGAGACTGGTCGATCTAGATCTCCAATGACATTCCTAATTGGGCGATCTTTTGTCCATTTTGTGCTATGATTTTCAATCCTAGGTGGTCTGGAGTGAACAATAGAAGGAGCTTCTTCTGAGGTAGACGCGGCTGAAGGGTTTTCAGGGAACGGTATACCAAAGAAAGGAAGCTCTTGCAGGTGAGCATATTCCAAGTCGTGATCAGTAGAATTCTCTTCCACATCATTAGGCACAAGTAGGGGTGACGATTCAGGTGTAGTTTGAGAATCACTTGGTAAAGGTGCATCCGGTTCAATGTTAATTGAAGATGCATTTGATAAAGCTTCATTAGCTGGAGCAACAACTTCAGGAATTAGAGCTATCACTACGGGTGCTGGAAGTTCATCATTCGGGGGATCAAAGAATTCATCAAACATCGGTTGAAACAGTTTATCCCACTCGGGCCTTGTTGGTGGTAAAAATAATGTAGAAGTAGGATTATTGGGAACTAATCCGGAACTAATAGCACCGGTTCCCATCTCATGAAGCGCGGGTTCAGAGCTGTGTTGCTCAGAAGCCATTGTTGTCAGCTCATCGAAATCTGCGTCCATAGTTTCTACAATCTTACCAAGACGACGGTTGTAAATTTGGTAGGCTTTCTTTGAGGGTGAGTAACCAATGAAAATACCTATATCGGCTTTTGGTTGAAGCTTGCCCATGTTCTCACTATTAATGTTTGGATAACAAAGAGCACCAAACACATGAAAGAATGAAACATCGGGTTTACGATCATGTAGAAGCTCATAAGGTGTTTTTCCATGGCGTTTCCGAATGATAGAACGGTTTGGGTGAAACATGCAGTAGATATCGCTTCTGCCCACAAGAACAATGGAGTGTTCGCATAAATAAGCATAGTCCTAGCAGCTTCCATAAGCGTACGATTCTGTCTTTCAACGACACCGTTTTGTTGTGGAGTGCGTGCAGCGGATGTTTCATGTGAGATACCAACTCCTTCATAGTAATCACGAAGAGTCTGGTTGACGAACTCTGTTCCATTGTCTGTACGAATACGGCGGACAGTAGTATTCAAACGTACCTGAATGAATTTCAGAAAAGTGATGATAGCCTTCGGTGCTTCATCCTTTGTACGTAAAAATCTTACCCATGTAAACCTGGAGAAATCATCCACAATAACGAGAATGAATTTCTTACCGCTCACACTTTCAGTTCTCATTGGCCCACAAAGATCCATATGCAAAAGATGAAGTTTTTCTTGATTGGTGTCTTCAGCTTTGGGCTTGTAAGATTTCTTGGTACTTTTCCCCCTTGAACACGCGGAACATAAATGGTCCTTGTGAAATTTAAGCTTTGGAAGACCACGAACTAATTCGTTTTTAGCCAGATGATTAATAGCATCAAAGTTGAGATGAGATAATCTGCGATGCCATAACCAAGACTTGGTCTTAGATGCTTTAGAGAGAAGACATACTGGAGAGGCGGCCATCATGTCTTGTAGGGACAACGTATAAAGATTTGCACCACGAGAACCCTTCAACAAATCTTTTCCTTCCAAGTTGCGGATGAAACAAGTATGTTGTCGAAAAGCAACCTCTAGGTTGGAATCACAAAACTGTCCTACTGAAAATAAGTTATGACCAAGACCTTCTACATAGTATACCCTTGAAATCGTAACGTTTCCAATCTGATATTCACCATACCCCATTATCTTTGCAATATGATCATTCCCGAATTTAACCGTACCAAGAAACTTGCTGACGAAATTTCGGAGCATCGAGCGATCTCCGGTCATATGCTTTGAACAACCGGAGTCCAAATACCAGAGGATGATTTGGACCACCTGAAAATATCACCACACGAAGACAATGTAGAGGTATCGGAATCTGAATGTTCCTTGTTATTAGCAGGTACAGATTTAATAATCTTAGATTTGCTAATTTTAGGTTTCTTAGATTTCCTAGCCTTCTTCTTCCTAGTTGGTGGTGTAGTTTCTAGTTGGCTTAAATCCTGTGGTATTTCTTCACTGATAGGCACTATAGTGGGAGCTGACCTAACTAAAGGGCGCTGTTTCCATACTTGAGTGCTAGTGTGCCTAACTAAAGGATGCTCAGAC
Source organism: Glebionis coronaria (assembly GCA_025667525.1). Taxonomy (NCBI): domain Eukaryota; kingdom Viridiplantae; phylum Streptophyta; class Magnoliopsida; order Asterales; family Asteraceae; genus Glebionis; species Glebionis coronaria. The sequence continues at coordinate 386,274,873 of CM046874.1, forward strand.
CTAACCTCAATGGATGCATTCCTAGTTAAAGGGCACATTTTTCCATCTAATGTAAAGGTCCTACCAGTGGGACGCAATTGCCAGCCAACCTGGGCACGAGTTCTACCCGTTGGCTTCCATTCAAGACCATTCCTAATGACATTCATTTCATTCACATGATCAATAAGACACAAATCATGACGTTGGGAAAACATACATTCATTACAATTCCAACAATTCAAATTAGAATTCACGAATGGTTTAGGCTTCTGCATAGGCGCAGAGCTTTTAGTCTTAACATGATTCTTTTTATTTAAAACTGAACTAACATTCCTATGGTGAGCTTCTACTTTCTTCTTTTTGGCACTACTAGTGGAGGGCTTGATCTTATCTTTCTTGAGTGGCGATCCTTTAGCCTTAGTAGTCTCTTTTAATCCTGTAGAAGGCAAAGTGGGAACATTAGCAACAGATTTTAAAGGTGCCTTACTTGATTGTGCCAATGACGGTTTTGCTCCTGGAGTTTTATTGAATGGAGTTACAGCAATAGGCCTATTAGTAAGTAGTGCAGAGCCTGGTTTACCTATGTATTGAAAATATGCTAAGCAATATTGAACTCGCTTAATATATTCATGAGCCGAATAATAGTAGCTACTTGATGGATCTAAGACATAAAGATCGTCTAAAATATCCCTAACAAGATCTACATGCTTAATGGCATTCCTCATATAATCATCGTAGGTAACCGGGTTTCTCTTATGAAGCGGGTTCTTATAAAAGCACTACTGACTTGGTTGTTGGAGCACTAGTGGACGGTGCAGAGTCGGTAGCTAAGTTATTATCAACTTCTTGTCGGGTGAGAAGAAGTGTCTCCTTTAACTCGGCCAAAACCATGTTTTTGTCTATGAGCAGGATGTTTAAGTCAGAGATTTCCTCACACTTTTGGTTCAGTTGTTCAATATAATATTGTTGCTGTGCCGCATTAAAAGCGAAGCGTTCTTCTAGTGAACCATAAAGAGCGGATAGTCCCTGTCTTGTCCGATCCATCTCCCCTAGAACAGATGAAAGTCTTATTTCTAAGACCTGGTTTTTAGACTATGCAGCCTCTAGTTCCAATTTTAGTGTTTCATTTGATGACACATCTCTCTTCAATCTCATAATCTCTTCCTCTAATGCCTTAACTATTGCAATCATCTTGTCACTCGTCTCAACACCGTTTTCACAACTATTTGTTATCAAAAAGTCCTCATTTTGAGTTTGTTCTTTTAGTTCTAAAGATATACAATGTTGTTCTAGTTGATTAAAGCGTTTTGAAAGTAAATTGTAAGAATCTTGTAGCTTTAAAAACTCAGCGTTAGATTCGTGACAAGAATGATTATCTACCTCATTTACAGAATCAGCAACATTTACAGAGAGATCACAAACATCATCACATATATGCACATCATCACAGTTAATCATAGCGGATGTAAGCTCATTCGAATAATTAACATTTACAGTAGTAAGCACATCACACGAAATTACTTCTGATAAGAATCAGTCATATTCAGATAAAATCTTTTCCTTTTCAATTAGTTGTAGTTCGTAAGCGGTGTCCATTTCATAAAACACTTTTTGAACTTCTCCAATTTCAAATTCAAGATTTTCCTTAAGAGATGCAAAACTTCCTTTTAGACTTTCGACAAATGGATTGATCTCATTTTTAAACACCTCGTTCATGTGTTTGAAAGCCCATTCTCCGGCGTTTAGGCCATTTGAAGTCGTACATTCCAAAATGACCTTGTCAAAATTAGTAAAGTATTGATTAATCTCTTGCAAGTTTAACCAGACAGTGCTAACAGGTGGAAGATCCTTTGGAATTTCCTTAGGACCTTCCATGTTGACAAGTGTAGGAAATGTACTAGGGTTTTCTTCATTCAACATGTAGGTTGGTGCTGTAATGAGATCTTTGTCCATATGGAAGCGAATTCTAAAATCCGTTTTAGCAAGCTCCTGATTCATTTTAAAATAATCACAATCGGGATATTTTGCAGAATTGTACGACCGATCCTCATCAACTAGATCCTTACTTGTGTGATTATCGAAAATAACAATCGGGTCTAAGACCAATCCTAATTGGGTTGCATTATAAAGTCTAGGACTATGTTTTAAAGCTTGTTTTGCATACCGTGGGTTAGGGGGAAGACCTTTTTGACGTGATAAGTTAAATTCTCTAAACGAAGCATCAAATAAGTGCACTAGTTGAGAAGCAGCGTATTGTCATAAAAGCAAGTAATCTAGACTTCTAATCTTATTAGCAGCATTAATCTCCATTTCATTCTTCTTAGACTCGAGTAACTCAAAATCCGTTTGAAGTTTTTGAAAATTAGTGACCACTAACTCCTTTTCTTTAAGTTCATTAGAAAGATTTGCTCTTAAGTTTTCTATTTCTTGCAAATGACCCATTTGTTTGTTTAGAAAGTGATCATATTCGGGATTTGTTAGAACACTAGACGAAGGCACTAATTCCAAAGTTTGAACTTTCTCATTGCTTAAGGCAAGCTCATCAGACAAATTCTTATTCTTAGCTAGGGTTTCTAAGAGTGTAGCATTCATTTGGCTAAGTAATGTAGCAGGAACCATGACCAAATCTTGTTGAGCAGGAGTAGGCGTATGCGAAATGGCTCCCGGTTGTGATTCACTCAAAGTCTGGGGACTCACGTTGATATTACTATCATTGATTGTCTCCTCATTTGAAAGACTCACCACCGAAGACTCATTCGAATCAGCACTCTCTTGCACAACTTGATGTGGTTGAATACTAGCATCAGTGGTATTATCGGTGGTATTAATAAGTACCTCAGATCTCTTTTCTGGCCCTAAGCTGGAGATAGTTGCCATAAGAGCAGCCTTTGCAGATTGAAAGTCATCACAGTCTGAGTCATACGCATCAAGATCATCGGCTTGGTAAGCTGCATTCTGTGTAGTGACAACGTCTTGTTCAGCAATCCCTGGATCAGCAAGAAATGCAAGCTCCTCTTCATCAAGTTCCCTTCCTTGTGCCTGAGCATTCACCAGATAGATCTTCTCTACAAACCATTGTCCATCCCTTTTCCTCTTGGGTTTCTTGCAATCCCTGGACATGTGTCCTTCTTCCTTGCAGTTGTAGCATGTAATCATTCTCAACTTGCCTGTGGAATTAGCCCGTGGAGGATTGTTGACCATTGGAGCAGGATTGACCGTGCGAGCATTGGTGGTTGATGTAGTAGGTCTCCCCTGATAAGGTTGAAGGGGTTGAACCATTACCCTGCCATTCTCAATAGTAGCTTGTTGGCGAGAATTGGATGAATTCCTCAACTGATTGTTAGTTGGAGCTGATCCTCTAAATCCTCTTTTGCTTAATGTCCTTGTGAGATAAGCAGACATAGTGGTTAACACTTCAACTGGGTCAACTCCTTGTTTGAATACAGGAATGGGGACTTCCTCATCATCACAATACATTGCCTGGTCTTGTTGAGATGCATAATCACCAGAAGGAATACTCATGTGATCAGAATAGCTTGTTGGATATGCTGCATTCTCTTGATAAGAAGAATATGAAGACTGAGCATAAGGTGCAATGCTTGCTGGGAGAGGTTGTGTAGCATATTGTGATGAAGGTGCACTAAACCGATATTGTTGCTGATGTGAGGTGGGTGGTTGCGGTAGAATCAAGTATTAGGGAAAGGTTGGTGTCATGTAAGGTGATGGATGATAGGCTTGATGTCCCAAAATATAAGGAGTGTTGTTGTGAGACAAGCTTGGTTGATTCGCCATCAAAGCTAATGAATCAGGGTACATACCTCGAGGCGAACGGTGCATGATCACATGTTTCTCATGCTGCTGAAGAAAAGCATATAGTTGATCCAAATTGCACTTATGCAAATCCCTGGTTAACTTAACATCGGTAATATACTCACCCCATTCAGCTTGAGGTAAAGTATTCAAGAATTTGGTGTTAACCTGGAATGGAGCAATCACGAGATTATATACATTCAGATCATTCATGAGAGTGGTGAATCTGAAGTAATAATCGTGAAGCGTTTCCCCTGGGTTGTACGTGAATCTATCAAACAGGTCATACAACTGACATTCCCTTTCCTGTTTGTTAAGAGACGTAGCTTGTAGCAACACCTTTAGACGTTCCCATAAATCCTTTGCCACAGTATACTGACTTACCATCCGATACATATCATGTGGAAGAGCTTGGAGAATTGTTTGAAGAGCTTTTTCGTCTGCATCTGCAACAAGTTGATGAGCTGGAGTGAGTTCTTCAAATTCTCGTGGTCGAGTCACGTTGTTAACCACGATGGTACCATAGTCAAGTGGACCATTTAAAATTGACTTGACCATAAGCCTCCCATATACCGGTTTTCCCTTAAGGTAAGACATCATCCGGCCTTGCCATGCTTCAAAAACTTCTTTGATGAGCATTGGCGGACGATTATCCGTTCCCGTAATGACGGAAATATCCGTAAGTGATGTCATCTGAGGCATTACTAAATTCGGATTCATTTTGTTCACTTCAAAGAAACAAAGATTATCAGTTGATCGAGCAGTGAAGAAAGGTTGAGAATTTGTGTTGTGTTGTTGAAATCAAGATTAAATCCACTAAAGATCGTCGAAAAAACTCGGAAAAATACCCCTTGAACTTGTTTATCCAGAATAACCCTAACTCGGAATAAATCCTATTCGGAATAATCCTATGCTGAAAAACCCTTGTACAGAATAACCCTATGCGGAATAACCATATTCTGAAAATACCCTATTCGGAATAGACCCTATGCTGAATAAACCTTATGCGGAAAAAATCCTTATGCGGAATAACCCTTATACAGAATAATTCTTCAATTCGGAATGATCGGCTATTCGGAAAGTTTGGCTATTCGGAAAGATCGGCTATTCGGAAAATTTGGCTATTCGGAAAGATCGGCTATTCGGAAAATTTGGCTATTCGGAAAGATCGGCTATTCGGAAAAAAAAAACCTGCTATTCGGAAAACTTTCCTATTCGGAATGTATATTCGGAATAATCTGGGAATATCAGTTCGAGACTCAGACCAGCACTTTTCAATCCGATTTTTTGATCAAAACCACAAAAAGTTTTATGATTTTTACCAAAATAAGCTAAACCCAATCCTTATCAATTAATCCCAATAACAAAAACACCAAAAACAACAAGATTCAAGATTGATTTTTTCTAAAGATCACTAATTGATTCAAAAACTAAAAAAGCAACACAATCCTTACCTTAAATCACCCCATAGCTCTTGATACCAAATGTGGAATCTTGATAACCTAAGAATCTATGAAGTGGGTTGAAGTTTTCTAGAGAGAGAAACTAGAGAGAGAAAGTGAGAGAGAAACTATGTGTTTATTTCATTCAAGTGAATAATGTCAAAAACAACAACCAACCCCTTTCCATGGTGGAAAGGGGTATTTATACTTCCAAGCCTCTAATGGACTTGGGCCGGCCCATGACAAGCCCATGGGCCGGTTCTTACTTAACTAAATAAGTATTTGTTAACTACGAGCTATTACAACATAAATGATATTATGGAGTGACCGATACTTCTAATATACGTTAAAACGTATTTCTAACAAGGTTGATAAACTCGACCTGGAGGAAATGGATCTCAAATGGCAGATGGCCATGCACACTCTTAGGGTTCACAAGTTTGAGAAGAAAGCAGGTCGTAAATTTAATTACAACCCACGAGAGCCAGCAAGGTTTGACAGAAACAAGGTTCGATGCTATAACTGCCAGCAGCAAGGTCACTTTGCAAGGGAATGCCCTAACAAGAATGACCAGGAGAAGAGCAGATATTCAGCTTTTAAGGTTCAGGAGGTAAAGGATGACAAGAAGGCATTGGTGTCTGTTGACTCTATGGTCAACTAGAATGATCATCAGACTACTTCATTGGAATCAGCTGAGTCCTCTACTGATGTGTTTGCAACGATTACTGGGAATCTATCTGATGTAGAGGAAGCAGATGAGTTTGCTCTTATGGGCATATCACCTCAGGTACAACATTGTCCTCTTGGTTGTCATGATAAATATTCAGAATTGTTGTCCTAATATAATGACTTAAATGATCAGAATGATAAGTACTTTTTAGAGGTTCAAGCCTATAAGGCTTCTCTAAACACATTGGAACAACAAAAGAGGTGGCTTCAAGATACTCAACGTGAGTATGAGGATAAAATTAGGATACTGAGCATCGATTTAGAAAACACAACAAATATGATTAAATACACAGAAAAGGTAAAAGATGACAGTATCAAAGAAAAACAAGAGATGAAAGAAAGATTAGATGCTACACTGTTGAGATTTGAAAAATGGCAAAAAGGAACCTAAAAATCTTTCAAAATTAATCAATAGTAGCATGTCTGGTAGGACTAAAAGAGGGTTAGGATTTGATAAATATATTGATTCAGAAGATGCGTTTGATTTATCTTTTTCAAGTGTCTTTGATGCCAACAAAGAGGAAGAGGGAGAACCTAGTTACAATAGGTTTAAACCAGCAGCAGAAATGCATGTTGTCCCTCCACCTCTTACTGGAACTTTCATGCCCACTTCTAGGCATAATGACTTGGATGGATCACAGATGCATGAGTCCCCAAAAAGTTCTACTAATTCTAATGACTTTGTCTCGTGTACTTTCAGTGACAAAGCTAGTGACTCTTCATCAAGTGGTTCAAGTGACGAGTCGAGACCTACAAGTTCCAAGTCGAATGATCATACTGCTACTGGTGCCAGGAAGTGTGAAGAGAGAGTTACTTTTAATTCAACAGTGTCTAGTCCTGGTTTATTGAATTCTAGGAAGATTGATTCTCCTATAATTGTGTGTAATAAAGTTAGCAGTATGAAACAATGTCATTCTAATAGAAGGTCGATTAAAACATGTTTTGCTTGTGGAAGTGCATTTCATTTGATTAAAGACTGATTTTTATGACAAACATTCTTCTGTTCATCAAGCATTTCCTGCTCCTGGTCCACCAGGAGTTGTTCCATATTCTTCTAGAAGACTCAATCCAAGTGCTCAATCATTTTCTTCTTCTAGAAGGACCTCTCCATTAGCTTCTGATCATTGGAGAAACATTGGATTAACATCAAATAGAACAACCAGTAACTATTTTCATAATTTTAATCCAATTTATCCACGTAATTTTGACCACATGTATTTTGGATTGGGAAATTTGGGAACTGCTGTTAAGCCCTCAGCCGGTTGTTCTTGGTCAAACAATAATACCAATATGATGAATCGACAACCAAAGAACAACGGTGGATCTCATCAATCTTCTTGGCTCTCTACTAAAGATCCACAAGGCAGGCTCAAACCTGAATAGGTTTGGGTCCCCTTAAGACACTAACATATGCATCTTTATTATCTTGTTGTTGTAGGTTACTCCATACCAAGATCCTACTCTAGGAATTGTTGATAGTGGATGCTCTAGGAGCATGACAGGAAATAAAAGTCTTCTATCTAACTTTGTACCATTTCAAGGCGGAAAGGTCTATTTTGGTGGAGGTGAAGGCAGGATCACTGGCACAGGAACAATTCAGACGCCCAATCTTAATTTTGAGCAGGTCTACTATGTGGAAGCACTTCAACACTTCAACTTGATATCTGTCTCTCAGATTTGTGACAAGAAGCAGTTTGTCCTCTTTACGGATACTGATGCACTTGTGCTATCCAAAGACTTTAAACTTCCGGATGACTCACAGGTTCTGCTCAGAATCCCTAGAAGACACAATCTCTATAGCATCAAGCTGAATGAAGTCAACCCTATTGGTCAACTAGCATGTTTGGTTGCTAAAGCCTCAGAAGATGAAGCCACTCAATGGCACAGAAGGATGGGACATTTGAACTTCAAGACCATTCACAAACTATCAAATATGAACCTGGTCTCTGGTTTACCTCCCAAGTCATTTAGAAATGATATTAATTGTATTGCTTGCAGCAAAGGCAAACAACATAAAGCATCCTTCAAGGTCATTACTGCTCTCAGCCTTATAACTGAACCATTGCAGCTACTAAACATGGATTTATTTGGTCCTACCTATATTAGGAGCATTGACCACAAACAATTCTGTCTGGTGATAACTGACGGATATAGCAGGTTTACGTGGGTTTTCTTCATGGCTGCCAAGAGTGAGACCTACTCAATTCTTAAAGATTGTATTACCCTTATAGAGAACCAGTTGTCCAAGAGGGTTAAAGGTATTCGTTGTGATAATGGAACCGAGTTCAAAAATAAAGACCTCATAGCACTTTGTAATTCTAAAGGCATCAAAAGAGATTATAGTGCAGCAAGAACTCCTCAACAGAATGGCGTGGCAGAAAGAAAGAACATGACTCTAATAGAAGCAGCAAGAACAATGCTTGCCGATTCCAAGCTTCCAACCATGTTCTGGACAGAAGCTGTTAATACTGCAAGTTATGTTTTGAATAGAGTTTCTATTACAAATCCTCACAAGAAGACTCCTTATGAGCTCCTAACAGCCAAAGTTCCAAATATTGCTCATTTGAAGCCATTTGGGTGTCCTGTCACCATTCTGAATACTAGTGACTATTTGGGGAAGTTTGATGGCAAGGCAGATGAAGGATACATTGTGGGATATTCAACTCACTCTCGGGCTTATCGTGTCTACAATCTCCAAGCCAAGCGAGTAATTGAAACTATAAATCTCAGGTATTTTGAGGAGAAGTCAAACATCCAAGGCAAGGGTCCTGAATGGTATTTTGATCTTGATTATCTTAGTGATTCATTAGGATATTTTAGTTTCAAAACTAATCATGATGCAGGTCCACAAGTGTTGGCAACTTCTAGTACAAGTGCTCACTCTAGTCTTTCTGACTCAGATGACGAGGAAGATATTTTTGTTGTTCCATCCTATTCCACCACAGTCTCTCCTACTCCTCCTATTGATGCAACTCCATTGGATGTATTGGATTCACAAGTAGCTCTTGACACTTTACTCAAACAACAACAAGCGGCTAATACAGCAGCTGCTCAAGGTGGCTTTGAGTTTCCCTTGAATACGCCTACTGACAAAGTTGCTCCTAGTACTCCAACTACTACTCCTAGTGCTAGTTTAACACCTATTGGTAGTCCGGCTAGTGAATCTACTTCTAATACTAGATTCTCCAGTCCTTCTGACCTAGGGAACCATCAAAAGAAGTCTTCTACCAAGCTGGATGATATTCATAAACAACCAATAGATGGCATTTTCAACGCTGCCTCATATGATGATGACTTTGTTGGGGATCTTAATAACTTGGCACCAGAAGTAGAGGTAGCTTCCAATCCAGTGTTGTAATCACACAAAGATCACCCTACTACTCAAATCATTGGAGATCCTGGTTCAACTGTCAAGACACGCAGAATGCATAAGAAGGCCACGTCTGATCATCATGCTCTTGTGAGCTATATTGAAGATCAAAAGCGTAATAATCATACGGACTTTCAACATTGTTTGTTTGCTTGTTTTTTTTCACAGGTGGAACCTAGATCAGTCTCTCATGCTCTTGAGGATCAAAGTTGGGTGGAAGCTATGCAGGAGGAAATGCAGCAATTCTTGTTTCAGAATGTTTGGATCCTAGTTGACTTGCCAGATGGAAAGACAGCCATTGGTACCAAATGGATTCTCAAAAACAAGAAAGATGCACGGGGTATTGTGGTGAGAAATAAGGCGAGATTGGTTGCACAGGGTCATACACAACTTGAAGGCATTGACTACAATGAAGTTTTTGCTCTTGTTGCTAGGATTGAGACCATTCGTCTGTTTTTGGCTTTTGCTTCCTATATGGGTTTTACAGTTTTTCAGATGGATGTCAAGAGTGCATTTCTCTATGGCAAGATTGATGAGGAAGTTTATGTCACTCAACCTAAGGGCTTTGTAGATCCACTTCATCCCAAGAAAGTTTACAAGGTGGTCAAGGCTCTTTATGGACTTCATCAGGCTCCTAGAGCTTGGTATGAGTGTCTCTCAACTTTCTTGTTGAAACATGGCTATAGAAGAGGCACAATTGACAAAACACTATTTCTTAAGAGGAACACCAAGGACATTATCCTTGTTCAGGTGTATGTGGACGATATTATTTTTGGTTCTACTAAAAAGGAATTGTGTGATGAGTTTGAACAGCTGATGAAGGGTGAGTTTCAGATGAGTGCTATAGGAGAGCTTACATTTTTCCTTGGTCTTCAAGTCAAGCAACAGTCGGATGGGATCTTCATAAGTCAAGATAAATATGTTCATGAGATCCTTCAGAAGTTTGACATGGATCCTCTTAGACCAGCAGCAACACCTTATGAAGTTGCTAAAGTCAAACTCAAGAATGAGCCAGATCCTCCGGTAAATGTTCACATGTACAGGTCTATGATTGGCTCACTCATGTATTTGACTACATCACATCCGGATATCATGTTTGCAGTAAGTGCTTGTTCTAGACATCAGGTGGCTCCAACGGTTTCTAACTTGAATGCAATCAAGAAGATTTTCAAGTACATCAAGGCTCAACCCAAGCTTGGCTTGTGGTATCCTAAAGAATCACCTTTTGTTCTTGAAGCATATAGTGATAGTGACTATGCAGGTGCTAATAATGACAGAAAATCTACTACTGGTGGTTGTCAATTTTTGGGTCGACGACTTATTTCATGGCAATGCAAGAAACAGATGATCGTAGCTACTTCTTCAACAGAAGCTGAATACGTTGCTGCTGCTAGCTGTTGTGGACAAGTTTTGTGGATCCAAAATCAGATGCTAGATTATGGGTTCAATTTTATGAACACCAAAATTTTCATTGACAATCAAAGCACTATCTGCATTGTGAAGAATCCTGTTTTTCATCAACGTACAAAACATATTGAAATTCGCCACCATTTTATACGGGATGCCAATGAGAAGAAGTTGATACAGGTTATTAAGGTTCATACGGATGATAATGTTGCTGATCTGTTGACTAAAGCCTTTGATGGTCCTCGGTTCAACCACTTGGTGGTTCACATTGGGATGGTCAATCCTTGATACCTAGGATTGAGGGGAGGCTAAGCCTAAGGGGAGGCTTAGTGTACATATTTATTTGTACAGACTAACATATTGGTAGATTTTAACAACATATTGCATGGGTTATGGTGGTGTGTGTTACTCCTAGTGGAGGTTTTTGCTCACTTCTGATGGTTGTCTTCATTCATGACTGGCTTCTAGTCCTTAATGGTTAACTTCTAGTCGTTCTTGGTTGGCTTCTAGTGGATAAAAATCCTTCTTTGTCAAGTGATGGTTGACTTCTAGTCTTGGTTTCGGACACTATTCACTTTGTTGACTTCTGTTGACCACATTCTGCTTCTAATGTTGACCATTGTGCGCTTTGACTTTTAGTCAACGCATGCAACTTCTGGTATACATCCTCTTATTTAACTTTGGTAAATTGGGATTTGCAAATAATGTTAAAAGGGGCAAGTGGTTACTTTGCATTAACTGCCTAATTTGAAAGGGCAACCCCCATTATTAGGGGTCAATGAACAGTTACTAAGACCATTATTTATGGTCAATTCACCCCCCTTGACTTATTCATCACAATCATAACACACACACCTCCGCTCCTACTCTCTCAAACCCTAACAAATCATCATCCATACCTTCTAATCAACATCAATGGCTGCCCTGGTATACCAACCTGCTCACAATAAGGTCGCTTATCTAGGAGATGGTCCACAACGTGATGAGTTCACTGACATTCTGGAATTCATTGAGGCTTCTAACCTCAGGTATGCTTTTACTGTGTGCCCCATTGTTTATGATAGTGTGATTCGTCAGTTTTGGGCTTCTGCTCGACTTGTGGTTGTGGTTGGTCGTCCATGTGAAGCTTCTATTCGGAGTTCCCTTCATCTTCAAGATGAAGGTGGTGTTGTTTCCATCCCCAATGCTGAGGTTTTGGAGGGGATGGCTGCTATTGGGTACAACCATGGGGGGAAGTTTAACTTCTAAAAGAATCGGTTTTCCCCGCAATGGAAGCTTCTAGTGCACTTTTTGATTCATTGTTTAAGCCCCATGTCTGGGAGTTGGGATGCTTTTCCTACTCCTTTGGCTACTGGTCTAATCTGCATAGCACAGGGTAGGGTATTTAATTTCTCTCGTTATTTGTTTGATGGGATGGTTAGCAATCTGTCTAGTGCTGGTTCTAGTTAGAAATTTCTGATGTATCCTAGGTTTTTACAGCAGATACTTGTTTGTCTACCTTGTAATAGGGAGGAGTATGAGCCTTCTAAGCTTACTGCTAAAGTATACTATAACATGGCTCATGGGTTTATCGGGGAGTGGAGGCCCCTTACTGATGCAATGTTGGGCCTTGCTCAAGGTCCTCCTGATGTTGTCCCTCCGGTTGAACAAGCCAAGGAGGAACCTCAATTAGGTGATGACCTAATGGAGGAGGAGCATCCTGCTGGTGGTGCACCTAATGTGGTTTTGGAAGAGCCGGTTGAGGAGGTGGTGGTTGAAAGGCCATCCACTTCCAAGGCTGCTCCTTCTTTGATGCCACATTCGTCTCCATTTGTTGATACCCTCCCTCCTAGTCCTACTCCACACTCTTCTGATAAGCCTTCTGGTGCTCGTGCTCATAATGATGACCCCTTTATTGCTTCTGGTTCCAATGAAGCCTTCCCAGACCCAAGTCCTCTTGGTGGGAAAGCGGAGGAGCCTATTACACTTACTTCTTTACTTGATCTTATGCACAGGTACCATGAACGGATTCTTTCCTTGTAAGCGGATTTGAATCAACATCGTAAGCTTACCCGGGAATTTGTTCTTCCCATGGCTGATCGAATTAAAGCCTTGGAGACACAGCAGAGGCGAAGGAAGAAGCATGTGGTTCAATCTAATTCTGATGAGGAGGTTGAAGATCTTATGGAGGATGGTTTGAATTTGTTGGCGAAGGCTGCCTTTGCTGATAAGTTGTATGATGATCTACCGATTCCTCCTACTTCCTCCAGCATTCCTTATCCTACTGCTGTCCCTACACCAAAAGAAGCTGTTGCTGGTCCTACTGCTGGTTCCACTGCTGGCCCATCTCATGATCCGAAGGGGAAAGCCCCCATGACTGACGCTCCCTCACCCCCTCGCAAGCGTACACACAGACAACTTGAGGAGGATAGGTTGGGTGAGGAGGCTGCTCAAAGGATGCAAGCAGAAATTGACCAAGCTGCTCGGGCTGAGGAGGAAGCTCTTCAGCAGCAGAGACGTGAACAGGTGCAGCATGATGCTATGCATTGGGATGATAGCGATTGGATGCGGGTGTTGACTATTCTTACCACGGATTATTCCCAGTTTACTGATCTCTTGGGTTCTGATGTGAACGAGCATAACTATATTCCTCTAGCAATGGTGTTAATGCGCAAGCAACAGTTGGCGCTTGCTGCACAACTTCGTGAGAAGCGTTAGAACAGGCCTTTGACGAAAACTGAGGAGCGAAAGCAGATGCAGCGTTATTTGAAGTATCAGTCGGCTGCTTATTTCACTACTGGTTGGACGTGGGAACGGGTTCGGGCATTGTCTTTTGATGAGCTTAAGGCGCTCTGTGAACGAATGATCAAGCATCGGCGCACCCTAATTCCGGAGCGTTTCATCTATCGTCCTCCTCCACGTGTGGTGCCTAGTTCTCAACCTGCTGTTGCTACTGGTTCTACATCTGATCCTCCTCTTGGTTATGCTGCTATTCTATCGGTTGTTGATGTTTCTACTGTTGGTACCACCCCTACACCTTCGGTTGCTCCTTCTGTTTCTTCTCTAGGTCCTACTACCACCACCACCTATGCTACCACTACCACCACCACTGCTACTCCTGCTATGGCATCACCATCACCACCCGGGCCTGGTCCTCAACCTATTCCTTCTTCTGGTGCAGCTCCTGTTGATCCTTTGGACGGGCAAACTATTGATTCTACTTCTACTGATCCCACTCCTGCTGCTAAGGTAAAGGTAAAGGATGAACCCTCGCCTAGTGCTCCCAACCCTCGCCGTTCCATCCGCAAGCAATTGGCTAGACGTGCTAGATGTGGCAAGTCTGTTCCCTATGAGAAGCGTGCTCCAGAAAATCTTATTGATGCAGCTTCCGATAGTGACTCTGACTTGCCATTGGGTAATGGTTCTCTTACTGGTTGGACGGTTATGCCTTCTACGACTCTACCGGGTACTGTCTCTCATAAGATTACTCTTAGCGATGGTTCTGTTCGGTATGCTTCGGGTTTGCAAGGTATTTTGTCCTGGGCGGATCGTAAAGATCTTATGGCAATATATGGGTTTGTGGATGCTGGTATGCCTGTTCATCCTAGTGAAGTGCCCTCCTGGCCTGGTCTGTGAGTATGGGCTGATTTGAAGATGATGCTTGATGCCCCTCCCCATGCTCCTATTTCTGGTGTCTGGAAGGATCAGCCACAATGGGTCATCCAGCGATAGAAGTTATATGCTAGTTGTGGTGTGCATGTGTTAGAATTGGAGTCTGGTCTTATGGTGTTCATGCTCACAGATTTGGATTATCCGTTGACGATTGCTTCGATGGAGGCCATGCTTGCTTGTCACTTGCAGATTTCTAATGCCCCTTCCAGGAATGAGTCTTCTATGGCAACTACACTGGTGGAAGGGATCCAAGCTCGTTTGCAAGCTGATAAGGTGGCTGTTTCTGGTCTGTGATATGGTTGGTTTGTAAGTTTTTATGTTTATTGTTTTTTGTTTATCTGTTCATACTGCAATTCTTTTCACCAATATGTAAAGTGATTGGTGACTTTCATTCATTATAGTTAAAAAATAAAAAAAATTAATAAAAAAAAAATACTTTTTATATAATATCTGCTTATACTTTACACAAATCATGGATTTTACACTTGTGAATACAATACCATCTGCTGATTCAAACTTTGGGTTCCTGTTGCTGATTCACACTTGTGCTGGTTGCTTGTTTCATCTGGTGTTGGACCTTGGTCCTCACAACAAATGGTCCTCAACTCACCATGTCTAACCGACAAGAAAGAGTTGATTCACCTTGAGGGTACGGCTCCTGGTGTGATTCTCAAATCCGTTGATGGTTGCCAGGTTACCCAAAACTGGATGGTTTTCACTTGCCATGGTCCTCGACTGAAAAGTGGCTAATCCAAGGGGGTACGGCTCTTGGTAAAGATTTTATCAAATCCGTTACTAGTTGTAATAGCTTGCTTAAAGCTATAGGGTTTTCAACTCACCGATGCTTCATTGCTAAGAGTTGGCGAGTCCAGAGGGGTACGGCTTCTGGTAAAGACATATGAAATCCGTTGACGGATGTGATGGTTTGCCTAAAATCATCAGGGTACCCCCACTCACCATTGATTCACGTTCTAAGATTTGGGCTGGGTTCTGGTCTCCCAGGTTGATGCTTATTCCACCAGAAAGACTGGCTAGCCCAAGAGCGAGCATCTACTTGGTAAAGGCTCATCAAATCTGCTCATGTGGCTGTAAAGATTCAACACGCTGCTAATTTGTTTCATGCTTTGGAGAAGCTTCTAGTGTTCCATGTGGCGGTAGTTCTTATGTTTCTTATCTTGCTGATGCTGCTGTTTCTTTTGTTGTTTCAATCCTCAAGCTTTATTGAACGTTTTACCAGGAAACTTGAACTCAACAGGTCAAATTCAAGTTTAGGGGAGGATTTTTAGGACCATTGGAATAGTTAATTGTAATAGGTAGACTAGGAGGTATGTAGTTCCTCCTGGTCCTAGTAGTAGTAGGAGCAAGTCGTGCTCCTGGTCCTAGTTAAAGTCACACTTTATTATTTATTTGTTATTCTGTTAGGATATGCATGAGATATGTTAGGAAAGGATATGCATATCAGTTTTACACGTTTTGTTTAATGATGTATTAGGGTTTCCTTGTAGTATAAAAGGAACCTTAGGCAGAAGGGTTAGACATACTTTCATCAAACGTAATTCTAGTCATTATCAATATTATAAATCCTTATAAAGGATCAAGTCATTATAGTTATTCTGTTCTTCTTTATAGTATTTGTATTCCCCACTTATATTGTGTATAGAGTCTCTTTGTGAATAGACTTGTGATTACAGAAGTCGTTCACCGTTCCTGACAGGCTGCAAGATCCACATCTAGTGGACCCAACACGGATCTTGTCATTCGTCGATGTGGTGATGGGCCGGCAGCTTTACAAATCATTGATGCTTGCCATAAAGGACCCACCGGTGGTCACTTTGGTCCCAATTACACCGCGAAGAAAGTATTCGACTCTAGATTTTATTGGCCCACCATTTATCATGTGCTTCCCCTCAACTTCGAAACTCATTTCCATCCCTTTATACTCGTTGTTTCCATGAGGGTAGAGTCGTTGACGAGGGAATAACGGGTTATGACTATATCCAATCTATGTTTGGGCTTTCGGGGTTTGATTGCTTGCTCAACATAGAAGAAGATATTTACCCTTTGTTCCTTCTTGAATTCTTTACCACCTACTCCATGCTTGAATACAATGGAGAAATCTTCATTCCTTTCGTGTTAAATGATCAATTGATTTAATACTCCCTCGAAAACTTTGGTGAAATTCTCGGTGTGCCATATGAAGGCACTTGTCGTTTTACAGATAAATGGAGACTTGATGCTCTCTTGGAATCCTACGATAAACCTCCAAATGACCTCACCGAAATTGATCTAGAGTTTATCCTTGACATCATTTTAAAAGAGCGTGATGGAAACGTTGTGAGAATCCTTCATTCAAATGTGCGAAATATGAATCGATATGAAGTGCTCTCTAGCGACCTTAAGGATTTTATGGTCCAATGGGCAAATATCCTTAGGGAGAATGTCTTTTGCCTTGGTGGAAACCGAGATCATATCCCGGCTTGTATGGTGCATATGTTGAGTTGCATCTTTACATCCACCAAGTACAATTTGGCATTCTGTATCGCTCGACGAATAAATTATGCCCTTTCAAAGCCCAAAACAAACCTTCCCTATGCTATGCTTCTTACTCGCCTTTTCAAAAGGGTTGCTCATGACTTTCCCCACCTCGATCTATCTCGCTTTCACCCGGTTCATCGGGTTATGTTGCCTATTCAAGAGGTATATGCAAGAAAGCCAAGAAGTGATCGAGGTTCGCGAAAATCCGATCATCAAGAGATGGATGATGAGGATACCTATATGCCAACAAGTGATGGTTATGGCATAGGTACTAGTTCTCACTTCAACTCTTCGAGTAATTCCCACCCATCCTCAAACTCATTCGTGGATGGACTTGAAGACTTAGCTCCCCCACCTCATTACTCCTCTAGTGAAGTACCGGAAGATCTCAACATGGAGCATCTCTACCGTGAAAATCTTAGGACTAGAGGTGAATTGCATGAACATCGGGTTGAGTCAAGGAAGGTATTCAAGTATTTGGGGAATATGATCAAGGGATTGGGCAAGAAGAGAAGGTGAAAGCTTTGAAGTATTTCAAAGAATACATGTTGGTAAACATGTAATGTTGAACATTTTTTTTTATCTTGGATGTGTATTAACTTATGCTACATGTTCGGATTACTATATATTTTGATCCTAAATGTTGTTTATGCCATCATGTTTGTGATTTACATAGCTTTGTGCATCCTTTATAATAGTTAGCTTCTTAGATTTTGATCAATAGTTAACTTTGGCTTGTGAATCCTTTGGTAAAAATCTGGGGTAACCAAAATTTGGGATGTGAAATTTTTGAAACACCTCTGGTCGCGGTTCCATATCGACCAGCGGATCCTTATCGATAAGGAACCGCCGGTCCTAGATAAGGAACCGCTGCCACTGTGTCCGACAGAATCTTTTGCTTTACACTATTTTCTTCAATCTGTGTAAACTTTACATGATTCTTTGCAAAAACCTGCACATTTCCTAAACTAGGTTACCTAAATTCATTATTCACCTAAAATGATTTTAACCCATTACTAGTTTGGATCATCCCCTCACCCATTTAAACCCACCTTGTTAGTCATGTTCTTCACACATCAAAACATTCTTCCCTAACCCTTAAAACACCCCTGTCAACCATGGTTTCTTCAAAAACCTCAAACACCCCAAGGAAAACACTTAAGATTAGGATTAAGGTACCCAAGCCTAACTCCTCACCCTTTCACACACCCAAAAATGAGATGGTTCCAATCCTCATTTCCTCATCACCTTCACCACCCCTTGCACCATGCAAGACAACATCCACCCATGGTACTAACCACTCCATTGGTTCTACCTCCTCTTCATTCAACTCAAGAATGAATGAGCTCTCTTCACCCTTCACTCCAAGTGCACCCTTGGATGTGACTACACAACCCCAACCCATCCAAAGCATTCCTTTTGTGAGTGACTTTGATGACACCTTGGTGACTTCACCATTTACCCCTCCTAACTCACCCATTTCACCAACCTTGGAGAACATACCTCCACATTCACCCATTTCTCCTTTGGGGAACATGCCTCCACTCTCACCCACATCACCCTTGGAGAACATGCCTCCTCCACCTCCACCACACTCAAACATTCCAATTTTGGGTGTCCCACTTTCCCTCCTTTTGGGTGATCCTTACTATGGTTTTCAAGAGACTCATGATCCTAATTGTCCATGTTGCCTCTACAACCACTACATTATCCATAACTTTAGGATGGAAATGTTTGGACTACATAGGAGGTTGCAAGATTTCTTGGTTACCTTGTTCTCCATGCCTCCTCCTAGGAGATGAATGATGAGTTTTCTTAATAAAGTGTTTTTTCAACAAAACCAAGCCAAAGAAAACTACTCATCTAGATCTAGTATTAAGCTAACTTTGTATTAGTTAGTTGTTCTTATCTTTCATTTGTTATTGTACTTTCTTCCTTCATGGGGTTTTCATGAAGTTAGTTAATGGATTTAGCTTTATGTGCACATTAATCAACTTTAATTTGAAATTAAAATTGAACCTAAATCTATCACAACCTCTAAAACTTGACTAAAATTGGTTCAAAATGTTATCCAAATATTTTGTCTCCCTTTTTCAAGACATTCTTTGTGAATGTGTTGCTTTTATGCAACCCTAGCATAATTTAGTGCTAATAGAGGTAAAATTCCAAGATTTGCAACTTTTTGAAAAAGTTTTAGTTTTTCTCAAAACCCTGGAAAAACTTTGTTTCAAGTCCACTGCATGCGGCTCCTTAAAGTCGCGCGGTACCTTAGTGATAAGGAACCGCGGGTCCCTATAAGGTACCGCGGACAACAACAAGCTTTTGACTCGTTTTTGGTCAAAAAAAAATTTAAACCCTATACCCTGTCAAGATTCCTTGTTTACTCAATTTGGCTAAACATTCCTTGACACTTCACATTTTGTATTCAAATTCTTACCTTGATTACATTCTACTTATACCCCAACCATGAGATTTCATTCTCACACCTTCCCAACCTTGAGAATTCATTCTCACACATCTCCAACCTTGAGATTTCACTCTCACACCTTCCCAACCTTGAGATTTCATTCTCACACCTTCACAATGCCTAACTCCTCCATTCATAACCTTAACATTTCTTTGTCACAACCCCACTCACCCAAAGCTTCCTCATCCAAGCTTTCAAAGAAACCGAAAATCTCGGTTCGACCTATTTGGATTAAGAAGAATGAACCATCTTCTTCTAAACCACCCAAAAACCATACCTTCTCTCCAATCAAGTATTGGAATGAGACTTATACCATTAACCCCATCATCGGAGCAAAAGAAAATGTTCCCCCACCACCACATTCCTTCAACACCCCTCAACTCAATGACCTTTCAACCTTCCCAAACCTCACCAGGCATTGTGAAAATATTTCCTACCCTATTACCCCACCACCACCAAACCCTAGGTTTGATGCCCTACCCCCATCAACCGATTTTGTGTTGCATCATGTATCCTCATGTGCTTGTTGTCGATTTCAACAAATTGAACTTGCTCTATATGAGAAGTTAAATTTCCTTGAATTCCACCTCACTCGACCTCCTCTCCAAGTTTTCGTTCCGGTAGACAAAACTTCGAATGATGCATCGTCTTCTTATTTTTCCAACTAAAGGACTAACTACTCTTAGAGTCTTTATTACTTTAGTTGTTTTAGAGTCTTTCATTTTTTTAAGCAATCTTGTAAAATTATCACTATTAGAATAGCTTATGCTTTGTGGTTTATTTTCCATATTTTTTTCGTTTGATACTCATATTGTGTGTATGACTATCTACCTTGTTGTGTCTTTTATTTTATGTAACCTTTATGTTGTTTGTGTGTTATTTCCTTAGTTCTCTTTTGAGTTGATCATGGTTAATTTTTACAATTGCTTATGGGTGATTCCATCAATTCTAAACTTTAACCCCTTGACAAGTTTATCATCTTCATTGGATTGAAGTTTGATTTTGTCAATTACCTTTTTGGACATACTTAGCAAAATACTTGCTTCTAATTTAAGATTTCTTCTATCTTTCCCTCTCAAGTTACTTAGTAGGTAGTGATCATATATACATTGGTGTTTCTTTTCTTTCTACTAACCTTTGTGTAGCATGTCACCTTAGCTCATATACTTGGTGCCCCAAGGAAGGGGGAGCAACCACCAAGGGGGAGCTACTAGCAAAGTCCAATTTTCTTCAAAGACTTGTGCTAACCTCTTTGCTACGACAAAGGGGGAGAAATGATAGTGATAAACTCGTTAATAATTCGATATTTTGTGTTTCTACGTAAATGAGTTTATCGTTTGTCGCAATCAAAAAGGGGGAGATTGTTAATGCAAGTGATGCCCGTTATTAGTGTTAACTAATCTTTCTTAGTTTTGATCACGACAAACTATAAAACACATTTAGTGTAAAACATAAAATGAATTATTTAACTAACACTATCATCAAGGTAATAATCATATCACTAATCTTTCTTAATCATACATAGTGATCATCAAAATGATTATCCTTAAAACTCACTTTTGTTAATATGACAAAAGACTTTTTAATAAACTTTATTTTTTAGAAAATGTTTTATAAAAATGGAAAATGTAAATTTGAAAATAGCATATTCCATATGCTATTAGAATATGCTTTGAAGGCATAAAATACCTCAGATATTCCTACCCCACTAAAAGACAAAAAACAGAACGTACTCTAGGGGCGGAACCTTAAGTAGCTAGGCGGTTCCCTAGCGATAAGGAACCGCCGGGCTAGATAAGGTACCGCGCCCAGATAGCCATTATATAGCCTTTATACTTCGTCTCCTTGAAATAGTGGATCAAATCTCATTTTCCAACAAGCCTCTTGGACGTTTTTCTCAGCCCCCTTTCTCTTTTCTATAGCATAATCATTAGTAAATGATCACTTAAAGTGTTAAGGATTTTTACATATGATTATCCTCTTGATCCCCTCCTTTACCTTGTCCAATGAGAAGATCACTCACTCACTAGTGATGTGATAAAGATGAATCTATGAGCTAGTCATATTCATCATGATACCGTTTTTATTTCATGTTAATCCATTGTATTTATGAATACTTGGACTAGTTGTGTTCATCCAAGTTATTTGTGAATACTTGGATTTGTTGTGTACATCCATTGCATATGTGTTTGCTTGGATTTGTGTTGTGTAGATCCAAGCTACATGTGTGTACTTGGATATGTCTAGTTGAGTTGTAATAGACTTATGTAGTAGTTCTCACTAAACTATAAAGTGATGTGGTTGTGTCTTGTGAGTTCTCACTAAACTTGAAAGTGATTAGTAGTTGTGTTGTGTGAAGTTCTCACTTAGCTTCAAAGTGAAGAGTCGTGAAGATTGGTTCTAGCTTTGGATTAGAACTCGACATCTAGCCTTGTGTCGTAAAATGGTGAAGTAGGCAACGTCGTGAAGATTGGTTCTACCTTAAGATTAGAACTCGACATCTAGCCTTGTGTCGTTAAATTGTGAAGTAGGCAACGTTGTGTAGATTGGTCCTAGCTAAATACTAGGTCTCGACATTTAGCTTAGTGTCAGAAAATAATGTAAGCGACGATGTAAGGTTTTCTCCGCCAAGAAGGGAGCTTGTGGATATAGTGGAAATCTCGAGTAGGTGTACTCGAGGAGTGGAGTAGAAACGAGGATAGAGCCTCATTGTCGAACCACTATAAATCTTGGTGTCTTCCCACTAGGTTGTCTCCTTCCTTACTCTTTACTTATTTCATTATCATTACACTTACCTATTATCTTTACTAGTGCATTTGAATTGAACCTAATCGTTATGCAACTTAGCTTCAAGCAAAAGATAGTTTTGAAACAAACCAAATTGAAAGTAATTTTAATTTGGTTGCCAATCGAAGAGAAACTATTCAACCCCCCTTCTAGTTTCTAAAAAAGTTCAATAAACAAAGCGAAATAAGCAGAATGAATTGATAAGCACTTATGTAAAAGTCAAACAAGTTGGTTTTCTAGTCAAACCTTAAAGTCAACCACCCAAATGCTCCAGAATGAACAATTGGGTCAAATAATGAGCACCTATTACCAAATTGAAGTTGTTGCAGGTTTAAATAAGCTAGAACATCTTATTGATCAACTAAACCGAAAATAACACTAGCAGTGGCTAGTAGTAGGGGAAAGGAGTTCCCACTGCTTTGACTATTTGACCTTTGGTTATTGAGAGATTTACTTGGATTCAATGGATAACAAGGGCACCCTTACAACCAGTGAGTTGTAAGGAGTCATAAACAAGCAAGAAATCACAAAATCACTCAGCCAAATGATACAGTTTAATCAATCAGTCCCCAGATATGACACAAATATGCAAAATAAGCAGTTATGAAGAAATAATCAAATTAAGCAATAATAAGCCAACCAAATTGAACCATATGCACACACAAGCTATAATAAACTCCAATAAGCACAAATAAACTTGTTTCATACACTAATTCAAAGATTTGAGAAAGATTAAAGATTATGCAGATTACTAATGAACAAAATGAAGAACACAAAACCTTTTGTTGAACTATATGACGACAGATCAAATTTCAACACCTTAAATCCCTTACCCATGTTGTATTAACTAAGATTTAGCACTTGTTAATCCTAGTCTACCCTTAGATCTAGGTGTCCCTAAAATTTCAGTCAATAACAACAAGTTAAACAGATTTAATGGCCAATATTAGGATTATGTTGTTTCTAACCTCAAAACTTACAGATAAGTAACCAATAGCATAAGAATAACAAGAAAAAACAATAAACACCAAGTAGCACCTACTCATGTCAACCCAAACCTAGGATATGCATTTAACCCAAACAACCCTTTAATTACTGATTTAACAATTTTTCGAAGGCAATGTTAGATTCAAACCACAAATCAAGTCCAAATCAACTCCACAACAACTAGTAAACCCCAATAAACAAGATTCAACCATAAAAACACAAATTCACAGATAAAAACTCAGATTCAATCACATAACACAAAATATTTAGAAACGTAATGAAGTTTAGATATGTGCACCTCTAAAACATACATCCATGCTTTGGATTGATTGAGCTTAAGTGGTAGCAGAACAACCACTAGGTTCCTTGTACTTGCTAAGATCAACAAACACAAGGGTGAACTAAAAACAATGAAACTCTGATTTTTGGAAACAAGGGTTTTAAAACTCAAAATCCTTTCCTCAAAACTCAACAAATAGATAAATGGAACTCATACTTTAGCTAATCAAACACAAAACTTTTATCATAAAAGGAATCACAATTTTCAGAAAATACCAACTTATATTTATAAAAAGGAATTACAAAGATTTTAGCTAAAATCTGGAACAAAGGGCTACTCACAAGTTAAGGCTCCTTTTATAAAGTGCAATAGACGATTCTAGAATGAAAAAAATACATGAAAACCCTAGCTATGAAATCTCAGATATGCCCTTGAGTCCTATAGACGCGTTTGATGTTGTGAGCTGTCCAAATGAATATTAGACGTTCATTTTTGCTTTGGGGCCTAGTAATGAGTGTAGAACGTTGATCTTGCCACGTGGATTTGCTTGGAGAGGAGGGTGTCACATGATTGGTGCAGGGTAGGCTTGGGTGGGGTCCTTGAGTGAGTGGGTGTGTGAGTTTAAGCGTGGGATGTGATTGTCTGAGTGTCAATCAAACGTGGGAAGTTCTAATTTAGATTTATCCTTTGTTATGTAAAAGCTAAAATTGGGTTTCATACGGTGAACAGTAACTCTGTTTGATCCGAAATTAGGGGAAAGTAAGTTGTTTGGCGCAATAAACATGTTTGAATGTTCCAGTGGTCACTTTTGGTCCTTAGACTTTGGGAAAAAGTGTATAACAAGAAATTCAGCCCTTATAAACGAGTTCCTTTGTTAAATAAGTTTCACTTTTCATAGTTTTGCCACGAATACTTTTCAAAAAGGGTTTAGGGCTTATTCAACTTTGGTATAATCACACAAATGGAACTTTTGAAGTTTTATTCATTTAAAAAGAACTAAATGTGTAATTTTCTTGAACTTCAAGGGTCTTTATTGGATGTTTGACTTCATTAGGGACCATTGTTGACAATTTAGATTTGTCGAGGGACTAAACTTGCCAAATCTTCAAAGATGAAGGACCTTTTTGTCATTTTGACAAATTTAAGTGACCAAACATGTAATTATGAATATACAAGGGTATTAAGTGTCATTTATTCATAAATGAGGGATCATTCTTGTACATCTTCAAGTCTTCAAGGGTTTTTCTTGGAGAAATCCATAACTTGGGCCCGTTTCATTGTGCGGCTTCGTTTCTCGTGTTTGTTTTTCCTTGTTTCTTATGATCTTTTGATTTTTTTACGATATCCATGCCTAAAATACTCCAGTAAACAAACACAAGCATATATATGGTACTTTGATGACAATTATTGCATTTAAAGCCCGAAAAGAACGATGAGATCATGTATAAATGCCATCTCATCACTCCCCCATACTAAACCATTGTCGTGCCCTCACGCAATGCTAGAATAAAGTATCTAAGCATCTCAAAAATTCAATTTTATTACCCTTTATTGAAAAGTAAAACTTGCTACAATAATACGAAGATGTGTAGAGACATAATGTATGATTTTCATCACGAAAGTGACTTTTAGGGTCAATGAATAGAAACAAGTGAATGTCTCATAGAGTAAAGTTTGCCATCCTTGATTATCATACATTCCATGCTAAGTGCAAAAACGAGACCATTGTTGGTACAAGTCACAATGCTAACACTACTCATACACCCAAATTGTGTAATACTTTTTCTCCCCGCAATCCTAGTTATTATGAAAAGAAAAGGTTTCTAGAATTTTTTAACTATTTGTCATGAATCACAAGTGATTCATATTGACTTATTTGAGTATTTATTAGTCCGAAAATAAAGTACCACGATTTAATCGATAGTTAGCTAAAGGACAAAATCTTTTAAAACGGCTTCTCGTGTATCTCCTTAAGTTCATATCTTGGCATAACTCGATTCACAATTTGAGACCATTCTCAGACCGATATTTGGCA
The DNA here is from genome assembly GCA_025667525.1 of Glebionis coronaria. Classification (NCBI taxonomy): domain Eukaryota; kingdom Viridiplantae; phylum Streptophyta; class Magnoliopsida; order Asterales; family Asteraceae; genus Glebionis; species Glebionis coronaria. Next base: position 386,300,352 of record CM046874.1, read on the forward strand.
TGTACTTCATACTTCAAAACTTCGGAAGACGTTCTTTAAATGATGGTCTTCTTTTCATATTTTTGAATTTCTTCACTTGACGTTTTTGAGAGATTCTTCATACTTGGACTACGACTTCATCATTTTTCTTCAATCGTTATTTTTTATTTTGATATACAACGATCCGCCTCCTTTTAGGACTTGGATATATTTATCCTCAAACCTTGTAAGGGTCTTTTTGGATAGACTTTATCCATGATCTTTAGGGGAGTAATTGCTTTTCGTCGTGTGTCTCGATCCTTCATATTGATTTTGGAATAATGATTCTTCGCATCATCTTGGATCTTTAGCAACAAAATAGAGCTCCTCATGCCTTGTTAGGGCCTTTTTGGATCTTCACCAACCTTCACATCCCGCTTCAATAAGTTATGCCTTGGCTATGAACTCTATTCAACCCCGAGCAACTTTTAAACGATCTTGGGCTAGAAGCTAAGTAACCTTTTAAAAATCGTATGACCTTACTTATTGCAATTAATTTATTCCTAATGCATTGATCTTATGGGAGAAAAAGCCACAATTAAAAACATATGAGTTTTTGAAAGAACATTTTCATGTTCTACGTTTAGCATGATCACTTGTCTAACTCTATCACTTCTTGTTCTTCACTATTTAAAGACCTCTAATTAAAGAGACTCGTGAATACTTAGCCATGCAAGTCAAAATTAAGCCAAATTTGGATTAGCTTTCATTAAGACTATATCAAATCGAAGTTTTGGGTTTTAAAGCCACCTATAGGATCTTGCACTTTCTTGGACTTTTTCAAGTTTACAGAATGCATTTTAAAGTTCCCTTGATAAGTGACTTTATAGGATCAATTAAAAAGACTTGCGAAAAGTTCTTGTTCTTAACCCGAATGAGCTAAGACTTTCGTGTTTTAAAGTTCCCTATATAAAAGTCTAGCAAAACTTGATTCAAGCGGGTTAAGGAATGTAAAGGGCTCCAAATGCCCATCAAGTCAAAAATTAACTCTTACTCTACCCATTAGAAAATATACGTTCATGTCTTAAAAACACTTATGAAAACTAAGAAAATTTTTAAAATTTGGCCATTTTTAGCCTTATTTGCACAAAATAAAATGAAACATTGAAAGTTGGAAAACGTGAGGGCGTAGCAAGGCAAGTATCTATTCACCCCCATACTAAAACTAAACATTGTCGTCAATGTTTTGAGTCTAAAGGTGGAGCACCCCCATACTAGAGACGAAGAGTCGAATGCTTAGGATCTAGCATGTTAAGGGTGATCAACAATATATATAAAGTCGTTTATGAATTATGCTAATAGATAATTGTTAGAACAATAAAGGATATGTCATAGATTTGTGAAAAACTATTCAAGCAAACGATCGAGGCTCACGTAAACGAACACGAGAGTCTTCAATCGTGGCGATGATGATGATCTAGATAACACATTCACAAACAATCACGAGACAACGAGTTGGAAGGGCACAAATCCCTTCTCATTAATTAAATTAGAAAGCGATAATATGTACAATTGATAAGCATGGGATCTCCCCCACGAGGCACCTCGTTTTTGATTACCGAGTCATGAGCTCGACTCGATCCCCTCTAAATGTGATCATTTAGGGAAAATCTTGGTATGGTAATTTTTGGTGGGCTTACATGATAAACAAGGCCCAAAAAGCAATCGGTATTAAGGACTATGTCCTTTGATGATGCAAAATACCGGGATCGAAGATGGCGTCTTCGTTTTTATTGGATAAAAAAATCAACGCAACTTCAACACGTGCCAAAAAGTCAAAGAGTTTGAAGAAAAGAGATGAGAAGTAAAAGGGTGGGACAATTGGTAAGACAAACTTTTGAGCTACTCGAGGTAGACTCCAACCAAGCAAATAGATATAGTTTCCATTTATTTCATCGGTGGAAGACCGAGATTTCCCTTTACATGAAATTCTGGGATCGAAGATCTCGTCCTCGGTGGAGAAACGTGAGGGAACATAAGGGGTTTCCACCATACTAAAACCACACAAAGCATCGTCAAAAGGAGTAGACGAGCTTGTAGTACTCAAAACACGTGGTGATGACGGAGTTAGATTTGTAGCAAAATCTTTTAAATCAAGTTTAAAATCTTTTCCTTTTTTATCTTTTAAACTCTCCTTATGAAAACCCGTTTTGATTATGTCGAAAACATTTGGTGTTTCTAAGACGATGTTAGGCACAGTAAAAATTCTCACATTTAAGTTGCGTTTTGGTGGTGGTAAGTTCTCAAAACGTGTATCAATAAAGAACACCGCCCCATCGGGGTCAACATACTCGTCATCCGAAAGATCTTCCGTAAGAACCGGCAACTTATCAACACTTTTCAAGAATGAATGTTCGAGGTGAGGCGAAAGATTGTTCAATTCAAGTATTGATGGTTCCTTGTTTGTAGGTTTAACACTCATAACCTCCACCGACGGAGGAAATGGTAAATCATTTTTGTTGGCAACTTCTTGGGAAAATTCTTCGCAATCAACATGGTTCAAAGTTGCAATAGACTAAACATGAGAGAGCTTGGAATTTTGAGTTGCATTGATGACAAGTTCCTCCTCATTGAAATGTAGGGTAATTTTCCTAGCATGTACATCAATAAGTGCTCTAGATGTATCCAAAAATGAACGACCTAGAATGAGAGGAACTTTTCGATCCGTAGGAATATCAACAACGATAAAGTCCATGGGATAGTAAAATTTTCCAACTTTAACGAAAACATCCTCGGCTACTCCACATGCGAGAAACGTAGAATGATTAGCCATCTCGATAGACATGTTCGAAGGAGTAAGAGCCGGAAGTGATAGCGATTTGAATATCTCATGAGGCATTAAATTAATACTAGCACCAAGATCGGCCAAGGTGTAGCATTCCTCCATATCTTGTATTGCACATGGAATCAAAAAATTTACCGTGATCACCCACTTTTTGAGGTATGCGGCTAAGAAAAACCGATGAACAATTAGACACTTGTTGTAATTTCTCTTTCTTATTCAACATACTTTGAAGTTTGCGGCGAATCAAGGCATCATGATTAGAGTGTCGGCAAAACTTATGTTAAAATGCAAGTCATGAAACATTTTCATAAAAAGTTCAAATTGATAATTATTCCGTTCTTGTGCCTTTTCCTTGTTTCGTCTTGAAGGGTAAGGTAAGGGTGGTGTGGGTTGGGGCATAGGCATCAGCCTTGTAATCTCGGGTTCCACTATTGGTATTGGATCAACCATAGGTGTGGTATGAGCGATACTTCGTGGGCTTGTGATATGCTCCTTTTCGACCATCACCTCGGGCTCTCTCTCGATTTCCTTCTCCATAGAAGTACTAGGACGAGAGATTGGTTCCTTGAAAGTTTTACCACTACGAGTAGTAATAACCTTCATTTCTCCCCTCAGTTTGGAAATGGTATCACTAGGAAGACCACCCGAGGAAGAGGGTTTACACATGATTGCTTCAAACATTTTAGCCATTCGATCTTCAAATTTTGATTTCCCTAAATCCGCTTTTAACAACTCTTGCTTAATCTCATGTTGACCTTGTTCCATCTTTTTTTTATTTTGTTGAAGACGTTTAACGTTTCCTTCCATTTTATTAGCATGAGTTTTCAATTCATTAACAAGTTCATTTTGTAAGCTTGTTTTTCAACTCGGATCTTAAGCTAATCATCTCACGTTGCATGTTATCAAACTTAGCATCGTTGGCTTTTGCATAATCCAAAAATTCTCCATTAAGATTTTTAGTGTGAGCATTTTGAAAACCTTGTGTAGTGTTTTTAAAATCACGGTTTTGATTTTGATTTTGATTTTAAACTTGCCCATTCCCACTTTGGTAATTACCCTTGTTGTAGTTATGTGAATTGCCTTGATAACCACCACTTTGATTGTTGTTTTGATAGTTGTTAGCATTTTGATTTTGGGGAGCTTGATTTGGCCGGGAACCTTGGCCGTTTTGGTTGTAAGTTCCCGTTGCTACATAAGCACCCGAAGTGTTACCACCGGAGGTAATGCACTCGGAAAGATCATGAGCTCCACCACAAGATAAACAACTCTTTTCAATCGCTTTAACCGATGCGGAATTCAAAGCATCTTGTGCTTTCCAATGTGTCATAAGCGTCAAAAATCTATCGAAAAACCGATTTTCCTTATTTGCTTCATCATGTAAGGCATTCATGTTACGAGACGATGACGATGAAACCATATTGGCAACACTCGTTGTGTTACGAGGTTATAAACCTTAGATCTATTCTCAATAATCTTTAAAGACTCATCAGTCGTTTTGCACAAAAAATTACCACCCGCGGCGGCATTCAAATAATCTCGTTCATGATCATTAAGCCCATTATAAAAAGTATCAACTTGATGCAATTCCGAAAAATCATGGTGAGGACATTCGTGTAACATTTCTTTAAATCGTTCCCATGCCATTGAAAAACTTTTATTATTACGTTGTGTAAACCTTGAAATCTCATTTTTCAAATGTGTTGTTTTAGATGGTAGAAAAAATTGGTTCACAAACTTAGAAACGAGATCACCCCATGTCAAATTCGAATTTGGCGGTTCTTTCTCGAGCCAAATTTTTGCGGGTCCATCCAACGAGTATGGAAACAACATCATCTTAATGGTGTCATGCGGAAAATCCTTAAACTTGCTTGTTGCGGTGAGACGATTGAAATTCCTTATGTGATAATGCGGGTTGTCTTTTTCATGACCTCTAAACTTTTTTGCTTGTAACATCGACATTAAACCCGTCATAATCTCGAAATTCTCCGCAAGGATGGTGGGAATCACAATAGCTTCTCCAAAACCCTCGGTGGGTGCTTGAAGAAACTCCATCATAGTACGATTAGCCATGATGACTATTAGTTGTACAACGGGTTCGACAATTGGAGTTTCTTCTTCAATCAAATTGCCTTGGTTTTGACAACGCGAGCTCGTTTTGCTTGATTACGAGTTTGCATAAACGTGACGTAGAATGTGGAGGTGAGCAAAGAAGATTCTTTTGGGTGTTTTGTGGATTTTCAATTTTTTTTTGTGTTTTTGATTGTTTTTGATTGTTTTTAATTTTTTTGGATTTTGTGTGTATTTGTAGACAACAATCTACCAAATCTCTCCTCAAATCAAACTCTTGATTAAAGAAGCCTCAAAGGAATGAAAACGATAACGTGGAGTGAACGCCTTCGAATGAGTTTAGAACTTTGGTGAAAACCAAATTGTTCAAGAGGGTTTAATCACAAAGAAACCAAGCAAATATATATGATACGTAATAATACTTTGGGCGGCAAAACCCTCGATTAGCCTTCAATCTCAAATACTCATAAGCAAGTGGAGAAACGAGGCGGTGCGAAGAACTTAATAGCCTTCTTCTTTAGGGTGTATTTTATAACACCCGCCTTATACCCACCTTATAGTTTGTATTTTTCAAAATCGAGCTTCACGAAAGTATTTATCTATTTTTGCCTTTTTCTTTTTGTTTGAGATTCGAATACAATAATTAGGAGATCAAATCCCAATTAAGGTTGTGTTTTCACACTTTTGGAGATATTTTGAATTTGTTGTGATACTTATACAATATAGTAATAATATTTCACAAGAAAAACGAAAAACCCGATAATACGTATTAGTAGAGTTCTACTAATACAAATACTATTTATGGTTAGATATTAAAAACAAAATGAACAAATTAATCACGACGCACCTCCCCGGCAGCGGCACCAAAATGATTGTGGTAAAATACACCCTTTAGGAAAAAGGCGTAAAAGCGGTAAGTATTAAATACGACAGTTTAGGAAAACCGTGTACTAATGACCCGAAGGTGAAAGTTCGTTTCCCAAGGAGTTATATGTGTCTGAATAACTCGTAATGTTTTTGGATTAATATTGAGAAAGAAAAGATGAGAAAAGAGAAGGACGGATACGTTAAAATTACACTACGACGACAAAACGAAAAACCGTAAAAAGTGACAAAATAAAATTAAATCTAAAAATTCCCAAAAAATTACCAAAAATAGCTAAAAATAAACTAAGAGTTAAAAATGATCAAAACTTTTTCAAACCTTCTAATTAATTAAATATTAATTTTTAAATGCTAATTAAAGCCCTAAAAATCCAAATAATTAATAAAAAGCCCAAATAAAGATTTTTCACTAAGTAATCCTCTAAAATGACTTAATAAGAATAAAAAATATTTTTATGAAATTTTAAAACTAATGAAAACTATTTTTAAATGATTAAAAACTATAAAAATATTAAAATAATTCTAAAAATTAATAAAATGATGAGAAAATTAATCTAAGATTTTTAAAATCCTAACTTAATGTATTTGACCCTAGGAAAATGTAAAAGATGCAAAAATATTAAAAATGAAATTTAATATTAAAATAATATTAAAAATCAAAAAATTATTAAAATTTCTAAATACTTGAAAACGAGTTTATTTTAACCTAAATAAACATAAAATGAAAGTGAAATTACCAAAATACCCTAGTGGGCCCCCAAATGGGCTAAAAACAAAATAGTCTAAGTGAAATGGGCTTTTTGGCCCAACAAGATCAACCTTAACCAAATAAACTGAAAATCACCAGTCTAGCTTAAAATTTAACTCTAAACACAAAAGTCTGAAGGCTCAAAAGCTGAATGTGAGCTTATCACAGCTTAATGTACAACAGCTTATTCTTAATGGGCTTTTTGGCCCATTAAGCTATAAGCCAATGCCATAAGCTCTAATTTGACACAAAACCTTCTTTTGAGATGCCAATGAGATATGTTAATAGAAATTTTGAAAAAGCACAACCAATAAGCCAAGTACAAATCCACTAAACGACAAAATAGTCGACTTAGAGTTTTAGACCACCTCAGACCTTGATTCAACTTGCAAAAGACTCTAAATGACTTAATTATGCCAAATCAATCAAGAAATGTTCAATAAGCAGAATGAATTAATAAGCACTTATGTAAAATTCAAACATGTTGGTTTTCTAGTCAAACCTTAAATTCAACCACCCAAATGCTCCATAATGAACAATTGGGTCAAATGATGAGCACCTATTACCAAATTGAAGTTGTTGCAGGTTTAAATAAGCTAGAACAGCTTATTGATAAGCTAAACCAAAAATAACACTAGCAGTAGCTAGCAGTAGGGGAAAGGAGTTCCCACTGCTTTGACTATTTGACCTTTGATTATTGAGAGATTTACTTGGATTCAATGGATAACAAGGGCAACCTTACAACCAGTGAGTTGTAAGGAGTCATAAACAAGCAAGAAATCACAAAATCACTCAGCCAAATGATACAGTTTAATCAATCAGTCCCCAGATATGACACAGATATGCAAAATAAGCAGTTATGAAGAAATAATCAGATTAAGAGATAATAAGCCAACCAAATTGAACCAAATGCATACACAAGCTATAATAAACTCCAATAAGCACAAATAAACTTGTTTCATACACAGATTCAAAGATATGAGAAAGATTAAAGCTTCTTCAGATTACTGATGAACAAAATGAAGAACACAAAACCTTTTGCTGAACTATATGACCACAGATCCAATTTCAACACCTTAAATCCCTTACCCATGTTGTATTAACTACGATTTAGCACTTGTTAACCCTAGTCTACCCTTAGATCTAGGTGTCCCCAAAATTTCAGTCAATAACAACAAGTTAAACAGATTTAATGGCCAATATTAGGATTCTAATGTTTCAAACCTCAAAACTTGCAGATAAGTAACCAATAGCACAAGAATAACAAGAACAAACAAAAAACACCAAGTAAAACCTCTCAAGTCAACCCAAACCTAGGATATGCATTTAACCCAAACACCCCTTTAATTACTGATTTAACAATTTTTCAAAGGAAATGTTAGATTCAAACCACAAATCAAGTCCAAATCAACTCAGCAACAACTAGTAAACCCCAATAAACAAGATTCAACCATAAAAACACAAATTCACAGATAAAAAATCAGATTCAATCACATAACACAAATTATTTAGAAAAGTAACAAAGTTTAGAGATGTGTGATGAGATGGCATTTATACATGATCTCATCGTTCTTTTCGGGCTTTAAATGCATAAAAATGTCATAAAATACCATATATATGCTTGTGTTTGTTTACTTGTGTACTTTAGGTATGGATATCGTGAAAAAGACAAAAGATCACAAGTTACAAGGAAAAACGGACACGAGAAACGAAGCCGTACAAAGAACCGGGCCCTAATCATGGAATTCTCAACAAATACCCTTGAAGACTTGAAGACAAACAAGATTGATCCTCATTTATTGAAGAAATAACACTTAACCCTTGTATATTAATAATTACAAGTTTGGTCCCTTAAGTTTGTCAAAATTACACAAAAGGTCCTTCAACTTTGAAGAAATGGCAAGATTAGTCCCTCAACAATTTCAAATTGTCAATTATGGTCCCTCATCAAGCCAAAGACACATTGAAGACCTTTGAAGATCAACATTGTCCAAAATTAGTCCTTCAATTATGAAAACATGTCAAAAATAACCCTTGAAACATTTTGTGAAAAGTTTGTGCCAAAAGTGACAAGTTATGAAACGTTGATACAAAGGAAATGGGCGCTGATGGGTTTTTAAACACAAAAGACAAGAGAAAGAAAGAATAAGGGCCAAACCTGTTAACTTAAAACATTCAAACACGAATTTGCGCCAAACAACTCCCATTCCCCCAATTTCGGATCAAAAGGACAACTATTCACCTTTTACCAACCCAGATTTTACACCAACTTAAACAAAGGGTAAAATGAAATTACCCTTACCCACACTTGATTCACACGCCTAAAAACCTATCCCAACCTTAAAACCCTCACTCCCACTCACCAAGAGACCCCACCACCAAAACCGTTTCACCATCATGTGACAACTTCCTCACCAAGACTTGCCACGTGTCAAGATCAACAGCCCACATCATTTGCTTCATCACAAAGCTATTTTAAACGGTTTGGATGCATTTTGGACAGCTCACACCAAGAAAACGTCTAGAAGGACTTAGGGCATTTAGGGAATTTCACTTCTAGGGTTTGTGAATAGTGTTAGCCAGGCATTTGCCTATAAAAGGAGACCTCAACATGTGAGAGTCCCTTTGTTCCAGATTTTAGCTTTTAATCTTTGTAATTCCTTTTTATGAAATAAAGTTTGAATTTCTTAAAATTTTGAGTTCTAATCTGTTATTTATAAAAGTTTGGTGTTTGAGAAGCTAAAATCTGAGTTCCATTATCTTGTTTGAAGGTTTTTGAGGCAAGGTTTTAAGTGATAAAGCTTGTGCATCAAAAATCAGAAAGTTGGCATTATTTTTTATCTCACTTTGTGGTTTGTTCATCTTAGCAGCTTGGAAGCTGGTACTTGTTCTGCTAGTACCTCAGCTCAAACAATCCAGGGCCTGGATGTAGGTCTTGGAGGTTTGCACCCTTCTCCTTTTTCAATTTCTCTTTTATTTTCTGAATTTTTGGTGAATTTGCATGTTTATGGTTGAATCTGTGTTATTGTGGTTGATTATTGTTGATTTGGCTTTGTTTGATGTTATTGAGGTGTTACTGATCTGATTTGTGGGTTGAATCTTCATAAGCCTTTGAAAATTTGTGAAATCAAGTTTTAAAAGGGTGTTTGGGATTACTGCATAAGTTGGATTTGTGGCTTGTTAAGTGTTTGTTTGTTGTATGCAAGTGTTGGTATCTGTTATTTAGGTGCTTATGTTCATCTGTTTGCAGGTTTTGAGGCTTTGAACACATTGATTCTTGAATTGGCTATAAAATCTTCATAACTTGGTAAAATTGGCTAGGATTTTGAGGACACCTAGATCTATGCTTAGGCTAGGGCTAACAAGTGCTAAATCATAGTTAATCACACCAGGGTAGAGGGATTTGAGGCTTGAAATTGGATCAAGTGTCAAGTATATCAGCAAAACTTGTCTGCATATTGTTCTTTGTTCATCAGTAACTTCTAGTGATTTGATCTTGCTATTTTCTTTGATTCAGTGTTTGATTCTTGTTGCTTTGTGTTTATTGTTAGTTTATATAGCTTGTGTATGCATCCTGTTAAGTTTGGTTGGCTTATTTTGCTTAAATCTGCTTATTAAGTGCTTAACTGCTTATTTGCATATCTGGAGCATATCTGTGGACTGTTTGGCTTATTGTGGCTTATTGTGTGGATCATTTTGTGATTTTATTGTTGCTATTGACTCCTTGTGATTCACTGATCACAAGGGTGCCTTTGTTTCCAATTGAATCAAACCAGAACTCTCAAATAAGCTTGGTCAATTAGTCAAAGCAGTGGGAACTCCTTTCCCCTGCTGGTTGCCACTGATAGTGCAAATTTGGTGTCAGCTTATTAATAAGCTATAATAGCTTATTCCAACCTGCAACAACTTTGTTTTTTGTAATAGGTGCTCATATTTTGACCCATTTGTTCATACTGGAGCATTTGGGTAGTTGACTTTTAGGTTTGACTAGAAAACCAACTCCTTTGACTTTTACATAAGTTCATTTGTGCTTATTCTGGCTTATTGGTTGAGCTTATTGTATTTTTGTGGATTGATATTGCTTATTGAGTCCATTTGAAAGCTTTTGCAAGTTGAATCAAGTCCTGAGGTGCATTATTTCTCAAAAACGACTATTTTGTCGTTTTGTGGATTTTTGCTTTTCTATTTTCTGGCTTATTGAATGTGCTTATTGGAAATTTCTTTTGACAGATCTCTTAAGCATCCTAAAAGAGGGTTGTGTGTCAAATTAGAGCTTATGGCATTAGCTTATGGCTTAATGGGCTGAAAAGCCCAATAAGAATAAGCTTTGTGTTCAATAAGCTGTGATAAGCACATTTTCAGCTTTTGGGCCTTTAAAGTTTTGTTCTTAGAATTGAATTTTAAGTCAGATAGGGCTTTTCCAAGTCAATTGGGTCAAGTTTGACTTTTTGGGCCCAAAAGCCCATTTAGGTTGACTGTTTTTGGATTTGGCCCATTTGAGGGCCCATTAGGGGTATTTTGGTAATTTCACTTTGATTTTCTGATTATTTAGGTTAAAATAAACTAGTTTGCAAGTTTTTAGAATTTTTTATAATTTTTGGGTTTTTAATATTATTTTATTATTATTTTATTATTATTTTTAAAATTTCACATTTTCCAACTTTTTACATTTTTCTTAGGTTTAATACATTAAAATAGGAATTTAGCAACTTTTTGAATAATTTTATCACTTATAGATTAATTTTTATAATTATTTTAAGTTTTAATAGTTTTTAAATCATTTTAAATAGTTTTTTTTAGTTTTAAAATTTCTAAAAATAGTTTTTAATCTTTTTAGGTCATTCTAGAGGTTTATCAATTGAAAAATCTTTATTTGGGCTTTTTGATAATTTATTTGATTTTTAGGGCTTTAACTAGCATTTAAAAATTGAATATTTAATTATTTAAAAGGTTCGAAAAAGTTTTGATCATTGGTAAACTCTTAGTTTATTATTTTTGATTTTTGGTGAATTTTTGGTAATTTTTAGAATTTATTTTTATTTTTGTGATTTTTAAGGTTCTACGTTTTAACTTTCTAATAGTGATTTTTCTTGGTAATTTTTATTTTTACGTCTTTGTCATCTTCTTTTCTCATCCCCTTTCTAAACCAATCATTAATCACAAATATTTAACAAATTTCTCACACACATATACCTCCTTGGGAAACGAACTTTCAAATCATTAAGGGTCATTAGTGTTGATTTTCCTAAATCATCACTCGATACTTACCGCTTTTACGCCTTTTTCCTAAGAGGTGTAATTTTACCTTCAATCAATTTTGGCGCCGCTGCCGGGGAGGTGTGTCGTGATTAATTTGCATTGTTGTTTTTAATATTAACCAAAATAGTATTTGTATTAGTAGAACTCTACTAATACGTATTATCGGTTTTCTTGGTTTTTCTTGTACAAATATTATTACTATATTGTATTAAGTATCACAATAAATTTACAATATCTCCAAAAGTGTGAAAACACAACCTTAATTGGGGTTTCATCACTCAATTATTGTATTCGAATCTCAAACAAAAAGAAAAAAGGCAAAAATAGATAAATACTTTCGTGAAGCTCGATTTTGAAAGATACAAACTATAAGGTGGGTATAAGGCGGGTATTATAAAATATACCCTAAGGAAAAAGGTTCTTAAGTGCTTCGCGCCACCTCGTTTCCTCGCTTGCTTGTGAGTATTTTGAGATTGAAGGCCAATCGAGGGTTTTGCCGCCCAAAGTATTATTACGTATAATATATTTGCTTGGTTTTCTTTGTGATTAAACCCTCTTGAACAATTTGGTTTTCACCAAAGTTCTAAAGTCATTCGAAGGCGTTCACTCCACGTGATCGTTTTCATTCCTTTGAGGCTTCTTTAATCAAGAGTTTGATTCGAGGAGAAATTTTGTAGATTGTTGTCTACGAAAATACACCAAAATCCAAAAAAAATAATTAAATATCATCAAAAACACAAAAAAATTGAAAATTCACAAAACACCAAAAAAGAATCTTCTTTGCTCACCTCCCATTCTTCGTGAAGTTTATGATCACTCGTAATCAAGCAAAACGAGCTCGTAAACGACTTCAAAAGCAAGCCAATCAAGAGACGTTGATTGTTGAAGAACCTCCAATTGTTGAACCTATTGTAGAACAAGAAGTCGTCATGGCTAATCGTACTATGATGGAGTTGCTACAAGCACCCACCGAGGGTTTTGGAGAGACTATTGTGATTCCCGCCATCCTTGCGGAGAATTTCGAAATTAAGACGGGTTTAATGTCGATGTTGCAAGCAAATAAGTTTAGAGGTCATGAGAAAGACAACCCGCATTACCATATTAGGAATTTCAACCGTCTCACCGCCACTAGCAAATTTAAGGATGTTCCGCATGATGCCATTAAGATGATGTTGTTTCCATACTCGTTGGATGGACCCGCAAAAATTTGGCTCGAGAAAGAACCGCCAAATTCGATTTTGACATGGGCCGATCTCGTTTCTAAGTTTGTGAACAAGTTTTTTCCACCATCTAAAACAACACACCTAAAAAATGAGATTTCACGATTTGTGCAAAGAAGTAATGAAAGTTTTTCAATGGCATGGGAACGCTTTAAAGAAATGTTACATGAATGTCCACACCATGATTTTACGGAATTGCATCAAGTGGATACTTTTTATAATGGGCTTAATGATCATGAACGAGATTATTTGAACGCCGCCGCGGGTGGTAATTTTTTGTGCAAGACGACAAATGAGGCTTTACAAATCATTGAAAATAGATCTAAGGTTTATAACCCTCGTAACACACCGAGTGTTGCCAATATGGGTTCGTCATCTTCGTCACAATCGTCTCGTAGCATTAACGCCTTACATGATGAAGCTAATGAGGAAAATCGTTTTTTTGATAGATTTGCTAATCTAATGTCCCATTGGAAGGCTCAAGAAGCTTCAAATTCCGCTTCGGTTAAAGCGGTTGCTAAGAGTTGTTTATCTTGTGGGGGAGCTCATGATCTTTCCGAGTGCATTACCGCGGATGGTAACACTTCGAGTGCTTATGTAGCAACGGGAACTTACAACCAAAACGGTCAAGGTTCCCGTCCGAATCAAGCTCCACCAAACCAAAATGTTAACAATTATCGAAACAACAACCAAGGTAATTACCAAGGCAACACACGCAATTACAACAAGGGGAATTATCAAAGTGGGAATGGACAAATTTCTAATCAAAACCAAAACCGTGATTTTCAAAACACTACACAAGGTTTTCAAAATGCTCACACTAAAAATTTGCAAGGAGAATTTTTGGATTATGCTAAAGCAAATGATGCTAAATTTGATAACATGCAACGTGAGATGATTAGCTTAATATCCGAGTTGAAAAACGAGCTAAAAAATGAACTTGCTAATGAACTTAAAACTCATGCAAACAAAATGGAAGGAAATGTCCAACGTCTTCAACAAAATCAACAAAAGATTGAATTAAGACAACATGAGATTAAGCAAGAGTTTTTAAAAGCGGATGCTAGGCAATCAAAATTTGAGGACCGAATGGCTAAGATGTTTGAAGCAATCATGTGTAAACCCTCTTCCTCGGGTGGTCTTCCTAGTGATACCATTGCAAACCCGAAGGGAGAAATGAAGGTTATTACTACACGAAGTGGTAAAACTTTCAAGGAACCAATCTCTCGTCCAAGTACTTCTAAGGAGAAGGAAATCGAGAAAGAACCCGAGGTGATGGTCGAAAAGGAGCACATTACAATCCCACGAAGTACCGCTCAAACCACACCTACGGTTGAACCAATACCAATTGTGGAACCCGAGTTTCCAAGGCCGTTGCCTAATGACCAACCCACACCACCTTTACCCTACCCTTCGAGACGAAACAAAGAGAAGTTGCAAGAACGTAACAAACAACAAATCGAGCTTTTTATAAAAATGTTTCAACAAGTGCATTTTGATGTGAGTTTAGCCGACGCGTTGTTATATATGCCTCGTTTCGCTTCCACTTTTAAAAGTATGATGAGCGATAAGGAAAAGCTTTCAAAGCTTGCTAATTGTTCTTCGGTTTATCTTAACCGCATACCGGAAAAAGTTGGTGATCCCGGAAAGTTTCTCATTCCTTGTGACATACAAGATATGAAAGAATGCCTCGCCTTGGCCGATCTTGGTGCGAGCATTAATATGATGCCGTTTTCCATTTGGAAATCGCTTTCGCTTCCGGCTCTCATTCCTTCGAACATGTCCATCGAGATGGCCGATCATTCTACGATTATGGCATGTGGAGTAGCCGAAGATGTTTTCGTGATGTGGGGAAGTTCTACTATCCCGTTGATTTTATAGTAGTTGACATCCCCGCGGATCCTCAAGTTCCTCTAATTTTAGGTCGATCATTTTTAGACACTTCGAGATCGCTTATCGATGTTCATGCGAGAACTATCACTTTGAGATTCAACGAAGAGGAACTTGTTATAAACGCTACTCAAAACTCGAAACCTTCTCATGTTTATGCAATCGCTACCATTAATCACATTGACATCGTTGATGTGGTTTGCGATGAGTTTTCACAAGAAGTGTTAGGTTTTTCCGATAGCTCGTCAAGTGGCAATCCCACTATTTTGGATCCGATTCTTGCTAATTCTACACCAAATCTCACTCCATTCCAAGGAGGCGATTTCACTTCAAATGAAATCGACAATGAAGATGAGGTGTTGATTAGTGATGATACTTCTATTCCACCATTTCTTTCGCCGATGGAAGTTATGAGTGTTGAACCAAAATCTTCAATCGAGGAACCACCTATCCTTGAATTGAAAGATCTTCTTTCTCACCTTGAATACGCATTCTTGGAAGGTGATGACAAGTTTCTGGTTATTATTGCAAAAGGTCTTGCCAATGATGAAAAAACCGAGCTCTTGAAAGTTCTTAAGGCTCATAAAGGGGCAATTGCGTGGAAAATATCCGACATTAAGGGTATTGACCCAAAATTTTGTACTCACAAGATTTTAATGGAGGAGGACTACAAACCCGCAATTCAAAGTCAAAGAAGGGTGAATCCCAAAATTCACGATGTCATTAAAAAGGAGGTCCTTAAACTCCTTGACGCAGGAATGATTTATCCTATATCCGATAGCCCATGGGTGAGCCCAATCCATTGTGTCCCTAAAAAGGGAGGAATGACCGTTGTGCCTAATGAAAACAACGAGTTAATTCCCACTCGTGTTGTGACCGGTTGGAGGGTGTGTATTGACTACCAAAAGTTAAATGACGCCACTTGTAAAGACCACTTTCCTTTGCCCTTCATGGATCAAATGTTGGAGCGACTTGCGGGAAATGAATTCTATTGCTTTTTAGATGGTTTTTCCGGTTACTTTCAAATCCCTATCGACCCTCGTGATCAAGAGAAGACTACGTTTACGTGTCCTTATGGAACGTTTGCTTATCGTAGGATGCCTTTCGGACTTTGTAATGCACCCGGTACGTTTCAACGGTGTATGATGGCAATTTTTCACGATATGATCGAGAAGTCGATGGAAGTGTTTATGGATGACTTCTCGGTGTTTGGTAATTCGTTCACGTCATGTTTATCTAATCTCGAGCAAATGTTAAAACGTTGTGAAGAAACTAATCTTGTGCTTAATTGGTAGAAATGTCATTTTATGTGTAAACAAGGAATCGTCTTAGGACATAAGGTGTTGAAGGCGGGGATTGAGGTCGATAAAGCTAAGGTAGACGTCATCGCCAAGTTACCTCATCCCAAAACCGTTAAAGGAGTTAGGAGTTTCCTAGGCCACGCGGGCTTTTATCGTCGTTTCATCAAGGACTTTTCAAAAATCTCTCGTCCTATGACACACCTTCTCGAGAAGGATGCTCCTTTCAACTTCAATGAGGATTGTGTTAAGGATTTCGAAACTCTCAAAAGGAAACGTACCGAAGCTCCCATTCTTGTTGCTCCTAATTGGGAATTACCCTTTGAAATCATGTGCGATGCAAGTGATTATGCTATAGGGGCCGTCTTAGGGCAACGTTATGACAAGCATTTCCGTCCTATCCACTATGCTAGTAAGACAATGATCGAGGCTCAATTAAAGTACACCACAACGGAAAAAGAAATTCCTTGCCGTGGTCTATGCTTTTGAGAAATTTCGACCTTATCTCGTCTTGACTAAAAGCATTGTGTATACCGACCATTCGGCTATCAAGTATCTCTTAGCTAAGCAAGATGCTAAGCCGAGATTGCTTCGTTGGATGCTCCTCCTCCAAGAATTTGATGTCACCGTGCTTGACAAAAAAGGAGCCGAGAATCTAGCGGCCGATCATCTCTCTCGTCTAGAAGATCCTCACAAAGATGTTTTCGAGAAAAAGGAAATTACCGAAACATTTCCTCTCGAGACTCTCGGTGTAGTGAATTCTAAAGACACAACCCCATGGTTTGCCGACATTGCAAATTACCATGCGGGCAATTTCATAATCAAGGGTATGACGACACAACAAAAACGAAAATTCTTTCGTGACGTCAAGTTCTATTTTTGGGACGACCCTTATCTCTTTCGGATTTGTGCGGATCAACTCGTTCAACGTTGTGTGTTTGGTGCCGAAGCTTCTAATATCCTTAAAGCTTGTCACGAGGGACCCACGGGTGGTCACCACGGTGCTAATCTCACGGCTAAAAAAGTGTTCGATGCCGGTTTCTTTTGGCCTTCTATCTATCGTGATGCACACGCACTTGTGAAGTCGTGTGATTCGTGCCAACGTCAAGGAAAATCGTCTCAACGTGATGAAATGCCGCAAAACATAATTCAAGTATGTGAGATTTTCGACATATAGGGAATAGACTTTATGGGGCCGTTCCCATCGTCTCATGGCAAAAAATATATCCTCGTCGCGGTGGACTACCTTTCTAAGTGGGTGGAAGCTAAGGCTTTGCCTACTAATGATGCTCGTGTGGTAGTGAAGTTTTTGAAGCAATTATTCTCCCGGTTCGGAACCCCTCGTGCTATTATAAGCGATCGTGGAACCCATTTTTGTAATGACCAATTCGAAAAGGTTCTAAAGAAATATGGGGTTACACATCGTCTTTCTACGGCTTATCACCCGCAAACGAGTGGGCAAGTCGAGGTTTCGAACCGAGCTTTGAAGAGGATTTTAGAGAGGTCAATTGGAGAAAACCGTGCTTCATGGTCCGACAAACTCGATGACGCTTTATGGGCCTTTAGGACCGCTTATAAGACACCTATCGGTTGTACTCCTTATAAGTTAGTCTATGGGAAGAATTGTCATTTGCCCATTGAATTGGAGCATAAGGCATATTGGGCCCTTAAGCATGCAAATTTTGACTAAAAGACCGCGGGAGATCACCGGAAAATACAATTGAATGAATTGGATGAATTAAGGGATAATTCTTATGAAAATTCATTAATTTTTAAAGAAAATACTAAAAAGTTTCATGATTCAAAGATTAAAAAACCGGGTTTTTAATGTTGGTGATCAAGTGTTGCTTTTTAACTCTCGTCTTAAGATATTTTCCGGGAAATTGAAATCTCGTTGGTCGGGTCCGTTCACCATTACACAAGTGTTTCCATATGGGACCATTGAGCTAGCTCAAGATGATGGTCCTAATTTCAAGGTGAATGGACATAGGCTTAAGCACTACTTTGGTGGGGAAATTCCTTCAATGGTTGCCCTCGACCAAGTCACCTTCCCCAATGGTAATTAGCATTGAGGGGATCGAGTCGAGCTCATGACTCGGTAATCAAAAACGAGGTGCCTCGTGAGGGAGATCCCATGCTTATCTTTTATGCTCATTATTCACTAATAAGGGGACTTGTACCCTTTCAACTCGTTGTCTCGTGGTTGTTTGTGATTGTGTTATCTAGATCATCATCATCATCTACGTATGAAGACTCTCGTGTTCGTTTACGTGAGCCTCCATCGTTCGTTTGAAGAAGTTTTTCACGATTCCATGACATATCCTTTATTGTTCTAACAATTATCTTTTAGCACACTTAATAAACGGCTTTAGATATATTGTTGATCACCCTTTCCATGCTAGATCCTAAGCATTCGACTCTTCGTCTCTAGTATGGGGGTGCTTCACCTTTAGACTCAAAACATTGAGGACAATGTTTACTTTTAGTATGGGGGGGTGAATAGGTACTTGCTTTGCTACGCCCTCACGCTTTCCAACTTTCAATGTTTTGTTTTGCAAATAAGGCTAAAAATGGCCAAATTTTAAAATTTTTTCTTAGTTTTCATAAGTGTTTTTAAGACACGAATGTATATTTTCCGATGGGTAGAATAAGAGTTAATGTTTGACTTGATGGGCATTTGGAGCCATTTACATTCCTTAACCCGCTCAATTCAAGTTTTGCTAGACTTTTATTTAGGGAGCTTTAAAACGCGAAAGTCTTAATTCATACGGGTTAAGAATAAGAACTTTTCGCAAGTTCCTATAATTGATTCTAGAAAGTCACTTATCAAGGGAACTTTAAAACGCATTCTCTAAGCTTGAAAAAGTCCAAGAAAGTGCAAGATCCTATAGGTGGCTTGAAAACCCAAAACTTTGATTTGATATAGTCTTAATGAAAGCTAATCCAAATTTGGCTTAATTTTGACTTGCATGGCTAAGTATTCACGAGTCTCTTTAATTAGAGGTCTTTATATAGTGAAGAACGAGAAATGATAGAGTTAGACAAGTGATCATGCTAAACGTAGAACATGAAAGTGTTCTTTCAAAAACTCATATGTTTTTAATTGTGGCTTTTTCTTCCCATAAGATCAATGCATTAGGAATAAATCATAATTGCAATAAGTAAGGTCGTACGATTTGAAAGGTTACTTAGCCTCTAGCGCAAGATCGTTTAAAAGTTGCTCGGGGTTGAATAGAGTTCATAGCCAAGGCATAACTTATTGAAGCGGGACGCGAAGATTGGCGATTATCCAAAAAGGCCCTAACAAGGCATGAGGAGCTCTATTTTTGCTAAAGATCCAAAGATGATGTGAAGTATCATTATTCCTAAATCAATATGAAGGATCGAGACACATGACGAAAAGCAATTACTCCCCTAAAGATCATGGAGAAAGTCTATCCAAAAAGACCCTAACAAGGTATGAGGATAAATATATCCAAGTCCGAAAAGGAGGCGGATCGTTGTATATCAAAATCCAAAGTAAAGATTGAAGAAAAATGATGAAGTCGTGGTCCAATATGAAGAATCTCTCAAAAACGTCAAGTGAAGAAATTCCAAATATATGAAGAGAAGACCATAATTTCAATAATGTCTTCCCAAGATTTGAAGTATGAAGTACATGAAAATATCGGTCCGAGAAAGGTCTCAAATCGTGAAACGAGTTATGCCAAGATATGAACTTAAGGAGATACACGAGAAGCCGTTTTAAAAGATTTTGTCCTTCGGCTAACTATTGATCAAATCGTGCTACTTTGCTTTCGGACTAATAACTACTCCAATAAGTCAATATGAATCACTTGTGATCCATGACAAATAGATAAAAAATGCTAGTAACCCATTTCCTTTTATAATAACTAGGATTGCGGGGAGAAAAAGTATTACACAATTTGGACGTATGAGTAGTGTTAGCATTGTGACTTGTACCAACAATGATCTTGTTTTTGCACTTAGCATGGAATGTATGACAATCAAGGATGACGAAGTTTACTCTAAGGGACATTTACTTGTTTCTATTCTTTGACCCTAAAAGTCACTTTTTGTGATGAAAATCATACATTATGTCTGTACACATCATCGTAGTATGTTGCAAGTCTTTTTACTCTTCAAATAAGGTTAATAAAATTGAACTTTGGTGATGCTTAGATACTTTATTCTAGCATTGCGTGAGGGCACGACAATGGCTTAGTATGGGGGAGTGATGAGATGGCATTTATACATGATCTCATCGTTCTTTTCGGGCTTTAAATGCATAAAAATGTCATAAAATACCATATATATGCTTGTGTTTGTTTACTTGTGTATTTTAGGTATGGATATCGTGAAAAAGACAAAAGATCACAAGTTACAATGAAAAAACGGACACGAGAAACGAAGCCGTACAAAGAACCGGGCCCTAATCATGGAATTCTCAACAAATACCCTTGAAGACTTGAAGACAAACAAGATTGATCCTCATTTATTGAAGAAATGACACTTAAAACCCTTGTATATTAATAATTACAAGTTTGGTCCCTTAAGTTTGTCAAAATTACACAAAAGGTCCTTCAACTTTGAAGAAATGGAAAGATTAGTCCCTCAACAATTTCAAATTGTCAATTATGGTCCCTCATCAAGCCAAAGACACATTGAAGACCTTTGAAGATCAACATTGTCCAAAATCAGTCCTTCAATTATGAAAACATGTCAAAAATAACCCTTGAAACATTTTGTGAAAAGTTTGTGCCAAAAGTGACAAGTTATGAAACGTTGATACAAAGGAAATGGGCGCTGATGGGTTTTTAAACACAAAAGACAAGAGAAAGAAAGAATAAGGGCCAAAGCTGTTAACTTAAAACATTCAAACACGAATTTGCGCCAAACAACTCCCATTCCCCCAATTTCGGATCAAAAGGACAACTATTCACCTTTTACCAACCCAGATTTTACACCAACTTAAACAAAGGGTAAAATGAAATTACCCTTACCCACACTTGATTCACACGCCTAAAAACCTATCCCAACCTTAAAACCCTCACTCCCACTCACCAAGAGACCCCACCACCAAAACCGTTTCACCATCATGTGACAACTTACTCACCAAGACTTGCCACGTGTCAAGATCAACAGCCCACATCATTTGCTTCATCACAAAGCTATTTTAAACGATTTGGATGCATTTTGGACAGCTCACACCAAGAAAACGTCTAGAAGGACTTAGGGCATTTAGGGAATTTCACTTCTAGGGTTTGTGAATAGTGTTAGCCAGGCTTTTGCCTATAAAAGGAGACCTCAACATGTGAGAGTCCCTTTGTTCCAGATTTTAGCTTTTAATCTTTGTAATTCCTTTTTATGAAATAAAGTTTGAATTTCTTAAAATTTTGAGTTCTAATCTGTTATTTATAAAAGTTTGGTGTTTGAGAAGCTAAAATCTGAGTTCCATTATCTTGTTTGAAGGTTTTTGAGGCAAGGTTTTAAGTGATAAAGCTTGTGCATCAAAAATCAGAAAGTTGGCATTATTTTTTATCTCACTTTGTGGTTTGTTCATCTTAGCAGCTTGGAAGCTGGTACTTGTTCTGCTAATACCTTAGCTCAAACAATCCAAGGCCTGGATGTAGGTCTTGGAGGTTTGCACCCTTCTCCTTTTTCAATTTCTCTTTTATTTTCTGAATTTTTGGTGAATTTGCATGTTTATGGTTGAATCTGTGTTATTGTGGTTGATTATTGTTGATTTGGCTTTGTTTGATGTTATTGAGGTGTTACTGATCTGATTTGTGGGTTGAATCTTCATAAGCCTTTGAAAATTTATGAAATCAAGTTTTAAAAGGGTGTTTGGGATTACTGCATAAGTTGGATTTGTGGCTTGTTAAGTGTTTGTTTGTTGTATGCAAGTGTTGGTATCTGTTATTTAGGTGCTTATGTTCATCTGTTTGCAGGTTTTGAGGCTTTGAACACATTGATCCTTGAATTGGCTATAAAATCTTCATAACTTGGTAAGATTGGCTAGGATTTTGAGGACACCTAGATCTAGGCTTAGGCTAGGGCTAACAAGTGCTAAATCATAGTTAATCACACCAGGGTAGAGGGATTTGAGGCTTGAAATTGGATCAAGTGTCAAGTATATCAGCAAAACTTGTCTGCATATTGTTCTTTGTTCATCAGTAACTTCTAGTGCTTTGATCTTGCTATTTTCTTTGATTCAGTGTTTGGTTCTTGTTGCTTTGTGTTTATTGTTAGTTTATATAGCTTGTGTATGCATCCTGTTAAGTTTGGTTGGCTTATTTTGCTTAAATCTGCTTATTAAGTGCTTAACTGCTTATTTGCATATCTGGAGCATATCTGTGGACTGTTTGGCTTATTGTGGCTTATTGTGTGGATCATTTTGTGATTTTATTGTTGCTATTGACTCCTTGTGATTCACTGATCACAAGGGTGCCTTTGTTTCCAATTGAATCAAACCAGAACTCTTAAATAAGCTTGGTCAATTAGTCAAAGCAGTGGGAACTCCTTTCCCCTGCTGGTTGCCACTGATAGTGCAAATTTGGTGTCAGCTTATCAATAAGCTATAATAGCTTATTCCAACCTGCAACAACTTTGTTTTTGTAATAGGTGCTCATATTTTGACCCATTTGTTTATACTGGAGCATTTGGGTGGTTGACTTTTAGGTTTGACTAGAAAACCAACTCCTTTGACTTTTACATAAGTTCATTTGTGCTTATTCTGGCTTATTGGTTGAGCTTATTGGATTTTTGTTGATTGATATTGCTTATTGAGTCCATTTGAAAGCTTTTGCAAGTTGAATCAAGTCGTGAGGTGCATTATTTCTCAAAAACGACTATTTTGTCGTTTTGTGGATTTTTGCTTTTCTATTTTCTGGCTTATTGAGTGTGCTTATTGGAAATTTCTTTTGATAGATCTCATAAGCATCCTAAAAGAGGGTTGTGTGTCAAATTAGAGCTTATGGCATTAGCTTATGGCTTAATGGGCTGAAAAGCCCAATAAGAATAAGCTTTGTGTTCAATAAGCTGTGATAAGCACATTTTCAGCTTTTGGGCCTTTAGAGTTTTGTTCTTAGAATTGAATTTTAAGTCAGATAGGGCTTTTCCAAGTCAATTGGGCCAAGTTTGACTTTTTGGGCCCAAAAGCCCATTTAGGTTGACTGTTTTTGGATTTGGCCCATTTGAGGGCCCATTAGGGGTATTTTGGTAATTCCACTTTGATTTTCTGATTATTTAGGTTAAACTAAACTAGTTTGCAAGTCTTTAGACTTTTTATAATTTTTGGGTTTTTAATATTATTTTATTATTATTTTATTATTATTTTTAAAATTTCACATTTTCCAACTTTTTACATTTTTCTTAGGTTTAATACATTAAAATAGGAATTTAGCAACTTTTAGAATAATTTTATCACTTATAGATTAATTTTTATAATTATTTTAAGTTTTAATAGTTTTTAAATCATTTTAAATAGTTTTTATTAGTTTTAAAATTTCTAAAAATAGTTTTTAATCTTTTTAGGTCATTTTAGAGGTTTATCAATTGAAAAATCTTTATTTGGGCTTTTTGATAATTTATTTGATTTTTAGGGCTTTAATTAGCATTTAAAAATTGAATATTTAATTATTTAAAAGGTTTGAAAAAGTTTTGATCATTGGTAAACTCTTAGTTTATTATTTTTGATTTTTGGTGAATTTTTGGTAATTTTTAGAATTTATTTTTATTTTTGTGATTTTTAAGGTTCTACGTTTTAACTTTCTAATAGTGATTTTTCTTGGTAATTTTTATTTTTACGTCTTCGTCATCTTCTTTTCTCATCCCCTTTCTAAACCAATCATTAATCACAAACATTTAACAAATTTCTCACACACATATACCTCCTTGGGAAACGAACTTTCACATCATTAAGGGTCATTAGTGTTGATTTTCCTAAATCATCACTCGATACTTACCGCTTTTACGCCTTTTTCCTAAAGGGTGTAATTTACCACAATCAATGTGCACCTCCAAAACATACATCCATGCTTTGGATTGATTAAGCTTAAGTGGTAGCAGAACAACCACTAGCTTCCTTGTACTTGCTAAGATCAACAAACAAAAGGTTGAACCAAAAACAATGAAACTCTGATTTTTGAAAACAAGGGTTTTAAAACTCAAAACCCTTTCCTCAAAACTCAACAAATAGATAAATGGAACTCAGACTTTAGCTAATCAAACACCAAACTTTTGTAAAATCATAAAAGGAATCACAATTTTCAGAAAATACCAACTTATATCTATAAAAAGGAATTACAAAGATTTTAGCTAAAATCTAGAACAAAGGGCTACTCACAAGTTGAGGCTCCTTTTATAAAGTGAAATAGACTATTCTAGAATGGAAAAAATACATGAAAACCCTAGCTATGAAATCTCAGATATGCCCTTGAGTCCTCTAGTCGCGTTTGATGTTGTGAGCTGTCCAAATGAATCTTAGACGTTCATTTTTGCTTTGGGGCCAAGTAAGTAGTGTAGAACGTTGATCTTCCCATGTGGCTTTGCTTGGAGAGGAGGATGTCACATGATTGGTGCAGGGAAGGCTTTGGTGGGACCTTGAGTGAGTGGGTGTGTGAGTTTAAGCGTGGGATGTGTTTGTGTGAGTGTCAATCAAACGTGGGAAGTTCTAATATAGATTTACCCTTTGTAATGTAAAAGGTAAAATTGGGTTTCATACGGTGAACAGTATCTATATTTGATCCGAAATTAGGGGAAAGTAAGTTGTTTGGCGCAATAAACAGGTTTGAATGTTCCAGTGGTCACTTTTGGTCCTTAGACTTTAGGAAAAAGTGTATAACAAGAAATTCAACCCTTATAAACGAGTTCCTTTGTTAAATAAGTTTCACTTTTCATAGTTTGCCCACGAATACTTTTCAAAAAGGGATTTAGGGCTTATTCAACTTTGGTATAATTACACAAATGGCCCTTTTGATGTTTTATTCATTTAAAAAGGACTAAATGTGTAATTTTCTTGAACTTCAAGGGTCTTCATTGGATGTTTGACTTCATGAGGGACCATTGTTGACAATTTAGATTGGTTGAGGGACTAAAATTGCCAAATCTTCAAAGATGAAGGACCTTTTTGTAATTTGACAAACTTAAGGGACCAAACTTGTAATTATGAATATACAAGGGTATTAAGTGTCATTTCTTCATGAATGAGGGATCATTCTTATACATCTTCAAGTCTTCAAGGGTTTTTCTTGGATAAATCCATAACTTAGGCCCGGTTCATTGTGCGGCTTCGTTTCTCGTGTTCGTTTTTCCTTGTTTCTTGTGATCTTTTGTCTTTTTCATGATATCCATACCTAAAATACACAAGTAAACAAACAGAAGAATATATATGGTATTTTATGACATTTATTGCATTTAAAGCCCGAAAAGAACGATTAGATCATGTATAAATGCCATCTCATCACCCTCCTCCAAAATGGGGATTTGACTCCTCGAAATGGATTCATCAGGCAAGGTTCTCTCAGCGTCATGGCTAGGACAACTAGAGGAGAATACTACAGTAGTCCTTTGTCTTTTCTCTAGGCAAAAATCAAAAGGTTCAGATGAGGAAGTTGATTGGTGAACATGTGTTGGGGGTGGTGAGGCTGATAGAGGGTGAAATGGATGTGTCAGCGGCTGAAACGCGAGTGTCAGTGGCAGAGGGGTCAATGTTCATTGGGTCATCTTGGTGGGGTGAAGGTGGTTGTTGTTTTTGTTCAGGTTCAGGTTCACGGTGAGGTTGAGGGTTGTTGGCTGCTTCAATAACAGCCAACATGGGAGGGGTTAAAGGTAAGGGTCTGAAAGGTCTGGTGTTCATGGACATAAAATTTTTAGCTTTTTGAGTTGGGATTTTGTAAAAATTGTCATGATCCCGACGGCAATATCCTTGTTGCTCAAAAACCATTTGTAAAAACCATTTGTAAAAACCTTGGGTAAGCAAGAGTCATCTTGCTACCCTTATTGTGCAACATGCCCTCAAAAATCATGTGTGAAAAATTATACTTTTGCCCAGTGGTCATACAAACAAGAAAACATCCAAATGAATGATTGATTTCGTTGAAAGATGAACACTTGGGACTAAGACATTTTAGGAGGACATGTATCAAGAACTTCCAGGCTGGGGGAAATGTTTGTGTTGAATATTTATTAATTTTTCCCTCTAGGAAAATCATACCTCAAGCCTCTAAGTCCTTCTAACTGATCATTAGGAAGGGTAGTTACACCATCAGCGTCATCAAGCTGCAATCCTTGACGAATAAGTGCTTCAGTAACTATCCATTTAGTCCCATGAACAGTCCCTGATAATGTAATCACTCCATCAACTGTTTCAGAACTTCCAGTGTTCCAAAACTGTTTGATGTGTGTGATAGGAATGAGTGGAGCATGGTTCAAAGCATACCTTAAATTAGAATCCAAGAGATACTTTATCATTCCTGTATACTGGGGATGATGATCATGATCAGCAATAAGATATGCAACCTTGTTGTGTTGATCTCTGAACCCCAAAGTAGCACCAACAGGTTTGAACAAAGGAGCCATGAAAACTGTTTGTGAAAGGTTAGAAAGTATGAAAGTGTAAAGGTATGGTTCTGGACAAAATTATGAGACGTATATATAGGAGGTAAACCAGAACACTATTGGTTGAAAAATAGGTAAGTTATTCAAAATATTATGATGAAAATCTTGAAAAACAATAACTTATCTCTTAGCTTTTAAAGAAATTACCAAATCCCATAAAATTACGGCCCAAAATATCGCAAAAGTAACAACTAGGTGGGGCCCAGTGTTCTTCAACGGGGTCAAAATATTAGTATCAGTGGGTAACGGCTATATTTTATTAGCGTGTAAATTTGCCATGTCAGCATTTGAAAATGTGCTTGTCAGCGGGTGAACCACTATGTGTCAATGGCCAAAAATAGAAAGTAATAAAATAAAAAGACCTTAACCAAGCGGTTTACCCTAATGAGGATAACTCATCTCTAACACAGACTGAAATTAGCATTCTCTATCCAATTATACACACTTATATAAGCAAGATAGACATAATTGTCCTCAAGTGAACCTTGCTAAGGTATGTCCTTTAGAGTGAAGGTATCTCATATAAACCCTTGGTAACTCCCAGATAAGCCCATTTTTATTTACGCCAAGTCTCCCAACCAACCAATCCCAATTCTACGCCAAAAAGTCTTGGCAACATGTGATTGTGGTAAAATACACTTTTAAGGAAAAAGGCGTAAATGCGGTAAGTATTAAACAAATGATTTAGAAAAATCAAGTGTTAATGACCCAAATAAGTTCGTTTCCCAAGGAGGTTTATTGTGTGTGAATAATTTGTATGATTTTGGATTAATATGAGAAAAAGAAAAGATGAGAAATTAGAAAGACGGATACGTTAAAATTATACTACGACGATAAAAGCCTAAAACCGTAAAAATTGACAAAATAAAAATTAATTCTAAAAATTCCCAAAAATTTACCAAAAATAACTAAAATGTAATAAAAGTTTACAAATGATCAAAACTTTTTCAAACCTTTTAGTTAATTAAATATTAATTTTTAAATGCAAATTAAAGCTCTAAAAATAAAAATAATTAATAAAAAGCCCAATTAAGATTTTTCAATTTGTAAAACTCTAAAATAACTTAATTAAACTAAAAACTATTTTTATAAAATTTAAAACCAATTAAAACTATTTAAAATGATTAAAAACTAAAATTAAATATTAAAATAATATTAAAAATTCAAAAATTCTAAAAGTTTCTAAAAACTTGCAAACTAGTTCATTTTAACCTAAATAATAAGAAAATGAAAGTGAAGTTACCAAAATACCCCTATTGGGCCCCCAAATGGGATAAAACAAAAAAAGTCAACCTTAATGGACTTTTTGGCCCAATAAAATCAAACTCAACCAAATAAGCCCAAAATAACCAGTCTGACTCAAAGTTCAATTTTATGCACAAAAGTCGAAAGACCCAAAAGCTGAAAATGTGCTTATCACAGCTTTATAAGTCAACAACTTATTATTAATGGGCCAATAAGCCAATTAAGCTATAAGCCAATGCCATAAGCTCTGCTTGAAAAAACGACATCTTATTGAGATTCTAAACCAATTTGCAAAAAGAAATTTTGAAAAAGCTCAAGTAATAAGCCAGAACTTTGAAAAGAACTTTTTTACTAAATGACAAATTAGTCGGGTTTGAGTTCTAGAGGATTTCAAAAGCGAATTCTTTTTGCAAAAGCTCACAAATAGCTTAACTAAGAATAACCAAAAAGAAAAATCATAAAAAGTCAAGTAGAATAAGTTGTAGAAGCAAATAAGCTGGCTGAAAAAGCCCAATAAGCTAGTTTTCTAGCAAAAGCTTAACCACAAGAGCTGTAACTTCTCAAATATGATATTAAGCTAAGAAAAATAACCCCTATCACAAAAAGAAAGTTGTTGCATGAGCCAATAAGGAGAACTGAAAAATAAGCCAAATATAGCTTATTTAACCAAAATTCAAAGTGCTCCAAATGTTACCAAATTGCCAGGGATTGTTTATGAGCTTGTTATAAGCAATTTTTGTGAAGGAATCAAGGTTGAGTCCTTGTGAATCAAGTGGCCAGTTAGCCAAATGACTTTCAGTTTTTGACAAATTAGGCCAATAAGCCAGTTGTCTTATAAGCACTTAAGCAGACAAACCAAGTAGCCAAATACACTCACAAGTAGCAAAGTAACAAGGTTCAAGCAATCAAATAGCAAGGCATACACTAGAATAACAAATGCAAAGCCAAAATGAGGTGGTCACTTTGCGGATGCAAATGACCACTTCATCCAACTTCTATAAGCTCTAGCAACCACAATAAGCCACCAAAATCAACAAACAGATATTGCACAAATAGCTTATCACCTAAAACTCTTCCCAAACCAAAAATCAGACCCTAAATCCAAACAACAAAGATTTTATAGGATCTGATGTGTTTGACCAAATTCAAACCAATATTTTTAGATTTTTCCAAAACTTGTCAAACCTTTTCCAAACCGTTTGAGACTTAACCAGTTCTTAAATTAGGTGACAAATGCTTGTTTAGAGTATCCAAACCCAAAGAACCAAGGGCACAAGGCCACAAGGCCACAAGGCCTTTTGATCCCATAATCCAAACAACCTTATTTTAGCCCCTTTTCAAATAAACTCTTTGATTTTACACACAACCTACTGATTTTATGATCCAAATACCTTAACTAGGTGACAACTAGCAAAAGTAAACCAAAAACTTGCAGCCACAAACACAAGAACATCAAATCACATGGCAATCACATATAGCAGACTTAGAACAAAATTTTAAAAGAGAAAAGGGATGGAAAGTGAACCTCCTTCCCCTTACTTCCTAGAGAAGGTCAGTGATGTAGAGTTTTTGCTACCCTTTAGGAAAAGAGTGCACAAAGTAGTGGTAAGCGTTAAGTGTCGGTTTAGGAAAACCGAGCACTAATGACCCTTGTGAAAGTTCAAGTTCGTTTCCCAAGGAGGCTAGTGCGTTGTGTAATGAATTGATTTTGATTTGTGATTATATTGTTATGAGAAGAGAAAATAAGAAATGGGGTGAGAAGAGAATGACGGTTACGACGACGGATCGAGCTAAGACGAAAAGGCGTTCACGTAAAACCGTAAAAAGCTACAAATTAAAAATTTTAAACCTAAAAATTAATTAAAAGCTAAAAGTAAGTCTAAAATAATATAAATAAGAATAAAGATCCAATAAAAATATTTTAAAACCTTTTATTAATTAAATATTCAATTTTAAATGCTAATTAAAGCCCTAAAATTAAATATAATTAATCAAAATGTCCAAAATATTATTTTATTGAACAAATAACTTACTTATATTATCTAAAGACTAAAAAGTATTTTTCCTAAATTTTAAAAACTATGTTTTTATTTTTAAATCACTAAAAACTATTTTTAAACTAAAACAATTATAAAAAATAATAAAATAATGCTAAAAATAATTGGACAATTTTAAAAATCCTAATTTATTCTAATGAACAGAAGAAAAATGAAAAAGTTGGAAAAATATAAAATTTTACACTAAAGGACAAAAATAGTTTGAATAAAACCCTAATTAAACTAATTTAATTCTAAAAAATAAATAAAAGGTGAACAGTAAAAACTTTTTATGCCAAAAATCTTAAAATCTTTTTCTTAATCTATGAAAAATGTTTAAACTGAAAAATAATGATTTTTGGCACTAAATGCCAAAAACAGAAATATTAAAAGTATTTAAAATAGCTATTAATTGTAAAAAATAGTAAATGAACAGTAAATAAAAATCTAATTAAACTGAAAAATCACAAATAAAATTAGAAACATAATGCAACAAGTTTCAAACCCTAATTCCTAATTAAGATCACTAAAGACAAAAAGTTAAGAAAACTGATAGTGACATGTTGGGACTTTTGTCCTCTTGCTTAGCAGTGGTAACAACAAAGCTAGCAGTGGGAAATTTGTTCCCACTGATAGTGTAATTTTTTGGTCAGATTAGTAATAAGCTTAGGAAAGCTTATTGTGGGTGCTTATTTTTGACAAAAAGGCACCCCTATACTCAGTTGAGTATAGGGAGTCAATTACAACACAAAAACAAGCAAGTTCTTTCACAAAATTTCACACAAATGGGCAAGAAAGTTACTGATTAATCATGCATGTTTCTAATGAATAATTACTGATCTATTTGGCACAAATGTGAACTTCAGACCTTCAAAACTTGCACACACCCCTATCAACTAGCATATAATCAATCACAAATCCTACTAAAACCTATCTCCTAACAGCTCATCAAATTTGATGGTCAAATCACTTCAAAAATAGACAAATTAGGCACTTAAGGTGTTTGACTGTTTTTTAGCTAGTGAATACCATTTTTAACATGCAAACTTGTGATGAACTCTACCAAAATGAAACCTAAATACTTATATCCCCTAATAACAACCTATTGAGTGTATTAAACCAGCTTATAACCCAAAATTCTTTCACCAAACTCAATTAAATTCCAGACGCAAACACCCCTTAATGTTCAGAAATCAAGATTTTATACACCAAATCTATTTCAATCCTATCAAATCTGATTACAACTACTTATAATATGCATAAAAACCTAAAATAAGCAATATCCAACAGCTTAACAAACACATAACCAATTTCTCACAAATTTCATGAAAAATCACATAGAACTTAAATATTGAAAACTAAGAACAAAGCACAAGAGATTTACCTTGTGGGACCCACATCCAGGTCCCACAGTGACTGAAAAGTCACCTCCCACAAGCTCGGGCTTGTGCAGAACCTTGGCTATTGGTATGGAGAGTTCTTGGTACAAAAATTGGACAAGAAATGTATAGGAATGGAAGCTTAGTTCCTTTTTGTTTCCTGCACACCACAACAAACCAACAGGAAAGCCAAGTATCAAAATGCCATAAGCTACAAGCTTATGGCTTTTGATACAGTTAAACTTAGTACAAAAAAATGGTAAAAACTGATTTTTCCTCAAAAAAATCTTTGATAAACCTTTGATACCAACAACCTTGAACCCAACGAACACGTTTTAAAACAAGTCCAAAATCAGAAATCCAATGATCCAATCCACTTTCACTTCATGAACCTTGGATTTCTGAAAACCAAAAAAACTTTTTGAAACCTTTGAAAACTGAAACTTCAAATTGTATCACCAAATAATAAATGGAACTCAGATTTCCTTGTAAAACAAGACCAACTTTTAACTAATAAAAAGGGATTACAAGTTCATAAACAAAACCAACTTTCATTAAACTTTAAAAAGGCATTACATGAATTTTAAGGAAAAATCTGGAACAAAGGGCAAGTTACAAACCAACTGCTCCTTTTATACTAACCTATAGGTGATTCTAGAACAGGAATAAAATAATACGAATATGAAACCCTAATATAAGTTATTCCAGTAATGCCCTTGATTTTGACTGATTTGAAAATGGTCAAATGTGGCCACATGTGATGCCAGTTGGAATGAGGACTGTTAGGATGATCATGTACGTTCAAAATTGCGTAGGGAGAAAGCACTCCATCAAAATCGTTGATCTGGTCTGCTCCTTGGGTTTGAGGTGAAAAAGACGTTGCAGGGGAGGGGCCTACCCAACACATGGGTGTGTTGGGAGGGAATCTGAGAGTGGGTTTGTGTTAAGGGTGTGGGTAATTAGTGATCTGGAAGCAATTAACAAAAACCCCTTTGATTTGGTTAAGAATGGGATTAGGGTTTATGTGGGTGAATTAGGGAAAATTAGGGATGGTGGGTGAACAATATTAGTTTCCCTCCCCTTTAAATTATATAAAATCGGTTTAAAAACTGATTTATTTAAATAAAAGGATTAGGGGTGGTGGGATCTGACGTGGTGTGGGGGTGTGAGGTGGATGGAGGGTATTGGTGGAGTGGGGTGACGTGTGGGTTTGATTGGTGTGGGGGAGTTTTGTGGTCTGGCAGAATAGGTCTCCAATGTATCTTCATTTGTTCACTTTGATATAAATAGCTAATAACTTCAATTCCTTTGATAACAACTTTGGCAGCTTGGCATTTTCAGTCCTTCCAAGTTGTAGTGATGGAAACAAGGACTGATTTTGTAAACTTTTGAGATCTTCAAGGGTCATACTTGCAAACTCTTGACATTTTAGGGACCCACATGTAATATTTGAGTTTTACAAGGGTTTAAATAGACAAGTCTTCAAAAATGAGGGACCAATGTTGCCAATCTTCAATTCTTCAAGGTCATTTTTGGAAATTCCATTCTTGGGCCCGGTTCATTGTGCGGCTTCGTTTCCCGTGTTCGTTTTTGATTGATTCTTGTGATCTTTTTGTCATTTCCTCAATATCCGTACCTAAAATACACAAGCAACAAACACGAGCATATATTTGGCAGTTTTAATGATATTTAATGCATTTTAAGCCCGATTTGGATGATGAGACTACGTATAAAAGCAGTCTCATCACTCCCCCATACTAAACCATTGCCGTGCCCTCACGCAATGCTAGAATAAAGTATCTTAGCACCTCCAAAATTTATTTTTATTCACTTTATTGGAATGATAAACTAGCTACACTACTATTATTACTACTACTTGTGTTTTAGACATAATGTATGATTTTTATCGCAAAATGGGACGTTTAGGTTCATAGAACAAGAACACGTAAATGCTTCGTTTGAAATAATTTCATCGTCCTCGATTTTCACTCCAATTCCATGCCAAGCGTGTAACGAGATCATTGTCATTATAAGTTAGTAATGCTAACACTCATATGCCCTAATCACGTACTTATCCTCCCATTATTCCTAAGTTGTATCTCTTATATTTTATTATGTCTTGAATGTTTCACGAGGATACATTGTTGACTTATTCGATAATAGAGATTTAGGTCTAAAAATAGAGTCCTAACGGTGTAACTAAGACCATCAAATCAATAACCCCTCCTAATAGACAACGATGTCAAAAAATTAAGTTGACAAGAAGAATCGATAAACACGGTTTTATAACGGTTTTGAACATGAGACTTATTACCAAGACTTTTATACGCCCCCTAACGGAAGGGCCTTATTATCTTTGGTTTACCTCCATCTTTTATTCAACTTCGCCATGAAGCTTTTATTATGACTTCGGTCTTGCCTTGCCTTTTATTATCCGCCTCATCGGTGGTTTTATTAGCCAAAGACGTATATCCTCACGCTAAGGCGAATTTTGGATCTTTAAAGCTTTGAAGATTAAGGCTTGATTCACTTTCAATTTTGCATAGATTTTTCGGCCTTGTGGGGCTTCAAATTGTTTGCTAGATTTAGGTGAGCACTTGAAATCTTATTATTGGGTGAAGCTTTCGATGATTCGGGTTGCCAATACTTCAAAACCGTGACGCTGGCGATACCTTAATGTCTTCCCAATTTAATTACATGGGAGCTACTAGAAAAGACTAGAAACCCAACAATCCTAACTAAACCGCTAAGTCAATATTTATTAAGCAAAAATATCTACATGCGAAGGGAGAATAAGCAAACAACGAGAACACATGAGTTTTTGAAAGAATACGAGTACTCTACGTTTAGCATAGTAACTTATAATTAACTCTATCATTTCTCGTCCTCATTTAAGAGACTTAGCCTAATGTGTAGTTAAGGAACCAAAGCTAAGTGCTCAACACGCACGGTCGAGTAAAAAATTACTCTTATTCTCGCCATCGGAAAATCTACATTCGTGTCTTCACACTTATAAAACATGAGAAATTTTTTAAAATTTGGCCATTTTAAGCCTTATTTTGCAACAAAAACGATAAACAAAAAGATAAACTTTGGAAAGTGTGAAGGTTTGGCAAGGCAAGTATCTATTCACCCCCCCATACTAAAGTTAAACATTGTCCTCAATGTTTCGAGTCTAGGGGTGCAAACACCCCCATACTAGAGACGTAGTCGAATGCCTAATCTAGCATGGAAATGGTGTAACCAATAAATTAATAGCCGTTTATGAAGTGTGCTAATAACCTAAGGTTAGAACATCAAAGGATATATCATTTTGATATTGAGAAAGTCTTCAAAACAAACGATCGAGTGCTCCCATAAAACGAACACGAGAGGCTCCAATCGTGAAGATCATGATCTAAAAACCACAATTGACTAACAACCACGGAACAAAGTTTGGAAGGGCACAAATCCCCTCACATTAACTAATTAGAAAACAATAATATGTACATGGATAAGCATGGGTCTCCCCCACGAGGCACCTTGTTTTTGATAACCGAGTCAAAAGCTCGACTCGAATCCCCATAAATATGATCATTTAGGGATAATCATGGTATGGTCAATTTTTAGTGGGGCTTACATGATAAACAAGGCCAAAAAACAACCGGTATTAAGGACTAAGTCCTTTGATGGTGCAAAATACCGGTATCGAAGATGGCGTTTTCATTTTCATTGGAAAAACAAATCAACGCCACTTCATCATGTGTCAACGCAAACCTAAAGGGATTAAAGAAAATAGATGAGAAGAGATAGAAGGGTGGGACAATGGGTAAGTCATAAAAACCATGAGCTACTCGAGGTAGACTCGCACCAATCAAATAGAAAGATTTTCCATTTATTGCATCGGTGGAAGACCGAGATTTCCCTTTATAAGCAATTCCGGGATCAAATATCTCGTCCTCGGTGGAGAAAGGGGAGGAAACATAAGGGGCTTCCCCCACACTAAGTCCACACAAAGCATCGTCAGAAGGAGAAGACGAGCTTGTAGTACTCAAAACACGAGGTGATGACGGAGTTAGAGTTGTAGAAAAATCTTTTAAATCCAATTTAAAATCTTTCCCTTTTTCATCTTTTAAACTCTCCTTATGAAAACCCGATTTAATTATGTCAAAAATATTTGGTGTTTCTAAAGCAATGTTAGTCACACTAAAAATTCTCACATTTGAAAACCGTTTGGGCAAAGGTGGTGGTAAGTTTTCAAAACGTTTGTCAACCAAGAAAACTCCCCCATCGGGATCAACATATTCATCATCCGAAGAATCATTCGAGATTGGAATCGTAGGCTTAACACTCTTAACCTCCACCGGCGGAGGGGACGGAACTTCATTTTTATCATCAACTTCTAAAACTCTTTTTGAAATCTTTTTGCAAATGTTTTTGATGGGATTGACATTGTACAAAGACGTGATAGAATACACATGAGAAAGTGTGGAGTTTTGAGTTGCATTAATGACGAGTTCTTCCTCATTGAAACGAAGAGTGATTTTTCTTGCATGCACATCGATAAGTGCTCTCGAGGTATCCAAAAATGATCGACCTAAAATTAGAGGAACTTTAGGATCGATGGGAATGTCAACAACAATAAAGTCTACGGAATAGTAGAACTTTCCAACTTTCACGAAGACGTCCTCGGCTACTCCACAAGCTAGAATCGTAGAATGATCGGCCATCTCGATTGACATTCTTGAAGGAGTGAGATTGGGAAGATTGAGCGATTTAAAAATCTCAAGAGGCATCAAATTAATACTAGCACAAAGATCGGCCAAGGCGTAGCATTCTTCCATGTCTTGTATAGCACATGGGATTAAAAACTTGCCGGGATCACCGACTTTTTGAGGTATGCGGCTAAGAAAAACCGATGAACAACTAGACGACTTTTGCAATTTCTCTTTGTTATTCAACATACTTTTGAACTTCGCGGTAAATCGAGGCATCATGACTAAGGCGTCGGCAAAACTTATATTGAAATGCAAGTCACGAAACATTTTCATAAAGAGTTCAAATTGATAATTATTTCGTTCTTGTGCCTTTTCCTTGTCTCGTCTTGAAGGGTAAGGTAAGGGTGGTGTGGGTTGGGGCATAGGCATAGGCCTTGGAATCTCGGGTTCCATGATTGGTATTGGTTCAACCGTAGGCGTGGTATGAGCGGTACTTCGTGGGCTTGGAATTTGCTCCTTTTCGACCACCACCTCGGGTTCTTTCTCTTTTTCCTTCTCCATAGAAGTACTTGGACGAGAAATGGGTTCTTTGGAAGTTTTACCACTACGAGTAGTAATAACCTTCAATTCTCCTTTCGGGTTCACGATGGTATCACTAGGAAGACCACCCGAAGAAGAAGGTTTACACATGATAGCTTCAAACATTTTTCCCATTCGGTCTTCAAACTTAGATTGCCTAGCATCCGCTTTTAACAATTCTTGCTTAATCTCATGTTGACCTTGCTTCATTTTTTGTTGATTTTGTTGGAGTCGTTGAACATTTCCTTCAATTTTATTAGCATGAGTCTTAAGTTCATTAGCAAGTTCGTTTTTAAGCTCGTTTTTCAACTCGGATCTTAAGCTAACCATTTCACGTTGCATATTGTCAAACTTAGCATCGTTTGCCTTAGCATAATTAAAAAACACTCCTTGAAGATTTTTGGTGTGATCATTTTGAAAACCTTGAGTCGTAGTTTGAAAATCACGGTTTTGGTTTTGGTTTGAAATTTGCCCATTTCCACTTTGATAATTACCCTTGTTGTAATTACGTTGATTGCCTTGATAATTACCACCTTGATTGTTGTTTCGATAGTTATTAGCATTTTGATTTGGTGGAGCTTGATTTTGGCGGGAACCTTGACCGTTTTGGTTATAAGTTCCCGTGGCTATATAAGCACTCGAAGTGTTACCATCCGCGGTAATGCACTCGGAAAGATCATGAGCTCCCCCACACGACAAACAACTCTTAGAAACCGCTTTAACCGAAGCAGAATTTGAAGCTTCTTGAGCTTTCTAATGGGACATAAGGTTAGCAAATCTATCAAAAAACCGATTTTCTTCATTTGCTTCATCATGTAAGGCATTAATGCTACGAGACGATGACGAGCCCATTTTGGCAACACTCGGTGTGTTACGAGGGCTATAAACCTTAGACCTATTTTCAATTATCACCAAAGCTTCCTCAACCGTTTTACACAAAAAATTACCACCCGCGGCGGCATTTAAATAATCTCTTTCATGATCATTAAGTCCATTGTAAAACGTATCAATTTGATGCAAGTCGGAAAAACCGTGATGAGGACATTCATGTAACATTTCCTTAAACCTATTCCAAGCCGTTGAAAAACTTTCATTTGATTCTTGTAAAAATTTTGAAATCTCGTTTTTCAAGTGCGTAGTCTTAGAGGGCGGAAAAAATTGGTTCACGAATTTTGAAACGAGATCCTTCCACGTCAATATAGAATTGGGTGGCTCTTTCTCTAACCAAATTTTAGCGGGCCCCGCTAAGGAAGACGAAAAAAGCATCATCTTAATCGAGTCATTCGAGACATCCTTGAATTTGCAAGTGGCGGTAAGACGATTGAATTGGCGGATATGGCTGTGTGGATTGTCCTTCTCATCACCACAAAATTTATTGTTTTGGATCATCGACAACAAACCCGTTTTCACCTCAAAATTCTCTGCAAGGATAGCGGGAATCACAATAGCCTCTCCATAGCCCTCGGTGGGTGCTTGAAGTAACTCCATCATAGTTCGATTCGCCATGGTTGGTGCTTCTCTTACAATGGGTTCGTCAATAAGAGACTCCTCACTAGAATGATTTGGAGTGGGAGTTTTGTTCTTTCGTCTACGTGCACGTTTTGCTTGATTACGAGTTAGCATAAACGTCACGTACAACGAGGGGACGAGCAAAGAAGATTCTTTTTGGTGTTTTTAATTTTTTTAATTTTTTTTTGGATTTTTGATTGTTTTTACTTTTTTTGGATTTTTGGAATTGTATTAGGTAGACACAAATCTACAAATCTCCTCCTTAATCAAATCTCTTGATTAAATAAGCCTCAAGGAATGAAAACGATCACGTGAAGTGAACGCCTTCGATGACTTTAGAACGTTGGTGGAACACCAAAACGTTCAAGAGGGTTTAATCAATAGAAACCAAGAAAATATATATGATACTTAGTAATACTTTGGGCGGCAAAACCCTCGATTAGCTTTCAATCTCAAAATACGCACAAGCAAGCGGAGGAAACGAGGCGGCGCGAAGCACTTAAGAGCCTTTTTCCTTTAGGTCGTGAAATACAACCGCCTTATACTGTAACACCCCCAAATTTATACAACTCAATACAGCGGAAGACTAGTTGGTGTTACGGGTTAGCACATTACTCACATCATAGATAACGCTTAAAAATCGCGTTGTTTAATAATAAAACATTTCCATTCATAAAATATCAAAGTTACATCGGTCCCAAGTCATTATATTTCATACAAAGTTTTACAAAGTATTTGAATGGAAAATATTGTTTAAGTGCGGGCCATGAATTCTTGTCGTCTTCCCGAGAATTACCTTCAAGTACCTGAGATAGAACATGTTAAAAGAAAAGGTCAGCGATAACGCCGAGTGAATTCATAGAGTTTAATAAAATCCATCAATATAACATCGGTATAAAATTATCACCGAAAATCATTTTGTACAAATCATTGTAATAGGCCATAAAATAGCCAAAATCATTTTATACAAATCTTTATCAAATCATAATATAGGCATTTGCCTTAAAAACCATTATACGAGCCAATGTCGTAAAAACATCATACAATACGTTTTACAACGTTGTATAGATTAAATAAAAACCGTTATATGAATATGGTTTATGAAAACCAAAACACGAACATAATATCAATAGTATGACCCTGTATTGCTAGTCACGCAATACATCGTAATTCGGTGCGTCTATTAGTATTTCGGTAATTGGGTTATTATAAGCCGCATGACATTGTTACCTTACTAAACCAACAACGGGTAGCTAACCCGATACAAATTTTGCCCATCTAAAGTAGCGTGTCGTGACAAAGGTCACGCTATGGAAATCTTCTCATACATAAATTCGCTTACCAATCAATGTGGCACGATGGGGATCAACCGTCAAGGCGCGAACTGGGGTGATCGTCCCCAAATAATACTATTAAATGCATAAGCGTCTACCAACTCCCGGTAGTTCACAATTCATGCTAATGGGACTTTTAGTGACATAACCTAACTTTAATAATCCATTTGATTTCATCTATCGGGTCCTTTAATCATTTATCGGGTCATACAATCGGGTCATTCAATCATTCGGGTCCAAATCAATAAACAAACAATTGGGACAAATGGTGTCCTAATTTTATAAAAACTAACATGTTATCTCCCTCGCGGGTTTATAAAACATTTATAAAAACATTTAAGGGAGTGCGAGGCTATGAACTCACGTTGATGTGGGAAGGCGGGTTATCGGCAATTCGGACGTACGGTACGCGCTTCAATCACGGAAACCTAGACAAATAATATTCGTCTTAGACTCATGTCCGATGACTTTATAGAAATAACAATTATGTATACATATTATGATTATATATATATGATGATCAAGTGGGTTTATATATTCTCGTTTACTCATTTTAGTGTTATATGTCGGTAACTTTTATACTAGTTTACTAGTTTTACCTATTTACACGTTTTAAGTCCAATAAAGTTATTATAAGTTCTTTAACTTGTTTTAATCCATTTTACACTTATATTATCAGTATTTAAACTTTACAAGTTGGGCCCAAATGGGTTAAGCCCAATAAGTTCTTTTCATGAGTGTTTAACTTATTTAGTCCAATTATTAGCCCAATGTGTTTACTTAGCTCGTTAATGTCCGTTTGTCCTATAGTTCGGGTTTTTATCGGTTTTTACTTGTTATACATGTTTATATATCAGTATATAAGTTTTATAAAGTTTACATTAGACGGGTCCAACCACCTAAGTTTTATTTAACAAAAACGTTAATTTTACGGTATTAGCCGAAAAAGTCGTAAAAATCATGTTTATAGTTTTATAACTTATAAAACTTAACAAGTTACCATTTTTATAAAATGTCCACTTATTTACCATTGTACATATTTATATAAATGTATTATATAAGTTAGTGGGTTTTAATTTATATTTTATACTATTAAATTTTGAGTGCTTATATAATAGTATTATACTTTAATTTCCAAAATCTGATTTTTATCTTCACTTTCACCAAAACTGCCATATCTAGAGTTCTATATGGAGATAGAAGCTCAAATTTTTATCACATAAACTAAATGATATGTGCTCCATTTAACTCTTCTATAGCTACAGTTGAATCATCTTCTAAGTATTTTCTAAAAATCATCCAAAACAGTGAACTCAGATTTGTATCTTAAACTTGTTTTGATCATATCTCACTCATTACAATGATTCCATTGCATGGCCAACTCTCACATGTGTACAAGACCCATAGCTTACTGTAAATTGATTCTACTTCATCATTTTATCAGACTAACATGTGGTTAGTTACTGTTTTTATACAGCCTACCATTTAAACAAGATTTACCCATTTTACATGTAGTTTGTCCATCTTTTTAAGCATGTTTATCAACACCAAATCCCCACACAATATTTTTAATCATCATTCATCATCATATACATATACATAAATAAAGAAAATACAAGATTACATAATCAAAATAACAAGAGGATAGGAAGAAACAATCTCTATACCACCAAAGTGATGAAAAGGTTGAGATTTTGGATGAACAAGGCTTGGTTTTGGTAACCAATCTTATGAAATATCAAGGCCACCTTCAAGATTACCAAGGATATGAAGACACCTTCAACAAATCAGCCCTAAACCCCTTCTTAAAAATCAGCCCAAAGACCTCTGTGAAAACTCCTTTTTATATGTTAAAATCACCTCCAATCATCATCTTTTTGTGTAGTTATCAACATATGTTGATTATAGCCTTGGGTCATGGCTGGATTTTTGATCAAAGGGGTGGTTTATGGTGGATATAGGACGAATTTAGAGAGAGAGGAGAGAATGAGAGTGGTTTGCATGTAAAAATGAAGTATTTGGTTCTTGTTTAGTGGTTTTGTGGTTTGAAGTTATGAGTTAGCTTACTTTGTAAGCTTAGCTAACAAGTGTAACACTTGTTAGTTATACTTGACACATCATGAGATGTGTTGGTGCTATCTTGGCCATCCCATGTTAGTGGGGTGGGGCAAAACTTGTTTTGTCTCATCCCACTAATTTACGGGTATTCATCGATTCTAGTTTCCTCGATTTGCGTGCCCTCGGGTCGTTTTACGAAAAACATTTTTATAAACTATGAATCAACGGCACAAAACGAATCTAATAAAAATTGTCTCATTAAAAACGGAGTTCGAAAACGTAAATACGTAATCCTAAGGTTTCCGGTTTAGTCGTAAAGGACGTTAAAATAAAATCGTAAGTCCTAATCTCTTCTCGTAAATTTATGAGTTTGTGAACCAACACAAATTTAAAACTCCAAAATAATATTTACAAATAAATTTATTTTCTGAAATGTCGGACTGTCACCAAAGACGGTGTATGTAAACGTAAGCACGTAACGTTGAATCCTCCGGTTTAGACGTAGTCGATGCTACTTCAAGACGTAAATCCAAATTTCTTCCCAAAATAAGTGAGCTCATAAAATAATATTTTCAAATAAATATTTGAGAATAAAATATCAACCATAAATTGACGGATTGTCACAGCATTTACCCCTAAACAGGATCTTTGTCCTCAAAGATCATCTTACCTTACTACTCGCTTCTTATAGAGTTAAAGCCATGTGGGTATTTCCTCCACACTCAGTCTTTTCTCACATGTGTAATCCATTATAATACGCGAGCTTCATCAAACATAACTACGGGAATAAGATCAGGCTAAATGTTGACTTACTTTCTCTATCCATGATGTTCACGGGCTTCTGATGAATGCAACTTTTTGCCGATCTAAGCTTTACTAAGAAGAGTTCAGATTTTCACTTGATAGATATTCCATCAAGTTCGATTTACGAAACATAATTCACGCAGTTCTTTTGAAGTCCTAGGGTAGATCCGGCTTATATGCCTTTCAATCCCAACTTTTACATCATCTCAATGGTCCCATACAACGGGGACTTATATCCCATGATTTGTCAGATCATGTATTCATTTTTCCAAGGTTAAAAATTGTGGCATAACTTCGCTACCCATTTGGCACTTCAAGATCTACATTTCATATTCACATAACCTCTTGCCCACTACCGGATGTCAATAACCAGGTCCTAATTTCAACAATCATTTCAGATCTCGC
The DNA here is from genome assembly GCA_025667525.1 of Glebionis coronaria. Classification (NCBI taxonomy): domain Eukaryota; kingdom Viridiplantae; phylum Streptophyta; class Magnoliopsida; order Asterales; family Asteraceae; genus Glebionis; species Glebionis coronaria. The sequence continues at coordinate 386,343,188 of CM046874.1, forward strand.
GGGTCGGGTATTTTGTAAGGTTAGGTTCGCCATCATAGGAAACCTTAAACCTAAAAGACATGTCCAACTCACAATGGGTGTATGTCGGGTTTCTTTATCTCAACTCCTGCTTACATATGCTCTAATATTTAGATCCTAACAAGATTCGATCTCAATCCTAATATGATGATTATCAATGATAATCCTTCCAAAGGAAAATGATTATACGGTTCATTACCAAAGGTCAATCATTCAAACATAAAACAACACTTATATTACCTTGTATCGTTACTTTACCTCGTCCCTTCGATTTGGGGTGGTACATAGTACTCTCATCAAGGTTCGTTCTCAATGATTTCTGAGCAAATCTCTAGAAATTCGATGCGAAGCGAGGATCTTGATATAGATGTTCGATACAGGCACACTATGTTTACATAACTCTTTTGCATTTATCATTAACGAGAATGATATTAGCAGATTTGGTCAGTCTGTCGACGATGACCCAAATCGAATCAAATTCAGATGATGACCTTTGCAATAGCTAGACGTTTACTAATGTATGAGGCGATGTCTGCCTTCATAATTGCCATTAGTACAACTTCTTCAAACAAAGATACTTTTAGTCAAAAATGACATACATATAGAATACTTATACTTACAAATTCCAACATAACTATATCTCACAATCCTCCATATTTAGGAAACCACCAGTGGCCTTTTATACATCTAACACCATCGGCTTCTCAATTTTAATGGTTCACATTAGCCGTGAAACCCTTCACTATTTATATTATCCTTTTTACAAACATTGCTTATTTTTATATTGTTCGGCACTTTATTTTGCACGTTCATTATTAAGAAATATATCCTAATTGGTTCTTTATCCTTTTTATATAATATGTCAGTATCTATATTCACTTCTCATGATGATGTAATTATCATGTCCACAATTCACTCAGATATTCTTTCTATATTATGCGTCAGTAATTATGTTCACCTTCCTGATGAAATAAATATCCCAACCGTATTTATTCAAAGTTCTTTCTTCATATCTTCTATGTTTTAGTTTCGTCTTTACTATCATTTTTATCCGTTTTACTCAATCCGTCGTCTAAAGCGTCGATAATTATTATAATTAATTAAATAATTATTAGTTAATTTTTATGAAGCGTAAACGTAAAAGTTTTAAATTTCTTAGTTTGACCAATTATATAAAATGTTCAAAAATAAATTTGAATTTAATTAACACGATTTTTGTTGATTTATCGAAAATAATTAATAGGATTCGTAAATGTTCGAAAAACCTTTGTTTATACTTTGGTCAAAGTTTTCTTAGTTTGAAAAGTAAAAAATATCGTTTCAAATTTCAAGTTATGGTTTAAATGGGTTTCCTCAATCCTTCTTAGGTTGTCTTAAGGTATGCAAAAACATTTACCCCTAAACAGAAGTTTAGTTAAATGTTTAGTGTATAAGGGAATAATCCCTTTAAAATCCTTTGTTAAAACACTTGTCAAAACATATTTCCATTTCTTTTTGGTAAAATCCAAAGTCTTAAAAGGGCTCTAAATTTTTGAAGAGTCAATATGCATACATCTTACCATTATTAATCCAATGGTCATTTTATGTAAAGGATTAAGTTTTTAATCCCTAAGCGTTAATGGTTCTAATCTTTGAAAGGTCAATATAGCTTCCATTATCTATTAATCACACGGTTAAATCATGTAAACTATTAAGTCTTAAGTCTTATTTTAAATATTCAAGGTACAAGTTTTAGTTGTTCGGCCAACTCAGGGAAATCTATAAATAATTATTAACTCATTCTTATTCTTATAAACAAACATATAGTCCTTAGTGATGACAAGCATGAATTTCTCAAATTACAGCCTACACACGTGATTCACCAAATTTATGAATGCTACATGTGTATTAGTCAATCCAAACGTCATCACATGAAACTCATAATGTTCATTACAAGTACCGGATGTAGTGATTGGAATAGATAATCTTTTCCGCAGATGCGAAGTTGATAATAACCATGCCGTGGATCAAATCTTTAAAACATACGCTAGAACCTTGTAAATGATCGAACAAATCTTCCATTTCGAGTTATGGATTTCGTTTTCGATTGTCAATTTATTCAGTCACAGTAATCTGTAAATATAAGGAATGATAACACCATAGCTCTTCAGGATGACAGGCTTGGTATAATAAAATCTTTCTCCGACAACTCTCTCAGTTGTACGGTAGTTCCTTAAATTCAGATGGTGCTGACGTACAGTGCACGAGCCACATGTGCAACACTGAGAATATAATCAATACCAATTTCAACTTGCCTTAATGGCGAAAGTCTAGGTAATTCATCAACAAATACTTACTAAAGTTTCAGATAACATAAACATCTTTTAGTATATTTATTTTAAGTTCCTTCTAGATTATAATATCTATGGCTAATTCACAATCATTCACGGTATAATTTCGAGTCTAAATGCAGGATGTGGTCATCCATTAAGAATTATTTAGATCACCTTTGATAATCAACATCTTATCATTTAGGGGAATTCTACTCGAGTTCCCATCAATTAAGACAATGTCGTCATGTCATAATCAATCAATCCATTCTACTGGCACAATCAACTTTCCAGTTTTATTGCCGTCGATAAGATGTGAACTTCTCAAGAGTCTAATAATAACTCATAATCCTTCACAAGTTCAAGGATATCTGGAGACATAACTAATCTTAAAAGAGTAAGGTCAAAGCATAATCTATGCGAAAGAATTTCAAATCAGACACAGACGAAAACATTTAATGAATATGAATATATCCCATGTTTTCATAATTTGAGTACGCATTCGAAAGCTCCTCGGATCGTGACCCAGGTCATTCAAATGAAATCAAATCATAAGAAATGATAAGAACGTCAATACATCCAGTCGGGTATCAACACTCAGTAATTAGATACTTTTCCTAAGAATCTCACTACGGGAGAATTGGACAAGAAAGAATTGTCAATTGTCAAATAAGACAATTTCCACAGATGAGTAAATTAAACTCAGAAAAATAGATGTTACAGGCACATATGTAGGTGTCCCTAACATTATGTCCCTATTTTTCACCTCTTGCAGATCTCATAAGATTTAATCTTTCACAATCTTCAAATAAAATGTAGTGTTTATTCATTAGTTTTATGGTGACTACTAATCAGTCTTCCATGGTCCATTCCAAATTATATGTAGGCGCGCAACTATATACAATTTCAAGATTAACGATGCAATACTCAGTTCGTCAAAATTTTATCATCATGTTGATAATAAAAACATTTTCATGCTTAATTCTTAAATAAGAATCAAAATAAATTTACAAAGATTTTCTTTGTTATGAAAACAATTAAGTTTTCCAAGATGTTTTATAAACAACTTCATTTCGATAACAATCACTTATAAATCTCACTTTGAATAATCCTTATAGTGACGAAAATTCAATTTTTCTCAAGGAATACTGTTTTATCTTATAAAAATAATGTGTGATCTGCAAAAGAGTGATGAAGAGTTGTTCACCAAGAACTAACTACAATATGATAGGAAATGAGCTTAGCCAAATAATCATGAGGTTAATGACCTCGATGGCACTCAGAAAGAATAATTCACAACGTAACTCAATTCAAGATGAGTACTTGTTCAATGGTTGTATCACTAATGCGAGCATTAGGAAGAAGCAAGAAAAGATAGATAACATCGATACATGTAGAATTTAGCAATCAAATGTAGTCTTTTTCATCAATCACAAACAAGTCTAAATTGTACCGTAACATATTACGTGTCACTATGTCATACAATTCCAAGAACTCATCCTACCAACTGATGTCTCAGTTAGGTTAGGAATTATTTTTAAAAGATACCACAATGAATACTAATCTACAAGAGTCATTAGGTGTCCCACCTGTCCCGGAAGATCCATCGGTCCCAATTTAGAAGAAGATCTCTTCAATTTATTTCTTGGACACTGGGCATCCTCATTAGTGGACAATGGCCTAGGAACAACCCTTAACACGAATCAACAATCAATTAAAACCTTATAATTCAATCACAGGACTTAACGACTTCCTTTTAACAATCTCATATTCCATACGGGTTAAATTTTACTTTATTCAAGTTTCAACCAATTTTATACTCAATTCAATATCCTACCTCATTTTTCAATACTTTCGATCTTAATCTTAGATCATTAAAGGGCAATAAAAGCTCGATATGAACAACACTTAATTTCCAATCCTATATCTCTTACAACAACAATTATCAAATGAGTCACTAGTATGAGATGACTCATACATTCAATTAGACTTCTCGGAAAGGTACTAGTGGCATGAAGCTTTTGGGTATAGGCTCCAATTACAACCTCAAGTGCAACATTCACCCTTTCGATTTCAATTTAAGAATTTGATGACAACGAATCAGATGACATCTTTCTAGGTGGTAATGTTTTGTCAAACTCCACTATATAAGGAAAGATCGTCATGACATCGATATCCGATTTAATCTCTCCAATTCTTTTTTTTTCTCAATATCAAAATCAAATAATATCTACATTTCTACGAATATCAACCATTTGTTGGGATCATAAATATCCACAACTTGGTTTAGATCTAGGATAGCTAGAATTCCTACGAGAATAGCTTTGATTAATTTACTAAGGGATTTAGGGTTACTTGTGACAATCTACGTCGTATAAATACCTCGTATAAATATCAAAATAATCATCAAACAATCATGTAATAAAATTACATCATATATATATAATCCAAGTTATATATATATTAAAATAACACTTCTCAGTCTGGCCTTGTCGGTAACTCGGGAATTCTTCGGCACCGTTATAGTCAAAAGATTTTTAGACATTTTTAGAAAAATGTTTTTAGTAAAAAGATTTTGAAATGTTTTATTCAAAACCTTGGTTTTAAAAATCTTTCATTCTCTATAACGAGAGCTCTGATACCAAACTGTAACACCCCCAAATTTATACAACTCAATACAGCGGAAGACTAGTTGGTGTTACGGGTTAGCACATTACTCACATCATAGACAACGCTTAAAAGTCGCGTTGTTTAAAAAATACATTTCCATTCATAAAATATCAAAGTTACATCGGTCCCAAGTCATTATATTTCATACAAAGTTTTACAAAGTATTTGAATGGAAAATATTGTTTAAGTGCGGGCCATGAATTCTTGTCGTCTTCCCGAGAATTACCTTCAAGTACCTGAGATAGAACATGTTAAAAGAAAATGCCAGCGATAACGCCGAGTGAATTCATAGAGTTTAATAAAATCCATCAATATAACATCGGTATAAAATTATCACCGAAAATCATTTTGTACAAATCATTGTAATAGGCCATAAAATAGCCAAAATCATTTTATACAAATCTTTATCAAATCATAATATAGGCATTTGCCTTAAAAACCATTATACGAGCCAATGTCGTAAAAACATCATACAATACGTTTTACAACGTTGTATAGATTAAATAAAAACCGTTATATGAATATGGTTTATGAAAACCAAAACACGAACATAATATCAATAGTATGACCCTGTATTGCTAGTCAGGCAATACATCGTAATTCGGTGCGTCTATTAGTATTTCGGTAATTGGATTATTATAAGCCGCATGACATTGTTACCTTACTAAACCAACAACGGGTAGCTAACCCGATACAAATTTTGCCCATCTAAAGTAGCGTGTCGTCACAAAGGTCACGCTATGGAAATCTTCTCATACATAAATTCGCTTACCAATCAATGTGGCACGACGGGGATCAACCGTCAAGGCGCGAACTGGGATGATCGTCAAATAGTACTATTAAATGCATAAGCGTCTACCAACTCCCGGTAGTTCACAATTCATGCTAATGGGACTTTTAGTGACATAACCTAACTTTAATAATCCATTTGATTTCATCTATCGGGTCCTTTAATCATTTATCGGGTCATACAATCGGGTCATTCAATCATTCGGGTCCAAATCAATAAACAAACAATTGGGACAAATGGTGTCCTAATTTTATAAAAACTAACATGTTATCTCCCTCGCGGGTTTATAAAACATTTATAAAAACATTTAAAAGAGTGCGAGGCTATGAACTCACGTTGATGTGGGAAGGCGGGTTATCGGCAATTCGGACGTACGGTACGCGCTTCAATCACGGAAACCTAGACAAATAATATTCGTCTTAGACTCATGTCCGATGACATTATAGAAATAAAAATTATGTATACATATGATGATTATATATATATGATGATCAAGTGGGTTTACATATTCTCGTTTACTCATTTTAGTGTTATATGTCGGTAACGTTTATACTAGTTTACTAGTTTTACCTATTTACACGTTTTAAGTCCAATAAACTTATTATAAGTTCTTTAACTTGTTTTAATCCATTTTACACTTATAATATCAGTATTTAAACTTTACAAGTTGGGCCCAAATGGGTTAAGCCCAATAAGTTCTTTTTATGAGTGTTTAACTTATTTAGTCCAATTATTAGCCCAATGTGTTTACTTAGCTCGTTAATGCCCGTTTGTCCTATAGTTCGGGTTTATATCGGTTTTTACTTGTTATACATGTTTATATATCAGTATATAAGTTTTATAAAGTTTACATTAGACGGGTCCAACCACCTAAGTTTTATTTAACAAAAACGTTAATTTTACGGTATTAGCCGAAAAAGTCGTAAAAATCATGTTTATAGTTTTATAACTTATAAAACTTAACAAGTTACCATTTGTAGAATATTGATAAGCAATGAATCTATGAAGGGGTTTGTTAATTTCTAGAGAGAGAAAGTTAGAGAGAGAAAGTGAGAGAAACTATGTGAATTTTATTAAGTGGAAATTAAGAAATGATAACAACCAACCCCTTTCCTTAGTGGAAAGGGGTATTTATAGTTCCAAGTCATAAGTGGACTTGGGCCGGTCCATGACAAGCCCATGGACCGGTTCTTACTTAAGTTAATAAGCAAATGATAACTAATTACTAACTACGAGCTATTACAACATAAATCATATTGTGGAGTGACCGATACTTCTAATATACGTTAAAACGTATTTCTAACAATCTCCCCCTAAGGGAGGTCACTCCACGTTACAAAGTTCTAAACCTAGCATACTATACTAAGTCTTCGTTCTTTAGCTCGTAGTCTTTTCTTCTTTTTCTTTCTTTTGTTGTGAATATGTTGATTTGATCTTTTTGGCTTTGACTTGAGAGCATTGTTCTTTGGCCTTTCACGTGCGATCTTTGCCTTTCTTGTGAACTTTGCCTCCTCGTGACTTCATGTTCCACACACTTATGTCTTTTTGTTGAATTCTCGAAAGCTTCAGAGTTTGGTACAGCGGAAGACTTCATCTTGTACTTTCTTGAATTTTTGTTGCAAAAGACATAAGCATGTGGGAACGACTTTTTCAGGTACACCGCAACACCACCGTCTTTACTGGTACTCAGCAACGCCACCGTCTTCAACAGGTACACAGCAACGCCACCGTCTTTAGCAGGTACACAGCAACGACACGAATAAAATGGCTTTGAACATTTTATTCTAATTCGGTAGCATTTTACCTCCGGTCGGTGAAGACCGTTGGACGATATTAGATATCGTACCCGTGACGGATAGTTTCAATTAAGTAACTTCCTGACAGGATTTCGCGGGTAAACCCGTTCTCTTTACTCGACCGTCCAAAGCTGACTGCGAACATAAAGAGTGAATCACTTGGATAAATTATCCTTGTGATTAAAAGCCGTCAATTCATGAAACCTGGAACAAGTGAATTTCAATTAAGATTTTCACCATCGTTGCTTTCCAGTTGTCACGAGCTCGATTCATAAAGAATCTTGCACGTTACCTACCAAGTGCTGTTTGATGTTGACACTAGAAGGATTTCCACTCGTCACTGTGGTCAATAAAGAGTCACTCTGAGTGTTCTGGCAAGATCATATGATAATGCGAAGAGGCCTGGAACGAGTTTAAGTTCAATTAAGAATTAAACCACCGTTACCTTCCAGTTTTTCACAAGATTGGTTCTAAAAGAACCGCACGTGTAACCTACCATGAGCTTGTTTGATGTTGGCTCAAGCAGGATTTCCATCTTCATTGTAATACTTACGTATTACTCGGATGTTCTGGCAATATTACAAGAATATTGCGTAGGACTCTTGAAAATCTCTTACTTTTCACAGTGTGTGAGAAAGCAAGGAATAAATGGAAAGTGTCCTAATGAGACTTTTGATGATCTCTTGGCTCTAGACTCGATTGTGCGTTTTGATTTAGTGAGCGATGGCTGGAGAGGAGTGCCACCTTTTCAATACCAGTTTATTCGGAGTGAATAAACCAATAGATAACGTGTTGATCTCCGTGTGATTAAAACAAATACCTTTTGAGAGATATTTGAGTTAGCTGGGGAAGGGTTGTGCATTGCATCACTGGGTCCATGATGTCTTTCTTCAATACCGAGAATCATTAGCAAAAATGACCTCAATAGCATATGTATTGACCCGGTTTCTGCCTAAAGTTGTAAGGAGGGCTTCTTTCTTTACACCCTTTATCTTTACATTTCTTTTTCATTCTTCAACCCCTTCAATGCTTACCAATACGTCATCACTAGCACCTTGTTGTGATTGTTCCAGTGCTAGCTTAAGTACTTGGTCGGCATTCAGCTACGTTCACATTCTTTCTCCATCTTTCCTAGGACTTCTAATTCTAACTAGGGAATTGTCCTTGGGAAGATTCCATCGGCTCTGATGAATCATTGGACTAAACCTATTCCTACCACCCTTTTGTCACCACATCCGTCGTGAATTAAGCGTGTTTTGGGAAGGAATTGCCACCATGAAAACATCATTGAAAATCACCTAAGGTACTTGTGATATTAAAATCAAAAGTTTTGTACCTTAGGTGTTTTGATCATCAAAAACGCTCCCCCTTAACACGTGCTTAACACATATTAAGTTGGATTATCATTAAGTCTTTTTCATTTTAGCCAAGTAACACTTACGTCTCCTTAATCCCATTTTCTCCCCTTATCCAAAATGTTAACCATTAATATTTGGGATATTGAATGGATTAACCGGTCTTTGGGTAAAAATGAAATCAAAGTTTGGCCATAGAACAAGTTATTGCTCCCCCTTAAGTTAATAAGGGATAGTTGTAGTGCTTTAGTATGATATATTTTGAAAGATTTAGAATCTCGTGAGAAATTCTTGAAAAATTATCATACCTTAACACTACACCAAGCCATTCAAGCACATTATTCACAAATTTACATATTCACAATTGAAAACCAATATAAAGTGACCTGAGATGTACGACCCATCAGATGGATCGTTGCAGTAGCTTGTGGTGCACTAAATACGGTCTTCCACCCACGAATCTTTCCAAGCTCCTCATCAATCTACGTTCCCGGAGCTTTTGATCGATCTTTTTGATCACATACTTTGCCATCTGCCGGTAACCCGGATGCCAATCCTCCGTCATCTCTGGCAAAGTCCCACCCGAGTTCAGATGCTCCAACTTATCTCTAACTTGTATAAGAGTCCCATCACTATACTTGTGAAGCTCACCCACCCTCATAAACTTCATCAAACCTCGACTGTTCAAGTAGAAAATGCCGGAATTCGGGACAGAAATGCCGGTATAGGGACATCTTTCTACATGTTGAGGTAGCACTTGATTCACAGGACGGGTTAAGTTGAGCCTCCTCTGATAGCTTTCGACTCCCAACTGAAGATCCTCAACTCGTGACTTGATGACAACGCTTCGTGTGAACATACGAAGTGCTGTATTCAAAGCAATCAAATCTTCACGAGGAATGTGAGTAAGTTGATCTCGGGTCATCAGAAGCAGCATATCTTCAATATCCTCAAGGCGAATGATGGAAAAATCTCCTTGCTGGATTTTGTATTCCCTGTCATCTTCCCTTTTCAAGCGAATCTCCGTCACATGATAGTAGCCGTTCTTGGCTTCAGTTTTCATTCCTAAGATGCTGGAGATGCGGATATCGGATCTAACATTGCTTCCAGACTTGACCAAGCAGCAACCCCTGTACGCCCTTCGGACTCTTTCGTCCCAATGAGATGCACCTATGACAGCATACATATCATAATTACGATTCATTTTAGGGACCCAGAGTCGATTTACCTTTTCCTCGATATAGGGTATTGTCCCCCAGTTGGCAGCTTTCAGCAATGTCAGGGAGGTTGCGTACTTTGATGATCCCTTCAGTAGATACTCAAGATCGTTGGTGACGAAGAAGTCATGAGCAATCTGATTATCTTGAGCAGGATCCATTGGAGGTGGAGCTCTTTCTGATGCATGAAGTCCTGGCCTTTGAACGGTTTTCAAAGCCTTTATGATCTCATCGGCATAATACTCGAACTCCATTCGGGGTAATCGGGTTTTGGCACGCATTCTTTTATCTTTCATCGCTTTCTTGACCAAGGATGGAGTAACCGAAGTCTTATACTCATGAGCAAAAAATGCACATAAGTCAATCGGACTTCGGATACGCAGATACAGCACATCTTTGTCAGCATCTGTGATCGGATCATATTGAGCTGCTGCCGTGATCCAAGCTTGTGGTGGTGCAGACTCGTCTATCTCCAACGTGTCTTCCCAGGCACGAATGCTTGGTTCAGGAACCGTAGATTGTTGAACCTGTTGTTGAGGAGTGGAAGTGCGAACATCTACTGGTTCAGTTTCAGGCATTTCAGCAGTGTCTTGAACTGGAGAGTGTTGTGCAGCTTCGGGTTCTGTCACTGATTCTGCAATCACAGGAGGAACAACAGCAGAACTAATGGGGTTAGTTGTAATAGGTACAGACACAGCGATAGAAATACCAGGAGCCGAAGACGCTGTAGTGGCATTCACATCGTGGCGCCACTTAGTTCGTCTTGATTCCGAGGATGTCGATTTGTCCTTCGGTGCTGCATCTTTTGTGGACTTGGTTCCAGTCTTTGTAGCAGTCTTCTTGGAGCTGGTAACCTTGTCCCCCTGTGGTTGTTCACCCTCATCATCATCCTGATTGTCGTCCCCGTTACTACCCCTTGCACTCTCCTGATTCTCATCACCACCATCATCGCCATCATCATCATCTTCATCCTCGTCATCATCCTCATCATCCTCATCATCATCACCACCTTCTTCATCGTCTTTCTCCTTTTCACCTTCCTCTTCTTCTTCTTCCTCTTCTTCACCCGTACCCTCTTCTTCACTCTCTTCCCTTTCTTCCTCAGGTAAGATGTGATATGGTACCACACTTCCAAACATTTTGAATAATCTATCATCCTCCATGATAGCATCATTCAGGGATTTAAATAGAGCCCGTCGAATCCTCGATTTATCATGCGACCCGAGTTCCACCATTCGAGCCTTAAGGATCTTCTTCAGTTCAAAATCCGTCAGGTCATAAGCAATCTTATAGGCGGCTTCGGAAGGGTTGGATGATTTGACCATCAAGTTGTCAGCAGCAAGTGTCTTCAACTCGTCACGAAGCTTAGGCATTAAGGATTCAACGGATTCTTGCACTCTTTCTTTCACAGATACTTCGAGTGCTTCTTTCTGTTCCTTATATTTATCCCTCATTGCTTGAAGTCTGGTAATGCGTGCAGCATGTTTATTAGCCTCAGCCTGCTTAACCTGAGCAATTTCCTCTGCATGAGCCTTTCGTGTAGCTTCCAAGTCTGCAGCGAACTTGGCAATCAACTCTTCTTGAGCTTTCCTTGATGCTTCTTCACTTTGAGCTCTTCTATTTAACTCTTGGCGGAGTTCATTCATTTCTCTCTTGTGAGCATCCGTATGTTTATCCAACATCTCGCCCAATACTATTGCTGCCATTGCAGATGTTGCAGATGTTGCAGATGTTGATGGAATAGGCTCGGTTGTAACTGCTGTACTAAGGGTAGGGATTATGGGTGGTGGAAGAAATGGTGTGGAAGCCGGTCGGGTTGGTCGGGTTGTTAAGGGTTGGATTGGTGGTGGAAGAGTTGCCAAAGGTTGAGTTGTCACCATGATTGTAGAAGCAACAGGTTCCTTTTCCACACTCGTTGAAATAGGAATTGATGGCTCCTTCGAAGTAGAGTAGTTTTCAGGTGACCCAAACTCATCAACATCATCCGGTTCGACGTACTCATCCTCAATATCTACCCTTGCCCTTGAACCACTACCTCCTGTATCTTTCCTACTCCTTTGAATAGCAATCTTCATCAGTTGTTGCTCGGTTTTACCAAGAGTAGGATCAACAATATCTGCTTCATCACGTAGACGCATCAAATCCTTACCCTTTCCCTTCTTACCCTCTGACTTCTTCTTCTTTGGTTCGGGTTCAGGTAACGCAGCTGGTTGTTTGCGTTTACCTTTACTCTTAACAGTTGTGGATGAGTCTTCTCCAGTTTGAAGGTTTGCTTTCAGCCTTTCGATTTCAAGCTGCAGTAGCTTGTAATCTGCAGAACCTTTGATTTTGTCTGACAGAAGGTAATCAGGAACAGGACCCGGAATCACACCAGTAGACGGTCCTTCATGCCTCAGATCTACAGTATCATCAGCTTCTTCAGTGTGATAGCGACCTCCTGCTCGCCTATCAATAGTAGCATCAAGCTTCATAAAATAATTTATGATAAGCTTAATAAATCGAGGATAAGGAAAGAAGTTTGTCTTTAGCTTCTTGTTGTGGAAGAGTTGAAAGGTGAATTCTTCCCATATCAACAAAGCATAATCTGAATTTGCAGCTTTGTACATGCCATAGAAGAGGTTCATTATCGGACTTCTCAAAGCATCATGTCCGCTTGTTTTTGGTGTAAGGCATTTACTGAGAATACCCATCAAAGCTCTCCAGGGTTGTCCTACCTTAGCAGTGGTAAACTCAGATGCAACTCGTATTTCCGGACATCCAAGTGCGTCAAATAACTCCGCGAGTTCATCTTTAGTAGGATCCCTTGAGAAAGACATGCCCTTGGGTGTATCCCGTATACCAAGCATCTTACGGAAGTCTGAAACGGTGAGTGTCTGCTGCTTGTTGTCTATGGTGAAGGTGATTTTGTTCGAAGTGAAATCCTTGGTTGCCCAAAATTCAAACATATACTCATAAGGCACCGAGGCTGTACTCCTAAGGGCGTTCTTGAAATGGGAGTTATCAAGAATGGCTATGGCGACCTTAAAACCATGGTGAGTAGATTTAGAAACTTGCTTTAGCCTGTAGTTATTGGGTATAAACTTAAGGGTTCGAGCTTTAGCAATATCGGCTTCCCTAGATTCTTGGATAGCTTGTACTGTTGGATTAGTCATTTTATCTGTTTAAGATAAGACATGAAAGGTTGATGCACAAAAACAGATAGATATATATCATTCTACTTCTAAGCATAACACATTTCATAAGATAAAACAACAAGTACATAGATAGCATGCAAACAAGAATAATCAAAACAACTTCATCCGGAACTTTTCCTTATTCGGAACATATTCATCCGGAACTTCCTCATTCGGAACTTCTCCTCATTCGGAACTTCTTCATCCGGAAGTTCTTCATTCGGAACTTCCTTCATCCGGAAGTTCTTCATTCGGAACTTCCTTCATCCGGAAGTTCTTCATTCGGAACTTCCTTCATCCGGAAGTTCTTCATTCGGAACTTCCTTCATCCGGAAGTTCTTCATTCGGAACTTCCTTCATCCGGAACATTCCTTCATTCGGAACTTCCTTCATTCGGAAGTTCTTCATTCGGAACTTCCTTCATTCGGAACATTCCTTCATTCGGAACTTCCTTCATTCGGAAGTTCTTCATTCGGAACTTCCTTCATCCGGAAGTTCTTCATTCGGAACTTCCTTCATTCGGAAGTTCTTCATTCGGAACTTCCTTCATTCGGAAGTTCTTCATTCGGAACTTCCTCATTCGGAAGTCCTTCATTCGGAACTTCCTCATTCGGAAGTTTTTCAGAAGAAATCCTTCATTCGGAAGTTTTTAACCCATGTTCATCCGGAACTTTTGCACACGAAACTCAGATGTTTATTCTAACGCGTTTGTGAGTTTCTAAGGCAAACTAAGGCAATATAAACATCATTTAATCTATTCCGAGCAAAACCCACCATAAATCCCTTATCAATTAACCCTAATTAAGGCAAAACCCTAAATCTGATAATTGTTAATTATCTTGAATCAATTTCTGGAATATAGATGATGATTTAGACGAAGTTATGAGTTTAATATAGATGATATATACCTTAATTAGATGAATGAACCGGATCTAGATGGATAAACGAATGATTTTGAATGCGTGTTTGTATGTGTAACAATGGCGGCAAGATATTTAGATAAACAGTGAATCAAACAGTGAAAAGATGAAGTGAGGGGCGGGGTGTTATTTGTTTGACTTAGGTCAAATGCTAACAACTTTCACAATATATCACTTTAAGTCCTCCAATTTTCCTCCTTTTTCTTTTTGTTTCTAATGTTTTCATATCACTTAACCCTTTTTGTTTCACTTACACTTAACTTAACAAACACAATCTATTAGCAAATCCTCAAAATCTAAAAGCCATGCCTATCACTTAGAACGAACACAAGTCGTTTTCTAAAGCAAAACCACTCAATTACCATGAAGCCCTTAAATTTCACAATCACTTTTGAAGATCAATTGTAATGACGAAGATGATTTTACTATTTTCTCCCCCTTAAACGATGACCCGTTTTCTATTTAAAGAGCTGTAGTCATTGTTTAAAGAGTCAAATAGTGATGAAAGCATTTCCAATTTATCTCTTGAAAAATTTTGATTCGTGGTTTTAATAAGATTTCTCTTATATTAACAAATTAATGCACTGAGACGTACACCGATTCGTGTCAGACCAAGGTATAAAGTAACCTTGATCCCTTTGCATGATTTGGCTTGTAAATCACGCCCGAGAAAATTAATTCCCGTTCTGAGCCAACGTTTTCCAAGGAAATACGTGACTTTAATATGAAAACCGGGTTGCAGTCAGAAATAACTACAAGCCATTATGGGCGTGTTTTGAAAATGTACAACTTTTATACGGACTCTATTTATGGCACCGTGTCAATATTGATCGACATTTCTAAGGCCGTAAATATTACCGTACTAAAAGACATGCCCGTTTTAAAACAAAAAATATTTTTGGTTTTTCTGGATTTTATATTTTTTATGGTTTTTGTTGGTTTTATATTTTTTATGGTTTTTCTTGGTTTTATATTTTTTATGGTTTTTCTTGGTTTTATATTTTTGTATTTTCTTTTTGTGGTTTATATATTTACGATAATATACATGATCACAACCAAAGGATACTCTGAATAGTTTACCACGACTATTCAGCTGATTCTTCTGCCAACTCTTTGAGTGTCGCTGGAGTGAATGATTTCATGCCAAGCTTGTCGATTAAAAACTCGATTCGTCCTCGATCTAAGGCTTTGGTGAACATATCCGCCAGCTGGTACTCAGTAGTGACAAAATACAGCTCGATCACTCCGTTCTCCACCTGCTCCTTGATGAAATGGTAGCGAATGTCTATGTGCTTGGCCCGGGAATGTTGAACATAGTTGCAGCAAAGGGCAATGGCGCTCTTGTTGTCACAATACATCGGGATTTTGTTAAATCCAAGACCGTAGTCAGTTAATTGTGATCTCATCCAAAGGACTTGAGCACAACAACCGGACATGGCGATGTATTCAGCCTCCGTGCTAGAAATTGCAGCGCTTTTCTGCCTTTTTGAAGACCAACTGATCAATCTATATCCTAGGAGTTGCACAGATCCGGAAGTGCTACGCCTCGTATCTTGACATCCAGCATGATCGGCATCTGCGTATGATATTAAAGCAATCGAGGAATCTTTCGGATACCATAGACCACGATGAAGTGTTCCTTTTAGATACCGAAAGATCCTTTTCACAACATGTAAGTGCTTTTCGGTAGGCCGAGCCTGATACCGGGCACACATGCATACAGCAAATTGCAAATCAGGCCTGCTAGCAGTCAGATAGAGAAGGGTGCCAATCATTCCACGGTAAAGTTTCGGATCGACAATAATCCCATCCCTATCTTCATCTAACTTGGTTTTCTCAACCATTGGAGTGTCTACGGGGTCACAATTCTCAAAATTATATTTCTTAAGAGATTCTAGAGCATATTTGGATTGATTAATAAAGATGCCTCTGGGATTCTGAGAAATCTGTAATCCTAAGAAAAATGATATTTTTCCCATCATCGACATCTGAAAGCGTGTGGACATTATCTTCTCAAATTGTTTAGACAATTCTATGTTAGTGGCAGCAAAAATTATATCATCAACATAAATTTGTACCAGAAGCATGTCGTTGCCGTCTTTGAGAGTGAATAGAGTGGGGTCCACTTTGCCTTTGGAGAAGCCTTCCGTCATGAGATATGTTGACAGGAGATCATACCACGCGCGTGGAGCTTGTTTCAACCCATAGAGAGCCTTCTTAAGCTTGTACACATGGTTAGGAGACTCCGTACTCACGAACCCATCCGGTTGGCTAACATAAACCTCTTCCCTTAGTTCACCGTTCAAAAATGCCGTCTTCACATCCATTTGATAGACGATCATGTTCATATGAGCAGCAAATGCAAGGAATAGTCTAATCGCCTCCAATCTAGCCACAGGAGCAAAAGATTCCTCAAAATCTATACCCAAGGCTTGTTTATATCCTCTAGCGACCAATCTTGCTTTATTCTTTAATACCGAACCCATCTCATCAAGTTTAACCTTATAAACCCATAACAAAGTAAGGATGTTAACCTTGTCAGGGCGAGGAACCAATTCCCATACTTCAAGTCGTTTGAATTCATTGAGTTCCTCCTGCATAGCTTCAATCCAAGATGATTGGGTCATAGCCTGCTGCCAATTTTTGGGTTCAACTTCAGAGAGAAATGCATCAAAGTAACAATATAGTGCACTCTCTTGTAGTTGATGGCGTGTAGAGACTGGTCGGTCTAGATCTCCAATAACATTCCTAATTGGGTGATCTTTTGTCCATTTAGTGCTATGGTTTTCAATCCTAGGTGGTCTGGAGTGAACAATAGATGGAGCTTCTTCTGAGGTAGAGGCGGCTGAAGGGTTTTCAGGGATCGCAACACCAAAGAAAGGAAGCTCTTGCAAGTGAGCATATTCCAAGTCGTGATCAGTAGTATCCTCTTCTACATCATTAGGCACAAGTAGGGGTGATGATTCAGGTGTAGTTTGTGAATCACTTGGTGAAGGTGCATCAGGTTCAACTTGAATTGTAGATGCATTAGATAAAGGTTCATTAACTTGAGCAACCACTTCAGGTATTGGAGCAATTACTACAGGTACTGAAACTTCATCAGTCGGGGGATCGAAGAATTCATCAAACAATGGTTGAAACAGTTTATCCCACTCGGGCCTTGATGGTGGTAAAAATGATGTAGAAGTAGGATTGTTGGGAACTAATCCGGAACTTATAGCACCGGGTCCCATCTCATGAAGCGCGGGTTCAGAGCTGTGTTGCTCAGAAGCCATCGCTGTCAGCTCGTCGAAATCAGCGTCCATAGTTTCTACAATCTTGCCAAGACGACGGTTATAGATTCGGTATGCTCTTTTGGACGGTGAGTAACCAATGAAAATACCTATGTCGGCTTTTGGTTGAAGCTTACCCAAGTTCTCACTATTGATGTTTGGATAACACAAAGCACCAAACACATGGAAAAATGAAACATCGGGTTTGCGGTCATGTAGAAGCTCATAAGGTGTTTTTCCATGGCGTTTCCGAATGATAGACCGGTTTTGGGTAAAACATGCAGTAGAAATAGCCTCTGCCCACAAGAACAATGGAGCGTTCGCATAAATAAGCATGGTCCTAGCAGCTTCCATAAGTGTGCGATTTCGTCTTTCAACGACACCGTTTTGTTGTGGAGTGCGTGCAGCGGATGTTTCATGTGATATACCAACTCCTTCATAATAATCACGAAGAGTCTGGTTGACGAACTCTGTACCATTGTCTGTACGAATACGGCGGACAGTGGTATTCAAACGTACCTGAATGAACTTCAGAAAAGTGATGATAGCCTTCGGAGCTTCATCCTTTGTACGTAGAAATATAACCCATGTAAACCTTGAGAAATCATCCACAATGACGAGAATGAATTTCTTACCGCTCACACTTTCAGTTCTCATCGGTCCACAAAGATCCATATGCAAAAGATGAAGTTTTTCTTGATTAGTGTCTTCAGCTTTGGGTTTGTAAGATTTCTTGGTGCTTTTCCCCCTTGAACACGCGGAACATAAATGATCCTTGTGAAATTTAAGCTTGGGAAGACCACGAACTAACTCGTTTTTAGCCAGATGATTAATAGCATCAAAATTAAGGTGAGATAATCTGCGATGCCATAACCATGACTTGGTCTTAGAAGCTTTAGAGAGAAGACATACTGGAGAAGCGGCCATCATGTCTTGTAAGGACAAAGTATAAAGATTTGCACCACGAGATCCCTTCAACAAATCTTTTCCTTCCAAGTTGCGGATGAAACAAGTGTGTTGTCGAAAAGCAACCTCAAGGTTGGAATCACAAAACTGTCCTACTGAGAATAAGTTATGACCAAGACCTTCAACATAGTATACCCTAGAAATTGTCACGTTTCCAATCTGATATTCACCATACCCCATAATCTTTGCTATATGATCATTCCCAAATTTAACCGTACCAAGAAACTTGCTGACGAAATTTCGGAGCATCGAGCGATTTCCGGTCATATGTTTTGAACAACCGGAGTCCAAATACCACAGGATGATTTGGACCACCTGAAAATATCACCACACAAATCCTCGTTTGCTTAAAGTTCTTGTGAGGTAAGCAGACATAGTAGTTAGCACTTCAACTGGGTCAGCTCCTTGTTGGAATACAGGAACTGGGACTTCCTCATCATCACAATATAGTGCTTGATCTGGATGAGCTGCATAATCAGTATAAGGAAGACTCATTTGATCAGGGTAGCTTGTTGGATATGCTGCATTCTCTTGATAAGAAGAATATGATGGCTGAGCATAATGTGCAACATTTGCTGGATGAGGTTGTGAAGCATACTGTGGTGAGGGTGCATTGAACCGATATTGTTGCTGATGTGAGGTGGGTGGTTGTGGTAGAATCGAGTATTGGGGAAAGGCTGGTGTCATGTAAGGTGATTGATGATAAGCTTGATGTCCCAAGATATAGGGTGTGTTGTTGTGAGACAAGCTTGGTTGATTCGCCATCAATGCTAAAGAATCTGGGTGCATACCACGAGGAGAACGGTGCATAATCACATGCTTCTCATGCTGCTGAAGGAAGGCATAGATTTGATCTAAGTTGCACTTGTGCAAATCCCGGGTTAACTTCACATCAGTAATGTACTCACCCCATTCAGCTTGAGGTAGAGTATTCAAGAATTTGGTGTTAACCTGGAATGGTGCGATCACAAGATTGTATACATTCAGATCATTCATAAGTGTGGTGAATCTGAAGTAATAATCGTGGAGCGTTTCCCCTGGGTTGTAGGTGAATCTATCAAACAAATCATACAGCTGACACTCCCTTTCTTGTTTGGTGAGAGACGTGCCTTGTAGCAACACCTTAAGACGTTCCCATAGATCCTTTGCCACCGTATACTGACTCACCATCCTATAGATGTCATGGGGAAGTGCTTGGAGAATTGTTTGAAGAGCTTTTTCATCTGCATCTGCAACGAGTTGTTGGGCTGGAGTGAGTTCTTCAAATTCTCGTGGTCTAGTCACGTTGTCAACCGTAATGGTACCATAGTCGAGTGGACCATTCAAAATCGATTTGACCATAAGCCTTCCGTATGTTGGTTTCCCCTTTAGATATTGCATCATTCGACCTTGCCATGCCTCAAACACCTCTTTAATGAGCATCGGTGGACGGCTATCAGTTCCCGTTATGATTGATATATCCGTAAGAGATGTCATCTGAGGCATTACTGAATTTGGATTCATTTTGTTTTTCTTCAAAGAAACAGAGATTATCGGTTGATCGAGCAGTGAAGTAAAGCTTGTGAATTGTGTTGTGTTTTTGTTGTATGAAACCAAGATTAAATCCTCTAAAAAATCGTCGAAAAAACAAGCAAAATCACCCTTGATTCGGAACTTTTTGTTGATTCGGAAGTTTGATTCGGAAGATTACCTTGATTCGGAACTTTGTGTTGATTCGGAAGATTACCTTGATTCGGAACTTTTGGGTTGATCCGGAACTTCTTGACTCGGAAGTTCTTGGTTCGGAACTTTGGCTTGATCCGGAACTTCTTGACTCGGAAGTTCTTGGTTCGGAACTTTGGATTGATCCGGAACTTCTTGACTCGGAAGTTCTTGGTTCGGAAGTTTCTGATCCGGAACTTCTTGGTTCGGAAGTTTCTTGATTCGGAACTCCTTGACTCGGAACTTCTTGGTTCGGAAGTTTCTTGATTCGGAACTCCTTGACTCGGAACTTCTTGATCCGGAAGTTTCTTGATTCGGAACTCCTTGACTCGGAACTTCTTGATCCGGAACTTCTTGATCCGGAACTTCTTGATCCGGAACTTTTGCTGAATGAACAGAAACTTTGTTGATGAACAGTCGAACCGTAAAAAATGAGATTAAGCCCCGATTTTGACCAAATAACCCAAAAAGTTTTGTGCTTTCGACTAAAATAAGTAACAATTAATACTTATCCACTAATCCCAATCACAAAAACACCAAAAACACCAAGAATCAAGATGATTTTTCTAAAAGAACACTAATACAATCAAAAACTAAAAAACCACACAAATCACCACCTTAAATCACCCCATAGCTCTTGATACCAAATGTAGAATATTGATAAGCAATGAATCTATGAAGGGGTTTGTTAATTTCTAGAGAGAGAAAGTTAGAGAGAGAAAGTGAGAGAAACTATGTGAATTTTATTAAGTGGAAATTAAGAAATGATAACAACCAACCCCTTTCCTTAGTGGAAAGGGGTATTTATAGTTCCAAGTCATAAGTGGACTTGGGCCGGTCCATGACAAGCCCATGGACCGGTTCTTACTTAAGTTAATAAGCAAATGATAACTAATTACTAACTACGAGCTATTACAACATAAATCATATTGTGGAGTGACCGATACTTCTAATATACGTTAAAACGTATTTCTAACACCATTTTTATAAAATGTCCACTTATTTACCATTGTACATATTTATATAAATGTATTATATAAGTTAGTGGGTTTTAATTTATATTTTATACTATTAAATTTTGAGTGCTTATATAATAGTATTATACTTTAATTTCCAAAATCTGATTTTTATCTTCACTTTCACCAAAACTGCCATATCTAGAGTTCTATATGGAGATAGAAGCTCAAATGTTTATCACATAAACTAAATGATATGTGCTCCATTTAACTCTTCTATAGCTACTGTTGAATCATCTTCTAAGTATTTTCTAAAAATCGTCCAAAACAGTGAACTCAGATTTGTATCTTAAACTTGTTTTGATCATATCTCACTCATTACAATGATTCCATTGCATGGCCAACTCTCACATGTGTACAAGACCCATGGATTACTGTAAATTGATTCTACTTCATCATTTTATCAGTCTAACATGTGGTTAGTTACTGTTTTTATACAGCCTACCATTTAAACAAGATTTACCCAATTTACATGTAGTTTGTCCATCTTTTTAAGCATGTTTATCAACACCAAATCCCCACAAAATATTTTTAATCATCATTCATCATCATATACATATACATAAATAAAGAAAATACAAGATTACATAATCAAAATAACAAGAGGATATGAAGAAACAATCTCTATACCACTAAAGTGATGAAAAGGTTGAGATTTTGGATGAACAAGGCTTGGTTTTGGTAACCAATCTTATGAAATATCAAGGCCACCTTCAAGATTACCAAGGATATGAAGACACCTTCAACAAATCAGCCCTAAACTCCTTCTTGAAAATCAGCCCAAAGACCTCCATGAAAACTCCTTTTTATATGTTAAAATCACCTCCAATCTTCATCTTTTTGTGTAGTTATCAACATATGTTGATTATAGCCTTGGGTCATGGCTAGATTTTTGATCAAAGGGGTGGTTTATGGTGGATATAGGACGAATTTAGAGAGAGAGGAGAGAATGAGAGTGGTTTGCATGTAAAAATGAAGTATATGGTTCTTGTTTAGTGGTTTTGTGGTTTGAAGTTATGAGTTAGCTTACTTTGTAAGCTTAGCTAACAAGTGTAACACTTGTTAGTTATACTTGACACATCATGAGATGTGTTGGTGCTATCTTGGCCATCCCATGTTAGTGGGGTGGGGCAAAACTTGTTTTGTCTCATCCCACTAATTTACGGGTATTCATCGATTCTAGTTTCCTCGATTTGCGTGCCCTCGGGTCGTTTTACGAAAAACGTTTTTATGAATTATGAATCAACGGCACAAAACGAATCTAATAAAAATTGTCTCATTAAAAACGGAGTTCGAAAACGTAAATACGTAATCCTAAGGTTTCCGGTTTAGTCGTAAAGGACGTTAAAATAAAATCGTAAGTCCTAATCTCTTCTCGTAAATTTGTGAGTTTGTGAACCAACACAAATTTAAAACTCCAAAATAATATTTACAAATAAATTTATTTTCTGAAATGTCGGACTGTCACCAAAGACGGTGTATGTAAACGTAAGCACGTAACGTTGAATCCTCCGGTTTAGACGTAGTCGATGCTACTTCAAGACGTAAATCCAAATTTCTTCCCAAAATAAGTGAGCTTATAAAATAATATTTTCAAATAAATATTTGAGAATAAAATATCAACCATAAATTGACGGATTGTCACATATACCCACCTTATAGTTTGTATTTTTCAAAATCGAGCCTCACGAAAGTATTTATCTATTTTTAACTTTTTCTTTGGTTTGAGATTCGAATACAATGATTGGGTAATGACCTCCCAAGTCAAGGTTGTGATTTCTCACGTATTTGGAGTACTTGTGAATTTATTGTTCTACGTATACAATATAGTAATAGTATTCACACAAAAACCGAAAACCGATAATACGTATTAGTAGAGTGCTACTAATACAAATAGTTATTATGGCTATATAAAAACAACAATTGTTCAAATCAAAACACAACACGCCTCCCCGGCAGCGGCGCCAAAATTGATGTAGAGTTTTTGCTACCCTTTAGGAAAAGAGTGCACAAAGTAGTGGTAAGCGTTAAGTGTCGGTTTAGGAATTGATTTTGATTTGTGAAAGTTCAAGTTCGTTTCCCACGGAGGCTAGTGCGTTGTGTAATGAATTGATTTTGATTTGTGATTATATTGTTATGAGAAGAGAAAATAAGAAATGGGGTGAGAAGAGAATGACGGTTACGACGACGGATCGAGCTAAGACGAAAAGGCGTTCACGTAAAACCGTAAAAAGCTACAAATTAAAACTTTTAAACCTAAAAATTAATTAAAAGCTAAAAGTAAGTCTAAAATAATATAAATAAGAATAAAAATCCAATAAAAATATTTTAAAACCTTTTATTAATTAAATATTCAATTTTAAATGCTAATTAAAGCCCTAAAATTAAATATAATTAATCAAAATGTCCAAAATATTATTTTATTGAAAAAATAACTTACTTATATTATCTAAAGACTAAAAAGTATTTTTCCTAAATTTTAAAAACTATTTTTTTATTTTTAAATCACTAAAAACTATTTTTAAACTAAAATAATTATAAAAAATAATAAAATAATGCTAAAAATAATTGACAATTTTAAAAATCCTAATTTACTTTAATGAACAGAAGAAAAATGAAATAGTTTGAAAAATATAAAATTTTACACTAAAGGACAAAAACAGTTTGAATAAAACCCTAATTAAACTAATTTAATTCTAAAATATAAATAAAAGGTTAACAGTAAAAACTTTTTATGCCAAAAATCTTAAAATCTTTTTCTTAATCTATGAAAAATGTTTAAACTGAAAAATAATGATTTTTGGCACTAAATGCCAAAAACAGAAATATTAAAAGTATTTAAAATAGCTATTAATTATAAAAAATAGTAAATGAACAGTAAATAAAAATCTAATTAAACTGAAAAATCACAAATAAAATTAGAAAAATAATGCAACAAGTTTCAAACCCTAATTCCTAATTAAGATCACTAAAGACAAAAAGTTAAGAAAACTGATAGTGACATGTTGGGACTTTTGTCCTCTTGCTTAGCAGTGGTAACAACAAAGCTAGCAGTGGGAAATTTGTTCCCACTAATAGTGTAATTTTTTGGTCAGATTAGTAATAAGCTTAGGAAAGCTTATTGTGGGTGCTTATTTTGGACAAAAAGGCACCCCTATACTCAGTTGAGTATAGGGAGTCAATTACAACACAAAAACAAGCAAGTTCTTTCACAAAATTTCACACAAATGGGCAAGAAAGTTACTGATTAATCATGCATGTTTCTGATGAATAATTACTGATCTATTTGGCACAAATGTGAACTTCAGACCTTCAAAACTTGCACACACCCCTATCAACTAGCATATAATCAATCACAAATCCTACTAAAACCTATCTCCTAACAGCTCATCAAATTTGATGGTCAAATCACTTCAAAAATAGACAGATTAGGCACTTAAGGTGTTTGACTGTTTTTTAGCTAGTGAATACCATTTTTAACATGCAAACTTGTGATGAACTCTACCAAAATGAAACCTAAATACTTATATCCCCTAATAACAACCTATTAAGTGTATTAAACCAGCTTATAACCCAAAATTCTTTCACCAAACTCAATTAAATTCCATACCCAAACACCCCTTAATGTTCAGAAATCAAGATTTTATACACCAAATCTATTTCAATCCTATCAAATCTGATTACAACTACTTATAACATGTACAAAAACCTAAAATAAGCAATATCCAACAGCTTAACAAACACATAACCAATTTCTCACAAATTTCATGAAAAATCACATAGAACTGAAATATTGAAAACTAAGAACAAAGTACAAGAGATTTACCTTGTGGGACCCACATCCAGGTCCCACAGTGACTGAAAAGTCACCTCCCACAAGCTCGGGCTTGTACAGAACCTTGGCTATTGGTATGGAGAGTTCTTGGTACAAAAATTGGACAAGAAATGTATAGGAATGGAAGATTAGTTCCTTTTTGTTTCCTGCACACCACAACAAACCAACAGGAAAGCCAAGTATCAAAATGCCATAAGCTACAAGCTTATGGCTTTTGATACAGTTAAACTTAGTACAAAAAAATGGTAAAAACTGATTTTTCCTCAAAAAAATCTTTGATAAACCTTTGATACCAACAACCTTGAACCCAATGAACACGTTTTAAAACAAGTCCAAAATCAGAAATCCAATGATCCAATCCACTTTCACTTCATGAACCTTGGATTTCTGAAAACCAAAAAAACTTTTTGAAACCTTTGAAAACTGAAACTTCAAATTGTATCACCAAATAATGAATGGAACTCAGATTTCCTTGTAAAACAAGACCAACTTTTAACTAATAAAAAGGGATTACAAGTTCATAAACAAAACCAACTTTCATTAAACTTTAAAAAGGCATTACATGAATTTTAAGGAAAAATCTGGAACAAAGGGCAAGTTACAAACCAACTGCTCCTTTTATACCAACCTATAGATGAGTCTAGAACAGGAATAAAATAATACAAATATGAAACCCTAATATAAGTTATTCCAGTAATGCCCTTGATTTTGACTGATTTGAAAATGGTCAAATGTGGCCACATGTGATGCCAGTTGCAATGAGGACTGTTAGGATGATCATGGACGTTCAAAATTACGTAGGGATAAAGCACTCCATCAAAATCGTTGATCTGGTCTGCTCCTTGGGTTTGAGGTGAAAAAGACGTTGCAGGTGAGGGGCCTACCCAACACATGGGTGTGTTGGGAGGGAAGCTGAGAGTGGGTTTGTGTTAAGGGTGTGGGTAATTAGTGATCTGGAAGCAATTAACAAAAACCCCTTTGATTTGGTTAAGAATGGGATTAGGGTTTATGTGGGTGAATTAGGGAAAATTAGGGATGGTGGGTGAACAGTATTAGTTTCCCTCCCCTTTTAATTATATAAAATCGGTTTAAAAACTGATTTATTTAAATAAAAGGATTAGGGGTGGTGGGATCTGACGTGGTGTGGGGTGTGAGGTGGATGGAGGGTATTGGTGGAGTGGGGTGTCGTGTGGGTTTGATTGGTGTGGGGGAGTTTTATGGTCTGGCAGAATAGGTCCCCAATGTATCTTCATTTGTTCACTTTGAAATAAATAGCTAATAACTTCAATTCCTTTGATAACAACTTTGGCAGCTTGGCATTTTCAGTCCTTCCAAGTTGTAGTGATGGAAACAAGGACTGATTTTGTAAACTTTTGAGATCTTCAA
Source organism: Glebionis coronaria (assembly GCA_025667525.1). Lineage (NCBI taxonomy): Eukaryota > Viridiplantae > Streptophyta > Magnoliopsida > Asterales > Asteraceae > Glebionis > Glebionis coronaria. The sequence continues at coordinate 386,369,612 of CM046874.1, forward strand.
GGGCCATACTTGCAAACCCTTGACATTTTAGGGACCCACATGTAATATTTGAGTTTTACAAGGGTTTAAAATGACAAGTCTTCAAAAATGAGGGACCAATGTTGCCAATCTTCAATTCTTCAAGGTCATTTTTGGAAATTCCATTCTTGGGCCCGGTTCATTGTGCGGCTTCGTTTCCCGTGTTCGTTTTTGATTGATTCTTGTGATCTTTTTGTCATTTCCTCAATATACGTACCTAAAATACACAAGCACAAACACGAGCATATATTTGGCAGTTTTAATGATATTTAATGCATTTTAAGCCCAATTTGGACGATGAGACTATGTATAAAAGCAGTCTCATCAGTCAGCAATGCTCCCTAGAATGTAGATCAACAACTAGATCACACCTAGGGTCCTTGAACAAAGAGATGAAATGAGGCCTTGGCTGATGGTTCAAAGCAGAACCTCAAGGACTTGATTTCTTCAACACAAGCAACAAACAACCTATCCAAAGGTTGATAAACCTTCAATAGCTTGGTGTCAACAAGCTTGCAAAGGCTTATAGATTTTGGTAGGGTTAAGACAGTTAAAAATAAGCAAACAGAACAATGATTTCAAGCTTTTTTCAAACTTGAAAACCTTACCAAACCAAAACGCGCTTCAATCTCAAGATCAAAACAACTTTGTATCAAAAAATGGAACTCAGAATCACTCTTAAACAATACCAACTTTTAAAAACATAAAAAGGAATTACAAATTCTTAAAAATACCAAAATTTTATAAATTTTAAAAAGGGATTACAATGTTTAAAGAGTAAAACTGGAACAAGGCTCTCTCACATGTTGAGGAGTCCTTATATAGGCCTTAGAGGCTGAGATTACAATGAAAACCCTAGCTACAAAGCCTCTAAAATTCCCTTGAGTCTTCTTGATGCTTTGAGGTGATATGAGCTGTCCTATTTGATCCTAGACGTTCCTTTTGGCTTTGGGGACAAGTAAGGAGTATGGGCTATTGATTTGGCCACGTGTCATTCCTTGGAGGTTAAGGTATGATGTGATAGGTGGACGACTTGAATGGTGGGGTCCATAGAGTGGAGTGGTGATGGATTTCAAGTGTGGGAATGATTCGTGTAAGGGTGAATTATCATTTGGTAAAGGTAATTTGGAAAACCCCTTTGGCTGTAAAAAGTTAAATCTGGGTTCATACGTGTGAATAGTATGTCTTTTGATCCGAAAAAGTGGGGAGTTTATTCTTTGGCACGTGTTTGAGTTTTGAATGTTTGGTGTGTACACTTTCAGTCCTTGTCTTTTGGGAAAATGTTTATAACAAGTATTTCAGCCACAACAAACGACATCCCTTTGTATTTAAACTTTCATATTTCACACTTTTGCCACAAATACTTTTCCAACGTATTTTCAAGGGTTTGTTTTGCCATTTTGGATATTTCAAGGTCTGATCTTGGACACTCTTCATCTTTGAAGGTCTTAATTGTATGTTTAACATATTGGAGGACCATTGTTGACAATTTTGAATCTTGAGGGACTAAACTTGCCAAATCTTCAAAGTTGAGGGACCATTTTGTAATTTTGACAAACTTAAGGGACCAAACTTGTAATTATGAATATACAAGGGTATCAAGTGTCATTTGTTTATTGATGAGGGATCATTCTTATACATCTTCAAGTCTTCAAGGTCTTTTTATTGAGAAATCCATAACTAGGGCCCGGTTCATTGTGCAGCTTCGTTTCTCGTGTTCGTTTTTTTATTTCTTGTGATCTTTTGTCTTTTTCACGATATCCATAGCTATAATACACAAGTAAACAAACACAAGCATATATATATGGTATTTTAATGACATTTTATGCATTTAAAGCCCGGAAAGAACGATGAGATCATGTATAAATGCCATCTCATCACTCCCCCATACAAAACCATTATCGTGCCCTCACGCAATGCTAGAATAAAGTCTCTAAGCATCTCCAAAATTCAATTTTATTAACCTTTTATTGAAAAGTGAAACTTGCTACAATACTACGAAGATATGTTAAAGACATAATGTATGATTTTCATCACGAATATGACTTTTAGGGTCAATGAATAGAAACAAGTGAATGTCTCATAGAGTAAATTTCGTCATCCTTGATTGTCATACATTCCATGCTAAGTTCAAAAACGAGATCATTGGTGGTACAAGTCACAATGCTAACACTACTCATACGTCCAAATTGTGTAATACGTTTTCTCCCCGTAATCCTAGTTATTATGAAAAGAAAAGGTATCTAAATTGTTTTTAACTATTTGTCATGGATCAGAAGTGATTCATATTGACTTATTTGAGTATTTATTAGTCCGAAAATAAAGTAGCACGATTTAATCGATAGTTAGGTAAAGGACAAAATCTTTTAAACGGCTTCTCGTGTATCTCCTTAAGTTCATATCTTGGCATAACTCGTTTCACGATGTGAGACATTTCTCAGACCGATATTTAGCATGTGATTCATACTGCGAATCTTCGGAAGACGTTCTTGAAATTAAGGTCTTCTCTTCATATTTTGGAATTTCTTCACTTGACGTTTTTGAGAGATTCTTCATACATGGACCACGACTTCATCATTTTTCTTCAATCTTTATTTTTGATTTTGATATACAACGATCCACCTCCTTTTAGGACGTGGATATATTTATCCTCATACGTTGTTAGGGTCTTTTTTGATAGACTTTCTCCATGATCTTTAGTGGAGTAATTGCTTTTCGTCGTGTGTCTCGATCCTGCATATTGATTTTGTAATAATGATTCTTCACATCATCTTGGATCTTTAGCAAAAAATAGAGCTCCTCATGCCTTGCAAGGGCCTTTTTGGATCTTCACCAATCTTCGCGTCCCGCTTCAATAATTTATGACTTGGCTATGAACTTTATTCAACGACGAGCAACTTTTAAACGATCTTGGGCTAGAAGCTAAGTAAACTTTCAAATCGTACGACCTTACTTATTGCAATTAATTTATTCCTAATGCATTGATCTTATGGGAGTAAAAGCCACAATTAAAAACATATGAGTTTTTGAAAGAACATTTTCATGTTCTATGTTTAGCATGATCACTTGACTAACTCTATCACTTCTCATTCTTCACTATTTAAAGACCTCTAATTAAAGAGACTCGTGAATACTTAGCCATGCAAGTCAAAATTAAGCCAAATTTGGTTTAGCTTCATTAAGACTATATTAAGTCGAAGATTTAGGTTTTCAAGTCACCTATAGGATCTTGCACTTTCTTAGACTTTTTCAAGTTTAGAGAATGCATTTTAAAGTTCCCTTGATAAGTGACTTTATAGGATCAATTATAGGAACTTGCGAAAAGTTCTGGTTCTTAACCCGTATGAGCTAAGACTTTTGTGTTTTAAAGTTCCCTATATAAAAGTCTAGTAAAACTTGATTCAAGAGGGTTTAGGAATGTAAAGGGCTCCAAATGCCCATCAAGTCAAAAATTAACTCTTATTCTACCCATCGGAAAATATACATTCGTGTCTTAAAAACACTTATGAAAACTAAGTAAAATTTTAAAATTTGCCATTTTTAGCCTTATTAGTAACAAAACAAAACAAAACGTTGAAAGTTGGAAAACGTGAGGGCATAACAAGGCAAGTATCTATTCACCCGGCCATACTAAAATTAAACACTGTCCTCAATGTTTCGAGTCTAAAGGTGGAGCACCCCCATATTAGAGATGAAGAGTCGAATGCTTAGGATCTAGCATGGAAAGGGTGATCAACAACATATCTAAAGCCGTTTATGAATTATGCTAAAATATAATTGTTAGAACAATAAAGGATATGTCATGGATTCGTGAAAAGCTCTTCAAGCAAACAATCGAGGCTCACGTGAACGAACACGGGAGTCTTCAATCGTGGCGATGATGATGATCTAGATAACACATTCACAAACAACCACGAGACAACGAGTTGGAAGGGCACAAATACCCTCTCATTAACTACATGAGAAAGCGATAGTATATATAATGATATGCATGGGATCTCCCCCACGAGGCACCTCGTTTTTTATTACCGAGTCATGAGTTCGACTCGATCCCCTCAATGCTAAATATCATTGGGGAAGGTGACTTGGTCGAGGTCGTCCAAAGAAGGGAGTTCCCCACCGAAGTAGTGCTTAAGCCTATGTCCATTCACCTTGAAATTAGGACAATCATTTTGAGCTAACTCAATGGACCCATAAGGAAACACTTGTGTTATGGTGAACGGACCCGACCAACGAGATTTAAATTTCTCGGAAAAATTCTTCAAACGAGAGTTAAAAAGTGTAAAACCCCAAAATTTGGGCTTTGACACGTCACCGGTTTTACTCTTATTACCACTGATCCTATAATATTTTTATCGGCCACTTTTACAAGCAAGATCATAATATAGTAAATATTATATGTTTACTTATGTTACTTAAAAACTTGACATTTTAATCCTAGAGCTATTTTCTTTTTATTTATTTTTAGATACATTTTGTGTGCATAAATAATTACTAATTATAATTATTATAATTAATAATGACTATCCAAAAATGTTACGCACAAAGACAATATACATAAAATTTTTAGACATAAACTTTTAGTACAATTAACTAATACTTGTTCATTATCAACTAAATGACACAAAAGCTACAAACTTGACTTAATACAATATCTTAGACTTATACTTAAAACATAAGAACCAAGTTTACTTTTCCTTGGATCCTCGAAATTCCCACGTTTCATCTTTGCCAAGAAAAATCTAGCCAAATCAAAACCATATCTTATAAAATCTTACAAGACATCATTCATATCTTCCATAATCTATCCAAGATCTCCAAAAATCTTCTATCCCTCCTACATGTTGCATATTAACCGTGTGTATCTCACGCACATTTCACAATCTCATTTCTATCTCTCTTTTTTTCGGCATACATGTTGAAAAATAGGACTTATACTATTTTTGCCAATTAAGGCATTGTACTCTAAATCTAGCACAAGATCTTCCCATATCTCATGTAATCTTCCTTAGATCTCCTATGATCTCCTAAGATCATTCCAATCTACAAAAAATCTTCTGCCATCCTATACATGTACTCCCTCGCTGTGTGTTTTATTACACACACACAACACAAAATTTACAAGCTCTCTCTGATTTCATTTTGAGGTCACGGTTTGCTAGCATATACACCAAGATTCATTTTCAAAATCATTTACTATCTTAAATCCTTGTCTCCATCATCATGGCTTCTAGCATTTACTCCTACTTGAGCATCAAACCGCAAAAAGGAGCTAGCAAGATTAAGAATGGGTCACGGCATACTTGGTGTACTAGGGTTCAAACGTGTACTTTTCTAGTAGATCTCGGTTTCACTTGTTTCTCATCATCCTTCATGTAATCGAATTAAGATCTATAACCACTTTTTATTTCTTTCTTCAAATTATATTATGGCATACACTTGAATAAAACCATGAACTACTATAGATCTAAATCTATGAACTTGTAAAGATTCATATACACATATATATGCCACTGCTAGATCCTTAGATCTATACAAACTTGGATACAATTTATCAATAACATAACATGTACTAGTAGCTAAACCTCCTGATGTTATTCGGACACCTTGGGAAACGTCTACTTAAATCACGAGCTGGGCTAAAACGAAAATGCTAGGTCTTATCTTATCCCTTAAGTAGTATCCTTTCCAAATTTGAACACAAACGTAGTACATTTGCTAGGATAAACGAGTTAAACATAAGCGTTATTTCATGTGAAATAGTAGCCCGAGCAGCCCACTTTAGAGCCCGTTTAGACCCAGTAGCACCCCGACTATAGATCTGTTTATGGGGGCATTTCGTAGATCACCTAGCCAGCTTTCCGTAGCCTGTTGAATCACCCAATACAGAGCTATAACGAATCGGGAAACTGAGTTTGAAAATCTATGATTGGCACATAAAAGTTGTTAGCAACTGACAGCATTCACTGCATAGGCTGACCAACCGACTTTGGTTGCGTTTTCGAGCATGTTAAAGTCGGATCTCGACCTCGACACTAACTAGAAAGTTGTAGATCTCCTGGCTACCTTTCCGTAGACACCAAGAACACTAAAAATGGACAAGCAACGAATAAGATAAAGTCCTTTAAAAATCTGTCTCACACACTTTAAAAAGCTGATGAAAATTAATACATTCAGACCCGCTGTCTTTGAACGCGTTTTTACCCATTTTAGAGCCGTTTTCAAGCAAAACTTAAAGAACGAAACTTGTAGACGGGATACTCGAAAATACAAATATGTTTTATGTTTGTTTTATGGCTAGATATCGAACCCGTAAATGACTTTCAAAAATCAGCATTTACACTATATTTATACTTAAGGTTTTGGATTGTAGAGGACTAAATTTGCCAAGTAGTGAATGTTTAGCAAGCACTAGGGGCTGTTTTGGTAATTATATTAAAACCAAGGACTCATGAGCAAATTAACTTAAGTTTTATTAATATTATTTATTTAATAAACTTTAAGGGCTATATTGTAATTCGTGAAACGTGGAGGACTAATTACGAACATTTGAAACTTCAAGGACTTTTATGATATATTATATTCTATAAGTCTTAATTAAATAAAAATCATTTTATTTATTTCATTTAAACTATTACAATTCGAACAAAGTAAATACACTTTATTAAATTAAAAGTGTACATGTTACGATAACTTACAATAAGTTTAACACTTAAAACAATAACAACTTATTAAATCGGTGATCATGCATTTTCATCAACTGCATTTATATGTGCATTATATTTGTACATATACTGAGACCCAATTAATTACTTAGGTAATTAACTGTATCGTAAGCATACTATCTGGACTATCAGTGATATTATCCGGACACTACTATTCAGGTGAGTTCATAGCCTCGCCTTTCACTACTATTTATGTTTTTACTAACCCGCGAGGGGGAGACATGCTATAACTTGTTTTGACTATATGATTTTGATATCATGAGATCGTGGCCCTATACTTATATTTAATAAACTGTTGATTAATACTGTTGAGAGAACTGGTAATATATTTTGTAGGACGCAAACTGAACTGTTACCCTTAATTACATTTGCATATTGTAGATGAACCCGCATGACCCGTGCATCTGAAACTGTTAGAATTTTTGAATTGCCTGAATGTTATAAATAGATCTATTTGGGATTGACCATCCCCATCTGGGTGAGTCATGCTCACTGTGCCTCGGTCAGGACAACAGTTGTTTCACATGTCATAACTTATGATTATTGGGTGCCTTTTGATAAGGCGAAGGGTCCTCATTTGTCGAGGACTTAATTATAAAGTCTCAGTTTCGGGCAATATGGGAATGTAACTACCTTATAGTATTTGGCTTTGTGCGATACTATGTTTGTGATGTTTGCGGTTCTAAACATGACCTTATATTATTTGGTACATTAATTCATGAAATATACTGATATTTCTGAACTTGATTTTTATCAAACCTTAAGAAATACTATATGGGATATTTTGAGATACTAAACTTGATTTTTATATCAAATGAACTATGATTTTACAAAACTCTATGAATTCACCAACTTTATGTTGACTGTTTTAAGCATGTTTTTCTCAAGAAATTAAGTTGGGTTATTTGAGCATGGACTGAACATCATTTAGGAGCATCATAATATTTGGGGGATCTGTTTTCACTAGGATACTTGTAACAACTGTTATTCAACATTTCAACTGATTGTACTAAAACAATTTTTGTATCAATTGTATTTCAAAATCATGTAATTATTATCAATGCTTTGTATGCCATTTGTTCTTTGATCCGTAACGTGACACCCAATTACTATTCCGCTTCAAACCTGATTTGGGGGTGTCACCGAATGGTATCAGGGCAATGGTTATAGAGAATCAGATCAAAAATAAAATTTTCATTTTATTAACTGAACTATAACTGGAGAAAATTTTCAAAAACATAGATTATAAAAACTGGGTTTTTGACGTGGACATACTTAGAGAGCATTTAGCATAGAGAGCATGCATAACTATATGATTTAAATGCAATTCATTATCCTATGAATTTATAATTATGATAGTACTAGATACTAACCCTTTACGTGTTTTACATATTACGACTGTTTAATATCTTTATGAAGATATTAAAATAATTAAAATACTTAACGTATTTAATGAAACGTATAAACATGTCATGTTAGTAGGGAGCTTTATACTAAAGATGTTCCATCTCGATATTACGTTTTGACTGAGTGGTTGGGTTTACGATTTAAATTGCCCTCGCTCCTCAAACGTTTATAGAATGGCTTCTGAAGTATAATGGCCCGAACAATGCATTATAACCACCAAATACATAACAAACCCTTGGAAATACCTAAATGAAAAAATCTAAATAAAATCGTGGAAATATTTGGAAATCTAACCAAATCTATGGAAATCTTTGGGAAATCTAAACTAGATTTTTATAAATCTTTGGTAAACCTAATTAGATTTTATAAATATAAAAAAATAGAAAAAAAATATCTGATTAAATGTTGGGGAATTCTACAAATTCCTTGTAAAATCTTAATGTATCTTTGATAATCCTTACCGTCTTTGGTAAACTTAACTAGACTTTTATATATCTTGGAAAAATCTAAAACTAGATTTTTTATTTAGATCTTGATTAAATCCTGTTGAACTTATAACAAACTTGTAAAAACCTAGATCTTATGTATGGACTTTAAAATTTACTTTTAAACTAATGTACCTAGATTTCATAATGAAAACACATGGAAAAGAAATATAGCTTGGGCTATCTGATTCATTTTTGAACTTGTAATAAACTTGTGAACTTATAATAAACCCTAAATCTTAATTTTTGGGACCTCGTAAATTAAATGTAAACATAAAACAAGATTGGACTTTATCTTGAAATACTGTAAATAATATTAGCCGTGGGTTATAAGCTCCTCTTAAAGCTTATAATTAATATAGAAACTTGTAACCAACTTGGATTTCATTTGAAACCCGGACATAAAACATACCGTAGGTTTTTACTCTCTATTTAGAGATCTAGATTTATCTTTACACACCAGTAATAAGCTTGTAAGGTTTCTTAAACTTCACACCTAGATAAATGTTTAAGTATTATTAATGGACTAGTTAAGCCCATGCAACAATAGCCTAAAATTTAAATAGGCCCTATAGGCCCAATACAATATAGCCGAACCATTAACTAAACCCATTAGGCCATCTAATGCCTAGTAAGCCACTTAGCAAACCTTGAATTATTAATAGACTAAAACATGTTTAGGCCCATTAGGAAGCCCATTAGGCCCATTTATTGTCCTATGGACCTATGTAGTAAAACTTGTAATATTAATGGATCTAAAAATGTAATTAGGCCTATTAAAAAATCCTTAGCTCACAAAAATTGTTAATGGATCTTGTAAGCTCAATAAGGGTTTCGGAAGCCCATTAGCTCTTTTGGCACATTTAATAAGCCCACTTAGTGATATTACACTTAAACGGAGTTTTTATACCAAAAATATATCGAATAAAAACTTTTGGACTAAAAATGTCAATTCATTAAACTCATGGATTAAAACCGTGACATTGAAACTTGTCTTGATAAAACAGTAATTACAAGGACTAATATTGTAAATATTTGAAAGTCTAGGGAGTAATAAATGCCATTCGTGACTTATTAAACCCTAAGGGCCACTTTAGTAAATTCTTGAAGGTTAAATTGTCATTTTATGACTCTAAGGACAAATCGTGTAATTAGCCGAAGCATTTAGAAGCCCTAGGGACAATTCTCACCACTTAAAGGAAGTTATAAAACATAATTTTAAATAGAGGGACTACACTTGCCGTATCCCGAAAATGCTAGAAGCCCTAAGGACTAAAAGTGTTAAGAACCGGAAAGTGTACATCTAGTAAAACATGGAGGGACTTGTTTTGCCAATGCCCGAAACTTAAGCAAACCCTAGACCCCTTATTTCATTTAATGTATTAAAACTTGAGCGAATCCTAAACTAAATAGACTAGAACCATCATTTTCTAAAACTTGTAAACAAAGGGTTATTATTTAACTTGCGAAAACTTTGGGGACATTAAATTAAATGTAAGAAAGTGTTATTACTTTTATAACTGTTCATATAAATTATGAAATTTAATGTACGTAGATTATAAAAGTAAAATACTTTTACTTAAATGATATTATTAATAACAAGTTTAAATGGAAGTTATTAATACTTGTACAACGATGTATTTAACTAAAATACAGTAACATAAATGAATTGCCTAAAAACGAGTTGGTATTATAATGAAATCCAAATAAATCCTGAAAATCTTATACTAAGATTTTTAAAATCCTCCATGATTGATTGTGTATCAAGCTTAAGCTTATACGCCAATCATTTCATATATGCTGATTATTGCTTATAATTAATTGATAACTATAAACCGGTTAGTCTATTTTGACTACTTGGAAAACTGACTGGCCACATAATAAGAACGGATTTACAACAACCGTACATACTGGAATATCAAAAACAGACTAGGGAGCATTATCCCGTGTACTACATTTTATTAGATGTTCGAACTTGTTGTTATGTGTATATATGTATATATACCTTATTAGAAGAAACTATATGATACAATGCCTATACTTATGATTGTAATATATCATTATATTGTATATATGTGTTCCTTGTTTGACACGTATTCTTGCGCACGTTATCGCGCATCAACATTTATTTTCTCTCGCTTATAATTTTGTACATATATCTACGGAACACGACTTATACATGTTTGCTTTTAGTATTTTCACGTGGTATTATTTGGATAAGTTTGCATCTTTAAATGATGTGGTGGAATACAAAATTAAGGTACTTATGATCCTATATTTTACATATGGGACCTGAGTCTCTTGATCCTAAGTTAATGATGATTTACTCTCAGGACGTTATGGGACGTCTAAGAGTGAAATCTTAAGCTACCGGACCAGAAGTTTATTTATAATTTCGTATTAAGATGTTATGGGACGTCTGAAGACGAAGGTTATAAGCAGACGGGCTGTAAAGTATCTTAATAATATCTATTATATTAGATATTATATTTATTCTAAATAATAAGCCTTGCCGGAAATATTTAGGTAAGGTGGGCTATGAAATCCTTATTGAAACGAATTGGGACACTTTTTCGTTTGAATAAAGAAATCATAGGTCACCGAATGGAGTTATAAATTTTACCTTACATGGATGAGGACGCTTATCGATGTAAATAGAAATTTATAATCACATGAGCTTAAATATATTCGACATGACTCATAATTGATGTTATTTTATTTATCCAGTTATGGAATGTAATCCTTTTTGACTTGCGATTTCCTCCATTAATATCTTATCATTAAGATAACTTATATTTGATGTCATTACATCCTCACCCAGAAACCTAGGAAGATTCGTGTTCATCTCTTTTAGATCAAAGCATTATGCTCTTGACTTTTGTCTTATCCTTAACCCAAATACCACTTCCGCTGCATTCGACCCCATTTGGGGGTGTCCACTTCCGTTTCATTTGACCCCATTGGGGTGTCACAGAAAATAAAGTTGGTTCACCTGCCATGAGGAAATGAAACCTCGATCATTCGAGGCGACGGTAACACAGACTTTATCGACACTAGAATTAGTGTCATTTCTTGTATCGAAGCCCATAAATACTTGTTAAGAGGATGCCTTATCTTCTAAGCTCGCATTTCTCAAATCGACGAGGAAAACAAACCAAAGCATAAAAGACATGCCCAACTCACAATGGGTGTACTTTGTAGGGTTATGTTTGTCACCCTCCAGAAAGAGATAATTGATGTCCCATACTTTTGGACAATCTTCTTCCTCTTCGGATCCAATTAGTTCGACAATACCATTTTCTAACAAGCCTTGAAATGAATGACTTCCTCCTTTTAGAAGTCGAAATTTGTGCAAATTTTGAACCACCAACAGTAGATGCATGACCCTTTCAGCATCTCACCAGGGATGCACACTTATTTATTCTTGGTCTCTTCTTTGATTTCCATCATTTGAAGTACTTCTTCTCTACGCAACTTATGCCTCAGCTCAGCCACAAATGAAGCAGATTCTTTGCAACTTCCTACCCAATCACTATCAACAATAATCTTAGACATTTCGTTGAGTGAAGCTTTGGTGTCAAACTAATGTTTGCTTTCCACAGGCTAGAAGTATATCGAGAAGCCCTTCGCGTAAAAATTGTTGACGCAAGAGTGCTACCAGCCAAAACTATATTTCTAACTCGTCATCGCATAAGCCTATTGAAGCTGAATAGACTCAAAATCTCCTGAAGGACTATTAAAAACATTAATGAACCTTTATCTGCGCATATCGAGACACATTGGGACCCCGGAGGCACATCTAAGTAAAAACCAAGACTTAAGACGAGTTGTCTTAGTCAACCCAACCTTGATAACTTAAACCTTGAGTTAAAAAGATTACACGTTCAAGAAAAAGTGTCCTCACTTGTTCCCCGGACGAGAAACTTCATCTTAAGCTTTGAGGACAAAGCTAAAATAACTGGTAGGTGCTGTAAAACCCCAAAATTTGGGGTTTTGACACGTCACCGATTTTACTCTTATTACCACTCATCCTATAATAATTTTATCGACCACTTTTACAAGCAAGATCATAATATAGTAAATATTATATGTTTACTTATGTTACTTAAAAACTTGACATTTTAATCCTAGAGCTATTTTCTTTTTATTTATTTTTAGATACATTTGTGTGCATAAATAATTACTAATTATAATTATTATAATTAATAATGACTTTCCAAAAATGTTACGCACAAAGACAATATACATAAAATTTTTAGACATAAACTTTTAGTACACTTAACCAATACTTGTTCATTATCAATTAAATGACACAAAAGCTACAAACTTGACTTAATACAATATCTTAGACATATACTTAAAACATAACAACCAAGTTTAATTTTCCTTGGATCCTCGAAATTCCCACGTTTCATCTTTGCCTAGACAAATCTAGCCAAATCAAAACCATATCTTATAAAATCTTACAAGACATCATTCATATCTTCCATAATCTATCCAAGATCTCCAAAAATCTTCTATCTCTCCTACATGTTGCATATTAACCATGTGTATCTCACACACAATTCACAATCTCATTTCTATCTCTCTTTCTCTCGGCATACATGTTGAAAAATAGGACTTATACTATTTTTGCCAATTAAGGCATTGTACTCTAAATCTAGCACAAGATCTTCCCATATCTCATGTAATCTTACTTAGATCTCCTATGATCTCCTAAGATCTTTCCAATCTACCAAAAATCTTCTACCATCCTATACATGTACTCCCTAGCCGTGTGTTTTATCACACACACACAACACAAAATTTACAAACTCTCTCTCATTTCATTTTGAGGTCACGGTTTGCTAGCATATACACCAAGATTCATTTTCAAAATCATTTACTACCTTAAATCCTTGTCTCCATCATCATGGCTTCTAGCATTTACTCCTACTTGAGCATCAAGATGCAAAAAGGAGCTAGCAAGATTAAGAATGGGTCACGGCATACTTGGTATACTAGGGTTCATACGTGACTTTTCTAGTAGATCTTGGGTTCACTTGTTTCTCATCATCCTTCATGTAATCGAAGTAAGATCTATAACCACTTTTTATTTCTTTCTTCAAATTATATAAGGCATACATTTGAATAAAACCATGAACAACTATAGATCTAAATCTATGAACTTGTAAAAATTCATATACACATATATATGCCACTGCTAGATCCTTAGATCTATACAAACTTGGATACAATTTATCAATAACATAACATGTACTAGTAGCTAAACCTCCTGATGTTATTTGGATACCTTGGGAAATTTGTACTTAACTCACGAGCTGGGCTAAAACGAAAATGCTAGGTCTTATCTTATCCCTTAAGTAGTATCCTTGCCAAATTTGAACATAAACGGCGTACGTTTGCTAGGATAAACGAGTTAAACATAAGCGTTATTTCATGTGAAATAGTAGCCCGAGCAGCCCACTTTAGATCCCGTTTAGACCCAGTAGCACCCCGACTATAGATCTGTTTATGGGGCATTTCGTAGATCACCTAGCCAGCTTTCCGTAGCCTTTTGAATCACCCAAAACAGAGCTATAACGAAGCGGGAAACTGAGTTTGAAAATCTGTGATTAGCACATAAAAGCTGTCAGCAACTGACATCATTCACTGCATAGGCTGACCAGCCAACTTTGGCTGCGTTTTCGAGCATGTTAAAGTCGGATCTGGACCTCGACACTAACTAGAAAGTTGTAGATCTCCTGGCTACCTTTCCGTAGACACCAAGAACACTAAAAACGGACAAGTAACGAATAAGATACAGCCCTTTCAATATATTTCTCGCACACTTTAAAAATCTGATGAAAATTAATAAATTCAGACCCGCTGTCTTTGAACGCGTTTTTACCCATTTTAGAGCCGTTTTCAAGAAAAACTTAAAGAACGAAACATGTAGACGTGATTCCCGAAAATACAAATATGTTTTCTGTTTGTTTTATGGCTAGATATCGAACCCGTAAATGACTTTCAAAAATCAGCATTTACACTATATTTATACTTAAGGTTTTGGATTGTAGAGGACTAAATTTGCCAAGTAGTGAAAGTTTAGCAAGCCCTAGGGGCTGTTTTGGTAATTATATTAAAACCAAGGACTCATGAGAAAATTAACTTATGTTTTATTAATATTATTAATTTAATAAACTTTAAAGGCTATATTGTAATTCGTGAAACGTCGAGGACTAATTACGAACACTTGAAACTTCAAGGACTTTTATGATATATCATATTCTATAAATCTTAATTAAATAAAAATCATTTTATTTATTTCATTTAAACTATTACAATTCGAACAAAGTAAATACACTTTATTAAATTAAAAGTGTACATGTTACGATAACTTACAATAAGTTTAACACTTAAAACGATAACAACTTATTAAATCGGTGATCATGCATTTTCATCAACTGCATTTATATGTGCATTATATTTGTACATATACTGAGACCCAATTAATTACTTAGGTAATTAACTGTATCGTGAGCATACTATCTGGACTATCTGTGATATTATCCGGACACTGCTATTCAGGTGAGTTCATAGCCTCGCCTTTCACTACTATTTATGTTTTTACTAACCCGCGAGGGGGAGACATGCTATAACTTGTTTTGACTATATGATTTTGATATCATGGGATCGTGGCCCTATATTTATATTTAAATAACTGTTGATTAATACTATGGAGAGAACTGCTAATATATTTTATAGGACGCAAACTGAACTGTTACCCTTAATTACATTTGCCTATTGTAGATGAACCCGCATGACCCGTGCATCTGAAACTGTTAGAACTTTTGAATTGCCTGAATGTTATAAATAGATCTATTTGGGATTGACCATCCCCATCTGGGTGAGTTATGCTCACTATGCCTCGGCCAGGACAACAGATGTTTCACATGTCAGAACTTATTATTATTGGGTGCCTTTTGATAAGGCGAAGGGTCCTCATTTGTTGAGGACTTAACTGTCAAGTCTCAGTTTCGGGCAATATGGGAATGTAATTACCTTATAGTATTTGGCTTTGTGCGATACTATGTTTGTGATGTTTGCGGTTCGAAACTTGACCTTATATTATTTGGTACATTAATGCATGGAACATACTGATATTTCTGAACTTGATTATTATCAAATCTTAAGAAACACTATATGTGATATTTTGAGATACTAAACTTGATTTTTATATCAAATGAACTATGATTTTAGAAAACTCTATGAATTCACCAACTTTATGTTGACTTTTTTAAGCATGTTTTTCTCAGGAAATTAAGTTGGATTATTTGAGCATGGACTGAACATCATTTAGGAGCATCATAATAATTGGGGGATATGTTTTCACTGGGATACTTGTAACAACTGTTATACAACATTTCAACTGATTGTACTAAAACAATGTTTGTATCAATTGTATTTCAAAATCATGTAATTATGATCAATGCTTTATATGCCATTTGTTATGTGATCCGTAACGTGACACCCAATTACTATTCCGCTGCAAACCTGATTTTGGGGTGTCACAAAAAGTAACACTTGATCACCAACGTTAAAAACCCGGTTTTAATCTATGAATCATGAAACTTTTTGTCTTTTCCTTAAAAATCAATAAATTTTCATAAGAATTATCTCTTAATTCATCTAATTCATTAAGTTGTATTTTCTGGTGATCTCCCGCGGTCTTCAAGTCATAATTGGCATGCTTTAGGGCCCAATATGCCTTGTGTTCCAATTCAATAGGCAAATGGCAATTCTTTCCATAGACCAACTTATAAGGAGTACAACTGATAGGTGTCTTATAAGCGATGCGAAAGGCCCATAAAGCGTCATCGAGTTTGTCGGACCATGGAGCACGGTTTCACAAATCGACCTTTCTAAAATCCTCTTCAAAGCTCGGTTTGAAACCTTGACTTGCCCACTCGTTTGTGGGTGATAAGCCGTAGAAAGACGATGTATAACCCCATATTTCTTTAGAACCTTTTCTAATTGGTCATTACAAAAATGGGTTCCACGATCGCTTATAATAGCACTAGGGGTTCCAAACCGAGAGAATAGTTGCTTCAAAAACTTCACTACCACACGAGCATCGTTCGTAGGCAAAGCCTTAGCTTCCACCCACTTAGATAGGTAGTCCACCGCGACGAGGATACACTTGTTTCCATGAGATGATGGGAACGACCCCATAAATTCAATGACCCAAATGTCTAAAATCTCACACACTTGAATTATATTTTGCGGCATTTCAAACTTTTGCAACGATTTTCCTTGGGGTTGGCAAGAATCACACGACCTCACAAGTGCGTGTGCATCACGATAGATCGTAGGGCAAAAGAAGTCGGCATCTAAAACTTTCTTAGCCGTGAGATTAGCACTGTGGTGACCACCCGTGGGTCCCTCGTGACAAGCTCTAAGGATGTTAGAAGCTTTGGTACCAAAGACACAACGTCAAATGAGTTAATCCGCACAAACCCGAAAGAGATAAGGGTCTTTAAAAAAATATTTGACGTCACGAAAGAATTTTCTCTTTTGTTGTGTCGTCATACCCTTGATTATGAAGTTCCCCGCATGGTAATTTTCAATGTCGGTAAACCATGGGGTGTCTTCCTTAGAATTCACTACACCGAGAGTCTCGAGAGGAAATGTTTCGGTAATTTCCTTGTTCTCGAATACATCTTTGTGAGGATCTTCTAAACGAGAGAGATGACCGGCCGCTAGATTCTCAGCTCCTTTTTTGTCAAGTATGGTGACATCAAATTCTTGGAGGAGGAGAATCCAACGAAGCAATCTTGGCTTAGCATCTTGCTTAGCTAAGAGGTACTTGATAGCCGCATGATCCGTATACACGATGCTTTTCGTCAAGACGAGATAAGGTCGGAATTTCTCAAAAGCATAATAATAAGTGTGAAAACACTTATCCTTTTACCACTTAATTATAATAATAACCAAGCCAAAACATGTATTTTATGTCGTAAATGTCAGAATTATGCGTGGTTTATGTTTTTGTTGTGATTTAGGACCAAAATGTGAAAAGGGAAGAAAACATGGGCTTTCACGGACTTTTATCAAAGAAAAAGACAAAAGACGAAGTCAAAAGATCAAGAGTGCAAAAAGAACGGAAGTCCAAGGCCTATTCTGAAGATTTATCGAAGAAAAAGTCTAAAGACGGAAGTTTAATGAAGTCAAAGAACTCAAGTCTAATAAATGAAGAAATTATAAGACGAGTTTAAATAATCCCGAGACAAAGTCGAAAAAGTCGAAGAATTTATAAAGACGAAAAGAAGAGAAAAGGAAGAAAATATCAAGACATGTTAATCCTCCCTATAAATACCCTCCTAATGTGTCATTAGGAGGTGTTAGCTAAATTGACAACTTAGTCTTTCCAATTTATTTTCCAAGCACTTTCATATTGTCATCTTAATTTCTTGTCTTTAATTTCAAGTAAGTTTTAATTTTGTGTTGTTGAATCTTTAATTTCAATCGAGTATTTCATTAATCTCTCATTCTACCTTTCTTATTTTTGTTAATCTTTATGCTTATTTTCTTGTTGTTATGTTTATTTGATTTTTTGTTATGCTTTTATGTTTTTGATTGTGTTAGCTTATTGATTTTGTAGCTTATTGTGTGTTTGATTTGATTTTAGTTAAGTGTTTTTAATAGTTTAATTCTATTAAAAGTTGATTTTTATTATTTAGATTAATTAGTGTTTTTAAAGTTTTTGATTTGTGGTTGAATTAGTTTTTCTTAAAAGTGTTTTAGATTAAGTTTTGGTAAACTGCTTATTTGATTTTAGCTTAATCGCAGCTTATTTGCCTGATTTTTAGATATTACCGTTACTGCTATCTGTCTTAAAACAATCTTCGGAAAAGGGTTTTAAATTCCGAAGAACACCCCTTTCTTCGAAGATTTGTTTATTCCGAAAATTTTCTTTCATTTCATATTTCCAAAATTATTTATATTATTTCGAAAAATTTGTTTTATCCGAAAAAGTAGGTTATCCGAAATTAGTTGTTTTATCCGGAAATCTTTAGTTATTCCGAAAATAACTTGTTTCTCTGAAAATATTTGATGTTCCGAAGATTTAGAAAAAGGTTTATCCGAAGAAAATATTCCGAAAAAATATATTCCGAAGAAAAAATTCTGAAAAAAAACATTCCGAAGATTTCTTTTTAACAACATTCCGAAGAAGTTTATATTCCGAAGAAATTTTGACGTGCTTGCCTATCAGTTTAAGTAGTTTGGCGCCAAAATCCAGCTGCCTGGCTGCGTGCTTGAGCAGCTTGCCTGCTAGCTTGTTTAGTTATTAATATTGTTCCGTAATCGTTTAGTTTATTCTGAAAGTTGTTCCGATTTTAATTATGAAAGTTACGTATTTTTAGTTGAATTTTTCGTCAATTTTTAGTATTAGTATTTTTTCGAAAAGTTTAAGTTTTATCTTTTATTTAGTGCCCGCTTTAGCTTTTACCTCGTTTAGTTTTAAAGTACCCTCTTAGTTTTATTTTCTCCTTTTTCATTAGGTTAATTTTATTTTTCAGTCGAAAGTTAATTTCTTCGTTTAACTTTTTTTTATTAATTGTTTTGTTTTAATTTACGTTTTATTATTTGTTTTGCTCCTTTATTATTAGTTATTTGTTTTTGGTTTATTTTTATTACGTTTCGCTTTTACCTTTCAAATAGAAATAGAAAATCAATTTTATTTTATCCACCAAAAACGACTGAGTCACACTTAAATCGAAGATCAATTCGATTAGACACCGAGAAAACGAATTTTTTAACTAGAAAAATCAGTTATTAAGAAATTCCTATTATGAAGAGAAGACCATTATTTTATGAACGTCTCTCAGATTTGAAGTATGAAGTCAATGCCAAATATCGATCCGAGAAAGGTCTCAAATTGTGAAGCGAGTTATGCCAAGATATGAACTTTATGAGGTTCCGAGAAGAAGTTTTAAAAGATTTTGTCCTTTAGCTAACTATTGATTAAATCGTCCTACTTTATTTTCAGCCTAAATAACTATCAAAATAAGTCAACAATGCATCCTCGTGATCATTCAAGACAACAATAAAATATAAGAGATACACCTAGGAATAAGGGAGTCTAAGTGAATAATTGGGCCACATGAGTTTGTGTTAGTTTTCTAACTTATAATAACAATGATCTCGTTTTTAAGCTTGGTTTGGGGAACGTGAAACTTGAGGGTGATAAACATTCATGACATTCCAAAACCCTAAGGTAAGTTTTTGATCTTTTTACTTGTTTTTCTTCCTTTGAATAATTTATAATTTTCTATCTTAATGTCTTTTGTTTAATAAAGGCCAAGGTGGATTGATTATGATGGAAAATGTAAAACTTGCTTTGTAACTAATGCATTGCATGAAGGCATTGCAATGGTCAAGTGTAGGGGATTTAATAAGTGTGAAAACACTTATCCTTTTACCACTTAATTATAATAATAACCAAGCCAAAACGTGTATTTTATGTCCTAAATGTTGGAATTATGCGTGGTTTGTGTTTTGTTGTGATTTAGGACCAAAATGTGAAAAGGGAAGAAAACATGGGCTTTCATGGACTTTTATCAAAGAAAAAGACAAAAGACGAAGTCAAAAGATCAAGAGTGCAAAAAGAACGAAAGTACAAGGACTATTCTGAAGATTTATCGAAGAAAAAGTCTAAAGACGGAAGTTAATGAAGTCGAAGAACTCAATTCTAATAAATGAACAAATTATAAGACGAGTTCAAATAATCCCGAGACAAAGTCGAAAAAGTCGAAGAATTTATAAAGACGAAAAGACGAGAAAAGGAAGAAAAAATCAACACATGTTAATCCTCCCTATAAATACCCTCCTAATGTGTCATTAGGAGGTGTTAGCTAAATTAACAACTTAGTCTTTCCAAATTATTTTCCAAGAACTTTCATATTGTCATCTTAATTTATTGTATTTAATTTCAAGTAAGTTTTAATTTTGTGTTGTTGAATCTTAAATATAATCAAGTATTTCATTAATCTCTCATTCTACCTTTCTTATTTTTGTTAATCTTTATGCTTATTTGCTTATGGTTATGCTTATTTGATTGTTTGTTATGCTTTTATGTTTTTGATTTTGTTAGCTTATTGATTTTATAGCTTATTGTGTGTTTGATTTGATTTTAGTTAAGTGTTTTTAATAGTTTAATTTTATTAAAAGTTGGTTTTTATTATTTAGATTAATTAGTGTTTTTAAAGTTTTTGATTTGTGGTTGAATTAGTTTTTCTTAAAAGTCTTTTAGATTAAGTTTTGGTAAACTGCTTATTTGATTTTAGCTTAATCGCAGCTTATTTGCCTGATTTTTAGATATTACTGTTACTGCTATCTGTCTTAAAACAATATTCGAAAAAGGGTTTTAAATTCCGAAGAACACCCCTTCTCCGAAGATTTGTTTATTCCGAAAATTTTCTTTCATTTCATATTTCCGAAATTATTTTTATTAATTCGAAGAATTTGTTTTATCCGAAAAGTATTTTATCCGAAATTATTTGTTTTATCCAAAAATCATTAGTTATTCCGAAAATAACTTGTTTATCTGAAAATATTTGATATTCCGAAGATTTAGAAAAACATTTATCCGAAGAAAATATTCCGAAAAAATATATTCTGAAGAAGTTAAAAAACAATATTCCGAAGAAAATATTTTGAAAAAAAAACATTCCGAAATATTCCGAAGGAGTTTATATTCCGAAGAAATTTTGACCTGCTTGCCTGCCAGCTCAAGTAGTTTGGCGCCAAAATCCAGCTGCATGGCTGCGTGCTTGAGCAGCTTGCCTGCTAGCTTGTTTAATTATTAATATTGTTCCATAATGGTTAAGTTTAATATGAAAGTTGTTCTGATTTTAATTCTGAAAGTTACGTATTTTTAGTTGAATTTTTTGTCAATTTTTAGTATTAGTATTTTTTCGAAAAGTTTAAGTTTTATCTTTTATTTAGTGCCCGCTTTAGCTTTTACCTCGTTTAGTTTTAAAGTACCCTCTTAGTTTTATTTTCTCCTTTTTCATTAGGTTAATTTTATTTTTCAGTCGAAAGTTAATTTCTACGTTTAACTTTTTTTATTATTAATTGTTTAGTGTTAATTTACGTTTTATTATTTGTTTTGCTCCTTTATTATTAGTTATTTGTTTTTGGTTTATTTTTATTACGTTTCGCTTTTTCCTTTCAAATGGAAATAAAAAAACCAAATTTATTTTATCCACCAAAAACGACCGAGTAACACTTAAACCGAAGATCAATTCGATTAGACACCGAGAAAATGAACTTTTTAACTAGAAAAATCAGTTATTAAAATGGCGCCGCTGCTGGCTCTTTTCGTGAAGATTAACGGTTTTCTGTGAGGGACGCGTTGAATTTTGGGATCCGTTCATTCGTGAACGTTATTTTTCATGTCAAAAATTTTGAAAAACCTATAAAAATTAATAATTTAAAAAAAAAAATAAATATCCAAAAACATTAAAAAACGTATAAAAAGCATTTCTTTTTCAAAGTTTTGCCCCAAAAAGATTTTATTTTTACAAGTACATTTATATTCTCTATTTCTTTGGTATCTTTTTCTTTTTCTTTTGCAGGTGTATGCGTACTAGATCTTCATCTTATTCAGAGCCCGAGACTCGTGAAGATTTAGATATGGCTGGTGTGCACAACAACAATAACCCACCTCACCCCAACTTGAATAACATCAACAATGTTCCCCCACCCGAACTTCGAACGATGGAGGAGCTGTGCCAACCAACAATGAATGGACGAGGAGGACCGATTGCGCCGATGCAAATCACGGCTCCAGATTTTTCATTGAAGCATCACATGATCCAACAAGTTCAAAATACTTGTCCATTTCGCGGATTACCGGATGATGATGCCAACAAATATCTCGACAAATTCATTACCATTACTCAAAGCATGAAATTGCCCGGGGTTACTACGAATTTTCTTCGCCTTCACCTATTTCCACACACCTTATCCCACCATGCAGAAAAATGGTTTGATCGTCTCCCGAAGAATTCAATTCATACATGGGACGAGATGACTCAACGATTTTTGTCGCGCTACTTTTCACCATCCATGGTCACGAGCCTTCGGAATCAAATCAGTGGTTTCACATAAGAACCTGATGAATCACTTTTTGATGCTTGGGAACGTTATAATGTTTTGATCGATCGATGTCCTAATCATAATATGCTCCTCGTCACCTTAATTGATACTTTCTACAATGGTTTAACTTTTCGTGATCGTGATACGATTAATGCAGCCGCCGGTAGCACATTTATGAAAAGAAGACCCGAGGAGTGTAGAGAGCTTATATAGAACATGGCTACTCATCACAAAAATTGGGATTCATCCGCATCTTCGAGGAATAACCCGAGAGTCAATGTTTCTTCTACTTTATCACACACCGAGATGACCGAATTCACCCGCATGATGGCCGAAATGAACAAAAATATCCTACTCCTAGCTACAAATCAACAACAACAAGTTAAAGTTGTAGCACTTTCTTGTGAGATTTGCGGTGGTCCTCATTCATACACTGATTGTCCTGCTACTCATGACAATCCGGAAAACGTGTATGCGGCTCATGGTAACTATTCAAAGGAAAGTTATCAAGCCCGACCTCAAGGTGATCGTAACTTGCTAAGTTACCGTTCTAACAACTTTATTTCACCCGGTTTTTCTCCTCAAAACCACAACCCCAACAACTACAATAGAAGCAATCCAAACCCACCTCGAGCTTCTAATCCTTATCACCCACCCACTCAACAAACACCACCCATCACTCCACCCACTTCATATTACCAAGATGTTGAAACTTTCATGAGGACCCAAGGAGAGCTAGTTAAGAATCTTCAAAGCCAAATCATCAACTTGAAAGGAGATATCACTACGCAAGGGAGTGATATTAGAACCGAGCTTCGACATGATATGCAAACGTCTTTCAGCAATCAAACGAATGATTTGAAGAATATGATGGCTAGTTTCTTTCAAAGTACTCAACCCTCTACTTCGGGCTCTCTTCCTTCCAATACCGTCACCAACCCAAGAGCGAATGTGAGTGCTATTACAACACGCAGTGGAGAAACCTTAGTAGGATCATCTATCCCTTCCCCATTTACTCCATCTACACCTCCTCCACCACCATTTATCCCACCTACTCCCACGCCTAGTATTAGTTCTCCATTAACGTCTCCACCTCTTACTGAAGAAGTACCCAAGAAACACCCTTTACCAACCCCACCTTCCACCTGTAAACCTTCAACATCTCAACCTTTACCTGCTACACCTACACCACCTAAAGTCAACATCCCTTATCCTTCTCGGCTAGACAAGAGTAAATTGCTTACTAAAGAGGATGCTCAAATCACTTCTTTTCTGAAGATGATATCTCAAATGAGTTTCAACATTAGCCTCGTTGAAGCACTTGTCCAAATGCCGAAATTCGTCAAAACATTTAAGGAATTGATTAATAAAAAGGAGAAGATGGCTGAGTTTGTCAAGACACGCTTAAATGAAAACTGTTCTGCAGTCATTCTTAAAGAACTTCCAGGAAAACTTGGAGATCCCAGTCGTTTTGTATTGCCTTGCATTTTTAACAAAACCGAAGAATTTACTGCCTTAGCCGATCTCGGGGCAGGTATAAATCTGATGCCATTAAGTGTTTGGAAAACACTATCATTACCTGACCTTACACCAACAAAGATGACTCTTTAGCTAGCAAATCTCACTCTCGCTTACCCCGTTGGTATTGTCGAAGATGTGTTTATTAAAGTTGACACCTTCACCTTTCCGGTCGATTTTGTTGTTGTTGATTATGAAATGGACCCTCGTATTCCGTTAATACTTGGAAGACCATTCTTGAGAACCGGAAAAGCTTTAGTCGATGTTGCCGAAGGTGAACTAATCATAAGATTCGGGAATGATGCACAAGTGTTTAAAATGGGGAAGATCACAAACAAATCAAATGGAAGAGAATCAGCGAATATGATTAATGTGCTTCAAGACGAGCTTGATACAACTACTTGTGAAAGTACAAAGCTTGATGATTTTGTCGTCTACAATAATCCACTTTTTTATTCTTGCTATGATAATCCACTTTTCCAAGATGATGTGGATGATTCTCTCTCCAATTTAGATCATCCACTAATATATGAGTCTCCACCGATCTATGATGACGATGATGATGATTCTAGTTCTGATATGGATGATTCTAATGATTTTACTTCAGAGTATACAGACATGCCAACATATGATGATTTTGATGATGTCAATACTCTCTCGAGTGATTCTTCACATGATGACCTTGTTCCTACTTTTGATGAAGATCCTCCGCCAACAATGCTTGATCCTAATTTTGATGACTACTCATTTGAGGAAGACTTTGCTACTTTTCTCAACACTTACTTCCCCAATGAGAATGATTCTCCTCCTTTGGACTTTGATTATGCTCTTTATCCTCCTTTGGATATGAAGAAACCTGTTTCAAAGGAGAAGAAGCCGGAAGACACCGATATCCGTAGTACCTATGTCTTGACACCTCTTTATCCACCTTCTGAGGATGAGATTGTGAGATTTATGAGCAGATCTTCTTCAAGATCTACTAAGCCTGAGTGTTATTTTCCCCTAAAAGAAAAGGTGTTCGACCCCAGTTTTGCAATTTATAAGCCATCTCAGTATCCATCTGATGAAATAAAAGGAAAGATTTTTTGAACTTATGGAGATATGCTTGCAATTCATCACACTCTCTACCACCGTGCTCAATCTCTGCTTAAGGTAACCTTGCCTACTCTTCTTTGGCTTGCCTTGTTCGCCTTAAGCTTGTGCTAATTGATGGACAAAAACCATGTATTTGATCCCGGTGGATGTTCTATAAGCTTCTTACCATGCTAATCAAGGTCGAGTCAGGCTCACGACTCGGTTAACAAAAACAAGCGCTTCTCGGGAGGCAACCTGCAATATCTATCCTTTTTCTCTATTTTATAATAAGTGTAGGGGGAGACCCTAGTATGTGTTTGTTGTTTTCTCTCTTATCATGTGCAAGGATTCGCGCTATCAAAGATCCATTCTTGATGACTTTTGACGAACCCTGAATCCGTGTTCCTGTCTTCCCGGTTTTATCCAAAACTCTTTTGGTTCACTATTTTATATTATTCAATATTAAAATAGGAATCACTTTAGTTGTCTCTTCATTAGCAAGATTTAAACAAAGTGCACAATGTCCTAAGTGTAGGGGAGGTTACTCCCACATGCTAAAACATTGAGGACAATGTTTATATTAAGTGTAGGGGGACTTCTATCGAAGTTAAGTGGGCTTTTCCTTGTATTTGTCCTTATTTTAACCGGAATATTGATTTTTCGACATTTTTCAAAATTTTTGATCTATTTTGGCCTAGTTGTATTTACCTTTGTAATTGTTATTTTCTTTCATTGCTAGAATTAATTTTAATAAAGTGGTTTTAATTTTCAAAAGTTGTGAATCTTTTGACTCAACCGGAGCTTACTTATCTAAGTTTACTCTAGCTAGTATCCTTAACGTGTTTAAGTCAAGTTTTGCTAGCCTTTTATATAGGGGACTTTAAAACGCGAAAGTCTTAACTCTTACGGGTCAAGAACAAGAACTTTTCCCAAGTTCCTATAATTGATCCTAGAAAGTCGTTTATCAAGGGAACTTTAAAATGCGAATTCTAAACTTCAAAAAGTCTAAGAATTTGCAAGATCCTATAGATGATTTGAAAACCCAAAAATTTGATTTAATTGGCTAAGCATCCACGAGTCTCATTCCTTGAGATTTTAAATTATGTAGAACGAGAGATGATAGAGTCAATTATAAGTTTGGTATTCTTTCATGTATTTATGTGAGTTAATTATGAGCTTTTTCTCCCATCGCTTGTTAATAAATTTATTTGCAATAAATAAGGACGTACGATTTGAAAAGTTACTTAGCTTCTAGCCCAAGATCGTTTAAAAGTTGCTCGGTATTAATTAGAGTTCATAGCCAAGGCATAAGTTATTGAAGCAGGATGCGAAGATTGGCGAGTCTGAAAAGGTCCTAACAAGGCATGAGGGCTACATTTTGTTGCTAAAGATCCAAAAATGATGTGAAGAATCATTTATCAAAAATCAATATGAAGGATCGAGACACATGACAAAAAGCAAATACTCCCCTAAAGATCATGGAGAAGTCTATCCGAAAAGACCCTAAAAAGGTATGAGGATAAATAAATCCAAGTCCTAAAAAGAGGCGGATCATTGTATATCAAAATCCCAAATAAAGATTGGAGAAAAATGAAGAAGCCGTGGTCCAAATATGAAGAATCTCTCAAAAAGTTCAAGTGAAGAAATTCCTATTATGAAGAGAAGACCATTATTTCATGAACGTCTCTCAGATTTGAAGTATGAAGTCAATGCCAAATATCGATCCGAGAAAGGTCTCAAATCATGAATAGAGTTATGCCAAGATATGAACTTTATGAGGTCCCGAGAAGCAGTTTTAAAAGATTTTGTCCTTTAGCTAACTATTGATTAAATCGTCCTACTTTATTTTCAGCCTAAATAACTATCTAAATAAGTCAACAATGCATCCTCGTGATCATTCAAGACAACAATAAAATATAAGAGATACACCTAGGAATAAGGGAGTCTAAGTGAATAATTGGGCCACATGAGTTTGTGTTAGTTTGCTAACTTATAATAACAATGATCTCGTTTTTAAGCTTGGTTTGGGGAACGTGAAACTTGAGGGTGATAAACATTCCTGACATTCCAAAACCCTAAGGTAAGTTTTTTATCTTTTTACTTGTTTTTCTTCCTTTGAATAATTTATAATTTTCTATCTTAATGTCTTATGTTTAATAAAGGCCAAGGTGGATTGATTATGATGGAAAATGTAAAACTTGCTTTGTAACTAATGCATTGCATGAGGGCATTGCAATGGTCAAGTGTAGGGGATTTAATAAGTGTGAAAACACTTAACCTTTTACCACTTAATTATAATAATAACCAAGCCAAAACGTGTATTTTATGTCGTAAATGTCAGAATTATGCGTGGTTTGTGTTTTTGCTGAGTTTTAGGACCAAAATGTGAAAAGGGAAGAAAACATGGGCTTTCACGGACTTTTATCGAAGAAAAAGACAAAAGACGAAGTCAAAAGATCAAGAGTGCAAAAAGAACGGAAGTCCAAGGCCTATTCTGAAGATTTATCGAAGAAAAAGTCTAAAGACATAAGTTTAATGAAGTCGAAGAACTCAGGTCTAATAAATGAAGAAATTATAAGAGGAGTTCAAATAATCCCGAGACAAAGTAGAAAATGTCAAAGAATTTATAAAGACGAAAAGACGAGAAAAGGAAGAAAAGATCAAGACATGTTAATCCTCCCTATAAATACCCTCCTAATGTGTCATTAGGAAGTGTTAGCTAAATTGACAACTTAGTCTTTCTAATTTATTTCCAAGCACTTTCATATTGTCCTCTTAATTTCTTGTCTTTAATTTCAACTAAGTTTTAATTTTGTGTTGTTTAATCTTTAATGTTAATTAAGTATTTCATTAATCTCTCATTCTACCTTTCTTATTTCTGTTAATCTTTATGCTTATTTGCTTATTGTTATGCTTATTTGATTGTTTGTTATGCTTTTATGTTTTTATAGCTTATTATGTGTTTGATTTGACTTTAGTTAAGTGTTTTTAATAGTTTAATTTTATTAAAAGTTGATTTTTATTATTTAGATTAATTAGTGTTTATAAAGTTTTTGATTTGTGGTTGAATTAGTTTTTCTTAAAAGTGTTTTAGATTAAGTTTTGGTAAACTGCTTATTTGATTTTAGCTTAATCATAGCTTATTTGCCTGATTTTTAAATATTACTGTTACTCATATCTGTCTTAAAACAATCTTCGGAAAAGGGTTTTAAATTCCGAAGAACACCACTTTCTCCGAAGATTTGTTTATTCCGAAAATTTTCTTTCATTTCATATTTCCGAAATTATTTCTGTTATTTCGAAGAATTTGTTTTATCCGAAAAAGCAGTTTATTCGAAATTAGTTGTTTTATCCGAAAATCTATAGTTATTCCGAAAATAACTTGTTTCTCTGAAAATATTTGATATTCCGAAGATTTAGAAAAACATTTATCCGAATAAAATATTCCGAAAAAATATATTCCGAAGAAGTTAAAAAACAATATTCCGAAGAAAATATTCTAAAAAAAAACATTCTGAAGATTTTTTTAACAAACAACATTCCGAAGAAGTTTATATTCCGAAGAAATTTTGACGTGCTTGCCTGCCAGCTTAAGCAGTTTGGCGCCAAAATCCAGCTGCCTGGCTGCGTGCTTGAGCAGCTTGCCTGCTAGCTTGTTTAGTTATTAGTATTGTTACGTAATCGTTTAGTTTAATATGAAAGTTGTTCCGATTTTAATTCTCAAAGTTACGTATTTTTAGTTGAATTTTTCGTCAATTTTTAGTATTAGTATTTTTTCGAAAAGTTTAAGTATTATCTTTTATTTAGTGCCCGCTTTAGCTTTTACCTCGTTTAGTTTTAAAGTACCCTCTTAGTTTTATTTTCTCCTTTTTAATTAGGTTAATTTTATTTTTCAGTCGAAAGTTAATTTCTTCGTTTAACTTTTTTTTTATTAATTGTTTTGTTTTAATTTACGTTTTATTATTTGTTTTTCTCCTTTATTATTAGTTATTTGTTTTTGGTTTATTTTTATTACGTTCAGCTTTTACCTTTCAAATAGAAATAGAAAACCAAATTTATTTTATCCACCAAAAACGACTGAGTCACACTTAAGCCGAAGATCAATTCGATTAGACACCGAGAAAACGAACTTTTTAACTAGAAAAGTCAGTTATTACATAAACCACGGCAAGGAATTCCTTTTCCGTTGTGGTGTACTTAAGTTGAGCCTCGGTCATCGTCTTGCTAGCATAATGGATAGGACGGAAGTGCTTTTCATAACATTGCCCTAAAACGGCCCCAATTGCATAATCACTTGCATCGCACATGATTTCAAAAGGTAATTCCCAATTAGGAGCAACAATAATGGGAGCCTCGGTATGTTTCCTTTAAAGAGTTTCGAAAGCTCGAACACAATTCTCATTGAAGTTAAAAGGACCATCCTTCTCGAGAAGGTGTGTCATAGGTCGAGTGATTTTAGAAAAGTCTTTGATAAAACGATGATGAAAGTCCGCGTGGCCTAGGAAACTCCTAACTCCCTAACGGTTTTGGGATGAGGTAACTTGGCGATGACGTCTATCTTAGCTTTATCAACCTTAATCCCCGCTTTCGAGACCTTGTGCCCTAAGACGATTCCTTGTTTACACATAAAATGACATTTTTCCCAATTAAGCACAAGGTTGGTTTCTTCACAACGTTTTAACATTTTCTCGAGATTAGATAAACACGACGTGAACAAATCACCAAACACCGAAAAGTCATCCATGAATACTTCCATCGACTTCTCGATCATATCATGAAAAATAGCCATCATACACCGTTGAAACAGTCCCGGTGCATTACAAAGTCCGAAAGGCATTCTACGATAAGCAAACGTTCCATATGGACACGTAAACGTAGTTTTCTCTTGATCACGAGGGTCGATAGGGATTTGAAAGTAATTGGAAAACCATCAAAAAAGCAATAGAAGTCATTTCCCGCAAGTCGCTCCAACATTTGATCCATGAAGGGCAAGGGAAAGTGGTCTTTACGAGTGGCGTCATTTAACTTTCGGTAGTCAATACACACCCTCCAACCGGTCACAACATGAGTGGGAATTAACTCGTTTTTTCATTCGGCATAACGGTCATTCCTCCCTTCTTAGGGAAACAATGGATTGGGCTCACCCATGGGCTATCAGAGATAGGATAAATCATTCCTGCGTCAAGAAGTTTTAAGACTTCCTTTTTTATGACATCGTGAATTTTAGGGTTTACCCTTCTTTGACTTTGAATCACAGGTTTATAGTCCTCCTCCATTAAAATCTTGTGAGTACAAAATTTTGGGTTAATACCCTTAATGCCGGAAATTTTCCACGCAATTGCCCCTTTATGAGCATTAAGAATTTTCACACGTGTGGCTTTTTCATCATTGGAAAGTTATTTCGCAATGATAACCGGTAACTTGTCATCACCTTCCAAGAATGTGTATTCAATGTGAGATGGAAGATCTTTCAATTCAAGGATTGGCGGTTTCTCAATTGAAAATTTTTGTTCAACACTCATAACTTCCATCGGCGGAAGAAATGGAGGAATGAGAGTATCATTACCAATAATCACCTCATCTTCATTGCCTATTTCATTTGAAATAAAATCGCCTCCTTGGAATGGAGTGAGATTTGGTGTAGAATTAGCAAGAATCGGATCCATAATAGTGGGATTGCCACTTAACAAACTATCGGAAAAACCTAACACTTGTGAAAACTCATCGCAAACTACATCGACTAAGTCAATGTGGTTGATGGTAGCGATTGCATAAACATGAGAAGGTGTCGAGTTTTGAGTAGCGTTTATAACAAGTTCCTCTTTCTTGAATCTCAAAGTAATAGTTCTAGCATGAACATCGATAAGCGATCTCGAGGTGTCTAAAAATGGACGACCTAAAATTAGAGGAACTTGAGGATCCGCCGGGATGTCTACTACGATAAAATCAAAGGGATAGTAGAACTTCCTCGTTTTCACGAAAACGTCTTTGGCTACTCCACATGCTAGAATTGTAGAATGATCGGCCATCTCGATAGACATGTTTGATGGAGTAAGAGCCGGAAGCGATAGCGATTTACAAATGGAAAAGGCATCAAATTAATGCTCGCGCCAAGATCGGCTAAGGCGAGGCATTCCTTCATATCTTGTATATCACAAGGAATGAGAAACTTCCTGGGGTCACCAACTTTTTCTGGTATTCGATTAAGATAAACTGAAGAACAATTAGATAGCTTTGAAAGCTTTTCCTTATCATTCATCATACCTTTAAAAGTGGAAGCGAAACAAGGCATGTCTAACAACGCGTCGACTAAACTCACTTTAAAATGCACTTATTGAAACATTTTTATAAAAAGCTCAATTTGTTTTTTATTACGTTCTTGTAATTTCTCCTCGTTTTGTCTCGATGGGTAAGGTAAGGGTGGTGTTGGTTGGGGCATAGGCATCGGCCTTGGAATCTCGGGTTACACAATTGGTATAGGTTCAACCGTAGGTGTTGTATGAGTGGTACTTCATGGGCTTGTAAAATGCTCCTTTTCGACCATCACCTCGGGTTCTTTCTCGATTTCCTTCTCCGTAGGAGTACTATGACGAGAGATTGGTTCCTTGAAAGTTTTACCACTACGAGTAGTAATAACCTTCATTTCTCCCTTCGGGTTTGCAATGGTATCTCTAGGAAGACCACCCGAGGGTTTACACATGATTGCTTCAAACATTTTAGCCATTCGATCTTCAAATTTTGATTGCCTTATATCCGCTTTTAACAACTCTTGCTTAATCTCATGTTGACCTTGTTCCATCTTTTGTTGATTTTGTTGAAGAAGTTGAACGTTTCCTTCCATTTTATTAGCATGAGTTTTTAATTCATTAGCAAGTTCGTTTTTAAGCTCGTTTTTCAACTTGGATCTTAAGCTAATCATCTCACGTTGCATGTTATCAAACTTAGCATCATTTTCCTTAGCATAATTCAAAAATTCTCCTTGAAGATTTTTAGTGTGATCATTTTGAAAACCTTGTGTAGTAGTTTGAAAATCACGGTTTTGGTTTTGATTTTGCACTTGTCCATTATTCCCACTTTGTTAATTACCCTTGTTATAGTTACGTTGATTGCCTTGATAACCACCACTTTGATTGTTGTTTCGATAGTTATTAACATTTTGATTTTGGGGAGCTTGATTTGGGAGGGAACCTTGGCCGTTTTGGTTGTAAGTTCCCGTTGCTACGTAAGCACTCGAAGTGTTACCACCCGCGGTAATGCACTCGGAAAAATCATGAGCTCCACCACAAGATATACAACTCTTTTCAACCGCTTTAAACGATGCGGAATTCAAAGCATCTTGTGCTTTCCAATGTATCATAAGCGTCGAAAATCTATCGAAAAGCCGATTCTCCTCATTTGCTTCATCATGTAAGGCATTCATGTTACGAGACGATGACGATGAACCCATATGGCAACACTCGGTGTGTTACGAGGGTTATAAACCTTACATCTATTCTCGATAATCTTTAAAGCTTCATCGGTCGTTTTGCACAAAAATTACCACCCGCGGCGGTATTCAAATAGTCTCGTTCATGATCGTTAAGTCCATTAAAAAAGTATAAATTTGATGGAATTCCGAAAAATCATGGTGATGACATTCATGTAACATTTCCTTAAATCGTTCCCATGCCATTGAAAAACATTCCTTATTACGTTGTGTGAACCTTGAAATCTCATTTTTCAAATGTGTTGTCTTAGATGGTGGAAAAAATTGGTTCACAAACTTAAATACGAGATCACCCCATGTCAAAATCGAATTTGGCGGTTCTTTCTCTAGCCAAATTTTTGCGGGTCCATCTAAAGACTATGGAAACAACATCATCTTAATGGCGTCATGTGGAACATCCTTAAACTTGCTTGTTTCAGTGAGACGATTGAAATTCGTTATGTGATAATGCGGGTTGTCTTTTTCATGTCCTTGAAACTTGTTTGCTTGTAGCATCGACATTATACCCGTCTTAATCTCGAAATTCTCCGCAAGGATGGCGGGAATCACAATAGCTTATCCAAAACCCTCGGTGGGTGCTTGAATCAACTCCATCATAGTACGATTAGCCATAGTGACTATTGGTTCTACAACGGGTTCGACAATTGGAGTTTCTTCTTCAATCAATTGATCTTGATTTCCTTGGTTTTGACGACGTTTGCGAGCTCGTTTTATTTGATTACGAGTTGGAATAAACGTGATGTAGAACGTGGAGGTGAGCAAAGAAGATTCGTTTGGGTGTTTTGTTGATTTTTAACTTTTTTTGTGTTTTTGATTGTTTTTATTTTTTTTGGATTTTGTGTGTATTTGTAGACAACAATCTACCAAATCTCTCCTCGAATCAAACTCTTGATTAAAGAAGCCTCAGAAGAATGAAAACGATCACGTGGAGTGAACGCCTTCGGATGACTTTAGAACTTTGGTGAAAACTAAATTGTTCAAGAGGGTTTAATCACAAAGAAACCAAGCAAATATATATGATACGTAATAATACTTTGGGCGGCAAAACCCTCGATTAGCCTTCAATATGACATACTCACAAGTGAACAGGGGGAATAAGGTGGCGTGAAGCACTTAAGTACCTAGCTTCCCTTTAACGGCATTTTATAGCACGTTGCCTATCTATTCACCTTAATGTTCGTATTTTTCAAAATCGAGC
Organism: Glebionis coronaria; assembly: GCA_025667525.1. Classification (NCBI taxonomy): domain Eukaryota; kingdom Viridiplantae; phylum Streptophyta; class Magnoliopsida; order Asterales; family Asteraceae; genus Glebionis; species Glebionis coronaria. The sequence goes on from CM046874.1 coordinate 386,403,668, forward strand.
TACTCGAAAGTATTTATCTATTTTTGCCTTTTTCTTTTTGTTTGAGATTCGAATATAATAATTAGGAGATCAAATACCGTTTAAGGTTGTGTTTTCACACTTTTGGAGATATTTTGTATTAGTTGTGATACATATACAATACAGTAATAATAATCAGAAGAAAAACGAAAAAACCGATAATACGTGTTAATAGATTTCTATTTAACAAAAATACTATTTATGGTTAGATATTAAAAACAAAATTTTTCAAATTAATCATGACATACCTCCCCGGCAGCGGCGCCAAAATGATTGCAATAAAATACGACCTTTTAGGAAAAAGGAGTAAATGTGGTAAGTATTAAGTACGACGATTTAGGAAAATCGTGCACTAATGACCCAAATAAGTTCGTTTCCCAAGGAGGTTTATTGTGTGTGAATAACTTGTATGATTTTGGATTAATATGAGAGAAAGAAAATATGAGAAATTAGAATGAAAGATATGTTAAAATTACACTACGACGACAAAACGTAAAACCGTAAAAAGTGACAAAATAAAAATTTAATCTAAAAATTCACAAAAAATTACCAAAAATAACAAAAAATGCAAATGAGGTTTACAAATGATCAAAATTTTTTCAAACCTTTTATTTAATTAAATATTATTTTTAAATGCTAATTAAAGACCTAAAAATCAAAATAATTAATAAAAATCCCAAATTAGGATTTTTCAATTTGTAAAATTCTAAATGACTTAATTAAATTAAAAACTATTTTTATAAAAGTTAAAACCAATTAAAACTATTTAAAATGATTAAAAAATAAAATTAAATATTAAAATAATATGCAATATTCAAAAATTATAAAAATTTCTAAAAACTTGCAAACTAGTTTATTTTAACCTAAATAATCAGAAAATGAAAGTGAAATTACCAAAATACCCCTATTGGGCCCCCAAATGGGCTAAAACCAAAAACAGTCAACCTTTATGGGCTTTTTGGCCCAATAAAATCAAACTCAACCAAATAAGCCCAAAATCAATTTTATGTACAAAAGTCTAAAGGCCTTAAATCTGAAAATGTGCTTATCACAACTTAATAAGTCAACAGCTTATTATTAATGGGCCAATAAGCCCATTAAGCTATAAGCCAATGCCATAAGCTCTGCTTGAACACACAACATCTTATTGAGATTCTAAACCAATTTGAAAAAAGAAATTTTGAAAAAGCTCAAGTAATAAGCTAGAACTTTGATAAGAACTTTTTTACTAAAAGACAAAATAGTCGGGTTTGAGTTCTAGAGGGTTTCAAAAGCTGATTCTTTTTTAAAAAGCTCACAAATAGCTTAACTAAAAATAATCAAAAATAAAAATCACAAAAAGTCAAGTAGAATAAGTTGTAGAAGCAAATAAGCTGGCTGAAAAAGCCCAATAAGCTAGTTTTCTAGCAAAAGCTTAACCACAAGACCTTTAACTTCTCAAATATGCTATTAAGCTAAGAAAAATGACACCTATCACAAAAAGAAAGTTGTTGCATGAGCCAATAAGCACAACTGAAAGATAAGCCAAATATAGCTTATTTGACCAAAAGTCAAAGTGCTCCAAATGTTACCAAATTGACAGGGATTTTTTATCAGCTTGTTATAAGCAATTTTTGTGAAGGAATAAAGGGTGAGTCCTTGTGAATCAAATGGCCAGTTAGCCAAATGACTTTTGGTTTTGGACAAATTAGGCCAATAAGCCAGTTGGCTTATAAGCACTTAAGCAGACAAACCAAGTAGGCAAATACACTCACAAGTAGTAAAGTAACAAGGTTCAAGTAATCAAACAACAAGGCATACACTAGAATAACAAATGTAAAGCCAAAATGAGGTGGTCACTTTGTTGATGCAAATGACCACTTCAGCTAACTTCTATAAGCTCTAGCAACCACAATAAGCCACCAAAATCAACAAATAGATATTGGACAGATAGCTTATCACCTAAACTCTTCCCAAACCAAAAATCAGACCTTAAATCCAAACAACAAAGATTTTATAGGATCTGATGTGTTTGACCAAATTCAAACCAATATTTTCAGATTTTCCAAAAACTTGTCAAACCTTTTCGAAACCTTTTGAGACTTAACCAATGCTTAAAACATGTGACAAATGACTTGTTTAGAGTATCCAAACCCAAAGAACCAAGGGCACAAGGCCACAAGGCCTTTTGATCCCATAATCGAAACAACCTTGTTTTAGCCCCTTTTCAAATAAACTCTTTGATTTTACACACAACCTACTGATTTTATGATCCAAATACCTTAACTAGGTGACAACTAACAAAAGTAAACCAAAAACTTGCAGCCACAAACACAAGAACACCAAATCACATGGCAATCACATATAGCAGACTTAGAACAAAATCTTAAAAGAGAAAAGGGATAGAAAGTAAACCTCCTTCCCCTTACTTCCTAGAGAAGGTCAGCAATATAGTAATATTCACACAAAAAACGAAAAACCGATAATACGTATTAGTAGAGTGCTACTAATACAAATAGATATTATGGATAGTATAAAAACAAAAATTGTTCAAATCAAAACACAACACGCCTCCCCGACAGCGGCGCCAAAATGATAGTAGTGTTTTTACTACTCTTTAGGAAAAGAGCGTAAAGTGGCAAGTATTAAGTGTCGGTTTAGGAAAACCAAGCACTAATGACCAAATTAAGTTCAAGTTCGTTTCTCAAGGAGGCTAGTGTGTTGTGTAAGAATTGATTAATGATTGTGATTATGTTTATGAAGAAAGAAAAATAGAAAAGAGAATAGAAAAGGATTACGATTATGAATTAATCTAAGACGAAGTCGTGCACGTAAAACCGTAAAAAGTGACAAAAATGAAAAATTATCCTAAAAATTCCTAGAAAATTGTAATAAATCCTAAAAAATGTAATTAGAGTTTACAAAAAATCAAAAATCACTCAAGACATTTATTTAATTAAATATTAATTTTTTAATGCTAATTAAAGCCCAAAAAGACAACAAACAATAACTGAATTTCACTTTGCAAGCTTAAACAGGTTAACACAAATACCCCTTTCACTTTTTAAATCCAAGATTAACAAAGTAAATGTGTGATTCAGTGTTAACCAAGCCCAATCTAACACAATAACATCATTATCATGCAGTATGAAGCAATTTTAAGCCACAAAAACAACAAGAACAATAGCAAACACAAAATGTACAAAAAATAAGTATTTTTGTACATCCACACTCACAACTTTTTGAGCTTATGTGCCTAGCAAAACAAGGCACAAGCTTCCACAACAACCCTGCTAAGATTCAACAAGGCTAGAGCACAAATATTTAAAACAGAAAGATGAAAAATCTTGATTAATGCAACCTTTGTACCCACTCCTTGATTATCCCCAAACCACAAGCTCCCAACACCTGGATAATCTTCTTATCAGGGTGTTTAGATCACTTATAATCCAAAAATTCCAAGGATTTACCAAAGACTTAGCAAAATATCTAGTTTTTAGAAAACTTGGCAATTTCTTGCACAAGGTTTGAAAACAAGTTTTAAGACTTCCAAATCATAAACATGAAACATAAACAAGCAAGTAATTAGTTGGCACATGGAATTCGTCACACAATATCAAACACTTTGCATTAATATTGAATATGGATTTACAGATTTGTTGACCAAAGGAAAACCAAGAGAAAAAACTAAATGAAGGACCTTAATGCCTTTATATAGGCTACATAAGTTCTATGAAAGCTTAAAAAAACGTAAACCCTAGTGCTTGATCTTCCAGAAATACCCTTGAGGGATTTTTAAACTTAAGCTCATGTGATGGAACCTTGGCATCTTGTGAAGTTGGGAGCTTGTGGAATTGTGATCAAAGGCCAAAAATAAGCTTAAGTTATAAGCTGCTTTGTGGGGCGTTGGATGGCTGTCACTATTTTGGCTTCTTCCTAAAAGTTGTATAGCAGGGTGATACATGTGAGTTGTGGGGTGAGGTGGCAAGTGATTTGGGAGTTGGGTTATGATTAAGGATAGCTTAATCATAATTCTAGAGGTTTTGGTGGGTAAATTTCATTGGATTAAGAAATACCCAATTTTGATAAGAACACTAAGAACATAGTGTTTGATCCGGTTTAATGTTTGAAAAGGGTGTTTAGCGCCATCATCAACTAATCAGTTAAGATTAGTTAAATAATGCTGAGTGGATTTGTGAGGTGGTAAGGAGATGAGTGGTGATTGGCTGAAATCAGATAGTGGGGCACGTGTCAACCCACTATTAGTCTAGGTAAGTTTGCATGTCTGCCCATTTGGTCCCCCTTGTTTCTTCTTCTCTTCATTCTTTTTTAAATAGAATAAAATCCAAATCCTTTATAAACCAAGTTTTGGTTTTTAGACTTTTGCCCCAAATAGTTTGCAAAGGTAATTTCAGGGGTATTTCTTGCCAATTCATGATTCTTGAAGGGCTGTTTTGGCATTTTATTCAAACTTTATGGTGTTGACTTTTATTGTTGACTTCTTGGAGGACTAATATTGACAAGTCTTCAAATTTGAGGGATCATTCTTGCAAATTATTCAAAGTGGAAGGTCCTTTTTGCAATTTGACAAACTTTAAGGACCAAACTTGTAATTATGAATAAACAAGAGTTTAAAGTGTCAATTTCTCAATATTAGAGGACCCTTCTTGTACAATCTTCAAATCTTCAAGGGTTATTCTTGTCAAATCACTATTAGGGCTTGGTTTATTGTGCGGCTTCGTTTCCCGTGTTCGTTTTTGCTTGTTTCTTGTGATCTTTTGTCATTTTCTCAATATCCGTACCTAAAATACACATGTAACAAACACAAGCATATATTTGGCATTTTTCATGATATTTAATGCATTTTAATCCTGTTTTGGACGATGACTATGTATAAAAGCAGTCTCATCAAGGGCTTCTTTCTTTACACCCTTTATCTTTACATTTCTTTTTCATTCTTCAACCCATTCAATGCTTACCAATACATCATCACTAGCACCTTGTTGTGATTGTTCCAGTGCTAGCATCAGTACATGGTCAGCATTCACCTACGTTCACAATTCATTCCCCATATTTCCTAAGGACTACTATTTTCTAACTATAGAATTGTCCTTGGGAAGATTCCTCCGGTTCTAGAAGAATCATTGGACTAGTACCTAATCCTACCACCCTTTTGTCACCACAACCGTCGTGAGTTAAGTGTGTTTTAGGTAAGTATTTGTCACAATGAAAATTCCTCACTGAGGTACTTGTGATAAAAATATAAAGAGTTTTTGTACCTTCAACATTTTTGACATCAAAATGCTCCCCCTTAACATATGCATAGCACATATCAAGTTGGATTTTCCATTAAGCCTTTTTCATTTTTAGCCACGTATATTTACAAGTCTCCTTAATCCCGTTTTCTCCCCTCATCTAAAATGTTAACCATCAATATTTTGGATATTAATGGATTAACCGGTCTTTAGGTAAGAAAATGAAATCAGTTGTTGGCCATAAAACATATTGATGCTCCCCCTCAAATTAATGAAGGTTAGTTGTAGTGCTTAAGTACGATATATTTTGAAAGATTTAGAATCTCGTAAGAAGTTCTTGAAGAATATCATACTTTCACACTACAACACGCCACAGAAGCCTAATGTACACATGATATATACATATCCGCAAGTGAGTGTATGGAGTTGACCTGATGTAGTATGATAACCATGTTAAATGGATCGTTCCATTAGCCTATGGTGAGCTCCATACGGCCTGCCACCCACGAATCATTCTAGACTTCGGATCAACCGTCGTTCCCTTAATTTCTCCTGAATCTTCTGGATGGTATATTTAGCACTCTTTATGAACGTACCTGTCCAGTCATACTTCACTTATGGAAGGCCTTGTTTGGAATTGAGAATCAACAACTTGTCAAGAACATGCTGGAGAGTTCCATCGCTAAATTTGTGTAGTTCTAATAGTCTCATATATTGCTTGACCTCTACTTCATTCAGGTAGAAAATTCCCATTTCAGGTTCAAGTGTACCCTGGTATGGATTCTTCTACCTGTGATAATGACTCAAAGACTTTGTGTGAGGACGTTGAAGATTTATCCTGGTTTGATAAGTCTCCACACCAATCTGTACGTCTTCAACCCGATACTTGATCACAACTTTTCGAGTGTATTGGCGAATGTTTGAGCTTAAGTCAATGACGAGTTCAGATGTTAAGTGAGGGACCTTGTCTTGAGCCAAGATAAGTAGAAAATCATCTATATCTTCAAGACGTAGAAGTTGGAGATCTCCTTCACTGACAGTGTATATCTTATCGTCTTCCCATTTGAATCTAATCTCTCTCAAGTAGGAATACCCGAATATCTGATTAGTAGTACCTCCTTGTATGCTTTTAATTTGACAAATTAAAAGTATGATGTTACGTGGTTTCTCTCGATTAAAGAATTTGTAAGCTAACCTCTTCTTGCCAAACCAATGAGAAATACCTAGTTCCGCATATGGATCGTATGATTTACCTAGTACTTTACTCCATAGCTTAGGAACCTTATCTTCAATCCAAGGAACATTCTCCAAGTTTAGTGCCTTGCCCAATGTAAACGATGTAGCATAATTGTTCGTGCCATTTTCTAAGTAATTGAGATCATGGTTGACGAAGTAGTCCATTGGGAGGTGCTTGGATGCAACAATGACGGAGGCTGTCAATGGTACGTCCAGTTGTTGCTTGTGTAAGCCGAGGCTGCTCCTGAACAGTCTCGTCGATGTTGAAAGTACCAGCAAACTCAGGATCTGGTTGATTTATATCTTCAATATCCATATCGGTGTAATGCTGATCAGTTGTGGGAGGTGGAGAGTGATGTTCCACAGGCGCTATAGGTTCGTCATCATACATAGGTTCTATAGGATCTATTGGTGAAATAGTAGTATGATCCGGTTCAGTGGACTTACCTGTGTCTTTGTTAGAGATGAAGGTGTCGTGGAGATTCTTTTGTCGGTTCTCTCTATTGCCATCATCACTGGATAGTGATATGCATGGTGAATCATCCTCGCTGATGTCTTTGGTTTCATCATCCCTGTCATCCTCTTCATTTTCACTCTCCTTTTGGCCCTCATCAACAACTTTTTCTTTAGTAGTAGCATCAATTTCTTCCTCATCCTCTTCACCATTCTCAGATTCCTCATCATCGTCATTTTTCTCATATTCTTCGCCATTTTTATCAGTATCAACACCTTTACCATCACCACCATTCCCTTCTCCCTTACCATTAGCATTACCATCATCATTATCATCATTCTCATCCCCATCACTGTCCTCATCCTCGTCCTACCCGTCATCCTCATCCTCTTCCTCCTCGTCTTCTTCCTCTTCGTCATCCTCATCCTCTTCCTCATTCTTATCAGTATTTTCTTCCTCCTCCTCATCATCCTCCTCATCTTCATCATCACCCGTATCTTCATCTTCACCATTGTCATCCTCATCCTGATCTTCAGACTCCTGACGTTTCCTTTTGTTTGTGGCTTGGAGAATTTCAGTGTCGTCCGATGTTGATGTTTGAGAATCTTCTAGTATCGCTTTAGCAATAACTCTCTGAAGCTTGTGTTGAGTCTTCGTTTTCGGTAGCCCAATCTTGGTCAGTCAAGTCTCCAAAGTCTTCATTAACTCAAGGTCTGAAAGGCCTTTTGTTGGAAATACGTTTTTATGTATTTAGAAAGGATCGGTCACTCCAATGATATTGGGCTCGTGATGTGACAAATCTAACATTTTCAGGTAGTTAAATATTTTCTCGTATAATATTTTGAAACTTATTTTTGTGGTGGTTGACGAACTCACAATTTACGAATTTAAATTTGGGCTTACGTGCATAATTTGGCGTCTTTTACGACTAAACCGGAAACCTTAGGATTACGTATTTACGTTTTTGAACTCCGTTTTTGATGAGACAATTTTTATTGGATTCGTTTTGTGACGGTGATTCATAATTTATAAAAACGTTTTTCGTAAAACGACCCGAGGGCACGCAAATCGAGAAAACTAGAATCGAGAAATACCCGTAAACTAGTGAGATGGGACAAAACACTTTGCCCCATCCCACTAGCTTACATGGGACGGCAAGAACACATCACCACACATAGGTGGCACAAGACTTAACTTGTTTATACAAGTGTAAGCTCATGCTTACACTTTAAGCTAAACTTCCACCAACTTAACAAAACCAACAAATGGTTTTCATTTCACCATTTCACCCATGCAATTCACTCTCAAAACTCTCTCTACTTCCACTTTGTGCCGTCCCACATCAAGCCACAAACACCATCTTTGATCTCTTCTAACTACAAACCACATGTTTACTAGTCCTATTAAGGTGTTTCCTTGAAACCTTGATCATTTGGTGGCCATATAACCAACTTTGGAGGTGATTTGCTTGTGTCCTAGGGCTGATTTTCCAACATATGATCTTGCTATTTGTTGGTCTTGGAGATACTTGTTGTGTTCATCAAGTTCTTGCCTTCCTAAAACAAGAAATCCACTTGGATTGGTAAAGAAGATCATCCTCTACATTTTTCTCTTACTATTTTGTAAAGAAAAAATGTATTTTCTTTCATTTTGTATATGTATATGATGTATATATGATGATAAAAATGTTGTGTGGGGATCAAGTGTTGATAAACATGCTTAAAAATGATGATAACCATAAGAAATGAAGCTAAAATCATGTCTAATTAGTTGGCTGTATAAAAACAGTAGATAACTAAATGAAGAACTGATAAAAATGCATGGTTTGATCTATTTACAGTAAATTAGATGATTTTATACACATGTGAGAGTTGGCCATGCAATGGAATCAAAATAATGAGTGAGATATGATCAAAACAAGTTAGGTGGTACAATCTGAATAAGCAGTTTTGTAGGGACTGTTAAGGCAACTTAAACTCAAAATGGGCAGTAGCTATAACTAAGTTATATTTAGCACATATTATGAAGAAGTTGTCATCCAAACATGAGCTTCTAAGTCATTGTAGAACTCAAGATATGATAAAAATGGTGAATATGAAGTTAAAAATCAGATTTTGGAAATAATGTTTATTATTATTATATAAGCACTCACTTTATAATTTATAAAATGTAAAGTATAAACCCACTAACTTATAAAACTTATTTATATAAATGTATAAAAGGTTAATTAAATGGGTAAATTATATAAATGGTGGTAAAAATAATATTTATAAGTAATAAAAACTATAAACTTGATTTTTACGACTTTTTCGGCTATCGCCGTGAAATTAACGTTTTTCATCAAATAAAACTTAGAAGACCAAACCCGTCTAATGTAAAGTTTATAAAAGATATATACTGATGTATAAGTAACTAAGACAAGTAAAAACCGATAAAACCCGAACTATAAGAATTACGGACAATTACGAGCTAAATAAACCCATTAGACAAATAATTGGACTTAATAAGATAAATACTTGTAAAAAGAATTATTTGGGCTTAACCCAATAGGGCCCAACATGAAAAGTATATATACTGATCATATAAGTATATAATGGGTAAAAACAAGTAAAAGAACTTATAAAAGACTTAATGAACTTAAAATAGGTAAAATCGGTAAAACTAGTGAACTAGTAAGACGATACTAAAACGTAAACACTAAAATGAGTAAATGAGGATTTATAAACCCACTTGATCATCATCATATGTACAATAATCATATATATGTATATTGTTATTTTGATAAAAGTCATTGGACCGAGTCTAAGACCGATTATTATTTATATAGGTTTCCGTGACCGAAGCACGCCCGTAGCCGATAATCCGCCTTTCATTAACAACGTGAGTTCATAGCCTCGCACTCTTTTAAATGTTTTATAAAATGATTTGTAAACCCGCGAGGGAGATAACATGCTAGATTTTTATAAAAATAGAACACAAGTAGTCCCGATTGTATGCTTAATGAGATGGACCCGAATGATGCTATGACCCTATATTCGAGACTAAAAGGATTATTAGTAGTTAGGTTATGTCACTTAAAGTCCCATTAGCATGAATTGTGAACTACCGGGTTTTGGTAGACGCTTATGCATTTGATAGTACTATTTGGGGACGATCACCCTAGTTCGCGCCTTGACGGTTGATCCCCGTCGTACCACATTGATTGGTAAGCGAATTTATGTATGAGAAGATTCCATAGCGTGATTTTTGTGACGACACGCTAACTTAGATGGGCAAATTGTTTGTCGGGTTCGCGGCCCGCTGTTTTCACAGTAAGGTAACAATGTCATGTGGCTAATAATAATCCTGTAATACAATATAAGACATAAATAATAAACGATGACGACGCTATTACGATGAATATATTACCTATCATGGTAATATAGAGACTACGGTCTCATGGACGGTTTCAGATGTATGCTTGATTTATATATTGCCTGACTAGCAATATGTGGACTTACTTCCGATATTATACTTGTGTTCTGATTTTAAATGATTGTAAATGATTGTTTTATATAACGGTTTTCATTAAACTCTATGAATTCACTCGGCATTCGCTGATATGATTTTTGCATGTTTTCTATCTTAGGTGCTTGAAGGTAATCCGGATGGAGATCGACTCTGATGGCCCACACTTAATATTAAAAATGTTCATTCGATCTGTGTTTTGTAAACTTAATGACCTGTATAATTTGGGACCTGTTGTACACTTTTGAAACTTTTTATCGAATGAATGTTTGTTAAACCTTGTACAACCATTTTTATGTGTTGTCTATGATTGGAGTTATTGTGCTATCCCGTAACACTCTGAAAGACCCTTCCGCTGTACCGATACGAAAAATGAGAGTGTTACAGTTTGGTACCAGAGCTCTCGTTATAGAGAACAAAGGATTTTAAAAACCAAGGTTTTGAACAAAACTTTTCAAAATCTTTTGACAATGAACATTTTAGAAAATATTTGAAAAATCTTTTGACTATAACGGTGCCAGAGATCTCCGACGTTACCAACAAGCCCTATTGAGAAGATATATATTTTGATATATATAATTTAATTTATATATATGTATATATCGTGATTTCATTATGTAATTGTTTAACTAGTATGTTATCCTAATACGAGATAAATATATATAAATGCAGATTGTCATGGCTGACCCTAATATTCCTGTAGAAAACCATGCTACTCCCGAACCTAATATAGAAGATGATCCTTATTTAGACTTAGTAGATTTTGATATTGATGACGAGGAGGAACCATTTGAGGATCCCGAGCCCGAGTTAGGACTAGGAGATCAGATTGCCCCTTAGGTTGACTTAGTAGAGAATGAGATTGAGAATGTGGGTAATGAGGACGTAGATATTGAGAATGCTGATATTGAGAACAATGATGAGATTGGGTTAGATGAGTTAGATGATGAGATTGACGACGAGGAAGTCGAGGAGGATGTAGGTATAAATGTTGAGGTTGATGACGATGAGGAAGCTGAGCTTATATATCCGTATGATGTTCCAGAAGGCGAGCCTTTGCCCCCACCAGTTTGTTTGTCTGATTCCGAGGATGAGTTACCTAGGGACGAAATGTCTGAATCGTCTGAATCTGATTCTGAATCAGAGGAGGATGAGGATGACGATGCACCTGACGGTACTGATGGTATTGCTACTCGTAGACGTGAGATAGGAGAGTCGTCTAGTGCTCGAGAGGCTACTCATATTGATGGTCTTGCACCATGGGCCTTGAGACGTGATCTAGATGCTTCCCGTGTTAAGAGTTGTGTGACAGAGGTTGGATTAGGTGTTGTTCAGACTCAGGTTGCTTATTTGGAGTCGAAGGCTAAGGTTGGCGAGAAAGAGCGAGAATTGCTTAGTTTGGATTTGAGTGATGTAGAACGTGGTTTGAATGAGGCTTTTAGGAGGTTATCGGTGTTGGAAAGTGGTGAGTATGCTGCTATGAAGAGAAAGGTGAATTCTTTGGAGATTCAGTTGAGTGTGGCTCGTGCGATGCGTGAGAAAGCCGAAAAGGAGTTGAATGTATCCGTGGGTTGGAACAGTAGATTTTATGCCGACATGGTTGAAAGAGGAGTAATCCGTAAGCGCCCAGCTGAAGATGTGTCTAGTGATCGTCCGGCGAAGATCCAGAAGACGATGGATGATGGACCATCTGGCGGTTCTCAGTAGACCAGTCTGTGTTTAGTAGTGACCTTTATATCTTTTGTGTTTATAGCTTTGACTGAACCGACTTGCTAGTTGTAGCTTTGGCACGAATTTTGAGTGTATATAGTGTTAGAACTTTGATATGGATGTACTAAGACAATACTTTTGTTTCAGATCGAATGAAATATGTATCTTGTCTTGAATTCCATATTGTGCCTTATTTGTGTCTTGATTATGAATTCGATCCATATTATATGAATCCTTTGTTGGATGAATGCTTAATACTTTGAAATTGTGGAATTATAGAACTATGCCGCCCAAGAAGGTGTGACTGAGGATGATGTACATAGGATTATTACGGAGCAAGTTACCGCATCTATGACTGAATTTATGGCAAATGCTAGAAATGAAGCTGGCGGTAGTGGAGCTGGCGGTAGTGGAGCTGGCGGTAGTGGAGCTGGCGGTAGTGGAATTGGCGGTACTAATGTGAATGTGAATGCTAATGCTGGAGGAAATATAGGAGGACTTGGAACGAATGCACCTGAAGTTGGTGGCTGTACTTATGTGACGTTCATGAAGTGTGAACCTCTACCTTTTAATGGAACTGAAGGTGCTGTAGGACTAAGCCAGTGGATCAAGAAGATTGAATCGGTGTTTAGGATTAGTAAGTGTAAGGAGGAAGATAAGGTGACTTTTGCTATGGCTACTCTTAAAGGTCGTGCGTTGACTTGGTGGAACGGGAGAATTGCTTTCATGGGTCTTGATGCTGCTAATGCTACTCCTTGGGCTGAAATCAAGAAGTGGATGACTTTGGAGTTTTGTCCTCGTAGTGTGATTATTATGTTAGATCAAGAGTTGATTCATCTGAGAATGAAAGGAGTGGACATTGATAGTTACACGAATCGATTCCATGAGTTGGCCTTGCTATGTCCTCGATTGGTTGAACCCGAAGAGATCCGAATTAAGCAATATGTGAAAGGGTTGACCAGGAATATCCGGGGGGACGTGACATCATCGAAACCACTGACCATTGATGATGCTGTTCGAATGGCTTACCAACTCATTGGACAGATAATTCAGGATAAGGAAGATGAAGCCCGTGTAGGTGAGAAAAGAAAGGGAGACGGTGATCGTGTAGATAGAGGTGATTATAGGAAGAATTTCAATCGCCGTCAGAACCAGAGAAAGGGGAATGCAAATGCTCTTACCTACAATGCACCGCGCAACGATGATAGATGTCCTAAGTGTGGCAACAAGAGGCATCCTGGCGACTGCTGGAAGTGCCGAAATTGCGGAAAGCTTGGACACAAGGTTGAAAGGTGTAAGAAGGGAACGATTTGCTTCAACTGTAATGAAGAAGGTCATAGGAAATCGGAATGCCCCAAGTTGAAAGCGATTGTACCTGGAAGAAACCCCCAGGGTGGTATCTACCAACTTGGAACAATTGAGGTGAAGAAAGAGGATCCGAATGTCGTTACCGGTACGTTTTTACTCAACAATCATTACGCTGTTGCTTTATTCGATTCGGGTGCCGATAGGAGCTTTGTATCCACTAAATTTAGTGCCCTTATTGATATTGAACCTGTTGAGATAAGTACCAGTTACGAGGTGGAATTGGCTGATGGTAAATTAGTGAAAACTAATAAGCTATTAGAAGGATGCTCTCTAAATCTCTTGAACCATTCCTTTCCGATTGATTTGATGTTGATAGAATTAGGTAGTTTCGATATTATTATTGGTATGGATTGGTTGTCATTGAATAATGCTACTATTTTATGTGGAGAGAAGAAGGTTAAGATTCCTCTTAGGAATAGGACGTTAGTAATTGATGGTAGTCGAGGTGAATCCCGTTTGAAAATCGTTTCATGTATTAAAGTCCAAAAGTACACCAGGAACGGTTGTGAGTTATTCTTAGCTCAAGTGACCGGGAATGAGTCTAGGGAGAAACGATTGGAAGATGTACCTATTATTTGTGAATTTCCTGAGGTATTTCCTAAAGATTTACCAGGACTTCCACCGATAAGGCAAGTAGAGTTTCGAATCGATTTAATTCCTGGTGCTGCACCGGTGGCACGTGCGCCTTACCGATTAGCCCCTTCTGAATTAAAGGAGTTATCTGAGCAACTTAAGGAGTTGTCTGATAAAGGTTTTATTCGACCGAGCTCGTCGCCTTGGGGAGCTCCAGTCTTGTTCGTTAAGAAGAAGGATGGATCTTTTCGTATGTGCATTGATTATAGGGAACTGAATAAGTTGACAATTAAGAATCGATATCCTTTACCTAGGATTGATGATTTGTTTGATCAACTGCAAGGATCTAGTGTGTAGTCTAAGATAGATTTGCGGTCAGGATATCACCAACTTCGCGTCCGTGAAGAAGATATTCCTATAACTGCATTTAGAACTCGTTATGGACACTATGAATTTCAAGTAATGCCATTTGGGTTAACTAACGCACCTGCGGTTTTCATGGATTTAATGAATCGAGTGTGCAAGCCCTACTTGGATAAATTTGTGATTGTGTTTATTGACGATATTCTAATCTATTCTAAGAATGAAGATGAGCATAGAGAACATTTGAGGATTGTTTTGAAGTTGCTGAAGGATGAAAAGTTGTATGCTAAGTTTTCGAAGTGTGATTTCTGGTTAGATTCTGTGCAATTTCTTGGTCATGTGATTAACTGAGATGGAATTCATGTTGATCATGCAAAGGTTAAAGCTATTAAGAATTGGTCTGCACCGACAACGCCAACGGAAGTGCGACAGTTCTTAGGATTGGCTGGCTATTATAGACGATTCATTAAAGAATTTTCTTTGATAGCTAAACCCTTGACTAAGCTTACTCAGAAGAATAAACCTTTCGTTTGGGGAAGTGATGAAGATGGAGCATTTCAGACATTGAAGCAAAAATTATATAGTGCGCCAATCTTATCATTACCCGAAGGGAGTGAAGATTTTGTAGTGTATTATGATGCATCTCTTAGAGGTTATGGAGCTGTTTTGATGCAGAGAGAGAAAGTGATAGCTTATGCTTCTAGGCAATTAAGGAAGAATGAGGAGAATTATACTACTCATGATCTTGAGTTAGGAGCTGTGGTCTTTGCTCTTAGGTTGTGGAGACATTATCTGTATGGCACCAAGTGTACGGTATTCACCGATCACAAAAGCCTACAGTATATTCTCGATCAGAAAGAGTTGAACATGAGGCAACGAAGATGGTTAGAGTTGTTAAGTGATTATGATTGTGATATAAAGTATCACCCAGGAAAAGCCAACGTTGTTGCTGATGCGTTGAGTAGGAAAGATAGAGAGCCTATCAGGGTGCGTTCTCTAGTCTTGACCGTGCACAATAATTTGCCTGAGCAAATTAGAAATGCGCAAATAGAAGCTTGTAAGAAGGAGAATTTTGTTAATAAACGGTTCCGAGGAGAAGGAGATCCTTTAGAGGTTAGAGCTGATGGAGTGAAATGTTTAAGAGGTCGTATGTGGATACCTAAGTTTGGAGGCTTAAGAGATTTGGTTATGTTAGAATCCCATAAATCTAAGTATTCCATTCATCCGGGATCTGATAAGATGTACCATGATTTGAAGAAGTTGTACTGGTGGCCGAATATGAAAGCTGACATAGCTATGTATGTTCTTCAATGCTTGACTTGTGCTAGAGTCAAAGCTGAACATCAAAAGCCATCAGGACTACTTCAACAACCAAAGATTCCTGAATGGAAGTGGGAGCGAATTACGATGGACTTTATCACCAAGCTTCCTAGAACATCATCTGGAAACAATTCGATTTGGGTTATTGTCGATAGACTGACCAAATCAGCACACTTCATTCTGGTTAAGGAGCAGTTCTCACTGGAGAAGCTGACTCGAATATACCTGGATAATGTCGTATGCAAGCATGGAGTGCCTGTATCGATCATTTCAGATCGAGATCCTAGATTCGCATCGAATTTTTGGAAATCTCTCCAAAGATCTTTGGGAACGAATCTCGACATGAGCACTGCTTATCACCCCCAGACTGATGGGCAGAGTGAAAGGACGATACAAACACTGGAAGATATGTTGAGAGCTTGTGTGTTAGACTTTGGTAAGAATTGGGATAAACATTTGTCGTTAGCTGAGTTTTCGTATAACAATAGTTACCATTCTAGTATTAAGGCTGCACCATTTGAAGCTTTGTATGGTAGGAAGTGTAGATCTCCTGTATGTTGGAGTGAAGTTGGGGATACCCAGCTCACGGGACCGGAATTGATCCGGGAGACTACGGAGATGATAGTTCAGATTAAGAAAAGGTTGTTGACTGCCCGTAGTAGACAGAAAAGTTACGCGGATGTGCGGCGGAAGCCAATGGAGTTTGAAGTGGGTGACCGAGTAATGTTGAAAGTATCGCCATGGAAAGGCGTTATAAGATTTGGAAAACGAGGAAAATTGAATCCCCGTTATATTGGACCCTTTAAGATTCTATCTAGAGTAGGTCCGGTGGCTTACAAACTAGAGTTACCCCCAGAACTTCATGGTGTTCACAACACATTCCATGTATCTAATCTGAAGAAATGTCTAGCAGTGAGTGATGAGAAAATTCCGTTAGGTAAGGTTCGAATAGATGGGAAGTTGCATTTTATCGAAGAGCCCGTAGAAGTTATGGACCGTGAGGTAAAGCAACTGAAACAAAGTCGGATACCTATTGTCAAGATCCGATGGAATTCAAAGCATGGACCGGAGTATACTTGGGAACGAGAGGATGAAATGTGGAAGAAATATCCGCACCTCTTCGATTTCAATAAGAAACGGACATCCAAATGAAATGGATCACGAGGACGTTGATCCCTTTTAGGAGGAAAAGCTGTGACAAATCTAACATTTTCAGGTAGTTAAATATTTTCTCGTATAATATTTTGAAACTTATTTTTGTGTTGGTTGACGAACTCACAATTTACGGATTTAAATTTGGGCTTACGTGCATAATTTGGCGTCTTTTACGACTAAACCGGAAACCTTAGGACTACGTATTTACGTTTTTGAACTCCGTTTTTGATGAGACAATTTTTATTGGATTCGTTTTGTGACGGTGATTCATAATTTATAAAAACGTTTTTCGTAAAACGACCCGAGGGCACGCAAATCGAGAAAACTAGAATCGAGAAATACCCGTAAACTAGTGAGATGGGACAAAACACTTTGCCCCATCCCACTAGCTTACATGGGACGGCAAGAACACATCACCACACATAGGTGGCACAAGACTTAACTTGTTTATACAAGTGTAAGCTCATGCTTACACTTTAAGCTAAACTTCCACCAACTTAACAAAACCAACAAATGGTTTTCATTTCACCATTTCACCCATGCAATTCACTCTCAAAACTCTCTCTACTTCCACTTTGTGCCGTCCCACATCAAGCCACAAACACCATCTTTGATCTCTTCTAACTACAAACCACATGTTTACTAGTCCTATTAAGGTGTTTCCTCGAAACCTTGATCATTTGGTGGCCATATAACCAACTTTGGAGGTGATTTGCTTGTGTCCTAGGGCTGATTTTCCAACATATGATCTTGCTATTTGATGGTCTTGGAGATACTTGTTGTGTTCATCAAGTTCTTGCCTTCCTAAAACAAGAAATCCACTTGGATTGGTAAAGAAGATCATCCTCTACATTTTTCTCTTACTATTTTGTAAAGAACAAATGTATTTTCTTTCATTTTGTATATGTATATGATGTATATATGATGATAAAAATGTTGTGTGGGGATCAAGTGTTGATAAACATGCTTAAAAATGATGATAACCATAAGAAATGAAGCTAAAATCATGTCTAATTAGTTGGCTGTATAAAAACAGTAGATAACTAAATGAAGAACTGATAAAAATGCATGGTTTGATCTATTTACAGTAAAGTAGATGATGTTATACACATGTGAGAGTTGGCCATGCAATGGAATCAAAATAATGAGTGAGATATGATCAAAACAAGTTAGGTGGTACAATCTGAATAAGCAGTTTTGTAGGGACTGTTAAGGCAACTTAAACTCAAAATGGGCAGTAGCTATAACTAAGTTATATTTAGCACATATTATGAAGAAGTTGTCATCCAAAAATGAGCTTCTAAGTCATTGTAGAACTCAAGATATGATAAAAATGGTGAATGTGAAGTTAAAAATTAGATTTTGGAAATAATGTTTATTATTATTATATAAGCACTCACTTTATAATTTATAAAATGTAAAGTATAAACCCACTAACTTATAAAACTTATTTATATAAATGTATAAAAGGTTAATTAAATAGGTAAATTATATAAATGGTGGTAAAAATAATATTTATAAGTAATAAAAACTATAAACTTGATTTTTACGACTTTTTCGGCTATCGCCGTGAAATTAACGTTTTTCATCAAATAAAACTTAGACGACCAAACCCGTCTAATGTAAAGTTTATAAAAGATATATACTGATGTATAAGTAACTAAGACAAGTAAAAACCGATAAAACCCGAACTATAAGAATTACAGACAATTACGAGCTAACTAAACCCATTAGACAAATAATTGGACTTAATAAGTATATAATGGGTAAAAACAAGTAAAATAACTTATAAAAGACTTAATGAACTTAAAATAGGTAAAATCGGTAAAACTAGTGAACTAGTAAGACGATACTAAAACGTAAACACTAAAATGAGTAAATGAGGATTTATAAACCCACTTGATCATCATCATATGTAAAATAATCATATATATGTATATTGTTATTTTGATAAAAGTCATTGGACCGAGTCTAAGACCGATTATTATTTATATAGGTTTCCGTGACCGAAGCACGCCCGTAGCCGATAATCCGCCTTTCATTAACAACGTGAGTTCATAGCCTCACACTCTTTTAAATGTTTTATAAAATGATTTGTAAACCCGCGAGGGAGATAACATGCTAGATTTTTATAAAAATAGAACACAAGTAGTCCCGATTGTATGCTTAATGAGATGGACCCGAATGATGCTATGACCCTATATTCGAGACTAAAAGGATTATTAGTAGTTAGGTTATGTCACTTAAAGTCACATTAGCATGAATTGTGAACTACCGGGTTTTGGTAGACGCTTATGCATTTGATAGTATTATTTGGGGACGATCACCCCAGTTCGCGCCTTGACGGTTGATCCCCGTCGTACCACATTGATTGGTAAGCGAATTTATGTATGAGAAGATTCCATAGCGTGATTTTTGTGACGACACGCTAACTTAGATGGGCAAATTATTTGTCGGGTTCGCGGCCCGCTGTTTTCACAGTAAGGTAACAATGTCATGCGGCTAATAATAAATCCTATAATACAATATAAGACATAAATAATAAACGATGACGACGCTATTACGATGAATATATTACCTATCATGGTAATATAGAGACTACGGTCTCATGGACGGTTTCAGATGTATGCTTGATTTATATATTGCCTGACTAGCAATATGTGGACTAACTTCCGATATTATACTTGTGTTCTGATTTTAAATGATTGTAAATGATTGTTTTATATAACGGTTTTCATTAAACTCTATGAATTCACTCGGCATTCGCTGATATGATTTTTGCATGTTTTCTATCTCAGGTGCTTGAAGGTAATCCGGATGGAGATCGACTCTGATGGCCCACACTTAATATTAAAAAATTTTCATTCGATCTGTGTTTTGTAAACTTAATGACCTGTATAATTTGGGACCTGTTGTACACTTTTGAAACTTTTTATCGAATGAATGTTTGTTAAACCTTGTACAACCATTTTTATGTGTTGTCTATGATTGGAGTTATTGTGCTATCCCGTAACACTCTGAAAGACCCTTCCGCTGTACCGATACGAAAAATGAGAGTGTTACACGTGATACAATATAGCCCATATAGCACACAAGTAGGGTGGGCTATATAAATCCCCCTCCTAGCATGTTAGGAGGGGTTGAACACTTACCATTGATCACATTTCATCTTTCTTCTTATTCTCTCCTTTCTCTCTCTACCTTTCTCTCTCTAAGTTTTTTCTTTCCCATCCATGTCAATAGATTAATCGTAGATTGCTAAATCCTTAGAAACAACGATCCTACAATTGATATCAAGAGCATGGTTGATTCTTCGGATTGACGCATTTTTAATCTATTGTCTTGGTATAGTTTAATTTTATTTTTCTTTCTTTCTTTCCTTTAAAGTTTATCTTATTCTTTTTGGTCACGGATCACATTTTTTTATTCAGTTTTCCATTCTTCAAATATATCAGTTTTTATTGTCACAAAAGTATCAGTATAATTTTTTTTTCTTTTCTTTTATTTCTTTCAACTTTTGTCTTCATCAATGATCAACTTTTGTCTAATCTTGCATATCATTTTTTTCTCTCGTATTCATCAATTTTCCAGGTTTGTTCTTTGCGTTTTTCACACCCATCGGAAAGTATAAGTGCTGCACATTACGATCGCAATTACCATTGGTTCTACTTTGCGATCACTTTTTCCGATACCCTTATTCCGACGTGTATTCCGATCGTACTTTGCGACCGTGATTGCGACGGGTTTAAGGTAAAGTGAGTCGTAACTCTGCCAAAATTTTCATAGAGCCATTCCGATGGAAGTATTTTGATATTGTGATGAAGATGATACTGCGATGGGTCGTATGTCAGGTATTGCGATGGGATGTGTAGTGGATATTGCGATGAGAAGTATTTCGGATATTGCGATGGATTTGGTTTTGATTATTGCGATGAGTGTATGAATATTGCGATGGAAATTTTTTAAAACATTGCGGTGGTTTGAATATTGACACAAAACAAAAGGACTCGGTCATTTTTTTTATAAAACTTCAAAAAAAAAAAAGACTCGAATCCAAACTCTGTCTCGTATCTTATCAAGACTCGACTCAAACCTTCTCAACACACCCTCAAAAACAAACTCTTGACTCAACAAACCCACTCGACCCAACTCTCAACTCTCAACTCAAAACCCCACTCGACCCACACCCACACACCCTCACCTATTGACTCTCTCGACAATAACTCACATAACTCATGGACTCATTTTTCACTCGACATAACTCATTTTATATATATAACTCTCGAGTGAAAAACCAACAGACACAACTCAACTCACCAAACTGACAAACACTCGCAAACTCAGACACACCCAAACTCACACTCAAGACTCTCTCGGACACCCTCTCTCGAATACCCACACCCCTCAAACAAACTCTCGACAAACAAAACCTCTCTCGACTCTACCCACAACCTGCCCAGACCTCTCCAACATCAACAAAAAGACTCACACTAGACTTCACTAACACAGATTCCTAGACCCACCATCCCACAACACACCAAGACTCCCTCAGACAAGACTCTCGAACCAAACACCAAAAACACACTCTAACCCTCGACTCACTCAACACACGACCCAAACCCACACAACACTCACGATCTCAGTTTCAAAAACTTTCATTGATCCAAACCCAAAATAAAACAAACAAAATACCTACCCGAGATTCATTCATGAATCTTGAAGTCATATAGTATTCGGTTTTTGTCTTCTTCTTTGGTTCAAATAGCAGCAAGATTTTCAGATATAACTGACTTTGTAAGGAGTTTAATTTACATATGGTTGACTCATGGTGATATGATTGGATGGATTTGTGTTTAGAGATTTGATTCAATTTTTGGTATTGGTAGAAACAAGTTACCAGAGAATCGGTTTTTATTTGTTTGACTAGGTTGTTTGAAAGAGGAAGATTTAAGGGAGCGGATATTTTGAGGATGGAGTAGATAGATTTGGTGACTGAATGGTCCGGTTTGATAGGAGATGAGATAGATGAGATGCAGTTTTGGGAGACAGTATAGGAGAAAGGATAGGACGGAGGTTGTGAGAGTTTTGAGGAGAAGAGAGAAAAGATAAGAAAGAGGTACAAGTGTGTTGGAGAAGTCAAAGAGAAAAGGGGGACAGAGAAACCAACCACTTGCCACGTCTTTTCATTTCTTTAGGACACGATTGTTACACGTGTGGTCCATAATTTATACTCGATTTGTTTTCTAAATATATCAGATTTTTTTTTTATTTTTAGTTAAATTTGATTGGTACATCTTATCAGATTTTTTTACAAAATTAATTAAGTTAATTTACTCTGATAAGTTAATTTACTCACGATTTTTTTAATATTTTTTTTACAAAATCTGATAAGTTAATTTTATTTATTAGTTTTTGGTACATCTTATTGCGGCGGGTATTTCGAAAGAAAAAAAAGTGATAAAATATTTGACGGTCCGATCATTATTTTTATCGTAGCTTGGATTTATTTGTTGACGGACTTTATTTGAATTGGTCTCCGGTTTATTTTATCAACGTTTGAGCCGACAACAATTTTTGACCCGAGAAAAGTGTGATCTCATCTATCGTGGATTTTTAAAAAGTTATTTACGGATCTTTCGAAATTTCTTCGCGAACTGTAAAATCCCAAAATCAACAATGACCACAAATTTTTGGTCATCAAATTACAATGGAATCATCGAATTTGACCTGTCATGAGGGAGAACTGCAACACATGCAACTCAAAGAGCTCAAATTGCGTCGAAAAACATTGGAAACCTTTCACGAGCTCAAGACACATCTTGCACTTCTTTATCCGCACAACATAACCGAACTTCCAGCCACGGTTCAACTGTTCTTTGGTAAAGTGGATAATTTCAAAGAGAAGATTTTCATTAATTTGGATGAGTTACGGTTGCAATCTGAAAGAGAGATTCTTCATGAGGTTAACGCGAAGTTATGTCTAGAAATTATTGGCACACAGTTTAAGGACTTCTTTGCCTCAACAATGGTACCTCCTTTTGATTATTCGACTCCAATCCTTCACCAGCTTTTCAACACGCATACGGGTTGTCAGACTGAAACCTTTAGAAGTGGTTTACTCAATCATATCAATATACTTGAGAAGTGTATTGAGGTCAGGTTCGTTAATTACAACGAGATACGGTTGAAAAAGGGTCAGATTCAAAGAATCAAGGAGTCGTCTAAGTCATTGAATGCAGCAATACCTCATGAACATGAGAGAGAGACATGCTTCAAGTTGTCGTCAAAAGATGATTACATCTGCCCCGAGCAAGAAATAGGTGCCAGTCTGGTCGTCAAGGTAAGCAATGGCAAGGAATCAGGAGGAACGCATGAAACAAGCAGCAAGTCACAAGCACCAACTGTTCAGGTGCCAAGTTTCAACAATATACAGCATGTTGAGCTTTCTGAACCTAGTTATGCCAAACATGGGATGGAAAAGAGTGATAGCGATACCACTTCTGATTCATCCGATGTGAGTCATAATGGGAGAGAAAGTGTTCAAAATGCTAAACATAATGATAAGTGTCTTATGACTGCTTCTTTAAATAATTCCGATTATAATATTAAAGAGCTTGAAACGATTTTAGCTCAGCAATCCAAAGAGCTTGAGGATGCCAAAAATGAATTTTCAAAGAAAACGGAAAAATTTGAAACGTATTTTGAAAAACTTAAAAAGTCAAACGTTGTTCTTGAACGAAAATTTGATCTAACAGTTCTAGATTCTAAAGGTGAAAAGGATATTCTTTTGAAACAAATTAAGTTGCTTGAATCTAAGTTGGCATCCCAAGATGAATTGCTCAAAGAGAATGAGACTTTAAAGGCTCAAGTTCAAGAAAAGGTTTTTGCAATAGCGGCTCTAAAAAACGAGTTGAGCAAAACCAAAGGAACTAGTATGGACACTAAGCTTGAAAAACCATCAATCTTGGGGAAACCGCCTACAAATCAGTTCATTCGACAACCGACTACATTTAGATCCGAGCGATCGCAATCCTCGAGACCGCGGTTTGCCTCCTAAGTTGATATGGCAAATATATTTAGAACAGTCACTCCACCAACTAGGGCCAATGTGACTAAAACAGCTTTTGCAAGACCTAATCACATGATTGTATCTAGTTTCCCTAGACATAGTCCAAAGAACACGTCTCGAACTAGTTCAAATGACGTTCGCCATACATTTGGTCTAAAGGAAGCTAAGCAAAAGACACAAGTAAGGGATAGGAATTTCAAACCTAGTCAGATGCCTTCTAGTTTACCCAACCCTGCTACCCGTTTTATGTCACATCCTAGGAGCATCAATCAGTCATCTAGGAATTCTAGATCTTACTCGGACATTAAATATGCTACTTGTAAAACATGTAGGAAATGTGTCTTTAGAGCCAATCATGATTCCTGTATCAAAAAATTGCTTAATGAGGTGAACTCCCGTGCTAGACTTAAATCCCAGTGGGTAGCTAAAATCAAACCCATTGGTAAAATGTGACGCCCCACTGGTAGAACTTTCACTCTTGTAGGAAACGAGTTCCCTTTAACTAGGATAGTCTCTGATTCTACTAAGACTACTAGGGAGGAAATGGAAAAGGATGATACATCACTTAAGCCTGAACTTAAGGTTTTCTATAAAAGGAAACGTTTGCCAGCTAAGACAAGTGAATCATCTCCTCAGGTCACTTCTAGAACAAGAAAAGAAAACTGTGAACCCCCACTTGCTTCTAAGATAGATATCTCTAACCCATATCAAATCATGCAAATTCCAAATGAGAATGCAGGTACCAAAGAGGATGTTCCAAAAGAACGAAGCGATCCAATCATTATATACCGTTCAGAAAAGGATACTCTCAGAGTTTGGTTGCTGAAGAAGCAAATATGGGAGAAACAAGTGTCTCAGAGGATTCACAGTTAAGCTTACCAACAAAGGACTTACAGTCACATCACAGACTGTAACTCGTTCATCAAAGAAAGGAAAGTTTATCGCCGATGATAAACTTATCCTAACAACGAGAAATTAATTTTTCTCGGGCATGAGCTCATATAAAAAACATTCCAAGTTTTTAAGCTCATGCACAATGGCTCACATTCAAATCACAGTCTGTGACCCGATCTTCATAGCAAGGGAAGTTTATCTACGCAACGATAACTTACCCTCAAAAAACGAGAAATTAATTTTTCTCGGACACGAGCTTACATTTAAACTATTCAAAGGTTTTAAGCTCGTGTAAACGGCTCCTCGTTAAATGACAGACGATGACCCAGACTTCAGAGACAGGGAAGTTTACCTACGCAAAGATAACTTACCCTCAAAACGAGAAATTAAGTTTTCTCGGACACGAGCTTATTCTAAAACCATTCAAAGGTTTTAAGATCGTGTAAAAGGCTCATCATTAAATAACAGATGGTGACCAGTTCCTCAAATAAAAGAAAGTTTATCGCCGATGATAAACTTATCCTCACAACGAGAAATTAATTTTTTCGGGCATGAGCTTATATTAAAAACATTCGAAGTTTATAAGCTCATGCACAACGGTGTATAATTATATTTCAGATTATGCCCCGATCTTCATATTTAGGAAAGCTTATCTTTAAAGATAGCTTATAATTGTAACGAGAAATTAATTTTTCTCGGTCATGAGCTTGTATTAAAACATTCCAAGTTTTAAGCTCATAAAGAAAAGTGTATCTTTTAAATAAGTAAACTTTTCTTCTTAACGAGAAATTCATCTTTCTCGGTCATGAGCTTTACGTTAAAACATTCAAAGTTTTTCAAGCTCATGAAAACGACTACTAAGTAAATGTCAGCTTAGAATTCGTTCTTCAATTAAAAGGAATGTTTTTCGCCGATGATAAACTTATCCATACAACGAGAAATTATTTTTTCTCGGGCATGAGCTAATATTAAAAACATTCGAAGTTTTTAAGCTCATGCACAATGACTTACAGT
The DNA here is from genome assembly GCA_025667525.1 of Glebionis coronaria. Taxonomy (NCBI): domain Eukaryota; kingdom Viridiplantae; phylum Streptophyta; class Magnoliopsida; order Asterales; family Asteraceae; genus Glebionis; species Glebionis coronaria. The sequence goes on from CM046874.1 coordinate 386,429,583, forward strand.
TAAATGTCAGACTGTAAGTCGAACTTCAAATAAAGGAAAGATTATCTTTTTATGATAACTTATCCTCATAGCAAGAAACTAACCTTTCTCGGTCATGAGCTTGTATTAAAACATTCGAAGTTTTAAGCTCAGAAAGGAAAGTGTATCTTTTAAATAAGAGAACTTTTCCTCATAACGAGAAATTAACCTTTCTCGGTCATGAGCTTTCCGTTTAAACATTCAAAGTGTTCAAGCTCATGAGCACGACTTCTAAGTAAATGTCAGCTTAGAACTCGATCTTCAGATAAAAGGAAAGTTTATCGCCGATGGTAACTTATCCTTAACAACGGGAAGTTTACAACTTCTCGGACTTGAGCTCGTTTTGTAAGATATTCAACATCTTATGCTCAAGTAATTGGTTTTTTCAAAACTTTGAACACAATTTTTCGAGAATTTCTCAAAAGGTTTTTCAAAATCTTTCAAAATTGTGTGTTCAAAAATGTTTTGATAAAAAGAGCATGTCTTCTGGAATCGATAATAATAGAAATGTCATTCAATAATGACACGGGGTTGTAAATAAAGTTCGATCAGAAGTTCAAATGTTTTAAAACATGCTCAAAATGGCTTGTAGTTATTTCAGACTGCAACCCGCTTTTCGCATTAAAGTCACGTATTTCTCATGAAAGCTTTGACTCAACAACGGGAATTAATTTTCTCGGGCATGGTTTACTTTATAACCATGTAAGGGATTGTGTTTACTTTATAACACAATCTAACACGGATATATGTACGTGTCAGTGCATTTATTTGTTAAAACAAGAGAAATCTTGTTTTTATGAAGTTATCATCTCCACAAACCGTAGCAATTTACATTTGATATCTACATACTCGACGATGCGACTACTCAAACGGTGACTACAACTCTTTCAATAGAACATGGGTCAACAATTGAGGGGGAGCAATTGTCCAGCATTCAGAATTTTTGACGCTGAAGGTGCCAAGTTCACATATTGGTGTCAAGACAACGATATCAATCACACACATGGAGTCAAGAGATAACTTCAGACGTGATGAGGCGACCAACATTCATGAACAAGAACCATGTGGTTATTTCATATGATGTTCTCCATCATTCAGGTCCAACCTCATAAATCGCTAATCTTGTGAATTCATTATCATATATGATCTTTGCACGTGATAAATACCTTACACTTGTGTTTAAAAGGTATTTAATTTACGTTTCAGTACACCTTCCTTAATTTGAGGGGAAGCTTGTGTAATTCATGAAGATAATTGGATTTGCATTTTTCTTCTCAAATTTTCTTAAAATGCTATTAAATCAATTGATATTAAAAACATCTATTGGGTTAATATTTTTAATATGGGGGAGAAAATGTGATTTAATATGGGAAATCATCAATCACAAATGGTTTGACTTAACGTGCTAGCTCATCCTGACATGTGCGAAATGTTTTCGGATATCGTGGCATATTTTAAGGGGGAGCAAAATGGATTTGCACTTCAAAATGGATTTCATGGTGACAACACTTACCCAAAACATCTCTATTCACGACGGTGAAGATTGTGGTGATATAAGGATGATAGGATAGGTTAAAGTCCAATGATTCCTCTAGAACTGGAGGAATCTTCCCAAGGACATTCCATAGCTAGAAATAGTAGTCCTTAGGAAAGATGGAGAAATATTGTGAACATAGCTGATTGCCGACCATGTACTTAAGTTAGCACTGGAACTATCACAACAAGGTGCTAGTTATGACGTATTGGTAAGAATTGAAGGGGTTGAAGAATGAAAAATAATTGTAATGATAAAGGGTGTAAAGAAAGAAGCCCTCCTTACAACTTAGGCAGAAACCGGGTCAATACATATGCTATTAAGATCATTGTTTAAATGATTCTTGATATTGAAGACAGACATCATGGACCCAGTGATGCAAGGCACAACCCATCCCAGCTAACTCAGATATCTCTTAAAAGATATTGGTTTTAATCACACGGAGACAACACGTTATCTATTGATTTATTCACTCCGAATAAATTGGTATTGAAATGGTGGCACTCATCTCCAGCCTCCGATCACTAAAAATCCAAAATGCACGATTGATTCTAGAGCCATTTGAGATCATCAAATATCTCATTAGGACACACTTTCATATTTCCTAGCTTCTTCACACACTGTGAAAAGTAAGAAAGATCTTATGAGTCCTACGCAATCTTCATGATCTTGTCTGAACATCCGAGTAATACGAAAGTATTTACAATGAAGATGGAAATCCTTCTTGAGCGAACATAAAAAAGCTCATGGTAGGTGACTTGTGCGATTCTTTATGAATCAAACTTGTGATAACTAGAAAGCAACAATGGTTTAATTCTTAAATGAATTTAAACACATTCTAGGCCTCTACGCAATATCTTAGTGATCTTGCCAGAACACTCAGAGTGATACCTTAGTGTTTACAATGATGAGTGGAAATCCTTCTAGTGTTAACCTCAAACAACACTTGGTGGGTAACTTGCAAGATTCTATACGCATCAAGCTCGTGACAACTGGAAAGCAACGATGGTGCGGTTCTTAATTGAATTTCACTTGTTCCAGGAACATGAATTGACGGCTTCAAAATCATGCGGATATTTCACTCTTTATGTTCGCAGTCAGCTTTGGACGGTCGAATAAAGAGAACGGTTTACCCGTGAAATCTTGTCAAGGAGGTTCTTAATTGAAACTACTTGTCACAAGTACGATATTTTTATATCGTCCAACGGTCTTCACCGACCGGAGGTAAAATGCTACCGAATTAGAATGAAATGTTCAGGGCCATTTCATCCGTGTATATGTTTTGTTGCTAACTGTCTTATGCAGCATAACAAGAAGGTGGCATTGCGGTGTACAATCCAGAAGAAGTCGTCAACACATGCTTATGCTTTCTACACATAATACTTCAACAAATTCAAGAAAGTCTAAAAGTCAAGTCTTCCGCTGTATCAAACTCTGAAGCTTTCAAGAATTTATAAAAGTATAAGTATGTGGAACATGAAGTCACAAGGAGGCAAATATCACTAGTGATGAATGCACAAGGTCAAGGCAAGAGAATATGCTCAAGACAAAAGTCAAAGATCTCATCAGCATATTCACAAGAACAAGATCGAAGACTCAAGCATAGTATGCTAGGTTTAAGATTTTGTAAAATGGTGTGACCTCCCTTTGGGGGAGATTGTTGGAAATACGTTTTTCTAAGGAAAGTCTCGGTCACATCATTATTAGCATAGATCATGAGCTATAGACTATTTAGGACATTGTAACTTGGAGTGACCTCCCTTTGGGGGAGATTGTTGGAAATACGTTTTTACGTATTTAGAAAGGATCGGTCAGTCTAATGATATTGGGCTCGTGATCCAATATAGCCCATATAGCCCACATGTAGGGTGGGCTATATAAACCCCCCTCCTATCATGTTAGGAGGGGTTGAACACTTACCATTGATCACATTTCATCTTTCTTCTTATTCTCTCCTTTCTCTCTCTTAGTTCTTTCTTTCCCATCCATATCAATAGATTAATCATAGATTGCTAAATCCTTAGAAAACACGATCCTACACCTTTTGTTAACATTACTGGTAGCTCCGAATTAACATATGACTTGACTTCTCATTGAATGATGTTGGTGATATTATCATTAATAGAATCAATGAAAGCAGCATTTCTTTGACAAGATCTTCGTTTTCTGCAATAAAATCTTGATGCTTCTCTGCAAGTTTTTTACGTCGGCGTATACCTCCTAGAGTTTGGACTCGTCACATTTCTGTTCTCTGATGATTCTTGACTGAGGATTAGTGAACCTTCTCGAGATCTACAAGTGCTTTTTCCTGATTTTGTACTTGGTTTTGAAGGTTCTGAATAGCTGCATCATTGATAGTAAGAAATGGATTAGAGGTGAATGAGACGGATTGTGAGGTGATGGATGGTACGTGTTGTACTATAGATGGTGGAGGTCTAACGACAAGTGTTATAGAATTGGTGGATGGTACGATTTGTGTCATGGTGGATGGTACATGTTGTTCGATGGTTGGTGGTGGCGTTAGGACAATCGTTTGGGCGGTAATTGGTACGAGTTGAATGGTGGCAGATGGTGCTGGTTCTACAATTGTTGGTTTGATTAGGGGGACGGTTGTCATAACAGTGTTGAGTACTAGGGGTGGGGGAGGTGTTTATTGTGTTATGGGTGCTGGAGTAGTGGGGAGTGTTTTTGTTGAGGTTGACATCCCTGTACATAAAATCTTTTTCGATATCGTTTACTCCCCCACCTTCTTGAGTTTGATCTTCATATTCATAGTTGATATAATCCTCTATGTTTTCATTGTATTGGATTGATCGGTCTTTGGATCCTTCCTCTATTCTGATCTCTTCCTCTTCTTCGTCACTTGACCTGTCTGGGTCTCCAAATGCTTCACTGGCTATTTCATCAACAGTCTTTGAACTTGATCCACTCTTTTTAGACTTAGCATGTGCCTCCAACTTACTCTTCTAAAGTACTATTCTCAACATTTTGGCTTTAGACATGGTTGCTGGAATAGCTTCTTCCTATTCATCTTCTTCACCTTCATCACAGAGTTGCTCTTTACCCTTAGCCTTGGCTTTAGCTTTTGAGGAAGAAGTCTTTTGTCGTTTGACAGTTGCTTTCTTTCTTTTACCCTTTTGTTTTGTAGATGGATCTTCCTTTGATTTGTTTAACTGTGCTTCAATATCCCTAAGCATCAGTTTGTATTCTTCACTCTCCTTGATCCCTTCATTTATCATGACATCAGGTACTAGAGCTAGGCGTAGTGAATATTTAGTGGAAGTGCCATCAACATTCATATGGTCCATCAGATAGTCCCTAGTTGGTGTATGGTAGAATAAATTTCTATGCTTATCAATGGATGGTAGAGTCGTCATGAAGTGATCTGTGATAAGCTTGGTAAAGCGTGGAAATGGCAGATGTGCAGATTTCTTCTTAGTGTTTGTGAAGTGGAAGCAAAACTATTCCTAAAGAAGTAAAGCATAATCCACTCTTGCTCCTGTGTACAGACCCCAAAATATAGCAGCCTGAGGATTTCTCATAGTGCCAGATCCTTAAAAATGGAGGTGAAGCAACAGATAAGAGTGAAGATTGCTTTCCACGGTTGCCCAATGTGTGCAGTATGAAACTGAGACAGGTTACGAAGATCTCTTCATAGTTTAGATCTCGAATCACTTTAAGAATATCATCTTTGTCGGGGTTAGGCACATACGCTTATACTTTGGCTAAGCGAGGGAACTTGAACAACTTCCTGAACTGACTCAACTCAAGTGTCATCGGTTTTTTGTTGATCATAAAAGTGATAGTCTTCTTAGATAACTGTCTGCCCTGAGAAATCGATGATGTGGCCAAAAATTTTCTACATGTATACATCAGGGACTGATGCTGTTGCCCTTAAAGCATTCTTCAGCGGGGACATGTCCAAAATACCCATCGCTACTTTGAAGGCTGCAAAAGTTAGATCAAAGTCATCCTTGAGACGCAAGTTGTTCTCTACGAGAGGCAGTCTTTCACTAAGTGGTACCAATGCAAGATCCAGTTGTTGTTGTTGTTCTTTGGTGATCGACATTTTCCTGCTTAGATAAGAACATTTGCAAATGATTGATAAAGATATATATATCATATGACATGTAAACACTTAGCATGACAAAACGTGTCATGTCACTTCAATTTGTTTGTTTAACTTATCTGAGTATTAATCCTATGTCATTTTTATTTAACATTTAAAACGATGTCGAATTAAACTTAGTGTAACATTTATAAGAGTACAACACTTTGCAATGTTTTAGATTTGAATATGCCGCATTATCAAAACATCCTAAATCTCGCAATGTCCATATGATCAAACATTTCACAATATGCAAACTAACATTTCGCAATGTCCAAGTTGCACATCTCGTAATAACACAAATTATCCATATGATCAAACATTTCGCAATAAATCAAAGGCTTACTTTTCGCAATAATTGCAAATTTTACTTTTTGCAATGTCTAAATCAGCACATTTCGCAATATTGACAAGTCCACTTTTCGCAATGTCAAAAACTTATACATCTCTCAATACCACAATATCTAATCTTTTCGCAATGTCACAAAGTTGACATTTCACAATGTCTTTCGCACATTCCGCAATACTCTTCACAATATCCTGGGCGGATATTACGAGGTTTATGGCATTTGATCGATTTCATAACCAAGACTAAGTTTTGAGCAATACTAAGCAATACCCTATATTCATAACTGATTGTTTCCCTTCAGACAATTTTCAGTTTGAAAAAACAAGTTTTTCGAAACCCTAGATACAACAAATTTAGATTTCATGGTTCGATTAATTGGAAGCTTAAACAGAAAAAGTGATTTGATATAGTTAAATACTCATAGGAATAATACCTTATAGCTTGATTCTGAAAGTAGGGTATTTATGTTTGTGTGTGTTTTGCGATAAGTGGAACGGGAAATGGGGGAGGGGGGGGGGGGGGGTTGACTAGTCAATCACCACTTAACTTTTGCCATTTTGCAAAGCAAGTCCATCATGTTGTATTTTTAGAATAAAACCAAGTAGGTTTAATCATAATACCTATAACCCGTTACCACTTATTTCTCGAGAACACATTCACACAACTAACGCTCCTAACCAAATGAACTCAAGGCATATTAAATATTTCCTAAGGCCACAAACATCCTATCTTATATAAAGCACACAGTACATAAAGAGGACATAAACAGTTTTTCGTTTTTTTGAAAACTTTTTGAAGTCCAATTTGATTTCCAAGAGGATTTGATATTTTCTCCCCCTTAAACAAAGACCCGTTTCCTATTTAATGAGTTGTAGTTATTGTTTAAAGAGTCATATACCGATTTTGGTGGCAATAAGATTTCTCTTATTTTAACAAATGAGTGCACTGAAGCATACATAAATTTTTATTAGACCAAGTTATAAAGTAAACTTGATCCCTTGCAAGGTTTTAAAGTAAACCTTACCTGAGAAAATTAATTCTCGTTGTGAGCCAACGTTTTCCAAAAAAATACGTGACTTTAATGCGAAAAGTGGGTTGTAGTCAGAAATAACTACAAGCAATTTGGGCATGTTTTAAAATACATACAACTTTTATACGAACTCTATTTATGGCACCGTGTCAATTTTAATCGACATTTCTAAGGCCGTAAATATTATCGTACTAAAAGACATGCCCTTTTTAAACTGAAAAATATTTTTGGATTTTCTTGATTTTATATTTTTTATGGTTTTTGTAGGTTTTATATTTTTGTATTTTTCTTTTTGTTTGTTTAAATATATACGATATATACATTATCACGATAAAAGGATACTCGAGAAGAGTCACCAGTGAGAATGATTTCATTCCAAGCTTGTCGATCAAAAACTCGATACGTCCTCGATCTAAAGCCTTAGTGAACATATCCGCCAGCAGATACTCAGTGTTGACAAAATATAGCTCGATCACTCCATTTTCCACTTGCTCTTTGATGAAATGGTAGCATATGTAAATATCCTCCGTGATGAGACTGCTTTTATACAGTCTCATCATCCAAAAAAGGCTTAAAATGCATTAAATATCATCAAAATACCCAAATATATGCTTGTGTTTGTTGCTTGTGTATTTTAAGTACGGATATTGAGAAAATGACAAAAGATCACAAGAATCATGCAAAAACGAACACGGGAAACGAAGCCGCACATTGAACCAAACCCTAATGAAGAATTTTCCAAGAAAACCCTTGAAGATTTGAAGATTTATGAAGAAGGGTACTCCAATATTGAAGAATTGACACTTTATACCCTTGTATCTTCATAATTACAAGATTTGTCCCTAAAGTTTGTCAAAATTGCAAAAAGGGCCCTCCACTTTAAAGAATTGGCAATTTTAGTCCCTCAACAAAACTAAAATGTCAATATTTATCCTTCTCAAAGTCAAACATACCAAGATGGACTCCAAGTTACAAGAATTACAAATTTGGTCCTTTGAAAATATCAAAATTACCAAAAGGACCCTTGACTTTGAAGACTTGGCAGGAATGGTCCCTCAAAAAATGAAGACTTGTCATTTTCAATCCTCTAAAATGTCAATCATACAAGTCAAGACCATTATCTATGAAGAAAATACCAAATTAGTCCTTCAAGAATCAAGAAATGGCAAGAAATACCCTGAAATCCTTTTACAAAACTTTTTGGGGCAAAAGTATGAAAAGTGAAACTTCATTTACAAAGGAATCCGGATTATAGGTGTTTATTTACAACGTGAAAGAAATTTAGAAGATAGGGGACTAAACCTGGCAGACAACCTAAGATACCTAGACTAATCAAATGCTGCCACCTCACCCACTCAATCCCCACAACCAATCAAAACTCACTCTATGCAACCTCACACTTCCACTCACCAGATTTTTTTAACTAAATTAATTAGTCAATTAATTATAGAGCCTAGCACTTATTTAAATCCTAAACCGGATCAAAACCACAACTATTCATCCTATGAACATAATTAGGGATTTGTTCATTACTTGAAATTAAACACTAAATCCCTCTAGATTTAAGATTAAGGTGGTACTAATCCTAAACCCACTCTTAAACATCTTGCCACATCACCCAAGAGTGCACATGGGACATGCCCTACTACACGTTTGAGGAAGAAGACAAGATTGGGATAGAAATTCCAACAACCCACATTCCAGTTTGATTTCTAAGCTTATTTGAGGCCATTGATCACATTTTCACATGCCAGCTACAACAAACAAACAAAAATCAGTCACATGATTCTCCAAGAGTTCAAACTTCACAAGGGCATTTTGGGACTTCTACTACATTAGGGTTTATGTTTTTTAGCTCTTAACTAGTTCATGTATGCCTATATAAAGGCCTTAGGTCATTACATTTCAGCTTGCTCTTGAATTTTCCTTGTTCACAAATCTGTAGATCTCATATTCAGTTAATGAAATGTGAATGAATTTTGTGAACAAAGCTCAAGTGCCACTCTTATAATCTGTTTATTGTTGTTAATGTTTACTTGTTCTTGAATCAAAAACCTATTTTCAAAAGGGAGTGTGCAAAAGTTTGCACATTTTTCCACTTTTCTTGATATTCTGCTAAGACTTGTTCCAACCTTGGAATTCTTGGGCAATAAAGCTGATCATAGCATCCTGATATTAAGTTATCAAAGTGTGGTGAAGCCTATAACTGGGGGATAATACAGTGTGGGGAAACAAGGTTGCATTAATCAAGGATTTTACTTTTTCTAATTTTCATATTGTGCTCTTAACCTTGTTGATTCTTAGCAGGGGTGTTTGTGGAAGCTTGTACTTGTTCTTGCTAGTACATAAGCTCAAAAATTCGTGGGTGTGGATGTACATCCATGAGGTAAACACCTTTCTACCTAAAATCTGTTAAAAACTTGATTTTTGGTGAATTCGTGTGCTACTTGTGTTCTTGCTGATTTTATGGTCTAATCTTGCTTAAATTTGCTTAATATATCTATTATTGTGCTAATTTGGGCTTGGGTGGTCTTGAAATACACTTTTGATTTGAAAATTTTGGTTTTGAAAATTTAAAGGGGTGTTTGGGATTACCTGTTTGAGATCATAAGTGGTTATTGTTTTGTTAGAAGTTTGTATTTGTGCTTGTTATTTGTTATACACTTGGTTGAGTGCATATTGCTGCAAGTTTTTGGGTTTGAAACCTTGAATCATACATTGTGCTATATCTTGTTGATTTTGACTGTTTTTTACCTAAGATTTTGGTAAAATCTAGAATTTATGCATGCTTAGGGTTAAAAGTTATTTATACATCATTTATATAACATATGTGATAGATCTGAGTGATTGAATCTGGCTTGTTGGTCAATTGCATCAGCAAAGTGAAAAAACTACATGTTCATAGTTCATCAGTAACTTTAAATGCTTGAATCTTGCTTAATACTTTGAATCAGTGCATGAAACCTGTTTAGACTTGCTTATTTAAGTTTAATATTTCTTGTGTATGCATGTGGTTAAGTTTTGCTGGCTGAATTGTGCTAGAAGTGTTTATTGAACCTCAACTGCTTATTGTTCTAAGTCTGGTGCATATCTGGTGATTGATTGATTAAACTATACTAATTGGCTGTTGTTGATTGTCATTTATTTGTTGTATTTGACTCCTCTTGATCCACTGATCAATTGGGTGCCTTTTTGTAACTTGAATCTCCAAAAAAGTCACTAAAGACAAAAAAGTCAACAAGTCAAGCAGTGGAAAAAGTTTCCACTGCTCAACACCCAAAACTAGCCCTTGCTACCGCAATTTTTCAGTTAGCTTATCCATAAGCCATTTTGGCTTATCCAGACCTGCAACAACTTATTTTTTGTGTTATATCTTCATTATTTGACCCATTTGATTGAACTGGAGCTTATTAGACTTTGGCTTTGACTTTTTGCTAGAAAACCAACTTATTTGACTTTTTCATAAGTGCTTATTTGCTTTTTCCAGCTTATTGAGTCATCTTATTTGAAAACTTTTTGTTGATTAAGCTTAGTTAAGTCATTTAAAAGCTTTTGCAATTTGAACCAGCACTTGGGATAGCCTAGAACTCAAAAACGACTATTTTGTCGTTTTCTGTAGATTGCTTTTTGCATTTTCAGGTTTATTCCTTTGGCTTATTTCAAATTTCTTTTTACAGAAGTCTTAAGCAACTCAAAAGGAGCTTGTGTGTCTAATTTGAGCTTATGGCATCAGTTATAGCTTAATGGGTCAAAAAGCCCATTAAGAATAAGCTGTTTGGTATAAGCCAGCTTATTTCACATTTTCAGATTTTGGGCCTTTGAAAAGTTGTGTTTAAAATCAAATTTTGAGTCAGATAGGAGCTTTTGGGCTTAATTGGACAACATTTTTCTTATTGGGCTTATTTTGGCCCATTAAGGTGACTGTTTGGACTTCTGGCCCATTTGAAGGCCCATTAGGGGTATTTTGTAATTTCAACTTCATTTTCTGTTTATTTAGGTTAAATTAAGCTAGTTTGCAAGTTTTTAGAATTTTTTATAAATTTTGGATTTTTAATATTATTTTATTATTATTTTATTATTAAAAATTAAAATTTAGATTTTTCAAATTTTTATATTTTCTTAGGTTAAATACATAAAGTTAGAAATCTTACAACTTTTAGAATATTTTTATTGTTCTTAGATTAATTTTTATAATTATTTTAAGTTTTAATAGTTTTTAATTGTTTTTAAATAGTTTTTATTAATTTTAAAATTTTCGAAAATAGTTTTAAATTATGTTGGGGTATTTTAGAGGTTCGCAAAGTGATAAAACTCATTTTGGGCTTTTTGTTAATTAAATTGATTTTTAGGGCTTTAATTAACATTAAAAAATCATTATTTAATTAAATAAAAGGTTTGGGTGATTTTTGATTTTTTGTAAACTCTTAATACATTATTTAGGATTTATTGCAATTTTTTTAGGAATTTTTAGAGTAAATTTTTAATTTTGGTGCTTTTACAGTTTTACGTGTACGACCTTTTCGTCTTAGTGTAATCCGTCATCGTAACCGTCATTCTCTTCTTATCCCCTTTCTATTTTCTTTCTCATAATCATATAATCACAAAGTTAATCATCTCATTACACAACACACGATCCTCCTTGAGAACGATCCCCACTTTGGGTCATAACTCGTGGTTTTCCTAAATCACTTGTTAACGCTTACCCTAATTACCTTGTTTTCCTAAACAAGTGTATTTTTACAACTATCATTTTGGCGCCGCTACCGGGGAGGCGTGTTTTGTTTTGATTTGGCAATTGTTGTTTTTATATATAGCCATAATATCTATTGTATTAGTATCACTCTACTAATACGTATTATCGGTTTTTCGTTTTTTGTGTGAATATTATTACTATATTGTATACGTAGAACAATAAATACAGAAGTACTCCAAAAGTGAGAAATCACAATCTTGACTTGGGAGGTCATTACCCAATCATTGTATTCGAATCTCAAACCAAACAAAAAGGCAAAAATAGATAAATACTTTCGTGAAACTCGATTTTGAAAAATACAAACTATAAGGTGGGTATAAGGCGGATATTATAAAGTATATCATAAGGAAAAAGGCTCTTAAGTGCTTCGCGCCGCCTCGTTTCCCCGCTTGCCTGTGAGTATTTGATTTTGAGAGCTAATCGAGGGTTTTGCCGCCCAAAGTATTATTAAGTATCATATATACTTTCTTGGTTTCATTGATTTTGGTGACTAACTAGAATTTTATTAATATATTCATAATTCTATTGATATTGATTATATTGAATATTGATTAGGAGACGAGAATCATGTTTCAATTTATATTAAATAGATCTCTATGACTATATTGAGGATTTACAAATATATAGATTGAAATTACTCTTTCAAGAGATTAGGCCAATAACTATATCTACATCAATCCATATCTATGAAAATGGAATTTTAAATTTCATAATAATTAAGAAATTTTATAAAAAAGTAGATTTCCCTCTTTTTTTCCTGACCGGGGTGTCAATAAAGTTATCAAAGATTTTGATTTATTTATCTCTTATTTTATATATAATGGATTTACCTGGACTAATACACGATTTTCTTTTAGTCTTTCTGGGATTGGGTCTTATATTAGGGGGTCTGGGAGTAGTATTACTTCCCAATCCCATTTATTCTGCCTTTCCGTTGGGATTTGTTTTGTTTGTATATCTTTATTCTATATTCTATCAAACTCGCATTTTGTAGCTGCCGCACAGCTCCTTATTTACGTAGGAGCCATAAATGTTTTAATCATTTTTGTTGTGATGTTCATAAATGGTTCAGAATATTCCAAAGATTTCCAACTTTGGACCGTGGGAGATGGAGTAACTTCCGTAGTCTGCACAAGTATTTTTTTTCACTAATTACTACTATTCCAGATACGTCATGGTACGGGATTATTTGGACTACAAAAGCAAGCCAGATTATAGAGCAAGATCTGATAAGTGATAGTCAACAAATTGGTATTCATTTGTCAACAGATTTTTTTATTCCGTTTGAATTTATATCACTAATTCTTTTAGTTGCGTTAATCGGCGCAATTGCTGTAGCTCGTCAATAATAACTCTTTTGAACCGGAAAAAACCTTGTTATGAGCTATTACATGCATTTCCTTTTTCTATTTTACTTTGGATATAAAATAGAAAGTCTTTATTAGTTTGATCTATTCCTAATATATTCCTTTATTTCATTATTCTAGTCAATAAATTGTTGTTCATATTGAAATGAATCGAGATTGATAAGGAGTTGGTTAATGATGCTAGAACATGTACTTGTTTTGAGTGCCTATTTATTTTCTGTCGGTCTATATGGATTGATCACAAGTAGAAATATGGTTAGGGCTCTTATGTGTCTTGAACTTATATTAAATGCGGTTAATCTCAATTTTGTAACATTTTATGTTTTTAGTCGTCAATTAACAGGAGCAATTTTTTCCATTTTTGTTATAGCTATTGCAGCTGCTGAAGCCGCTATTGGACTCACGATTGTTTCATCAATTTATCGTAACAGAAAATCGACTCGTATAAATCAAGCTAATTTGTTGAATAAATAATATTATCCTATTAAAATAAAATTAGAATTGTCATAAATCAATTCAAATTAGCATGTGTGCCACGTAAGGTATGATCATGTTATCACAAAGATAAGAAATCGAAGTAGTTTGGCACTGTCAATCCAGAAAAAACCGGGTAACTCACTGATTCATCTAGTATTAGTATTTAAATATATAATTCATTTATCAATTTACTAGATTGAAACTTTATCACGTTCAAAAATATCGATCCAATGTCACATTCAGTAAAGATTTATGATACATGTATCGGGTGTACTCAATGTGTCTGAGCCTGTCCTATGGATGTATTAGAAAGGAAACATTGGGACGGATGTAAAGCCAAACAAATAGCTTCCGCTCCAAGAACAGAGGACTTTGTCGGCTGTAAGAGATGCGAATCCGCCTACCCAACGGATTTCTCGAGTGTTCGAGTTTATTTATGGCATGAAACAACCCGCAGTGTGGGTATAGCTTATTAATACGTTAGAGAAACCTCTCCTTGAGTCCATTTTTTTTACCGCCGAAACACGTGCCCAAAAATATATTATTTTTGGGCACACGTTTTTCTGGTCCCAGCGTATCTTGTCTTTACCACGAACAAATTTCCTTGGTTAACAATAATTATAGTTTTACCAATATTTGTGGGTTCCTTAATTTTCTTTCTTCCCCATAAAAGAAATAGGGTAATTAGGTGGTATACTATATGTATATGCATGTTAGAACTTCTTCTAACAACCTATGCATTCTGTTATCATTTCCAATTGGACGATCCATTAATCTAACTAGTAGACGACTATAAATGGATCAATTTTTTTGATTTCCGTTGGAAATTAGGAATAGATGGACTGTATATAGGACCCGTTTTACTAACATGATTTATCACTACTCTAGCTACCTTAGTGGCTTGGCCTGTTACTCGGGATTCTTGATTATTCCATTTCTTGATGTTAGCAATGTACAGTGGTCAAATAGGATCGTTTTCTTCTCGGGACCTTTTACTTTTTTTATCATGTGGGAATTAGAATTAATTTCGGTTTATCTACTTCTATCCATGTGGGGAGGAAAGAAACGTCTCTATTCAGCCACAAAATTTATTTTGTACACGGCGGGGGGTTCCATTTTTCTCTTAATGGGAATTCTGGGTATCGGTTTATATGGTTCTAATGAACCAACATTAAATTTTGAAACATCAGTTAATCAGTCGTATCCTGTGGCTTTGGAAATAATATTCTATATTGGATTTTTTATCGCTTTTGCTGTCAAATTACCGATTTTACCCCTACATACATGGTTACCAGATACCCACGGAGAGGCGCATTATAGTACTTGTATGCTTCTAGCCGGAATTTTATTAAAAATGGGAGCGTATGGATTGATTCGGATTAATATGGAATTATTACCACATGCTCATTCTATATTTTCACCTTGGTTGATGATAGTAGGTACAATACAAATAATCTATGCAGCTTCAACATCTCCCGGCCAACGTAATTTAAAAAAAAGAATAGCCTATTCCTCGGATCTCATATAGGTTTTATACTTATAGGAATTGCTTCTATAACCGATACGAGACTCAACAGAGCTATTTTACAAATAATCTCTCATGGATTTATTGGTGCTGCACTTTTTTTCTTGGCAGGAACGAGTTATGATAGAATCCGTCTTTCTTATCTCGACGAAATGGGCGGAGTAGCTATCCCCATGTCAAAAATATTTATGATGTTCATTAGCTTTTCCATGGCTTCCCTTGCATTACCGGGTATGAGTGGTTTTGTTGCAGAAGTTATAGTCTTTTTAGGAATAATTACCAGTCAAAAATATCTTTTAATGCCAAAAATTGCCATCACTTTTGTAATGGCAATTGGAATGATATTAACTCCTATTTATTTATTGTCTATGTCACGCCAGATGTTCTATGGATACAAGTTATTTAATACTCCAAACTCTTATGTTTTTGATTCTGGACCGCGCGAGTTATTTGTTTCCATCTCCATTTTTCTACTTGTAATAGGTATTGGTATGTATCCCGATTTTGTTCTTTCACTATCAGTTGACAAGGTTGAAGGTATTCTATCTAATTATTTTTATAGATAGTTTTTTAAAGAAAAAATAGAAGTATTTTTATTTTATTAATAAAGTAAAACAAAATATGAATTTGAATTTTCACCCAATCCGCTTGGTCTTTGCGAGAACCGCGTGAATCAACACTACTTGATTCACATGGTTCTCGTCGGTTGACGCAAATTGTTTTATATATACCGTATGTTTGTAACTTTTCTTTAGTTTAACTAGAGGTTAACGTAAATGCACCATAACTATGTAGCCCTATTCCTAATATATTGACCCCAAAATAGCATATCCAATTTATAAGAAAACCTATAGTTGCCACAATTGCAGAATTTGTCCCCTGCAGATTTGTGTTTGTTCGAGTATGCAAATGAATGGCGAATATGATCCAAGTAATAAACGCCCAAGTTTCCTTTGGATCCCAACTCCAATACGATCCTCACGCTTCATTAGCCCATACTCCTCCTGAAAGAATACCTATGGTTAAAAAGAGGAATCCTAGGCTAATTACACGATAACTCCAATAATCTAATTGTTGAATCAATTGGGCCTTGTAATAATCGTTAACATGAAAACAATATTTTTTTGAAAAAATATTGTTTCTTTCATTCTTGTATTCGATTTCACCAAAAGAAAATGCCCCGTTTAATTTGAATAAATTCTTGCTTTTAGAACTATAAAAAAGTTTTCTAAATGTAATGACTAGAAGTGCTACTGATAATAATGATCCACAAAAAGAGCCGCATAGCTCAATATCATCATACTTACGTGCATTATTAACCATTCCGATTGTAGAGCGGGTACTAATATTGTGGGTTTATGTATTTCATTTAAAAGACCCGATGTAGCAAAGCCTTGGGTAAAAATAGTACTTGAGGTAGTTATTGTTGTTAAATAATTTTTTCTTATTTTGAAATAAGGAACTATATGAATAATGGAGAAACTCTAGGAAAGAAAAATTAATGATTCGTATAAATCACTTAGTGGAAAATAGCCCGAATCAATCCAACGAGTTATTAACAATCTTGTTAGACATAAAAAAGTAGTTATCATCCCCTTTTCTAACGAATAATATGGTTTTCTAATTTGATTGCCCAATAAGCTTATCGAATGAATTGTAATTACAATTGAAACAATAGAAAAGGAAATACGAGTTAATATATGCTCTAAAGTTGAAAATATCATAAAAATGAAAAAACGGGGTACCCCCGTATTAATTAAGAAATAGAAATTGGGAATTTAATTTAATTTTATTATAGGATCCATTTGATATCTTTTAGAAGATGGTATGCCGCCACTCGGACTCGAACCGAGATGCTCTAGCACTGCTTCCTAAGAGCAGCGTGTCTACTGATTTCACCATAGCAGCTTGCTCGAACTCATAATAACCTATTTATATTCAATCGTCAAGATTGAACAAGTCAATTCACTCAAATAATTTTTTTAGTAAAGAAAAAAAAGAGTTAAATAAAGGTTCAGTAGTTTCTTTAAGGTGTCTGGTTTTAGGCCTTTGACGTAGTTTAGCCGATTCTAAAATACGACTCTTGCAACTATACTCTTGCAACTATATAATTCTTCGATAGACTAAAAAACTTTTTCTTTTATTGTCATTATTTCTAGTTTATCTGATTTAATAAATTCCATTTGAAACACAAACTCAATTTTATCAATGAATCTAAAATATGTCTATTTTGGATTACTCTAAATTGCCACTTGTACATAATATCTCAACAATTAAGTTCTTTTATGGATTATTGATTGGCTAAAAATTGGATATATATGGAAAATAAATTGAATTGAATATAGTAAGTATAGTAATATATAATAAAATAAAGAAGTCAGAAAGTGACCCAAAAGTCTTTAACACGGAATGGATTAGTTTGAACAATGAATTAATTTCAACTAAAAATATTCTATCTGCCCTTCCTGATAAATATAATTTTTTTCATTATTTATTCTTGTACTTGTAAAGGTCGATGGGGAAAAGAGGACTCCCCACCACCAAAATCTGAATGAAAATATATTAAATAAAATAAAAATTGATTCATTTTAATTATTATATTATATAATTATTATTATTTTATTATATATATATATATATATATATTTATATATATATATATATATATATATATATATATATATATATATATATATATATATATATATATATATATATATATATATATATATATATATATATATATATATATATATATATATATATATATATATATATATATATATATATATATATATATATATATATATATATATATATATATATATATATATATATATATATATATATATATATATATATATATATATATATATATATATATATATATATATATATATATATATATATATATATATATATATATATATATATATATATATATATATATATATATATATATATATATATATTATAATATTAATTATAAAATAATAAATTATAAAATAATAATTATTCTTTTTTATTTTTATAGAATAATTCTTTTTATACGATTAAGAGTCTGTTTCATATAGATTAGAATAGGAACTGCCAACTGTTAATTTTATATTAACTTTAATTTAATTAATAGGAAATTAATAAATTACTGATCCAATTTTTTTAGTCAAATCCATTTCAAATTATTCCAATATAATATTTTAGGACTTATTTGTTTGTCGTACAAAAAAACTTTTTGAATTTCCGGTAGAAAGAGATTTCCCTAATGACAAATCTTTTAATGCCGCCCAATATCCTTTCCTTTCCAAATATTTTTATGAATACGCTTTTTTGATATCGAAGTACGCTTTTTTGGAACTGCCATTAAAAAAAAGAAGAAGTTAGTCCTTGTTATAGTTGGATGTGAAAGACATCTATTGTTCAAAACGAATTATTATTTCTTATCTTATTGATTATCTATTTTTTTCTAAAAGATTCTCTTAATAGAAATCTAGGTACGTCAAAGATCTGTGAAAATTTTATCAAAAATGACTCAAAATAACAAAATTTTTCCATACACTCTTTGTAAAACCAAAATTTTTTTGTTTGGAACTCTTATTTCTCGTTGTTTATATCTCATATGCTATGGGATAGAAATCAAAAGAAATAAAGAACCTAAAACACGTTTATTGTAGTCATTCTATATTTTATTTACATGTAATTTACATGTAATAAAATACCTTGTAAACTTTTGCCTAACAAATTGAGTCTTTTTTTAGTAAAAGCTGAAAAAAATACACCTAAACTTTAAAACTTGAATGAGACTAGTCAAAAATCTGTTAAAGGGTATGTAGTTTGATAAAAAAAATGATCTCAGTCATTTTTTATGCTTGCTCGATAAAAAGTTCATTTTAGAACTATAACTATATATAAAATTTCCAAATATTCCTAATAAATTGTTTTGATTGAAATGGAAAGCAATCAATCCCATAATGAATTAGTTAATGAGTTAAAATAAACTAACTAAAATCAAGAGGTTTTATTTCATTAGACCAACGAACTTAGTTAATCCTCTAATTCATATTAGCATCAAGTACTCTTTTTAGCCAAAAAATTCATCTGAATATCAATAATTATTACGGGAAATTTTCATAATAATTATGATTCTTTTTTATTTTCCTATTTTACTATTATAATTATTCGTTTTTATATGTCACTTGGTTATATCATTTGACCAATTATAACTTCTTGTTTTGCATATTTGAACAATTTTGAAAAGACTCAGAATAAATACTAATATAAATATAAATTATTAAATAAGTTAGTGCATATCTTTATTTTTTATTTACTTTTTCGAAAGAGCTAAGATCCGGTGAATCGGAAACAATTAATTAAAGAAAAAAAAACCTTTTTTATGGAACAAACATATCAATATGCGTGGATAATACCTTTTCTTCCACTTCCAGTTCCTATGTTAATAGGTTTGGGACTTCTTATTTTTCTGACGGCAACAAAAATTCTTCGTCGTATGTGGGCTTTTCAGAGCGTTTTATTGTTAAGTATAGTCATGATTTTTTCCATAAATATGTCTATTCAACAAATAAATAGCAGTTCTGTCTATCAATATGTATGGTCTTGGATTATCAATAATGATTTTTCTTTAGAATTAGGATACTTGATTGATCCACTTACTTCTATTATGTCAATATTAATCACTACTGTTGGAATTTTAGTTTTTATTTATAGTGATAATTATATGTCTCATGACCACGGGTATTTGAGATTTTTTTGCTTATATGAGTTTTCTCAGTACTTCCATGTTGAGATTAGTTACTAGTTCAAATTTGATACAAATTTATATTTTTTAGGAATTAGTTGGAATGTGTTCGTATCTATTAATAGGATTTTGGTTCACACGACCTGTTGTAGCAAAGGCTTGTCAAAAAGCGTTTATATCTAATCGTGTTGGCGATTTTGGTTTATTATTAGGCATTTTAGGGTTTTATTGGATAACCGGGAGTTTCGAATTTCGTGATTTATTCCAAATATTTAATAACTTGATTTCTAATAATGAGGTCAATTTTTTATTTGTTACTTTGTGCGCTGTTCTATTATTTGCCGGTGCTATTGCTAAATCTGCACAATTTCCCCTTCATGTATGGTTACCTGATGCAATGGAAGGGCCGACTCCTATTTCGGCTCTTATACATGCTGCTACGATGGTAGCAGCGGGAATATTTCTTGTAGCTCGACTTATGCCTCTTTTCATAGTCATACAATTTTATCTCTTTGATAGGGATAATAACGGTTTTTTAGGAGCTACTTTAGCTCTTGCTCAAAAAGAAATTAAGAGATGTTTAGCCTATTCCACAATGTCTCAATTGGGTTATATGATGTTAGCTCTTGGTATGGGGTCTTATGGCAGTGCCTTATTTCATTTGATTACTCATGCTTATTCAAAAGCGTTATTGTTCTTAGGGTCGGGATCCGTTATTCATTCAATGGAAACTCTTGTTGGATATTGTCCAAAAAAAAGTCAGAATATGGTTCTTATG